>OZ020304.1:28404501-33404501 GCA_963971305.1 Arcuatula senhousia
CTGCTTGTGGTGTGCATCACTGACTACATATTAGTTGTTCAAGATTTTTGTGCTAAACGTGAAATGTTTGTTTGTTTGAGCTGAAATTTTGTTCGTCCTCCTGTTTTGTCATTTTTTAAAGATGTTCTACAATCAAATGTCCCAATTGCATCTTGACATTTCTTTGTCACCGTTTTACCAGCTACAGTTAAAGGATCATAATTAGTTTTGTAATGTTTGTATGGGTCAAACTTGACAAAATTCATAAGAAGGAGGTGGATTAAAAGTTCGTATGTTAATTAATATACAAGATATAAATGAGATAAGAATATTAACAACCTAATAACTTTAAAATCAAAGAAATCTAGTGTCACTGGAAAAATATACATGTAACAATAATCAAAAATACTTCAAGACCTATGTTCCTTTGCTTTTTGATCCTTTGATACTTTAATGGGATCTTGTGTAATGCGCAATATCCCCGTATTCTCGCAAATTTAGGATAACAAATATGCTATATTTTTATCATTTTATTGACTTAAGTTCAGGTGAGTTGTGTGTATAGGTTTTTACAGAGTATGTTGTGCGTTCCTTTTTTTCTTCCTGTCTTTTACATTTACTGTTTTTTAAGCCTTATCGGACTTCGTCGAAAAGACGGCAGCCATAATTCCTGTAACTATGAAAATATAGAGCCAATTTTAAGAATTTCACAGCACACTTCTTTTGTTATAAAATGTGTAAAGTAAAACCTTTGCAATGCATGCAACAAAAGTAAATAAAAATCAGATCCTTCAAACCTACAATGTTTTGACCAATAAAACTCTAGGAAAATACATTCTTTACATTTTAGCTTTAAATTTGCCACCTTGATATGGCAATTTCGCTGTACGCAAACAAATAACAAACTTAGCGTTGTTTTTAGTTGAATGTTTGAATTTCAATAATATGCATTTTCGAAAGATTTTCTTGGTAAGTGTGCTTCTAATAAAAAATCTTTTAACAAGTAATAACAATTGAAAAAAAAGATATTGGCTTTAAATGTTATTCGTTTACTTCAAAAGTATGTCCACGATAGCTAAGCGAATAAAGTCGTCGAAATTTATGCATACATGTAATGTTAAAGGTGTTTTAAATATATCATGGGCAGTACAGGTTTAATACCTCGAAAGGACTGTTAGATTTCCTCCCTTACCAATCAAAAAAGTCAATGATTTACTTTTTCTAACTCAATCATATATACATGTATGACATCAATCATAAGATTTTAGTATCAACCATATTGGATAGACCAATACCTTTTCATGATTATGTCTCAAGAAGGTTTGTAACAGACTGTGTACAATTTTCCTCGTACATGTATCTGCTGGACAAACCATGATTTCTTATTGATTATAAATACTTTGAATAATAATTGCATAACCAATAAGCTCTTACAATTTATAAAAAATGGCATATAAAAAACCGTTGTGTTACATGTATGCTGTATATGCATATTTTAGTACATTCTCTTTTGGAGCGTTTTAATCAAGAAGGTCGAACAATCATATCGATTATCAGTGTTCCAGCTGGATGCCCCTTGTAAACCATAAATGTGTAAACGGCTAACCAAAATCTAGGTCTCAATTCATGCTTTTACTATTAAGCTAAAAATATAAAAAATAATTTAATGTACTTCCAACTCTAGTATGAATGCATCCGATAGTATTGAGATTTTAGTCTTAATTCATTACAAAAAGAACAAGTTAGGTTCTGTTTGTATTGAGGCAAATTCATAACTAAATCTACTAGGAACCATCAACCATACGACGGTGACAGACCAAACAATGATCAATTACTTTACGTTCCTGTTTCAAATATATATGTATAAATATAGCCCAAAGAAAAAGTAATCTATTTTAGCGAATGTCCTGTAATGTCGCGATTTATCGAAATGATCTTTCATCTCACAACTTCCAATAACGATAGTTGATTTAATTTTGATTTGAACATTGTGCGGTAATGACCAGTAGATCTATAGAGAAAAAAATTACTTTCAACTGCAATTGTAATATAACCGTTTTAGCTATAAAATCATTTTATTTCAAAGTCTCATTTTCAGGGTGATCTACCAGTTCCAATGTATATTTTTAGGCATGGCATTTATACATGTATGTCGGCATTTTGTTGTTATTTTCAAACTGTCAGACATGCTGAACGCAGCTTCTCCCCATTGGCACCAAAACTGTGGAATGCTCTCCATAACAGTAGACGTTTTCAAGAATTCCATAAATTTTCTTGAAAGTGCTATGCTAACTAAAAAAGCTGCATTTGTCGATACTATAAATTGTTGTATTGTCTTCTACTGTGGTTTCATTATTATTCGTGGGATATCAATGTTCGTGGTTTTCATGGCTGGCCTTGACCCACGAAATTTGATACCCCATGAAAAGGAAATATAACATTGATCTTAACATGCTGCAAACTTCAGAACCCACGCATTTAAAAATCCATGAAAATTTATACCGACGAAAATAAATGAATCCACAGTATTCTGAGTGATTTTTAGGGGGATCTGGGTTCACATTGGAATATTATTGTATTCTTTAATCACATTTCAATTATAAATGACTTTTTGTCGAATCTGCTTTGGATTTCAAATGTTTCAATTTCTTATATTCTAGATAGAACTAATGAGTTGTGGAATAAGTGTACGAGACACAGCTCTCATAACAAGCTATTATTTAGAAGAAAAAAAACATAATGGATAACCACCAGCAGCCTTCAACGGGGCCAGTAGGCGTTCTGCAATCGGCCCAAGATCTAATTAAAGTGCAAATAATTCAAATCCGGTCCTTTAATATTAAGAAATAGAGCCCATTCTTAAACAAAAAACAGAAAACATTAAAAAGACAAGTTCAAACAAAAGCTTTGTCAAAGATTCCTGGCCTACATGTAGGACAGGCACATATAAAATGTGGCGGGGTAAAGCACTTTGTGGACTCACCCTTCTCCTATCAATAATCCCAGAGAACAAAAATTGACACACCATAAAAACCAAATCGATTTCAAAATCTAGAAGATTAACAGTTTTAACCTTTGTCTATGTTATTTTCGAATCCTAAATTTTTATTCATGTACATACTGCATTTCTTCTCATTTTCATCTGCCTGATCGAGTTTTAAAATTTTAGATTGGTCATGGCGTATTTACAAATGTATATGTGATTTATCATAATTATATCGTTTGTTTGTTTTTAAAAGTCTTTGTATGTGTTAAGAATTCCATTGTAAAGCGCCTTTATATGATAAGGCGAGGAGAAGGAGAAGGGCATTAAAAAAGATTTGGTAATTTTATTTTTATCATGTTCAACGTTTTATAAGAGTTTGCAATGCTAATGACAGAATAATGTGATTTTTTTTTCTGATGTGTTTAATAATCTTTTCTTAGAATGTCCTCACCTTGATGACATGATCAAAATGCATGCATGTTGTTTAACTGAACATGTGATGTCAGAATATCTTTTTCATAAGTCTCCAATCTAATTACAACATATTTCTTTAGCAGACAGTCATTGTCTTCAAGAAATTAGTAAACAATGTCTAAGAAGAAAATAATCTGTTAAACTGGAACTAAACATCTTAAGGAGGGTGACTGTATGTAAGTAACACATATTATAATGTTTATTATATTTCGGCGTCTCAAGAGGTCATTTTACAAAGGTTGCATTTGATCAATGTTTAAATAGACTCGTTACTGTTTTAGTAAGATGCTATGATTTATTTAATAGAGTACGCTGGTTTATATTAGAGATTTAGATTGCCTTCGGTCAGGCTTGAAAATTCATGCATAAATACTAAAAATTCGAGAAAAATTCATGACAAAACTTAGGCATAAACTTTGTAAAATTTAATCAAAATAATAGTTTTTTAGCATATTCATTGATCGATTTTCTTGTTCGTGTTTTCCGGTTTCGTCGTTGCCCTTTTGGTCTTTTGACACTCAAATGCCCCATTGGTGCATTTTTGATTTTTGCAACCACGAATTAATAGTAAAAAATACAAATAGATATATACCTTAATATAGGAAAAATGCTGAATATTTAAGATCGGGCAGAAGTGATTCCAATATATAAAAGAAGCAAAAGACGTATTAATAGGGTATCCAAATGATAATAGTCCGAAAGGACAAAGATATAACCAGTAATCACAAACGAGAACAGTACTATGAAACAGACAACAGAAAAACAACCAATTAGAAATCAATAACATGAAATCAAGTCGAGATGTAAACGAGATGTAAACTCATGTGCTCCGATTGAGTAATTAGATCCTGCTTTGTTATGGCACACCCTTTGCGTTGGTCATGGTCAATTCAGCGAAAATCCGTTAAAAGAGTACAATACAAAGCCCTATGATAAAGATTAACCATTATCTGCATTCATCGGACAGATAAAACCCCATATTCATCTATATAAGTGCATGATATATTCCATCAGATGTCTTTAGTGAACACAACAGCCGAGGAGCAACGTAACTTTGTGTTTATATTTTATGTTTCAGAGGCGAGGCTCTACCAAGAAATGTATGTCCCATAAGCTATGGAATAACGAATCAGTTGTTATACGTAAAGCATGAGCGGAGGGAATGTTGCTTTACAAGAAGAAAAAGTTAACGATTGGAAAGTTAAAGTCTTCACATTTGTCAGAGAACTTTGTTGCAGGTCTTCCTTGAGGGTCTTTTTCGAGATTTAGATCTAGATATGAAGCTTCTTAGAATTTGTTGTGTCCTTTTCATTCTAAAGATGTTTGTGCACTTTAAGTGGACAGTGTTACGGGCCTGGCCTGGCCTGGTTTCATTGTCGAGGCTTCTTTGGCCTGGCCTGGCTTCATTGGCTTGGCTTCTTTGGCCTGGCCTGGCTTCATTGGGCTGGCATGGCTTCTGAAAATTGGCACGGCATTTGATTTGTATAATTAATTTTTGCATGTTTTATTTATTTAATGATAACCAATGGAAACATTTAAATACTTTAATCAACTTAAGCAAGCCAGGCCAAGCCAATGAGGCCAGGCCAGGTTTCATAGTATGCCATTGAAAATGAAGAAATAAAAGTACAATCAACATGAGACTGTTTCGTTAAATATCATTTAGTTGTTTAGCTTCCCACTTATCTGGTCCATATCACGGGTGATATAAAGATTATTGAAAACGAGTTATTACTTTTTTTCCGTTGACCTTAATTCAGGGAGCCGCAGTTTATAAATTAGAATCATACTTTTAGGAACATCTTGTACGCCGTTAATGAATATGCATTAGCCTGGATAAAACGGGAAGTGAACCTGGAACCAGAGCTTGAATCGTTGTTAATCTTGGTACGAAAAATTCGATCTCTTTTTGGAGCTGAGTAGACAAAACTTCGGACATATGTAAACTATATATTTTAACAGTTCTTGAATCTCTGAATTTTCCCTCTTCCTGACATACCAAGCATGTTGTCCCACATGCATACAAGGCTTCAAAGAAATGAATATAGTTTTAGTTTTTGTATGAGAAGCACATTTCTCGTCTGATTAAAGAACTACTAGTGCTACACATACCCGGACCTCATTTCAAAAAGATAAGATCATTACCAACTATAATACATTCATGTCTTCTCTTGATGTTGAATAAATGAAAGTATCTGAGAAAGGTTTTTAATTCAACATTTGTCACTATTTTGATTGTAGTATTTGACTGAAAGTTGTACTGAAATGATCTCCTTTATAATCCAAAGATCGCAATGAATTTTCTATTGAAGATTTGAGTTTTGTTATAACTTGTTTTTCCCCTTTTATATTTTTTTTCTGAAACGATAGAAGACACTATAGCCAAATGCAAAACTTAGCTTAAATTAGTGGTATGTTTATCATATGACTACGTAGAGTTCATTGCAAACGGTTGACCAATTACAACGGAAGTTCTTGCATAGAAGCATGAAAATTGTTGACTTATAAGACCATAAATTTCTTGAAAATATAGTAGTTGATTAAAAGGCACTCCCATTTTTTTTTATGGGAACAAATCATGTATAAAAAAAAAACAGATTCGCACAATCGGACTATAAATAAAAAAGTAGACTTGTTGGCATGACATAATTTAGACATGAAATTGTTTCTTTTAAAGGCTAACATCTGAAAACAAACAACCGTCAGCGATAAATCAAGTTTGAAATTTCAGCTAATTTCAAATAATGAAATTTGTGAAGGTTTTCTTCAATAAAGCATAAAACTTATCTGACAAAAGTTAAGCACAAATACATTTCAAAATGGAACCTTTTTTTATATGTCATTGAAATATTCTGATCGCATGCCTGCTATAGCAACAATTTGTGTGCATTTTTCTGACTTTCTGATATCGATTATTTCCAAATGCTAGTTTCTCATTTAAATCGCATGGAGATAAAAAATGTAACTTTTCGATGATAATTGAGTTGGAGTTTATTTCGGAGGTTTTATCGGAGAAATATGGTAAAACATATCTTTTTTATGTTTTTCAGAAAATGTCAGAAAAATAGCTAAAACTGTCCCTTGAATGACATTTCCTTAATTTAAAATATGTGATCACAACAAACATTTATGAAGTAACAGTTTTGTAAGGAGAACGAACATCATGTCAGTAAACATTTTAATAATGAAATAAGATTTTTTTAAATTGTTATTTTATAGTAAGGAAATTTGAGAAGAGTAGCGTGGCAGACAAAAAAAACAAACAACATTGCTCACAAAATGTATTACATACGGCATTCTTCTTTTAGTTCTCGGGCTATTAGAGATAAAGATGCATTTGTCAATAATAGTATAGATGAACCATAGCCATAATGCTTTCATGGATTTTTTATTACAATTTTAAAAAGGGTACCCTCTTGAAGGTTTTGGCAAGAATTCTCTATATTGACTTAAAATGTATAAATGTAGAATAAAACACATTATTTGGAATACAATAGGATTTTATATACCAATTTAAGAATTTTTCAGGTAAAATTGGTGCCCCAGGCATACATAAATTGCCCACTTTTTGTCTCGCCTGCGACGAAAAGTCGCGGAAGGCGAGACATAGGTATTACTTTCCGGCAGCGGCGGCGGCGGCGACGGCGGCGGCGTCGTAAACTTTTTTGTAAGACTTTTGTGGACAATGAATTGCTTGAAAAGTATTATAGCTAGGCATCTGATATTTGGTATACAGACAGTTCAGGTTATGGTCTACTCAACTGCCACCATGCCATGTGACCCTGACCCCATTTTCACGCTCCAGTGACTCTGTGAACTTAGGTCTTTTTTCAGGCCGTAAACTTTTTTGTAAGACTTTTGTGGACGATGAATTGCTGGAAAAGTATATTAGCTAGGCATCTGATATTTGGTATACAGACAGTTCAGGTTATGGTCTACTCAACTGTCACCATGCCATGTGACCCTGACCCCATATTCACGCTCCAGTGACTCTGTGAACTTAGGTCTTTTTTCAGGCCGTAAACTTTTTTGTAAGACTTTTGTGGACGATGAATTGCTGGAAAAATATATTAGCTAGGCATCTGATATTTGGTATACAGACAGTTCAGGTTATGGTCTACACAACTGTCACCATGTTTTGTAACCCTGGCCCCATTTTCACGCTCCAGTGACTCTGTGAACTTAGGTCTTTTTTCAGGCCGTAAACATTTTTGTAAGACTTTTGTGGACGATGAATTGATGGAAAAGTATATTAGCTAGGCATCTGATATTTGGTATACAGACAGTTCAGGTTATGGTCTACTCAACTTTCACCATGCCATGTGACCCTGACCCCATTTTCACGCTCCAGTGACTCTGTGAACTTAGGTCATTTTTCAGGACGTAAACTTTTTTGTAAGACTTTTGTGGACGATGAATTGCTGGAAAAGTATAATAGCTAGGCATCTGATATTAGGTATACAGACAGTTTAGGTTATGGTCTACGCAACTGTTACCATGCCATGTGACCATGGCCCCATTTTCACACTTTAGTGACTGTGAACTTAGGTCTTTTTTCAGGCCAAAAAACTTTTTTGTAAGACTTTTGTGGACGATGAATTGCTGGAAAGTTATAATAGCTAGGCATCTGATATTGGGTAAACAGACAATTGCGGTTATGGACAACGCAACTGTCACCATGCCATGTGACCATGACCTCATTTTTACGCTCCAGTGACTCTGTAAACTTAGGTCTTTTTTTTCAGACAGAAAACTTTTTGTAATACTTGTGTGGACAATGGATTGCTTGAATAGTATAATAACTAGGCATCTGTTTTTAGGTATACAGACACTTTTTGTGTTTATATCAAGAAATGAAAGCTTAGGTAGTTGATTTTAGTGATGGTGTCGGCAGGCGAGACATACTTTTAGTGGCCACACTTGTTAACAGAATGGAGATACTAGGCTGATGAAACTTGAGTTGTTACATTGGCAGAAGGCGTAGAAGACAGAAACCACCAAAATATTGTGTAAGGTTATCAGACTTGATACACTTGTGCTATTGCAAGCAGGAACTGCTTACTCTTCCGGAGCACCTGAGTTCACTCTTGTTTCGACTGGAGTTCGCGTTGTTGATTGATATTAAGTTATTTTGTGTTTCCATGTTTTACATGTTGTCTGTTTTTGTCCCGTTCTTGTTTGTGTTTACTGGTTTTGTCTCTGCCCTTTCAGACTTTTTACATTCGGATGCCCAATAGGTACCTCTGCTTCTTTGAAGAGAAAGGGGTATAGTAAAATTGCAGTTTTTAACTGACCGCACACAAAAAGCCAAAATGTTGCACATCACAAATAACCATAAAGAAAAAAAATGAATTTGTTTGGAGTTTATTTGCTGAAATCAGTCATTAAGTCAATCTTAAGCATTTTCACACCATTTGTTTGGTTAGAAAATAATTATGTTTAAAATCAGAACAGTTACCATACGTCAGTCAGAAAGGTGGTCAGAACGAGACAAAAGAATATGCGCTCTTCAGTAAATGAGGTAGAATTTGACTCGAGATGTTTACGTAGTAAGTACTTATCCCCCTTTCTAAATATAGAAATTTTATTCATAAAATAAATAAACATTGAGAGTATCTCATACCCAGCTAAAATACCAATGGTCTACTCGACTTCCTAAAATATTTTTTCTTTAATTCCGCAATATATAAGGCATTACCTGGTGAAAATGTTTAAATTTTACTTTTTATTAATATTAACGAAATGGTGGGTTAAACGAGGTTTCATGGCGCCTAACCTCCCTCTTCCATTGCAATCTTCAAGTCAATGATATATATTGTAACATAGAATAGTGTGACACTGTAAAATTTGCTTAAACCATAATATATAGTTACGTAAAATAGTGTGACACTGTAAAATTTTCTTGGAATTAGGTTTTATAAGTCGAACATAATAGGACATGTAGGATATGAAAATTATCATGAACAAAATACAGAAGCTTTTGTCTGGAACTTTGTTGCAATTTTTATTAGAGAGAAACACAAAACCAGAAGAATTGAAGATCGCAATGGTCCTGACTTGGTAGAGGCACTTACAAAGAAGTGGTGGGTTAAACCAGGTTTTATGGCGCCAAACCTCCCTCTTCCATTGCGATCTTAGGATCCGGTAATGACCATAGAACACACGGGAGCGCGGTGGTCGAGTGGTTAAGGCACTGGACTTTAAATCACAGATCGACACCTCTGTGGGTTCGAGCCCCACACGTGTCAAGGTTTCCAGGCACCTACCGTTGCTCGTGGGTTTCACCGATTTTCCAGCTTGGAATATCGGGCTTTCCTCCCACACAAGCCTGGCGACCATGCAAGGGCCTCCTATTAGCCAAACGGTCGTTAATCTTGCCGTCGGTCAAAAGCTCTTCAGAGCTTATGTTAATTGTTTGACTTGTGTACACATCACATCCCTGATGTGTACTTACCGACGTTAAATAAATCTTACCTTTACCTTTACCTTTTTAACATAGTTGTGAGACACATTAGGGATATTGAGGTGATCATCTCAGTACAGCAGACCAGTCAAACACTAATTAAAACAATTAACCACCATATCTTTTAACTCAATTTTGAACTTTTCTACTAGTTGCTGATAACGAAGAAAGATTTTTTTAGGGGATCGTATGAGACGTATTTTCTTATAGCCCTGCTCAAAAAGTCGGTCACGAAGAAATCGTTGTCTGATCAAAAAATCTGTGAAATGTGTGCAAGCTCTGGCATATCGAATACGTTGTGAAATGTAAACACCGTATGCAGGGGAAATAGGTATATTGCTCTGTAGATTAGGAAAATTAATAATTTGGAAATTAAAATCGTCTCTTTTATCGTAATTTTTTGTACTGAGATGACAACCTGGGTCAAATTCGAGGTGCAAATCCAAGAAAGACGTGAAGCAATATGATTCGGTGGTCTCTTTAATCTCCAATTCTGGAGGATATATTGAAAGTATCCATCTACCAAATGAAGTGTTATTGACAGAAAGGACATCATCAATATATCTGAATGTAAGATTGATTGACCTTGCCTCTTTCATCTTAAACTGATAAATGTTCAACATTTTAGACGTTAAATCATGTTCCGTTTAAAGTGTCTTTCCCTTTATATTTTTTCTCTTGCGAAAACACTTTTTGCGTAACAATTCATTAAAATTTGTGTGTTTTAAGGATTCACCTTTCAAACCTATCCTGAAGTTCACTGGTGTATGTTTTATTTTACTTTAAACTTTAAAATAAAATTATAATAAACATATTGGGGTGTGCTTAACTTATGGCAGACTTTACATAAAATGGTAAGACCCAATAAAACATAATGGACACATTCATTCAAATTCATAATTTGAACTTTAGGACTGGCAGGAAAAAAATCAGATCACAGTTTTTTATTGTATATTTGATGAGGAAATGTCAGGAAATATATTTTTATTAGTCTATAAAAGAATTTTTTAATTTGTAGGATTTCCTCTCAATAAGCATTGTCTCTACGTATACATAAATAATAAAAAGATAACAAAATAAAGTCTTATGGTTATTTTTTGAAACCTAAGAATAAATATTTAATTTCCAAGTTTTATGTCAAGTTGCCAATATTTTTGTCAAAATCAGGCAACAGACTAGTTGATTATTAATTATTATTTCTGTGATTCCAAACAAGCAAGAACACAAGCACTCTTAGTTCTGTAAGTTAGTCCTTTCGACCTGAGATGACCAGGCTGAAATGTACGCATGCCCAACTAACCTTACACTGTTCAAGTGACCATTGCAATTTGTCGGTACAAATATATGTGTATTTAATGTTAATGTTGGTTCAAAACAAAAGGATGTTTAGAGTGAAGCTAGGGCTTCATTTACTAGTTGAAAAATAAACTTTCAAACGGAAAAAGTAACGATACTTTATTTGAGTCAAACTCATTATATAGAAATAGACTCGAATAAGATTCTTTTTCATGAAAAGACGTTCTTTGTTCTTCAAACTTATACAGTTTAATTTTTGATAAGGTTGAATTTTTCTAAGAAGATGAGGTACCAATGGGGCATCCGAAACCAGTTAACAACAAGGAGAATAGGAAACATAAAACACAGAAATACGAAACTAACTGAGTAGCAAGTCGTAACGAGACTGAACTTTGGTGCTACGGAAAATTAAACAGTTCCTGTTTGCTATAACACACCCGTCGTCAAATCAAAATATGCACTCATCTGAGCGATTGAAGTCCAATTTGTCTATGAGCGCGCGCGACGTCATCTGTGAAATTTCTTGAGTGAAGACAGCAAACTGGGATCATCATATCACTGTGTAAGCAATTATTACGTCAGACGTGACGCTATGCCAAAGAAATCGATGTAAGTCCCGGCTATCCTACAAGCTCTGGAATTACAAAGCAATTGTGATACGTAAACTCCATAAGCTGGAGCAGACGGAATGATGCTTCACAAGAAGGGAAGGTTGAGGATCGGAAAGTTGAAGATATCACGTTTGCCATAGAGCTTTGTTGAAATTTTTCCTTGATAGTCAATGTCGAGATCAAAATATAAGAAGCATAACAGCACCAATGGGGGATTTGAGTGTCAAAAGTGTCAAAAGTCCAAAAGGGCAACGACGAATCCGGTAAACACGAACAAGAACATCACGAAGAAACAAAAAACACAAAATCAACTGAACAAAAAAGAAAAACGCGAAATCGTAACAAAAGTGAACTCAGGTGCTCCGGAAGAATAAGCAGTTTCTGCCTGCTATAACACATCCGTCGTGGTGCTTATTTCCAATTCATTGAGTCAAATCCGGTAAAAGAAGATTAAACACATTTTTACGACAAACCAACATCTGCATTTAACTGAGAGATACATGTAGAAATCCCATATTTGTCTACGAGTGCATGGTGTCTACCGTTAAATTTATTGGGTGAAGAGAGCAACCTTGGAGCAACGTTACCCTGTGTCAGCAATTTCTGTGTCAAACGTGACGCTCTGCCAAGAAAATCGATGTTATTCCCGAAAGCTCTGGAGTAACGAATCAACTGTGATACGAAGACTCCATATCAGGAGCGGACGGAATGTGGCTACACAAAAACGGAAAGTTGTCGATTGTTTGGTCTTCTTTATATTTTATTTAACATGATATACTTAGATTTATTGATGATAAAGTAAGCCTGAGTATAATCTTCTAACATATATTTGTAATTTGTAACCGTTTTTAATTCTTTTTTAAAAAGCTGCGTTTAATAAGCTCGGCCATTCGTGATTTGACTTGTTCATGTGGAATACAAGTGTAAAGTGTGGAGAAATAGAAAGTTTGGATGCTGTTGTATGATGAAACCGATTTGATTTAAGGAGGAACTTGCAGGTGATCACATGACCAGCCACAATTAAATTTACACTGGCCATTTAATATAATACTAAAAAGTGTTCAACATTTTGAAATTCTATTTGAAAATTGCGAAGTGATGTATTTTTACCTTTGTTCTGATTTTAAATTTCTCTATTTTGTTAATTGTATTTTATAAAGTATTCTTCAAAACTAACGGATTCTAATATCTCTGCATTTTGACAATGACTAAAAATTTGCCAATTTCGACCACTTTTTGCATAGTTTTGTGTTTATCTGAAAAACCAACCCAGAAGCATCCCCTTCCTATCGTTTTAAAGCAATTTAACAGCCCAACATAATATCAAAAACTTATATTGATCAGATTTTTGTAAAATCAGAATTTTCCTCTAAAATTATGTACTTTCTTTAACATTTCAATGTAAAAAAATAACAACCTTCAGAATCAGTTATCTCTGAATCTAACTCAGAAGCATGTCTTTTTTTCCAATTGGATATCTAAAGCGTATCTCTTGGTGTGTCTTTTTACAAATTTTAAAGAAAATCCATCGCAGGAAATTTTCGGTGTTTGTTGCAAGTACCCCCTTAAGAATCTCAGTTCTTTCGAATTCTTTACGATCTACATTTGATTGACACCATTTCTAGAAAAACAACAATCGTAATACTTCTGGTGGCCGGATTTTATTGCCATCAGTATTGAAGGTAACTGAACTAAGAGAGGTTAAGTGGTACAATTCAACTTTAATTTCAACGAAAATGTTTTTTTTTTCACTATTTGACTTTTGTAATCCTAGATTACATTGCAACGTTACGGTTGTCAAAAAAGAGCGACAAGAATAAGCAAACGGAATTATCCTGTTAGGAGCTTGCATAAATGTAAAAATGAAAAGTGTAACATTGAAGTACACTTTGATATGTATATTAAACGCCACTTATATAAAAAAAGTGTAGGCTGATTGACCAACTTACCAATCCCTTGATTTTTCTATCGCCAATGGTGAAACTTTTATACTTGATTTAAAACTTTTACATACATGAACATGAAATATCCTATTTCATTTATCTGAAATGGTGTGTAGCCCACCAAATTATAATTTTATATTTATCATATATATATATATCAGACCTGTTATAAAATAAATGTGACAAATCCTGTCTATAGAACGTGACAGATTGTACGACATAGAGCTCATAGCAGTCACTGGACTTTAAGCTAATCAATATCTGATTATTATATACACAACATGAAAATGACCAAGTTTTTTTGTGGGCCTGCTTAAAAGTCTGCTTTTTCCTTTCTTCCTGATTATGTATACTTTTTCCAAATGCTTAGTTCTCCTTAAAAATGCATGGGAATAAATATATATTATTTTTCGATGATGATTAAGTTTGGTTTATCAGAGAAATGTGGCAAACCTCTTTTTATTGTTTTTTCTTTCTTTCTGAAAATGATATTTTATCGTAAAATTTTTGTGATTACAGCACTTAAGAACTAACAATTTGTCTAGACAAGGAAAACATATCAGTGGTTTTTAAGTGATGAAATCACATTTGTTTTCATAAATTATCTTTTACTGAACACGAGATTTAAGAAAAGTGGCGTGTTGGACACCATTGCTAACAAAAATTAATACGACATTGTTTCTACAGCAAATAAATTTCAATTTCATAAACACACCATATGCTTTTCAGTGTTTGGCCTAAAATGTAACAATAACATATTATCTCCCCTTTGACCATTGGTGTTTACTGTGAGAAATCAATCCAGCCGAATAAAACATATATATTTTTTCGTGAAAGTTTTTCAAATTTACATTTTAAATGTTAAAGACATAGAACCTATCAATTTCGCAATTTTTTACATTGAATGAAAAGTACATATATTAAAAATATACTGTCTAAAACTAACCTTTATCAACATAAAATCTCAATTTTTTGCAGTTTTCTACAAAATAATCTAATTTTAATTTTTCGCGTTGATTAAGTATTGTCCAGCATAAATATTTGCTTTTGGTAAACTTGGTACTGTTAAACGTTTAAATTAACTGGCGTACACTTTTGTACTTTACAATTGTAACTAAAAATATATAAGATGGTGCTAAACAAATGTTGGATTGTATATAAAAAATTAAGTAGACCTTTTTAAGTTTATTTTTTGCTCTATATCAGTCCCCGGTATTAAAGCATTTTCATTCAGAATATCAATCAAACCAAATAAGTTATTTATTTGGATGTTGACATATTCTTTTTCAGCCTTTAAAATTTATATAGTTGTCAACAATGTACCACTTCTGTTCTATGAATTCTGATTTATGGCAGTCAAAGATCTCAGTATAGAATCCACCTTTAAATAATTTGTATCCAGTCATTACTAAGACATATTCTTGACAGTGTAACCTCCCTTTTTAAGTATATTGGATTTTGTTTATAGCTGAAAAATAACGCTTTAGTTGTATTCTGAATCAATGATGTTGATACTAGCGTTACTACTGGGATTGATTAACGTGGAGTTTTCATACTTAGCTAAGTTTGAAACATTATCGCAAAATGTGAATAAAACTGTCGGTAAGTGAAACTATGTTTTATTAAAAAGTTAAAAGATTTCAATAAAAAAACATGTGTTATGTTTTAGTTAATGTTGTGCTTTATTGAATTTTTCTCCATTTCATATTTTATTATTAGAACTAAATTTGCTATTGCTGATATCAAAATTAGTGTTTGTTAAGCTCATTGTTTAATAACATCGGGAAAACATCAGACATAGGGTTGCACATCGATGAAAATACAGAACATATTTTTAATTGAATAAAGTAGAGCAACGTTTACCTTATTAATTGTTTTGACAATTAAATTGTTTTGGTCACTCTTCGCTTTAGGAGATATAACCAGTTATTTAGATTGTTTGGTGAAAAGGTACGTTAAAATATTTTTGCCATTTTTTGGACTATATAACGAGTAAAACTATCTACGGAACAACCTTACTTTTAAGTGTATGCATCTACTTTAATGGTCAAATAAATTCATCTAGAAATACCAAAATACAATACCAACACGGATATAAAATCCTGAAAGAATTCAATGTGATACTCACTATCTAGATCTTATGTGGAACACGACTTATACCATAAATCACCGGAGAATTTAAGTATTCAACCTACAATAAAGTTCCAGGAAATTGAAAGAAATGAAGGGGGAGCTAAGATGCTAGTAGCGAAAACTGAAGTACATGGACAATATGAGTCCTAGGTTTATCTAGGATATATCCTTTTTGTGTATGAAAACGTATTAAAAAATTATGCCATCAATAAATTGGAGCATGAGGAAGAAAAGCTTTGTAATTTTTTTTATTTAGAAAAGTTACAATAAGTCTATGATTCTTTTTATAAGTGTCGTGGTAGGTAGATAATTTATCTTTTTAAAGGTAACAAATACAACAAAATACAGAAATGTTCTAAATTTGTAAAGTCTGTAGTTATTTTTGTAGTTTAATTAATCTTTGCTACTGACACAAAAAGTTATTTAACCTGTCTTAGTGAAATGATGTAAATAGTAAAATTGTATCTTACCGATACAACAATCAGAATGGTTATAAATGATAAAAATACTGTTTTATATACACAAACATATTTTGAATATTCTAAGTGTTTTTTCAAGTATTTTAACAA
Source organism: Arcuatula senhousia (assembly GCA_963971305.1). Classification (NCBI taxonomy): domain Eukaryota; kingdom Metazoa; phylum Mollusca; class Bivalvia; order Mytilida; family Mytilidae; genus Arcuatula; species Arcuatula senhousia. The sequence continues at coordinate 28,420,956 of OZ020304.1, forward strand.
AATTTACGGTAAAGATTTAGGGGAAATGTTGTTTTCACTGGACTTTGCGTTAATGTCTTTGTCTCAATAAAAACTATTAAATGATGTGATGAACTAAATTGCAAGGGTTGTGATGAGTATTCATCGAGCGCTAGTTTCTGTGCTATTATAAAATAAGTATAATGAATGTAGTTGTCAAAGATTTTAAATTCAGAACGGAAATGTGTTGACTTAATTGAAACTCAGCTCAGAAAGAAGGCATAGAAAATATTATACTTTTTTATTGGTTACTACCATTTGTAAGAAAAAAAGTCTCTTTAAAAGTTTTCTTTCGATAACAGCAACTGATGCCAAAATTCAAAATTAAGTCACATGAAATGATTCCTGATTGCTTCTATTAGTTTGTGGCTTTTTGTTGATCTGAGATGATCACCCTGTTTCCTAAATTATGCCCCACAACCTTGTTGTGTTTTGTGTTTTTGGCGCAAGAAGAACGTCTCACTACTTTAACGGGCATAAGGTACTTGACAGCTACTTGATTTACTTGACTTTTAACGGGCATAAGGTACTTGACAGCTACTTGATTTACTTGACTTTCAAAGTGTGTGTCAAGTATTTAAAAAAAACCAGTATAAGTTTTGTATATTCTTCTTGGAGTAAATCAAGTAAAGTCAAGTGTTAATACACTGGACACTTCCGGATCTTGAAGATTAACTAATGAAATAGAAGTTGAACTGTGAACTCTACTAAACAATTAAAAATTCAGTGTGAAAAAGACTGGTCAAAATATTGTGTCCGTTCAAGAGTTTTTTATTTTTTATTTAGGCATTAACACTAATGACTAGGTATTATCTTATTGCCTAGGATTTAAGCTTAATGCCTAATTATACCTATTGCCTCTAACATATATATTCCAATATAGGTAAAATGTCCATTGAGTGACAAAATAAAAAGTCTGAAAGCGAAAATTGCAGTATGAACATTGTTGGGAAGAAATCACTCAAATCAAATAAGTTTATGTAAGTTAACCTAGAGTTTTTAAGCATGGTCAATTTAGAATATTTATTACATCAAACTACATTTCAATCATTGACATGTATTGAAAAAAAGAAACCATCAAACTATTGGCATGATTTCAATAAGCCTTTAAAAATCCATATGATTGTTTCTCACGTCTGTTATATGACTTGTGAAGTCATATGACTTATGACAATTACAGATCTCATTATAAAATTCACCTTCTAGTGGATTTCATCCATTCATTACTTAAATCTGCAGTTAGCAGGGTAACCTCCCTTTCATAAATATATTGGATTTTGTTTTTAGCTGTAAAATATCGCATACGCTGTATTCGGTATCAACAATGTGGATACTAGCGTTAATACTCGGAATAAATAGCGTGGAGTTCTCATATTTAGCTACGTTTGAAACATTATCACATAATGTAAATAAAACTGTCGGTAAGTGAAAGTATATGTGTTATTTGAAAATTAAGCTTTGTATTATTAACACATGCATCTTATGATTTGTTATTGAAGTAGTTTCATAGATTTTTTCTAATGGTTTATAGTTTATAATAATGATATGGTTGATATGATGTTAAAATAGGATTTTCTCATACTTATCTTAATCTTATAAGGATATTGTTCAATGAGACGTGAAAAATTTTATTATATAACGTTAACCATATGCAAATTTAGAGGAAGAAAGTTGAAATAACAAATACATTAACAATGTACAAGCTAATAGGGGGCTAATCTAACCCTAAATTGAAGCTACTTAATTGTTCAAACAAGATTATACCCAAATTTTAATTTTGAATATCCTTTAAAAAGGCACATATGGCTCAATTATGCAATAAATAAGGACACAACTAGAATTGTGTTTATATGATCTTGTTGATTTTTTGTTGGTATTTAATCTTTTCATTGTTTTTTGCAATTTGCAGGGTTTTTTAAACTTTATAATTACAAGACCTCAGTTCAATCCTATCAGTACTTCAGTAGTATAGCGATTATCTTAATAACTCGATTAGATCTGTAAAATTACATTTAAAGTTATTTAAGATTTGTTGGTGATATGTTATTAACTATAAACGAAATATGAACATACATTTCTGATATTTCTTATGTTTCCATAAAATGGTTCTCAGTGGAAGAGAACTGGATGTAAAACCAAAAAAAAACATGTGCCTAACCTTAGGTGCATCTGTAAAAGTCTAATTCTCAGCAGAAACTATCTAAAATTGCATAGGTAATAAATGCTTGAAGATCTAAACAACGAACGATAAGGAGGGTTTTTTGTGACACATTTTTATTGATTGGATTTATTGCGAATCCAGTTTACGTCAAATAATTCTATGAATATGTGACGAATTAACATAAATTAACAATGTTTTCAAACTTGTTTTAGATCAGAATTCGAAATGACAATAAATGTGTTTCTTGTTTTTCCTTAAAGACATAGAACCTATCATTTTGGCAATTTTTTAAAAATACTAAAATTCACACTATTTGAAGAATTCATTGTAAAACCTTTGAAGAAACTGTTAAATTTTCAAAAAAAACCGCCCGAAAGTATTCTTTTCGACAGAAAACTGATGAAAAAAACGCAGTGTCAAAAAAGAGGACAAACTAATTATAGAATGTAAACACTTGCGGGTGCTGGTAAACTGAGAAACAAAAAGTAACCAAACGAAACGGAGCTGCACAAAAACGATATCGGTAAAGAAGGAAACGTAAACAGTAAAATTAGCAAACGAAATCTGTATTTAGAAAGGAAACGAAATGAAGCGAAACTGGTAAAAAGGAAAATTGAATAGATTTTAGCCGACACAAGTCGTTTTTCTTAACTTACCGATTTCGTTTTCTCTTTGCCTCGTTTGGTTATATTTCGTTTCTCAGTTTAACAGTACCCAGTTTACCAAAAGTAAATATTTATGCTGGACAATACTTAATCAAAGCGAATAATCAAAATAAGATTATTTTATAGAAAATTGCAAAACATTGAGTTTTTATGTCGGTAAACGTAAGTTTTAGATAGTATATTTTTAATATATGTACTATTTATTCAATGTAAAAAATTGCGAAATTGATAGGTTCTATGTCTTTAACTCAGGAAATATTGATGATATTCTTTATTTAGCCTTTGCATCGCACTGCACTTGCAAAGTTGGTTAAGGTTATATTTAGATAATGGAAATTCACATGTTTTACTCACGGGATTCGAAATATATGAGACAAAACCTACTGTGATGTGGGATATTTAAGTCAATTTTATTTATAGGGATATGGAATATTGGAAAAAACACTTGTTCGAATACCTGATATAAATGTTTGGGGATATGGGATATTGGTCCCCTGCCTCTAAACAAGCCCCACTTGAGTTTTGCATTTCCTAAGAATCTTCACAACAACAAAAATAATATACCTTTATTAAATAATATTGATTGGCTAAGGACATCATGAAGTACTACGCAAAGAAGATGGTAACCTAAAAGTAGTTATAAAATACACTGAAAAAAGGTTTGGGTTTTCAGTCTCTCAAATTAGAATATTCATCACTTTTCAGTCGTTAGAAATAGAATTTTGTCTGTAAAGGTTCTAGGTGAACTTGTGACCTCAATTTATCAAGAAGAGTCTTTCTTGGTTTCATTGCATATTGTTTTATATGGTTTGATTCCGTTTCAGACTGAAATCAAGATTCCACTTTCAGACAATTCATCATATTCGAGTACAAATAATGTTTCTAGAAGAAAATTTATGTTTTTTAGTACTTATATTCCAAGGGTTTTCGGTTTTTTTCTCAAAAAACATTTTTGCTTGTTTTTGGAAGTCATAAAATAAAACATTCATAGACTTTGATATCAATGAATACCGTTTTTTTTTTCAACCCTAAAACATACTATCCATTTCGTCGTTGGCTTGGTGAATGTAAATTTCTTCGGGTTGATATACCCTGGTATTAACCTCTATCGAAGTCAATAAATGTATATTATAATTACTCTTAAAATAATGTATTTAGTTGTTCAAAGAGTGAATATTTCCTATCATGCGCAAGTAACTGGTCAGCTTGTGTATGTAAATACGTTGTATTGACACAATTTACTGCACAATGCAAAGAATGAGGATGCAAATAATCAATTTCGCTGAAAAAAAAACATTAGAGGCAGGACATTAAAAACTGTTTAAAAGGCTCTTATTTTTAATAACATGTAATTTTGTATTATTATTATTATTATATATTAAGAAAATGTGGGTGTTGATGAAAGAAGCAATATTTCAGTATTTATGATATTTTTCAGTAGCGTTTTGCCCAAAATAAAAAAATGAAGGTTTATCTGAAAGTCATGTTATTGTAATGCAACGTTAATAATGGTGATGTTGTTCCTGCAGCTTGTATAGCAATTCTTTGAGTTGCGACAATATGATCCACATTGGTCAAATACACGAATATTTGTCAAATGAATAGGCTTTAAGATTAAAATATGAAGGCCAGAACAATAATGTTTGCAGATGTAATTAACAAGTCATAATACAGCTCTAAAGCTAAATAGAATAACATATCTAACTAATCTTCAAACCTTGATGTGCACAATAAATTGGACAATGAAATAAGCAAATGACATTTTCTAGTGGTTAAAGCAACAAAATCGAATAAGCTTTGCGTAATTGCTGTTTTGTCAATATATTACCCAATATAATAAGAAATTGATGGGAGTCACACCAACAAAGTAAAGGGTTAAGATATACCGGTATATTACTTTTCCTTGATAAAAGAAAACTAAGTCGTAATACTTTCATATTCCGCGTATAGTATGGTAATATCTGGGGAACATTAGGCTACACTAGGGAGTTTTAATCATTTAACTATTCATGGCATATTATTACTGAAACATTTCCTTCTAATAGCATGCCAAAGTTGCAACTGAATATCAAATACGTTTAACAAAAGATTCCTATGTTTGGGAACTTGCTTATATACTTTGTCCGATTTTATCATCATTTGGTGTTGAGAGAAATTGAGAAGACAGGTGATTAACGGGTATACAGGTAAGTACTGGTTTTACAACTATACGCGATGTGGTACCAATTTTAATCACACCAAGCTAGATATTATATATAGACCGAGCATTCACGAGTTCCATTTTGACAAATCTCAAACGAGAGTGATAAAACCGGTGTCATCATCGCTCATAGTTAGGTAACTTTTTTCTCTACATGTTAAATCAAATTATTTTTTAAAAATTTATTTTGCATCATCAAATCATAACATTCTTGTTACTTGTGTGTTTCTTTGTCTTTATATAATGAACAAATATGAATATATGCAGATTCGGAACGTCACGCCATCTATGACGTATTAACATATGCAAATGTGTTACTTTACGGTATCTGCGACGTAGAGACATGCAGATTTAACAAAATTGAGGACCAGAAAATAACGCAAAATAAAAAAAAACGGCTTCATATAGTGAGTCACTCAACTCATTGAGTAAAATGAATAAACAAAAACAGAGCACAGATCGACAGCAAAAAACCAAATCGTTGAAATAGCTTTTCGAGGATAATCGTCTCGTGGAGATGGATCTGTTAGAAAATATCATCACGCGAGACTTAGATATGGTTGCACAATAGTAAGGGAAGTTGAGATATGAAATGGCCACGACAAAAAATAAAATACTTGATTTTTAAGAAAAGATAAACAGGTTAGTTAGTTTAACTGTGAAAGTTTCGTTAATGAAACAGTCAACTAAACTAGGGCAAGCCTATTAATCCTGCGTTTAAAATGAATAAGAATCTTTGATAATTGCTGAAATAATTAGATTTTGATCAAACGTTTAAAAACAAGGGCGGCAAAAATAAGTTTCTACGTCATTAATCCAAATCGGTTTGTTGCTATATATTGAGACGAAAAAAACAGATGTTCATTTATCTTGTTTTTGATAAAAAAAATCTTTCACATATTTTTAAAGGAGCATAACCGTATGGTGTTTTCATTGTTGTGAACACCTTTTATTCAGTCTATTAAGTGGAATTTATTGAACGTTTTCTAGTTATTTCTGTTTTTCGTTGTAAAATTGATTTTGATATTTAGGTAATGTATAAAACAATCATTTTGAATATTCTTTTACATTTTTTCAATTCAATTCAATCTTTATTGTCATATAAACTATATATACAGTTTGTGACAGTATAACATAGACATAAACATACATACATACATATACACATGTAACAAGTTGAAAAAATATAAATATACATTATGAAGCAAATGTTTAAGGTTCCCCTGTCCTCAGTTCTATATACTTTTTTACTACATGTACTAGGTCTCAGACTATATTTTCGTTACATGCATTCTTGGTTCAATATACGGTCTTTATTTCATTTCAAAAATAGCTACAAATAATGAATAAATTCTTCTTTAACAACTCAGTACATTTAATGGCATACATTTCATTGCAGTGAGGCCAATATTGCACTTAAGCACATAAATACCAATCATACCTTAACGATTGTCGTTAAAATCTTTAATGTTTTCCGAAACATAAAAGTGCTATAAATTTTTTTAATCATAAATATGCAATTTTCTTACAAAGGAATGCAAATTTAAACTTAATTACCATCCTCATTATTTTTGTAATTATATCAATATTATCTTATTTACAGTTTAATGCATATAAACGATGTTATATTTTTATCAATCAAACCTTAAAATCCTATGCCATTCATAAAAATCATTGTATGTCAGTTTTATTCTCAACTGTAAATAAAGACGTAGTTTGTGAGCTTTATAATGACCTATGATATATACAATATATATGTTTTAACAATACAACAGAACAGCTTATTTTTACCTTTACTAATTTTTGAAATTCGTACAAAAATCAAGCTTACCCAATGCTAAGCATGCAATTTTAGGGTTCGTTTGAGAGAAAACAAAAACAAATGGCGTATTTGAAAGGTTTAGTTTTAAAGGCTAATGTCATATCATTATGCACAAATACTTCATTGATTTTGGTTTTTATTTCAAACCCATTTGGACACTGTATTCGAATTAATCGACTTCAATCATAAACGTTTGCATTCGACATTTAATCTGATTTGGTTTCCCAGTTTGGTATTTTTGGTTTTATTGTTTTATGCTCTTCATATTCATATAGTGTTTGGCATTTTCTATATTTTTGGTAGAGCGCCTCTGATGAGTCTTGAATAGACGAAACGCGCGTCATGCGTAGCAAAATTTATTGTCCGGAACTTTTTTGTCATTTGTATTCTTAAGTATAACATAAGTCATTATCATCATCGACTCCTTTTCATGGCCTGGGTGAAGAATAGCTTGGCCATCATCAGAAACCAGCACGCTCAAAACCCTAAGGTTCTTCCTACCCCAGACATAGGTTGAATATCTTAGTAATAATTTGGTTCCCCAGTTTGGTATTTTTGGTTATACTGTTCTATGGTCTTCATATTCATATAGTGTTTGGCATTTTCAATATTTTTGGTAGAGCGCCTCTGATGAGTCTTGAATAGTCGAAACGCGCGTAAGGCGTAGCAAAATTTATTGTCTGGAACTTTGTTGTCATTTGTATTATGCAAATACCAGATCATGTGTGATACCGATAATTTGGTTAGGTTGTATATGCATATTCCAAGGAGTAGCCTATCATCAGCAGCATTTGAATAAAACATTCTAAGGTAAAAATCCAAAAGTAATAAACGAAAAGTATTCAAAACCAAAAAGTTAGAACGGGTAACCCAAATCTAGCCCCGGTGGAATCGACCATGTGTAGTACAGGGAGAGAAACATGGTTTGCAAACAATTTTAGACATTAATAAGAGGCGATACAAAATGATTAAAAATAAATCATTAATATCAATGCTGTAAATGTTTAAAATACTAAAAGTGATGAAGCTTTGTTATCGTGCTTTTTATCGAGTGATTGCTTTCGTCAACAACACTCAAAATACAAGACCAAAAACAGGTATAAAACGGTTAAATTGGTTATGCTGTATATTGATATTTCAAGGAGTAACCTCTCATCAGCATTTGAATCAAAACATTGGAAGGTAAAAAATCAAAAAAGATTGAACGAAAAGTATTCAACGCCCAAAGGTTCAAACAAGGAAGCCAAATCCAGCACCGGGGATATTGACCATGTGCAGTACATGGAAAGAAACCAGGTGTTTTAAGCAACTTAGAATTTAATAATTTCAAGACCAAAAAATATATTGAAACCTAAACGATAAATTCGTGTCAGAAAAGTCTGACGACCAAGCTTTTGATTAACATCGGGGACATCTGGTCCTCCAGCAGCGGCAATCGACCCAGCGATTTAAAAACAAATACCAAAACTGTATATCGATAGTTAAAGGAGTAAGTTCTCATCAGCAGCATTTGAATTTAAACATTGCCATCAGGAAGCAACTATTTGATATTCAGGAGGCTATGCATATCATCTTTTGCCTGTCTTTTTAATTTTGAAAAAAATCGGAGCCTTGATTTGTAACTATAAAATTTGCGACCAAAAACCTATTTTTTCAATACAAAGCACTGGCCTGCCTTTCTTTTTCTTGATGTTTGGCATCCTGTCTTCTTATTTCAAATTTCACCAAACTTCCCTACGCACCCTTAACTTAGAATGCTCATTCTGCTACTTCGTTCCACAGGCGTTTTGGGTCCAGGATTTTACTTTATTATTAATAGTGTATATAAAAATTTTCATTTCGTCTCTATACTATTTCCACAAGGCAAGAATGTTTGAAAGTTCTAAAAATAGAACCTGAGGAAAACTCCTTTTTTTCTTGTAGAAGTATCTTTTATCATAAACAACTAGAAAATTCTATGACTCCTTTAAGCTTTTACTCTCTTTCGGAAGCAAAAGTAAAGCATGTCAGCATGTATAAAGCTCACATCGGGTCTTTTTTCCTACGAAGCGAAACAAAAAATCACCACGGACGGAAGTAGCCAGAGATTTTCAAGGGAAAAATATTCCGCCAAATCAAAGGACTTCAGAGTTACACTACAGTAAGGTAAAATCTGGATGAGTTCGAACAAAATCATTTGGCAGAAAATGTGGTCTCAATTTTATTTGAAATATTTTGTATTGGCAAGATGGTAGTATAATAAAACGTACATATAAACTAAGACTCGATGTGTGTTCCATTAATTTTCCAAAAGACGGGTATTTCATATTCAATAAAAGTAGAAGAATATTATCTCCCTTGAAAATTTTAAACTACTTCCGTCCGTTGTGGTTTGTATGGCTCGCTTCAGGGGGAAAAAGATTAGATTTAAAGTCATTGCGAATTGTTTCACCATTAATGTGTGCCCAATCGGGAGATTAAACTGAAAGGATTCAGACAATCAACAATATTTACCGAAAAACATTTGATTCTATTAGAAAATATGGGTCTTTTCCGCGGGTAAATTTTGTTCTATTTTTAGAACCGTCTAACATTCTTGCTTTGTGGAAATAGTTATATAGCGAGGGTAAGAATTTTTTTTCATATACACACAATAAATAAAAATTAAAACCTGGACCCAAACGCCTGTGCTTCGTTCTTTATAGATTTAAAGGAAAAATCGTACATGGTTGCAGAAGGTATTAATTTCATATTTGTTGTCTCATGTTTTTTTAAACTAAATCACGAATTTGCCGTCATTGCAGAGTTATGAAAGAAGCAAAGATGCACCAATGGGGTATTCTTGTGTCAAAAGTCCAAAAGGACAACAACAAAACCGGTAAACAAGAACTGCAGGAGGCAACACAAAACATCAAAAACACAAAATAAATCTAACATAAAACAACAACGTGAACTCAATTCTTAACAAGAGTTAACTGCTCATTTCCAATTCAGTGTGTCAAATCTGGTAAAGGCCCACAAACAAAACTCTATGACAAACCAATATCTGCACTTATCTTCGAGAAAGAAATCTGGAATCATGGTCTCTACCGTGAAATTTCTTGAGTGATGAGAAACATAACCTTGTGAAAGCAATTTTTGTGTCAAATGTGACGCTCTGCCGAGGAAATCGAGTAACGAATTAGTTGTGATATGTAAACTCCATAAGCTGGAGCAGACGAAATGTTGCTGCATAAGAAGGGAAAGTTGACAATTGGAAAGTTGAAGTCATCACGTTTGTTATAGAGCTTTGTTGAAAGTTTTCCTTGAGAGTCTATTTCGAGATGTAGATCTAAATAGCGATAACTCACTCAAGTTTAGGAACGGGTTTGTAGCCGTACCGCTTTATGTTAAATTGTTTATGAAGCTATATTAGGATTTATAATATAGTAGCAAAGCAAAGCAAATAGATATAATGAATACTATTATGCATTACCCGGCAGTCAAAAACATTTTGACAATACACACAAGAAAACAGACAGGGCCAATAAAGGTATATGTTAGATATGATTTAGCTTCATAAACAATAAACATTAACTGCAAATGGATTTAAGGATGCTCGCTGGTCTTGTTTTTGGTATTTCTGTCATTTTTGCGGAATCCTCTGGATTTTACCATCAAAATAGGGTTAATTTTTTTGCCCACGAACCCCCTATTTACTTGTTATTAATGTCTTTAATATGTCATAAAGAGGCTATAGACAAAGTTTTATCAAATCCTATTTATTCTGTCATGGCTTTTAACAGCTAAAAAGTGCTAATGCTAAACCTATGAAAAAGGCAGAGAAAACATTTTCCCGCCAAAACTTTAACGTCAATTATCTTGAAAACGAGGTCACGAACCTATCAAAATTTTTTGCTTATTTTATTCCTTTTACTATTATCTTTTCATTTGAGGAATCAAATTTGAAACCTATTTATTTTCAATTAAAGTAGCGAACATCCTTAATGCAACATATATGTATAATAGTTACAGCTAAAAACGCATGACATGTATTTTTACTTTTAATTGTAACAGGTTTAATATTTGATTCTTCCTTCTTTTTATATTGATAACTTGTTATTTTACATATTTGTTTCATATTGTTGTAAGGAGCAATAATTTAACTTGAAGGATGGCAGCAGAGATGAAGAAAAAACTCAGGTATTCTGGAAGAGTAAGCGGTTCCTGCCTGCCATAGCAAATCCGTCGCACTGCTCATTTTCAATTCAGTGTGTCAAATCTGGTAGAGGAAGAAAAACAAAACTTTATGACAAACCAATATCTGCGCTTATCTGCGAGAAAGAAATTCTATATCTGTCTACGAGTGCATGGTGTCTTCCGTAAAATTTCTTGAGAGCAGACAGCAACCCAGGAGAAACATAAGCTTGTGTAAGCAATTTTTGTGTAAAACGCTGCGATCTGCCGAGGAAATCGATGTAGTTCCCGCAAGCTCTTGAGTAACGAATTAATTGTTATACGTAAACTCCATAAGCTGGAGGAGACGGAATGTTGCTACAAAAGAAGGGAAAGTTGACAATTGGAAAGTTGAACTCATCACGTTTGTCATAAAGCTTTGTTGAAAGTTTTCTTTGAGATCCTATTTCAAGATGTAGATCTTAATAGTAATATCTCATTCAAGTTTTTGTATGGATTTATAGCCGTACCGCTTCATGTTAAATTGTTTATGAAGCTACTAGTATATTATGATTTATAATATAGTAGCACTCAATTTTAAACTACGCATCTACCATATATAAAAGATACAATGCCCAAACGATCTTTAAACTTTAGTATTTCAGGTCTGATAGGCATAAACCTCAAAACAAACAAATTCAATTTGTGGTCATTTCCGAAGAGGTAAGCATGGACTTGTTACGTGGAAACAATGACATTATAAGACCGACGCTAAAATAAATTAAGAAAATTTCATAATGTAGAAATACCAGATATAATTCGATAGCAGGAACGAAAATTAATAGATCATTATTTGGTATGTCACCTTCATATGGCGTATGGTTCCTGTCAGTTTGTCTCTTTAATTTTCTAATCAATAAGCCTCAACTCAAACAGAATCCAATTTGTTAACAACAGCTTCCCAATGAAGCGAACATTCGTCATCTTGAGAATGTATCAAATTCGACATTTATTCAATTAACATGATTAAAGATAACTTTTACCGTTATAATCTCTATTTTCAAATCTTGTCCATAACGAACTCAAGTCCTGAAGTCAAAGAAAAAAGACCTTGACTTGAAAAGATAGGAAGCAAATAAAATGAGGAATAAATATACAAGACACAATCTGAAAAGATCAATTGATAACTTTCCAAAATGGCCAACAGACAATTGACTTCAAAGTGACCAGTTGTTGCGATTCTCACTGTTTGATTATTGGCCTCTTTTTAAAAGCATAATGAACTGGATTTAACTTACGCTTATCCTAAGCTTCTTTTTGGCACAGTTGTCCATTTATTGGTAAATTTTAGCAAAACACAGCTGAAATTAAATAGATAAAACTTCTACCCTACAGCAGATAACCTTTTGACATAAAGACAACAGGAACAAAACAAACGTAGAGGAAGTTTATTGGTGAACAATTGATATCGCTGTTACTGACAGCTAGATTAGAAGCATCATTCTGTAGACTGATGTTGAAAAAAAATTTGAATTTAACATCCAACCGATTATTTCCGACATTTGATATCGAAGAAAATAAAACATTTTTTTATGTAAAAGTAACTTTTGACTTTATGGTATAAGTTACTTCCCTCATCCCCTCATTTTCAAACAACCAACTTGACATCAGTCTATAAGTCAAATTATGTTTATCTTTTTTTATATAATACTGTACAAAAAATCCATGTTAACATTTCAATATTGCCTTGACGAGAATTTAATCGGTCATATCAAAAACTGAGAAACGACGGTTGTATAAAAATGTGCAAATTTTTCGCTGATATCTAAAATTATATCTATTTTCAAAAAGCGACTATAATTTGATTTCATCTGTCACACGTCTTTGAGGCAGCGATGTCTTTAATCAATTGTCAAAATGGTCACAAACTGAAAAGGTTATCCAGACAAACCGAAGTATACAGGTATCGCCTGGTAAAAAGAATGTTCAAAATTGCCAAGACAGTCAAGCATCCTAAAATTGCAGTGTCAACACCATTTTAGATTTCTAAACGTACATGCATAATAATTAGGCCATTGAAAGCATTAATGTTAGTTTCTTTAAACAATGAGGATGTAAACAAATGACATTGATAATTTTTTTGTATTGTTCAATCCACTGAGATCACATTGTGATCATTTGAAGAGTAGCTTTGATTACCGGAAGTGGAAGTTAAGGCTAGTACCAAGTCAAGACCATTGCGGACTCAACATGTATAAAAGATCAGCATTATACAAAATGCATGTTGTCAGATTACTGACAGCCTTTCACGGTTGCAAAATGTCAGCTTCATACTTTTTAAACCAAAACTGATTAAGTCCCATTTGTAGACATTTAAATTTATCTCTTGTTTTAATTGGTATTTGTTTTGTTTCACCCGATATTCATGAGAAATTGGTATATGGCAACAATTGATATTAAAAATTATTTTAAGCCTCTCATCATCGGGATTTGGGATTTGTTTTAGCTACTTATTTTAATTATCTGGAAACATTTCTCTTAAGTCATTTGCAGTTTAATACACAATCAGAGTCAAAATTTTGAAGTGAATACATTTTTTTTATTATCCATATTTTTGAATTGTACGAATACTACGAGTGCATACAATGAAAATTCCTGATAAACATGACTTAGTTGGTATTGCTTAACTTGTGGTGAGGTTTATGGTACACATATATAAAACACTGCATGCAACTTAATTTAAGTCCAGTATCTATTGCCTGTTTTGTTTGTATATTGGTAGTTTGCCTTGTTAGTTATACCCAATATTCATTGCAAAATTTGTATTTGAATACACTTATCATCAAAAGTTAAATATTTTAAGCGCTTTTTCATTTGCTTTAGACCCCTCAATAAAGACTGATTTGGTTTGTTAAAGAACTTTGTTTTGCCTTTTTTTGCAATATCTAACATGCTTAATTGATCATTAGCAGCTCGACGGGTGTGTTATAGCAACCATGAACTGTTTATTCTTTCCGATAACATTAGTTCACTCTCGTTACGACGTGAGTTTGCGTTGGTGAATGCTATTCAGCTGTTTTTTATACATACATGTATGATTTTGTTTTTTCTGTTTCCATGTGCTGTTTTCGCTCGTGTTAAATTATCTTGCCTTTATCCTTTCGGGCTTTTGACATTTAGAATCCCATTGGTACCTCTGCTTCTCATAATGTTAAAAAATTTTTTCCTATTGTCCTTGATATTAATTTAGAAAAACCACCAGATATAGAAACCTTCTTTAACGATGAACCATAAAATAAAACATTTTTATTGATAAAATAAGTAATCTTGCAATCAGCAGCAGTTTTACGGACAATTTATATATAATAGGACCACAGCTGTTGTAACAGGTTTATAACCAATTAAATATTATAATATTTACAGAAAGACGATTTAAACTTGCCCTGGAACATACATGTGTCCTAAAAACCAATTTGATGCAATTAAGCATTAATATTTGTTAATCAATTAATGCGCCGTAGTCTTATTTATACATTATGCATTTAGTCGGATATGTTTAGAAGTGTATAAAAAGATTTTTAATATGAAATAGTTTCCAACGTAAATTATTGTTTTGTTTTTTTTTTCACTGAAAATTCAAGTATAAAGTTAGATTTTGAGTAAAAGTAAGATAGATGCTATTTTTGGTCTGACACTTGGCGGTCTTTTTTCGAGACCCATATGCTGAAGCAAATACCGTGACATTTAGTTTACGACACTTTCAACAAAGCTCTATGACAAACATGATGACTTCTACTTTCCAATCATCAACTTTGTTGCTGTCTTCACTCAAGAAATTTTACGGAAGACATCTTGCACTTATAGACAAATATGGGATTTCGATCTTTCAGATGAGTGCAGATGTTGGTTTGTCATAGGGTTTTGTTTTATCTTCCTTTACCGGATTTGACACACTGAATTGACTGTTGGCACCGCGACGGGTATGCTATATCAAGCAGGAACTGCTTACTCTTCCGGAGAACCTGAGTGTACTCTCGTTTCGACTGGTGTTGGCGTTTTGATTTACATTCAGTTATTTTGTGTTTCCATGTTTTACATGTTGTCTGTTTTGTCCCATTCTTGTTGGTGTTTACTGATTTTGTCTCTGCCCTTTCCGACTTTTGACATTCGGATACCCCATTGGTACCTCTGCTTCTTCCCTTCTTGGGTAGCAACGTTCCGTCCGCTCCAGATTATGGAGTTAACGTATCTCAATTGATTCGTTAATCCAGAGCTGGCGTGACTAACATCGATTTTCTTAGAAAAGCGTCACGTCTGACCGATAATTGCCGACACAGGGTTATGCTACTTCTCAGTTGCTGTCTTCACTCAAAAAAAAATACGGAAGATATCATAGGCTTACAGACAAATACGGGATTTCGATCTCTGAGATGAGTCCAGATGTTGGTTTGTCATAAGGTTGTTGTTTGTGTTACCCTGCCGGATTTGATACACTGAATTGAATCTTGGCAAGGCGACAGGTGTGCTATAGCAAGAAATAACTTATCATTCTTCCATACACCCAAATTAACTCTCTTTACGACTATAGTTCGCCCTGTTAATTAATTTTCATTAGTTTTTTTGTATTTCAATGCTTTACATGTTGTTTATTTTTGCCCCGTTCTCGTTGGTTTTGTTGATTTACTGGTTTTGTCTCTACCCTTTCGGAGATTTGACGTTCGGATGCATGCCCTATTGGTACCTCTGCTCCTTACATCACTTGATGGGAAATTTATTTAGAATAGTATGAAGGTTTTTTATTTGGTTTTCACAAGTTCCTTAATCCATGATGAGTGGGTAATAGGCCCACAACAGCGATTTTTGTCGGTGAAAGCTCACTTAGGGAGTACATAATGGATTTTTATAGGGGTTATTGATATGTTTTCATCTAGCCATTGTATTTTCAAAAACAAAAATTGTACACACTTCTTTTTCATTTTCAATCAACAATAAATTTCACGCCAAAAACAGCATCCTGTCATTTTTAGCTCACCTGACCCGAAGGGTCATGTGAGCTATTGCCATCACTTTGCGTCCGTCGTCCGTCGTCCGTTAGCTTTTTTCAAACATCTTCTTCTCTGAAACTGCTCGGCCAAATGCAGCCAAACTTGATATGGTTGTTCCTTAGGGTATTGTACAAAAAGTTTGCGTTCGGATTTTTGATACGTAAAAAAACATGGCCGCTGTTACTAAAAATAGAACAGGGGGTCAAATACAGTTTTTTGCAAATAACTCAAAACGGTGACAGATATAAAAATTCTGACATAGGTTAAAAGTGATCAGCACCTCAAGATCTACCTGCCCTGAAATTTTCAAGAAGATCCAACAACCGGTGCAGGAGTTATTGCCCTTTTTCTGGATTTTTTCAAAAATTTTCACTTATTTAGCCATATATCTTAAAAACTATACAAGATATTTCAAAAAATTAAGTTGCATATGATCAAGCACATCAAAATCTACATTTCATTTATTTAGGTCAAAGCTGTGGGACCATTTCTATTAAGAGTTATTGTCCTTAAAACAATAAAATTTACCATTTTTCATTATTTTTCCCCTGAATTTCAAAGATTAAATTGTCTGACACCGTAGTACCAACTGCATCTTAACTTGGCACACTTGTTTAATAGCTTATATGCTACAACTCTATCGTTCATATTTTTGATTTGTTAAAAAACATGGCTGTCGTGGCTAAAAATAGAACATAGGGCGTAAATTTCATTTTTTTTGCTAATAACTCAAAAATGGTTTCAGATATCAAAATTGTGCAAAAATCGAAAATTATCAGCATATTAAGTACCTGTTCTGAAATTTAGGAAAAGATCTGACTGCTGATGTGGGAGTTAACGCCCTTTTTTCAATGTTTTTCTAAATTTTGCACTTATTAAGCCCAATAACTTGAAAACTAACCAAGATATTTCAGAAATTTAAATCGCATATGGTTAAGCATAATAATATGTACAAAATATGTGTATCTGTGTAGTTCAGGTGAGCGATTCAGGCTCCTTGGAGCCTCTTGTTTTATCTCAGAGCACTGCTGTGCCTTTTTATCTCAAGATTGTGGCTCACTCAAAAGCGTCAAAAACCGGACGTTAAGTCAAGCACATTCTTTGAAATTGATTTTACTACTGAAACGGACTTAACACTAACTGAGTCTACCAAAATGACAAGAGTTTTCAATATCTAGGGAAATTCAGTATAGAATAATGTTCTATAATAAGTAAATTCATTCGCTATTACAAAAGATTAAGGAATAAGTAAAGAACAAATTAACGGAATTGGCTCAATTTATTTCAACAAAACAAAGGGCAAATACAATTAAGACACGATTGGAACAAATGTTTGAATTATCTAAAACTAGACTGCGTTGAATATTCCAAGAGAGAATGAACAGGATTTAGAATGAACTTAATTCCATTCATTTTTTAGATGATTGGTGGTCTTTATATCAACCAGTTAATTTTGACAAAAAAATGTTTAAAGTAATTGTCAGGGTGGTTTAGTCTAAAAATGAATCTTTTAACTGTGTACATGATTTGATATCATTTAATAGTACAAAAGTCTGTTCCGTTAAGTTTTATAGCTCAGTACTTATGTATACTTCCTTATAGTCGTCAGTTTTTAGTGACGAATAAAATTATCCGCATTTAGGCTGTAATAAACCTTGACTTTACAGATTAATTTAGAAAATGATAACTTGTGAAAACATACAATATCCTTAAGGAATCAAAATATAATGTATTATTTGACAAAAAAAATATGTTTTTGTACTTAAGACTTGCGTCTTTTTTTTAACCAAAAGTACAAAATAAAGAATTTTTCGTCAAACAGTTCATAACTATTTTTTTTTAAATACGTATTACATGTACTGTTCCATTATAATATTTGTCTCCGAATGCATGAAGGTTTGTGTACAAAGAAAAATAAATGTTTTTTTTCTGTTTGATTTCTCTTTTAAAGTAAAAAATACCTTCAAATTTTCTGGTGTACATTTTTGAATGCATATTCATAACACGGACCAAACTATACTTCTTTACCTTTCTTTTATTACAGTTTTTACGTTTAGTTCATGTGGAAATCATGGGCGTCATGGGCCGACACAGTTTCAATGCGATTCTACGTACAAAGACAAACCTTTCAAAGTTGAGGTTGTTACAAATGGGACCCTAAAAGGAACACAGATATGGACGGTCCCTGAAGATGGCCTATATAGGTAAATTTATTGTAATGCGCTTTGTCTTTATTACATTGTATGTTATTTACATTTTATATTGCACCATCAAAACTGACTGTCCTACATGACCAAAGTGCGCCAACGGCGTTTATTCCTAACGCATACGCATACACACACATACTTTATTGGTATAGGAATTTGTACCTTTATCGCTCAATTCAAGGCTTAGTGAAGGATGACGGATGCAAAGTGGCCTTCATTTTGGCTAGATTAGGCAAAAACAATTTTAGAATAAAAAATGTGCTCATAAAGAGAGTTTAAAAACGTTTATCTTAAAATCAATAGATTAGTCGCTTTGGGTCCTTTTTGGCAAGATACTTTTCTGATTTTATTTCCTAGACATTTATTTTTGTAAAACAATAATAATAATCATTAATGAACGTCGGAACTATTAGTCGATATTTAATGAATAAATGATAGTAATAAAGTTACAACCATTCGTAATTAGTTTTTTTTTCATATTTTCAGTCGTTTTTCTAGATATTGTTTAGAATACAACTTCAAACTAGAATTTGACAATTATGTATCAGTAAATAGGACTAGATCCTAAGCATTAAAGTAATAGGAATTACTGGGCAATAACTTAATTCCAACGAAATAGGTTGAAGGCGGTTACCGCTAACATACACATAGATCATTGGTTAAATCTTCTTTTGCTATTTTCGATTCTTAAAGAGGTATTGGAATGTGCAGGTAAAAGATTATGCATTGAATAATAACAAGTTACAGACCATGCAGTCGCCACATCGTTTTTAAGCTTTTTTTTCTGAATAATATTTGCTTTTCGTTTATATCGGACAGATAGAAAACAATGACATGTGGAACATTAAGTGTAGGAACAATCGACATAATACAGTTGTAATAGACAATTCCACAGTTTAAAACAGTTATTTGAGCCCACTCTCTTAAGATTGCCCACTGATCACCGTTCTGTATTAGTAAAGAATTTAAACTTTTTAAACAAAAAATAAAATATAAAAAATATTTTTATTTCCATTTTGTGGACAAAGAACTGATATCATGAAACCAAAAACGAAACGACAGATGAACCAGATGTATCAGATGCATCAGATGTTACTATTGGGCATTGTATTTAATCTTCTTTAACAGTTTGAATTCAGACATTAATATTCTATAATGTAACACTAAGTACATGAGTGTCAATTTGAAGTAATAACTTATAAAGACGATATTTAGTATTTTAGCTCAGACAAATATAAACCAACTAGGAAAAACCCGCAAATTCACGGGAAAATCAATCGTTGCGTTGCTTTAAAAAATAGACCACACAATAAAAACATTGCATTTGCATGGCCTTAAATTGTTGTGTTAGTCGCAAATTAAAAGTTCTACTGTTAGTTTATAATCTAATAATCTTTATTTGTTACCCTACCTGTTATAGGGGTACAATCGCTACGCAATTTTAACACGTAGGAAAAAAACACTTCAATATGTTGTTTTTTGCATACATTTTTATAGTAAACTTACCAATATAAGATATTATTTATAATCATTTGAATATAAAACATAATTAATGATGGATTTTTTTGTAATTGTCTGAAAACAGGAGAAATACATGTAATTTCAAGCATTCTATAAAGCAGGGGGTAATTCCGGAACAATACCGGCTATAGCGTTTCCGGATCAATTAGTAAGGTAAATTTGCAAACTGCAGACATAATTGCATTAGTGCTAATGAAATTTTCAAAGGGCACAACCATCCCCTATTTTTTATATATGAGGCTTATTCGTAGCATTGGTTGTTAAGGCTACAACCCAGCTATAGAAAAAGGCTTCGTTATTTTAGTAGTATAAGATGTATGTGTATTTACAGACGGTCGCTTCGTGTTGTGCAGATTTTGATGATTAATTACGATATTAACACAACAGTAGATTGTAGATTGCAGATTCATCAGAACAGTTTTAATCCGTCTACGGTAGAAAATGTTGCTCATTTTTTCTTCTCCTTCTTTAAGTGATTTAAGGGTGGTTAATAAATTTATTTTCAACCTAAGACTCAAAATGGAGCGCTGTACTCAGTTAAAACGTTAAAAAAGAAGTTGGAACTTTGAATCAAGCTTGAACAACTCACACTAAAAGAACTAGTCTATTCAAAATAAGTTGATGACGAAATGCAATCATTTTATGAAAAAGTTAACACATCAATAACGTTTACATTACAATTTTGAAATAAACTAACAAGCAATATTGGAGCTATCATCAAACCACAAGAACAACCAAAGATTGTATATTCATGTACAGGTTTCTATAAGCGATGTGATACCGATTTTATCACATCGAGTTAGATATTTGTCGTAAAAAGAAACGAGAATTTGCGAGAATTTTGACAAATATTTAACGAGTGTGATAAAAATTAGTATCACCGTCGCGTATAGTTGTGAAACCTTTAACTGTAAATTTGAACGATTTCTTTTTTAAAGATTTCTGACCATCTTTTTTAATTTTTCGTCAGAATACAATGAATGACGTATATGTAAGCCATCTATGACGTTTGAATATATATGCAAGTTATGAACTTTACACTATCTGTTAGAAGATGTAAACCAATCAATTCGTAGAATCAAAACTATGGATGAATCAAAACCTGTTTTTTAAAACGATGAACCAATTAAACCTATTGAATAAAATGAATCAACAATAATGATTAACCGCACCGTTAGCCTAAGAAAATCGTTAAAATGGATTTCCAAAGAATATCTTATTCTGTTGTGTAGGATACGCAAGTAAATCTCATCACGCAAGTAATGGATAATGTTGCACAGCAGATAGAGGAAACAAAATACATCTGCACTGAATACAAGCATCTCTAATAACGATGCCATGACTGCACCTAAACAACACACTTTACAGTAGACCAAATCCGTATGTGAAGACCTACAACTTACTAAGACTTGCTTAACTTTTTTTAATCTGAATACTTTTGTGTTCAGTCGGGAATTCTATCCCCATCTAGTGGAATCACAATGGGCCCAAAAATGAAACATAGTTTTGTTATCTGTTTGTCGGGTATTTTTACGAAAACATTTTCTCAGATCATATTGGCCCTGTTCAAGATTTATACTAATTGTACTTGATCATGTGTTTGGAGTATCATAAGTAACCTCAAAAATATATGAACCAGCCATTTAAGACCCAATTATGCTGAATGTGTCTTGCTGAAAATATATCTATAATTTGAGTCAGCGTTCAGACAAACCGCCTTGCAGTTCAAACTTGTTAATATGATTTCGTCTGATAAAGTCTTAATTCAATGGAAGAAATTTTGTCTGAACTGTGACTGAAAGCCTTAACAAGATCGAACAGTTTTTCACCAAGAAATATTCAGGATTTTTTTTATGGCCACTTAAACTAAACTAAAAAATGTACAAGCGTATCTTAGGATAACAAAGACAACCTACAATTCTTCATCAAATTAAAAGCCATAAAATATATCTTTATAATCAGCCAAGACTTGAATTGTAGCATCCATGATGACCAAATCGTAAAATCTATATTTAACAAACCTAGGGTTGCTTATCCTCAAAGCCGAAAAGATGCCAATCCTAAGTCCAAATTCCTCAAACTTCAAAGTATTTGCAGCGATGGTGTAGATTAAATGTATAAGGGTCGGTCCGACAAAATGATTTGTTTTCTTAAGAGAGTATATCAACATCTTGGACAGAGCCATGGATTCGGTCTCCAAGGTGACCCGATCCAAAGCCTTGGAATCCAAACCTCAACGCAGTTTGCTGATTTTGACTTTTACCTTCTGTTTTGGTTTAACCTTTTGAATGTGGCTTCAGGAAAACGAACAAATTTACACAGGATTAAATTTATGAATAACCCAATATTCTTATCGACATAAGAATATTGAGCATGTCAACATATTTGTTCAGTTTGATTAAAGTGTATTTCAGCAAACAATAAGGATTCAAATTGGCACTTATTGTGCATCTTTGCTAGCTGATTTTTTTCTTCATTCATATGAATGGACTTTTTAGAACCTCTCCCAGACAAAAACAATCGTAGACTAGCTCTTTCTTTTAAATTCATGTTCCGATATATTGATGATGTTCTTTCACTGAACAATTCCCGATTGATTTCGTCTCATGTGTCTCATGGGCTTGGGATAAAGGACACAACGGATTCTAGAAGGTCTGCTTCATATTTGGATCTGCATCTGGAGATGGACTCTTAGGGAAATCTTTCAACAAGGCTCTATATGACAAACGTGATGACTTCAATTTTCCAATTGTCAATTTTCCCTTCTCGTGTAGTAACATTCTGTCCGCTCAGGCTTATGGAGTTTTCGTATCGCATTTGGATTCGTTACTCCAGAGATTACGGGAATTACATCGATTTCCTTGGAAAAGACATCACGTTGGACACAGAAATTGCTAACACATGGTTATGTTGCTCCTCGGTTTCTGTCTTCACTCAAGAAATTTTACGGTTGACACCAAGCACTCGTTAACAAATATGGTATTTCTCAAATGAGTGGAGATGTTGGTTTGTCAAAGAGTGTTGTTTTGTCTTCTTTTTTTCCGAAATTGACACCCAGAATTGGAAATTGGCAGCGTAAGGGTGTGCTATATCAGGCGGGAACTGTTTACTCTTCCGGAATACTTAATTTTGCTCTTTAAATGCCTGTAATAAGTCAGGACCATTGCAATCTTCAATTTCTCTGGTATGTCTTTGCCTTGTTTTGTCTTTTGTTCTTGGATATATGAAATTGATCATCCCAGTTCAGTAATTTTTTTGTTACCCTTTTTTATGCCACTTGAGTTCGCAATGTTGGTTTTGTTCGGTTGATTTTATGTTTTGCGTGTCTTTGTGCTGTTCTTGTTCGTGTTTACCCCTTTGTTATTATAATGAGTATATTTGATACTGGAAAATGTTATATATTTAAGAAATAATCCATGGCCGCCCGTGGTATATTGGAGATTTTAACATGGGTTGCCATTGTTTTCGTTATTATTTTACCCTGAGTGGAGTGCAAGGGAGCGAGAGGTTAAACAAATTAATGGCAACCCATTATAAAATCGACAATAAACCACGGGCGGACATGGATTATTTCAATTCTAATATGCATTTTATTTCCGTTGACCTATAGTGCAAGACAAAATGTTTGATATTTTTTGTTGTTTCTATGCACAACATATATTATGACGTCATTGGTTTTAGCGTTAAAGTAACTGTGACGTCGACCCGGTCTTTATTGGAAATTTACACATGGCTTGTCGTCATGGTTTCCTTTGTTCATGGACATTGTCCATATTAGAGTAAGTATAAAAACATTACGATTGTATGCCATGCGATATAATGTTTATTTTGTCGTAATTGGCAGTGTTCTTTTTGTATTTTCTGCCATTAATTTTTGATATTAAATTAAATCCCTAATAAGTAAAGCTCTGTTGACATTTTCTTAATCTATACTTTCAGCTATTTCATGAAATGTGTCGCAAAAGTACGTCTTGTTTCCAACAAATTTACATTATAAAAAAAAATAGAAAAAACTAAATCGAAAATGAAGTGGAGTTCCTCGTTCTACCTATCATTCATTGAAATGAAACCCGACAAAGTCACCTTATCAATTCTTACAGTCTGTAAGAAAAGGGATTGCTATAATTGAAAAACAGATACACGTCGATTTATAAATATCTAGTGTCTGACTTGCTAGTTTGTTTCATCACGTGTTTTGTCCGTTTGACCCAAATAATCAGCTGACAGAAACCTATTCATTGTCATTGCCATAAGTATAGTTATCATTTTGTTTGTTTGATAATCCTGATAGAAAACGACACTGCAATGCGGACGTTGATTACCGTACCAATGCACTTGACACTTTGTAATGCCAATAACGTCGATACTTTTCCTAACTGCTCTGGTTTCTGAGACTTGAGCGCAAATTAAGATAATTGTTTACAAGTTTTCCAGTTAGATGCGCCAGATCCATTATACCGTATTTTAATTGCAGTTTGGAATTTCAGGTTGTTTTAAAAAAAAACATGTATTTTTCAACAACAAAATCCTTGTATGTTGATCAATACATGTAGACAATGCAGTATTCCATTGTTTTTATATAAATTATTTAGTTGTACAGCCTTTACATTTTATTCTCTTTTACAAAGACTAATAAACTTTAGAGTTTAAAATATTATGATCAAACTTTTGATGTTTCTTATGGACCTTTCTGGTAAAAACTTACGTTAGGTTCACTGTGTGATTATACATTAGATATGCTTATTTGAAGGAATATATTATCGGTGTTTTGTACAAGTATTTTTTTGTCATAACACTCAATAAGTGACATGCCAAAAAAAAATACTTAAAAGCAAAATACTGAAGATTGAGTTTAACTCAGAGCTTTAACAGATAGTAAAAGCCTGATGGATGATATGTGCTTTATAATAATAGTTCAACCATTGTCGTAATAGAATAGAAGAAGTCAAATAGCCCCAACTAGAAGTTTTTACCCTTTTAAAGGTACATATATTTTGTTTTCGTATATTTTGAGCGAAAACAACTATAGAAAATAGAGAGCAAATATTGCCTGCCTAAATTTTTAGCCCAAGAAGTCTTTATGAATGAACACCTTTACGATGTTAGGTAATCACTTTTGAAACATATATTGCACTCGAAGAAATAATACCACATGATAAAATATAATCTTTCTGCTTTCTTAAAGACTTATCATTTGGATATGATGCTAAAAAAATGAAGAAAAAAAAATAGGGGAATATTATTCAAGCAGAGTTGTCATCTCATATATCAAAACATAAAGTTTGGAATATATATATTTCGTATTTTATCTATTTATTTTTTTCTTAAACACGTGTTTATTTAACTACAGATGGGTGCACACATAACCTGTATGGTAAGTTAACTTGAGAAGCAGACATCAAGTTAACTTCAAGTTCACTTGCGACTGGTCAAGCGACTGCTTTGAGCAGACGCGCGACTGGTTCCAAGTTAACTTGAAAAGTAGTCTTAATTCCACGTCTGCTTTTAAAAGCAGTAACATGATTATGACATGTCTGGTCAAGTTAACTTCGTGAAATGTCTGCTTTAAAAACTGAATGTAAAAAAAAACATCTTTATGTTCCTTTGCCTAAACTGTATTTGAAACTCATTTTTTTATGTTAAAGACAGTTTTTGTTATACATATGTATTAAATTAAACGCTTGCATTACTAAATATGTCTGGTAAGAGCAGACTTGTTGCAATGACTGGTCTGGTAAAAGCAGTCATGTCTTTGTGACTGGTAATGAGCAGTCATAAAAAGCTGTCACAAGTCTGCTTTGACCAGTCATGAGTTAACGCAAGTTAACTTGAATGTCACCATTTGCGAGGATGGTCTCAAGGAACGTTGCTAGTCCTTCGGAAGGGACGAAAAAAGGTTGTCCCGTGTATGTGGAGAGCAATACCCCATGCACGTTAAAGAACCCTTTGTAGAGTTCGATAAGAGTAGGCTCAATGGGGGCCGCTGCAAAGGTCACACTCGCAAACTGCTAGCTGGAGAGGTATTTACATAAGCATTAAGCTTGTTTCCCAATCCAGGATAAATAAATATGTTTAAACTAACTTGAATGTCTGGTATAGCAGTCTTGAGCAGACGTGGAAATTAAAACAGTCACAAAGTTAACTTTATGTTAAGTTCCGTACAGGTTATGTGCGCACCTATCCGTACAAATGACTATGACTGAATATGTTTAGTCATTCGATCTTCTTTTATTCACAAATTCCTAAAGGACAAATTATACAGCTGTGAATATTACACCATATTTTGGAGCTTAATATAAGAATTGGTCTATTATTATGTATACAATCAACCATTAGATATACCAGATGCAACAAATGTCACCATTGAGCATTATATTTAATCTTCATAAAACAGTTTGCTTTTAGACATTAAAATTCCATAATGTATTTTATGTATATATTTCCTCTCATGATCAGTCTGATCGGATAAAGAAGAGTGGCAATTTAAACTATTCACCATTAAATACGTTATTAACGGCAAACATAAACCGATTTTTATGTAAATTCACAAGCGATCACTGCATGTTGCTAGAATATGCATGGGTCATGCTTGTAACCATATTTTAAATCTTACATAGTAGGTCAACTGGAGATTAACTGACATTTTCTGTTACATGTATACATTAAAAATAATTTACCTTATTTCATTTGATTGTTTCTGTAACATAATAGACTAAAAAATATAAATACTAACTGAGACATGGGGTATTCCCAATAAAACAGTCACCGTGTACAATAGACTTATCAATAAGATATTGACATTTACGGAAACATGTTGTTAAAGACTAAACTTATTTGCAGTATCGATGATCTTTTTTTCAAGGTTCTTGTATTTACTCATGAATACACCAAAATACACAAAAATTACCACAAAACACCCCAGAATACCCCCATGGTAACTTTATATATAAAGATGTACATGTACATTTGTATGCAGATGTGCTAAAATATGAGAAGGTTTTTTAAGAAAAAAATATATTCAAACTTTATATAAAAAATGAGTCTATTTTTTAATTTTCATTGAAAGCAAATGGTCTCATATAAATACATGTATGGGTAACGATTTCTCCATTTTCATAAATATATTTTTTATATTTGGCAGCAATTAAGAGCTTTACTATATAAATATTTAACGCAATTAATAAATATAAGTACTTTACAGTTCCTGAATATAAATATGGGTCATTAAAGGTCGATTTTATATGAATATGGGTCAGGCAATCTCGATTTTATATAAATATTGGTCATGAAAATAGGCATTCTATATGAATATGTGTAGCACACCCCCACCCTTAAAATTACCAAGTAACCTTCCGCCCCAGGGAATACCCACAATATACCATAAATTAACATTGAAAATAACACGTAAGATCAATATTTATGTATGATAAAATGAAAAATTGAATTGTTAGATAAAAGAATAAAGATGGGATAAATAGGTATAATATAAAAGTATTTGGAGATATTCAAATTGTTTTATCGCCGTATGTTTTAAATTTGGACCGACCATTTGACTTGAAGGGTTGCCTATTTTTTTTTATTTAAATCTTGATGTATTGGCAGCGGAGGATGACAAAAATATATCTGAAGAAGGATTTCTGTCATATCAGGATACATCACAAGTTCTGGAATAACGAATCAATTGTGATACTCTTAAGCATTTACTACACTATATTGCCCCTTTGGTACAAAGTTGCTTCTTTAGAAAAAAAAACCTTCTTGTTTTAGAGATGAAAATTGAAAATGA
Organism: Arcuatula senhousia; assembly: GCA_963971305.1. Taxonomy (NCBI): domain Eukaryota; kingdom Metazoa; phylum Mollusca; class Bivalvia; order Mytilida; family Mytilidae; genus Arcuatula; species Arcuatula senhousia. The sequence goes on from OZ020304.1 coordinate 28,448,515, forward strand.
AGTGGAATTCTTTATTGTACTTGCCATTCCATTAAAATGAAACCCGAAGTCGTGTTCAAAATGTAAACAGATGAATTTATGTCGACTTAAAAATAATTAGTTTTTGAATTGTTATGTCACTTTACCATGTGTTTTATCCAGCTGCATCATATAATAAGGGAAAACTTATCACACCCTTTGACATAAGTATAATCATCATTTGCTTAATTTATAAACCTCAATAGAAAACGACAATGCAATGAATACATTGATTGCTGGAACAAGGTTCTTGATTCTATTTTAATAAATGATTTCCGTATTTATCTGTTTTCTTAGGCATAAGTGCAAGAAAATATATATTCAATGTATCAAGCTTTCTTTCTCATACATCGTAATCAAAACATATATTGGTCTCAAAAAGGTTTATTGCCTAAAAAAAGAAATCTAATATTTCGATCACTAGAAATATAAGTTGCTTTACCAATAGTCATCTTCCTCTCAGGTGATGCACAAGTCATGCCTTCGAATCAAAACAACTGTGAATTGCTCTCCTGTATGTTTTAGGTTGGCCAGTTGCTTACGTAGATCGATGGTTTCTTACACGTACCCCGGTTTACTCCGGAACTAAAGCTGAGTGTGCGCAATAAAAAGGGCGTAAATTCTTAACATTCACTGCCTAAAAATTCTTATTCGAACTAATCGGTTACATTGAGGTTTGCGTTTGATAGATTATAAGATTATTTTGATTAAAATTATAAATAGTTATTTGAGACCATTCATACATGACGTACTAAAAATACGAAAATGCAATGCAGACCAAATCAATTCAAAAACACACACCAAATAAACCACAAAAGTAAGTTTTAATTAAAGCACAACAACATCAATCCTTAGTTAATGATAGGTACAAAAAGTATACATGTAAGTGGTTTATTTTCAATTTTTGATATTTAATTTGTTTACTGTATCTTTGTCTTTCAGAATAACTGCAGCAGGTGCAAGAGGTGGAAAAGGAGTAAATGCACATTCTGCATCAAAAGGAGGGTGTCTTGAAGGAAACTTTAATCTAACGGAAGGTGAAAAAATCTACATTATTGTTGGTCAACCTGGAACTGACGCCTGTTCAAGCCAAATGGTAAGTAGTTGTTCACCTTCGTACTTTGATCTTTGACCGACATGATCAAAATACCCTTTTGCTAGACCAATGTTCCAAAATGTACTTTAAAGCCCGGTCGACAAATTTTACTGACAAATAACTTTCTAAATATGTGTTTTCTAAAATGTTCCGATTGTATAATTCAATAAAATTAAAATACTGGGTCATTAGGTGCTGGTGTTATACATAATGCTTAAGATTGAAACGAACATTTTCTATTTTTTTTTAGCATTGCAACCAACATTGCTTAAAGCTTCATTTTTTTCATGATTTAGAATTCAATTTTACTGTAAGATTCTATGTTTAATGATACAATTGACAATGCCTAACAATGACTTTAACCCAAATGAAAGACAATTTCTCATAACAAAGTATTGAATGCTTATACAAAAAAAAAACACCAATAATCACTAAAAATCTATGTTCGACTTCCGTATGAACGGAGATCATATTAGACCAAAATAAATCTTCGTATTACTTTTAATAAAAAACATTATATACTTCTGTATTATTTTTTCTATGAATATTTGCCTAAGGTTTAAATCAAATAATGCATTTTGTGGAACATTGTCTTGGTAACCTAATAAAATCATAATGTTCATGTAACACTTTTTCATTAATGTACGGATTCATAAATCTAAAACATAAAAAAAGAAGCAAAGAGGCACCCACTGGGCATGTCCGAAAGGGCAACAAAAACAACGTTAAACACGAACGGGAACAGCACGAGGAAACACAAAACACACACACAAAAAACACAAAAATAAACAACGCTAACTCAACTCAAGATGTAACAAGAGTGAACGCAGGTGCTCCAGAGAAGCAAGTGTTCCTGCCTGCATTAGTACTACCGTTGCGCTGCCCATTTCTGTGTGTCCAATCCGATAAACTCTTAAATGAATTAAATTCTAAAAGATGCCCATAAAACCGGTAACTGAATTGAATCGTGTTTATATTGAATCGTGCAAATATTGTCATTTATCACATATTAAGCGTTTATATGCGTGTATTTACCCGGGGGAACAAGCTTGAAGAGTCCAAGCCATATTTTGACTGGGGACTTGAAATGGGCATATTAGACCACGCGTCTTTGCAGTCTTTGCCAGAAGGCTTGATATGGCGTAATGCTGTTTTTGTATGTCAAAGACTGTCAAAAGCAGGTTTTAATAGAATTTAAGGTGGAAAATGAAGTGATAAAGATATTATGGCACAGGGGATTTCATTTCAGGTACCATATTATTCCTCTACCAAAATTATGGTTTCGGCTGATGCCTCGACCTAATATGGAGTCTTGGAATGAAATGGTACATGTACCTGATATGGAAAACCCTGTGCACTGCATATGGTCGATATCCTCGGTGCTGGATTTGGTTAACCTGTTCAAAACTTTTGGCTTTCAGAAATTTTCATTCAAAACTATTGGTTTTTTACCTTCAAATGTTGATTCAAATGCAGCTAAGAGTGATTATTGATAAACAGCATAACCAAATAAACAATTTTTAAAGAAAACGTTTTTGAGAAACTTCTCAACAAAGCTCTATGACAAACATGATAACTATAACTTTTCGACCGTCAGCTTACTCTTCTTGTCTAGCAACATTCTGTCCGCTCCAGCTTATGGAGTTTTCGTGTCACAATTGTATCGTTACTCCAGAGCTTGCGGGAATTACATCATTTGCCTTGGCAGAACGTCACATTCGACAAATAAATTGCTAACACAAGGTTATGTTGCTGCTCGGTTGCTGTCTTCACTCAAGAAATTTGACGGTAGACACCATGCACTAGCAGACAAATATGGGATTTCTATTCATCAGATGATTGCAGGTGTTGGTTTGTCTTAGAAATTTGTTTTGTCATCATCTACCGGATTTGACACACTGAATTGGAAATTAACAGCTCGACTAGTGTGCTATAGCAGGCAGAAACCGCTTATTCTCCCGGTGCACTGAGTTCACTCTTGTTACGACTTGAGTTCGTTGATTATTTCTATTCAGTTTATGGTGTGTTTTGTGGTCCCTCGTGCTGTTCTTGTTCGTGTTTACCGGTTTCATCGTTGCCCTTTTGGACTATTGACACTCGAATGCATCTTTTACCCATTTCTGTATTTGTGTCTTAATAATCTTTTTTTTTACAATTTTGCATTATGTTTAAACTGCAGTAAGTTGTGTTTATATAATGTAAAATGCAAATATCAAAAAGGGTAATATGGTTATGCTGTATATCCATATTTCAAGGAATAACCTCACCTTAGCAGCATTTGAATCAAAATACTGGAAGGCCAAAAAACAAATAGTATTGAACACTAAGAACTCAAAACCCCAAAAAAAATTGAACAGGAGAGCAAAATCCTGCATCAAGTATATCGACCATTGCAGTACAAAGTAAGAAACATGTAACTTCAGAGTTAAGATACAAACAAACCTATGCAAACTTATGCAGAAAGCTTCATAGATGTAGTAAAAATTGTTGTTTGATACATGTAGTTTGTCAATATTACAGAGATTAAGGAGTATTGAGTATTTATAATAAGCTTATTTTGTAACGAGTCGCCGTATTTATAAATTGCGTAACAACATTGAACAAAAGAGTGTTTTATTTGTTGTTACCTTAACTTGATTTTTGTATACATGAGTAACGGAAGTTTATGCTTGTATTAAGTTTTGCTCAGGTTTATTCATGATGTCTTCTTCTACCACTCATGTTTAGGCCTTTAGGAAAAATTCGCAAGCAACTTTCATTAGATTAGTTTTCTTGTTAAATATATATAGATATTAAGACCAAGAAATTACTTCCGCCGGATAATCAAGTTATCGTTTAACGTATTAAAATACCTAATTCATTTGGCTCTTTTGACACCGTGGTTGGTAACAGAAGCGACATATGGTTATCGGTTTTGCACCATTTAACGTCCTGCGTCCCGCGGCGTAACAGGTCGATTCAGCACAATTTTCCACGGAAATTGCATATTGGTAAATAAGATAAATCTTGAACTAAAGAAGGTTCAGTAAGGACATTTAATATTCAAAATTTAAAATATAAATTCGAAATCTGCTATTCTAATAGTCACGTGCGGCTCATTTGAACAATTATTACACGCTGAATTGACTGTTTGCAACGCGACGGGTGAGCTATAGCAGGCAGGAACTGCTTACTCTTCCGGAGCACCTTAGTTTACTCTTGTTTCGACTGGAGTTCGCGTTGTTGATTGATATTCAGTTATTTTGTGTTTCCATGTTTTACATGTTGTCTGTTTTTGTCCCGTTCTTATTTTTTTATACTTTGTCTCTGCCCTTTCGGACTTTGACATTCGGATACCCCATTGGTACCTCTGCTTCCTTAAGACGTTCATCAAACTTGAAACCGTGGTAAATGGGCCCACTAGCGAAATAAATTTAAACTTTCAACTGATTCCAAAATGACAAAAATATTAAATGGTATTTAACATTACCACCTCTAATTGAAATAGAACCAATTTACACTTCCTCTGATCTTGTTCGTGTCATTGTAAAATAATAGAGCACGATTATGTTGGTGAAAATTTCAAAATCCACATCTTAATTGAAATCCATCTTGGATTTTTTAATATCTTAAACATTAAATCTTAGACAAACAAAGATTATGACAAACAAAAATCTGCAACCATCTGCGAGATAGAATTCCCATATTTATCTACGAGTGTATGGTGTCTACCATAAAATAGCTTTAATGAAGACATCAACCGAGGTGCAACATAACCTTGTGTCAGCATTTTAGTGTCATAAATGACCCTCTGCCAATGAAATCGACGAAGTTCCAGCAAGCTCTGGAGTAACGAATCAATTGTGATACGTAAACTTAATAAGCTGGAGCAGACGGAATGTTGCTGCACAAAAAGGGAAATAAAGGTAATAACAAAAACTACCGAACTTGAATGATCAATCTCACAGTCCAGAGAAAATGACAAAAAACGAATCAGTCATACCGGAGAATTGGTGAATCGCAATGGTCCTGACTTGGTACAGGCATTTCAAACGAAATGGTGGGTTAAACCAGGTTTTATGGCGCCAAATTTCCCTCTTCCATTGCGATCTTAGGATCCGGTAATGACCATAGAACACAACATAGTTGTGAGACACAATAGGGATATTGAGGTGATCATCTCAGTACAGCAGACCAGCCAAACACTAATTAAAACAATTAACTAGCATATCTTTTAACTCAATTTTGAACTTTTCTACTAGTGGCTGATAACGAAAAAAGATTTTTTTTAGTGATCGTATGAGACGTATTTACTTATAGCCCTGCTCCAAAAGTCGGTCACGAAGAAATCGATGTCTGATCAATAAATCTGTGAAATGTGTGCAAATGTGGCATATCGAATAAGTTGTGAAATATAAACACCGTATGCAGGGGAAGTAGGTATATTGCTCTGTAGATTAGGAAAATTAATAATTTGAAAATTAAAATCGTCTCGTTTATCGTAAATTTTTGTACTGAGATGACCACATGGGTCAAATTCGAGGTGCAAATCCAAAAAAAACGTGAAGCAATTTGATTCAGTGGTCTCTTTAATCTCCAATTCTGGAGGATATATTGAAGGAATCCATCTACCAAATGAAGTGTTATTGACAGAAAAAATCATCAATATATCTGTATGTAAGATTAAATGACCTTGCCTCTTTTATCTTTTTGTTCTTTACGAGTCCCTGAAGAAATTCAGTCTCGTAAGAGTATAAAAACAAATCGGCGAGGAGAGGAGCACAGTTTGTGCCCATTGGAATGCCGATTTGTTGTTAAAAAATCTCTCCTCCGAAGGTGACAAATATGTTGTCAATGAGGAAATCAAGCATACTGCAAACTTGTTCCAGTGTGTAACAAATTTTATCTTTGAAAGATGTTTTGGAAAAGAATGTAGAATTATAACCCAAAACAACACAATTCCTAGAGTTTGAAAAGGCCTTTTCGAGAAGTTTTTCCAGGCGACATTTTAGTTTTTCGTGTGGCAAGGTAGTGTATAAAGTTGAAAAATCGAACGTTTTCAAAGAGTGAACCTCAGAAAATGATCTAGATTTAAAATGATCTAACAAATTTTTGAGTTCTTCAAAATCCACATATGGTTAATTCCACTACGATTATAAATAGTGTCGCAGTATGCTTGTTGACCTTCTTTGACAGCAGACAAGATTTTAGTTAAATGAACAGACAGCTCTGTAGTTGAACATGATGTAGATCCAGCTATATACCTTTCTTTGTACGGATTTTTGTGAAGTTTAGGTATCCAGTACAAATATGGTAACTCTTTATGTTCCTCTTTCATTGGAATATTGAAAGAGGACATAAAAGAGCTATGGTTGGCTATGATTTCATCTTTGTTAAATGTAATCCGTTTGTATGTAGCACTACCGGAAGTATTACCATCAATGCCTAGTTCTTTTATTAGACAATTGTAATAATGTGCTTTACATACAAAAACTATATTATTGGAAGCCTTGTCTGCTGACGTGACAACATACCTGTCATGTAAGGAAGAGAGACAATTGAGAGCTTCACGATCTATAAATACAGAAGAAGGCCGGGGGTTCACACATTTGCGAAGTTTGTCTATTCGGCTTCGTACAAGAGATCGGATAGTCCTTACCGAGTCCGACAGTGATTCAAGCTCTGGGTCTTCGTCCTTTTCCCTCTTTATCCAGGCTCTAGCATAGTCCTCCACAGCGTCCATGATGATCTTAAAGTTGCGATTCCAATTTATACGTTGCGGTTCCCTGAATTTAGGTCCATGGGAAACACATTACGTAATAAATCATTTTCAATTATCTTAAGATCACCCGTGATGACATGACCAGATGGACCATAGACAAAGGGAGAAGCATAGCAATCACATGTCAGAGGGGACTTTAGATATTCTTCAATGTTTAGGTACTGCAATGCCTTTTTGTGGTTGAAAATTTTACTACTTATAGTTTTAGTGTAGCGGTAAGAAACAATTGGTGTTGACTGATTTTTGAAATATGGAGGAATTTGAGATGTAACTTCCTTACGATTTAAAATATTGCTGATGTTTATAGCATCTATCCCTTTGTTCTTAAATGGAATATGGAGAAATTTCCTATCCTCAGTAGTAAGAGGCTCACTTCTTACAGGCTTAAAAAGACGAAAAAGGGCAACGTCGCAGATAATGCTAGTAAGTCTGTAAGAAGGAGAAAATGGATCAGTACCTGCTTTCTCTAACCCAAGATCACGTAGGTGTTTAAGTTTCGTGACTCGTAGTGAATAGAGAATGGTACGAACATGATGGACTCCGAATGGTTGTTGTAGACTTGCTACCAGATCATCAAACGTGTCTGAAAGAGATCTGTTGTCAGTTTGACTGGCACCAGATCTCGGTTTGTATCGTTTGTGGCCATGACTACGTTTGTGTCTACCATTAGGGTCAAACAGTTTTATAACATTCACCTCACTGCATTGTAGGCTAGAAAGATTTCCTACTCATTTGATGTTATCATTACATCCATAAAGTTGACGATTGGAAGGCTGAAGTCTTCACGTTTGTTATAGAACTTTGTTGAAAACGTTACCTTGAGCGTCTTTTTCGAGATGTAGCTCTAAATATGAAGCGGACTTCCTAAAATCCGTTGTGTCCTTTATCTCAAGTTCCAGGGAATATATAAAATGAAGAAAATCGCCAAATCAAGAATTGTTCAGTTAAAGGACATCGTCAATATAGCAGAAAGTGGGGTTAAAAGAGGGAGCCAGTCTTCGACCTTTTTTGTCTAATTTAAGGTAATAACAAAACTACCGAACTTGAATGATCAATCTCATAGTCTAGAGAAAATGACAAAAGCGAATCAGCCATACCGGAGAATTGGTGGATCGCAATGGACCTCACTTGGTACAGGTATTTCAAACGAAATGGTGGGTTATACCAGGTTTTATGGCGTCAAACCTTCCTTTCCTATTGCGATCTTAGGATCCGGTAATGACCATAGAATACAATATAGTTTTGAGACACAATAGGGATATTGAGGTGATCCTTTTTTATAAAACAACAACAACAGTTACGATTTTCTTTATTACATCGTAAAGACATCGTAAAGACATCGTAAAGACACCGTAAAATGCTTGCTTACACTTGAAATTAAAATATTTATCGTTGCTGGACCGGGTTGAATAAAATCTCCACTTATCTAATGATATCCTGATAGCTAGGACATACCTTCTAAAAGGTTGAGAAATATCATAAGAACTCGTAAACTATAAGTTGAAATTGGCAACAAATCGCAAGAGAATATAGTATTTGTGAAGGGGTATTAAAGTAATGTTTTCCATTTAGTACCAATTTCCTTTATTATATTGCCTTTGACTTTTACAGACATCATAAAGAAACCGTCAAATGCTCGTAAACAATTGAAATCAAAATTTTTATCGTTGCCGGACCAGGAAGCGTAAAATATTTGCTCGTAACAACTCGTAAGATGTAATGTTATATACTGGCCCAAAAAGGAACGATACCCAGTTACTTTTAAAAACTTAGTTTATATCTAAAAGGGAAATATTATGTACAAAATATACATGCATGAACATTATTTTTACAATGCTTTGAATAAAATCAGTTTTGAAAAACAATCGAGTATGACGTCATAAGACGTCTTTAAAATTTTGTTAATTTTTGTCGTTAAAAATTGACGATCACAATAGAATTACTGGGAAAATGGTAAACATTTTGGCATACATCTATTCTTGAAATGATGGATGACGGAAGGTGAAAGAGAATAATTTTCCCAAATTCCTTAAAAACATTTTAAATTTTTATTGCAAAAATGTCATTTTTTACCAATTTTTGTTTGAAAGTTTAAATCATCAAAAGCTGGATTGATTGAAAGCCAAAATCATCCAAAACATTTCCATTAAATTTTTCGAACCTTAAATTTTCAAAAATTTTAAATAACGTGCAAAAACCTTAATTTTGCCCCAAAAGTACAATAAACAGAAAAGTAGGAAATTTCGGTTACTACTGGTTTGTTAAATGACTTTTTTGTTTTTTTTTTCTTGTGTTGTAATTTTCTGAGTCTTTGCAGCAAAACTGTTTTTTTTTTGTTTTAATCCTTTGACAATCAGTTTAAGCTCCCTACTGAACCTTCAACACCAATGTGTTAGCGATTTTAATCAAATTTTCAACTTTTATTTTCTACAGACCTAAACTCGCAAGCACCCTAGGCCATTTGTCCTGGTTTGTATTCATCATTTTTTTCTGCAGATGTAGTCCAACATGTAATACGTTCGATATGTGCAAAAATATTGTGCGACAACTATCTATTGTTTTAAAAAGATGACATTTTTTTTTTGTATCGTTTCTTTTTTTGGCCAGTATATACGTGAAGGAAGTACAACGATATAAACAGATGTATTGACACCCACACTCACGGTACTTTTCTATAATGAGAATATAATGGAAATTTATTATTAAAAAGAACATAACCTGAACATTGCACAAAACCATAATTAGTTTAATGACGACCATGCATATTTTAGAATAAAGTATCAAACTAATTATGATTAAGATAAAAAAAATAGTTTGATATGCTACTGAAATATTGAATTTTGACTTCGATACACTGGCGCATGAATAACAAGATACACTGTCCAAAGTACTGTTTGAATTAACTTGATATTGTCATTTTAAAGACGTCTAGCTGTCATTTTCATATGTGGGAAATATAAACAAGTTTTTCAAATTAACCAAATTGTAAACCCTACCACTTTAATGCAATTCTTTAAATAGCATATTTTAAAGTGTTATTGAAGACCTTGATTAATTTAAATTGCGAAATACTCATTATGATTGAAAATCAGGTTTTCAGATTACACATTATTTTTGACATTCTGTATTGACTTTTGGCAGCACGACAGGTTGTGTTATAGCAATTAAGAACTGCATACTGTTCCGGAGCATGACCTGGATTCGCGTTCTAAATTGTTATTCAGTTGTTTGTGTTCTTAATGTTTAAGGAAGCTAGGGGTTCTAAAACGAAGCATCTTTTTAAGTCATCTTGCTAATTTTAAGACTACATTCAAGTTTAAAAGACATTTTGGTGAACAAATAATGATAATTAATATCCTTATTTAATTTTATAAATAAAAAAAAAGATAAACACTTCAAAAGATATTAAGCTTTGTCTTAAAAAAATCACATTTCAGGGGAGAAAATTTACGGGAAAATGTGAATAAATATAGGTAACAACACAGTTACCAAACTGGAATGACCAATCTCATACAAAAGACAAAACAATGCAAATACACAATGTACATACAGAGAAATTGAAGATTGCTAGGTCATGACTTGGTACAGGCATTTTGAAAGAAATGTAGGGTTGAACAAGGTTTTATGGCGCTAAATCTCCCTCTTCCATTGCAATCTTAGGGTCCGGTAACACCAAACGATCACAGTTGTGAAACATAATAGGGATACCGAGATGAATATCTCAGTATGACAAACAGTCATAAACTAAATGAAGCAATCACGAATCATTTCAACTGACATCCTTTTGAATTTAACTTCCAGTGACTGATATCGAAAGGAAAACTTTAAGAGGGACCATATGAGGCGTGCTTTGTTATAATCTTGGTCTAAATCTCGATGACGGAGACAATGGTGTGGGGGGGGAATGAAAAATTAGTACTAGCCCTGATAAATCGAATAAGTTGTGAATAAAGGTAATAACAAAATTACCGAACTTGTAGATTCATTCTCAGATGTCCAGAAGACTAGACAAAAATTGAAGACTGCAATGGTCCTGACTTAAGCTTGGTACAGGCACTTCAAAAGAAATGCTCGGTTAAACCAGGTTTTAAGGCGTGCCAAACCTCCCTTTTCCATTGCGGAAATAAACAACCCATATGTTGGTGAGCTGGGCATGTTACTTTCAAGATAAGGAAAATTGATAATTTGAAAATTGAAATCCTCTCTTCGGTCGTATATTTTTGTACTGAAATGACCACCCGAGTCAGATGCAAATCCAAGAAAGACGTGAAAAAAGTAAATTCAATTATGTTATTAATATCTAACTCTGGAGGATGAATTGAAATAATCCATCTAGCAAACGAAATGCTGCTGAACGAGTGGACATCATCAATATATCTAGATTAAATGATCTAGCTTTTTTATCTTCTTGTTCGTAACGAGTTTCAGAAGAAATTCAGTCTTGAAAGAGTATAAAACAAATAGGCAAGGAGAGGAGCACAATGTGTGCTCTTAGGAATGCCAACTTGTTGAAAAAATCTCCTCGAAATGTGAAAATATTGTGCCAACAATGACATCAAGCACTATTGTTTGCAAAGAAATGTATTAGATACATGCAATTGAGATTCCTTTATTACTTCGAAAAAAGAACCGATTTTGCTTTATATACATAACTCTATTTAAATATATTCATACCTTTACTGTCGGGCTACAAGTTTACTCGAAAAGCTAATTCATTTCCACAGAAAAATCCACAAATCAGTAGATTTACTTTATACGTGTATTAGAATACGTACGTCTTTTCCTCGTATTACACTTCTTATTAGAGCGTCTGTTATCTTCTTGTCTAGTTGTATGGCATGACCAAGCAAGACAGTCTTTTTAAAATTTTCTTTAGAACTGATGATTTCCTTATTATTTCGCTATTTAATCATGGTAAATCGTGCACCCGTTAAAATACTTTATCTGAACATTTCAAGTGTTGTTTCTTATTGGGGCGTTAAGAGGTCAAATTGATTTCAATGTTAAGTCAACCAAGTTCTAAATAGTATATTACCCGATGATTTATCTGGACACACTTGTACTTAACAATAGTACATGCACCTTTAAAATGACCCGACACGGCCATGCAGAACCCATTTATAATGCAAAGTTACTTACAAAGTCTGAGAAGATTTTCATTCAGTGTTCATACGAACACAATGAGATAATAATGTCTGAACAAGTCTTTTTTCTGTCTGCAGGCTTGAGGCTTCTAGTAAAAAAAAACTGAATATCCTCTATCTATAACTACATGTAGTCTTTGTTAATTTTTAATGGGCGGTTCAAAGATATTTAAGTATACTAGTTATTAAGTGTATTTGTTTACCAGAAAAAAAGAGTTTTTACTTAATTTCTTCAAATGCTAAACATTTTGTGAGTCAAGTTTTTGTTTTAAGTAGATTATGTCAGTTGAAGAATAAAGATATTACCTAGTGAAAAAATTGGAGTTTGTAAGCGCGTGACAACAGTAGAAAGATTTCAAATGCTGTTCCTGAGTTAAATAGCGTTATAAAGTTTATAAAATAAAGAATGATTTGAAATGGCATAGGAAGGTTTTTTAAAACGTTCATTACTACCGCGAATGGGTTTAGACTATATTCTTGTCCTACCGGAAGTTCAATGATTTTGTATTACCACAGAGAATGAATTGAGGTACTGGAATGCCTGTGAGCTTAAGAAGTATTCCGGGACCTTAACTCTATTGCTGTATTAATTATTCAGAGTCTGAATAGAAACCATCAGAATCATATTAATTTGGTATGATAATTTTTACATTAATCCGTAGCTAATAAATAATAGTTCTTAAAATCAAATTCGTGTTTCTTTAGATAAAATAAAACTTTGGTCCGAAAAAACAAAGATTAATCTTTACTCTTTCAGGTATATTTAATAAGTTTGACTTGATTAACGTAAAGTCATTAAAGAACTTTAATTAATCATGGTATTAAATGTGTTATAATTAGAATGTGTAGGAAGCTGTTAACTAGAAACGGGTTTCAAATAAAAAAAATATCAGGAAGGTAAAGAGATATATTGTTATATACTAGAAAAGATTATCCAGCCTGAAGTCATTTCTTACGTTTAATTAAATCCTTTCCTCAGTAAGAATTTTTTTTAGGTAAAATGAATATGTATTTGGTGCTCAGGAACGTATTAAAGTCTTTAATGTGTTAAGTATCATTAAACATAAGCAAACATTCATCTTCACGGCGTGTCTACTATGTGATAACCAATGGTCATCTACGACGATACCGACAGGATATTTTCGAATGCGGAAAAGTTTACGCAAAACAAGCTTTCTAGAGGCTTACAGCTTGTAACCTAAAAATAGAAAACAGATCACAAATATTAAGATGGGATATATAGATATAAAGATATGTGTAATTTATCTGTTTGTCTTGTAGTTATATTTCTAAAAAAAATCACATTGATAGGTTAAACCATGTTTACTTCTTATAATTCCTTAAGAACCTCTGAACCATATACATATAGTTCTAGAATTATTTGGATAATTAGTGTTCTAATATATGTTATGTCTTCATTGTATGTATACATGTAGCATTAATCGTGTTTACTTATTTGTAGCACGAGAACATCAAACAGTACTGTCTAAACGGACTTCCTACTGATGATAAAGAATTCTTAAGAAAGATCAGTTGGGGCGGTGGAGGCGGAGGAGGGGCTACATACGTTTTTAAGGTAATATTAAGGGGGTACAGAACACTTAAGGTAGGTAGCTCATAAAAATCATTTAAACGTTTTCGTTCACAACATTAAATCAAAGAAATCAAGCTTCTCAGTGATCAAAATAGGAAAGGTATGTTCAACAAAAATTTCCTCAAGAAACCTATGGTTCAAATTTCTTAAGATTTTGCGATTGAATTTACATGTATTTTTTCAAAATGTATATATATTAGCAAATTTTCAGGAAAATTCAACGACACAATTTTATTTTAGTCTAAGTGTTGGGTACCCCCTTAAATGCTAATTCAAGATTTAAACATGCAATTTCGTCCGGATGCAGTATTTGCATATCTTCATGTATAGTAGGAGATGTTGCAGCTCTATGACTTTCCATAAAGAATTTTTTTTTTGCAAATGTGATGTGACGGGAAATTCAAGATTAAGGCTCAAAGAACAAACTTCTTTTTCGTTTAGTGAATAGTTTTAGATAAGTATTCAGCATTTCTCTGTTTTTTCTTATTCTTTAAGGAATATATGTAACTTTAATGTTTATAGATATAGATTAAAAGTCAACACATTTAGACGAACATGATGCTTTGAATTAAAAATAAAAAACATCAAGGTATGAAAATATCAAAACAAGCGTGCAATAAGGCGCTAACGTTACAGATAATTTCACATTATGTAGAAAGGCGTACGTAATCGTTCGATTTTTTCTCAGACTTTGTTATATACAACGGATTATATAAATCTAAGGCTTTAGCAAGTAAAAGTAATATTCCAATTTCCCATGTTTTTTGTATAAGACAAATCAGCATGATCCGGGTTAGCCTACTGTATTTGCATGTCCACGTATATCATTTGCTGTTTATTCTTGTTTTTTAACAGCTTGATCCTGACAAAAATGAGTTTTATCCTTTAATTGTTGCTGGTGGCGGCGGTGGCCAGGGAACTCAAAGCAACAATGAAAGAACAACGGCAAAAATCATAGACGATCTTAATATTACTGGAACTAACGGAGTTACGTCGCCGAATGGCTCAGGTCTGTTTACAAGTACAAATATTTTCAGATATAATGAGATATAAGAGATAATATGTATTAAGAAAACGTATTAAGAAATGTCTGCAAAACAAATATATTTTTCTTGGTGCTTATTGAATTCTAATTTGCCTTCAGCCAATGATTGGTTAGAAGAGAATTTCGACGTACTATTCCAAATACTTGCCGGTATTAAAGGTTTCTGTCAGATTGTATCCTTATTTGTTAATTAAATAACTTGTTGTATGGGCGCTTACATTGTTCTGAGGTGACAAGTGGATCAAAAATAGTTTATAAGCTATAAAAAGTGGATGGTCGGTTTGAATCGAATTTGTATGATATTTTATTTCAGGTGCAGAGAAATTAAATCGCTTTTTTAATAAAAGTCTAATTGTAAGAATTGGGTTTATTATTACAGTTTGTATTTCTAACATTTCGAAAATATTATCGGTAAACTGGATATTTATAACAAAAATGAAAACAAAATATAAGTTTATAGGATTGTTTCACAGGTACTTTATCTGATAATGCTTAGGTGCCAAAGTGATCTAAGTGATTTGTATAGATATATTATAATATTACTGCTAAATAAGCTATACAGATGTTCGAACCATATTTTATCATCAAAAAACGGCCTGGAAATCTTTTTAATAGTTTGCTTTGTTTGTTTTTTCCTGACCAATATTGGTGGTCCTCTAATGGTATTACGGTTTTTTGCAAATGGTTTTCGATAGATAACCGCGTTTTGATGGCTAATTTGAATTTTCTATTAATAATTTGACCATGATTTAATATATCAAATTCATGATAAGTATCACTTAGAATAAACAACCACAGATACCCTTACCAAATTCGAATAAAAAATCTTATCAATAATCCTTTTGTAAACGGATGTCGATTATACTTTGCCTAACGATATGATATTTAATATCATCAAAATATAAATATATCTCAATAATATTGTTAAGACTTGTCAAAGTTCTCAGTTGTTTTCAGATGTGTGTACAATCTGAACATATTTAGTTGACTGCAAAAGCACACTGTTTTAACTTTGACTGATGCTCTTTACGCTTCTGTAAACTTTAACATTCAGGCATCATGGGCATATTCAATATAAATATGCCTATAATGGCCATTTAATGTCAATGTGTAGCTACTATTGCATACAACTTTTTATCATTACGCATTTTTTCGCATGTACCGCGAGACACCATGAGCTCATAGACAAACAATGGTATTTCTAACTCTCAGATAAGAGCAGATAGACGATAAAGAGATATGGAGTAAGTGTACACGACACATCAAATATAAAGTAACGGCGATTTAAAGAATCCAATGGAAAACAGCCACCAGTCTTCAACAGAGGTCAGAAGTCGCTGTTCACCGTCTTGCGTTGGCCAAAGATTAAAAATACAATCTATAAGATTCAAACAAATTCTTAAATTTTAAACGACAGACCCATTTCTTGACATAGAACAAAAAACTATGTTTTGGGCCAACCTTCCCCCTATTGTTAAACACGAAACTACGAGATGTAAAAGAACGCTGTTGTTGGTTTGTCATAGGGTTTTGTTTGTCTTCTTTTACTAGATTTGACACTGAATTGAAATTGGCAGCGCTATAGCAAGCAGGAACTGCCTACCCTTCCGGAGCATATGGGTTTATTCTCGTTACACTTTGAGTTCGCGTTGTTGATTTCTGTTCGGTACTTAGCAATTTCTGTATTTTTACTGTTTTTAATGGTTATAAACTGTATCAGACATTTTCAGTTTATGTCAGTCAATTTAATGCATTGTATCAAAACATGTCAGTCAATTTAAATATTTACCATAATTTAATATCACTGATGTGGTCCGCGACCGTCATTGTCAGTCATTAACAGAACTTTACCTTGATTTAAAATGACTGACAGGGACTAGTTGACGATACATCTTCAGTCAATGTCAGTCATTTTAAATCAACTAAAGCTCTGTTAATTACTGACAATGACAGTAACAAACCACATCAGTGATTTTAAATCTTGGTAAATATTTAAAATGACTGTCATGATTTGTTACAAATAACAAAATTGACTGATATAAACTGACATCATCTGCTGTAGTTAAGGACAATTAAAAACAGTACAAGTACAGAAATTGATAATTACTGAAGATATTGCATCAAAAAAATCAGCATTTTACAGATAAATTCTGGCAAATTACCGTTCATTTCAGTCATTTTAAATCAAATTTGAACAGTACATGGTAATGTCAGTCATTATTTTGGTTCATAGTAAAGGTGTAAAACAGCGGTTGACTCGATCTATGCCAAGACATGTAACAGCTGTCTTACAAGCTCGTGAAGGGCATAACAGATATTGACATTTTACGCGCTCAAAATGACGTTGATGTCAAAAGTCGACGTTTCCTTCCTTAAAGTAACTCTTTTGCAATACTCATGCCAAATTTTACAGTTGTGTCTGTTTAATTTAAATAAATATCAATGATTATAATCATTAAATAAAAAAACATGTTTTTTCCTATAACTTTTTGAGTGAGTATATATAAAGATTTTGTAAAAATGTTGATAAAATATCTTTGGAGTTAATTTGTTTTCCTCACTAATGGAATAAATAAACAGGAAACAATCATTAGACATCTTAACACACTTGTTTGCCATTTGTCGTTCAAACTTCTTTGAGAACAATCGTTGATACCATTTAGTCTATCAGCCAACCCTCAAAAATAGCATTTTGAATGTCTACCCGAGGGAACAGCAGTTTTTTTTACCTTGTTATACCGGAATAAAAGTGTCCAAACAGGGTATAACATGCGCCATTTTGAATGCCCCCATTTTGCAAGACCCAAATCATTGAACGCATTGAATTCATATTGCTGTCAATTTTTTACAATGCGATGGAATATAATTTTGTAAAGTGTAATGCAATCAGTACAATATAAATAAAAATATGGCGTATAATATTTATCGATAAGTATCGGTGAAGTACCAATATCGGGGCTCTTTTAAACACTCTGTATACGTGGCTTTTTTCGCTTAATTTTTGTCATTTTTTCGTCTGTGTAGTCATATTTGAATGTATGTTTGCTGTCAATGACCATAAATCGTTCATTGATATGTATTCTGATCAGAACAGTCGATTGGTATTTAGAAAGTTACACCAAAGGGCAGATAATCGAGCCTCAATACTTCCTATGCATATTTGAGCTAAAACATTAGTACAGAAACGATGCATTTAACATTCTTTTACATGATATTTATTCGGTAAAAATACGTTTTTATTTCAAATGTGTGGTTATATACAATTACACATCGATATACTCATCAAGAACAAAATTTTCACAATGCTTTTTTTAGTAAAAATGGGGGTCTATGTAGATGCTTTTACAGTATTAAGTCTCACAATATTTTGTTCTTTAGTACGAAATAAAATGAACAAAATGGTTCAAACATGTAAAAATATTATCATAAGATAGACTTACAATATCTAAAGGCTTATTTTCCTTGTTTACTTTGATGTGCTATATGCCAATTTATAGTGCATTTGTTGACGCCAGCTCTGAAAAAAAGATGAACCTATCTCTCTTTGGAAGATGAAGGTTTGGCAGCATAAAACCTGGTTGTACCAAATAAGGACGATTGTGAGCTTCAATTTCTCTGGTATGTCATGCATTGTTTGGTATTCTCTTCTTCGATATATATGAAAATGATCATCCCAGTTCGGTAGTTCCTTTTACACAACACATAATTACGTATTTTATGCGAACAGTTTTATAATATTGTACTATTCATGAATATGAAGATATACATAATTTTTTTAGCATATACTGGTAAACACATATTATGGAAAACCTAAAATGTTTTATTTTAAATTCGTTTTTGAAAAAATTAATTGTTAAGTAAAGTTATGAGTTCGCTATCTTAATTGCTAATCATTGTTTTTGTGTTGTCTGTTTCCGCATGTTGTTTGGTTTTATTCACATGTTCGATTGGTACCTCTATGCTTCGTTCATCTTCAGTTCAGCACCGCAGTTCTATCTGTAGTAATAAATAGTCACAGTTGCATTGCCTGGAAGAAGTTTCTACTTAAAATGATATTTTAACATGTTAAAAAACCTTATTGAAAACAAACAGGCTATATATTGTAAATAAATGTGTATAACTGTAAGCAGAGTTTGTTGTCTTTGAACCAGCGTCTGTAATACAAATGACAACAAAGTTCCAGACAATAAATTTTGCTACGCATGACGCGCGTTTCGTCTATTCAAGACTCATCAGAGGCGCTCTACCAAAAATATTGAAAATGCCAAACACTGTATGAATATGAAGAGCATAGAACAGTATAACCAAAAATACCAAACTGGGGAACCAAATTATTACTAAGATTTTCAACCTATGTCTGGGGTAGGAAGAACCTTAGGGTTAAGACCATTTTTAAAGGAGTAGAGCCACGAAGTCCCTGAAATGGCCCGGTATTTTCACTATTTTTTCAACTACTATAACTTGTCAAAAATTTAACTAAAATATGTTAAGGTATGAACAAACTTTTCATATCTGTAAGATTTAGCAAAATACTTACACCCCAGGTTTAGCCTTGAGACTTTAAACAGGTCAGAAATTTGAAAATTTCTCATTTTTCACTCATTTTCACTGGTTTCACAGCATATTTCGTCAAAATTAGTATTGGCCACATTCCTCGACCATCGTAATTTTTTGATAATTAATTTATAGTATCATAATACACATTTCTATCACAAAATAATTTTGGTCGACAGGTGTGGCCTATTTCATATTTATCGATTTATACATGAAAATCAAGGAAAACTATCACAAATTGTTATTTTTCACCAAATAGTCTATTTTTTACCTCACTGCTCTCCTTATTGATAAATAATTGAAGGAAAAAATATTGCAATTCATGAAATATAAAGACTAATGAACATTAATGCAGCAACTACAAGCAGATATATCAAAGTTGAATTTTTGGGCCATTTTGGGTCCTTCGTGGCTCTACCCCTTTAGACGGATAATTTACAGCTTTGATGTATTCTCCAACTCAAAAGTGTTGGTGCCGGAGCGGGCTAACCTCGGGGAATTTAAACTCCACCAGCAGTGCTAACCTTCACGTGTGTTCGAAATACAAATGACAACAAAGTTCCAGACAATAAATTTTGCTACGCCTGACGCGCGTTTCGTCTATTCAAGACTCATCAGAGGCGCTCTACCAAAAATATTGAAAATGCCAAACACTGTATGAATATGAAGAGCATAGAACAGTATAACCAAAAATACCAAACTGGGGAACCAAATTATTACTAAGATTTTCAACCTATGTCTGGGGTAGGAAGAACCTTAGGGTTAAGACCATTTTTAAATTTAGATGGATAATTTACAGCTTTGATGTATTCTCCAACTCAAAAGTGTTGGTGCCGGAGCGGGCTAACCTCGGGGAATTTAAACTCCACCAGCAGTGCTAACCTTCACGTGTGTTCGAAATACAAATGACAACAAAGTTCCAGACAATAAATTTTGCTACGCCTGACGCGCGTTTCGTCTATTCAAGACTCATCAGAGGCGCTCTACCAAAAATATTGAAAATGCCAAACACTGTATGAATATGAAGAGCATAGAACAGTATAACCAAAAATACCAAACTGGGGAACCAAATTATTACTAAGATTTTCAACCTATGTCTGGGGTAGGAAGAACCTTAGGGTTAAGACCATTTTTAAATTTAGACGGATAATTTACAGCTTTGGTGTATTCTCCAACTCAAAAGTGTTGGTGCCGGAGCGGGCTAACCTCGGGGAATTTAAACTCCACCAGCAGTGCTAACCTTCACGTGTGTTCGAAATACAAATGACAACAAAGTTCCAGACAATAAATTTTGCTACGCCTGACGCGCGTTTCGTCTATTGAAGACTCATCAGAGGCGCTCTACCAAAAATATTGAAAATGCCAAACAACAAGACGTACGAGCGTTTCTATATTTGGTGAACATCTTTTGATAACAAGTAATTCAAAAATATCGTAACAAATATTTCACAATGTTTTTATTTACAAACTACTTATTAAAATGTAATGCATTTGTTATATTAAAGTTACTGTCGGAAACAGCAAAGCCACTCCCCCAAAAATTTATCAAATGTTGCAAAGACATTTCATTGATGTAAACTTGACCATCGTTAAAACCTTTTGCTATGATGTCCCAGGAAGCAGATCGATGGTATGAGATATAAACCATATTTTACGTCTTAAAAGTTTACAGAAAGTTATAACATTAGAGCAATGCTATCAAATTTCAAGTTCGAATTGTATTAACTAGGATGGCTGTTCTTGTTCTTTAACATGTAGAATTTTACATATACATGACCAGAGGATAACATGACTCTGACTGTTATGTATGGACGACAAAACTAACCCTTCAATAACCACTGTTTTGTTAAACACAAGCTGTAAATTTAAGACTAACTCAAAAGCATTCAATTTAAACAAAAGGCAAGGTAACCCAAAAAAGTTTATTTCTACTAATTGAGCAGTTTATACTTTTTTTTAAATTTAAAATTGTATATAACAATATATCATAACACATTCTAGTATACTTACTATTGCAAACGCAAAGCTTAAGACAGGGTAACATATGCGTCTTATATTTATGTTATTGGTGCAGAGATACAACAAACTTTTCCCCACAAATACACGACTTTAAGCTTCTGCAACATATATCCTAAATGATTTCTGTAGTGAAGGTTTTAATCTTTCGATGCATTGCATTTAATACCTCCCTAAAAAGGTAGTTTTCAAACAATACACTTCTAGATTAGCCCCCCTATTTCGACAATGTAACTATTGAAATAAAAAAAAACTATACCCATTTATATCAAAAGGTTATTGTTTTATTGATGCAGGAAAATGCTTTCATTTAGTGACATTTCTTTAAAATGAAATGTAGCTCATTCGTCTTAGAAGTTACGAATACATTTACTCAAATTTTGTAATTTGCACATCAAATATTTTAAGAAAGGATATGTAAACAAGGAAAATTAGCAATTATATATTGTACATATATTCAATTATACTATATTTTTACATGTTTGATCCGTTTTGTGCAATTCATTTGGTATCAGAGAACAAAACATTTTCTAAGTAAGTATTTCAGAAGCATGTACAAAGACCCCCCTTTTACTTAAAAAAAAAAACATTGTGCAAATTTGGTTCGTGATGAGTATATCGCTGTGTATTTGTATATTACCACACATTTGAAATAAAAACATATTTTTTATCGAATAGATATCATGTAAAAGAATGTTAAATGCATCGTTTCTGTACTAATGTTTTAGCTCAAATATGCATAGGAAGTATGGAGGCTCGATTATCTGCCCATTGGTGTAACTTTCCAAATAACCATCGACTGTTATAATAAGAATACATATCAATGAACGATTTATGGTCATTGAAAGCAAACATACATTGCAAATATGACTAACCCGACGAAAAAAATGACAAAAATTAAACGAAAAAAGCCACGTATACAGAGTGTTTAAAAGAGCCCCGATATCGGTACTTCACCATACTTATCGATAAATATTATACGCTATAATTTTATTTATATTATACTGATTACATAACACCTTACAAAATTATATTCCATCGCATTGTAAAAATTTGACAGCAATATGAATTCAATGCTTTCAACATGATTTGTGTCTGTCAAAATGGGTGCATTCAAAATGGCGCATGTTATACCCTGTTTGGACACTTTTTGTCCGGTATAACAAGGTAAATTTGAAAGTTTAGATGTTAAACTATACCAAACCACCAAAAAACTGCTGTTCCCAGGGGTAGACATTCATCTCGAAAACTAAAGGCTTTTTTTCGATTTGGCTGATAGACTAATTTATTGATTTACTTTGAATAATTGTACGGTTTAAATGATTTTAGTCTAAGATTTATTTCATTATTGTATTGAAACAAACAAAATGTTATAAGATGGTACTTATTTATTTGTCCTTATTGCCTAAATGCCCAATTAATTGCATTTATTTGACTAAAAGATATTTGTGAATTAATGCAATTGCACAAAGACTTTTTGTAACAAATTTAAATAGCTCATACATTTCCAACTGGCATGCTAAAAAATAAATTGCAAAGGCATATCATCAATTGCTCAAAACAAGAACAAAAATTGATAGAGAAAATTATTTCATTGTATGCAATAATTCGGGATTTATTTCGCTGCAATAAGCACTGACGTACGATTTGTCTTATGGTCCTTGTAATTACAATCCGATTAATATTGTTTATCTTTCTTTTAGCCTTGTTGTAATATTTGCGGTTACTGTACCCATTAAAGATATTTTCCAACTGTATGACCTGAATGATTAATTTATATTGTGTTGTCAATAATCCTGTTTAAACAATTATTTCGGCACAAAAATCCGAAAGATCTTCATATTTCTAACCTGTTAATTCTTGATTTAGACACAAGCTTTATGCTTGTGTGAACTGATTAATAACTTGTTAATCCTTGTCATAATACCACTTTTTAATGGCTGCACATTCCATTTTAATTGGTAATTTGATTTAATCATTCAATCCACGATATTTTATGAAAAGACAGTTGTGGTTAGTTCTGACATATCCTAACCTCTTTCAGACCTCGTGTTCTTAGATAATCTTCTGCCTAGTCACTG
Source organism: Arcuatula senhousia (assembly GCA_963971305.1). NCBI lineage: Eukaryota > Metazoa > Mollusca > Bivalvia > Mytilida > Mytilidae > Arcuatula > Arcuatula senhousia. Next base: position 28,471,824 of record OZ020304.1, read on the forward strand.
TTCGGCTTAAAGACAGATTTCAGACAATTTAAATAATGCCGAGTGCCTTTAGTGACACCAAAGAAACAAGCTTTCGCTACACTTTTGAAGATTTGTTGTTCGCATAGGCGTATATAATATGCAACAAACAGAAAATGCCTCCCTTTTCCTGGGCATCCTGATTGATATTTGGTTGTTTGTATGGTGTCTGTTTCTTATTGCTGATTCTATTCTTGCTTACTGGTTTTGTCTTCGCCCTTATACTGCCATTGGACATAAATAAATTGATGTTTGAAAGGGAAACTTGAGATCAGTTAATATTGGTAAGTATAACTAGTAAACAACACCGTTTCGAATTGGAACGTAAGTTCACGTGCATCCCATAAATAATGATCACAACTATCTTTTAAGGTGGTGGTGGTGGTTGGAATGGAACAACATCTTTCGCCCAGTCCGGCCGTTCACTCCTGGAAGGTGCCTTTGGAGGCTACTCCTGCAACACTAGTGGCTCAGTCCATGTCTCTGGAGGCTATGGAGGAGGAGGAGCTGCCTGTCTCTCTGGGGGAGGGGGAGGAGGCTACAGAGGTAAGTTGTTCCATTGTTTAAGTTAGAATAACAGTTCTTGATGTTTTGCGTTTATTTCAATTATAGCTTTATATTTCTTGCATCAGAAAATGTCTTGTCATTGTTTACAGTGTTTTTTGGGGAATTTCATAACATTTTTTCTCTGCAATATAATGTTAATAAACATTAGTAACTCAAGCTATTGCTGTTACACCAGACAATTTTGCGTTTGTTATATCAGTAGAAATAATTGAGTTGCTTTGACACAAAGTTCAAATAGATGGTATTTTTATTTTTATTCCAATCCAGAAGCAGCTATTGTATTTGTTACTTCTTTTATTTTTACTCCAACTGATATTTACATTTTTCATTGTGCTGTTTCAAAAAATGTCTCGGGTGAATCATTAAGGATTTTCCTTGTTTTGTCTAGTGTATCAAAACAACATCACGCACTTGCTTTATTGTTACCTAAAGCGACTCTTATCATGTAATAAATTACCGTATTTGGTTTTATTAAATAGGTTTTGCAGCTAACAAAATACTCGAAATGTATATATATTTCAAAGTTTAATGAGAAAAGACTTCGTGACTCCTAATATTAAAAAAATGCCACCAATGTATTACTATAAGAAGGTACATACAGATCCTTATATTTTGAACTACTCTAAATTTTAGATCTAGGGGAATTCTTTCAAGGGGGCTATAATTAAACCTACATAACTTATTGTGGAGTATAATATATAATGATCATAATAATAAAACTAAATTTATAATTCAATTTATTTTTTTCCAAATTTATTTAGACCAAAATATAAAATAATTGAACAAATTAGGAATTATTCAGACTTTTGATATCTATTACAATCATTGGTGATTGGAAACATAACTGTGCAGGTTTGGCCGGTTGTGATATACAAGCAATTTATATCAGTTATATTGCTTCAAAAAATAAACGACGATAAAGCTTGAATCACGGCCAGAGAATTACTGAACATGTTTGAACCTGTTGAACTTCATATTCGCTACAAAGTGTGCACGTTCACGTTGACAGAAGGTTAATGAAATTGTCAACGACAGGTTTGAACATGATAATTACTTTGCGGTTCAATCGTTTAGTAGAACTAAAGGTTTTTTTTTTCCTTACATCACCGCGAATACAGATTCTAAATGATAACTCTATCTTTTTTATAATTTTAAATGATTTAGATACTTCTGTGACCATGGATTACCAATTTTTTGGTTGGTTTGTCTTATGATATGCCAAGTGTATCTCTCCTTTATATATACTCTTATTAACTATGTTCATTCATTACTTCTGCTTTTAGCTGCCATTGAAATGAATTCCGGCTGCAGATAAATTGTCACTTCATGCAATATATGCATACACCATAACCAAATAAATATTTTACCTACATCTGTTTAAGAACATTTGTACTTAGAATTATATATATATATTTCTATAAAAGACCTTTGTATTCGTAACGCTATTAATTGAAGCAGGAAGTCATCCTGTCTTTAGTTCAGTTATTTAATTCTTTTTTAGTTCAAGGAATTCATATTGTATGCCAATATGTTATATATCAAAATCCGGGATCAAAATGTTTAAATAAAAATTAGTTTTAGTATCCATCCAGAATTAAACGAATGGTGTCTTGGACATCCGATCTTTTATTACATTTGTTTTCGAATTATGCCTACTGAAATATACATGTATTTGATATGAATACTGTGGTTTCGATATTAATCGTGGGATATCAATTTTCGTGGTTTTCGTGGACGACATTGACCCACGAAATACGATACTCAACTTACAGGAAATTTTACATTGCCGTAGGTACAGCAGTCTTAAGAACCACGAAACACGAACTGATACTTTATCATCAAACAATAACAATTGGTACACACGAAAATAAATGAATCCACAGTACTTAAAAGAAGTTATGTCGCATAAACAGGTGCGTTTTCATGATATAAAGTTTATCAATTCATTATTCCAATTTTATTCACAAACTTTTTTATGTAATCAGTTTTGTTTTAATAGTTGACATTTCAATACCGTTTTGTACATGTACTTCAAAAACTTAATCTAGATCTATTGTCCAACTATGTGCACTTTATTGTATAAACTCTGATATATAATTCATCGGTCAATTTTTATCATAATACATATGAGATGTACGTTTAAATTTTTTACTTTGATAAAAAAGTTAAGAGAAAAAAGTTTAAAACATAAAAAAAAAACTTATTAATTTTTAATAGATAGCTGCAGTATAAATCTGGGTGTAAAAAGGCTTTGTCTGAATAAAAAAATCATGGTTCAAAACAACGAGTTATTTCGTCCAAATAAATTTTGCCAAAAAGCTATAGACGTGAATGATTTTTCAATTTCCCTGAGTATGTTAGTTGCAATTGGTATTTTAGATGTAAAATCAGTACCTCTGACATCAAATGTTGAAACTATTCAGCTTTATCACTTTGTTGTTCGTGTTTTTCACAATTTAATATGCAGTATGTGCTCGGCAAGAAAATATTATATAATCAATTTATAGTTTGAGTTTTTTAATGGATTTCAAAAAATTATAAGGAAATTGTGAGGAATTAATTGACCTTATAATTCGATTGTCCCTGAAATAAATCCAAAAGCGAAAACAAAACCATAAAGATATCACAATCTTAGATTTAATGCAGATCTAAACAATTCATACTGTAAATCATTAAATAATACTATTAATTCTCATATTTGACAATATCAAACTTCATAGCAGATTTTTTGTTCTTACACTCATAGCTGGGCGCAGCTACTTTTTTAATATGTGGTTTTTAATCTTATGCTTTTATAGAAAAAGAACATCATTACACGTACAGTTAATTACATGAATAAAAATTTAAAATTTTACTTTCGCAAAATAGATGCACATGGCTCACAAGCCTCACTGACCTAATATGAAACTTCTTTCTTTTCTTAAGACACCTAATTGGCAAACCCGTAGGTGTCATTTAAATTCAATTGAAAAAGGTACCACTATTCTGAATTTGAGTATTATGACCATGTTTAAATGAAAAGTCAAAACTGTAAAAACTATTTTAAATCAATTGTATATTATTTAAACAAACACGTCTTGATAAAACAAATACACTTTTGGAAAACAAAAGGGATCTGACTGTCACATTTTAATCAACTCATTGTAAGAGTAAAAGCTTAGAATTCAATTATAAAACAAAACCAGATAACATGGTGAAGATAATGAGAAAATCTCTGAAAATCTCTTTGTATGTTGTCTTGCATTTAGTCACAGTTTGCATTGAACAAATTGTACTAATTTCAGCACGAAATTTATTTCGTAACAATTACGTGATAGGAATTATGAAGTTACATGTATATTGAAATTTCAATAATATGTTCTAAAGGCATCAAAGTGAACAAAGTACAAATTCACAGAATAGACAAATTTGTCGACAATATGTTTTGTTTAATTCGATCCGTACTCGTTTTGTTTTAAATAGTACATACAATCAATTCAAAATTTTGTCTTGATTAATACTGACCTTTTGTAAAAATATTTGTAAAATGTACCGTAATATAAACTTTATGATTTTAATATATATTTGGATAGGGATCACTTGTTGCTAGTTTGACAATATAGCTCCGCCTTTTCTCCGAAAATGTAGAAAAACCAAGAACGGTTTTGTACATGTAGTACAACAAATATAGGAAAAATTAAGATTACTTTCCCTTTTTACAAAGTTCACACTTGTTACGACTAACGTTCGCGTTGTTGATTTCTGTTCTGTTGATTTTGTGTTTTGAGTTTCTTCGTGCTGTTCTTGTTCGTGTTCGGTTTTGTCGTTGCCTTTTCGGACTGTTGACACTCGAATGTCCCATTAGCGCATCTTTGCTTCTTTTATTAAGTCTTTCAAAGGAACGAGCACATGCTTGAGTCATTTGAATTAACGTTTTTTTTTTTCGACGTGGACATATAGCAGGACCAGTAACACGAATGAGAACCTTACGTATAAATATACCACACAAAAGAAACAAAAAAAGTCAATTGCAATTGAAAGGAGAGTGAAATTGGTTGTGAAAGGGTAAGAGTTCCTATATGTTGCAACAAACCCGTCCCATGACCAACGGTCAATTAAACTTGTCAAATCCAGTAAGGACAAATCAAAATCTTTTGAAAAACTAACACAAATACAGATACAACCAGACATAACTTGTATGCCAAGTTAACTAGAAAAGTAAACTTTTTGACTGCCTAAAGTTAACTTATGTCCGCTTTTTAGATTGCACCAAGCAGACCGTAGACTGGTCTTAAGTTAACTGTAATAGCAAACTTGGTCCACGGTCTGCTCTTCTTGACCGCTCTGCTAGTTAACTTTAGCCTAGAACTAACCTGAAGTTAACTTTAGCGTAAGAGCGACCTAAAGTTAACTTCAGCCTAGAGCGACCCAAAGTTAACCGCGCTGAAATCAAGAGCGACCTAAAGTTTACTCAGCTCAGATTATATTTTTCATTTGACTTGATTTATATAAAACTAAATATTTTTTATATTTTTTTCATTTTTTAAATTATAACCATAATTTATTCATTGTTTTATATATACCCAATATTTAAAAAAATATATACGTATTCATCTATTTCCATGAAATATTTATTTAAAAGATATTAATCTAATTAAAAGAGTGTTTATTCGATACTGCATGAAGTCGTTTAAAAAAAGGAGGACCAATCAGTTTTGTAATGCCAAATATTCACCATGTTTTGAACAAACTTTGTGGTATGAAATAATTTATTTCTTTTCAAAACAAGCTCTGGAATTTCATATCAGTTAAAAATGTAAACTTCATAAGATGAAGCAGACGGAAGTTGCTAGGTTTACAATTCAAATGACAACAAAGTTCCAGACAATAAATTTTGCTACGCCTGACGCGCGTTTCGTCTATTCAAGACTCATCAGAGGCGCTCTACCAAAAATATTGAAAATATCAAACACTGTTATATGAATATGAAGAGCATAGAACAGTATATCCAAAAATAACAAACTGGGGAACCAAATTATGTTTGAATCAAATGTTTGAATCAAAAGTTATCCTTTGGAAAATGTGTCAACATGTTTATCGCAGAACTATTATCAAAGTCGTATTATGGGTTTATCGCATTGGGAGACATTGATACTTTTTAAAATTAAGGTTTATAACTAAGATTTTTGTTACTTCTTGTCTATTTAAGTTTTTTTTTTTTTGGTAATGTAGTATGATACAATTATCACCTATGATGGTATGTGATCATTCGGCGTCTTTTTCAAATTGTCAACTTTCCCTTCTTGTGTTGCAACATTCCGTCCGCTCCATCCTATGGAGTTTTCGTCTTACAATTGATTCGCTACTCCAGAGCTTGTGGTCATTAAATCGATTTCCTTGGCAGAATGTCACGTTTGACACTGAAATTGCTAACATAGTGTTATGTTGCTCCTCGGTTGCTGTCTTCACTTCAAGAAGTTTTAGATAGACACATGCACTTTGTAGACAAATATGGGATCTCTATCTCTCAGATTAGTGTAGATGTTGGTCTGTCGTAAAGTTTTGTTTTGTCTATCTTTACCAATTCTATCACATTGGATATGAAATTAGTAGCACGACGATTGTGCAATAGCAGACAGGAACCGCTTACTATTCCGGAGCACCTGATTTCATTCTTTTGACGACTAGAATTCTTGTTGTTGGTCTCTGTTCGGTTGATTTTTTGTGTGTTTCATTGTGCTTTTCTTGTTTGGGTATACCGCTTTTGTCGTTATCCTTTCAAACGCCCCTTTGAATTCTCTTTACTTCTTTCGAGGGACAAATTTCGCTGGATCACATATCAACTTAGGTGATATCTAATATATTATAACGACTATTAGCAGGATATACCAAAATAGTATAAACATAGGACGTGATATGCATTATATCATGAGCAGGTGACCCAACCTTTAAACCTAAGGATTAAAGGTTAACCCAATGGATGGTCAAAATTCACGTAATGTCGTCTGTGCAAATCAAAATTATGAATCACATTTGTGTACAATTTAATGTTGTAGATTTGTTTAACTAGAAATAAGATTTTAATCTGTAATAAGTTTTTGATCTATTCGATAACGTAAAGAAATAGTTTCATCTTTAAAGAGCTTGGGAAATCAGTTTGACCTTTGCGTTACAAAACAACGCTTAAGGTGCTCATCAGATTATCTTAATTAATTATAGGAAACAACACAAAATGTAATTTGGCTTCTTGAAATGTCAAAAGTGATTCAAATGTTTTTAAGAGTCTTGAATATATGTAGGCAAGTGCATGATATGAACTGGTTAATATAGGGAGGCCAAATAACTTATCATTATCCTACATGAAAAAATCAGACATTTGTTAAATATTTAAAGTAACCCACCCAGTCTTCTAAGACATGTTATACCGATATTCTGTCTGAATAAGCATATTTGATTATCAACAAAACAAATGTAAGCTTTCATTTCTTTTACACCATGATTTTCAATGTGTTCTTTATCTTGTGCACATATGAAATATAAAAGTATTTAAATTTTTAGTCAAAATATTTTGAATAACCACTACAGGAACTTATTTCACTGTAATGTTGTTGGGAAGAGCACACCATAGCAAAAGGTTTGCTTATATAGTATAGTTTGCATCTGGAATTTTTTATTTTTTACCCAAACTGTTTGGTCTGTTGCATTTTGAACGTTTTGCAAACAGTAATAACCATTATTCTCACGTGATTGAGAACATTTTCAGTACATTTAGATTCATTTGACACCTTTAAATAAAAACAACATAACCAATAAATGTAGACTATTCTATTAATTTTTTTGCCAAATGATGACTTTACTGTTGATTTTATACAATTTTGACAATTTTGAGATATTCCTAAATATATAGATTGGGTATAAAACCAAAATAATCGTAAGGATATAGATCCATATTGCTTTTGTTGTGCTGAATCCAATTTTTTCCATAATAAAAAGAAAAATTTCGACAAAAGTTAATAAGTAGTTATATATTTGCTTCTTTGAACCTCCTAATCTACCTTTACTTTGATGAGGTATCAATTATCACAATTTTATAAGCTCCCGCTATGCGGGAGCTGAATTGACTGAGTATGATGCCTTAAACCGGAAGACGTATAAGCTAGTCAGAAATCCGCACCCAATAACACGGCATGCAAAATTAAATTCCTTTTTTTTTAATTTTCAATTTAAAAAATAATAAACATTGTCATTGTATAAATACAAATTATTTCAAGTATTTCCAGGTAATAAATGTTTTAAGTGTAAAGAATTTAATAAAAAAAAATAGGACTTCAGGCATATTTTATTGGCGTCTATTCTTTCACTAGAGGTCGCGTCCATCAAAACAAAATGACAGATGCGCGGGAACCTGTCATTCTGATTTTTGCGAAATAAGACCCCCCAAAACAAAGCGGTGCATTGTCAACCGAACAAATAACTTGAAAACTTCAGCAGACAAATTTCATTCCCAGTAGCCATTATATTTACTTTGCCCTCAGTAAACTAATTTGTATTTGTTATTTTCTCTATAACCGGCTTTGCATTCGAAAATGAAAGTAGAAATATTCTTAAAAAGGATGCGTTCTGCGAGGTCCGCGTTCGAAGCAATTCACTTCCTTGTTCTGTTTTTTTTCTTCAAAATCGAGGCACCATATATAAATAAGGAAGTTACTTTATCTGCGGGAGCTTATCAGGTTTAACCTGTATCATATTAGGAAAAAAAAACAAATTAGATAATACAATTTTATATATAAATGGTTTATACAGTATAAGGAACCATCGTCTAATAGAATGGTAAATAATTCAATTAGGCTCATCCAAGGCCACTGAATGACATATCTATGATATATTGGCTTTTTAAATGAAAAATACGTTGCTTGCAAATAAAAGTGACACAGAGATTCTAATGGTATAAGCTTAGCGGGGCTTCAGATCATATTTGGAACTAAAACAAAAATTATGAAGTTACGAAGCAATAGAAGTAGGATTTTTAGTATTCGTGGTTTCCAGCTTAAATCACGATATTCTAACTATTAAACAAAATGTCACTGAAGGTAAAAACTATATTATTAAACGTCAACTTGTTCAAGATAGTTCGCCAGCATTTGCACAGCATTAAAGGAAATTCAAATTCCTGCATTATAATTTTGTTAAAAAACTTACTATTGAAATATAATCTGCTTCATGAATATACTACTCGCAGTATGATACTACATTAGCGCTGTACATTGTATGTCTGAATAGTTTGCATACACATGTTATGTAAACCAAGCTCCTAATTTAACTTTGTAGGGTAAAACATTCGTTAATTGTTTATTTACACCTTGTAGTACTTGATATGCATCATCTGATTTTGCCAACCTATTTCAAACTTTTGTGACAGTTACTAAGTTACGGAACGGATCTTTTGTTTGTTTTGGTACGTTTTGATTTTGACTTATCAATGTTTTGATTCAAATGCTACTGATGAGAGTTAACTATATAAAATATTTTAAACCATATTACCAATTTTTACACCCGTTTTTTTGTATTGTTTATCATAAAACATTAGCAAGTTATCTTTATGTTACATATGAAATATGAAAACAAATACTTAATTATATTTTTTGTAGGTGGTGACGCAAGCATCGATAATAGCTATTTTAGTAGAGGCGAAGATGGCACAAGTTACTACCATCCCTCTGCGGGAGAACACACTTACCTGCGTAAGTTGCAAACATTTGTGTTTTCATTTATATTTTGTTCATGTTTTGCATGATTGTTTCTACCAGATACCCAACAGAACTTTATAACTAACAGTAAATATTTAAAGATTGGCATTTTTTTTTTGTATCATTAAACTTTTTTCTTCACTTAGTAATGAAAACGATTTATATTTTCGAACCTTCCGATTGCTATATAAAATTATGCTTAAATTGAAATTTTATCACAACCGTTTGCTACATTTAATGTTATTACAGCTCTATATTAAAAAGCTGGTGTTCTAACCATTGACATTTCTAGACGATTTTTATCATTTTAATGTTTATTTTGACAGCACTCTCGATCGTGAGTGCTGCATTTGTAGAGATTAATATGCTCTTAAATTGCCCCTGTGAATACTGGTGTGAAATACTTGACTGGGAAAAAGCACTGTTTGTATGTCTTTGTCAAAAAGACCGAGTATTATCATCAGATGGTTACCGTTGTGAAGGTATAGTATATTTGAACTAGTCAAAAGATGTCAATAAATCAAATAAAATAAAACAAATGTATGTTACAGATCTTTTTTCTGAAAATATTATTCCATTTGTTTGATTTAAACATACATGGAGTAGCTTCTAACGACGAATCTTATAAATCGTATTTAAATTAAAAAGAAAATGGAATTATGATAAACCATACTACCAATGATATTTGGCATTTCTATCTTTTTCACTGGTGATGTGCCTAGGGTTCTGGATTCATCATTCTGTAATAACATCTCCCTTTTTAGCCCCTGAAGAAGTACTACATGTCCAAAAATGTGGGCACTTTTTATTGTTTTATTAATTCTAAACATTCTATTGTAATTTATTAACTAATATTCGATTTTACAATTTAAATTTGGTTACCTTTGGTAGCGACTAGAGTGACTTTTCTATCTTCAATATAAGAATTCATACAGAAATGGTATGCCATAACAATATAAACTTTATTCATGATAAAGCATAATTCTGGATTATACGACTTCTGAGTTCAAGATTTAGCGACCGCTTTTTCTAATGGCTAATTTGAAATTGTAAACATCTTGTTATGTACTTCTACAGATCAGATACAAAATAAATGGTGTAAAAATTGACGGTTTTGGGAAAATATGTAATCCATGAGTTAAATATAGGTTGACTATGAGGAACTTATCACATTTTTGCTATCTTTCTTTACATAGGTCTTGATTTTAACCTAAACTTTGCTTTACATGTGTAGTTATGCAGGATAAATAAGACTACGTTTAAAATTCGTTCTGTCTTTGAATTACTATCCCAATTTGGGTAGATTTAATAGTTGATTGAGTACAATATAACGCAGTTAAGTAACCTTCAGGTCAATTTTTTTTATAAATCAGTCAATTCCTTGAAGTGTGAACTATATAATTTAAAGCTCAATCTAAAAGATCCAAAGTTTTCGTAATTGGAAAAGGAGGAAGAGACATTTTTTTGTTCTTATGTCTGGATAAAAACTAGCAAAATACTCTGAAAAGTTCGATAGGCGAAAGGCAATGTACTCGATCTACATCAATGCTATGAAAGCCATTAAACAATTGCCAAAACCCTTAGGGTCTTATCATATAGCCGGAGGCTGATATAAGTCATTATCATATACTTATACATGATAATAAATAATGCTTATATTTAACAACGTGATAAAAGAGTAATTTCTAAAGATAATTTGATTTTTTTTCCAAACACATCTTCACCGTGTGAAAATCACTTTCATTATCAACTGGTTCAGGTTATTATCAACTACTTCCGTTTTATTATCAAACGCCAAATTCGGAATTATATTACAGACTTGATCGTAGTCGATTTAAGTTATAGACATTTTTCAAAACTTATGGCAGACGACAAAGATGCATCTAAAAGAGTGTCTTTTTGGTGTGCATTTTACCCCCTTCCCACTTCTCCGTGGGTTTCATTTCTCGGTGGTATGAATGACATTCATTCCAACCAAATATTCAACTGTGACGTCACCGTTTCTACGTAGCTACGTACCACGATATTACGAGATACATTTGATTTGTGATCATTTGTTTGTTTACATTGACAAAATACAAATTTTAATCAGATGATGTATCCGAATGCCATTTCAAAATACCATATATATTTCATACTGATATCGAAGTATATGATAAAAAGATCAAAACATGTAATTTTTCATATCAGACCAAAATCAGCTCGCGGTCATTATCATCCCTCGAGCCTACGGCTCTCGGGCTTATATCATGATCTGGGGCTGATAATAGGTCTGATATGAAATGGCATGTTATAATCTATAATTATCGAAGGCCAGGTTATCATGTTATGATTTATTGTTCTATGCTCTTAATTGTCATTAGCGTTTGATATTTATAATCTTTTGGGTACAGCGCTTAAAGGATGTCTTGAACAGACGAAACGCGCGTCAGTCGTAGCAAATTTGTTTGCATTGATCTTTGTAATTTTGAGGTATAAAGGGTGCTATAAAATCCACACTTACAGTTTGATTACTAACTATGCATAATTTTATTGCAGTAACCTATATTCTTTCCTTGAAACACTGTTTATAAGAACCTGTTCATCCCCAAATCAACACGCATTTACACGAAGATCACATGTTTAATGACATACATGTATTGCATTTCTTCAGAAAATCAAAAACCTATATCGAAGCAAATTAAGGTCAAATTTAATATAAGTGATTGCTTAATGAATGAGTCTGAATGTAGGGAGAAAAAAATGAGGTCACATAATAGCATTTCACATCAGTCAGAAAGGTGGTGACAAAATATTATCCCCCTGTAAATGTTTTGTATGTTAAAATGAGTTGAAAAGCACATCATTCTTAAGTGACCCACTGAGCTGAATTACCTACTAAAACTGTTAATTAGTTGGAATGTTTAATTCATAGAATAATAATATTGTGAGAAAAAAAGGATCCTATTATCTCTTAATTAGGAATAATTGGAGCTTTAAAACGGGACTTACATGTTGGCATTAAAAATAATGGTAAGTAAGACAACAGATGACGACCACTCCTGTACTTTTTGTGTTGTCCAAACTAATGTTTTTTTTTTTGTCACAAGCAAATCTAAAACGTTGCAAGGCTAATAAAGGGAGGCGATTAGAATTAAACAAATCGAACAAACCTTATTTTACATTTGCTTATTATCATTCCATTTCCAAAACATGCATACTACTAAATAACAAGTTATATTTTAATATCTTTACAAGTTTAAGCATTTTTATTACAGAGTTCAAGAAAAGGTTTTTAGCAAGTCGAGTGGACGGACCATTGCTATTTTTAGCCGTGTATGAGATACTCCCAATGTTTATTTATTTTATGAATAAAAATACTATATTTAGAAAGGGGGGTTTACAAATAACTAATGAAATTATGAACATGTATCTTTTCAATAAAGCTATAGCGACGAATTCAAAGACTGGAGTCTTATTTGTTGGATATATTTTTTTTCAGATTTTTTTAAGCATAATGTTATTTTTTTCACAAAGAAAATCAAACCCCATATTATCGCTTAACATAAGGAACCTGCTCTTTTCTCGTTACATATTCAATAAACCAAAGCAAATTCGGTGTAAATTAATTTCATTTTTCATATTCTATATCATATTTTATTTTGAAAGTGACTTTAATAGCCTTTCAATGCCTTTCAATGCCCATAATTACTATGTAAACATCCCGAATCAAAATCTTTCTTATTAACTGAAGAGCGTATATTCTTTTGTTTCGTTCTGACTACCTTTCTGGCTGAGATGGGTGATCTTAATTCAAGAAGGTCAGAAAATAGATATCTTTTTATTTCTAATTTGTTTGATACAGTACTTGTAATTTAAATGGAAAAGCACTATCAATATCCTTTCATAGAAATTCCTCTAGAAACAAACACACTTTTTAAAACTTTTCAAGTTTTTTTTTTATATTTTTCAGATTTGCAACTAACACAACAACCTTCAATCAGAATGGAAGATAAAATAGAAATGGAGTACATTATTTTGATTGGCGTTGCTGTTACAATATTAGTTCTTGGTCTTGCAACTATACCAATTTGCTACAGTAAGTTAAAGTTACCATAACAACATTGTGTTGAGAAACAAGTAGTTAAATATGATTTTGTGAAACAGTTTCATTGTAGACGATAAAGAGATGTGGAATAAGTGTACACGACACAACCAACATTAAGAAATGGAAATTCAAAATATAACAATGGAAAACAGCCAGCAGCCTTCAACATGACCAGAGGTCACTGCTCGCAGTCTTGCATTGACCTAAGACTAAAAATATACTCTTCGAAAAAGTTACGCATAGATAGAAAATTCCCCGTACGTTTAATGCAAATCAATGTTTTTTTTAGATAGTGTGAGTAAAACATGACCAATGTTTTCACAAAACATTTTGCATTGATTTAAGCGGGGAATTGATGCGTAAAAGTACACTTTGGTTCTACTTGTTATATCTTAAAAATCAGCGAGGTTACGATTTTGCACAAATTAAACAACTAAATTTCTTTCATTTTTCTTTTCATTGGTTTTTATTACATAAATATCAGCCAATGGACGGCTTAGTAATATTGTTTTGAAATGATGTGGGTTTGTATTAAAGATTTAGGAAATTTTCTACCTATGCGTAACTTTTTTTGAAGAGTATACAATACATAAGATTCAAACAAAATCCCTAAACTATCAACGAAAGACCCATTTCTGGACATAGAAAAAAAAAGATAGTTGACAGGGACAAAAAAAGCTTAAACAAGGATTCCTGGCTCAAGAGAGGCACATATAAAATGTGGTGGGGTTAAACTAGCTTTTTGAGCGAACCTTCCCCTTTTTGTTAATATTATACAAAGCATTATGTTAACATGTAGCGATTTATACGACAAAACTTCTTATTGTTTGTATGAATAACACATTTATTTTACAACTCCGAATATTTACTTCTATAGTCATTTTAGTTGCAATGTAGTTGCACCCCAAACAATCAACACTATAAGAAGCAGAGGTACCAATGGGGTATCCGACTGTCAAAAGTCCGAAAGGGCAGACACAACACCAGTAAACACCAACAAGAACGGGACAAAAACAGACAACATGTAAAACATGGAAACACAAAATAACTGAATATCAATCAACAACGCGAACTCCAGTCGAAACAAGAGTGAACTCTTGAAATTTGCACTTTTGGGAGAAAATGCGGGTTTGAATGAGACATGGTTAATGTTTTTCTGTCGGTTTTTGCATTATTGTTGTCAACGGTTTATTAACACAGATAATGATGCAAGACATATGCATTGAAGAAAGTCTGTCTCGACAATGTACTAAACTTTGAAAGAAAAAATCAATCATTTGATAGACACGTTACTTAGATCAAAGAACATGACTTCGTTTCGTACAGACATAGTAATACATTTTTGACGCAAATTGGCAAATTGCTTGTCAGTATGATTTAATCTGTCCATATACAAAAGAAGACATACGGATTTGCTTTGTTTCAACATTAACACATTTGGGTTTTAAACATACAACATAAAGGTGGCTTAGATATTTTGTTTATTAAACGGTCCTTTGTGGCTATAAACAAAAGTATACTGTTGAGTTGAACCAGTAAGTACAACTTTCAGACTTGTGACCATTTCGTTCCTTTATTTGTTCACCTATGGTTCTTTTATATCAATATTGTAATAAGGAATTACTAAACAGTAAAAGAAACTCCAACCATTAGAAAGCGAGCATCACTTAACCATCACTAATCAGCTTTTAATTGTTCACACTTTATCTGGTAGTAATAACAGAAACAAATGGAACTTTTGATTTTTTCTTCACTGCATAGACGATATTGAGATGTGGAATACCGAGATTAATCCAAAACCAAAAGTTCTATTATTTCATTTTCTATTCATAGTCATGAGAAATATGTCGTGTACGATGCAGCAGAAACAAGAAAATAGTTATGTTTTTTTTTAATTGACTGCATACGTAAGAGAAATGACAACTCTCATATAACAATGAATAATTGTGAGGTTTTTGTGCCGATTGCATGCATTCATTTTATTTATCAATCTGTATGATTACAAACCACATGTATCTTTGTTCAACAGCTATTGAAATATTTATCTGTAAAATTAATACAATTCTTTTGACATGATAATATGTTCAAATGGATAAGGCGTCTTGCAACGCATAAGAAGTTCTAGCTTTGAAAAAAAAACAATTCTTTTAACATGATAATATATTCAGATTTGAAAAATGATAGGGCGTCTTGCAACAAATAAGAAGTTCTAGTTTTGAAAAATCGTTGATATCTGTCATATATATCAAAAACCCCTGGGGAATGATGAAACTCACGTTTGCCTTTAGTGTGTTTTAATACGCATTTTAAAGATCATAAATAGTTGATTATCAAATAATAAAACAATTGTTAATGAATGAAGGTTTTTTAAAGTAGGTTTGTGATAAATTTTGAAAAGGATTCCTATTGCTATTTACAATCTTTGATATTGACAATTTTGACAATATTGTTTTTTATTCCATTACTGTTTTCAAGCGTCCAACTAAGAAAAAAGTTGTATGGCTAGTCGATCACAGTTTCTATAAAATGTTTTGATTGATTTTCCTTTCAACGGACAACCTTTATCGAGACAGATTACGGAAGTATATTCCCTCTGATGAAGATAAGTTTATTTTCCTAACGACTCTGTTACACTTTTTGGTCACAAAATAGCAAATTGCTTGTCCGACGTTATTAGTCTTCACATACAATTAGCCACGTTCTAAACCAAATTAAGGAAACAACATTAATCAGCTTGGTTGGAAGTAAAATGAATGTGATTTGTCTAGGGAAGTAGGGTTAATATGCCCTATGACAAGTAAATGAGTACTTTTTTTTACAAAATATCTTGTTTGTGTACTAAAATACCAAGATATTACGATACTATATTTAGTTCAGGTTTTTTTTAAAGATTTTTTTTTATCATGTTGCTAATTTAGGAAGATTATCTAGTGCCCGTTGCGATAAGATACAACAATTTTTGGTACACAACTCATAATTTATATAAGCTGTCCTAAATTTTCAAGACGTTATTATTTCCACTACGTGCACAAAGAGGCAATTATTACCATCAAGGATAGTCTGCAAGTCACTTTTTTCCGAACACTGACTGACAATGCTTAGAAGTCTGATTGTTTTTTTTTTTGTTAATGCATGTTTAGTATGATGAGTCTTCAATAACCGTTGCAGATCATTTAAAACGACAATTGTATCAAAAAGATAATGTAATCTTTTATGTTAAAATGTACAAACCTTGGTACTATATTCAATATATAATAGCGTTGTTGAATACTTAAGTTCTCATAATATGCCTAGTTTCTCCCCACACAATCAACATAAGGTTAAAGCTGGTTGTTTTTAATCTGATTTTGCTGTTTCTTTCTGTTGGTTGTGTAGCATACAATTATTACTTATTTCTTTATCGTCTGTTGTGTAAGTTCTGGTAATCTTTACGCATTCTTGAAGAGAAATACATTTTTTTATTTGTAGTTAAAAATCTAAGACGTAAAAATCTTAACAAAAGGGTCAATTTAGAACTTAATACTATATCGTCAAATGGATACAGAGTGCACAACTCATCATCAAACAGACTTAGACCGAGTTCAGTGCTACCTTTAACAACAATGAAAGCTGAATACAATCCTATCTATGACTTTGTATTGGCAAACTGTCCCGAACAAAGATTGAATGAAATAAATTGGGACAATTTGAAAATAGTAAGGTAAGACTTAATTATTGTTAGGCATACTGGATCAAATGAACAAGATACTATAGGCTGGAAGATAAAAATTATACTGGGCTAGGGGCGTCGTTAGTAGGAGGTTATTAGTCTTATCAGGGGACATATTTTTATCAGCCTGAGGACAGTTTCAAACGTATAGTATGGCTGAACAATATAACTCATGAGTGTATTATTATATTATGCTTTGAAATTAGAACAAGCAATGTTTTATACTTGAACGAAAAACAAAAGAAATTTGATAACTTAAATTCAGTTTATTTAAGAAAATGGTTAAGTTTCTTGTTAAAAATCAATGGTCCTGCTAGGTTTAATAAAGCTACATGTATATTAAAACATATTGGTGGATGCAAAAAATAAAACTTACAACACAGTAAATAGAATGATTTTTATAAAGTCTGATGTGTTCTATTCTAAAAGAATTTTTGAAATATCTATTTACTTGCAAAAAAAATATAAAAATATTTTTATATAAGTAGTTATGCAGTTGGATAAGTGCGTCTGCAATATCTTTTTTAAATTAGATAATGTTATTTTTTACCAATCGGCAATCTTCAATAAGCAACTAAATTCATTGAATTCCTTTTAAACATATTGATTTCGGCTAAGATATTGTTATTAGTTAAGTGCCAAACCAGGGAAATAGTAATTTTGATGCAGATGAATTGACTTACAAAATGTATTTCATAAACAATTTACTTCGCCTGCATTTTCAAGACTGAAATGTTAAACATAAATTTATATTATTATGTTTTGTGCTTTAATAAAACTACATATTGCATCATGTTTATTGCAAAGCTGTTTAGAACCAAACACATGAGTCCTGGGTCAAAACGAGGACAATAATACAAAAACAGAACAAAGACAATGTCCTTAAGCTCGTGTTTATTAGAAATGAAGTTCATTTTATGGTCATCAACGTTCTTGATTATGATAATTGCCTCAGATTGCCTTCATTGAAAGTAAAGAGATTGAACTTTTTGATGAAAGCATAACACATGTCCAAAAATCTATCATTATGTAAGCGTTTTATATTATCAAATTGACAGTTAAGCAACTCGTTCCATTTCTGATGACTAAATATACCTGTTTGCAATTTTGATTATACAGAGCCTTGGGTCAAGGTGCATTTGGTGAAGTTTACAAAGGAATTTTAGCTGGACAACCTGATATTGGCCACGAAATTCCAGTAGCGGTCAAGGTAAACAATAAATTGTGATTAAACGTTTCAAATAATTAGGTACCAATACGTGTCGGACTTTTTATGCTTTAAACATTGTAAAGAAGCATTTAAGAAACAGGAAAAGATTCAAATGAATAGTACACATACGCCAACCGTTCCAATAAAAGAACCAAAATATCTCCCGAGGCACGACTATATGCATGAAAAAGAAATTTTACAAATTTAGATTTTACCCTATGGAAAACGTCAAATACATACCATTAGTAATGAAAGAAGCAAAGGTGAACAAGAGGGGTAATCAGTATCATAAAACCGTAAAGACAAAGACAAAACCGGCAGACAAAAAATCATCACAACAAAACAAACCACATAACAACATAAAACACACGCACATAGCATAAGTAATATTCATATCTAATAAGTCTCACGAAACAGGTCTTTTTCATTCTAATAATTCAAAGAATTGTGTTTCTGTGATGCCACACATCTTTGTGTTTTTATTACCACAACCTAAGATCAAAATATCAATAAAAGAGGGAAGTTCAGTGCAACAAAACCGTTTCTTTTGAAATCCCTGTACCAATTAGGATCATTGCAATCCTAATTTTTCCGGAATATCTGCCTTGTTTTGTATTTTTTTTTTGGAAGTTTGAGAGTTATCCTCTAGTTCGGTAGGTTTGTTATTACATGTAACTTTTTTGTCGATTTCACATTAAATAAAGGTAATAACAAAACTACCGATCTTGAATGATCAATCTCACAGTCCAGAGAAATTGAAAAAAAAATGAATCAGTCATAAACTTTAACTTCCATTGAGACAGGATACGAACAGCCAAAGTCCTGTTTTTTTTAGTAGTACCGTATATGTATGCACAATAGGAATTAATTATAATTGTGTCGTTATAAGATGTGTAGACTGTACCTATCGTATTACTGTTTTCAGACCCTTCCGGCATTGAGCACAGAACAGGCTGAAATAGACTTTTTTATGGAGGCTATTATAATGAGGTATATTTGATATAGAATAATAATCAATTTCAGCTTAATGATTGATTAAATATCCAATTATCTGGTCAGCAGCAATACCATAATTCCACAATTAAAATTTTACTGAGTGACGGTTAAATATAGAAAAAAGTGCGTTATGGCTGTTGTTACTTCCTTTGCAAAGCTTTTGTGAAAACTTTAAACATGACTGTTACATAGCATTCACAAATACACGTTTTATCCTTCTTGCACTACAAATTGGATTCTAAATCTATCCAGCTGTTGTAATAAGTTCATTACTTTATAGACTATTGTGTTATCTAATACCACCAACTATTTTGAAATAAAAGAATCATGAAGGCATTATTTAATTGTCTATTTCTTTCAGTAAATTTGATCATCCAAACATCGTTAAATTCATTGGAGTATGCTTCAATCGTCATCCACGATATATTATTTTGGAATTGTTGGAAGGCGGTGACCTGAAATCATTTTTACGGGAAATGAGACCTAAACCTATTTGCAATAAGGTATACAATGGTTATGAACTCTTAATTAAGGTTATTTACCTGAACAATCAATAACATGTATTTACACAAATTGTAAACCATCAAGTTACTTACATCGAATATAATTATTGTGGATTTCTTTTCAAATTGATGCTGAAAATGCGAAATTGTATATAAACAGAAAAACAAAAAGTTTCAATTAACATCAAAACAAACTTTTTGAAACGGTTGTTTTTCGCTTCCTCTAATCACGACAGATGAAGCGTAAAAAAATAAGAAGTCAATTGAAAATATTAGAATGCTCCTGCGGAAATTAATAAACCAATGTCTGTTGAATATAATTTCATTATTTCTTGTTGTATTTCAGCTTTTTTAAAGCATATCCGCATGCTTTTTTCTTGTTTTAATCAGTGAGTCATAAACGCATTAAGGGAATCTATATTTTAAATAACTTTTTAATGAGACTTTATGTTTTTCCATATGCAAATTTTGATAGATTGCAATTTCACTCTGATGTATTTTCCTCTTGTTGATCTTTGTCTTATTGCGATTTAGGAATCAAGCACATTTACATTCTTTTTAGGCTACAACAACGCCTTCTTTAACGTTCGGAGACCTGATTAAGATATCGTTGGATATAGCAAATGGATGTCATCATTTAGAGGAGAAACGTTTTATACATAGGTGAAATATTTCTTTTAAACTTACATTGTAGTGTTGTACATAATTTAACAGAATTGTTAAATATTACTTTGAAAAATGAATGGTTTGCAAATTCTTATGTTATCTTGAAAAAAAAATACATTATAAGGTAAATATACTAATAGATAGTTTCCGGAGCACCTGAGTTAACATTTGTTACGACTTGGGTTTACATTGTTGATTTCTGTTCAGTTGTTTTGTGTTTTGTGTTTCCTCGTGCTGTTCTTCTTCGTGTTTATCGGTTTTGTCGTTCCCCTTTCTGAATTTTTGACACTCGAATGTTCTATTGGTGCATCCTTGCTTCTTTGTTGCTTTGGATTTTTGTTGTACTTAATTTAACTGAAAGAAGCAGAAGTACCAAAAAGGAATCCGAGTGTCAAAATATAGAAGGACAGAGACAAAATCAGTTATTACCAGCGAGAACAGAAAGAAATACAGACATCATAAAACACAGAAATATAAAAACAACTGAAAAGCAATTAAAACGCGAACTCAAGCCGAAACGATTGTGAAATCATATGCACCGGAAGATTAAGCAGTTTCTGCTTTAAATGCTGCTAACCATCAATTCAGTATGCAAACTTCGGTCAAGAAATACGAAACAAAACCCTATGACCCACCAACATTTGCACTCATCTACTAGATTGAAATCCCATATTTTTACCTGGGCGGATGATGTCTTCCGTAAAATTTCTTGAGGCAAGATAGCAACCGAGAAGCAATAAAAACCCCTGCAAGCAGTTTTTGTGACAGGTTTGACGCTCTGCCAAGGTAATCAATGTCAGCAAGATCTAGAAAAACGAATCAATTATGATACGTAAACTCCATAATCTGGGCCATACGGAATGTTGCTGCAAAAAAGAAAAAGAAAAATTACGATTGTTTATACTAAATTTGACTGAAATTCGTATTAATTTTGTGGATTCAGATAGAATATGATTGAAACCAAAATAAAAAATCACTCAATTTTCAGAGATATAGCAGCACGAAATTGTCTATTGACGTGTAAAGGACCAGATAGAAAATGCAAGATTGCGGATTTTGGAATGTCTAAAGATATATACAGGTATAATATACATATATCGCCGTAAACATTATTGTCAGGTGAAAATATGCGTATTTCTGTTGTAAACGTATTGACAGATGGGTCCACACCTAACATGCATGCCAAACAGACTTAAAATGAAGACCAGAAATCTGGTTAGGTCTGCTTTTTTTCTGTTCTGGTTTGGTTTGATTGAACCTGATCCACTCCAGGTTTAGTCGACTGTTCGTTTGGTCCACTCTGACTTCAGGCAGACCAGACCTATATAAAACCGATTATTCCATGAGAAGACCAAACTAAGGACTGTTCTACTCTAGGTCTGGCTCACTTTAAGTTCACTATTGAAAGCAGACCAGACCAGAACTTTGACTGAAGCAGACTTGTGGAGAGGTCTAGTCTGCTTTCCGAACCAAACTTAACCAGAGAAGTGGACCTAGGACTGCTACTGCTTTGACTAAGAAGACCAAACCAGACCAGAAAAAAAAATAAACCGCAGGTACGCTCTGCGTTTACTCTTTTTCAGGTAAGGTTTGACCTCATATGTACTTGTTTTATCCCTGACTCAGTTAAAATTATTTAATCAATTTGTCAAAAAAAGGTCTTTGGTTTGGCACGAAGAAGAGAAAGGTAAAGCAACTAGATTCGCACACGTTTTCATTTTACCTTATGTTCTAAGTTTAATAACCTTCATGTAAACTTTTATCCTACTAAAATCATCCTTTGATAGAAATATGTTCGACGGCAGGATTCACAAAGATTTGATCTAGATTCTTACATTTTAATTTAGATAACAGTAGGCATTTAGTATATACGAATCTATAGAAAAAAGAGAATGGATTGCGTTTTATTTCAAATTATACCTTAACCTTTTTGTACTATAAATAAACGACACAATGAGTACTGATTTTTTTCTGTAGATCTGATTATTATAAGAAAGGTGGAAAGGCAATGTTACCAATTAAATGGATGCCACCGGAGGCATTCCTTGACGGAATGTTTTCGTCTAAAACAGACGTGTGGTATGTATTTATACCTTAAGATATTTTCACTCGGTTTGGTGATACCGATACATTAGATAAAGCAAATAAAAATCCAGCATAGTACATCAGATGTTTTGATTTCTTTCATATATTGATATTGTTCATGTGATACGTGATGTTCAGATTATTTTGATTAAGATTGATTTCGTAAATAATCTATGAAAATATTAATAAGAACAAAAAATAAGGAGTTAGAATTAGGCCGTATTTATCCATGGTTATAATTTACACTTTTTTATTTGAAATACCTGTACCAAGTCAGGACCATTGCGATCTATAACAATTCCGGTGTGTCTTCCTTGTTTTTCTTTCTCTAAGACATTGAGATTTTTTGTTATGACCTTATTTAAGTACTCCTTTTTCAAAGAATCAGACATATAGCTTAAATAGCGTGTCATGCCATTAACAAATACACAAAATAAACATAAAATTAGGTAAAGAGACTACATGTAACTTTGTTTTTACCCCTGAATTTTTAAGTCAATCTTGGGTCTATAGGAGAGTTACCCAGTCAAAATATTCAGTCATTTTGCCTTTATAACCAGTCAAAAACTATCTAGACAACAACTTTATTTAGAAATGTATGGTCAAATGAATGCATCTATACGCCAAAATCTAAAATTGGAGACTAACATTTTGCCTCCTGCCTGATCTCTATGTGGAATAGTGCTTAACCATTTGGTTATTGTTGTTCTTGTTTTCAAAAGGATAAGTCACATTTTAGGTCATTTGGCATTTTGTTATGGGAAATATTTTCTATGGGCTATATGCCTTACCCTGGAAGGACAAACCATGATGTCATGGAGTTTGTTACCTCAGGAGGAAGATTGGGACCACCAGAACACTGCCCACCTACCATGTATGTAAATTAGTTTGTAGGGAATTTCATAAAAATGTAGCTTCTCCTAGAATTCTTTGTACTATACTGATTGTTCCTCCATATTTTTTCACAACATTCGAGCCGAATTCCATAATGATAAGAAAATTCTAGTCACAAACTAAATAGCCGAAAAAAAATACGAATACGGAGCGTACGTATTAAAGAATAGCAAATATTGAATAACTACTGCAATTTATGCAAAATATTATAGTGTATTAGGATTCCTGGCTTTGGAAGGCAATATGAGACGAATTTGTTTGTTTGTCCAACCTTATCCCTAATGATAATTTTGATAAACACACAATAACATACATGAAGATGCAGAAAACCTTGTAATAAAAGAATCATTCATTTAGAACGCATATTAAGATATCTATATTCATATTTGATAGATTTCAGCTGATGCATATATGCTGGGCAGCTATTCCTGAAACCCGCCCAAATTTTAGCGAAATCATCGAACGGTTAGAGGAATCACAGGTATTATAATTTATTATTTCTTAAATTTCTCAATCGTTAAACATTGTTAATACATGGTACGATTATAAATATAAAAAACAGGATATCTTTCACAAGAAAGTTTTAACATTAAAAACTATTTTAATAAAGCCAAGTAAAAAGGGATAACTTTAATCCCTTGTTTCGTCTTTTCGGTAGTTTTGTTTTCATCTTTAGTACGAGGAAAAGAATAATTTGCTAGACATATATGCACAAAAAACATGGGTTTAAAGAGGACATTGAACGGGTAATATCTTTTCAAAAATAATAAAGAAAATTAAACATTCAAGAATCAACATATTAAAACTAAAATAACTATTCCACATACGATGAGACTTACACAAAATTATATTCTCTAACCTCACAGAAACCTATTACATGATGTATTTACGTAAAACCGCATTTCATATATTAAACGGGTCAGTGTGTTCATTGTTTCTGTCCACCTTTTTATTCTGAGAGTAGAGCTGTTTGCATATTTGTCTCCAACCGCAACGCAACAGTAATGATATTCGTCCGCGCGTCCGTACGTCCGTGCGCCCGTCACACTTTTGTGAGCGCATTTCCTCTAAGACTGCTAAACGAATTTTTTTATGAAATTTTGTAGAATTGTTCGTTATGATGTGTTGTTGATTATATCGCACCATTATTTCGATTTGACAAATTTTATAGGAGTTATGGGACTTTATCGACTTTGTTCATTTTAGATCATAGGAACACTTTGTGAGCGCAACTCCTCTGAGACCGCTGAACGGATTTTTATGAAATTTTGTAGAATTGTTTGTCATGATATGTAGTTGATCATATCGCAATGCAATTTCAATTATTCTAATTTAAGTACATTTTAAACTTTAATGCAGCGGCGGGGGACATTGGCTACGAGTAGTAATCTTGTCTTACATCGTTTAATTGATTATTTTAAACCTTTACATGCATTTATCCGATCATTTAGTTCTTCAACTGTATTCTTAAACCCGAATGAACCGAACCATTCATTATTTCTACTTTCAAAAAGCTCAAGACGAAGCAAAAAAACACTTTCAATGACTGAACATCGACATTAGAATAAAGCTGAATCCTTTAGACTTGCTTCCACTAAAATGATACCACTGAGACACTTGCTGGTCAAGATTAACAATCTTTAGTTTAATTGATGTGACCTTTTAAACAAAATAATTGTTGCAAAACTACCGTTCATATTCTCAACACGTAAGTATTTTATCAAGAATAGCTGGGTAACATATGGTTTTATTACCCCCTTAAAACTAGTGTGGAAAGTTAATTCTGACCACAACGCCTTTGTCGGAGTTTAGGTAAAATTATTCTCTCTTTGAACTGTAGGCTGCGCATTGCATTGATTTCAGAAACATACAATGAGCGGTATTTGCATTTAAAGTACTTAAAAAGACATTAATAAGTATATTTTCACCTTTATTATGAACATGTTATTTCTAGAAAACATTAATCACTGCGGTACCATTGTACTAAAATAATTCATTTTTATGACAGTGTTCTGATATTATAAATGCTCAAGTACCAGTATTTCACCAAGTGCCAAACATTCCATTTTTGTCTTCAAACGAAGGACAAGCTCAAAGTCAAACCGACGACAATTCATTTGATGATACGACTGGACCTAACGATTCGGGAAAACCCTTACTTAGCCGGCAGCAGCACGACGAACAAATTAGTGATTAGTACTTCATTTTAGATTAGATGATATGAAGACTAAGCAAAAAAGTGACACATCGAAATCAAGTATTTGTAATAAACTAAAAACCTATAGAATTTGGTTTTAAAGCATCATTTGTTAAAGATATTGTGAAAATAACTTTTAAAATTCTATTAAGAAATGTAGAAATATTTTTGATAAAGTACAAGAACCATTTATATGTCTTTTACCCCTTTTTTGCAACATTTTAGTGGAACAACATTTCAATGGTTATTGCAAAATTAAATGCAAGATAAATTCCTCCGTATAATGGTTCTCTTGCTCAAAAAACAAAAAAAAAATTGTCATCAAACTTTTATTGTTAACACCTTGTTAGCTAGAATCTCAATGATATTACGTTTTAATGTAATAAAAGATGCTCCAATCCTATTTAAGACATTTTTTACGAATATATGAGATATACAATAAAAACAATGGGTCACAGTGCTTATTTTTGATATATTTTTGTTTCAATCTTGAAGAAATGTGTATTAGATTGTATAAGAAAAATCCTCAAAATGCCTGTAAACCCCCCATTCAGTCAGTAATCTTCAGGTATTTTGAAATGTTCGTAGTCCCTTAGCGATCTTCAACTTCTCTCTTTAGTCTAATAACGATGTTTTGGATAATTTGTTATTTCTTAATTGGAATATGAGATTTGTCATAATTCCTGGTCAATTATTAGTTCATTGCATTATTACGATTACAATGCTAATTCACCATGAAACTATAGTGTTATATATATTGTTGTTTGTTGTTGTTAAATATCTGTTAAAATAATAAAACTTGATTACAATTTTTTTGTTTTGTTGAATTGTCTATTAAGATAAAGACGTATACACTACAGAAATATAATCATAGGAAATTGATTTAAAGATACCTGGATGAACATTGATGATACATATATATACAAGTCCCCAATACAGTCGCTTTTAAAATGGTTTTAAATCAGTACTTTTTTATCTATATCAGATTCACAACGGACAAAGCCAGTATCCATGTTGTAAAATAGTGTTTCTACAAAGCACTTACAAGTCATATTTCTCTTGTCCCCTTTACTTGTTGCCTCAAAAATACAATGAATTGGGAAATTTTACATGCATGTCGGATTTTTCATTATTCGTCTCACCTGGAGGAGAACAATATCATAGCGGGGTAAAATCTGATCATATTCTGACAAATTTAAAATACACAATAAGTTCAAACATACTAACAATGTATGCTTATTTACGAGTAAAATAGGTCTTATTTGCTTAAAAACTTAGTGCATGCATAAAGATAAATAATATTGTCATGTTTCTATTCAAATACCAGTAAATTTAGTATGTTTTTTTCATTCTTTACGTGTATTATAGATACAAACTGAAAGATTTTGAAAAGGTGACAACTACTTATTTTGAAAATAAATAAAAGCGTATGTATGCCACATATACAAAAAAAGTATCATTTGAACATGAAAATGAAGTTAAAATCCTAGTTCATCATCATTTGATTTTTACAAAACGACAATAGATAAAAAATTTAAAAAAGCTGGGTTTGTTTCAATAAATCGTTTATTTGTGTTTAATGATTTTAATTAAATTTAGAAATAATATGAGATAGGCATTGCCTTAACTCGAGCACAGCGAAAAATATAAAATATCAATGAACAGCTTAATTGTATTTTTACATACCTTTTGAGTTGAAGAGAGCTCCCCCAATGCCAGGAAACATCAAAGATGGATCCTCTTTTTGGCCCCCATATGACGAAGTTCCACGCCTCAATTCAGGAGAAAATCGTTTAGAATTCAGAATATAAGATCTAGAGAGCCCCATTCCCGAAAAGACGTGGACAATAAGTCGTTTGATGCACTGTTTTGATCGTATTTATTTTAGCCCACCTGGACCGAAGGTCCATTTGAGCTATTGCCATCACCTGGCGTCCGTCGTCGTCGTCTGTCGTCCGTTAAAATTTTTAAAAAAACCTTCTCCTCTGAAACTACTGAACAGATTTGAATGAAACTTGTTATGAATGATCCTTAGTGTGTCCTGCACCAAACTTGTGTTTTAATTTTTGATCCGTTAAAAAACATGGCCATCGTTTCTAAAAATAGACCAGGGGGTCAGACTACTGTTTTTGGCCTGAAAATAAAACAAGAGGCTCCAAGGAGCTAAATCGCTCACATGGTCTTGATGTCAACCCTATATTTTGTAGAGCTAAATGAGCTAAACATTTAAGCAAGCAACAGTTTTTTTCTTTATCTACTATAGTTTTCATTCTATAGGCCAAAAACATGCAAACATGCTATTTTTCATCTTTAAGGGGCTGTTACCCCTATAAGGGATCATCTGACAACTTTGACCAAATGGAGACTAATGTAGAATTTTTGATGCTGAAGCAGAAGGGTGGCATCAGATTTCATCTGTCTCTTATACTTTTTGATTTACAAGCCGTTAACCGTTTATACCCGCGTTTTGGTATTTGTAATTTTGAAACCACTGGGCGATAACCGCTGCTGGTGGACCAGAGGTCCCCGAGGGTAATCACAAGCCTGGTAGTCAGACTTGTCTGACACGAATTACCATAAAATTTCTAATTTATTGTCGCTGAAATTTCCGATTGTTAAATTCAAAATTGATAAAAAACACCAGGTTTCTTTCCTTGTAATACACATGGTCGATATCCTGGGTGTTGGATTTGGCTTCCTTGTTCGAACGTTTTGGTTTTGAGTACTTTTCGTTTTCAATTGTTTTGGATTTTGACCTTCCAATGTTTTGGTTTAAATGCTACAGATGAGAGGTTACTCCTTGAAATATCGATATATAGCAT
Source organism: Arcuatula senhousia (assembly GCA_963971305.1). Classification (NCBI taxonomy): domain Eukaryota; kingdom Metazoa; phylum Mollusca; class Bivalvia; order Mytilida; family Mytilidae; genus Arcuatula; species Arcuatula senhousia. Next base: position 28,500,304 of record OZ020304.1, read on the forward strand.
ATCAAAATTAACCGTTTATACCCGCGTTTTGGTATTTGTAATTTTGAAACCACTGGGCGATAACCGCTGCTGGTGGACCAGAGGTCCCCGAGGGTAATCACAAGCCTGGTAGTCAGACTTGTCTGACACGAATTACCATAAAATTTCTAATTTATTGTCGCTGAAATTTCCGATTTTTAAATTCAAAATTGATAAAAAAAACACCAGGTTTCTTTCCTTGTAATACACATGGTCGATATCCTGGGTGCTGGATTTGGCTTCCTTGTTCGAACGTTTTGGTTTTGAGTACTTTTCGTTTTCAATTGTTTTGGATTTTGACCTTCCAATGTTTTGGTTTAAATGCTACTGATGAGAGGTTACTCCTTGAAATATCGATATATAGCATATCAAAATTAACCGTTTATACCCGCGTTTTGGTATTTGTAATTTTGAAACCACTGGGCGATAACCGCTGCTGGTGGACCAGAGGTCCCCGAGGGTAATCACAAGCCTGGTAGTCAGACTTGTCTGACACGAATTACCATAAAATTTCTAATTTATTGTCGCTGAAATTTCCGATTGTTAAATTCAAAATTGATAAAAAACACCAGGTTTCTTTCCTTGTAATACACATGGTCGATATCCTGGGTGCTGGATTTGGCTTCCTTGTTCGAACGTTTTGGTTTTGAGTACTTTTCGTTTTCAATTGTTTTGGATTTTGACCTTCCAATGTTTTGGTTTAAATGCTACTGATGAGAGGTTACTCCTTGAAATATCGATATATAGCATATCAAAATTAACCGTTTATACCCGCGTTTTGGTATTTGTAATTTTGAAACCACTGGGCGATAACCGCTGCTGGTGGACCAGAGGTCCCCGAGGGTAATCACAAGCCTGGTAGTCAGACTTGTCTGACACGAATTACCATAAAATTTCTAATTTATTGTCGCTGAAATTTCCGATTGTTAAATTCAAAATTGATAAAAAACACCAGGTTTCTTTCCTTGTAATACACATGGTCGATATCCTGGGTGCTGGATTTGGCTTCCTTGTTCGATCGTTTTGGTTTTGAGTACTTTTCGTTTTCAATTGTTTTGGATTTTGACCTTCCAATGTTTTGGTTTAAATGCTACTGATGAGAGGTTACTCCTTGAAATATCGATATATAGCATATCAAAATTAACCGTTTATACCCGCGTTTTGGTATTTGTAATTTTGAAACCACTGGGCGATAACCGCTGCTGGTGGACCAGAAGTCCCCGAGGGTAATCACAAGCCTGGTAGTCAGACTTGTCTGACACGAATTACCATAAAATTTCTAATTTATTGTCGCTGAAATTTCCGATTGTTAAATTCAAAATTGATAAAAAACACCAGGTTTCTTTCCTTGTAATACACATGGTCGATATCCTGGGTGCTGGATTTGGCTTCCTTGTTCGAACGTTTTGGTTTTGAGTACTTTTCGTTTTCAATTGTTTTGGATTTTGACCTTCCAATGTTTTGGTTTAAATGCTACTGATGAGAGGTTACTCCTTGAAATATCGATATATAGCATATCAAAATTAACCGTTTATACCCGCGTTTTGGTATTTGTAATTTTGAAACCACTGGGCGATAACCGCTGCTGGTGGACCAGAGGTCCCCGAGGGTAATCACAAGCCTGGTAGTCAGACTTGTCTGACACGAATTACCATAAAATTTCTAATTTATTGTCGCTGAAATTTCCGATTGTTAAATTCAAAATTGATAAAAAAACACCAGGTTTCTTTCCTTGTAATACACATGGTCGATATCCTGGGTGCTGGATTTGGCTTCCTTGTTCGAACGTTTTGGTTTTGAGTACTTTTCGTTTTCAATTGTTTTGGATTTTGACCTTCCAATGTTTTGGTTTAAATGCTACTGATGAGAGATTACTCCTTGAAATATCGATATATAGCATATCAAAATTAACCGTTTATACCCGCGTTTTGGTATTTGTAATTCCAAAAACAGTAGTCCGACCCCCCTGGTCTATTTTTAGTCACGGTGGCTATGTTTTTTGACGGACCAAAAATTGAAACACAAGTCTGGTGCAGGACACACTAAAGATAATTCATACCAAGTTTCATTAAATTCTGTACAGTAGTTTCAGAGGAGAAGATTTTTGAAAAATTGTTAACAGACGACGACGACGGACGCCAAGTGATGGTAATAGCTTAAATGGACCTTCGGTCCAGGTGAGCTAAAAAGTATAAGAGATAGATAAAATCTGATGCCATCCTACTGCTTCAGTATCAAAAGTCCTACAAAAATCTCCATTTGGTCAAAGTTGTCAGATGATCCCTTATAGGGGTTACATCCCTTTAATGGTGAAAAATAGCGTTTTTTCATGTTTTTGGCTTATAGAATGAAAACTATTGCAGATAGAGAAAAGCTGTTGCTTGCTTAAATGTTCAGCTCATTTAGCTCTACAAAAGTCTCTATAGGGTCGAATTTGTCAGATGACCCCTTATAGGGATTACGGCCCCTTAAAGGCAAAATAGTGTTTTTGGCCTATAGAATGAGAAATATTGCAGATAAAGAAAAGCTGTTGCTGCTTAAATGTTCAGCTAATTTGGCTCTACAAAAATCTCCATCGGGTCGAAGTTGTCAGATGACCCCTAATAGGAGTTACGGCCCCTTTAAGGCAGAAGATAGTGTTTTCTGGCCTATAGAATGAAAACTATTGCAGATAGAGAAAAGCTGTTGCTTTCTTAAATGTTCAGCTCATTTAGCTCTATAAAAGTCTTCAAAGGGTTGAAGTTGTCACATGACCCCTTATAGGGGTTTCAGCCGCTTAAAGGCACAAAATAGTGTTTTGGCCTATAGCATTAAAAACTATTGCAGTTAGAGAAAAGCTGTTGCTTGCTTAAATGTTCAGCTCATTTAGCTCTACAAAAATCTCCATAGGGTCGAAGTTGTCAGATGACTCCTTATAGTGATGACGGCCCCTTAGAAAAAGCAAAAATAGTGTTTTGGCCTTAAGAATGAAAACTATTGCAGATAGAGAAAAGCTGTTGCTTGCTTAAATGTTCAGCTCATTGAGTTGACAATAGTCTCCATAGGTTCGAAGTTGTCAGATGACCCCTTATAGGGGTTAAAGCCCCTTAAAGGCAAAGAATACTGTTTTTGGCCTACAGAATGAAAACATATTGCTGAAAGAGAAAAGCTGTTGCTTGCATAGATGTTCAGCTTATTTAGCTCTACAAAAGTCTTCTAAGAATCGAAGTTTTCAGATGACCCCTTTAAGGGGTTATGGTCCTTTAAAGGTGAAAAATAGTGTTTTTGCTTATAAAATTAAACTATTGCAGATAGAGAAAAGCTTTTTCTTGTTTAAACGTTTTGCTCATTTAGCTATACAAAAGTATTCATAGGGTTGACATCAAGACCAGGTGAGCGATTCAGGCTCCTGGGAGCCTATTGTTATATTAATCAGTTCATTTTCTAGAACGTTTAGTTTGGAACCAGGTATTTGGAGCGAATGAGCGTAAAAAAAGAAAATGTAAAAAAAAGTAATAAAAATTGTTTTTTCTTAAAAAATCAAGTAACTCATCGTTATCAGAATATTTTTCTCCTTGTTCTATATTTACAAAGCAAGTTTTTGGTTTGGAAAGCGATTAGCTAAATTGGTAATTATTTTCAAATTCACATCGAACCTGTGTGCACGTGCAATTGTGGAAGCATATCCGGACGATAAAAAATCAATATCAGTATTAGGCAAATTTTTTCACGGGAACTTAGAGCTCTCCCTTCTCGAAGGCACTTCGTGCCCGCTACAAGCTGTGCTTGCTATAATGTATAGGCTTATGTTAAGAAATAGTCTTTCATCAGCATCATTAGAACATTGGGTGTCGAAACCCTAAAGTATCGAAAGAAAATAACTCTTTAAAATTCTCATAAATTCTTATAATTTATTTTCGGTTAATCAGTCATTACTTACAACTTGGCTTTGTAGTATTTTCAACTTGCCGTTCTCATTTGAGATTCATGATTTGTGTTTGTCATTTCGGACTTTTGACATTCGAATGTCCAATTGGTTCCACTCTGCTCATCCTAACATATAATGAAAAGTATGCGATATTGTTCCTTAGTGTTCCATATCATTATTTTTTTTTATTTTTTAATGCAGTATGTACTTAATATAATATTATTTATCATTTAACTTTTAATGGCAACTAAATTGCTATTCGAGACAACAATCGCAAAATAGGAGATCGGTTTGAGGCCATAAAACATTGTTTAATTTATCTTTAAAGTGCCTCGACATGTCGCATGAAGTGGGTGGTTTTTCATATATCAAAGGGTAAGCTAGAGATCAATGTTCTATAGCATTACATTTTGCCCTTTTCAATAAAGTACAGTTTACTGTAAAAGTTGCTTAAAATATAGGATTATCCGTTCACATGATTAAAGTGTATCAAATTTTATTATGATTATTTATATTAATACACTGATTTTTAAGAGAAGGAATTATAACGATTTCTTTTCGAACTGATTTGTTATGAACTTTTAAAAATGTCTTCCTGGGTTGTTAGCCACTTTACAATTGTGTTTTTTTATTTTTATTCATTTGATGCTTCTTCTTTTTTTTTTAATTTCTCCGGGAAATGTAATTGAATCATCGAATTTCCTCATTCACATTTTTCAAAAGTTTTATATTATAACTGTTCAAGGATCTAAAGTTTCATATAACAAAACTTCTTCACATGTTCTTACATTCATGACAGTGATGTTAAAAATATGAATATGATTGTTTACTTTATAGATGTCATTACTTTATCTTGTTTCAAAAGAATATCCCTTTATTCTCTGTTATCCTATTACAAATCATTACACAGACCAGCGGTTTTTCTTCCTTCTATTGTTATAGCTAGTTGTGGTAAGCATTATTATTCAAAATCATGTCGCGTATCAATACGTATACGATATATCAAGTGCCAAAGCCAGTGTCAATAAAATGGTCAATTTTACTTTTCTGTAATTAAGGTCTTTCCCTTCCACAGAAGGAAAGACCTTACTGTATTTCTTATGGTTATTATTATTATTTTTCTTCTTTTCTGCCATCAATATACGAAAAGTGTCGCGACATATCTTTTCGATACTTGGTACTATTATTTGGTCATACGGATACTCGCCTTGACTGACCCTGTGAAACCGATCTATTTTTAGTAACGGAGTTATCTGCCCGGAACCCAAAAACCTTGTTTGCAGATTAACTCAAAAACTGTAACCGTTATCAAAAATCTGATTTGATGAAAATGTTGCTAGACTCTTGGTCATGATTCGTCACGCAAAAAAAATTTTTTTGATCAACTTCCTGGTTACGCGTTTTTGACTCGAAAAGTGTTGCGACGCGTCAATTTTTTTTCTTCAAAACCGTAAGTCCTAGAGACTTGGGACCACCACCAATCATCCTAAATGACATATGTTACATCTAAAAATGTCAAGGTCTAAGGTCAAATCTCAAGGTCAGAGGTCATGGCACACCTTGTTTGCAGTATAGCTCAAAAACCATACAAAATTAAAACAGACATGTAATGGGAAAAATACTCGTCTCATTTAGACCTTTATTTGATATAAAGGGTCGAACACTGTACGACAAACCGTTTTCGAGTTATGGCCCTTAACGCGTTTCGGCTTATCCGTTTTTGGCTTATAACTTTTAAACCGTCAGAGATAATATATAAAACATATGGGTTTTTTGTGACCGTCATTATATGTCCTTCAATTTAAGACCAAAGTCGATTGGTTACAGGCAGCCATTTTCAAAATGGCTGACACCGTAAACAGTTTTTATGAAATAACACTTAAACCGTACAAAATTGAAGCGGACAATACATGAAAAAAATGTTCGCTATGTCGAAAGCTACAAAAAAGGTTTCAGGTGTGAAAGCGTAAAACTTGTCGTTTTTGAGTTATCGCCCTTGATTCGTATTTTAAAAATGATTTTTTGTTTATAACTTTTTAACCGTAAAAAATGGTGAATGAAACATAGGGTTAATTTGAAAGAAGATTAAATTACCTACAATTTGAACCCAAACAGTACATGATTCGGTTGAACGGTTCCAAAATGGCGGCCAAAACAAGTTTCGCGAAACGCGTTTTTTGCCAATAACTTGAAAACCATAACAGATAGTATAGTAAACATGTATATTTAAATGAATCAGTATATAAAGAGCTACAATTTGAGTCAAAGGTCAAAAGTCATAGGTCAAGGTCATTCCCTAGCAACAAGGTAACATTAATGAAAAGTCCATAGCAACCATATATATTCTAAACCAAGACTACTTTCTGAGTTTAGATGTAAGTTTTTGCAACCAGAAGTGACATTTAGTCCATAGCAACCGACATAAAGTCCTTAGCAACCATACTTTTTCTGACTCTAGGACCCCTAATCTTCATTCTGGAGCCTATATCACAATAATTGGCAACATCTTGTTATAAACAAAGTGACTCAAATGTCTTTAGTACTTAACAAAAACATAAGACAGGGAAAGACCTCACATTTGTTCTCTGAACAAATGACTTTTTAATTTGTATTTATGATTTTTTTTAAGTAACTGTCCATTAGTATAATTTGAATCAAAATAATTTTAACAGAAGAGATGTAATGATGCAGAACACTTTAAAGAATTAAACCAAATCCATCAACGGGGATATTGAAAAAAAATATCACAAAATTATTTCTTCCATTTATATTAACCTTTCCAATAAGAAAACAATAGGCTTTCGACATGAGTAGAGTATGTTACATGTATCGACCAAACAATGCACACAAAGTAACTAAAGCGAGTGTGATATAACTCGCTAATTCTCTAGCACGTATAGAATACAAAGCATAGATATCATAGAAAGACGTTCATAGTCATAACTTGCACCAAAATTCGAATGTCTGAAAACAAGAAACCAAATTAGATAAAACACCAACATGCATTCGGCACAGAAAACACAACACACCTAAACACAAATGAATTATACAAAGAAACAGAGGTAACAATGATCCATTCGAATGTCAAAAGTAAGAAAAGAAATTAACAAAACCAGAACAAGAATAGCTCGAAGAAGCAGACAACATCGAAAACACAAAAAACAACCGATGTTACTTAATTGTCGTATATTTTAATAATGAGATGACCACAAATTTTAGATGAACGTAGTTTTTTATTCCGACAAGATTTCTTCTTATGATTTAAGCTGGTTCGTTCTCATAGCTCAAACAGATAAAAGCAGATAAAAAGTATATATTCATTCATATACATACAATCATGTTTTAATAATGTAATTAATGCATATTAACAAACAAAGTATTACAATATGTTTTTCTTAAGATAATGTAATCAAGTCATGATCAAATTTATGTAGATTAAATCGTCCGTCCACGATGTAACACCCTTTAGTTCGAGGAGGTGATAATCCTTATTTGTTCTTCGATGATAGGAAAGTCACCGTATGATGCATAATTTCTATAGCTAGATTTTAATGTCATTCACCGAGACAGATGTGTCAGGTAAAAAGAATCTGAAAAAAAGGTCCTGGCATATCTAATAAAATGTTGAATAAACACCCCTTATGATAGACAGGTGTAAATAGTACTTTCTAGATTAAGAAAATTAATCATCAATAAAGTCAGAAATTTTATGTCGTAAAGTTTAGTATTGAGATTATCTGAATATTATCCTAGCCAAGTTCGAAATTGAAAATCCAAGAAAGAAGTGAAGACAGTAGATTTGTTGGTTTCGTTTGTGCCTCTGCTGGTGGACAATTTGTCTCCCGATGACATCACCAGCACAGAAGCTTTATATAGATATGATATTGAGAAAGCAGAAGTGGATACTGGCTCAAGCATATCCAAATAAAACGTTTATATCCGCGTTTTTGTATTTGTAATTTGCGGACTTAAATGCGTTCTCTGTGAATTGATATATGTTGGTTACACGTTTGGCCACAGGTTGGGTATCAACAACGACAATATTCCTTTTGTCTACCAGCATTTTTACCAACCAGACCATTCTATTTAGTCTCTGAAAGTTATCATTCTTGAAAAAAAAATTCCATCAAAAAACAATCCCACTTTGAGTACACCTTTTTGTAGGAAAGAGAAGAGTTCAGGAATAGACGACTGGGAAAAGCACTACCCTATGAGTGCAATGTCAATATTGGAAAGATAGGAAATTGGTCTAGCCCTAGATGCAATGTTGTGAATGTGATGAATCTTTGAAAGAAGAAAACGCAGTCTTGGTCATCGTAAATAAAATGTACCATAACGATTAATGGATTGCTACCGTTTTTTTTTTCATAAAAATAGTGTTTGTCGTTCTAGACGTTATTTAACAAAAAACATTAACAATATGATAAAGAGTTTACTTAATCAAATCAAAATCAAACCAAATCAAATATATTTATTTCCAAATTAAAGGGCCCATTTAGAGCATAACACAAAGAAACAGTAAAAACAGCACTTCACAGAGTAATTTAGACATGTAATTGATGACAACAAAAAACGACTGATAATTTTTTTTTAGGAGGAAAGGGTCATTATCAAAGGGAAATAGCACTAGGCTTAATAGTACATGCATATTTCACAATATTCAGTATACATACAAACAAATTATTTCTTTGTATTTCTTAATCTGAAACTATTATCAAGATACTGACATATGATAGATAATAAGCTGCTGTCCTCATTACTTAAAATCTAAAAAATGAGATCATATTTATTTAATTGAGTAAATTTGGGTTTTTTTAATATAATTTTTCAAATCTTTTCTTAAGTCATTGTAAAAAGTGCACTCAAGAAGGAAATGTATTTCATTTTCAACACAATTTAGATCACAATATAGACATAGCCTCTCACTGCGAGGTAGTTTTACATGTTTGCCAGATACATCGATAACCCGTTCATGCCTACCAGTCTCTATTCTGAGCCTTTTTGTAGGAAAGAGAAGAGTTCAGGAATAGACGACTGGGAAAAGCACTACCCTATGAGTGCAATGTCAATATTGGAAAGATAGGAAATTGGTCTAGCCCTAGATGCAATGTTGTGAATGTGATGAATCTTTGAAAGAAGAAAACGCAGTCTTGGTCATCGTAAATAAAATGTACCATAACGATTAATGGATTGCTACCGTTTTTTTTTCATAAAAATAGTGTTTGTCGTTCTAGACGTTATTTAACAAAAAACATTAACAATATGATAAAGAGTTTACTTAATCAAATCAAAATCAAACCAAATCAAATATATTTATTTCCAAATTAAAGGGCCCATTTAGAGCATAACACAAAGAAACAGTAAAAACAGCACTTCACAGAGTAATTTAGACATGTAATTGATGACAACAAAAAACGACTGATAATTTTTTTTTAGGAGGAAAGGGTCATTATCAAAGGGAAATAGCACTAGGCTTAATAGTACATGCATATTTCACAATATTCAGTATACATACAAACAAATTATTTCTTTGTATTTCTTAATCTGAAACTATTATCAAGATACTGACATATGATAGATAATAAGCTGCTGTCCTCATTACTTAAAATCTAAAAAATGAGATCATATTTATTTAATTGAGTAAATTTGGGTTTTTTTAATATAATTTTTCAAATCTTTTCTTAAGTCATTGTAAAAAGTGCACTCAAGAAGGAAATGTATTTCATTTTCAACACAATTTAGATCACAATATAGACATAGCCTCTCACTGCGAGGTAGTTTTACATGTTTGCCAGATACATCGATAACCCGTTCATGCCTACCAGTCTCTATTCTGAGACAATGGTTGCTGAGTCTATATTTAGTAAGTAAATAGCGTTTATTGTTTTCTATATCCGAAAAGTTTTCGTAATTAAATGTTTTCTTATATTTAAAGTAAGAGTCTAATTTGCCCTGATCACTTAAGTTCTTATTCCTTATTTCATCCCAGTCTCTTTGAAATTTTATTTTAAGTTGATTTTTTAGCAGCTTTTTAAATTTATTTTTGCTTGTTTTCTTTACATAAGTGAAGGTCAATTCCTAATTTTTCACTAAAAAAGAGAACATTTGAGTACCAAAGATTATTATTGTTATTTGATAAAGCTTTATTGGCTATCAACTTGCTCTCTGAGAAGGCTTTTTGCAGTAAATTGGTAGAGGTGTTTTCAAGTCTATGCCAGTACATAAATAATTGAGTTAGTAGGTTTATGTATAGTGGGTATCTTCCCAATTCAGATAGGACTGCTATATTGGTGCACAATTTAATAACACCAATAATATATTTACAAAATTTCAGATGCAGTTTCTCAAATTCCCAATCTTTAAATATATCATAAAGGGAAAGTAATTTTCTTTTTGGTGTAATATTAATTAAACTCCAATTTTCACAACCCTACAAAATTATTGGTTTGATACAATGATCGAATAAATGTAAAAGTGTTTTTAAGGGGGGATTAGAAGATTTCACATCTTTATAAAGTTAAAAGCAAACTTTTAAACATTTAAGTGACAGTTGTTTTCTGGCTTCATTGAAATTTCCAGTGTTTTGAATAATGATACCAAGATATTTATATTGTTTCACACATTCAATGTGATTCCTTCCAATGTTAAAATTTTCCTGATGAAGTCTTCCAAATTTATTAAATATAATGATCTTAGTTTTTTTATGTTAATTTCCATACACCAATCTCTACAGTATGTGCATAATGTATCAAGCCTTCTTTGTAAACCTTCTTTTGAATTGGATATTAATATAAGATCATCAGCATAAAGTAAACATGGGATCTTTTCGTTATCAAGATTTACAGTGAAGTTGTCCGAGAGTTTATTCAATATATCTGGCAAATCATTAATAAATAATTTAAATAATGTAGGTCTCAATACATCACCTTGCCTTACTCCAATATCATATTTTAAAAAGTCAGTAAGCTTATCTTGTACTTTCACACATAATGTGTCATAACTATACATAGATTTTAACATTTTATAAAAAATACCATTTTGAGTATAATTTGTATAATATGTCAACATGAATAACTTTATCAAAAGCCTTTCTAAAATCTACAAAACATACATACAATTTACCTTTCCCATTTCTAACATATTTTTCAATTAAACATTTAAGTACAAAAATGTGATCCGAAGTGCGGGCTTTTTTTTTGAAAAAACAATTTGAGTTTTATCTATAATATTGTTTTTAGATAAAAGCTTATAAAGCCGGTAATGAAGTATAAAATTAAATAGCTTTCCAATACTATTATTTATGGCAATGCCTCTGTAATTTTCAGGCTTTTCAGGGTCATCCGATTTAAATAAAGGTTTAATAGCAGTTATTGTTGTTTCTTTTAAAATTATCTTGATATGATTCATGTTATGCTTTATTTAATAAACTTGTTTAATACAATTGTCTTAAGCAATGTAATTTCCCACTGAAAAATCAAAATTAGGTTGGACTAGTTTTGATAAGTTTTTGACTGGTTGTTGTATTGCGATTTTCACCTCAAAAATTCCAAATGTGTCTAACAAATGTGTTGTGTTTTGTGTTAATACCGTACCTTGAGATTGCAATGGAAGAGAAGCGTTAGGCACAATAAAACCTTGTTCAATCAACTATTTCTTCTGAAATGTTATAAGCCCGGACCATTGCAATCTCCGTTTTCTCCGGTCCGTATTCTTTGTTATATCTTATCTCTTAGAAATTTAAGGGGGTTTGATCCTCTACCTAAAAGTAAATAAAAAATAGATACTTTTGCATTAATTTTAAAGAATATGGACAAGTGACCAAATTTAGCAAGAAAACAAATTAGATCCATGTGCTCGTTTTCATTCTATAAGCGTTTTAGGTTTTGGCGGGAAAAGGGTTTTCTGTAGAGTTTTCATTCCTTTTACATTGCCGTTGATTGGCAAATTTAACCCTTCTCAGATGTAGGGCAAAGTAAGTAGAATTTCTTTCAAAAATTTGAATTTGATATTAAGTGTACAAATTTTGAAATAATGAAAAGAAAATAATCTTTCACAGACAAACAATATCAAGCATATTAGATGGATAAAACCTGAGGATCTTGAAAATCTGACATAAAATCCAAAATAAAAGGAGCAAACCTTATTAAGACGTTTCACCAAGTTAAGTATTTTTGTTATTCGCAGGTTGGATAATGCACTTTTCCGGAAAATCGTCCGTTTCCCGACGCTTTCAAACATAGAACATTAAAAATCAATTATAAAGCTATTTTATATCGAAATGAACAGGAATTTTATATGTGTTTAGAAAATATGTAAATACGTTAAAAAAAACTGCTCATATGTTACCATAAATAAGTATCCAAGACAACTATTTTGTCTGCAACGTGACTTTTCTCGGATTTGGAAACTGAAGTTTAGCACCCCGATAAGCACCATCAAATTGATTAAAAATCATTTATTTGGGTTTGTTGTTGATCAATTTATTCGATCTTCGGGGTGCTAAACCCGATTTAAGAAATGAGGTATCAAATTCCGTCTGATTTGCCAAATAAGGTAAAAGGGGCGGGACTTAATTTCCAATAGAAAATTCTTCTACTCGGGTTTTTCTAACTAATGAGTAATATTAATAAAATATTATGGTTCGGATAACTGTAAATTATTATGTCCGACTACATAAGACAATAAAACTACAAATATTTTATCAAAGCTATATAATACAGGTATTTTATTTTTCAGAGTACTCGTCGCAATAAGGGGACAACTCTTGGAAACTTTTTTAAAAAATTTGGTGGGACTAACGTCATTAACATCACTGTGTTACCTTGTTCACTCATTTTGGTAAAGGATATACAAACCTGAGGTTTTGAGATTTCAACACAATTTTTTTTTGTTTCCTCTTCTTATCATATGCTCCTTTATTTTATCATGTTATCCTTTTTTCATAATTTCGTAAACATGTCAAATGAAAACCAAATACAATGTTCGTTATTATGTTTGAGTTATTTTTGGAAGGAACACAACCGTAATGGAATATATGGATTTTAATTTACCGCCAAAACTTTAATGTTTAACTCCTTTTATCTTAAAAAACTAAATCAAGTACGTAGACTTTTTCTGCTAAATTTATTTCTTTTAGAGATCTTAAAAAATATAAAAATTTTCTGAGGATTTTATATTTTTTTCTTTTATAGCTTTGTATAAGCTTTAGTTTTACAAACCATTCATATAATTGAAGAGTCAATATATATTTTTTGTATTCTTATCCGAATTTTGCTATAAACCTTTATTGTGGATGATCGGCATTTAGAATGTTTTTGTACATGTATTATCGAAAATTGGAATAAGGATGCTTTAATATAAAGAATATTGCTTTAATATAAAGAATATTTTACATTTGATGCGATGGAAGAAATGGAGCACTGTATTTTTTTTTAAGACCGGTAAGAACATAATGAACACTCAACGGTTGCTGTAGACTTATGCTTAGATCATCAAACGTGTCTGACAGAGATCTGGTGTCAGTTTGACTTGCAAAAGATCTAGACTTGTATTATTTAGAACCATGACTACGGTCATATATATCATCAGTGTCAAACAAACAAAAAGCCCTTTAATTAACATGGTTATACATGTATATATATGTTTGGTGGAAGTGTTTTTCAGCAAACAATATATTTGGATTCAAATGGTCCTTTATTGTGCATCCTTGCTTGCTGATTTGTTTCTACATTCATATGAAGCAGACTTCTTACAATCTCTACTAGACAAAAATATCGTAGACTAGCTCATAGACGTGATGACTTCAACTTTCAAATTGTCAATTTTCCCTTTTTGTGTAGCAACATTCCGTCCGCTCTTGCGTATGGTTTCTTGTGGTTAATCAAATTGCCGTTTAATTGTGGGCTGTGTCGCGTACACTTATTCCACATCTCATTATTTTCTATTCGTATCACAGTTGATTCGTTACTCCAGAGCTTGCGGGAATTACATCTTTTCCTTGGCAGAGTCTCGCATTTAACACAGAAATTGCTGAAACTGGGTTTTGTTGCTCCACGGTTGTTGTCTTCCCTCAAGAAATTTTACAGTAGACACCGTGCACGCGTAGACAAATGTGGGATTTCTATCTCTCAAATGAATGCAGATGTTGGTTAGTTGTAACCCCCTTTGTTTCTTGTAGAAATTAATTTTGTCTTCCTTTACCTGATTTGACACACTGAATTGCAAACTGGCGGGTTTTCTATAGCAGGCAGGAACCGCTAACTCTCCCGGAGCACCTGAGTTCATTGTTGCCTTCATTACTTACGGAAAAAAATCCGGCCTCCAGAAATATTATGATTGTTGTTACTAGTATTCTAGAAATGGTGTCAATCAAATCTGTATCCTGAAGAATTCGAAAGAACTGATGGAGATTCTTAACTCTTAATCAGTTTCATCTTGTAGCAGCATAAAAACTTTCGATTTCTCCACACTTTACACTTCAATTCCATATGAACAACTGAAATCGCGATTGGCGCAACTGATTAAACGCAGCTTTTTAAAAAAGAATGGAAAACGCAGGTACAAATATCTAGTAGCCGATCATACCAAGACTTACTTTGGTATCAATAAGTCTAAGAAAAACACAAAAATTTACAGAAGACCAACTAATCGACATACTCAACTTTCTCATTGACAACATATTTGTTTAGTTTGGTGGACGTATTTTTTCAGCAAACAATGGGGATTCCAATGGGCTCTTATTGTGCTTGCTGATTTGTTTCTTCATTCATATGAAGCAGACTTCTTACAATCACTTCTAAACTGAAAAGATCGTAGTCTAGCTCTCTCTTTTAATCTCACTTTCTGTTATATTGATTATGTCCTTTCACTGAACAATTCTCGATTTGGTTTCTTTCTCCATCTTATATATCCTCAGGAACTTGAGATTAAGGACATTGCGGATTCGAGGAAGTCTGTTTCATATTAAGATCTTCATCTCGAAATTGACTCTCAAGGAAAACTTTCAACAAAGCTCTATGACAAACATGATGACTTCAACTTTCCAATCGCCAACTTTCCCTTCCTGTGTAGCAACATTCCGTCCGCTCTAGCTTATGGAGTTTACGTATCTCAATTGATTCGTCACTCCAGAGCGTGTGGGACTTACATCGATTTCCTTAGCAGAGCGTCTTTTCTGACGCAAAAATTGCTCACAAAGGGTTATGTTGCTGTTCTGTTGTTGTCTTCACTCATGAAATTTACGGAAGAAACCATGCATTTAGAGACAAAAATGGGATTTTTATCTCTCTGCAGATGAGTGCAGATATTAGTTTGTCATAGGATTTTGTTATGTCTTCCTTTACCAGATTTGACACACTAAATTGACTGTTGGTAACGCGACGGGTGTACTATAGCAAACAGGAACTGCATACTCTTCCGGAGCATCTGGATGCACTCTCGTTTCGACTGTAGTTCGCGTTGTTGATTAACATTCAGTTATCTTTGTGTGTCCACGTTTTACATGTCTGTTTTTGTCCCGTTCTTGTTGGTGTTTACTGGTTTTGTCTCTGCCCTTTCGAGCTTTTGACATTCGGATACCCCATTGGTTCCTCTGCTTCTTTCACTCTTGTTACGACTTGAGTTTGCATTGTTGATTTCCGTTCGGTTAATTTTGTGTTTTGTGTTTTGTGTTTCTTCATGGTGTTTTGTCATTGTTACCGTTTTCGACGTCTGACACTCGAATGTCCCGCTCCGTTGGTGCCTCTTTGCCTCTTATATATGGTTTGAATTCAAAGTTTAGAGAAATGAGCTATTAAAAACACTTTGTAAATGAATTCAGATCAGAAGCATTTTAACCAGCTTTATTTGTTGAGCTAATTTTAGAAATATCTCATGGCTAGTTTGTATAATTGAATGGTGTATTCCTGTGATATATATTGTAAAAGCTTAAATATTTTACAATATTTCGAAGGAGGAATATTTCTCGTAAATAATTTGATACAATGAAGGGGTAGCCTTTTTTGCAAACGGCATCCCGTTAGGTGCGTTTGCACTCCATTTTACTCACTTGTGGTCGGCTTTCTTCTTATGATATAATGCACAGCTAGAGATAGACAGAAATAGATGATATCTATTATAAATAGATTTACCTCACTATCAGATGCTTTTGGGGGATCATTTAAATGAATGACAGACTGATTCTGTCTACATATCATGTATATGGTTTATATAAGTTGTAATCTTTATACTCGGTGACATTTATGTGGTTACTTGCTTACAATAGCACAATTTTAGGGATGCGATAAATGGTATTTCTATGAAAACAACAGGATTCAAGATTCATACAAGTTTTTAAAATGTTTCAATGTTTCATACTGTTGAAATCTCAACTTTAATTTGCATTGAAGACGCTAAGGGATCGACCATTTGATTTTATGGGGGGGGGGGGGCTATAATGAAATTTGAAATAAAAATGCAGGATGGCAAAAATCCAAACAAATAAATCGGAAGGACAGTACTTTCAATAGAAAAAAGGCAGGATGGTATTTTTGGCTGGAAAAAAACAGGCTGAGCTTTTTTAGAAACAAAACGAAAGACGAAGAAAATATCCACAGCCTCCCCCCTATTTGTTTTGCTTGTTTTTATACTTTAATCATGCAAATTGTTAAAAGTTGTGTTTAAAAATAATAATGGTTAACAAATATCGTCAATAATCTGTTTTTCAAGTTACGAAAATCGGCACGCCATTAATGTCTTAACGAAAGGGTTTATATAGCATTTCAGTTCATTTGTGTTTTCAATTTTGAATTTAGTCTATTTATCACAAAATCAAAGTCGTCCGGATCGATAGATTCGAGAAACCAATTGATTTACTATTACTAAGAAATAAATTGATATGCAGATAAATAACGCTATGAAGACTGTCCATGATCAAGTTATATTGATCAAATTAAATCAAGTTTTGGGCAATTTGATGATAAATATCTTATTTAAACCTATTTGCACTGAATTATATAAATAAAAATAGGAATATGAAAAATAAAATGTTTTCAACATACAATTTCCCTTTCAGAGTATTCAAATTTGATAAAAGTATAGCCGTAATGTAGTTAATAAGTGGATGAAATTAAATTTTTGGGAAAGAAATTGGTGAGAAAATCTTTATGAGTTTATGTTACGAATTATAGAATAGTAGCCTTATTATAAAAGGTTTAGTAAATAAAGTGTTATGTCTTCCATTGCAATTTATTTGACAAAGCATAAATGTTTATGCCTTAACACATTAACAATATATAATGGTAAACAGGAGCGACTTGAAAATCAAGTACAGATTAGGCAATTTCTCTAGTTTTATACTACACCAAAAACAGGCGTGATAGAAAGCACCCCCTGTTTTTTGAAACGAGGTTTTTCATTGGTTCCAATTTTGTACGCTTAAAGCAGATTTTATCTATAAAATTATAGAATTTTATAGCTGAGATTTTGGACGTACTAGACAATAAATATGTGCTCGGTCTTGTGGGTCATAAAAATAAAAAAATAAAGATTTAAGACCTTTCTCTGTCAAGATTAAAATTGGTTTGTTTTTCAACACGTGTTTATGAATCAGGAATAAGCTAGGGTATTTCCCTGTCTGTCATTTCAATAAAAAAGTTTTTTTTTTAAATATTAAATTATGATGATTGCTGTTTTGTATAACTTTCATTGTAAATTCGATCTGTCTTGTTTATCATATTTGAATAATAAAATGTTTTTTTTTCCTTTTTAAGGAATTGATAGAAGGTTATCGCAGTCCCAATTTCAGTTTCATTTTTTTAATGTGTGTGTGTGTTTTTGTTCAAATAGAATAAGAACCAATCGTGGAATGGAAAGATTATTTAACAATGACTTTTCAGATGGCTTACCAGTTTTAAAATTGTTGGTAAAATTTGAAAGTACACGTAGTTTTTGTAAAAAAAATTAAGTTTTAGAAATGGTGAAATACTTCATTTATATAGTATCAGACAAACGAACTGCCTTTAAAGGACTAGGGTTAATAAGGGCCATTTTTGGCCCAAAAATTATTTTTGTTGGAATTCAAGTAAAAATTGTGACAAGACTTAGTTAAATGTCAGTACTTTAATGCTTCATAGACAATTTAATATTTTTGACCATACTGTGACGTCATAGTGACGTCAAAATTGAACAAATTGCACAAATTTGACCAAATCGGCTGTTTTTAGCATATTTTTAATAATTTTCGTTCTGGGAAGTGACCGCAACACCCATGTACCACAAAATCCTTTTTGTAACAAATAAAGTTTGTACTGAAAAATATTTTCCCAAAGTATCTATTTGGTACATGGCTGTACACACTACTATTGAAAACAAAATAAGCATGAAAATAATGTAAAAACCGCTAATTTTGACCAAATGTTGAAAATCTTCCAACTTTTAATGCCATTTTCTATTTATAGATTAAATGGATTGAAATAATTTTAATTGTTTATTAAGTCCCTAACCCTTGCCTGAAAAAATAACACAGTGAATGTAGAATACTTGAACTTTTAATTTTCAGCAATATTTTGAGGCCAAAAATAGGCCTTATCAGCCCTGGTCCTTTTGACGAGCATGCAGATAAACTTTATGGACAACTTAAATTGTATAGAGCATAAAGTTACAACCATATTTTATGTTAATCTTTTTTGCATAATAATTCAAAAGCTGAAATTCGAGTTGATACCAGAAACGAGTATAACGCGTATAGAACGAATTTGGATATTACAAAATACCGAAACCCTGAGATATATATAAAAACTAAAGACACCTTTGCATGTAGACAAATGAAATAAATCACATACACACTATGAACCAAAAAAATTACTGTCTATACCAGACACAGTCATTTTTTTACTGCCTTACACTGCTATTTACTGTGAAACTACTGCCAAACAACAGTGAATTACCATTATCACCCTATACAATCAAGGACAGTTTGTGACAGTGATTACCTTCCGCCTATAATGCACTGTCCGCCATTGGCCTGCACTGTCCGACATTGGTACAGTTTGTCATAGATCGTGACCGACTTTACCTGGATTGTTACAATTTTGGGCAGTAGTTAACAATTTTACCTGTATTGTTTATCACTGTCCTGATCCGTAACAATTTTGCACAGCAGTTGACAATTTTTCTTGACCTATGATGCACTGTCCACCATTGCCATAGTAAAAGGCAGTTCTTGACAAGATATCCACTAACTGTTATGCACTGCTGTGAATTGCTGCAGGAAATTATAGGTCATGACAGATTTGTATTTTCTGTCTTGAACTGTCATGAACTTCAGCAGGAAACAATAGATTGTAACAGTGTATAATGGTTTATTATTTACTGTCCTTCATTTTGTTAGTTTTTGGCGGCGACAAGAATATTTATATTAATAATAACCTAGCCTGATACAACGCATGCTCGAAGTTCTATGTGTTTTATTTGCATATATTTTTGCATCAGAATCGGAATCAAAACCACAAGTTTATAAGCAACCCGGAAATACTCCTATATTTAAAAAAAAAACTAAAGGAACTCCTCTAACACAACTTTATAGAGCAAACATTTAACCTCTTATCCTTATGCCAAACATCATATTAACGTTTACAGCTGACAAAAAAGATCTTCTATTTCAAGGTGGTGTCCATATATCATATATGAATTAAATTTTAAATAAACTGGCCCTCATTTTGCGCATTAGAAATAAAGAGTTTTATGAACAAAATTTTCTACATTGAGTGTATGGGAAAAAATAAGCTGGCCCGTGCAGCGGTCGAAAAAGATTACCAACCAACAACCACGTAAACACACTACTAAGTGCTACAGTTTCACCAATATAAGACTCGTAAGAGACGCTTGTACCCGAAAGTAGAAAATGAACAACGGATGCTAAGTGATGGCATTCCAGTCAACAGAACAGATGGGCGTTTATATTTTCTAACGCTTTCTACTGAGCGATTGTCGGTTCTTGGCCAGATATTTCGCTCTGGTACTCCTGCTTGATAAAGGACAGTGGCCCCGGGATAGTTGCACGCGTTCTTTTGCCAGAGAAATTTGTAAAATAACCTTCCAATCCGGCTTTGCACACTGAACTTAATTTATCGAGTGAAGACGGGTTTGAACATTTTTTTTTGCGTTTTGCACTAGGTCTTTTGTAGAATTAATCGCCATTCATTTAAAAAAATAGAAAAAAAAACTTTCTTGGTAGTCTTCATAGATTTTGAACAAGACCTCATTTTGACAATAATGCTGAAGGTTTACGCTTGAGACCACACAAAATAACCAAATTAAACAATAAATTGAAATAACCAAATAAAACACTATGTTTTTAATAAAATCAACACGTCAACAAAGTTTCAAGCCATAAAATGGATAATTCGTGAGGCCGATTTGTTTTTCTCGGAAAAACGATAGCACCTCGAAGAAAGCACCTAGATTTTCAGAAAATGTTTTTTTTCTCGGAAAAGCGATAGCGGACCTCGAAGAAAGCATCTAAATTTTCAGAAAATGCATTCTTGGTAAACCGATAGCGGACCTCGACGAAAGCACCTTGATTCGGAAAAACACTTTGCCTATCATGTGCCGGCTTATCAATCATAAAAAATGAGATTCGCGACCAAACCTACATTCATGATATGTTTTCGCTAGTTTTCCTTGAAAAAGCAGTTCTATATTTTGCTCTTTCTTTTTTATTCAAATTTATAATTAATCATGGCTCATTTGAAGGACTTTTACATGTTAAAATATGATTCATGGTTAAGAAATTTTCAAAAAACCTTACAAATGCAGGGAGTGACAAATAAATCTCACCTTTTACGTTTTTCTAGATCCAAGGCTAGATCACCCATTAAATAATGTGAATTTTCCCTTTTGATCCTTTGCAGTATTGATCTGGGGTGGTGTTCCCGATGCTTTCCTAAGAAAAGCCATAAGAAAGGTTCTTAGACAGACTTACGGAAACATCTAGGAATGACTTAAGAAATACTTAGGGGTGTTTTCGAAGTATTCCTAGTAACTTCTTAACTCAGGCAATCTTAACTATAATTGGCCGGATTTCACGGAGTGAAAAATCCGGGTTATAAAATGGTGAATGTCGGGCGGCGTGCAGGCGGGGAAATATTTTTCGCAACAGTTTTTTCAGCAACTACTCATCACAGCCACTTGATATTTGGTTTACAGCATCAAGGTGGGGTCCCATAACGGGGGATTCGATTTCAGGTCTGTCGCTCACCTACTTCCTGTTTAACGAAATCCGGCCACTTTTGACTTTGACAGATTTTTTATTATAAAACGGCAGCTGGTATAAAGGCACGACTATGCATTTCAATAAATAAGCAATTAATATAATATATCATTACTTGTGTTAGTTTTTGTTAAGAAATTAAAACTGTGAACATATGAAGAGTGAGTTGGTGTTTTACACCCTTGCAACACTATATAGGTTATTTAAAAGCGATGAACATGAAAAAAATGATAAAATGAACATGAATTGATGATGAGAAAGCGGGATATCAAATTTTGAAGACCACAAGAAAATGGGAAAGGTGGGTAGAAAAATTTACCCTATGTGATGCTCTTCTTGGCGGTCAACAAAGGGGTCTTTTACGTGCAAGAAGCGTGACACTCTCAACAAACGTTGGCTCACTATGGTCAGCGGTCAGGATTTCCGTATTATAGACCTGAAAACACCCGCGGACGAGGGTCATCCTATTCACCCACCAAGGGTACACACTTTGTCGCACTGGCAGAATCAGAATCTCAAGACCTTTAGTCGCCTCTTACGGCAAACTAGACTCTGCTGTGGGCCAATTCAGCTACCTACCGGACCCGAACAAATGAAGAAAAATAAAGTCAAAGAAGAAATACTTACAGAAAATAATATAATATATTTTCCGACAATGCACATAGATATACTTCTATTTAAAATATTTCTAATGTACTTTGATTTAATGATATAAATCCTTCAAAATCTTTTCCTGCCAAAATATTGATGTTTCTTGCATAAGTATGACTAGATTCGTTTTTAAGTATTAATAATTTAAATCATTAATAGGGTTGAACTACAGGTGTCCTAAAGTTAGGAGAAAAATTACGGAGCATCCCAAATTGAGAGACCTTCGAAAACATGACTCAACTTAGGTCTTTAGACGGACTTGGGTAAGGTCATACAATGTTTAATGAAAAATATCTGATAAATGATTATGATATTGTTCAATGATACAAATAAAGGCTAGATAAAGAATTAGAATTAAAATTTATAACTAAAATAGTAAATTTGGAAAGACAGAATAAAAAGGATTATATATTATATGTACATGCACCAGTATTAGTTTGTTTATTTATTACGAGTTTTTTAATTCAGAATTATAAAAATGATTTGCGTCCTTGGGTGCATTTAAGTATCAGAATACACGTACGGCTTGTTGACTTTGGTAGTTACAATAAAAATGTCAAAACTTCTTGCACAATAAACATTAAATAAACTCATTAAACCAATTCAAAGGAATATTTCACAGATATACAATGAACCATCAGTTTTATAGATATTTATCCCTTTGATACAAATTCATTTTAACCACAGGACTATTTTTACAACTAAAGGACCTTAACTAAAAAAAATTAATAACTTATTTAAACATTAGATTAATCAAACGCTCAAAACTGCGCGCACGTATATTAAATGAAATTAAATAAACCATTATTTTTTTTTCATTCACTGGTTTAATAAATAATAAACATTCACATATTTCAGTTCCTGTTTTTTGTTTATGTTTAATCTTATTTTATTTTGTAAGTGCGACATACAATTTTAAAATATGCAATTCGTATTCACAATTTGCCTCCATGTAACCCTTACTGTACATGCATTCGATAACTTTGAACATTCAAACCGTTTGGTTTAAATAGAATATCTATAAAATATGTCAAATGTAAGTATATTCTGTGGAATTTCAAATGCATTAAAAATAAATGAATGGGTTTATTTTTTAAGCAGGCCTACAATCATATGAATGGGGTGGGTATAAAATTTGTACCCTAAAGTACTAAGAGTAAACCCCATCCCCCCACCCCCCCCCCCCCCCGTGATTTGTAAGTACTTTGAACAATGTTGAATGTAGCTGTCTGCATCAAAATTTACCACCAAAAAAAATCCTTGTAAACGATAATAAATCAAAATTTACCCGGACAAAAAATCTAAATAACCAATGCTTGTCAAAATATAAGTAACAACTGAAGTCAATTCAAAGCACAAATCTTCTATTTCTTCCACCATTCAAGTTGAAGTGGACTTTTTTATCATTGTTTCCCTTTACATATAGGATCAATTACTAACTTGTTTAATGCATTACGTTTTCATAAGATTAATATTTATTTTACTTACTATTTAAATGATTTTTTTTGGGGGGAAAACACTTTTTAGATTTTTTTGTAAATAAAAAAAATTGCAATTCTATGAACACATTGCCACCTTATAGAAATAGAAATAGAAATAGCTTTATTCCAATTAAGGGCCCTATAATAGAGCATACAATTACATAAAAGTGATTATGACAATTTGTGACAGTAAACAACATTATAACAGATTACAGATTTATTAATAACTACAACTTGATAATTTGACAGGGGCATATACTTTTTTATATTTTATACCCCCACTCGTAAGAGAGGGGGCTATATTGCAATCACCTTGTCCGTCCGTCTGTCCGTCTGTCCGTCTGTCCGTCCGGTACAATATCTCGGCTTCTATTGAAGGGATTGGTTTCAAATTTGGTAGACAGCTTAAGCATGATGCAATGTACATTTCCTCCACTTTTCAGGTCAGTCCATGATCTACTTCCTGTTTTCCAAGCCGACTTAGACTATTTTAAGGGTAAAAATGGGAAATTTTTCGTAACAGTTTTCTAAGCTTCTACTGAAGGGATTAATTTAAAATTTGGTATACAGGTTCAGCATGATGAGTTGTACCGTGCCTCCCCTTTTTAGGTCAGTCGGTCATATACTTCCTGTTTTCGAGCCGACTTAGACTATTTTAAGGGTCAAAAATGGGAAATTTTTCGTAACAGTTTTCTCAGCTTCTACTGAAGGGATTGATTTTAAATTTGGTATACAGGCTCAGCATGATGAGTTGTACCGTGCTTCCCCTTTTCAGGTCAGTCGGTCATACACTTCCTGTTTTTCCAGCCGACTTAGACTATTTTAAGGGTCAAAAATGAGAAATTTTTCGTAACAGTTTTCTCAGCTTCTACTGAAGGGATTGATTTTAAATTTGGTATACAGGTTCAGCATGATGAGTTGTACTGTGCCTCCCCTTTTCAGGTCAGTCAGTCTTATACTTCCTGTTTTTCAAGCCGACTTAGACTATTTTAAGGGTCAAAAAATGGGAAATTTTTCGTAACAGTTTTCTCAGCCTCTACTGAAGGGATTGATTTTAAATTTGGTATACGGGTTCAACATGATGAGTTGTACCGTGCCTCCCCTTTTCATGTCAGTCGGCCATATACTTCCTGTTTTTCGAGCCAACTTAGATTATTTTAAGGGTAACAAATGAACAGATTTCTCAATTTCTACTTAAGGGATTAATTTCTACATGTAATTTAGTATAAAGCTTAAGCATGATGCATTGTACTGTGCCTCCCCTTTCTGGGCAAGTCAGTCATCTACGTCCTGTTTTCTGAATAGTCGAGTGGGGGTATGCTTAGCACGACTTAGTGCAACCCCTTGTTCATGTTTATTTTTGAATCTGGTTCAGGCCGGTCCTTTAATCTGCAATACACATTCAATAATAGCTCGAAAGGTGAGATGTACATAGCTGCATTATTGCTATCCTTGTCACCGACTACAAAGAAGATAGTCCAAAATAATACGCCTGATCATGACTTGTAGAAAAGAACAATAGGTCTAAGCGGTAAACAGCAGTCTAATATATCCTAGTATTTGTCTAGCTATTATTTCTTATTATCCACTTCTTGTCAAAATCATAGTACATTATTAATTTGTTTAATGAAATGTACGTCTTTAGTTTACCAGCGGTAAAGCATAGCCAGTAACCCTTTTCCCCAGAAATAGTTTTAAGGTGACACATTTTGCGGCATTTCTTTCAATTCTATGCTGAATGGACCCAATGTTGCATTTGCATTTGCCCCTTTGTCACTACTAAATTAACAGATTTTTGATCAACTAAATTAAACAACATCCATTATAATGTTTTCTAATCTTGATTTACCATGGAAGCCTCAGTAGTCGGAATACAGATGTTTTCTCACCACCTGTCTTTACGGGGAAGTTTTTTTTTCGCAGAAGCCCTCACCCGCTCCCCCGGGAATTCTCAGCAGAGACATCTGCCACCTGTTTATCTAAAATTGTTTGAAAATTAAGAGTTATTACTTGTAAATTCTTGGAAGTTCTTGTATAGAAAAGTAATGAATTTTGAAGATCTTTAAAGATAAGTTTGTTAGACTAAAAAACAAGAACACACATAGAACGATTAACTATTGGAAGGCTAGTGTCCTGATTTTATGCCTTGAATAACATCACTGGTATTTTCAAAACAGGAAGTAGATATGCGACAGGGATTTATTAATAATTGCAACATACACGCTTTAAATGATAATGTATTATTTAGGTCATTGATGACGCATAATGCAACACGTATCTGTTTTTCGCAACATGTACAAAATATGGAACCCAGAAAAATAAAAAGGTTTATTAACCGTGTGTGCGCTACAATGTGTAACATTTATTCACACCTTTTTATAGATCTATATAACACAATTAATTTTCATAAAACGTGCAATAATGAAGTGCATATGGAGGAGTCTGAGAGTAAAAAAAAAGACTTTTAAAGAAGAATATTAAGTAATAAGACAAGTGTGTGCTCACCTCTCTCGAGAAATAATAATTTTGATTAGCTTATGTCTACTTAGATTTGGTATGATTAGATTGGAAGGGGTCTTATAGTAGAACACGAAGATAGGTCGATCTTTCATGACAAGTTCTTAGTCAATGCATCCATATGAAATAATGTGATGTTTGATTGTATTAAGTGTTTCTACCACTTTTTAAATTATTGTTATACAAAACGGAACGAATAAGAAGTATGTGTACATGCATAAAATACTTTCATTTCTTGTCAAGTGCATGCATTTTCCTGCCTTAAATGTTGAAAGTAAAACTGATGATTTTCTAAAACTGTGAACTCTCTCCTCTGAGTGTAAACTGCCTCAGGTAAGCGTTTGGCCAATTAACCTGCTACCTAGACAGACATGCAGGTATTAAGTAATATACATGTACATGTCGTTCACAATAAACATCCTGTCTACTGCCTGGTCACACACAGCAGGATACCCATCAAGACATTTTCACGGCAGTATTGCGTAACTTGTTAATTTACAAATGCATCTTAATAATGTTTAAATAATGTAGACCGGGCTCAGGGGTGGACCATTTAACTGTATTTAAAAAAGGGGTTATTTTATGTTTTGGTCGGAAAAATATTTATTTTTAAAGGGAAAGAGACAAAATAGTTTATTGTTTATTCTTTATTTATTTAGCATAATTTTATATTGCAGAAATAACCTCTGCTGCCAAAATATTTTTTCAAGATAAATTTATTTCCCAGAAATAAATAAGAATACAAAGCGGAGAATATAGCGATCCGCTGGAAAACAGTAAATTTAAAGCGTAAAAGGCGTATGTACAAGTGTGGTAAGGATTTATTTTAAATATTGAGTAAGTCTTGGGAATTATAGACCCGTTTTAATTTCTACCTTTAGAACCATATACTTGTAATTTTACAATTAGAAACAAAGGCTATTAATAAAACTATTCATCATATTGAAAGATACATTTAACACGGAAAAGAAGTTTTTTTTCATTGCTTTAATAGTTATGTATGTTGGCTAGAGCTGTATTTTTACGCATGTGCGTCCGTGCATCCAATCATCGGTGTATATGTAACACTTTGGTGATCTTGAATACTACATAGTGGATGCCAATGATCATTGATGATATTTCAATTCTAGATTTGATTTGAATAGAAACTCACCATCCACTTGAAAATAGGTCACTGCGTCCTATATTTTACACATTAACGACTATGGGTTATTTCTTTGCTTACTTAATGTTCGATGCATGTTTGGAGACATTAATATTTAAACACTATAGTATGTACTGCTACCGCCCAAGTAAATTTAGGTCACTAAGAACTTCATGTTTGAGGGGTGGTGGCGATATTTCAAGTACGGGCGGTTCACCCATCTCTCATAAACACATTTTCCTTCTAGTTTCTTTTATTATTTGTAGTGGGTTTTTTCTTCTCCAATTATTATTACTGTCATGAAACTTATAAAAATGATTATTTCCGAGTTTTAAAATTGACATTGAAAACGTAAGTGTAAGAAAGGCATATTATATCTTATGCATGACGATGTTTGAACAAAAAATTATTAATCTTCATTTTGAACAACAAATATCAGCGATTTTAAGAGCTTGTGTCAGAAAAGTTTCTTTCATTTTTTAAAAAGAAGATTTTTCCAGATGGCTTTACGAATGCATGTGACAGTTATAAATTTGTGGTTCTGATTCTGATAGAAAAATATGTGAAAATAAAAATAAAAAACCCATAGAACTCGCGCATTCGGTGTGGCGGGCTAGGTTATAAAATATTCTATGTACAAAGCATTTAAAGCATAATAATTAAATGAAAATAAAAATAATCTCGTCTTCGCCAAAAACTCAAAAAATGAAGGACAGTAAATAAGAGACCGTTATAAATTGTTACCATATATTATTTCCTGCTTAAGTTCATGACAGTTCAATCCAGAAAACACAAATCTGTCATGACCTTATATTTCCTGCAGCAATTCACAACAGTGCATTACAGTTAGTGGATATCTTGTCAAGTACTGCCTTTTACTATGGCAATGGTGGACAGTGCATAATAGGTAAAAAAAAATTGTCAACTGCTGTGCAAAATTGTTACGGATCAGGACAGTGATAAACAATACAAGAAAAATTGTAAACTACTGCCCAAAATTGTAACAATTTAGGACAGTGATTAACAATCCAGGTAAAGTCTGTCACGATCTATGAGAAACTGTACCAATGTCGGACAGTGCAGGCCAATGCAGGACAGTGCATCATAGGCGGAAGGTAATCACTGTCACAAACTGTCCTTGATTGTATCGGGTGATAATGGTAATTCACTGTTGTTTGGCAGTAGTTTCACAGTAAATAGCTGTGTAAGGCAGTAAAAAAATGACTGTGTCTGGTATAGACAGTACATGTAATTTGTTTGGTTCATAGTGACACCAGCTACTCGTAGCATTATCATTTTTAAATTCAAAAAATTTTCCAAACCCTTTGAAAACAAAAAACAAAAAAAGTTCTTTCTCTCTAAGACATAGGTTCGTCTTAGTTATAATTTGGTTTCTAGTCCTGCATTTTGGTATCATTTTCCTCTGCTCTTATCCATATAGTGTTTGGAAATTTCAACTTTGGTAGAGCGCCTCTGATGACTCTTGAAAAGACGAAACGCGCGCCAGGTAAAGGAAAATTTGTTGTCTAGAAGTTTGTTGTAAGTTTCATTTCTAACATTAATGATGTTGAGCGCTGCTGCTTGAATGTTAATACTTCAGGGTGAGCACGCTCCAGCAACAGCGCTATAGATTGTCGGTTTAAATTTCAAAATTATCAAACCTAAGATTGGTCCTACCCAAGACACAAGTTAGTCTTAGTTATAATTTGGTTAATAGTTCAGCATTTTCTTTGTTTTATTGTTCTGTGCTCTTCATATTCATACATGTATATAGTGTTTTGGTAGAGCGTCTCTGAAATAATTGATATGTCAATCTTTGATAAAATAAATCTTTGAGTATTTGATAGGGATAAGTATCAACAAAATAATGCAAATTCGGTTGATATAGGGCTTTAACAAGATGAATTTAAATCATCTTTTATTATCTTATTGAAAGCCAATGTAAAATGCAAAAAATGAAAGAGACAGAGATTTCCCTGTGTCTGTATATTATATTGCTCCAGACATTCAATTTTCTCTTTTAATTTAGCACCATTCTGTCCACTTAAGTTCATGGATCCTTAACATCACAATCAATTCATTCTGCCAGAGCTTGCAGTACTTACATCGATTTTCTTGCCAGAGCGTCACGCCTGACACAAAACTTGCTTACACAGAGTTATGTTGCTCCTCGGTTGCTGTTTTCAATCAAAATTTTAAGGAAAGAAATGTACTTATTCTCTCGGATGAGTGTGAATTGTAATGTTGCAGCGCGACGGGTGTTCTAAAGCAAGCGAAAACTGCTTACTATTCCGGAGCACCTGAGTTCACTCTCTTTACTACTGGAGTTCAGATTGTTGACTGTCATTTAGTTGTTTTTTTTCGTATTTCTGTTCTATGTTGTCTGGTTTTTTTTTCTATAATGGAAACACCATTTTCATTTATTACCTTGTTATTAGAAACTCCAGAAGAACCTCAACCGCATCAAAAAATGAATATTTTTTTTCATTTTATATAATGATAACCGCTTTGAAAAACTGACCAAGTGATAAGCATTCTTTGGGTTTAACATTTATATATTCTCTTTTTGAACTTTGTGTATGCATATCAATAATTTGCCAAGCCATATGGTATTGACATTTTCATTGGACTTAACATATGTACAAAATACGATTATTACATAGTATTCATAAAGAAGTATAGATGGGGAATTCGAATTTCTTGAAGTCAAAACTCAAAACCAAAATCAGTAAAGACAACATAAACGATACGAAGAGCCATATTACACAAAAAAAAAACCAGCCGTACTGGAATCATCACCGCGAAGAGATGTCGTTATAAGAGTGACATCGGAAGGGTGAGCAGATAGTGATTGGTCCACCAGACTCGTGCGATGTTGCAAAAGATCAATTTATAGTGTCGTATCATGTGTCAAAAAGAGGAAAAACCAAACATGAAATCTGTTGTAAACCGGTTAAAGTCATTGTCATGTTTATAGATGTTCTATTCTTTTTCAATATCTTATTTGGAAGCTAGAGTTAGATTTTATAAAATATACAATAACGACATAGTTTACATATGGCGTTCATTGTTTAATAGTGACTGCTTACATATTTTTGTTCGCACGGTGGTGAATAACCTAGTATTCTTTAGAAATAAAATCTACAACAAAGTTACAAAAGGAGGAAATCATTGACAATCACAAATCTGTCATTTCCTCCTTCGGCCTTTCTGTTGGTGGCAGTAATGATGACATTCCATCCCTGTAATGGATTCCTAAATTACATAAAAATCCATACAAACAGCGCTTCATTGCAGGGTCATCCAAATACAACTAAGCCTCTTTCAGTTCTGTTGACTTCAATACTTACGGCAATAAAATCCGGCCTCTAGAAATATTACGATTGTTGTTATTCTAGAAATGGTGTCAATCAAATGTGGACCCTAAAGAATTCGAAAGAACTGATGGAGATTCTTAACTCTAAATCAGTTTCATCTTGTAACAGCATCAAAACATTAGATTTCTCTACACTTTACACTTCTATTTCACATGAACAACTGAAATCGCGAATGTCACAGCTGATTAAACGCAGCTTCTTCAAAAAGAATGGAAAACGCAGGTACAAATTTCCTGTAGTCGATTATACCAAGACTTACTTTGTCATCAATGAGTCTAAGAAAAAGACAAAAATTTACAGAAGACCAACTAATCGACATACTCAACTTTCTCATTGACAACATATTTGTTCAGTTTGGTGGACGTGTTTCTCAGCAAACAATAGGGATTCCAATGTTCACTAATTGTGCACCTTTGCTTGCTGATTTGTTTCTTCATTCATATGAAGCAGACTTCTTACAATCTCTTTTAGACAAAAAAAAACCGTATACTAGCTCTCTCTTTCAACCTCAAGTTCCGTTAAATTGATGATGTCCTTTCACTAAACAATTCTCGATTTGGTGACTTTCTCCATTTCATATATCCCCAGGAGCTTGAGATAAAGGACACAACGGATTCTAGGAAGTCTGCTTCATATTTAGATCTACATCTAGAAAATGACTCACAAGGAAGACTTTCAGCAAGGCTCTATGACAAACGTGATGACTTCAAATTTTCAAT
This sequence comes from Arcuatula senhousia, assembly GCA_963971305.1. Taxonomy (NCBI): domain Eukaryota; kingdom Metazoa; phylum Mollusca; class Bivalvia; order Mytilida; family Mytilidae; genus Arcuatula; species Arcuatula senhousia. Next base: position 28,531,366 of record OZ020304.1, read on the forward strand.
CGTCAACTTTCTCTTCTTGTGTAGCAACATTCCGTCAGCTCCAGCTAATGGAGTTTACGTATCTCAATTGATTCGTTACTCAAGGGCGTGCGGGACTTGCATCGATTTCCTTAGCAGAGCTACACGTCTGACGCAAAAATTGCTCACACAGGGTTATGTTGCTCCTCGGTTGCTGTCTTCAATCAAGAAATTTTACGGAAGACATCATACACTTATAGACAAATATGGGATTTCGATCTCTCAGATGAGTGCAGATGTTGGTTTGTCATAGGGTGTTGTTTTGTCTTCCTTTGCCGGATTTGACACGCTGAATGGACTGTTGGCAACGCGACGGGTGTGCTAAAGCAAGCAGGAACTGCTTACTCTTCCGGAGCACCTGAGTTCACTCTTGTTTCGACTGGAGTTCGCGTTGTTGATAGATATTCAGTAATTTTGTGTTTCCATGTTTTACATGTTGTCTGTTTTTGTCCTGTTCCTGTTGGTGTTTACTGGTTTTGTCTCTGCCCTTTCGGACCTTTGATATTCGGATACCCCATTGGTACCTCTGCTTCTTACATCCAATAAACTTTGGTACGCATGACGCGTGTTTTGTGTATTCAATATTAATTAGAGGAATTCTACCCAAAATATTGAAAACCCAAGCACGATATATGCTATACGATTATGAAGATTTATCAAAAATTGCCGAACTGGGAAACAAAATCATGACAATGATCAAACTTTGTCTAGATTAAAGGCGATTTATTTAATTATGCGACTGACACTATCCTATGTATTAGGAGTTTGGTTATTTAAGGGGAATCTCCCTTCTAACATAAAATAATTTTCCGGTGCGTAAATCTTCCTTGACTATAAGACTTCCTTTTATTTCGTTTACGGCCGATTTTACTCAATTTTGATAACCAAATTACTTCAATAATGAGTCTAATGACATAATGCACATTATCTTTACATATGGTGGTGAAGACTAAGTTATGATGAAAATTATGTCTTTGCAACCAGACAATTAATAAGATTACATAATTTAATTATTAAAAACGTCTACATATAAGGTTCATGTCAGTAATCTTCCTTAAATTATGTTTATTCTCCAGAACTATCATTCAACATGAGAGCCATAAACTGCAAACGTCATGGTTCTCGCTTTATTGTCGGTTTTTAAACATTCGAATATTCAATCCAATATGTTATTCAATATAAACAATGATCTAATTAGAATAACGTTACATTTTTATCCCTATAATTGTTATTTAAACTAGAAAAAATTAAATTAGAAAAAAAATAAATGAAAAATAATCCGGGTGGAATAGGAATTATACTTTGAATACACTAAAATGAGAATCAGTGTTTTTGTCTTCACTTTTGCTTCCATTCACTACATGTAGAAATTTGGTAAAAAAGTGTATACTATACATACTTAAACGATTGAATGAACTTTATACATCACTACATGTATTTATTCCTGAAAATGATCAACACCAAAACAAATACTAAAATGAAAATATTTAAATGCTCCTAATCATAATTATAATGACAACATCACGACCAAGTGAACAAGGCGTTTCATTTACAAAAAACAGTAAATAAAACGATGACCTACTTACACAAATAAAGTATTTTTAATGAAATGCAAATATTTACAAAATCAAAAACTTATGGAAAAGCTGGAAACAGTTTACACATGAAAAAATGATAAACCAAAATAAAGACACATATTTCTTTTATTCGTCTCTTGCAATTTGAGTACGATTGGAAAAGAAGAAAATGCATGTTTGGCGTTGTAATTGCATATATGGTTCATTTATCAAAAAATAAAATTGGTATGTTTAAGACATTGCGTTAATTATTTTTATAAAAATCTATCAAAAAGATTATTATCTGGTTCTAAACATGTCGAGTCATCTAGATTTCGTTTGACCTTATACTCAATGGAAATTTGAGAAAGAGGCAGAAGTCCAAAATCTCAAAAGTCCGAAAGAGCAAAGACAGAACAAGTCAACACCAACGAAAACAGCACGAAGAAACAGACAACAACAAATTACAAAACAACTGAATAGCATCTAAGAACACAAAGTAAAGTTTTATATAAAATTAATGAGATTGAACTAATGAGCTTAGGGTGATATTGGACTTTTCGAAAGGGATAATGTAGTAAAAAAAAATTGTCATTAATTTAAGTTTCCAACATAAACATAATGTCTTAAACAAGCTTACTCATATTCCGTTAATATAAAATATCATTAGTTTTAAATGTTTAACATTCTAATTGACATTTGTCTATTTTTATTACAATAAGTATTGATTTCTATTGTATTTCGTGTATTAGCCAAAATAAAATGAAAAATGTAAAAATAACACTAGAATCTCCCTTCTTGCGAAAGCTCTTTGTGGAAATATTGGTATTCCTATATTTTTTGTTTTTTATTTGATATAAATGCAAATACAACACATAATTATTTCATACCTGATTTTAAATATTTGCTCAGCAAGTATACCTTCTAAAAGCATGTATAAATGACGATAGTGATTTGCTATAGATAGCATATGTCTTTAAAAAAACATTGGTAAAAAGTCTAATGCAAACATCGCCTGAAATGGAAGATTCTTTGGCCTATTAAAATAAAGTCAGGGTGCTTTCCTGTATGGAATACTAGAAATATTTCTTGTTTGTTTCTTTCGTATTAAACCTATTTACATTTAGAATATAACCATAATATAATATCTAGATGATACAAATGTATAAAAACATTTGCTGCATAACATTTCTAACTTAAAAATGATCAAAGTATTTATTTCTTCTGTTATTTCAGCTTTCGCTATTTAAATCTGATCATTTAATATGTATGTTAGTCTATCCATATCTCAATTATCCTACACAAGCCTCTTATTGCTACGAAACAAAGATAATAACAAAATTTCTTAACTTGAAGGATCAATCAGAAAAGAAAAATCAAAGTATCAAAGCGTTAAAAAGCAGAGCTAAATCTATGCACTAAAATAAAGAACGATCTGTTTTTCAGCAACTTGAAACATATCAATTTTGCTCGTTTGCTCCGCCAACTTAAATATTTGATATGATATCCGTAATTTGCTTCAACCCACTTGAATATATATATGACGTATTGATTGTATTAAAGGTAGGTCAGCAACGCTTAAGTGCACATCAACGTTTGTGTATCGATATGTGAAATATAGTGCACATTTCTATCGTATTTATTATAGGGGTATGAAGATGTACCTATTAGTTAAGACAACATGTATAACATTTAAAACATTGAAACAATGATTATACACGATGAACATTCTATAATGGATCCTCTGGTAGGAATATTGCCTGACCGATTTACCCTGTCTAGACTATAAAAAAAAACGCGAAAGTAAGATAGCTATATGACTACATAGAGCTCTGCTCAAAAGGAAGACAAACCAGAGAAATGGAAGATCAAAATATCCCTGTCTTGGTATAGGCATTTCAAAAGAAATTGTGGTTTAAACCAGGTTTTATAGCAGACCTCCCTCTTCCATCACGATCATAGGGTTCGGTAGTAACATAAAACACAAAGGATAGGGATATTGAAGGATCCTCTCATTACAACAACCAGCCAAACTCTTATCAAGACAATCAATACACATTACGTTAAACAATTTTGAACTTTTCCACAAGTGCCTGATAACGAAGAAAGAATAATTTTAGAGGTCGTATGCGACACATTTTCTGATAACCTTGGTCAAATAGTCAGTCACGAAGACAGTGGTGTCCGATATAAAAATCTGAAAAAAAAATAAGTATAGATTCAGGTATGTCACAACATTTTGTATTTAAATTTTTTTTCAATTGTTTATATTTTTTGTACAGCATAAAGATAGAGGTTATCAAAAATGTTAACAATTTTATTTTGTTCAGAATTTAATTTTTACCAAAATATGACCAAAAATCATAAAATCTTGAGTCGCTTTTCTTTTACAAAAAATTCAACAAAATCGAATAAGTAGTCGATTTGGTTTTGTTTGTATTTGATTGTCGAGCATAGAATCAAATTTTACCAATGGAATGATATAAAAGTGGTGGAAAAATAATTATTCTTAATAATTATATAGGGATTGCATCTGTCACCAAACCGCTTCGTTCCCAAATAGAAGCATCATGTACCAGACCTATACAGACCGAACTTCATTCCATAGCAGTGTAGGTTAAATTTTAGTTCATTTTCTGATACGGTTGCCATGGTAACGGATGAAATATGCCTTTCATGTTTTATTCATGTATATGCTTAAAACTGTAAATACATTTTATTGTTATAAGCATCCCTTTTTGTCGACGCAATATGTCTACTGATACTAGTATTTGTATTAGTATCTTACTTTTTATATGTACATGTACTTGGTTGTAAGTCCATCGTAATTGTGTTACAGTAGAGTAGTTCTGTAGCATGACCAGCTTTTATATGGGTCTTTTTGGATATAATATTCTAGTATCAGAAAATTGCAACCATTAATAGTTTCATGATTATGTGTAGGTCTAGTTCCAACACTTGATGAATCATAGTAAATATAGAAACATACAATAACATTGGCACACACCATACCTCATTCCATAGTTTCTGATCAAGAATACACAATCTTAGATGTCCAAGTGGTGTAGACAAAATACGGTTATTAGGTACATATATGAGAAACTGAAGACCACAATGATCTTGACTTGGTACTCGATTTTAAAATGAAATGATTAAACCAGGTTTTATAGCACCAAATCTCTTTTTATAATGACCCAGTACACACAATACACAACGTAATTAAAAGACACGATTGAGAAAATATGGTTTTCATTTTGGTACAGCAAACAATCAAATTAGTATACATAATATCGAGTACAGGTTTAATAGCTGTAAAACTTTACCTTGTTGTACATACTGACTTATTAGAGCAACAGATTCATTTTTCCAAAACATCTTTCAAAGATAAAATTTGATACACACTGGAACAAGTTTGCAGTATGCTTGATTTCCTCATTGACAACATATTTGTCACCTTCGGAGGAGAGATTTTTCAACAACAAATCGGCATTCCAATGGGCACAAACTGTGCTCCTCTCCTCGCCGATTTGTTTTTATAATCTTACGAGACTGAATTTCTTCAGGAACTCGTAAAGAACAAGAAGATGAAAGAGGCAAGGTCATTTAATTTAACATTCAGATATATTGATGATGTCCTTTCTGTCAATAACACTTCATTTGGTAGTTGGATTCCTTCAATATATCCTCCGGAATTGGAGATTAAAGAGACCACAGAATCTTATTGCTTCACGTCTTTCTTGGATTTGCACCTCGAATTTGACCCAGGTGGTCATCTCAGTACAAAAAGTTACGATAAACGAGACGGTTTTAATTTTCAAATTATTAATTTTCCTAATCTACAGAGCAATATACCTACTTCTCCTGCATACGGTGTTTATATTTCTCAACTTATTCGATATGCCAGAGCTTGCACACATTTCACAGATTTTTTGATCAGACACCGGTTTCTTCGTGACCGACTTTTGAAGCAGGGCTATAAGAAAATACGTCTCATACGATCACTAAAAAAATTCTTTCTTCGTTATCAGCCACTAGTAGAAAAGTTCAAAATTGAGTTAAAAGATATGATTGTTAATTGTTTTAATTAGTGTTTGACTGGTCTGCTGTACTGAGATGATCACCTCAATATCCCTATTGTGTCTCACAACTATTTTGTGTTCTATGGTCATTACCGGATCCTAAGATCGCAATGGAAGAGGGAGGTTTGGCGCCATAAAACCTGGTTCAACCCACCATTTCGTTTGAAATGCCTGTACCAAGTCAGGACCATTGCGATCCACCAGTTCTCCGGTGTGACTTATTCGTTTTTGTCATTTTCTCTGGACTATGAGATTGATCATTCAAGTTCGGTAGTTTTGTTATTACCTTTATTTAATGTTACAACTTTTATTATCTTCCTGTAACCAATAAGTTAACTTTCGGAAACAGTTCCAATAATTCTCATCAGTTTTTGTTTTAGCTCAGACAGGCTACAAGCTTTTCCTTTGTTACTTAAAACAAACACAGTTTTATCGGAAACGTTTGTCTTTTTAACTTTCTTGTAAAACATGATTAGTGTTTTTAATGCCTGCAGCTTAAGTGTCAATGTATTCTGTTTCTTAAGAGGTCTTGCAATGTCCCGTCTACTGGTACAAACTCCACCACTTTCTCCATCTTTCATTCGGAGTTTTTCTTTTTCTTCATCAATTTTGTTTCTCTTTCTATCCTTGGTAGCTTTTATTGCATGTAATATTTCTCTTCAGCGTTCCTTTCATTTTTTTTTCCTTCTCTTTTTCATTTTTTCTTAGTTTTCTTCCCATTTTTTTTGCCTGTGCAATAAGTGCAGCCCTGTTTCTCTTTTGTTTTTCGTTTTACCATTTCACCGTTTGACTTCTTTTTAACATGATTGTACCAGTATAATGTCTTAGAGTTGCATTTCGTTTTCTACAAATGTCATTGTCAAGATCACCAAACAGATGCACTGCAGATAAATTTGTGGATATACTATGAGCAGTACGACTGCGATGTTCAGTAGAAACGTCCTTTGCACATCCAGCCTCAAGGTGATCAGCAAGCTGACGTTTTACAACTGAAAATAAACTTTCGCAAATTTTTGGTAGCACACTTTTGCATTTGTCCGTATTTCATACAAATCATCAACCATTTCATTTGGGTACACTATGAACCAAAAACATTACTGTCTATACCAGACACAGTCATTTTTTACTGCCTTACACTGCTATTTACTGTGACACTACTGCCAAACAACAGTGAATTACCAATATCACCCTATACAATCAAGGACAGTTTGTGACAGTGATTACCTTCCGCCTATAATGCACTGTCCTACATTGGCCTGCACTGTCCGACACTGGTACAGTTTTGCATAAAACGTAACAGACTTTACCTGGATTGTTAATCACTGTCCTAAATTGTTACAATTTTGGACAGTAGTTAACAATTTTACCTGTATTGTTTATCACTGTCCTGATCCGTAACGAATTGCACAGCAGTTGACAATTTTTCTTGACCTATTATGCACTGTCCACCATTGCCATAGTAAAAGGCAGCTCTTGACAAGATATCCACTAACTGTTATGTACTGTTGTGAATTGCTGCAGGAAATATTAGGTCATGACAGATTTGTGTTTTCTGTCTTGAACTGTCATAAACTTAAGCAGGAAATAATAGATGGTAACAATTTATAACGGTCTCTTATTTTCTGTCCTTCATTTTGTGAATTTTTGGCGAAGACGAGATTATCTTTATTTTTATTTAATTATAATGCTTTAAATGCTTTGTACATAGAATCTTTTATAACCTAGCCCGCCACACCAAATGCGCGAGTTCTATGGGTTTTTTATTTTTATTTTCACATATTTTTCTATCAGAATCAGAACCACAAATTTATAACTGTCACATGCATTCGTATAGCAACCTGGAAAAATCTTCAATTTAAAAAGTGCAGAAAAGTTTCTTTTCTGAAACAAGCTATTTGAATCGCTAATATTTGATGTTCAAAATTAAGATTAATTAATATTTTGTTTAAACATCGTTATGCATAATATATAATATGCCTTTCTTACACTGTCAATTTTAAAACTTGGAAATAATTATTTTTATAATTTTCATGTCAGTAATAATGAAGAAAAAACGTTTACAAATAATAAAAGAAACTAGAAGGAAAATGTGTTTATGAGCGATGGGTGAACCGCCCATACTTGAAATATCACCACCCCCCTCAAACATGAAGTTCTTAGTGACCTAAATTTAAGTGGGCGGTAGCAGTACACACCTATAGTGTTTTAATATTATTGTCTTCAAACCTGCATCGAAAATAAAGTAAACAAAGAAATAAGCCATAGTCGTTCATGTGTAAAATATAGGACGCAGTGACCTATTTTTAAGTGGATGGTGAGTTTCTATTAAAATTAAATCTAGTATTGAAATATCATCAATGATCATTGGCATCCACTATGTAGTATTCAAGATCACCAAAGTGTTACGGATAGACCGATGATTTTATGCACGGACGCATAGGCGTAAAAATATAGCTCTAGCCAACATACATAACTATCAAAGCAATGAAAAAACTTATTTCCTGTGTTAAATGTATCTTTCAATATATAAATGGTTTTATCTACAGCCTTTGTTTCTAATTGTAAAATACAGGTCTTTGGTTCTCTTAAGATAAACTATAATTCCCAAGACTTACTCAATAGTTAAAATACATTTTTACCACACTAGTACATACGCCTTTTACGCTTTTACCATTTTCCAGCGGATCGCTGTATTCTCCGCTTTTTATACTTATTTATTTCTGGGAAATAAATTTATCTTGAAAAATATTTTGCAAGCAGAGTTATTTCCGCAATATAAAATTATGCTAATTAAGAATAAATAATAAACCATTTTGTCTCTTTACCTTTAAAACTAAATATGTTTTTCGACCAAAACATAAAATAACCCCCCCCTTTTTTTAAATTAAGTTAAATGGTCCGTCCCTGAGCCCGGTCCACATTATTTAAACATTATTTTGACGCATTTGTAAATAAACAAGTTACGCAATACTGCCGTGAACCCCTTCACCATATGTGAACATCTGGTCATAACCAGTTTCCAACACTTTCCTCTACATTTTGTCTTATATTGGGCTTTTTACATTGACCGTTTCCCCATTTGCTAAACTTATGATATGTTGATCATAAAATCTCTTCCAATGATTCCGAGGTTATAAGGTAACTTAGGTTTTCTTCCCATGTGATTCCATCGCAGGTCCGGCCAATATGCTTTTGGATAGCATTCTTTTGGTACATGTCTCAGCTATCTGAATTATCTCTTTTTCACCTCTATAGCAATGGAATGGCATGAACATACATTAACATGCATTAAGAGAATGTCATATCGTATCTTTTGTGACCAAAATATATTCTCAATTATTTGCTTCAGGCTCTTGTTTTGGATATCTCAAACTTCGGTAAGTTAATAGACACTACAGTAGCTTGGATATTTTTAATCATAGTCGGGGAATCTTCCTTGTGACATTTCCTTGATGCGAAGACATAATATCACAAAATAAAACTTCCTTTGAGTGGTTTTTCGGCCGATTATCTGGTTGACATACTTCAAATTAATCCAGTTTGATAAAACAAATGAATAACTAAGGATTGTACGACAGCGCTGCTATTATGAAAGAAGCAGACAGTTTTTGTAAATTACATATTGAGTGAATGACTGTACAAGGTTTATGTATGGTTTTTAAGTACTGTATTCCTTGAAATAAATGGCATTATGTATGGTTACTGGCTTTAGTTGCCTGTTTTGCAATATTCACACACTACTCTTACTTACTTCTTACTTTAGGTGAACTTGATATCGTTAGAGAAACATAAAAACAAATATTTCCCAGGAATTGGAAAAAAGGAAAACATTTCACTTATTTTATTCAACAAAGAGTATGTAATAATTTTCCAGTAAGAAAAGGTTAAAACGGCGATACATGTAATAATAGAACTCGTGATCCTCATATTATCATACTTTAACTGATATAACTTAGAAAAGTACTTCTTATAAGTGGTTTTGTTAAGTATAAAATCTATTTAGATTGAGGGGTTTCTTTTCTCTGATGGAAATATGTTTACTTTTGTAGCAATTCAATGAATCTTTCCACCACAACATAGAAAATTAACAATAAACATAGCTGAAGTAAACAAAAAACAACATCGGCTAGCCCTTCAATGGCTATGACTGAAAACCACTGTTAAATGATGTTGCAGTAAAAAATATTATATGGTAAAGTACTGAGCAAACAATATACTTACTGTAAAAAGTGTCAGCTGTTTCAGAGAACATCTTGAAAGACGCTTTGGCATGATGATATTTAAGAGGCATCTCTATTATTAAGAACCAAAAAGGGGAAAGACAGGCATGACAGGACAAAAGGAAGTGAACAAAACTGATTAGGTCTTATGTCCCAATGAATGTAAAGATACTCATGGTGACATGATGTGTCAGTTAAATAGTTATTTAAATCTGGAGTAACTTTGGGGTATTTTTTCATGCAGTTTGTCACTGTGAGAAATAATCCTTTCTTTAAGTTTTAAACTGTTATTGTTGAAATTTACACAAACAAGTCTTTAACGCTTAGGGTCAAGTAAAATATTTAAATACAATACATTTATTGGTATATTCTTTAAATTGCACATATACATGTACTTGTATAAGATCTTACAAGAAATTAAGTCAGCGTTACAATAATTTAACGTATCAGTTAGTGATTGTTGTGATTACTGCTTTGCAGATTGATGTACTGAGATGATCATCGTAATTATATGCTTAAAATGTCTTCATAACCGTAATGCGCTTTGTGTTACTACTGGACCCTGAAATCACAATGGAAGAGGGAAGTTTGGCGCGCCATTAAAACTGGCTTAACCTACCATTTCATTTGAAGTACCAAGTCAGGACCATTGCGATCTATAACTGCCCCGGTGTGTCTTCCATGAATTGTCTTTTCTCTTGGATATTGACATTGAGATCATTTCGAAGCATTTTTCTGTTATTTTAACATGGTTGTTGACAGTACATTACATGACTTGCTTGCATCACACCTTTTAATTAGTTTATATGATTTTTGATATTCTTCTTACACTTAAATATTGTCTTGAAAATTAATATTCGGTCAGTATTTAAAGGAAACCGTTCAACTTATACCTATGAATCAATTATCTCTCCTTGTGAAACCATAAAAAAATCCCAATATAGGTCGTAAGACTTGTTTGACGTGAATCTCACCAATTACGTATTTTTAAATGTAGTTCATATTGTTAAAACATGTATACAGAAGTTTTTTTTTATGAGTACTTCTCTGTCCATTGCTTACCCCATTTATATTGCTGAAAGTGCTGCTGATGAGAGACTATGCATCCAAATATGCAGGTACAGAGTAAATTTACCAATCAATTACCGAACACTTCCTTACCTGTGGTGCTTCGTACTTTGGATTTCTTATCGAAACAAAGTGGTTTTTGATAGTGAAGTCTATCTTAACTGATGAAAGTGTCACATAATATAATTATTTCTTTGTTAAGCTCGACAATCCTATAAATTTTATTCAAATCGGATCTAAGTTTTATTATCCGCTTTGGTACTTGATTCTGCTATACTTTGTGATTATACTTTAGTGATTAATAGTTAGTTTCTCCTTATGTGATTTGAGGCCTTACAATATTAAAAAGAGCAATATCTGTCTGTCATTGGGGCTACAGGGTTACATTCATTGATCTTTTCGTGCAGAAGAAACAAATCCAAATCAGTATTAAAAGAAAAAAGATCGACAGTTTTTTTGTAGTTGTATTTTAAACACTTACTTGAATTATTAACAATGTTGATTGTGAAAATTGATTCTACATGTACACATAGAGTATTGATTTTGTAAATATGTTCTAATGTGATATCAATTATTGCAGGCATAAAAAAAGAGTCAAGTATCAGTCAACTTCATAATTTGAATGTGCTTTGGGTGAAAAATCTTAAGAAGTGTAGTGAAACCAAAACAATTAAAATAAAAAAATAAACGCTTAAAATAAGGAGAAATAAATGTATTACGAACAAGGCGTTCTATTTTTATCATTTTATATCTGTAACAATCATAAAAATGACTTACAAACAAAAATACTTTACAGTGTTATGTTATTTTTTATTTGAACAATACAAATTGATGATTTATGAAATAGCTGCGAAATGTGCATTATTATGCAAAGTGATATAATAAAACAAGGGAAAGTTTTTTTCTTTATTTATAGCATGTAATATCTTATATATCTCTGGTGAAAGTTGCAATCCTGCAAGGAGATATTTTCTGTGTTAGGTGTCTTGTTTGTACGTTTGTTCATTAAACAACGCATTTTTTTGTGCAAAAAATAGTTAAAGACTTCAGTATGCAATTATAGTAAATTGGTAACCACGCAGCAATGTTTCATGGTGTGATATATTATCAAATATTCACTTCTTAATCCAGCCGACCGATACAAAAAAAAACATTCAACTGTTTAATATCATAATATTTAACAAAAGGGCTACAGAATAAAATAACTTTTAATTAATTTGTTCGAATTATGCTTAAGGTTACTTGAAAACGATGAAGAACGTAAGTGTTAGAATCAGGATCTATTTAGCTCTGTGAAATCAAATATCTTACAATAGTTATAACAACATCTAACAATTTATCGTTTTGATGGATAAATAATTATTTTTTAGATTGATATTTGTCGAGACAGTTGACAGACATTCTTATTTCTGGTGAAGATGAGTTTACTTTAGTAACGACTCCCTTTTACTTTTTGTCACATAATAACAAATTGCGTGTCCAACGTAATCAGTTGATACATACAATTACCCACGTTTTCAACGAAATTTAGATATTGACATTTATCAACCTTGCTAGAAACTAATTTGAATTAGTTTATGAAGAAATAAGGTGGAAATTGGAGTTTGATGAAGCCTAATGTAAAAAAAAAACTTTCTGTTACTTCAATTTTGATTTGGTGATGTTGATATGTCTTTACTATTGTGATGCCCTTTTTTCAAAAGTAGGGTTATATAGTGTTCCGGTCTGTTCGTCTCTATCCCAAATAATGGGAGATGGGACATTATGTCTTTTCGACATATTGTTATCAAGAAATAACTTGCGTAATCGTTTTTTTGTGATGCAAATGGTTTCAAATTCATTTCAAAATTTTAACAAATTATTAAAGTATATTCATACTACATTATATATATTCAATACATGACATATTAATAATAGCTTTCTAATATTTTGTTTATTGAAATTACCGAATGTTCATTTCAAAAATGTTCAAAACACCAGGTTTCTTTCCTTGTATTGCAAATGGTCGATATCATTGATGCTTGATTTGAATTCCCTGTTCAAACTTTTTGGCTTTGAGTACTTTTCGTTCAATACTTTTGGTATTTGATTTTCCAATGTTTTGATTCAACTGCGGCTGATGAGAGGGTACTTCTTGAAATATCGATATACAGCATAACCAAATCAACCGTTTTATTCCCTTTTTTTTGGTATTGTATTACACAAAACATTACATAAAAAGAACAAGATGCGTAAAGTCATGTAATTTTTCTATCAAAGTCGAGTATAAACTGAATATGAAGGGGATGGATAAATTTTGAAGTCAAACACACTTGAACGTTATCGATAAAACACAGCAAGTACATAGTTGTAGACGTACTCGGAGAATGGATCGTCCTAACCACATGCAGAAAATAGGTTAACCATGACGGTCATGACGATGTCATCTTCGTTCCATAATAGTTATTACATGAGGATGCGATGTGTCAGTAAAAGATTACTCCGATGGCCGAGGTCCAGAGTAGGTTATCTTACAAACACATCAAGTCCGAATGTAATATCTATTTTACGTCTAAGCCTTCATAATATATCATGTGAAATTTAAATACTAACACTTTTATGCAGAATCGAATAGAAAACATTTTGCCATATAATATAGAGGAACTCTATCAAGCCCCTTTAATATTATTTATGCATAAGTTTGTAGCATAGAATTTTAATCGGTTTCGTGGTCTAGAGGATATGAAGATAGACTTTGAAAGGTAACGACCCTCGTTCAAATCCCAGTGGGAACTATGTTATTTTTTCAATCTTAAAAATGATATAGTTGGTGATTTTAGAATTTTGTTATGTCCAACTAAGTGAACATTTTTAAAACAAAACATATTTTAAAAACCAAATGAAGAGGAAATATAGAGGTTAAAAATTGGAACAGGATATTCCAGGGATGATCCGGCTCAGATCACTCTTGTTATAACAAAGGAGCTGGGATGAAACACCCAATCGCATTGTCATTGAAAATGAAATATTTGATGACAAACCTTCAAGTGAAAGTTGTGATCTATCAGGCGAATTCCAGGCTCTTTCATTTACCTGTTTTTCATCATCATGTTATATATTGATGTATAGAAAGTTAAAATCCAGTAAATCAAAAGGATCGTCTAAAGGGATGATCATACATAGCAATTTTCTAAGAAATTTGTAGTGTTTTTGATGTCAGACGATGCTTTACGAGACAAGTGGTCGAATTATCTAATTCAGGTAGTGATGGTCACTAAGTTAGATAAACTAATAATCACAACCACGTAAAATCCTCTTTACGAATAATATCATACTTTACAGTGATTGGGTTCGTTGTCCGTTCAAAACAATGATTTTAGTACGATTCCAATATTTTAAGTTTACTGTTCAAACCTTGAACTGAAAAAAATTATTTCATAAAGACAGATTGGTGACTGATCTTCCAAGGGTAATGCCCTTATAGAGTATGATAAACGGTTTATAACTTATTATTAAGATAAAATCTCATTTATAATTTTGTCTTTAGCTAAACACATCTGAGTCCTAGGTCAGAAAGAGGACAATTCTACATAATCACCATGTAAGTTATAAATTGTTGTCCAGTTTTATAGAAATATGTTGGGGATTGAAATCTGATATCGATTTCAGTTCAATTGTGCTACACACCTGTACAACTATTATCTGACCAATACAACCAGATGTTTTGTAGAATCTAAGAAGTTTGCTTTAAAACGTTTCTCATCTTCTTGTGCCAACAAAATTTAATTTTAAATTTACTGTTGGAGTTGTATATTATAGTTTTCGTCGCAGACTTACATGTATTACACATTTCATCAACTTTTAATATGAATTAAAATGATCTTAATCAATCTGTAACATTAAATAACTGTGTTATGTAAAACAGAAAATGAGTTATTCTTAACTTCAAAATAATGATGTTTAAATCCGAAATATGATATGATTTCGGAAACTAAATACAGTATGAGCATTTGACAGTTATTTGTTTTAGAAAATAAAACGAACACTAAATGTTTTTATGTAACAGAAAATGAACAGAAAAAAAATCAAGTGGAAAGGGTATGAAATACACTTTAAAAAAAAGTTATAAATTAATTTGTTTTTTTTTTTCTTATAATTTTATTTTTATTATTTGTCTGATTTTACAGAGCCTTCGGATAAGGTGAGCTTGGTGAAGTTCATGAGAAAGACTTCCTAACTTCATATTGTATCGATAAAATATAGTACTAATTAGAGTTGCAATCAAGGTAGAAAACAGACAAAGAAAAAACGAAAACAAAACAGTAAACATGTGCATTTAGCGTTTCACGCTGTTTTTTAACTTTGAAATAATCAAATGTCATTACACACAAATAAAGTACTTAATTAACTCTTAACTCCCGATACGTGTCTACGAAACAGTTACTACGGTTCACAGTAACGATTTTTTTGCAATTATTAATCAATAAAAATCAATCACTTTACATTTACATTACGGTTACAGTAAGCAAAACCTGTCTGTTTTAATTCAGAATTTTGAGCATAGAGTTAAGCATATGTAGCAATGCTATTATTGTGAGGTCTGTTGAAACAATTTTACTTTGCATCCTTTTGAGCATCCTTAGATGTTGATATATTTTGTTACGCTACAATGGCATAAAAACAGCAATACCAATATGTTCACATGTAAATTAATCATGCATTATTACTTGTAAAAGAAAAATCAATGTATTGAATTGATATGTATCTTTTTATGCATTTGTAATAAACTGTTTAATGTTAATCACCTTTTAGTAAAAAATAATCTAAATGATTTTAACCATGCATTTTTATATTATTCATTAAACATTATGTTTTTCCCCTGTTCTGCACTTCAAAATTCTCTTTATACTCCCGACAAACATAATTTGTTTATTATATAAACCGTCTTTCAAACTAAATTTTGGACTATTTATTTCTTTAGTGACACCGAATGGCATTATTTTCTATCATTTTAGTAAAAAATAAATCATCTACCATAAGCATAGAATCGTGAAAGAAGCAAAGGTTTACCAAAGGGGCAATCAGTATCATAAAACCGCAAAGACAAATACAAAACCGGCAGACAAAAATCACCACAACAAAACAAACCACATAACAACATAAAACACAACACCCACAACAACAAAACCGCACTCAGCAACGCGAACCCAAGTCGAAACGATGTGGTCTTTTTATTGATTGGCATATTTTTCTAACTTGTTGGAAGACGCGTACGGTACCCTAAAAATTCTAATGTGATTACCTATATCTGTTATTTATGAAAATCTCAAAATGTTATCTAATTCAGGTAGTGTTGATCACCAGGTAATAAACTAATAATCACAACAACATGAAATCCTCTTTAAGAAGAATATCATATTTAACAATAATTGGGTTCGTTGCCCATTCCAGACAATGATTTTATTACGATTCTTATACTTTTTATTGAACTGTTCAAGCCTTGAACTGAGAAAAAAAATAATTTCATAAAGACAGATTGATGACTGATGTTCAAGGATAAAGCCCTGATAGAGTATCATAAACGGTTATAACTAATTATTAAGATATAATCTCATTTATATTTTTGTCTTTAACTACATTTTGTTAACCACATCTGAGTCCTAGGTTAGAAAGAGGACAATGCACATGATCATTATGTATGTAAAACTGATTTCCGGTTTTATTGAGTGAGCGAGTGAGTGATTTGGTGTTTTACGCCCGTGCAACGCTGTATAGGTTATTCCCAGACGATCGTTTTTTTTTTTAGAAATATGTTTGACATTGAAATCTGATTTTATTTTTGTTCCAACTTCATAAACGTGTTCTTTTTCTGTTGGAGGTTTATTTTGAGGTTTAATTTGTTGCTCATTTATAACACATCTCATCATCTTTAAATATTGATTAAAATGTCCTTAATAAAACTGTCACATGGCATAACATAAGGAATGATTTAATTAAGAGCAGGGAAAAGTGACTGAAAACTGTGCAATGTTAAACAGAATAAAAGTTATTCTTAAAAGAAGCAGAGGTACCAATGGGGTATCCAAATGCCAAAAGTCCGAAAGGGCAGAGACCAAACCAGCAAACACAAACACGAACGGGACAAAAAAACAGACAACACGTAAAACATGGAAACACAAAACAACTGAATATCAATCAACAACGCGAACTCCAGTCGAAACAAGAGTGAACTCAGGTGCTCCGGAAGAGTAAGCAGTTCCTGCTTGCTATAGCACACCCGTCGCGTTGTCAATAGTCCATTCAGTGCGTCAAATCAAGTAAAGGAAGACAAAACAACACCCTATGACAAACCAACATTTGCACTCATCTGAGAGATCGAAATCCCATATTTGTCTATAAGTGCATGATGTCTTCCGTAAACTTTCTTGAGTGAAGACAGCAACCGAGGGGCAACATAACCCTGTGTGAGCAATTTTTGCGTCAGACGTGTCGCTCTGCTAAGGAAATCGATTTAAGTCCCGCATGCTCTGGAGTAACGAATCAATTGAGATACGTAAACTCCATAAGCTGGAGCTGACGGAATATTGCTACACAAGAAGGGGAAGTTGACGATTGGAAAGTTGAAGTCATCACGTTTGTCATAGAGCCTTGTTGAAAGTCTTCCTTGAGAGTCAATTTCGAGATGTAGATCTAAATATGAAGCAGACTTCCTAGAATCCGTTGTGTCCTTTATCTCAAGCTCTTGTGGATATATGGGATGGAGAAAGTCACCAAATCAAAAATTGTTTAGTGAAAGGACATCATCAATATAACGGAACGTGAGGTTGAAAGAGAGAGCTAGTCTACGTTTTTTTGTGTCTAGAAGAGATTGCAAGAAGTCTGCTTCATATAAATGAAGAAACAAATCACCAAGCAAAGGTGCACAATTAGTGCCCATTGGAATCCCTATTTACCTCAAAATACAGATGTTTAATTCCAAAATTCAATAGGATTTTTGAACTTAAGTACAGTATGAGCATTTGACAGTTTTCTAGTTTTAATCGCTGTAAATAAAACGAACAGTAGATGTTATTATGTAACATATATTGTATTAAAAGTTGTCAAGACTTAAAGTAGGAAAAAAACTTAAGAGAGGTAGAATATCTTTTTAAGAAATAGATCAAAAGAATTAGTATAATGACATCAAAACAGGTGCAGTTTTATAACTCGTCTGTCTTTACAGAGCCTTCGGATAAGGTGAGCTTGGTGATGCTTATGAGAAAAACTTCCTTACTTAATATATTGTTTATGTAATAAAGTACCTACTAGTTCCAGATGTGAACAAGGTAGAAAAACAGATAGAGGAAAAATGAAAAGAAAACAGTAAACATATATAAAATCTAGCGTTTCATGCTATTTTTTAACGTAACAGGTGAATGAATCAATCTGTCATGAAACATAAATGAGGTACTAAACTCTTAAATACAGATATTTGTATAAGAAACAATAACTACAAAACACAGTACCGAATTTTCAATTATTAATAAATAAAATTGAATCTGTTAACAGTTACAGTTACGGTAACAGTACGCAAAAACTGCATTGTTTAGATCAGAAAATTTAAGCATAGAGTAAAGCACATGTATAAATGTTTTTATGATGAGGTCCATTGAAAAAAATTAACAGTGCATCATGTTAAGCATCCTTAGATATTGATATGCTTGTAAGGCTAAAGTGGCTTGAAAACAAAAAAGGTTGGCCCCAAAAAACTTGTTTTACCATCACATTTTTAATGTGCGTGTCATAAGAAGCAGAGGTTACAATGTGGTATCCGATTGTCAAAAGTCCGAAAGAGCATAAAAAAACCAGTAAACACCAACAAGAGCAGGTCAAAATCAGACAATATGTAAAACATGGAAACACAAAATAACTGAATATCAATCAACAACGCGAACTCCAGTCGAAACAAGAGTAACTCAGGTGATCCGGAAGATTAAGCCGTTCCAGCTTGCTATAGCACTTAGCCAGGAATCTTTTTCAAAGCTTATGTTTGTATTTAGTCGAATTTATGTTAATTGTTTTTGACAAGAAAAATGTAATTCGTGGCACTTTAGGATTGGGCTGGAATCAAATGTAGTTTATTTTCAACCCAGGGGCCTATTGAAAAACAGCGAGCAGCGACCGCTGGTCACATTGAAGGCTGCTGGCTGTTTCCAATTGTGGATGTTTTAAATTAGCGTTTATATTGATTGCTGTTTTGCGTACACTTATTCCACATCTCGTTTCTTCTATCAATGCCAATATTTTCACATGTAAATGTATTGTGTACTATAACTTGTAATAGGAAAGAAATCAATGTACAAGTATTGCATTGAAAAGCCCAATTTTGTATTACAAGTTTATTTGTATTTAATTGAATCAAATTAAGTGTTTTTATACCACCAAATTCTAAGACCAAAAACGTTGTTAAATGTCATTGGCCTTTTAGTAAAAAATAATCTAAATGATTTTACCATACATTCGTGATACTTTTCATTAAACATCATCTTTTTCCCTGTTTTGCACTTCAAAAATCCCCTTTAAGCATGATGAAACTCCCGACAAACATAATTTGTTCATGATATAAACCGTTTTCAAAAGTAATGTAGACTTTTTCTCTATGCCACCTTATGGCATTATCTTCTAATATTTTACGAAAAAAATAATCATCTACCCTAAGCATAGATTTTTGATATATTTTCTCATTGATTGGCATATTTTTCAAAAGTGTTGGAAGACGCGTACGTAACCCGTAAAAAATCCTAATGGGATGAGACCTTTATATGAAATTTATGAAAATCTCAAAAAATTATCTAATTCAGGTAGTGGTGATCACCAGGTAATAAACTAATAATCACAACATGAAGAAATCCTCTTTATGAAGAATATCATATTTAACAATAATTGGGTTCGTTGCCCATTCGAGGCAATGATTTTATTACGATTCCAATATTTTAAGTTAACTGTTAAAACCTTGAACCGAAAAAAATAGTATCTTAAAGACAGATTGATGACTGATGTTCAAGGATAATGCCCTTAGAGAGTATAATAAACGGTTTATCACTAACTATTAAGATATAATCTCATTTGTAATTTTGTTTTAACTAAAACACATCTGACTCCTATGTCAGAAAGAGGACAATTAACATAATCATCGTGTAAGTTATAAAATGATTGTCGGTTTTATAGATTGAGTGAGTGAGTGAGTGGTGAGTGAGTGAGTGAGTGAGTGAGTGAGTGAGTGAGTGAGTGAGTGAGTGAGTGAGTGAGTGAGTGAGTGAGTGTTTTACGCCCATGCAACGCTGTATAGGTTATTTACAGGCAATCGGTTTTATAGAAATATTTTGGACATTGATATCTGATTTCAGTTTAATTGTGCTACACACCTGTACAAATAATATCTGACCAAAAGCACCAGATGCTTTGTAGAATCTACGAAATTTGGTTTCCTATCATTTTTGTTCCAACTTCATAAACGTGTAAATTTTCTGTTAGAGGTTTATTTTGTAGGTTTTGTCGCTCATTCATTACTCATCTCATCATCTATTAATATGAATTAGAATGCCCTTAAGCATGACATAACATAAGGAATATATAAATCGGGAAAAGTTGACTGAAAATTGTGTTATGTAAAACAAAGATGAGTTTTTCTTAACCTCAAAATACTGATGTTTAAATCCGAAATTCAATATGATTTTGGATCTTAAGTACAGTATGAGCATTTGACGTTTTTCTTTTTTTAATTGTTAGAAATAAAACGAACACTGGATGTTATTATGTAACAGATATTGAATTAAAAGTTATCAAGACTAAATGTAAAAAAAAATAAGTAAAATGGGTATAGAATATTATTTCAAGAAATAAGTCAAAACAGGTGCAGTTTTATAACTCGTTTGTCTTTACAGAGCCTTCAGAAATGGTGATGCTTATGAGAAAGACTTTCTATTTTATTAATGCAATAAAGTACTTACTAGTTCCAGCCGCGATTAAAGTAGAAAACAGATACAGGAAAAAGCAAAACAAAACAGTTAACATATAAATCTAGCGTTTCATGCTGTTTTTTAACGTTGAATTTATCAATTTATCATAAAACCCATATGAGGAACTAAAATTACAAAATTATTACAAAATATTTGTATTCAATCGAATGAATTGGTTTTAAGCCGCAAATTCTAAGGCTAAAATGGTGTTCAATGTCATTGGCCTTTTAGTAAAAAAATAATCTAAATGACTAAACCATGCATTTTTTCCTATTTTGCACTTCAAAATTCCCTCTAAGCATGATGAAACTACAGACAAACATAATTTGTCCATTATATAAACCGTCTTTGAAAAAGTGTAGACTTTTTCTTTACAGACACCAAATGGCATTATATCATTTTCTATCATTCTAGGAAAAAAATGATCATTTACCATAAGCATAGAATTAGGATGGGTTTTTTGATTGGCATTGACATATTTTTCTAAATTGTTGGAACACTCTATGGTAATTTAAAAAAATCCTAATGGGGTGAGACCTATATCTGTAATTTATGAGAATCTCAAAAAAGTTTGTCTCACTTGCATTGTACATGGTATGTCCTATTTGATTGTGGTCTAATAACATCACCTACGACTGACGTATTAGTTATGAATATATTCTTAAGGAGTATTAATGTCAGTAATAAATAAAGAGTTAAAATATAAAGAAGAAATTGAGTAAACCAGAAGAAAAACGTCTTATTTAATTGACAGCAGTAATTCTTAAGAAATAATTTTGCCTTTTGGAGTGTCCTAAGGACAGATAAATAGGACAATTATTCTTTATAAGTGACGTTAAGCACTTTTGGGGAGGGATATTTGCAGAAAATACATATGAATATTAGATTTGAAAAGGGTTGATATTTTTTGTCATTGATTCTCATGTCCATGAAACAAGGTCTTAGGAAGGCATTTCCTGATTATTTACTTAGAAAGATTTAATAATTGTAATTACTAATACCTTTAATTCTGTATCGTTTAACGATAAAAATGTACTTCTAGATAGGTCACACAAAATATGTACAACGGTTAGACAAACTCCTTTTTCATGTGCGTTTATGCTGCTTGAATAGACTTCACGGTTATGTTCTGAAATGTCCATGCAGACATTAAAAAGCTATGAGTGGTCACAAAGTAATGATTGTCACGACTACAGGTCTGTTCATAGCTGACCATATTTTAATAGCAAGTATGTTATAGTGTCGTATAAGCGCGATCCTTTATAATTTCTTAAGTGAACTCATGCAAATTCAACAAACTGTTAAATGATTTTTTCCTATGAAGTTTTGCATGCAGTCTTTTAAGCAAATTGTTACAATGTGAGCGTGATAATGTGTAAAACCATTTCGCAATGAACTTAAACCACGAGGCTTGTTCGCGGAATAAATTTTTCGCAGGCATTACCTCGTTCTAATTTGCATATGAAATGGTCTTAACAGATAAAAAAGTTGTAATACTTATAACGGATTTTTTATTATGGAAAATTAAATTACACTTTTGTATATTTCAATGAAAGAAAAGTTACCTATTACATGTATTGAATGAGAAATTGTTGAACACAAATGAACAACACCCATTGATTACATTAAAATATATACATTTTTATTAATGTCAAAAGAGAATTTGGTCTACTTGTGTCCTATTGTCAGCTTTCGGTGTAAAAGATAACAGCTATATTTGTCAAGAATTCAATTTAAATTGAGTTTTAAATCAATCATAAGATAAATGTAATTTAACAAACGGATATAAGTCACAAGATTCAAGTTCACCGCTCCTTTAAAATAAGAATATCATTCCCGTTATGTGACCAGATTACAATGTATATTAATGCTGTATGCTGTGTCAGCCAAACCCTTTTTATCATTTATCAAGGTTTTATTCTCAAGAAATTTAATTAGCGTTTTTTTTTGTTTTTTTTTTTTTTTTTTGATAGACGATGTTATAAGCAAAACACTTCCGGAATTGTATTTAGTCATGGAAATATGACATTGTTTGTTCTTTTGTGTTTTATTCATTTAACAAAATCAAAAGGTTATATGACAGAAATGAGAAATCATAACTAAAGAGATGTGAATCATTCTGTTAAAATTAATAAATTGGCTAAAATAACAGTGTCGTCGCCGTGAAAAACGCAAGTAAACTCGTGCATGGAAACAGAACATATAATTAAATTGATATTATTGGATAACCAATTCTTTCAGGAATGGGATGGTATAATTTTCTAACAGCTATACTTTTATTTTCATTTTAATAAAACAAAAAGTAGACAATGGTGAGGGATGAAAAATGCAAAGCTCGCATTATAAAAAACATTGGTCTTTAACAGGTAATTATTTGTCCCAAATTCACCTAATCATCGTAAAAAATCACTTATTTTGTCAACATTCAGCTATTTTCTGACGGTACTAATTTAGAAAGTAATTAATGAAAATTATAATAAAATTTATAAAATTTTACCGAGGCGCTTTTTAAAGAATGTCTGAGTAAATCATAGCGAATTGACTTTAAACTGTTACTTTGGAAAAATATGTCATCAAAATAAAAAAGAAAAATGGTCTAATCAAAGCAGCAAGACATACCCTTTTCAACGATGTATATAATTCATAGGTATGATTCACTATGAAACAGTTTACTCGCTTGTAATGCAAGTGCCTATTTCAACAGCAAAATACGCGGCCGAATCTGAATTAACAAGTTAGCGCTGAGACATTGTTATTTTTGATTTATCGTGGATACCAATCGATTTAATTATTGTACATGTGTCAGGACAGAAAAAAGGTGAACATTTCCCAATTCCAAGAGCGAAGTGCCTGTATTCATAGGTATTAAATTTGGTAAACCAAATAACTTCTGGAACTTTGAACGACAAACAATATGAGAAGAAATAACCACAATTTTTCTTTCTTCAACTTCCCCTTTTTGTGAAGAAACAACCCATTCATTTTAGCTTCTAGGTTTTACGTTTCAAAACTACTTTGTAATTCCAGAAGGCGTCAGATCATTATAATTCTCGTGAAAAAGATCCAATGTTGCTAAGAAAATTACTTAATTAGGATTTTTTCCTTCTTTGTTACTTTTTACGAAAGTAAATATGTGCTCGTAGAATATAAGGTAAATTCTTTTCTAAGATCCATACAAATATTTCAGTCCAAGATATGTTTTAATATCTCTTACGAGATCTTATTAGCAACATCATGGGTGAGCTATAACATACTAGAAATAGATTTAAAATGCCTGAATTTAAGCTCATTTTCACGAATTCGCGTTGACGGTTGCAGTTTGTAAGTTTTGTTTTGTTATGTTGTGTGTTTTTTTTGTGTGTGTGTGTTACCTAGATTTAATCTTTCTACCTTTGCACTTCTTTGCTGTTTTTAAATTAAAGTAATGATTGTCCGTTTGTGCTTCTTAAAGTAAGACCTATTCTTTTTGCCAATAAATCATTTCAGTCTTCAACATACTCTTTTTTCATCCCTGCCTAATACATGTACAGATTATTTTTCTATTAATTTCTTGATATGTCCGGGTCGATGCTCTATTGTATTGGATATCAAAGAAGTTCGAAAGTACATGATTAAAATATAATAGAATAATTAACAAAAAATCTAGCACAAGAAGCAAAGGTGTACCAAAGGGGTAATAATTAAACATCACATTAGGCCTAGCAGAAAATGGGAGACGAAGAAAATAAAGTAATAACAAAACCACCGAACTTGAATGATCAATCTCATAGTCTAGAGAAAATGACAAAAACGAATCAGCCATAACGGAGAATTGGTGGATCGCAATGGTTCTGACTTAGTACAGGCATTTCAAACGAAATTGTGGGTTAAACCAGGTTTTATGGCGCTAAACCCCCCTCTTCCGTAGCGATCTAAGGATCTGGTAATGACCATAGAACACAACATAGTTGTGAGACACAATAGGGATATTGAGGTGATCATCTCTGTACAGCAGACCAGTCAAACACTTACTAAAACAACCAACCACCAAATCTTTTAACTCAATTTTGAACTTTTCTACTAGTGGCTGATAACGAAAAAGATTTTTTTAGGGATCGTATGAGACGTATTTTCTTATAGCCCTGCTCCAAAAGTCGGTCACGGTGTCTGATCAAAAAATCTGTGAAATGTGTGCAAGCTCTTGCATATCGAATTAGTTGTGAAATATAAACACCGTATGCAGGGGAAGTAGTTATATTGTTCTGTAGATTAGAAAAATTAGTATGAAATTTAAAATCGTCTCTTTTAACGCAAGTTTTTCTACTTGGATGACCGCCTGGGTCGAATTCGAGGTGCAAATCGAAGAAGGACGTGAAGCAATTTGATTATGTGGTCTCTTTAATATCTAATTCTGGGGGATATATTGAAGGAATCTATCTGACAAAAAGGACCTTATCAATATATCTGAATGTAAGATTAAATGACCTTGCCTCTTTCATCTTCTTGTTCTTTACGAGTCCGTGAAGAAATTCAGTCTCGTAAGAGTATGTAACCCAAAACAACAAAATTCCTAGAGTTTGAAAAGGCTTTTTCGAGAAGTTTTTTTTTTTTTTTTTCAGGCAAAATTTTAGTTGTTCGTGTTAAATACGAAAGAATATGGAATATGTGCCAGAAAGACACGATCCACATATTGAATGTACAATACAAAATTTCGCTGCGTGTGAAGCGCTTTTCTGGATTAACCTTCATCAGACACGCTAGGAGTAAAAACTTTGGAAAACCGGTAGTATATAAGATTTGATAAAACAAAAACAGAAGCCAAAAAATATTACAACAATGACCAAACAAATAGATTTATCACTTTTTAAAAAATAGCCAAACGTTGTCAAGTTTTGGAAATATGTAAACTGTGTCTTTCCAACACATATTCCAGTAATCGAAAATATATAAGAGCATACAACTGAAGCACGGGGAAGCTTTCTACGACCTCCACACGGCACTAAAGCCAAACTCTGAAATAATATTAAATACGAAAGAATATGGAATATGTGCCAGAAAGACACGATCCACATATTGAATGTACAATACAAAATTTCGCTGCGTGTGAAGCGCTTTTCTGGATTAACCTTCATCAGACACGCTAGGAGTAAAAACTTTGGAAAACCGGTAGTATATAAGATTTGATAAAACAAAAACAGAAGCCAAAAAATATTACAACAATGACCAAACAAATAGATTTATCACTTTTTAAAAAATAGCCAAACGTTGTCAAGTTTTGGAAATATGTAAACTGTGTCTTTCCAACACATATTCCAGTAATCGAAAATATATAAGAGCATACAACTGAAGCACGGGGAAGCTTTCTACGACCTCCACACGGCACTAAAGCCAAACTCTGAAATAATATTAAATACGAAAGAATATGGAATATGTGCCAGAAAGACACGATCCACATATTGAATGTACAATACAAAATTTCGCTGCGTGTGAAGCGCTTTTCTGGATTAACCTTCATCAGACACGCTAGGAGTAAAAACTTTGGAAAACCGGTAGTATATAAGATTTGATAAAACAAAAACAGAAGCCAAAAAATATTACAACAATGACCAAACAAATAGATTTATCACTTTTTAAAAAATAGCCAAACGTTGTCAAGTTTTGGAAATATGTAAACTGTGTCTTTCCAACACATATTCCAGTAATCGAAAATATATAAGAGCATACAACTGAAGCACGGGGAAGCTTTCTACGACCTCCACACGGCACTAAAGCCAAACTCTGAAATAATATTAAATACGAAAGAATATGGAATATGTGCCAGAAAGACACGATCCACATATTGAATGTACAATACAAAATTTCGCTGCGTGTGAAGCGCTTTTCTGGATTAACCTTCATCAGACACGCTAGGAGTAAAAACTTTGGAAAACCGGTAGTATATAAGATTTGATAAAACAAAAACAGAAGCCAAAAAATATTACAACAATGACCAAACAAATAGATTTATCACTTTTTAAAAAATAGCCAAACGTTGTCAAGTTTTGGAAATATGTAAACTGTGTCTTTCCAACACATATTCCAGTAATCGAAAATATATAAGAGCATACAACTGAAGCACGGGGAAGCTTTCTACGACCTCCACACGGCACTAAAGCCAAACTCTGAAATAATATTAAATACGAAAGAATATGGAATATGTGCCAGAAAGACACGATCCACATATTGAATGTACAATACAAAATTTCGCTGCGTGTGTCAAGGTAGTGTATAAAGTTGAAAAATCGAACGTTTTCAAAAAATGAACCTCAGAAAATGATTTAGATGAAAAATGATGTTACAAATCTTTTGAGTTCTTCAAAATCCACATATGCTGATTCCACTACGATTATGAATAGTGTCGCAGTATGATTGTTGACCTTTTTTGACAGCAGACAAGATTTTAGTTTAATGAACGGACAGCTCTGTAGTTAAACATGATGAAAATCCAGCTATATGCCTTTCTTTGTACGGATTTTCGTGAAGTTTAGGTATCCAGTACTAATATGGTAACTCTTTATGTTCCTCTTTCATTTGAAAATTGAAAGAGGACACAAAAGAGCTATGGTTGATTAGATTTCATATTTGTTAAATGTAGTCCGTTTGTATGTAGCACTAGCGGAAGTATGACCATCAATGCCTAGTTCTTTTGTTAAACAATAGTGATAATGTGCTTTACATACAATAACTATAGTATTGGAAGCCTTGTCTGCTGACGTGACAACACACCTGTCATGTAAGGAAGAGAGACATTTGAGAGCTTCACGATCTCTAAATACAGAAGAAGGCCGGGGGTTCACACATTTGCGAAGTTTGTCTATTCGGCTTCTTACAAGAGATCGGATAGTCCTTACCCAGTCCGACAGTGATTCAGGCTCTGGTTCTTGGTCCTTTTCCCTCTTTATCCAGGCTCTAGCATAGTCCTCCACATAGTCTATCTTAAAGTTGTGATTCCAATTTATACGTAATGATTCCCTGAATTTAGGTCCATGGGAAATTACATTACGTAATAAATCATTTTCAATTATCTTAAGATCACCCGTGATGACATGACCAGATGGACCATAGACAAAGGGAGAAGCATAGCAATCACATGTCTGAGGGGACTTTAGATATTCTTCAATGTTAACGTCCTGCAATGCCTTTTTGTGGTTGAAAGTTTTAATACTTATGGTTTTAGTGAGCGGTAGAAAACAATTGGTGTTGACTGATTTTTGAAATGTGGAGGAATTTGAGATGTGACTTCCTTACGATTTAAAATATTGCTGATGTTAATAGCATCTATCCCTTTGTTCTTTAATGGAATATGAAAAAATTTCTATCCGCAGTAGTTAGAGGTTCACTTCTTACAGGCTTAAAAAGACGGAAAAGCGCAACGTCACATATGATGCTAGTTAGTCTGTAACTGCTTTTTCTAACCCAAGATCACGTAGGTCTTTAGGTTTCGTGACTCTTAGTGAATAGAGAATGGAACGAACATGATGGACTCCTAATGGCTGTTGAAGGCTTGTTACCAGATCATCGAACGTGTCTGAAAGAGATCTGTTGTCAGTTTGACTGCCATCAGAACCCGGTTTGTATCGTTTGTGACCATGACTACGTTAGTGTCTACTATAAGGGTGAAACAGTTTCATTACATTCACCTCACTTCATTGTGGGCTTGAAAGATTTCCTACTCCTTTGATGTTATCATTACTTCCATAAGGCATTGCAGTACCTAAAGTTTTTATCCAGTGAAGCTCTCGATTTTTACGGTGAGGTGTACTAATATCAGGACTGTTGGTGTCGTGGTAAATCTTTTCGATGAAACGGACTTTCATGTTCAAACATTGGTCATGGTTAGGTTGATAAAAGTAGTTGTACAAAACCCGATAATCAGAATTTTAAAAACTATTGTGTTATAAATTAATATATCTAAGTTTTGTCTATTTTGTCTGAAAGCAACACAATAGAAAATCAAAGCGGTAAAGCGTTAAAAGGTAGAGCTAAATATTAGCATTAAAATAAAGAACAATCTGTGTTTCATAAACTTGAACATAGCACATCAGTTTTGTTTGTTTCCTCCGCACACTTACACATTTGTTGAGAAATCTGTAATTAAGCTCCGCCCACTTGATCAAAGGGTAAGGTCAACAATGCTTAAGTGAATGTCAACGAGTATTGATACACGATATAAAGTGCTCATTTATATCGCATTCATGTTGGGGTATAAATATGTACCTCTTATTTCAGACAATCCGTATAACGTTTAAAATAAATAAAAGATTAATGTTCTGTAATAGATCCTCTGGTAGCAATATTGACTGACCGACTTACCCTGTCTAGACGGAAAAAAACCGTGAAAATCAGATAGCTATATGACTGTATAAGGCTCTGCCTAAAATGAAATGTGGAATTAGCGTACCCGACATAGCTCACATAACAAGCAATAATTTAAATTAAAAAATAACTCAATGGAGAACCGCCAGCAGCTTTCAACGAAGCCAGTATGTGCTGCTGCTCGCCGTTCTGCGATAGACACAAAGTATAAATAAAATGCAAAAATTCTTATCCAGTCCTGATATAATCAAATTGATCCCTTTCTTCAACAAATAACACAAAATGGATTACGCGGAATACTGATGAATAAACCTCTTTGCACTAACCAATTTTGAAAACCATTTGAAAAGACCAGATCAGAAAAACAGAATTTGAAAAACCAATTGATTAAGCTCGTGTATTCATTACCATTCTTTGTTGCATTTCCGGCATCAATTAGCAAAAGTGATAGCAATTTCGGACATTTTGTTTAAAAAAGAAAAACGTTAACTTCTAAAAGTACACGGCTTTTATGTGAGGCAACTTCAGGACGTGAATGAAATGTATTTGTCTTCAGTCTATTAAGAGATGTGGGTTTCATAATACTAAAAGTTCAAAATTTTCTTAGAAACGTCCGGATTTTGCTGCATTTTTCAGTATCAGATGTTACAGTCTTTAAAAGTTATGTAATTCAAATAGAACATTTTTGTTTATAAAAATGGCATATTCATCTTATAGTACAGAACGCTGTTAATAATTGTCTACTGTATGTATGAAATGTTAATTTTGTGTTATGTTAATTTTTTTTATATATAATGAAGATAATAAAAATGACAACATGCATATATAATATTTTGTTTAAGAATATTTTGTTCCTTTTTAAAAAAAAATGTGTATAATTATCCATTTCCAATGCACAAGTTCGATTGAAAGGCATATTAAACGGATACAACATTTGATGGATTATTACACCAGTCGATAGATGCCTCTTACTTAGCAGCTTTCAATATGCAAGGTTTGGCATTTTCAAGAGAGCCCCCCTTTGTCTTTTTTTCTTGAAGTCTTCGTATCACAGGCTGTCGTTTCTTGAATTGAACTTTAAGATATTTGATTTCAACCATAATTTGTTTAATGCTTTGTTCAAGATTGTCAATTGGAGAGGGTAGGATATTGAGAGCTAATTTGTTTCGTCGCATTTTTATGGGCATGTCCTGGGACGGAAGTGTTACAAGTCAAAGCTTTTTATTGTCCTTATCTTCATTTTGTGCGGTGTTTATTGTCCACTCTTCATTTGATAATTTTAAGACTGCTTTTGATTATACTGATATACTGATTATACTTCTAATCTTGGTCCAATACAAGACGACGAACAGCAACCTTTGGTGACGTTGAAGGCTGCTGGCTATCTTCAATTGTGGATTGTTTAAATGCTGTTTTGAGTGTGTAGGTTGTGCCGTGTACACTTATTCTATATTCATAATTATCTAATTTTAAAGAAATTGTTTAAGTTTTTATAATGAATTTGAAGGGCTGTACACCTTAGGGTTGTGTTAGCACCTGTAGAGAATAATGCAAATATCACAAAAATCTTGATTATGTTTAAGGTTTCGTGAAACAAAATAAGAATCATTGATTTCATTGACGACCATGCCTATAATATTTGCCTTAAACATGTTAAAGCTTTGTTAAAAATATAAAATTCTCCGTACAACAATTCCTATCAACAATATCATGCCGACGACGATTCATCTACTGCAAACACCATTTATCAAGCTGTAGCCAAAATTAAATAATAACAAATGTTTGCGATTCTCAATTAAAAAACTTTATTAGTATGCTTGTTTTATACTTTTATATTTTTGAGTACTGGAATATGTGTTGGAAAGACACAGTTTACATATTTCCAAAATTTGACAACGTTTGGCTCTTTCTTTAAATTCTGATAATTTATCTGTTTGGTCAAAACCATTTCAATATGTGGATCTTCTCTTTCTGGCAGATATTCATATTCTTTCGTTTTTTTGATATTAATTTGAAATAATTATTGCGTCTCTCTTAATTTTGCGTAACACGTGTACAATGCATGTTGTTTGTTTTATCGTTATATTTTTTGTTTGTGTTTACTAGTTTTATCTGTACCATTTTGAGTGCTCAATTGGTAGCTGTCTGCCTCTTACACCTCGCATAGCGATAATTGGATAAAATTGGATATAAACGAAACATCTTTGGTATCCTCTTAATTTTTTGAATCGTTTAGTTTTGCCATCGGATCATTTTCTGCATTATTACTTTAAAATATTGAAAGTTATGTAATCAAGCTAGAACCATTTGATCCTTTTAGTTTTTAAAAACTTCTCAAAGTACCTGCTTTCAGATGAAACAACAGAGCATGACACATATAATTGTATTCATCTTCTGTTCTTATCTGATAAAATGTTCTACAAATTTCAACAAAATTTAAAAATTAAAAGAGTTAAGATAATTCTGCAACCAGTAAAGGTAAGTACAATATTCCTACAGCTTTGTGCAATTGAGTGTTATACTTTTATAAAAACAACATTGACAAAATGCCAATACATTCGTGTAAAAATTATTAGAAACCCATAAGATCATATTTATTTATTCATAGTAAACCTAAAACAAAAATGAAGTTCTTTAACTTAAAAGTCTTACTCAGGGTTCTTTCGCGCAAGTTTTTTTTTCAGATTACTTTTCAGAATCTCTTTTTTCAATAGAACTGATGTTGTTTCCTGTATTTGTCCAATCTTTTTTTTTGTTTTTGCTTCACTATGAACCAAAATAAGGACTGACATTACCATACACAGTTCAAATTCGATTTAATATGACTGATATGACCTGTACTTTACAACAATTTATCTGTGAAATACTGATTTTATTTTATGCAATATCTTCAGTAATTATCAATTTCTGTATTTTTACTGTTTTAAATTGTCTTTTACTGAAGCAGACGATGTCAGTTAATATCAGTTAATTTTGTGATCTGTATCAAATCACGACAGTCATTTTAAATATTTACCTTGATTTAAAATCACTGATGTGGTTTGTTACTGACATTGTCAGTCATTAACAGAACTTTACCTTGATTTAAAATGACTGACATTGACTGAAGATGTATGACCCACTAATCCCTGTCAGTCATTTTAAATCAAGGTAAAGTTCTGTTAATGACTGACAATGACAGTAACAAACCATTCTTCTCCGGATGATTAAAAAGAACTTTCTTTATGTCAGATGATCTTTTCTTTCATAAAACTATACAGATGGTGGCCACACAACTTCCTCCCAATAACGGTAAATGACTATCGTTTGAAAACATAATATTTTCTGGTTTAAATTAAATATTCAATATTTTTAAGATTATTTTCTATTTTCTGCTATTTGATAAAACTTTCTTTCTGATTAAAAATTTCAAAATACATATGTTCATTGTCAAACATATATGGGTTCACTTATGACAACAAAATTCTGCATTGGCAAAGTTATTTAAAGGACAATCTAATATGAAACTAATATCATTTTTGACGGCAAGAGGAAATGAAGATTCAGTTTAATTCATTATTTTACGAGTTCATAAGATGGTGATGAACATGAGATGTTGTTTTTATCGCTTCAAGCGTTATGTGAGTAAAAACAAACAAATTTTATTTTATTCCTTTTTTTACATGCAATGATTTTTTACTTGCACATATAATTTTAATGTTCGCCCTGAATATTGTTGATATTGTTTGTACATTGCTTTCATTTGAATTTACAATTATATGTAGATTAATTAATTATGCAATAAATAATGCACATTTTTAATAAGATTAACATAACATTAGGGGTTGACAAGGATGAAACTAAAGCACAATCCGTTTTCATATAAAGGAAATAACAAAACAAAAAAGGGAAATAAGGAGAATGATTTTAGCTTCAATGTAATACAAAAAAATAGTTTGCGACAAGGTTTTCTGCCATAAATCCCGACGCCATTTAACTATGAAAAGTCTGTCCCATTCAACCATCTGGGAAACCCATCTCAATTGCTTTTACATACTCTGAATTCTTAAACTTAAGAGTTGAGTAAAGCAAAGAATTAAAAAGGGAGCATTGTAACGTCTGCAGTCCAAAAAATCCAAGACTAATGCAGGTAACATAAAAAACGCACATGACAAACACACACAAAACAACCAGACGGCAATAGGTCAAAACTACCGTGAACTCATTTAATTAAGCTGGCAACCGGCTCCCTACTGTTCAGATAAGGAGCCGGTGTGACCCAATGATAAAAATAAAATTATTGGGTATCATCCTGTTGATAAAAAGTTGTCAATCAAAACTGATATATTATCGTTTATTAACGATGTTTACTTATCTAAAGACATACGATTCAAAATGATATGAATCAATTCACACCTAAACGTTAAAGGGTAAGGAATTTCTTTATACTTCAACTCAAATACGAGAAAAGTTTGCATAGCCAATTAACAGTTAATTAACGAACAGTGTGGATAATGAAAGAGGGATGATTTTAATCACAAGATGATACCATATTTGTTAAAGTCTCGTTGAATCTCACAAAAAAAAAGTTTACTTGCAAAATCGGGTCAAACCCGCCTTTATCTTCCCAGCCTACTCATTTTATCAGGTAAGGAAAGATGTTCCGGTGACATAACAACAACGCTATGGCACACAATCAACTGTACACCTGAGAGTATGAAACCTCGTTTTGTCGATATTTCATAATGTCGTCAATAAAATTACTTCATGGCGACAATTTCTTAAGCTGGAGCGAATGAAATACCCAGGCAGCTCACATCGTTGAATCTAAGCTAACTGAATTGCCATGTAGTAATTATGACCACAAGATTATGCCCAGCGTTTATGAATTGATGAAATAGGGTTAGCGGTATCATCCGCTATGGAGCGAGTATTACACGTAGTCCGCATTCAACCAACAACCTTTTTAAATGCCTGAACCAAAGGCAGACCATACTCAATTTCCAATTGTTGTTATTTCTATCTTATTTTCGGCAATTTATGTGTTCGTGTGTGTGTTGGTGTTTAACGCCCTTTATCGACGCACCTTGGCCATGTAGGGCGGTCAGTTTTAATTGTGGGGGGAACCGGAGTACCCGGAAAAAACTATCGACCTTGGGCAGGTAGCTGACAAACCTAATCGCAAATATTGGGAAGTCCCTTTTTTGTTAAATACAAACGGGACTGGAACACCAGCTGAGAGGTGATCGGCTATTGATCAATAGTGTGGTATTTAAACCAGCACCTTATACCACTCGGCCACCTACACCCCGGCAATTAATGAGATAGATATCAATTATATTTGTCTTACATAAAATTGATTTTTAAATAAGTGATAAGATAAATGGTATTGAACAAACGGATATAATTCACAACAATATTCAAGTTCAACGCTCCATTTAAATATCACGATACATGTAGCTTGTCTGTTATTCAACAGATTGCAATGTAAATTCTGCCTGAGGCTACATTGTATATCAACAAAAACCTTTTGTCCCATTGATATATATAAGCCTTTTTTTTATAAGAAATTCATTTTTTGTGTTTCTGATATACTATGTTCCTGGACTCTATTTAATCGTGAAAAATATGAAATTATTTGTTCCTTTGTGTTAAATTCATTCAACAATACCAAATATTTGTGTGATGGTACAATAGGATAGCATTTCCTTCATCCCCCAAGCAAAATTCAGGATTCAAGTTTTTTTTTTTAAATTTAATTGCATCGCTTTTATCAACCATTTCTAGACCATAGAACGACAAACAATACGACAGAGACAAATATCAGCTTTAACTTAGAGTCATGCTTTTGACAAATAAACATACAATATAGAGATTAACCTGGTTTTGTTCTGTAGGCCCAACCTTCTTCCCAATAAAAGTAGCCAACAAACCCCAAATTGATCGTTAACTTTTCAATAATTTTGATTTAAGAACTGCTGATAATAATTTACTACTTGAGATAAGTACTGTAGGATAAGAAATTTATTTTAACATTTTGTTCAAATGTTTCAACTTACCTTGGCACTTTGTATATAAAACAATAAACGTTTGTGTAGCATAATCACAACCTTTGGTCACTATCGATTAAAATATGTACGTGAAAGCTTAATGAAAATGTTGATGACCTCAAGTTATCAAACTTCAACTTTCTCTTCTTGTTAAGAAACAGTCAATTCATTTTAATTCTCGAGTTATAGTAATGCAACTTCTTCGTTATTCAGGAAAGTGTCAGCAAATTATGGTTTCTGTTACAAAGCGTTACGCTTGCCATGAAAACAACCAGCTAAGGATTTGTTTGTCCTTAAATGTTATCTTCACCAAAAAAAAAACTTGTACAGAAGACAAAATGTGTTCATAGAATATTGCTTGATGCATTCATACATTTGAGAGTTTTATTCTGTCGTCCCTTCACTGATAAAGCGAACAATCTTTTCAACGGACATGATTTATTTGACAAGGTGTGTTTACACTGAATTAGTTAATTGTTCAGTAGTGATAAGAGATCAACTAGTGAATCTTCAATGTCAATTCAGCAGTGTCCAGTGTATCTACTTTTGATTTTACTGGACATGATCTTGATCTTCATTGATTAACTACAAAACAACAATGCTGAACTAATACTGAATGTTTTAAGATACTGAACACTTTGACAGTCCATAAAATATATCAATTGTGAAAGTAGGCTTAGTCCTTTCCAGTAGTAAAATGTTCTTCTAGTGATTGATAGATTTGATACAAACTAAATTGATTGCGTACAACTTGATTGGTTAGTTTTAACATGCAAGAAATATTCTTAAAACATCTGAATTCAAGCTCCTTTCAACGTGTTGCAATTTTTTTATGCTGTTTGAGGTTTTTTCTGTTTGTACAACTAATCTCCTCATGACTGACGACATTTAAAAAATGATTTGTTTTGCATTTTGTTCCTTTCTATTTTGTGATTTTTGTACTTCTTTAAAACTTAATTATTTCAACCTTATATTAATTCATTAGCATCATACTCTGTTTGAACGCTTGAACTCTGTTTGTTCGAACGCTGTTTGAACTCTTCCGGAGCACCTGAGTTCACTCTTGTTTCGACTGGAGTTCGCGTTGTTGATTGATATTCAGTTGTTTTGTGTTTCCATGTTTTACGTGTTGTCTGTTTTTGTCCCGTTCTTGTTTGTGTTTACTGGTTTAGTCTCTGCCCTTTCGGACGTTTGACATTCGGATACCCCATTGGTACCTCTGCTTCTTTCATTCCACTGGGTCGATATCTCTGCTGGTGGACAAATTGTCCCCGAGGATTTCACCAGCCCAGTAGCTTCAATGCAATGTTAACGAGACACCAAAAAAGGATACTGGCTCAGGCGTCGCCCAGTATAAAAAGGCCTGAACTTAACGACACTACGGACACGGCGTCGTTTCGTAGTACAGGTGTCCAAAATACACCAATTTTGTCAAAGACATCATATACCCAGTCTGCGAGTCCAGAATACCAATATAAAAACTTTGATTCTATTCGACCGTGCTCTGTACTTTTGGAAGACGTTTTGGATTTTGAAAATGTGCAATCTCATTGCTCTGTCAGTAAATGCGGAATTAAGAAT
Source organism: Arcuatula senhousia (assembly GCA_963971305.1). Taxonomy (NCBI): domain Eukaryota; kingdom Metazoa; phylum Mollusca; class Bivalvia; order Mytilida; family Mytilidae; genus Arcuatula; species Arcuatula senhousia. The sequence continues at coordinate 28,568,228 of OZ020304.1, forward strand.
TGTAAAACTTGTAAGATCTTGATTACTGACACAGAAATTAAGAGCAACTTAACGAATCGGTCATATAACATCTACAGTTGGGATGACTTAAATTGTACATCATCAAATCTTATTTATGGACTAGAATGTAGCCTTTGTGGACTGATCTATGTTGGTGAGACGAAAGGAAGACTTAATGCTCGTATGTGTGGCCACAGATCTGGAATCAACAACGACAGTTTTTCTTTCGTTTACCAGCATTTTAACCAACCTGATCATTCCATTTTGTCTTTAAAAGTCCGAATTTTGGAAAAAATTTACCATCCTACAAATAATCCCACTTTAAGTACACCTTTCCGTAAAGAGAGAGAAGAATTCTGGATTCGACGACTGGGAACCGCACTACCTTATGGCTGCAACGACAACATTGGAAGTGTAGGAAATTTATCTAGCCCTAGATGCAGTGATGTTAATGTGATGAATCTCTTTGAAAAAACGGAGAGACGGAAACGCAGTCATGGACATCGAAAATACAACGCACCAAAGCTTTGCGATGTATCAATTAGTGGATTGCTTCCGTTTGTCCAAAAACCACTAGGGATTTATCACATTCGAACTAAACTGTATTCTATTCCCCTTTCTAAACTCAATACTTTGTACAAGGAATGTCTAGAAAATCCGGTTACTGACCCTCAGTCTAACATTTATAGACTCACTGCTATCGTTCTTGATATCGGTTACAACCGCTTATTCAAACCTGTTGGAGTTCCACACGAAAACAGTAAAGACAATCGTTCCTTTCTTTCACTTCCATTTTTAAACAAGGGGTTAGATGCTATTAATTTAGGAAATATTTTACACCACAAATCTGTTACGGAACATATTCCTCCTTACTTCAAAGATAAAAGCATTCCCATTATCTCTTATTCCTACACTTCCACCATTGCACCTAAGGTTTTCAACTATAAACAAGTGTTGCGGGATTTCCAAATCAATGACCTCAAAGCAAAACCTCCAGACTGTACCTGTGAAAAGTCCCCATTCAAATATGGTCCCTCTGGCCACGTTATCACTGGTGACCTCAACATCGTGGAAAATGACTTACTTCGCGATGTTTTGGCTAAAGGACCTAAATATCGTGAGCCAAGACGAATCAACTGGAGCTATAATTTCAAAACAATTATGGATTCAGTTGAGGACTATGCCAGAAAATGGGCCAAAAAAGAACAGGAGAAAGAATGTGACGTTTTGGCAGAATGGGTAAAAGCTGTGAGGTCATTGGTTTTGAAAAGAATCAATTCTTTGAAAGGCTCAATGAGCACTAAGGCAACATCCATTTTCAGCAACGCTGATGTTGCCAAAACATTGTCCACCTTACATGACAAATATGTTGTTGTACCTGCAGACAAAGCACCAAATAACATCATTTTTGTGTGCAAAAAACACTATATAGACTGTTTGACAGCTGAATTGGGGGTTGGTTGTACCAGCAACAGCACCACATACACGGCTACAACACTGTCTAAGGAGGAAATCATTGACAATCATAAATCTGTCATTTCCTCCTTCGGCCTTTCTGTTGGTGGCAGTAATGATGACATTCCATCCCTGTATTGGATTCCCAAATTACATAAAAATCCATACAAACAGCGCTTCATTGCAGGGTCATCCAAATGTACAACTAAACCTCTTTCAGTTTTGTTGACTTCAATACTTACGGCAGTAAAATCCGGCCTCCAGAAATATTACGATTGTTGTTATTCTAGAAATGGTGTCAATCAAATGTGGATCCTGAAGAATTCGAAAGAACTGATGGAGATTCTTAACTCTAATTCAGTTTCATCTTGTAACAGCATCAAAACATTTCTCCACACTTTACACTTCTATTCCACATGAACAACTGAAATCACGATTGGCACAGCTGATTAAACGCAGCTTTTTCAAAAAGAATGGAAAACGCAGGTACAAATTTCTTGTAGTCGATTATACCAAGACTTACTTTGTCATCAATGAGTCCAAGAAAAAGAACAAATTTACAGAAGACCAAATAATCGACATGCTCAACTTTCTTATTGACAACATATTTGTTCAGTTTGGTGGACGTGTTTTTCAGCAAACAATAGGGATTCCAATGGGCACTAATTGTGCACCTTTGCTTGCTGATTTGTTTCTTCATTCATATGAAGCAGACTTCTTGCAATCTCTTCTAGACAAAAAAGACCGTAGACTAGCTGTCTCTTTCAACCTCACGTTCCGTTATATTGATGATGTCCTTTCACTAAACAATTCTCGATTTGGTGACTTTCTCCATCTCATATATCCACAGGAGCTTGAGATAAAGGACACAACGGATTCTAGGAAGTCTGCTTCATATTTAGATCTACATCTCGAAATTGACTCTCAAGGAAGACTTTCAACAAGGCTCTATGACAAACGTGATGACTTCAACTTTCCAATCGTCAACTTCCCCTTCTTGTGTAGCAATATTCCGTCAGCTCCAGCTTATGGAGTTTACGTATCTCAATTGATTCGTTACTCCAGAGCGTGCGGGACTTACATCGATTTCCTTAGCAGAGCGACACGTCTGACGCAAAAATTGCTCACACAGGGTTATGTTGCTCCTCGGTTGCTGTCTTCACTCAAGAAATTTTACGGAAGACATCATGCACTTATAGACAAATATGGGATTTCGATCTCTCAGATGAGTGTAGATGTTGGTTTGTCATAGTTTGTTGTTTTGTCTTCCTTTACTGGATTTGACACGCTGAATGGACTATTGGCAACGCGACGGGTGTGCTATAGCAAGCAGGAACTGCTTACTCTTCCGGAGCACCTGAGTTCACTCTTGTTTCGACTGGAGTTCGCGTTGTTGATTGATATTCAGTTGTTTTGTGTTTCCATGTTTTACGTGTTGTCTGTTTTTGTCCCGTTCTTGTTTGTGTTTACTGGTTTAGTCTCTGCCCTTTCGGACGTTTGACATTCGGATACCCCATTGGTACCTCTGCTTCTTAACAGATAATAGGAAAATTCATATATCGATTACACTGCTGATTCTATTCTATTAATTTCTTAATAAGTCTTGATCATCTATGCTCTTGGTTGCATTGGTAGTCTAAGAGTTTAAAAGAAATCCGAACGTGTGTAATACATGTAAAATATGATCGAATAATTTTAAAAAAACACCGAGAACCCTTCAACTGAGAAAAACTGGTAAAACTATCTTCGGTGCTAGATTTGGCTTTTTTGTTATAACTCTTTTGGTTTTTTGAACTTTTTATTCAATACTTATATTGGCATATACATCATAACCAAATTACCCGTTTTTAAACCAGTTATGGGATCCATATTTTGGAACCACTGTGTCGATAACCGCTGTTGGTTTACAAAAGGTCATTGAGGGTTATCACAAGTCGGGTCGTAAGAATTGTCTCGCACAAATGTACCAATGAATTTAAATACTTTTCTGTCGTTGAAATTTCTAATTGTAAAATTAAAATTAATGAAAACACCAGGTTTCTTTCCTTGTACTACAAATGGTCGATTTCCTCTGTGCTGGATTTGGCTTTCTTGGTCGAACATTTTTGGTTTTGAGAGCTTTTCGTTCAATACCTTTGGTTTTTGACCTTTTTATGATTGAAATTCTCCTGATGAGAGATACTCCTTGAACTATGCATACACAGCATAACCACAGTTTGTATTTTGAATATGTTATACCATTTCAATATGAAATATGCAGATGAAGATCCACGAACCTATTTACACTAAACAAATTATTGAAATCTCTGAAAGCGTCTTCAAGGCAAAACAGCATTTGCAATACAAATTGATTATGTTTTTGTATTCATTACCATTCTTTGTTTTATTTTTGGCATCAACTGTTACAATTAGCAAAAGTTATATAATACATTTAGGACACTTTGTTTGTAAAATGTCGTTATTTTCTTAAAGTACACGGCTTTTAGTAACGGAACTACAGGAAATGAAATAAACAAATGTATTTGTCTTCTATATGATAAGAGGTGTTGATTTCATATCGCATTTTGTGCAAAACATAATAAAAATATGAAAACTGTTGTCAATTCTTTGCAGCTCTTTATAAGAATATCCTCTAACATTCAAAACAATTAAATGCTAGTTCAGCTACTGTCTGATATTTAATAGAGTGTACCTAAATTTTTCTCAATACTTTGGTTTTATTTTTATTTGCAGCGCATTAATTTTCGTGGTATTCGTGGGTTGCCTTGACCCACGTTATTTGAAAGCAAACTAATATGAAACATATTAAGAATCAATGAACTGATCCTTTTTCATGAAACCACGAAAATTGATACCCACGAAAACAAAATACATCCACAGTTTATGAACCCTTTCAAAAAGTAAATTTGAATTATGCATAATATTCAAGCCTTCCAAATTTATGATAGTGTTTTCCTTTCCAACACACATTACCAGGTAAAGATATACTGATAAAGACAAAATTTGGAAAAATTCGAATACTTAATCATAATTCATAATCCTCATTTTTCCGAAATCCAGAGAAACAGCATCCTGCTTGATAACTCGATAATTATAAGATTTCTCAAAATGTCGATATTTTAAGCTCACGGTTATTCCATTTTAAAGGCACAATACTAAATTTAAACCCATAGACATCAGCGCTTTTATTTGCCTAAAAGTTGTATTTTATTTTCTAGTGTGACAAGGTGCTTGATACAGTAACTCCGGATTAGTCAAATAGAACTAAACAAATATATTGACGACAAAATTGACTGTCAATGTCTGTTGACCGACAACATTTTTGGGGGTAAATGCGTACTTTACGAATTAACAGTATATACAAAAAAGCGCTTGACTTACAAATTAAATCTTTAATCAACGTGTTAGTCATTATTGGTCATTCGAAGAACTTAAAAGTTAATTTTCGATTAGATGGTGCCGTTGAACACAAAATTTTTAATAAATCTAAAATATGAACGAATAAGATTTTAGTAATAAATATACTATTATTTACTTTTATATGAATCGGGTAGCCTTTTGCAATAAAGAACGCAGAAGCTGTCGACAAATCAAATAAAGAAACACTAATTTTTAACAACTAATCGAAGGCATGATATATTAAAACAAGACAAAGTTGTAAATCTCAAATTGCATTGTTTCCATTCTTTTTGCGTCTACATTTTGCATCATCTTCCAGTATAAGATGTTACAGTCATCAATTATTTTGTTATTCATAAAGGACAATTTTGAGACAAATCTCTTGTGGTTGTCGTTTAGTGCATAACGTTAATATAAAGCAACATGAAATAAATCATATCAATATAAATGACCACTGCCAACAATAAAATGTTGATTTGTAATACATTTTGTGCAATGAAAATAATAAGAATAGCAACATACATATACTTTATTAAGAATCGGAATATTTTCGCACATTGTGTTTTTCAAAATGCGTGTAATTATCAATTCCTAAGTGCAAGTTTTTTATTAAAAATAAAAAAAAACGAATGAACATATGTTTGATTTTAAACGTCAGTCAATAAATGCTTCTTAGCTAGCTGTCAGTAACAACAAGTATTCTTAAGACGGTTACCCTACATTTTTTGTCTACGTTTTTGTAGTCTCAGGTTCATTCTAGTAAAAATGAACTTCAACTTGACTTATACCGTGTGTCTTTTGTGTTTTGTTCGATATTGTCCAGAGATTAGATAACTTTGGTTTTTGTATCGAGTCTTGTGTATTATATTTGTTATCTTTGGCCAATGCAAGACGACGAGCAGCGACGGTTGGTCAAACTGTTTGCTGTTGGCATTGGTGCAAGTGAAACTTGAATACTGTGGATTCATTTATTTTCGTGATTTGATGAGAAATTGTCAGTTCGTGGATTCTTAAATTCGTGGTTCTGTATTTTGCAACATACAAACCAATAAAAAACCTCCTTTTCGTGGAGTATTAAATTTCGTGGGTCAAGAATGAAACCACAGTTCAGCTAATTAGATAAAAATGACATGAAAATGAGATAGTTTTAAAAATATTCACCAATAAAAAAAATTGACGGGGATTAAACTCCTTTCGACATGTTAGATTATTTGGAAATAAAGTTTTTCGAAAAAAAAGGAAATAATTATTTAGTCTCGCTTAATTTTTACAAGTGTGTTGTTTGTTTCTTCGTAACTTTTTTTGTGTTTATTCATTTTATTTTCACCTTATTGACTGCTCAAATGGTAGCTCTCTGCCTTTAAAAATTTAAACATTTAAAAACAATTGATGATTCAAATGTTCAAAACCGAAACAGCTCTGTAATCCTTTCACATGAATATAATCTTTTAGAATAGCTTTGGTGTATTTCCTAAATCATTAGTCACAATTAGAAAAAGTTATGTTATCAGGATAGAACAATTTGATTGATGCATTATCTAAAATCTTCTTAATGTTCATGCTTTCATATTGATCATCACAAAATGAAACATAGAATTGTTTTGTCTTTTGTCCTAATTTGATAATAATTTTTGAGGTGGTTCATAATACCATTTTGACATAGATATCGACCAAATGAAAAGTGTTAATTTAAATAAAAGTACACACATTCTTTTAAAAAAAACTGCGTAATATGAAATATCATACTTTGAAACATGCATTACATTTATTATTTTTTAACAAATATGAATTTATTAAATTTTATAACTGGTTGAAAGTTGTCAATCTTTGGTACATCCAGCAGGTTCTACTCACATTTTTTTCCTTCATTTATTAAATCCATTATCTAAAACAAAGGCTTTTCAGAATTTTTAAAATTGCCCCCTACAAAAAATAACTTTAGTAGCTACAAATCCATGTGTACACAAATCAAACACGCCACCATTTGTGAGAAGTTTTTAAAATACGGAAAGCTTAATTGATAGGGTGTTAATTCATAGGGTGTTGTTTTGTCTTCCTTTACCGGATTTGACACGCTGAATGGACTATTGGCAACGCGACAGGTGTGCTTGCTTACTCTTCCGGAGCACCTGAGTTCACTGTTGTTTCAAGTGGAGTTAGCGTTGTTGATTGATATTCAGTTATTTTGTGTTTTGCATGTTGCCTGTTTTGTCCCGTTTTGTTGGTGTGTGCTGGTTTTGTCTCTGCACTTTCGGACTTTTGACATTTGGATACCCCATTGGTACCTCTGCTTCTTTGTAACGGACATGTAGAACCATAAAGATAACTTACGAATTTATAATCACTAATCAGAGACTAAACGCAATTAAGTATAAGATGACAGTTTACATAATTTTCCTTTTTGATTTTAACACAATTATATGATCAATTCAAAAAATTAATAACATATTTTATATGATCATTTCCGTTCCATATTACTATAACACAATTGAGTATTTTCCTTTTGACGAATGCATGTGTATTACACATTGAGAAATTTTAATTTAACTAATTTAATGTTGAAGCCTTTTTAAAAAAATCCGAAACTCCTTTGATTTAGTTAATGGATTAAATAATCAAAGGTCGGAATTAGTTGAGTTTGAAATTGTAAGTAGAATTTGCTAAAATAACCTAAAGATCCCAAAAATGTTGAACACAAATAAAAATTTTAAGAACCAAATCTGTTTAAAAATAATGGATGTAATACATTTAATCAAGAATGATATTTCATGGTATGAATTTTATTTGGTAAAAAAATATGTGTTCCTTCATAAAAATTAAAACGTTTTATTTGGTCGAAATCTAGGTCAAAAAGGTATTAGGAACCACCTTAATGCTAACTGCACAAATTTGTTAAATGCAAACAGTAACGATAATTTCGGAAAATTAAGTCAACATTTCCTTGAGCTTTTTGAGGGCTTTAGAGGAGACAAATATTATTAAAATAACAATCCGTTATTCACAAATATATTACAGACTCGGAAGATCATGTCTATAGAAACAAAAAAGTTTTTCTTTAGCTTTATAGTCAAGGGCAGGTAAATTTCGCCTCGTGATTTTTCCTTTTTTTAATTTACACAATCACTTATGTTCAATGATTAGTATCTCATTGTTTTGTCCAACCTTTTTACTTCCGATATATTGACATAGTGCAGTTTTTGGTTAACTTTGCTTTTTGTTAATATAAATTTTAGTTGAGTCGTTTTATTGTAATCCTGCCATGATGATTTCTAAGGGGATCAAGAAATGGTCGGCATTTACCTCGATGATTAATAATATGTCTGAATTTCCTTTGCTTTTTTGTCAATGAAAAAAAAATTCTCCTTTAGTCTCTTGTATATTAAGAAATGTTGTCAATTAAATCTAAGCTTTAAAAACAGTTGTACAAAAACTTTTTGTGTAGTATAAATAACAATTAATTGTAAGCAGTTGTAAAATGATGCAAGAATTGCCTGACTCAGACTATATTTTTTTCAATAGTGGATTAGAACTGTAAAATATGTAATTTCTCTGATGTTTGTTATTTAGACTGTGTGTGATTGCTTACATCAGAGCAGAACGAATTTGGACATATCAGGCGAGATAATATGAAAGGCACAATAACATGAACACGATTTAGTGAAAAAAATGTGGACACAAGGAGGTAAGGCTAGGATCGGGCAATTTAGCCTCCTGTTGGGGAATCTTATGTGACCTAAAATTGTCGGGAACTGCAGCAGGGTTCTAAGACTCTGCAGAATATGACGTTTTATCAACACTTTGCTTCAGATTGGTTTGCAGTTAATTTTTCAGCATTTTGGTCTGAAGGCCCCGGCATCCATCTTGGCAGGATTGCCCAATTTTAACACAAGAGGCACACATCCAAGTGGCTTTGTTCTCAGATTTCAGGTTTCTGAGCGATAGTGGACCTTTTCTGCCAATTTTAGCGCTGCTGGTGACTTATTTGCCATCCGGAACCCACTCAAAACATCACAAGAAATAACTCATTTATTTATTAAAGCACTATGTTGTAATAGTTGTGCCCTTGCTTTATAGTGACGCGCAGTGATACCTGACCAGACGAAGCAAAGCTTACATTTGTACACGTATTTAGCTAAATACATGAAATCACCAGACTTGACAGGGGACGTAATGTGAACATTAAACACCTTCACAGCAGGACTTACGATATTCTTAATATCAACGCTACATGTATGCATCAAAATCAACAATTCTGTCAGTAAGTAGAAAAAAACATTTTATAATTCATGTAATTGAAAATCATAAATCTTAATTCTGAGCAACATTGTATGAATTACATTTCTAAATACTGACAAGTTTATCTCCCAATTCGCACATTTCAATTATTCCTATTACATATAATCTCAAACAGCAAATATGTCAACAAAAAGTGAAACATTTTATGTATGCCATGGGAATTATATATTATCTTAATTCTGAACAGTTCATATTACAATTCTCACAAATTTCACCTCTGTTACATAATATCCCTCCATTTAACTTTTTCTATATTACGGACCTGTTTCCTGTGTTTGGTTAACTCGTTATTATATAATCAGTTTATTAATTTATTTACTTATGCTTTTCTAGTCTACAGACCTGATCTAAGATTTCTCCTCAGAATTGAGGGACAAGACTTTTTCAGTTTTAAATTTACTTTTTTTATGTCAGGTTATTTTATCAAGTTCAGATTCATTTCACAAATATGTATAGAAAGACAAACAGTGATGAAAAACCTGCTCATAATAATGTTAAATTGTCGTAAGTTGTAATATGTTGTTAATTTAGTTTATATTTTTTTAGATTCCTTTAAGATTATTTTTTTTTCTGTTCAAAGGCATTTTTCTATTAAAAAAATCAAAATATCACTATTGTCAATCACATATGAATATGCTTATGCCTTACTTCCCTACTTTGCAAAAGTCAACGAAAGGACAACCTGATATAAAACTAACTTTCTTTTTGTCGGAAAGAGGAAATCAAATTTAGCAGCAAATTTGGTTTATTATTTTACGGGTTCATAAGACGGTCATGAAATGTTTAAGTTAATGCTTAAAGCGTTATTTGAAACAAAACTGAAAAAAAAATCCTTAAAGGATGTTTTCATTTTGAAATTTATTTACGTCTTCTGACTTTTTACTTTCACATGTAATTAAGATATTCGTCTTCGTATCTTTACATTAATTGAAAGCACCAATCTTTAATTTATATTTATGTTTTTTAATCATGCAATTACCTTCATATTTATAATATGGCTATATCACCTCGTCATCCAAGGGGTTGACAATTAAAGGATGTAACAAAAGAGCAATATTCTTTCCTATAACATATATAAAGAAAATAACAAAATTACCGAACTGATAAGATCAATCTTATGTGTCCAAGAATATAAATCAAAATAAAGCAAATTGAGGATTATAACTAATACAAAAATTTCGCCACTGACGTATTAAAAGAGACGTTATGACTAAAACATTACAATCATTATATTTTTTCGATGTAATTTTGATTGGCATGAACATGATGCCTTGTTATGTTTTCGATGTCTGCATATGAATATTTACCTGGAACAAACCTTATTAGAGCTGGCCAATTTTAACTTGGCCAACACAAAAATCCTCTCTATTAATATCTTTATTAAAATAACCAAATAGCAAAACCACCTTGTGTTATTTTTTTTCTTTTGGACTTGAAAATAATGAAAATGAAAAATGAAACTAATGCTTCAGGGTCTTGAAATATGTATCAGTTCTTAGACATCAATCTATTATACAAGGGGGATTCGACAATTAGAAATACAAATCATTACAACAAAGTCAAAAAGTCCTGAATGAGCGTCAGTTGTTCGCTGTATATCCACGTATAAACATACTTTTAATGACCTTTAAAAGTCTAAAATCTACTTATATATGTCTGAATCTTAAGGCTATTTAACAATTATATGACATAATCAATCTTGTCAATATTTGGAACAATATCCAAATTAATAAAGTTTTTTTTCTTCTCGAATGCAATTAAGTCTGTGAACAGCTAAGGTGGCATATTAAGACAATTTGATAACTTCCTGATACCTGATTCCTTCAAATACTGTGGTAATTTAAAAACCTTAGAGTTAAGAAACAAACGTCTGGAAACTTAGGACAGATTGAATACAACTGGACAATAACAATATTTTTAGGTTTTGCTTACGACTTTATTAGAAATGCTACGGAAATAGTGTTTTAGAATTTAAAACCTCAGAATTAAAACCAAGGTCTAGCCAATACAATTCGCCTTTTCAATACTCTGAAAATGCGCTCTACTAAAAAAGAATTGAAATACAAAGCACCTTATAGTAATGATAAAATTTTGCATCAAGTTAAAAGGAAGAAATCCATTTTTTAGAAGCTTTGATAGAACAATCTAAATTTTGTCTAAGAACCCAAGAGCAGACCAATGATACTACTTGCAATTTAATGGATGTTTTAGGAAGCCGGCGAATCACACTCTTTGAGTTTCATACATGTACTGGCAAAAAAATAGGATGGTTGAACAAGGCATTACAAGGAAATATCAATAGATCATAAGTTATTCAATAAATGCTGCAAAATTTACAAATGTACGACTTTCTACTCGAATATATAATTTGTGATGAAATTTATCAAAACATGATAAAAATTCCTTATCGTTCACTCATTTTTTTTTTTTTTTTTGGTGATTGAAATCCATGACTTGAACAATTGTAGAGTCGTGGAATTTCATGACATTTGCTAGTCATAAAAAATCATGACTTTAAAACAGGCTTGGTTTTTATACCTTTATGCTTAAACTAGTCGTAAAAACCCGTTACAAAAAAAGTTTTACATGAAATATAAAATAATGAGATGTGGAATAAGTGTACGCGACAGGGCTCACATAACAAGCGGTAATTTAGAATAAACACAATGGAAAACACATTGTTAGAAAATGGTGAAAAACTCAATATAATATGAGTAACTCAAAATAAGGGACTGAATATTTGTTTTAGAATATTTTCAATACATTTTTATTAATTTTTTTATCAAAAAGTTAAATTAAAGTCAAATATGACATTGTTGTGTGTCATTATTAACACTAACTATGCATTTTAGGCATTTTCGTTGCTTTAATCGACCACTAATCGGTCACATGACATATAAGAGGTCGATTAACTAGTTTGGAATTTGGATCTGCAAAAATGCAGGAACAAACCGTTCAAAGTTTCACGAAATCAGACAAAACTAGAGCTTCCAGAAAAGGGTGAACTGTCATGAAAATTCATTGTTTTCAAAAGTCATGGTTTTTCTTAAGATATCACACTGATGACGTTGAATTTGCGAGGTTATGAGACGATCATTTACAAAAATGTAACAGACAAACTAGGAGCAAGCTGTAGTTGTTTTATTATTTTATTTGACGCCGTGTTAACTACAACAATCTACGTGTTCCAGTGCCATCTTTTTTATTCAAATAAGAATTAATTTAAAATTTTGTTCATTAGTACTATAAAGCATTCGATGTATTAACAGTTTACTGGCATCTTACATATACAACGAGCGTTTTATTCAAACAACATGACAGTTAATTAGATTTACATTCAAACAGAAAAAAGTTTATGATTTTAATTAAGGTCGATTTTTTTTTTCAATTGTCTTAATTAAAAATAATTCACATGCATAAAGTGTAATGAAGATTCTGAAAGACCATTCAAATGCTAACTAAGATGAAATTACATTTTCCAAAGGCAACAAACCGTACCTTATATAAAAACCAACATTCGTCGATTTATTAAATGATGATTATTTTAAGGGGAAACGTTAGTTTATTTCCACTTAAGAAACTGGCAACTTCGATTTAATGACGACTTTTGTCTTTTCTCTATCGGCAACACTTTTTATTTGAGGAGCAAATAACATGATAACCGCATTGTTTTATATTCAAAGGGCAATTACTTCTATAAAAGATTATCTGACAACTTCAACCCGATGTAAAATGTTGTAGAGCTCTATGAGCTTATGGTACAATCAAGCTACAGTATTTCACTATCTGCTTTTCTTTTCATTCTATTGACTCAAAACATAAAAATTATGCAATTTTTCCCTTAAAAAAACAAGGAGTCTCCTAGTATGTTTGATCGAACGGAGATTTTTGTAGAACTCAATGATTTAAAGGTTTATGCAAGCAAAATATTTCCTCTATCTTTAATGATTTTCATTTTTAAAGCCAAAAACATCAAACAATTATTTTTTGTTTTTCTTGAAATGGCTATAATCTCTATTAAGAGTCATTGGACAACTTCAACCAAGGCAGACTTTAGTAAAACTTTCGATGCTTAAATGTTATGTTGCATCAGATCAAGTGAAGAGAACCCAAAGTTTGTCCTATTATTTTGTTTCAAAAATAAGGCGAAATATTTCAACATATAATTATATAAAAGTATGATAAATTCTTGTTTTTTTAACGATAATAACATTAATGACGCTGTGAAGCTTTGAAATCCAAACCTCAAAAACATAATTAAGATTCCGTTTTTTTTTTGTAAATCGGTCCGTATTTCTGTCATAAATAGATAATGATATTTAAGTCGCCCAAAACAAAGTTTGGGAGACTTATTGTTTTTGCACCGTTTCTTATTATTATGTCCCCGAACACGAAGTGTCGGGGACATATTGTTTTTGCTCGGTTTCTTATTATTATGTCCCCGAACACGAAGTGTCGGGGACATATTGTTTTTGCTCGGTTTCTTATTATTATTTTTTTTTTTTTTTTATTATTATTCTTAGTATTCTTTAGTGTGAACTTGTCCGCTCGATTTAAAGAACATCTTTAAAGGTAGGAAGCTGAAACTTCATATGTTAAGAGTATGGAGTGTGAAATTGTGTAATCAGATTTTTTCGTCAAAATCAAACGACCCCTTATAGGGTAAAAAGGGGCCTGAAAATGGCTCCTCAAAATCAAAGTTGAATTTTTACTGGCATTTCCAAACCGGCTAGATTAGGAAAAACTCCTTTCACTATGTAGTAGGTATATATAAGAGGTATCATACAAAAAAAAAATTTTGAAAATCGGACTTACCGTTTTCAAAATTTTGCAAAAATTCGAAAAAAGGGGAGATAATTGAATACCACATTATTCGAAATTATATCAAATCTTTAGTATTTCTAGGTATATTTTTATAAATGAAGTAATGATGAAGACTTTAAATCACTATGTGTAGGTTATATAAGGATATGCCAAGATGATTTCTTGGTCTTCAAAAATTTTTGGTCGGTCAATTACAAAATGGCTGACTGTTTCCCACCAAAATTGAAACTTGCTCCGAATTTGATGATAATTGGTTTGTAAGGTAATAATGATATGCCGAGTTCATTTTTGGGATCGAAATTTTTTTATCGACCGCCATTATCAAAATGGCCGCCACTTCCGGTAAAAATGCGACTTGCTCCGATTTAAACAAAAATTGATATCGAGGGGTTTTATAGGATGCCGAATTGAAGTGCGTTGCTGAAAATGTCGAAAAATTCAAAATGGCCGCCACTTCTGGTAAAAATTCAACTTGCTCAGATTTTAACGAAAATTGATATTTAGGGGTTTTATAGCATGGCAAATTTATGAGTGTTGTCGTAAATGTTGAAAAATTCAAAATGGCCGCCACTTCCGGTAAAAATTCAACTTGCTCCGATTTAAACGAAAATTGATATCGAGGGGTTTTAAAGGATGTCGAATAGAAGTGTGTTGTTGAAAATGTCGAAAAATTCAAAATGGCCGCCACTTCCGGTAAAAATTTAACTTGCTCAGATTTTAACGAAAATTGCTATCTAGGGGTTTTATAGCATGGCGAATTTATGAGGGTTGTCGAAAATGTCGAAAAATCCAAAATGGCCGCCACTTCCAGTAAAATTTAACTTATTCCGATTTTAACCAAAATTGATATCTAAGCATTATAATGGATTGTAAACAGAAAAAAATTATCAACTAAGCCAGATATTAACAAAGAGGGGTACGTGAGGGGACATTTGTGACTCGCTTTGCGATCACAATTATACCTAGTTATGTCTCCCAAACAAAGGTTTGGGAGACATATTGTTTTTGTCCGGTTTCTTATTATTATTCTTCTTCTTTTTATTTATTCTTTCCGTTCAATCTTGTCCACCCATTTTCTCAGAGATGCTTTGTTCAATCAATATGAAAGTTTTGGAACATATTAAGGGTGACCTGAAGTTTTGCATACGACTTTTAAAATTTTCAAAATGGCCGCCATTTTCATGGAAACAGGACAAGGTCATAATATAGGACATAGCAATATCTCGCTAACCTAGGTGCGCAGGGTTCTGAAATTTGGCAATCATGTAGAGTAAAAGGTGCTCTTTAATAATACGAAAAAAAATTTTGAAGCGATATTTACGGTTTTCGAGATATAAATAAAAATATAATTTAAAGGGAGATAATCGGGTCAAAAATTTCAAAGTGGTCTGATTATGATGAAAATTGGTATACTGATAGATTATGATGTTGCGAGTAATATTTTATAACTAAAATTAAAATTTGACGATGGCGGCCATTTTGAATCCAAGATGGCCGCCAAAATTTCAAAGTGGTCTGATTATGATGAAAATTGGTATACTGATAGATTATGATGTTGCGAGTAATATTTTATAACTAAAATGAAAATTTGACGATGGCGGCCATTTTTAATCCAAGATGGCCGCCAAAATTTCAAAGTGGTCGGATTATGATGAAAATTGGTATACTGATAGATTATGATGTTGCCAGTAATATTCTATAACTAAAATTAAAATTTGACAATGGCGGCCATTTTGAATCCAAGATGGCCGCAAAAATTTCAAAGTGGTCCGATTATGATGATTTTTGGTATACTGATAGATTATGATGTTGCGAGTAATATTTTATATCTTAAATTAAAATTTGACGATGGCGGCCATTTTGAATCCAAGATGGCCGCAAAAATTTCAAAGTGGTCCGATTATGATGATTTTTGGTATACTGATAGATTATGATGTTGCGAGTAATATTTTATATCTTAAATTAAAATTTGACAATGGCGGCCATTTTGAATCCAAGGTGGCCGCCAAAATTTCAAAGTGCTCAGATTTACATGAAAATTGATATTTAGGGGTGTTTTTACATGCTGAAGAGAATTATGGCAATGGGAGTTTGTTTGGGAGACATTCTGTGTTGGCATCCCAACACAATCATACCTAGTTATTATTATTATGTCCCCGAACACGAAGTGTCGGGGACATATTGTTTTTGCTCGGTTTCTTATTATTATTATTATTATTATTATTATTATTATTATTATTATTATTATTATTATTATTTTTCTCGGTATTCTGGATCGTGAACTTGTCCACCTCATTTTTTCGACATCTTTTAAGGTAGGAAGCTGAAAATTCATAAATCAAGAGTATGGAATGGGAGATTGTGCTTTTTGTATTTTTCGCCGAAATCGAACGACCCCATATAGGTAAAAAAAGGGCCTCAAAATGGCTCCTCGAAACCGAAGTTGAATTTTTCCTGGCATTTCTGATCCGGCAGGGGTAGGAAAAAATCCCTTATAGGTTAAGTGCGGATATACAATACCTTTCATTTAAAAAAAAAAATTTGAAAATCGGACTTACCGTTTTCAAAATTTTGCAAAAAATCGAAAATTATTTTTTTTGTAAGATTGAGTTATCTTTCTTTGTACCATATATTTTGTGATATTAATGAAAAAAAATTCAACTTTGTTATTTCTTAATGAAAATTGGTTTACAAGGTAATAGAAGTATGCCGAGTTCAATTTTGGAATCGAAATTTTTTTTTGGGCGGCCATTTTCAAAATGGCCGCCGTTTCCCGCCAAAATTAAAGTTATTCTGATTTTGATGAAAATTGGTTTACAAGGTAATAGTGGTATGCCGAGTTCAATTTTGGAATCGAAAATTTTTTTGGGCCGCCATTTTCAAAATGGCCGCCATTTCCCGTCAAAATTAAAATTACTCCGATTTTAATGAAAATTGGTATATAAGGTAATAGTGGTATGGCAAGTTGATTTTAGACATCGAAATTTTTTTTGGGCCGCCATTTTCAAAATGGCCGCCGTTTCCCGCCAAAATTAAATTTACTCCTATTTTGATGAAAATTGGATAAATTAAGTTATCTCAAATGCCAAGAGACATTGACAAAGAGGGGTACGTGAGGGGACATTTTTGTGACTCGCTTGCGATCACAATTAGAACTAGTTATTATTATTATTTTTCTTAGTATTCTATAGTGTGAACTTGTCCCACCAATTTAAAGAACATCTTTGAAGTAAGGAAGCTGAAACTTCATTTATCAAGAGTATGGAGTGTGAAATTGTGTAATCAGGTTTTTTTGCCAAAATCAAACGACCCCTTATAGGGTAAATAGGGGCCTAAAAATGGCTCCTCGAAATTAAAGTTTTATTTTAAGCGGCATTCGTAAACCGGCGGGAATATTAAAAATCTGTATATATATAAAATAGGTACTTACAAGAGGTATCATTCAAAAAAAGAATTTTGAAAATCGGACTTACGGTTTTCAAAATTTTGCAAAAAAACGAAAAAAGAAATTTAAAAGGGAGATAATCCTAATTGGATTTTGGGAATTTTTTTAAAATTTATTATTTTGAAATGAAAATTTGTATTTAAGGTAATTGGGGTATGCCGAGTTCATTTCTGGTATCAGAAATTTTTTTCGGCCGACATTATCAAAATGGCCGCCACTTTAATGGATTATGGGAAAAAAATTAAACTTTGTTATTTTTAAATGAAAATTTGTATTTAAGGTAATTAGGGTATGCCGAGTTCATTTCTTATATGGAAAAAAATTTATCGGCCGCAATTTTCGAAATGGCCGCCACTTCCGGTAAAAATTGAACTTGCTCCGATTTTAACGAAAATTGATATCTAGGGGTTTTAAAGGATGGCGAATTGAGGCGTAAAGTCGAAAATGTCGAAAAATTCAAAATGGCCGCCACTTCCGGTCAAAAATAAACTTGCTCCGATTTTTACGAAAATTGATATCTAGAGATTTTAAAGGATGGTGAATTGAGGCGTGAAGTCGAAAATATCGAAAAATTCAAAATGGCCGCCACTTTCGGTTAATAAATGAACTTGGTCCCATTTTAACAAAAATTGATATCTAGAGGTTTTAAAGGATGGTGAATTGAGGCGTGAAGTCGAAAATGTCGAAAATTTCATAATGGCCGCCACTTCCGGTAAAAATTGAACATGGTCCAAGTTTAACGAAAATTGATATCAAAGCTTTATAATGGATGGCAAACAAAAAAATATTCTTGAATAAGCCGGATATTAACAAAGAGGGGTACGTGAGGGGACATTTGTGACTCGCTTTGCGATCACAATTATACCTAGTTATTATTAAGTCGCCCAAAACAAAGTTTGGGAGACTTATTGTTTTTGCACCGTTTCTTATTATTATTATTATTATTTTTCTTATTATTATTATTATTCTTCTGATTCTTTATCCAGAATTTGTCCTCCCTAATACAAGAAAACGGTCCAAGGAAATTCAATAACACTTGTGAGATTGGATAGTGGGTCACTCAAAGTTGTGTAATGCACTTTTAAAATTTTCAAGATGGCCGCCGTTTCAAAATGGCGGCCATCGGAAAAAGTGGGCGGAAATTTTTTTTTCATCGGATCGTCTTGAAAATTGGTCATCTGGGTAAAGTGGGTATGCTGAGCTCAAATCTGCGACCGGATTTGAAATCCGACTTCCGGTTTCAAAATGGCGGCCATTTTACTACACCCGCCCCCCTAAAAACGTCAACTTTGTCCGATTTCAACGAAATTTGATTTCTAGACTTATTTTGATGCACTGATTTGAATGGAACTCTATCCAAGGCGATTTTGGGCGACTTGTGTGTTGGCATCCCAACACAATTATACCTAGTTATTATTATTATTATTATTTTTCTCGGTATTCTGGACCGTGAACTTGTCCACCTCATTTTTTCCGCATCTTTTAAGGTAGGAAGCTGAATCTTCATATATCAAGAGTATGGAATGGGAGATTGTGCATTTTGTATTTTTCGCCGAAATCGAACGACCCCTTATAGGTTAAAAAAGGGCCTCAAAATGGCTCCTCGAAACCGAAGTTGAATTTTACCTGGCATTTCTGATCCGGCAGGGGTAGGACAAATTCCTTTAAATGGAAAGTGTAGACTTTTAATACCTTTCATTTAAAAAAAAAATTTTGAAAATCGGACTTATGGTTTTCAAAATTTTGCAAAAAATCGAAATTTAATAATTTTGTTATATTGAGTTATCTTTCTTTGTGCAGCATATTTTGAAATTGTAATGTAAAAATTCTCAACTTTGTTATTTCTTAATGAAAATTGATTTACTAGGTAATAGTGATATGCCGAGTTCATTATTGGTAATAAAAAAAAAATTGGCGGCCATTTTGAAAATGGCCGCTAAAATGGCCGCCATTTATCCGCCAAAATTAAAGTTACTCCGATTTTGATGAAAATTGGTATATAAGGTAAAAGTGGTATGGCGAGTTGATTTTTGACATCAAAATTTTTTTATCGTCGGCCATTTTCAAAATGGCCGCCTTTTCCCGCCAAAATTAGATTTACTCCGATTTTGATGAAAATTGGTATATAAGGTAATAGTGGTATGGCGAGTTGATTTTTGACATCAAAATTTTTTTATCGTCGGCAATTTTCAAAATGGCCGCCTTTTCCCGCCAAAATTAAAGTTACTCTGATTTTGATGAAAATTGGTATATAAGGTAATAGTGGTATGGCGAGTTGATTTTTGACATCGAAATTTTTATTTCGTCGGCCATTTTCAAAGTGGCCGCCGTTTCCCGCCAAAAATCAAAGTTACTCCCATTTTGATGAAAATTAGTATATAAGATAATGGTGGTATGGCGAGTTTATTTTTGACATCAAATTTTTTTTGTCGACCATTTTCAAAATGGCTGCCGTTTCCCGCCAAAATTAAACTTACTCCTATTTCGATGAAAATTGGATATAATAAGTTATCTCAAATGCCAAGAGACATTGACAGAAAGGGGTACGTGAGGGGACATTTTTGTGACTCGCTTGCGATCACAATTAGAACTAGTTATTAAGTCGCCCAAAACAAAGTTTGGGAGACTTATTGTTTTTGCACCGTTTCTTATTATTAAGTCGCCCAAAACAAAGTTTGGGAGACTTATTGTTTTTGCACCGTTTCTTATTATTATTATTATTATTATTCTGATTCTTAATCATGAAGCTGTCCTCCCTAATACAAGAAAACGGTCCAAGGAAATTGAATAACATTTGTGAGATCGGATAGTGGGTCACTCAAAGTTGTGTAATGCACTTTTAAAATTTTCAAGATGGCCGCCGTTTCAAAATGGCGGCCATCGGAAAAAGTGGGCGGAATTTTTTTTTCATCCGATCGTCCTGAAAATTGGTCATCAGGGTAAAGCGGGTATGCTGAGCTCAAATCTGCGACCGGATTTGGAATCCGACTTACGATTTCAAAATGGCGGCCATTTTACTACACCCGCCCCCTAAAAACGTCAACTTTGTCCGATTTCAACGAAATTTGATTTCTAGACTTATTTTGATGCACTGATTTGAATGGAACTCTATCCAAGGCGATTTTGGGCGACTTGTGTGTTGGCATCCCAACACAATTATACCTAGTTATTATTATTATTATTATTATTATTATTCTGATTCTTTATCGTAAAGTTGTCCTCCCTAATACAAGAAAACGGTCCAAGGAAATTGAATAACACTTGTGAGATTGGATAGTGGGTCACTCAAAGTTGTGTAATGCACTTTTAAAATTTTCAAGATGGCCGCCGTTTCAAAATGGCGGCCATCGGAAAAAGTGGGCGGAAAATTTTTTTTCATCGGATCGTCTTGAAAATTGGTCATCTGGGTAAAGCAGGTATGCTGAGCTCAAATCTGCGACCGGATTGAAATCCGACTTACGGTTTCAAAATTGCGGCCATTTTACTACACCCGCCCCCCTAAAAACGTCAGCTTTGTCCGATTTCAACGAAATTTGATTTCTAGACTCATTTTGATGCACTGATTTGAATGGAACTCTATCCATTGCGATTTTGGGCGACTTGTGTGTTGGCATCCCAACACAATTATACCTAGTTATTATTATTATTATTCTTCTGATTCTTTATCGTAAAGTTGTCCTCCCTAATACAAGAAAACGGTCCAAGGAAATTCAATAACACTTGTGAGATTGGATAGTGGGTCACTCAAAGTTGTGTAATGCACTTTTAAAATTTTCAAGATGGCCGCCGTTTCAAAATGGCGGCCATCGGAAAAAGTGGGCGGAAAATTTTTTTTCATCGGATCGTCTTGAAAATTGGTCATCTGGGTAAAGCGGGTATGCTGAGCTCAAATCTGCGACCGGATTGAAATCCGACTTCCGGTTTAAAAATGGCGGCCATTTTACTACACCCGCCCCCCTAAAAACGTCAACTTTGTCCGATTTCAACGAAATTTAATTTCTAGACTTATTTTGATGCACTGATTTGAATGGAACTCTATCCAAGGCGATTTTGGGCGACTTGTGTGTTGGCATCCCAACACAATAATACCTAGTTATTAAGTCGCCCAAAACAAAGTTTGGGAGACTTATTGTTTTTGCACCGTTTCTTATTATAATTTTTATTTTTTTTTATTTTTTTCCTTTCTTAATAGTGAACTTGTCCGACGTATTGTGGGAAAACGCTTTGGCCAATTGAAATAAAACTTATTGCAGATGGTAGGGGGTCACTTTAAGGTGTGCAATCCACTTTTGAAATTTTCAAGATGGCCGCCATTTTCAAAATGGCCGCCCTTAAAGATTTTTGGCCCGGTCTCAGATCTCGGAGATGGGTGGATGGATTTTAATGAAAATTGGTACACTGGTAGAGTGATCCATCTTGAGCAACTTGGCGAAAAAAAAATTGACGCGAACGCCGCCATTTTAAAATGGCGGCCGTTTTACCACACCCGCCCCCAAAAAACGTAAACTTTGTCAGATTTCAACGAAATTTGATTTCTAGACTTAATTTGATGCACTGATTTGAATGGAATACTATCCATGGCGATTTTGGGCGACTTATGTGTTGGCATCCCAACACAATCAGCACTAGTTATTATTATTATTATTCTTCTGATTCTTTATCGTAAAGTTGTCCTCCCTAATACAAGAAAATGGTTCAAGGAAATTGAATAACACTTGTTGGATTGGATAGTGGGTCACACAAATTTGTGAAATGCACTTTTAAAATTTTCAACATGGCCGCCGTTTCAAAATGGCGGCCATCGGAAAAAGTGGGCGGAAATTTTTTTTCATCGGATCGTCTTGAAAATTGGTCATCTGGGTAAAACGGGTATGCTGAATTCAAATCTGCGACCAGATTTGAAATCCGACTTCCGGTTTAAAAATGGCGGCCATTTTACTACACCCGCCCCCCTAAAAACGTCAACTTTGTCCGATTTCAACGAAATTTGATTTCTAAACTCATTTTGATGCACTGATTTGAATGAACCTCTATCCAAGGCGATTTTGGGCGACTTGTGTGTTGGCATCCCAACACAATTATACCTAGTTATGTCTCCCAAACGAAAGTTTGGAGACATATTGTTTTTACTCCGTTTCTTATTATTATTATTATTCTTTTTCTTCTTTCTCCGCGGCATGAAACTGTCCATGCGAGTTCTCAGAAATTGCTTGACGGATTTGCATGAAACATTGTATGATGGTAGATAGGTCTTTAAAGTAGAACCTAACCTATTCAAAATTTTCAAAATGACCGCCATTTTCAAAATGGCCACCATTACATAAGGGTACCCCCAAATTATCTCAAAAACTACTGGACGGATTTCGATCAAATTTGGACGTTCATTGACAAAATTTAAAAGGACTTGATTGGTGAAAAAAAAAATTCAAGATGGCCGCCATTTTCAAAATGGCCGCTACTGAAAATAGGCAAAATTTGAAAATGTCAACCGATTTGCATGAAACTAAGTATATTACCAGAACAGGGTAAGGCGACCTCAAATCTGTAATTAAAATTTTCAAGATGGCCGCCATTTCAAAATGGCTGCCATCCAAAGTTGTAAAACTTGACCGATTTCAACCAATGCTTCGATTTCAACAAAATTTTGTATGTAGAGGTTTTTATAAATGGCGAAATAGAATACGGTGTCAAAAATGCGTTCGTTTGGGAGACATTTTGTGTTGGGCATCCCCAACACAGTCAGCACTTGTTATTATTATTCTGATTCTTTATCGAGAATTTGTCCTCCCTAATACAAGAAAACGGTTCAAGGAAATTGAATAACACTTTTTGGATTGGATAGTGGGTCACTCAAAGTTGTGTAATGCACTTTTGAAATTTTCAAGATGGCCGCCGTTTCAAAATGGCGGCCGTCGGAAAAAGTGGGCGGAAAATTTTTTTTCATCGGATCGTCTTGAAAATTGGTCATCTGGGTGAATCGGGTATGCTGAGCTCAAATCTGGGACCGGATTTGAAATCCGACCTACAGATTCAAAATGGCGGCCATTTTACTACACCCGCCCCCCTAAAAACGTCAACTTTGTCCGATTTCAACGAAATTTGATTTCTAGACTTATTTTGACGCACTGATTTGAATGGAACTCTATCCAAGGCGATTTTGGGCGACTTGTGTGTTGGCATCCCAACACAATTATACCTAGTCTCATTTTGTTATGTAATTAATCTATGGTAAAGAAGCAAATAGGCACCGGGGCATTTGATTGATATATAATCTAATTAGGGTACAGTCTTGAAAAGTAAGTGGAAGATTGTAGACAGATAACTTAATCCTTTTAATCAACGAAGTCGTTGCACTTTTTGTACCTATGTCACCGATCGAGATAGAAATATGCACTTAATGTTCTAAATCTCAGAGACATTGGAAACCAATCATTTTATTGTTCTAAAATTGAGTTTTGTTTTGAAATATATATTGTTTTTATACAAACATGATTGCAATACAGGTTTATATGCATATTTCAAGGTTTAACCTTTTGATTAGCAGCATTTAAATCGGAACATTAGAAGGACAATCACCAAAAATAAATGAACAGAAGGAACTCAAAATTAAGCAAGTTTGTACAAGAAGGCAAAATCTAGCACCGAGGATACCGACCATGTGCATTAAAAGGAATAAAACCTGGTGTTTTAAACAATTTTGCATTAACAATCGGAAATTTCAACGACAAAAACTATAAAGTTTATTGGTTAATTCGTGTCATACAAATCTGACGACTAGGCTAATGATTGTTGTCGAAGTTAAATTTACTGTAGACAAACCCTGTAAAGGATAGCAATTCAAACACTATATGACACTATATGACAAATTAACTTCTCTGCTCATCTAGAAATAAAGTTCCTGTATTTATCTTTTCTACGATAAACCTTGCCACACGAAAAACTAAAATGTCGCCTGAAAAAACTTCTCGAAAAAGCCTTTTCAAACTCAAGGAATTTTGTTGTTTTGGGTTATAATTCTACATTCTTTTCCAAAACATCTTTCAAAGATAAAATTTGTTACACACTGGAACAAGTTTGCAGTATGCTTGATTTCCTCATTGACAATGTATTTGTCACCTTCGGAGGAGAGATTTTTCAACAACAAATTGGCATTCCAATGGGCACAAACTGTGCTCCTCTCCTCGCCGATTTGTTTTTATACTCTTACTAGACTGAATTTCTTCAGGGACTCGTAAAGAACAAGAAGATGAAAGAGGCAAGGTCATTTAATCTTACATTCAGATATATTGATGATGTCCTTTCTGTCAATAACACTTCATTTGGTAGTTGGATTCCTTCAATATATCCTCCGGATTTGGAGATTAAAGAGACCACCGAATCTAATTGCTTCACGTCTTTCTTGAATTTGCACCTCGAATTTGACCCAGGTGGTCATCTCAGTACAAAAATTTACGATAAACGAGACGATTTTAATTTTCAAATTATAAATTTTCCTAATCTACAGAGCAATATACCTACTTCTCCTGCATATTGTGTTTATATTTCTCAACTTATTCGATATGCCAGAGCTTGCACACATTTCACAGATTTTTTGATCAGACACCAGTTTCTTCGTGACCGACTTTTGAAGCAGGGCTATAAGAAAATACGTCTCATACGATTACTAAAAAAATTCTTTCTTCGTTATCAGCCACTGGTAGAAAAGTTCAAAATTGAATTAAAAGATATGATAGTTAATTGTTTTAATTAGTGTTTGACTGGTCTGTTGTACTGAGATGATCACCTCAATATCCCTATTGTGTCTCACAACTATGTTGTGTTCTACGGCCATTACCGGATCCTAAGATCGCAATAGAAGAGGGGGGTTTGGCGCCATAAAACCTTGTTTAACCCACCATTTCGTTTGAAATGCCTGTACCAAAGTCAGGACCATTGCGATCCACCAGTTATCCGGTGTAACTGATTCGTTTTTGTCATTTTCTATGGACTATGAGATTGATCATTCAAGTTCGGCAGTTTTGTTATTACCTTTATGTAGCATGATGTATATCATAACACAACCTAAAAATCATGACCTTTGTGAGCAATTTGCGCATTAGACGTTACGCTCTGATTAAAAAAATCACGAAATACGCAAAACGCTGTTATCGACGATATAATATGAAATCGACTTAGACAAAATGTATTTTAGAAAAATAAATATAATATGATTGAAAAAATGCTTCTTAGTATTGTGAGCAAAAGAGTAACTTGTGTTTTTTTATGCTTATCTTTGTGTTTCCATTTTGATATGTAGGTGTAGGCTATTAAAAGTGTCAACGAAATATTTTTTATATTATTATGGAATTTTTGAAAATAAAAGAGTCAGTGCATGTATGATACCTTGGGTACGTTAAAACTTTTTAACGATCAACATGCCAAAAATGCACTTGACTGTACTTATTTTTATGTTAAAACAGGAAATGAAAAACTAAAACTAAATGTCAAAGCTGTTTTAAATCTTTGGAATTTATAAAATAACTTTATACAATTATAAGATTCCGGCGTTGAAATTAATTTTTATTGAAGTTGCAATTAGATTTATTGCAAATTTACTGACATACCGCACTACGGTTGTACTTAGTTTTGTGATCAAAATAACTGACATAGACAATGTAAAGATTTTGTAACTGCACGCCAACAATTATATATGCAGATTAACCGTTGAAACGTAGTATAAATGAGACCATTTTACACGTTATATGAAGAATAAATTAATGATTTTTTGCCAATTTATACAAGTGTTAGTATAGTTATAACTATTGTTAGTTTAAAACTTGATTAAGACTACAGGATTGCATGGGAAATGCTTTAAGTGTGATGAGGCATGAGTGGGTTACGAGATCTGGCAAAAATTGGAAATTACTTACATGCCCAACTGGCTGTTTTTCATTGTGGAATTTTTTATATTGTCGTTGATAAATGTAGACAATGTGGCGAACAATTATTCAACATTCAATGATTTATTCACCCGATAATTATACGGCACATTAGATTAAGACGATTATTAAATGTACTGCATTTCCGTCGAAAATTGAACTCAGCTCAGTGGAAGATGGGTTCTGAGCTGCTCCCAGTCATGTTAAACGTCACAAATGGTTAACAAATATATATATTAACTAACTAGTTTTGTGTGCAACAAGATGCAAATATTGTATGAGATATTTGAAGCAAGAAACTTATATTGTTTTTGCTAACGTAAAGAACTGTTGCCGTTTTGTCATCACATTCCGAATACTCTGCTCAATTTCACGTAGTCACTTTTAATTGCATTGTTTTGTTAATGTAAGCACACACAAGACATTCTTTAATTTGATTGGATTTGCTCTCATTTTCTGATAACAAGTAATTGTTCCGGGCAATTTCCTCTTGCCAAAATAGAATTATATAATGAATATGGCATTTGAAGCTGATAAAAGTAAAGATAATAGAACGGTAGAAAAGTGAGACGTTACCATGGCCATGGTAACGTTAAAGATGTTCCGATAAAAATGTTCATGTACAGTTAAAACTTTATTTAAACTTTTTGAACTGCATTGTCAATTAAATTAGTTAATATATAGTCAACGGGATTATAAACTACAAATATCACAACAAAGACGAACAAATGTCATAGATTTAGGAAAAAAAACACAAAAAAGAGTGTTTAAAGAATATCAATAAAAATTATGCAACACATTATTCTATTTATAATAATGATAAATCATTTTTTTTCAATGGCTTTTAAAAATCTCAGCGCTTTCAGAATGATTTTTTTTTCTTTCAAAATGGTTATATTCAAAATGATAATGTTATGCCCTGTTTGGACAACTTTTGCTCGGTATAACAAGTAAATTTGATAGTTAAAAGTAATGCCTCTAGTATGCATTTGTTGTTCTTCTGGTATACATTCCAAATGCTTGATTCGGGTTAGCTACTTTTTAACCCACAGTTTCACTAAACAAGTGTAACAAGTCAAGACTGTTTCAGATTCTATTGTCTCTCTACCATCTTCTGTAGGATGCTAACCCTCATGTGTCCCTTAGTAGTGTTCTCAGGAAAATTCCGCTATATCTCGGGGGGGTGTCGTTATATCTCAGGTTTTCTCTTGTTAAATTGAAATATACTCAATTTGATTTTTTCTGTGTGTTATTTTGTTAGACATTATCGATAAGTGGAAGGATGGGTCGAAATAAAATGTTCAACCCTCAACATTTTATATATGCCTTTCCTAAGCCATGAATCCTTTTCTCTAATGTTTTATTCTTCGTCTTTATGTAAGATTTTCTATGCCCAGAAGGTGGTTTTTCTTTCATATTTTTACAATTGTCTTTGAACCGTATGCAATTTATTTTTATCTTGGGTCAAGTAGTGACCACTGGTAGTGTTGAAAGCTGCTGTCTGTATCATAAGTATTTCATTGTGGATTTTTAAATTACAGCTTATATATGTAGGTTGTGTCGTGTACACTTACTATATATTTTGTTATATTTTATTTCGTTCTTTTCTTTTTATTTTCAATATCATTTTAAGACTATTCAGCAGAGATAGTATGTCATCTCAATATTTTATATATGAAGCTTATGATCATTAAACGACTATAAGACATATATATATGATATGATCACTTCCTTCAATGGTCTCTGAAAATATATTAAATTCAGATAAAATATAATGGTTTCGGAAATGAGAACATTTTTGGCCTGGCTTATATAGAACATTCTCTTCTTTAGGCGGAAACTGTAGGATTAAATAACTAAGATTTTAAGATAACTTATTATCTGTTATATATTTGTTATAAAGTTATATGTACACATAAAGTAAAGTCTGACCCCACCAAATCATTAGCACTTTGAGCACATTGTTGTTGGAAATATCTTGTATCAATAACTCTTTATTAAAAATTCAATGATTTGTGTAAAATAAAAAATCTTTGTAACATTCTAAAAAATGACAAATAAGCATCAAATATTTAAGGACATTTTTTGGCTGGGACGAAATTTCAATGACAAAAATATTAGAAATTTATTGGTAAAATCGTGTCAGACAAGTCTGACGACCTGGCTTGTGATTACCCTCGGGCACCTCTGGTCCACCAGCAACAGCCTTATCGAGCACCGAAGATAAAGTTGTGAAGTTTACTGCTGAGGTGTACGATGTTTTTAATATTTTGACCTTCCAATGTTTTGATCTTTTATCATTGTTTAGCTGTACATAACCATATATCATACTGGAATGGGGGATTGGTTTGTTTTTATTATCTTGTCATACTGTTTATATTAATGCAGTATTATAATTGTGTTTCTTTAGTACACGTAACATCAGAATCTTTCTTAAAACCTTTTCAAGAGAAATGGTCGATCCCTAATTGGTGTGTTTTCGTTGCTCATTGAATATGTGATTGATGAAATATGTCATTGGACGTTATTTCTGGGTTTGATTCGTTTTCTTAATATTACTGATGAAAAAAATGTGACAAATATCTTAAGCAAAACTAAAGGATTGTAAGTGTGAGTTTGTGTGTAACGCCCTTAACCGACGCACCTAGGCAGTCAGTTTTAATGGTGGAGGAAACCACTAACCTTGGAATGGTAACTGACAAACATAATCACAAAAAAGTTGGAGAAGTCCCTTTTTGGTGAATTAAAAACGGAACTCGAACACCATCTGAAAAGTGATAGGCTAATGATCAATAGTGTGATATTGAAAACATCGTTTTAGACCACTCGGCCACCCAGGAATTTAGGCCCAAAAAATTAAAGTAAGTTATTAACCTCAATGCCACTTAAGATTTTTAAGTAAATGAAAAAAAAAATACCTTGGAAGCAAGTTTGCAAATTTAAGACATAATATTTTGCCATTGTTAAACCAAAGACAAATGTTGTTTGATTATCCCTTTGTTGGCAGTTTGGTCGTTACCATACTTAAATCTAAAAATGAACGAAACCCGTGTTAAGCAAAAGTAGGCCGTCACCACTTGACGGTATTATGGAGACAAATTACAGGAAGAAGTTACGCAACAACGCATAAAACTGTCTCCACAGGGTTGATATTGTAAGGAAGAGACCAGGAAATATCTGTCTTTTTCTAAAATTACATGTTTGCATTACAAGAATTAGACATTGATTAAAGGAAACGATAGCTAGACTGGAAAATTAACGTAGACAAATTAGGAACATTAAACACCTCTCTCTGACATCAAATCTGAGGGCGGAGCCCGGAGATTTGATTGTCTGGGAGATGTATAATAAACTTTTACTGTTGCACTGTTTATTTCATATGATATCAAGAAATTTGGCATCATTGACATTAAGGCAAAAAAAATCAGAATGATAATCCGAGCATTGCCAACTTAGTTTTAGTAATCAGAAGAATAATTTGTCCACCTTCCCTAGTTTTCGATGATGTAATTATTGTTTTACATCAGTTTTAATAACTTGTTTACATCATCAACATTATTTACGACCAACTAAAAGATCATGAAAGTGTATGCGATTTACACTTTCAAGAGGCTGTAACCTCAATAGATTTTATCTTTATTTCATTGGTCAGAGCTCATTTTCCACTAGGCTGTCAGCCTGTCAAACATGAAATCTGATACAAACAACAGTATTAGTACACATGTACTATGTGGTGGATATTTCAAAAGGGTTTTATTATTTTGGATACAATTAGTTGTTCTCTGTAGATGGACTTTTTTATCTCCAATGTATGCAAGCTGTTTTAAGTTGTGAAACTGAAATAAAGGTAATAACAAAACTACCGAACTTGAATGATCAATCTCATAGTCAAGAGAAAATGACAAAAACGAATCAGTCATACCGGAGAATAGGTAATTCGCAATGGTCCTGACTTGTTACAGGCATTACAAACGAAATGGTGGGTTAAACCAGGTTTTATGGCGCCAAACTTCCCTCTTCCTTTGCGATCTTAGGATCCGGAAATGACCATAGAACACAACATAGTTGTGAGACACAATAGGGATATTTAGGTGATCATCTCAGTACAGTAGACCAGTCAAACACTAATTAAAACAATTAATCACCATATCTTTTAACTCAATTTTGAACTTTTCTAGTAGTGGCTGGTAGCGAAGAAAGATTTTTTAGGGATCGTATGAGACGTATTTTCTTATAGCCCTGCTCCAAAAGTCGGTCTCTAAGAAATCGTTGTCTGATCAAAACATCTGTGAAATGTGTGCAAGCTCTGGCATATCGAATAAATTGTGAAATATAAACACCGTATGCAGGGCTCTGATGATTATAAAAATTAATAATTTGAAAATTAAAATCGTCTTTTTTATCGTACGTTTTTGGACTGAGATGACCACCTGGGTCACATTCGAGGTGCAAATCAAAGAAAGACGTGAAGCAATCTGATTTGGTTGTCTATTTATCTCAAATTCTTGAGGATATATTGAAGGAATCCATCCGCCAAATGAAGTGTTATTTAGAGAAAGGACATCATTAATATATTTGAATGTAAGATTAAATGACCTTATCTCTTTCATCTTCTTGTTCTATACGAGTCCCTGAAGAAATTCAGTCTCGTAAGAGTATAAGACAAATCGGCGAGGAGAGGAGCACAGTTTGTGCCCATTGGAATGACGATTTGTTGTTGAAAAATCTCTCCTCCGAAGGTGACAAATATGTTGTCAATGAGGAAATCAAGCATACTGCAAACTTGTTCCAGTGTGTAACAAATTTTATCTTTGAAAGATGTTTTGGAAACGAATGTAGAGTTATAACCCAAAATAACAAAATTGCTAGAATTTGAAAAGGTTTTTTCGAGAAGTTTTTCAGGCGACATTTTAGTTTTTCGTGTGGCAAGGTAGTGTATAAAGTTGAAGAATCAAACGTTTCCAAAAAGTGAACCTCAAAACATGATCTAGATTTAAGATGATCTAACAAATCTTTTGAGTTCTTCAATATCCACATATGGTTGATTACACTACGGTTATAAATAGTGTCGCAGTATGCTTGTTTACCTTCTTTGACAGCAGACAAGATTTTAGTTAAATGGACGGACAGCTCTGT
Organism: Arcuatula senhousia; assembly: GCA_963971305.1. Lineage (NCBI taxonomy): Eukaryota > Metazoa > Mollusca > Bivalvia > Mytilida > Mytilidae > Arcuatula > Arcuatula senhousia. Next base: position 28,599,701 of record OZ020304.1, read on the forward strand.
AGTTGAACATGATATACCTTTCTTTGTACGGTTTTTGTGAAGTTTAGGTATCCAGTACAAATATGGTAACTCTTTATGTTCCTCTTTCATTTGAATATTGAAAGAGGACATAAAAGAGCTATGGTTTCATCTTTGTTAAATGTAGTCCGTTTGAATGTAGCTCTTGCGGAAGTATTACCATCAATGCCTAGTTCTTTTATCAGACAATTGTAATACTAGTAATGTGCTTTACATACCATGTTATTGGAATCCTTGTCTGCAGGCGTGACAACATACTTGTCATGTAAGGAAGAGAGACAATTGAGAGCTTCACGATCTCTTAATACAGAAGAAGGTTCACACATTTGCGAAGTTTGTCTATTCGGCTTCGTACAAGAGATCGGATAGTCCTTACCCAGTCCAACATGATTCAAGCTCTGGTTCTTGGTCCTTTTCTTTCTTTATCCAGGTCCAGCATAGTCCTCCACAGCGTCCATGATGATCTTAAAGTTGTGATTACAATTTATACGTCGTGGTTTTCTGAATTTAGGTCCATGGGATACCACATTACGCGATTAATCATTTTCAATTATCTTAAGATCACCCGTGATGACATGACCAGATGGACCATAGATAAAGGGAGAAGCATAGCAATCACATGTCGAGACTTAAGATATTCTTCAATGTTTAGGTCCTGCAATTCCGTTTTGTGGTTGAAAATTTTACTACTTATGGTTTTAGTGTAGCGGTAGGAAACAATTGGTGTTGACTGATTTTTGAAATATGCAGTAATTTGAGATGTCACTTCCTTACGATTTAAAATATTGCTGATGTTAATAGCATCTATCCCTTTTTTCCTAAATTGAATATGAAGAAATTTTCTGTCGTCAGTAGTAAGAGGTTCACTTCTTACAGGTTTAAAAAGACGGAAAAGGGCCACGTCACAGAAGATGCTAGTAAGTCTGTAAGAAGGGGAAAATGGATCAGTACCTCCATTTTCTAACCCAAGATCACGTAGGTATTTAAGTTTCGTGACTCGTAGTGAATAGCGAATGGTATGAACATGTTGGACTCCCTATGGTTGTTGTAGATTTGTTACCAGATCATCAAACGTGTCTGAAAGAGATCTGTTGCCAGTTTGACTGGCACCAGATCCCGGTTTGTATCGTTTGTGACCATGACTACGTTTGTGTCTACCATTAGAGTCAAACAGTTTTATAACATTCACCTCACTACATTGAGGACTAGAAAGGTTTCCTACTCCTTTGGTGTTATCATTACATCCATTAGGTGCTGCAGTACCTTAAGTTTTTATCCAGTGAAGCTCTCGTTTTTTACGGTGAGGTGTACTATGATTAGGACTGTTGGTGTCGCGGTAAATCGTTTCGATTAACCGAACTTTCATGTTCAAACATTGGTCATGGTTAGGTTGATTAAAGTGGTTATACAAAACCCGATAATCAGAATTTTTGGTGTCATACCTATGACCATTCATGCGAGAAAGCAATGATTTTTTGGTTTCACCGACATACAACAGTCCATACAAAGTACATTCAATTCCGTAAATGACATTTCCTGTAGAGCAGTCCAGAGGGTCGTGAGAAAGGGTTTGGTAAACATAACCGTTTATGTAACTTGTAAATTCAGGAGAAATAAAAAGGATATCACAGGTCTTGCAAGTTGATTTTTTACCGGTTTTAGATTTGCATGTCGAAATAGTAGGGTTTTAGTATGTCATGAGTTTAATAGAACATGGTTTGATAATTTGAAATGAATCTGATGTTTTGAAATAAAAGTTACCCTCTGGCTGAACAAAAGTCAAATTGGTGGTATCCTTAAGGATACATGTATTCATAGGAACAACAACTTCATTTGCTACCTTGTTCATAGAGGTAGCAAAGGAGGACCTTGGTAATCCGGGAGACGTCATAGCCGGCATCGAGTTCTGAATTTTGTAATTTTTCATAATTGCTAAAAAAGTTGAAAATATAGGCTTTGCCGTTGTAAAGACGTTGAAAATTCTTGAGATGTTTTGCCACAAAAGAAAGATTCAAAGTTAATACTACAAATATGTCGGTTTTTTAATGTTTATGATCATTAAGTGAAGCAAAAAGCAATGTGTTGGCGATGAAACTTAGAGACAAAAATTATCCCTTACTTAGTTGTAGATCATTTGTAAGCATAATTTCACAACTATTTTGTTTATCTCCCTAATAAATACTAATAATAAAACAATTTTGAAATCTTTCATTTTTTTTAGTTTTAATTGGACATTACATTTTGATCCTTTTTATACTACTTACTTAGACTGAGTGTGCTTTTAAGATAAGTTTTTAGAATCGTAAAACTCGTGGGGTATACATGCTACAAAATGAGTGACAAAATTCTTAAAATCCATAATGGTTTATTATGTGTCGTATGAAAACTTATGTCGTGATTATTTGCACATGTTACAACTAGTCAATGTTACACTATATTAGAATATAAAGGTAATTACAAAATTACAGAATTTAGAGGATCAATCTCAATGTCCAAGAGAATAGACAAAACATAGAAGACATGCCGGAAAAATTATAGATCGCAATGGTCCTGACTTGGTACATGCATTTGAAATGAAATGACGAGTTATAAAATTAATGTTATCAAATTGCATCCAAGATTACTGAAAGCATCTGTTTTTTCTGACCATTACCAGCAAAAAAAAGGCAATGTCGGAACACATCACTTATAATTCGACATTTCGTTGCTGTCGTATTTGTTAGCAAAACTCAACAATGGTCAACATTTCTTGCATATGTAACTTTTTTCAGAATATTTTCAAATTTGGTTTCGTTCATTATTGTAGAAACGATACGTGGGCCAAAACCCGAGGCAATTTCTTTTCTCCTTTTTTAAACAAGCATTTTTTGGTTGATCTAAATCTTTAGTTTTAATTTGAATCAATGAAAGCCTTATTAAATCTATGTAGGTCCTATGTACTGGATGATCATAGGGAGATAAATTACAGGACGATCATTTGCGACAACACGTAAAACTGTCTTCAAACTATATCAATTTTATTTACAAACTAGGAAATATGTGTCCCTATTTTAAATTACATGTCAGAATTACGAGGATTATCCACTTGTTGTGGAATGAACAAATTCAAGGTTTAACAAACTCAATCAATCAATTGATTTAGAATATATAAAACGTATAAATTTAATAGATAATGGATGAATTAATATGTTGTTTTGCTAATACATTTGGTTTATCTATAACATGTTTAATGATGCAACTGAAACATTGAGATTTACTAAAAGAGCTTTAAAAATAGATGTTTAGTAAAATTCAACCAAAATTAACTATATTGTATTATGTATGTAAGTTTATTTTATCTTAAGATTTAAAAAAACTTTAGCTCCTTCAATTTATTGTAAATAGATATATGTACTATTTCTGGGTTTCAATGTATTACTCTATCATTAATTATTCAATATCGCCAAAGATACCAGTTATTAAGATATGATTTTTTTAATTCTTACTAATATAATGTAATTTTAATCAATGATTAAACAATGAAAATTTATTAATATAACAAATCAATGTAATTTGAATCAATGATTAAACAATAAAAATTGTACGGATATTTAAAAGAAGCAGAGGTACCAATGGGGTATCCGAATGAAAAAAAAAGTAAACACCAGCAAGTACGGGACAAAAACAGACAACATGGAAACACAAAATAACTGAATATCAATCAACAACGCGAACTCCAGTCGAAACAAGAGTGAACTCAGGTGCTCCGGAAGAGTAAGCAGTTCCTGCTTAACCAAAACGTCAAGGAAATCTTTTAATTGTACACATACTAGATCAACATCAAATCAGTCGACTTCATCAGTCAACATTCCATAATAAGCTTCCATTTTGTTTTTCTGTAAAGCCATTAGAATCAAAGCTTGGCTCATGAAGTTCCTTTGAAGCCAGGTGTTGTACAAAATGTTTGACGTGATGAGGTGCAATGATAACGCCGTTTATATATAAAAAAAACATTATGTAAAATTAATTAATTATATAAGCAGATATAATGTTATAAAAGTCGAACGGTAGAGCTGAAATCATATTATTACAAAACTCATCGGGCTGATCTGATTATATGTAGCAAAATAAGATGTTGGAACTTCCTGGTCTTTATTTCACTTATCAATGTTATCTTATCCGTTAGCATAATCCTAATATGATAATGGCTCTGCCCTAAAAGCTCGCGAAGATACAAAATCAATATAATAGGTGCAACCAAAACTAGGTTTAACCTTAATTGGATCTGGAAAAAATGTCAAAATACCCTCGGCTGGATCAATAGCTAAGAGGGTCCATTTTTGGATAAAAATTTAATAATTTATTTGAAAAAAAATGTATTATCCGTAAAAACGCCAAAATATGGTTTGCGGCCGGGACAACATCATCCATAACTTAATCGATCCTTCAGTCACATCATATCATTCGACAAGCAGACGACATCAAAATGTCACCGCTATTCTGCCAGGTTTTGTTATATTTTTTGTATACCCGTATCTATAATTGCCAAGTACTGTCTGCAAAAAATTGATTTAGAAACCTGGTGGAAAATGACGACGTATCCAAATGATCATTTACCTTTGTCAGTTTGAGGGACCACATAGGATAAGGATGGATTAGGATTTTATTTTCAGATCAGGTAGGACCAAATTATCATACATATGTAGAAAAACAGTTGCTGATCACTTTATTTTAATGAATCTGTGTTATGAAAAGTTCCGAAAATTGATTGACAGATCCCACCATTTTTCTGCGCATGACTATGCACTATGGGTAATAGGTCACGAATTCTCGCGAGAGAAAGCCATATTTCTGTAAAAACAAACAAACTAGTGTTCGTTCATCAGATAGTTATTATCTATAATTGAGAAAGTTATTGTCATTAACAACAAGAAAAAGGTTTTGTTTTGTTACCGTTTGTAAATAAATAAGCGAAAATAAAGAATCTCGCTAACACGAGACCCGATATTTTCGTAAATTCCAAATGCATTCCGAGTAGCGAGACAGAATTTATTTTCAACCATCGTATTTTGAGTCTCGTGCAATTTGGCAGACTCTGTACAATAGTGAGCTTCGCTTCGCTCGCATATTACATGATGGTCAACATATTTTGCTGATGTACTTTTTCAAATTATTGTTCGCTGTTTTTTGTAGGTTGTATCTCGTAGATTTTTTGCCGGATTTCACGGAGTGAAAAATCCGGGTTATAAAATGGTGAATGTCGGGCGGGCGGCGGGCGGTAGGTGACGTGCGGGCGGGGAAAAATTTTTCGTTTACAGTTTTCTCAGCAACTACTAATCACAGCCACTTTATATTTGGTATACAGCATCAGGGTGGGGTCCCATAACGTTGGAAGCGATTTTAGGTCTGTCGCTCACAAACTTCCTTTTTAACGAAATCCGGCCATTTTTGACTTTGACAGATTTTCTATAAATGATTGTACTGTACTACCACAGGGAGATGGATGAGTTTTGAACTGTTACAATTCATGTTGAAAGTTTTTTAACAAGTAACCATTTAAGGTCATTTCCTACTAGCCTCAATAGAATTGTCTACGAATATGATATTTGAAACTGGTCAAATTTACAATACCAGGGTGGTCAAACCGACTGAAAGTGCAGAAAATAGAATGTCATCATGGTTGCAGCAAAACAAAAAAAAATCTGTGATTAATGATTTCTCACATAGATATATTCAGTAAAACGAAACTTAAAATAACAAGGAGGTAATTTAAAGACGATTTAGAAGAACATATACACTATATAGCAATTAAAAAAATATAATTCAATTACTTTTTTCTGGTAGCATATAATCACATGTGCGCGAATGAAAAATAATATGGGTACATGGGTATTTTTTTAAAAAATATATAGTTTCTTCGGAGAAGACATCAGACTTTGAATACAATATGAACTTGTGATGGCTACTTTGGTGTCCGACGTTTTCAGCTATCAAGGAAACCGTGATACAAATCATTCGCTATAAGTCTGTAGATATAAAAAAAAAACTTTACCTTCTAATACGAAACAAATGGATAGTAAAATAAACGGGTGAAGTGTGAAGCTTAGTTCTCACTGTAATAAAGCAACCAAATCATTTTAAAAAGCTTACAAAACCAGCGTCCTCCTTGAGGGTCAATTTCGAATAAAGGTAATAACAAAACTACCGAACTTGAATGATCAATCTCATAGTCCAGAGAAAATGACAAAAACGAATCAGTCATACCGGAGAATTGGTGGATCGCAATGGTCCTGACTTGGTACAGGCATTTCAAACGAAATGGTGGGTTAAACCAGGTTTTATGGCGCCAAACCTCCCTCTTCCATTGCGATCTTCAAGTCCATAATATATATATAGATACATATAATACTTTGACACTGTAAAATTTGCTTAACCCATTATATATAGTTACGTAAAATAGTGTGACAAACACAGAGCGACCAAGTGTGTACCCCAGGTGGCCAAATATGGTAGCCCTCGTCCGCGGGGGCCGCCAGGTCTACAACACGGAAACCCCGACCGCCGACCACAGTGGGCCATCGCGTGCGGAGAGCGCCACGCCCCACGCACGCAAAAGATCCCTCTGTGGACCGCTAAGTAGTGCACCACACAGGCCAAATTTTCCGCCCCAATCCACCCCCCCCCTCCCGCGGCTCCCCAAAACCTACCGATGAACCCATCCCCACATTTCATCCATCATCATCATTTCATGTCCATTGCACCATCCCTCCCACGCCCATCGCCTGCAAATAACCTATATAGCGTTGCACGGGCTTAAAACACCAACTCACTCACCCACTCACTGTAAAATTTTCTTGGAAATAAGTTTTATAAGTCGAACATGATATGAAAATTATCATAAACAAAATACAGAAGCTTTTGTCCGGAACTTTGTTGTAAATTTTATTAGAGAGAAACACAAAACCAGAAGAATTAAAGATCGCAATGGTCCTGACTTGGTACAGGCACTTCCAAAGAAATGGTGGGTTAAACCAGGTTTTTTGGCGCCAAACCTCCCTCTTCCATTGCGATCTTAGGATCCGGTAATGACCATAGAACACAACATAGTTGTGAGACACAATAGGGATATTGAGGTGATCATCTCAGTACAAAAGACCAGTCAAACACTAATTAAAACAATTAACTACCATATCTTTTAACTCAATTTTGAACTTTTCTACTAGTGGCTGATAACGAAGAAAGAATTTTTTTAGTGATCGTATGAGGCGTATTTTCTTATAGCCCTGCTCCAAAAGTCGGTCACGAAGAAATCGGTGTCTGATCAAAAAATCTGTGAAATGTGTGCAAGCTCTGGAATGTTAATAAAAGAATGAAGCAGATTTCCTGATTTGTTTGTGTTGCTAGGTACCGGTTTAAAATGAAATAAAATCAAATGACAGTATCAATACAATGGCATGACTTATGAAGTCTGCGGTCCATTATTTCAAAAAATTTATAACGGATGTCTTCTTCAGATAAGTATAGGAATCATTCTACAAACAAAAGTGTACTTTTTTTAATTTTTTCCCTCTTTTTCTTCTTTTTTTCTTTTAAGTTTAATGTTTTACCAAGTTTATTATACAGTAAAAAAAAAACTTTGTAATTTGTTTAATGGGTCATTCTTGATTTTTTTTAAATCAAACATTTTATGATTGTGGTGGAAGTGAAAATTGTTCACATTATCAAAAGAAAACTATAGGTCCGTCTGCTCGTTTCGAAGATATATGACGTCAATATTTTGGCGGGAAATCAGAATCCTCTAGATTTAACAGAACTTTACCATTGTGACATAATTTGCCATGAAAACATAAAGTTGTATCAAGAATTTCAAGAAATTTTATACAGTTGTTTTTCAAGGTCTATATAATCATAAAATGTCATAAAAAGTAGGGGTCAGTGTGCAATCATTTCTTCAGTAATTAAAGGTAAAGTCTAGAGGAGATCCGAAAATCGACTGTTATTCAAAAACATGAAGAGTGACCTTCCTAAATGAATATTTGAGTATTACACAGTTTGTGTGTTATGTTTCATATAGCGATTAATTAAGACCGCAAGGTCGCAGTGGAAGAGGGTGATTATTTATTTTTTCAGATTTCGGGAATATAACTACTTTTTTGTTACTTTTCTTTCTCTAGACTATTACTGTTATTCAATTTCTTCGGTATGTTTTGTCTTTTTATTCGGATATTTAAATTGATCCTACAATTTCGGTAGTTATGCTATTATTTTTACTGTAGTTTTGTTGTTTTCTTTATCATGATATGATATTTTCAGTCTTTTTAAAGTCAAGGCAGCATCTTATCTTAAGTCTTGTTTATAAAGCTTATGGTAATTAAATGACTACATGAAGTACATCTGATATAGAAACTGCCATCTTTACTCCCTGAATAGATATGAAATGCGGATAAAACTTTCATAAAGTCGGGAATAATAAGCAGGAAATAGCTTCGCCTGGCACATATTAATCTAACCCTTTTGATTTAATAATATTGTGTGATTGAAGATTGCAATATTGGACAAATGTAAGATGGTGCATACTTTAAGAATGAAAATATTACAATGCCTAAAATGTAATTTATATTAAATAAGTTAGCAACGGATAAATAATAAGTATTCTTCCAGTAATTATATATGGGGGTGGGGAGGAGGGGGTCCCGTCCCGAATTCCCGTCAAAATAATTTTATAATCCCATTTTCCCGGATAATAAAAACTACCGATCCCGAATCCCAAAAAATAAAATGCAGGTTCCCGTGTCCCGCTAGTCGCTTTTCCCGAATTCCCGTTAAATAATATGGTCAATCCCGGCGTCCCGGAAAAGGTCTTCCCGACCCTCATATATGAACCAAAGATAAACTGTTTTACCCAATTAGCATTTGTTCAAGGTCATTTGGTATAAAACTTCACATAAGAAGCGACAAATCTAACAAGCTTTTCACCATAAAATGTTGAAACTATATAAAAACAAAACAAAATGCTAAAAAAAGAAAGCAATTAGGAAAATTCCCTTAATAATACTAAGAACTTTGCCTTATGCTTTCCCTTAAACATTGTTCCTTACACAAATTCCATAAATAGGCTAATCGACAATGTGTATAATCTTTGAAACCTGTTCAAACATTGAACAAAGCCTTTAACAACATAGCTTTTGTATGTAAAGCACACTATTACAATTGTTTGATCAAAGAACTAGGCGTTGGTGTTAATGCCTTCACTAGTGCTACATACATCCGGACTTTATTTGACAAAAATGAGATCATTGCTAACCATAACTCCTTCATAACTCTTTAAATCATCATTTGAAGAGAAAGTTTTAAAGCTGGAATTCCATCATGCTCTACAACAGATTTCACAACCGTACAACCGTACAACTCACAAAACTTTTGTCTGCAGTCAAAGAAAGACAACAAATATACTGCAAAATTATTATTCTCATAGTGGAATAAATCACATGTGGATTTCAAATATCGATCATTTTCTGAAGTTCAATCTGTGAAAACGTTCAGTTTTTCAACTTTATCCACCACCTTACCACACGAGAAATTCAAATGTCGACTGATAGAACTTTCTGGTTGCATTGGCCTATCTTGCGTTGAGGGTACATTAGCCTGACATGTGAGTTGGTTAGTTTTTCTTCTGGTTTATGCTCTAACATTGGCCCTTTTTGCATGACATACATGGGTCTGTGTTATGGGTGTTTCCTGCATGGGTGGGTCTGCACAATTTATTGTGTTATTTCAATTGGTTCTTGTTTTGATTATGACTAAAATATTGTTTACTGGAAATAAAACAAACAACCAACCAGCAAACAAACTAATAAAAAAAGCATCCTTATTTTGTCCTATAATCCTACATATTTTTTTTAAACATAAAGATAAGACATGTTACACTATGGAACAAGTGTGCAGTATGCTAGATTTCCTTATTGACAACATATTTGTCTTTTTCGACAACAAGTTGGCATTCCAATGGGCAAAAAATTGTGCCCCTCTCCTAGTCGACTTGTTTTATACTCTTACGAGACTGAATTTCTTCAACAACTCCTTAAGAACAAGAATAAAAAAACCAAAATCCTTTAATTTCTCTTTCAGATATTTTGATGATGTCCTCTCTGTCTACAACTCTTCGGTTGCTAGATGGATTCCTTCAATTTATCCTCCAGAGAACCACCAAATCTACTTTCTTAACGTCTGTCTTGGATTTGCATTTCAAATTTGAATCGGATGGTCATCACAGTACAAAAATATAAGAAAAAAGAGACGAATTTAATTTTTTCAAATACTGTGGTTCCATTATTTTTCGTGGGGTATAAATTTTCGTGGTTTTCGTGGTTGGCCATGAGCCACGAAATTTGATTCCCCACGTATAGGAAATTTAACATTGATATGTATGCTGCAGAATTCAAAACCACGAATTTAAGATTCCACCAACTGATCTTTTTTAACCAAACCACGAAAATTGGTACCCACGAAAATAAATGAATCCACAGTAATTAATTTTCCAAATCTTGAAAGCAACATACCATCACCACCAGCATATGGGCTGTATTTTTCCCAACTTATTCGATATTCCAGGGCTTGTTCTAATGTATTAGATTTTTTATCCGACACCGTTGTCTCTGTGATCGGCTTTTGGACCAAGGTTATGATTAAATATGTCTCATCCGGTCTGTTAAAAAGTCTTTCTTTCAATATCAGCCACTTGTAGCAATATTTAAAATTATGTGACATGAAATGATTGTTTCAATTAGTTTGTGACAGTGTGTTGTACTGAGATAATTAACTCTTTATCTCTATTGTGTATCACAACTATGTTGGTTTTTTTGTGTAACTAGATATGGAAAACGCAGATTTGGCGCCATGAAACCTGGTTCAATCCACCATTTCTTTTGAAATGCCTGTGCCAAGTCAGGACACAATGTGATCTTCAATTTATCTGGTATTTCCTTGTCTTGTTTTGTCTGTTGTACTTGGATATATGAGATTGATCATCCCAATCCGGCCATTGTGTTTTTACCATTATTGAAATGAAATAGAAAATAGCGCACAACAGAGTTGAATCACACCATGGCCTACTATTTGGTACTTTGGATATCATTATCAGAAGGAACCTCGGAAACCAAGATAAGATTAATTTATTCGCTTTTGTAAAAAAATAAGTAGGACAACACCAAGGTGTATTTCTTTCATCCTTATTTAAGTGAACAAAACGGATACTAGTAATTAGTCTTATATGGAGATAAAATACACAAAGATCTTTCGCGACACCGCGTCAAACTGTCTCTAAACTGTTACAATTTTATTGAGGAACGAGGAACGAGGAAATATGTGTCTCTATTTCAAAATTTTCAAAATATATATCAAAAATTGCTCGCTAGACAGTAGCAAGCTCATTTCAAATTGCTTGTGATTTTTCAGTAGGCTGGCCATTGTCTAGCGAGCAATATTTGTTTATACAAAAGCGCATACCACAAAATTATGGAATAATTTGCCTCCTGATGTAAGAAAATCACAATCCGTTACTATATTCGAGAAGTGAGTTTTTTCTTAGAAAAAAATCTATTATGTTGGCCACCGTCGAGATCAAATTTTGCATGCTCGATTACGTATGGAGTGCAGGGGCGCTTTCCATTAGGCGGTTTGCACGTGTTGAACCTTTGATTCGTGTTCCATTACCTGGTTCGGCACAAGCGGTTTGCATCAAAAGACGATCAAGACGAACCAGTTACGACACAAAATAAGCCGTTGTGAACTGCATAATGGAAAGCTACCCTTTATTTCAAGTGACTTGGTCAATTCCTCATTATGTGTGTGTGGCGAAATCGAAAATTTTGAACATTTTTTTTAAAATGTACTCGTTATAGAGACTTCAGAAACGGTACATTTCTCTTTCAGAATTTACCAGTCACTGTTGATTGTAATACACTTCTTTTTGGTTTACAAGCCTTAACACATGGCCAAAATTCCAAATTATTCTTACAACTACAGAAATACTGAGTTGATTCGAAACTATTTACATTATAAGCCTCAATATATTTATCTTTTTATGTTTAATTTGTAAGATTCATTCAATATCCCCATTGAGTTTCACAACTATGTTGTGTTCTATGGTCATTACCGGATCCTAAGATCGCAATGGAAGAGGGAGGTTTGGCGCCATAAAACCTGGTTTAACCCATCATTTTGTTTGAAATGCCTGTACCAAGATCCACCAATTCTCCGGTTTTTCAAGATACGTTTTTGTCATTTTCTCTAGACTATGAGATTGATCATTCAAATTCTGTAGTTTTGTTATTACCTTTATTTATTGTATATCCCTATGTATCAAATCTTGATTGATTACTTATAAATTAGACAGCAATTTCATTCTTGAGCGTGCATTTCTATCATTTTGATACTTGTAAAGTTATTATTTAGGACACAGAATTAAAAAAAATTGCCTTGTTTCCGAATCCTTATATTGAAATATTTCGTTGTTACCTACTGTAGCCTTTATATCAAAAAGATACTGTTAAAACTATCCTGTGTTTTAGAAAAAAAATGCAATGTTTGTAGAAGTATAGCAAAATTACCGAACTTCGAGGATCAATCTCAATGTCCTAGAGAAGAGACAAAACAGGGAAGACACACCGGAAAAATTTGAAGATCGCAATGTTCCTGACTTCAAAAGAAATGGTGGGTTAAAAGGTTTTATTGCGCACCAAACTGGCGTTACACGGTTGTGAAGCCATAAAAGAGAAAATCCATTTATTCCAGATCGATATGAAACAACGCACTTATTCACGAAACGACCCGGTACGAACAGGTTAAGGTACAAAACGACGCAAGGTAAAACAGGTTTCGGTATGTTCCGATTTGATACGTACCGTGATGCAATGACATGTGGGAAGCAATGTGGAGTATTTCGCTTGTAATTTTTATATACAAATATCAAAATGAGTACAAAAACAGTCAATTTGTTAAACTGCGGTACATGTATATGCATATTTCAGGGAGTAGCCTTCCATCAGCAGCATTTCAATCAATACATTGGAAGGTCAACACTCAAAAACTAAACGTACCGGTATTGAAAGAAAAGTCCAAAACGTTCATGCCTGCCATATGCATCAACATCACAAAATATGTTAGCAGGCAGACAGACGTTGTTTGAAAATGAGAATTATAAATCTAAATTCTAACGAGGTCTGTGATGAAAAATTATCACGTTTTATATGGTATCAATTTTCGTGGTTTTTCGTGAAAGTTAAACATTGATCTGTACGCTACAGAAATTAGAAACAACGAGTTTAAGAGAGAAGCAGAAGTTACATTGGGGCATCCGAATGTTAAAAGTTCGAAAGGGCAGGGACAAAACACCAACAAGTACGGGACAAAAAGACAACATGTAAAACACGGAAACAGAAAACCTACTGAATATCAATTAAGGACGCAACCCAGTCGTGAATTCAGTTGCTTCGGAAGAGTAAGCAGTTCCTGCTGGCTATAGCACACCCTACCATTGAAACCGTCAATTTAGTGTGTCAAATCAGGTAAAGGAAAACAAAACAAAACCCAATGGCAAACCAACATCTGCACTCATTTGAGAGATCGAACTCTCATATTTTTCTATAAGCGCATGATGTATTCTGTAACTTTTCTTGAGTGAAGACAGCAACTGAGGAGCAACACAACCCTGTGTGAGCAAATATTGCGTCAGACGTATGTCTTTGCCAAGGAATTCGAGCTCTTGAATATCGAATCAATTGAAAATCCACAAACTGATCCTTCATCAAACCACGAAAATCCACAAACTGATCCTTCATCAAACCACGAAAATCCACGCCCACGAAAATAAATGAATCCACAGTATTCATTTCTATTATATAATCCATTCAATAAGTAAACTTAGTTTTCCTTGATTACCGACTAATTTTGGTTTGTTTGTTATTACATAATCAATTCATTGGTTCATTCTTTTCTCGTCTACACTCTTAATTTTGTTTGTTCATCAGCACGGTTTAGACAATTCTTATTAGAAAAGATTTTAAGTGCCGTCTGCATAAAATCTCCTCAATGTATGTCTGGTTATGTTATCAAGTGAAGGTTTCTGTCCTTAATGATTGAACTTTTTGAGGTTTCAGTCTCGTGGAAATCTCTTTTATGGATAATTTTTAAAGATGCCCAATAATTGAAATTTTTTAATAGATTTGCCATCTAAAAATATATTTGAAATTCATTTTAAAAAATTATTTTAATACAACCAGTAGTTTTTGAGAAATGAAAAGTTTTAATTTAAGACCAAATTGGACATTTGATCAAAATCAGAATTAAGCCAATTTCGGGGTAGGGGAAATGAAGTTCATTTTTACATTAAACAAATATCTGGTGGTCGATAACACTAAGACTTACTTTATCAACAATGAGTCTAAGAAAAAAACAAATATACAGAAGACCAAATAATCGAAATGCTGAATTTTCTTATCGACAACATATTTGTTCAGTATGAACGTGCTTTTCAGCAAACATAAGGGATTCCAATGGGCACTTATAGTACACCATTGCTTGCTGACTTGTTTCTTCGTTCATATGAAACAGACTTCTGACAAAAAAGATCGTAGATTGGCTTTGTACAAGGCTCTATGACAAACGTGATGACTTCAACTTTCCAATAGTTAACTTTCCTTTTCTGTGTACCAACATTCCGTCCGCTCCAGCGCATGGAGTTTACGTATCACAATTGATTCGATATTCCAGAGCATGTGGGGAGTACAACGACTTCCTTGATAGAGCTACACGGCTTACAAGCAAATTGTTAACACAGGGGTACGTTGCTCCTAGGTTGTTGTCATCACTCAAGAAATTTTACGGACGACATCATGTGCTTGTAAACAAATACGGGATTTCTATCTCTCAGATGAGCACAGATGTTGGTTTGGCATAGAGTTTTGTAATGTCATCCTTTCCGGATTTGACCAACACTTAATCGATCTTTGGCAACGTGACGAGTGTGCTATAGCAAGCAGGAACTGCTTACTCTTCTGGAGCACCTGAGTTCACTCTCGTTTCCACTTGAGTTCGCGTTGCTGAATGCGGTTTTGTTGTTATGTGTGTATGTTTTATGTTGTTATGTGGTTTGTTTTGTTGTGATGATATTTTGTCTGCCGGTTTTGTCTTTGTCTTTACGGTTTTATGATACTGATTACCCCTTTGGTACACCTTTGCTTCTCTCTCTTTTAACCTCACTTTCCGTTATATTAACGATGTCCTTTCACTGAACAATTCTCGATTTGGTGACTTTCTACATCACATATCCTCATGAACTTGAGATAAAAGACACAACACATTCTTAAAAGTCTGCTTCATATTTTGATCTTCATCTTGAAATAGATTCTCAAGCAAAATTTTTTAACAAATCTTTATGGCAAATGTGATTACTTCAACTTTCCAATTGTCAACTTTCCCTTCTTATGTAACAACATTCCGTCCGCTCCAGTAATTAAGTTTACGTATCACAAATGATTCGTTACATCGATTTCCTCGGCAGAGCGTCACGTTTGACACAAAAATTGTTATCATAGGGTTATTTTACTGTCGTCACTTAAGAAACTTTACGGTAGACATTTTGTACCAGTATACAATAGAAAATAAAGAGATGTGGAATAAGTGTACGCGACACAGCCCACAATTAAACGGCAATTTAGAAAAACCATAATGGAAAACCGCCAGCAGCCTTCAACGAGGCCATTTGGCACTGCTCGCGGTTCTGCAATTGGCCCATGGTCTAAATAAGATGCATATAATTCAAATCCAGCCCTGAAATAGTCACAGATAGACCCCCTTCTTAAAAAGGAACAGAAAACATCAAAACGACAAGTACAAACGAAAGCTTTGTCAAAGATTCCTGGCTTAGGACAGGCACATGTAATATGTGGCGGGGTTAAACTAGTTTTTTTGGGCCCAACCTTCCCCCTATCAATATTCCTAGACAAAGCACAAAAACTAAACACACAATAAAAATCAAATCGATCAAAGTCCAATTCTACTAGAGAGAACCTAAGACAAAAAACAAGATAGGATAAATATAGGATTTGCATCTCTCAGATGAGTGCAGATGTTGATTTGTCATAGGGTTTTTTGTCTTCCTTTACCGGATTTGACACACTGCATTGGAAATTAGCAGTGCGACGGGTGTGCTATATCAGGCAGGAACCTTTTATTCTTCCGAAGCACCTGAGTTCAGTCTCATTACGCGTTGTTTATTGATATTCAGTAGTTTTCTGTTTCCGTGTTTTATATAATGTCTGGGGTTTTTTTTCATCCTGTCCTTGTTTGTGTTTACTGCTTTTATCTCTGCAATTTCGGATTTTGACATTCGGATGTCCCATTGGTACCTCTGCTTCTTTCAGCAACATACAAATGTAAAAAAAATATGACTTGGGTTCGCGTTGTTGATTTAGGATGATCGCTGTTCAAGTATTGAGATTTTTACCATTTAAATGGGAAATTAGTTTTTGCCAGTAATCCGCTTTTTTAAAATTAATAGGCTTTATTGTGACTTCAAAAGCCAATTTACAAACTTATGAAAAAGTCGGAGAAAACCTTTTCCCGCCTAATTTTGGAAGCTCATTATCTCGGAAACGTGTTCAGCAACACAGCGCATTTAAGGCTGAATATGACTGTATTTGGCAATAAAACTCTTTTCGTCAACCAGATGTGAAATATAACCAATCAACAATCAAAATCAAGTAATTTATGAGAAAGTTTAAGGTATTTGTGATATATTGATATGGGACGAAATATGTGAGGGACGAAAGGGGCAAAATCTTGGGACTAAAGTTTTGACTCAAAAGTTCTAGGGCAAGCCGGGGTCTGTTTTCATTTCTTTTCCAGTTGCCCTGGGCTTGCTTTTACAGAAGCTTCTTTTAATGAGTATCTCTTTTGTTCTATGAACATGAGGTGTGTTCACAAGTGCACCTGTTTTTGCCATTGTGAATTAAGCCTCTTGTTCTTAGAACAAAATAGTTAATCACAGAAAGAAAGTTTCTAAAAATGAAAGTTCGACTTTATTCAATTAGTGTCGTATGTAAGATATACATACAAGTCCGAAGCATAATATCGAGAATCTGTAGGTGTTCTTTATCTCAAATTATTTTAAAATGTTTGATCCGAAGGCCATTTAATAGCCATTTGACAATATTAAGCATCTATAAAATTTGTTGAACAGTATTTAAAATAATAAATTCTTTTTTCTAGTTTTTAATTAATTCCGGGAACACCAAAAATGGTATATTGACACAATAAAGTTACTTCCTGATTCATTTTGTCCCTGAGTGAAATAACTCCTCGGCAATTAAATTTAAGACCTGGCAATTATTAGATAAATATAGGAACGTTTAAAAGCATAAAACAACATACGTAAGTTTGGTTTCCGACCGCATGTATGATGCTTCAGGAAAGTACTTGTTAAAATGTTAAAATTCAAAATAACAAATAAATGTCGAGGTAATAAACTTGTCCATTTTTGAGGCGCTTTTTCCGAAAGATTGTAAATAACAAACACTGTATCAAGACATGTGGAGAAATCTTTGCCACTCTTACATCAAACAAGTCCCAATATTTTAATTTAACAGGTGGTTAGCAAAATATCTAAATAATTTGATTTGCAAGTAAAGCTTCTTGCATTGGTCATTACAAATTATACGGCTCATAATCATGCATGTAATCTTCAGAGTGTAATCTAGCATGATTGATATTTCTTGGCATGAAGCAATACAGATTGTCGCACGAAACCAATTATTTCCCTTTGTAATACATGCTTAAAACTTTTTATTTTTTTTAAGTAATGCTTTTATTTAACTGTAATATATAAAATATTAAAATAAATACACAAAATGGAGTTGCCGAGAATGTAATTTGAATACTTTAACAAGTCTCCGCATTCAAATTGAAAGCAAGAACTATGGCTAAAACACCTTTCCGAAGAAAAAAAGAAGAGACCTATTATAAAGAAAATGCGAAAATACTTATTTAAAATCAAAGACTTAGACTTTGACTTTGAATTTGAATCTTTTGATGAGATACCTTTGATGTCATCGAAATACGGCGATTAAAAATAAATTTCCCGGAATATTTTTCCCGTGCTCATAGCATGCGGGACTAACATATAAAAGCGTAACGCTTGCAACGAACAGTTTCTGTTTTAATCGTTTATTTTTAAATTAAATTAAGTTTGTTTTTTGGGGGGAGGGGTGGCCGGGTGACCGGGGGGGGATTATTATGTTAATAAAGTAAAACGTTTAGGTGCATATAATTTAATAAGTCATGCACCTTTTTAATTCGTCTAAGTAAGTTTTATTCTTTCTATTTCGTTAGTTCAAAACCCTTACCATGTGGAGAAATGTTTGCCACTCTTAAATCGAACAAGTCCCATTATTTTAATTTAACAGGTGGTTAGCAAAATATCTAAATAATTTGATTTACAAGTATAGCTTCTTGCGTTGGTCATTACAAATTATACGCAATGAGCCAGGGGTAAGAAGAAGCATATAGATTTGAACATTTTGACGATCTGAAAGAAGCAGCAATAAGCCCTAATGATCCAGTATAGTAAGCAGCTCTTGCTTGCTATGGCGTTTGCAAACGCCGTTCATTGGTATTGTTTTAGGGTTAGACCTTAAATTCATGGCAATAACCCGGAAAAGTACTCTTTTTCACGTCTAAGATTGGAAAAAATCATGCTAACTTTTTAAGCTTTGATATAATAATCCTCTTTATGTGTAAGAAGCGGAAGTAGGCCGATGATACTTGTATCAATTTATTGCATGTTTTAACTATAGAAAGTCTGCCAATCACACTCTGCCTGACAAGGCTTGAATGATTTTCAAATTGGAATTATTAATAGATCATACTTTTAAAATATATGTGACAACAAATACAAAATGTCGACGCTTCTACTCGATTGCATTATTTCAGATTAAATTTGTCATAAAAAAGTCTTTTTTATCTTTTTGATCTATTATTGAAGCAAGACCTCAGAAATGGTTCAGTTTTGTCAACTGGTGTCTTATTTATTTATTTATTTATTTCATTTTTGCATCATGTGTCTTGATCGTTTGAATGAATTAATTGAGAAATTTTTAATGGAAAACATTTGTACCGGTAACCTTGAAAAAAGGAGCAATAAATAAACAATTCATTCGGTTTGATGACCCAAAAAATGTATAAAGATGTCTTTTGTAAAATAATAAGTCCTATTTAAGGTCTAATGAAGGTGTCAGTGATATAAAGCTGTCAGCAGATGTGGTTTCTACAGTTAAAAACTTGAATGAACTTAAATTTCATAAATCTTCATTTTTTGATATTTTACTATAAAGGTTAATATTTCCTAAATATGTATATATTTCAGAGAACAGAACTGCGTTACAAACTTACGTTGAAAAGCACACGATTATGATTAAGTAATGAATTGATATATGCAATTTCAGCTTTATTGATAAACAACCTGCATATTGTTTCATATGACAGGATTAAAACTATAGAAATATTTTACTTTATAAAATCCCTTGATTTAGGAAAACTCAGGATATAAAAAAGGAGTAGATGCTATTTCCAATTTTGTTGAAACAAATATCGATGGACTGATTCAACATTGAGAGATATTTTAAATATATTGAATACCAAAGCACATTTTTAATGAAGCGTTTAATGTTGAAAATGTGCACAAAGGTCCACGCTTTTACACACCAATAAAACTCAAAGATATTGAATTCAATGTTTATAATTACATTCCCATAAAATATGTTAAATGTTTGCGCAGAAAATTGCACGATACGCATGGTTTAGCTTCTTTAGATTACTCCGCGCAAGTCGTTGTTAAGGTTGCACGTGCGAGTGAGTTTCAATGAGAAATAAAACCGTATTATTAACCAATCGAAATTGTTGTGATAAATTATAATGTAAGCATAAGGTGTTGATCTCATTTTCCGTAAAATTTTAAATTGTTTATGGTCAATTCTTTGCCATGAAGTTTTCTAATAAATATGACGTTTGAAACCATTTATATTTAGGATGGTTAAACTAACAACCAAAAGGATTAAAAAAAACAAAATGTCATCATAGTGACTTCAAAACAAAAACGTCTGTAGTTACCGTGATAATAAATCACATAGAGTTGGTTATGCATTTCTTATGTGTATGTCATGGAATGAGCAACAAAAGACTAGAGCTAGAAACTATTGCTCAGAAAAAATGTATAAATTTTACTGCTTTAGATCCTAGGGCAAAACTCATTTGGTTAGTTACAAATGAGGACTATGACATTCTAAATTCAGTTTGTACATTCCTGACACATATATAATATATATATATATAATTCTCATAAATCCCTATCTACTGGTCTACCACGCTGGTATGTGCATGTAACTTAAGCCAATATGATATCAATGAGAGCTCTGAGATTATTATCAAAAATAGATAAATATGTAATACTGCAGTTCTTAAGCACCGTCCCCTGGTGACCACTGCATTCATGGAACAACTTTACTTCCATTTGTGCTTTGGTCACGGGGAGAACTGTACAGTATATACAGACATAATTTAAATAATATATTATCAATGCTGCTACTCTGGGTGTAATTATTGCAGTCCTAAAGCACCGTCCCCTGGTGACCATAGCATGTATATGACTGAATCTTATATATGTGCTCTGATTACAGGGAGGGCTGCTAAAATAAAAAGAAAATAATATTTATAACACTCATTGTTGTAGCTTGAGGTATTAATTATTAATCTCTATTTATATCCATGCTCCCATCTATATATTTTATATGGCTTCATTACCCATTACAAAAAATGTATATATTGTCACAATCATACCTTAATTTTGTATACTTTATTATTTTTTGTTGTTGTTGCTTTACTGTTATTTATAATTAATCATTGTACTGATCCTGCCCCTTGAGGGACCTTAATTGGTAATAAAATATGTCTTATGTCTTATGTCTTATGTCTTATACATGGAATATACAAATAACACAAAGTTCCAGACAATAAATTTTGCTACGCCTGACGCACTTTTCGTCTATTCAAGACACATCAGAGGCTCTCTACCAAAAATAATGAAAAGCAAAATACTGTATCTTTGTTAGCAATCAGATATTTTAGAGGCGATATAGAAAAACACATAAGGAAGACAATTATATCCTAAAACTAAAAGATTCATTTTTTTATTTTAGATAAATTATTAGAGATTTATTTGTCTTAAATTCATCATTTTGAATCAAATTAGCAAGGATGAAAAAGAACATCTTTAGGGACAATCTTTTTTAAACAGCTCTAGTAATCTGGAAGATCAAAATACTGTATTAGTCTATACGAATATAAGATTCCGGCAATGAAGACAACAATCAACGTTTTTTCTTATCAGACATGATGCTCTATCATGGAAATTGTCATATCCAATCTATGTAGTGAAATGTTTACTTCCTGAGACTCAACATTTTTGAAGGGTGCCTTGTTAGAAAGGAAAGAAAATGAACGGAAAGTAAGAGTAATTATGTTTGTAATAAAGCTTTGTAAAACGTCTTCCTTAAATATCAGTTTCGAAATAGTTGGCTAAATTTGTAAAAGGCTTCCTCTAATCTGCTGTGGCCTTATAAGTTGCATGTTCTTAGTTACAAAACTTCACACCTCAAGGTCACTATTAGAGACGGGGGGAAATGGTTCCATAAAACTTGGTCCAACCTACCATTTTATTCAAAGCAATGTTCCAACTCCAGACCTTCTACACTTTAATTTCTTTAGTATATGTATGCTACTTTCTTTTAATGCTCTTTTTCAGGATTGACTATCCTTTCGTACTTCTGATTGTTTCTTTGCTTTCCATACAATTTGTTTGTAAGCAATTTAAAGTCTTTTTAGCGAAGTCAGTGTGTCATCTTAAAAACATAGAACCTATCATTTTGGCAATTTTTAAAAAATAGTAAAATTCACTTTATTTGAAGAATACATTGTAAAACCTTTTAAGAAACTGTTAAATTTTTAAAAAACCTATCAGACAGTATTCTTTTCGACGGAAAACTGATGAAAAAACGCAGTGTCAAAAAAGAGGACAACCTAACTATAGAATGTAAACACTTGTCCAGTCGATTTGTGCAGGTTTTTGGCGGAATTGCTCAAAGTATGGTTAAAGCATGAAATTTGGCATGGTGGTAGAAAATAGCATACTAAACAATATTAGCTATGGACCCAACTCGAAAATTCAAAATGGCGGCCATTTTAAAGATGGCCGCCTAATGGAATATAAAATTAAGAAATAAATCAAATAAAAATTCATTAAAAATTGTACTTTGAAGATAAACCCACCAAATTGTGTAGGATAGTAGTGCAAAATATTCTAAAGAATATAGTTGAAAACGGTTTGCCTTATATTAAAAATGGCTGTCATTTTAAAGATGACCGCCTCAGGAATAGCATATATGATCTACTTTATGAAATCATGTTTTATTCAAAGTTATTTATGCCCCCAAATATGAATAAATGCAATTGATAAGTGATCACACAAATTTAAAAGAAGAATAAAAGGAATCTCTATTCTGTTTGAAGATATCAGACGGGGAGTGTACAGAAATATTTAAATATCTATCTAATCGGAGTAAAATTGTGTTTACATGTGAATATTGTCATATAAGCACCTGAAACAATGATATATATTCAGCCTGCTGCAGACCACCTTAATACGCTCCCGAAGGGAGCGAAAATGGTAGAAATGTCAATATTTTAGTTGTACTATGAGCTGAATTTTCCTTCAACGTCTGGTTTAGCACGCGTGCTTTCCCGAACTATCTGCGTATTTTTAACGATTTTTCTTTAAATTTTTTAGACGTCATTAAACGCACGCGTGACCCACAAAAAAGCTAGTTTGTTTTTAGTTTCGAACAAACAAAAATGAATAAAATTAATTGTAATTTCGGGAGTGTCACAGGTTTGACCTGCCTCATATTATAGACTGTTCATTGCCATCTTAAAATGAAAATATCAAAGCCATAAAGACCATGAAAACTGACCAACGCCAGACTCAGAATTTACAAAATGTATGTCATTATTTAAATCGAAATCCTAAAAAAAACAGCTTAAATACTCAAACCCATGACACAGTGGAACTCCCACAAGATTGGAAAAAGAATACATAATTTAAGTTGTTAAAAGGGGAGATTAAATCGATTGTAAAAACTTTAGAGCATTATTGTTACTAAATCCTTTATAGAATAATTCTATGTCGTATTAAAGCAACTTCAGACAAAAAAACTGCAAGACCAGAATTGATTGGAAAAAAAAGAAAAATCTTGCATTGAACAGATAGTCAACCTGCACATCAAGCAGCCAATTCAATGAAACAGTCTCCTTTATATCTATTACATAGGCTTTCGATATCCTTTATCGAGAAATTCTGTGGAGACTTGCGATCTATGGAATTCCAAACAGAATTGTTACACCAATAACGAATTGTGTACAGCTCTAGGAACGAAATGTCAGGTAGTGCACCCGCGAGATATAAGTAAAGATTTTAAAATACGTCTAGGTTTTAGACATGGCTGTTTACTTTTCTTTTCTTTGTTTCTTTTGGCCATGAATTGATTGGATTATTAGATAATCACACAAGAGAAGAGGAAATTGAATCCACCAAATGTAAGAAAACATTGAAATGGTTGAAAATGCTTAAACAGTAATACGTATAAAAAGAGGAGACCACAATGAGAATTAACAAAAACAACATCAATATCAGCGAAATAGATGCACTCACCAAAAAAAAAAGAACAAGACTCACGTTGAGAGAATAACATTTAATTTCTATATATATAGAAATTGTGATTATCAACTTTGGTGCAACAGATGATGAAACGGCCCTTGGAATGCCTGAAAAAGCAAGTATTTGTAAAGACCAAGCTAAGTAAATTAAGCAGTTACTATAAATCAGAGATCTGTATTTAGCATACAGGGCTATGGTTCGATCACTCTTGCTGTACGGATCAGAAACATGGAGCCTCACAATGGCCAACATGCAGAAACTTCAGGTAATCAGATACAAATGTCTCTGATCCATCCAAAAGATCGCCTAACAAAATTACCAACGAAAACAGGCCAAAAAAAACACCTATTGTTCTCGAAATAAAGAAGGGTAAGCGGAAGTGGCTGGGGAGCAACCATTTGATTTTTATGGGGATGGGGCTATGGAGATGCTCTGCCTGGATTTTTTTTGCGTGCACTTAAAATTTTTAAAGGTACAATAATGTTTCAGCACAAAACGCAGTCCTGCCTTTTTTTTAAATTCAAAGTACTGTCATGCCTTTTTATTTCTGTTTTTTTGCCATTTTGCCTTTTTTATTTCAAATTTCGCCATAGCCATCCCCCTTATGGTCGCTCCCTTTGGTAGCACATTACGCATAGGAAAAACCAGGCCATACAATTGACATTACAAGGAAAAAGAAAAAAAAGGGGGTGACCTAGACTGACATGGAGGATATACAAGAAAAAAATGATTGAGAATGGTTACATGCGGAGCAGCAACAACTTTCAAAGGACAGAGGAAAATTGAGAAGCATTGCCAGAAGCCTATACTCCATTGGGGGTAAAATGTCTCAAGTTGAGTCATAACTAATAGGGTCCATAAAAGAAGTACCCCTATTGCAGGCTGGACAAATTGATACACATATGGATAGACAAAGTGACACCGGAAAAAATGCTTATATAATTCTTCAAAAGGTAGGCTTTAAAAACAACACTTCGAGTTGATAGTTCCAAAGTTAATATATAAATACTTCTGCCATACTGCCAAACAACGTTAACATCTAAACACAATTTTACCACAATCAGATTGATATGATTAGATCTGCAGTATATTCCTGTACACTCCCCGCCTGATACTTTCAAACGGAATCAAGATTATATTCATACATCTTATTTAATTTTATTTAGCACATATACATTGTTGTTTGGACCTATTTGGGTCATAAATTACCTTGAATAAAATATGATATGATTTCGTAGGTAAATATGCTATTTTGAGGCGGCTATCTAAAATGACAGCCATTTTGAATTTAATGCAAACCATCTTCTAATATATTGTTCAACATAGTTTGCACTGCTATTATACATGATTTGATGCTTCTATCTTCAAAGCAGAATCTTTAATGAATTTTTATTTGATTTATTTCATAATTCTATATTCCATCTGGCGGCCATCTTGAAAATGGCTGCCATTTTGATTTTTTGAATTGGGTCCATAGCTTATATTGTTTAGTATGCTTTGTTCTACCACTATGCTAAATTTCATGCTTTTACCATCCTTTGAGCATTTTTTTCACAAATCGACTGGACTATTGCGGGTACTGGTAAACTGAGAAACAAAAAGTAACCAAACGAAACGGAGCTGTACAAAAACAATATCGGTAAAGAAGGAAACGTAAACAGTAAAATTAATAACCGAAATCTGTATTAAGAAAGGAAACGAAATCAAGCGAAACTGGTAAAAAGGAAAATTGAATCGATTTTAGCCGACACCAGTCGTTTTTCTTAATTTACCGATTTCGTTTTCTCTTCGCCTCGTTTGGTTACATTTCGTTTCTCAGTTTAACAGTACCCAGTTTACCAAATGTAAATATTTATGATGGACAATACTTAATCAAAGCGAATAATTAAATTAAGATTATTTTATAGAAAACTGCAAAACATTGAGTTTTTATGTAGGTAAATCAAAGTTTTAGATAGTATATTTTTAATATATGTACTTTTCATTCAATGTAAAAAATTGCGAAATTGATAGGTTCTATGTCTTTATCATATTATATATGAAGCTCTATAACTATTGTTATTATAAAATGACTACAAGAAATAAAATGATATGATTACTTCCATCACTGGCGCCTTAAAAGATAAAAAATGCAAATAAAATATAATGGAGTCAGGAATAATAAGACGGAGATATCTTGGCCTGACACATATAAACTAATACCGTATAAGTGGTTATTTTTGCGGTGATTTAATTTTCGCTTAATTCGCGACCAACAACGGGACGCGAAAATTAAAACTCGCGAAATATTAAATGCCTATATAAAGTGTTATAATATATTCTAAACCGCGAAATATATATTATGCGTAAATAAAATCATCCCCTTTTTCAACAAAATCGCAAAGTTCTCCACCCGCGAAAAGAACCACTTATACGGTAGTAGAGTGACAAAACAAGAAAAGAACGATTAGTTTTTGAGTTTAAATGACCCACCTGTCACATGGAATTTGATTGTCAAAAAAATAAAGATTAATTATTGAGCTTCCAAAAAATGTTGGTCGTCGCATTAAAATGTGGTGCCATCTGATGTTAAAATTTACTTTTTTCGAAGGAATCGCCATTTAAAAGCGAGCACAGCTCGTAGCAGGCTAAGTGCCTGCGAGAGCAGAGAGCTCTTCAGCAAGTTCAGCGGGAATGGGGTTTATTAGATGAGATATTTTGATTTCTAAAAGGTTTAATTCCTCAACTGAAGCGTGGAACTCAGTCATATGAAAGCAAAAAGAGCATCCATCTGTTCTGTTTCATGTTGTAATATGGAAAGTTTTTTCACATGAATTTACAAAATATTTTTATCAAACTTTAATGATCGGAATTATGCTGTGCTCGCAGTTAGGCAATGCCTATTTCATATTAGCCGAATGACGATAGTAAGCCTATGAATGTGTTGAACAATATTAGAATAATAAAGTTTTTTTCTAGTTTGTAATTAATTTTGGGAACACCAGAGATGGTATGCTGAGACAATAAAGTTACTTCCTGATTCTTTTTGTCCCGGAGTAAAATAAATCTTCAGTAATTAAATTTAACACCGAATAGTTAGGAAATAAACGTCTGGAAATGTAGGAAACATTTATATTAAAAGGATTAAACAATATCTGTAAGTTTGGTTTCCGACTTCCTGTAAGTAAATTCTGGAAGTTGCTTGTTAAAATGTTAAAAATGAAAATATCAAATAAATATCGAGGCAATGAATTAACTATTTTAAACTCATCAGAGGCACTCTTTCCAAAAGAAAATCATGATAAACATTGCATCATTATGAAAGAAGAGAACAAAACAAATTTGCAAAATTGAAACCCAAATTATGACGGAGTCAAAACCATGACGACATGTTAGGAAGATACTTTTAAATTTGAACATTTTGACGTTCTCAAATAAGCAAACATATACCAAAAGGGCAGTCGAATGCCGGATTAAACCAAAAACATAACAAAATCGGTAGACATATACAAAACAAAAGCATACAAAAAAACACATAAAACAACAAAATTGCAATCAGGAATGTGAACTCAAGTCAACACGAGAATAAACTTAGGTGATCCGATAGAGTACGCAGTTTCTGTTTGCTATATCACTCTTCACTTTGCCAACTATCGATCTACAACTGTTAAAATTTTGTTAAAGACGACGATACTAAACTTTTTTGTCAAACCAATATATTTTCTCATCTAAGAGATAGAAATCTTTTATTTTCTGCAAGCACATGGTGTTTTCCGTAAAATGTCTTGATTGGTAGCTATTGAGCAACGTTTTCCTGCGATATCCATTTTCATACTTTTATTAAGTGTGTCCTCCAACACAGAATTGCAAATGTCGTTAATTTATATTGTTTTATCATAAGATTTTATAGTGATGACTATACATTGTCTACCGGAAAACCATTATTTTGACGTCTTAGATAGCAAAATCATGCTTACTTTAGAAGCTTTGATATAACAATCCTTTACATGTCTAAGAACTAATATGTAGGCCGATGATACTAGTATCAATATAACGTATGCATTAGGAAGTTTGCAAATCACATTCTTTCAGACAGGGTCAGATGTAAAAGGAGAGTTGAACAAGGCTTAGATGATTTTAATTAGGGAAGTATTAATATGACATTACTTTTAAAATAAACGTTGATTTGCAAAATAGCAAACCTTCTACTCAGTTGCATAATTGTAAATAAAATGTGTCATAAGATAGTCCTATTTTTTCCTTTTTAATCCTTTATTGAAAGCAAAACTGCAGAGAAGGTTGAGTTTTGTCAACAGTACTTGGGGGTGTTGTTTATTCTTTTTTTTTTCATTTGTGGCTTTTGTTGTAAGTTTATCATTCTTAAATTAGTTGTTGATCTCATTTCCCATAAACTACTAGTTGATTGTGGTCATTTACTTTTACCATAGAGCTTTATTCTGAATATGATAATTGAACCCAATAATATTTACCGTGGTTAAAGATACTTACAGTAAAGGCAACAAAATGTTATCATAGTTACATCAAAACAAAAACATCTAAGAGAAGCATAAGTAAACATATGAAACTTTATAAGAAATTATACATTTTAGAGGCATATAAGGTAAAACCAAAAGATTCTTTTTTTTTAATTTAAGCAATGTTATTAGAGATTTATTTGTCTAAAATGCATGAAATTAAGCAAATTAGCAAGCCGGAAAAATAACATCCTAAGGGACAATCAAACACATCTAGTTATCTGGGAGATTCAACTCCTGTATTAGTTTCTACTTGAATATGAATTCGTCAATAAGGACAACAATCAACGGGTAAAATAACCTTGTGATAGCATTTTAGAATAATAGATATGATGCTCTATCAAGGAAATCGTCATATCCAATCTATATAGTGAAATGTTTACTTCCTGAGAAGGATCATTTTTGAAGGTTGCCTTGTAAGAAAGGAAAGAAAATGAATGGAAGTATGAGCTATTATGTTTGTATTAAAGCTATTTTTAACGTCTTTCTTGAATGTCAATTTCGAAATAGTTGTCTTGATCTGTAAAAGGCTTCCTTAAATCTGCTGTGGTCTTATAAGTTACATGTTCTTAGTCTTAATATACTGTTCAGCAAAGTCATTCTGTCATCATAACATCTTATATATGAAGCTCTATAACTATTGTTATAGAATGACTACAAGCAATAAATCCGATATGATTACTTCAATCACAGGCGCCTTAAAAGATCAAAAATGCAAAAAATTTATGATGAAGTCAGGAATAATAATCCGGAGATACATGTATCTTGGCCTGACACCTATAAACTAATAGTAGAGTGACAAAACAAGAAAAGGCCGATTAGTTTTCTAGTTTAAATGACTCACCTGTCACTTGGAATTTGATTGTCAAAAAATAAAGATTGATTATTGAGCTTCCAAAAAATGTTGGTCGTCGCATTAAAATATGGTGCCATCTGATGTTAAAATTTGCTTTTTTCGAAGGTACCGCCATTCAAAGGCGAGCACAGCTCGTAGCAGGCTAATAGCCTGCGAGAGCGGAGAGCTCTTCAGCAAATTCCCGCGAAAAAAATGCCTTAAGCTGATATTGATTTATTTTGTCTAGATATTCTTCTCAAAGGAATCCAGAGTAAATGTTTAAATACTTAACCATTTTGCTTGTCGCATTCCAAAAATATTCTATGTTATTGAGTATAACTGGAAAAATATTCTGATGACAATGTGTTGCTTCATTTTTTGTAGTAACCAAATTTTAATCGATTTTTTCTTACTTTACTATTTTACGTCCAATCGCCCCAGGCATTTCGTCCCAAATTGAACGTTCTAGAAAATGCACCAAAATGAAAATAACCACGATGGTTTTAGATTATATTTCACTGCATCGATTCGAAATTAAATCTTTTTTATTCTTTCATTAGAAAATGTTCACATTATATGTCTTAATCAATCAAATTATTTTATTCCGGTGACTCGGTAATTTACCAATTTACCTAGTTTCAGTATAAAAAAAGTGTCAACGTCTTTCCGGACGTCTTTGCGGGAATGGGGTTTATTAGATGTGAAATTTTGATTTCTTAAAGATTTAATTTCTCAACTGAAGCGTGGAACTCAGTCATATAAAAGCAAAAAGAGGATCCATCTGTTCTGTTTCATGTTGTTATGTGGAAAGTTTTTTCACATGAATTTACAAAATATTTTTTATCAAACTTTAATAATCGGAATTATGCTGTGCTCGCAGTTAGGCAATGGCTATTTCATATTAGCCGAATGACGATATTAAGCCTATGAATTTGTTGTACAATATTAGAATAATAAAGTTTTTTTTCTAGTTTGTAATTAATTCCGGGAACACGAGAGACAATAAAGTTACTTCCTGATTCTTTTTGTCCCGGAGTGAAATAACTCTTCAGTAATTAAATTTAACACCGAATAGTTAGGAAATAAAAGTCTGGAAATGTAGGAAACATTTAATTTAAAAGGATTAAAGAATATCTGTTGCTTGTTTTAAAATATGTTAAAAAGGAAAATAACAATAAATTTCGAGGCAATAAATTAACTATTTATACTTATCAGAGGCGCTCTTTCCATAATTTTAAAAATCATGACAAACACTGCATCATTATGAAGGAAGAGAACAACACAAATATGCAAAATTGAAACCCAAATTATGACTGAGCAAAAACCATGCCAGGAATATGAGGAAGAAAGTTTAGATTTGAACATTTTGACGCTCTCAAATAAGTAAAGGTATACCAAAAGGGCAATCGAATGCCGGAAAACCGAAAACAAAACAAAATCGGTAGGCATATACAAAAAACACATTAAACAACAAAATTGCAATCAGGAATGTGAACTCAAGTCAACACGAGAATGAACTTAGGTGATCCAATAGAGTACGCAGTTTCCGTTTGCTATTATACTCTTCACTTTGCCAACTATTGATCTAGAACTGTTAAAATTTTGTTGAAAACGACTATACTAAACTTTTTGGTCAAACCAACATATTTTCTCTTTTGAGAGATAAAAATCTTTTATTTTGCTGCTAGCACATGGTGTCTTCTTAAATTTCTGTATTGACAACTATGGAGCAATGTTTTCCTGCGATATCCATTTCCATACTTTTATTTAGTGTGTTCTCCAACACAGAATAGCAAATGTCGTTAATTTATATTGTTATATCATAAGGTTTTATAGTAATGACTATACATTGTCTACCTAAAAACCATTATTTCTGACGTCTTACATAGGAAAAATCATGCTTACTTTAGAAGCCTTCATATAGAAATCCTTTACATGTCTAAGAACTTATGTGTAGGCCGATGGTACTAGTATCAAAGTAATATATGCATTAGGAAGTCTGCAAATTACATTCTTTCAGATATGAAATAGGAGTATTAATATTGATCAAGGCTTTAATGATTTTCAAAAGGGAAGTATTAATAGGTCAATACTTTTAGAATAAACGTTGTGTTGCAAAATATCAAAGCTTCCACTCGGTTGCCTAATTGTCGATAAAATGTGTCATAAGATAGTCTCATTATTTGTTTTTGATCTCTTAATGAAAGCAAAATTGCAGAAAAGGTTGATTTTAGACAACAGTATTTTGGAGGGCGGGTGTTATTGTTTTTTTTTCTTATGTGACGGTTTTTATCATTTAAATTCAGTTGATTTAGAAAGTTTTAAATGGAAACCATTTGTTCCGTATATCTTGGAAAAAAATAGAATAAACAGAAAATAGAAATAGAAAACAATTTTATTCACCGGAATGACCCTAAAACGATAAAGATGTATTGTGTGAGATAATAAGTCCTCTTTAAGATCTAATGAAGGATCTTAACTGGTATAAATAAAGGTAATAAATGAATGATCAATCTCATAGTCCAGAGAAAATGACAAAAACGAATCAGTCATACCGGAGAATTGGTGGATCGCAATGGTCCTGACGTGGTACAGACATTTCAAACGAAATAGTGGGTTAAACCAGGTTTTATGGCGCCAAACCTCCCTCTTCCATTGCGATTTTAGGATCCGGTAATCACCATAGAACACAAAATAGTTGTTAGACACAATAGGGATATTAGTGTTATTGACAGAAAGGACATCATCAATATATCTGAATGTAAGATTAAATGACCTTGCCTCTTTCATCTTCTTGTTCTTTACGAGTCCCTGAAGAAATTAAGTCTCATAAGAGTATAAAAACAAATCGGCGAGGAGAGGAGCACAGTTTGTGCCCATTGGAATGCCGATTTGTTGTTAAAAAATCTCTCCTCCGAAGGTGCTAAATATGTTGTCAATGAGGAAATCAAGCATACTGCAAACTTGTTCCAGTGTGTAACAAATTTTATCTATGAAAAATGTTTTGGAAAAGAATGTAGAATTATAACCCAAAACAACAAAATTCCTAGAGTTTGAAAAGGCTTTTTCGAGAAGTTTTTTCAGGCGACATTTTAGTTTTTCGTGTGGCAAGGTAGTGTATAAAGTTGCAAAATCTAACGTTTTCAAAGAGTGAACCTCAGAAAATGATCTAGATTTAAAATGATCTAACAATGTTTTTGAGTTCTTCAAAATCCACATATGGTTGATTCCACTTCGATTATAAATAGTGTCGCAGTGTGCCTGTCAGCTAGCAGATGTGGTTTCTACAATTAAAAACTTCAAATAATTTTATGTACACAAAATTCAGGTTAGAAAATTCACAAATGAAGATGATGAGAATATAGGATGAGATATTTTGTAAGCATTCACCTTATCTTTGTTTTTGTTATCCCAATACAATTTCAGCTTCACCGTTTTCCAATAACGCGAAAATTTGGTCCAATATACTTGACATACTTGTCAATAATATGAGATAGGCATTGCCTAAATGCGAGCACAGCAAAATATAAGATGTCAATGAACAGCTTAATTGTATTTTTACATATACTCTTCAAAAAAGGTTACGCATAGATAGAAAATTCCCCGTAGGTTTAATGCAAATCGAAACAAATTCATAACATGATTGTCGAGCTGTTCTGCAACCGATTTTCACGAAATAAAATTTTTGGAAGGCGATTAGCAAAAATCATTTTCAAATTCACATCGAACCTGTCTGCACGTGAAATTGTGAAAAGCATATCCGGACGAAAAAAATCAATATCAGCATTAGGCAATTTTTTCGCAGGAACTTGCTGTAGAGCTCTTCGCTACGAGCTGTGCTCGCTATTAGCCAAATTCCATTCTCAACAACATTGTGGTTTTTGTTGTATACATAAGCTTATCATTCTTTAAAAGCGTAAAGCACTTATTGATTATGGTCGTTTTCTTTTAGCCACAGAGTTTTATCATGCATATGAACAGAGTGATATTAAGGTTGTTTAAAGTTACTTCAAGTATAGAAAACAAAATGTTTTCATAGTTAATCAAAACTAAACATCTTTGGTATTACCATAATAAGAAATGCATAAGAAACTGTATATGCAATCAGACATTTTGGAGGCGATAAAGAAAAACACATAAGATAAAACTAGATTCCTTTTTTTAATTTTAGCAATATTATGAGAGATTTATTTGTCTAAAATTCATGAAATTAAACAAATTAGCAAGCCAGAAAAATAACATCCTAAGGGACAATCAAACACATCCAGTTATCTGGGAGATGCAATTCCTGTATTAGTTTCTACTTGAATATGAATTCATCAATGAGGACAACAATCAACGTGTAAAATAACCTTGTGATAGCATGTTTTCTTATCAGACATGATGCTCTATCAAGGAAATAGTCATATCCAATCTATGTAGTGAAATGTTTACTTCCTGAGACGGAACATTTTTTGAAGGTTGACTTGTAAGAAAGGAAAGAAAATGAATGGAAGTATGAGCTATTATGTTTGTTTTAAAGCTTTTTTTAAACGTCTTTCTTGAATGTCAGTTTCGAAATAGTTGTGTAAATATGTAAGAGGCTTAATTAATTATGATGTGGTCTTATAAGGTCATGTCATAGTGACAAAAATAAACACCACAAGGTCATTATTAGAGACGGGCGGTTTGGTTCTGAAAAACCTTTTCCGACCTACCATTTTTTTCAAAGCAATGTTCCAGGTCAAACCCTTTTATGCTTTAATTTCTTTAGTATAAATTATGTATGTTACTTTCTTTTAATGCTCTTTTTTCTGGATTGACTATCCTTGTTCCGTACTTCTGTTGGTTTCTTTATTTTCCATATCATTTGTTTGTAAGCAATTAAAAGACTTTTCAGCAAAGTCAGTCTGACATCTTAACATCTTATATATGAAGCTCTATAACTATTGTTATAAAATGACTACATGAAATAAATCCGATATGATTACTTCCATCACTGGTGCCTTAAAAGATATAAAATGCAAATAAAATATGATGAAGTGAGGAATAATAAGACGGAGAAATCTAAGACTGACACATATTAACAAATACTTTAGCGGGAAATTTTAGCGAGGTTCTAGTTTTTGCTATATTAGCGACAATAACTCTATCGCGAAATTTACAACCCGCGTAAAATAGAATCAACATAAATTTGTATTGAGAATATTATCGAATCGCGAAAATAAATGCCCACGTATGTAACAACATAGGCATTTGGTATGAAATCGCGAAATTTGCACGCGTGAAAATTACCCGCTATACGTTAGTAGAGTGACAAAACTAAAAAAAGGTCGTTAAGTACTCGAGTTTGAATGACCAACCTGTCACATGGAATTCATTTTTCAAAAATTAAAGATTTATTTTTTAGCTTTCAAAAATTTTGTCGTCACATAAATATGTGGTGCCATCTGACGTTAAAATTACGTTTTTCGAAGGTATCCCCTTGGCACATACGTACCTACATCCCATCTAACTTAAAAAATATTTTAACTTATTATCTAAAAAATAGATTCTGTAACTGTTAGATCGCCCTTCAGAACATTTTATTTAAAGAAATTTTGTTTCAAAATTTAGTTTTTTAGAAATTTGATTTCAAAATTTAGTTTTTTAAAAATTTGATTTCAAAATTTAGTTTTTTAACTGTTGGATCGCCCTTCAGTATATTTAGAAGTCCAAAAGAATATTTTCAACTGTTGGTTCGCCCTACAGCAATTTATATAATCAGTTGTAAAAGACCATTGTTGTTGTTTTGTTGTTGATTTTGATACCAATGCTGTTGAATTGGTTTATTTGTATTTCTTTGAATTCATTACAAATTGGGCTGTAAAATGTCATGGTGGGTTTAGATAAATTTGTTGTTGGTGGATTTCAAATCTTTGGATTGGAAATTTTGGCGAAATTTACCTAAACACCGCTGCTATGGATCGCCCTTCAGCTAAGGATCTTGAAACTTTCATTACTGTTGAGTCGCCCTTCAGTAACTTTTTACCAAGCGTCATCAAAGTTATTAATTGACAAGTTTGTTGTATTGAATGATTTTGAATATTTTTATTTAATTAAAATGCCATGACATATTTACAGCCAACCTTAGTTTGTCTTACTTAACTATTCTAGGCGATAACATCACTTACCTCCGTCATTCTGGTCGGTTTTATTACGGCATTTAGCAAATGTTGATTTCAAAGGAAAAGTACCAAAGTTGGTATCGGATCATATGCGTTCACCAATTTCTCATTAACTACATGTAATAGGTTAATTGGTATTACAGCGACAACCATATAAAACATTCATGTTTTCAATTTTCTTTCATTAGTATACACAATAATAGAATTTAATTTTCCATCTAAAATTGAATTCAGTTATTGGCATTACAACTTTATCTATTGTTACTTGTACAACTTTTTTCATATTCAAATTAGTACGAGGTAAAGCCCGCGAAAAAAATAGTCCGTGCACAAGCCTTGTGGTTGAAATTCATTGCAAACATTTTTCTCCAACTGAACAGTTGTTTTTTTGTTTTTAAAACCCTCCAACCCATCCACTTTTTAAGAATATTTTCTGCTGCTATTAGCTTTTATTTCCAGGATTGTGTTAGCAGAACCAAAAGGTAATTTTACGTCATGGCACGAGATGAGTTTCTGTTGAAAGTATGGAAACGTTTTTCCCTGTAGATTAACACAACTCCGATACAACAATCTTGAGGATATTGTCGGTGAATCTTCTAGAGACAATTTGATGGCGAAATTGCCCATATATTGGTTTACCTATATTGTCGATGAACTTCTAGAGACAATTTGATGGCGAAATTTACCTAAACACCACTGCTAAGGATCGCCCAGCAGCTACGGATCTTGAAACTTTCATTACTGCTGGACCGCCCTTCGGTAACTTTTCACCAAGCGTCATCAACGTTATCAATTGACAAGTTTGTTGTATTGAATGATGTTGAATATCTATATGGAATAAAAATGACATGACATATTTACAGCCAACCTTAGTTTGTCTTATTTAACTATTCTCGGCGATAACATCACTTACTTCCGTCATTCTGGTCGGTTTTATTACGTCATTTAGCAAATGTTGATTTCAAAGGAAAAGTACCAAAGTTGGTGTCAGATCATATGCGTTCACCAATTAACTACATGTACATGTAATAGGTTACTTAGTATTACAGCGACAACCGCATAAAACATTCATGTTTCAATTTTCTTTCATTGGTATATACAATAATGCCCAATAAGAATCCTATTTTTGCTGAAAACAGGTGCATAACTTTTTATATTCAATTCAGTTTCTGAACATCTTATATAGTTTATTGTTTTCAATGTAAATACAGATTAAGTAATTCATGCACTTGCCTTGATAAGCCCCTTGGTCCCCTTACTAAATGGGGTGTTGTTTTTATCCGGTAGGCATTCACGGAACAAAATATAATAAATTGGAATATTGGTAGCAAAAATTAATGTCCGAACTTTCTAGTCTTATCTGTGTTATTTCAATTTACATTGTTATCTTCCTTCGTAATTATATCCCATTTATCAAAATGGTTAACATATTTCGCTGATGTAGCATGTTTCCAAATATTAGTCTAGTTGCTGTCAAGTTACTTTCTGTTATCACAGTTTTCGACAGTAACCTTAATTTTATGTTTAGGTTATTAATCCACACTATTTCGTGGGTTTTAGAATATGCTGTGGCTAAATATTTTTAATTTTCGATATTATTATTTTCAATTTTTTGCTGTATCAGTATTTAATGATTTTTAGAATTTACTGTAAACCAGGAAATTTTTGCGGCAGTTTTATTTTTGCGATTTTCACGTTGACATTGCTAGCGCAGAATTTAACGGCACGAATGAATTTGTCTTCTATTGTTGTTTATGGACAAAAACATTTAGCGCAAACTAAAATTCAGTCCTCCTACCGCGACAAGAAGACCGCGCGAAAATTTCCCGGTTTACAGTAAACAAAAATATTTCACAAATTTGTGTGTTAAAAATTTTTAACACTGCAAAAGTAGTACAGAAGTGTTTCCTTTTAAAATGGTCTGTTGAACAAATGGACTGTTTGTAAAGATTTATTAGCAGTTGCAATTATTTTAAATATACTTAGGATAGAAAAATATATGTTATAAAAAACAGCGATTGTAATGCAAAGAATCAGGAAATTCTTTAGTTGGTGGAATATATTGGTTCATTCATCATTACCATTAACATAAACATTTTTTGACGTTTAATAAATGATTCACCGATAAAAGAGCGGTAACTCTATTGACATAGCATATAGACATGTTTCAAAAAGTCGCAGAATTTTTGTTATAGTGTTAACAGTTAACCAAATACACTGTTCTGTAAAGTTCCTTCTTGATACCAGTTTACATTACATGTATAGGTCAATAAATTATCAAGGTACAAATTAGAATTTACAAGAAGCAAAGAAGTACTTAGGGGCGTTTCAATGTCGGACCTCCGAAAAAGACAAAACAATGGACGACAGCAACAAAGAAACGTACATTAACAAAAGCATATGAAACAAATGGCCAAAATCGGCATCATGAGTGCTTATCATGAAATCAGACGACAAAAAGCTTATGATACGTAAACTACGTAGGCCAAATTCGGCATAATTTGCTACACTAAAAAATCAAATTACCTAACAACGGCACGTTCATCTCCACGTCCTTCAACGAGTGTAAGTTTTGAGATTTAACCTAAATATGAATCTAACTTCGTATAATCTGTAGCGATCTTGAACCTAACGTTCTGTGGATAAACGGTTGCAGAAAGTCAATCAATCAAAGCTTGTTCAGCGAAAGGACATCATCATTATAACAAAGGTGAACGTTCATGTCAATATTGTTTCCTTGTAACCTTTATTTTGTAGCTAAGCTAACCGTTCTTGCGTATTGTTTTTTTTTATCTCAATCGTTCTTAAATTTGAAAATGAAAGAAAGAAATGTAAAGAAGTACTTATCCAATACTCGAACAGAACTTGGGGGAAAACACAGGAAGATTTCTTCGACAACGCATAAAATTGTCCATGTATGAATAAAATTTATAAAGAAACAATATGGAATATGTGTCAGAAATACACAATCCAAATATTGAAATGATTTTGATAGATGTACAATAGCAAACTTTCACTGCGGGTGAAACGCTTTTCCGGATTTACCTTCATCAGACACGCTAGTATTAGAAAACTTGTAAAAACGGTAGATTATTAGATTTGATACAACAAAAACAGAAGCCAAAAATATTACAACAATGACCAAACAGATAAATTTATCAAGTTCTATAGAAATAGCCAAACGTTGTCAACTTTTGGAAATATATAAACCGTCTCTTTCCAAAACATATTCCAGTACTCGAAAATGTATAAGAGCATACAACTGAAGCACGGGGAAGCTTTCTACAACTTCCACACGGCACTTAAGCCAAACTCTGAAATAATATTAAAAACGAAAGAATATGGAATATTTGCCAGAAAGACACGATCCACATATTGAAATGATTTTGATAAATGTACAACAGCAAAATTTCACTGAGTGTGAAGTGCTTTTCTGGATTAACCTTCATCAGACAGGCTAGGAGTAGAAAACTTGGAAAACCGGTAGAATATTAGATTTGATAAAACAAAAACAGAAGCCAAAAA
Organism: Arcuatula senhousia; assembly: GCA_963971305.1. Classification (NCBI taxonomy): domain Eukaryota; kingdom Metazoa; phylum Mollusca; class Bivalvia; order Mytilida; family Mytilidae; genus Arcuatula; species Arcuatula senhousia. The sequence goes on from OZ020304.1 coordinate 28,638,539, forward strand.
TATTACAACAATGACCAAACAGATAAATTTATCAAATTTTATAGAAATAGCCAAACGTTGTCAAATTTTAGAAATATGTAAACTGTATCTTTCCAACATATATTTCAGTACTCGAAAATATAAAGAACTTGTGTTGCGTTCTTAAATTTCCCCTTGTAAATAAAAACCAATATTATACATCTTATTATGTTATCGGCAATTTGCGGCATATCCCTTTGATGTTTGCTGGTTGAGAAAACTTGTATCATATACTGGCTGTGATACAAAAAATAACAGGTCATTTTTAAGGAGGCTTATATTGCTTGGAAAAAATGTAAACTGTGTCTTTTCAACACATATTCCTGTACTCAAAATATATAAGAGCATACAACTGCGACCTCCACACTTCACTAAAGCCAAACTTTGAAATAATATTAAAAAAACGAAATAGTATGGAATATGTCCAGAAAGACACGATCCACATATTGAAAGGATTTTGATTAATGTACAACAGCAACATTTCACCGAGTGTGAAGTGCTTTTCTGGATTCTCCTTCATCAGACACGCTTGGGATAGAAAACTTGGAAAACCGGTAGAGTATTAGATTTGATCAAACAAACACGAAAGCCAAACATATTAAAACAATGACCAAACAGATAAATTTATCAAATTTTATAGAAATAGCCAAACGTTGTCAATTTTTGGAAATATGTCATGTGTCTTTCCAACACATATTCCAGTACTCGAAAATATATAACAGCATACAACCTGTGTTGCGTTCTTAAATTACCCCTTGTAAGTAAAAAATATACTTTTATTGCTTGAGAAAAACAAACAGAATTAATAATTCATACAAAGTATTAGATAATAATTATTCTGAAGAAATTATATAACATTTTAGTTCATACATGATAAAGGCTGTGCACATTCCATAATAATGTCGCTTTAACATGCATATGGAGGCTAAATTGGATTGAAAGATTTTAAAAAGGTTTCGCCGTCTTTAGCGTGTTATAAAAATATTGGCAACTAACCAGATTTTTATCTTATCCTAAAACTGAGCACGATCATTACAGAATTGTTTAAAATTTACTCATGCCTCTTAATTTGTGAAAGCTAGGGTAACATTTTTTTTAAACATCATGTTTAAGTAATAAAGCCCCAGTCACACTGTCACGTTTCGGCATCCCGTTTTACTACGTTTCTAAAACGTAGTAAAACGGCTATAAACGTAACGAACCGTACCGACACGTAGTTGAAACCAGCTATATACGTAGACTTACCTGGACAGAAACGTGGCACGTCCCGTTTGTATCGTTTGCACAACACAAACGTGGCTAAAAAATTATACGTAGCAAATACGTACTAAAACGTATTAAAACGTTGTTAAAACGTATCAAAACCTAGTAAAAGCGTTATGGAAACCTAGTAAAACGTAGCGAATGCCAACCAGCAGGTTTAACTACGGTTCCCTAGGTATTTGTGGCGTTTCACGAGGTTTCAATGGGTTTTAGTACGATTCATTACGTTTTATGTTACGTTTTGGTAGGTTTTATCACGTTTTCTCGCGTTTTATTAGGCATCATGACGTTTAACTACGCATTACTACGCTTACTGCCACTTTTCACCTATTTTTGCACATAATATCAAAGAATAATCATGGAGTTTGAATATTGCTGCACGAACACTTTTTGCAGACGAGGCTGTTGTTGCTTCAGTATAACCAGAGCCGGTACCATGCAGGGGTAAGAAGAGTGCTTTTCATTTGGTTGAGAGATCAAATAAGTAAAAGACCCTAGCTCCTTGGATCGCAATGGCAGAGGGAGGTTTGGTGCCATAAAACCTGATTTAACACATCATATCTTTTTGAAATTCTTGTATTGGGATTTTCAATGTTTTGTCTTTCCTTCTTGCCATATTAAATTGAACATTCGAATTCGGTAGTTATGTTGTTATCTTTATTCGGCATATATGAACAACTTTATGATGAACTGAGATGTGAGGATATTGTTTCTTTAAAATACCTTTTGCGAGCTGACCAGGATATGTTTGCGATTGTGGCTAGACGGACATCAAGACTTGATAAGAAAACCCATGGTTCGGAAAGGCACAGCCAGTTGGCCTTAAACTGTTGAAATGCGCGACAGCCGTGGCAAAATTTATTGGCTGGAACTTTGTTTTATTTTCTATTTCTAACAAATGATGGTTAGCACTGCTGTTGGATTTATTATACCCCGAGGTTGACCCGCTCCGTTATCAACACTTATGTGCTGAATTAAGATCATATAAAAGCTAAAAACATATCAGTGTAATGTTTATAATTGTCAAAATTCCGAGCTTGTCTCTACCTCAGGTATACATTTGTAGGTTGATCTCAGTTAGAGTAAAATATTACTGTTCCAGTTCGGCATATTTTTGTTATTTAGTCTATGCTTTTCATATTCATGTAGTGTTTGACTTTTTCAATATTTGAGTAGAGCGCCTCCTGATGAGTCTTGAATAGACGAAATGCATGTCAGGCGTAACAAAATATATTGCCTGCATGGAACTTTATGTTTGATTGCTACTGGGTACAATTACTAGTACCATTCTCTGTAATGTACATGTACCCACTTGGGGCTCTATACAACACAATTTCCAATGTCGTACTTGGAAAACGAGAGCGAGGCAATGATTTATGAATACACGGAAGATGCATATGAAAATGGATGGATAAATGCAGCTCAGCAGTTAAGCACTATTTGGCAGTTCCACCATGCCCTTATTTGAGTTGACGGAAAGCATGTGGCTACAAGATTTCCATCCGATGGAGGACGACAAAATACAGTTAGGCCACCCATAAGAAAATGATCGTTTAATGTTTCCGGTCCAAGGGTTCTAGTGTTAGGTAAATAGGGAATTTTAAGCCAAAAATTTATTAGTGTTAGGTAAATAGGGAATTTTAAGCCAAAAATTTATATGCAATCATACCAACTGCTTGCCTAAAAAATGGAAAGAGAATTGTGTCATACAAGACTCATCATATCACATTGTTGAAGTTTTCTTTTGATATTGTGATTGTGCAATTTGAACATGGAAAAAAAATCTCTTAAGAATGTGAAATCCGAGTAATAAAAACAGTTTTGGTAAAATATCATGATAAAAAATTTGGGGTAAATAGTAGGACCATTTTTTCTATGTCGGTAAAAACAAACAAACATTTTTTTTCTTACTTTTGGCCTTATTGAAATACACCTGGCAGGGAACATGTTTACCTCTTAATACATGAATAGTCTTAAATTTTTAATATTCAATATAAATGTACTAGATTCTAAGAATCTGAATGCTGTTACATTTTACATTCATTTTTCTTCAAATTCAAGACTGCCTTTTTTCGAAGAAGCCTATGATAGAATTTTTGATATATGAGAAACTCAAAATGACGCGGTTTTCGTGAAGAATCAATAACAACGTAGTGATACGTAGTACTACGCAGTTAAACGTAGCACTACCCAACAAAACCGCATCAATACGTAAACCTAGTAATCCCTGACAAACCCTAGTAATACCCAATGAAGCGTACCTGATACGTAGCAAAACGTAGTAAAACCTAACGAAACGGCTTCTGTTAAACCTGGCTAAACGTAGTAAAACGTAATAGAACGTGGGAAACCTTTCAAAACGTAGCATGTACCTAGTGAAACGTAGAAACCGAAAACTATGACAATAAATTACATTGAAACGTGACGTTTTAAAACGTAGTAAAACGGGATAGCCGAAACGTGACAGTGTGACTGGGGCTTAAGGAAATGTTGTAAGAAAATTCTGTCCCTAGATAACAGTCAGGTGCAATGAAATTAAGTTGGCTTTTTAGTTTAAAAAATATGTTAGGGACCGACTATTTAACATAAAAGTTTACGATAGCTTTTTACCAAAAATGTAAATCTTTTCATAATCTAACACATATACAATTCAAAAAATAGTTTGAATTCTTTTTATATCAAAATAAATGCATCTGACCCAAAAAGGCTAAATAAAAAATGATCATTGCCGATCTTTAATACCAAGAAAGTTTAGAGCCTTTTTAATAAGTCTAAATAAAAAAAATGTTTAAAACATATGTTACTGTCTTCACTCACATTTCATTCACCAGTTTTTCAAATCTTCCAAACCTCTTCCCTCTGGATTTCTTCGACTAACTCAAAGCCTCATTCACACTCCCAGATTTTTTCTTCTTGCTCTTCTGGTGCACTTGTTTTTCTCACTTGTTCTCCTCATTCAAATCCATGGAGGAAATGGTTGATATAGGTCTTACATTAGGGTTATTTCCAATGGCATCCTTCATCCGTCAGGCGTAGCAAAATTTATTGTCTGGAACTTTGTTGTCATTTGTATTTCCTCTCTGATTCCTACTCCTGATGTTATGTGATTTTTTTTATTAAGTTTCAAGTTTCAAATATAATCATCACTGATGATGGAATACTGTGTACAACATGGAGAAGACGATATTTGCGAATTATCTGTAAAACTCAGTTGCAAAAAATGCTAAAAAATGAGCTGTATGATTTAATATAACTAGTGCCTATATCTTGTCATAATAAAGCACTGCTTATATTATTGCATTCAACTAATTCTTTCCGAGTCAGCCAAAGTAACACATCATACTTTTTAGACCATATATTCACTGCTGACATCATTACTGAGGATCGACAAATCCGGGCCACTGATGGCGACCGACCACCAAGGTAGTGCTTATACCCCAGAACTGTGGTCTTTTTTTTTGTAAAAGTATTCAAATATAAGCTTAGTTTCTTTGGACGGAAATCAGATAAGAAAATTTTCTTTACAGTTATATAATTTTCTCCGTCTCTAAAAATAAAGCAAATATTTGAATCCTTATCAGACTCGATCAGCCATGTTATATTTATTTCAATATAATAGGAATGATCCAGTCTCATTGTCCAGTTGGCCAATTTATCTTCTTTTGTTCTTGATAAAAACTAAATGGTGCACTCAACAAATTATTTTGCGCATTTATCTCCATGGCCATGATTCAGGTAAACTAATAGACTTTCGCTCTTTTATTATATCATCATATCAAATAAGATATTGTAATAATATTCCGTCTAAAAATGCAAGCCCTTGTACAAGTTATTATTTTTTCATAAAAAATAATCTTACAAGTTGTTACTTGCACAACTGAACTGTCCAGGCTGTAACTTGCATGATGGCATAATACAGGTAATAACTTCTATAAAAAATAAAATGCACACGACATAACGCAGATAAACATGAAAGATGTACTTCTCAAACTTGAAATCAATATACAAAGCTTTTGATCATAAAAAATTAAGGATTTTCAAGATAATTTTTAGTCGCTAAGTAATTCTTGCACACAAATGGTTTCCTTGTCCTTTATATAACCTCACCGTATAACATGTTTATCTAGAATGTTCCAACGTTTTTGAATACAAAATCTTTCTTCGTCTGGACTCCTAAATTAAAAAACTTATTTCTTTAGATTTTTTTTAAATATAGAATACTAGATTCTATCCTTTTTTTTCTGCCAGTCAAATTATCTTTTCTCAAGCTTGGTTGTATTGGTTCTAAGATCCCAAAATAATTTCTTTAACTGACCCATCGTCATCTTCCTCTGTATGTATAGCAGTATCTGTCTGATCAAGGTGATGATGTTTCAAGATATTTTTTATTTAAGGGCTTGTATGGTGTATCATGATTTCCGTGATAGAGCGTCACGTGTGACGAGCGAATTACCTACAATTGTAAGTATTGATCCTTGGTTGTTGAAGAAATGTTACGGATACTGGGTTTGAATTTTTTCTTCATATGAGCATATATGTTCGTTTGTATTGTCTCCCTTTACTGCAGGATTGGCCGCTGGTAATGAGATGGGCGCGTTGTGTTATAACACGCAAGAACTACTTTACTAATTTCTGAGCACCTGAATTCATTCTATGACTTCTTTGGACACCTACCCAAATTAGACTGGTCAGAATCTGGGACAGAGAGCTATTTGAAAGGTCATTTTACTATTATGTATGGCAGATGTGTTACCTGAAAGGCTACCTGTTCAGCTATTTAAAGTGATACTGTTTTTTTTAAATAACAATAAAAGAGGTAACAACAAATTCAGAAAGGTCATTTTCAATCATGATAAGTTACAGAAAACCAGAAAAACAGGTAGTGCAAGAGAAATCACATCGCAATAGCCCTGGTTTAATTAGGGCACAAAGAATTTGTAGACACAAGATTTTACGGTCCCATCGCTCCCATTATATTCCCGTTCTGATTTACAAAGTAGGATTCAAACTACCACCAGCATTAAATTGATTATTTTAAACTAACGCCTAACACCACTCGACAAACAATGAAATTTCCTCATTTTTCCTTTTCAAGCAGTTAAAAGACACTGGTCACATGATGGACATCTATATTTCTACTCAGGTTATGAGTTCTAGAAAAATTATGAAATATTAAAAAAGATTAAATCATCAATTCAAAGTGATAAGTGTTTGCAAATAATAGAGTTAACAAAGATAGTTTGCGTAAATTAACTTCTACAAGAATGTGATTACATATTTGCCGGAAGGCGTTGATATGCCCTGGGATGAAAATTTTCTCATTGATTATTATGCTTAGAAGTCACGTGACTTATAGTTTGTCCATATTCGATAATGATGACATCTAAAGGCCAAGATATGACATTTTAGTAAGACTAATGAATAAGACCCTTTGCAAGCAAGAATGTTGATAACATATCCTGTAGACTTGTTATGGTGCTCAAACGTGAAAAAAAGGTTTTGGACAATTTCTGACAAATGATAACTTACTTTAAATGAGTTTTATCTTATAGAACATAAATTGTTCTTGTAACATTTTTCATGATTGTGAAATTATATTTTATAAATCTTTCAATTCAGGAACTATTAAAAGAAAATGTCAATTTCACTTCTAAACGTTTCGTAAAACCTAAAGTACTAAATTAACTTGATCCTTTAGATCTATTCTCGAATTCATCTAAATAGGAGCTTATATTTCTATTTGAAGTTTTGAAATCCTTTTGTATCTTTGACAAAAAAAAACAGATTCTTTCTTTCTTAAAAGAAAATTAATCCCAAAAGAGCTAAAAATGATTGCTGTAATATTTTTCTGATATGAAAGGATGGTATTTTGTTCAACATGCATGGTGAGAGTTATTGAGGAAAATAACTAAGAAACATTATATGTTTTAAAGTCAATTACATATAGAATTTATAAAGAAGAAAAGAGGTTGAAAAAGGAATTACATCGGCGTTCAACAAACAACAGGACGCTATGAACTTTACCGTTTCATTACTGCTAGTGTGTTTATTGCTTTTTGATAATGTTGAATCGCTTGATTTCCAATTGCAAGGTTGGTGGCATTTCTTCTTAGCTTTGTTACTAGTATTTTATTTTGATCAGGTAATTTATTTGAAATCGACGAAAATCATACATTTATAGTCACTATTTTAATGTGAAATCTTTGAATCCTCTAAAAAATGACATACGTCTTCGTATGAACAGTTTTTTATGTTACCTGCAACGAAAGAAGCAATTAATGGTACCAATGGGGCATCCGCATGTCAAAGTACGAAAGAACAGGGACAAATTCAGTAAACACACACCAGGACAGGACGAAAAAGCAGAAAACATATAACCGTCGCACTGCCAATTTCCAGATTAGTGTGTCAACTCCGGTAAAGGAAGACAAAACAAAACCCTATGACAACCAACATGTGCACTTATCTGAGAGATGGAAATCCCATATTTGTTAACAAATGGAAAGTTGAAGTCATCACGTTTGTCATAGAGTTTTTTTAACTTTTTCTTGAGAGTCTATTTCGAGTTGGAAACGGACATAAAGGAATCATGTTGATACTTTCCGTCGTAAATCGGCATCCTGCGTCGTCCTGTGTCGTGTACCGCCACAAAACTACATGCCAGAGCTTCTTGATATTTGGCATGTAGCTTTGTTCTAAAGTAAGTGATATGCTGTTAAGCGATTTTATGCCCTCAATTTCCGTCACAATTTTCTTGGCAACTACATGCCACAGCTATTAGATATTTGACATGAAGCATCTTCCTATAGTAATTTTAAAAAACCACAATGAAAAAATTGTCTCGTTCTTATCATTCCCTATTTTCAGGAAGCTGTTGTCCATAAAACTATTGTGGTTTTCTTCCGTCTGTTACATAATACTACAATACAATTTGGACGCTATTGTTTACTGGCTTTTCCCTTATTTAAAACATCAGCGTCTAATTATGTTGCATAATGTATGTATATTTATAATATTTAACCTTTCACTTAATATTTTTCAAGGAAATCCATTCAGAAAGGATGTGAAACGATGGAGGAGGGATTCTCATTTTCATGACAAGATGTCGACAGCACATGAAATCAGAACTATTCCAGTTACTAGTCTCATTCACTGCATATCAGCCTGTGGCAAAGAAGATGATTGTCTTTCAATATTTTTTGCTGGGAACAAATGTTGTCTCAACAACGCCTACTTTAATGCTGCATCAGTATCTCTTGTTGCTTTACCGGGGGTCTCCTTCTATGGTTTACGTAGGTATTCTCTTGCAATCAGGTGCATTTATGAAGAAAAGCAGTTTAGTAACTTAGAAACTCTTACATCACATAATGGGGTAGCCTTTCGAAAAAGAATTGGAAAGTTTTATAAGTAAACCATATATAGGTTTAAGGTAATTGATAGCATCATTGTGATTTTCACATTCTCTGGTGTGTCTCCTTTGTTTTTTCTTTCTTCTTGCATAATTGAGATTAATCCTCCAAGTTTGGTAGTTTTGTTATTTATTTACTTTACATGTCATCTGTTAACCTAGGGCTATGATAAAGTGGTTTTATATTTTACATTTGATATGTTTAGGATAATAATAATTCAAGTTTCTACTGGGAGAACTCGAGAATTCCCAAATCGTAGTAGAGTGATTCCGAAACTTTCTTAATTATATGATAATTTGGAATTTCACGAAAGAAATAGCAAGGTTGATCTGGAATCGAATCGATCAGACAAGTACAGATGAAAGTTTGTCATGGAATTTTTGTTTTGTTGTCAGTTACCGGATTTCACCAACACTAAACAAAGCGTTTACAACATAACAAGTGTAAAAAACATAAGAAGGAAATTCTTGCCTTTCCGATCAACCCAAGTATTTGAAGCAGGTTTGCTTTGCTTAATAAGATTGGTGTGTTAGTTACGTTTTTTGGTGGTGTCTTGTTTTCTTTTTGTTCGAATATATTTGACTATGCCTTTTCGGACACCCGGCGTTGAAATGCCCTACTTGTACTGTTTTGTCTTTTTTATAAATCGTTTGTGTGATTGTTTGCTTTTTAATGAATGTCTCCCCCGACTTCATTGTTCAATAGTGACTTTGTAGAAAGCCTAATCGATCAAATAAATATTTGACGATATAGAGATGTGGAATAAGTGTACGCGACACAACCAACATTAAAGAAACGGCAATTTTAAAACATCAAACAGTCTTCAACATCACCAGAGGTCACTGCTGAATGTAAAAATCTGTCAAAAATATGTCAAAATCTTAGACTGAGTCCTCTAGATAACTCTATGTATGATATAGGTAGTCATTGTATGCCATTTTTCTGACTTTTGAGGACATTTAAAGTGATAAAGCTCAACAAACAAATTGAAATCTAAATAGTCGAAACGACATTTGTTTTGTGCTATAATACGGGTCGTTGAAACCGAAAATTGGAAATAGAAAGTATGGCGCTATAAAATCTGGTTCGACCTGCGATTTTGTTTGGAAATGCCTGAACCATATTAGACCCATTTAATCAGTGTTTAACTTTATCTTGATGCTGAGATTTATAAAGACGCAACTGAAGAAATGCCACTCTGTAGTGACTTTAACAAAAAATTTTGTGCCATGAGTGGTAAAATTGATTGCACGCCACCGTCATGGTCTATGGAATCTACTTTAGAAGACACGGTACGATGACTATCGTTTTTACTCGAAAAGCACCCTTCTACCACCACGAGGAGGTATTGATCGGAATTCCAACAGACTTATTTAGTCTTTTTGGACATTTCTATTATTCCTGTTTGGTAATTTAATTATTATCTAACGTAATGATGTTTTACCTTTCAGTTTCAGATTGCTTTCCCAATCCTTGTTTGAATGGTGGGTCATGTAGACTTTTGCGGCCATCAGGATTTGTTTGTGATTGTGCATCGGGGAGGTCTGGGCATTATTGCCAATTTATAGCCAGTAAGAATTTTTAACAAAAAGTTTTTATTTATGCTTAATGACTTGCAAAAGAATTTGATATACATTAAAATACATGTAGAAAAAAGAATGTATTTAACTTCCAATGCCTGTTATCGAAGTAATCAGCTCAGTTTACTAAAGTCTGTTTGATTCGCTTCTGTCAATTGAAGCTTCGGAAGGGACGATTAAAGGTTGTCCCGTGTATGGGGAGAGCAATACCCTGTGCACGTTAAAGACCCCTTTGTAGAGTTCGATAAGAGTAGGCTCAATGGGGGCCGTCTACAAAGGCCACACTCGCAAACTGCTAGCTGGAGAGGGATTTAAAGAATCATTAAGCTTGTTTTCCAATCCAGGATAAATAAATATGTTTAAACTAAATATTGTTAATTTTTATTATGCGATTAAAACTTTACATTCCTTTGCCAATTAAGATAGTGAAAAAAATATATAATTGTTTTTAACGTACCCTGACATTGTCGAAAATATTTAAGCATATGTACACAGTTGCCAATTTTCATTTGAGGTTTCTGAGACAGCGAAATAGTTTCGATGTAAGAACCGCATTATTATTGTCAAAAGTCACATCATTCATAATATTAACTTATCACGACACGTTTTTAAGAAAACCTGCCTTGTAAAAATATTTGTGTATTTTTTTTTCTTTTTCAGTTGCATTACCTGGCAATAACCGTTAACTATTGGATTTCAATAACACTTCGTTTCCTTCTATTTAATTATGTTCGTGATGCTGAATGTTAACATAAGGGCTTTGAATACCATGTAGGAAGACAGAAACGCAAATGAGGAGTACAGACTGCCTTCCTGATCTATTTTTATTTCCCTCATACCACAACAAAAATACATTGGTGTCGTGACATAACCTGTTTGCATTTATTCACTTTTATTGCATGGCTAACCGTAGTATTTGATCAGTTATTGATATATCAAAATATATTAAATTTGGATTTAACACAGTGGAGCGGTGATAGACTGTTTCCCTTAATGTACTTGTACCATCCTTGTTCTTAAAACATATGATTATAAAACTGCATTTTCGTTCGGCTTTGTATAATTATACTCTATGTCGACTATCATTTAATTTTAAGCATTTTATTTAACTTAATAAAATTTGGTTTCTTTAAGAGTTGTTGCCTCTACAATTTTACGCCCTTTAAAAATAATTTGTCTTCAATGTTCTATTCTTTATAAACAAATTATGTGTAAAAGTATTACTACTTTCAATTCTTGTTATTACGACGTTCATTTCTCGTTATTACGACATTAATTTCTCGTTATTACGACTTTAACTTCTCGTTATAACGATTTGTTTCTCGTTATTACGAGTTTCATTTCGTGTTATTATGACTATTTTCTCGTTATGATAAATGATACAGTCCCAAAATATTGCTCAAAAGAACAATGAATTGATTCTATTTTCGAAAAAATAAAAAAATGAATCAAGATCCAATACATCAAGTATTGAGATAAAATAAAACACCATGAAATAACATCATACATAAAAATACATATGCTAACATTCATTTCTCACAAGCAGTTGGTAGAACCAAAACGGGTTAAATAAAAAAAATAATTAAAAAAAATAACTTTCCACTATAAACTTTAAGATGATTTATTTAGTTTGTTTTGTCAGTAACAGCCAAATATCATGGCATTATATCTATTTTTTCAATTTCACTTTTGTCACAGAAAGATGTCAATTGCATAACATAAATACATTTTTTTTATTTTGCATTGCCCCCTTTATGTGCTATTTCCCCTTGTACTACTTTTTACTAACTCTACTTTTCTAAAGTTCAAATGGCGGGGTACTTAAAATAACAAAAAACAATTTAACAAAGTAAGTCCAATTGGTGGCGTGTTTTCAAAACGTGGTCAATATGTAGCTCATACAAAATAGCAGTTGCAGAAATCTGATGAAAACAAGCATTTATCCTAAAAATTGCATTTCCTGTGCACATATTATTACTTCCGAAATTCCTATACCAAATCAGGACCGTTCCAATCTTCTATTTTTCTGGTATGTCTTTGCCTTGCTTTGTCTTTTGTTCTTGGATATATTAGATTGATCATCCCAATTCCATTCGTTAATTTTGTTGTTATCTTTATTTACAGAAAATTTGGTCATCAACCTTAAAGAAGTTATGAGTAAAAATTAAAAAAAAAACATGTGATTGTGTTCCTTGCCTAACAGTCCATTATAAAACGCCGAAAAGAGTTATGCAATGGACATATTTAAGACTGAGTCTCTTTAAGTCGTTTACCTTAGAATTAATAAACCATACCAACATTGTTTTTAAGTTGGGTTTTTTTCACAAGTTGATTTTAACTTAATGTAAGTTTTTGATATTAGATATTGTCCATTGCATAACGAGAGTGTCAATTGTATAACAAATTGTTTTGTCAATTGTATAACAAGCCTTATATATTTATTTTTTGCACAAATTCTTATACCATACAATGCTTCTTATTAAATAATTTAGTTTTGTTTTGACTATCTGTATAACTCCATTATGTTTTCATTTTCCTATATAAACTAAGAAACAATATACAAAGACTATTTAATCGTTATACAATTGACATTTTTGGTAACCTGTATTTGCATATTTTGTATTGGTGGTATTTTGTGATTTATGAAAGGATATGGAGTAAATGAACATTTGTGTCAGTTTGTTTGATTATTAAAAATAAAAAGTCTCTACCTTATAATTCATTTCTGTCCACTGCTTATTCTAAAATTTTGAGGATTTTTTTTAATGGCCCAAATAATTGATGAACTTTGTGTTCTTACATATTGTCCTCTAAGGCCAGTCAAGTCAAAATCGATTGTTTTTTCTTAATATGAAAAGGCGTGGTTTGTAACATGCATAATTATTCAGGACTTGCATGTCTATAGAAATGAATAAATAAGTAGGATAATGAAATAGGAAATGAATTTAAAATAGAGAAAAAAGGAAACCGAAGGTGAGTCTTTGTATAAATTTAGTAAGACCTACAAACTTAATTTAAACTGATTTATGCAATTATTCACATGTTGGCACGGATATCTAATCCACCAATGTCTTGCGTAACAGTTCTATACAACATGTAAACGACGGAATCAATGAAAACTGCTAATTGTAAAATTCACATTATGTAAAACTGATTTTAGTTGTCGATTTAAAAGAAATTCAAAGCATGGAGAAAGTACTTTCCAAATTTGAAATTATCTTCACTTCCTAGCCATGTGAAAACTAAGAACAATGTCTCTATAGAATATCTTTTAATATGAATCAGGTTAAACCTGATAAGCTCCCCCGGGTATAGTAACTTCCTTAAATATTTATTTCCCTCGGAGACAACTATTGCCTTCGGCTACGCCTCAGGCAATAGTTGCACCTCGGGGAAAATAATCTACCTATTTCCCTCATACCCAGTCAATAAGTATAAAATATGGTACCTCATTATTTATTTAAAGCAAGAAATCATTATCTTTCAATAACAGCAAGAAATGCCAATTTTTGCATGATTTTGAAAAAGGAACGCAATCTGCAAACAGAACTAGGAAGTAATTTTATCTTAAATTAAACGATTGTTTCGGACGTCGCAGAAGACACCTTTAAAAAAAATCTGCTTTCATTTTCGAATGCAAAGCCGGATAGAGAGAAAATAACAAGAGCAAATGTGTTTACTGGGAACAAAGTAAATTTAATGACTGCAGGAAATGAAATATGTCTGCTGAATTATTCAAGGTATTTGTTTGGTTGACAATGCACCACTTTTTTTGGGGGGGTCTTGTTTCGCGCCTTAGTGATAGAATGGACAATTATGATTAAAATATGTCAGAAGTTCTATTTTTTTTTTATTTATTTACATTTAAACCAGGTCATCGGTTAAAGGCATCATACTCAGTCATTTAAGCTCCCGATTATAAAATGTTTCTTTGAATCTGGAAAATTTGCTTTATTTTACTTTCTAATAAGAAAAGGATATTTACACTGACCATGGATAAGCTTTTTAATATGTTTCTTATTAAACATTTCATTATTTTTGATATGTAATAGGCATGGCCTAAATTCGAGCACAGCAAAAATATAAGATGTCAATGAACAGCTTATATTTTTACATACCTTTTGAGTTTAAGAAAGCTCCCCCTATACCATGAAACATCCTCAGTTCCACGCCTCAATTGAGGAATAAAATCGTTTAGAATTTAGAATATAAGATCTAGAGGACCCCATTCCCGAAAAGACGTGGACACTTTTGATGCACTGTTATGATCGTATTTATTTTTATTTATTCAGTTCATTTTCTAGAACATTCAGTTTGGGACGAGGTATTTAGGGCGAATGAGCGTAAAAAAAGAAAATGTAAAAAGATGAATAAAATGTGTTTTACTTAAAAAATGAAGTAGGTAACTCATCGTCATCAGAATATTTTTCTCCTTGTTCTATATTTACAAAGAAAATTTATGGAAGGCGATTAGCAAAATTGGTAATTATTTTCAAATTCACATCGAACCTGTGTGCACGTGAAATTGTGAGAAGCATATCCGGACGAAAAAAATCAATATCAGCATTAGGCGAATTCTTCGCGGGGACATGCTGTAGAGCTCTCCGCTACATGCTCGCTATTATATTGCCAACTTTTTTTCATTCTTAAGGAACGCTTTGTTAAATAACAAGTTGTCCATCAAATTAAAACCAACCCTCATCGCAAATTATTTTATATAACTTTAAAACATTACCAGTGTCAAATTAAAGATCAACGTTTAACATTCAAAATTTTGATTTTTGTGTTAGTTCAATATTGAACCAGATTCTGGTTAAACGTTTAACATTTTTTCACAGTTCAATTTTCAGCATTCAAATTTCCAATCTTAATTTTTTGGGAATAGATGCTTTCATTTTACCGGAAAAAAACCCAAACCCGATGCACGTATTATATTTCAAAATGTAGTTAGTTGGTGCCTAGATATTTTTTCGCTGGTAAATAAAGGGAAATATTATGACTGGAAATTTTCACGTTCTTTTTACTGTACATATAAATTTCATGGTCACAACATAGATTACTTTGGGTGTTTACCGATTTCTATTAACTTTTTGTGTATTAAGTATTGATGTGCCGCTCTTAAAATCAAACCTCATCGCAAATTTGTTTAAATAACTTAAAACGGGTGTAGGTAATCATCGAGTTCGAGTTCGAGTTCGAGTCAGAGTTAAAGTTCGAGTTACAGTTCGAGTTACAATTCGAGTTCGAGTTAGAGTTCGAGTTAAAGTTCGAGTTATTTTTCGAGTTCGAGTTAAATTTTGAGCTAACTCGAAACAGTAATTTTCATAGACATAGCCGAGTTACGACTCGAGTTAGAGTTCGGGTTACAAATGGAGTTCGAGTTAGAGTTCCGACCTAAAGAAAACCTATTCTTAGCAAACTACAACACTTTCCACGAGAAAAAAAATAATAATTCAGACATCTATTAGGTTGTGCTGTGGTTTAAGAAAAAAAATATGTTAATCCACCCAAGGACGAGACAATACTTTGAAATACTTTGGTTTATTTTGTTGCGAAAAAGGCCGTGTTACAGAAAAAAGAAAAAAATAGTTTTAATTTTAATCAAAGTCATAGGACAAGACTAAGGGGACGACCATTTGATTTTGAGGGGGGGGGCTGTTTTTGTTAATAAATATTCTGGCTTGGAAAAAGTTGGGATAAATTATCTGTTTGCAAGAAAATAAATAATCTGTCCCAAGATCATGCTCAATGCAGAAAATAATTATTCTGGCCCGCAAAATTTTGAAAAAAAAATAATTTGTCTCGACCGAAACTGCCAGCCCCCCTCCCTCAGAATCAAATGGTCGTCCCCTAGACATGTATATGTTACTCTCGATTATTTACTAGAGAAATTTGTATACACATCATGTTCTTATACAATCAAATATTACATGTACTTGTATGGGATTTCAATCTAACACATGAGTGTACAGAAGCTGGTCTGTTTCTGTTCGACAGGGACCGGCTTTTAAAATGGAAAGAATCCTTGTTTTTTTTTAAGAATATTAATGAAAGTGAATTGTCAGCACATGCAAGAAAATTTCCGATGAAGGATCGCTGCTATATAAAATAATGATAACTTTAAAAAAAGATCTACGCCCCATTTTTTCAAGAAGGGGTATAATGATGAACGAAAGACCCAATTCTGGACATAGAACAATAAATAATTTGTAACTCTAACTCGATTTGTAACTCGAACTCTAACTCGAACTCTAACTCGAGTCGTAACTCGACTATGTCTATGAAAATTACTGTTTCGAGTTAGCTCAAAATTTAACTCGAACTCGAAAAATAACTCGAACTTTAACTCGAACTCTAACTCGAACTCGAATTGTAACTCGAACTGTAACTCGAACTTTAACTCTGACTCGAACTCGAACTCGAACTCGATGATTACCTACACCCACTTAAAACATTACCAGTGTCAAATTAAAGATCAACGTTTAACATTCAAAATTTTGATTTTATGTAAGTTCAATATTGAACCAGATTCTGGTTAAACGTTTAGCATTTGATTTTTCAAGGTTCAATTTTCAGCATTCAAATTCATTCTTAGATCAACATTGAACCAGATTTTAGTTCAACATACAATATTCGAAAAATGTTTTAGTTCAATGCGAACCAGAACCCGGATTTTACACACTGAATGCGACGGGTGTGCTATAGCAAGCAGGAACTGCTTACTCTTCCGGAGCACCTGAGTTCACTATAGTTTCGACTGGAGTTCGCGTTGTTGACTGATATTCAGTTATTTTTGTTTTTCCATGTTTTACATGTTGTCCGTTTTTGTCCCGTTCTTGTTGGTGTTTACTGGATTTGTCTCTGTCCTTTTTGACACTTGAAATTCGGATACCCCAATTGGTACCTCTGCTTCTCTGGTTCAACGTGCAACATTCTAAAAAATTGTAAGTTCATTATTGAACCAGATTTCAGTTTAACGTTCATCATTCAAAATATTTTAATTCAATTTTTAAGCAGAATTCAGTTCAACGTTCAGCATTCAAAATTTGTCTTTGTTCAATATTGAAGTTGATTTCATTTAAACGATAATGAATGAATTATATTTTTTGAATAAAAAAGTTCTTGCGTGTTTTCACAACTCGCTATAAGGACATAACCAGTTAAGATAAAAGTACAAAGATTTCTATTACCCTTTTAGCGCGAACAATACGATACTCCTACAGAAAGACATCATTTAAAAGAACTCATTTTCATTGCCAAACCTCTTACTACAAAGCCAACATTTCTAATAACTTCATTGTAAAAACATGACAATCAGCTGGTAACGCTGTATAGAATCTGTATCTCTTAATGCTTATTTGGATAAAAAAATTAAACCTAGTCATTCAAGAGACAAACACCATAGCCTCCAACACATATATCATGGCCCCGGTGCCATAAAACTTGAAAAATGCCAAAGTCCCAGAATATTTTCAACTTTAAAGAATATTTCTGTTTCATAATCAAGATTATTATGGTATATATGATCATTGCAAGAAGTCTCTGAAGAAAGCAGCAAAATTAAATATCTTAACTAATAAATACATTTGGAAATATAAACGTTGACAGTAGCGTAGCTTGCACTGAGGCAACCGAGGCACTTGCCTCGGCAGAAAAATTGACCAGTGAAAAAATAAAAACCTGGGGGGGAAGATTCATTCTAAAAACTAAACAAAAGAACGTTACTCAGAATGTTCCTTGGTTGTTGGTGTAAAATTAAAACCGTGACAGTTGGAGTCAAGTTTGCTATTCATTTCATTAGTCTTTGCTCAACATATTCTTAGGTACAAATGTATGAATTGCGTTCCGTAGCTTTCGCAATCTCTATAGAAAACCGGCATGTAGAGAACTCGGATGCATGAATATAGTGAAAGCCCGCATCCCACACAGCCTTGTATAAATTAAAAAAAAGGATTAAAGAACCTGGAAAGCCTTTAGCGTTTTTGAAGGCAGGGTAGCCATAAGAACAACGCAAGTTGAAGAGTCCACACAGAGCTTGTGCAGGTACAGTCTCTCGATAAAATATTTTTTGACAGCTGTATTGCTAAGCTCAGTGTTTTGACATAACGACAAATTCCTGTTGTTAATAGTAATATCAATTCTAATACATTACATCTTAAAGTCCAGCGATGAAAGAAATCCGGGATAGAAATACTTCATGTCAGAATCTGAAACCGAGCTATCTTTAGCACTTGTTCTAGCTAATGCTCATAAAGTTATTAATTTTCCGTCCGTCCGACTTCCCCAAAGTAATTTTTGTAGGTAGTGGTCCATGCATAGCTGTTCGTACAATAGTAATACATAAAGACTGCCAGCCGCCTTTAATGTGATTAGTCAACCCTGGTTGGCCTTTTCCAATCAGTGGTCTCAGATCCAAAATACGAAATACTTCCTTTCTGAACAGAGCAAAACTATAACACTAAAGATGATAAAAGATGAAGTCAAAGACAAACATAACCTTTTGTGACAAAGATTACTTGCTAAGGACAGACACATACGAATGAAATTTAAGATAGTTTGTTTTGGCCCTGTGTCGGATAACTTTCATGATTATAAAAATACTGTTCATCGATTAACGAAAGTTATAAATGATTTTAAGTCAAAGTATACCACATTCATATCTAAATTTTACACTTCAACAAAAATCAGTTAAATTAATGGTTAAAGAGGGAAAAATTCTGATTCAAATATTTCTTAAGCTTTTTGTCAGTCACTCATGAAAATGACTTATTGACATTATAAAATCTGTTGGTTTCATACGTAAAATCATATAAACGAGACGATTTTAATTTTCAAAATATTAATTTTCCTAATCTACAGAGCAATATATCTACTTCTCCTGGATACGGTGTTTATATTTCACAACTTATTCGATATGCCAGAGCTTGCACACATTTCACAGATTTTTTGATCAGACACCGATTTCTTCGTGACCGACTTTTGGAGCAGGGCTATAAGAAAATACGTCTCATACAATCACTAAAAAAATTCTTTCTTCGTTTTCAGCCACTAATAGAAAAGTTCAAAATTGAATTAAAAGATATGATAGTTAATTGTTTTAATTAGTGTTTGACTGGTCTGCTGTACTGAGATGATCACCTCAATATCCCTATTGTGTCTCACAACTATGTTGTGTTCTATGGTCATTACCAGATCCTAAGATTACAATGGAAGAGGGAGGTTTGGCTCCATAAAATTTGGTTTAACCCACCATTTCGTTTGAAATACCTGTACCAAGTCAGGACCATTGCGATCCACCAATTCTCCGGTATGACTGATTCGTTTTTGTCGTTTTCTCTGGACTATGAGGTTGATCATTCAAGTTCGGTAGTTTTGTTATTACCTTTATTCACATATTTTTTCCGCCCAGACCCCCACCAGGGGGCTTCATCGGCAGCCCCCTGGACCCCTGCCTTGGTAGATATTAAACCCAAGCAACGCTACTGGTTGAATATTTAAACGTTTTTACCACATTTTCAACGTCATGTTTGGCACAAAAGAATACTTCATGTGTATCTTAACAAATTAGGAATATCCCACATGATAAGCAGATGTATAATTAAGCATTGTTGACCTTTTACCTTTTACCACGCCAACTTTTCTCAGGTGGGTGGAGCATTATTACAGCTTTCCTTACAAATGTTTAGGTGGGCTGAGCCAAATTGTTTAAGTTGTATAATAAATGCTCCTGAGTTAAAACCAGAACATCCACGTAGTTGGAGACAGTAACTAGAGCAGTCAACTTTGGCCACCGTGTTTCATAGGCTTGAAGACACGTGGCACCTAGTGAGTTTTGTGCTTTTAAGTCTGAAGTCTAAAGTCACGACTAGTCAGAAAATTGTTTCGAACGTCCCACCATAGACCTGTTTACTTACAGGTCTATGGTTTCACAAACAGAAAAAGATTTTTTTTCATTGCTTATGATGTATTACTTACAATGAACAAAGTTAATATGATCATTTTATAGTGTTATTTTTTCGTTTGGCTAGGTAAATTTTCGACCTAGTTTTTTTAACCTTTGTGTGCCTTTTACTCATATCCATCTATAAAATGTCGATTTTCTTTTAGTTGTTTTTTTTCTCATCTTTATGCTAATAACATTGCTATTAATGATTTTAAAGTTTAATGCCATTTTATTGCATTGCTCTTTGAGTAATATCCGCTAAGGAACTTGCGTATATTTCTGTTTAGCACGCGTCGTTCGATAAGCTTGTTTTCTGAAACACTGATTTAATTCCGAATGCAAACATATATTACATAATATTTAAATTCGCTCAATTAACTTTCTGTCTTTCTTGTAAATACGAAATGTTTTTCAAATGTTTCTTTATTGTTATATGTTGCAGTTTATGGCTACCGAAGACTATCGTAGGTTAAATATTTTAATCGTGTTTCAACGGTTTTAAATTTTCATGTTAATTACTAAAGTAAACTTGATTCAGTAGGGGATAACGAGAGCTACTGCTTTAATGCAATATTGAATCTGAAATGGAATATACAATCACGACACTGTTAATTGGTTTCATGATATTTGATAACGCTGAATGTACAGGTTTGTTGTAAAATATTTTGTTTTGTTTCATAAGCGTATTTTAACATTTTGATTTAATATATTTTAATTTACTAATAAAGTCAATCTTTTAAAAAACAAAAGAGGAGTTCGCTTATTGTTTTTTTTCTTCATGTATTTATTAATGCATCTAATTATTTATTCAATTATTCAGCTATATTTATTTATGCATTTATATTTTTTGTGTATTATAATATGATAAAAGGTACAACCTAAAATGGGGCACAGCTTTGGAAAATAATTGTCAAAATACCATGGATCGAAAACAAATACCCCAACATTTAATTATAAAATATCGAATTATTTGTGCAAATTATAGATATATGTTACTTTCTGAAAAAAAATAGTTTGGGACAACGTTTGACGGGGACGAAATTACATATTTTGGCTTTACGTAATCTGTGATGTCATTTCCCAGTTTGCGCTTCAGCGGACAGCAAACAAACAAAACTGACAATTTTTTCAGCCAGGTTTTGGAAGATTTTCTGTATACCAATATATCTAATTCGAAGTATTGGCTGGAGAAGATTGATATAAATCCCTGGCAGAAAATGATAACTAGCTATCAATGCATGACACGTGCAGAGGATTAATTATTTCCATGGTTTATTAATGTTGACTCTGTAAAGTTATTGTCTCAAGCATATTATTTCTATTGACCATGACACTATCAATCAAGAGTATAAAAGTTAAATAGTGATCATCTCATGCCTCGGTACTTCTTTATCTCGTATCTAAAGAGTGATGTGTACCACAAGAGTCATAAAATACCAATAAATCAGATCCTCACAGCAACTAATGACACACCAGTTAAACAAGAATGTTTTGATACACGTGCAAGAGAATTCCTTTATAGAGTTTACGACCTCAAGACCAAAACAGCTGATAAAGCAATTAAATAGCTACTTCGTAAGATAAGTTGCAATAGGGACGATATTTGATAAAAACAAAAATAAAATATACAAATTTATTATGATCAATAAAAATAAACAAGAACAGTTTGGCCCTTGGGAGTCAACTCAGCTATAACAAATTTAGACCGGCCTCTGCCGTAAAAGTTTTGAGCATTCGTAAGAAGCTAAACATTAAAGGGCAGAGACACACCCGTCAATTGAACAGGAACGGTGCATCGTTCCGAAAGAGCAAAGCGTTGCTCTGGTACAGCGCAGCATGGCTGTTTAGGAATTCTAGTTGTAATTGACGGTGGTGGTAAAAATAATTTCTTGGGGGAATAAATGAAATAAGTTTCATGAATGGCCAAAAAACTCAGATGAGAATCAGCTGAGTGCCCCCAAGAAAGGAGAGTGAGGAAAGGGTTCAACCTTCAACTAGTCATCGATAAAAATTAAATTTTAACTTGTGTATGAATGCATGCAGTATAATAAAATAAAGAAACTGAAATAATAAATAAATCTAGAACAAAAATTTGTAAAACTAATAACATGTTGATAATAATGAAAAGAAACTAAGCTACGAATTTTCTGAGCTCATCTAATTGACGACTGATAAATATTTAAATATCTACAATAACTATCTGATACTTTAATCATAATATCTTGTTATCCTGCTTAACCCGCACTGGTAGCAGCTCCTTGAACGGAAAGGATCGCCGTTGTATAATTAAGGGTCAAAACCTTATCTTTGCAAAACAAGTTTCAATATGTGAAAAATATTATCTAGTTAAACTTCGTTAAAATTCGTTCACAAAGAGAGGTTCTGTAAAACAATCTTGAAATTTGGCATTCCTAAAAAAAAATAAAACTTTAAAAATGGTCATTGGACAAATAGATTCTCAAGTTTCGAAAATTTTAATTTCAAACCGTACCTGAAATGTCAAAATTTTAGGAATGCAAATAGTAAATTCACCACATCTCAAAAAACAAATAATGCTATTGATAATACTGTAAATACTCCGTTTTTAAAAAATAAAATAAAAAATAAAAAAAAAAAAAAAACAATCAGTATACCTTTTAAACATACCCTTCCTAAATCATTAACAAATATGATTAAAACTGAACAGTGATGGTAAGTCGAACATCATTGGATTCTTGAATAGAAATTAAAATAATAGCAAGCTTAGGTAAAAATTCTCCCTGTGGAGTTATTATGGGGTTCATGTGACCCAAGGTAATAAGTAAAATGATATTATACAAGTTAATTCACGAAGGATTCGAAAGTCATCGGCTTATTTGTAGCAAAGCCCGTCTGGTGTCCTCATCGGATGTTCTGATATACCTTCTATAACAGTCTGGATTCCACCTGTCTAACATGACATGTTTAGTTATCCTGGCGCACTAAAATTTAAAGTTGCACGAGTTTACATCTCTTATGCGAAAAGAATGTCCAATCATATCCTTATTGCTTAAGTAATGTTTAAATTTTGATACTTTACGGATCGCCATTATCATCTACAAATAGCGCATCATCTCCTCTAGCTCCATTAATCACTCGGTAATTAAAGTATTTTCTCAGTTAGTTAATAAAGGGACAAATACTTTGTTTGTCAGTCACACCTAGGCGAAGTGTATCGGTCATCAAAGCTTTTAAATTCTGACGAAACGAAAGAAATGTCATTAATCGTCCTGTGAGATCCTGAATCAAATATTTGTTTAAATGTCATGAATGTAAACTGTTTAACTCTTCAAAACACGAGAAGCCGAAAAATTATCCAAATGATTGTTCAATTAATACATAATGCATTCTATGTATTCATATATTTATAAAAAAAGTTGTGCGACAGATCACGACGGAGAGTTATAGATGCTAAAGGACAAGTCGTCGAAAAAGATTCATCTTGCTGTAAAATTCACCTAGACCAGGTCCAGATTATGTCCATAGCCGACAAATTGACATAGTGCAATGTTTGTGATACATGTAGTGTCAGTGTTGATTTATAACATTCAAGTTGTCTATACTTCCCGCATCACAGTCAAGTGGCAGATACTTGCGACTTGAGGCCCCTGCTATATACAGTCGCTCCTTGTAGGTGTTGATATAAAAATGGCGAATTGCGTTTCAAATGTTCTACAGGTACTTTAAAATTTATTAGTTGTTTTTTCCAAGTACTGAATGGCATTTTCTGAAACTCATAATGTAAGAAATTAGATTGGAAATATGCAACATACTACATACAACTTAAACACAAAAAAGTCGCTGTACCTGACGAATTTGGCGTGAACAATGTACATGTGCAGTTGAAAACAGTAAATGCAGAACATAGATAAAAAGGCAGAGTATTTATTTGAGAGCTCACACTTAGTTAAACACGACTGCCCATTCCTTAGATGTAATAGCTGACACAGTTATATACTGCACTGATTGAGAAGTTTGAAATACATATAACTACAAGTACATGTACTGTCTATATAACAGAGGGGTATCTAAAATTAATGAAAATGCAAAACACCGGCATCTGTATACTGCATGCTCAATTAAATACAACTGGTGCTGACAAGACAAAATGTACGAGTTTATATCCAAGTAGATCATTAAAAGTATTTGTTTAAAGTGTCATTAAAAAGTATTGTTTGTAGACGCATTGCTTCGTGTAGGCCTGTATACATGTAGGTGTACAAATACTATCAATACTCTCAAATGAGTATAAGAGCCGAAATACACGTAGTTCTTGAGTGCGACTATATGAATAGCATCATGATCATGATGTAGAATAACACTTTGCCCTTCTGTTTAAACATAATTTCATTAAATGATATAAATAATAACTTACGAACTATCAACGGAATGACTGTTAAAAATAAAATTAAACATGTTAGCTGACCCACCCCCCCTTTTTATATTATGCATAATTTAATGTAGATACAAAGAGATCAGCAGATTGAAATATGTTATGATAGGCTATGAATCGATAGTCATTGTATATTCAAAAATAGTACAATTTGAAATTCTAAATTGTACAAGATATAGAAACCAATCGCTTAACTAGTTGTTTCTATCGACTTAACTGTCGATCATAGTTTAAAAATATATACAGGCCGACTATTTATAGTGACGGCATGAGTAAGTATAAGAATTTATATTTATATATGCTTCAAATCAATTATTACATGTATATGGTTTATTCTTCTTGATATAATAGAATTTAAAACATGATTGTTTCATTGGGATGTATTAAACTCATGTACTTGCCTTCAATAATAAAATCTGCCTATGAGTTGGTGTTTGAATAAGCAAGCTGGGGAAGGAGCGCACACCATGGGTCCGATGTATTGCCACTTAGAATAGTCTGTTATGTGCTGGTGTTTGATTTAGCAGGCCGGTAAAAGAGCGCACAATATAAAGGAATGTTATCCTACAGGTCTTATTGGTCCCGATGTAGCGCCACTGAGAATAGTCTGCCTATGTGCTGGTGTTTGAATAAACAAGCCGGGAAAAGAGCGCATAAGAAGGAATGTAATTCTAAAAGTCTAACTGGTCCCGACGTAGCGTCTAGAATAAACACCAAATTAGTCCAAACGGTTTCGTCCACGCGATTGCATCTAAAAGTCTGACACATATGATATTTCCGAAAGCTCGTTATCATTCACATTGGCGCTGTTTAATTACATCATTTGAAGTTTTAGAATCAACGTTAGAAATTCCCACAATTAAGTGAACCATCTGCTATTAATGACGAAAAGAAAACCTGCACTCCAATGTTTCAAATACATTATCGTAAATCTAAAATTTTCAAATGTAAATTAAAAATATGAAAATGGAAAAACGTCCATATTGCAAGAAGTATCGTGAAAATCTTACTGAAGTACAACCATGCATACTGACATGTGCCTACAGCCAATCAGAGTGCTTTGTTGGAGAAGGAGGAGCAAGGACGTCATCATGAATAAACCACGCTTAAAATAAATATAAGCTCCATCGGCTCTCAGTTAAGACAATCTTTTTGATTATTCAGTGTTGTAAAGCTTAATTTTTTATTGCAAATGTCTTAAATATCGTCATAAATTGGTTGAATTACTAGTAGGCCTAAAAAATCACTGCTCACAGCGCACCTGTTTACAATGATCATTCTTGGGAGAACTTGGCGAAATCATTTCATCTCTTTGACAACAAGAGTTTAAAGAAAAATATATTTAAAGAGTTTATTTTTGACTTTCCATATTCTCCTGTATTTTGTTAAAGAAATTTAACTGTAGTTATTCAAGCTGTCAATTTTAAAATTTATTACAAAAAAAGGATCGAATTTCTGTCCCAAAATAAATTCGTGCCTAGTGCGCTTTTGCGCAGTCGGCACATTCGGTTAGGAAAAAGCCAAACCATTAACCTTTGGAAGTTTCTACATATATGGGACTGCCTCCCATATCATCTATAATAGCGAGCACAGCTCGCAAGCGGGTACGAAGTGCCCGCTCAAGCGGAGAGCTCTACGGTATTTGTTCCCGCGAGAAATGTCCTAATGCTGATATTGATTTTTCATGGTCCGGAAAGGCTCTCAATTTTTACAGGAACGGAGTGAATTTGAAAATAATTGCCCAATTTTGCTAGTCGCATTCCAAATATTATCTATGTAATAGAGTATAAGAAGAAAAATATTCTGATGACGATGAGTTGCTAAATTTTTTGTAGTAACCAAATTTTAAACGTTTTTATCTTACTTTCCTATTTAACGTTCAATCGCCCCAAGCATCTCGTCCGTAATTGAACGTTCTAGAAAATGCACTAAATGAAAATAAAAATAACTGCGATGGTTTCGAAAGTATTTTGTCAACGCTATTGTCAGAATTGATCAGAATTATGCTGTGCTCGCATTTAGGCAATGCCCATTTCATATTATTATAATTGAACCTTTTCATACTTTTCTACTGCAATGGTCGATAGACCTGAAACAAAAGAGTGTTCGTGGTTATATATACTTACATCGTATATCTTTGATTCGTACATCTTAACGACGTTAAAAAGAGCTCATAGCAACAACAAAAATGGCACCTGTAACCAATGGTTGATTGTTTAACTGCTGTGTTCAGAAGAGGCTGTTTCGTATCTCTTACAAAACATTTGTTTTAGAATTCCATTTATTCTGGTATCCCCTTATATAATGATCCTTTAATTTTTGGGTCACTTTCATATGACAAGGTTAAAATTGCATAACAAGATTCATCAAAAGCATAGTTCTTTTTCTAATTCTTCCAGGAAAGTCATCAAAATGGATCCAGGATGTTAATTTACAAAACAAGATGGCGACTACACATGAAATCCAGACTGTTATAGTTGCAAGTACAATGCAGTGCATATCAGTATGTGCAACTGACAATAACTGTGTATCAGTCTTTTTTGTTAAAAACGCTTGTCGCCTGACTAGTGCTTTCTTCTACGATTTTTCCTTGGACTTGGTTCCATTAGAAGGAGCTACATACCATGCTTTAGGTAAGTTTTTCATCATGATACAGACACATCTATAAAGAAATGTTGATTTTAATTTTACTAGTAGATAATATTGTTTTTAACTTTGCAAATTTGTTCAAATCGGGCTTTTCCTAAACCTTTAGCAGAAAAGGGGTACATGTTCCTTATTGAGAAACAGATTTCTAGTTATAATATCTTTAAATGTCTTTGCGACACCTTAAAACTGTTCCTGTTAATGAAAATAATTTTATTGCGAAAATAAATTTGCATTAAAAAGTACAAAAGATACTTTTGAAGTTTAAAATCAAAAGATAATACACATGATACACTTGACTCTTCCGAATCGGCCTAAGTTACTTGAACTTGAACTCTTAAGACCAAGGTTCCAAGAAAATGCGTCTCATACGATCCCTAAAAAATTCTTCCTTCGTTATCAGCCACTGGTGGAATAATTCAAAATTCAGTTGAACGTTTTGGTTAATGATTGTTTTAATTAGTGTTT
The DNA here is from genome assembly GCA_963971305.1 of Arcuatula senhousia. Taxonomy (NCBI): domain Eukaryota; kingdom Metazoa; phylum Mollusca; class Bivalvia; order Mytilida; family Mytilidae; genus Arcuatula; species Arcuatula senhousia. The sequence continues at coordinate 28,666,277 of OZ020304.1, forward strand.
TGCTGATTGTTGTACTGAGATGATCATTATATTATCCCTGTTATGTCTTCACAACCGTGTTGCAGTGTGTTACTACGGGTCCATAAGATCGCAACGGAAGAGGGAGGTATGGCGCGCCAAAAAACCTGCTTCAACCCACCATTTCTTTTGAAATGCCTGTACCAAGTCAGGACCATTGCTATCTTCAATTTTTCCGGTATGTATTCCTTGTTTTGGTTCGTCTAATGGACATTTGAGATTGATTTTCCAAGTTCGGTAATTTTGTTATTAGCTTTATTTACAAATATAAACACATATATATCAAATCCAGTGTAAGTAAGTGTTTACAATTAAGTTATGTCCGATCACTTATTGATTAAAACGTCGAGTGTAAACAAGTGTTGACAATTAAGTTATGTCCGATCACTTATTGATTAAAACGTCGAGTGTAAATAAGTGTTGAGAATTAAGTTATGTCCGATCACTTATTGATTGAAACGTCGAGTGTAAACAAGTGTTGACAATTAAGTTATGTCCGATCACTTATTGATTAAAACGTCGAGTGTAAATAAGTGTTGAGAATCAAATTATGTCCGATCACTTATTGATTAAAACTTCCAGTGTACATAAGTCTTGACAAGTAAATTATGTCCGATCACTTGTTAATTAAAACGTCCAGTATACATAAGTGTTAACAAGAATATTATGTCCGATCACTTATTAATTATACCGTCCAGTGTAAATAAGTGTTGACAATTAAATTATGTCCGATCACTTATTGATTAAAACGTCCAGTGTAAATAAGTCTTGACAATTTAATTATGTCGTCACTTATTAATTAAAACGTTCAGTGTAAATAAGTGTTGACAAGTAAATTATGGTCGATCACTCATTAATTAAAACGTTCAGAGTAAATTAGCGTTGACAAGTAAATTATGTCCGATCACTTATTAATTAAAGCGTCCAGTGTTAATAAGTCTTGACATGTAAATTATGTCCGATCACTTATTAATTAAACCGTCCAGTGTACATAAGTGTTAACAAGAATATTATTATCGATCACTTATTTATTAAAAGGTCCAGTGTAAATAAGTGTCGACAATTAAATTATGTCCGATCACTTATTGATTGAAACGTCCACTGTAAATAAGTTTTGACAATTAAATTATGTCTGATCACTTATTAATTAAAACGTCCAGTGTAAATAAGTCTTGACATGTAAATTATGTCTGATCACTTATTGATTAAAACGTCCAGTGTAAATAAGTGTTGACAAGTAAATTATGTCGGATCAAGAATTTATGAAAAGATATGGAGTAAATGAACATGAGACCACAACACATATGTTAACTTCAACTGCAATTAAGTTTTATGAGGTGTATGGTCATTTCGGAAAATTTTTCCTCATCAGCAGTACTAGAACCCAAACAAAGGAAATCAACAATTAAAAAGATGTTCAATATGCTTAAAACCAAACACAATCCAAATGTATATTGCTAAGGGCAAAATTACGATGGAGGGAGTTAAATCATAGGAGTTGTTTGGCTCTACTTGTGTTTACTGAATAGTTGTAATAGTTTTATGTAATTAAAGTTTGGAATTTTCTTAATTAGTTTCAGAATGTTATCCTATAAACCCTTGCTTAAACAGCGGATCATGCAGACTGGACAATGTAAATCCATCAGGGTTTATTTGTGATTGTATTGCTGGAAGGACTGGAAATATTTGTCAAACTTGTAAGTCAGATGCAGCTGAAACCAATCTGAAATACATATGGTACATGAAAAGTTATTTGCAGACGTATAAGAAATGTTTAGTTAAAATTTGAAATGCTGCTTAGAATTAATATTTATCTAAATTGAAAAGATTTGAATAGTACAATATTCTACAGATACGCGTAAAACACAGAATAGAATATTTAACATTATGTGCTTTAATTTTTTACGTTTGACTACATTGAATAAGAAATTATATTTTAACAAAGACAGGAACTCGAATACTTATAGTAAGTTTTTAAGTTTGTTGTGAAATTGTGCTTTCTATAAAACCCAATATCAAATATAATAAAAATAAAATCAAGTTATATAAAAAATATCTATAAAACAGATATAAGACCAAACTCTCATGCTTCAAACATTAACTTGAATAAAATGAAACCAGCTTATGACTAAAATTTGAACAGGAGGGTTAATATGGACATATTTACAACATAAATATGGACATATTCACAACATAGTTTAAAAATTCGTAGTTAGGAACATAAAAAAAGAAACAAATTACACTCATATAGTAGATTTTTGAATGATTCTATATTTAGTTCTGTAGACAATCTTCTTTATGTTCTTAGTTTTAGGTGGTGACGACTAAACAGAAACAAGATTTAAACCTGACTGGAAGAGAAAAAAGTGATTTGTTATCATTACTTTCTTATCTTTTTTTTCTTAATCAACTTCACATTCACCTTTAACAAGGACAAGGTTAATAAGGATCTTTCAATTTTTAATTTTAACATTTGCTTACATGCATAAGTCTTCATTGCTATTTTTAAGTAAACTTAGTTCAGTTCACTGTAGTTGGTTAAAGCGACAGACAAAAACAATAAATACTTTGTCCTCGTACGTTTTGTTTTAAATATACATGACGAAACCTTATTAGTCTTACAAAGTAGATCCTAACAAGAGCTTGCGGTAAGTCTGTATTTGATTCATATAAGCTTTACATAAGGTTAGAGTAGAAAAGACTACAGTAGTTGTATCATGGTTTTAGATAGGTATGTGAAGGTAGGAATAGAGTTAGAGTGAGGCGTATGGTTATAAGATTAGAATGAGAGTTATGCTGAGGTACGGTTTAGAGGTAAAAATGGGAATAAGGTAAAGGGTAAAGGTAAGATTTAAGGGTTGTGTCAGGCGAAGAGGATAAGTAAGAGCAAGTTAGGGTTAGGAGTAAAGGTTAAGGTTAGGGTTTTGGTTTGGGCTAAAGTAAGCGTAAGGGTTAGGGTACAAGTTAGGGTAAGGACTGCCAATATGATCAGGCCCAGAAATGGAGCCAGGGTTAAAGTCAGGGTTAGAGGTGGGAGTTAAGCTGTGGTAGGTTTGGAGTTTGTGTCAGCACTGGATTTAAGATAGAGGTTTGGTTATGGTTTTTGATACCGACATATCATAGCTTTTCGTTAATTTTTCCTGCTTTAGTTCAAAAAAACATTAAAAAAATTTAAAACTTAAAATAGCATTACAAAAGTATTGGTAAAATATGTATTTAAAATGTGTGGCTCATACAAAAACTCTTAGTACATTTTATATGATGAATCAAACCTACAACCAGTGATATCTTAAGAGTTTTATTGTTGTTTGATAAATACAGTATATAATTCAGATCGATTGTGATTTTCCCTCGGATTTTTCCTTCTATTCTTTTGTCTGAAAATGAAAAAAAAGAAATAAAGCAAATATCCCAATTTTCCATTATTTGTATTTAAACAAACAATTTGAAAATTCTAACGAACCCTGAAAATATTCATCGGTTACTGAATTAAAATCTACCTTAGCAGCCAATATAGAATACCGTTTAAAAAGCAGAATATCGGTGATAATCAAATATGCACTTAAACCTTGTCAGTTTGACTCATTTGATAGCCTCAAGTCGACCCAACAACGTATGGTGCAGCTAAATATTATGGAAATTTCATAACACACTTCAGCTTAACTTTTTGAGAGCAAAGTACGTCTTTTTCGAGGCATTTGGCTTTCGGACTTGAAAGCTATATATGATAACATTGTTATCGTATATGAAATGTTCACTCCACTAACTAACGTTTTCATAACAGTCTGTTACAATTTGATTTGAATATCGGTAATAACAAACCTACCGAACTTGGACGATCAACTTCTGATATATCCAAGAAGAAAACAAAAATAAGACAAAAACATACCGGACAAATTGAAGATCACAAAAGTCCTGACCTGGTACAGGCCTTTCAAATTATGTATATTTTCAATTTACAGAAAATACTTCTGCAAAAATGCATTACAACTCAATATCCATGAGCAATTTTATGCTGCATTAGTGTCGGACCATTCAACTTGAGGGGGTCCTTGGTTTTATGTTTTAGGTAAAAAAAAATCCGCGCTTTCTGAAGGCGACTCGAAGGAATATTTTTTCATTATTAGTAGTATATTATATACCAGAAATCCTTCTATAGAATATCTATTTTTTCCTTACCCTATGCTACCAATTTTTTTTTTCATCATAAAACATTTAAAAAAAACAATGCCCTCAACCTTCAAGTTAAATGGTCAGTTCCTTAGTAGTGTATTACAATACTTATCAAACTTGTTCTTTCCGAATCAAAGTGATGGTATCATGCCAAATCTCTGGTGTCATGCTAAACCAAAACTTCAAGTACATGAGAACCAAATCACTGTCGGTCAAAAACAGATTGTCAACATTTAACGTAGACTACCAATGACAGAGAGGAGAACTATACAGTAAGTCCACCATCAGTGAACACCACTATATATTTTCTTTAGAATTAGCCAGTTAGCTGCGAGACAGAAAGGGAAGTTGTTTCTTTTAAAAAACACATTTTAAATATTTAAACCTCAAAAGGGTATCAGTCGAATGTCGAAATGGAAAATGAAGTACAAACAGAACAAGATATACATAGGAAATGTTTCTAGGAAAAACTTTTATGAGAAATCAAGTTTTATAAATTTTAAACTGTGAAAAACAAATAAACTTACATAAATGGTTTTAAAAAGAGATAATTCTTTCCTGGTGACAGCTTTAACAAAAAAGCACTAGACATAATGTCATTATGAAAATTTTCTGTAAAATTTTATGGGAAAGAAGCAGAGGTACCAATGGGGTATCCGAATGTCAAAAGTCCGAAAGGGCAGAGACAAAACCAGTCAACACCAACAAGAACGGGACAAAAACAGACAACATGTAAAACATGGAAACACAAAATAATTGAATATCAATCAACAACGCGAACTCCAGTCGAAACAAGAGTGAACTCAGGTGCTCCGGAAGAGTAAGCAGTTCCTGCTTGCTATAGCACACCCGTCGCGTTGCCAATAGTCCATTAAGCGTGTCAAATCCGGTAAAGGAAGAAAAACAACACCCTATGACAAACCAACATCTGCACTCATCTGAGAGATCGAAATCCCATATTTGTCTATAAGTGCATGATGTCTTCCGTAAAGTTTCTTGAGTGAAGACAGCAACCGAGGAGCAACATAACCCTGTGTGAGCAATTTTTGCGTCAGACGTGTCGCTCTGCTAAACCAGTTATTATTTGATATCATATTGATAAAGTTTTATTTTAAAGTAATGTCATACGCTGCTTTTTTGTATGCTTATTTTCTGTGAAAGGTGATATATATAAGACTTTCAACAGAATTCTCAGCCACTTGTTACTATCATTAAGGAGGGTCGACTATATATATGAAATAAATAGCTTTATATAAAAAGCTTTAATATGGAGTAGGCATTGCCTAAATGCGAGCATAGCTAAAAGGGACTACGTTTTTGTTCTAAATGTTGACATTCAGGGCTAGATCGCTATCATTTAATTTCCAATATTTCCATTTGCTTATTTTTGGGCGAGATGGTATGGGGCGATTAAGCTTCGAGACACGTTAGTTTCGTACGTGCATATAACCAAGACGAAACGAGCAGCTTATGTGTATTTATTATTTTAAGAATATTATTTTCTTGTAAAAAGCGCAATTTATTATTTTGTTTAAGCATTATTTCTTTTCTTATAAATTATTTTAACATTCACTCCGGCCCTGTCAAAATAATAACCCTTTCCGGACCATAAAAAATCTAAATCAGCATTAGCAAATTTCTCGCGGAAAAATACCGTAGAGCTCTCCGCTCGTGCCCGCTTGCGAGCTATGCGCTCTATAATTTTATATATATAGTCGATCCCCCCTTATTGATTAAAACAAGTGCCTGTAGCAAAATAAACAACTTTGATAGGTAAGCTTCTTTCTGAATTCACATATTTCATGTATTTAGTTATTGAAATTATTGAATATTGTCAATAAGGCTTATGATTAAGCCATTAAAATAATAAATTCAAGATCCACTGGGTTTATCCTGAAAAGGATTTAGATATTGTCTATTTTACAGTATCAGAAATATTTTTGTGGTGGAATGATCAATGTCCACCTGGCGGGTTTTCATTGTGTGTTTTTCCAATTGTCGTTTGTTTATTCGGGCTGTGTCGCGTACAATAGTTCCACATCCGATTATTTTCTTTAAAAAATATGTGCCACCCCGTTCCACACTTATTATAGAAACCCTTTGGTTCTTAGTGAGAATTTGTATAAAATGCTGCACTGGGACAGCCTAATTGTCAATAATTTTAATTCAATTCCGTCACTTAATGTCTAATGTTTCGTCATCAAAAAGCTTTTTGACGTGTTTTCTTTTCACTTTCCCTTTACTTAATTCTTGAAACCAATGTTTAAGTCATTTCAAAAAAGGTATAAACCTTTCAAAATGTTTTAATTATAAATATATAACTGAAGGCTATTTGAAAAAAACCTTGAAGAAAATGAAGTCAAAGCCTTTGCTCGTTTTGTTTGGAAAAAACTTTTTTTTTCAACACGATAATTCAATTAGCTATTCCTGTGCTTTTTTAATGGATTAAAGTCATGAACAATAATGCTCTTTATACCCTTAACTAGGTTAAAGAACGCTTTGTGATGAGTCTAGAGCTTATGCCCATAGACAAGGATCAATCAAGTGCGTTGTTGTAACATCTTTTTGTCATGCAGTTATAACCTTTAAGTTGAAAGTGATTCTATAAGAGTGACATTTATTTTAAAGTTATAACATTGTAATATTTTATTAGCTGAATCATTAAGTTTGAGCTTTTTATCGTTTGGATCGTTCGTTCGTTCGTTCGTAGGTACGTACGTACTAGTTTTTGGTTGTTGGCAGTTACCTGGGAACAATACATCATAGAAAGATGATGTTAAGTCAGGGGGGTACATAGATGATGTTTGGTCAGTAGGTACATAGATGATGTTTGGTCAGTAGGTACACAGATGATATTTGGTCAGGAGGTACATAGATGATATTTGGTCAGGAGCTACATAGATGATGTTTGGTCAGTAGGTACATAGATGATTTTGGTCAGTAGGTACATAGATGATATTTGGTCAGTAGGTACATAGATGATGTTTGGTCAGTAGGTACACAGATGATATTTGGTCAGGAGGTACATAGATGATATTTGGTCAGAAGGTACATAGATGATGTTTGGTCAGTAGGTACATAGATGATGTTTGGTCAGTAGGTACATAGATGATGTTTGGTCAGTAGGTACACAGATGATATATGGTCAGGAGGTACATAGATGATATTTGGTCAGGAGGTACATAGATGATGTTTGGTCAGTAGGTACATAGATGATGCTTGGTCAGTAGGTACATAGATGATGTTTGGTCAGTAGGTACATAGATGATGTTTGGTCAGTAGGTACATAGATGATATTTTGTCAGGAGGTACATAGATGATATTTGGTCAGTAGGAACATCTTGGATATTACCTTAAATACTTAAAATGAGTCCTTTGACCAACAATTTCCTCCTGAATGAATAAAGTTTAAATTTTCGTAAAAATCCATATCTCAGTAACTGCAAGTGGAAGAGTAATAATATTTGATCATTGGGTAGATCTTGGAGAGCAATTACTTAACATTCATTCCAGATTTAGGTAACTTAGACTTACATTTTAACATAACGGGTGAGGGTATTAGCTGTCGAGCGCGACTGCTATATTTCTTCATCTTTTGTCGTTGTTTCAATTTTGGATAGAGATTCAGAAATATGAGTTGCTTAATTTTTAGTTTTGGGGGTGACTATTATAATAGTAGATTGGCAAGAATAACCAATTAAAATATTTTAAGTCCGAAAGCGCAGACCAAAATAAATATACACAAATAAGAACATCTCAAAAAAAAACGAACAACACAAGGATTTCAAAAACAAATTGTGAAAAATTAAAATCAGAAGGACGGAAACGAGAAATTGTATGAAATAATCTACGCATCTATGTCCTGCTTCCAATTCCAACCAACTGTCACTATTAGTCATGTCAATCCTTTAGGGAGTTACCATTTGATCTTTATGGGGCTATGGTGATATTTGAATTAAAAAGGCAGGATGTCAAAAATCAGGAAATAAAAAGGCACCTGAATTCATTCTCGTTACAGCTTAAGTTCGCGTTGTTGATTACTGTTCGGCTGGTTTTTTTTTTTTTTTATACCCCGCCACACGAAATGGCAGGGTATTATGTTATACCCTCAGTTTTTTTTGTGTCTGTCCGTCCGTCCGTCCGTCCCCCGAAGGTTTCCGACCAATAACTTGAAAACGCGTCAAAGGATTTGAATGATATTTTGCATAGCTGTTAAGTACAATAAAATACAGGTCAAGTTTGATTTCCAGCATGATCTGAAAAACAGTTTTTGAGATAGGCCAATTTGAAAAATAAAATTTCATGAAATTTTGAGTTTCCGACCAATAATTTGAAAAACCCGTCATGGGATTCAAATGATATTTTGTACAGCTATTGAGTACAATAAAATACAGGTCAACTTCGATTTCCAGCATGATCCAAAAAATAGTTTTCGAGATAGGCCACTTTGAAAAATCAAATTTCATGAAATTTTGAGTTTCCGACCAATAACTTGAAAACGTATCATGGGAGTACAATAAAATACAGGTCAAGTTCAATTTCCAGCATGATCCCAAAAAAAACAGTTTTCGAGATAGGCCACTTAGAAATCAAATTTTATGAACTTTTGATATTATAACGTGGCGGGGTATCATTAAATGTCCCATTACATGCCCTATTTTTGTGTGTGTGTGTGTGTGTGTGTGTTTCTTCGTGCTGTTCTTGTTCGTGTTTACTGATTTTGTCGTTGTGCTTATGGTCTTTTGACACAGCAACAAGAAGCACTGTGAGGAGGTATTATGTTATACCATCCGTTTCGTTTGGTGTTTTTCTGTCGATTTGTCCGTTCCTTGAAGGTTTCCAGATGACATAGAATTTGAATGACATTTTGCACAGTTGCCTGTTAAGTACAATAAAATAAATGAAATGATAATAATTCAATTTTCATGACAATATTTTTTTTTTATTTCGACAATGTTGATTTTTTTATTATTTTATTTATTTTGGCTAAGAAATATAAATCAATTCTAATTATTGATAAATAATATGGTGGCGTGGCGGGGTATAATTTAATGTCCCATCAGATGTCCTATTTTTTTTAAAAGCAAAACTCGGGTACTAATATTTGATGACATAAAGACTTATTTTGTAAACGCCTCGTCCTCGAGAGTAAAAAAAATAACTTATTTACAGGAAAGCAAAATACTCACCATTCTTTTAGAGAAAATATTTGTACAGTTTGGCGATGGACGTGTCTTTCCAGAACTCTATTTGCATTCCAATGGGCATATTATTACAACTTTACTTGCTGATTTGTTTGGGTTTTGTTTGTTTTTTTTCATCCATATTAAGACAAAGAAAAGACAGTTGGCCTTTTAACTGTATTCTATCGTATTGATGATGCCATTTCACTGAAAATCATCGATTTCGTATCTTTCTTTTTTAATTATCCTCAGATATAGGACACTACAGTCTTTAAAGTCTGTTATAGTTTAAGATTGACATCTCGATATAGGCATTCAAGAAGGACATTCAACAAAGCTCTATGGGAAACTTGGTGATTTCAACTTTGTGTACTGTTCGTTCAATGATTTTGGTTTTTGATCTTCAAATGTTTCGATTCAAATGCTGCTGACCAATGAAATATCGATAACAGCAAAACAAAATTAAACGTTTCATATCCGTTTTTTGCATTTATATTTTGTTGTCAAAATTTAACAAAAGATATAATGTGCTCGTAGCATATAATAAGGCTTCTTTCTCTCAGATTGGTAAAGAAGAGCTTTGTTTTCTTCTCTAGCATATTCCATATATATATATACCGAATAGGCCGGTCATGTTGCCTCAAGCGGGAACTACTTATTATTCTTTCGGAACATTTGGGTAAACTCTCATTACGACTTCAGTTGCTGCTTAGTTATTTTAAGTACGTAATTGTGTTGCCTTTTTCTTCGTGTTGGTCTCGTCTGCCGTTTTGGTCTTTTGATGTTCGAATGTCCTATTAGTACGTACCTCATTCATCCTTCTATATGAGCAAATAAAATGCAAATAATTTCACTCATGCTCTAAGTGCAAAAAATTCATATCATTAAGATATTATTCTTTTGATATTAACATAACAAAAAAGAAACGAATGTTTTCTCAAAGAAAATGGTATACGTCATTGAAAAGAAAGTTCTTGATTAATCATTTAATCGTATTGCCAAACTCCGTTCAAATATCAAAGCAATTGGTGGATTACTGAAAATTTCACACGACATTTTCATATCTTAATTCATCCTGAACTTTACTGTATAATTAAGTAAATAAAATAAAGTTGCAGTTACAGAACTCATTAGACATTAATGCACTACAATCTATTGTCTTTATGCAAGATTAATGTATTTCAGTGCAATTCAAACACCTTTATTAGCAAAGCACCTCTAAACACTGGTAGTATTTCACAATCGAACCAACTTTTGAATACAAGATAAAACGTAAAGTATTAGTTCATTTCTACTAGAAGAAAAATGTTTAAAATCATTGCAATATCTGTGGGAAAATAATATCAGGCCTCAGTTTTGCATAATTTGTCGACATAGACATCGCTTCAATTTAATCTGAAAGCATCAAAATTACATGGAACCTTTTCTGAAAAGGCTATATGACATTCTTTTCAATCTTCTAAATTGTGCACCAACTGTCTTGAAAAGTATAATGAAAATACATGAAGTTTTTTTTTTTTGATCGAACACAGGCACTTTTTTAAATATTTGTATTTTTGGTGCATGAGCATTCCGAACTTGTCTAAATAGATTTAAGTTTTTCGTTTATTGATTAAAACAGTGGACTGGATCATATTGGACCAGTAGTTTGTTTTTTATAATCCATAAACGTTAATTAAAACAATAAAATAGGCTCTCTGAATCACTTATCAAGTCACTAGCGTCTCTTCTATACCACACCTAAAAGAGTCTCCTCACTTTACTTCACCCCCAAAAAGAAAATGATAAATCCAAAAATAAAATTGTCGAAATCTGACAAAACAAAAATACTTTCTCTTTTTGGTGCCCCTTTTGACCCCTACTTTCATAACGGCGAAAGGGGGCACAAACATTAATCCACAAATTTGTATCCACTATTTGACAAGAATCTATTAGCAGAAAAAAAAATAAAAGATCGCATTGGACCAGTAGTTTTTCATTATATTATGTTAAATTTGCTTATTTCGAAAGCAGAGACATGGTTAAAAGGTTGGTCAAAAATTTGAAAGGAAAAGATTAAATTCGGCATCTCAGAGCAACTTCCAATGGATGTCCAAAAGAGCAGACGAGATCAGCTTCCAATCCTTAAGGATCAGCGAGAGTGTGTATTAAGGCATACCTAATCAGAGACCGTATTTTTGGACTTCATTTCGCACCAGCTTGGAATGAAAGAAAAGCTTTTGTGCCTTCATGGAATAATATCATGGCATAAATAAAGATCCCGTCGGAGTCGCGTATTCGAAACAGAGTGAGAAGTCAGCGATTCTGTGAAATTAAACGTGATGCATGCTCCATGTGTTCCATTTAATTAAAATGCATTGTAGTATCAAAGACCCCCCCCCCCCCCCCAACAAACAAAACCAAATCGAAACTTTCAATTATACTTTTAGATATTTAGATGACATTCTTGCACTAAACAATCCTTCATTATCTAATTCTATTACAGATATCTATCCTTCTGAATTAACCTTGAACATATCTAACGTCACCGGTGATAGATGTTTTTTTTTTAGATTTAGATTTAAGTATTATTGACGGAAAATTACAAACCAAAGTATATGATAAACGTGGCGACTTTACCTTCCTTATTATAAATTTCCCTTCTCTTGAAGATGTTCCACTAGCGCCGTCATACGGGGTTTACATTTCACAGTTAGTAAGATATGCTCGGATCTGCAGTGGAGTTTCTGATTTTAATAATAAAAACCGTTTTATTACTGAAAAATTATTAAAACAAGGTCATCGATACCACAAATTAGTAAAATCTTTTTTCTAAATTCTTCCACAAGTATCGATCTCTTATTGAAAAATTTAATTGTACACGTCGTTTTCTTATAGTGAAAGGAATATCACATCCTGAATTTTATGGTAATGTTTTTTATAAAGCTCACAAATTTAAAAGCAATCCATAAGAAATGAAAAATAGGCTTAAAAACTTATTACGGAAAGGATATGAATTGAATATCTTGTTAAATATTTGAATTTAGTGTTTTTGACAGAAATATTGATAACTTGATACTTACTTTAAAACTTCCATAAACGTTTTTACTATTGTCATTTTTAAGCATTATAGCGATCAAGCGTGTCGGTTTTGTGTGATGATCACTAAATTATTATTGTTGAAGTGTTGTGTCGGATTTAAAATCGATACGTTTGATTTTTTTACATCAGTCGATTGATGATTCTCAGCTAGCTGTCAATAACAGCGAGTGTTCTATAGAGAGTCGCTTTACTATCCTTTTGTTTGTTCTTGTTTTTTGTCTTAGGTTCTCTCTAGTGGAATTGGACTTTGATCGATTTGATTTTTATTGTGTGTTTGGTTTTTGTGCTTTGTCTTGGAATATTGATGGGGGGAAGGTTGGGCCCAGAAAACTAGTTTAACCCCGCCACATATTACATGTGCCTGTCCTAAGCCAGGAATCTTTGACAAAGCTTTCGTTTGTACTTGTCTTTTTGATGTTTTCTGTTCCTTGTTTAAGAAGGGGGTCTATCTGTGACTATTTCAGGGCTGGATTTGAATTATATGCATTTTATTTAGACCTTGGGCCAATTGCAGAACCACGAGCAGCGCCAAATGGCCTCGTTCAAGGCTGCTGGCGGTTGTCCATTGTGGTTTTTCTAAATTGCCGTTTAATTGTGGGTTGTGTCGCGTACACTTATTCCACATCTCATTATTTTCTATTTTGATGATTTACTGAAATACCATGCATTTTCGTACACAAAACTTTAATATCTATCTGCTTAACTTTAATTTAAAAGTCAGACAATCAGACAGCTGCTTTACCCAGCTCAATAAAAATATTTTCTTCTGTTCGGGGATTAAACCAGTTATCTTAAGTCAAACTTGAATGAATATAATTAATGATATGCATAATATTTGGGACATTCAATAATGGTTAAGTCTTTCGGTAGTTCGATTTATTCTGTGAAAATCTGATTTTTTTATGCATGAAAAGTAGTTTAATGTTTTTTAAGTAAAATGTTTCAGTTAAAGAGAAAAATCTGTAGGGGAATTGACGTTCAAATATGTATTTGGATTAGTTTTACTGCCAAATTACAATAACAAAAGGCTCATATGACAAAGGCATGAAAGGCCAATGAATCGTTGGATTTCGAAAAACTCTCAAACTACACTAAATGGCATCCTTAAAACTTTCCTTTTAAAAATTACTTCTATTTCAGAACAAAAAAGTTTCTGGGATTTTAACATTGAAAAATAACATACAAATTTCATCTATTGAAAAATAACGTATTTTTTTTTAAATGCAAACATATCCTCTAAACGTCTTATTCCATGCAATTATCCATAGCAGATTATAACCATTCAGATTGATCTTGCTCTTAATTAATTTATCTTAATGTATTCGAAGTGAAACCATGATCTTATTATGGAACGCCATAGCTGCCTTATGATACACAAACGCATATCATTAAGGCTACAAACATACTATTAAGTTAGTATTTCCACATCATTTAGACATAAAGTCAAACTACACAGGCAATACTCCAAATTAATAAGCATCATTTTCAAACTATTAAGGTATGATAAAACTCCACAAATGTAATCTTTTACACTATTTACATATTATACTATAACATAAAGATACTTCGCTATATCATTATGATAATTTATTAAAACATGAAGACACTTTACTTTAATATGACGCCATCTTTTTATATCACTAAAACATTTAACTACACCATAAAGACATCTTTTTATATTTTACTCTTTATTAAAACGTAAAGATGCTTTAGTATATCATTACGATCATTTCCTATAGCATTAAGATACTTTACTATAGCATTAGGATACTTTACTATAGCATTAAGATACTTTACCATGGGACTCGGGTATACTATATATGACGTCATCTTTCAATGTCACGAAGACAATCTGTCATTAAGACATCTAACTATAAGGTATTTTACTGTGTAATGTCATAGCAACATATAACTGTATTTAAACGATATTTTGGTGTGCTATAAGTAGACTTTATCGATCACTTAGCCAAATATAAGTATTCATATTCAAAGTATCTTTCATTTTTGTACAGAGAAAAAATGTTTCTTTGCTTTATATGTTCACTTCAATTGAAATAAAACATCTTAATCTACATCATCATGATCAGCTCATTAATATATATAAAGTTTCTGTCTCTCAGATGAGTACAGATTTAATTTTTGCTTTGTCAAAAAACTTGACACGCTGTGTTGATCATTTGCAACACGACGTGTGTGCAGCAACAGGCTGGAATTGCTTATAATCTTCTAGAGTACCTGCGTTCACCCTCGTTTCGATTTGAGTTCGCGTTGTCAGTTGATATGTGCATGTTTTGTGTGTTTCTGTTTGCTTGTTTCGTTTTGTATTAACTGGCTTTGTTTGCGCTCTTTTAGACTTTTGGTTTTGGAATGCATGTTGATGTCTCTTTGCTTCTTTCACTTAGAAAATTAGGCGTAGCAAAATTTATTGTCTGGAATTTTGTTGTCATTTGTATTTATTTTATCATGAATTTGTAATAATTTTGTCATAAGCTAGCTTGTTCGTGTGTCCGCCCCGTATTTAAAACTTTTCGATGGTTTTTGTAGAAATTTGTTGATTGTTACCAGATGCAAATTTTATTCGAGTTTCGAAATTCATGAAATTAACCCCTTAAATCGTTATTTTTTTACTCACCGATTATTCGAATTTCTTTTGGTTGTATGTATTTTTAAAGTCGGTTCGAAAGGGGCGTCCTCGTTACGCTTCCGTAATTTTCTTTATAGTCAACCATTTTTTTTTCTATATGAGGATGGCTGTGGCCTCGATCCCTGGATTGACCTCTGAAATTATACATTTAGGTCATTCTGATTCAGCTAATAAAAATATTTGTTAAAATATTTAACGTACTTTTAGCTTGTTCATGGCCTTTAAGATTTGGTAAAGTTTATTTAGTCAGTAAGGGCAAACATAATGATAATGATTCCTTAACGGATGCGAATGTAACCATAATTCTGAAAATTACTCGAGCAACAGAGAAACAGAATTAGATATCATTGGAAAGTCGAAATTATAGAATTAAACAATACACGCAACAAGTCCGAAAATTTGACGATTTAGAAGACCGTTTGAGAAGCACACAAAAACAACTTAGCAGTAAATGATACATATCGCCTCAAGTCGGAACAGATACAAATATCTTACTTGTCAGAGTTTCCATGAAATTTCTTAAAGATATTATAGGTCATTGCTTGCCGTCTTGCATTGGCCCAGGACTTAAAAGTTTATGGTAAATGGAAGGGGGACTCAAATATGGAGGCTATCTCGTGTACAAGTATACCATCATGAAAATTTAAAAGAGCATACATCTCAAGCACGGGGATACGTTCAACTGCATCCACACAGCACATGACACAAACTCTGCAAAACATAGACGATATTGAGATGTGGAATAAGTGTACGCGACTTAACAAACATAAACAAACAGCACTTTAAAACTCACAACGAAAAACAGCAAGCAGTCTTCAAAATGACCAGAGGTCACTACTTGCTGTCTTGCATTGGCCCAAAAGTTTAAGGTAAATGGAAGGGGGATTCACATATGAATTTTTTTTGCAAAAGCATTTGTCCTTGTCACCTCATGTTAAGTGTTTCATGTTAAGAATTTGGTCTTTAGTTGATGATTTTGGGATGAGTATTGAATCTTTGCTATTGTATTTGGGCCAATGCAAGATGACGAGCAGTGACCTCTGGTCATGTTGAAGTCTGTTGGCTGTTTTCCGTTCCACATACCAATATCGTCTATTTGTGATTTATAATAATGAAGTAACATCATGCTTAGATTTCTTCATTTTTTTGTAGTGTCATTGTATAGATAGTTTTCATGGCATAGCAAAGTGTCTTCGTAATAAAGTAAGATGTCTTAATGATATATCAAAGTGTCTTTGTGGTATAGTATAATGTCTTTATGGTATAGCAATGTGTCTTCGTATTATAGTATAATGTCTTAATGGTATAGCAATGTTTATTCGTGGTATAGTAAAATGTCTTAATGGTGTAGCAATGTATCTTCTTGTTATAGTATAATGTTTTAATGGTATAGCAAAGTGTTTTCGTGTTATAGTTAAATATCTTAACAGTATATGAAATTAGCGTCATGGTATATTTAGATGTCTTTATGTTTTAGTAACATGTCTTAGTGATTTGAAAAGATGACATCATATTATAGTTAAGTATATTAATACTATAGTTAAAGGACATAATGATATGATGAAGTATCTTAATGTTATAGTATGATAGCAAAATAATGTTTAGGTTTGCCTTCGTGGAGTGTAGAAATGTCCTTATAGATTTGCATTGTTGCTTTGTAATATGGAAAACCATCGATGTAATTTGACTTGGTGACCTAATGATATGGGATATTGGCTAAATAACGGCGCTTGTTGTCTTACTGATTTGTCGTTTTGTATCATAAGGCAGATGTGGCGAAGACCTTCAATTGCTTGGATAAATTTATATTTGTTGCTTAGTTTGTAATGTACTTTAGGCACCGACCATTTGATTTTCTGGGGTGGGGGGTCGGGACTGGGATTTTTTTAAAAATATTCTGGCCAAAAAAAATAGTCTGGCCACCTGATAGGGCGAAAAAAATAATCTGGCCCTCATTTGCCGAATTAGAAAAAAAAAGAGATTTCTGAACAAAATTTCTAGCATTGAGTGTATTGGAAAAATCAGCTGGCCCGCGCAGCGGTCGAAAAAAAAAATCCCGGCTCGGGTGAAAATCCCAGCCCCCCCCCCCCCCCCCAAGAAAATCAAATGGTCGGTGCCTTAATATAATATCTAAGACATTTGCGTAGACTATAACTTCAACCATCTGTACCCAATATCTGATGCCTAGATATTATTCTCAAGTAAATAATTTTCCAATTAGTGTATGCCGCCGCCGGGAAGTAATACCTATGTCTCGCCCTCCGCGACTATTCATCGCAGGCGAACTTTCCCAACTGTATGTAATTAGGTTGGTCGGTTTCCTGCCCAAGATCGGTGGTTTCCTCTGGTACTCTGGTTTCCTCCACCATTAAATCTGACCATCCTATATGGTACAGGCGTTAAACAACAACCAAACACACAAAAAGTCAAATTATAACCCAAATCATGTTTTGGACTGAAAACCCAATTATGAAAGAAAGACAGTAGACTCTAGATATTGATAAATAAACAATTTCATCTTCCATAAGCGTGTATGAGAAAGAGGGTATAGCAGGAGTAGATCCAGGATTTGATGTTAGCCCAATATTTTCGGATGCTTTAGTAATAAAAATGCAGCATTATATTTCAAATTGTAGAAGAAAGGACTTGTTTCATTTAAGTATTTTAGTTCACCCATTCAGACGCGGATTCAAATGGGGGTGTACCTGGCGCGCGCCCCCTTTAAAATTTGAAAAATCTTATTTTTGTTTTGTTTTAATTTTGGTTTCTCGAGAAATACCCTTAGATTTCTCTAATAAAATATAAGAGAAATGGGTGAACTAAAATACTTAAATGAAACAAGTCCTTTCTTCTACAATTTGAAATATAATGCTGCATTTTTATTACTAAATCATCCGAAAATATTGGGCTGGATGTATCCCTTAAAAATAAAAATTTACTAGACTCTTGAAGAGTTTAAATCTAATATAATACATGTAATATCGAACTAGAACAAGAGGCTCCCAAGAGCCCGAATCGCTCACCTGGTCTTGATGTCAACCCTATGAAGACTTTTGTATAGCTAAATGAGCTGAATGTTTAAGCATGAAAAAGCTTTTCTCTATAGTTTCTAATAGTTTTCATTCTAAATACAGTAATAAAAAAACACTATTATTTAACTTTTAAGGGGCTGTAACCCCTATAAGGGGTTATCAGACAACTTCAACCCAATGGAGACTTTTGTAGAGCTAAATGAGCTGAACATTTAAGCAAGCAACAGCTTTTCTTTATCTGCAATAGTTTTCATTCTATAGGCCAATTACACTATTTTTCGCCTTTAAGGGGCTTTAACCCCTATGAAAGGTCATCTGACAACTTCGACCCCATGGAGATTTTTGTTAAGCTAAATGAGCTGAACATTTAAGCAAGCAACAGCTTTTCTCTATCTGCAAAACTTTTCATTCTATAGGCCAAAAAACACTATTTTCCCCCTTTCAGGGGCTGTAACCCCTATAAGGGGTTATCTGACAACTTTGACCCTATGGAGACTTTTGTAGAGCTTAATGAGCTGAACATTTAAGCAAGCTACAGCTTTTCCTTATCTACAATAGTTTTCATTCTATAGGCCATAAACATGCAAAAACGCTATTTTTCACCTTTAAGGGGCTGTAACCCCTATAAGTGATCATCTGACAACTTTGACCTTATGGAGACTTTAGTAGAGCTAAATGACCTGAACATTTTAGCAAGCAACAGCTTTTCTCTTTTTGTAATAGTTTTCATTCTAAAGGCCAAAAACACTATTTTTCGCATTTAAGGGGCTGTAACCCCTATAAGGGGTCATCTGACAACTTCGACCCTATGGAGACTTTTGTAGAGCTTAATGAGCTGAACATTTAAGCAAGCAACAGCTTTTCTCTATCTACAATAGTTTTCATTCTATAGGCCAAAAACATTCAAAAAGGCTATTTTTCACCTTTAAGGGGCCATAACCCGTACTTGCAATAAAGGACCTCATACTGAACTCATATACCAAAGAATGAATTGCAATAAGACCCTTTTTTGGCCAAAGATTTACCATGAAATTATAACTGAGCAAAAGGATGTCTTAAATTAATGCAACATTGATCAAATATTAGGCTTAAAAAAGTGCATGATAAGCTTTTGCCTTAGCAGTTTAGTTTTTTTTTTTTTTTTTTGCCAATCAGTTAACTCAAAAAGCTATAAATCAAAGAAATTGTCCTAATTTCATTGCTTTTTTTTTTGCATTTTTGGGTCTTGTTTGTTTGAAGGTGGTCTAATTCAAATAACAAATTCATATTTGGATAAAATGTGTTAAATGATGAAACCTATGATTTCTAAAAGTTTGAAGTTGTTGTTTTTATGCGCCAATAGTTTTCTCCAGGCAAATATACCCTGAAACCAGACAAAATTGCCAATTTTCTCTATTTTGTCAATTAAGACCCCTTAAAGTGATGTCATAATAATATGACAATGAACAAAATTTTACTTATCTTGTGTGTTTTCTTTGTGTAACCACAAATAATTTGATATTTGTTAAAAATATCATAACATTTCAACCTTAAGAACATACACCGCAGTGTTTTAAAATCTGCAGGCAGACTTTTTAATCAATTAGAAAGAACAACGAACATGGTCTCATACAACTTTACTAGCCAAGGGTCTGCTGAGATAGATGATTGTAACCTTGGCAAAGATGGGTCTCATAGAAAGAATTGTTAAATGGGAAAGCAAATTCTAAGGAAAATGTCAACTTAATTACACTTTGAATTGCTAATTGTTTGTCTGTTATTTTTATATTATATTTTTTTTTGGGGGGGGGGTGCCATAGCAATGCTGGAAATGCACGCACTGTGTTAAGTATTATTCCACCTAAGGATCAGGCAGGGGGTGGCACATTGATATTTTCCAATTCAGGTTTAGGGGTATAGATGCATTCATTTGACCATTAAAACAAACCCATTGCAGTTTTTACATTTTGAAATATAGTTGGTGCCTAGATATTTTTTGACGGGTTCTATAGGGAAAATTTTGGCAGAAAATTTTCATGTACTTTTCACTGTACAATGCAACTTAACTTTGACTGGAAATATCTCCTTAACCCAAGAAGTTTACTGGTGTTGCTTTACCTAATTCTATTGAAATTTTTTTTTTTTTGTGTATTTATTTTCGAAGTGCCACCTTTTTAATGGTATCTGCCTGATTCTTAGAAAAAAGAGGTACTCACAAGCTTGTAATAATAAGGAACATAAGTCCCTTTTACTGGAAGAAATCCCCAAGTGTATTTGTATGTCAAAGTGATGTGACTTCACAGAAGTCACATCAATTCTATAGTTTGTACTGGCAGTCAATTTCATTTCACTTTTTTAAAACTTTTTAATTCTTATTTCTAAAAATACCCAATAATTTTTAATAATAAAACATATTTTTAGCTATTTTCCACATGCTACAAAAATTGCAATAAAAGTTTTCAAATAATTTAATTAAAGTTCATAGTCAAACGCTCACATAACCTACTTTTTGACGTAACCAAAACAAAAATGGCAGACCACAGAATATTCACTGAGAGGCAACTCAAACTACATGCATGGGTGTTTGGCCAAGTTTATGACCCTATCTAGACAAAGTGTGTTCTTTATTTATATAAAAAATATTATTGAAACAAGATGAAACTAGACTGGGGTTGTAAACAGACCCACTACCACTGTGAGTGACTGACCATTCAGACCAGCAGCCGACGGGATATGTTGTGGATCACAAGATGCAGACCTCACTATACATGACTAGTCACTATTGAATAAACAGACAGTACATGCAATCGTTAGGCAAAACCAATATTTTTTATCAAGTCCAAATTACGACTTACGTCCCTCAAAAAGTTGTGCCTGTCTCATATTAGATCCTACCTATTTTCTGTCTTTAAATTCATAAAAATATTTGGTTTTTTTCCTTTATTCTGGATTTCAACAGAAAAGTACTGAATATAAAAAACAATCAATATTTAGATAAATATGTGAATAAATATAAAGGTCAATGAGCATCAATAAACATTTAAAGTTTGATTTATAATATCATCTTGTTTTCATACATACAGTTACCCGTATATCCACTCAAAAACGAAAATGAATGGTTATACATAATATTATAATAAACAAATAATATAATGGTATTACTCTATTTTATTCACAAGGTTGGGCAGAGCTTAAATTTCTCAGTCTTTTAGGTAGGATTTAAATGAAAAACCCTGAAATAAATGACCCATGACCAGCCCACAGAATATTCACTGAGAGGCCAATAAAATAGAGTAATATGAAATAAAGGACTACACATTAACTGATAAGACAACCATAAAGAACATTTGAAGGGATATTGTTTAGGGAAATGAATATACATGTATGTAATAAAACAACAAAATCATACCCATAGAAAGCTGAGATATTTACTATTGAAAGCTGTAATTTATTAAGTCATTGTAACAGCTTTGATGTTAATAAATATAGTGATACAATTAATTCATATAAAAAAGTTATCTTAATGGACATCAAATGAATTATCATATTTATGAAAATATTTATGTTTATCTTTTTCCATAATCCATAATTAAATTTATTTTAATACTGAAAATATAAGAAAACTTTCAGCTTTTTGTTCTGGGACTTAGTTGTTACTTTTTTCATGGAAAGAATGGGAATACACAAGAACATTCAATGAGACAAGGGGAGGATGTATCAATATAAATAGAATGCATCACAGACTTATATTACCTATTTAATTGATGAAGTACATTTAGGTAGTTTAAACTTGTATTGGAGGAATATCAAATCATTTCAATTTTAGCTGGAAGAAAAATCAAATGCACATTCTTTCAAAAATATAAATCATAATAACTAACTGCGATCAAAAGAATAAATATGCTTTAGTGAACCTAAAATCATAGTACAAAATACCACATACAAAAAGTTACTTTCAAGTTGCATAGTTAGGAAAAATTACATTTTTGATTGCATGTTATCGAAGACTTTGATGAGCTCCTTTCTTGCTGATCCAAGACCTTCTTTATATTGTGTGTCTATCTGTTTTCCCTGCCAGGCAGCAGAAGCTCCCAATAGTGCCCCTAAAGCTGCCCCTCGATGGCAATTTTCACCTAAAATAAGAAAACAATCCATTGCACAGTGTCATGAAGAAACATACATAAAATTACATTGGTTAATTTTTGTTTTTTTGGATGAAATCTGATAAATTAATAATTCTAAGAAATAGAGTTCAAGTAATATTAATAGTGTTTTTAAGATGCTTTAAATCATGAGGAAAAAGCTTATAAAAGGAGGCGGGACAATAAGGCCCATTTTTGGCCAAAGATTGGCCAAAAAACTTAAACTTAGGATACAGATATCTTAAGTTGCTGAAACATGGATCAAATATTAAGTTTTAACAAGAATGGAATTCCTGAGTCCCCCACAATGCTGCAAAATGTAAGTCTGCACACTTAAAGGGTCATAACTTCCACAAAAAAAGTCATATGGTACTCAAAGGCATACTTGTTGAGGGTAATAGTGATATAAACAATAAGAATAAATTTCACAAACATCCATTGAGAATGTTAGGGGTGAGAGTGCTTACAAAAGTGTAATGAATATGGAACTTAATATTATGGTCAAAGGGGGACAACTTCCACAAAAGTAGTCCCACAGTACCCAAATTCAAACTTGTCCAGACAATTAGAAATATAAACATTATGTATAAATTTCACAAACATCCATTGAGAATTATAGGTGTGAGAGTGCTCACAAAAGTTTAATGGATACATGGTCCTAATTTTCATGGTCAAAGGGGAATAACTTCCAAAAATAGTCAATAGTGCATGCATGAGAACAGTAAAGACATAAGGTCATACATCCTTAGCCTACATACCATTGCATTTAAAGAAAAGAGTGGTTTTACCAAAATAAAATCAGAAATCAGTAAAGAAAAAGATGCATATACCTCCACAATTTGCATTAGCTAATAATCCTTCATTTGGATTGTTGGCAAATTCTAGGGCTAGAAACATTAGACTACTCATGGCACCCTCGATATAGCACGCTGATCCCAATTTGCCTGTGGCACTCTGATAGACTTTTAATCGTCTCTCTGATCCAAATGGGAACCTGTTGATGAACAAACAATAAATGTTCACATTCAAAGAAAATATTTGATGCAATAACTTTGTTAAGGGTAACCATTTTTATAAAATGCTTTTGTCAGAGGATTCCTTTAAATTCTTTCTTGCTTATATCTTACTGTTTCCTGCTTTCAACTTTTCACATGAGAAGATAGAAACCACAAAAGACCTTTAAACAAATCATTTTGAAGACATGGTTACTTTTAAACCATTATATACATGTAATTAGACAATAATATTTCCTGAAGTAATTTAAATATATAGTTATTTTGAAATTTATGTTTTTAACTGGTTCATCGTTGGACTACAGAGGTCCGATAAATTGCTAAAATAAAAGATTGCTAAATTCATATCCTATATATGTTACACATTCTAGATTGTGAAATCGCAAAAACTTAAGACTGCTAAAATTAAATACTCTCTTTTAGGATACTAATCTCATAATTTACAAATTGCTAAAGCTACCCAAGATACAGTACTTGAAAGCCATTTCGTCCATAACTACCGTATGCTTCACCATTACTGTGGCTCTAACAGTGTAACCTCTTCAGGTCACAAGGTGGAATATTAAAAAATTAAAAGGTTTCATTTGATGAATATTTTTACCGAAGTCCTGGTCAATTTTCAAGGTAGGAGGTTTTTAATCAATTGAAGATTAAAAGCCAGCTCTAAATAGCCTCAATGCCTTGGTTGTTTAACTCTATGTGAGCCTCATTACTTACTCCTTAGCCTTTTCTAACAAAGACTCAACTATCCTCTTCTTGGAAGATCCACCAATCTTTTCATGTGTCAAAAATGTTCTGACTTCTTGTTCTAGACTCTTCCCATTCAGGACCCTGTGTAACAACCTGGTATAGATTTCTATATAGGGAACCAGGGACTTCTCAGGGTGTGTCAGTTTGATAATCTCTACTGTGGCATTGACACAATCTTCCTCAGAATGGTCGGCATAGTGTATGATCCACGGAATGGCAGGGACTAATGACCCTATTACTATCAACTGTGAGTCTGATTGTCCTGATCTGCTTTTGAACCTTAATTAAAGACAAAAATATCTGTCAAAGTCAAAAATGGCAAGATTTCAATAAACAGGAAGTGGTTGAGCAACATACTTGAATCAAATCCCATGTTATAGAACCCAAATGCTGTATACCAAATATCAAGTGGCTGTGATTAGTAGTTGCCGAGGAAACTGTTATGAAAATTTATTCGCCGCCCACCACCAGACATTCACCATTTCATTACCCTGATATTTTACTATGTGAAATCTGGCCAAAAAGTGTACCATTACATTGTTTATATTTGTAGGCTAATATCTTAATATTACTTTTCCAAAACTTTTAAACATTCTTGAGAAAGTCATCCTATGAATAATAATAGAGGTGGGAGGAAAAAGTATTTTGATTGTACTTCTAAAAAAGTAATTTGACATTTTATATTGTTCTTTTGTTATTCTATTAACTTTAAAAGGTTAATATAATAAAAAAAATTTAAACCAATGTTCAAAAAAACTTTTTAAATAAAGTAGATGTTTTCATGGACAAACACAAGATGATTTCTGCATTTTGTTCAACACATGATCACACAAATAAAGTTAAGATTTTTCAAAAACATGATTTTTTTTCCCATGCATGTTATCACACATCTTCGCTAGCCAAGGGTTACGATCTGCCACCTCTCATCTTCACCCTTGGCTGATCTAGAAGGTTTTTGTAATCTCAACATTTTAATTATCTCCCTTGAAGCAATATCTATTCCAAGTTTAAAAAATTATTTTCATCCAGAAAGTTGCAAAAATAGGAGATATTTCATTCCATTAACGACAAACATTTATCTAAAGATAAAATAAAGGAAATTTTGGTAAGATTTGATCAAAACTGCTAATATTTTTTTGCAAAAATAATAATTATTTATCACCTTTGTAAACCCACATATTTGCTAACGCATAATTTAAAAATGGAAATAGTGCAATTTGATTGGATGCAAGCAACTTTCACTGCATCCAATCAGATGAGAGAATGTTTGACCACAAAAATCCTTCTATATCTGCCAAGGGTGAAGATGAGAGGTAGCGGATCGTAACCCTTGGCTAGCGAAGATGGTTATCACATTGTAGAGTCGTTTTAATAAATCCTTCCCAATGTAAGCTGGGTTGCTCACTAGAAACCAAACAATGTCATAATAAATTTTACGTGCGCTACCTTTGAATGAACAGCTCTTCAACCAATACAGTAGTGTGTGTGTGTGTTGGTGTTTACGCACCTGGGCCATGTAGGGCGATCAGTTTTAATGGTGGAGGAAACCAGAGTACCCAGAGGAAACCACTGACCTTGTGCAGGTAACTGCCAAACCTCATCACATACAGTTGGGAAAGTCCCTTTTTTGATATTACAAATGGGACTCGAACACCAGCTGAGAGGTGATCAGCTAGTGATCAATAGTGTACAGTACATGTAGTAGATACCTTCTGATTAAATCAAGTTAGTAATTGGACAATTTTAGATTGTAACTAACAACAGATGTATTATGACATGACATTAAATTAAAGTCGTAGTAGAATTTCTCACGTGCTTAGGTATTTAAAAGTTTGTCATTGTCAAACTTTTGATTGTTATTAAATAAGAGGGAAGGTATTATTGCAACGACCCTTTGTCCTTACAAACCTGTTTTCTGTCCACTCGATAAGTTCTTTTGCTGTTTTAGGGGGCTTATCCTCACTTATCCAATCCTTAAAGAATGCCCTATGGAAGGACTCTGCGTAAGTGTCATTATGGGAACCTGGAGTGGTCATAAATTTGACATAATCTTCCATTACAATGCTACGTAGCTCTCGTGAAGGTATGGTAGAATGAGGATCCACTCTCTCCATTGTTTTCAAGCATTCTAAAGCACATAGACTGTTTAGAGTACTGTCTCCCGCTTTCATTCCTATAAAACAAAATAAAGTGAATCTAGTATAACTCAACCAAACCCTAAATTAAGAAAACAGACCCTTTTATAATAAATTACCCTGTATGACCTTTACATCAATTTATACTGAATAAAGGCTTTGGAAGACTGGTTCAACTGCATACTGATTTTGGTGAAAATGACTAGGTCAACACATTTTTCTTGTTGACGGACGATAAGTCTCAGGTTTGAACTTAAATAGATTTGATTTTTATTGTGTGTTATTTTTGTACTTTGTTCGAGACTATCAATCACTGATAATTTTGGAATAGGTATTGAATCTTATGTATTCAAGACCACTAGTCATGTTGAAGACTGAAAGCTGTTCTAAATTGTAGATTTTTTTAATTTGCTGCTTGTTTATGAAGGTTGTGTCTTGTAAACTTATTCCACATCTTCAACATTTTGAACTTGATTTATGTAGACAATGAAAATAATCTCATTTGTAACAATTACTTGGAAGTTACATTACTTCCAATTATGGAATGATAGAAAATAAAGAGATGTGGAATAAGTGTACGGGACACAGCCCACAATTAAACGGCAATTTAGAAAAACCACAATGAACAACCGCCTGCAGCCTTCAACGAGGCCATTTGGCACTGCTCGCGGTTCTGCAATTGGCCCATGGTCTAAATAAGATGCATATAATTCAAATCCAGCCCTGAAATAGTCACAGATAGACCCCCTTCTTAAACAAGGAAGTCAGAAAACACCAAAAAGACAAGCACAAACGAAAGCTCCGTCAAAGACTTCAAATGAATTTGAAAAATCTCTCATCTCAGGACATAATAGATGTGTTTTTTGTTTTGGGGTACTCACCGTCGAGGGGTTTTTGATTGTACATTCATGAGCATTCTTAGCTGCATTTTACAAAATCAAAAAAACCTTAGAATATAATTTTTTTGTGATATACATTCAGAAATGAGTTGAAAATTGAGTTGAATTGACTAAAGATCCATGTTCACATATACTGTAGAAGCAGAAATATTTGTTGGGGATTAAATTTGTTTATTTTGTGGGTAAGAGAAAATTTTATCCCCACGAATTTAAAATATTTGAAGAGTGTACTTCATAACTAAAAATCCACAAAAATTGGTCCCCACCAATTGAGTTGAGCTCTAAACAACGAAATTTCATCCCCATGAAAATAAATGATTATACAGTACCTTGGTGATAATGTACAGATTGATCTCGACTAGACCAATATTTGAGTTTATCGTGTAATATCACATGTCCAATAACAGGTTTAGATTTAGTACCCCATCCACTTCTACCACTTCCATCTATAATTAAAACGCACAAAAAATAGGTCAATATATAAACAATGCAATATTACATACAGAAAAGTTGAGAAAGATCATGATCAGTGTAAATTAAGTTACAAAGATGCAATTGCTTTCAATCTTTTAAAGAACAACTTCTATTTTCGTCTTGACCTTTTTTAATTCACAGGTCAGGTAAAAAAACTTTTTATTTAGCATAGGATGGATGTACAATGTATTTATAAAATAACTTGGTGTTTTGCATACAAAGGATATAAGATGTATTTAAACAGGTTTAAAAAGGCTTCATTTGACATGCATGGAAAATCTTTTTGGGAAATAAACAGTTTCAAGCAGGTCCAAGTCACTGACCAATAAAACATTTGTCCTTAACCCTCAAGTCATGTATACTTCACAATTATCCAATTCTAATGCTTTAGATGGAGTACTGATATTTTGTGGTATTATGGAGATACATGTAACATACTTCAACACAAAAAATAGAAGCCAGGCGTAGATCCAAGGAAAGGCATACCAAGTCATAAAACTGACAAAAATTATATGTTTTTGCATAAAATCCACATAAAAACACGTAAAATTTGCACACCTCACTTCACTCAGCAAAAACAAACAATCTTGACGCTACCCCTAGACCTGTCCCTGGAATCCAACAAAGTCAAATTATTTAAAATACATGTATTCACAAAACAAAATTAATTGTTTTATCCTTTTGTACTTTCTATAATGATGTGTGACTATCTTACCAACAGCTGATATGGTAAGGATACTAGATGGATGTTCTTTCTCTGGTGCCCTATATCCTGTTAGCCAACCTCCATATCCATGTCTGATATCATCCGGGTTGTAGTACCAGTGTACAGGCATGGCGAGGGCATCAGCCACGAACATCCCCCATAGAGACTCTTCTTTAGCTTTCTGTCTATTGGAGGCCATGGTGCTGCAACTGATTAAGTATAAAAACTGTCTGATGTATAAATCACCGAATGAGGAGCATATAGTATGTATATGTATGTAGTTGTTTTAAATGCCAATTATTTATTACAGTTTAATGTATAAGATCAAATTTAATAAAATAAAATTGACTTATTTCTGAGTGCAAAGGTATATTTTGTGAAAGCTTACAAAATGTATAAAACTCATTGAAATGTGTTATTATTTCGATGGACTTTTTTTACAATGTTTATAAATTACATTTATAGTGTATGTGTTTGTGGTCTAAGATTTTTCAACAATTCTTTTGCATTCAAGTGAACTTATCTAGTGCTTATACTGAACAAATTTCAAAATCAAATAAGTATCATAAATAAACCAGAAAAGCTGTAACAGAAAATTTGGTTTTAAATACATGATTTTACTAGGAAAATGTGTCCGAGTACGTATTACTACTAGGAAAATATGTCCATGGACAAATTTCACTTATGTAAGACACATTTTACTAGTAAAATATTGTACCATGGACAAAGTTTACCAGGAAAATGCGTCCACCTGGACAAATTTTACACGGACACATTTATCACTCACACATACAAGGTCAAGGTAAGTGAATAGAAGAACGGACATTCAGGGCTATTTACCCCAAACTTTATTTGCACTTGAGTTGAAGGGGTAATAAATACATGTATGTTATAGAACACCAACAGTCATGCACAAATGTACATGTTTGTTTCTTCTGTATTGTAAATCCATGTGAATGTAGCATGGCAAACTGCAATAATCAGGGACTGAAATTAAAAATGTTTTCCAGGGGCAAAAAAAATTGCTTGTTTAAAAAAAAGTAAGAAGCTTATTTGTTTAAATTTGGCAAAAATGATATATGTACGATTATTTTTTCATTTGCAGAAATTTCAGAATCAAAAATTTGCTTGTTATAAAAATTTTAGGAAGCAAAATTTGAAAATCAAGGAGCATATTTTGCTTCTTTGCTTGTGCTATGTAAATTCGAGCCCTGAATGTAATCAACAATATAAGTTAACTCCATGTTCCTAAATATACATATGTGTTATATAAATAAGCAGATATAATATACGTACCTGACTTTTTGTGGAATGTTAACCACTTGTATTCTGCTAAACAATACAACAGCAACCAGAGATGACACAGATGATAATGGGATTCTTCTCGAAATTAACTGCATTCAGTTCTTCTAAAAACTAAAAGTATTGGTAAGTGCATAGAATAAGTAACTGGTAAACTATATCATAGACAAGTTATATACATTTTGTATAACTGGTCTACAGTTATATAAACTGAGCGGTTTATACAAGACTTTTTTTTTTTATATACATGTAAGAAGCCTTTGGCTGTAATTGTTTTGTGTAACAACATGAACAATGTATTTCACATTTATTTTTGCTTCAAACAAAAATATTAATTGATTTCTGTTTTGGGGGATTCCATGATGACTTACTTGCAATCTTGCATGTAACATTAATCTTTTTTCAACAGAATGAACAGTGATCAACAGTGTTTACATGTATAATTTATATAACTTTAGGTGCGTATAGAAATCATTGCAAAAACTAATGATTATAAAGCTTACATTGTTCATCCTTTACACATCTTCTTTCCTTCTTTTCCTGAGTGACATAATAAAAGGTTAGATTTTTCAAAATTATATAAGAAATTTTATATAAATAGCACGAAAGAAACACGTGCCATTGTTTACATACAAAGTCTTCTGCAGTGAAGGTACAAAAGTTTCAAAAACTTCCAATTTACTGCTTAGTTATCCCGATCAAGTACCTAAAAATGAGAAAAATATAGACCAATAAAAAAATACTGAAATATTTATTTTTAGAGAAATGAAAATATAAATTTAAGAATAGTCACTGTCATACTTTTAGTCGAAACTACGGAAGCTTAATAGGGCCGCCTCAGTATTTTTTTCTAATTTGTTATAACAGATTACTAATTTGTTAAAACAGATTACTAATTTGTTATAACAGAATACTAATTTGTTATAACAGAATACTAATTTGTTATAACAGATTACTAGTTTGTTATATCAGATTACTAGTTTGTTATATCAGATTACTAATTTGTTATATCAAATTACAAATTTGTAATATCAAATTACTAATTTGTTATATCAAATTACTCACTATATATATCCCACAAATGATTGTTTGAAAACATTATGCATTGAAATTAATAACATGAAAAACATACGGAAGCTTAATAGGGCCGCCTCAGTATTTTTTTCTAATTTGTTATAACAGATTACTAATTTGTTAAAACAGATTACTAATTTGTTATAACAGAATACTAATTTGTTATAACAGAATACTAATTTGTTATAACAGATTACTAGTTTGTTATATCAGATTACTAGTTTGTTATATCAGATTACTAATTTGTTATATCAAATTACAAATTTGTAATATCAAATTACTAATTTGTTATATCAAATTACTCACTATATATATCCCACAAATGATTGTTTGAAAACATTATGCATTGAAATTAATAACATGAAAAACAGGTTTCATGCCGACTAAAGGCTACGTCAGGACTTAGGATGTCAAAAATTAATATTGATAAGCTGCAACAAAGCAATTATATACTGGGCCCTCAATGTTCAACACCTCCAGATCAACCTGCCCTAAAATTCCTGAAAAGATCCAATGACTGATGTAGGAGTTATTGCTTTTTTTCTTCATTTTTTTCTCATAATTTGCACTTATTAAACCTTATATCTTGAAAACTGTACAAGATATCTGAAAATTTAAATTGCATATGGTTAAGCACATCAAGATCTACATTATTGAAAAGTTTTGCTCTCTGTTGAGACCCTTTACCAGGTTAGCGATTCAGGCTCCTGGGAGCCTCTTGTTGCTATATAGAATGAAAACTATTGCAGTTAGAGAAAAGCTTTCGCTTGCTTAAATGCTCATTTCATTCAGCTCTACAAAAGTCTCCATGGGTCGTTGTTGTCTGATGACCCCTTACAGGAGTTATGGTTCTTTAAAGGTCAAAAATGGTGTTTTTGTCTCGCCTGTGGGAAGCAAAAGCGAGATTTAGGTATGGCTTTACTGGTGACGGCGAAGTTGACAATCTTGGATTAAGTTTTATGAGCACATCCATATCTCCAGAACTATAAGTCCTAGGTTGATGAAACTTGGTATGCATTTGCCCCAGTTGTAGCTAAGTACATCTGTATCACCATCTTTCGACCTTGACCTTGATTTTCCGGTTGAGTGACAATTTTCAATTTGCTTGGTAATGTTCTATGAGCACCTCCGTATCTTAAGAACTATAGGTCCTAGGTTGATGAAATTTCTTATGCATATGCCCCAGTAGTAGTTTTTTTTGCAAATAACTCATAAATGGTAACAGATATCAAATTCTGGCATATGGTGAAAATGATCAGTGCCTCAAGATCTACCAGCCCTGAAATTTTCAAGAAGATCCAGCAACCCTTCAAGATCTAAAAAGATATAATTTGGCCAAAGTCCTATGACCGTTTTTCCCCTTAGACTGTCAAAATTGACCATCTTCAGTCATTTTCATCTTATTTTTGAAACGTCATCTCCTCTGACGCCATAAGTCAAATAGTAATTAAACTTGGTATAGTCATTTATTAGCATTAGATGATTAGAATTGATGTGGGGATTTTTGATTCGACAAAACACATGGCTAAAAATAGAACATATGGGTAAATTAATGTTTTCTCAAATAACTCGAAAACGGATACAGATATTTAATATTTGTTTAGGCAAAAGTGTTCAACACCTCCAGATTTATCTGCCATGAAATTTTCACGAAGATCCAACAACTGATGTAGGGGTTATCACCCTTTTTCTTGATTTTTCTCAAAGTTTGCACTTATTTAACCCTTTATCTTGAAAACTATACAAGATATCAGCAAAATTTTAATTGCATATGACTAAACCAATCAGGATCTTCAATTGATATATTTGGGCAAAGTCCTAGGACCATTTCTTATAGGAGTTTTTCCCCTTAGATTGTCAAAATTGACAATTTTCAGTCATTTTCATTCTATTTTTCAAACGTTAACTCCTCTGACACCATAAGTCAAACAGTAATTAAATTGGTATATTGGTATAGTTATTCATTAGCATTATAAGATTAGAACTGATTTTTGATTCGACAAATAAATGACGGCCATGGGTTAAAATAGAACATAGGTCGAGTAATTTGCTGATTTTTACAAATAAATGTAGCTTTAAAACGGTTGTATATATCAAAATTTTGGTAGAATCAAAAGTGTTAGCGACTCAAGATCTACCTGCCCTGAAATTTGCAAGAAGACTGATGTAGGAGTTATTGCCCTTTTTTGATTTTTTTCCTCAAAATCTTGCTATTTTTTAGCCCCATATCTTTTATCCAAGATATTTAAAAAAATAAAGTTCCATATGATAGAGCACATCAAGATCTACCTTCTGTTGAGACACTTCGTTACCAGGTGACCTGGGAGCCTCTTAATTCATGTTTTTGCTTTATCGAATGAATACTATTGCAGTTAAAGAAAAGCTTTGCTTACTTAAATGTTCAGCTTGTTTAGCTCTACAAAAGTCTATGGGATCGAAGTTGTCACGTGACCCCTTATAGGAGTTATGGCCCTTTGAAGTTCAAAATTTGTATTTTTTTCATGTTTGTCAGGTGAGCGATTCAGGCTATTTGGGACTTCTTGTTCGTAAAAACTGAACTTCTAAAAATATTTTGAATCTGGTATTTGGTAAAATAATTGATTGATTTTTAAGAAGCAACACAGGAGCCTGAAATTCTATCAATATAACGGCTAAAATCAATTAAATGTCAAGAAACACCAGATGAGCTTCGCGAACGAAGTGAGCGAATCGCTCACTTCGTTCGCGAAGCTCATCTGGTGTTTCTTGACATTTAATTGATTTTAGCCGTTATATTGATAGAATTTCAGGCTCCTGTGGAAGCAAATATATTTTGAGTAGCAGCGGTTAAGAATAAAATATTCTGAGGAGGAATTTCTTTGGCCTTAAATAAAGTTAATTACGAAAAAAGAATATTTTGTCACGGGACACCGCAAAAATAGATAAAAAAAGATCCCCCTTCAGCATGTTCAGAGTAGGGACCGACCATTAGCTTGAAAAGTAGGGGGTTGCTTTTTTATCAGAGTTAGGGAGGGGATATAGCGTTTGGTTCGTTCGTACGTACGTAATGGTTTTTGTTTTGTCAATAACTAAGAAACTAAACATCATAGAGGAATGATCTTTGGTCAGTAGGTACATCTTTGATGGGAGTCAGCATCAGTACCAAAATTATGTGACCTTGACCTATATTTTCCACATGAATGACTCAGGTTAAAGTTTTGGTTAAGGTCCATATCTCAGCAACTGCAAGTGATAGATGGATGATATTGGGTCAGTGGGTACATCTTGGAAAGTAACCAGCATCAGTACCAAAATTATGTGTCCTTGACCTATATTTTCTGCATGAATGACTCAGGTTGAAGTTTTGGTTAAGGTCCATATCTCAGCAACTGCAAGTGATAGAGAGATGATTTTGGGTCAGTGGGTACATAGTGGATAGTAACCAGCATCCGTACCAAAATTAGGTCACCTTGACCTACATTTTCCGCATGGATGACTTGGGTTAAATTTTTGGTTAAGGTCCATATCTCAGCAACTGCAAGTGATAGAGAGATGATTTTGGGTCAGTGGGTACATAGTGGATAGTAACCAGCATCCGTACCAAAATTAGGTCACCTTGACCTACATTTTCCGCATGGATGACTTGGGTTAAATTTTTGGTTAAGGTCCATATCTCAGCAACTGCAAGTGATGGAGAGATGATATTGGGTTAGTGGGTGCAGCCTGGATAGTACCCAGCATCCATACCAAAATTAGATCACCTTGACCTATATATTCAGCATGGATGATTTGCAGAAATCTACTTAATTTCTTCATCCTTTTCTGAACGGGATGACTTGATCAACCAAAATATAATCAAAGTAATTTAAGTCTGCCATTTAATTACAGCACACAATTGCGTATGATTGGACGCAAAAGATGTATAATTCGATAGCTTCTTCAGGGTTTGATGCATTGTTCCAACCATGTTCCTCCATTTCACAATGACACAAATCAAACACATCTTCATCACATGGAATTTCAGACTTTCTTATACATTCTTCTTCACAAACGTCCATCTTAATTTCCTCAACAACATGCAGATAATCATCAGCACCACACAACTCTGGCAAATTATAGAGAACAACTAGCCGTCCGCTCGGTGTCCTTTGATTTTTGGTGGTGCGGATTCTGTGTCCATTCCACGTCTCTACAATGGTGTTGAGTTCATCCTGTCGATTAAAACATATTTAGTATTATATATATATGTGGAAAATAATATTCACAAAATAATGAATCACAGTCTCCGAATACGCTTTTTAATACATCTATACTATTAGGGTTCATCAGTACCTTTCCCTTTACAAGATTAATTTTCCCTATATGCACAGCCAACACGGCATATAATTCTTAAAAATAAACCGTAGCATGACCTAGATATAATAAATTCAGATTTACTTTTGCACATATATGCACGTAAACATCTTTCATGTTTTTAGTTCTGCTTTTTCTGCGCTTTTGAGAACAAAAAAATAAAGGCTATTACAATTTAAATCCTTTTGCAAGGCCTCAATCAGACAAATCCCGTGCAAAATTTTATTGAACCTGGATCAAAAGCGCTCACCAACTTGTTTTTGAGAGGCACAATAGGGAAATTTTGTCCTTAGTCAAAATGGGATTTCAACGGAAAAAAGCAGACAAGAAAGACTGCTTTATTTACAACAAAATTATTATCACTAATGTTATCGGAATATCTAGGTCCTACTACACTTTATTTGCCCGAAAAGTTTGTTGTATATGCTGTGCATAAATGAAAAAATTAGTCAAAAAATTTCAATCGGTCCTGATGAACCTTAAGATTTGCAGTTCCATTTTATTAATCGGCATCACAGGCACAAATGACCTTGATCAATTTTTATCTGCCCCTTTCTCTTCAACAATCCATATCCAACAAAAACTGCAAATCGCATAGAAATTGCTTAGTTCATTAGTCCACATTTTCGACTGATACAAAATGTAGACTTAGGAATTAGATAATATTCTTTGCGATATGGCAGTTATAGTAGCCTTAAAACGAGTAAAACACTTTATAATGACAAAATAGTTTGATTGGACGGAAAAGTAGAACAAGTTCTGATTATGATTGCAAGCAAGTCACACGAAAAATCTCCTCCCTTCCCCTTTTTGTCACTTTCCTGTTCAGTATGTCAAGAAACCCTTAGATTTCATGTTTTGTTAAAATTGGATGACTGAATTTTTCGCACTTTGGTAGCCATATTGAACATAACGACCATCTTGGATTTTTTCGAAAACATCGCAGCATCAAAATTGACCTATATACCAATTTTCGTTGAAAAAAGACAACTTTGAAATTTTCACACTTTGGCGGCTTTTATTTTTTTTTCCGAAAATGATGGCATTTTATTCAGGACTTAAATATTGACCATTAAAACAATTTTCGTTAAAATCGGACAAGTTTTTCGTTTTTGCAATTTGGGGCGCCCTCAGAAAAATGGCCGCCATTTTAAAACTGATGGCCATCGCACACTTTTGGATACGTATCTACATAGGTGCAAAATATTATATAAATCCGTCCATACAGTTCCCTATAGAACTCCGGACAAGTTATAATAATAATAGATATAAAAGAAAAATAATTAACACTTCGTGGTCGGGGACTTAATAACAACATAGATCAGGGATGTACAAAACAAGTTTTTGCAGTTTTATTTAATCCCTGCA
Source organism: Arcuatula senhousia (assembly GCA_963971305.1). NCBI lineage: Eukaryota > Metazoa > Mollusca > Bivalvia > Mytilida > Mytilidae > Arcuatula > Arcuatula senhousia. The sequence goes on from OZ020304.1 coordinate 28,702,582, forward strand.
TAGATGTATCATTTTAGTATCCCAATACATCTATGATAATAACAAGTACTGGCCGTGATCACAAAGCGAGTCACAAATTTCCCAACCCGTACCGAGATTTGATTTTGGTGTCCCATAGGGTATATTTTTTTTTTAACGTTTTTTTTGTATTTTTTTAACATTCAAAATGGCAGTCAAAATTGCAAGTCACATGCACATCTTAATAAGGTTGTATTTTGCTCAGTGGTTCTGATGTAATGATTTGAGAGAAACTTAACCAAGTTGTTTTAATAACTTAAACCCCTGTGTTTCAAAGTGTGACTGTCCTTGATTACACAGAAAAAATATGCAAACCACACACTGACATACCTGGATAAGATTCAAAAAGCAGAACAAAACAAGGTTTTGATCCAAATAATACCCACAGTAATGACCATCTTCTTTAAATCTTTCAAAAACATCCATCCAAAACTGTACATTCTCCTTCCTTAAAATTCCCCACCAACTTTCTATTTTTTGATTGCATTTACTTGTTCCATAAAGAAATTCATTGGTCACGTTGTCACAGTCTCGCCAGAATATCTGTATTTGGCGCACCATACCGTTTTCTGTTCCAGAGTCGGCTCGCACGGCCCGGGGACAGCCATGTAATCTCCTCACTGTATCCATAAAGTATCCCGCAATTATTCTTGGGTCATTGTTAGTCGAGTATGCTTCCATCCACATTATGTTGCGGGAGAAACCATCGACACAACCATGGATGCAAATACCATATGGTTTAAGTTTGTCGTAGCCATCCATGTGCCACAACATGCTAAGAAATTGCCTCCGGTTTAAGATCAAAAGTCCCCCGTTGTTGTAATTAAATAGGTGGTTAAAAATGTCGTATTTAATTTGATTTACAGCATCAGCTTCTTGCAATGGTCGTTTAAAAATTACATGGTTCGTTATCTTCAGACCGGAATATTTACGTTGGATTTCTTAGCATGGCAAACTTCGAATCGGGAGTTCTCAGTATGTAGAAACGAAATGTCAATGTCGCTCTTTTTAGTGGTCTATATGGCAACCGGAAGTACTAAAAGAGGTTCAAAATGGATCCTAAAAGTTAGATAGACCTCTTACCTAAAACGTCCAACTGAAACTTTTCAGATACAATATACGAAGTTCTCAAAATTAAAATGTTCTGCATACGTTTATAATGCATCTTTTCATACCAAAAATCTCCGATTTCTGTGCGTAAAAGTACAATTTCTTTTAAAACAGTGAATGAAACTCATCAAACATGCATCGTTTAAGTAAACTGGCCCTAATCAAAAACATTTCACCTACTAAAACTTGCATAATGAACTCAAATAAACTGTATACATGTACGAAGCGTAATAATCATTCATTACAATATAAATAAAGACAAAGGCTAAACAAATAATATAGGGGTGTGCACCCATGCTCTCCATCCTCCCATCTGACATAAAAAAAAAACTAACTCCAAAAGTCATTTGTAGATCCGGGTTATTATGCATACGTCATAGACGTAAATATAACGTGCTACCCAACAGTGCATCCAGGTCATCCGTAATGAATGAAATAAATGAATACATGAAAGCTACCCTCAATTTCTGTTCTGTTTATTTCATCTGAAACCAAAACAATGGATATTTAATACGTCCTCACCTTACCACCCCCCCCCCTTTATCCCCGCTTTTAAAAATACAAGAACACCCCCCCCCCCCCCCGAAAAAAAAAATAAATAAACAAAGACAAACTTAGTTTTTTCTTTCTTTTTTCTGGTTCAGAACTATAACCATGCTAAGAAATTGCCTCCGGTTTAAGATCAAAAGTCCCCCGTTGTTGTAATTAAATAGGTGGTTAAAAATGTCGTATTTAATTTGATTTACAGCATCAGCTTCTTGCAATGGTCGTTTAAAAATTACATGGTTCGTTATCTTCAGACCGGAATATTTACGTTGGATTTCTTAGCATGGCAAACTTCGAATCGGGAGTTCTCAGTATGTAGAAACGAAATGTCAATGTCGCTCTTTTTAGTGGTCTATATGGCAACCGGAAGTACTAAAAGAGGTTCAAAATGGATCCTAAAAGTTAGATAGACCTCTTACCTAAAACGTCCAACTGAAACTTTTCAGATACAATATACGAAGTTCTCAAAATTAAAATGTTCTGCATACGTTTATAATGCATCTTTTCATACCAAAAATCTCCGATTTCTGTGCGTAAAAGTACAATTTCTTTTAAAACAGTGAATGAAACTCATCAAACATGCATCGTTTAAGTAAACTGGCCCTAATCAAAAACATTTCACCTACTAAAACTTGCATAATGAACTCAAATAAACTGTATACATGTACGAAGCGTAATAATCATTCATTACAATATAAATAAAGACAAAGGCTAAACAAATAATATAGGGGTGTGCACCCATGCTCTCCATCCTCCCATCTGACATAAAAAAAAAACTAACTCCAAAAGTCATTTGTAGATCCGGGTTATTATGCATACGTCATAGACGTAAATATAACGTGCTACCCAACAGTGCATCCAGGTCATCCGTAATGAATGAAATAAATGAATACATGAAAGCTACCCTCAATTTCTGTTCTGTTTATTTCATCTGAAACCAAAACAATGGATATTTAATACGTCCTCACCTTACCACCCCCCCCTTTATCCCCGCTTTTAAAAATACAAGAACACCCCCCCCCCCCCCCCCGAAAAAAAAAATAAATAAACAAAGACAAACTTAGTTTTTTCTTTCTTTTTTCTGGTTCAGAACTATAACCATGCTAAGAAATTGCCTCCGGTTTAAGATCAAAAGTCCCCCGTTGTTGTAATTAAATAGGTGGTTAAAAATGTCGTATTTAATTTGATTTACAGCATCAGCTTCTTGCAATGGTCGTTTAAAAATTACATGGTTCGTTATCTTCAGACCGGAATATTTACGTTGGATTTCTTAGCATGGCAAACTTCGAATCGGGAGTTCTCAGTATGTAGAAACGAAATGTCAATGTCGCTCTTTTTAGTGGTCTATATGGCAACCGGAAGTACTAAAAGAGGTTCAAAATGGATCCTAAAAGTTAGATAGACCTCTTACCTAAAACGTCCAACTGAAACTTTTCAGATACAATATACGAAGTTCTCAAAATTAAAATGTTCTGCATACGTTTATAATGCATCTTTTCATACCAAAAATCTCCGATTTCTGTGCGTAAAAGTACAATTTCTTTTAAAACAGTGAATGAAACTCATCAAACATGCATCGTTTAAGTAAACTGGCCCTAATCAAAAACATTTCACCTACTAAAACTTGCATAATGAACTCAAATAAACTGTATACATGTACGAAGCGTAATAATCATTCATTACAATATAAATAAAGACAAAGGCTAAACAAATAATATAGGGGTGTGCACCCATGCTCTCCATCCTCCCATCTGACATAAAAAAAAAAACTAACTCCAAAAGTCATTTGTAGATCCGGGTTATTATGCATACGTCATAGACGTAAATATAACGTGCTACCCAACAGTGCATCCAGGTCATCCGTAATGAATGAAATAAATGAATACATGAAAGCTACCCTCAATTTCTGTTCTGTTTATTTCATCTGAAACCAAAACAATGGATATTTAATACGTCCTCACCTTACCACCCCCCCCTTTATCCCCGCTTTTAAAAATACAAGAACACCCCCCCCCCCCGAAAAAAAAAATAAATAAACAAAGACAAACTTAGTTTTTTCTTTCTTTTTTCTGGTTCAGAACTATAACCATGCTAAGAAATTGCCTCCGGTTTAAGATCAAAAGTCCCCCGTTGTTGTAATTAAATAGGTGGTTAAAAATGTCGTATTTAATTTGATTTACAGCATCAGCTTCTTGCAATGGTCGTTTAAAAATTACATGGTTCGTTATCTTCAGACCGGAATATTTACGTTGGATTTCTTAGCATGGCAAACTTCGAATCGGGAGTTCTCAGTATGTAGAAACGAAATGTCAATGTCGCTCTTTTTAGTGGTCTATATGGCAACCGGAAGTACTAAAAGAGGTTCAAAATGGATCCTAAAAGTTAGATAGACCTCTTACCTAAAACGTCCAACTGAAACTTTTCAGATACAATATACGAAGTTCTCAAAATTAAAATGTTCTGCATACGTTTATAATGCATCTTTTCATACCAAAAATCTCCGATTTCTGTGCGTAAAAGTACAATTTCTTTTAAAACAGTGAATGAAACTCATCAAACATGCATCGTTTAAGTAAACTGGCCCTAATCAAAAACATTTCACCTACTAAAACTTGCATAATGAACTCAAATAAACTGTATACATGTACGAAGCGTAATAATCATTCATTACAATATAAATAAAGACAAAGGCTAAACAAATAATATAGGGGTGTGCACCCATGCTCTCCATCCTCCCATCTGACATAAAAAAAAAACTAACTCCAAAAGTCATTTGTAGATCCGGGTTATTATGCATACGTCATAGACGTAAATATAACGTGCTACCCAACAGTGCATCCAGGTCATCCGTAATGAATGAAATAAATGAATACATGAAAGCTACCCTCAATTTCTGTTCTGTTTATTTCATCTGAAACCAAAACAATGGATATTTAATACGTCCTCACCTTACCACCCCCCCCTTTATCCCCGCTTTTAAAAATACAAGAACACCCCCCCCCCCCCCCCCGAAAAAAAAAATAAATAAACAAAGACAAACTTAGTTTTTTCTTTCTTTTTTCTGGTTCAGAACTATAACCATGCTAAGAAATTGCCTCCGGTTTAAGATCAAAAGTCCCCCGTTGTTGTAATTAAATAGGTGGTTAAAAATGTCGTATTTAATTTGATTTACAGCATCAGCTTCTTGCAATGGTCGTTTAAAAATTACATGGTTCGTTATCTTCAGACCGGAATATTTACGTTGGATTTCTTAGCATGGCAAACTTCGAATCGGGAGTTCTCAGTATGTAGAAACGAAATGTCAATGTCGCTCTTTTTAGTGGTCTATATGGCAACCGGAAGTACTAAAAGAGGTTCAAAATGGATCCTAAAAGTTAGATAGACCTCTTACCTAAAACGTCCAACTGAAACTTTTCAGATACAATATACGAAGTTCTCAAAATTAAAATGTTCTGCATACGTTTATAATGCATCTTTTCATACCAAAAATCTCCGATTTCTGTGCGTAAAAGTACAATTTCTTTTAAAACAGTGAATGAAACTCATCAAACATGCATCGTTTAAGTAAACTGGCCCTAATCAAAAACATTTCACCTACTAAAACTTGCATAATGAACTCAAATAAACTGTATACATGTACGAAGCGTAATAATCATTCATTACAATATAAATAAAGACAAAGGCTAAACAAATAATATAGGGGTGTGCACCCATGCTCTCCATCCTCCCATCTGACATAAAAAAAAAACTAACTCCAAAAGTCATTTGTAGATCCGGGTTATTATGCATACGTCATAGACGTAAATATAACGTGCTACCCAACAGTGCATCCAGGTCATCCGTAATGAATGAAATAAATGAATACATGAAAGCTACCCTCAATTTCTGTTCTGTTTATTTCATCTGAAACCAAAACAATGGATATTTAATACGTCCTCACCTTACCACCCCCCCCTTTATCCCCGCTTTTAAAAATACAAGAACACCCCCCCCCCCCCCCCGAAAAAAAAAATAAATAAACAAAGACAAACTTAGTTTTTTCTTTCTTTTTTCTGGTTCAGAACTATAACCATGCTAAGAAATTGCCTCCGGTTTAAGATCAAAAGTCCCCCGTTGTTGTAATTAAATAGGTGGTTAAAAATGTCGTATTTAATTTGATTTACAGCATCAGCTTCTTGCAATGGTCGTTTAAAAATTACATGGTTCGTTATCTTCAGACCGGAATATTTACGTTGGATTTCTTAGCATGGCAAACTTCGAATCGGGAGTTCTCAGTATGTAGAAACGAAATGTCAATGTCGCTCTTTTTAGTGGTCTATATGGCAACCGGAAGTACTAAAAGAGGTTCAAAATGGATCCTAAAAGTTAGATAGACCTCTTACCTAAAACGTCCAACTGAAACTTTTCAGATACAATATACGAAGTTCTCAAAATTAAAATGTTCTGCATACGTTTATAATGCATCTTTTCATACCAAAAATCTCCGATTTCTGTGCGTAAAAGTACAATTTCTTTTAAAACAGTGAATGAAACTCATCAAACATGCATCGTTTAAGTAAACTGGCCCTAATCAAAAACATTTCACCTACTAAAACTTGCATAATGAACTCAAATAAACTGTATACATGTACGAAGCGTAATAATCATTCATTACAATATAAATAAAGACAAAGGCTAAACAAATAATATAGGGGTGTGCACCCATGCTCTCCATCCTCCCATCTGACATAAAAAAAAAACTAACTCCAAAAGTCATTTGTAGATCCGGGTTATTATGCATACGTCATAGACGTAAATATAACGTGCTACCCAACAGTGCATCCAGGTCATCCGTAATGAATGAAATAAATGAATACATGAAAGCTACCCTCAATTTCTGTTCTGTTTATTTCATCTGAAACCAAAACAATGGATATTTAATACGTCCTCACCTTACCACCCCCCCCCTTTATCCCCGCTTTTAAAAATACAAGAACACCCCCCCCCCGAAAAAAAAAATAAATAAACAAAGACAAACTTAGTTTTTTCTTTCTTTTTTCTGGTTCAGAACTATAACCATGCTAAGAAATTGCCTCCGGTTTAAGATCAAAAGTCCCCCGTTGTTGTAATTAAATAGGTGGTTAAAAATGTCGTATTTAATTTGATTTACAGCATCAGCTTCTTGCAATGGTCGTTTAAAAATTACATGGTTCGTTATCTTCAGACCGGAATATTTACGTTGGATTTCTTAGCATGGCAAACTTCGAATCGGGAGTTCTCAGTATGTAGAAACGAAATGTCAATGTCGCTCTTTTTAGTGGTCTATATGGCAACCGGAAGTACTAAAAGAGGTTCAAAATGGATCCTAAAAGTTAGATAGACCTCTTACCTAAAACGTCCAACTGAAACTTTTCAGATACAATATACGAAGTTCTCAAAATTAAAATGTTCTGCATACGTTTATAATGCATCTTTTCATACCAAAAATCTCCGATTTCTGTGCGTAAAAGTACAATTTCTTTTAAAACAGTGAATGAAACTCATCAAACATGCATCGTTTAAGTAAACTGGCCCTAATCAAAAACATTTCACCTACTAAAACTTGCATAATGAACTCAAATAAACTGTATACATGTACGAAGCGTAATAATCATTCATTACAATATAAATAAAGACAAAGGCTAAACAAATAATATAGGGGTGTGCACCCATGCTCTCCATCCTCCCATCTGACATAAAAAAAAAAACTAACTCCAAAAGTCATTTGTAGATCCGGGTTATTATGCATACGTCATAGACGTAAATATAACGTGCTACCCAACAGTGCATCCAGGTCATCCGTAATGAATGAAATAAATGAATACATGAAAGCTACCCTCAATTTCTGTTCTGTTTATTTCATCTGAAACCAAAACAATGGATATTTAATACGTCCTCACCTTACCACCCCCCCCTTTATCCCCGCTTTTAAAAATACAAGAACACCCCCCCCCCCCCGAAAAAAAAAATAAATAAACAAAGACAAACTTAGTTTTTTCTTTCTTTTTTCTGGTTCAGAACTATAACCATGCTAAGAAATTGCCTCCGGTTTAAGATCAAAAGTCCCCCGTTGTTGTAATTAAATAGGTGGTTAAAAATGTCGTATTTAATTTGATTTACAGCATCAGCTTCTTGCAATGGTCGTTTAAAAATTACATGGTTCGTTATCTTCAGACCGGAATATTTACGTTGGATTTCTTAGCATGGCAAACTTCGAATCGGGAGTTCTCAGTATGTAGAAACGAAATGTCAATGTCGCTCTTTTTAGTGGTCTATATGGCAACCGGAAGTACTAAAAGAGGTTCAAAATGGATCCTAAAAGTTAGATAGACCTCTTACCTAAAACGTCCAACTGAAACTTTTCAGATACAATATACGAAGTTCTCAAAATTAAAATGTTCTGCATACGTTTATAATGCATCTTTTCATACCAAAAATCTCCGATTTCTGTGCGTAAAAGTACAATTTCTTTTAAAACAGTGAATGAAACTCATCAAACATGCATCGTTTAAGTAAACTGGCCCTAATCAAAAACATTTCACCTACTAAAACTTGCATAATGAACTCAAATAAACTGTATACATGTACGAAGCGTAATAATCATTCATTACAATATAAATAAAGACAAAGGCTAAACAAATAATATAGGGGTGTGCACCCATGCTCTCCATCCTCCCATCTGACATAAAAAAAAAACTAACTCCAAAAGTCATTTGTAGATCCGGGTTATTATGCATACGTCATAGACGTAAATATAACGTGCTACCCAACAGTGCATCCAGGTCATCCGTAATGAATGAAATAAATGAATACATGAAAGCTACCCTCAATTTCTGTTCTGTTTATTTCATCTGAAACCAAAACAATGGATATTTAATACGTCCTCACCTTACCACCCCCCCCTTTATCCCCGCTTTTAAAAATACAAGAACACCCCCCCCCCCCGAAAAAAAAAAATAAATAAACAAAGACAAACTTAGTTTTTTCTTTCTTTTTTCTGGTTCAGAACTATAACCATGCTAAGAAATTGCCTCCGGTTTAAGATCAAAAGTCCCCCGTTGTTGTAATTAAATAGGTGGTTAAAAATGTCGTATTTAATTTGATTTACAGCATCAGCTTCTTGCAATGGTCGTTTAAAAATTACATGGTTCGTTATCTTCAGACCGGAATATTTACGTTGGATTTCTTAGCATGGCAAACTTCGAATCGGGAGTTCTCAGTATGTAGAAACGAAATGTCAATGTCGCTCTTTTTAGTGGTCTATATGGCAACCGGAAGTACTAAAAGAGGTTCAAAATGGATCCTAAAAGTTAGATAGACCTCTTACCTAAAACGTCCAACTGAAACTTTTCAGATACAATATACGAAGTTCTCAAAATTAAAATGTTCTGCATACGTTTATAATGCATCTTTTCATACCAAAAATCTCCGATTTCTGTGCGTAAAAGTACAATTTCTTTTAAAACAGTGAATGAAACTCATCAAACATGCATCGTTTAAGTAAACTGGCCCTAATCAAAAACATTTCACCTACTAAAACTTGCATAATGAACTCAAATAAACTGTATACATGTACGAAGCGTAATAATCATTCATTACAATATAAATAAAGACAAAGGCTAAACAAATAATATAGGGGTGTGCACCCATGCTCTCCATCCTCCCATCTGACATAAAAAAAAAACTAACTCCAAAAGTCATTTGTAGATCCGGGTTATTATGCATACGTCATAGACGTAAATATAACGTGCTACCCAACAGTGCATCCAGGTCATCCGTAATGAATGAAATAAATGAATACATGAAAGCTACCCTCAATTTCTGTTCTGTTTATTTCATCTGAAACCAAAACAATGGATATTTAATACGTCCTCACCTTACCACCCCCCCCCCTTTATCCCCGCTTTTAAAAATACAAGAACACCCCCCCCCCCCCGAAAAAAAAAATAAATAAACAAAGACAAACTTAGTTTTTTCTTTCTTTTTTCTGGTTCAGAACTATAACCATGCTAAGAAATTGCCTCCGGTTTAAGATCAAAAGTCCCCCGTTGTTGTAATTAAATAGGTGGTTAAAAATGTCGTATTTAATTTGATTTACAGCATCAGCTTCTTGCAATGGTCGTTTAAAAATTACATGGTTCGTTATCTTCAGACCGGAATATTTACGTTGGATTTCTTAGCATGGCAAACTTCGAATCGGGAGTTCTCAGTATGTAGAAACGAAATGTCAATGTCGCTCTTTTTAGTGGTCTATATGGCAACCGGAAGTACTAAAAGAGGTTCAAAATGGATCCTAAAAGTTAGATAGACCTCTTACCTAAAACGTCCAACTGAAACTTTTCAGATACAATATACGAAGTTCTCAAAATTAAAATGTTCTGCATACGTTTATAATGCATCTTTTCATACCAAAAATCTCCGATTTCTGTGCGTAAAAGTACAATTTCTTTTAAAACAGTGAATGAAACTCATCAAACATGCATCGTTTAAGTAAACTGGCCCTAATCAAAAACATTTCACCTACTAAAACTTGCATAATGAACTCAAATAAACTGTATACATGTACGAAGCGTAATAATCATTCATTACAATATAAATAAAGACAAAGGCTAAACAAATAATATAGGGGTGTGCACCCATGCTCTCCATCCTCCCATCTGACATAAAAAAAAACTAACTCCAAAAGTCATTTGTAGATCCGGGTTATTATGCATACGTCATAGACGTAAATATAACGTGCTACCCAACAGTGCATCCAGGTCATCCGTAATGAATGAAATAAATGAATACATGAAAGCTACCCTCAATTTCTGTTCTGTTTATTTCATCTGAAACCAAAACAATGGATATTTAATACGTCCTCACCTTACCACCCCCCCTTTATCCCCGCTTTTAAAAATACAAGAACAACCCCCCCCCCCCCCCCCCGAAAAAAAAAATAAATAAACAAAGACAAACTTAGTTTTTTCTTTCTTTTTTCTGGTTCAGAACTATAACCATGCTAAGAAATTGCCTCCGGTTTAAGATCAAAAGTCCCCCGTTGTTGTAATTAAATAGGTGGTTAAAAATGTCGTATTTAATTTGATTTACAGCATCAGCTTCTTGCAATGGTCGTTTAAAAATTACATGGTTCGTTATCTTCAGACCGGAATATTTACGTTGGATTTCTTAGCATGGCAAACTTCGAATCGGGAGTTCTCAGTATGTAGAAACGAAATGTCAATGTCGCTCTTTTTAGTGGTCTATATGGCAACCGGAAGTACTAAAAGAGGTTCAAAATGGATCCTAAAAGTTAGATAGACCTCTTACCTAAAACGTCCAACTGCATGAAACTTTTCAGATACAATATACGAAGTTCTCAAAATTAAAATGTTCTGCATACGTTTATAATGCATCTTTTCATACCAAAAATCTCCGATTTCTGTGCGTAAAAGTACAATTTCTTTTACAACAGTGAATGAAACTCATCAAACATGCATCGTTTAAGTAAACTGGCCCTAATCAAAAACATTTCACCTACTAAAACTTGCATAATGAACTCAAATAAACTGTATACATGTACGAAGCGTAATAATCATTCATTACAATATAAATAAAGACAAAGGCTAAACAAATAATATAGGGGTGTGCACCCATGCTCTCCATCCTCCCATCTGACATAAAAAAAAAACTAACTCCAAAAGTCATTTGTAGATCCGGGTTATTATGCATACGTCATAGACGTAAATATAACGTGCTACCCAACAGTGCATCCAGGTCATCCGTAATGAATGAAATAAATGAATACATGAAAGCTACCCTCAATTTCTGTTCTGTTTATTTCATCTGAAACCAAAACAATGGATATTTAATACGTCCTCACCTTACCACCCCCCCTTTATCCCCGCTTTTAAAAATACAAGAACAACCCCCCCCCCCCCCCGAAAAAAAAATAAATAAACAAAGACAAACTTAGTTTTTTCTTTCTTTTTTCTGGTTCAGAACTATAACCATGCTAAGAAATTGCCTCCGGTTTAAGATCAAAAGTCCCCCGTTGTTGTAATTAAATAGGTGGTTAAAAATGTCGTATTTAATTTGATTTACAGCATCAGCTTCTTGCAATGGTCGTTTAAAAATTACATGGTTCGTTATCTTCAGACCGGAATATTTACGTTGGATTTCTTAGCATGGCAAACTTCGAATCGGGAGTTCTCAGTATGTAGAAACGAAATGTCAATGTCGCTCTTTTTAGTGGTCTATATGGCAACCGGAAGTACTAAAAGAGGTTCAAAATGGATCCTAAAAGTTAGATAGACCTCTTACCTAAAACGTCCAACTGAAACTTTTCAGATACAATATACGAAGTTCTCAAAATTAAAATGTTCTGCATACGTTTATAATGCATCTTTTCATACCAAAAATCTCCGATTTCTGTGCGTAAAAGTACAATTTCTTTTAAAACAGTGAATGAAACTCATCAAACATGCATCGTTTAAGTAAACTGGCCCTAATCAAAAACATTTCACCTACTAAAACTTGCATAATGAACTCAAATAAACTGTATACATGTACGAAGCGTAATAATCATTCATTACAATATAAATAAAGACAAAGGCTAAACAAATAATATAGGGGTGTGCACCCATGCTCTCCATCCTCCCATCTGACATAAAAAAAAACTAACTCCAAAAGTCATTTGTAGATCCGGGTTATTATGCATACGTCATAGACGTAAATATAACGTGCTACCCAACAGTGCATCCAGGTCATCCGTAATGAATGAAATAAATGAATACATGAAAGCTACCCTCAATTTCTGTTCTGTTTATTTCATCTGAAACCAAAACAATGGATATTTAATACGTCCTCACCTTACCACCCCCCCTTTATCCCCGCTTTTAAAAATACAAGAACAACCCCCCCCCCCCCCGAAAAAAAAAATAAATAAACAAAGACAAACTTAGTTTTTTCTTTCTTTTTTCTGGTTCAGAACTATAACCATGCTAAGAAATTGCCTCCGGTTTAAGATCAAAAGTCCCCCGTTGTTGTAATTAAATAGGTGGTTAAAAATGTCGTATTTAATTTGATTTACAGCATCAGCTTCTTGCAATGGTCGTTTAAAAATTACATGGTTCGTTATCTTCAGACCGGAATATTTACGTTGGATTTCTTAGCATGGCAAACTTCGAATCGGGAGTTCTCAGTATGTAGAAACGAAATGTCAATGTCGCTCTTTTTAGTGGTCTATATGGCAACCGGAAGTACTAAAAGAGGTTCAAAATGGATCCTAAAAGTTAGATAGACCTCTTACCTAAAACGTCCAACTGAAACTTTTCAGATACAATATACGAAGTTCTCAAAATTAAAATGTTCTGCATACGTTTATAATGCATCTTTTCATACCAAAAATCTCCGATTTCTGTGCGTAAAAGTACAATTTCTTTTACAACAGTGAATGAAACTCATCAAACATGCATCGTTTAAGTAAACTGGCCCTAATCAAAAACATTTCACCTACTAAAACTTGCATAATGAACTCAAATAAACTGTATACATGTACGAAGCGTAATAATCATTCATTACAATATAAATAAAGACAAAGGCTAAACAAATAATATAGGGGTGTGCACCCATGCTCTCCATCCTCCCATCTGACATAAAAAAAAACTAACTCCAAAAGTCATTTGTAGATCCGGGTTATTATGCATACGTCATAGACGTAAATATAACGTGCTACCCAACAGTGCATCCAGGTCATCCGTAATGAATGAAATAAATGAATACATGAAAGCTACCCTCAATTTCTGTTCTGTTTATTTCATCTGAAACCAAAACAATGGATATTTAATACGTCCTCACCTTACCACCCCCCCCCTTTATCCCCGCTTTTAAAAATACAAGAACAACCCCCCCCCCCCCCCCGAAAAAAAAATAAATAAACAAAGACAAACTTAGTTTTTTCTTTCTTTTTTCTGGTTCAGAACTATAACCATGCTAAGAAATTGCCTCCGGTTTAAGATCAAAAGTCCCCCGTTGTTGTAATTAAATAGGTGGTTAAAAATGTCGTATTTAATTTGATTTACAGCATCAGCTTCTTGCAATGGTCGTTTAAAAATTACATGGTTCGTTATCTTCAGACCGGAATATTTACGTTGGATTTCTTAGCATGGCAAACTTCGAATCGGGAGTTCTCAGTATGTAGAAACGAAATGTCAATGTCGCTCTTTTTAGTGGTCTATATGGCAACCGGAAGTACTAAAAGAGGTTCAAAATGGATCCTAAAAGTTAGATAGACCTCTTACCTAAAACGTCCAACTGAAACTTTTCAGATACAATATACGAAGTTCTCAAAATTAAAATGTTCTGCATACGTTTATAATGCATCTTTTCATACCAAAAATCTCCGATTTCTGTGCGTAAAAGTACAATTTCTTTTAAAACAGTGAATGAAACTCATCAAACATGCATCGTTTAAGTAAACTGGCCCTAATCAAAAACATTTCACCTACTAAAACTTGCATAATGAACTCAAATAAACTGTATACATGTACGAAGCGTAATAATCATTCATTACAATATAAATAAAGACAAAGGCTAAACAAATAATATAGGGGTGTGCACCCATGCTCTCCATCCTCCCATCTGACATAAAAAAAAACTAACTCCAAAAGTCATTTGTAGATCCGGGTTATTATGCATACGTCATAGACGTAAATATAACGTGCTACCCAACAGTGCATCCAGGTCATCCGTAATGAATGAAATAAATGAATACATGAAAGCTACCCTCAATTTCTGTTCTGTTTATTTCATCTGAAACCAAAACAATGGATATTTAATACGTCCTCACCTTACCACCCCCCCCCTTTATCCCCGCTTTTAAAAATACAAGAACAACCCCCCCCCCCCCGAAAAAAAAATAAATAAACAAAGACAAACTTAGTTTTTTCTTTCTTTTTTCTGGTTCAGAACTATAACCATGCTAAGAAATTGCCTCCGGTTTAAGATCAAAAGTCCCCCGTTGTTGTAATTAAATAGGTGGTTAAAAATGTCGTATTTAATTTGATTTACAGCATCAGCTTCTTGCAATGGTCGTTTAAAAATTACATGGTTCGTTATCTTCAGACCGGAATATTTACGTTGGATTTCTTAGCATGGCAAACTTCGAATCGGGAGTTCTCAGTATGTAGAAACGAAATGTCAATGTCGCTCTTTTTAGTGGTCTATATGGCAACCGGAAGTACTAAAAGAGGTTCAAAATGGATCCTAAAAGTTAGATAGACCTCTTACCTAAAACGTCCAACTGAAACTTTTCAGATACAATATACGAAGTTCTCAAAATTAAAATGTTCTGCATACGTTTATAATGCATCTTTTCATACCAAAAATCTCCGATTTCTGTGCGTAAAAGTACAATTTCTTTTAAAACAGTGAATGAAACTCATCAAACATGCATCGTTTAAGTAAACTGGCCCTAATCAAAAACATTTCACCTACTAAAACTTGCATAATGAACTCAAATAAACTGTATACATGTACGAAGCGTAATAATCATTCATTACAATATAAATAAAGACAAAGGCTAAACAAATAATATAGGGGTGTGCACCCATGCTCTCCATCCTCCCATCTGACATAAAAAAAAACTAACTCCAAAAGTCATTTGTAGATCCGGGTTATTATGCATACGTCATAGACGTAAATATAACGTGCTACCCAACAGTGCATCCAGGTCATCCGTAATGAATGAAATAAATGAATACATGAAAGCTACCCTCAATTTCTGTTCTGTTTATTTCATCTGAAACCAAAACAATGGATATTTAATACGTCCTCACCTTACCACCCCCCCCCCCTTTATCCCCGCTTTTAAAAATACAAGAACAACCCCCCCCCCCCCCCCCCGAAAAAAAAAATAAATAAACAAAGACAAACTTAGTTTTTTCTTTCTTTTTTCTGGTTCAGAACTATAACCATGCTAAGAAATTGCCTCCGGTTTAAGATCAAAAGTCCCCCGTTGTTGTAATTAAATAGGTGGTTAAAAATGTCGTATTTAATTTGATTTACAGCATCAGCTTCTTGCAATGGTCGTTTAAAAATTACATGGTTCGTTATCTTCAGACCGGAATATTTACGTTGGATTTCTTAGCATGGCAAACTTCGAATCGGGAGTTCTCAGTATGTAGAAACGAAATGTCAATGTCGCTCTTTTTAGTGGTCTATATGGCAACCGGAAGTACTAAAAGAGGTTCAAAATGGATCCTAAAAGTTAGATAGACCTCTTACCTAAAACGTCCAACTGAAACTTTTCAGATACAATATACGAAGTTCTCAAAATTAAAATGTTCTGCATACGTTTATAATGCATCTTTTCATACCAAAAATCTCCGATTTCTGTGCGTAAAAGTACAATTTCTTTTAAAACAGTGAATGAAACTCATCAAACATGCATCGTTTAAGTAAACTGGCCCTAATCAAAAACATTTCACCTACTAAAACTTGCATAATGAACTCAAATAAACTGTATACATGTACGAAGCGTAATAATCATTCATTACAATATAAATAAAGACAAAGGCTAAACAAATAATATAGGGGTGTGCACCCATGCTCTCCATCCTCCCATCTGACATAAAAAAAAACTAACTCCAAAAGTCATTTGTAGATCCGGGTTATTATGCATACGTCATAGACGTAAATATAACGTGCTACCCAACAGTGCATCCAGGTCATCCGTAATGAATGAAATAAATGAATACATGAAAGCTACCCTCAATTTCTGTTCTGTTTATTTCATCTGAAACCAAAACAATGGATATTTAATACGTCCTCACCTTACCACCCCCCCCCCCCTTTATCCCCGCTTTTAAAAATACAAGAACAACCCCCCCCCCCCCGAAAAAAAAAATAAATAAACAAAGACAAACTTAGTTTTTTCTTTCTTTTTTCTGGTTCAGAACTATAACCATGCTAAGAAATTGCCTCCGGTTTAAGATCAAAAGTCCCCCGTTGTTGTAATTAAATAGGTGGTTAAAAATGTCGTATTTAATTTGATTTACAGCATCAGCTTCTTGCAATGGTCGTTTAAAAATTACATGGTTCGTTATCTTCAGACCGGAATATTTACGTTGGATTTCTTAGCATGGCAAACTTCGAATCGGGAGTTCTCAGTATGTAGAAACGAAATGTCAATGTCGCTCTTTTTAGTGGTCTATATGGCAACCGGAAGTACTAAAAGAGGTTCAAAATGGATCCTAAAAGTTAGATAGACCTCTTACCTAAAACGTCCAACTGAAACTTTTCAGATACAATATACGAAGTTCTCAAAATTAAAATGTTCTGCATACGTTTATAATGCATCTTTTCATACCAAAAATCTCCGATTTCTGTGCGTAAAAGTACAATTTCTTTTAAAACAGTGAATGAAACTCATCAAACATGCATCGTTTAAGTAAACTGGCCCTAATCAAAAACATTTCACCTACTAAAACTTGCATAATGAACTCAAATAAACTGTATACATGTACGAAGCGTAATAATCATTCATTACAATATAAATAAAGACAAAGGCTAAACAAATAATATAGGGGTGTGCACCCATGCTCTCCATCCTCCCATCTGACATAAAAAAAAAACTAACTCCAAAAGTCATTTGTAGATCCGGGTTATTATGCATACGTCATAGACGTAAATATAACGTGCTACCCAACAGTGCATCCAGGTCATCCGTAATGAATGAAATAAATGAATACATGAAAGCTACCCTCAATTTCTGTTCTGTTTATTTCATCTGAAACCAAAACAATGGATATTTAATACGTCCTCACCTTACCACCCCCCCCCCCTTTATCCCCGCTTTTAAAAATACAAGAACAACCCCCCCCCCCGAAAAAAAAAATAAATAAACAAAGACAAACTTAGTTTTTTCTTTCTTTTTTCTGGTTCAGAACTATAACCATGCTAAGAAATTGCCTCCGGTTTAAGATCAAAAGTCCCCCGTTGTTGTAATTAAATAGGTGGTTAAAAATGTCGTATTTAATTTGATTTACAGCATCAGCTTCTTGCAATGGTCGTTTAAAAATTACATGGTTCGTTATCTTCAGACCGGAATATTTACGTTGGATTTCTTAGCATGGCAAACTTCGAATCGGGAGTTCTCAGTATGTAGAAACGAAATGTCAATGTCGCTCTTTTTAGTGGTCTATATGGCAACCGGAAGTACTAAAAGAGGTTCAAAATGGATCCTAAAAGTTAGATAGACCTCTTACCTAAAACGTCCAACTGAAACTTTTCAGATACAATATACGAAGTTCTCAAAATTAAAATGTTCTGCATACGTTTATAATGCATCTTTTCATACCAAAAATCTCCGATTTCTGTGCGTAAAAGTACAATTTCTTTTAAAACAGTGAATGAAACTCATCAAACATGCATCGTTTAAGTAAACTGGCCCTAATCAAAAACATTTCACCTACTAAAACTTGCATAATGAACTCAAATAAACTGTATACATGTACGAAGCGTAATAATCATTCATTACAATATAAATAAAGACAAAGGCTAAACAAATAATATAGGGGTGTGCACCCATGCAGTCATGGAAATTAGCACAGGACCGACAGCCCGAGGCCTGTAAAAACTCATTCGGTCTGGTGTTTTTGTGCCTTTCACAGGTCCGAATGTCTGATAGAAATTAGCAGTATTTAAACAATAAATTGTGTTATTGGACCTCTATATTTTCTTTTGGTCCTGTGAATCTTGACCAAGGATAGGACCGAATGTCCTGCCCCAAATAATCCTAATTTCCTTGACTGCCCATGCTCTCCATCCTCCCATCTGACATAAAAAAAAAAACTAACTCCAAAAGTCATTTGTAGATCCGGGTTATTATGCATACGTCATAGACGTAAATATAACGTGCTACCCAACAGTGCATCCAGGTCATCCGTAATGAATGAAATAAATGAATACATGAAAGCTACCCTCAATTTCTGTTCTGTTTATTTCATCTGAAACCAAAACAATGGATATTTAATACGTCCTCACCTTACCACCCCCCCCCCCTTTATCCCCGCTTTTAAAAATACAAGAACAACCCCCCCCCCCCGAAAAAAAAAATAAATAAACAAAGACAAACTTAGTTTTTTCTTTCTTTTTTCTGGTTCAGAACTATAACCATGCTAAGAAATTGCCTCCGGTTTAAGATCAAAAGTCCCCCGTTGTTGTAATTAAATAGGTGGTTAAAAATGTCGTATTTAATTTGATTTACAGCATCAGCTTCTTGCAATGGTCGTTTAAAAATTACATGGTTCGTTATCTTCAGACCGGAATATTTACGTTGGATTTCTTAGCATGGCAAACTTCGAATCGGGAGTTCTCAGTATGTAGAAACGAAATGTCAATGTCGCTCTTTTTAGTGGTCTATATGGCAACCGGAAGTACTAAAAGAGGTTCAAAATGGATCCTAAAAGTTAGATAGACCTCTTACCTAAAACGTCCAACTGAAACTTTTCAGATACAATATACGAAGTTCTCAAAATTAAAATGTTCTGCATACGTTTATAATGCATCTTTTCATACCAAAAATCTCCGATTTCTGTGCGTAAAAGTACAATTTCTTTTAAAACAGTGAATGAAACTCATCAAACATGCATCGTTTAAGTAAACTGGCCCTAATCAAAAACATTTCACCTACTAAAACTTGCATAATGAACTCAAATAAACTGTATACATGTACGAAGCGTAATAATCATTCATTACAATATAAATAAAGACAAAGGCTAAACAAATAATATAGGGGTGTGCACCCATGCTCTCCATCCTCCCATCTGACATAAAAAAAAAACTAACTCCAAAAGTCATTTGTAGATCCGGGTTATTATGCATACGTCATAGACGTAAATATAACGTGCTACCCAACAGTGCATCCAGGTCATCCGTAATGAATGAAATAAATGAATACATGAAAGCTACCCTCAATTTCTGTTCTGTTTATTTCATCTGAAACCAAAACAATGGATATTTAATACGTCCTCACCTTACCACCCCCCCCCCCCCTTTATCCCCGCTTTTAAAAATACAAGAACAACCCCCCCCCCCCCCGAAAAAAAAAATAAATAAACAAAGACAAACTTAGTTTTTTCTTTCTTTTTTCTGGTTCAGAACTATAACCATGCTAAGAAATTGCCTCCGGTTTAAGATCAAAAGTCCCCCGTTGTTGTAATTAAATAGGTGGTTAAAAATGTCGTATTTAATTTGATTTACAGCATCAGCTTCTTGCAATGGTCGTTTAAAAATTACATGGTTCGTTATCTTCAGACCGGAATATTTACGTTGGATTTCTTAGCATGGCAAACTTCGAATCGGGAGTTCTCAGTATGTAGAAACGAAATGTCAATGTCGCTCTTTTTAGTGGTCTATATGGCAACCGGAAGTACTAAAAGAGGTTCAAAATGGATCCTAAAAGTTAGATAGACCTCTTACCTAAAACGTCCAACTGAAACTTTTCAGATACAATATACGAAGTTCTCAAAATTAAAATGTTCTGCATACGTTTATAATGCATCTTTTCATACCAAAAATCTCCGATTTCTGTGCGTAAAAGTACAATTTCTTTTAAAACAGTGAATGAAACTCATCAAACATGCATCGTTTAAGTAAACTGGCCCTAATCAAAAACATTTCACCTACTAAAACTTGCATAATGAACTCAAATAAACTGTATACATGTACGAAGCGTAATAATCATTCATTACAATATAAATAAAGACAAAGGCTAAACAAATAATATAGGGGTGTGCACCCATGCTCTCCATCCTCCCATCTGACATAAAAAAAAAACTAACTCCAAAAGTCATTTGTAGATCCGGGTTATTATGCATACGTCATAGACGTAAATATAACGTGCTACCCAACAGTGCATCCAGGTCATCCGTAATGAATGAAATAAATGAATACATGAAAGCTACCCTCAATTTCTGTTCTGTTTATTTCATCTGAAACCAAAACAATGGATATTTAATACGTCCTCACCTTACCACCCCCCCCCTTTATCCCCGCTTTTAAAAATACAAGAACAACCCCCCCCCCCCGAAAAAAAAAATAAATAAACAAAGACAAACTTAGTTTTTTCTTTCTTTTTTCTTGTTCAGAACTATAACCATGCTAAGAAATTGCCTCCGGTTTAAGATCAAAAGTCCCCCGTTGTTGTAATTAAATAGGTGGTTAAAAATGTCGTATTTAATTTGATTTACAGCATCAGCTTCTTGCAATGGTCGTTTAAAAATTACATGGTTCGTTATCTTCAGACCGGAATATTTACGTTGGATTTCTTAGCATGGCAAACTTCGAATCGGGAGTTCTCAGTATGTAGAAACGAAATGTCAATGTCGCTCTTTTTAGTGGTCTATATGGCAACCGGAAGTACTAAAAGAGGTTCAAAATGGATCCTAAAAGTTAGATAGACCTCTTACCTAAAACGTCCAACTGAAACTTTTCAGATACAATATACGAAGTTCTCAAAATTAAAATGTTCTGCATACGTTTATAATGCATCTTTTCATACCAAAAATCTCCGATTTCTGTGCGTAAAAGTACAATTTCTTTTAAAACAGTGAATGAAACTCATCAAACATGCATCGTTTAAGTAAACTGGCCCTAATCAAAAACATTTCACCTACTAAAACTTGCATAATGAACTCAAATAAACTGTATACATGTACGAAGCGTAATAATCATTCATTACAATATAAATAAAGACAAAGGCTAAACAAATAATATAGGGGTGTGCACCCATGCTCTCCATCCTCCCATCTGACATAAAAAAAAACTAACTCCAAAAGTCATTTGTAGATCCGGGTTATTATGCATACGTCATAGACGTAAATATAACGTGCTACCCAACAGTGCATCCAGGTCATCCGTAATGAATGAAATAAATGAATACATGAAAGCTACCCTCAATTTCTGTTCTGTTTATTTCATCTGAAACCAAAACAATGGATATTTAATACGTCCTCACCTTACCACCCCCCCCCCTTTATCCCCGCTTTTAAAAATACAAGAACAACCCCCCCCCCCCCCCCCCCGAAAAAAAAATAAATAAACAAAGACAAACTTAGTTTTTTCTTTCTTTTTTCTGGTTCAGAACTATAACCATGCTAAGAAATTGCCTCCGGTTTAAGATCAAAAGTCCCCCGTTGTTGTAATTAAATAGGTGGTTAAAAATGTCGTATTTAATTTGATTTACAGCATCAGCTTCTTGCAATGGTCGTTTAAAAATTACATGGTTCGTTATCTTCAGACCGGAATATTTACGTTGGATTTCTTAGCATGGCAAACTTCGAATCGGGAGTTCTCAGCTTTTTAGTGGTCTATATGGCAACCGGAAGTACTAAAAGAGGTTCAAAATGGATCCTAAAAGTTAGATAGACCTCTTACCTAAAACGTCCAACTGAAACTTTTCAGATACAATATACGAAGTTCTCAAAATTAAAATGTTCTGCATACGTTTATAATGCATCTTTTCATACCAAAAATCTCCGATTTCTGTGCGTAAAAGTACAATTTCTTTTAAAACAGTGAATGAAACTCATCAAACATGCATCGTTTAAGTAAACTGGCCCTAATCAAAAACATTTCACCTACTAAAACTTGCATAATGAACTCAAATAAACTGTATACATGTACGAAGCGTAATAATCATTCATTACAATATAAATAAAGACAAAGGCTAAACAAATAATATAGGGGTGTGCACCCATGCTCTCCATCCTCCCATCTGACATAAAAAAAAAACTAACTCCAAAAGTCATTTGTAGATCCGGGTTATTATGCATACGTCATAGACGTAAATATAACGTGCTACCCAACAGTGCATCCAGGTCATCCGTAATGAATGAAATAAATGAATACATGAAAGCTACCCTCAATTTCTGTTCTGTTTATTTCATCTGAAACCAAAACAATGGATATTTAATACGTCCTCACCTTACCACCCCCCCCCCTTTATCCCCGCTTTTAAAAATACAAGAACAACCCCCCCCCCCCGAAAAAAAAAATAAATAAACAAAGACAAACTTAGTTTTTTCTTTCTTTTTTCTGGTTCAGAACTATAACCATGCTAAGAAATTGCCTCCGGTTTAAGATCAAAAGTCCCCCGTTGTTGTAATTAAATAGGTGGTTAAAAATGTCGTATTTAATTTGATTTACAGCATCAGCTTCTTGCAATGGTCGTTTAAAAATTACATGGTTCGTTATCTTCAGACCGGAATATTTACGTTGGATTTCTTAGCATGGCAAACTTCGAATCGGGAGTTCTCAGTATGTAGAAACGAAATGTCAATGTCGCTCTTTTTAGTGGTCTATATGGCAACCGGAAGTACTAAAAGAGGTTCAAAATGGATCCTAAAAGTTAGATAGACCTCTTACCTAAAACGTCCAACTGAAACTTTTCAGATACAATATACGAAGTTCTCAAAATTAAAATGTTCTGCATACGTTTATAATGCATCTTTTCATACCAAAAATCTCCGATTTCTGTGCGTAAAAGTACAATTTCTTTTAAAACAGTGAATGAAACTCATCAAACATGCATCGTTTAAGTAAACTGGCCCTAATCAAAAACATTTCACCTACTAAAACTTGCATAATGAACTCAAATAAACTGTATACATGTACGAAGCGTAATAATCATTCATTACAATATAAATAAAGACAAAGGCTAAACAAATAATATAGGGGTGTGCACCCATGCTCTCCATCCTCCCATCTGACATAAAAAAAAAACTAACTCCAAAAGTCATTTGTAGATCCGGGTTATTATGCATACGTCATAGACGTAAATATAACGTGCTACCCAACAGTGCATCCAGGTCATCCGTAATGAATGAAATAAATGAATACATGAAAGCTACCCTCAATTTCTGTTCTGTTTATTTCATCTGAAACCAAAACAATGGATATTTAATACGTCCTCACCTTACCACCCCCCCCCTTTATCCCCGCTTTTAAAAATACAAGAACAACCCCCCCCCCCCCCGAAAAAAAAAATAAATAAACAAAGACAAACTTAGTTTTTTCTTTCTTTTTTCTGGTTCAGAACTATAACCATGCTAAGAAATTGCCTCCGGTTTAAGATCAAAAGTCCCCCGTTGTTGTAATTAAATAGGTGGTTAAAAATGTCGTATTTAATTTGATTTACAGCATCAGCTTCTTGCAATGGTCGTTTAAAAATTACATGGTTCGTTATCTTCAGACCGGAATATTTACGTTGGATTTCTTAGCATGGCAAACTTCGAATCGGGAGTTCTCAGTATGTAGAAACGAAATGTCAATGTCGCTCTTTTTAGTGGTCTATATGGCAACCGGAAGTACTAAAAGAGGTTCAAAATGGATCCTAAAAGTTAGATAGACCTCTTACCTAAAACGTCCAACTGAAACTTTTCAGATACAATATACGAAGTTCTCAAAATTAAAATGTTCTGCATACGTTTATAATGCATCTTTTCATACCAAAAATCTCCGATTTCTGTGCGTAAAAGTACAATTTCTTTTAAAACAGTGAATGAAACTCATCAAACATGCATCGTTTAAGTAAACTGGCCCTAATCAAAAACATTTCACCTACTAAAACTTGCATAATGAACTCAAATAAACTGTATACATGTACGAAGCGTAATAATCATTCATTACAATATAAATAAAGACAAAGGCTAAACAAATAATATAGGGGTGTGCACCCATGCTCTCCATCCTCCCATCTGACATAAAAAAAAAACTAACTCCAAAAGTCATTTGTAGATCCGGGTTATTATGCATACGTCATAGACGTAAATATAACGTGCTACCCAACAGTGCATCCAGGTCATCCGTAATGAATGAAATAAATGAATACATGAAAGCTACCCTCAATTTCTGTTCTGTTTATTTCATCTGAAACCAAAACAATGGATATTTAATACGTCCTCACCTTACCACCCCCCCCCCCCCCTTTATCCCCGCTTTTAAAAATACAAGAACAACCCCCCCCCCCGAAAAAAAAAATAAATAAACAAAGACAAACTTAGTTTTTTCTTTCTTTTTTCTGGTTCAGAACTATAACCATGCTAAGAAATTGCCTCCGGTTTAAGATCAAAAGTCCCCCGTTGTTGTAATTAAATAGGTGGTTAAAAATGTCGTATTTAATTTGATTTACAGCATCAGCTTCTTGCAATGGTCGTTTAAAAATTACATGGTTCGTTATCTTCAGACCGGAATATTTACGTTGGATTTCTTAGCATGGCAAACTTCGAATCGGGAGTTCTCAGTATGTAGAAACGAAATGTCAATGTCGCTCTTTTTAGTGGTCTATATGGCAACCGGAAGTACTAAAAGAGGTTCAAAATGGATCCTAAAAGTTAGATAGACCTCTTACCTAAAACGTCCAACTGAAACTTTTCAGATACAATATACGAAGTTCTCAAAATTAAAATGTTCTGCATACGTTTATAATGCATCTTTTCATACCAAAAATCTCCGATTTCTGTGCGTAAAAGTACAATTTCTTTTAAAACAGTGAATGAAACTCATCAAACATGCATCGTTTAAGTAAACTGGCCCTAATCAAAAACATTTCACCTACTAAAACTTGCATAATGAACTCAAATAAACTGTATACATGTACGAAGCGTAATAATCATTCATTACAATATAAATAAAGACAAAGGCTAAACAAATAATATAGGGGTGTGCACCCATGCTCTCCATCCTCCCATCTGACATAAAAAAAAAACTAACTCCAAAAGTCATTTGTAGATCCGGGTTATTATGCATACGTCATAGACGTAAATATAACGTGCTACCCAACAGTGCATCCAGGTCATCCGTAATGAATGAAATAAATGAATACATGAAAGCTACCCTCAATTTCTGTTCTGTTTATTTCATCTGAAACCAAAACAATGGATATTTAATACGTCCTCACCTTACCACCCCCCCCCCTTTATCCCCGCTTTTAAAAATACAAGAACAATCCCCCCCCCCCGAAGAAAAAAATAAATAAACAAAGACAAACTTAGTTTTTTCTTTCTTTTTTCTGGTTCAGAACTATAACCATGCTAAGAAATTGCCTCCGGTTTAAGATCAAAAGTCCCCCGTTGTTGTAATTAAATAGGTGGTTAAAAATGTCGTATTTAATTTGATTTACAGCATCAGCTTCTTGCAATGGTCGTTTAAAAATTACATGGTTCGTTATCTTCAGACCGGAATATTTACGTTGGATTTCTTAGCATGGCAAACTTCGAATCGGGAGTTCTCAGTATGTAGAAACGAAATGTCAATGTCGCTCTTTTTAGTGGTCTATATGGCAACCGGAAGTACTAAAAGAGGTTCAAAATGGATCCTAAAAGTTAGATAGACCTCTTACCTAAAACGTCCAACTGAAACTTTTCAGATACAATATACGAAGTTCTCAAAATTAAAATGTTCTGCATACGTTTATAATGCATCTTTTCATACCAAAAATCTCCGATTTCTGTGCGTAAAAGTACAATTTCTTTTAAAACAGTGAATGAAACTCATCAAACATGCATCGTTTAAGTAAACTGGCCCTAATCAAAAACATTTCACCTACTAAAACTTGCATAATGAACTCAAATAAACTGTATACATGTACGAAGCGTAATAATCATTCATTACAATATAAATAAAGACAAAGGCTAAACAAATAATATAGGGGTGTGCACCCATGCTCTCCATCCTCCCATCTGACATAAAAAAAAAACTAACTCCAAAAGTCATTTGTAGATCCGGGTTATTATGCATACGTCATAGACGTAAATATAACGTGCTACCCAACAGTGCATCCAGGTCATCCGTAATGAATGAAATAAATGAATACATGAAAGCTACCCTCAATTTCTGTTCTGTTTATTTCATCTGAAACCAAAACAATGGATATTTAATACGTCCTCACCTTACCACCCCCCCCCCTTTATCCCCGCTTTTAAAAATACAAGAACAATCCCCCCCCCCCGAAGAAAAAAATAAATAAACAAAGACAAACTTAGTTTTTTCTTTCTTTTTTCTGGTTCAGAACTATAACCATGCTAAGAAATTGCCTCCGGTTTAAGATCAAAAGTCCCCCGTTGTTGTAATTAAATAGGTGGTTAAAAATGTCGTATTTAATTTGATTTACAGCATCAGCTTCTTGCAATGGTCGTTTAAAAATTACATGGTTCGTTATCTTCAGACCGGAATATTTACGTTGGATTTCTTAGCATGGCAAACTTCGAATCGGGAGTTCTCAGTATGTAGAAACGAAATGTCAATGTCGCTCTTTTTAGTGGTCTATATGGCAACCGGAAGTACTAAAAGAGGTTCAAAATGGATCCTAAAAGTTAGATAGACCTCTTACCTAAAACGTCCAACTGAAACTTTTCAGATACAATATACGAAGTTCTCAAAATTAAAATGTTCTGCATACGTTTATAATGCATCTTTTCATACCAAAAATCTCCGATTTCTGTGCGTAAAAGTACAATTTCTTTTAAAACAGTGAATGAAACTCATCAAACATGCATCGTTTAAGTAAACTGGCCCTAATCAAAAACATTTCACCTACTAAAACTTGCATAATGAACTCAAATAAACTGTATACATGTACGAAGCGTAATAATCATTCATTACAATATAAATAAAGACAAAGGCTAAACAAATAATATAGGGGTGTGCACCCATGCTCTCCATCCTCCCATCTGACATAAAAAAAAAACTAACTCCAAAAGTCATTTGTAGATCCGGGTTATTATGCATACGTCATAGACGTAAATATAACGTGCTACCCAACAGTGCATCCAGGTCATCCGTAATGAATGAAATAAATGAATACATGAAAGCTACCCTCAATTTCTGTTCTGTTTATTTCATCTGAAACCAAAACAATGGATATTTAATACGTCCTCACCTTACCACCCCCCCCCTTTATCCCCGCTTTTAAAAATACAAGAACAACCCCCCCCCCCCGAAAAAAAAAATAAATAAACAAAGACAAACTTAGTTTTTTCTTTCTTTTTTCTGGTTCAGAACTATAACCATGCTAAGAAATTGCCTCCGGTTTAAGATCAAAAGTCCCCCGTTGTTGTAATTAAATAGGTGGTTAAAAATGTCGTATTTAATTTGATTTACAGCATCAGCTTCTTGCAATGGTCGTTTAAAAATTACATGGTTCGTTATCTTCAGACCGGAATATTTACGTTGGATTTCTTAGCATGGCAAACTTCGAATCGGGAGTTCTCAGTATGTAGAAACGAAATGTCAATGTCGCTCTTTTTAGTGGTCTATATGGCAACCGGAAGTACTAAAAGAGGTTCAAAATGGATCCTAAAAGTTAGATAGACCTCTTACCTAAAACGTCCAACTGAAACTTTTCAGATACAATATACGAAGTTCTCAAAATTAAAATGTTCTGCATACGTTTATAATGCATCTTTTCATACCAAAAATCTCCGATTTCTGTGCGTAAAAGTACAATTTCTTTTAAAACAGTGAATGAAACTCATCAAACATGCATCGTTTAAGTAAACTGGCCCTAATCAAAAACATTTCACCTACTAAAACTTGCATAATGAACTCAAATAAACTGTATACATGTACGAAGCGTAATAATCATTCATTACAATATAAATAAAGACAAAGGCTAAACAAATAATATAGGGGTGTGCACCCATGCTCTCCATCCTCCCATCTGACATAAAAAAAAAACTAACTCCAAAAGTCATTTGTAGATCCGGGTTATTATGCATACGTCATAGACGTAAATATAACGTGCTACCCAACAGTGCATCCAGGTCATCCGTAATGAATGAAATAAATGAATACATGAAAGCTACCCTCAATTTCTGTTCTGTTTATTTCATCTGAAACCAAAACAATGGATATTTAATACGTCCTCACCTTACCACCCCCCCCCTTTATCCCCGCTTTTAAAAATACAAGAACAATCCCCCCCCCCCCGAAGAAAAAAATAAATAAACAAAGACAAACTTAGTTTTTTCTTTCTTTTTTCTGGTTCAGAACTATAACCATGCTAAGAAATTGCCTCCGGTTTAAGATCAAAAGTCCCCCGTTGTTGTAATTAAATAGGTGGTTAAAAATGTCGTATTTAATTTGATTTACAGCATCAGCTTCTTGCAATGGTCGTTTAAAAATTACATGGTTCGTTATCTTCAGACCGGAATATTTACGTTGGATTTCTTAGCATGGCAAACTTCGAATCGGGAGTTCTCAGTATGTAGAAACGAAATGTCAATGTCGCTCTTTTTAGTGGTCTATATGGCAACCGGAAGTACTAAAAGAGGTTCAAAATGGATCCTAAAAGTTAGATAGACCTCTTACCTAAAACGTCCAACTGAAACTTTTCAGATACAATATACGAAGTTCTCAAAATTAAAATGTTCTGCATACGTTTATAATGCATCTTTTCATACCAAAAATCTCCGATTTCTGTGCGTAAAAGTACAATTTCTTTTAAAACAGTGAATGAAACTCATCAAACATGCATCGTTTAAGTAAACTGGCCCTAATCAAAAACATTTCACCTACTAAAACTTGCATAATGAACTCAAATAAACTGTATACATGTACGAAGCGTAATAATCATTCATTACAATATAAATAAAGACAAAGGCTAAACAAATAATATAGGGGTGTGCACCCATGCTCTCCATCCTCCCATCTGACATAAAAAAAAAACTAACTCCAAAAGTCATTTGTAGATCCGGGTTATTATGCATACGTCATAGACGTAAATATAACGTGCTACCCAACAGTGCATCCAGGTCATCCGTAATGAATGAAATAAATGAATACATGAAAGCTACCCTCAATTTCTGTTCTGTTTATTTCATCTGAAACCAAAACAATGGATATTTAATACGTCCTCACCTTACCACCCCCCCCCCTTTATCCCCGCTTTTAAAAATACAAGAACAACCCCCCCCCCCGAAAAAAAAAATAAATAAACAAAGACAAACTTAGTTTTTTCTTTCTTTTTTCTGGTTCAGAACTATAACCATGCTAAGAAATTGCCTCCGGTTTAAGATCAAAAGTCCCCCGTTGTTGTAATTAAATAGGTGGTTAAAAATGTCGTATTTAATTTGATTTACAGCATCAGCTTCTTGCAATGGTCGTTTAAAAATTACATGGTTCGTTATCTTCAGACCGGAATATTTACGTTGGATTTCTTAGCATGGCAAACTTCGAATCGGGAGTTCTCAGTATGTAGAAACGAAATGTCAATGTCGCTCTTTTTAGTGGTCTATATGGCAACCGGAAGTACTAAAAGAGGTTCAAAATGGATCCTAAAAGTTAGATAGACCTCTTACCTAAAACGTCCAACTGAAACTTTTCAGATACAATATACGAAGTTCTCAAAATTAAAATGTTCTGCATACGTTTATAATGCATCTTTTCATACCAAAAATCTCCGATTTCTGTGCGTAAAAGTACAATTTCTTTTAAAACAGTGAATGAAACTCATCAAACATGCATCGTTTAAGTAAACTGGCCCTAATCAAAAACATTTCACCTACTAAAACTTGCATAATGAACTCAAATAAACTGTATACATGTACGAAGCGTAATAATCATTCATTACAATATAAATAAAGACAAAGGCTAAACAAATAATATAGGGGTGTGCACCCATGCTCTCCATCCTCCCATCTGACATAAAAAAAAAACTAACTCCAAAAGTCATTTGTAGATCCGGGTTATTATGCATACGTCATAGACGTAAATATAACGTGCTACCCAACAGTGCATCCAGGTCATCCGTAATGAATGAAATAAATGAATACATGAAAGCTACCCTCAATTTCTGTTCTGTTTATTTCATCTGAAACCAAAACAATGGATATTTAATACGTCCTCACCTTACCACCCCCCCCCCCTTTATCCCCGCTTTTAAAAATACAAGAACAATCCCCCCCCCCCGAAGAAAAAAATAAATAAACAAAGACAAACTTAGTTTTTTCTTTCTTTTTTCTGGTTCAGAACTATAACCATGCTAAGAAATTGCCTCCGGTTTAAGATCAAAAGTCCCCCGTTGTTGTAATTAAATAGGTGGTTAAAAATGTCGTATTTAATTTGATTTACAGCATCAGCTTCTTGCAATGGTCGTTTAAAAATTACATGGTTCGTTATCTTCAGACCGGAATATTTACGTTGGATTTCTTAGCATGGCAAACTTCGAATCGGGAGTTCTCAGTATGTAGAAACGAAATGTCAATGTCGCTCTTTTTAGTGGTCTATATGGCAACCGGAAGTACTAAAAGAGGTTCAAAATGGATCCTAAAAGTTAGATAGACCTCTTACCTAAAACGTCCAACTGAAACTTTTCAGATACAATATACGAAGTTCTCAAAATTAAAATGTTCTGCATACGTTTATAATGCATCTTTTCATACCAAAAATCTCCGATTTCTGTGCGTAAAAGTACAATTTCTTTTAAAACAGTGAATGAAACTCATCAAACATGCATCGTTTAAGTA
This sequence comes from Arcuatula senhousia, assembly GCA_963971305.1. Classification (NCBI taxonomy): domain Eukaryota; kingdom Metazoa; phylum Mollusca; class Bivalvia; order Mytilida; family Mytilidae; genus Arcuatula; species Arcuatula senhousia. The sequence goes on from OZ020304.1 coordinate 28,733,781, forward strand.
AACTGGCCCTAATCAAAAACATTTCACCTACTAAAACTTGCATAATGAACTCAAATAAACTGTATACATGTACGAAGCGTAATAATCATTCATTACAATATAAATAAAGACAAAGGCTAAACAAATAATATAGGGGTGTGCACCCATGCTCTCCATCCTCCCATCTGACATAAAAAAAAAACTAACTCCAAAAGTCATTTGTAGATCCGGGTTATTATGCATACGTCATAGACGTAAATATAACGTGCTACCCAACAGTGCATCCAGGTCATCCGTAATGAATGAAATAAATGAATACATGAAAGCTACCCTCAATTTCTGTTCTGTTTATTTCATCTGAAACCAAAACAATGGATATTTAATACGTCCTCACCTTACCACCCCCCCCCCCTTTATCCCCGCTTTTAAAAATACAAGAACAATCCCCCCCCCCCCCCGAAGAAAAAAATAAATAAACAAAGACAAACTTAGTTTTTTCTTTCTTTTTTCTGGTTCAGAACTATAACCATGCTAAGAAATTGCCTCCGGTTTAAGATCAAAAGTCCCCCGTTGTTGTAATTAAATAGGTGGTTAAAAATGTCGTATTTAATTTGATTTACAGCATCAGCTTCTTGCAATGGTCGTTTAAAAATTACATGGTTCGTTATCTTCAGACCGGAATATTTACGTTGGATTTCTTAGCATGGCAAACTTCGAATCGGGAGTTCTCAGTATGTAGAAACGAAATGTCAATGTCGCTCTTTTTAGTGGTCTATATGGCAACCGGAAGTACTAAAAGAGGTTCAAAATGGATCCTAAAAGTTAGATAGACCTCTTACCTAAAACGTCCAACTGAAACTTTTCAGATACAATATACGAAGTTCTCAAAATTAAAATGTTCTGCATACGTTTATAATGCATCTTTTCATACCAAAAATCTCCGATTTCTGTGCGTAAAAGTACAATTTCTTTTAAAACAGTGAATGAAACTCATCAAACATGCATCGTTTAAGTAAACTGGCCCTAATCAAAAACATTTCACCTACTAAAACTTGCATAATGAACTCAAATAAACTGTATACATGTACGAAGCGTAATAATCATTCATTACAATATAAATAAAGACAAAGGCTAAACAAATAATATAGGGGTGTGCACCCATGCTCTCCATCCTCCCATCTGACATAAAAAAAAAACTAACTCCAAAAGTCATTTGTAGATCCGGGTTATTATGCATACGTCATAGACGTAAATATAACGTGCTACCCAACAGTGCATCCAGGTCATCCGTAATGAATGAAATAAATGAATACATGAAAGCTACCCTCAATTTCTGTTCTGTTTATTTCATCTGAAACCAAAACAATGGATATTTAATACGTCCTCACCTTACCACCCCCCCCCCCCTTTATCCCCGCTTTTAAAAATACAAGAACAACCCCCCCCCCCCCGAAAAAAAAAATAAATAAACAAAGACAAACTTAGTTTTTTCTTTCTTTTTTCTGGTTCAGAACTATAACCATGCTAAGAAATTGCCTCCGGTTTAAGATCAAAAGTCCCCCGTTGTTGTAATTAAATAGGTGGTTAAAAATGTCGTATTTAATTTGATTTACAGCATCAGCTTCTTGCAATGGTCGTTTAAAAATTACATGGTTCGTTATCTTCAGACCGGAATATTTACGTTGGATTTCTTAGCATGGCAAACTTCGAATCGGGAGTTCTCAGTATGTAGAAACGAAATGTCAATGTCGCTCTTTTTAGTGGTCTATATGGCAACCGGAAGTACTAAAAGAGGTTCAAAATGGATCCTAAAAGTTAGATAGACCTCTTACCTAAAACGTCCAACTGAAACTTTTCAGATACAATATACGAAGTTCTCAAAATTAAAATGTTCTGCATACGTTTATAATGCATCTTTTCATACCAAAAATCTCCGATTTCTGTGCGTAAAAGTACAATTTCTTTTAAAACAGTGAATGAAACTCATCAAACATGCATCGTTTAAGTAAACTGGCCCTAATCAAAAACATTTCACCTACTAAAACTTGCATAATGAACTCAAATAAACTGTATACATGTACGAAGCGTAATAATCATTCATTACAATATAAATAAAGACAAAGGCTAAACAAATAATATAGGGGTGTGCACCCATGCTCTCCATCCTCCCATCTGACATAAAAAAAAAACTAACTCCAAAAGTCATTTGTAGATCCGGGTTATTATGCATACGTCATAGACGTAAATATAACGTGCTACCCAACAGTGCATCCAGGTCATCCGTAATGAATGAAATAAATGAATACATGAAAGCTACCCTCAATTTCTGTTCTGTTTATTTCATCTGAAACCAAAACAATGGATATTTAATACGTCCTCACCTTACCACCCCCCCCCTTTATCCCCGCTTTTAAAAATACAAGAACAATCCCCCCCCCCCCCGAAGAAAAAAATAAATAAACAAAGACAAACTTAGTTTTTTCTTTCTTTTTTCTGGTTCAGAACTATAACCATGCTAAGAAATTGCCTCCGGTTTAAGATCAAAAGTCCCCCGTTGTTGTAATTAAATAGGTGGTTAAAAATGTCGTATTTAATTTGATTTACAGCATCAGCTTCTTGCAATGGTCGTTTAAAAATTACATGGTTCGTTATCTTCAGACCGGAATATTTACGTTGGATTTCTTAGCATGGCAAACTTCGAATCGGGAGTTCTCAGTATGTAGAAACGAAATGTCAATGTCGCTCTTTTTAGTGGTCTATATGGCAACCGGAAGTACTAAAAGAGGTTCAAAATGGATCCTAAAAGTTAGATAGACCTCTTACCTAAAACGTCCAACTGAAACTTTTCAGATACAATATACGAAGTTCTCAAAATTAAAATGTTCTGCATACGTTTATAATGCATCTTTTCATACCAAAAATCTCCGATTTCTGTGCGTAAAAGTACAATTTCTTTTAAAACAGTGAATGAAACTCATCAAACATGCATCGTTTAAGTAAACTGGCCCTAATCAAAAACATTTCACCTACTAAAACTTGCATAATGAACTCAAATAAACTGTATACATGTACGAAGCGTAATAATCATTCATTACAATATAAATAAAGACAAATGCTAAACAAATAATATAGGGGTGTGCACCCATGCTCTCCATCCTCCCATCTGACATAAAAAAAAACTAACTCCAAAAGTCATTTGTAGATCCGGGTTATTATGCATACGTCATAGACGTAAATATAACGTGCTACCCAACAGTGCATCCAGGTCATCCGTAATGAATGAAATAAATGAATACATGAAAGCTACCCTCAATTTCTGTTCTGTTTATTTCATCTGAAACCAAAACAATGGATATTTAATACGTCCTCACCTTACCACCCCCCCTTTATCCCCGCTTTTAAAAATACAAGAACAACCCCCCCCCCCCCCGAAAAAAAAAATAAATAAACAAAGACAAACTTAGTTTTTTCTTTCTTTTTTCTGGTTCAGAACTATAACCATGCTAAGAAATTACATGGTTCGTTATCTTCAGACCGGAATATTTACGTTGGATTTCTTAGCATGAATAGTTTGGACCTTTATTGCTGTATTCTCGTCTTCTTAATCTTTGTTTTGTACGACATTTAACACCTTCTGGGTCGGCGCACTTAATAAATAATCTCACTGTCTCTTAATTGGTCAACAACAAAATCTCTTTTCTTTACACTTGGCATGCATCCATCGGTATCCATGTAGCTGTCCTGATTGACATAACTCCTGGGATATGTAAGATGCTACGTCAAACAAGTCGGAATGGTGCTTTCTTCGGTACAGTCCCATAGATGCTGTTATTCGTTTAAGTTGTCTCTTGAATACAATGATTCTATGTTTTTGAGCTAATACAAAGGCGATTTCATCAAAAGTCAGACCAATGGTATAGTAAATCCTAACCAAAGCTTGCCCCTCCATGATTCTTTGTATATTAACCTATTAATGGCCACCTTACCATAAAAAGCTGAAAACGAACTGAAATAAGTTGTTGGAGCCAAGCCATATATAGTGAGTAATTTGATATAACAAATTAGTAATTTGATATTACAAATTAGAAATTTGATATAACAAATTACTAATCTGATATAACAAACTAGTAATTTGATATAACAAATAAGTAATTTGATATAACAAATTAGTAATCTGATATAACAAACTAGTAATTTGATATAACAAATTAGTAAACTGATATAACAAATTAGTATTCTGTTATAACAAATTAGTAATCTGTTATAACAAATTAGTATTCTGTTATAACAAATTAGTAATCTGTTATAACAAATTAATAATCTGTTATAACAAATTAATAATCTGTTATAACAAATTAGAAAAAAATACTGAGGCGGCCCTATTAAGCTTCCGTACGAAACTGAAATATGCATGATCATATACAAAAAAAAAGAAAACCATGAGGAAATAGATCAAGCTCCTCTTTCAATATGAAATCAGTGTGTGGTTGCGATGTCTTCTCTTCTGATACTCATTATTACTGTGTCATTTACCTAGTTTTTGTGCTTATTGTTTTTTCTTGATAGAAAAAGGGGGTTCAACATTTTTAATATCTTTATAGAGATGGGTCAATTTAATTATGCAATATTTTTGTGATTAAACTAAGAAGAAGGGGGTTTAATTTTTTATATCTCAGTGTTTGTTTGCACTGTATGCATGTACCCTCCCCATCTATACATGGTACATTTGAAAGTCATTTTGTTACCTCTTGCCTGATAAAAGTGTTTAGCTTTCTTTGCTTGGAATTTTGCATTGATGGAATGGACAATTAAGCTCACCTGACCCGAAGGGTCAAGTTTCGGGTCAAGTGAGCTATTGTTATCGCCATGAGTCCGTCGTCCGTCCATTACTTTTTCAAAAATCTTCTTCTCTGAAACTACTCAAAGGAATTTTTCAAAACGTGGTCAACGTATTAATAGGGTATGATGTTTAAAAATTGTGTTCGTCTTTATGATTTGTCCACAAACATGGTCGCTGTTACTTAAAATAGAACATGGGGTAAAAGCACATTCAAAGGCTGATAAGTTAGAAAACTTAGATAGAAAAAAATCTAAAGGATCTTAGACTCTTCAGAATCAAAAGCTCTACAAAAGTCTCCATTGGGTCGAAGTTGTCAGATGACCCCTTTTAGGGATTATGGGCCTTTAAAGGTGAAAAATAGTGATTTGTCGTGTTTTTTCCCATAGATTGAAAACTTGCAGTTAGAGAAAATCTTTTCCTTGCTTAAACCTTCAGCTCATTGAGCTTTACAAAAGTCTCCATTGGGTCACTGTTGTCATATGACCCCTTAGAGGGGTTATGGCCCTTTAAAGGCGAACAATAGTGATTTTTCGTGTTTCATTTCATCAGTCGTAGAAGTCAGGTGAGCGATTCGGGCTCCTGGGAGCCTCTTGTTGTGGGATGTGTTCTTTATCAATTAAATCGACAGTGCGTGTTTTTAAAGGGTTACTAGAGATGCTTGAGAAAATTTTTTATTGCTGACAATTCTTGTCTCCTGAAGGGGAGTCTATCTTGGAAATTTTAGGGGTGGGATGTGCTGTTTTCGATTTGAGTTCAATTCCCATATTAAAATTTTAAATCTTTTTCATTGAATATTAAAAAGGATACACATTTTTATATAAACTTTTCTGAAAACTATACCCATTTTAATATAAATTTTCCCCCAAAAATCTATATTAACCTATATTTTTGGCAGATCTTTGTTCTCCTTTATATAGGTCCATATAGGAAGTTCAACCCTCGTTTTGGACGAACTGCATCAATACTACTTGATATAATTAAGCTTTAATACATTTCTATCTTATAGAATTATACTCCTTGTTGAAGTGTGACCTAGATGTTTCTTTCCGGAGAAAGTAAAGTACCTAAGGCTTTCCTAGAAACTTTTTAAAAGACAAGGCGGTTCAGTATTACATATATTGTGGAGTCCTAAATGACTTTTAAGACCTAGCATGCGACTATTTCCTGTTTGGGACTGGACCATTATGAAACTTTTTGTCAAGGTTTTTTTAGAAATCATACATAAAAAAGACTTGGCATTTGGCAGGGTACATCACTGTCATAAATTGTATGTCCTTTGCAACTTTCAATCCTGTTGGAACATGCACTATACTTCCTGTTTGAGACTGAGCGGACAAGTGTTTTTCAGAAACTTCTTATGAGCATTGATTTTAATTTCGCTCCGGTTGTTCAGTATGATCCTAAGTGGTGTTAAGGTCTGTCAGACTATTACCTCCTGTTTGGGCCCTTTACATAAATTTATTAATTCCTTTATTTCTTTCTGTTAAGCACAAAGCTACCTCCAATTTTATATGCAAATTGATAAATATGTGACACTCTAAATTTACTTAAAGTTAAAGCAATTTACATGCACACCGTTATTTGAATATATGTAAAAAGGGGGGTCATTTTTTATTAAACTGGAAGAAGGGGGATCTAAAAATATCTTTTCATAAACTTTTATACTTTATACTCGGTCTAGTTGAAGGTCCATTTATAAGACGCTAGGTGCTATATGAGGCAATCTTTGATGAAACCAGAGGAGAGTCATCGGTGTAAAATGAAAATAACGAATGACCTATGCCGAGACCTGTGGGGTTTCTCTGTCAAAACTACTTTTTGGTTAGAACTATCTGATAAGAAGTTGAGTGGTCCTTACACAGGTTCCATAGATATTATACATGTAGTGTTCTTGCTGATATATGATGATGCATGGGCAATGCTGTAAACTCACGAACAACGGCCAAAATAGCCCGGTGGTCTGCATTTTTAAGGTCCGTCTCTATTTATAGTCAATTTAAAGACTGTGACCATACTTCTTCAGCATATTCCAGATGGGGACGGGCTAAGGCTTGAAATACCAACTTATTAAAGTTCTGCTCCTCCAGATGTGTGTATGTTCTTTTAATTATATCCATGATACTATCTGTCATGTTTATTTCAACCTGGATATGCTGAGAGGAGCTTAGCTTGTTGTCAACCAGGACTCCTATGCCTTTCTCTGCTTCTGAGAAGTCCAGGATGACTTCCTTCTTCTTGTCATTTGTAAAGATTGTATTTTTGTCAACGGTCTCTTGGCTTCTTATATACTGTCATGAGCTTACATTTGTTGGAATGGAATTTCAAGATGTCTCTGTAACCTTTGAGCATGGTTTATTATGTGGATGGATATATAGTGTGTTCCACCAGTTTACACAAATACCTGCTTACAAGCGAAATTGGTTGGTCGGTATTTTTCATCATTGTATGTCCTTTTCTTTAAAATCAAGCGTTACATTTGCTGATGTATGAAGTAATTTCATGTTGATAATTGGTGAGAATAAGAACTGCTACATGAAAATTTTGATTTTTGGAACTGAAAGGTATAGGCCTTCCATGTGGCGTTGATTTTTGAAAAGTCACATCTTCCAGAACAGGCAGGTTTAAACTGTTTGTTAAGTATTGTTGCTTGTTCATAAAGTTCAGAAGGAAGAAGTTAATTTTGTCGCTTTTGGTGCACAGGGAATTGCTCCCCTCTACTAATATTTTGTTGGAATCAAAGTTTTATAGTCTTCGGTTTTGTTTTTCGTATGGCACTTTGGCTCTATCAAGATATTAATAGAGGGGATCAAGTCCCTCTTCCTTCGTTATCAGCCAATGATAGAAAATTGGAAACAAAAGAACAGTAATTTTGAAGACCGCAGGAAAATGGTGGGTAGGGGCGAAAAATGTGATGCACTACTTGGCAGTCCACAAGGGGTCTTTTACGTGCATGAAGCGTGGCACTCTCCATACACGTTGGCCCACTATGGTCAGCGGTCAGGGATTCCGTATTATAGACCTGGCAACCCCCGAAGACAAGGGCCACAATATTCAGCCACCTAGGGTACACACCTTGGTCGCTCTGTGGGCTGAGCACTAACTCCGATGTCAGAATCCCAAGACCCTTAGTTGCCTCTTATGACTCGGCTTTGAGTTAGGCTCGGCTGTGGGCTTATTCGCCTCCCGGGTCCCGCACGAGACTACACCATATTACAGAATGACATAAAAAGAACGTAAAAAGTTACAAAGCCATGCATTACTATACTTGCTCGTAGTAGTTACAGTACTGAAATCGTTTTTAACTCGGAAACTATAATCCCTCTGTGGGTTCAGAGTAAAACTTCAATTTATGACGTGCATTTTACGAGTTTTAGAAGGCGAAACGGCAGGTTGACCCTACTATGTGTGATTTTAAAGATTGAGAATACTTAATTGCAGATGACGAGTGCCAAGAAATGTGTCCCTTTCAAGCAGTGGCGGATCCGGAGGTTAGATCACCCCTTTACTTGGAAAATGTTGCAAGTTTCGTTCAGATTTTAGGCAAAATTGAACTCCCCACTTTTTGTCTTCAATACACGATAGGCAGACCCCCTTTCAAATAAATTCTGGATCCGCCCTTGCTTTCAAGCAACCTTGTTAGCCCAAACTTACACTAAGAGTCATTTTTTTTATATAAAGTGATAATGATATAAATATCATACAGTGATAACAAAACGTTATCAGGTAATTAATTTTATTTTGCAATTTAAATTCTATCATTATAATCATATTCTATTTTTTACTCTTGCTTGTCATTTCGTTTTGGTTTGAGTTTCAGTATGATAATAGCTATAAATAAGAGAAACATGAGTGTTCCTATTACTGATACCGCTACGATACCGGACAGTTCAAATCGCGTCAGTTTTCTTGGTCTCCTCTTATGATGTTCTGTTTGGTGTCCTAAGCTTTCAATGTTTCCATTAACCTCCTTTCTTCCATTGTCGGCATCTGCTCCGCTAAACTGTTTGTTCCTGTTACTCATCAGTTTGGTAAAGTTTAGATCTTTTCCATCATAGGTTATCCAGCCTTTTATATCGCTTATGAAGCCCGGAAAATCGCTCGGAACTGGAAAAATCTTTGTCCAACTTGTACCGCTGTTATCAACTATGAAGGTACTATTATCGTGTTGCTCGGATCGCGGAGTCGTGAAAGGTGGACTTCTTACGTGTATTTGATAAACTGAAGCCCTCATTTTAATACAGTAGCTTATTTCGCATCCTTCTTCGATTACAGCTAAATGCTGACTATAACCTGCAGGACAAGATTTTGGTGCCGATGTGTCGCTGTAGTACTTGTTTGCAAGAGGGTTACCATTCTGGCAGCTGAAAAATCCAGCAAATGGAAGAGAGAATTGTTCCCCGTTTTCATAATCATCACTCACGCACACATTGATATCCTCCGCGATCCGAAGGGTTGTAAATGATGCTGGACAATCTCGACCATTTCCTATGGGGTTTGACAAGGATGACGTATATAAACCCCCGAACAAATAACCTGAATCAATGGGAACATTGTTTTTCACTGATGCACACCAATAAGTACTGTAGGTAGCCGAGCCAAAGTGGGGAACGTTGTGGCATTTCTTCCAAAATACGAGATATGATTCGCATTCCTGTGTAACTTCCGTTTTGGAAGTGTTACCAACGAATAACGGAACTGGTTCGTACCCCTCCGGACAAGTGTTCGATCCAGTTTTAGGGTTGACAAGTAAAAGATCATCACAAAGGTTGGCTGATAAGTCACCTTGATATTCACACGTCTGGTAAAGACCTCCGAATGTTAAGTTTGCCCCTGCATCCTGGCAGCTCCCATCGTCAACGTTAGCCGCAAAATTATAATTCAGACACTCTGTGCTCGTGCATCCCTTTATAGTATTGTATTTATAATATGATGCTATGGCTTCTTCTACAAACGATGCCGTCTCTTTTACAACGGTTTCTGGGAAATTTTGAAAATTGTTCGTGTTGATGACGAAGTTTAATGGATCCCCGGAACGATCAATCGCCACGATATCAATTCCAATATTATCAACCCAGTCGTTGATGCTGAAGTTCAGTGGTTTGAACGCAGGACCTCCATGTGTTCTCACCGAAGAGTGAGTTAGTACTGCTAAGTATGCTTTCAACGTGTCACTATCTTCAGAGGTCGTTTGGGTGTAGTCAATCCCGTTTCCGAAAAACGAAAGTCCTGCTGATTTCGAAATGTATTCCTTACTAAGTTGGTTTGCCTTGACAGCCGTTCTGTTTAATTGTTCAACTTTGTAGATTGCCGCTCCAGAATGAACTCCTGTAACGATATGTGTCCCAAAATCACGGATAAGCAACTGGCTTTCGTACCTAGCGGAACGCTTTCTCCCGGATAACAAATGATTGGCGATCGTTGAAACACGATTGAGGAAAGTATCATCGAGCACGATTTCGTTTTGAAGTCTGGTAAAGTACTTTTCGTATCGGGCACCGACGCGGATGGTCTGTGAATTGTCACTGACTTGTTGCGTTTTGACTTGTTGGTACTCCGATGAGTATTTTCCATGAATTGAAAAGATCCAAGGTATTCCGACTCCTCCGTCCAGATTAATTGTCTTTGATGTTGTCGATGTATAATCGGAATAGTGGTCAAACATTTCTGACATGATGTCAACGTTACTAGATTTCGACGGAATGGCAAATACGTTATCGGGTATTAGGTAAAATCCATCGCCGGTCGTCTTACATTGTGAATAGTCATAACGAATGATTTGTCCACGATTTTCATTCACCAAATTATCCCAGCCTGATCCCGGTAAATTGGTGTATTGGTACTTTGCTGTTGTCGTAGCAAGGCAATCGGAAACTGGAGAAGAGTGTACCGTTTCGGCACATAAAATTGTTAGAAAAAGACACAAGAGCTGTTGTATCCTCGTCATCTTTTGCTTTAGTTCAAAACAAACCTCATTGATTTCGATGATGTCAATATACAAATTGAACTGTTGTGTATTTGTCAATAAAATAAACAAAGGCTATCAATTGATAAAAGTTCAATGTATGATAATAATATGAGAAGTTATTTTTATGAGATTATGTTATAACATATATTTAGGTATAAATATAGTCTTTTTTAATATGCATTATAGGACAAAGCACATTACCTATATCGCATACCCTATATGGCACCTCTTACCCTATATTGCACCCCCTATATCGCACCCCTTACTCTATATCGCATACCCTATATCGCACCCCTACTAAATATCAATATTTTATTCTATATGATATAATGAACATTACATGGCAAAATCTGCATCACATACTGTATTAACCCTCGACCTATATCATACCTCGGGCCGTTGGCCCTCGGTATGATATAGGCGTCTCGGGAAAATACAGCATATATACTCTCTCTGGTACTCATGAGAATTTTGCCAATTACAATTTATATTAACTTTCCGCGATTGTTTAGTTCAAAATTGTTTAAAACACACCCGTTATTGTTATGCACATCGATTCTAACTTTTGCTTCCTTGTCCAGACCTTTTGGGTGGATTACAATTTTGGTTTTCGGTCCTTCAACTATATTGTTTGAAATTATGCTTATGATAGTCTCGAACCCAAACTCATACTACCAAGGTAGTGAGTCTGGGAAAACACCTGTTGATTTCTCGTAACCACTAGGTGGCGATCGTTATACCTTTTAACCTTTACCGCGTGTGTATATGACGTGTTTAGCATACAAGATTCATTTCAATCTGAAATGAACCAACTTTAAAAACTCAACGTTTCATTGGTCTTCCTTGGTTTTTGACAACTGGTTCTGCAAAATCGAGAATCGGATTGGTCAAACGTGCATGGTTCTGTAATCAAGAATGTCCCAATTTTTAACTCCAATAAACATAAACAATTCCCAAAACCAGGTGGACGCCCGTGAGTACAATTTAACGATAAAACTAATTTTTTTATTGTTAACAAAACCAACTTGTGTTCAAAAATGTAAAATAGGATGTCTTATTGTAAAATAAGAAATATTATGTTTTAAGAGAACAAATCACATCAATTGGAGAAGTTATCTCGCTATTGTATTTGCATAAAATCACTGAACCATATACACAGAATTCTGAACATACGGTTGAGTGATTTTCGTCGAACATTATGATAAAGCCTGAAAGTACTCCGAACGTACACATAACAAAATAGGTAATGGGACTGTCCCAGACTCTTATCATCTATCGATAAGCGTCTGGGTGATCGAGACTATGCTTATGACGGCTTTACTCGCAATCACTTTGGCATTTTGAATTTTAAATTCTTCAATTTTTCTGCCCCAATTAAATTATAATCATACGAAAGTTTTCCAGTGGTCAACTACATTCTCAGGATATTTTCTTTGTTTACTCCCACCCCATACAGTTTCCCTCTCCTTTATTATTAATAGACATTTTCACTATAAGCCGAAACCGATACCGATACCGAAATCGAAACCGAAACTGAATTCAACTGTTCAGAAAGCATTTATTTTTTGAAACTTTGAATGTCCGATAAAATGTTAATTGTTAAACCTTAAAAGTCGAATTTATTTGTGCATATGTTTACTCGGCGATTGTCAGCATTCTAATTCAGCTCTTATGTTGGTGTATTAGCGGTTACCTTTCAAGAATTCTGATGAATAGTTCAATTATCTTCTTACAGTTGACTGAATATAATGTAATGGCCTCCAAAACGGTTTCCTTTCAATACTTTACATTGGTTTACAAATTCAAAATCATAACTGATTAAATGACTCCTGATTGGTTTAATTATTTTTGGTTGTTTATTGTTCTTAGTTGATAATCTTCACTGTCTTTTGTATTTTATGATAGTGTTGTGTTTTGTGTTACTACTGGGCCCTTCGAACAATAGGGAAGAAAAATGTTGGCGCGATAAAACTTGGTTTTGCCCATCATTCGTTAGATTCCTATATCAAGTCAGGACTTCTGCAATTTTCAGTTTCTCCGGTGGAATTTGCCTGATTGTCTTTTTTTCGACATATAAGATTGATCATCAAAGTTAATTTCATGCATCTATCTGTATGTCAATGCATCTTCTGGGTGCCCAATGAAGCCTTATTTCTCTGTTAGCCCGTCAGTGTCTCTTGTGTCATTTCCTTGTTCAACGATCAAATTTCTCTTCTTGTGTAGCAACAGTCCGTCCACTCCAGCTTATGGAATTTTGTATCATAATTGATTTGTTACTCCAGAGCTTGCGGAAATTACATCGTTTTCCCTAGCAGAGCGTCACGTTTGTCACAGAAATTACCAACAAAGGATAATGTCGCTTCTCGGTTGCTGTCTTAAATCAAAGCATTTTGTGGTAGATACCACGTACTTGTAGACAAATATAGGATTTCTATCCCTCAGATGTGTGCAGATTTTGGTTTGTCACAGTTTTGTTTTGTCTTCCTTAATCGGATTTGACAAAGATTGATAGGAAGTGATCAGCGATACGGGTGTGCTATAGCAGGCAGGAACCGCTTATTCTTCCAGAGCACCTGAGTTTACTCTTGTTACGACTTAAGTCCGCGTTGTTCATTTCTGTTCAGTTGATTATGTGTTTTGTGTTTCCTCATGATGTTCTTGTTCGTGTTTACCGATTTTGCCCCATTGGGCCTCTTTTCTTCTTCCGACAAAGGTATTTTCAATTCTTGCCATTCAAAATTGGATAATGATAAAGATATTCAAGATTAAAACATATAACATAAAAGTGCCCCTATTTCATCAACAGATTGTAAACGGGGGATAAATAAAATTAATAACGAAACTATTTAGCTCGGAGAATCGATCCCGAGTCAAATAGAACCATGCACTCATAGGTGTTCCACAATGCACTGTCATTAGACCTTTGTTATACATGGCATATACAAAAAACATCCAATAAAAGTTCACATATTGGGATATTCGTTTTTGCTTAACACATTAATGCACAGAGCAATCCCAAGAACTAAGTATTTCAGACAAGAAGACTAGGATCTTGTAGAGAATAGTAACAAACATTTTTCATAAAATCTTAAAAAAGTTGAGTTCATTGCTGCTACGGAAAATCGATCGGAAGTATCAGGCTCACAATTGTCGTGAAGTACACATTGTAGCAAACAAAAACAAACACAAAGACTTAGAATGACACCAAAAAAAATCGTTTACAAATTAAATACAGATTTGATTATCTGTAGCTCTGATTATTACATAATTTTTCTATGTCCAAAACAGTGTTGTGCATCTGCGTCATAAAAGACTGAATATGATGCATTTTAACAATTTGATGTAGTAACAAACTTTATAAATTAATTAAAGTAATAATAAAGCAGTTTTTGGAAAAAAATTACAATGTAAAAAAAATCACTTAACTGTTGCATAACCATATAACTAGAGCTTTTGCGCTGTTATGAAGATGAAAATTTTAATAATGTGCGTGTACCAGCTATAAACGTTGCTGATTTTTGAAAGAAGTTTGATACCAATGGCCACTTATGAAACATTCCGAGTTTTACCGAACATATCAAAACAAACAAAAAAGTATTTTGAAGTACGAGCATGTAAAGCTATGGGCTTAATATAATTTCATGTATCTTCTTTATTTGATAAGTAAAACCTTTTCGCTATAAGAAATACCTGAGATAATAATTAATTCGATATGATTTTATCAGGAAATACTGATTAAAAAGTGTTTAACATGTAAATAATAACAACACTCCTTTTATCGTGCTATATATTAACCGGGCCAATTGAATTGAAAACTCGATTAATTCATTGACATATAAGATTCTCGTTGGGGGGATTTCTAAACCACTTTCTCTTGTTATTGGTATTATTTTAAAGGGGAACGGGGTAAGGAAAAAGCAAAACACTTAAAGCCATATGCATAACATACCTTTTCAGACCACGTTTGTTTACATCTATTTCCTTAATATTTTTAGATGAGCTTGCGCGGGCACTTCCGAGTGAGTTCAAACTCGGGTCGTATGCATCTAGTTTGCATAATACAACTCGGGAAGCAAATGGTTGTTGAAGACAATTTTTTGTTAAATTCTGCAAAAATCCCACTGTTTAATGGACTTTTTGTAGCTTTAATAAAAGTTTTTATGAACAATTAATATTTTTAAAGCTTAAAATGACTGTTAAAAATTTTATGATTTTTTGATTTATTATTACTTTAAATTAACAAAGATAAAAAACCAACACAAATCATTGTAAACGACTTGAAATACGATGCTGATTGATGTTAGGTGGTTGTGTTTTTCATTACCTGATTCTTCGTGTTATACTCATTCGTGTTACTGATTTCACCATTGCTTTTTCAGACTTTCAAATGGGTCATTTCAGTACACAAGCCCATATCATAATGGGTAAATAATATATTATATTATATATTATAATGACTAAACAAAAAACATAATGAATAAATCACAAGAAAAACGTTCTTTGGACATCTCAAAGTAGCAAATTATGATAATGACACAGTATTTGCGTTCCATACATTTGGTTTCGGTTTCGATTTCGGTTACGGATTCAGTTTCGGCTTACAGTGAAAATGTCTAATAGAAACACTTTGCTGTTTAATTGGTCATTAAAAAAGAAGATTTATCAACCCAAAACACATTGTACTAAATATCTTACAAACGTTTTTGTAACTTTGGAATCCAATACAAAAATGGATGTTTTTACCTTACGCTTATTGAAAATGAGATATGTTTGAGTGTTATTAGCAAAATGCTAAACTGATAAGTTTATTGTATAACGTTCTTGGTTTAATTGTACTTATTCTTAAGTTGCATCCTATGTCTCTTTATGGTGTCCTATTTTTTATCAGCTGTGTCAGGTTAATCATTGTCATCACTTCGCCGCGGCGTCTGTCATCCGTCCGTTTAACTTTTCTTCTAAGATTTTTTTTATACTTAAGAGGGTCGGGAATTGTCATGCAATTACCAAATTTTTAAAACCACTATTTGGAAAGTTAATAGTCCGTAGCGACTACGTGATGCAGAGGAACCAAAATTCCAAATTTTGGAACGATGTGTCTATTTTAATACCCCGCCACACGAAGTGGCGAGGTATTATGTTATACCCTCAGATTCTTTCGTTGTCTGTCCGTCCGTCTGTCCGTCCCCGAAGGTTTCAGAATGATAACTTGAAAACGCGTCAAAGGATTTGAATTTGAATGATATTTTGCACAGCTGTTGTATAAAATAAAATACAGGTAAAGTTTATTTTCGTGGTGATCCGAAAAACTTTATTGAAGATTTTTCAGTTTTAGAGGGGGCCAGATACGGGCCTTACCGTACCTTGTCCTTTCCAAATTTGAAAATGATGAAATTTTCTGGTCTAAGAAAGATAACTCATTTCTTTTCTGATTCTATATAGATGTATAATATATACAGTATAGTATACAAATATATTTAACGATTGATGAATATGGTGGCGGGGTATCAAGATGTCCCATCGCATGCCCTTTTTTTTACCTCGTGTGTTGCTTTAAATGAAAAAAATGAAAAAAAACTAAGAATGTCATCATACCCTTTGATGATTCCACCTTCATTTTTTAAAAGCTCTTATTCATCTGTTGTGGAATGACGACTCTAGAACTCTTGGCAGTTAGTGGGTGTATGGGCCGGTGATCTTCAGTCGGATTTCTATCTCTGCCTAGGATAATTGGTGTTGTTTGTTGATTAAAATATTCGTCTAGGTTTCAAGAACAGTAGTATGTAATCTAGTATTACCAGGACGTTGTAAATTTAGCATACACAGAAAAAATGACAATGCTGTGACTGGGAGAAGAATGTTGTGAAATAGGGGACTAAGTTATGATTTGGAGTCATAAAACTGTGGTACCGAGCTAAGCTCGTTAGCGGACACAAACAGCGGAGATTTCTTTTGCAAAATTTTTGACCGGTTTCAATTTCATCGTTTTTAAAAACGAAAATGAAACAACTGTTTCTGGGATGTCTTTTTCACTTTATTTTTTGATGATGCCCATCCCCCCTTCCTCACAAAAAGTTTTATAAAAAAGACATAAGCCTTTGTCCGTACGTTCAAAAAGTACCGTTGATGTTAAACTAAAAATGAGACCGATCTGTTGTTTTGCACGCCCGTCTCTTCTGCCTCTGTTGAACATTTGACTTCATCTCTAGAATTTCTTCAATGAAAGCTGTTATCCCGGGATGCTTATCCGGGATCTATCTTTGACAACTACTTCAATTTTCTTAGTGTTTTAGAATACGAAGTATGGTATAGTAAAAACAAATATACGAGTATGAATTGATTTAGATCAAGATCAATCTGAATGCTTAAAATCTGTTGTAGATAGTAACATGAAGTAAAAAATTTAGATGATAGATATGTTTACAATTTGAAATCTTGTTTTATTTTTCAATAGATGAAATTTTGATCAGGTGGGGCTTCAATTGGGGAACTAAATTTATAAATTGATTTGAAATTATTTTTTCCTATCATATGACTTTTTATTGCGAGAAAAAATGTATCTACATTAATTTATAAGAAATGACCACAACATTTTTTTTTCTGTCTATCCGAAATAAAACATTAAAAAATGTTATTTCTTCAGTGTCTTCCACAATTCCGACCAGTACCTCCCCGTGGTGGAAGACGGGCCCTGCTCCAGCGACAACAAAGGATACTCTGGAGCAGCTAACACTGGCGGTGGTGTGTCATGGGCTGGACGACCCATGGCACATAGCGAGTCTATACCGATTGGTATAAGTCGACGCAGAGGGGCTTTCCCCTAGTCGCGACTATAAATACCCATCAGTCATTTCTTCAGAGACTAAAAAAATATTGTGGACATATTCTTTCAAAATAGAAATACAAGGTCCAAATGAAATATATATATAACAATCAAGGGTGTGTGATATTAGACACAAACACCCCTCCTTTTGAAAAAAAAAACAATCTGTAGTTCCAGAATGTTCAAAATTATTATACCCTAAAAGAAGCAATATGTAGTTTCAGAATGTTCAAATCATTATACCTTAATAGAAGCAATCTGTAGTTTTCAGAATGTTCAAATCATTATACCTTAATAGAAGCAATCTGTAGTTTTTAGAATATTCAAAATCATTATACCTTAATAGAAGCAATCTGTAGTTTCAGAATGTTCAAAATCATTATACATTAATAGAAGTAATCTGTAGTTTCAGAATGTTCAAAATCATTATATCTTAATAGAAGCAGTCTGTAGTTTCAGAATGTTTATAAAATCATTATATCTTAATAGAAGCAATCTGTAGTTTCGAATGTTCAAAATCATTATACCCTAATAGAGACAATCTGTACTTTCAAAATGTTCAAAATCATTATGCCCTAATAGAAGCAATCTGTAGTTTCAGAATGTTCAAAATCATTATACCGTAATAGAAGCAATCTGTAGTTTCAGAATGTTCAAAATTATTATACCGTAATAGAAGCAATCTGTAGTTTCAGAATGTTCAAAATCATTATACCCTAAAAGAAGCAATCTGTAGTTTCAGAATGTTCAAAATCATTATACCTTAATAGAAGCAATCTGTAGTTTCAGAATGTTCAAAATCATTATACTTTATTAGAAGCAATCTGTAGTTTCAGAATGTTTAAAATCATTATACCTTAATAGAAGCAATCTGTAGTTTCAGAATGTTCAAAATCATTATTCCTTAATAGAAGCAATCTGTAGTTTCAGAATGTTCAAAATCGTTATATCTAAATGGTCTCAAAATTCACTATTATTGAGATGTGGAATAAGTGTACCCAACACAACCTACAATATAAAATACAGTTTTAAAAAAATCCACAATGGAAAACAGCTAGCGGCCTTCAATGTGACCAGTGGTCGCTGCTCGCTGTCAATAGTATGCGTAGATAGTGAGATGCGGAAAAGGTGTATACACGACACAACCTACAATTTAAACAACAATTTAAAAAAAAATCCACAATGGAAAGCAGCCAGCAGCCTTCAATGTGACCATTGGTCGCTGTGGGCATATTCCTTCAAAATAGAAATACGAGATCCAAATGAAATATATATATAACAACCAAGGGTGCGTGATATTAGACACAAATACCCCTCCTTTTGAAAAAAAATACCTAGGATTCAACTCAATCCAAATGTGTCATGACAAAGAACAATTACCATTTTATTATACAAATTAACATATCTTTGATAAAGATCTTTTGCTTATGACATGCAAGGCACATTTGAACGCTCTGGACATGCGCGTGTAATGGAGTGGTAGTGTTTAAGTCCTAGCACCAAATCGGGGATTTTTGCTGGATAACAGTATTGTTGAGTATCAAGGCTATATACACTGTACAATATTGCTACAGAGTACCTTTAATCAGTGACTTTTTGTCATTTTCTTAAATTATTCGAGACAAATAACCTATAGTTGAAGTGGCCCCATGTCCCAAGGTCAATCCGTAATGGCGTCCACCACGGAAGATAAACAAACGTCTTCATCACAACACATCCAACCTTCCATTGATCCTCTGATATCGACTAGCACTCCAAAGTTTAAAACTAGTGGGAAAAGACCGGCCGATAGTCCCGATGATCCTAATGGGTCCCTTAAACAAAACAGGAAACAGATTCGTAGAAGGTCAGAATCCACTGGAGATCTTAGTGCCATCACGACTAAGAAGGGCACCTCACTAAGAAAAAATATAGCAGACCAACTCATTGATGCTCTGACCAGTGAAGAAGTTCTCAATGCTATCATTCCAGCAATCACTGATAAAATAGGGGACATAATTGAAACCCAGATACAAGAGGTTGTTGACAATGAGATAAACCCCCTCAAAGCTGAAGTAGACAAACTAAATGTAACTGTCAACAATCTAAGTCAAAGATTATGTAAAAGTATGATAACAACAGAGAGACTAGAACACTATGTCCAAGACATGCAGTTGCAAATCAAGGAAAGAGACCAAGAGTTAGAATCACTTCACTCTAAAAATCACCACCTAGAAGTTAGAACTGAGAACCTTGAACAGTATTCCAGGAGGACCAGCCATAGATGACTTTGGTCGTGTAATCTATCCTGTTGACACAGACAAAATGGCTCTAGATATTTTCAACAATAAACTTGGTCTTGAAATCAATGCTGAAGATTTAAGCAGGTCACACTTGATAGGTAAAACCCACCATGGTAAATCACAAATAACAGTCAGGTTTATCTCCTACAAGAAAAGACAGATGGTGTACTCAAATAAAAAAAAGCTAAAAGATGACCCAGAGGGTATTTTTATCACAGAAAACTTAACAGAGTTCAGGTCCAGCCTAACCAAGAGGCTAGCTAAGTTCAAAAGAGACAAAGACATTGAAGCATACTGGACTCTCGATGGTAGAATCTTCGTTAAGATGACAGCCACATCCTCTCGCATGCTTATAACAGAACATCATGACATTGACATCATAAAGCGTGGAATACTAGCCAAACGACGCCAAGCAGAGTCAATGCCTAGAATCTCAACATCTGAAACCGATTCAGTGGACATAAATGATATAGCTTCATAATGAAACAGCCGAATTCAATGAGATTCGTATAAAACTATAGATGTAAATAAATGTTATATAGAGTTTATTGTAAATACCCCCTCAAATACTAGCAGACTCTCAAGGTTTGAAAGTTTTGATCTTTAGTTGTTTGTTGTTCTTTTTTTTTCCTTTGAATCTTATTTATAAATTTTAGGTTTCCAACTCATAGTATTTTTCTCCTAGAAGCAGCAACTCATTATAAAAACAAGTTGGTACTGACATTTATTTATTTATTTATTTATTTTATTGCTTATCATACAAAAACTTTACAAAGTTCAAAACATCTAAAAATCAAAATGTATAAAACTCTACATACAAGACTAAATATAGCAACAACAAAAATTCTAGGGTGAATCTGTACCCTTTTTATTCTATTATATCAACAATTAACTATAGAGTTTGAACCCCCCTCTTTTTGCTTCTTTCATGAAACATTGAATCGTTCTACATTGTCAACCCGTTTACCCCACTATAGATGTAATGTCCAACCGTATACAATACAATACAATACAATACAATACAAATGTTTTATTGTCAATTAAAGACGCCCTTGCAGGCAGTAAAATCACAATATATACAATGATTAAATGATTGGTTTAGTAACAATAAAGAAAGAATAAGAAAAAAATATATATATATAAATAATAATTTCTATGTTGATAACAGTAAAACAGTTATATCAGCAAGGGACACACAAAATAATCCCAAAATATTACTACATGTACTAAGCTAAGTATATTGCTACTGAATCAGTTTATACTTGGCAGAACAAAAGATTCCAAATGGCTTTAACTAGTGGATCAATATTGATGTCATTTAATGTATTAGTAATACATGTAATATTGTAAATATTAATAATAATAATTATTGTAATAAAAATAAAATGTCTATATCCTGCTCAACTGATCTTCTCTCTCCTTATTTAAATTTTCAATTAAAGAGCTAAGTGTGAGCAGAATTTCATTTTCTTCATTGCTGAAAAGCCAGATAAAAAGATCTTTGGAGCTGCAATTCTTCAAGTTACTATTTTTATCCACTAATTTATCCAAGTAAAGCTTTCTTACTTTATCTAATTTTTTGCATGTAAGAAGAAAGTGGATTTCATCCTCAACTTCCTCTTTACATAATTTACATACTCTATCAGTAGTTTTAATTTTAAAATGTCTACCCCTTTCAATTTCTAACCTATGAGAGCCAACTCTAAATCTGCAAATTACATTTCTACTCATTGCATTTGATAAGTCCAAATAGGGTTCATATCCAAATTTGGACTTAAAAAGGCGATATGTCCTTAATTTATTACTTTGTAATGGATCTTTTCGATTATCATTAAAAAGTTCTTTTTCCCAACAGTTTGAGAATTTTTGGCATAGCTTTTTTATAACAAGTTTATTTAACTTCTTTTTCTTGTTTATTACTTCCTCTTCATTTATATTAAGAAATTCTAAAGTTTTATAAATGCTACTCATCCATGAGCCTTTTTTACTTTTATGCAACTCTTTTGATAGTTTTAGAGCTTCATTCATTAATGGGTTCTGGGATTCTTCTAACCTGATCCAGTAGTTAAGGGTATTTACAATAACATTAAAAATAATAGGATATCTTCCAACTTCTCCTATTACAGCTGCATTAGTACTGCGTTTATTTAGACCTAAGATAAATTTGCAAGCTTTAATGTGAAGTTTTTCAATTATAAATGCATTACATAGTTTATAGAAGGCGTCATCATTTTTAAGTTTGTTGGGATTAAAAGTTCCCCATATCTCAGATCCATATAAAATGACTGATTTTACTGTGTGATCAAAAATATGAAAAAATGGTTTTATCTTAGGTATAAATGTTTTCCCTGTCTACCCAATACACAAACATCCAGGTGATATATGATCAGATATTCGAATTATTAATTTGTAAAATATAATTTTTGTTCAGATTCAAAAAATAAATACCTTGGATAACTCATTTAAAAGTGCATTGGTTGCACCGGACCGTTGAAACTATAATCATATGGTATTTATTCTAAATCCCATGTTTAAAAAATGCAAACGGTATAAATGTGAACCCGGTTCACTTGGTGGCCAAAGTCTATACAACTTTATCCTATCACCAAATTTAAACATGTTTATTGTCTTTCTTCGACTGTTTAATTTGTATTGAAGGTAATAAACCTATTTTCCTAATCATAAATTCAGTCTTCATCCCTAAAGAAAATTTAGATCAAAGCTTAAAAAATGAAATATAATCCAAACTAATGCATTATTGTAGTTGACTTATATTAAGTTGTAGACATGCCACTCTATTGAACCGGACCGTTTATTGTAAAATAAAATATCATACTCGTTTAGGATCTTTGTTTTTTGTTCACGTTGTTTTTTTTTCAAATTCATATTAAGAGGTGTAACATTTTATATATAATCCACGATTAAAGCCGCAAATAAGATATAGTATCCCATATTTCACGGTCGTTATACTTGTCCTGCGACAACATGTTTTCTACCGATGTTTCTGCTCGTTTTCTACCGATGTCCTAGATTTCTACCGATGTGGTGATAAAAATTCAAACCTGGCAGACGATTTTTTCCCAAACTATGATACCCGGCTATTATGGCACTTACAATCAAATAAGTTTAATTTACATTATTTTGTTTTAAGTATGCACATAAAATTACAGTAAGGGTATTGTTTATTTTTTCCAGCAAGAGACAATTTCCCTTTTTTCAGATAATCATGAATATCTGTTTTAAATTACCATTCACTGGGCTGAAAATTATGCTCCATGTTCTAAATAGTCGGACATTTTTAAAGACATATCACTTTCCATTACAAATGGCGTATTTTTGATTTTTCGATCATTTTAAAAAAAAATATGGTCCTGGTTTTCTATAGATGTGTCCTGGTTTTCTACCGATGGTCCTGGCATTCTACCGATGTGATAATGTGATATGTTAAATGACATTTCATGACAAATTCTAAAACTGTATATTTTATTGAACACATAATATTGACGATAAAAAGAAAAAGGAGGTTCATGAGCAAAAACTATTTTGCGCACACCAAGAACACTTTTACAAAATTTAAATAAATGTGTATTTTCTCAAAAGCTGGCTTATCAGAAAATGATAGTATATCAACATTTTTTCCACTTATATTAGATTTGCGAAGTGCTTTATATATAATAGGAAATAATCCTCCATATACCAGATTTCACTGTTATATCTAGAAATGCTGAGGCTTAGGGCTGAAATTGATCTGTACATATACAACAGTATGGCACACCATTTTTACCAAAACCATGGTAACTATATAGGATACCTCAGATAACTTGGGGTTTACTGGCAGCTATCTGGGGGTTTTCAGAGCGAAACTCGTAATTACATCAGGTATTTAGAGTTATTTCAGGTAACTGAGGGTTTCCTATCAGCTATCCCATGGATACCACAAAAACTCCTGCTATTAAGAGTTTTCAAAAATAATTTATTGGAAGCTGAGCTTTGTATAAGTTTTTGAGGAATTGATAGTTTCCAGCTTTACATTGATAAATTCTGCTTTCAAAGAGTTAGATAGCATGAACTTACAATATCTGTGAGTGAGTGAGTTGGTGTTTTACGCCCGTGCAACGCTAAATATGTAATAACATGAAAAGGATGATAAAATGAACATGAAATGAGGATGATAAATGAAACATGGGGTTGGGTTGGGAAACAAAGGAGCTTCAAATTTTGAAGAACCACAGGAAAAGGGGAGAGGTGGGTAGGGACTGAAAATTTAGCCTACCGGTATGTGGTGCACTACTTGGCGGTCCACAAAGGGATCTTTTACGTGCATGAAGCGTGGCACTCTCCTCACACGTTGGCCCACTATGGTCAGCCGTCAGGGTTTCCGTATTATATACCTGACAATCCCTGCGGACGAGGGACACACTAATCAGCCACTTAGGGTACACACTTGGTCGCTCTGTGGGCTGAGCACTGACCCGACGTCAGAATCCCAATACCCTAAGCCGCCTCTTACGACAAGCTAGGCATTGCTGTGGGCCTATTCGCCACTCGGGCCTCGCACGGGACTACAATATCTGTAGGTAGAAGGGGGTTTAATTAGGTATCTATTTGAAAGCTGATAGCAAACCTCCAGTTACCAAGATATCTCTTAATACCTGATGCAATTGAGAGTTTCGTCCAGAAAACCCCCAGATAGCTGCCAGTAAAACCCCAGTTATCTGAGGTATCCTATAGATACCAAGGTTTTGGTTAAAATGGCATTCCATACAACAGTATGATGAAGCTTCACTGTACAACACAAGCTTTTACGCGGTATGTATGCCTTTAGAAACAACCAAAATGTGTAGTTATATGAAATTAGATCATCGGTAGAAATCAAGGACTCATCTGTAGAAAACACAGTTAAGAACATACCTAATCAGTAGAAAACCAGGACATATCAAATTTCTTAAACCTGTTAGTTATGTGAAAAAGCAAATGGCTCTTTTAAAAATAAACGATCATTTATTGCATTTTCTCCCATAGGATGTATTCAAATGTTAAAAATAAGCGTTATTTTTCATATTTCCAAAACAACAATCGGTAGAAAACAAGGATCATCGGTAGAAAACAAGCAGAAAAATCGGTAGAAAACATGTTGTCGCAGGACAAGTATAACGACCGTGGGCAACGTTGAACAAAATCCTGGTCCAGAATCTACTAGTTCGTTAGATAAATCCATGTCAATATGTAATATAAACATCAGAAGCATAAGAAATAAATTAGATTTCTTGCACAATTTCACGGAAGAATTTGACATCGTCACAGTAACTGAAACACATTTAGATCAAACTTTTTGTAATGATATCCTCAAAATCATAATGGACACTTTTTCTAATTTCGTTCGGAAAGATCGTAACAATTTCGGCGGCGGTCTACTAATTTATTCCAAAGACACAATTTCCATTACACGACTTATTCAATTAGAAAATGATATTGACGAAACTATTTGGGTAGAAGCACGTGGAAACGGTCTTAAATTTTTACTGTGTTGTACCTATAGGTCAGATTGGTCGGACAATGATTATTGGACACGACTTTCTCATGCAGTGGACACTGCTAAACAAATAAATTACGGGTGATCTTAACTCGGACTTATTTGTGACACACAATAACAAGCTTAATGATCTAATGAACCTCTATGATCTCAACAACGTCATTAAAAAACCTACTCGAGTCACGGAACATTCTGAAACTCTTCTTGACCCAATAATAACAAGCAATACTATAAATTGCCGATTATGGGACGTCCTACAAGTACCGGGATCAATAAGTGATCACCGTGCGTCGATAATGTTTTTTGAATGTCCCATCTTCAAAGATCCGCCATTCAAACGCAAAGTTTTGGCCTATGATAAAATTGACTATAACAAATTTAGCACCCTCATGGACTCAATAGATTGGGTTAGTCTTCTTAATCATTTACCAGATGTTGACGAAATGTGCTATTTGTTTAATGAGAAATTCAATTCTATTATTGAAGAATGTGTACCATCAAAGTTAGTTACTATAAGGTCAAATGACAAACTATGGATGAATAACGAACTGAGAAAAGAAATTCGTACTAGGGATAGAATTCGTAAAAAAGCTATAAAAAGTAAGAGACAATGCGATATTGAAAAGTACAAACGTCAACGAAATAAAGTCAATAACTTGAAGAAGAATGCAAAACAACAATTTGAAAAAAAACTTAGATAACTTTATATTAGAAAACATCTCCAATTCCAAAGTATACTGGAAAATTATGAAAATGCTTATTAAATCAGACAAAGGAACATATAATATACCACCCTTGAAAAACATCATAAATGATCCAACGCTTAGTGAAACTGTATATGACGACAACGAGAAGTGCTCACTGCTCAATAAATACTTCTGCTCAGTTTCAGATTTAGAAAATGAAAACCAAGATCTTCCACACTTTGAATTAAAGACCGACAAGTCAATTAAAAGATTAACTATAGAACTTAGTGAAATAGTCGATATCATAAAAGTTTTAGATCCTAACAAAGCATCAGGACCCGATAGTGTCAGTCATAAAATGCTTAAAATAAATCCTGAAAAAGTTGCCGTTCCCCTTCAAATCATATTTAATAAATCACTTCAATCTTGCAAATTTCCTTCAGGTTGGAAAACTGCCAACGTGATACCAATTTTTAAGAAAGGCGAAGCAGATTTACCATCTAATTACAGACCCATATCACTTATAATATTAAAAACGAAAGAATATGGAATATGTGCCAAAAAGACACGATCCACATATTGAAATGATTTTAATAAATGTACAAAAGCAAAATTTCACTGCGTGTGAAGCGCTTTTCTGGATTAACCTTCATCAGACACGCTAGGAGTAGAAAACTTGGAAAACCGGTAAAATATTAGATTTGATTAAAAAAAATGCCCCAAAAAATATTACAACAATGACCAAACAGATAAATTTATCAATTTCTAAAGAAACAGCCAAACGTTGTCAAATTTTGAAAAATATGTAAACTGTGTCTTTCCAACACATATTCCAGTACTCGAAAATATATAAGAGCATACAACTTAAGCACGGGGAAGCTTTCTACGACCTCCACACGGCACTAAAGCCAAACTCTGAAATAATATTAAAAACGAAAGAATATGGAATATGTGCCAAAAAGACACGATCCACATATTGAAATGATTTTAATAAATGTACAAAAGCAAAATTTCACTGCGTGTGAAGCGCTTTTCTGGATTAACCTTCATCAGACACGCTAGGAGTAGAAAACTTGGAAAACCGGTAAAATATTAGATTTGATTAAAAAAATGCCCCAAAAAATATTACAACAATGACCAAACAGATAAATTTATCAATTTCTAAAGAAACAGCCAAACGTTGTCAAATTTTGAAAAATATGTAAACTGTGTCTTTCCAACACATATTCCAGTACTCGAAAATATATAAGAGCATATAAGTTGTATTGGAAAAGTCATGGAGCGTATAGTCTACAAACATGTCTTTAATCATCTATCTAGCAATAATCTGATATACGAATATCAATCAGGCTTCCTACCCGGGTTTACTACTGTACACCAACTATTAGAGCTATACAGTAGTATACTTGATGGCCTTGGAAAAAAAGAAGCTAGCTGTTTTGTATTCTGTGATTTCTCTAAGGCCTTTGACAAGGTCTGGCACAAAGGTCTATTGCATAAAATGAAGGGATATGGAATAAATGGTGATCTGTTATCATGGTTTTCTAACTATTTGTCGGATCGCAGACAAAATGTTATGATAAAGAACTCAATATCACCACTATGTGGTATTAAGGCTGGGGTACCACAGGGTTCTGTTCTGGGACCTTTACTATTCATAATATATATAAATGATATTTCTGATAAACTAACCTCACTCGCAAGATTGTTTGCTGATGATACATCATTTGGATTTTCAGGCAATGATAATGAACATATAAAGGCCGTAATCGAACACGATTTAAACGAATTAGACCCATGGGCGAAAAAGTGGCTTATGAGTTTTAATCCAAATAAAACAGAGGTCTTATTAATCTCGAACATTGAAGCTCCCGCTCTGAGCTTTGATTTAAATGGTCAAAGAATTCCAAATGTCACATTCCATAAGCATTTAGGGGTTACGTTCAATAACGATGGTAAATGGAATAAACATATTGATAACTTAATAACAAGTGCAATGAAGCATGTCAATGTCTTGCGTAAGCTAAATACAAGTTGTCAAGGTCTACCTTGGAAAAACTATATATTGTCTATATAAGACCAATATTAGAATACTCTTGTGAGCTATGGGATAATTGTGGCATAGTCTACTCAAACAAACTCGAAAGTGTACAATTAGAAGCAGCAAGAATTGTAACAGGTGTGCCTATTTTTACGAACAAAGAACAGATCTATCGTGAAGTAGGATGGGAAACCCTGAAAGCCAGGCGCGATCGGAGAAAATTACAAGTGATGTATACTATGGTGAACAATCTTGCTCCCCCATTTCTCTGTAGACTAGCTCCCCCAAGTATAAGTAGCTAATCAGACTATCCGTTAAGAAATAGAGATGATCTTGTTATTCCTTTTTGTAGATTATCGTTAACTACGGAATCATTTGTTCCTTCAACTATTAGATTATGGAACAAATTAGAGCCCACTATCAGAAACCTACCTACGATCTCAAAATTTAAAAAGGCTTTAAAAAATCAGAATCCAAACCACTGCTCTTTCCAATTTAACTGTTATGGGCCTAGAAAATTAAACATAATCTTAACTCAAATGAGATGTGGAGCCACCTTTCTTAATTATGACCTCAGCAGAGTAGGCATCATACAAGATCCCTCCTGGAGATGTGGGTATCAGCAAGAAACCCTTTTACATTTCTTTTTTGAATGCCCTCTATATGCGGTAATAAGGCAAACGTTAATTGAAAACCTATCGTTCCTGTCCCCTCAAATTCCACGCAACATATCATTATTTCTTACAGGTGATAAGCATCTTTCCGAACAAGATAACTTGAAAGTATTTGATCATGTGTTTGAATTCATCCTACACTCGAAACGGTTCCTAATCTAGTTAAGATCAGACAAACACACACACACACACAACGCATGATTCGTGATTTTTTTTTTACCTTTTTACTTTATTTCTTAATTATTTTTTGTTGTTATTACTTTATCACAATCATATTTATATTTGAACGTGCATGTCCATAGCTATTTCTGTATTGTATTGTTATCGGGAGAGGACTTCATAAATACTTTGTACTTGTGTCCGATTCCCTTTTGAAATTGTTTCAAATAAAATATGTTTAAACAAAAAAAAATAAACAAGGCACATTTAAAATGTGGCGGGGTTAAACTAGTTTTTTGGCCCAATCTCCCCCAATTGATAGTTAATAACAAAGCGCAAACTTACACACAGTAAAAATCAAATTGATAAAAGTTCAATTCAACAAGAGTGACCTGAGACATAAAGACAACGAGTAAAAACGGGAAGTAGCTAGAGGTTTACACTTGACAGCTAGCTTAGAACACACCTGGTAAGCCTCACCTGGAGGAATTAACGAGAGATGAGCAAAACTTACCAAGATTCACATAGATTTGGTTTTGGTAAGGCATTTAAATGAGATATGTTTTGTCCAGTGAAGAAAAAAGTAAACAAGTTAAGATTCTGTTTGGTATCGGTTTTCTGATTTTGTGATTTAAATTATAGTATCGAAACACAAATATTTACCAAAACCATTTTTACGTGAACTCACCTTACTAGGGGTGTAGAAGCATCTATCGACTGATGAAACAAATCTAGTACTGGTATATCAATTTTAAATCCAACACAACACTTCAGTCAATTAATGATTTGGGAATACATTGGTCATTTGGCAAAAGTTTTAATTAAATAAAATCATCATAAGATTTGTGAATTTTAATTTCTTTGGTATTTGAGTAAAATGAAAGAGAAAATATATTCATATATTCTCAGCAATAAGTTAATATCATCACATAAAACCGATACACTTGTAATGCTAAAAATGGACCAAGTATAAAAAGGCAATTAACATTTTAAATAGAAGAAAATGAGATGTGTACGCGACACAACCTACAATATAAACGTAAATTTAAAACATCCACAATGGAAAACAGCCAGCAGCCTTCAATGTGACCAGCGGTCGCTGCTCGCTGTTTTTCAATTGGCCCCTGGATTGAAAATAAACTACATATGATTCAAGCCCAATCCTAAAGTGCAATGAAAGACCCTCTTCTTGACAAAAAACTATTAACATATATTCGACATAAGCTTTGATAAAGATTCCTGGCTTAGGACAGGCACATTGCAAATGTGGCGGGGTTAAACTAGTTTTTTGGCGCCAACCTTCCCCCTATTGATAATCAATAACAAAGCACAAACTAACACACAGTAAAAATCAAATCGATAGAAGTTCAATTCAACAAGAGAGTATCTGAGACAAAAAGACAAGAATTAATTAACAGGACGTAGAGATACTCTCTTGAGAACACTCGAAGTTACTGACAGCTATCTAGAGGCATCCATCGACTGATAAAAAAAAAATCAAGTATGTCGATTTTAAATCCGACACAACACGTCAATCAATTCATGATTTGATGATGCATCATCACACAAAACCAACATACTTGACCGCTGTAATGCTCAAAAATGACATAAGTATAAAAAAGTATAAAAAGGCAATTAACATTTTAAAGTAAGTATCAAATTATCAATATTTTTTCCAAAGAAGACTAAATTCAAAGATTTTACTAAAATTTCCATTTCATAACCTTTATTCAATAAAGTTGTTAGCCAATTTTTTATTCCCAAAGGATTGCTTTTGAATTCATTTGCTTTAAAAACATCATTACCGTAGAAATCAGGATGGGATATTCCATTTGTAAGATATGTATGATAAAACTTCGTAAACGACTTCACTAATTTGTGGTAACGATATCCTTGTTTTAGTAATCTTTTGTAATACACCGGTTTTTATCGTTAAATGCAGATCCGAGCATATCTTACCAACTGTGAAATATACACTCCGTAAGACGGAGCAAGTGGTACATCTCCCTCTAGAAAAGGGAAATTAACAATAGGAAATGAAAAGCCATCCCGTTTATCATATATTTTAGTGTGTAATTTTCCATTGATAATACTTAAATCTAGATCTAAAAATGGGCATCTATCACCGGTTAGGTTAAATTTATTCAAGGTTAATTCCTTTGGATATATTTCCGTAATAAGATTAGAAAATGTGGGATTGTTTAGTGAAAAAATATCGTCTAAATATCTGTAGGTATAATTAGAAATTTCAATGAAATGTTGTCTGTTGGGGTCTTTTTGAAGTTTCGCCATAAATTGGGATTCATAACAATACAAGAAAAGGTCAGCAATAAGTGGTGCACAATTAGTTCCCATAGGGATACCAATGACTTGGCGATAAATTGTTCTCCCAAAACGAATATAAATATTGTCCAAAAAATAATTTAGAGCAGTTATCATTTCTGCATCAGACCAATTGACGTAACCTTAATGAGTTTCATTGCTAAAAAACGATTTATTAAATAATTTAGAAACTTTAGAAAGTCAGTTTCAAATAGTCAATACTTCTACCAAAAAAAGACTGAATGCAATGATTTTATTTATTACAAATGCTAATTTCATAACCTTTACTCAATAAAGTTTAAACCTTGATGATTGTTTTTGAATTTATTTGCTTTTTAAATTAACAATATTAATAGTAAGAGCTCCAGATATTAGGTGAGCGGTTCTAACGTTTAGTTTCGTGTTAATTTTGGTGTTGATCTGAGATATATAGTGCTTAAGAAAAAAAAGAAATGCCGATTGTCATAAAAGTCCGAAAAGACAAAGCCCAAATCGAATACAACACGAAGAAACACATGAAATTATCTCCCATCCCACACACATATACAAAAACATCAAATTACATTCAGCATCGCGGACTGTAAGGATAGAGCAGGTCTACGGTCTTTCAGTTGTGTCGAGAAGTGCTGTAAGAATTGAGACTGCTTTGTTATTGATTATTATTATTAGGTGGAACGTTGGGTCCAAAAGAGTTTAATCCCGCCACATCTTTTATATTATGTGCCTGTCCTAAGTCAGGGATCTCTATCAAAGCTTATGTTTTTACTCATCAACTTTGTGGTATTTGTTCTTTGTCAAGAAATGGTTCTTTCTTCGACTTTTTAGTATTAGTTTTGAATCAAACGCATTTAATTGATATTTTTAATCTAGGGCCAATTGCAAAACAGCGAGCAACACATTGAAGGCTAAGCTGGTTGTTTTTCATTGCGGAATTTTTTTTTAATAGTCGTTTATAAATAGGTTGTGTCGCGTGTACATTTTCCACATCTCATTATCTTCTCTTCGTATAAATGGAGCAAAAGATGTGGCGAATAATTAGAATCCACTGGAATCCCGATTGTCTTTGATTCTGAAAACTCGTACTCAAAGGCGTAATTTTTCTATTATATTTTTAAAATTTAAAATTATGTTTGCTTTCTACAGAAAACGGCTTTACGTGATACAGACTCGTGTTTTTTTCTATATTTGATATCGCTTGTTCATTTGGATGAAACATTCGTCTTCAAGATGAATTTGCAATATTTAGGCGCATACCCTTGCTCGGAATAAAACTTGTGGTTTCTCATTTGTGTCTTTTTAATTGGTTAGTCTAACAGACAAGTGCTCAATTACAAGAGTTCGTCTCT
This sequence comes from Arcuatula senhousia, assembly GCA_963971305.1. Taxonomy (NCBI): domain Eukaryota; kingdom Metazoa; phylum Mollusca; class Bivalvia; order Mytilida; family Mytilidae; genus Arcuatula; species Arcuatula senhousia. The sequence goes on from OZ020304.1 coordinate 28,766,428, forward strand.
TAGATATTTTGACATATGAATGAAACTATTTAAAAAATTATTAAAGTCATTTTTCTCTTTGTATTCTTTTGTTATACGACTGCACGATTAGCCAACTTTGGGTCAACGCACTGAAAGATATTATAATTCTGAATTATCTTTTTAAAGATCAAATCAAAGTCATTGAGATAATTAAAATTCTTTAGACGGTTTCATGTTCACATTCCTTTAAACTTATTAAATGAAATAATAAAATTCTTGAGTTTTTGAAAGTCTGCCAAACCTTTGGCGGATCATTAAATGGACGTATTTGAACATTATGCATAATAAATACGTATAGTTATGAAAAGAAATATTAAATATTGAACAACAATGGCATCTTATCCACATTCCAATGGGTATTCAAATGTTTGTCGTTTTGTTGTTAAATTGCCAAAGGAGCCGATTTTTGATATATCGTTTTAACTCTTCAAATAGTATGTGAATTCATCCGTATTAACCCTTTTAAGGTGTTTGAAAACATCTAAATTCTTGAGCTATTATCTCCGATTACAACCCAAAATAGTTTGAGAGGGGTAATAAATGTTTCTATAAATGATACAAGTATAAGGGTATTTTATTTCTTGACTTTTGATAGACAAAAATTGTGTAATTGATCAATTGTGGTCTATTATTTTCCAAATTCTTTTTAATTTTGTATAAAGGAAACGATACCATTGACCTATAAGACGAGAAAAAATTATCTTCTAAAAAGAGGTTAACAAATAATTCACCGTAACTCTATCTTTGTGATGTAGAGAGTGCCCGAGAGAGTGTGGCGTTATCACTTCAGTATAGACCTAAGGAATGCAAACTATGTAGAGCTATTAATAATTATCATCGTGAACAAAAATTCTCTCCTCTTATTAATGAAATATTCACAGCTTACGTAAGAACTACAACGAATACTTTCAGTGGAATTCTGTCGCGTTTCGTCTAATGAATTTGGAGTAGGACTTTACAATCAAGAGGATTGTATGAAAAAGGAAAGATGTCGCGATCTTTTAATTAAAAGTACAGGATCTAACACTTAAAATTTTTGCGTTTATAAGTGTGTCGGGAAATAAAGGAAGGAAAGACGGGATAATCGTCTCAAGCTATGAAACAGTCATCTTACGAAGGACAAGATAATTCACCAACTTATGTTAATACATTCGAAATAAGAGGTAAGAAAAAAATATTGAAGTTATGAGAAAAAAAGGAGGAAAGTGTAAACATTTTTTAAGTTAATTTTGTGAGAGGGGTTTGCATTTACAACTGGGTCATTTTTTCATCTGTGAAAAAAATTAAAAATATATAAGTGGATTTAATCCTTTTTGGAGGGAAAATGATTTACACATGCATGAAAAAATTATCCTCCCAAGTCAAGTTTTTGAGTCCTGTCCAGATGAAATTTATGCGTTCATAGAAAAATAAGGTAAAGGTTTTAAACTATATTTTTATTCTTTTGCAGTTTTGTGAAAAGTTCTATTGAATCTACTTTTTATTTGTCCAGGAATTTATAAAATTTCATTTTTTATGTAAAAATGACAACTCAGAGATGACAACTTAAGAATAAATAAAAAATATAAAAAATAAAATGTTATATTTATATATTATTTATCATATATTTTTAATTAACTTATTTATTTATCCTTTTCTCTGTCTTTTACCTATACTTTTCTCATATTTTTTTTCTTTTGTAAGTCAACAATTTGATAATATGAAAATATTTGATAAATAGAACAGTTTTGGTTTTTTTCGCATATTATTATTCATTCTGACTATATTGATTTTCTTAATAATATTTTCAATTATGAGTAAAATAAAGTGCAGAAATAAAAGCTTAAGAAAAAGAATTCGAGTCTTCAAATTCAACGCATTTTTACAAGATGTGGAGATAGAGTGTGGAGTATGGAATATACAGTTTTTGTTTGTTTTCACAATTCTTTCTAAATGTTGGAATATTTCAAGTTAATTTCTCCTGAGGTTTTTTTAACGAAACAAGAAACTGCTCAATAAAGGATATGTAAGAGGTAATATATATTGTCATTGTTAGAAATAAATGTCCAGCTTGTGGTCACATATAGCAAAGTCATTTAAACAAAAATCTTCTTTTAATTACATCACAATGAGCATGCAGTTTACTTTTTGAAATGAGAAAAATCAGCAGTTCAGGCCTAATATTTTATTGTACATTTTTATTCATGAAGAATGGCCAGCATGAACACAACAATAAAATACGGTGTACAATTATAATTTAAGACAGAGACGATGGGAGAAAGTGGTCGAAAACAGTTTGTCATCAGATTGTTGTCTGCCGTTTTGCCAATAATCATACACCGTGATTTTTTAACTGTCTTCAAATTTCCAGCGTTTACAATTGCCGGTATAATACCTCGTGTTTAGGGCAAGTTGAAAGTCCAATATTGGTCCAAAATGGGCCTTTATCGCCACCTTTACTTTAATGTTAACATAGATTTGCAGCCTCTATTTTTTTTTCAATCAAATCCATTAGAAGACTCATTCAAGAGTAAGCGAGACCAATAGATCCTTCTTTTTCCTTTAAGCAATGGATCTTTCCTTCATCACTGACTTCGTTTCACGCAACTCTCCGCTAGCTGAAAATGTTATTTATTTCACTAAATGTCTGTTCCGTGTTTTACCATATGTTCAGCAGAACTTGCATTATTTCTCTTCTTTCATTTTTCCATTATTTTATCGAATTTAAATAAGTAACTCATATCAAGTTCTATCATGGAAAAAAGACCCCACAAGGAATATTTTCATATTCTCTATTGAATGCCTTAAACTAAAATAATGGTATGCTTTGAAACTTGTCTGCATTTATATACTGTTGTTGATTATTTTTGCTTTCTTTGTTAAAGGACTTTTTTCTCCTCGGTCTTTTTCTTCATCCTTTTGATCTGAGAAAATGATTACTAAAATTATCTAAGTTTTGATGTATCATACTTTACACCAGGTCTATTTTTTTCTAATTAATCTCAATTATGTTAAAGTACTGGCAGCTTGGTTAATTATTTTTAAGACTCTCTTATTCGATTTAACAAAAACTTGCACATTTATGGTCAGTTCTGAGACAATAATTAAATTCGATATGATTTTCTCAGGCCAGTTATACTGAGGTAAATTTATGAATTATCAATATCTATATTTTTGTTAAACAATTTGGTACTTCTTTAAGATTTCTGACTTAACTCTGTTAACTAAAATTATTAAAATGTTACTTAAATATTCTCAGTTTTAACATAAATTCCATATTTGGTCATGATTTGACTAGGATTGTTTTTATCATCTTAATTTTTGAATACTTTAAATATCATAGGACTGCAGAAGATCAAGTACACATTTCGGTTGATAAGCTTGAAACGTAAAATATTTCAAAAATAGTTTGTTTTGCCACCTGAATAATTTTATATCTTGGTATTATCAAATGGAATGCGAAGTATCCCCGATATAGGAATAAATTAAATGCTTCGATGACTAAAAATTATTTCCCATCATGCAACGTTTCATTTTGTCTGGCTGCGAAAATGTCCGAAGGTACGTTGTGTTTACATTTTCAAAATATTTAGGTTTTACATAAAAAATAAGGCATCTCAGAAGTTTTAAGTTAAGGGTATGAAAGGAAGTTTTAAAGGGCAATTATTTCTTCAGTGTGTCGCATGTTTGTTTCAATGCTGTATTTGTTTATTCTGTTTGTAAACATGTACATTCCTGTGGCAAATGATGCGTAAAAGTTATCACGTTATTTTCGGTTAATTCCGCGGTTAACGGGCACCTGCTATTTTATCGAAAGGTGTGTTTCTGGGGGTTTGGTGTTATGAACTAAATGAACCCATTTCTATTTCCTAAATGATCTGTTATGGATGAACTAAAATCAATGTTCAAGTATAGTATTGAAGTATCATGCATGTGTACCGGCATAAATATTTCTAGCTTGTACATATGCATGATATACACACGAATGATTAACATTTTTATACAATTCTTGACAATGTCATTATTTTAATGATTTTTTTTTAAATAATAAAAGCATAAATTATAAAACAATTTTGCTTATGGTCATTGTATTGTTATTTTTCTTGATACATGTACATGTCATGCATGTACATAGAATTGATAGTGAACAGAATTTCATTCTGCATGTATCTGTAAACATGGTAAAACATACATCAACTTGGAGTGTTGTTTTAAGTCATGGGCCAGTGGAAATGTATTTTGATTAACTCTTTACCATTCAGACAAAATATTAAAAATCCAGGATTTCAAAAACTGCTGGTCTTACAATTTGCTCAACAACATGTAAAGACCGAATAAAGACACAAATGAAAGACGACCATTTTCTGTAAAAAAAAATGCAAATGTGATTCAAATTGGACTATAATGGTCAAAATATCCACCACTGAAACAATTACATGTACATAATCATAGCAATCATTATAATCAGTTTCAAGTGAAATCATGATCAATTGAATTAAAATCAGTAACAGTAAATATAACTAGCAAGTGATATAAAAGTGCTGATTTGATCCTAATTTTTTACAGGGTCATCATGGTCATCAAAATACAAAAAAATGCCTGCCTACCGTACCAACCCTATTTTTTTCAGAATGTTTCTGGAAACACAAAATTTATTTATTTTAGCTATAGCCTTACAGTAAAAAAAAAAGGAATGAGCTGCATGTTTGCTTACAATGCACATTTGATTATTTATTAATAGTATACATGTACAACATAATAATTATAACATGTATTAAAGTACTAAGGAACTATGTACATTCATAATTATACTTTCTTTGTAAATGTTGGATATTCTTCATGTTCTTATAACTAGGAACTTTAAATTGAAAGCAAAATTCAAACTAATTACCAAAAAAACTGAATTCCTTAAGTTTTTGGCAAATTGTAAGATTCGAGAAAAAATGCTATTTATTTTCACTTATATATAACTTTATTCTCATAACCATTGGTACAGAGACAAACTATTTACATAATATACAACAAATACAAACATACACAAAACAAAATCAGACATACAGAACAGCAATGACAGAGTATTAAATGGGAGGACTTGCTCTTTTCTTTATAACTCGTAGCATTTTGATTAAATTTGATAGTGTAATTTGATCTTGTGATGTCATTAGATTTTTAAATTTTAAAACATTTGGACTTCTTGTAAGATTTCTTTTTAGAAGTCTATTTCTGTCACCGGCCAAAACTGGACATTCTAAAGTATAATGGTATTCATCGCCGATTTGGTCGTTGCATAAATTGCATTTTCTATTGTTTCTTTCTATATTTTGCCATCTTCCAGTCTCAATAGGCAACTTATGGTTCCCTGTTCTAAATTGGCACAAAAACAAAGCATCCCTCGAGCTTAGAATATCAAAATATTTCTCTTGTTCTAACGAATCTTTGAATAATCGATAGTTTGTCGCTTTGCTGCAATTTTGAATTTCATCATGCCAATTTTGTCTGAATTGATCGGAAAGACATTGTTTTATTTTGAATTTTAACCACTCAATGTTTGGAATAGTCTGAGAGTTCCAGAAATTAGCAAGTCCACACTCATTAAAGATACCTTTTACAAAGTCAAGCCATTGAAAGCTTATATTTTGAGTGCTATACAGTTGATACATTAGTTTGTATGATAATGAACAAAGTTTTGTTTGTTTTCCAGTAATTAATTTTGACCAATATGAAATCATTCTACTTTTTATATCTACAATCAGTGGAAATCGACCAAGTTCTCCATACACAAAACAATTAGGTGTAGAAGATTTCAGTCCCAAAAGAAGTTTACAAAACTTTAAATGTACTTTTTCAATCTGGTAACAGTTTTTATATCCCCAAAGTTCACAATTATATAATAGAATTGGTTTTACCATTTTATCAAAAAGGTCTAATTGGCATGAAATAGATAAATTATGGTATTTTCCCAACTTCAGAACTTCATACATGGCTTTTGTTCCCTTATCAGCCTGTGCTTTTATTGCTAAGTTATAGTTGCCAGTTTTATTAAGGGTTGTGCCTAGATAATTAAATTCTTTGACAATTTCAATTTCTTGATTTTCCAGAATAAAGTGTAAATTGTTTGGAAGTCTTCCGCAGGAGAAACATATAATTTTTGTTTTATCTATATTAACTTTAAGTTTCCAGTCTAAACAATACCTATAGAAACTATCTAGTTGTTGTTGGAGTCCGACGGCGGATTCAGACATAAGCACCGTGTCGTCTGCATAAAGTATAGCAAAGATTTTGAGATATATTCCAAGGTTGGATTCAATATCTTCACTTATTGAATTAAGTCCGTTATTATTTTGAGCTTCTAAGAACGATTCTAAGTCATTTAGGAAAATTGCAAAAAGAAAGGGTGACATATTTTCTCCTTGTCTCACTCCATTATTACAGGAGAAAAAGTCAGAATTGTGATTGTTGTAGACAATATTCGATTTAATGTTTTTGTACATATTTTGAATGACTGTCAACATTTTTCCGTTTATCTTATTCAACACAAGCTTATAGAATAGGCCAGATCTCCATACTTTATCAAAAGCTTTTTCAAAATCTATGAAGGCGCAAAATAATTTCTTTTTCTTAAGTTTCAGAAGTTCGAAAAAAGCATGTAGAGTAAATAGATTGTCTGTGGTACAATAACCTTGTCTAAAGCCGCATTGATTTTCATTTATGATTTGAAACTCTTCAGAATATTTATTAAGTCTCTCTGTTAATACCGCAGTAAAAAGTTTTCCGAGACAACTGACTATTGTAACAGGTCTAAAATTTTTAGGATCTTTACTGTCCCCTTTGTTTTTATAAATAGGTTTAATATTTCCCACTAGCCAGCTATCGGGTATTTGCCCTGTATCAAAAATAAGATTGAATAGCTTTTCATATATATCGATAAACTGCCCTGATGTTGTTTTGATGTATTCATTAATTATTTTATCTTCGCCACAAGCTTTATCATTTTTATACGACCGCAAAAAATTTGCGGACGTATAATGGTATGATGCTGTCGTCGTCGTCGTCGTTGTCGTTGTCGTCGTCGTCTGTTAACTTTAGTGTATACACGATAACTTTAGTTCTAGTAATCCAAATGCAATGAAATTTGACAATGATATTTCTTACCATTAAAGGATGGATGGGATTGATTTTGGGAGTCCCCCCTTTTTTCGTTTGAAAATTAAGGGCCAAAAGGGGCCAAAATTGTAACTTTTTTGTTTGTTCTTACAATAACTTTTTCAAAATCTTCTCCTCTGAAACTACTGAACAGAATTCAATGAAACTTAGTATGATTGATCATTAGGGTGTCCTGCACTATAGTAATGTTTTAATTTCTGATTCGTCAAAAAACATGGCCGCCATGGCTAAAAATAGACCAGGGGGGTCAGACTACTGTTTTTGGCTTGTAATTCAAAAAGTACAAGGGATAGATGAAATCTGATGCCACCCTACTGCTTCAGGATCAAAAGTTCTACAACAGTCTCCATTTGGTCGAAGTTGTCAGAAGACCCCTTATAGGGGTTACGGCCCCTTAAAGGTGAAAAATAGCATTTTTTCATGGTTTTGCCCTATAGTATGAAAATTATTGCAGATAGCAAAAAGCTGTTGCTTGCTTAATTGTTCAGCTCATTTAGCTCTACAAAAAACTCCATAGGGTCGAAGTTGTCAGATGACCCCTTATAGGGGCTACAGCCCCTAAAATAATGTTTTTTCATGTTTTTGGCCTATGAAATGAAAACTATAGCATGTAGAGAAAAGCTGTTGCTTGCTTAAATGTTCAGCTCATTTACACAATTAAGAATTAATTTTTGTGACCCCTCCTTTTTCCCCTATTACGTAATTAGGGGCCAAATGGGGCCAAAATCGAAACTTTTTTATTTGTGGTCCGATTTTAAATTTTTTTTTGCAAGTTTATTCTTGTCAGGTAGTGAATCCAAATTTGAGAATTAATTTTTGTGACCATCCCCTTTTTCACTTGTTTTGTAATTAGGGGCCAAAAGGGGCCGTAATCAAAACTTTTTTATTTCTGGTTTGTTTTTGAATTTTTTTTTTGCAAGTTTATTTTTGTCAAGTAGTGAATCCAAATTTGAGAAATTATTTTTGCAACCCCACCCCTTTTTCACCTGTTACATAATAAGGGGCCAAAAGGGGCCGAAATTGAATTTTTTTGTTGTTCTTGTCCGATTTTGACAATTTTTTGCAAGAGTAGAATACAAAATTGAAAATTTATATTTTTACCCCCTGGGTCGAAAGTCCACCAGAGAAGCATGTGTCAAAAACCTTTGTCAGTCTACCATGGGCTGCATGTGTCCAGAGCAATAGACTATCCATATTGGGCCTAAAATGTACAGGGTTCAACATGTTGCGGTCGTATCATGCTGCGCTCGGCGAAGCTTTTTATTAAGTTTTGAAATGCACTTTAAAATTTCTTCTTTTTCAATATACAGATTGATCTCATTGTTTACATGGTTTAGTGTTTGTTCATCAAGCTCAGGTAAATTAATTTCTTCATCCTCCATAGATGCTTCATTTAAGGATTTAAAGAAATTAAATAAACTATCAATTGGAATATTTGGTTGTTTCTTATTCTTCCCTTGTCTAAGGAGTTTCCAAAACTGTTTTGAATCATTTTGTCTGATGTCCTTTAACTTTTTTGATAGTTTATCAGAGTATTCTGTTTGGCACCTATCTATTGTGGTCTTATAAAGTTTTTCCGCCTCAACTAACCGAAGCTTGTTTATTTCAGTTTTATGGTTTTTAAACTTACGTTTAAACTTTCTATAGTTTTTCCTGGCGAATTTGCATTCAAAATTAAACCATGGCTTAGAGTTTACTTTAACCTTACTATTCTTTTTCGCATTACTTTTAATATATGTTCCAAAGGTTGTCTTAGCACTGTCAATAAAAATTTCTCCTAATTCATTTATCAAAGTGTTAACATCATTAACTGTTGTATTTACATCACCTGTTTCAACCAATTTATTTAACAAATCATCCCTTCTTGTTAAGTTAATGTTTCTCTGAAATTCGTCAGTTTTACTACTATCCCATTTTTTGGCATTAGTGGTATTTGAATTCATTTGAATAGGGGTATCATTACAGTCAATTTTGTTATTTTCATACACAATAGTACCAATACAAATGGACAATGGACAATGCACATCAGAAAATAGCTTTGAAAAATCTAAAATATGACAACTATGGAAACTATTTACAAAATTAGCATTACATATACAGTAATCCACAACACTAGCATTTTTACAAGTAAAGTTTCCTTCCTTGTCACCCATGAGTCTACCATTCAAAATAAAGAAATTGTTCCCTTTACAGAAATCTAATAGTAAAGACCCATATCTGTTTTTAACTTTATCCTTATTTTGTCGCTCCCTTGGGATACTTCAAGCTTAAGTATGTCCAGCTGCATTTTTTTTAAAAATTGTACATGTACCATACCCTTAGCCAGGGTGGTGTTGAGGGGTTCAAACAAACTTCCCCCTTTTGGGCAAAAAAAAAATAGCAAATACAGGTACATGTATAGCTTAAAAAAAAAACTTAATTTGGTTAAGCACTATTAAAATTAGGAATATTTTTAAGATCGACCCCCCCCCCCCCCCCCCGAAAAATTTCCGAATTTACATGTAGGTATGCATGTACATCATTTGTACATTGTATGTATTCATTGAATACTGACAATACTGTATTTTAAAGTTATACTTAACATGCTAAAGAATCTTCAAAACGTTAAAAGATAATCATTTATTAGATAACAGTTTTGTGTAATCTTAACATTCCTGTGCAGTAAATATTTTCATGTATGAATCATAAGAAGATTTCTGTAGACGATTGAAACGAAGCCAAAAAGTTTCAATCTATGACGAAATCTTCCTCGTTATAACGAGCCGCTAATTGATTATATTGTTACTAATTACATTAGAATTTCACACCTAATTGAAAAAGTAGGAATATTTTAGTCCAGATATTTAAATCCCCATTTCATATGGTCTTATTTTTAAATCTCATTATTAATTATATTAATATTTACATATGTTTATTCTGGCAGTACCCATGTTGTGTTTTGATTCTTTCAGATATGCTTAAAGGAGACCAATACTACCGAGACCCTCCACCGTACCCAGGGCACTCGAAACAGTTGTTTAACCAGCAACCAGGTCAGTAATAAACATATTAACTTGGAAAGAGATTTTTTACATGTTTGTTTAAAGTTGAAAAAATGTTTTTAAAAGAAAGTCATCTACATGTACATGAATTGGGGTACAACATGTATGTGGTTATAAAAAACTTTGAGCATAGCTTTACAATCCTATTTCAAAAAGTATATTTATTATATTTAAGTATACAGAAACACATTGAGAAACTTGGGTATACAAAAAATGTATTTTATTAACATTCTCTTGTGTTTCAAATATCAATGACTTGAATCATTGAAAAGTTGGAAGATCATATGATCTTTAATAATTTAGTTATTTTAGTCACCATATAATCTTTGTCAGATACTTGTGGTTAAGTAGCAGAAAAAGATATGATAAATTGTTTGAATGATGTAATTTGTATAATTTTTTTGTGCCTTGTTTGCACAACTTAAATTTAATTATGCTTACTTTAGTATACATGTATAAAGGTTATTACATACATTCACATTCACTGATCATTTCTAGATTAACATGTATTTATTAAGCATTTATATATATGAAGCTCACAAGTGCACGTACTAAAGTCATAACAATGTTGCCACAACTCTGTTGTGTCTTGTCAATGTTTATACCGTTTTTTTTTTTTATTTAATAGAAAAAATTGCACTCATACAGATGTACATGTATATGTAGTATACTGAATGATATTACGTGCAATGATAAAAGTTAATCTTACTTTTTTCAGGTTTAAGACAGAGTTTTTCTGGTAGTGAAACAGGAAGTACAGATGTGTCTGTGTCCTCAATGGAGAATTTATCAACAGCCCAGAGGCAAGAGCCCCAAGGCGAGGAAACCCAGATTCCGTCCAAACCCTATCATCAGCCTGAGCTCAGTGATATGGGATATAGTATTCTTGAACGTCTAGGAATGCCCAAAACGGCTATGGACGTCCAAGTTGTTTCGAGTCAGCCTCATTACAACATGACAGGCCATGGTGCACATTGTATACCCTATCCCACTGATCCTAGTGGATATTTAAACATTCAAAATATACCTCCTCAGTGGCATTCAAATCAAAATACATTTAGTGGCATGTGTACCGAAATCAGACCAACAATTTGTGAAAGTGTTTCTTTACCGGGAGTTTCGAACTATTCTAGTCCAAGTTGGAATATCGATCAATCTGCTCACCAATTACCACAGTCGAACTATATTGTGAATTTACCCCCTCCTCCCGAATATCCGGGTGGTAAGCCACAAGAACTTAGACGATCATATGAAACTGTCGATAGGACGGACATGACAACATGTCGATCGCAACCAGATCTGTCTCGATACATGGAAGCACACAATAGACAGCAACAACGAGGGAGTCCACATCTCAATGTTGATCAATTCCAAAACCAAAGGTAAGATAAAGTGAAACCTTACTAAGCGGAACCCTGAATATCCAAAATTAGTCTTAGTTAAAATGAATGTTAATTTATAACCTTTCTTTACATGTACAATCTTTGTTTAATCAATGATGAAGACCATTACAAAAGCAAAAGATTTAAAAAAAAGATTTTTGTAATAAATATTTTTTGTGTATTACATGTATTGTTATTCTTTTTGTCAACTTTATCTTGTACATGAATATCTTGCTTATGCATCTTTTAAATGTGTTTTTAAAGATAATTCTTTTTTTTTCACAGAATACCAATGTTATCAGGCATGGAAGATTACAGTAGTGTGACATCCAGTACAGCCAAAATGTTAAACATGTTACAGGATGAGAATAAAAAACTCCGAGAGGAGCTGGCCAACTATTTCAAAAAAGTCTCCAAATTGCAAAAGGTAGTGCATATGTTACTGTTTTACTCAACCTACATGTACAATGTAACTTCAAGTCAAAACATGAAATCACATGCATACATGTAGTTAACAATGCACTGTGTAACCTTTCAAACCACAAAATTACATATAGATTGTCAAAAAGAATATTATAAGTGTATATATTGCATAATGTTAATACATGTAAGTCTACCATGGTTAAAACCCTTATTATGATGTTGGATTAAGTATCAAAATACTGTACATGTATCACAAACAGCTCAATCTATATACCTAAAGTGCAAACAACTTATCCATGTTATAATTACAATGTACATGTACAAAATGTACTATGAAAAATGTATTTACGACATTGCCATCTAAGAATAATTTAACAGAACTTTATCCATGAAAAAATGCAAACTCTCTTCAAATGTTCGAGTATCCAAAACATTCATGACATTATTTTCAAATTAAGCTACATGAAAATGTACATGTATAGAGAATTTGTAACATACACGTAGCACCCATGAATTTGCATCCCATGTGTTTTCAAAGTTTAAAGAGGGTATTCAACATACATGACATTTATCAATCCATTTTTTTCAGTTTGAGTTAGAGATCCAAAAAGTTCACGAAGACTATGAAGCACTTGTACAGTCATCAACAAAGAGAGAGAAATTAGAAAATAAGAGAAAACTGGGATATGAAGAAAAAATCAAGAAATTACAACTGTCAAATAAACAGCTTCAAGGTAAATGTCATGAAAAAGGTTTTAATCTTTGACGATATGTAATCTTTGTTTTTACAAGAGACAATTTGATGTTTAATTGTTTAATAGAAAAAAGAAAGATATGATGAAAGAAAAGAGAGCTAGATTCACTTAGTTCATGTGCATGTATATAGGTGTTGTGTTAATCAGTTTTAATTTGAACTTGTATGTACAAGCTTTAGCACACAATTTTACAGTACATGTGTTTAAACACACTTTACCAGTAATATAAATGTTCTGTTTTATCTATAACATATTATTTCTATTGTAACTTATTTTGTAGAAAAAGTAGGATCTCTCTCAGATACTAAACCAGGTTTGTACTTTATAACAGTTTTAAAGTCTGCATTCATAGTTTGAATCTTGTCTGACATGACTGAACCAAACCTGTAGACGCTGAAAATTTGTTCAGTATAAACAATGATAAACCTGTGTTTGAATTCTACAGGTTCTTAATATATAGAAATTCAACAATGTTCAAAGATGGGGTGGAAAAATAAGTTTGGTTATTTTAGAGTTTAGTTTAGGCAGTGTGCAACTCTTGTGAGGTTTTGCCTGTGATACAAAAGCTCTCATTAATAGAAATAATCGGATATCTACATTTATCTACAATTTCACCTGAGAAGAGTACATGACATATATTATTGTGATAAGTAATTTGTAAGAAAAACTTGTGTGAGGTTTTTGACTACTTAACTTGATCAGGCTGCAGACAGAAGTCTGATGAGAAAATTTATATAATTGGATTATATATAAGATATTAAATGCCTAAGAGAAATATTTTACTAAGTACCTAAATATACAATCATTCATAAAATAGATTAAGAATGGCATGGTTATTAGCGTATTGGGGTAAAGCCAGATTTTAATGATCTATTTTCATTGTGTATATGTGAAAAAATATGTTTCATGTTTATCATATGTAATATTTTTGTCTTGCAAATGTAATTTTGTTTATGAAGAGTTTATCAAGCAGAATATTTGTTATGGGGTGCAGTTGTAGGGGTTAGCTTAATTCTAGGTATATTTTTGTTCCAATGTTCATAAAATATCAAATAAGGGACATGACTGGCTTGGAAAAATTTAACAGCATTATGAAATTTGACTGAACATTTTAAAATTTTTACATTGAAACATTCACACAAGGTATAATTTTGGTTACAGTTGAAGAAGTGAATGTTTTTTATATAAACTTTAAATGTTTTGAGAGTTCTTGTACATGTACATTTGTACATCATGTACTTCACAAGAAGTTAAGACTTAATTTTTAGACCCAACAACGAAAGTAAACGGGCATATGATGTCTGGGTACATATGTCCCAAATCAATTTTTTCACTGTTCCATGAACATGATGATGGAAGTAGAGTTTAAAGTAAAGGTCATGTCTTTTGGACATATTTTCATTTTCTTTTGGCAAGTAACAAAATGTGCATGATTATATATAAACTCTTTCTGCTTTCAGAGAAAGAAGTCCAGACAAATCAAAAGATTGAATTAGAAATAGCAGCATTGACAGAACAGGTGGAAGAACTGACGGGAAAAAATGAGATCTTAGACAACGCTTTAACCAATGCTCAGGCTAATGTTGTCCACCTTGAAAAAGAGGTATTAAAAACTGATATATGTAGAATACATGTGTTTATTTATGACAGGAATACAATGTATTTAGGGTGCCACTTCAAGAGTGTGGCTATGTGGGACCCCTTTGTTTTCCTTATGATTTTTTGACAAACATCATAGAAGGCAAGATGAAGGCATTTCTTTGTAGTGGCATAATCTTTGTTGTAAGACTTTTGAGCCGAATGAATTACTAAACAAAGCAGTCAAGATAATCTTTTAACGAGTATTGTCATTTATATGCTATAACATTAGGAAACTGCTCTAATTTCATGCGAAGTTAAATTTACATGATCATGCTCATGTTTTTTATTTCAATGTAACATTTCCACAAATCCATTTTAGGTTTGTAAGAAGCAGGTACAGATGGAGCGACTAGAACACTTACAGAAAGCCTTCTCATCCCTACAGGCAGCATGTTCTAAGAGAGAGCAGATGGAGAAACAACTTAGAGCTAGACTGGAGAAGGAAAACGAAACATTGAAACAACAATCTAAGGTATGGAATAAAAAGCACAAGTGATATTGAGTAAATGATATAAAACTTGTATTTGATCGAGTTTTTCGTTGATTTAAAAATTATACTCTCATTTTGAAGTTGACGGAGTATACTGGTTTAAATGTGTCCATTTATTTCCAATTCTGTTTTCTGTGATTCCATCAAACCTTTCTTTGCTCACAACTCATTTGCTTTTTCATGTATGATGCTGGTATTTGGTAATGGTAAACATCATTATGCATGTATGTGCATTCTTTTGTGTGGATGACTGTTTGGATCCATCTGACATCAACTTCTTGTTTTATATAAACTTATAAGGCAAGAAAAAATCAGTAATAAGCCACACAGATTCATTGTGTTTCATGGATTTTTTTTCTACATTTTTAACAAGATTATGAATTTAACAGTTACAAGACGAGATTTAATACAAAAATGTAAAAACATTAAGTGTTTAAAGTCATCACATAACAAATACATTGGCCTTGAAAAACAAAACATGTGTTTACAAAAGAATAAGGTGATAATTTTATAATAAAAGTAATGTTTTAAGGTTGTATAACATGCTTATTAAAACTTACAGGGGACAGAAACAAAAAACGTAGAAAAGAAGACCAATGAGTCACCAGATATGACGAACATCAACTCGCTGCGGCGGCTTTTGAATGAAAAAGATGCCAAGATTCTCAAGCTTGAAACAGATATTTCTACAGTATGTATATGTAACAGATAATAAATTTCATAGCCTCAGGGTAAAACATTTGTCAAAAATAATATGGTATAAAATAACACTAAAATTAGTAGTTTTTCACTGCATTGTAATTTATTATTTTCAGTTGGTGATCTCATGGAATTTACCCTTCTTTTTATCAAGGTTTTTAGGTGAATAGTTTCATCATTGTTAAAAATATTCATTTACTTAGCCTTGGGTTAGAAATATATTTTCCTAGTATGAATAACTTATATCAAAGCTTAAAAGGCTATTTTTAGTTATTATGAATTTATGTTTGCATCATATGAACATTCATTGTGTAATAAGAGAGAATGGGAAAACATTTATTTTTTAATAAAAACTTTTTCGTATTCTGCACATGCTGTAGTAAGATTGATTTTGGATAAAAGAAATATATTCTTTTTCTGAATAAATAAAATCAATTCTTTTCCTTTTCTTCCAGTGGGAACAAAAATACCTAGAAGAAAATGCATTACGACTCTTCTCTATGCAGAACATGTATAGCAGTTCAAGGTAAGGGGAAAATTTAGGTGAAAACCCCAGGATGACAGATTGTAGTCTTCACCCCTGTGGGTGTATGTCATTTCAAATCATCATGTTATATTACCTGGTATTTATTGTCACCTGTCATCAAGGAATTCATATCATATTTGTAGTCATTGATAACTTTTACACCTATAAATACATCTGTGTAAGGTCAAGGTGAGAAAGAATCTGACTTTTATGAGGGTTTGACCTGATAATTACATTGTTGGTGCTTGTCTTTGTTTATTGTGTGACCTAGAAAGTATGATTTCCTGAGGTTAAGCTTTAATTGTAACAGTACTTAGAAGTAACTTGTAATGCAGTGATAAGGAAGAAAAAATAGCATATTAAGAAATGAAATACCTATTAAGAATGCTATTTTATTTTTAAATAAAAAAAAAAAATCATGGACCAAACTTATTTTAAGAAAGCTTAATAAATTATTCAAGAAAATTATGAATAGAAAATAATTTATTTAAAAACTTTATTTCAAATAAAATTGAAACATTTTTTTAGCAAATATTAAAATTAAAATTACATTTACATGTATATCATCAATACAAAAATCCACACAAAAAAGTACATCATTTGGAAGGAACCAAAAAAATTGTATGTGTTTACATTTATTTTTAAACTTGTCTTTTTTTCAGTGATTCCCTAAACACACTTGAATTGGAAAGTGAAAAACGAGAAAAGTTAAAACAAATTGAAGATATTGTGTACAGTAAACAGCATATGCAGGATTTGGAGACAAAGTAAGTTTATCTTCCGCTTCCATTTTGTATTCTGTACTGCATTCTATGCATTATTATAGTTGAAAAGGAAGAATACTTAAAAGAAAACTTGAGATTGTGAAGTACCTTAATTCATGCAATTATAACTTAATTTTGGAATGTTAAGTATATCTTTCATATCAGATCATATCTAGTTTTAAGTACCTTTTAAGATGTTTCTTGTGATACATGTAGTCCATATAGTATCATTAGAAAAAAAAAATCAAAAGAATTATGTCTTTTCATAACATTCATATTGGTCCATATAAGATTAGAAATAAGTATTTCTTTAAAAACTTTTCTGTTATTTCAGAATGATCGATAAAAAAAAATACATGTATATAGAAAGGTTCTGTCATTCAAGTTTTATAGATTTGACTAGCCATTACATTGTAATATTGAAATATTTCTAATTATAAATACAAATTTTAAAACAAGTGTAATTTTTTGTCTCGCCTGCGACGAATAGTCGCGGAAGGCGAGACATAGGTATTACTTTCCGGCGGCGGTGACGGCGGCGGCGGCGACGGCGGCGGCGTAAACTTTTTTGTAAGACTTTTGTGGACAATGAATTGCTTGAAAAGTATAATAGCTAGGCATCTGATATTTTGTATACAGATAGTTCAGGTTATGGTCTACGCAACTGTCACCATGCCGTTTGACCCTGACCCCATTTTCACGCTCCAGTGACTCTGTGAACTTAGGTCTTTTTTCAGGCCGTAAACTTTTTTGTAAGACTTTTGTGGACGATGAATTGCTTGAAAAGTATAATAGCTAGGCATCTTATATTTGGTATACAGACAGTTCAGGTTATGGTCTACGCAACTGTCACCATGCCGTGTGACCCTGACCTCATTTTCACGCTCCAGTGACTCTGTGAACTTAGGTCTTTTTTCAGGCTGTAAACTTTTTTGTAAGACTTTTGTGGACGATGAATTGCTTGAAAAGTATAATAGCTAGGCATCTGATATTTAGTATACAGACAGTTCAGGTTATGGTCTATGCAACTGTCACCATGCCATGTGACCCTGACCTCATTTTCACGCTCCAGTGAATCTGTGAACTTAGGTCTTTTTCAGGCCGAAAAACTTTTTTGTAAGACTTTTATGGACGATGAATTGCTGGAAAGTTATAATAGCTAGGCATCTGATATTGGGTAAACAGACAGTTGCGGTTATGGACAACGCAACTGTCACCATGCCATGTGACCATGACCCCATTTTTACACTCCAGTGACTCTGTGAACTTAGGTCTTTTTTTCAGACAGAAAACTTTTTGTAATACTTGTGTGGACAATGGATTGCTTGAATAGTATAATAACTAGGCATCTGTTATTAGGTATACTGACACTTTTTGTGTTTATATCAAGAAATGAAAGCTTAGATAGTTGATTTTAGCGATGGTGCCGGCAGGCGAGACATACTTTTAGTGGCCACACTTGTCTTTAACTTATATTTTCAGAGTTAAATCATTACAAACTCAGCTGGCTGAGAAAGATGCTATGATCCGAGTGTTTCAGAGGTCCCCCATGACACGAAGTAGCAGTGTCCACACCCTGAGCTGCTCGCCCCAACATTCGCCACGCCCATCTCTTACCAACTCCCTAACAAGGCAGCTGGACATGCCATCCAGTATATATGCAACAATTAGGCATGTCAAAACAGGTAAGAAACAACAAAATTAATTTTGATTAGAGAGGTTATTCCTTACCACTCAGAATGGTAATGTACAACAATTTCTCAAAAATGAACTTCAGCATAATTAAATGAAATAATTTTTTGTGTTTCGGATAATTTTTGAATTGAAGGATAAGACTGGAATATAATTTAAAAAGTTACTGCAATGTGTAAATGCATATTAAGTACATTTTAAAGATCTTGAAGCTTTTTTATTTTCAAATATGCATGAGGAACACAGCACGGAAATAAGTACCAAAACTTTCAAATTTGATGGTCAGTATGCCCAACGTGGAAAGATTTGAATTTTCGTATTACTGTGATCGAGCATCTGTGGCGTTGCTCCACATTTAGGCGCTTGTATTTAATTGGGCAGATTTCTTGAATTAGATGAAACACAAACTGATACTCTAAGGTGTCACGTGTAGATAATATAACTGATGTCTGTATAATTCTTTTGTTACAATGTAAATAAAATTACAAGGTATTGCATGTTGCACATTTTACACATCATTCACCTCATTTCCAAATGTTGTAATGGAGGAACATGGTATTTGTAATTGTAAATGTTTGTACCCTTGATTTATAGGAGCAATTATACAATTGTACTACGTTCCTGCATATTTTGGCACTTTGGGAAAAAACTAAAACATTTGTCAGAATTTGTCATTTGATTTATACACAAGGAAATACAATAAATATCTTTGGAAATATTTGTAAGATTAATTGCAAGCTTTTACCTTTAGTAGTACGAGAATTAATGAATGGTTTAATAAATTTATTTCCTGGCTGTCAATTTTATGTGATTTTTTTATTGGATGATTAATAAGACATTTTTGTGTGTTGTTTTTCCAGGGTCTACGAGTGCTCTTGAAACAGGGAGGGCTATGTCATTAGATGATGATTTGAAAGACAAATTTGAGAGGATTCAAATTGAGGTATGGTAGCCATTGAACTCTTACAAAGATTTTTTTTTCAGAGTTACTCTTTTCATTATCATTTTGAAAAAAAAAGAACTATTGCATTCATCTTACTCATATTCATGTATTTAAGCTACGTTTATTTTATTTATTTATTTTTGGATAATGTAAAAGAAGCAAAATTGTACCAATAGGGCAATTAAATGTTGTTAATCCTAAAGGCCAAAGACAAAATCAGTTGACATAAAGTCATCCCAAAAACAAATCACAAAAAAACTTATATTACATCCAAACTGCAATCAGTATCTTGAACTCCAGTAAACTCAGGTGCTCGGGAAGAGCAAGCACTTCCTGCTATATAGATTTATAGGTTTTGTACATTTTTACCTTTATTGGATTTATGTAAAGATTCTATAAAAGTGTGAAACACACAAAGTTTTACAAAGAAATTGAAAATAATCAATTTACATTTTCTTTTCCAGAACAAAGATGACTCTTCAGAAGAGGAGGGTGAAAAGGTGTGGCAAGTTTGAATGGCCTCTTTATCAAGCTGATTGTTGATCTGAAAAATCCCCTGTGCCCTGATGCTCATATGCAGATATCACAGAGATAATTGGTAACCAGTCCTGGATCCAGTTTAACATTGAAAATGTGGACAATTTGAAGCCAGTAGCTTGTTTCATGTGCCTTGTTCACTAATACTTTGTCAGGTTTAAAGTGTAAAAAGGAGTGTTAACATTGGACCTCCTACACACTCTTATCATGCAGCTATTTTTAGAACAAGTCTACCCTAGACATACTTGCATGTGTATTTGTTTAGTGTTTCCTACACACTATTATCATGCAGCTATTTTTAGAACAAGTCTACCCTAGACATACTTGCATGTGTATTTGTTTATGTCTGTACCTGAGATTGAAAGAAATCCATATTTGTTGTTATTTTAGTGAGATATTAGTGCTGTGTTTTTCAGAAAGAAGGTCATAAAATAGTTACATAGATGTAAATCTGATCTTCTTTCATTTTCGAAGTCTTATGCTTTGTTTTCGATCAGTGTTGTTAAGAGTAAAATAGATCTAAGTTCTTCTAAACTTGAGTCAAGACCATTTCTTGTCAAAATAATGTTAAAAAAGAGAATATTAATAGCTGTAGCTAATGTAAAGATTTCTAAGGTCTACAAAGGGAAGGCCTGAATTTTGGTGAATGATTTTATTTTAATGTTTTTTGATACAGTTTGTTTTACATCACACAGTTGATCTGTTTGTTATTGATAGCAAATCATTATTTTGTAAAAAAAAAATACACATTTTTGTTAGTGAATGGAATGTTATATCATTCATAAGTTTTATTGTTGGTATCTTGGAAACAATTTGTAACACCATCATTTTATCATTTTAAATGGTATACTATTTTCATTGTTTTATTTGATGACACTCAAACAAGAAATTCAAAATGACTATTTAAAACAAATTAATAATTGATTTCTTCTATGAACATTGGCTTTAAAAAATCCAATACAATGTTAATTTTTGAGACACCAAAAATAATTGATCCCCAAAACAACAAAACAACAAAATCAATTCACAATTATTCATTGAAGATTTTTTGTTTTCTATGTAGACCTGGAATTATGGCGATAGTGTGACACATGTTGTAAATAGAATCTAAAACTTTTTGTAAATACTGTAAATATGATATTAAGATAACAAGAATTTATTGTACTCTCTTGTCCATCTCAAATGTGTTCAAATTTTGTTTATAGCCTTGTAAAGAAATATCCATGTTGAGATTGTGTATTATAGTTTGAAGAAAATGTGCAATAATTTATTAAGATATTTGATGGTGCTATTAATGTTTTGTAGATATTGTTTTTCATAATGCATAAGTTTGTTAATGAGTCCAAATCTCGATTATAATCATTAATCGAACACCCCATACAACTTGCAAATATATTTGTATTATAAATCAAGTCTTCCTGAAGTTTCTGCTTACCAACCAAAGTTTTCTTAAAATGTTTTTTATCTAATATGCAACCAAAATGTTACATTATTATTGGAATTTTTTTATCTTAATTATTACATTTAAAACCTTTTTGGGATTTTAATGAAGTTTTCCTTTCAGTGTTGTCCATTAATATACCAAAATTGAATATCATTCCATCGATTTTCCATTTGCTTTGTACATACTTCATAACTACACTGCTAGACCATGTGTCTTATTCAAAGGCACATCTTTGTTTTACACTAAAATATAACAGCGTTCTCTAATTTTTTAGAGACAGGGTTGAAATGTGGTTGCACTAACTTTGTTTCATGACAAAATTTAATGTCAATTTTGTTGACTAAAAAATATAATTTTGATTTTTGTGGCATGATAATATTTGAAGGACTAAGTGTCTCCATAGCTAGTTTACAATGCAAAATATTTTTGAAAAATTATATGATGATTGAAAATTGATTTTTTAGTTTTGGCATAACATAATTTCTTTTAATTGATTTACTACTTGCACATTTGTTTGTTATAAATTTTGCTCTCATAGTTTTGTGTGTAAAATGAGGACAATTCATTTTGGAGGAAGTTTTGCTTTAACAAAATGTTGTTTGTCATATTTTCCCTTACAATTCCATGATATGGCATTATCATATTTTTTGTGTACATTTTATTCCTTGTTGTTGATGCATCATGTAATTTATTTGTAAATATTTGTTTATTAGAAAAAGTGCCAATTTTTGTAAACACCAGCTGGACTGTCCAATTTTATAAGAAATTGTTTGTACAAATTGTAAAAAATGTTGAATAACTATGCAAAATAAAAGTATGAAAATAGCCAGTGTTTTTTTTTCTATGCATGTCCAATGTTGTGAAAAACAAATGTCTCCAATCTCTTCTAAAAGGAATATTATTTCATTTAAACAGGGTACATTGATGATTTTTGCAGTCTTCCTCAAAATATTAAAATTGTTAAGTCCGCGACGGGTGTGCTATAGCAAGCAGGAACTGCTTACTCTTCCGGAGCACCTGAGTTCACTCTTGTTTCGACTGGAGTTCGCGTTGTTGGTTGATATTCAGTTATTTTGTGTTTCCATGTTTTACATGTTGTCTGTTTTTGTCCCGTTCCTGTTGGTGTTTACTGGTTTTGTCTCTGCCCTTTCGGACTTTTGATATTCGGATACCCCATTGGTACCTCTGCTCTACTTGATTGTAGTCAAACTTGGTATAGTTGTTCATAAGCATGTGTGGTAGAAAAGAATTTTTGAAGATTTTTGATTTGTTGAAAAAAACGAGGCTGCTGTTGCTAAAAACTGAACATACGATAAATAAATATTTTTTACAAATAACTTGAAAATGGTCACAGTTATCAACATTTTCAAAGAGAGTAAGTGTACAGCACCTCATGGCCTACCTGCCATGAAAATGTAAACACGATCTTACCACCAATGTTGTAGTTATTGCCCTTTTCTTGATATTTGTGGAATTTTGCATTTATTAGGACCCCTCATTGAAGATGCGGACGCACTATAGTTTTCACTTTGTCCGTAAATCCGTCCGTCCGTCAACAATTCTTGTGAACACTGAAACTCAAAACCTATTACCACCACAGTTCTGAATTTTTTTACAGCTACTTAGAATTGGACTTTGTGAACACTAAAACTCAATAACTGTTAACAATACAGTTCTGAAACTTTGTACCACTGTTCAGTAGCATGTCATGATTTGCATATTAAAATTTCGTGCAAATCTGTTTAATATTTTTGGGAAAAACTTCATTTTTTATCGAAAATCACAGATTTTGAGTTTGGAATTTTTGAACAATAAAACTCAAAGGCTATTAACAATACAGCTCTGAAGTTTCAATTTACACATTCCATGGAACATGTCTTAGTGGTTATAATCAAAGTTCGTATGATTTTGAAAACACTTAGATTTTTGCTGCGGGGCCCTTTCTGACTTTGTCAGTATTCCAGTTAAGCTCAATAATAAAAAAACGTTTATTCCAATCTTGAAAATGTTTCAAAATATTTGAAAAATTTGAATTGCATGAAAGCACACCAAGATCTACAAAATATTTAAAAGGGTCAAAGCTGTTTGGTGTTATTTGTCTCGCCTACGACTTTGGTTGCTGAAGGCGAGACATAGGTATTACTTTCCGGCTTCGGCGTAAACTTTTTTGTAAGACTTTTGTGGAAAATGAATTCCAAGAAAAGTATCATAGCTAGGCATCTGCTATTTGGTATACAGACAGTTGGGGTTATGGTCTACGCAACTGGCACCATGCCGTTTGCCCCTGACCCCAATTTCATGGTTCAGCAACTCTGTAAACTTTGATGTTTTTTTCGGGCCAAAAAACCCCTTTGTAAGACTTTTGAAGAAAACGAATTCCAAGAAAAGTATTATAGCTAGGCATCTGACATTTGGTATACAGACAGTTGGGGTTATGGTCTACGCAACTGGCACCATGCTGTTTGAACCTGACCCCGATTTTATGGTGTTTTTTTTTCGGGCCAAAAAACCCTATGTAAGACTTTTGTGGAAAATATATTAAGTGAAAAGTATGATAGCTAGGCATGTCATAGCTGGTATACAGACATTCTGGGTTATGGTCTATGCAACTGGTGCCATGCCGTTTGACCCTGACCTCAATTTTATGGTTCAGTGACTCTGTGGACTTAAATGATTTTTGGGGCCAAAAAAACCTCTTTGTAAGACTTTAGTAGAAAATGAATTAAGTAAAAATTATAATAGCTAGGCATCTGATATCTGGTATACAGACACCTGGAGTTATGGTTTATGCAAATGAAACCATGTCATGTGACCTTGACACAATTTTCATGGTTCAGTGACTCTGTGGACTTATGATTAATGGCATAGATCTGTATATTAAATATACAGGTCTATGTTAATGGGTGGAAAATGAGTTAAGAGAAAATTTGGGGATTATGGTATACACAACTGACGTCACCATGTAATGTGACTTTTGTTTCCATTTCAAAATGCTTAGTTCCTGTTTAAAATATTAGTGAAATTTGTACTACATGTACCACCAAATCACCTGATTAAGCCTGTTGGTGCAAGAAACAGCAATTTCGCTATTACACATCTTTGTGCAAACAAACAGCAAGACTGTCGACAGGTCTGAAAGTCGCTTAAGGACGTATAGTTTGTCATACTGAGCCATCCTACAAAGTTTTAAATCATTTTCATGTACATTTATGAGAAAAGCTTGATGTAAACTTTTACCAAGATTTTTATCTCAACCCAGTCGCAAAAGGGAAGTAGAAGTCTGGCAGGTCTGAAAGTCGCTTATGACGTACAGTTTGTGAAACTGAACCATTCTTTTAATTTCAAATCATTGCTATGTACGGTTTCTGAGAAAAACTTGATAAAAATTTCCAAGCTGATTTCATCATATTGGGTCAGCCATCAGGATGTAGAAGTCAACAAGTCTAAATTCGCTTAGGACCTATAGTTTGTCATACTGAACCACCCTGTCTTTCAAATTATTCCCATTATAGACCTGTACATTAAATATACAGGAGACAAGCTTGACGACAATTCTCAAATCGATTTTCATGTCGTTCAAGCTCCAAACAGGAAGTAGAGGTTCGACAGACCTTAGAAGCATCCTACCAAGATTCAAATCATTCTGAAATACGGTTTCTGAGAAAAGCCTGACGAAATTCGTACGGAGACATGCCAACGGACATGTCGCAGTTTATAGAAATATTACGGTAAGCTTCTAAGGCCTTAGACTCATCTTTTCTTAGGCAAGCCCCATTGTCCCTATTCATTGATTTTTCATATAATAAAAACAAACCAAAAAATACCTGTCTCATTACTTTTTTATTGTTTACAATGTAAAAATTTGCCTCGTCTACTTTTTGGACCAATATACAAATAATGAAGAAGACTCCCTCATCTCTTTTGTAATGGCTTGAAAAGCTAAAAATGATTTTGTATGGCCTGAAAATGCATATTTTAACACTCCCAACCAAATAAAACCGTCGGAATATGAGACAGATATGCACAAGCAGCCCCCCAAACAAATTCTGGCAGTTTCTAATAAAATACACCCTCTTCTAAATCTGTCCATTCCATAGCTGATTAAACCATAATTGTTGGTGGGTACTTTGTATTTTCTTTGAATTCTTGAATTGGAATCTTTCTTTATACGTGCCAGGACAGAACACAGGCACATTTCTCTTCTGCATTGTGAAACAATTAGAACCAGGAAAAGATCCTTCCCATGATAATATGACAATATAACTCACGATAAAGTATTACAATGATATTTATTGGCAGTTATATATCTATTAATAAAAATGATGAAATCCGCCATGCTTTGTAGATATGACTTTCTCTGTCAACTATTATTATTCCATATTGACCACATACTGGAAACCTAATTTAGGCTTTGTTATTTGCACACTCGGATTTTGAAAAGAATCAATGTTTTGCTAAGTGTGGGACCTTTAACTGACCAAAGAGGGAACACAAGAGCAGGCTTGTCATCACAGGAACTTGTTTCTAGAAAAGAAAACTTATATACTAAACAATACCTATTTTTTTCTAGAAACAAGTGCCTGTGCTTATTCCCTATATAACAAATTTAGCCAAAAACTGATCTTCCGGCGCTTGGTTACAGGATTTTATTTTGTTATAAATAACGTGTATATAAAAATTTTCATCTCGTCTCTATACTTTTCCACGTAGAAATAGTAATATAGCGAGGGTAAGATTTTTGTTATATTCACACATTAAATAAAAATAAAATCCTGGACCCAAACGCCTGTGAATGGATCCACTACTGTGAATGTTAAGATTTATTACCTTTATTTAAGTAAAAATTTCAACATGATAGTATTTTAATATAAGATACTAGTGTAATGAAATCTATATAAAAGTACAAATATAACAAACACAGTTTTTTTTAACATAATCATAAACAGGAGTACAAACCCATTCAAAATACTTTTTTTTATTAAAAGACTTGTTACAGATCTTATTTTATTAACTAAAAGAAGAAGGATAACTTAATTTGGTCCATGTGTCATTGCATGAACTTTTTTTTTAAAAGATAGAGTTATTCCTCTTTGCATAGTGTATCGATTCAATTCAATTCTTTAGTTCCACTGGGGTAAACAACAAAGACAAGTACCGCTACAGACACTGAATATATAATCAGTGTTGTCCAATAGTAATCTACTGCAGAAGCCAAATTTACATCCGAAATAATGATATTTAATGATATTTAAGACAGGAAAGACATCCTTGACAAGTTCATATATATCATATCGTTTACTTGTTGCAACTGACTTGTTGTAAAATTGCGTTTTATCCTAAATTTACCTACCATTAAATGATGAACATCTGTACAACATGTGTCTTGCTTCTCACAGAAACTGCTGTTCCATCCGGATCACCTAATTCAACTATGAAAAATG
The DNA here is from genome assembly GCA_963971305.1 of Arcuatula senhousia. Taxonomy (NCBI): domain Eukaryota; kingdom Metazoa; phylum Mollusca; class Bivalvia; order Mytilida; family Mytilidae; genus Arcuatula; species Arcuatula senhousia. The sequence continues at coordinate 28,793,370 of OZ020304.1, forward strand.
CTTTTCTTGTTTCATCCAAGTTTCACTGGTGTAATTACCTTTTCGTGCCATTGGTTTTATTTTATGGCTTAAAATTTGTATTTTTCCATGGCCAAAAGCTGTGGTCTTTTTTAATCTTAAAAGTTTCTTTGATTACATGCTGACCTGTGTGTTACCAAACCACCAAGGGGCGGATCCAGAAATATTCAAAAAGAGGGTCCACATACAGTCCAATGTGGATGAAAGCGGGTTCCAAGCCTATTCTAATAAAATTACATCTTAGGAGGAAAGAGTGTTCTCATCCCAAGAACAACCCCCTAAAACTGATCTGCAACTGCTCAAAATGTGCATATTTCAGACAAAATTTCATATGGTTAGGAAGCTTAAGTTTGATGAATGATAAAACTTAGTCTTTTAAAGTCTTTGGTGAGTCTTAAACTTGTGGTTCAGCATTTTCATAAGTTGTTTAAATATGAGGAGGATTTTTAATTTCCGATAAAGACCTCTTAGCAATATACAAGAACAAATCTCATATAGGTTTGAGTCACAGAAGTACTTATTTCATATACCTTTTTACCATTTGCAACGAGATAAATCTTAAAACATTCCAATCTTTATCTTATTTGCAATATACCCAACAGGAGGCCAAATTCTTCGCTGCATATATTTACAGTCACGAATTGTGTTTATGTTAAAATCTTTAAAAACGAGACAGAAAAATCCATTAGGATTACCTGACTTAGATTTTTGTTTCAAATTGGATTAACTGTAGATAAAGTTTGTCCAAACTTTGGTGACTCTACCATCACATGTTCATAGGAAACACCGTCATGTTAATATTTGCTGTCAAGATATATTTTCTTTTGACGCTGGTTTGTTATGTTGTTTCTAAACCTAAAGATGAACTTTATAATCTCTTAATTATTGTGTTGATATGAACTGATGAAAGAACCTAACTTTATATATTTTTCTTGTAGACCTAAAGTTATGTTATTTGAAATCAGAGATAAATTATATTTACAAGTATAGAATCAGAATAAGATATTATATTGAAGCAAAATCAAAACAATTGATATCAGAGACAAATTATATTTATCCTTTTTTATCCTGACGTAGATATGATTCTTCCACCAGTCTCATTTAAATCAAACATTCAATGTCGCCCCCCTTTTTTGCTATGTCCGCTGGCCGCTCGTTCAGGCAATGAGGGGGGGGGGTCGCGAGGTGAAGGTCTGCATTTAAATTTGACTGATTCTTCCATGTATTAGCCATTTGTTTTTGGTCCTGCTACATTTGTATAATAAAAGGTTTTATTTGTTTGGTTGAATCTTTTGTTGTACCAAGCCCGTTTTTTGCTGAAGCAACTTTTTAAGCCACAGACATTCAAAAGTCAAGGCCAAATGATTGGGATCTAGTTCTTGCAGTCTTTTATAAAAACATCTTTTTATTAAGATTTCCTCTTGACCTAAGACTTGACCACTTATTGACATAAATTATGGTGCAAAAATGACAGGAATAATGTGAATGCAAGTATTGTAGTTTTTTGTAAAGCTTCTGCATACCAATTTTCATATAAAGCTTTAAAGTTCTTAAGATATACAGAGGCCTCTAAAACATTTAAATACAATAGATGTGTTAATCTATGTATACTAAAATTCAAAATTCATGAACTTCACCAAAACTCTAAAAATATAGAAGTTCCATAAAACTGTATTAAGACTTCTGAAGCAATTTATGTCTCATTAGCTTGGCTGTGGTAACAAGCAATACTGTGAGCGAGCTCACAAAAGGATAACCCGCTTCATATTGGACTCCGTACTGTAAAAAAAAATCTCTAGTCCGATATCTCCCCTCGATGATAACCGAGAGCAATACAAATTCTTCATGCACATCTGCAGTAATGTACTTCCTCCATGTAAAGTTTCATCAAGCAGTTTAGTAGGAGTTGTGCTTACGGTGTCTCCCATTGAAAGTCTAAGACCAATTATCTCCCCTGAATGATGGCCGAGTGCGATGAAAATTCTTCATGCACATCTACATATGATGTACTTCCTTCATCTTAAGTTTCAGCAAGCTTTAGGAGGAGAAGCACTTACGAGTTATGTGGACAGACGGACGGACAGACAGACAGAGAGGGTGTCTCCTATATACCTCCCCCCAACTTTGTTTGCAGGGGTGTTTGCAGGAGTATAATAAGTTGTACCGTCTTTAACACTTATTTTCCAAAATCAAGATACTTTTGACCCAACATTGAGCTAGCTTTAAGATTCAATAGGTATAAAAGAACCCTTTCATTCTGTTTGTTTGTTAGGGTTTAACACCCCTTTTTGACTCACCTGGGTCATGTAAGGTAGTCAGTTTTAATGGTGGAGGAAACCACAAACCTTAGGCAGGTAACTGACAAACCTAATCACATACTGGCGTGGAAGTCCCTTTTCTGCAAATTACAAACAGGACTTGAACACCACCTGAGAGGTGATCGGCTAGTGATCAACAGTGTCGTATTTAAACCTGTGCCTTTAATAGACCACTCAGCCACCCAGGCCTCCCCTTTCATTTTGGAAACCAGCTAAACCAAACTATTTTCTCATTGTTGAGTGAAAAACTATGGAACAAGTGGCATCATCTTTTGCAGAGTTTTTAATTGGAACTGCATATTTAGGCTTGAATATGACATCCTTTGATTAAAAGGTGTATGATCGACTTCCAGATTCAGAAGATCTGCTTTAATACAAATGCAAACCAAAGGTGTTATTTGTTGGGCATAAAATTACACAACATAATTTTTTGTTTATATGTTTTAATTTCAGTAAAATAAAGTCCTCAATACACTGTTCTGAGGAATACACATGATCCTACACAAATAACAACAATATGTGCAGGGATGAGATACACATGTAAATAAGGACAACAAATGTGTGTAATACACATGTAATATGGGATTTGAAGGACTCTGCCAAAAACAAAATGGTAAATTGAGCATTTTTACTTGATTTTTTTTTCTGGCAAGAAGGAAGTTTAGATTTGATATATAGAAAAATAACTATTTTTTTTATGTGATTTGATATTTCTTCTAAAATTGTGGCAGTACATGTACATATAAACAATGTGTACATATATCTTAGGTTTGAGTAATAACTGTAGTCTTTGTCCTTATTTGCACTTTCTCAGGAAATGAAATAGTTTGATTGCAATGAAAAAAAAAAGAAAACAAAAAAAAATCACATCCTTTAACTAAGTCAATGTTCTCTATAATTTTTTGACATAAATAGATCAACAAATTTGAATATTAGCATAACAAACATGCAAATACATAAAGATTAATAGTGAAATGAACTTGGATGGACCAGCAACAAAAATAGGATACAAACTTGTATAAAACACATGAATAGCACAACCTTCTATTATGTAAAGAACATTATCAGTTTGACATGATTGAGAGAATTGAAATTATAACAGTTGTTAATATTAATTTTTTTTCTGACATGTATAAAATTAAAAATGTACACTAAGCATTTCTTTAGAATTTTCTTAATTTCTATCAAATTTTAAGCAATTCTGCCTTAAAATTTCTTCTTAACTTGGCCATTTCAAAGATTACGAGTTGACATATGAGAAAGCCAAAAGTCATCAACAATAATGATTACATTTAAAATACAACAAGAATATTTCATAGTTTCTATTTTTACTTCAGAACATTTTTAAATGTATTTTTAGAACATTAAAAACAATTTAGAACAACCACAAATAGCAGGTGGACAATTTCAACAGACCTAAAAATTACAACCCTAATTATAAAGAAACATCATACTTCATTCAGCAAATCATGATATTCTTAATTGAGAAACCCAATTCAATGAGATCACTGATCCTATTTTTGTTGTGGTTACATTTATGACAATCTATATAAGAAAATGACAAAAGTTACAAAAATAATTTTTGAGTTTTTTTGGTAGCATGTTCAATGATTTTTTTCTACATAAGTAAAGTAATCTGCATTACACAAATACATATTTATACTATTCTAAGCTGAAAATGGATTTCTTACAAAATGAATGTTTTTAATGTATCATCAAGGCAACAATTACTAATTTGTATCATATCATGAAATTTTCAACTCTCATTCCATAAAAAGATGTGAATTTATTGTAAAATCACAACACTAAAAACTCTTAAACTTTAATCTTAAAATAAAACAACATAGGTTTTTGTAGACCCAATTCTGTATATCAAATAACACAGTCAAATTTGAAAATTTTACTCAATTTTAATGTCAAAATATGTTTTTCCAAAATGAAACTTTGCTATTACTCTTTGCAAATTTGTTTGTTTTTGCATGATTTTGACTTGTATAATTTCACATCTTTTTTTCTCTCACAAAATAAAGAAAATACAACCTGGACTAGACATACAACTTTAAACAAATACCAAGAACAATGCATATATATAACAACTCATTGCTATTGCTTTCTTGATATGTTCCAACCTTAAATTTGACCTTGAAAGGTCATTTATCAATTTGTTCCAAAATCTCCTTTCTGGCCAAGAATTATAATTTAAAGAAACAAGAAAACAAATGTTTTTATATTTAGATTCACTATTAAAACAAAAGTTAAAAGGTTTTTTGGATATTGAAGGTTTTACTCAAGGTGTAGAAAATATTTAAAATGCAAAAATACACATTGCCTTACATGCATAGGCATCATTTTAAACAAATATCTAAGTAAGGTCCACTACATTAAGTATAAATCAGTTGGTTCTTATCAACTGGTTTAGTTGAAAATGAAAATATTCTATAACACTAACCAATCTCTCTTAATGCAATTTTATTGCGAAAAAAGAGAGAAATTTTCTTGTAATTATTTTTTTTTACAATACACACATTAGATAATTAGACAACAACAATAAGAATATAAAGCTATATACAAAAAGTTTTCAACCGATTTAGTTCTTACAGCAAAATAAATAAATAGATTAACCTTTGGTTCAAGTTTAAACATACAAGAAAAAGAAGAAAAAAATACAAAATTTGCAAACTGGTGGGATTTTCCTAATCCCATTGGTATTAAGTGGATTGTACTGGAAATTATCTTATTTCACAAAAAGCAACAATTTTAAATCTTAAGAATTCCTTCCTATTTTTGGAGGAGACTGAACAACAAAAATACTTCAAATTAAACTTTACTACTAAATTTGTAAAATTGGGGGGGGGGGGGGGAAAGAAAGTAAAATGAAATTATAGTTACAGAAAATTAAAAGAGTGTTATAGTTCATAAAACAGAGGGTTTATTGTTTATGGAACATTTTTTTTCAAGCTTTTGTGAAAAGAAGCATTTCCATTTAAATTTTTGAAGTTATTATATCTCAAAGACACAGATTTGCATCTTCGACATAGTCACACAAACAAATACATTTTGGCACAATTTATCAACAACATTAAGTCTTACCTGATGTCAAAATGTATTTTGAAAACATATTGACTTCCCTTGTTGAAATTCCTGCATGAATTATCATTTTATCATTATAAATGTTTCCCAACTCTATCAAAAAATATAATTTTGTGATTGAAAGTACATTTTCTTCAACATATTAATAACCATGATTTTATGATGTAGGTTTTTTTTGTATTTAAAAGATAAACTTTTAATATTTCTTTTCTATTGAATCTAAAATCAGTTAAGTATTTTGGTCAATTAAAAATTCAAATACAAAATAAATATCTAAAAGTATAGCATTGTTTTACAAGTAAATCAGTATTGAAAAAAAAATTATCCTCGACATTGACAAAACAATGATAAAAATTTATCAAACACCTTAATGATATTGGTTTTGTGCATAAAAATCAATTTCTAAAAATATGTTTATAAAAGCATCTATTATAAAACCAGCATGACCAAAATTATGTAAAATGCAAAATAAATGGTTATTCCCCTGAGAAAAAAATATTTCTAAGGAGCATTTAATGCTAAAACTTTCATAAGATTTAGAAACCCTAGTATTTTTGAGGTATTTCATTTTTTTAAAAAAGGTGCAAGGTTGGTTGGTATATGCAGCAAGCAAAAATATGACGAATAAAGAATGGTATGTGTAAAATGTTGCTTTTCTATGCAAAAATGACATTTTTAGCTTGTAGTTTTAGTGTTTCACTTTTATTGATGAAAATCAATCACTGTTTTCAATAATTAGTTTTTATTAGAAATTACATATGTTATAAAATAAATCCCAGAAAAAAACTGTTATCGTATAAAGATTTATCGTAAATATCATTACATATAAAATCAAAATTTTTCATATTTTTATAAAAGACAAAAAAACTCTATTAACAACTCAGAATTTTCAACAACCAAGATTTTAAAAGTAAACGGTCTTAAAAAAAAATTTATTTGGTAAAAAATCTACATAAAAAAAACCAAAAAGCCAGCTCTCTGCAGTTTGATATGTTTTTGTAATATTAAAAAAAAAGCCAGTTGAACATATATACAGCACAACACTAAATCATTTCCATTTAGTTACAAATCAGGTCTTTAGTTTACATATTTTGATTTAGTTATATAAAAGCATATGAAGCTACATGCAGTTATGTATGTCTCTATGATAAAGAACATTATTTTGTTTTTTATAATACAACTGAATGAACATACACCATGACACATTAAAATACGGTTGATCACATGGTCACACTTATATGCAAATTAAAGCTATTTACAACAAAGGGGTTTTCCAGAAGTTGGAAAATAGCACTTTCATTGTTACTGACCACTTCATGAGTATGGGTCTTTTTTTCTCAATCAACCCATGACACATGTGAAATAAAATCTTTTTTTTTAATGATTTTAAACTCAATTTTACTTCATGTTTTATGAACAATTGAAATGATCATATCCATATCTTACAAACAAGGGTCTGGAAATTTTTTGAGGTGATTTCGGTCATTTTTGTCCGACTGTATAGAAGTTATAAAATATGAACGTTACAATTACCCCTCCCCCACCTTTTTTCCTTGGCCTCCCTTGAAATCCACCTTTTAAATCCATAAAGGCAGTGTTTGTTTGTGTATTACATTCCAGACGTTGAATTTTATATCCAAACCACGTTTTTATTTCAGGTAAACATGGTAAAGGTTCTTTGTAGTTAAAAATTTCTAAAATGTTTTCAATATAAACAAAACACGTTTCATGTAAAAAGTGAAAGTGAAAGTAAGACACCCGGATGTAGATAAATTGGGATCACTCGTTCTGAATCTTTACAAAATAAACATATCAAATGTACATAAAGTATGAGAAAAGTGACTTTAAATATGAAATTTGTAGCAATCATTGTTTGTATTAATATTAAAACAATCTGTACAGTGATTTATGAATGAATGTTTGCAAAATAAATATTTTCTCCGCACATGCGTAATCAAACACCATCTTTATCTAAAATGTAAACAATATTAATTTGGTGTGCACATGTTTTAATAAATACTGAATATAATGAGAAATTTCTTCTAAATAAACAAAACGGGCTTCTCAGGACAGATTTGATAACATGAGTTGACTCATTTAATTTTAACCATAGGTAAATACAGTGTCCATGGTCAGACAGGTGTGACCAATTATCTAATTAGCGTAACCCCACGGCTATTCTCACCTGTTTGACACCTGCTTGAGGTGTTAATTATGAGATTAATGACCACAAGACCGGATGCTCAGGAAGATAATTAAACAATTATATGACCGATAAGCAAAAAATGCTTACAATAAAATTTTAAAATGTCCGATTGGGAGAATTTTTATTCGGTCATTTTGGACAAAATTTCGGTCATGTCCGGCAAATATGACCGTTTCCAGACCCTTGCTTACAAATAACATTGATAAGATATCCTTTCATTTACAATCCATTTCCCCCCAGAAACTGCTTCCCTTTTTAATACTTTTTGCTAACTACCCATATCATAAAATTACATTTATGCTTTTATAAAATTACAAGATACATGTATAATCTTAGGCTAATTTTCAACTGATTAAGTTTTTTGACAATTTCTATCAATAATGACTGGATGACCTTTGAACAGTTCTGATGATAAATGATTTAATCATAAAAAAGTTAAAATGTTGGTTTAAGTATAAAACTATATAATATATACACACATAATTGATTATGGTGAACCTTTCTCCTTATTTGCCCCTAAATCTTCGTTGATTTACTGCGTATGAAGGTGGACAATGAAAAATTTAAAATACAGCAGTATGATTTTTTCTCGAATCTTAAGACTTGATACATGTATATAAAATATTATGTATATCTTATCAATATTCAGGATACACTATTTTAAAATATTTTTTGTGTTATAAATGTGTTACCCATCAATAAATCATTCTTTTTATGAAACATTGGATGACATTAAGAGTACAATGTTCAATAACCAATGAAATTCAAGAACAAAAATCTGTGCTCTGCTATTCACACCAATCAGTTGTCGTCTGCTAATCTTTGGTGTCTATGCCTCTTTTTCATCCTCCATACACCAAAGAGTGCATTCTCTACCTATATCACATTTTGACTCTATAGCTAACCTCAAAGTACATCACAGTAAATGAACACATGAGATATAACATATAAATGATAGCACAAGGACGATGAAAAATATTTCAACATTACATACATTTTTCTTTTTTATGACCTAAATACAAGACAAGGAATTCACAACAATTCAGTCCTATTTCTGAAAGCAAATTCTTTGCCTTTACATTAGGGTGACTCATAAAACTGCTCTTACGAAAACCATCAGCACACTTATGAACATTATTGATATAGATGACAAAGTATTGGCAGAATTTCCATCTTTCTGTCCGTGTGCTGGTCTTTGAGTGTGTCCTGGTCTCTGTGTGTATCTTGGTCGTTGTGTCGTAACTTTAACGTCATACTCTGGGCCGAAATCGAATTGATCTGGTTTCGACTTATGCTTGTCATCTCCATGTGTTGGTTTAGGATGCTTCTTTTTATTCCATTTGTTCCATGAATTGTAATCTTCGTCATCACTGTTGTCTGAGCCGTCACCAGATCCACTTCCTTCGTCACCACTTCCTGGTTCTAGGTCATCACCACTTCCTTTCTCCAAGTCGCCACCACTTCCATAATCCACACTGCCCTCTACTGGATCTGAAAAAGTAAAGTAATACACAATATTACATCTGTCTTATAGAACCACATGATTACATCAATTCAAACTATTGTAATATTGTCTAGGACCATGTGAACGTCTAATTTTCACAAGGTTCTAATATCCAGATCAAGTTTTTATCTTTTTTGAAGCATTTTTTAATGCATGTGATTATTCTCTTTTTTTCATTTCCATGTGAAAATATTTCAAATACAGAGTAAAATCTAACTGATTAGCATTTACATAAAGGAAACTGATTTGAGAATATAAATTTCTATTATTTTCATAGATATATGTAAAAATAAATTCAATCAAGTTCAAAAGTGTTTTAATTTCTACTGATAAAAATTTTCATTTTATATAAGCCTGTATCAAGTAATTGCACCTAGTGCAGAAAAATAATCCCTTTTCGTCTCTTTGAAGTGGGCAGTATATCATCTCAACTTTTAACAAATAGTGCTTTTAAGAGCCATTTACATTTAAATTATGACTGACACTAATAAAAAATGCCCCTTATACAAGTACATCATTATCCCAGTGACACCTAATTTCAATGTAAAATGAAATGTCATTAAATTATGATGTACTGTTAAGTCTTGAGTCAAAAAAATATTCAATGACAAAACAAATTTAAACAATTTTCAATTGTCAATAGTTCAAAATGGGTACACATAAGTGAAAATGTTTTATCAACTTATAGCAGTCCTTGTAAAAAAGCGTGTAAGTACTTGCAATTTTATGGACTTGAATTATCTTGGTTTTATGGATCAATAAATTTGTTTTGCTTTTTTGGTTCTAAAGTGTAATTTTTATGCCCTATCTACAAAGTAGAGTGGAATATAATGTTCAGATCCGTTTGTCCATCCGTCCCAAATGTTGTGAGATGGGGCATTATGTCTTTTGGACATATTCTTGTTGTTTGTTAATGTGGATAAAACTTTTCGGGGTAGTCACAAAACTATTGATAAGCAACAACCACTAATGATCCTTGTTGGTTGTTTTTTTAATTTTAACTATTTTTTCATGATTTGGTTATTAAACCAAAGAAATCATTTCATTAAGTGTGTGTGTGTTGGTATTTAACACCCTTTATCGATGTACCTGGGCCATGTAGGGCAGTCAGTTTTATTGGTGGAGAAAACCAGAGTACCAGGAGAAAACTATCAACCTTGGGCAGGTATCACATACAGTTTGGGAAGTCCCTTTTTTGTTAAATACAAACGGGACTCAAACACCACCTGAGAGGTGATTGGCAAGTTACCAATAGTGTGGTATTTTTACCAGCGCCTTAGACCACTTGGCCACCCATTTCATTACGTTAACCTTCATTTATATAAAACTACCTGCAGTGACAATGTAGGCAACGTCACCCCCTTTGTAGGCCGTGTTGAGTTTATCCGTGATGATTCTGAGCTGAATCTTCTGTTGTTCGATGATATAATTGGCCTCGTTTACATCTACCGACACTTCTGGGTTATTTATTTGATTGATGACACCATCTTTTTGGACCTCCGCCACATATCTGTAGAGACGATTAAAAATTAATAGCATTCATTTATAAAACAAGAATTGCACACATTGCAACTGTTGTGCAACAAGGCAAAGCAAATATTTCATCTCATTTCTTGTCTTCACAGTTAAATGTGTTAGTAGCATATAATTAATTGTTTTTTGGTTTTTTTTTAATTTGATGCATAGCAATATGTTATCTTTTCTACCTTTCATTACTAACTACTACATATTTTCTTCTATAAATTTTATGGTCATCTTTGAAAAAATACAAAATTGACTTGTCTAAAATTTGCAGGAATATAAACAAATCCCTTAAAGACGGCAGGATTTGTTAAACAGAAAGTAGATTAGCACCATTAAATTGAAGCTCAAAATATGGGATTCCATATTAATGCTGCATACCAAATATCAAGAGGTTGTGATTTGTAGTGGCTAAAAAAACTGTTATGAACATATTTATCCCATCATGATCCACTCACCCCCTTTTCTACCATTTTGTGAATAACAGTAAAAAATTCTTTGATTAAATTAGACCATGGCATTGAAAATATATTTTTTTCAACAAAGGTGTTTTATTCTGAATGCAGGCCTGATATATTCAGTTAAATCATTGAAATTTATGCAACACAGATGTTACATTAACTATGGCCTAGGGATTCAGACAAACATATCATTTAAACAAAACATGTTTGTATCACATGAAAGAATGCAGACCACTCTTGTAACAGTAGATTATTAATTGCTACCAAGCAGGACTGTGAAATATTTATCTGTTCTTTTTAAAGAAATTTAATGGAAAAATGACAAAAAGTTGTTGTAAGCATTTTTTTAAAAATTAAAACAAGAGAAGGATTGTGTTTTGCATGCATTTTTTTCTTTGAAATTTTCAACTAGTTGGATAATTAAGTACTAAATGACAGGTCTTTAATTTTTTGGTAAAAATCATGTGCCCTTTGTTTTTGTAGTTTTCAAGGCTTTTCATTTTGTTATCAAGCATCCTTTAAGTTTGAATGCACAACACAATTTAGATGCATGTTTGAACTTTGCCCCTAACTATACAGCAGGATTATAATTACGGTAAGAATGTTTTTTTTTTTTTTTTTTTCAGTTTTAAATGAATGTTTGAGAATCAATTTTTGAACTTGGCATAATCCCAGTACAAACCTTGCTCTATCCTGTCCATTCCAGCACTCATCATCATTATCTGGTTGTGCAGCAATTTTCTCGTCATTACACACAGAGTAAGGCAACTGAATCCAGAAATCTTTGGCTGTTTTAACCTTCTCCTTAATATCTCGTACCAGTCTATCAAGACTGGTTCCCGCTGCTGTGGTCGGTTTTACATTCTTGTTACCAGAGGGAGGTTTGTATTGGCCGACAAAATGTTGTTCATAAGGATTTTTGTCTTGTCCTGATTCTGGAACAATTTCTCCAGCTCCATAATTGATTTTGGTTCCTTCTGGGTACTTTGTGCTGTCTGCTTGCACATTGCCAGGATTTGATTGGTGGGTTGAATCATGGTGGGTGGAGTTATCTGCTGACCTTTTACCTCTGAGTCCAGGTTCCCCTGCCTTCCTTGGTGGTTGGCCACAGCCTTCAAACACCTGAAAAAGATATAAAAGCACTATTTATATTTCATATCCAAGCATTAAAATTAGAACAGGTCAAAGACAGAAATGGCCTGGTTTCATTCAAAATGAATTAGGTTAGCAAAAAACCTGAAAACCAACCCACAATATTGGACCTCATAATACCAAATATGAAAAGGCTGTGATAAGTAGTAGCTTAGAAACTGTTATAAAAGTTTTGTACCATTGACCAATATTAATTAATGGGGTATTGACAACTTGCCCTCTATGTGAAGGAAAAACAAAAGTCCTGATGATGGAAGTGCAAATGAAACAAACTGAAGCAATGTAGAAGGAAATTCAATTAAAAAGACCCTAAACTTCATCCCAATGCCAATATTAACCAATTTGTATGCATTAAAAATTCATAACAAATAGCATTCTATCAATATCTTATTAGGTCAGCCTTTATTTCAGCTTTCTGGCCTACAAAACTTGGAAATCCAAGCCAATGCCAATATCATATAACGGTATAATCTTCATGACCATCTAATGGTACATGTTATAAATGTTAAGCTTTCATCTCACTCCAAAAACACAAGGTCTCGTATATCTATATTAATTCCAGATTATACATACTGACATTTAGTCCAAAGAATTATAAAAACTTGATCCTTACAATTCATTAAACACCTTGAAAAGAAACCTTCAAAAGGCTTTTGTCAAGTTCGTAGGGTTAACCCCCAAATTTTCAAAAGACCAGATCAATAATAACGACTGACAAAAATATTAATGATGACACAGGCTGCCCAAGAATATGCACTTAAAGGTACTATCAATATCGTTTATTTTGAAAATAGATCGAAGACTCAATTGGCAAGAATTCAATGAGGTTTATCTTAAGATCTTAAAATTCTGTAGTAGTACATGGCTGAAAGCACCTGTCAGACAGCTATTTAAATCATATATTCACTTCTTTCTAATAAAAGATCCCACCCTTACATGTGATAGAGCACACACAAAGGCAAAAAACCCATCCAGTTACCTTATAACCTAAGGATAAGACTGATTAAGCGATCTGCAGTGCTTAACAAATCCATTGTGTTGTAGTTTAAGACGATTTCCTTCTTAAAATTGAATTAACAGACCTGTTCAATATTATGGAATGTTCTTAATATATTTATTGGGCATCGATCTAGAAAAATATGTGCATGTAGCTGTTATCTGTCTTAGAAAATATGACTCATGAAAGTGGATTGGCATTGTTTTAAATACTGAAGAGAGTTTAAAATAATTCCAGGCGTCTGATAATATTTGAAATGTTTATTTTTTTTTTAAGTTTGATAGGTGCATTGCAATAATTCCAGACCCCTTATAATATTTGATACAAGTGTTTTTTTGTTTTTTTTATAAAGGATAACTTGTACACAAATGTACTGACAAACTTGAGCCATTAGGGAGAAAAATTAACTAGCATCTATCCATTCCTGTCCTTTTTAAAATATAACATCAAGTACATGACCAAAGTAATAAGACACTAAACTTTAGAATACACCAAAATCAAAGCAGAGAATCAGAGAAAAAGTTAATAATTCAAATCACACTGCAAGAACACATATTTTTGTTGATAGAATTTAAGACTTTTTTAGGGTTAAGACCTTCTTCTTATAAAATATTCACATTACCACCAATTCATTTAAAACATCAAAAGAAAGTGTTATCTAATAACTTATACATGCGGTCACATAACATTTTTCTCTAAATCATTTTTGTTTGTCCTAGCTTATGTATAAGATCTTATTTCTGCTTATTATACAATGAATAAAAGATATTTGAAAAAATGAATAAAGAGAATGCACTTCTTTGTTGGGAATCCCTTTGAAATTATAACCTCTGATATGGTTATATATGGCATTAATATTAAGATGGACACCTTTTAAAGCCCTATCTGCAATTTTCATCGACTCGCAAACAAAGATTATTCTATTCAGTATTGCTTCTGTCCCATTTAAGGAGAACCTTAAGAAAAATGTAAAAACTATTTAACTAAATCTTAATACAGCTGTAAATGTCGAGTATTTAAAAATTCAAAAAGCGAAAAAAAATATTTTATTATTTGAAATCTCAATTTAATTGTCATAAGATTTGAATGGATAGGTAAACACAGTCCATTAAGAAAGAGAGACAAAAATGTCGGATGATTCATCAATCACTTAGCCTTTACATAATAGAATTGGGTCAAAAACAGTTTGAAAAGAAGACATTTTTTGTCCTGGTACTTTTTGTATCAAAATTGAATAAAAGTTTAAACAGAGGGAACAAATTCATTGAATATGCAAATAAAGGAATGTTTAATAAGTCAATATGTGTACACAGTTGAGGTTATGACCCTATGAGGAATGTAAAGGGTTTCCTATCTTAAAAGATACAAATAAATAAACCTGTACATGTGTAATGTTTAGTATTCTTCTTTCTTTTTAAGCAGACAAGAAGAAAATTTACTGTTTATTACATACATGTATTAAACGAATAAATGAACGTCAAAAGGCAAGTTAATCCCTTGGTGAACTAAACATAGGTATTGCTTTCCTAAAACAAAAGAAACCATTTTTGGTCCCTTCCAAAATGTCAGCATCTTTGTAAATGGTGTCATGAGAGAGTTTAAAAAAATTTTTAAGTGATACGCTATAGCACTGACAATGCTTCATATCCTTTGAAGTAGATGACTAAAGCATGCTTTTTGGCTAGTCCTGGAAGGTGGTGGATCCTTTATTTTTTTTTCTCATGAAGATTTTTTATTAATTTAGCTCTGAATCCTGACCCCTCCTTTTTTTTGGTCTGCAGTACACTCTTTTTCAAAAATTTTGGGATCTGCTCCTGCTGGATTAATTTCACTTGTGAAATCTGACCAAAAATTATTGAAACTACACATGTTTAGAAATTGTGAAATCGATAAAACTTTCTGCAACTTTGTAAAGGTGAGACAATAAATGGAAAAGTCAACTCTTTTAAAACATTCTATCACTCTCCATTACATCATTTTTCTTTTCTGGGTAATTACCCCTCTGTTAATTAAATCTTGGAAATGGAAAAGCAATTACGAGGAGTGTGAAATGATATGCATATAACTGCAGCATTTTAGGATTGACATAAGATGTCTATTTTGTTTGGCTGATGTTTCTGCACTCTGTTTACAACTAAAGATGCAGTAATTAAAACTTTGGAATAAAGTTACGTAATGGTTAAGCTATATATAACCAGCCCGATGCTGCGAGTCTGAGAGTTTAAAACCACACGTCTTGGTTATTTCTTTTTACTAGAGGACCCCTATAAGCACTTTTGATTTGAAAATGGTAGGAAATACAGAAAGCCCAGGACAATTGCCTAGCAACCTTTTGTATTTTAGTTTCCCTTGCTTTCTTAGTTTTTAGAGAAAAACTAGCATTGTGTCTCCTATAATAAGCTTGGTACATTTTTTTGGGAATTGTATCAGCAGCAATATGTTGTTGCTCTTATGATTCATAAGCTTACAAATTTTCATGGAGTTCTAACTTGCCCATTTTAAGAAATCTGCTGAAACTCAAAAGATGAGCTGCTGTTTCAAGTATACAAACAGATGGCAGACAGACAGAAAGACATAAAAACTTTATGTCCTGCAACTTTCAATGGTGGGCTGTAAACATAGCTTTAGAATAAAATCCTTTTAAATCCCAGATTATTGACTAATTTTTAATAATTATTGAAGTTAACACACACAAAAACATGCTCCACCTTAAAACTTAAGTACTTTAATCAAATACAAGAAATGCTGCCTCATTAAATTGCATGTATACTTAGAAGTATTAGCTGGCCCCCACCCAAGGAAGCATATTTTTGTAATAATCTGAAATTACGCTATAATTTGTATTAATTACAGCAATCTTATACCACAAATAGCTTCTTGAAACGCAATCCACCCTTAATTTAACAGGGGTATTAAAATGCTTGTTCAAAAATCATTAAAATGAAAAGAATAATTATTTTTAAAATAAAAATTCTATTTTGATAATTATAATTTGTTTATCAAATGGAAAGGTTATAAAACAACCTTTCAGAACAATGAAACAAAAACATGAAAAACCTCAATATAAATCAATTATCTAAATTATCGTTTGCCAAAATAAAATTTAATATGAGCATTTAAGACTGCTCCTGATGCAAGTTCTCAAGAACTTAAGACATATATTTGGTATATCTTATCTTTTAACCTGTCTGCAAAAATCTACATTTGAAACACATTCCCTTCCAATTTGATTGAATGTGCAGACATTTGCATGATATTGAATGCATTCTATCTAACTTTGCTGTGTGTTGAATGCCAAGAGTTTAGGCACACACCTGAATGGAATAGTGATAGAGTGATTTAATGGCTTAAAAACTTCTTTAAATGTGGCATATACTGAAACATAGTCTTTTTAATTAAAAGTTTTTATTTTCTGTTATTATAGTCCAATATTTCAAACTTTAAAATGAAAATTTAATTGTCAATCAAGTTACTTCTGACATGTTTTAAAAGTTGTAGAAACAGAAAATTTTATAAGCATCTTATCGTTTTTTCAGCATAAAGAAAACAAGTTACCTCAAAACAGATATCATAATTTAAAGTTATAAAGAATTTGTGTTTATTTCATCATGCTTTTCAAAATTTGAGATTGATCATGCCAGTTCTGTGGTTTTTTTTACTACCTTTTTGGGCAGAGACCTATGTAGTCATACAGCTATCTGATTTTTCACGTTTTTTATATCATCTAGACGTGGACGAAGCAAACGAACAAAAGTGATAAGTTTCAAGTTGGTGAAAAACAGATCTTTCTTTATTTTAGTGCTTAGATTTAGCTCTACCTTTTAACACTTTAGGGATTTGATTTTAATTTGGGAACAAAAAGATCATTTTATCATTTTTTTGTTTGTTTGGTTTTGTTGTTGTTGGGTTCAATCACATGAAGATGATTTCATGATGAAGACCAAACTTTAAGAAACTAGCTTAAACAAGTGTCTAATCTTAATGGTCAAGTACACGTAGACCTTATAAAACTTATTCAGCTTCTATTAGATAAAGCCAGCAGACTTGACATTAACAATGTTCTAGCATTTTAACATTTAAAGCGTGATCTTAAAAGGACATCATGAAAGGCATTTTAATACAATCTTTTAAGTGTTCATGCATCATAAATTTCTTCTTAAGAGAGACACATAAACTGAATTTTTATCATTTAAATGTATTTTTAATCAAATAAGTGAATTATTACAATTTTTAAATCTGATAATGAGCACTAAGGGTATGCCTTTAAATTTAAAGTTGAAACTTATGGGGTATTAAATGAAAGGGGCTTATGGCTCACTTACAAGTCACATCTGCCCTTTAAAGAAGATGGTTTATGTTAATGTTTGTTCAAACATATTAAAGCTTTATAAAGTTAAGCAATACACACGCATAAAAAATGCACTAAGAGTGAAGCAGTGACATTTAAATCGTGGAGTGCATGCATATGTTGATAGTTGAAAAAAAAATCATTAAAGAAATTGGTTAATAACAAGAGCTAGAAACCATTCAGTGAACTAAATGCATGGAAAGGACCCTATAAACCCTTACCATTCTTTGAATGACACTATGTGTTACAACACTTAATTTGGATAAATCAGATATGCTAAATAAAGAATTTCTAACAAAAATAACATCGGGAGCTTTCTTTCCGCCTATCCTTCCATTCAATACAATCCTACGCACAAACATTTTTCCCTATTTAGCGATAAGTTTATAATAACCACATTCTGCGTCAAGTTGTCCTTCATTCCTACACCAAAAGTATCTTCCCACCTGACCTCATAGTATAAAAAATTTATCTATTTCTGAAAATTCTAAATTCAGATATCTCACAATGAAGCGACAGACTTTGCATTAAAACCATCATTCCCTTGCTTTTTTAATTGACAATTTTATTTCTCCCATAACAATTATAACATCATTTGGACCTGAAGTTTTTACTGAATCCTTTTACTGTGACAATGATTTATGTTCAGAGTTCCTACTGCTCTTGTTTGATTAATAAATAACATGAATCTGAAAGAGGGATGGATCGATAAATCTAAGTATCTGTAAGGAGCTGACCAAAACTTTTATCCATAATGAACCGTTGCAATGTGTGATATTGTAAAAATATCAATTCAGGAAAATTGAAGCAAAAGTACATTGAGATGTCTGCCAAAATTCATTGAAGACAGTATTTTGAAACATTTTTTTCTTTTAACATGAAATTTTTTTCTAAGAACCAAAACTCTCACTGACACCTTATGATTGAAGTATGATCAAAAACTGTAATTGTGACAATCAATCATGCAAATTTTAACATAATCAAGCAGTTTCTAAGAAAAAAGTATCTTCTTTTGATATTGCAAATTTTATGATCTGTTGCAGATTCAGTGAGTGGGATCAGTAGGTGTGAAACTCCTTTTCTATCACTTTGGTCTGGTTGGGATAATAATGATATTTTTTTTTTGGTGGGGGGGAGAGTTCACTTCATGGATGTGTTTGTTGTGCTAATACAAACCCTATCTCTGACTGTTATGCTGTTCTCTTGTAGTATCATTATAGCGTCAGAAATCTTGACATCGATCGGGTCCACTACAGACTCTATGTTAAATGGACCCTCCAATCTGGCTGCTAACTGCTTCATAGCCTCTGTAAATAGAAAACATAGACAGTTTTGTAAAAGGTTTTTTTTTTTTGGAACAATTAAAATTCCTGAAAAAAAACATATTCATTTTATTCTATTTCAAAAGGCTGTAATTTAAGAGATTGAAAACATGACTTAATTTCTTTGCAAAAATTCAAGCATTTGACATATTATTTAAGAATAAAATATATTGAATTCCAGCAAAAACAAATGATTTATGTATTCTATTTCAAAAAATTTAATTTTTGCATTGCCAGTTGGAGGAAATCTTATACTTTCACTAAGCAGGAACTTCGCATGACTAAGAAATTGCAGATGTATCTTTATTATAAATCATGAGGAATATGGATTCAGTGCTTGTGATTCATTAACACAGGGGCCTTCACTCATTAGTCTATTGTCAACTTCACTATTATCTGGTAAAGACAAGGAAAATGACTGTTAATTATGCTTCAAATCTTAGAGAAAGATAATGACAATTCATTTGTAAATAATGCTGTCATGTGCATGTTTTTACAGTGAAAACTGTCTGAACTAAACCGTGAACAAACCAAAGAAAAACTGTCTTAACCAACTATTTTTCTAGGATTTTTGTTTATTTCTACACATTTTAACCTGTATAAACCAAACATCTGTCTAATATACCAATGCAATTAATAGACAAGTTTTAATGTGCTATCAAAAGTTCTATCAACATTACTGTAAAAAACTTTTTCAATAAATGTTCTCGACATTCACATCAACTCAAGCGTCAACAAATTTTACAGGAATTCTGTGACCGAAAAAAAAAAAACTCTCTCATTTTAGACAGGTTTCAATGCTCTATCAAGAGTTCTATCAACATTACAAAACTTTTTCAATAAATGTCCTCCACACTTCACATCAACTCAAGCATCAACATATTTCACAAGAATTCTGTGGACGAAAAAAAACTCTCAAGAGATTGTCAAGAACGATTTTCCGTACATATCCCCCAACCAAACTGGCAGATCTTTCCCACAGGGTTCCTGATAAATACCTTGGACACTCAATTACATAAGCAATGAGGTGATAAAATTTTAAATAATCAACTAGAACAAAGATCTCTTTGTCTCAAAACTCTGTCACAAGCAAATAAACGATTTTCCTTTTATCTGAGTTTTACATTCTATTCTAATTGCTTTCTGCTGTTCAATAATCAGTCTTTTGTATATAATATTATTAGTGGAATCCCAGGATAGTTTTTATTCAGTTAATTAATCTGTAAAATTACAGCTTTCTTTTCTCTGAAGGGATTGCTCATTTTATTGAAGCGAAAACTCCCCAAAAGGAAGCTATAGTTACAGAATAATGCAATTGATTCCATGTTTAATGCCTCCTTTCATTGCCAGTCAAATACAACTGCCAAACTTTTGTTACATGCTCTTTGGGTGTGAAAATTTAATCTTTCCTTTATAATGTTGTGTATTGGCAGTTTTTCATTAAAATCAATACACAAAACTAATCTAATTTTGGCCAGCGATAATTGGAAAATTCTATTACAGATTAGCGTGTATAGGTAACTAGAAATGTATAACATGAAACAACTTCATTAAATACATGATGCCTATTCATTAACATTGTTTCCTTTTCATCTACAAACTAATCCTCTCTTTCATATAAGATCAATACCATAAAGTTCTTTTTTTCGGAAGTAATTGAATTTGGTAGATTCATTTAACTTGCATATAAACATCAATCCGATCAAGGTCTTATATCTTGTTATAAGAGGCTAATCATTATCCCAAATGAGGACCATTAATGTAATCAAATTTTGCCATTTGCTGTATACCATAATAGCTACATACAAGGCTAAGCTCTAGGAAGTTATTTAGGAGAAAATTGTGTCTACTGCTAATCTAATTACTGTAACCTGAGGATGCACTCTTAGTGATAAAAGCCTCGTTTTGAGCTTTGATTTGCTTTGTAGGAAAATACTGAATGAGGAGTTGGAAAAGTCTTGGATTTACAATAAGACAAATAACTTTAATTTCCAACTCCTCCAAGACTTTTGGCCAAAGTTGGTAAAATCTTTGAAAACTGACTGGGCTCATAGCTAAGACCAGAGGTCCCCGAGGGTAATCACAAGCCTGGTAGTCAGACTTGTCTGACACGAATTACCATAAAATTTCTAATATATTGTCGCTGAAATTTCCGATTGTTAAATTCAAAATTGATGAAAACACCAGGTTTCTTTCCTTGTAATGCACATGGTCGATATCCTCGGTGCTGGATTTGGCTTCCTTGTTCGAACGTTTTGGTTTTGAGTACTTTTCGTTTTCAACTGTTTTGGATTTTGACCTTCCAATGTTCTGGTTTAAATGCTACTGATGAGAGGTTACTCCTTGAAATATCGATATATAGCATATCTAAATTAACCGTTTATACCCGCGTTTTGGTATTTGTAATTTTGAAACCACTAGGCGATAACCGCTGCTGGTGGACCAGAGGTCCCCAAGGGTAATCACAAGCCTGGTAGTCAGACTTGTCTGACACGAATTACCATAAAATTTCTAATATATTGTCGCTGAAATTTCCGATTGTTAAATTCAAAATTGATGAAAACACCAGGTTTCTTTCCTTGTAATGCACATGGTCGATATCCTCGGTGCTGGATTTGGCTTCCTTGTTCGAACGTTTTGGTTTTGAGTACTTTTCGTTTTCAACTGTTTTGGATTTTGACCTTCCAATGTTCTGGTTTAAATGCTACTGATGAGAGGTTACTCCTTGAAATATCGATATATAGCATATCTAAATTAACCGTTTATACCCGCGTTTTGGTATTTGTAATTTTGAAACCACTAGGCGATAACCGCTGCTGGTGGACCAGAGGTCCCCGAGGGTAATCACAAGCCTGGTAGTCAGACTTGTCTGACACGAATTACCATAAAATTTCTAATATATTGTCGCTGAAATTTCCGATTGTTAAATTCAAAATTGATGAAAACACCAGGTTTCTTTCCTTGTAATGCACATGGTCGATATCCTCGGTGCTGGATTTGGCTTCCTTGTTCGAACGTTTTGGTTTTGAGTACTTTTCATTTTCAACTGTTTTGGATTTTGACCTTCCAATGTTCTGGTTTAAATGCTACTGATGAGAGATTACTCCTTGAAATATCGATATATAGCATATCTTAATTAACCGTTTATACCCGCGTTTTGGTATTTGTAATTTTGAAACCACTAGGCGATAACCGCTGCTGGTGGACCAGAGGTCCCCGAGGGTAATCACAAGCCTGGTAGTCAGACTTGTCTGACACAAATTACCATAAAATTTCTAATATATTGTCGCTGAAATTTCCGATTGTTAAATTCAAAATTGATGAAAACACCAGGTTTCTTTCCTTGTAATGCACATGGTCGATATCCTCGGTGCTGGATTTGGCTTCCTTGTTCGAACGTTTTGGTTTTGAGTACTTTTCGTTTTCAACTGTTTTGGATTTTGACCTTCCAATGTTCTGGTTTAAATGCTACTGATGAGAGGTTACTCCTTGAAATATCGATATATAGCATATCTAAATTAACCGTTTATACCCGCGTTTTGGTATTTGTAATTTTGAAACCACTAGGCGATAACCGCTGCTGGTGGACCAGAGGTCCCCGAGGGTAATCACAAGCCTGGTAGTCAGACTTGTCTGACACGAATTACCATAAAATTTCTAATATATTGTCGCTGAAATTTCCGATTGTTAAATTCAAAATTGATGAAAACACCAGGTTTCTTTCCTTGTAATGCACATGGTCGATATCCTCGGTGCTGGATTTGGCTTCCTTGTTCGAACGTTTTGGTTTTGAGTACTTTTCGTTTTCAACTGTTTTGGATTTTGACCTTCCAATGTTCTGGTTTAAATGCTACTGATGAGAGGTTACTCCTTGAAATATCGATATAAAGCATATCTAAATTAACCGTTTATACCCGCGTTTTGGTATTTGTAATTGTAAAACTGTATTAAAATCAGAACTGCAAGCATTAAACAGCCGTTGACATCTATCTTAACAAAGTGATGGAAATAAAAAAAAAAAGAACAAAGTTGACTGTTTCAAAAACCCAACATAACACAACATACTGGGTAGCCAAATATTGTGGGTCAATTAACCAGCACTGCTTTAATTTTCATTCATGAAATTGATTGTGATGTCAAATTATCAGATAGACCCCTGGTTGGCAGTCTGCCTTTGGCAACCATCTCCCTGCTGTTGACAGGGAAATTATCAAAATACAAGCAGAAGAAAGATAAAGCTGTAATTCTATGTAACTAATGGGTTTTCTTCACAAAGGAAAACAAAATTTGCAATGTTAGGAGAAGATTTGAAAAATAAACACCACAACAGACAAGAAATACTGCAGAAATTTGACCCTTTTTGGAACTGTCTGAAGTATTTTACCCCAGTAAAGTAAAGAACATGAATTTGCAAATATATAGATTCAAATCAAATCAATAACAGCATAATTTGTCAAATAACTTAACATTCCAAACCAAAACTACATGTACATGTATTTACAGAATGCCTTGTTCAAATGTGAACAAACCTATTAAACAAATCAAATCAAATTTTAATGTCACAATCCTATGCTTGACAAATGCTTGACCAGACCAGGCATTTATAAACTGACCTCAACCGGAGGTAAACAAGGTCATTCCTGTCATTATCATTTACTTATGTCTGGTAAGGTACAGGCTCAAAAGAAAATTATCAGGTACATAATTGTATAGCAGCGGTAGCTTGGATAAAAAGAACCTAATTTGCCAATAAGCATACAAAACATTCCTTTGGTCATACAAAATGATAAATACACTAAACCTTCTATTACTCAAATAATGATTATCTTTAAATGAAATTAAATGTTAAAAGCTTTTTAGAGAAGATATAATCTAAGAAAATAATGAGCACTAGTCCTATTGTACTTCAACTTCCATAATGTCCGTCTGTGGTTTTTAAATGCCACCTTATTTAAAATGACCTTTCATGACCTTTACGCAGGATATAACTTATTCCGTCACCTACCTTTAGACCTCTTATATATCACCTGACTAAATGACTAATTCTACATGTCAAAATAGTTTAACATAAGAAAAAATACCATCTTTTGATGTGAAGATTTGAGTTTATATTCTTTAACACAATACTAGATCTTAGACAAATTATAATATTGAATATCTGGTACAAGTCTGCCCCTTTGTGGTCATGAGCCATCGACCTTATTAAATATTACTGAACCATTTATAATTTATCTTGAGGACTAATCTGGATGGTTGTGCCGAAACCATATTGGGGGAAAAATAAATCTTACGAAACTATTCAAAGTGGGATTCAATTAGTCATGGTTGTAATGTTATAAGTGTAAAATATTTGATGAAAGGGTTCGGGTTTCCTTCTCCTGCCGAGAGACTTTGTCCTCTACATATGATTTAAACCTGATCTAGACCCAATCGATCTGAACACCTCTAGACTTTTCAGCGTTCTGATTGACAACCTTATCATTCTGAACAATAACTCCAGCCAATCACATCTGGTGCATGAAATGATAATAATGATACCATTTACTAAGCCTTTGATCCTGTTTTGTTTACCTTTGAGCTCCAAACCTCCCAGACCAGGTCTGTTTACACAATGATAGGGAGAACATAGTCGAAAATTATGGGCACATAAATTTTCTTTGATAAACTCTTACAGAAGTACATGAATCTTTATTAGAATACCACAGTAAAACTTTTATTACATATGAACATTTGTTTTTAACTGAAGGGAGGGATTTTGTCAATGTTTTGTTTTTTGTTTATAACTTTATTTTTATTTTTTATGTCAAACATTCAATTTGTTTTGTATTGATTTACATGACAATAAAGTATTATTATGATAAAAATTGTTCCACAACTCCTATGGCAAATATCAGTGGCCAATTCAGAGATGAGCAACTCTAAAACTGAGAAGTTTTTCATTCTGCCCCGACCCTGAATACCGTCTGAACAAAAACCTGTATCTTGTCTACTTGATGAATCCCTAACTAATATACAACCCAATTAAGACTAACATTACTCCAACATTTTAAAAGCAGTTCCAATTTCTACTTGCAAGACCAATTACTTCCTCCAACATTCTCAGCATTACAGAAAACTCTCACATTTACACACGACCCTGCAGATCTATCAATTCATATCAAGCGTAAATCAAATTTCTTTTTCTAGCTTTTAAGTTTACATGATATCATATTTTTTTCTATCTGTTTTTCAACTGTGATATTAAACAGTCTTAAACCACCTCTGAATCAAGAAAGATATTTCAAGATCGAGTATGTTTCAAACAATCTGTTAATTAAAATTACATCTTTGAGTTTGCTGCAGTAATACATTAGGATCCCCACCTTAGCAGATAGCAGAAAGATTTCGATCTGAAGTCAACATGATTTTTTGCCTTCTTGGAACATTGCCGATTTTCTAACAGGGCAATAAGGCTATACTGAAGGGAGAAAACATATCTACCCTTTGAAGTAATTATACAATAGGCAGTAAATATATTGGAGAGATAAAACTTAATCATAATTCTTTGTTTGGTGGCTTTTGGCTATCCCCTGTGTTGATATCATACTAACAAGTGAATTTACTAAGATCTACATGTTTACTATCTAGTCATCAACCTAATTAAATAAGATTGCTGACTTCATTTTGGTTGATCAAAAAGGGGGGATTAGATAGTTGATCAAACAAATGACATTAGATTATGACTATAGTAGACAAGAGAAGACAAGACAATAAAGGAAACTTAAAGGAATTATCACGTTTACACCCCCCCCTTTTTTTCTTAGTTTCCGGGGTTTAATAAATGTTTGCAAAAGTTAACCTTGTACATGAAGTAAGATATTGACATAATTTAGGGTATAATAGTCCTAATGAATCAATACTACCATCCTCCTGGCTTCCCTGTCCTCTTACATGGAAAATGTTCAATGTACAACTATAAATATACAGGTATAGGAAATAATTGAAAACTGGGCTCCTCCAAAGTCATGTGCTTATTTAGGGATCTAACTCAGCAAGAAAAGATTTGATTTTCATAACCTTAACACACTCACAGTGAATAAACTGTCCTCCAAACTTCTTCACTGTTCCATTTCCCACACCCAAGCATAGAAACAAAGAATGTCCTAAATCCACCCCACTTTCTCACCTTCACTTTTGCTTAAACAATGTTTATTTAAATGTGTTAAAGTTAATGTTGTTTATTGGATGGAGAGGAATCCACTTTAAACTACAAGTAATTTTCATTTTGACCCGAACAGTTTTACCCGACCTGACTCAGGATGGCAACACAAACATTGCGACACTATTTCCGTCTCAAAGATAAAATATTTTCCACCAACTGCTCCCGTAAATTGAAATATGTAAGCCTCAGACAAGACTGAGTTTCACTTGTGGCTTTATCTTTATCCTTTCAAGGGACCATGTTTAATAAATTAAAATTTTGTTATTAATGCATAGAGTAAGACATTGAAAAACTTAATCAATCCTGTAAAATCATTTAAGTGTACTTGACAAGATATTGTCTGTTATAAGCTATAAATAGGACAAAGCAACAATTGGTGTGCACCTTTTATCTATGGCTATCTTACCCAGGCTATCTGGAAAATTTATCACCCAATTTTTATCAATTCGACCAAATTCTTTCAAAAGTGATGTGATAAATTATGCATAGATATATATGTACATGCATGTAGTCATATGTGATATGTATTCATTTATTTGAGGGTTACTTCTGCTAGCTGGTAGTGGGTAAACTCCCCCATATTAACAATAGGTGTGCTGCAGGACTTGTATCCCCTACTGTATTTTTTATTGCCTGACCTAATAACTATTCCTCTAGTTTACCTGTGAGAATCTATCTTGCTTCAGCATCATTTCATGTTCAATTAAACACCTAGCTCTTTCAGTTTCATCTCCATGAACTAGCTGAATTTGAACTTCTTTTAACACCTAGCTTATAAATGTTCATCTCTCTGAATAGTGAATAGGCAGAATTTGAGCTGCTTACAATACCAGAGTACATTAGCACTTACTAACGAACTAACATATGAAATAAATCTTGAACATCATTTGGTCTAGACTGAGGAACTCAATCTAGAACACCTCATAAACCTAATTGTAAATATTTGGAAGTGTTGTAAAATGTAATGTTTTATGGAAAACTATACATCAAGCATGGTTTTGTGACTTCAAGTCTCAAGTCTACAATTTTACATCATTTATCAATCAACCTTGATCAGAAAAACGAAGAAGTCTGAATTAAAGACGATTCATCTGTCACCATTTCCTGTTCGATCAGAACAACCATTGTAATACTGATTCACATAAAAGTTAAGAAATATGAATAAATTACATGTTACGTGACGCCCACATTATGATCAAAAAGCTAAGAAAAGATCTAGGCAATTTTCTTAATTTAATCGGCTGACCTCACCACTAAGAACTTGACATTTCGTTTTTACCTGGCAAATATTCGAGTTATTCAGATCATCTCCTATCAATATTTGTTTAAGTTTCTAATGACACTTTACAGATTTTTCCAAAACCGATTGTAAATACTGTGCATATATTTAAACAACTTAAACATTCAACCCAAAAGGAGTTGAGAAAAAAATGAAAAGGTGAATTGTCATCCAACTAGACAGTTAGCTATGACGAGTCACCCTAAAGTGGGAGAAAAGTTAGTCATGTCAACACTCCACATATTGAAAAAATATGTTCAAATTCAAACATTTCTATATCAAATATAAGTTTGACGCCAATCTTTCATCAAACATATTTATGGAATGTGAAATTTTTAAATTTTCAATCCCAATAAATTTAATAATATTAACAGGTGGAAAAATAACTGATGTGAATTCATGAAAAGGTTGAGCTCTTTCACAAGGAGAGCGGATATAAGTACCACCAATTTTATTGTTAAGTTATCAATCATAATTTTGCTTAACCTTTTTCAATCCATTTAACAAATGATTTCCACACAAAGCCCCCTTTTATACAGGACACTTAGTCCAGAAATGATTGACTCCATAAATGCATAGCAATCACACAAAATTGACTTTAGAGCAAGCATGGATGATTCACAGAAATTAGGGGTACCCTTGAATGGATCAATGTTTTTTAATGACCAATGAAGCTCCATTAACCCATAAAACTACCATTAAGAAAGATCATGATCCACAGACAGGACACATCTTAGAGTTTTTATTTCTGCTTTAATGGCATTACGATTCACATTTTTCCATCTTTTTATTAATTGAAATCACTTATTACTGTTTTATTTTCTTAGACTAATCTACATAAAAAATAGACAACTTTTTAATATATTTCATTTTTGTGAAAAAGAAGTTAAGAAGGACCATAAAAATGGACACTAGAAGGTAATGTGTTCATTAGAAGTGTTAATTTGTCTTGCAGAATTCTGACCAGTACCTCCCTGTGGTGCAAGACAGGAACTGTTCCTGGGAAAACGAAGGTTCTTTTTTCTATGTTAATTTGAAAAATTTTACAAGCACATAAACATGTAACTTATATTTTAAATTTTATTTGTTGCTTAAAATCAGTTTCAAACAAATTAATTGATTTTTTCAACTTATTCATAGTATGTATATCTAGAAAACCCTTCTGGTGACATAATTTCAAGTACATGTACATGAATAACACAGAAAAACAATTCAAATTCAACCTTGAAATTTTAAAATCTAAAAAACTTACATAATGAGTTCAAACTAGTAAAAATAGAGCATGTAATCAAAGTTAAGACCACACATTAACATATGACATGGCTGACATAATATACTTTTCTCTCATTTCACATGTGAATAGCTTCAAATAATCTGCTTTACAAAACAACTGTCCTTTAAAATCATACCACTGTCAAAATGACATCTGGTATTAAAAAACACACAACCCACATGGATAGAAAATAGGCATGTCACAACCTAGGTTTTTTTTCTCATGTTTTTTTTTAAACCTATCAGTATTACATAGTGTTGATTTTCAGTCCACAGTTTTTTAACGAATGGACTCCAGCTAAGTTATTCAACTAAGTCAGGAATGCAAGAGACAACAATAAATCAAGATGTAATGTACTTCTCAAGGTGTAAAATACCATGCATTTTATACCGAAAATGCAAATTTCACATCAAGCATAATGAAGACCATCCATTTTCATGTTATGCGATATTTCTGAATACGAAATTAGACCTCGTCTAGGTGTATTAGTTTGAAATCAAGAATCAAACAACTTCGGTGTCATCTGTGTTAAAGACCGGTGTCCTAATTCAATATGCATAAAGTACATGTACAAGCATTTTAGATAATCAGTTTTGAAAAGATCCAATTTTAATCAAGTCCTATGTATAGAAAGGCTAATTCTAGCAAAAAAGACTGGATCAAAGGAAAAGTGAATCACTTGCCCAAATCCTGGGCTTTCTGGTTTTTTTTTATGAAATTGATTTACATGTATAAAAAAAACAAGAATATGTCCAAAAGACATAATTCCCTATCTCGCAACATTTGGGACAGACAGACTGACCCAAACACTATATGACCCGCCCTCTAGTTTCCTAAATGGGGCATAAAAAGTTTTTAATTTTCACAAACTTGTAGGATTTTTTGCTGAGTAGGACCCAGATCAGGCCATTGCTAATTCTACTGAAATAGGTTCAATTTTAATCAAATACATGTTGTACATATACTGTAAGTAGTTGCCTAAATTGTATAATTTTGAGAAAGACTCAGCATCAAATTCACAGACAATTTCTTTCATTTCCTGGGGGTACAGATGCATTTCCACCTTGACCTTTTACAAAGGTCACGTTACTTAATTGGGGATTGTACACATTCATACATTGTGGTGTAGGTATATTTTCCCACTGCATGTTCTATCTTAGTTCATTATAGGATAGCAATCTACAACACTCATGGCAAATCTGATGAAAAAAGAAGATTCTACAAATTACCTCTCACAGATAAGTGACGTAAAAGATGAACCTAAAATACGTTTTTCTACCCTAATGCCAAATTGAATGCAATGATATCAATGATTTGCTAGTTTCTTAGCTCTTAAATTTTTAAAATGTTTCTTAAAAGCATTTAGATTTATGAACCAATGGTATGCAAACACTATACTGGTAAATGAAATATTTGATGGCCAGATAGGAGTTTGAGCATTGAGCATTCAACCTAGATAAAATTTATATATTGACTGATAGAAACTGGAGCATTGACCTAGATCAACTTTTTTTAACCTATATTCTTGGTGAACTGTTTATATTTTCACAGGTATTCCATAACAAGCATCCATCAGGAACAAGAAACAAACGTACTTCTTTGAGATGTGGGAAGGATAGTTTGTATTCAATGGGCTATCAAGTTCATCAATTTGTTTTGACTGGTATAAAGAATAGCAGCCGCAGAACCCATACCCTATCACCCCTCTCTAAGTCCATGATGTCTATACATGTAGGAATACTTTTTTTAACAAAGAAATGAAATAAAACAATCTTTTAGATACAAATGCAAAATGAATAAAACTCATTGCCTCAAAATATTGAATGATGGACGATATTTTATCGAGTTCTTTTGTGTTGTTGTGTCATAGACTTACCAATATACTCATTCCACAAATTATTGAGTTCTGCATGGTAGGCCAGACAGCCTTTCATTGTGTTAAGGCAGTAGTTGTTACACGGTTTTGTCTGTGTCAGACCTCGACACTGGGGACAGTAGGACATCTTCATCAACGCCTTGGTACAAGCCGAAGAGGGCCGCAACTGAAATATAAAACTTGTTATTGTAATTCGAAATTCAGTTACAATACTGTGATGTAAAATGTGTTGATTTTATAATTTATTATAATTTTTCAAAATTAGAGGAAACTCCATAATTACTGTCCAATTTTCCTGTCTGTCTGACTTGCATTGCATGTGATAAAATTTAACTTGATTGAACCAGTTTGAACTAGATTTTTGCCATGTCGTAAATGCACAAAGAGTATTGCTGCAATTTTACATGTACTTTAAAACACTGCATTCAAATGAAAATGCAATTTCTCAAATAAAGGTTTTTATTAAAATCAATTTTCCTTTTTAAAAAAAGGGGAAGATAAAGTATGTCAAACGAAGAAATATTTTACATTCCGATCGATACTTAATTGATCATTCCCCAAATGAAGAAAAATCAATAACTAATTTTTTTTTGTCTCCATAAAACATGGCCAGACAGGGTGACTAATATTAACTACACACCAGTCGTTCAAACGTAACTTAAATCCAATATCAAACATTTTGTCATTCTATCAGAGAGACACGCATTCTTTTTAATTAAACTGATATTGTCGCATATATAGCTTTTTCAGTGTCAATATGAAGAGCTGGTGGCAAAAGGAAATAGACATTAGTAGCAATTTTTTATAACTTTTTGCTATATTGTATTGCTAGCAGGAAGGATGATGTTGTCAAATTAATTAAAGCTTTCATTTTTGTATGTATTTTATAGCAGAACTTTATTTCAATGATTTAAAAGTAAGTTATCATGCATTGTTTGTTACAAAAAAGGGACAAGGGTCAAGTGAGGATGTTCTAAAACTTGGAGGAGCAGATTTTTAGAATTTATTGCATGTTTAATTATGTAATACTCGCTCATCTTACATAAATATTTATTACAAAAAACAATGCACAACAGCTTTTATAGGTATACATGTATCAAGAATATTTTCGTGTTCATAAAATTACCGGTATATAGAAAATCTACAATTACATGTAGCCTTGCTTTATTTATGCATCCCATTCAATTTTCTTTATCTGCTAAGTTTTCATTCTATAAGCCAATAACATGAAAATATGTTAATTTTGGGGCTACAATCCCTGTAAGGGGTCATCAGACAACATGCTTTTGAACAGCCAACCTGTACCAAGATAATTTGTTAATACATTAATATTCCAATGCCTGGACATGTTTAAAATATTTTACTATAATTTAATATAAACACAAAATGTACAGGTCAAAAGTTGAAGTACAATTTACATGTTTTGTACATGTGGCCTGCATACCAGCCATATTAATTCATCAGATACTCCTTCTGTGTTTGAATACATAATTTGAATGTTTACCATCAAAGAAATACTAAAATAAGTGATTATGCATAACTGCTAGTCAATGTGATAAGATTGCTCTCAAAATGTGAAATAATAACATTGCACCTTCAAGCAATTCAGTTTGGGTGTAATAAAACTTGAACTAAGTTCAAATAAAGCTTTTCATGTTGGTTTTTATAGGCAAAATGCATTATTTACAAAATCTTTAGATTGTGTGAAGCAAGCTTAAGCCAGCTACTGTTTATACTACATATACATGTACATTATTTTTCATAATACACACTTTTATTCTATCAAGATAGAGTTTGCCTTACTTACTAGAATGGTTGAATTTTCCTACTCTTTTCAATTCAATCAAAATTTATTACTTTTTAATAACTCATATTTTTAAAATGCACACAACAATGATATCATTTGAAAATCTGAGGTTTATTTTTTCAATGATATGACCCATTACTGTTTATGTAAAGTAAATGATATGACTTCAAAAAGTGATTAAAATATTTTAACAATAAGACTTCAATTTAACACTGGTTTTCAAAAGCCATTAAAAATGCATAAGTTTTCATAACTGATAGTCATCGTAACCCAAAATACAAGACAGACAGCCCAGAGCACCTTGCCCTTATATAAACAGTTCATCCTTGATTTAACACACCTCAGTCTAATATCTAGTGGTATTCAATTATCTCCCCTGCAGAAAACAGCTAATGTATTTTTAAATTTTTAACGATGACAACAACGATGGCGACGGCATATAAACAATCTTCAATTTTCATTTATTACGCATGGATTTGACTACTATCATATACGTTGGACATGTTATGTTATTAACGAATCTTTTCTGTTGCGTAAACAGTTGTTTATAAGGTCAACAAAAGTGCATATTTTAACAAATCGAGTGAAACTTATTGGCCGTTGGAAAAAATTAAAATGTCAACTCAACCTTTAAAAAATCGCACAAGGCGTAATACCTGCAGTACATTTTCGAAACTTGTGGGAATGTTAGGTTATTACCTTTTCTTTCGACAGATATTAGTTTGAAAATTATATTTTACTGTTATCATATAACGATCCATTTGAATTCAATGTGTAACTATGAAAAACTTTCAAGGGACACAACCAAGTTCTATCTTTAATAAATTATAAACATGATAAATGGGAGGCATTCCTATTTTTAAAACGGATGACTGAATATTGAATTGGACATTTACTCCAATACAATGCAAATTCACATACTGTTGATCCCAATTTACGGATACCGGTCAAAAAGGTAAACATGTTCTATGACATAATCGAATTCAACAGGTAAATCGTGTACTTTTAAAAAGAAGGTTGTCAAGACGGACTAGAAAAATAGGTCTTTTTCTTAATTTTATTTTGGCTTTACCTCTTGCAGTACATGTCTGAAAATTTGCAGATGGGAAGATATACATTTAAACAAATAGTGTGATTTTTTTCAATTTTTTATATAAAAGTTAAATTTGTGCAATCCATTTCAGTTTGCACCGTATGCATTTCATAAATATCCACATAATAACATGCATTAAAATGCAATCTGTTACTTTTAAAAACTCTTTTTAATTCAAAAAAGTTTATTTTATCAGCATAACTTAAAATTGGAAGAAATTTTGTACTAAAAAGAACTTTTGATTCACTTGACAACCAGGATAAACATTCGAATTGACTTTCCTATCTTTTCCGATGAAGAGCTCACATTCTATTGTTTAAATACCACCGGTTTTCGGACTGACCTAATTCCTTCATTACACAATGTTGATTTTATCCAGTCATATTTTCCAGCCTACTAGGTTCGAAGTTTATATTTTGGTATATCTTTTTGTAAAAGACTATTGTATCTTTAGTTATTTGTGTTTTCTTAACAAGAGGCCTATCCATTTCTCAGACAGTTATGACATCAAGCTTAAGGGCCAATACATTTCTCACAATGGAGTTCAAAGTCCTCACTGATGGTTCTAAATTTATCTCCTTTCTATAACAGAAACATGCCAAAATTACTTATCATGCTTATGTTTCTCATCAATTTGAAACAGTTCACCTTTTCAACTTCAAGCTTTTAATACCAAGCTGGAAGAGTGAATTAATGGCTTCTACATCAATCATGGAGCATCCAAAAGACTTGTGCAATATTCATATGTATTCAGTTTTTTTTCTAATTTGAACAAAAATTTATCTAGATCATATCAACATGCATGTGTTGAAGGAATTAAGAAGATTTAAATAAGAAATGAAGAAATATCTCTAAAAAACTTTACAGCAAAAATCTAAAAAGCACTTAAGTTTTGGTAAGCATTTGTCTAAAACAATACAGCCAGCAGTCTCAACTAAGCTCAATGAAGGCTTCTGGCTGCTTTCTGTTGTGAATTTTTATATGTACAAAATGTATCATGTTCACTTAGTCCACATCTCATTCTTATACATTGTATGTATCCCATATTTCTCAGTTTTTGTACCTCTGTCATGTCTGTATGGCATTTACAAACATGACAAAATAGTCTTGAGTTTTCGTTTATCTCAAAAACATATACATTACCTTTGCAACTTCTGCTATCACATCTCTCCCTATGGCTAGGCCTTGTACGAAAGTTCTAGCTGCAATGAAAGATCGTTTAACCTGACTCGACAATTTCTGAGGCACATCTCCGAATGGTTTCAACTCGTGCATCTTGCTAGACAGACATTTCAAATAGCTATCGTTAAATTCGTGTGTTGGATTCAATAACTGTATCATCCTTTTCAATAACGTTTCGAAAAAATCGTCTAATGTTTCCGTGAGGCTTTTGTCGGTTCCTTTGTAATATTCCAGTAGATCTTTGAATAAAACTGCAAAAATGTCTGCATTTTCTCGATAAAGTAGACCATAAGTCCGAACAAACATTTTATGTAAGTCTTCTTTTGCATTATGTAATAATTCTGTAAAAAATTCTGAAAAATAAATAATATTATAAACTTCATTAAACAAATTATCAGAAATCAAGATACCTTAAAGCAGTTACAAAAACTTGTAGCATAATATTTTTTTCATTATTCAGAGGACAAAAGGTGCATGGATTCATGGTGAACTGCTTCCTTTTTCAAAACTTTTTTTTCTATGATTATAAGAAAAGAGATGACAGATTATTTTTATTTTTAAACATGCAAAAGGTAGACGATATTGAGATGTGGAATAAGTGTACGCGACACTAGTTCTAGGCACCAGTTCTTACTGGCTTTTTAAAAATTCCAAAAAAGGTTTCATTCTTATTCTATACTTGTATGTTCAAGGTACCAGTATGCACATATACACATATGTATCATATATAAAAGTACACATATAAATATTTCATACTTCATAACGTTTATACATGTATGCTAATAAATTTGTTACCTAATGAGTTTGAAATATACTGAGTGTTGAGCAATGTGATACAAAAATGTATTTACATAAATAATACACCATGTTATAAAATTCAAATCCTCAGGTCAAAGAAAATCCCAAGGCATATCGAAATTGGAAGTGTTGGTTAAATCCTATAAGCTTATTTGGAAGACATTCATATGTATATAGCCCCCTTTTTTTAATAAAAGATCAAAAGAAAAACTTCACCACTGGATCCCTGATGATCTTTTATACTTGAAAACTACATTCCAAACTTTTGATTGATTCAATATACGCTCGCACAAGTTGGTACATTGTACAAGAATATTTTTTAAATTTTATATCAAATAGTATATACCTACCACAATGTTAAATGATTTTCATAGACCCTTTTCTAAGAGTGAAAAAAAAAACATTCAATGCAAGAACACTAAAAGCTCATACACTGCAGAGGCGGATCCAGAGATTCTGAAAAGAGGGGGCCCACTGACTGGCCTAAGAAGGGGCCCGCTTTGGTCACACTTCAATGATTTCCTATATATTCAACCAAATTTTTCCGCCAAAAGGGGGGGCCCGGGCCCCCCCCTGGATCCGCCTATGCACTGTAATGTGTACCATGTTTGTTTTTGTGCGTATGTATTGTTGATATCTACATGTACATATAAAATTTCATGTTTAAAATGTAATGTTTTCAGCTTTATGATCCACTTCTGTACTTTTTTGCTCTCTTATGATTTGCCAAGGCCTGCAGAACTAAGAAAACAGAGGGTACCACAGCAGATGAAACAGCGGATTCTAATAAGATTAAAGAACTTGATAGACTTCATCATGAAATTTGCCATAGCATCTTAAGAATACATCTAAATGACCTGTAAAACACAACTGTCTTATGCATGTACATGTACATCCTGTCAGATTAATTTTCTGACCATGTTTACATTCATCTACATGTATATAACAAAACAATGGCAGATCAGAGAGGGGTTTTCAAGGGGTTTGAACCCCTCTTTTGCTGCGAAATTTTGTGATTGTCATGCCAAATGGCTTTGGACCCCCTTTCTACTGAGGACCCCCGCCTCTAAAAAAAATCCTGGACCCCCCATGCAAAAACCAGACTACCTTGAAATGTTAACCATCTTACACACTAATCTGTTTTTTTTTCTTTTCTAAATATGGTGATTGTGCAATTTTTACACAACATGTCACATTCCTTTAAAGTCATGCAGACAACAATGAACAAATCAGAGACATCTTTATATATGCATTTTAACAACAGCTGCGGAAAATTGGAAAATCGAAATAAAAATCCCATCTTACGATCTATTATTTACTTAGCTTTGTCACAGATGACCACCTAATTAATACCATCAAGTCGATCAATGGTTCTTTCAACAACATAACAGCTAAGTTTAACACAGAAAATCTCCTCACAATCTCTATAATTAGTCTGGATCGTGACCCAAGAGTCTTTCAAACAAATCTATCAACGTTTTCAATCAGGAAATATTTTTTCCGTTTGTATTGTTCTGTATCGATGTCACTTTCGTCACAATAATACAGATGGCCAAACCAGCAATGTTTTCTATTGTAACCAAAAGATTTTCTAAGAACGGCCCACTTAATGACCAAAGAGAGGCTTGATTTCCTATAGTAAGCAATTTTTTTTTTCAAAAAGGATCCCGAGTCCACTGTGATTTCAATGGTATTGATCTCAAGGCAGAAACTTAAAGCTTTTAAAAAAATTGTATTTGATAGTTTATTTACAATGCACAATGACCTAAAGATGCAAATTTTCAGTTTTCAGCAAACAATGTTGGCGTGGTGTCATATAATAATATAGAAAATTAGTTTTCCTTCCGAACCATTTGGCAATACACAAATCTATAGAGTTGATTATTTTTCTCTTAGTTTTCAGGAAGATAATTAAGTGAAGAAATATCTGTTCTGATCATTTGTAACAATAAGGATGATAATGAAGAAATATTATTGATTATAAATACATGTGGTTCAATTTGATATTTTCCTAGTACATGTACACTAAATTTACACATACACAACTTTTAAACTGTTCTAACATGTTCTAATAGATTAGATGGTTCGTTTATTATATGCATGTACAAAAGTACAATGATTGTACATAACAGAAACTTGTTCCCAGAGTACAGGTGCATTCATTTTAAACGTGTAACTTGCAATTGGAAGATCGAGGTGCCAGACACATGTAGTTTTTCAACTATTTTTTATTACTATGTACATGCATTGCCAGTAGTCAACTATTTTTCATTTTCACCTACATGTATAATGTACATGAATTTCCCTTAGTGGCATTTGAAGATACAGTAAAGTTGATGATTATGGATGCTTTAAGTTCACTTTATGTACACATGAACTAAAATAGCCATTAAGAAAACTTTTTCAGTTTTTGTCATGTCCACTGTAACTGCATTTTAAACCATGGAAATTGAAATTTTATCAAGGTATTAGTAATATCAACAATTAACACATACAAACAAAACATCAGATTTTCCGGCAATCGAATCTTATCAGAAATGTAAAGCCCTAGATTAGATTCCCTATGTAGATGGATCAAATCTCATCAATAATTTAATCTCTTTTGTCATTCCTACCAAAGTTCATGAGAATCTGATAGGGTAGATTTCTTTATTACTTATCAATCTAATGAACTAATGGATTTCTGTTGTGTTAATAAGATCAAACAAATAATGAAGTTATAGCAAGAAAGAAGAAAAGGTCATGACCCCTTTCTTGACTTTCAAAAGGAAATTCAAATAGGGGTCAATGACTGGGTAAAAAATTTACATGAAGTCAATGAAACTAAACTATTTCAAATAGCTGCACATTTGCGAATTTACCTACATGTACATGTACATGTAAAGATTCAATTTTCATTTGCATGTACAAATGTAGATACAAGTAAATTTTAAATTCAAACTTTTTTGTTTGTCATTTCAAATTATTATATTGTACCTTTGTAGTAGCAAGTTTTTTTTTGTAAAAGACATCCTCAAAAGGTGCTGCTCTAATATTCATTCAACTGACAGATGCATTTTTGATATTTAAATTGCATAAAGTTCAATATACATCTACTTCTATATAATTAATTGTAATCAAAACTTGTATACCTACCATTAAACTTCATTGTTCTTGATTTAAAAGTACTCTGTATATATTTAAATGATTGATCTACTAAACTATCATATTCCTTAGCACTAAGTTCCTGTAATTTTATTTCCATGTCTCTGGTACAGCATGTATAGCCATCACCTCGAGGACACACTTCTAAATGCTCTCCTGCAAATAGAAGTTTAAATGCATTAATAAAGAATCTTTAAAAAGTAACAGAATTGATGCAGTCTTGCAATTAACAAATTACATATATACAATGTACACATACATGTACAATGTACATGTTCAAACATTTTAATGTTATGTACAAACATTTTAACACAAATGTTAATGTAATACTACTGTTTCATAATGATTTTAATTAGCACCTTAAATAGAATGAGCTTGCAACAAGATATGAACCCAATGATTTTTCATCTTATACATTACATGTATTGTTTTGTAAACATTTTTATAAATTATGAAGCTACAAGCAAAATATCAAGCATGTCAAGACATACATGTAATGGATTGTACACTGAACATTGTAGTTACCCAAGAAACTCAGATGGTACATTTTTGTGACAACAAAATGAAGGATAGTGACAAACTCTAACCCCATATGTTTATACCCACATGGATGTCTCTTCGACAACATTTTGCATTTTGCCACATAAAAATGGGCAACGACCTTTTTTTAAAAACATGTTCACATGGCATGTAATAAGCAAAAACACATTGGGCACATGACATTAATTGGGACATAAATAATTTTTTGAAACTTAAACTTTGGATTTTAAGACTTTTAAATTAGCATATGAAATTCAAAATTAAACATATCTACACCTGTTCTTTCAAGTCAACTAATTGCTCTTGACAATTAACAAGACACTCATGACATAATGTCCTTGAGGGACAGATAAATAACATTTCACAGTTTTATGCCCCCTTAGGGAATAAACAATTATGGAACCATGCTGTGCACTAGCTACTTGCATAATGTACACAGCATGTAGACATCTACTGAATTTGTTTTGACATGTTTTGTTGTGACTTAAAATGGGCTTAAAATAAATGACCAATTTTAAACCAGCGCATTTTACTCAATGTACAATTTGTAGTTCATGTATGACAACTTTTTTATCTTTTTTATTAAGTGAAGAAATTACATGTGCATGTAGTGTGTGGGGTAACCTTTAATTTTCAGCTTTAAATTTATCTCTATAATGTATCTGCTTACAGCAATTTCATACCTTCTTTTCATTGCTATATAAATGTATTGAAAAATTGAACAAAAATCATACCGGTAATTAATTTTTCAATAATTTAACATAACAATTTCATGCTTAATGACAAATCATTATCTGAATAACCCCAAAAAATGTCAAAAAATACCAAAAAAAAAAATACTTTGTAAAAAAATCACTGTAACCGCAATGTCACATAATCATACAAAATAATTAATATACATTTATTCACCCTTGCAAAACTGGGATCTTTAAACTCAGTAAAGGAAGACTAGACACAGTTTCTTAAAATGTTTTAATTTTAAATCTTACGGTGCAGGTCACTAAGTAAACTCTTAAAATATTTAAATATCTATTTTTCCTGCTCAAAAGAAAATTTGTTTTTGAAAGAATTCTAGACAATTAGTTGAGCATGTAATTGCCCACCATTTAAAATGTTTTTGAAAGGTAAATCTAGTCTATATATATGGATCTTCCAATGGTGGTATTCTCCGACATTCCCGATAAGGATCTTTCGAGCTGTTCCCTAAAGGGATTTTTGACAGGTCAACGAATAGTCATGTGGGGTGACAAAATAATTATCTAATCTGTTACAAAGTATTTTAACATAATTGCCTGTAATACTTATTAACACTTTTAATCTAAATAGCCTTAGGGTATTAAAATGTCACAAAAACCAGCTTATTTTTTAGAATTTGGTAAATTGGACAATTTATCATTATAAGCTTATCTAAAATGCAATCATTGAATACATTTATATTGGATGTCAGAATTGAGAAAAAAGAGAAGAATACAGTTATTTTAAGTGTCAGAAAGACAAATTATACTTGCACATCTTATATTAAATGAGCTAGCAATTGTATTCAAGCCATTTTGCAAAAATAAAAAAATTTGTGAAAGCAAGTACCAGTTAATTGTAATTTTCTTTTGAACTTTACATGTAAATCTATCCAACAAACATTCTAGAAAGCCAGGCTAGAAAGACACTGTGCATTGCTACATGTACTCAACAAAGTTTTGCATCTGATTCTTAAAGCTGGAGTCACGTACATGCTTCATCATCATCACCAGAAGCAGGGTTTGAGATTAGCACTTGCCCACTAGCCAATGGCCCCTAAAATTTGCTGTTGGCTACTAGAAATTTTATCTTCTATGTACAGAACCACATTGGTAAGGTGCTTAAATTTTGGATGTGGGCTACCAACCTAAATTTTTAGGTTCAAACCCTGAGAAGTCAAAAGCATGTTTTGTAACTAGTTAAAGTATTCAAGAAATCAACTTCAAGGAAACAATAAGCTATGTTTGATGAACAATAGGAATAATTGTGGTGGGGGTGGGACATAAAAATTCAGCCTCATATTCACCCTAAGCTTATCATTACATGCATTATGAACACTAGTCCATAAACTAAATTTTGTACATCTACAATGTATGATCTACAATAACCAATCAAGAGTTCGACAATGTCAATTTTCCTCTCAGCAGATGTTCCCTGGTACATTTGAACTTTACTTGTACCCTCAATTATCACTTTGACTAACAACAAATGTCCCCTATCTGTTATTCAGGGCAAAGATTAGCTGAATCAAAGTGTTACATTTTTCAATATCATTTTACCATGTGATAACAAAGGTGAGATATAAAATGATGTTCCAGCACCTGTCAATAACCTATCATTAGGATAGACACTAAAAATTTGATCTTGAATTTTGATCAGAGAGGGGAGGGGGTTTTGTTCAGCACAGTCTGCAAAATTAGCACTGGCCCGCTTGCCCTCGCCAAGCCAGTAAAAATCCTTTTGAGGAATTTTATATTGGATAAATAGAACAAAAACAAAAAATAAAGAATTCAGGCAAGTGAATCTCAAATCCTAATTTCTTAGAGTGTCAGCATGTAAAGAAATCTAGTACATATTCAAATAAATACAAAGTCCCCCCAAAATAAAGTCATGATGTCATGCCTATAGCTACATGTATGTACAGTCTACTACCCTTACAGCTCAGTCTTCAAGACACATTTACTGTAAAACCATGTGCATGTCTAATGTATATGAAATGAACATGTGCAATTGTAAAATAACTCAAACACACAACCCAATTGTTCAGACGTGTCAAAGATTCAATAATGATGGAAAAAAATCCTCAGGCTCTGGAATCAATGGCCTCCTCTAATAACACAAGATATTCTTTGACAAATATTATTTGCACTCCCTGTGATCAGGTGGGAGAAATATAACATTTCCTTATTACTTTTTCCGTAATAAAAAATGTGAGAGGACTCGTAACTTGTTGATTTACATGTTTTCCAGACAAACATTGATGTTCTCATCAAATAAAAGGTTTTCAGGTGTCATTTATGATGACCAAGGAACATATGGAGGAAAAGGGGGAGAATATACTTTTGTACATATACATGTATGTAAAAAAAAAAGAAGTGTCAGGCTATTAAACTGAAATTGGTAAATTTGCATATAAAGATTAATTATTATATCTTTGTACAAATTTCACATACATGTATGTACAACTTTATGTTTTAACTTTATCTTTCATATTTATTCATGTACAAACAGTAAGTTTTTTTTAATTTGGTAAACAATTGTGCCACAAGCCCACAACTTTTTTCCAAAATTAAAAACTTACATACCATGTATACTGATACAATTGCAGAAAGATATTCCTATTATCTAAACTTTATACAATTCCAACTTTGTAAACTTTCAGAATGTGAAAATAAAATCTCAAAAAGTTTTATAGCATTATAATAAATGTTTAAGATATTTGCAAGAATACAAAACTCTACATAAAATGTTTAATAGGTGGAATTTGCATGTGTAATGTACAAATATACACATGTGTATTAAAAGGTAAAATTGTTTATTCTACATTCAATCTCATCTTAACTCAATTTGCAATTAGGTGGAATTATCTAGAAGCCATAAATAACAAGGAATAAACAGGGACCCAATTATCTACAGGTGGGACAACCCTAAGTGTCCTGTAAAGTAGTGAGTGATTTATGGACTGTCCAGGGTACACTCAACTTAAACATTCTTTTGATGTTGTAATTTATTGCAGTTTTCATGGACTTTTTATGAACTGATTACAAAGTTTTTATTGTGTTAACAATGATTGTGATTAATACCTTGATTTGTCCCTGCCTTTCATTCTTTAGCCAATGTCCCTAAACTTAACACAATGTTACTCAATCTACTAATAACCTGGATTATGTAAGATCAAAGGGTGTACACAGCAGGTAGTTTTTGCAATAAAAGAATGTGTTGAGAATATAATCCTAGCTTGGCTTAAAAGGTGTGATAGATATTCAAGTAGATGAAATGATATTGGTGTTATGTGACTCAAGATAAATTGATTTTAAAAGTTAAAATTTGACAATAAACTGATA
The DNA here is from genome assembly GCA_963971305.1 of Arcuatula senhousia. Classification (NCBI taxonomy): domain Eukaryota; kingdom Metazoa; phylum Mollusca; class Bivalvia; order Mytilida; family Mytilidae; genus Arcuatula; species Arcuatula senhousia. The sequence continues at coordinate 28,836,579 of OZ020304.1, forward strand.
AAAGTTCATACTGATAAATAAGATTATGATTCATTTGGTCCGAGGGAAAATATTTAAATTTCAGTATATTTAACTTGTTGAAGTTATTACAGGACCTTTTAGGAAATCAGGTGCATAGATGGCACATTTCACTCAAATTTAATGTTTCAAAGATAATGTACAAAATAATTAATACCAGTGTCTACTAAATCAAAAGCTTTATAAGTAAGATAGCTGACAGAATTATGCAGTTATTTGAACTTTTTACAAATCCATTAAATTCATAATCAGAGAAAGTATGTTTATATTAAACTGGCATACTTTATATATGGTTTTTTTGAAACACATATAAACATCTTCCATTCATGCCATTTTTTATACGGTCTTATTTTCAAGAACCTATTTCAGTCTGGTAATAACCAGTGATTCCTTAGTAAGATAAATTTACATTACATCTGTATGAAAAATAACAAACGGAACACTGATGGCTGATTAGAAAATAACGTGCGAGTGATGCACATGTGGTGTGTACATGATTACACATTTCATGAAATTAAAAAAAATATATCTAGGGTTTTATACCTGAAATAGCTTGTATTGGGACCTCATTTTCGTTACCGCCTTTTTCTGTATATGATCTTTTCACCTCAATACAGGGTAAACTGTTTAAACAATTAGCACAAGCGATGAAGAACGTCAGAATACACAAACACAACTCGGGATTAACTGTCAGTTTGGCGGCCATGATTTTCATTCTGGCAAAAAACAAAAGATTTCTATAATTTCCTTCACATTAGTAAAAGTAAAAAGTGGAATCAAACAAAGAAAAATAAACAATCACTCAATTAAAATCCTTGAAATAAAATCCGTTGTTTGTAAATCCTTTTTATTACGGTTTAATCATCATGACTTTAACTGCTCGATCGTCATACATCCACCATATCTGTTTACGTCTGGTCTTCCGTTCAACCCCCTCTGGCAATATGTCCGTAAATAGCCGAAAGAATCGATATTGACAATTATAACAGATCTGTCAATATTTATTTGATTATCTCTTTGATAAAAATAAACAAATGAAATGAAAATTAAAGTATTTGTTTTTTGATCAATGGATAAAAAGTGAAACGTTCTTACACAAAAGAAATACCGGGGAGAATAATGGAACAGTCTAAATGAATGGATGAAAATTGAGTTAATACAGCTGATTTGATTGGCCAATTAAACAATCTAAAAAAGGAATAAAAAAAATCCACATTTCGTCAGGGATTAAATAAAACTGATTGTTTTGGACATCCCTGATTTCGTGCATTGCACAAAAGTGCAAATAACACACACGCAAGAATCTAAAATATCAACAAAACAACCAAATTTAATTGCAGCGTACAGAGCTCCAGATACTTTTTTCTTTTCTATTGGGTATTTTAACTAATTGACAAAATATATTGTTGTACAGAACTCAAGCCTAGACTCAACCATCTTAAGTGAACCATTGAGTCCAGGATCTCCAACTCACTGTTCATCACCGGTCTCCAAGAAAGACCATGGGATAAAAACAGCTAAAACAACAAACTTCAAAGTTTTAAATATAAACGTCCAAAGCATAAACAATAAAAAGGAGGAACTATGGAACCTCATTGATCAATCCAACCCAGACGTTATCATTGGGACAGAAACATGGCTAAAACCAACTATTATGAGTTCTGAAATTTTTCCAGATGATCTCAACTACGACGTCATCCGAAAAGACCGCAAGGACGGCCATGGTGGAGTTCTTATAGCAATCAAGAAGGACTACGTTTATGAGCCCATTATATCTGATATAGAAAACAACACAGAGAGTATTTTTGTAAAAGTATCACTACTCAAAAACCAAAGCCTCATCATAGGAAGTATATACAGACCGCCAAATTCCAATCTGGTATATATGGACCAACTCAAAGAAGCAATCAATAAAATGATGTCAAAGAACAAGAAAGCAGTACTCTGGCTAGGTGGTGACTTTAACTTGCCAGATATTGATTGGACTGAAAACACAGTAACTGGTAACCAATACTTGAAATCCATCAATGAATCATGTATGGAACTTTTCAACATAAACCATCTTGAACAAATTGTTACTTTTCCAACAAGGTATGAAAACACACTGGACCTGTTCGCCACAAACAGACCTTCTTTCGTAAACAGATGTGAACCACTACCCGGATTAGGAGATCTTGACATAGTTTACATTGATTCTGACATCATGGCCAAGAGAGGTAAACCAACTCAGCGTAAAATCTACTTATGGAAAAAGGCTAAAACAGAAGAATTAAGAGAAGCTGCACTACAATTTCAAGCATCCTTTACTGAGAAGTACAGCATAAAGTCCTCCATTGATGTCAGATACATTCCAAGACTTCCTTGATAAATTTGTACCATCAAAAATGTCTTCTAAACGATTCAACCAGCCATGGGTCACAAGCAAAGTAAAGAGCATTTCACGACAAAAGAAAAGAAGCTACAGAAAGGCACAAGAACCAAAAATGCAAAAGATATCAGGCGCTACAAGAAGATTAAGAAAATGGCAAAAGAAGAATGTAAAACAGCCTACCAAGAGTATGTAGACAAGATCATTTGTCCTGAGAATAGCCGCAACCCAAAGAAGTTATGGAATTACATCAAAAGCAGACGTACTGAAAACTCTGGTGTGGCCCCTCTTTAACATCAACAGACAGGAGTTACATACTCAGACAGCAAAACAAAGGCCAACATACTTAATGATCAGTTTTCCTCTGTCTTCAATAAGAACGAAGACAAGTCATCAATACCAGACAAAGGAGCCAGCCCACATCCCCACATGCCAAACATCAACATTGATAATCAGGGAGTGTACACTCTCCTACATGGATTAAATGAACATAAAGCAACAGGACCAGACGGCATACCAACACGCCTCTTAAAGGAACTGGCAAATGAACTTTCTCCAATTTTAACCATCTTCTTCCAGGCTTCTTTAGACCAGAAAAAGATTCCAGAGGAATGAAGGAAAGCAAACGTGGTCCCAATCTTAAAAAAAGGTGATAAAAGCAAAGCTTCCAACTACAGGCCAGTAATCAGGGAGTGTACACTCTCCTACATGGATTAAATGAACATAAAGCAACAGGACCAGACGGCATACCAACACGCCTCTTAAAGGAACTGGCAAATGAACTATCTCCAATTTTAACCATCTTCTTCCAGGCTTCTTTAGACCAGAAAAAGATTCCAGAGGAATGAAGGAAAGCAAACGTGGTCCCAATCTTAAAAAAAGGTGATAAAAGCAAAGCTTCCAACTACAGGCCAGTAATCAGGGAGTGTACACTCTCCTACATGGATTAAATGAACATAAAGCAACAGGACCAGACGGCATACCAACACGCCTCTTAAAGGAACTGGCAAATGAACTATCTCCAATTTTAACCATCTTCTTCCAGGCTTCTTTAGACCAGAAAAAGATTCCAGAGGAATGAAGGAAAGCAACCGTGGTCCCAATCTTAAAAAAGGGTGATAAAAGCAAAGCTTCCAACTACAGGCCAGTAATCAGGGAGTGTACACTCTCCTACATGGATTAAATGAACATAAAACAACAGGACCAGACGGCATACCAACACGCCTCTTAAAGGAACTGGCAAATGAACTATCTCCAATTTTAACCATCTTCTTCCAGGCTTCTTTAGACCAGAAAAAGATTCCAGAGGAATGAAGGAAAGCAAACGTGGTCCCAATCTTAAAAAAAGGTGATAAAAGCAAAGCTTCCAACTACAGGCCAGTAATCAGGGAGTGTACACTCTCCTACATGGATTAAATGAACATAAAGCAACAGGACCAGACGGCATACCAACACGCCTCTTAAAGGAACTGGCAAATGAACTATCTCCAATTTTAACCATCTTCTTCCAGGCTTCTTTAGACCAGAAAAAGATTCCAGAGGAATGAAGGAAAGCAAACGTGGTCCCAATCTTAAAAAAAGGTGATAAAAGCAAAGCTTCCAACTACAGGCCAGTGTCACTGACCTCGGTTCTATGCAAGACCTTAGAACACATCATCAGTAGCAACATCATGAAACATCTAGATAAGAACAACATACTTACCGACACTCAACATGGCTTTCGTAAGAAAAGATCATGCGAGTCGCAACTCATCATCACTGTCAATGACTTAGCTAAAAGCCTAGATAACACAGAGCAGGTAGATCTTATACTCCTAGACTTCAGTAAGGCATTTGACAAGGTGCCACATGAACGGCTACTATATAAACTCCAGTTCTACGGAATAACAGGCCATGTGGGAGTGTTTTAGGACCAATCCTCTTTCTGGCCTTCATAAATGACTTGCCTGAAGTTATTTCCAGCAACTCCAGTGCAAGACTCTTCGCAGATGACTGTGACCTATATAAAACCATCAAATCACCTGATGATGCAGCCAAACTTCAACAAGACCTGAACAGCTTACAGAAATGGGAACATCAATGGCAAATGGAATTTCACCCTGAAAAATGCCAAATAATGCACATAACCCGCAAAAGAAACCCTATCATTAGCCATTACAACATCCATGGGCATACACTGGAAAAGACAGACACAGGAAAGTACCTTGGCATCAACATCAGCAAGGACATGAGCTGGAATACACATATTGACCAGGTAGCACGGAAGGCAACAAACACCAGCAACTTCCTGTACCACAACATCAAACAGTTTCCCCAAAAGACCAAGGAACAGTGCTACCTTACCCTGGTCAGACCTTTACTGGAATATGGGTGTACAGTATGGGACCCCTTTACAGTTTCGAACATCAAGAAACTTAAAGCTGTCCAAAGACGCTCCGGCACGATTTCAGAACCACCAGCAGCGTTACCACCATGCTGCAACAGCTAGGATGGCCTACTCTTCAAGTACGCAGTCAAAACTGTAAACTGGTCATGATGTACCGGATTCGACACCAACTTGTTGCTATACCAACTGACCACCTGGTACTATACTCAACATACACCAAAGGGCATTCTCAAAGATACCAAGTTCCATATGCAAGAACCAGCATGTACCGGCACTCCTTTTTTTCCGGACACCATCAGGCTATGGAACAGTCTTCCCGAGGCCACAATACAAGCTCAAACCCTGGTTCATTCAAGCAGGGTTTGACTGCCACCATGCCACAGAGACGTACTGTGATTTTAATTACACTGTATATAGCTGATTTTAACTCGCATACATTTTTGGACGTGTTCCTTGCACATGCTACGCACAGTACGACAATCACCAAATGGTGGATGTACTTATGGAAGATGATGGAGAACATTTATTCAGTTATTTAATGTTATAGCGGATGACATCATGTCGTCGTCGTCATCTGTAGAAATTTGGTTTCCGTGCGATAACTTGAGAAAATATTGACCGATTGTTTTGAAATTTTAATATGATGTTTGTAATCACGAAAGGGAGGTTGGTATTGTATTTGTGGCCCCTACTGTTTTAGAAAAAAGGCCAAAAGGGCTATAACGGCTTTACTGACAAAACTGCTGCAGAATGTTTGTTATCCATTCGATTTTAAAAATTCTGTCAACTAAATTTGTCAATGGTTTTGATATATATTGCATGCAACGTTACATTGCTAGAGTGGGCCAAAGACAAGTCACGCCCAAAAAAAATCAACTTTTTCATTTGTGGTCCGATTAAAAAAAAAAATTCTTTGGAATCCCTGTGAAAATCCCTGCTCGAGTTTTTCAATCAGATTTTCAACATCTCTTACTGTTTACAGGAAATTAGGGACCGAAGGGGCAAAAAAAGACATGTTTTAGAGTTTGTCGAGGCAAATACTTTTTTTATAGTGGACCAGCCAATGTTTATGAAGATGTTTCAATATGATTATATCCACTAAAAAAGCTTCTTATTGATTTTGGGGTTTGTGGCCCTTACCATTTTAGAAAAAAAAAAGAAATTAGGGGTTAAAGGCCCAAAAACATTAATTAATATATAAATATTTTTTTATCTATTATATGTGGATGTAAATATATATGTGTCAAATATGTATTTTTAAGTCCACCACAAGATGCATGTGTCAAAAAGCAATATAGACTATCCATATTGGGACTCTAACTTGTTGCACCACGGTCGTATCATGCTGCGCTCGACATAGCTTTTTATTTCAACATATCAGAAAAAACGATCTTGTATTAGACAGGTCAGTTTTTATGATTTTGTTAAGAGTGAATGTGCGGTACGAAGAAAAACACGCGTTTTTTTTTTTGTTTTGTTTTTTTTTTCGTACCGCACATTGCACTCTAACAAAATCTACTGATAGAAGGGAGCAAGTCCCTGTGGTGTATTCTTAATATAATTTGAACTACTTTACTGAATAAGCTTTATACTGTTAGAAAAAAGTATTCTTCAGTTGAACACCGGTTGGGTTTAAAAATACCATGTGTATAATTGTTTTTGTCGGATGGACCTGTTTAACTGTTCTCCTTGTTTCACAGAAACAATTCGTTTGCCTAAAAATGCAAGGCATGAGGAAAAAAGCAAACTGTTAAAAAGATTCGAGGTTGTCGCCACTCAAGAAATTTAACAGAAGATGGCATGTGCTTTTAGTATAATGACAAAATGGCCCTAGCTCTCTTCATCGGTACTTTTTTTCCTCTTTTAAAGATCATGCTAATTAATAAATATAACATCTCAGTTTAGTGCTGATGTCTGCTTTGAGGATTTCTGCTGGAATATTCTCTTGTTCAGCAGACCTGCTGTTCTTCAGATGGTTGATGGCTTTAGCAATATCAGCTTTTTATTGATCCACTACAATCAATTGTGAAAGGAAGAGTCCATGGTGCAGTGGCTAGTGCGTAAGGCTACTAACACCAAGATTCGTGGTTCGCCAAGATCCTCGCGGATCGTCAGTGTTGAAAATTTCATGAACTAATTTTCCGGTGATCTCTTGACACAATTTGCATGGAGCTCAAGGAACGATGCTGGTCATTCGGGAGGGACGAAAAAAGGTTGCAATATCCCATGTATACGACGACTACCCCTTGGTAGCGTTCGATCAGAGTAGGATCAATGGGGCTGCTTCAAAGGCCGCGCTGTCTTTACTTGTTCTCAGTAGTTTTCTCTTAGTTTATTCGAGATTCCGGAGTGCATTAAAACGGTTTTTAATTTCAAGTTTAAATTCTGTTAGTTTTTCTGTATCTTTTTTTCTTTTTAACATCATATATAGCGTATTTCAAATGGTGTTCGAACTCAGTGGTGTCTCTTTAGTTTCAGATCAGAAGCTGCATTGGAACCTCTGTTTATGCTTACATCCTGCAAGCTTCTTTGAGATTTCCGTAGATCCAAATGTGTTCTATTTATATTTTTCATTAAAACCAGATGGCATGGTTTGTGTGGAAGTTGATTTCTCCAATCACCAAATCATGTGTTCCAAATCATGTATGTGTTGCACAAAACTTTGCAAAATGTTCCCCATTTTTGTTCATCTCTCACCTATGATCTCTTCAAACCCAATGTTATAAGATCGTCCTTTTGCATTCATTTATCCCAGACGGTTGCATCCTTTCTATTGCATTTCTTAGCGTTTTTCCTCTAGCACTGGTAGTATTGCTCCTTTGTTTCTCCCCAGCATCATTCATTGATGTGGATAGCATTTTTTAAATAATATAAAGTGATTTTTTTGGGGGGTTTAAATTTGGCAGAAATCATAGGACTAACATGTCATGTGTGTTTTCTGTGTTTCTCTTGAAAAAAGTAATACCGTGAGCTCAAAAAAGGATACCCCGTTTCATATTGGACTCTGTACTGCTAAAAAACCTCAAGTGATATTTGAGAGTGATGAGAATTTTTCGTTCACATCTACATGTTATGTACTTCCTTCATGCACAGTTACATCGAAATCCGTTGAGCGGTTAGGGAGGGGCTGCGCTTACGAGGTATGTAGACAGATAGACAGACAGACAGAAGGGTGATTCCCATGTACCCGCTTTAAACGTTGTTTTGCAGGGGATATAATGATGGCTACTCGTTCCGAGTATATGACATAATTATTCATGAGAATTAAGAAGGAGAGGTACCAATGGGGTATCCGAATGTCAAAAGTCCGATAGGGCAGAGACAAAACCAGTAAACACCAACAAGAACGGGACAAAAACAGACAACATGTAAAACATGGAAACAAAAAATAACTGAATATCAATCAACAACGCGAACTCCAGTCGAAACAAGAGTGAACTCAGGTGCTCCGGAAGAGTTCCTGCTTGCTATAGCACACCCGTCGCGTTGCCAATAGTCCATTCAGCGTGTCAAATCCGGTAAAGGAAGACAAAACAACACCCTATGACAAACCAACATCTGCACTCATCTGAGAGATCGAAATCCCATATTTGTCTATAAGTGCATGATGTCTTCTGTTAAATTTCTTGAGTGAAGACAGCGACCGAGGAGCAACATAACCCTGTGTGGGCATTTTTTGCGTCAGATGTGTCGCTCTGCTAAGGAAATCGATGTAAGTCCCGCACGCTCTGGAGTAACGAATCAATTGAGATACGTAAACTCCATAATCTGGAGCGGACAGAATGTTGCTATATAAGAAGGGGAACTCGTTGACGATTGGAAAGTTGAAGTCATCACGTTTGTCATAGAGCCTTGTTGAAAGTCTTCCTTGAGAGTCAATTTCGAGATGTAGATCTAAATATGAAGTAGACTCCCTAGAATCCGTTGTCCTTTATCTCAAGCTCCTACGGATATATGAGAAGGAGAAAGTCACCAAATCGAGAATTGTTTAGTAAAAGGACATCATCAATATAACGGAACGTGAGTTTGAAAGAGAGCTAGTCTACGGTCTTTTTTGTCTAGAAGAGATTGCAAGAAGTCTGCTTCATATGAATGAAGAAACAAATCAGCAAGCAAAGGTGCACAATTAGTGCCCATTGGAATTCCTATTGTTTGCTGAAAAACACATCCACCAAACTGAACAAATATGTTGTCAATAAGAAAGTTGAGCATGTCGATTATTTGGTCTTCTGTAAATTTGCTCTTTTTCTTAGACTCATTGATGGCATAGTAAGTCTTGGTAAAATAGACTACAAGAAATTTGTACCTGCGTTTTCCATTCTTTCTGAAAAAGCTGCGTTTAATCAGCTGTGCCAATCGCGATTTCAGTTGTTCATTTGGAATAGAAGTGTAAAGTGTGGAGAAATCGAATGTTTTGATGCTGTTACAAGATGAAACTGATTTAGAGTTAAGTTCTTTCGAATTCTTCAGGATCCACATTTGATTGACACCATTTCTAGAATAACAACAATCGTAATATTTCTGGAGGCCGGATTTTATTGCCGTAAGTATTGAAGTCAACATAACTGAAAGAGGTTTAGTTGTACATTTGGATGACCCTGCAATGAAGCGCTGTTTGTATGGATTTTTATGTAATTTGGGAATCCAATACAGGGATGGAATGTCACCATTACTGCCACCAACATAAAGGCCGAAGGAGGAAATGACAGATTTGTTAAGAATAAGATGTTTTCACCAATTATAACGCGCATTTGTCTTGGCTTCTTCCATCTTCCATCTTGCATTTAGAAAAGAAAGAATAGAAAATAAAACTCCTCTTAGCAGAAATCGAGAAAGCAATAAGGCAACTTAAAAGTAACATATTGTAGATATTACCTAAGAATCCATTTAGAAAACCTTAGACTCAACCAGAGAATGTAACTCATTCCATTTTTTCATCCTATGACAAACAAACTGTATATCTGAAAATTAAAGTAAAGGACCAATGATAAAATTGACCTAAACATGAAATGAAACCAAATATAACAAACGATAAGGAACAACTCTATTACCATGAAACCATCACTAAAAAATCACAATAGTTCCGTCGGAAAGAATAAATGACAATATCAACGAAAATCTTTCACAGAAATATATGCATGTGTTTATAATAGATAACCTTCGGCAAGTTATAGAGACCACCTTTTAAGCCAGAAGAAGTCTACTCTTGATTACATCTGTAGATACTTTCTATAGCATATCTACTTTCGAGTTACGAAATTCAACATAATTATGTATTAGGGACGACTTTGCAAATCTTACAGGTATTAACGGCAACTTTCTATGGGTGAGTCGGTGATATAGTGCATGGTTAACGGTTCGATCATATCCCTGTATGAAAGAGCAACACTACAAGAAGCTTTGTTAAGACCCTTTTGCAGAGTTCGGTAAGAAAATAATCAATGGACACCGCTACAAAGGCCACACTTGGCTAGAATTTTGTCGTAGTCGTTTTTATTATTTTTTTTATAACAATACTATTGTACAACGGGAGCGCGGTGGCCGAGTGGTTAAGGCACTGGACTAAAAATCACAGGTCGACACCTCTGTGGGTTCGAACCCCACAGGTGTCAAGGTTTCCAGACACCTACCGTTGCTCGTGGGTTTCATCGATTTTCCAACTTGGAATATCCCCGGGAATATCGGGCTTTCCTCCCACACAAGTCTGGCGACCATGCAAGGGCCTCATATTAGCCAAACGGTCGTTAATCTTGCCGTCGGGCAAAAGCTCTTCAGAGCTTATGTTAATTGTTTGACTTGTGTACACACCACATCACTGATGTGTACTCACCGACGTTAAATAAATCTTGCCTTTACCTTTTACCTTTTTACAAGTCTAGTTGATGGTATGATTACCCTTACGTCACATAAGACCGCCCCTTTGTAGGAGAATAATCTGGTACGAATTGACACTCTGTAGCTCTGGTATTGGTTGAAATGTTAGAAAAGAAATGTTTTCAGCAAATCTAACATATAGTTATTCTTAAAAAAGAAAAAGAAAATTTTAGATAGGATTTTTGAATTTTTAATAATTTCTTGAAGATGACAGGGGTAGGCACTGAATTTAGTGCGAAATTATAATGTTTGTAAATAAAGGCCACGTGAAAGCCCCAAAAATGCCGCATGGCATGATAGTTTGTTAAGGGGAAAGGAAGCAGCTGTATTTCTAATTTACTGAAAAAGGTATGAAAGGTTTTTATTTTGAAAGATAGATTTTTTAGAATTTGATAGCCAAAATTGGTCAAGTATCAACGTCTATAGGCAAATAGTTAAAATCATTCCTATTACAAGATTCACACGTTCTCTTGTTAAGTAAAAAAATGCATATATACGTCACTAAGATCCGCCCCCTACACGTATGTAGGAGACAATGACATCTTTGAGCTCAAGCATTGGATGATCAATGATTTTTGGAGAGGTTGTCTCATAAGCGTTAAGCTTGTTTCCCAATCCAGGATAAATAAATGTGTTTGAACTAAATATTTTTTTTTTCAAAATCTTTAGTAAATAAACAAACTTCAAAACAAAACAAAATTGTTTCATGAAGAAGCATATCCTAATAATTATTTCCATTTGAAAGATTCCATAAAACTTTAAAAAAAAAAAAAAAAAGAAATTAAATGTTCCCGAAGGTTGACGCATAACAATCTTCTAATAAAAATTCAACAACTACCAAATCGACCAATCAGATTTGGAACGTATGTGAAAATAGTCCTAAGAATTTCCAATGTTGGCATTTCAAATTTCAATATGTTTCTTAAAAACTAGAATTTGTGTAAAAACTGCATATATTTGGTTAATACTACATCTGTGTAACACAGACATATCAAATCTATCGAATTTTGTTACTTGTTTGCCTGCTCTAAAGGGGGGTTTTCCAGGACCTATACTTCTTACATATCCTCTACGGAAAATGTTCTATTTTTGCCTGCTCCCGCCTGGTGATTGACTTCGAATCAGAAGATTGCGAGTTCGAGTCTCGTCGTGGTCGTATAATAATTTTTACATGGTAGCAAAGTGCTATGGAAATTGTGTAACTTTGCACGCAGATAAACAATAAAAACGGTATTTATAAGGAACCCGAGCGTCTTCTTATCAGAATGTACGGTCAACATTTGCCTGCTTTATAAAAATATTTTTTGCTCAGATTTTTTTTAAAAATTTTCTTTTATACTATACTGCTTTTCGGGAAAAATAAATGCGTAACGGCTTCACTAAAAATATCTTCGCCCAACGTGGGGCTCGAACCCACGACCCTGAGATTAAGAGTCTCATGCTCTACCGACTGAGCTAGCCGGGCATATACTATATACTGTGCAAAAAGTTGATATCATTTGTAAGGCCGCTTTTATTCAAATACACAAGACATTTCGTTTACTTTTTTCATAAACCGCAAAATAAGAAATGAGTTTATATTCATGTAAAAAGCAAACCAACTTATAGCAATATTCCTCATTTATTGCGTGAAATTCTTAAAAATGGCGGGAAACATGACACTGGAATAAATCTTTGCCGCTAGCAACCTTTTACGCGGATTTGATGACGTCCTTGAACAAAAACGTAGGAAATCTTGCTACATATAGAACAAGTTTAAAGATATCTTATGTTTTTGGCTTAGCAATGCACTTAGGTTTGCAATGGTTTATATGTGGAATTAGGAATCAGCATTTGTGGGACCGCGTGGCCTAATGGATAAGGCGTCTGACTTCGAATCAGAAGATTGCGAGTTCGAGTCTCGTCGTGGTCGTATAATAATTTTTACATGGTAGCAAAGTGCTATGGAAATTGTGTAACTTTGCACGCAGATAAACAATAAAAACGGTATTTATAAGGAACCCGAGCGTCTTCTTATCAGAATGTACGGTCAACATTTGCCTGCTTTATAAAAATATTTTTTGCTCAGATTTTTTTTAAAAATTTTCTTTTATACTATACTGCTTTTCGGGAAAAATAAATGCGTAACGGCTTCACTAAAAATATCTTCGCCCAACGTGGGGCTCGAACCCACGACCCTGAGATTAAGAGTCTCATGCTCTACCGACTGAGCTAGCCGGGCATATACTATATACTGTGCAAAAAGTTGATATCATTTGTAAGGCCGCTTTTATTCAAATACACAAGACATTTCGTTTACTTTTTTCATAAACCGCAAAATAAGAAATGAGTTTATATTCATGTAAAAAGCAAACCAACTTATAGCAATATTCCTCATTTATTGCGTGAAATTCTTAAAAATGGCGGGAAACATGACACTGGAATAAATCTTTGCCGCTAGCAACCTTTTACGCGGATTTGATGACGTCCTTGAACAAAAACGTAGGAAATCTTGCTACATATAGAACAAGTTTAAAGATATCTTATGTTTTTGGCTTAGCAATGCACTTAGGTTTGCAATGGTTTATATGTGGAATTAGGAATCAGCATTTGTGGGACCGCGTGGCCTAATGGATAAGGCGTCTGACTTCGAATCAGAAGATTGCGAGTTCGAGTCTCGTCGTGGTCGTATAATAATTTTTACATGGTAGCAAAGTGCTATGGAAATTGTGTAACTTTGCACGCAGATAAACAATAAAAACGGTATTTATAAGGAACCCGAGCGTCTTCTTATCAGAATGTACGGTCAACATTTGCCTGCTTTATAAAAATATTTTTTGCTCAGATTTTTTTTAAAAATTTTCTTTTATACTATACTGCTTTTCGGGAAAAATAAATGCGTAACGGCTTCACTAAAAATATCTTCGCCCAACGTGGGGCTCGAACCCACGACCCTGAGATTAAGAGTCTCATGCTCTACCGACTGAGCTAGCCGGGCATATACTATATACTGTGCAAAAAGTTGATATCATTTGTAAGGCCGCTTTTATTCAAATACACAAGACATTTCGTTTACTTTTTTCATAAACCGCAAAATAAGAAATGAGTTTATATTCATGTAAAAAGCAAACCAACTTATAGCAATATTCCTCATTTATTGCGTGAAATTCTTAAAAATGGCGGGAAACATGACACTGGAATAAATCTTTGCCGCTAGCAACCTTTTACGCGGATTTGATGACGTCCTTGAACAAAAACGTAGGAAATCTTGCTACATATAGAACAAGTTTAAAGATATCTTATGTTTTTGGCTTAGCAATGCACTTAGGTTTGCAATGGTTTATATGTGGAATTAGGAATCAGCATTTGTGGGACCGCGTGGCCTAATGGATAAGGCGTCTGACTTCGAATCAGAAGATTGCGAGTTCGAGTCTCGTCGTGGTCGTATAATAATTTTTACATGGTAGCAAAGTGCTATGGAAATTGTGTAACTTTGCACGCAGATAAACAATAAAAACGGTATTTATAAGGAACCCGAGCGTCTTCTTATCAGAATGTACGGTCAACATTTGCCTGCTTTATAAAAATATTTTTTGCTCAGATTTTTTTTAAAAATTTTCTTTTATACTATACTGCTTTTCGGGAAAAATAAATGCGTAACGGCTTCACTAAAAATATCTTCGCCCAACGTGGGGCTCGAACCCACGACCCTGAGATTAAGAGTCTCATGCTCTACCGACTGAGCTAGCCGGGCATATACTATATACTGTGCAAAAAGTTGATATCATTTGTAAGGCCGCTTTTATTCAAATACACAAGACATTTCGTTTACTTTTTTCATAAACCGCAAAATAAGAAATGAGTTTATATTCATGTAAAAAGCAAACCAACTTATAGCAATATTCCTCATTTATTGCGTGAAATTCTTAAAAATGGCGGGAAACATGACACTGGAATAAATCTTTGCCGCTAGCAACCTTTTACGCGGATTTGATGACGTCCTTGAACAAAAACGTAGGAAATCTTGCTACATATAGAACAAGTTTAAAGATATCTTATGTTTTTGGCTTAGCAATGCACTTAGGTTTGCAATGGTTTATATGTGGAATTAGGAATCAGCATTTGTGGGACCGCGTGGCCTAATGGATAAGGCGTCTGACTTCGAATCAGAAGATTGCGAGTTCGAGTCTCGTCGTGGTCGTATAATAATTTTTACATGGTAGCAAAGTGCTATGGAAATTGTGTAACTTTGCACGCAGATAAACAATAAAAACGGTATTTATAAGGAACCCGAGCGTCTTCTTATCAGAATGTACGGTCAACATTTGCCTGCTTTATAAAAATATTTTTTGCTCAGATTTTTTTTAAAAATTTTCTTTTATACTATACTGCTTTTCGGGAAAAATAAATGCGTAACGGCTTCACTAAAAATATCTTCGCCCAACGTGGGGCTCGAACCCACGACCCTGAGATTAAGAGTCTCATGCTCTACCGACTGAGCTAGCCGGGCATATACTATATACTGTGCAAAAAGTTGATATCATTTGTAAGGCCGCTTTTATTCAAATACACAAGACATTTCGTTTACTTTTTTCATAAACCGCAAAATAAGAAATGAGTTTATATTCATGTAAAAAGCAAACCAACTTATAGCAATATTCCTCATTTATTGCGTGAAATTCTTAAAAATGGCGGGAAACATGACACTGGAATAAATCTTTGCCGCTAGCAACCTTTTACGCGGATTTGATGACGTCCTTGAACAAAAACGTAGGAAATCTTGCTACATATAGAACAAGTTTAAAGATATCTTATGTTTTTGGCTTAGCAATGCACTTAGGTTTGCAATGGTTTATATGTGGAATTAGGAATCAGCATTTGTGGGACCGCGTGGCCTAATGGATAAGGCGTCTGACTTCGAATCAGAAGATTGCGAGTTCGAGTCTCGTCGTGGTCGTATAATAATTTTTACATGGTAGCAAAGTGCTATGGAAATTGTGTAACTTTGCACGCAGATAAACAATAAAAACGGTATTTATAAGGAACCCGAGCGTCTTCTTATCAGAATGTACGGTCAACATTTGCCTGCTTTATAAAAATATTTTTTGCTCAGATTTTTTTTAAAAATTTTCTTTTATACTATACTGCTTTTCGGGAAAAATAAATGCGTAACGGCTTCACTAAAAATATCTTCGCCCAACGTGGGGCTCGAACCCACGACCCTGAGATTAAGAGTCTCATGCTCTACCGACTGAGCTAGCCGGGCATATACTATATACTGTGCAAAAAGTTGATATCATTTGTAAGGCCGCTTTTATTCAAATACACAAGACATTTCGTTTACTTTTTTCATAAACCGCAAAATAAGAAATGAGTTTATATTCATGTAAAAAGCAAACCAACTTATAGCAATATTCCTCATTTATTGCGTGAAATTCTTAAAAATGGCGGGAAACATGACACTGGAATAAATCTTTGCCGCTAGCAACCTTTTACGCGGATTTGATGACGTCCTTGAACAAAAACGTAGGAAATCTTGCTACATATAGAACAAGTTTAAAGATATCTTATGTTTTTGGCTTAGCAATGCACTTAGGTTTGCAATGGTTTATATGTGGAATTAGGAATCAGCATTTGTGGGACCGCGTGGCCTAATGGATAAGGCGTCTGACTTCGAATCAGAAGATTGCGAGTTCGAGTCTCGTCGTGGTCGTATAATAATTTTTACATGGTAGCAAAGTGCTATGGAAATTGTGTAACTTTGCACGCAGATAAACAATAAAAACGGTATTTATAAGGAACCCGAGCGTCTTCTTATCAGAATGTACGGTCAACATTTGCCTGCTTTATAAAAATATTTTTTGCTCAGATTTTTTTTAAAAATTTTCTTTTATACTATACTGCTTTTCGGGAAAAATAAATGCGTAACGGCTTCACTAAAAATATCTTCGCCCAACGTGGGGCTCGAACCCACGACCCTGAGATTAAGAGTCTCATGCTCTACCGACTGAGCTAGCCGGGCATATACTATATACTGTGCAAAAAGTTGATATCATTTGTAAGGCCGCTTTTATTCAAATACACAAGACATTTCGTTTACTTTTTTCATAAACCGCAAAATAAGAAATGAGTTTATATTCATGTAAAAAGCAAACCAACTTATAGCAATATTCCTCATTTATTGCGTGAAATTCTTAAAAATGGCGGGAAACATGACACTGGAATAAATCTTTGCCGCTAGCAACCTTTTACGCGGATTTGATGACGTCCTTGAACAAAAACGTAGGAAATCTTGCTACATATAGAACAAGTTTAAAGATATCTTATGTTTTTGGCTTAGCAATGCACTTAGGTTTGCAATGGTTTATATGTGGAATTAGGAATCAGCATTTGTGGGACCGCGTGGCCTAATGGATAAGGCGTCTGACTTCGAATCAGAAGATTGCGAGTTCGAGTCTCGTCGTGGTCGTATAATAATTTTTACATGGTAGCAAAGTGCTATGGAAATTGTGTAACTTTGCACGCAGATAAACAATAAAAACGGTATTTATAAGGAACCCGAGCGTCTTCTTATCAGAATGTACGGTCAACATTTGCCTGCTTTATAAAAATATTTTTTGCTCAGATTTTTTTTAAAAATTTTCTTTTATACTATACTGCTTTTCGGGAAAAATAAATGCGTAACGGCTTCACTAAAAATATCTTCGCCCAACGTGGGGCTCGAACCCACGACCCTGAGATTAAGAGTCTCATGCTCTACCGACTGAGCTAGCCGGGCATATACTATATACTGTGCAAAAAGTTGATATCATTTGTAAGGCCGCTTTTATTCAAATACACAAGACATTTCGTTTACTTTTTTCATAAACCGCAAAATAAGAAATGAGTTTATATTCATGTAAAAAGCAAACCAACTTATAGCAATATTCCTCATTTATTGCGTGAAATTCTTAAAAATGGCGGGAAACATGACACTGGAATAAATCTTTGCCGCTAGCAACCTTTTACGCGGATTTGATGACGTCCTTGAACAAAAACGTAGGAAATCTTGCTACATATAGAACAAGTTTAAAGATATCTTATGTTTTTGGCTTAGCAATGCACTTAGGTTTGCAATGGTTTATATGTGGAATTAGGAATCAGCATTTGTGGGACCGCGTGGCCTAATGGATAAGGCGTCTGACTTCGAATCAGAAGATTGCGAGTTCGAGTCTCGTCGTGGTCGTATAATAATTTTTACATGGTAGCAAAGTGCTATGGAAATTGTGTAACTTTGCACGCAGATAAACAATAAAAACGGTATTTATAAGGAACCCGAGCGTCTTCTTATCAGAATGTACGGTCAACATTTGCCTGCTTTATAAAAATATTTTTTGCTCAGATTTTTTTTAAAAATTTTCTTTTATACTATACTGCTTTTCGGGAAAAATAAATGCGTAACGGCTTCACTAAAAATATCTTCGCCCAACGTGGGGCTCGAACCCACGACCCTGAGATTAAGAGTCTCATGCTCTACCGACTGAGCTAGCCGGGCATATACTATATACTGTGCAAAAAGTTGATATCATTTGTAAGGCCGCTTTTATTCAAATACACAAGACATTTCGTTTACTTTTTTCATAAACCGCAAAATAAGAAATGAGTTTATATTCATGTAAAAAGCAAACCAACTTATAGCAATATTCCTCATTTATTGCGTGAAATTCTTAAAAATGGCGGGAAACATGACACTGGAATAAATCTTTGCCGCTAGCAACCTTTTACGCGGATTTGATGACGTCCTTGAACAAAAACGTAGGAAATCTTGCTACATATAGAACAAGTTTAAAGATATCTTATGTTTTTGGCTTAGCAATGCACTTAGGTTTGCAATGGTTTATATGTGGAATTAGGAATCAGCATTTGTGGGACCGCGTGGCCTAATGGATAAGGCGTCTGACTTCGAATCAGAAGATTGCGAGTTCGAGTCTCGTCGTGGTCGTATAATAATTTTTACATGGTAGCAAAGTGCTATGGAAATTGTGTAACTTTGCACGCAGATAAACAATAAAAACGGTATTTATAAGGAACCCGAGCGTCTTCTTATCAGAATGTACGGTCAACATTTGCCTGCTTTATAAAAATATTTTTTGCTCAGATTTTTTTTAAAAATTTTCTTTTATACTATACTGCTTTTCGGGAAAAATAAATGCGTAACGGCTTCACTAAAAATATCTTCGCCCAACGTGGGGCTCGAACCCACGACCCTGAGATTAAGAGTCTCATGCTCTACCGACTGAGCTAGCCGGGCATATACTATATACTGTGCAAAAAGTTGATATCATTTGTAAGGCCGCTTTTATTCAAATACACAAGACATTTCGTTTACTTTTTTCATAAACCGCAAAATAAGAAATGAGTTTATATTCATGTAAAAAGCAAACCAACTTATAGCAATATTCCTCATTTATTGCGTGAAATTCTTAAAAATGGCGGGAAACATGACACTGGAATAAATCTTTGCCGCTAGCAACCTTTTACGCGGATTTGATGACGTCCTTGAACAAAAACGTAGGAAATCTTGCTACATATAGAACAAGTTTAAAGATATCTTATGTTTTTGGCTTAGCAATGCACTTAGGTTTGCAATGGTTTATATGTGGAATTAGGAATCAGCATTTGTGGGACCGCGTGGCCTAATGGATAAGGCGTCTGACTTCGAATCAGAAGATTGCGAGTTCGAGTCTCGTCGTGGTCGTATAATAATTTTTACATGGTAGCAAAGTGCTATGGAAATTGTGTAACTTTGCACGCAGATAAACAATAAAAACGGTATTTATAAGGAACCCGAGCGTCTTCTTATCAGAATGTACGGTCAACATTTGCCTGCTTTATAAAAATATTTTTTGCTCAGATTTTTTTTAAAAATTTTCTTTTATACTATACTGCTTTTCGGGAAAAATAAATGCGTAACGGCTTCACTAAAAATATCTTCGCCCAACGTGGGGCTCGAACCCACGACCCTGAGATTAAGAGTCTCATGCTCTACCGACTGAGCTAGCCGGGCATATACTATATACTGTGCAAAAAGTTGATATCATTTGTAAGGCCGCTTTTATTCAAATACACAAGACATTTCGTTTACTTTTTTCATAAACCGCAAAATAAGAAATGAGTTTATATTCATGTAAAAAGCAAACCAACTTATAGCAATATTCCTCATTTATTGCGTGAAATTCTTAAAAATGGCGGGAAACATGACACTGGAATAAATCTTTGCCGCTAGCAACCTTTTACGCGGATTTGATGACGTCCTTGAACAAAAACGTAGGAAATCTTGCTACATATAGAACAAGTTTAAAGATATCTTATGTTTTTGGCTTAGCAATGCACTTAGGTTTGCAATGGTTTATATGTGGAATTAGGAATCAGCATTTGTGGGACCGCGTGGCCTAATGGATAAGGCGTCTGACTTCGAATCAGAAGATTGCGAGTTCGAGTCTCGTCGTGGTCGTATAATAATTTTTACATGGTAGCAAAGTGCTATGGAAATTGTGTAACTTTGCACGCAGATAAACAATAAAAACGGTATTTATAAGGAACCCGAGCGTCTTCTTATCAGAATGTACGGTCAACATTTGCCTGCTTTATAAAAATATTTTTTGCTCAGATTTTTTTTAAAAATTTTCTTTTATACTATACTGCTTTTCGGGAAAAATAAATGCGTAACGGCTTCACTAAAAATATATTCGCCCAACGTGGGGCTCGAACCCACGACCCTGAGATTAAGAGTCTCATGCTCTACCGACTGAGCTAGCCGGGCATATACTATATACTGTGCAAAAAGTTGATATCATTTGTAAGGCCGCTTTTATTCAAATACACAAGACATTTCGTTTACTTTTTTCATAAACCGCAAAATAAGAAATGAGTTTATATTCATGTAAAAAGCAAACCAACTTATAGCAATATTCCTCATTTATTGCGTGAAATTCTTAAAAATGGCGGGAAACATGACACTGGAATAAATCTTTGCCGCTAGCAACCTTTTACGCGGATTTGATGACGTCCTTGAACAAAAACGTAGGAAATCTTGCTACATATAGAACAAGTTTAAAGATATCTTATGTTTTTGGCTTAGCAATGCACTTAGGTTTGCAATGGTTTATATGTGGAATTAGGAATCAGCATTTGTGGGACCGCGTGGCCTAATGGATAAGGCGTCTGACTTCGAATCAGAAGATTGCGAGTTCGAGTCTCGTCGTGGTCGTATAATAATTTTTACATGGTAGCAAAGTGCTATGGAAATTGTGTAACTTTGCACGCAGATAAACAATAAAAACGGTATTTATAAGGAACCCGAGCGTCTTCTTATCAGAATGTACGGTCAACATTTGCCTGCTTTATAAAAATATTTTTTGCTCAGATTTTTTTTAAAAATTTTCTTTTATACTATACTGCTTTTCGGGAAAAATAAATGCGTAACGGCTTCACTAAAAATATCTTCGCCCAACGTGGGGCTCGAACCCACGACCCTGAGATTAAGAGTCTCATGCTCTACCGACTGAGCTAGCCGGGCATATACTATATACTGTGCAAAAAGTTGATATCATTTGTAAGGCCGCTTTTATTCAAATACACAAGACATTTCGTTTACTTTTTTCATAAACCGCAAAATAAGAAATGAGTTTATATTCATGTAAAAAGCAAACCAACTTATAGCAATATTCCTCATTTATTGCGTGAAATTCTTAAAAATGGCGGGAAACATGACACTGGAATAAATCTTTGCCGCTAGCAACCTTTTACGCGGATTTGATGACGTCCTTGAACAAAAACGTAGGAAATCTTGCTACATATAGAACAAGTTTAAAGATATCTTATGTTTTTGGCTTAGCAATGCACTTAGGTTTGCAATGGTTTATATGTGGAATTAGGAATCAGCATTTGTGGGACCGCGTGGCCTAATGGATAAGGCGTCTGACTTCGAATCAGAAGATTGCGAGTTCGAGTCTCGTCGTGGTCGTATAATAATTTTTACATGGTAGCAAAGTGCTATGGAAATTGTGTAACTTTGCACGCAGATAAACAATAAAAACGGTATTTATAAGGAACCCGAGCGTCTTCTTATCAGAATGTACGGTCAACATTTGCCTGCTTTATAAAAATATTTTTTGCTCAGATTTTTTTTAAAAATTTTCTTTTATACTATACTGCTTTTCGGGAAAAATAAATGCGTAACGGCTTCACTAAAAATATCTTCGCCCAACGTGGGGCTCGAACCCACGACCCTGAGATTAAGAGTCTCATGCTCTACCGACTGAGCTAGCCGGGCATATACTATATACTGTGCAAAAAGTTGATATCATTTGTAAGGCCGCTTTTATTCAAATACACAAGACATTTCGTTTACTTTTTTCATAAACCGCAAAATAAGAAATGAGTTTATATTCATGTAAAAAGCAAACCAACTTATAGCAATATTCCTCATTTATTGCGTGAAATTCTTAAAAATGGCGGGAAACATGACACTGGAATAAATCTTTGCCGCTAGCAACCTTTTACGCGGATTTGATGACGTCCTTGAACAAAAACGTAGGAAATCTTGCTACATATAGAACAAGTTTAAAGATATCTTATGTTTTTGGCTTAGCAATGCACTTAGGTTTGCAATGGTTTATATGTGGAATTAGGAATCAGCATTTGTGGGACCGCGTGGCCTAATGGATAAGGCGTCTGACTTCGAATCAGAAGATTGCGAGTTCGAGTCTCGTCGTGGTCGTATAATAATTTTTACATGGTAGCAAAGTGCTATGGAAATTGTGTAACTTTGCACGCAGATAAACAATAAAAACGGTATTTATAAGGAACCCGAGCGTCTTCTTATCAGAATGTACGGTCAACATTTGCCTGCTTTATAAAAATATTTTTTGCTCAGATTTTTTTTAAAAATTTTCTTTTATACTATACTGCTTTTCGGGAAAAATAAATGCGTAACGGCTTCACTAAAAATATCTTCGCCCAACGTGGGGCTCGAACCCACGACCCTGAGATTAAGAGTCTCATGCTCTACCGACTGAGCTAGCCGGGCATATACTATATACTGTGCAAAAAGTTGATATCATTTGTAAGGCCGCTTTTATTCAAATACACAAGACATTTCGTTTACTTTTTTCATAAACCGCAAAATAAGAAATGAGTTTATATTCATGTAAAAAGCAAACCAACTTATAGCAATATTCCTCATTTATTGCGTGAAATTCTTAAAAATGGCGGGAAACATGACACTGGAATAAATCTTTGCCGCTAGCAACCTTTTACGCGGATTTGATGACGTCCTTGAACAAAAACGTAGGAAATCTTGCTACATATAGAACAAGTTTAAAGATATCTTATGTTTTTGGCTTAGCAATGCACTTAGGTTTGCAATGGTTTATATGTGGAATTAGGAATCAGCATTTGTGGGACCGCGTGGCCTAATGGATAAGGCGTCTGACTTCGAATCAGAAGATTGCGAGTTCGAGTCTCGTCGTGGTCGTATAATAATTTTTACATGGTAGCAAAGTGCTATGGAAATTGTGTAACTTTGCACGCAGATAAACAATAAAAACGGTATTTATAAGGAACCCGAGCGTCTTCTTATCAGAATGTACGGTCAACATTTGCCTGCTTTATAAAAATATTTTTTGCTCAGATTTTTTTTAAAAATTTTCTTTTATACTATACTGCTTTTCGGGAAAAATAAATGCGTAACGGCTTCACTAAAAATATCTTCGCCCAACGTGGGGCTCGAACCCACGACCCTGAGATTAAGAGTCTCATGCTCTACCGACTGAGCTAGCCGGGCATATACTATATACTGTGCAAAAAGTTGATATCATTTGTAAGGCCGCTTTTATTCAAATACACAAGACATTTCGTTTACTTTTTTCATAAACCGCAAAATAAGAAATGAGTTTATATTCATGTAAAAAGCAAACCAACTTATAGCAATATTCCTCATTTATTGCGTGAAATTCTTAAAAATGGCGGGAAACATGACACTGGAATAAATCTTTGCCGCTAGCAACCTTTTACGCGGATTTGATGACGTCCTTGAACAAAAACGTAGGAAATCTTGCTACATATAGAACAAGTTTAAAGATATCTTATGTTTTTGGCTTAGCAATGCACTTAGGTTTGCAATGGTTTATATGTGGAATTAGGAATCAGCATTTGTGGGACCGCGTGGCCTAATGGATAAGGCGTCTGACTTCGAATCAGAAGATTGCGAGTTCGAGTCTCGTCGTGGTCGTATAATAATTTTTACATGGTAGCAAAGTGCTATGGAAATTGTGTAACTTTGCACGCAGATAAACAATAAAAACGGTATTTATAAGGAACCCGAGCGTCTTCTTATCAGAATGTACGGTCAACATTTGCCTGCTTTATAAAAATATTTTTTGCTCAGATTTTTTTTAAAAATTTTCTTTTATACTATACTGCTTTTCGGGAAAAATAAATGCGTAACGGCTTCACTAAAAATATCTTCGCCCAACGTGGGGCTCGAACCCACGACCCTGAGATTAAGAGTCTCATGCTCTACCGACTGAGCTAGCCGGGCATATACTATATACTGTGCAAAAAGTTGATATCATTTGTAAGGCCGCTTTTATTCAAATACACAAGACATTTCGTTTACTTTTTTCATAAACCGCAAAATAAGAAATGAGTTTATATTCATGTAAAAAGCAAACCAACTTATAGCAATATTCCTCATTTATTGCGTGAAATTCTTAAAAATGGCGGGAAACATGACACTGGAATAAATCTTTGCCGCTAGCAACCTTTTACGCGGATTTGATGACGTCCTTGAACAAAAACGTAGGAAATCTTGCTACATATAGAACAAGTTTAAAGATATCTTATGTTTTTGGCTTAGCAATGCACTTAGGTTTGCAATGGTTTATATGTGGAATTAGGAATCAGCATTTGTGGGACCGCGTGGCCTAATGGATAAGGCGTCTGACTTCGAATCAGAAGATTGCGAGTTCGAGTCTCGTCGTGGTCGTATAATAATTTTTACATGGTAGCAAAGTGCTATGGAAATTGTGTAACTTTGCACGCAGATAAACAATAAAAACGGTATTTATAAGGAACCCGAGCGTCTTCTTATCAGAATGTACGGTCAACATTTGCCTGCTTTATAAAAATATTTTTTGCTCAGATTTTTTTTAAAAATTTTCTTTTATACTATACTGCTTTTCGGGAAAAATAAATGCGTAACGGCTTCACTAAAAATATCTTCGCCCAACGTGGGGCTCGAACCCACGACCCTGAGATTAAGAGTCTCATGCTCTACCGACTGAGCTAGCCGGGCATATACTATATACTGTGCAAAAAGTTGATATCATTTGTAAGGCCGCTTTTATTCAAATACACAAGACATTTCGTTTACTTTTTTCATAAACCGCAAAATAAGAAATGAGTTTATATTCATGTAAAAAGCAAACCAACTTATAGCAATATTCCTCATTTATTGCGTGAAATTCTTAAAAATGGCGGGAAACATGACACTGGAATAAATCTTTGCCGCTAGCAACCTTTTACGCGGATTTGATGACGTCCTTGAACAAAAACGTAGGAAATCTTGCTACATATAGAACAAGTTTAAAGATATCTTATGTTTTTGGCTTAGCAATGCACTTAGGTTTGCAATGGTTTATATGTGGAATTAGGAATCAGCATTTGTGGGACCGCGTGGCCTAATGGATAAGGCGTCTGACTTCGAATCAGAAGATTGCGAGTTCGAGTCTCGTCGTGGTCGTATAATAATTTTTACATGGTAGCAAAGTGCTATGGAAATTGTGTAACTTTGCACGCAGATAAACAATAAAAACGGTATTTATAAGGAACCCGAGCGTCTTCTTATCAGAATGTACGGTCAACATTTGCCTGCTTTATAAAAATATTTTTTGCTCAGATTTTTTTTAAAAATTTTCTTTTATACTATACTGCTTTTCGGGAAAAATAAATGCGTAACGGCTTCACTAAAAATATCTTCGCCCAACGTGGGGCTCGAACCCACGACCCTGAGATTAAGAGTCTCATGCTCTACCGACTGAGCTAGCCGGGCATATACTATATACTGTGCAAAAAGTTGATATCATTTGTAAGGCCGCTTTTATTCAAATACACAAGACATTTCGTTTACTTTTTTCATAAACCGCAAAATAAGAAATGAGTTTATATTCATGTAAAAAGCAAACCAACTTATAGCAATATTCCTCATTTATTGCGTGAAATTCTTAAAAATGGCGGGAAACATGACACTGGAATAAATCTTTGCCGCTAGCAACCTTTTACGCGGATTTGATGACGTCCTTGAACAAAAACGTAGGAAATCTTGCTACATATAGAACAAGTTTAAAGATATCTTATGTTTTTGGCTTAGCAATGCACTTAGGTTTGCAATGGTTTATATGTGGAATTAGGAATCAGCATTTGTGGGACCGCGTGGCCTAATGGATAAGGCGTCTGACTTCGAATCAGAAGATTGCGAGTTCGAGTCTCGTCGTGGTCGTATAATAATTTTTACATGGTAGCAAAGTGCTATGGAAATTGTGTAACTTTGCACGCAGATAAACAATAAAAACGGTATTTATAAGGAACCCGAGCGTCTTCTTATCAGAATGTACGGTCAACATTTGCCTGCTTTATAAAAATATTTTTTGCTCAGATTTTTTTTAAAAATTTTCTTTTATACTATACTGCTTTTCGGGAAAAATAAATGCGTAACGGCTTCACTAAAAATATCTTCGCCCAACGTGGGGCTCGAACCCACGACCCTGAGATTAAGAGTCTCATGCTCTACCGACTGAGCTAGCCGGGCATATACTATATACTGTGCAAAAAGTTGATATCATTTGTAAGGCCGCTTTTATTCAAATACACAAGACATTTCGTTTACTTTTTTCATAAACCGCAAAATAAGAAATGAGTTTATATTCATGTAAAAAGCAAACCAACTTATAGCAATATTCCTCATTTATTGCGTGAAATTCTTAAAAATGGCGGGAAACATGACACTGGAATAAATCTTTGCCGCTAGCAACCTTTTACGCGGATTTGATGACGTCCTTGAACAAAAACGTAGGAAATCTTGCTACATATAGAACAAGTTTAAAGATATCTTATGTTTTTGGCTTAGCAATGCACTTAGGTTTGCAATGGTTTATATGTGGAATTAGGAATCAGCATTTGTGGGACCGCGTGGCCTAATGGATAAGGCGTCTGACTTCGAATCAGAAGATTGCGAGTTCGAGTCTCGTCGTGGTCGTATAATAATTTTTACATGGTAGCAAAGTGCTATGGAAATTGTGTAACTTTGCACGCAGATAAACAATAAAAACGGTATTTATAAGGAACCCGAGCGTCTTCTTATCAGAATGTACGGTCAACATTTGCCTGCTTTATAAAAATATTTTTTGCTCAGATTTTTTTTAAAAATTTTCTTTTATACTATACTGCTTTTCGGGAAAAATAAATGCGTAACGGCTTCACTAAAAATATCTTCGCCCAACGTGGGGCTCGAACCCACGACCCTGAGATTAAGAGTCTCATGCTCTACCGACTGAGCTAGCCGGGCATATACTATATACTGTGCAAAAAGTTGATATCATTTGTAAGGCCGCTTTTATTCAAATACACAAGACATTTCGTTTACTTTTTTCATAAACCGCAAAATAAGAAATGAGTTTATATTCATGTAAAAAGCAAACCAACTTATAGCAATATTCCTCATTTATTGCGTGAAATTCTTAAAAATGGCGGGAAACATGACACTGGAATAAATCTTTGCCGCTAGCAACCTTTTACGCGGATTTGATGACGTCCTTGAACAAAAACGTAGGAAATCTTGCTACATATAGAACAAGTTTAAAGATATCTTATGTTTTTGGCTTAGCAATGCACTTAGGTTTGCAATGGTTTATATGTGGAATTAGGAATCAGCATTTGTGGGACCGCGTGGCCTAATGGATAAGGCGTCTGACTTCGAATCAGAAGATTGCGAGTTCGAGTCTCGTCGTGGTCGTATAATAATTTTTACATGGTAGCAAAGTGCTATGGAAATTGTGTAACTTTGCACGCAGATAAACAATAAAAACGGTATTTATAAGGAACCCGAGCGTCTTCTTATCAGAATGTACGGTCAACATTTGCCTGCTTTATAAAAATATTTTTTGCTCAGATTTTTTTTAAAAATTTTCTTTTATACTATACTGCTTTTCGGGAAAAATAAATGCGTAACGGCTTCACTAAAAATATCTTCGCCCAACGTGGGGCTCGAACCCACGACCCTGAGATTAAGAGTCTCATGCTCTACCGACTGAGCTAGCCGGGCATATACTATATACTGTGCAAAAAGTTGATATCATTTGTAAGGCCGCTTTTATTCAAATACACAAGACATTTCGTTTACTTTTTTCATAAACCGCAAAATAAGAAATGAGTTTATATTCATGTAAAAAGCAAACCAACTTATAGCAATATTCCTCATTTATTGCGTGAAATTCTTAAAAATGGCGGGAAACATGACACTGGAATAAATCTTTGCCGCTAGCAACCTTTTACGCGGATTTGATGACGTCCTTGAACAAAAACGTAGGAAATCTTGCTACATATAGAACAAGTTTAAAGATATCTTATGTTTTTGGCTTAGCAATGCACTTAGGTTTGCAATGGTTTATATGTGGAATTAGGAATCAGCATTTGTGGGACCGCGTGGCCTAATGGATAAGGCGTCTGACTTCGAATCAGAAGATTGCGAGTTCGAGTCTCGTCGTGGTCGTATAATAATTTTTACATGGTAGCAAAGTGCTATGGAAATTGTGTAACTTTGCACGCAGATAAACAATAAAAACGGTATTTATAAGGAACCCGAGCGTCTTCTTATCAGAATGTACGGTCAACATTTGCCTGCTTTATAAAAATATTTTTTGCTCAGATTTTTTTTAAAAATTTTCTTTTATACTATACTGCTTTTCGGGAAAAATAAATGCGTAACGGCTTCACTAAAAATATCTTCGCCCAACGTGGGGCTCGAACCCACGACCCTGAGATTAAGAGTCTCATGCTCTACCGACTGAGCTAGCCGGGCATATACTATATACTGTGCAAAAAGTTGATATCATTTGTAAGGCCGCTTTTATTCAAATACACAAGACATTTCGTTTACTTTTTTCATAAACCGCAAAATAAGAAATGAGTTTATATTCATGTAAAAAGCAAACCAACTTATAGCAATATTCCTCATTTATTGCGTGAAATTCTTAAAAATGGCGGGAAACATGACACTGGAATAAATCTTTGCCGCTAGCAACCTTTTACGCGGATTTGATGACGTCCTTGAACAAAAACGTAGGAAATCTTGCTACATATAGAACAAGTTTAAAGATATCTTATGTTTTTGGCTTAGCAATGCACTTAGGTTTGCAATGGTTTATATGTGGAATTAGGAATCAGCATTTGTGGGACCGCGTGGCCTAATGGATAAGGCGTCTGACTTCGAATCAGAAGATTGCGAGTTCGAGTCTCGTCGTGGTCGTATAATAATTTTTACATGGTAGCAAAGTGCTATGGAAATTGTGTAACTTTGCACGCAGATAAACAATAAAAACGGTATTTATAAGGAACCCGAGCGTCTTCTTATCAGAATGTACGGTCAACATTTGCCTGCTTTATAAAAATATTTTTTGCTCAGATTTTTTTTAAAAATTTTCTTTTATACTATACTGCTTTTCGGGAAAAATAAATGCGTAACGGCTTCACTAAAAATATCTTCGCCCAACGTGGGGCTCGAACCCACGACCCTGAGATTAAGAGTCTCATGCTCTACCGACTGAGCTAGCCGGGCATATACTATATACTGTGCAAAAAGTTGATATCATTTGTAAGGCCGCTTTTATTCAAATACACAAGACATTTCGTTTACTTTTTTCATAAACCGCAAAATAAGAAATGAGTTTATATTCATGTAAAAAGCAAACCAACTTATAGCAATATTCCTCATTTATTGCGTGAAATTCTTAAAAATGGCGGGAAACATGACACTGGAATAAATCTTTGCCGCTAGCAACCTTTTACGCGGATTTGATGACGTCCTTGAACAAAAACGTAGGAAATCTTGCTACATATAGAACAAGTTTAAAGATATCTTATGTTTTTGGCTTAGCAATGCACTTAGGTTTGCAATGGTTTATATGTGGAATTAGGAATCAGCATTTGTGGGACCGCGTGGCCTAATGGATAAGGCGTCTGACTTCGAATCAGAAGATTGCGAGTTCGAGTCTCGTCGTGGTCGTATAATAATTTTTACATGGTAGCAAAGTGCTATGGAAATTGTGTAACTTTGCACGCAGATAAACAATAAAAACGGTATTTATAAGGAACCCGAGCGTCTTCTTATCAGAATGTACGGTCAACATTTGCCTGCTTTATAAAAATATTTTTTGCTCAGATTTTTTTTAAAAATTTTCTTTTATACTATACTGCTTTTCGGGAAAAATAAATGCGTAACGGCTTCACTAAAAATATCTTCGCCCAACGTGGGGCTCGAACCCACGACCCTGAGATTAAGAGTCTCATGCTCTACCGACTGAGCTAGCCGGGCATATACTATATACTGTGCAAAAAGTTGATATCATTTGTAAGGCCGCTTTTATTCAAATACACAAGACATTTCGTTTACTTTTTTCATAAACCGCAAAATAAGAAATGAGTTTATATTCATGTAAAAAGCAAACCAACTTATAGCAATATTCCTCATTTATTGCGTGAAATTCTTAAAAATGGCGGGAAACATGACACTGGAATAAATCTTTGCCGCTAGCAACCTTTTACGCGGATTTGATGACGTCCTTGAACAAAAACGTAGGAAATCTTGCTACATATAGAACAAGTTTAAAGATATCTTATGTTTTTGGCTTAGCAATGCACTTAGGTTTGCAATGGTTTATATGTGGAATTAGGAATCAGCATTTGTGGGACCGCGTGGCCTAATGGATAAGGCGTCTGACTTCGAATCAGAAGATTGCGAGTTCGAGTCTCGTCGTGGTCGTATAATAATTTTTACATGGTAGCAAAGTGCTATGGAAATTGTGTAACTTTGCACGCAGATAAACAATAAAAACGGTATTTATAAGGAACCCGAGCGTCTTCTTATCAGAATGTACGGTCAACATTTGCCTGCTTTATAAAAATATTTTTTGCTCAGATTTTTTTTAAAAATTTTCTTTTATACTATACTGCTTTTCGGGAAAAATAAATGCGTAACGGCTTCACTAAAAATATCTTCGCCCAACGTGGGGCTCGAACCCACGACCCTGAGATTAAGAGTCTCATGCTCTACCGACTGAGCTAGCCGGGCATATACTATATACTGTGCAAAAAGTTGATATCATTTGTAAGGCCGCTTTTATTCAAATACACAAGACATTTCGTTTACTTTTTTCATAAACCGCAAAATAAGAAATGAGTTTATATTCATGTAAAAAGCAAACCAACTTATAGCAATATTCCTCAT
Organism: Arcuatula senhousia; assembly: GCA_963971305.1. NCBI lineage: Eukaryota > Metazoa > Mollusca > Bivalvia > Mytilida > Mytilidae > Arcuatula > Arcuatula senhousia. The sequence goes on from OZ020304.1 coordinate 28,867,746, forward strand.
TTATTGCGTGAAATTCTTAAAAATGGCGGGAAACATGACACTGGAATAAATCTTTGCCGCTAGCAACCTTTTACGCGGATTTGATGACGTCCTTGAACAAAAACGTAGGAAATCTTGCTACATATAGAACAAGTTTAAAGATATCTTATGTTTTTGGCTTAGCAATGCACTTAGGTTTGCAATGGTTTATATGTGGAATTAGGAATCAGCATTTGTGGGACCGCGTGGCCTAATGGATAAGGCGTCTGACTTCGAATCAGAAGATTGCGAGTTCGAGTCTCGTCGTGGTCGTATAATAATTTTTACATGGTAGCAAAGTGCTATGGAAATTGTGTAACTTTGCACGCAGATAAACAATAAAAACGGTATTTATAAGGAACCCGAGCGTCTTCTTATCAGAATGTACGGTCAACATTTGCCTGCTTTATAAAAATATTTTTTGCTCAGATTTTTTTTAAAAATTTTCTTTTATACTATACTGCTTTTCGGGAAAAATAAATGCGTAACGGCTTCACTAAAAATATCTTCGCCCAACGTGGGGCTCGAACCCACGACCCTGAGATTAAGAGTCTCATGCTCTACCGACTGAGCTAGCCGGGCATATACTATATACTGTGCAAAAAGTTGATATCATTTGTAAGGCCGCTTTTATTCAAATACACAAGACATTTCGTTTACTTTTTTCATAAACCGCAAAATAAGAAATGAGTTTATATTCATGTAAAAAGCAAACCAACTTATAGCAATATTCCTCATTTATTGCGTGAAATTCTTAAAAATGGCGGGAAACATGACACTGGAATAAATCTTTGCCGCTAGCAACCTTTTACGCGGATTTGATGACGTCCTTGAACAAAAACGTAGGAAATCTTGCTACATATAGAACAAGTTTAAAGATATCTTATGTTTTTGGCTTAGCAATGCACTTAGGTTTGCAATGGTTTATATGTGGAATTAGGAATCAGCATTTGTGGGACCGCGTGGCCTAATGGATAAGGCGTCTGACTTCGAATCAGAAGATTGCGAGTTCGAGTCTCGTCGTGGTCGTATAATAATTTTTACATGGTAGCAAAGTGCTATGGAAATTGTGTAACTTTGCACGCAGATAAACAATAAAAACGGTATTTATAAGGAACCCGAGCGTCTTCTTATCAGAATGTACGGTCAACATTTGCCTGCTTTATAAAAATATTTTTTGCTCAGATTTTTTTTAAAAATTTTCTTTTATACTATACTGCTTTTCGGGAAAAATAAATGCGTAACGGCTTCACTAAAAATATCTTCGCCCAACGTGGGGCTCGAACCCACGACCCTGAGATTAAGAGTCTCATGCTCTACCGACTGAGCTAGCCGGGCATATACTATATACTGTGCAAAAAGTTGATATCATTTGTAAGGCCGCTTTTATTCAAATACACAAGACATTTCGTTTACTTTTTTCATAAACCGCAAAATAAGAAATGAGTTTATATTCATGTAAAAAGCAAACCAACTTATAGCAATATTCCTCATTTATTGCGTGAAATTCTTAAAAATGGCGGGAAACATGACACTGGAATAAATCTTTGCCGCTAGCAACCTTTTACGCGGATTTGATGACGTCCTTGAACAAAAACGTAGGAAATCTTGCTACATATAGAACAAGTTTAAAGATATCTTATGTTTTTGGCTTAGCAATGCACTTAGGTTTGCAATGGTTTATATGTGGAATTAGGAATCAGCATTTGTGGGACCGCGTGGCCTAATGGATAAGGCGTCTGACTTCGAATCAGAAGATTGCGAGTTCGAGTCTCGTCGTGGTCGTATAATAATTTTTACATGGTAGCAAAGTGCTATGGAAATTGTGTAACTTTGCACGCAGATAAACAATAAAAACGGTATTTATAAGGAACCCGAGCGTCTTCTTATCAGAATGTACGGTCAACATTTGCCTGCTTTATAAAAATATTTTTTGCTCAGATTTTTTTTAAAAATTTTCTTTTATACTATACTGCTTTTCGGGAAAAATAAATGCGTAACGGCTTCACTAAAAATATCTTCGCCCAACGTGGGGCTCGAACCCACGACCCTGAGATTAAGAGTCTCATGCTCTACCGACTGAGCTAGCCGGGCATATACTATATACTGTGCAAAAAGTTGATATCATTTGTAAGGCCGCTTTTATTCAAATACACAAGACATTTCGTTTACTTTTTTCATAAACCGCAAAATAAGAAATGAGTTTATATTCATGTAAAAAGCAAACCAACTTATAGCAATATTCCTCATTTATTGCGTGAAATTCTTAAAAATGGCGGGAAACATGACACTGGAATAAATCTTTGCCGCTAGCAACCTTTTACGCGGATTTGATGACGTCCTTGAACAAAAACGTAGGAAATCTTGCTACATATAGAACAAGTTTAAAGATATCTTATGTTTTTGGCTTAGCAATGCACTTAGGTTTGCAATGGTTTATATGTGGAATTAGGAATCAGCATTTGTGGGACCGCGTGGCCTAATGGATAAGGCGTCTGACTTCGAATCAGAAGATTGCGAGTTCGAGTCTCGTCGTGGTCGTATAATAATTTTTACATGGTAGCAAAGTGCTATGGAAATTGTGTAACTTTGCACGCAGATAAACAATAAAAACGGTATTTATAAGGAACCCGAGCGTCTTCTTATCAGAATGTACGGTCAACATTTGCCTGCTTTATAAAAATATTTTTTGCTCAGATTTTTTTTAAAAATTTTCTTTTATACTATACTGCTTTTCGGGAAAAATAAATGCGTAACGGCTTCACTAAAAATATCTTCGCCCAACGTGGGGCTCGAACCCACGACCCTGAGATTAAGAGTCTCATGCTCTACCGACTGAGCTAGCCGGGCATATACTATATACTGTGCAAAAAGTTGATATCATTTGTAAGGCCGCTTTTATTCAAATACACAAGACATTTCGTTTACTTTTTTCATAAACCGCAAAATAAGAAATGAGTTTATATTCATGTAAAAAGCAAACCAACTTATAGCAATATTCCTCATTTATTGCGTGAAATTCTTAAAAATGGCGGGAAACATGACACTGGAATAAATCTTTGCCGCTAGCAACCTTTTACGCGGATTTGATGACGTCCTTGAACAAAAACGTAGGAAATCTTGCTACATATAGAACAAGTTTAAAGATATCTTATGTTTTTGGCTTAGCAATGCACTTAGGTTTGCAATGGTTTATATGTGGAATTAGGAATCAGCATTTGTGGGACCGCGTGGCCTAATGGATAAGGCGTCTGACTTCGAATCAGAAGATTGCGAGTTCGAGTCTCGTCGTGGTCGTATAATAATTTTTACATGGTAGCAAAGTGCTATGGAAATTGTGTAACTTTGCACGCAGATAAACAATAAAAACGGTATTTATAAGGAACCCGAGCGTCTTCTTATCAGAATGTACGGTCAACATTTGCCTGCTTTATAAAAATATTTTTTGCTCAGATTTTTTTTAAAAATTTTCTTTTATACTATACTGCTTTTCGGGAAAAATAAATGCGTAACGGCTTCACTAAAAATATCTTCGCCCAACGTGGGGCTCGAACCCACGACCCTGAGATTAAGAGTCTCATGCTCTACCGACTGAGCTAGCCGGGCATATACTATATACTGTGCAAAAAGTTGATATCATTTGTAAGGCCGCTTTTATTCAAATACACAAGACATTTCGTTTACTTTTTTCATAAACCGCAAAATAAGAAATGAGTTTATATTCATGTAAAAAGCAAACCAACTTATAGCAATATTCCTCATTTATTGCGTGAAATTCTTAAAAATGGCGGGAAACATGACACTGGAATAAATCTTTGCCGCTAGCAACCTTTTACGCGGATTTGATGACGTCCTTGAACAAAAACGTAGGAAATCTTGCTACATATAGAACAAGTTTAAAGATATCTTATGTTTTTGGCTTAGCAATGCACTTAGGTTTGCAATGGTTTATATGTGGAATTAGGAATCAGCATTTGTGGGACCGCGTGGCCTAATGGATAAGGCGTCTGACTTCGAATCAGAAGATTGCGAGTTCGAGTCTCGTCGTGGTCGTATAATAATTTTTACATGGTAGCAAAGTGCTATGGAAATTGTGTAACTTTGCACGCAGATAAACAATAAAAACGGTATTTATAAGGAACCCGAGCGTCTTCTTATCAGAATGTACGGTCAACATTTGCCTGCTTTATAAAAATATTTTTTGCTCAGATTTTTTTTAAAAATTTTCTTTTATACTATACTGCTTTTCGGGAAAAATAAATGCGTAACGGCTTCACTAAAAATATCTTCGCCCAACGTGGGGCTCGAACCCACGACCCTGAGATTAAGAGTCTCATGCTCTACCGACTGAGCTAGCCGGGCATATACTATATACTGTGCAAAAAGTTGATATCATTTGTAAGGCCGCTTTTATTCAAATACACAAGACATTTCGTTTACTTTTTTCATAAACCGCAAAATAAGAAATGAGTTTATATTCATGTAAAAAGCAAACCAACTTATAGCAATATTCCTCATTTATTGCGTGAAATTCTTAAAAATGGCGGGAAACATGACACTGGAATAAATCTTTGCCGCTAGCAACCTTTTACGCGGATTTGATGACGTCCTTGAACAAAAACGTAGGAAATCTTGCTACATATAGAACAAGTTTAAAGATATCTTATGTTTTTGGCTTAGCAATGCACTTAGGTTTGCAATGGTTTATATGTGGAATTAGGAATCAGCATTTGTGGGACCGCGTGGCCTAATGGATAAGGCGTCTGACTTCGAATCAGAAGATTGCGAGTTCGAGTCTCGTCGTGGTCGTATAATAATTTTTACATGGTAGCAAAGTGCTATGGAAATTGTGTAACTTTGCACGCAGATAAACAATAAAAACGGTATTTATAAGGAACCCGAGCGTCTTCTTATCAGAATGTACGGTCAACATTTGCCTGCTTTATAAAAATATTTTTTGCTCAGATTTTTTTTAAAAATTTTCTTTTATACTATACTGCTTTTCGGGAAAAATAAATGCGTAACGGCTTCACTAAAAATATCTTCGCCCAACGTGGGGCTCGAACCCACGACCCTGAGATTAAGAGTCTCATGCTCTACCGACTGAGCTAGCCGGGCATATACTATATACTGTGCAAAAAGTTGATATCATTTGTAAGGCCGCTTTTATTCAAATACACAAGACATTTCGTTTACTTTTTTCATAAACCGCAAAATAAGAAATGAGTTTATATTCATGTAAAAAGCAAACCAACTTATAGCAATATTCCTCATTTATTGCGTGAAATTCTTAAAAATGGCGGGAAACATGACACTGGAATAAATCTTTGCCGCTAGCAACCTTTTACGCGGATTTGATGACGTCCTTGAACAAAAACGTAGGAAATCTTGCTACATATAGAACAAGTTTAAAGATATCTTATGTTTTTGGCTTAGCAATGCACTTAGGTTTGCAATGGTTTATATGTGGAATTAGGAATCAGCATTTGTGGGACCGCGTGGCCTAATGGATAAGGCGTCTGACTTCGAATCAGAAGATTGCGAGTTCGAGTCTCGTCGTGGTCGTATAATAATTTTTACATGGTAGCAAAGTGCTATGGAAATTGTGTAACTTTGCACGCAGATAAACAATAAAAACGGTATTTATAAGGAACCCGAGCGTCTTCTTATCAGAATGTACGGTCAACATTTGCCTGCTTTATAAAAATATTTTTTGCTCAGATTTTTTTTAAAAATTTTCTTTTATACTATACTGCTTTTCGGGAAAAATAAATGCGTAACGGCTTCACTAAAAATATCTTCGCCCAACGTGGGGCTCGAACCCACGACCCTGAGATTAAGAGTCTCATGCTCTACCGACTGAGCTAGCCGGGCATATACTATATACTGTGCAAAAAGTTGATATCATTTGTAAGGCCGCTTTTATTCAAATACACAAGACATTTCGTTTACTTTTTTCATAAACCGCAAAATAAGAAATGAGTTTATATTCATGTAAAAAGCAAACCAACTTATAGCAATATTCCTCATTTATTGCGTGAAATTCTTAAAAATGGCGGGAAACATGACACTGGAATAAATCTTTGCCGCTAGCAACCTTTTACGCGGATTTGATGACGTCCTTGAACAAAAACGTAGGAAATCTTGCTACATATAGAACAAGTTTAAAGATATCTTATGTTTTTGGCTTAGCAATGCACTTAGGTTTGCAATGGTTTATATGTGGAATTAGGAATCAGCATTTGTGGGACCGCGTGGCCTAATGGATAAGGCGTCTGACTTCGAATCAGAAGATTGCGAGTTCGAGTCTCGTCGTGGTCGTATAATAATTTTTACATGGTAGCAAAGTGCTATGGAAATTGTGTAACTTTGCACGCAGATAAACAATAAAAACGGTATTTATAAGGAACCCGAGCGTCTTCTTATCAGAATGTACGGTCAACATTTGCCTGCTTTATAAAAATATTTTTTGCTCAGATTTTTTTTAAAAATGTTCTTTTATACTATACTGCTTTTCGGGAAAAATAAATGCGTAACGGCTTCACTAAAAATATCTTCGCCCAACGTGGGGCTCGAACCCACGACCCTGAGATTAAGAGTCTCATGCTCTACCGACTGAGCTAGCCGGGCATATACTATATACTGTGCAAAAAGTTGATATCATTTGTAAGGCCGCTTTTATTCAAATACACAAGACATTTCGTTTACTTTTTTCATAAACCGCAAAATAAGAAATGAGTTTATATTCATGTAAAAAGCAAACCAACTTATAGCAATATTCCTCATTTATTGCGTGAAATTCTTAAAAATGGCGGGAAACATGACACTGGAATAAATCTTTGCCGCTAGCAACCTTTTACGCGGATTTGATGACGTCCTTGAACAAAAACGTAGGAAATCTTGCTACATATAGAACAAGTTTAAAGATATCTTATGTTTTTGGCTTAGCAATGCACTTAGGTTTGCAATGGTTTATATGTGGAATTAGGAATCAGCATTTGTGGGACCGCGTGGCCTAATGGATAAGGCGTCTGACTTCGAATCAGAAGATTGCGAGTTCGAGTCTCGTCGTGGTCGTATAATAATTTTTACATGGTAGCAAAGTGCTATGGAAATTGTGTAACTTTGCACGCAGATAAACAATAAAAACGGTATTTATAAGGAACCCGAGCGTCTTCTTATCAGAATGTACGGTCAACATTTGCCTGCTTTATAAAAATATTTTTTGCTCAGATTTTTTTTAAAAATTTTCTTTTATACTATACTGCTTTTCGGGAAAAATAAATGCGTAACGGCTTCACTAAAAATATCTTCGCCCAACGTGGGGCTCGAACCCACGACCCTGAGATTAAGAGTCTCATGCTCTACCGACTGAGCTAGCCGGGCATATACTATATACTGTGCAAAAAGTTGATATCATTTGTAAGGCCGCTTTTATTCAAATACACAAGACATTTCGTTTACTTTTTTCATAAACCGCAAAATAAGAAATGAGTTTATATTCATGTAAAAAGCAAACCAACTTATAGCAATATTCCTCATTTATTGCGTGAAATTCTTAAAAATGGCGGGAAACATGACACTGGAATAAATCTTTGCCGCTAGCAACCTTTTACGCGGATTTGATGACGTCCTTGAACAAAAACGTAGGAAATCTTGCTACATATAGAACAAGTTTAAAGATATCTTATGTTTTTGGCTTAGCAATGCACTTAGGTTTGCAATGGTTTATATGTGGAATTAGGAATCAGCATTTGTGGGACCGCGTGGCCTAATGGATAAGGCGTCTGACTTCGAATCAGAAGATTGCGAGTTCGAGTCTCGTCGTGGTCGTATAATAATTTTTACATGGTAGCAAAGTGCTATGGAAATTGTGTAACTTTGCACGCAGATAAACAATAAAAACGGTATTTATAAGGAACCCGAGCGTCTTCTTATCAGAATGTACGGTCAACATTTGCCTGCTTTATAAAAATATTTTTTGCTCAGATTTTTTTTAAAAATTTTCTTTTATACTATACTGCTTTTCGGGAAAAATAAATGCGTAACGGCTTCACTAAAAATATCTTCGCCCAACGTGGGGCTCGAACCCACGACCCTGAGATTAAGAGTCTCATGCTCTACCGACTGAGCTAGCCGGGCATATACTATATACTGTGCAAAAAGTTGATATCATTTGTAAGGCCGCTTTTATTCAAATACACAAGACATTTCGTTTACTTTTTTCATAAACCGCAAAATAAGAAATGAGTTTATATTCATGTAAAAAGCAAACCAACTTATAGCAATATTCCTCATTTATTGCGTGAAATTCTTAAAAATGGCGGGAAACATGACACTGGAATAAATCTTTGCCGCTAGCAACCTTTTACGCGGATTTGATGACGTCCTTGAACAAAAACGTAGGAAATCTTGCTACATATAGAACAAGTTTAAAGATATCTTATGTTTTTGGCTTAGCAATGCACTTAGGTTTGCAATGGTTTATATGTGGAATTAGGAATCAGCATTTGTGGGACCGCGTGGCCTAATGGATAAGGCGTCTGACTTCGAATCAGAAGATTGCGAGTTCGAGTCTCGTCGTGGTCGTATAATAATTTTTACATGGTAGCAAAGTGCTATGGAAATTGTGTAACTTTGCACGCAGATAAACAATAAAAACGGTATTTATAAGGAACCCGAGCGTCTTCTTATCAGAATGTACGGTCAACATTTGCCTGCTTTATAAAAATATTTTTTGCTCAGATTTTTTTTAAAAATTTTCTTTTATACTATACTGCTTTTCGGGAAAAATAAATGCGTAACGGCTTCACTAAAAATATCTTCGCCCAACGTGGGGCTCGAACCCACGACCCTGAGATTAAGAGTCTCATGCTCTACCGACTGAGCTAGCCGGGCATATACTATATACTGTGCAAAAAGTTGATATCATTTGTAAGGCCGCTTTTATTCAAATACACAAGACATTTCGTTTACTTTTTTCATAAACCGCAAAATAAGAAATGAGTTTATATTCATGTAAAAAGCAAACCAACTTATAGCAATATTCCTCATTTATTGCGTGAAATTCTTAAAAATGGCGGGAAACATGACACTGGAATAAATCTTTGCCGCTAGCAACCTTTTACGCGGATTTGATGACGTCCTTGAACAAAAACGTAGGAAATCTTGCTACATATAGAACAAGTTTAAAGATATCTTATGTTTTTGGCTTAGCAATGCACTTAGGTTTGCAATGGTTTATATGTGGAATTAGGAATCAGCATTTGTGGGACCGCGTGGCCTAATGGATAAGGCGTCTGACTTCGAATCAGAAGATTGCGAGTTCGAGTCTCGTCGTGGTCGTATAATAATTTTTACATGGTAGCAAAGTGCTATGGAAATTGTGTAACTTTGCACGCAGATAAACAATAAAAACGGTATTTATAAGGAACCCGAGCGTCTTCTTATCAGAATGTACGGTCAACATTTGCCTGCTTTATAAAAATATTTTTTGCTCAGATTTTTTTTAAAAATTTTCTTTTATACTATACTGCTTTTCGGGAAAAATAAATGCGTAACGGCTTCACTAAAAATATCTTCGCCCAACGTGGGGCTCGAACCCACGACCCTGAGATTAAGAGTCTCATGCTCTACCGACTGAGCTAGCCGGGCATATACTATATACTGTGCAAAAAGTTGATATCATTTGTAAGGCCGCTTTTATTCAAATACACAAGACATTTCGTTTACTTTTTTCATAAACCGCAAAATAAGAAATGAGTTTATATTCATGTAAAAAGCAAACCAACTTATAGCAATATTCCTCATTTATTGCGTGAAATTCTTAAAAATGGCGGGAAACATGACACTGGAATAAATCTTTGCCGCTAGCAACCTTTTACGCGGATTTGATGACGTCCTTGAACAAAAACGTAGGAAATCTTGCTACATATAGAACAAGTTTAAAGATATCTTATGTTTTTGGCTTAGCAATGCACTTAGGTTTGCAATGGTTTATATGTGGAATTAGGAATCAGCATTTGTGGGACCGCGTGGCCTAATGGATAAGGCGTCTGACTTCGAATCAGAAGATTGCGAGTTCGAGTCTCGTCGTGGTCGTATAATAATTTTTACATGGTAGCAAAGTGCTATGGAAATTGTGTAACTTTGCACGCAGATAAACAATAAAAACGGTATTTATAAGGAACCCGAGCGTCTTCTTATCAGAATGTACGGTCAACATTTGCCTGCTTTATAAAAATATTTTTTGCTCAGATTTTTTTTAAAAATTTTCTTTTATACTATACTGCTTTTCGGGAAAAATAAATGCGTAACGGCTTCACTAAAAATATCTTCGCCCAACGTGGGGCTCGAACCCACGACCCTGAGATTAAGAGTCTCATGCTCTACCGACTGAGCTAGCCGGGCATATACTATATACTGTGCAAAAAGTTGATATCATTTGTAAGGCCGCTTTTATTCAAATACACAAGACATTTCGTTTACTTTTTTCATAAACCGCAAAATAAGAAATGAGTTTATATTCATGTAAAAAGCAAACCAACTTATAGCAATATTCCTCATTTATTGCGTGAAATTCTTAAAAATGGCGGGAAACATGACACTGGAATAAATCTTTGCCGCTAGCAACCTTTTACGCGGATTTGATGACGTCCTTGAACAAAAACGTAGGAAATCTTGCTACATATAGAACAAGTTTAAAGATATCTTATGTTTTTGGCTTAGCAATGCACTTAGGTTTGCAATGGTTTATATGTGGAATTAGGAATCAGCATTTGTGGGACCGCGTGGCCTAATGGATAAGGCGTCTGACTTCGAATCAGAAGATTGCGAGTTCGAGTCTCGTCGTGGTCGTATAATAATTTTTACATGGTAGCAAAGTGCTATGGAAATTGTGTAACTTTGCACGCAGATAAACAATAAAAACGGTATTTATAAGGAACCCGAGCGTCTTCTTATCAGAATGTACGGTCAACATTTGCCTGCTTTATAAAAATATTTTTTGCTCAGATTTTTTTTAAAAATTTTCTTTTATACTATACTGCTTTTCGGGAAAAATAAATGCGTAACGGCTTCACTAAAAATATCTTCGCCCAACGTGGGGCTCGAACCCACGACCCTGAGATTAAGAGTCTCATGCTCTACCGACTGAGCTAGCCGGGCATATACTATATGCTGTGCAAAAAGTTGATATCATTTGTAAGGCCGCTTTTATTCAAATACACAAGACATTTCGTTTACTTTTTTCATAAACCGCAAAATAAGAAATGAGTTTATATTCATGTAAAAAGCAAACCAACTTATAGCAATATTCCTCATTTATTGCGTGAAATTCTTAAAAATGGCGGGAAACATGACACTGGAATAAATCTTTGCCGCTAGCAACCTTTTACGCGGATTTGATGACGTCCTTGAACAAAAACGTAGGAAATCTTGCTACATATAGAACAAGTTTAAAGATATCTTATGTTTTTGGCTTAGCAATGCACTTAGGTTTGCAATGGTTTATATGTGGAATTAGGAATCAGCATTTGTGGGACCGCGTGGCCTAATGGATAAGGCGTCTGACTTCGAATCAGAAGATTGCGAGTTCGAGTCTCGTCGTGGTCGTATAATAATTTTTACATGGTAGCAAAGTGCTATGGAAATTGTGTAACTTTGCACGCAGATAAACAATAAAAACGGTATTTATAAGGAACCCGAGCGTCTTCTTATCAGAATGTACGGTCAACATTTGCCTGCTTTATAAAAATATTTTTTGCTCAGATTTTTTTTAAAAATTTTCTTTTATACTATACTGCTTTTCGGGAAAAATAAATGCGTAACGGCTTCACTAAAAATATCTTCGCCCAACGTGGGGCTCGAACCCACGACCCTGAGATTAAGAGTCTCATGCTCTACCGACTGAGCTAGCCGGGCATATACTATATACTGTGCAAAAAGTTGATATCATTTGTAAGGCCGCTTTTATTCAAATACACAAGACATTTCGTTTACTTTTTTCATAAACCGCAAAATAAGAAATGAGTTTATATTCATGTAAAAAGCAAACCAACTTATAGCAATATTCCTCATTTATTGCGTGAAATTCTTAAAAATGGCGGGAAACATGACACTGGAATAAATCTTTGCCGCTAGCAACCTTTTACGCGGATTTGATGACGTCCTTGAACAAAAACGTAGGAAATCTTGCTACATATAGAACAAGTTTAAAGATATCTTATGTTTTTGGCTTAGCAATGCACTTAGGTTTGCAATGGTTTATATGTGGAATTAGGAATCAGCATTTGTGGGACCGCGTGGCCTAATGGATAAGGCGTCTGACTTCGAATCAGAAGATTGCGAGTTCGAGTCTCGTCGTGGTCGTATAATAATTTTTACATGGTAGCAAAGTGCTATGGAAATTGTGTAACTTTGCACGCAGATAAACAATAAAAACGGTATTTATAAGGAACCCGAGCGTCTTCTTATCAGAATGTACGGTCAACATTTGCCTGCTTTATAAAAATATTTTTTGCTCAGATTTTTTTTTAAAATTTTCTTTTATACTATACTGCTTTTCGGGAAAAATAAATGCGTAACGGCTTCACTAAAAATATCTTCGCCCAACGTGGGGCTCGAACCCACGACCCTGAGATTAAGAGTCTCATGCTCTACCGACTGAGCTAGCCGGGCATATACTATATACTGTGCAAAAAGTTGATATCATTTGTAAGGCCGCTTTTATTCAAATACACAAGACATTTCGTTTACTTTTTTCATAAACCGCAAAATAAGAAATGAGTTTATATTCATGTAAAAAGCAAACCAACTTATAGCAATATTCCTCATTTATTGCGTGAAATTCTTAAAAATGGCGGGAAACATGACACTGGAATAAATCTTTGCCGCTAGCAACCTTTTACGCGGATTTGATGACGTCCTTGAACAAAAACGTAGGAAATCTTGCTACATATAGAACAAGTTTAAAGATATCTTATGTTTTTGGCTTAGCAATGCACTTAGGTTTGCAATGGTTTATATGTGGAATTAGGAATCAGCATTTGTGGGACCGCGTGGCCTAATGGATAAGGCGTCTGACTTCGAATCAGAAGATTGCGAGTTCGAGTCTCGTCGTGGTCGTATAATAATTTTTACATGGTAGCAAAGTGCTATGGAAATTGTGTAACTTTGCACGCAGATAAACAATAAAAACGGTATTTATAAGGAACCCGAGCGTCTTCTTATCAGAATGTACGGTCAACATTTGCCTGCTTTATAAAAATATTTTTTGCTCAGATTTTTTTTAAAAATTTTCTTTTATACTATACTGCTTTTCGGGAAAAATAAATGCGTAACGGCTTCACTAAAAATATCTTCGCCCAACGTGGGGCTCGAACCCACGACCCTGAGATTAAGAGTCTCATGCTCTACCGACTGAGCTAGCCGGGCATATACTATATACTGTGCAAAAAGTTGATATCATTTGTAAGGCCGCTTTTATTCAAATACACAAGACATTTCGTTTACTTTTTTCATAAACCGCAAAATAAGAAATGAGTTTATATTCATGTAAAAAGCAAACCAACTTATAGCAATATTCCTCATTTATTGCGTGAAATTCTTAAAAATGGCGGGAAACATGACACTGGAATAAATCTTTGCCGCTAGCAACCTTTTACGCGGATTTGATGACGTCCTTGAACAAAAACGTAGGAAATCTTGCTACATATAGAACAAGTTTAAAGATATCTTATGTTTTTGGCTTAGCAATGCACTTAGGTTTGCAATGGTTTATATGTGGAATTAGGAATCAGCATTTGTGGGACCGCGTGGCCTAATGGATAAGGCGTCTGACTTCGAATCAGAAGATTGCGAGTTCGAGTCTCGTCGTGGTCGTATAATAATTTTTACATGGTAGCAAAGTGCTATGGAAATTGTGTAACTTTGCACGCAGATAAACAATAAAAACGGTATTTATAAGGAACCCGAGCGTCTTCTTATCAGAATGTACGGTCAACATTTGCCTGCTTTATAAAAATATTTTTTGCTCAGATTTTTTTTAAAAATTTTCTTTTATACTATACTGCTTTTCGGGAAAAATAAATGCGTAACGGCTTCACTAAAAATATCTTCGCCCAACGTGGGGCTCGAACCCACGACCCTGAGATTAAGAGTCTCATGCTCTACCGACTGAGCTAGCCGGGCATATACTATATACTGTGCAAAAAGTTGATATCATTTGTAAGGCCGCTTTTATTCAAATACACAAGACATTTCGTTTACTTTTTTCATAAACCGCAAAATAAGAAATGAGTTTATATTCATGTAAAAAGCAAACCAACTTATAGCAATATTCCTCATTTATTGCGTGAAATTCTTAAAAATGGCGGGAAACATGACACTGGAATAAATCTTTGCCGCTAGCAACCTTTTACGCGGATTTGATGACGTCCTTGAACAAAAACGTAGGAAATCTTGCTACATATAGAACAAGTTTAAAGATATCTTATGTTTTTGGCTTAGCAATGCACTTAGGTTTGCAATGGTTTATATGTGGAATTAGGAATCAGCATTTGTGGGACCGCGTGGCCTAATGGATAAGGCGTCTGACTTCGAATCAGAAGATTGCGAGTTCGAGTCTCGTCGTGGTCGTATAATAATTTTTACATGGTAGCAAAGTGCTATGGAAATTGTGTAACTTTGCACGCAGATAAACAATAAAAACGGTATTTATAAGGAACCCGAGCGTCTTCTTATCAGAATGTACGGTCAACATTTGCCTGCTTTATAAAAATATTTTTTGCTCAGATTTTTTTTAAAAATTTTCTTTTATACTATACTGCTTTTCGGGAAAAATAAATGCGTAACGGCTTCACTAAAAATATCTTCGCCCAACGTGGGGCTCGAACCCACGACCCTGAGATTAAGAGTCTCATGCTCTACCGACTGAGCTAGCCGGGCATATACTATATACTGTGCAAAAAGTTGATATCATTTGTAAGGCCGCTTTTATTCAAATACACAAGACATTTCGTTTACTTTTTTCATAAACCGCAAAATAAGAAATGAGTTTATATTCATGTAAAAAGCAAACCAACTTATAGCAATATTCCTCATTTATTGCGTGAAATTCTTAAAAATGGCGGGAAACATGACACTGGAATAAATCTTTGCCGCTAGCAACCTTTTACGCGGATTTGATGACGTCCTTGAACAAAAACGTAGGAAATCTTGCTACATATAGAACAAGTTTAAAGATATCTTATGTTTTTGGCTTAGCAATGCACTTAGGTTTGCAATGGTTTATATGTGGAATTAGGAATCAGCATTTGTGGGACCGCGTGGCCTAATGGATAAGGCGTCTGACTTCGAATCAGAAGATTGCGAGTTCGAGTCTCGTCGTGGTCGTATAATAATTTTTACATGGTAGCAAAGTGCTATGGAAATTGTGTAACTTTGCACGCAGATAAACAATAAAAACGGTATTTATAAGGAACCCGAGCGTCTTCTTATCAGAATGTACGGTCAACATTTGCCTGCTTTATAAAAATATTTTTTGCTCAGATTTTTTTTAAAAATTTTCTTTTATACTATACTGCTTTTCGGGAAAAATAAATGCGTAACGGCTTCACTAAAAATATCTTCGCCCAACGTGGGGCTCGAACCCACGACCCTGAGATTAAGAGTCTCATGCTCTACCGACTGAGCTAGCCGGGCATATACTATATACTGTGCAAAAAGTTGATATCATTTGTAAGGCCGCTTTTATTCAAATACACAAGACATTTCGTTTACTTTTTTCATAAACCGCAAAATAAGAAATGAGTTTATATTCATGTAAAAAGCAAACCAACTTATAGCAATATTCCTCATTTATTGCGTGAAATTCTTAAAAATGGCGGGAAACATGACACTGGAATAAATCTTTGCCGCTAGCAACCTTTTACGCGGATTTGATGACGTCCTTGAACAAAAACGTAGGAAATCTTGCTACATATAGAACAAGTTTAAAGATATCTTATGTTTTTGGCTTAGCAATGCACTTAGGTTTGCAATGGTTTATATGTGGAATTAGGAATCAGCATTTGTGGGACCGCGTGGCCTAATGGATAAGGCGTCTGACTTCGAATCAGAAGATTGCGAGTTCGAGTCTCGTCGTGGTCGTATAATAATTTTTACATGGTAGCAAAGTGCTATGGAAATTGTGTAACTTTGCACGCAGATAAACAATAAAAACGGTATTTATAAGGAACCCGAGCGTCTTCTTATCAGAATGTACGGTCAACATTTGCCTGCTTTATAAAAATATTTTTTGCTCAGATTTTTTTTAAAAATTTTCTTTTATACTATACTGCTTTTCGGGAAAAATAAATGCGTAACGGCTTCACTAAAAATATCTTCGCCCAACGTGGGGCTCGAACCCACGACCCTGAGATTAAGAGTCTCATGCTCTACCGACTGAGCTAGCCGGGCATATACTATATACTGTGCAAAAAGTTGATATCATTTGTAAGGCCGCTTTTATTCAAATACACAAGACATTTCGTTTACTTTTTTCATAAACCGCAAAATAAGAAATGAGTTTATATTCATGTAAAAAGCAAACCAACTTATAGCAATATTCCTCATTTATTGCGTGAAATTCTTAAAAATGGCGGGAAACATGACACTGGAATAAATCTTTGCCGCTAGCAACCTTTTACGCGGATTTGATGACGTCCTTGAACAAAAACGTAGGAAATCTTGCTACATATAGAACAAGTTTAAAGATATCTTATGTTTTTGGCTTAGCAATGCACTTAGGTTTGCAATGGTTTATATGTGGAATTAGGAATCAGCATTTGTGGGACCGCGTGGCCTAATGGATAAGGCGTCTGACTTCGAATCAGAAGATTGCGAGTTCGAGTCTCGTCGTGGTCGTATAATAATTTTTACATGGTAGCAAAGTGCTATGGAAATTGTGTAACTTTGCACGCAGATAAACAATAAAAACGGTATTTATAAGGAACCCGAGCGTCTTCTTATCAGAATGTACGGTCAACATTTGCCTGCTTTATAAAAATATTTTTTGCTCAGATTTTTTTTAAAAATTTTCTTTTATACTATACTGCTTTTCGGGAAAAATAAATGCGTAACGGCTTCACTAAAAATATCTTCGCCCAACGTGGGGCTCGAACCCACGACCCTGAGATTAAGAGTCTCATGCTCTACCGACTGAGCTAGCCGGGCATATACTATATACTGTGCAAAAAGTTGATATCATTTGTAAGGCCGCTTTTATTCAAATACACAAGACATTTCGTTTACTTTTTTCATAAACCGCAAAATAAGAAATGAGTTTATATTCATATAAAAAGCAAACCAACTTATAGCAATATTCCTCATTTATTGCGTGAAATTCTTAAAAATGGCGGGAAACATGACACTGGAATAAATCTTTGCCGCTAGCAACCTTTTACGCGGATTTGATGACGTCCTTGAACAAAAACGTAGGAAATCTTGCTACATATAGAACAAGTTTAAAGATATCTTATGTTTTTGGCTTAGCAATGCACTTAGGTTTGCAATGGTTTATATGTGGAATTAGGAATCAGCATTTGTGGGACCGCGTGGCCTAATGGATAAGGCGTCTGACTTCGAATCAGAAGATTGCGAGTTCGAGTCTCGTCGTGGTCGTATAATAATTTTTACATGGTAGCAAAGTGCTATGGAAATTGTGTAACTTTGCACGCAGATAAACAATAAAAACGGTATTTATAAGGAACCCGAGCGTCTTCTTATCAGAATGTACGGTCAACATTTGCCTGCTTTATAAAAATATTTTTTGCTCAGATTTTTTTTAAAAATTTTCTTTTATACTATACTGCTTTTCGGGAAAAATAAATGCGTAACGGCTTCACTAAAAATATCTTCGCCCAACGTGGGGCTCGAACCCACGACCCTGAGATTAAGAGTCTCATGCTCTACCGACTGAGCTAGCCGGGCATATACTATATACTGTGCAAAAAGTTGATATCATTTGTAAGGCCGCTTTTATTCAAATACACAAGACATTTCGTTTACTTTTTTCATAAACCGCAAAATAAGAAATGAGTTTATATTCATGTAAAAAGCAAACCAACTTATAGCAATATTCCTCATTTATTGCGTGAAATTCTTAAAAATGGCGGGAAACATGACACTGGAATAAATCTTTGCCGCTAGCAACCTTTTACGCGGATTTGATGACGTCCTTGAACAAAAACGTAGGAAATCTTGCTACATATAGAACAAGTTTAAAGATATCTTATGTTTTTGGCTTAGCAATGCACTTAGGTTTGCAATGGTTTATATGTGGAATTAGGAATCAGCATTTGTGGGACCGCGTGGCCTAATGGATAAGGCGTCTGACTTCGAATCAGAAGATTGCGAGTTCGAGTCTCGTCGTGGTCGTATAATAATTTTTACATGGTAGCAAAGTGCTATGGAAATTGTGTAACTTTGCACGCAGATAAACAATAAAAACGGTATTTATAAGGAACCCGAGCGTCTTCTTATCAGAATGTACGGTCAACATTTGCCTGCTTTATAAAAATATTTTTTGCTCAGATTTTTTTTAAAAATTTTCTTTTATACTATACTGCTTTTCGGGAAAAATAAATGCGTAACGGCTTCACTAAAAATATCTTCGCCCAACGTGGGGCTCGAACCCACGACCCTGAGATTAAGAGTCTCATGCTCTACCGACTGAGCTAGCCGGGCATATACTATATACTGTGCAAAAAGTTGATATCATTTGTAAGGCCGCTTTTATTCAAATACACAAGACATTTCGTTTACTTTTTTCATAAACCGCAAAATAAGAAATGAGTTTATATT
Organism: Arcuatula senhousia; assembly: GCA_963971305.1. Taxonomy (NCBI): domain Eukaryota; kingdom Metazoa; phylum Mollusca; class Bivalvia; order Mytilida; family Mytilidae; genus Arcuatula; species Arcuatula senhousia. Next base: position 28,886,607 of record OZ020304.1, read on the forward strand.
CATGTAAAAAGCAAACCAACTTATAGCAATATTCCTCATTTATTGCGTGAAATTCTTAAAAATGGCGGGAAACATGACACTGGAATAAATCTTTGCCGCTAGCAACCTTTTACGCGGATTTGATGACGTCCTTGAACAAAAACGTAGGAAATCTTGCTACATATAGAACAAGTTTAAAGATATCTTATGTTTTTGGCTTAGCAATGCACTTAGGTTTGCAATGGTTTATATGTGGAATTAGGAATCAGCATTTGTGGGACCGCGTGGCCTAATGGATAAGGCGTCTGACTTCGAATCAGAAGATTGCGAGTTCGAGTCTCGTCGTGGTCGTATAATAATTTTTACATGGTAGCAAAGTGCTATGGAAATTGTGTAACTTTGCACGCAGATAAACAATAAAAACGGTATTTATAAGGAACCCGAGCGTCTTCTTATCAGAATGTACGGTCAACATTTGCCTGCTTTATAAAAATATTTTTTGCTCAGATTTTTTTTAAAAATTTTCTTTTATACTATACTGCTTTTCGGGAAAAATAAATGCGTAACGGCTTCACTAAAAATATCTTCGCCCAACGTGGGGCTCGAACCCACGACCCTGAGATTAAGAGTCTCATGCTCTACCGACTGAGCTAGCCGGGCATATACTATATACTGTGCAAAAAGTTGATATCATTTGTAAGGCCGCTTTTATTCAAATACACAAGACATTTCGTTTACTTTTTTCATAAACCGCAAAATAAGAAATGAGTTTATATTCATGTAAAAAGCAAACCAACTTATAGCAATATTCCTCATTTATTGCGTGAAATTCTTAAAAATGGCGGGAAACATGACACTGGAATAAATCTTTGCCGCTAGCAACCTTTTACGCGGATTTGATGACGTCCTTGAACAAAAACGTAGGAAATCTTGCTACATATAGAACAAGTTTAAAGATATCTTATGTTTTTGGCTTAGCAATGCACTTAGGTTTGCAATGGTTTATATGTGGAATTAGGAATCAGCATTTGTGGGACCGCGTGGCCTAATGGATAAGGCGTCTGACTTCGAATCAGAAGATTGCGAGTTCGAGTCTCGTCGTGGTCGTATAATAATTTTTACATGGTAGCAAAGTGCTATGGAAATTGTGTAACTTTGCACGCAGATAAACAATAAAAACGGTATTTATAAGGAACCCGAGCGTCTTCTTATCAGAATGTACGGTCAACATTTGCCTGCTTTATAAAAATATTTTTTGCTCAGATTTTTTTTAAAAATTTTCTTTTATACTATACTGCTTTTCGGGAAAAATAAATGCGTAACGGCTTCACTAAAAATATCTTCGCCCAACGTGGGGCTCGAACCCACGACCCTGAGATTAAGAGTCTCATGCTCTACCGACTGAGCTAGCCGGGCATATACTATATACTGTGCAAAAAGTTGATATCATTTGTAAGGCCGCTTTTATTCAAATACACAAGACATTTCGTTTACTTTTTTCATAAACCGCAAAATAAGAAATGAGTTTATATTCATGTAAAAAGCAAACCAACTTATAGCAATATTCCTCATTTATTGCGTGAAATTCTTAAAAATGGCGGGAAACATGACACTGGAATAAATCTTTGCCGCTAGCAACCTTTTACGCGGATTTGATGACGTCCTTGAACAAAAACGTAGGAAATCTTGCTACATATAGAACAAGTTTAAAGATATCTTATGTTTTTGGCTTAGCAATGCACTTAGGTTTGCAATGGTTTATATGTGGAATTAGGAATCAGCATTTGTGGGACCGCGTGGCCTAATGGATAAGGCGTCTGACTTCGAATCAGAAGATTGCGAGTTCGAGTCTCGTCGTGGTCGTATAATAATTTTTACATGGTAGCAAAGTGCTATGGAAATTGTGTAACTTTGCACGCAGATAAACAATAAAAACGGTATTTATAAGGAACCCGAGCGTCTTCTTATCAGAATGTACGGTCAACATTTGCCTGCTTTATAAAAATATTTTTTGCTCAGATTTTTTTTAAAAATTTTCTTTTATACTATACTGCTTTTCGGGAAAAATAAATGCGTAACGGCTTCACTAAAAATATCTTCGCCCAACGTGGGGCTCGAACCCACGACCCTGAGATTAAGAGTCTCATGCTCTACCGACTGAGCTAGCCGGGCATATACTATATACTGTGCAAAAAGTTGATTTCATTTGTAAGGCCGCTTTTATTCAAATACACAAGACATTTCGTTTACTTTTTTCATAAACCGCAAAATAAGAAATGAGTTTATATTCATGTAAAAAGCAAACCAACTTATAGCAATATTCCTCATTTATTGCGTGAAATTCTTAAAAATGGCGGGAAACATGACACTGGAATAAATCTTTGCCGCTAGCAACCTTTTACGCGGATTTGATGACGTCCTTGAACAAAAACGTAGGAAATCTTGCTACATATAGAACAAGTTTAAAGATATCTTATGTTTTTGGCTTAGCAATGCACTTAGGTTTGCAATGGTTTATATGTGGAATTAGGAATCAGCATTTGTGGGACCGCGTGGCCTAATGGATAAGGCGTCTGACTTCGAATCAGAAGATTGCGAGTTCGAGTCTCGTCGTGGTCGTATAATAATTTTTACATGGTAGCAAAGTGCTATGGAAATTGTGTAACTTTGCACGCAGATAAACAATAAAAACGGTATTTATAAGGAACCCGAGCGTCTTCTTATCAGAATGTACGGTCAACATTTGCCTGCTTTATAAAAATATTTTTTGCTCAGATTTTTTTTAAAAATTTTCTTTTATACTATACTGCTTTTCGGGAAAAATAAATGCGTAACGGCTTCACTAAAAATATCTTCGCCCAACGTGGGGCTCGAACCCACGACCCTGAGATTAAGAGTCTCATGCTCTACCGACTGAGCTAGCCGGGCATATACTATATACTGTGCAAAAAGTTGATATCATTTGTAAGGCCGCTTTTATTCAAATACACAAGACATTTCGTTTACTTTTTTCATAAACCGCAAAATAAGAAATGAGTTTATATTCATGTAAAAAGCAAACCAACTTATAGCAATATTCCTCATTTATTGCGTGAAATTCTTAAAAATGGCGGGAAACATGACACTGGAATAAATCTTTGCCGCTAGCAACCTTTTACGCGGATTTGATGACGTCCTTGAACAAAAACGTAGGAAATCTTGCTACATATAGAACAAGTTTAAAGATATCTTATGTTTTTGGCTTAGCAATGCACTTAGGTTTGCAATGGTTTATATGTGGAATTAGGAATCAGCATTTGTGGGACCGCGTGGCCTAATGGATAAGGCGTCTGACTTCGAATCAGAAGATTGCGAGTTCGAGTCTCGTCGTGGTCGTATAATAATTTTTACATGGTAGCAAAGTGCTATGGAAATTGTGTAACTTTGCACGCAGATAAACAATAAAAACGGTATTTATAAGGAACCCGAGCGTCTTCTTATCAGAATGTACGGTCAACATTTGCCTGCTTTATAAAAATATTTTTTGCTCAGATTTTTTTTAAAAATTTTCTTTTATACTATACTGCTTTTCGGGAAAAATAAATGCGTAACGGCTTCACTAAAAATATCTTCGCCCAACGTGGGGCTCGAACCCACGACCCTGAGATTAAGAGTCTCATGCTCTACCGACTGAGCTAGCCGGGCATATACTATATACTGTGCAAAAAGTTGATATCATTTGTAAGGCCGCTTTTATTCAAATACACAAGACATTTCGTTTACTTTTTTCATAAACCGCAAAATAAGAAATGAGTTTATATTCATGTAAAAAGCAAACCAACTTATAGCAATATTCCTCATTTATTGCGTGAAATTCTTAAAAATGGCGGGAAACATGACACTGGAATAAATCTTTGCCGCTAGCAACCTTTTACGCGGATTTGATGACGTCCTTGAACAAAAACGTAGGAAATCTTGCTACATATAGAACAAGTTTAAAGATATCTTATGTTTTTGGCTTAGCAATGCACTTAGGTTTGCAATGGTTTATATGTGGAATTAGGAATCAGCATTTGTGGGACCGCGTGGCCTAATGGATAAGGCGTCTGACTTCGAATCAGAAGATTGCGAGTTCGAGTCTCGTCGTGGTCGTATAATAATTTTACATGGTAGCAAAGTGCAATGGAAATTGTGTAACTTTGCACGCAGATAAACAATAAAAACGGTATTTATAAGGAACCCGAGCGTCTTCTTATCAGAATGTACGGTCAACATTTGCCTGCTTTATAAAAATATTTTTTGCTCAGATTTTTTTTAAAAATTTTCTTTTATACTATACTGCTTTTCGGGAAAAATAAATGCGTAACGGCTTCACTAAAAATATCTTCGCCCAACGTGGGGCTCGAACCCACGACCCTGAGATTAAGAGTCTCATGCTCTACCGACTGAGCTAGCCGGGCATATACTATATACTGTGCAAAAAGTTGATATCATTTGTAAGGCCGCTTTTATTCAAATACACAAGACATTTCGTTTACTTTTTTCATAAACCGCAAAATAAGAAATGAGTTTATATTCATGTAAAAAGCAAACCAACTTATAGCAATATTCCTCATTTATTGCGTGAAATTCTTAAAAATGGCGGGAAACATGACACTGGAATAAATCTTTGCCGCTAGCAACCTTTTACGCGGATTTGATGACGTCCTTGAACAAAAACGTAGGAAATCTTGCTACATATAGAACAAGTTTAAAGATATCTTATGTTTTTGGCTTAGCAATGCACTTAGGTTTGCAATGGTTTATATGTGGAATTAGGAATCAGCATTTGTGGGACCGCGTGGCCTAATGGATAAGGCGTCTGACTTCGAATCAGAAGATTGCGAGTTCGAGTCTCGTCGTGGTCGTATAATAATTTTTACATGGTAGCAAAGTGCTATGGAAATTGTGTAACTTTGCACGCAGATAAACAATAAAAACGGTATTTATAAGGAAACCGAGCGTCTTCTTATCAGAATGTACGGTCAACATTTGCCTGCTTTATAAAAATATTTTTTGCTCAGATTTTTTTTAAAAATTTTCTTTTATACTATACTGCTTTTCGGGAAAAATAAATGCGTAACGGCTTCACTAAAAATATCTTCGCCCAACGTGGGGCTCGAACCCACGACCCTGAGATTAAGAGTCTCATGCTCTACCGACTGAGCTAGCCGGGCATATACTATATACTGTGCAAAAAGTTGATATCATTTGTAAGGCCGCTTTTATTCAAATACACAAGACATTTCGTTTACTTTTTTCATAAACCGCAAAATAAGAAATGAGTTTATATTCATGTAAAAAGCAAACCAACTTATAGCAATATTCCTCATTTATTGCGTGAAATTCTTAAAAATGGCGGGAAACATGACACTGGAATAAATCTTTGCCGCTAGCAACCTTTTACGCGGATTTGATGACGTCCTTGAACAAAAACGTAGGAAATCTTGCTACATATAGAACAAGTTTAAAGATATCTTATGTTTTTGGCTTAGCAATGCACTTAGGTTTGCAATGGTTTATATGTGGAATTAGGAATCAGCATTTGTGGGACCGCGTGGCCTAATGGATAAGGCGTCTGACTTCGAATCAGAAGATTGCGAGTTCGAGTCTCGTCGTGGTCGTATAATAATTTTTACATGGTAGCAAAGTGCTATGGAAATTGTGTAACTTTGCACGCAGATAAACAATAAAAACGGTATTTATAAGGAACCCGAGCGTCTTCTTATCAGAATGTACGGTCAACATTTGCCTGCTTTATAAAAATATTTTTTGCTCAGATTTTTTTTAAAAATTTTCTTTTATACTATACTGCTTTTCGGGAAAAATAAATGCGTAACGGCTTCACTAAAAATATCTTCGCCCAACGTGGGGCTCGAACCCACGACCCTGAGATTAAGAGTCTCATGCTCTACCGACTGAGCTAGCCGGGCATATACTATATACTGTGCAAAAAGTTGATATCATTTGTAAGGCCGCTTTTATTCAAATACACAAGACATTTCGTTTACTTTTTTCATAAACCGCAAAATAAGAAATGAGTTTATATTCATGTAAAAAGCAAACCAACTTATAGCAATATTCCTCATTTATTGCGTGAAATTCTTAAAAATGGCGGGAAACATGACACTGGAATAAATCTTTGCCGCTAGCAACCTTTTACGCGGATTTGATGACGTCCTTGAACAAAAACGTAGGAAATCTTGCTACATATAGAACAAGTTTAAAGATATCTTATGTTTTTGGCTTAGCAATGCACTTAGGTTTGCAATGGTTTATATGTGGAATTAGGAATCAGCATTTGTGGGACCGCGTGGCCTAATGGATAAGGCGTCTGACTTCGAATCAGAAGATTGCGAGTTCGAGTCTCGTCGTGGTCGTATAATAATTTTTACATGGTAGCAAAGTGCTATGGAAATTGTGTAACTTTGCACGCAGATAAACAATAAAAACGGTATTTATAAGGAACCCGAGCGTCTTCTTATCAGAATGTACGGTCAACATTTGCCTGCTTTATAAAAATATTTTTTGCTCAGATTTTTTTTAAAAATTTTCTTTTATACTATACTGCTTTTCGGGAAAAATAAATGCGTAACGGCTTCACTAAAAATATCTTCGCCCAACGTGGGGCTCGAACCCACGACCCTGAGATTAAGAGTCTCATGCTCTACCGACTGAGCTAGCCGGGCATATACTATATACTGTGCAAAAAGTTGATATCATTTGTAAGGCCGCTTTTATTCAAATACACAAGACATTTCGTTTACTTTTTTCATAAACCGCAAAATAAGAAATGAGTTTATATTCATGTAAAAAGCAAACCAACTTATAGCAATATTCCTCATTTATTGCGTGAAATTCTTAAAAATGGCGGGAAACATGACACTGGAATAAATCTTTGCCGCTAGCAACCTTTTACGCGGATTTGATGACGTCCTTGAACAAAAACGTAGGAAATCTTGCTACATATAGAACAAGTTTAAAGATATCTTATGTTTTTGGCTTAGCAATGCACTTAGGTTTGCAATGGTTTATATGTGGAATTAGGAATCAGCATTTGTGGGACCGCGTGGCCTAATGGATAAGGCGTCTGACTTCGAATCAGAAGATTGCGAGTTCGAGTCTCGTCGTGGTCGTATAATAATTTTTACATGGTAGCAAAGTGCTATGGAAATTGTGTAACTTTGCACGCAGATAAACAATAAAAACGGTATTTATAAGGAACCCGAGCGTCTTCTTATCAGAATGTACGGTCAACATTTGCCTGCTTTATAAAAATATTTTTTGCTCAGATTTTTTTTTTAAATTTTCTTTTATACTATACTGCTTTTCGGGAAAAATAAATGCGTAACGGCTTCACTAAAAATATCTTCGCCCAACGTGGGGCTCGAACCCACGACCCTGAGATTAAGAGTCTCATGCTCTACCGACTGAGCTAGCCGGGCATATACTATATACTGTGCAAAAAGTTGATATCATTTGTAAGGCCGCTTTTATTCAAATACACAAGACATTTCGTTTACTTTTTTCATAAACCGCAAAATAAGAAATGAGTTTATATTCATGTAAAAAGCAAACCAACTTATAGCAATATTCCTCATTTATTGCGTGAAATTCTTAAAAATGGCGGGAAACATGACACTGGAATAAATCTTTGCCGCTAGCAACCTTTTACGCGGATTTGATGACGTCCTTGAACAAAAACGTAGGAAATCTTGCTACATATAGAACACGTTTAAAGATATCTTATGTTTTTGGCTTAGCAATGCACTTAGGTTTGCAATGGTTTATATGTGGAATTAGGAATCAGCATTTGTGGGACCGCGTGGCCTAATGGATAAGGCGTCTGACTTCGAATCAGAAGATTGCGAGTTCGAGTCTCGTCGTGGTCGTATAATAATTTTTACATGGTAGCAAAGTGCTATGGAAATTGTGTAACTTTGCACGCAGATAAACAATAAAAACGGTATTTATAAGGAACCCGAGCGTCTTCTTATCAGAATGTACGGTCAACATTTGCCTGCTTTATAAAAATATTTTTTGCTCAGATTTTTTTTAAAAATTTTCTTTTATACTATACTGCTTTTCGGGAAAAATAAATGCGTAACGGCTTCACTAAAAATATCTTCGCCCAACGTGGGGCTCGAACCCACGACCCTGAGATTAAGAGTCTCATGCTCTACCGACTGAGCTAGCCGGGCATATACTATATACTGTGCAAAAAGTTGATATCATTTGTAAGGCCGCTTTTATTCAAATACACAAGACATTTCGTTTACTTTTTTCATAAACCGCAAAATAAGAAATGAGTTTATATTCATGTAAAAAGCAAACCAACTTATAGCAATATTCCTCATTTATTGCGTGAAATTCTTAAAAATGGCGGGAAACATGACACTGGAATAAATCTTTGCCGCTAGCAACCTTTTACGCGGATTTGATGACGTCCTTGAACAAAAACGTAGGAAATCTTGCTACATATAGAACAAGTTTAAAGATATCTTATGTTTTTGGCTTAGCAATGCACTTAGGTTTGCAATGGTTTATATGTGGAATTAGGAATCAGCATTTGTGGGACCGCGTGGCCTAATGGATAAGGCGTCTGACTTCGAATCAGAAGATTGCGAGTTCGAGTCTCGTCGTGGTCGTATAATTATTTTTACATGGTAGCAAAGTGCTATGGAAATTGTGTAACTTTGCACGCAGATAAACAATAAAAACGGTATTTATAAGGAACCCGAGCGTCTTCTTATCAGAATGTACGGTCAACATTTGCCTGCTTTATAAAAATATTTTTTGCTCAGATTTTTTTTAAAAATTTTCTTTTATACTATACTGCTTTTCGGGAAAAATAAATGCGTAACGGCTTCACTAAAAATATCTTCGCCCAACGTGGGGCTCTAACCCACGACCCTGAGATTAAGAGTCTCATGCTCTACCGACTGAGCTAGCCGGGCATATACTATATACTGTGCAAAAAGTTGATATCATTTGTAAGGCCGCTTTTATTCAAATACACAAGACATTTCGTTTACTTTTTTCATAAACCGCAAAATAAGAAATGAGTTTATATTCATGTAAAAAGCAAACCAACTTATAGCAATATTCCTCATTTATTGCGTGAAATTCTTAAAAATGGCGGGAAACATGACACTGGAATAAATCTTTGCCGCTAGCAACCTTTTACGCGGATTTGATGACGTCCTTGAACAAAAACGTAGGAAATCTTGCTACATATAGAACAAGTTTAAAGATATCTTATGTTTTTGGCTTAGCAATGCACTTAGGTTTGCAATGGTTTATATGTGGAATTAGGAATCAGCATTTGTGGGACCGCGTGGCCTAATGGATAAGGCGTCTGACTTCGAATCAGAAGATTGCGAGTTCGAGTCTCGTCGTGGTCGTATAATAATTTTTACATGGTAGCAAAGTGCTATGGAAATTGTGTAACTTTGCACGCAGATAAACAATAAAAACGGTATTTATAAGGAACCCGAGCGTCTTCTTATCAGAATGTACGGTCAACATTTGCCTGCTTTATAAAAATATTTTTTGCTCAGATTTTTTTTAAAAATTTTCTTTTATACTATACTGCTTTTCGGGAAAAATAAATGCGTAACGGCTTCACTAAAAATATCTTCGCCCAACGTGGGGCTCGAACCCACGACCCTGAGATTAAGAGTCTCATGCTCTACCGACTGAGCTAGCCGGGCATATACTATATACTGTGCAAAAAGTTGATATCATTTGTAAGGCCGCTTTTATTCAAATACACAAGACATTTCGTTTACTTTTTTCATAAACCGCAAAATAAGAAATGAGTTTATATTCATGTAAAAAGCAAACCAACTTATAGCAATATTCCTCATTTATTGCGTGAAATTCTTAAAAATGGCGGGAAACATGACACTGGAATAAATCTTTGCCGCTAGCAACCTTTTACGCGGATTTGATGACGTCCTTGAACAAAAACGTAGGAAATCTTGCTACATATAGAACAAGTTTAAAGATATCTTATGTTTTTGGCTTAGCAATGCACTTAGGTTTGCAATGGTTTATATGTGGAATTAGGAATCAGCATTTGTGGGACCGCGTGGCCTAATGGATAAGGCGTCTGACTTCGAATCAGAAGATTGCGAGTTCGAGTCTCGTCGTGGTCGTATAATAATTTTTACATGGTAGCAAAGTGCTATGGAAATTGTGTAACTTTGCACGCAGATAAACAATAAAAACGGTATTTATAAGGAACCCGAGCGTCTTCTTATCAGAATGTACGGTCAACATTTGCCTGCTTTATAAAAATATTTTTTGCTCAGATTTTTTTTAAAAATTTTCTTTTATACTATACTGCTTTTCGGGAAAAATAAATGCGTAACGGCTTCACTAAAAATATCTTCGCCCAACGTGGGGCTCGAACCCACGACCCTGAGATTAAGAGTCTCATGCTCTACCGACTGAGCTAGCCGGGCATATACTATATACTGTGCAAAAAGTTGATATCATTTGTAAGGCCGCTTTTATTCAAATACACAAGACATTTCGTTTACTTTTTTCATAAACCGCAAAATAAGAAATGAGTTTATATTCATGTAAAAAGCAAACCAACTTATAGCAATATTCCTCATTTATTGCGTGAAATTCTTAAAAATGGCGGGAAACATGACACTGGAATAAATCTTTGCCGCTAGCAACCTTTTACGCGGATTTGATGACGTCCTTGAACAAAAACGTAGGAAATCTTGCTACATATAGAACAAGTTTAAAGATATCTTATGTTTTTGGCTTAGCAATGCACTTAGGTTTGCAATGGTTTATATGTGGAATTAGGAATCAGCATTTGTGGGACCGCGTGGCCTAATGGATAAGGCGTCTGACTTCGAATCAGAAGATTGCGAGTTCGAGTCTCGTCGTGGTCGTATAATAATTTTTACATGGTAGCAAAGTGCTATGGAAATTGTGTAACTTTGCACGCAGATAAACAATAAAAACGGTATTTATAAGGAACCCGAGCGTCTTCTTATCAGAATGTACGGTCAACATTTGCCTGCTTTATAAAAATATTTTTTGCTCAGATTTTTTTTAAAAATTTTCTTTTATACTATACTGCTTTTCGGGAAAAATAAATGCGTAACGGCTTCACTAAAAATATCTTCGCCCAACGTGGGGCTCGAACCCACGACCCTGAGATTAAGAGTCTCATGCTCTACCGACTGAGCTAGCCGGGCATATACTATATACTGTGCAAAAAGTTGATATCATTTGTAAGGCCGCTTTTATTCAAATACACAAGACATTTCGTTTACTTTTTTCATAAACCGCAAAATAAGAAATGAGTTTATATTCATGTAAAAAGCAAACCAACTTATAGCAATATTCCTCATTTATTGCGTGAAATTCTTAAAAATGGCGGGAAACATGACACTGGAATAAATCTTTGCCGCTAGCAACCTTTTACGCGGATTTGATGACGTCCTTGAACAAAAACGTAGGAAATCTTGCTACATATAGAACAAGTTTAAAGATATCTTATGTTTTTGGCTTAGCAATGCACTTAGGTTTGCAATGGTTTATATGTGGAATTAGGAATCAGCATTTGTGGGACCGCGTGGCCTAATGGATAAGGCGTCTGACTTCGAATCAGAAGATTGCGAGTTCGAGTCTCGTCGTGGTCGTATAATAATTTTTACATGGTAGCAAAGTGCTATGGAAATTGTGTAACTTTGCACGCAGATAAACAATAAAAACGGTATTTATAAGGAACCCGAGCGTCTTCTTATCAGAATGTACGGTCAACATTTGCCTGCTTTATAAAAATATTTTTTGCTCAGATTTTTTTTAAAAATTTTCTTTTATACTATACTGCTTTTCGGGAAAAATAAATGCGTAACGGCTTCACTAAAAATATCTTCGCCCAACGTGGGGCTCGAACCCACGACCCTGAGATTAAGAGTCTCATGCTCTACCGACTGAGCTAGCCGGGCATATACTATATACTGTGCAAAAAGTTGATATCATTTGTAAGGCCGCTTTTATTCAAATACACAAGACATTTCGTTTACTTTTTTCATAAACCGCAAAATAAGAAATGAGTTTATATTCATGTAAAAAGCAAACCAACTTATAGCAATATTCCTCATTTATTGCGTGAAATTCTTAAAAATGGCGGGAAACATGACACTGGAATAAATCTTTGCCGCTAGCAACCTTTTACGCGGATTTGATGACGTCCTTGAACAAAAACGTAGGAAATCTTGCTACATATAGAACAAGTTTAAAGATATCTTATGTTTTTGGCTTAGCAATGCACTTAGGTTTGCAATGGTTTATATGTGGAATTAGGAATCAGCATTTGTGGGACCGCGTGGCCTAATGGATAAGGCGTCTGACTTCGAATCAGAAGATTGCGAGTTCGAGTCTCGTCGTGGTCGTATAATAATTTTTACATGGTAGCAAAGTGCTATGGAAATTGTGTAACTTTGCACGCAGATAAACAATAAAAACGGTATTTATAAGGAACCCGAGCGTCTTCTTATCAGAATGTACGGTCAACATTTGCCTGCTTTATAAAAATATTTTTTGCTCAGATTTTTTTTAAAAATTTTCTTTTATACTATACTGCTTTTCGGGAAAAATAAATGCGTAACGGCTTCACTAAAAATATCTTCGCCCAACGTGGGGCTCGAACCCACGACCCTGAGATTAAGAGTCTCATGCTCTACCGACTGAGCTAGCCGGGCATATACTATATACTGTGCAAAAAGTTGATATCATTTGTAAGGCCGCTTTTATTCAAATACACAAGACATTTCGTTTACTTTTTTCATAAACCGCAAAATAAGAAATGAGTTTATATTCATGTAAAAAGCAAACCAACTTATAGCAATATTCCTCATTTATTGCGTGAAATTCTTAAAAATGGCGGGAAACATGACACTGGAATAAATCTTTGCCGCTAGCAACCTTTTACGCGGATTTGATGACGTCCTTGAACAAAAACGTAGGAAATCTTGCTACATATAGAACAAGTTTAAAGATATCTTATGTTTTTGGCTTAGCAATGCACTTAGGTTTGCAATGGTTTATATGTGGAATTAGGAATCAGCATTTGTGGGACCGCGTGGCCTAATGGATAAGGCGTCTGACTTCGAATCAGAAGATTGCGAGTTCGAGTCTCGTCGTGGTCGTATAATAATTTTTACATGGTAGCAAAGTGCTATGGAAATTGTGTAACTTTGCACGCAGATAAACAATAAAAACGGTATTTATAAGGAACCCGAGCGTCTTCTTATCAGAATGTACGGTCAACATTTGCCTGCTTTATAAAAATATTTTTTGCTCAGATTTTTTTTAAAAATTTTCTTTTATACTATACTGCTTTTCGGGAAAAATAAATGCGTAACGGCTTCACTAAAAATATCTTCGCCCAACGTGGGGCTCGAACCCACGACCCTGAGATTAAGAGTCTCATGCTCTACCGACTGAGCTAGCCGGGCATATACTATATACTGTGCAAAAAGTTGATATCATTTGTAAGGCCGCTTTTATTCAAATACACAAGACATTTCGTTTACTTTTTTCATAAACCGCAAAATAAGAAATGAGTTTATATTCATGTAAAAAGCAAACCAACTTATAGCAATATTCCTCATTTATTGCGTGAAATTCTTAAAAATGGCGGGAAACATGACACTGGAATAAATCTTTGCCGCTAGCAACCTTTTACGCGGATTTGATGACGTCCTTGAACAAAAACGTAGGAAATCTTGCTACATATAGAACAAGTTTAAAGATATCTTATGTTTTTGGCTTAGCAATGCACTTAGGTTTGCAATGGTTTATATGTGGAATTAGGAATCAGCATTTGTGGGACCGCGTGGCCTAATGGATAAGGCGTCTGACTTCGAATCAGAAGATTGCGAGTTCGAGTCTCGTCGTGGTCGTATAATAATTTTTACATGGTAGCAAAGTGCTATGGAAATTGTGTAACTTTGCACGCAGATAAACAATAAAAACGGTATTTATAAGGAACCCGAGCGTCTTCTTATCAGAATGTACGGTCAACATTTGCCTGCTTTATAAAAATATTTTTTGCTCAGATTTTTTTTAAAAATTTTCTTTTATACTATACTGCTTTTCGGGAAAAATAAATGCGTAACGGCTTCACTAAAAATATCTTCGCCCAACGTGGGGCTCGAACCCACGACCCTGAGATTAAGAGTCTCATGCTCTACCGACTGAGCTAGCCGGGCATATACTATATACTGTGCAAAAAGTTGATATCATTTGTAAGGCCGCTTTTATTCAAATACACAAGACATTTCGTTTACTTTTTTCATAAACCGCAAAATAAGAAATGAGTTTATATTCATGTAAAAAGCAAACCAACTTATAGCAATATTCCTCATTTATTGCGTGAAATTCTTAAAAATGGCGGGAAACATGACACTGGAATAAATCTTTGCCGCTAGCAACCTTTTACGCGGATTTGATGACGTCCTTGAACAAAAACGTAGGAAATCTTGCTACATATAGAACAAGTTTAAAGATATCTTATGTTTTTGGCTTAGCAATGCACTTAGGTTTGCAATGGTTTATATGTGGAATTAGGAATCAGCATTTGTGGGACCGCGTGGCCTAATGGATAAGGCGTCTGACTTCGAATCAGAAGATTGCGAGTTCGAGTCTCGTCGTGGTCGTATAATAATTTTTACATGGTAGCAAAGTGCTATGGAAATTGTGTAACTTTGCACGCAGATAAACAATAAAAACGGTATTTATAAGGAACCCGAGCGTCTTCTTATCAGAATGTACGGTCAACATTTGCCTGCTTTATAAAAATATTTTTTGCTCAGATTTTTTTTAAAAATTTTCTTTTATACTATACTGCTTTTCGGGAAAAATAAATGCGTAACGGCTTCACTAAAAATATCTTCGCCCAACGTGGGGCTCGAACCCACGACCCTGAGATTAAGAGTCTCATGCTCTACCGACTGAGCTAGCCGGGCATATACTATATACTGTGCAAAAAGTTGATATCATTTGTAAGGCCGCTTTTATTCAAATACACAAGACATTTCGTTTACTTTTTTCATAAACCGCAAAATAAGAAATGAGTTTATATTCATGTAAAAAGCAAACCAACTTATAGCAATATTCCTCATTTATTGCGTGAAATTCTTAAAAATGGCGGGAAACATGACACTGGAATAAATCTTTGCCGCTAGCAACCTTTTACGCGGATTTGATGACGTCCTTGAACAAAAACGTAGGAAATCTTGCTACATATAGAACAAGTTTAAAGATATCTTATGTTTTTGGCTTAGCAATGCACTTAGGTTTGCAATGGTTTATATGTGGAATTAGGAATCAGCATTTGTGGGACCGCGTGGCCTAATGGATAAGGCGTCTGACTTCGAATCAGAAGATTGCGAGTTCGAGTCTCGTCGTGGTCGTATAATAATTTTTACATGGTAGCAAAGTGCTATGGAAATTGTGTAACTTTGCACGCAGATAAACAATAAAAACGGTATTTATAAGGAACCCGAGCGTCTTCTTATCAGAATGTACGGTCAACATTTGCCTGCTTTATAAAAATATTTTTTGCTCAGATTTTTTTTAAAAATTTTCTTTTATACTATACTGCTTTTCGGGAAAAATAAATGCGTAACGGCTTCACTAAAAATATCTTCGCCCAACGTGGGGCTCGAACCCACGACCCTGAGATTAAGAGTCTCATGCTCTACCGACTGAGCTAGCCGGGCATATACTATATACTGTGCAAAAAGTTGATATCATTTGTAAGGCCGCTTTTATTCAAATACACAAGACATTTCGTTTACTTTTTTCATAAACCGCAAAATAAGAAATGAGTTTATATTCATGTAAAAAGCAAACCAACTTATAGCAATATTCCTCATTTATTGCGTGAAATTCTTAAAAATGGCGGGAAACATGACACTGGAATAAATCTTTGCCGCTAGCAACCTTTTACGCGGATTTGATGACGTCCTTGAACAAAAACGTAGGAAATCTTGCTACATATAGAACAAGTTTAAAGATATCTTATGTTTTTGGCTTAGCAATGCACTTAGGTTTGCAATGGTTTATATGTGGAATTAGGAATCAGCATTTGTGGGACCGCGTGGCCTAATGGATAAGGCGTCTGACTTCGAATCAGAAGATTGCGAGTTCGAGTCTCGTCGTGGTCGTATAATAATTTTTACATGGTAGCAAAGTGCTATGGAAATTGTGTAACTTTGCACGCAGATAAACAATAAAAACGGTATTTATAAGGAACCCGAGCGTCTTCTTATCAGAATGTACGGTCAACATTTGCCTGCTTTATAAAAATATTTTTTGCTCAGATTTTTTTTAAAAATTTTCTTTTATACTATACTGCTTTTCGGGAAAAATAAATGCGTAACGGCTTCACTAAAAATATCTTCGCCCAACGTGGGGCTCGAACCCACGACCCTGAGATTAAGAGTCTCATGCTCTACCGACTGAGCTAGCCGGGCATATACTATATACTGTGCAAAAAGTTGATATCATTTGTAAGGCCGCTTTTATTCAAATACACAAGACATTTCGTTTACTTTTTTCATAAACCGCAAAATAAGAAATGAGTTTATATTCATGTAAAAAGCAAACCAACTTATAGCAATATTCCTCATTTATTGCGTGAAATTCTTAAAAATGGCGGGAAACATGACACTGGAATAAATCTTTGCCGCTAGCAACCTTTTACGCGGATTTGATGACGTCCTTGAACAAAAACGTAGGAAATCTTGCTACATATAGAACAAGTTTAAAGATATCTTATGTTTTTGGCTTAGCAATGCACTTAGGTTTGCAATGGTTTATATGTGGAATTAGGAATCAGCATTTGTGGGACCGCGTGGCCTAATGGATAAGGCGTCTGACTTCGAATCAGAAGATTGCGAGTTCGAGTCTCGTCGTGGTCGTATAATAATTTTTACATGGTAGCAAAGTGCTATGGAAATTGTGTAACTTTGCACGCAGATAAACAATAAAAACGGTATTTATAAGGAACCCGAGCGTCTTCTTATCAGAATGTACGGTCAACATTTGCCTGCTTTATAAAAATATTTTTTGCTCAGATTTTTTTAAAAAATTTTCTTTTATACTATACTGCTTTTCGGGAAAAATAAATGCGTAACGGCTTCACTAAAAATATCTTCGCCCAACGTGGGGCTCGAACCCACGACCCTGAGATTAAGAGTCTCATGCTCTACCGACTGAGCTAGCCGGGCATATACTATATACTGTGCAAAAAGTTGATATCATTTGTAAGGCCGCTTTTATTCAAATACACAAGACATTTCGTTTACTTTTTTCATAAACCGCAAAATAAGAAATGATTTTATATTCATGTAAAAAGCAAACCAACTTATAGCAATATTCCTCATTTATTGCGTGAAATTCTTAAAAATGGCGGGAAACATGACACTGGAATAAATCTTTGCCGCTAGCAACCTTTTACGCGGATTTGATGACGTCCTTGAACAAAAACGTAGGAAATCTTGCTACATATAGAACAAGTTTAAAGATATCTTATGTTTTTGGCTTAGCAATGCACTTAGGTTTGCAATGGTTTATATGTGGAATTAGGAATCAGCATTTGTGGGACCGCGTGGCCTAATGGATAAGGCGTCTGACTTCGAATCAGAAGATTGCGAGTTCGAGTCTCGTCGTGGTCGTATAATAATTTTTACATGGTAGCAAAGTGCTATGGAAATTGTGTAACTTTGCACGCAGATAAACAATAAAAACGGTATTTATAAGGAACCCGAGCGTCTTCTTATCAGAATGTACGGTCAACATTTGCCTGCTTTATAAAAATATTTTTTGCTCAGATTTTTTTTAAAAATTTTCTTTTATACTATACTGCTTTTCGGGAAAAATAAATGCGTAACGGCTTCACTAAAAATATCTTCGCCCAACGTGGGGCTCGAACCCACGACCCTGAGATTAAGAGTCTCATGCTCTACCGACTGAGCTAGCCGGGCATATACTATATACTGTGCAAAAAGTTGATATCATTTGTAAGGCCGCTTTTATTCAAATACACAAGACATTTCGTTTACTTTTTTCATAAACCGCAAAATAAGAAATGAGTTTATATTCATGTAAAAAGCAAACCAACTTATAGCAATATTCCTCATTTATTGCGTGAAATTCTTAAAAATGGCGGGAAACATGACACTGGAATAAATCTTTGCCGCTAGCAACCTTTTACGCGGATTTGATGACGTCCTTGAACAAAAACGTAGGAAATCTTGCTACATATAGAACAAGTTTAAAGATATCTTATGTTTTTGGCTTAGCAATGCACTTAGGTTTGCAATGGTTTATATGTGGAATTAGGAATCAGCATTTGTGGGACCGCGTGGCCTAATGGATAAGGCGTCTGACTTCGAATCAGAAGATTGCGAGTTCGAGTCTCGTCGTGGTCGTATAATAATTTTTACATGGTAGCAAAGTGCTATGGAAATTGTGTAACTTTGCACGCAGATAAACAATAAAAACGGTATTTATAAGGAACCCGAGCGTCTTCTTATCAGAATGTACGGTCAACATTTGCCTGCTTTATAAAAATATTTTTTGCTCAGATTTTTTTTAAAAATTTTCTTTTATACTATACTGCTTTTCGGGAAAAATAAATGCGTAACGGCTTCACTAAAAATATCTTCGCCCAACGTGGGGCTCGAACCCACGACCCTGAGATTAAGAGTCTCATGCTCTACCGACTGAGCTAGCCGGGCATATACTATATACTGTGCAAAAAGTTGATATCATTTGTAAGGCCGCTTTTATTCAAATACACATGACATTTCGTTTACTTTTTTCATAAACCGCAAAATAAGAAATGAGTTTATATTCATGTAAAAAGCAAACCAACTTATAGCAATATTCCTCATTTATTGCGTGAAATTCTTAAAAATGGCGGGAAACATGACACTGGAATAAATCTTTGCCGCTAGCAACCTTTTACGCGGATTTGATGACGTCCTTGAACAAAAACGTAGGAAATCTTGCTACATATAGAACAAGTTTAAAGATATCTTATGTTTTTGGCTTAGCAATGCACTTAGGTTTGCAATGGTTTATATGTGGAATTAGGAATCAGCATTTGTGGGACCGCGTGGCCTAATGGATAAGGCGTCTGACTTCGAATCAGAAGATTGCGAGTTCGAGTCTCGTCGTGGTCGTATAATAATTTTTACATGGTAGCAAAGTGCTATGGAAATTGTGTAACTTTGCACGCAGATAAACAATAAAAACGGTATTTATAAGGAACCCGAGCGTCTTCTTATCAGAATGTACGGTCAACATTTGCCTGCTTTATAAAAATATTTTTTGCTCAGATTTTTTTTAAAAATTTTCTTTTATACTATACTGCTTTTCGGGAAAAATAAATGCGTAACGGCTTCACTAAAAATATCTTCGCCCAACGTGGGGCTCGAACCCACGACCCTGAGATTAAGAGTCTCATGCTCTACCGACTGAGCTAGCCGGGCATATACTATATACTGTGCAAAAAGTTGATATCATTTGTAAGGCCGCTTTTATTCAAATACACAAGACATTTCGTTTACTTTTTTCATAAACCGCAAAATAAGAAATGAGTTTATATTCATGTAAAAAGCAAACCAACTTATAGCAATATTCCTCATTTATTGCGTGAAATTCTTAAAAATGGCGGGAAACATGACACTGGAATAAATCTTTGCCGCTAGCAACCTTTTACGCGGATTTGATGACGTCCTTGAACAAAAACGTAGGAAATCTTGCTACATATAGAACAAGTTTAAAGATATCTTATGTTTTTGGCTTAGCAATGCACTTAGGTTTGCAATGGTTTATATGTGGAATTAGGAATCAGCATTTGTGGGACCGCGTGGCCTAATGGATAAGGCGTCTGACTTCGAATCAGAAGATTGCGAGTTCGAGTCTCGTCGTGGTCGTATAATAATTTTTACATGGTAGCAAAGTGCTATGGAAATTGTGTAACTTTGCACGCAGATAAACAATAAAAACGGTATTTATAAGGAACCCGAGCGTCTTCTTATCAGAATGTACGGTCAACATTTGCCTGCTTTATAAAAATATTTTTTGCTCAGATTTTTTTTAAAAATTTTCTTTTATACTATACTGCTTTTCGGGAAAAATAAATGCGTAACGGCTTCACTAAAAATATCTTCGCCCAACGTGGGGCTCGAACCCACGACCCTGAGATTAAGAGTCTCATGCTCTACCGACTGAGCTAGCCGGGCATATACTATATACTGTGCAAAAAGTTGATATCATTTGTAAGGCCGCTTTTATTCAAATACACAAGACATTTCGTTTACTTTTTTCATAAACCGCAAAATAAGAAATGAGTTTATATTCATGTAAAAAGCAAACCAACTTATAGCAATATTCCTCATTTATTGCGTGAAATTCTTAAAAATGGCGGGAAACATGACACTGGAATAAATCTTTGCCGCTAGCAACCTTTTACGCGGATTTGATGACGTCCTTGAACAAAAACGTAGGAAATCTTGCTACATATAGAACAAGTTTAAAGATATCTTATGTTTTTGGCTTAGCAATGCACTTAGGTTTGCAATGGTTTATATGTGGAATTAGGAATCAGCATTTGTGGGACCGCGTGGCCTAATGGATAAGGCGTCTGACTTCGAATCAGAAGATTGCGAGTTCGAGTCTCGTCGTGGTCGTATAATAATTTTTACATGGTAGCAAAGTGCTATGGAAATTGTGTAACTTTGCACGCAGATAAACAATAAAAACGGTATTTATAAGGAACCCGAGCGTCTTCTTATCAGAATGTACGGTCAACATTTGCCTGCTTTATAAAAATATTTTTTGCTCAGATTTTTTTTAAAAATTTTCTTTTATACTATACTGCTTTTCGGGAAAAATAAATGCGTAACGGCTTCACTAAAAATATCTTCGCCCAACGTGGGGCTCGAACCCACGACCCTGAGATTAAGAGTCTCATGCTCTACCGACTGAGCTAGCCGGGCATATACTATATACTGTGCAAAAAGTTGATATCATTTGTAAGGCCGCTTTTATTCAAATACACAAGACATTTCGTTTACTTTTTTCATAAACCGCAAAATAAGAAATGAGTTTATATTCATGTAAAAAGCAAACCAACTTATAGCAATATTCCTCATTTATTGCGTGAAATTCTTAAAAATGGCGGGAAACATGACACTGGAATAAATCTTTGCCGCTAGCAACCTTTTACGCGGATTTGATGACGTCCTTGAACAAAAACGTAGGAAATCTTGCTACATATAGAACAAGTTTAAAGATATCTTATGTTTTTGGCTTAGCAATGCACTTAGGTTTGCAATGGTTTATATGTGGAATTAGGAATCAGCATTTGTGGGACCGCGTGGCCTAATGGATAAGGCGTCTGACTTCGAATCAGAAGATTGCGAGTTCGAGTCTCGTCGTGGTCGTATAATAATTTTTACATGGTAGCAAAGTGCTATGGAAATTGTGTAACTTTGCACGCAGATAAACAATAAAAACGGTATTTATAAGGAACCCGAGCGTCTTCTTATCAGAATGTACGGTCAACATTTGCCTGCTTTATAAAAATATTTTTTGCTCAGATTTTTTTTAAAAATTTTCTTTTATACTATACTGCTTTTCGGGAAAAATAAATGCGTAACGGCTTCACTAAAAATATCTTCGCCCAACGTGGGGCTCGAACCCACGACCCTGAGATTAAGAGTCTCATGCTCTACCGACTGAGCTAGCCGGGCATATACTATATACTGTGCAAAAAGTTGATATCATTTGTAAGGCCGCTTTTATTCAAATACACAAGACATTTCGTTTACTTTTTTCATAAACCGCAAAATAAGAAATGAGTTTATATTCATGTAAAAAGCAAACCAACTTATAGCAATATTCCTCATTTATTGCGTGAAATTCTTAAAAATGGCGGGAAACATGACACTGGAATAAATCTTTGCCGCTAGCAACCTTTTACGCGGATTTGATGACGTCCTTGAACAAAAACGTAGGAAATCTTGCTACATATAGAACAAGTTTAAAGATATCTTATGTTTTTGGCTTAGCAATGCACTTAGGTTTGCAATGGTTTATATGTGGAATTAGGAATCAGCATTTGTGGGACCGCGTGGCCTAATGGATAAGGCGTCTGACTTCGAATCAGAAGATTGCGAGTTCGAGTCTCGTCGTGGTCGTATAATAATTTTTACATGGTAGCAAAGTGCTATGGAAATTGTGTAACTTTGCACGCAGATAAACAATAAAAACGGTATTTATAAGGAACCCGAGCGTCTTCTTATCAGAATGTACGGTCAACATTTGCCTGCTTTATAAAAATATTTTTTGCTCAGATTTTTTTTAAAAATTTTCTTTTATACTATACTGCTTTTCGGGAAAAATAAATGCGTAACGGCTTCACTAAAAATATCTTCGCCCAACGTGGGGCTCGAACCCACGACCCTGAGATTAAGAGTCTCATGCTCTACCGACTGAGCTAGCCGGGCATATACTATATACTGTGCAAAAAGTTGATATCATTTGTAAGGCCGCTTTTATTCAAATACACAAGACATTTCGTTTACTTTTTTCATAAACCGCAAAATAAGAAATGAGTTTATATTCATGTAAAAAGCAAACCAACTTATAGCAATATTCCTCATTTATTGCGTGAAATTCTTAAAAATGGCGGGAAACATGACACTGGAATAAATCTTTGCCGCTAGCAACCTTTTACGCGGATTTGATGACGTCCTTGAACAAAAACGTAGGAAATCTTGCTACATATAGAACAAGTTTAAAGATATCTTATGTTTTTGGCTTAGCAATGCACTTAGGTTTGCAATGGTTTATATGTGGAATTAGGAATCAGCATTTGTGGGACCGCGTGGCCTAATGGATAAGGCGTCTGACTTCGAATCAGAAGATTGCGAGTTCGAGTCTCGTCGTGGTCGTATAATAATTTTTACATGGTAGCAAAGTGCTATGGAAATTGTGTAACTTTGCACGCAGATAAACAATAAAAACGGTATTTATAAGGAACCCGAGCGTCTTCTTATCAGAATGTACGGTCAACATTTGCCTGCTTTATAAAAATATTTTTTGCTCAGATTTTTTTTAAAAATTTTCTTTTATACTATACTGCTTTTCGGGAAAAATAAATGCGTAACGGCTTCACTAAAAATATCTTCGCCCAACGTGGGGCTCGAACCCACGACCCTGAGATTAAGAGTCTCATGCTCTACCGACTGAGCTAGCCGGGCATATACTATATACTGTGCAAAAAGTTGATATCATTTGTAAGGCCGCTTTTATTCAAATACACAAGACATTTCGTTTACTTTTTTCATAAACCGCAAAATAAGAAATGAGTTTATATTCATGTAAAAAGCAAACCAACTTATAGCAATATTCCTCATTTATTGCGTGAAATTCTTAAAAATGGCGGGAAACATGACACTGGAATAAATCTTTGCCGCTAGCAACCTTTTACGCGGATTTGATGACGTCCTTGAACAAAAACGTAGGAAATCTTGCTACATATAGAACAAGTTTAAAGATATCTTATGTTTTTGGCTTAGCAATGCACTTAGGTTTGCAATGGTTTATATGTGGAATTAGGAATCAGCATTTGTGGGACCGCGTGGCCTAATGGATAAGGCGTCTGACTTCGAATCAGAAGATTGCGAGTTCGAGTCTCGTCGTGGTCGTATAATAATTTTTACATGGTAGCAAAGTGCTATGGAAATTGTGTAACTTTGCACGCAGATAAACAATAAAAACGGTATTTATAAGGAACCCGAGCGTCTTCTTATCAGAATGTACGGTCAACATTTGCCTGCTTTATAAAAATATTTTTTGCTCAGATTTTTTTTAAAAATTTTCTTTTATACTATACTGCTTTTCGGGAAAAATAAATGCGTAACGGCTTCACTAAAAATATCTTCGCCCAACGTGGGGCTCGAACCCACGACCCTGAGATTAAGAGTCTCATGCTCTACCGACTGAGCTAGCCGGGCATATACTATATACTGTGCAAAAAGTTGATATCATTTGTAAGGCCGCTTTTATTCAAATACACAAGACATTTCGTTTACTTTTTTCATAAACCGCAAAATAAGAAATGAGTTTATATTCATGTAAAAAGCAAACCAACTTATAGCAATATTCCTCATTTATTGCGTGAAAT
The DNA here is from genome assembly GCA_963971305.1 of Arcuatula senhousia. Classification (NCBI taxonomy): domain Eukaryota; kingdom Metazoa; phylum Mollusca; class Bivalvia; order Mytilida; family Mytilidae; genus Arcuatula; species Arcuatula senhousia. The sequence continues at coordinate 28,910,851 of OZ020304.1, forward strand.
TCTTAAAAATGGCGGGAAACATGACACTGGAATAAATCTTTGCCGCTAGCAACCTTTTACGCGGATTTGATGACGTCCTTGAACAAAAACGTAGGAAATCTTGCTACATATAGAACAAGTTTAAAGATATCTTATGTTTTTGGCTTAGCAATGCACTTAGGTTTGCAATGGTTTATATGTGGAATTAGGAATCAGCATTTGTGGGACCGCGTGGCCTAATGGATAAGGCGTCTGACTTCGAATCAGAAGATTGCGAGTTCGAGTCTCGTCGTGGTCGTATAATAATTTTTACATGGTAGCAAAGTGCTATGGAAATTGTGTAACTTTGCACGCAGATAAACAATAAAAACGGTATTTATAAGGAACCCGAGCGTCTTCTTATCAGAATGTACGGTCAACATTTGCCTGCTTTATAAAAATATTTTTTGCTCAGATTTTTTTTAAAAATTTTCTTTTATACTATACTGCTTTTCGGGAAAAATAAATGCGTAACGGCTTCACTAAAAATATCTTCGCCCAACGTGGGGCTCGAACCCACGACCCTGAGATTAAGAGTCTCATGCTCTACCGACTGAGCTAGCCGGGCATATACTATATACTGTGCAAAAAGTTGATATCATTTGTAAAGCCGCTTTTATTCAAATACACAAGACATTTCGTTTACTTTTTTCATAAACCGCAAAATAAGAAATGAGTTTATATTCATGTAAAAAGCAAACCAACTTATAGCAATATTCCTCATTTATTGCGTGAAATTCTTAAAAATGGCGGGAAACATGACACTGGAATAAATCTTTGCCGCTAGCAACCTTTTACGCGGATTTGATGACGTCCTTGAACAAAAACGTAGGAAATCTTGCTACATATAGAACAAGTTTAAAGATATCTTATGTTTTTGGCTTAGCAATGCACTTAGGTTTGCAATGGTTTATATGTGGAATTAGGAATCAGCATTTGTGGGACCGCGTGGCCTAATGGATAAGGCGTCTGACTTCGAATCAGAAGATTGCGAGTTCGAGTCTCGTCGTGGTCGTATAATAATTTTTACATGGTAGCAAAGTGCTATGGAAATTGTGTAACTTTGCACGCAGATAAACAATAATATGATAATAGGTACAACCTAAAATGGGACGCAGTTTTAGAATATTGTTGTCAAAAAATGTCATTGATCAATAACTAATAATTACAAATATCGAATTATTTGTGCATTTTACAAATTTTTTGTAACATTCTAAAATAGTGTCAAAATGTAATAGGATGACGTTGACGGGACGAAATAACCTTCTTTTGGTGTTACGTAATCAATGACGTCATTTCCCGGTCAGAGTATTTCGCGCTCCAGCAGAAGTAAGCAAAGCAACCTTTTTTCTGCCAGGTTTTGGCTGATTTTCTGTATACCAATATATCTTTTTAGAAGTATTGGGTGGAGAAGATTGATATAAAAACCTGGCGGAAAATGACGACTTGTTTCAATCCGGACTTGTCAGGATTTTGGAGAGAAAAAAAACCACTGGAACATGCAGATGCACAGGATTGATTTAAAAATCTCCATGATCAGCTAAGGTAAGACCATCTTTTTTAATATTCAGTGTTGTAAAGCTTTATTCAAAATATTGTCTTAAACATCGCCATAATTTGGTTGAATTACCAGTAAACAATCACGATTATTTCTAACGCACCTGTTTACAATGACCATTCTCGCGAGAACTTGGCGAGATCATTTCATCTCTTTGACAACGAGAGTTTCATTGAAAATATATTTAGAGAGTATAGTTTTGACTTTCCATCCGTATTCCCCTGTATATTTTTAAAAGAAATTTAACTGTGGTTATTAAATCTGCCAATTTTAAAATTTATTTTTAAAAAAGCATCGAATTTCTGGCCCCATAGAAATTCGTGCCTAGTGCGCTTGCGCGCACTCGGCACATCCGTTTCGAAAAAATTACAAACCATTAACTTTTGGAAATTTCTACATATGTGGGACTGCGTCCCATAAAAACGGTATTTATAAGGAACCCGAGCGTCTTCTTATCAGAATGTACGGTCAACATTTGCCTGCTTTATAAAAATATTTTTTGCTCAGATTTTTTTTAAAAATTTTCTTTTATACTATACTGCTTTTCGGGAAAAATAAATGCGTAACGGCTTCACTAAAAATATCTTCGCCCAACGTGGGGCTCGAACCCACGACCCTGAGATTAAGAGTCTCATGCTCTACCGACTGAGCTAGCCGGGCATATACTATATACTGTGCAAAAAGTTGATATCATTTGTAAGGCCGCTTTTATTCAAATACACAAGACATTTCGTTTACTTTTTTCATAAACCGCAAAATAAGAAATGAGTTTATATTTATGTAAAAAGCAAACCAACTTATAGCAATATTCCTCATTTATTGCGTGAAATTCTTAAAAATGGCGGGAAACATGACACTGGAATAAATCTTTGCCGCTAGCAACCTTTTACGCGGATTTGATGACGTCCTTGAACAAAAACGTAGGAAATCTTGCTACATATAGAACAAGTTTAAAGATATCTTATGTTTTTGGCTTAGCAATGCACTTAGGTTTGCAATGGTTTATATGTGGAATTAGGAATCAGCATTTGTGGGACCGCGTGGCCTAATGGATAAGGCGTCTGACTTCGAATCAGAAGATTGCGAGTTCGAGTCTCGTCGTGGTCGTATAATAATTTTTACATGGTAGCAAAGTGCTATGGAAATTGTGTAACTTTGCACGCAGATAAACAATAAAAACGGTATTTATAAGGAACCCGAGCGTCTTCTTATCAGAATGTACGGTCAACATTTGCCTGCTTTATAAAAATATTTTTTGCTCAGATTTTTTTTAAAAATTTTCTTTTATACTATACTGCTTTTCGGGAAAAATAAATGCGTAACGGCTTCACTAAAAATATCTTCGCCCAACGTGGGGCTCGAACCCACGACCCTGAGATTAAGAGTCTCATGCTCTACCGACTGAGCTAGCCGGGCATATACTATATACTGTGCAAAAAGTTGATATCATTTGTAAGGCCGCTTTTATTCAAATACACAAGACATTTCGTTTACTTTTTTCATAAACCGCAAAATAAGAAATGAGTTTATATTCATGTAAAAAGCAAACCAACTTATAGCAATATTCCTCATTTATTGCGTGAAATTCTTAAAAATGGCGGGAAACATGACACTGGAATAAATCTTTGCCGCTAGCAACCTTTTACGCGGATTTGATGACGTCCTTGAACAAAAACGTAGGAAATCTTGCTACATATAGAACAAGTTTAAAGATATCTTATGTTTTTGGCTTAGCAATGCACTTAGGTTTGCAATGGTTTATATGTGGAATTAGGAATCAGCATTTGTGGGACCGCGTGGCCTAATGGATAAGGCGTCTGACTTCGAATCAGAAGATTGCGAGTTCGAGTCTCGTCGTGGTCGTATAATAATTTTTACATGGTAGCAAAGTGCTATGGAAATTGTGTAACTTTGCACGCAGATAAACAATAAAAACGGTATTTATAAGGAACCCGAGCGTCTTCTTATCAGAATGTACGGTCAACATTTGCCTGCTTTATAAAAATATTTTTTGCTCAGATTTTTTTTAAAAATTTTCTTTTATACTATACTGCTTTTCGGGAAAAATAAATGCGTAACGGCTTCACTAAAAATATCTTCGCCCAACGTGGGGCTCGAACCCACGACCCTGAGATTAAGAGTCTCATGCTCTACCGACTGAGCTAGCCGGGCATATACTATATACTGTGCAAAAAGTTGATATCATTTGTAAGGCCGCTTTTATTCAAATACACAAGACATTTCGTTTACTTTTTTCATAAACCGCAAAATAAGAAATGAGTTTATATTCATGTAAAAAGCAAACCAACTTATAGCAATATTCCTCATTTATTGCGTGAAATTCTTAAAAATGGCGGGAAACATGACACTGGAATAAATCTTTGCCGCTAGCAACCTTTTACGCGGATTTGATGACGTCCTTGAACAAAAACGTAGGAAATCTTGCTACATATAGAACAAGTTTAAAGATATCTTATGTTTTTGGCTTAGCAATGCACTTAGGTTTGCAATGGTTTATATGTGGAATTAGGAATCAGCATTTGTGGGACCGCGTGGCCTAATGGATAAGGCGTCTGACTTCGAATCAGAAGATTGCGAGTTCGAGTCTCGTCGTGGTCGTATAATAATTTTTACATGGTAGCAAAGTGCTATGGAAATTGTGTAACTTTGCACGCAGATAAACAATAAAAACGGTATTTATAAGGAACCCGAGCGTCTTCTTATCAGAATGTACGGTCAACATTTGCCTGCTTTATAAAAATATTTTTTGCTCAGATTTTTTTTAAAAATTTTCTTTTATACTATACTGCTTTTCGGGAAAAATAAATGCGTAACGGCTTCACTAAAAATATCTTCGCCCAACGTGGGGCTCGAACCCACGACCCTGAGATTAAGAGTCTCATGCTCTACCGACTGAGCTAGCCGGGCATATACTATATACTGTGCAAAAAGTTGATATCATTTGTAAGGCCGCTTTTATTCAAATACACAAGACATTTCGTTTACTTTTTTCATAAACCGCAAAATAAGAAATGAGTTTATATTCATGTAAAAAGCAAACCAACTTATAGCAATATTCCTCATTTATTGCGTGAAATTCTTAAAAATGGCGGGAAACATGACACTGGAATAAATCTTTGCCGCTAGCAACCTTTTACGCGGATTTGATGACGTCCTTGAACAAAAACGTAGGAAATCTTGCTACATATAGAACAAGTTTAAAGATATCTTATGTTTTTGGCTTAGCAATGCACTTAGGTTTGCAATGGTTTATATGTGGAATTAGGAATCAGCATTTGTGGGACCGCGTGGCCTAATGGATAAGGCGTCTGACTTCGAATCAGAAGATTGCGAGTTCGAGTCTCGTCGTGGTCGTATAATAATTTTTACATGGTAGCAAAGTGCTATGGAAATTGTGTAACTTTGCACGCAGATAAACAATAAAAACGGTATTTATAAGGAACCCGAGCGTCTTCTTATCAGAATGTACGGTCAACATTTGCCTGCTTTATAAAAATATTTTTTGCTCAGATTTTTTTTAAAAATTTTCTTTTATACTATACTGCTTTTCGGGAAAAATAAATGCGTAACGGCTTCACTAAAAATATCTTCGCCCAACGTGGGGCTCGAACCCACGACCCTGAGATTAAGAGTCTCATGCTCTACCGACTGAGCTAGCCGGGCATATACTATATACTGTGCAAAAAGTTGATATCATTTGTAAGGCCGCTTTTATTCAAATACACAAGACATTTCGTTTACTTTTTTCATAAACCGCAAAATAAGAAATGAGTTTATATTCATGTAAAAAGCAAACCAACTTATAGCAATATTCCTCATTTATTGCGTGAAATTCTTAAAAATGGCGGGAAACATGACACTGGAATAAATCTTTGCCGCTAGCAACCTTTTACGCGGATTTGATGACGTCCTTGAACAAAAACGTAGGAAATCTTGCTACATATAGAACAAGTTTAAAGATATCTTATGTTTTTGGCTTAGCAATGCACTTAGGTTTGCAATGGTTTATATGTGGAATTAGGAATCAGCATTTGTGGGACCGCGTGGCCTAATGGATAAGGCGTCTGACTTCGAATCAGAAGATTGCGAGTTCGAGTCTCGTCGTGGTCGTATAATAATTTTTACATGGTAGCAAAGTGCTATGGAAATTGTGTAACTTTGCACGCAGATAAACAATAAAAACGGTATTTATAAGGAACCCGAGCGTCTTCTTATCAGAATGTACGGTCAACATTTGCCTGCTTTATAAAAATATTTTTTGCTCAGATTTTTTTAAAAAATTTTCTTTTATACTATACTGCTTTTCGGGAAAAATAAATGCGTAACGGCTTCACTAAAAATATCTTCGCCCAACGTGGGGCTCGAACCCACGACCCTGAGATTAAGAGTCTCATGCTCTACCGACTGAGCTAGCCGGGCATATACTATATACTGTGCAAAAAGTTGATATCATTTGTAAGGCCGCTTTTATTCAAATACACAAGACATTTCGTTTACTTTTTTCATAAACCGCAAAATAAGAAATGAGTTTATATTCATGTAAAAAGCAAACCAACTTATAGCAATATTCCTCATTTATTGCGTGAAATTCTTAAAAATGGCGGGAAACATGACACTGGAATAAATCTTTGCCGCTAGCAACCTTTTACGCGGATTTGATGACGTCCTTGAACAAAAACGTAGGAAATCTTGCTACATATAGAACAAGTTTAAAGATATCTTATGTTTTTGGCTTAGCAATGCACTTAGGTTTGCAATGGTTTATATGTGGAATTAGGAATCAGCATTTGTGGGACCGCGTGGCCTAATGGATAAGGCGTCTGACTTCGAATCAGAAGATTGCGAGTTCGAGTCTCGTCGTGGTCGTATAATAATTTTTACATGGTAGCAAAGTGCTATGGAAATTGTGTAACTTTGCACGCAGATAAACAATAAAAACGGTATTTATAAGGAACCCGAGCGTCTTCTTATCAGAATGTACGGTCAACATTTGCCTGCTTTATAAAAATATTTTTTGCTCAGATTTTTTTTAAAAATTTTCTTTTATACTATACTGCTTTTCGGGAAAAATAAATGCGTAACGGCTTCACTAAAAATATCTTCGCCCAACGTGGGGCTCGAACCCACGACCCTGAGATTAAGAGTCTCATGCTCTACCGACTGAGCTAGCCGGGCATATACTATATACTGTGCAAAAAGTTGATATCATTTGTAAGGCCGCTTTTATTCAAATACACAAGACATTTCGTTTACTTTTTTCATAAACCGCAAAATAAGAAATGAGTTTATATTCATGTAAAAAGCAAACCAACTTATAGCAATATTCCTCATTTATTGCGTGAAATTCTTAAAAATGGCGGGAAACATGACACTGGAATAAATCTTTGCCGCTAGCAACCTTTTACGCGGATTTGATGACGTCCTTGAACAAAAACGTAGGAAATCTTGCTACATATAGAACAAGTTTAAAGATATCTTATGTTTTTGGCTTAGCAATGCACTTAGGTTTGCAATGGTTTATATGTGGAATTAGGAATCAGCATTTGTGGGACCGCGTGGCCTAATGGATAAGGCGTCTGACTTCGAATCAGAAGATTGCGAGTTCGAGTCTCGTCGTGGTCGTATAATAATTTTTACATGGTAGCAAAGTGCTATGGAAATTGTGTAACTTTGCACGCAGATAAACAATAAAAACGGTATTTATAAGGAACCCGAGCGTCTTCTTATCAGAATGTACGGTCAACATTTGCCTGCTTTATAAAAATATTTTTTGCTCAGATTTTTTTTAAAAATTTTCTTTTATACTATACTGCTTTTCGGGAAAAATAAATGCGTAACGGCTTCACTAAAAATATCTTCGCCCAACGTGGGGCTCGAACCCACGACCCTGAGATTAAGAGTCTCATTCTCTACCGACTGAGCTAGCCGGGCATATACTATATACTGTGCAAAAAGTTGATATCATTTGTAAGGCCGCTTTTATTCAAATACACAAGACATTTCGTTTACTTTTTTCATAAACCGCAAAATAAGAAATGAGTTTATATTCATGTAAAAAGCAAACCAACTTATAGCAATATTCCTCATTTATTGCGTGAAATTCTTAAAAATGGCGGGAAACATGACACTGGAATAAATCTTTGCCGCTAGCAACCTTTTACGCGGATTTGATGACGTCCTTGAACAAAAACGTAGGAAATCTTGCTACATATAGAACAAGTTTAAAGATATCTTATGTTTTTGGCTTAGCAATGCACTTAGGTTTGCAATGGTTTATATGTGGAATTAGGAATCAGCATTTGTGGGACCGCGTGGCCTAATGGATAAGGCGTCTGACTTCGAATCAGAAGATTGCGAGTTCGAGTCTCGTCGTGGTCGTATAATAATTTTTACATGGTAGCAAAGTGCTATGGAAATTGTGTAACTTTGCACGCAGATAAACAATAAAAACGGTATTTATAAGGAACCCGAGCGTCTTCTTATCAGAATGTACGGTCAACATTTGCCTGCTTTATAAAAATATTTTTTGCTCAGATTTTTTTTAAAAATTTTCTTTTATACTATACTGCTTTTCGGGAAAAATAAATGCGTAACGGCTTCACTAAAAATATCTTCGCCCAACATGGGGCTCGAACCCACGACCCTGAGATTAAGAGTCTCATGCTCTACCGACTGAGCTAGCCGGGCATATACTATATACTGTGCAAAAAGTTGATATCATTTGTAAGGCCGCTTTTATTCAAATACACAAGACATTTCGTTTACTTTTTTCATAAACCGCAAAATAAGAAATGAGTTTATATTCATGTAAAAAGCAAACCAACTTATAGCAATATTCCTCATTTATTGCGTGAAATTCTTAAAAATGGCGGGAAACATGACACTGGAATAAATCTTTGCCGCTAGCAACCTTTTACGCGGATTTGATGACGTCCTTGAACAAAAACGTAGGAAATCTTGCTACATATAGAACAAGTTTAAAGATATCTTATGTTTTTGGCTTAGCAATGCACTTAGGTTTGCAATGGTTTATATGTGGACTTAGGAATCAGCATTTGTGGGACCGCGTGGCCTAATGGATAAGGCGTCTGACTTCGAATCAGAAGATTGCGAGTTCGAGTCTCGTCGTGGTCGTATAATAATTTTTACATGGTAGCAAAGTGCTATGGAAATTGTGTAACTTTGCACGCAGATAAACAATAAAAACGGTATTTATAAGGAACCCGAGCGTCTTCTTATCAGAATGTACGGTCAACATTTGCCTGCTTTATAAAAATATTTTTTGCTCAGATTTTTTTTTAAAAATTTTCTTTTATACTATACTGCTTTTCGGGAAAAATAAATGCGTAACGGCTTCACTAAAAATATCTTCGCCCAACGTGGGGCTCGAACCCACGACCCTGAGATTAAGAGTCTCATGCTCTACCGACTGAGCTAGCCGGGCATATACTATATACTGTGCAAAAAGTTGATATCATTTGTAAGGCCGCTTTTATTCAAATACACAAGACATTTCGTTTACTTTTTTCATAAACCGCAAAATAAGAAATGAGTTTATATTCATGTAAAAAGCAAACCAACTTATAGCAATATTCCTCATTTATTGCGTGAAATTCTTAAAAATGGCGGGAAACATGACACTGGAATAAATCTTTGCCGCTAGCAACCTTTTACGCGGATTTGATGACGTCCTTGAACAAAAACGTAGGAAATCTTGCTACATATAGAACAAGTTTAAAGATATCTTATGTTTTTGGCTTAGCAATGCACTTAGGTTTGCAATGGTTTATATGTGGAATTAGGAATCAGCATTTGTGGGACCGCGTGGCCTAATGGATAAGGCGTCTGACTTCGAATCAGAAGATTGCGAGTTCGAGTCTCGTCGTGGTCGTATAATAATTTTTACATGGTAGCAAAGTGCTATGGAAATTGTGTAACTTTGCACGCAGATAAACAATAAAAACGGTATTTATAAGGAACCCGAGCGTCTTCTTATCAGAATGTACGGTCAACATTTGCCTGCTTTATAAAAATATTTTTTGCTCAGATTTTTTTTAAATTTTTTCTTTTATACTATACTGCTTTTCGGGAAAAATAAATGCGTAACGGCTTCACTAAAAATATCTTCGCCCAACGTGGGGCTCGAACCCACGACCCTGAGATTAAGGGTCTCATGCTCTACCGACTGAGCTAGCCGGGCATATACTATATACTGTGCAAAAAGTTGATATCATTTGTAAGGCCGCTTTTATTCAAATACACAAGACATTTCGTTTACTTTTTTCATAAACCGCAAAATAAGAAATGAGTTTATATTCATGTAAAAAGCAAACCAACTTATAGCAATATTCCTCATTTATTGCGTGAAATTCTTAAAAATGGCGGGAAACATGACACTGGAATAAATCTTTGCCGCTAGCAACCTTTTACGCGGATTTGATGACGTCCTTGAACAAAAACGTAGGAAATCTTGCTACATATAGAACAAGTTTAAAGATATCTTATGTTTTTGGCTTAGCAATGCACTTAGGTTTGCAATGGTTTATATGTGGAATTAGGAATCAGCATTTGTGGGACCGCGTGGCCTAATGGATAAGGCGTCTGACTTCGAATCAGAAGATTGCGAGTTCGAGTCTCGTCGTGGTCGTATAATAATTTTTACATGGTAGCAAAGTGCTATGGAAATTGTGTAACTTTGCACGCAGATAAACAATAAAAACGGTATTTATAAGGAACCCGAGCGTCTTCTTATCAGAATGTACGGTCAACATTTGCCTGCTTTATAAAAATATTTTTTGCTCAGATTTTTTTTAAAAATTTTCTTTTATACTATACTGCTTTTCGGGAAAAATAAATGTGTAACGGCTTCACTAAAAATATCTTCGCCCAACGTGGGGCTCGAACCCACGACCCTGAGATTAAGAGTCTCATGCTCTACCGACTGAGCTAGCCGGGCATATACTATATACTGTGCAAAAAGTTGATATCATTTGTAAGGCCGCTTTTATTCAAATACACAAGACATTTCGTTTACTTTTTTCATAAACCGCAAAATAAGAAATGAGTTTATATTCATGTAAAAAGCAAACCAACTTATAGCAATATTCCTCATTTATTGCGTGAAATTCTTAAAAATGGCGGGAAACATGACACTGGAATAAATCTTTGCCGCTAGCAACCTTTTACGCGGATTTGATGACGTCCTTGAACAAAAACGTAGGAAATCTTGCTACATATAGAACAAGTTTAAAGATATCTTATGTTTTTGGCTTAGCAATGCACTTAGGTTTGCAATGGTTTATATGTGGAATTAGGAATCAGCATTTGTGGGACCGCGTGGCCTAATGGATAAGGCGTCTGACTTCGAATCAGAAGATTGCGAGTTCGAGTCTCGTCGTGGTCGTATAATAATTTTTACATGGTAGCAAAGTGCTATGGAAATTGTGTAACTTTGCACGCAGATAAACAATAAAAACGGTATTTATAAGGAACCCGAGCGTCTTCTTATCAGAATGTACGGTCAACATTTGCCTGCTTTATAAAAATATTTTTTGCTCAGATTTTTTTTAAAAATTTTCTTTTATACTATACTGCTTTTCGGGAAAAATAAATGCGTAACGGCTTCACTAAAAATATCTTCGCCCAACGTGGGGCTCGAACCCACGACCCTGAGATTAAGAGTCTCATGCTCTACCGACTGAGCTAGCCGGGCATATACCATATACTGTGCAAAAAGTTGATATCATTTGTAAGGCCGCTTTTATTCAAATACACAAGACATTTCGTTTACTTTTTTCATAAACCGCAAAATAAGAAATGAGTTTATATTCATGTAAAAAGCAAACCAACTTATAGCAATATTCCTCATTTATTGCGTGAAATTCTTAAAAATGGCGGGAAACATGACACTGGAATAAATCTTTGCCGCTAGCAACCTTTTACGCGGATTTGATGACGTCCTTGAACAAAAACGTAGGAAATCTTGCTACATATAGAACAAGTTTAAAGATATCTTATGTTTTTGGCTTAGCAATGCACTTAGGTTTGCAATGGTTTATATGTGGAATTAGGAATCAGCATTTGTGGGACCGCGTGGCCTAATGGATAAGGCGTCTGACTTCGAATCAGAAGATTGCGAGTTCGAGTCTCGTCGTGGTCGTATAATAATTTTTACATGGTAGCAAAGTGCTATGGAAATTGTGTAACTTTGCACGCAGATAAACAATAAAAACGGTATTTATAAGGAACCCGAGCGTCTTCTTATCAGAATGTACGGTCAACATTTGCCTGCTTTATAAAAATATTTTTTGCTCAGATTTTTTTTAAAAATTTTCTTTTATACTATACTGCTTTTCGGGAAAAATAAATGCGTAACGGCTTCACTAAAAATATCTTCGCCCAACGTGGGGCTCGAACCCACGACCCTGAGATTAAGAGTCTCATGCTCTACCGACTGAGCTAGCCGGGCATATACTATATACTGTGCAAAAAGTTGATATCATTTGTAAGGCCGCTTTTATTCAAATACACAAGACATTTCGTTTACTTTTTTCATAAACCGCAAAATAAGAAATGAGTTTATATTCATGTAAAAAGCAAACCAACTTATAGCAATATTCCTCATTTATTGCGTGAAATTCTTAAAAATGGCGAGAAACATGACACTGGAATAAATCTTTGCCGCTAGCAACCTTTTACGCGGATTTGATGACGTCCTTGAACAAAAACGTTGGAAATCTTGCTACATATAGAACAAGTTTAAAGATATCTTATGTTTTTGGCTTAGCAATGCACTTAGGTTTGCAATGGTTTATATGTGGAATTAGGAATCAGCATTTGTGGGACCGCGTGGCCTAATGGATAAGGCGTCTGACTTCGAATCAGAAGATTGCGAGTTCGAGTCTCGTCGTGGTCGTATAATAATTTTTACATGGTAGCAAAGTGCTATGGAAATTGTGTAACTTTGCACGCAGATAAACAATAAAAACGGTATTTATAAGGAACCCGAGCGTCTTCTTATCAGAATGTACGGTCAACATTTGCCTGCTTTATAAAAATATTTTTTGCTCAGATTTTTTTTAAAAATTTTCTTTTATACTATACTGCTTTTCGGGAAAAAAAATGCGTAACGGCTTCACTAAAAATATCTTCGCCCAACGTGGGGCTCTAACCCACGACCCTGAGATTAAGAGTCTCATGCTCTACCGACTGAGCTAGCCGGGCATATACTATATACTGTGCAAAAAGTTGATATCATTTGTAAGGCCGCTTTTATTCAAATACACAAGACATTTCGTTTACTTTTTTCATAAACCGCAAAATAAGAAATGAGTTTATATTCATGTAAAAAGCAAACCAACTTATAGCAATATTCCTCATTTATTGCGTGAAATTCTTAAAAATGGCGGGAAACATGACACTGGAATAAATCTTTGCCGCTAGCAACCTTTTACGCGGATTTGATGACGTCCTTGAACAAAAACGTAGGAAATCTTGCTACATATAGAACAAGTTTAAAGATATCTTATGTTTTTGGCTTAGCAATGCACTTAGGTTTGCAATGGTTTATATGTGGAATTAGGAATCAGCATTTGTGGGACCGCGTGGCCTAATGGATAAGGCGTCTGACTTCGAATCAGAAGATTGCGAGTTCGAGTCTCGTCGTGGTCGTATAATAATTTTTACATGGTAGCAAAGTGCTATGGAAATTGTGTAACTTTGCACGCAGATAAACAATAAAAACGGTATTTATAAGGAACCCGAGCGTCTTCTTATCAGAATGTACGGTCAACATTTGCCTGCTTTATAAAAATATTTTTTGCTCAGATTTTTTTTTAAAAATTTTCTTTTATACTATACTGCTTTTCGGGAAAAATAAATGCGTAACGGCTTCACTAAAAATATCTTCGCCCAACGTGGGGCTCGAACCCACGACCCTGAGATTAAGAGTCTCATGCTCTACCGACTGAGCTAGCCGGGCATATACTATATACTGTGCAAAAAGTTGATATCATTTGTAAGGCCGCTTTTATTCAAATACACAAGACATTTCGTTTACTTTTTTCATAAACCGCAAAATAAGAAATGAGTTTATATTCATGTAAAAAGCAAACCAACTTATAGCAATATTCCTCATTTATTGCGTGAAATTCTTAAAAATGGCGGGAAACATGACACTGGAATAAATCTTTGCCGCTAGCAACTTTTTACGCGGATTTGATGACGTCCTTGAACAAAAACGTAGGAAATCTTGCTACATATAGAACAAGTTTAAAGATATCTTATGTTTTTGGCTTAGCAATGCACTTAGGTTTGCAATGGTTTATATGTGGAATTAGGAATCAGCATTTGTGGGACCGCGTGGCCTAATGGATAAGGCGTCTGACTTCGAATCAGAAGATTGCGAGTTCGAGTCTCGTCGTGGTCGTATAATAATTTTTACATGGTAGCAAAGTGCTATGGAAATTATGTAACTTTGCACGCAGATAAACAATAAAAACGGTATTTATAAGGAACCCGAGCGTCTTCTTATCAGAATGTACGGTCAACATTTGCCTGCTTTATAAAAATATTTTTTGCTCAGATTTTTTTTAAAAATTTTCTTTTATACTATACTGCTTTTCGGGAAAAATAAATGCGTAACGGCTTCACTAAAAATATCTTCGCCCAACGTGGGGCTCGAACCCACGACCCTGAGATTAAGAGTCTCATGCTCTACCGACTGAGCTAGCCGGGCATATACTATTTACTGTGCAAAAAGTTGATATCATTTGTAAGGCCGCTTTTATTCAAATACACAAGACATTTCGTTTACTTTTTTCATAAACCGCAAAATAAGAAATGAGTTTATATTCATGTAAAAAGCAAACCAACTTATAGCAATATTCCTCATTTATTGCGTGAAATTCTTAAAAATGGCGGGAAACATGACACTGGAATAAATCTTTGCCGCTAGCAACCTTTTACGCGGATTTGATGACGTCCTTGAACAAAAACGTAGGAAATCTTGCTACATATAGAACAAGTTTAAAGATATCTTATGTTTTTGGCTTAGCAATGCACTTAGGTTTGCAATGGTTTATATGTGGAATTAGGAATCAGCATTTGTGGGACCGCGTGGCCTAATGGATAAGGCGTCTGACTTCGAATCAGAAGATTGCGAGTTCGAGTCTCGTCGTGGTCGTATAATAATTTTTACATGGTAGCAAAGTGCTATGGAAATTGTGTAACTTTGCACGCAGATAAACAATAAAAACGGTATTTATAAGGAACCCGAGCGTCTTCTTATCAGAATGTACGGTCAACATTTGCCTGCTTTATAAAAATATTTTTTGCTCAGATTTTTTTTAAAAATTTTCTTTTATACTATACTGCTTTTCGGGAAAAATAAATGCGTAACGGCTTCACTAAAAATATCTTCGCCCAACGTGGGGCTCGAACCCACGACCCTGAGATTAAGAGTCTCATGCTCTACCGACTGAGCTAGCCGGGCATATACTATATACTGTGCAAAAAGTTGATATCATTTGTAAGGCCGCTTTTATTCAAATACACAAGACATTTCGTTTACTTTTTTCATAAACCGCAAAATAAGAAATGAGTTTATATTCATGTAAAAAGCAAACCAACTTATAGCAATATTCCTCATTTATTGCGTGAAATTCTTAAAAATGGCGGGAAACATGACACTGGAATAAATCTTTGCCGCTAGCAACTTTTTACGCGGATTTGATGACGTCCTTGAACAAAAACGTAGGAAATCTTGCTACATATAGAACAAGTTTAAAGATATCTTATGTTTTTGGCTTAGCAATGCACTTAGGTTTGCAATGGTTTATATGTGGAATTAGGAATCAGCATTTGTGGGACCGCGTGGCCTAATGGATAAGGCGTCTGACTTCCAATCAGAAGATTGCGAGTTCGAGTCTCGTCGTGGTCGTATAATAATTTTTACATGGTAGCAAAGTGCTATGGAAATTGTGTAACTTTGCACGCAGATAAACAATAAAAACGGTATTTATAAGGAACCCGAGCGTCTTCTTATCAGAATGTACGGTCAACATTTGCCTGCTTTATAAAAATATTTTTTGCTCAGATTTTTTTTAAAAATTTTCTTTTATACTATACTGCTTTTCGGGAAAAATAAATGCGTAACGGCTTCACTAAAAATATCTTCGCCCAACGTGGGGCTCGAACCCACGACCCTGAGATTAAGAGTCTCATGCTCTACCGACTGAGCTAGCCGGGCATATACTATATACTGTGCAAAAAGTTGATATCATTTGTAAGGCCGCTTTTATTCAAATACACAAGACATTTCGTTTACTTTTTTCATAAACCGCAAAATAAGAAATGAGTTTATATTCATGTAAAAAGCAAACCAACTTATAGCAATATTCCTCATTTATTGCGTGAAATTCTTAAAAATGGCGGGAAACATGACACTGGAATAAATCTTTGCCGCTAGCAACCTTTTACGCGGATTTGATGACGTCCTTGAACAAAAACGTAGGAAATCTTGCTACATATAGAACAAGTTTAAAGATATCTTATGTTTTTGGCTTAGCAATGCACTTAGGTTTGCAATGGTTTATATGTGGAATTAGGAATCAGCATTTGTGGGACCGCGTGGCCTAATGGATAAGGCGTCTGACTTCGAATCAGAAGATTGCGAGTTCGAGTCTCGTCGTGGTCGTATAATAATTTTTACATGGTAGCAAAGTGCTATGGAAATTGTGTAACTTTGCACGCAGATAAACAATAAAAACGGTATTTATAAGGAACCCGAGCGTCTTCTTATCAGAATGTACGGTCAACATTTGCCTGCTTTATAAAAATATTTTTTGCTCAGATTTTTTTAAAAAATTTTCTTTTATACTATACTGCTTTTCGGGAAAAATAAATGCGTAACGGCTTCACTAAAAATATCTTCGCCCAACGTGGGGCTCGAACCCACGACCCTGAGATTAAGAGTCTCATGCTCTACCGACTGAGCTAGCCGGGCATATACTATATACTGTGCAAAAAGTTGATATCATTTGTAAGGCCGCTTTTATTCAAATACACAAGACATTTCGTTTACTTTTTTCATAAACCGCAAAATAAGAAATGAGTTTATATTCATGTAAAAAGCAAACCAACTTATAGCAATATTCCTCATTTATTGCGTGAAATTCTTAAAAATGGCGGGAAACATGACACTGGAATAAATCTTTGCCGCTAGCAACTTTTTACGCGGATTTGATGACGTCCTTGAACAAAAACGTAGGAAATCTTGCTACATATAGAACAAGTTTAAAGATATCTTATGTTTTTGGCTTAGCAATGCACTTAGGTTTGCAATGGTTTATATGTGGAATTAGGAATCAGCATTTGTGGGACCGCGTGGCCTAATGGATAAGGCGTCTGACTTCGAATCAGAAGATTGCGAGTTCGAGTCTCGTCGTGGTCGTATAATAATTTTTACATGGTAGCAAAGTGCTATGGAAATTGTGTAACTTTGCACGCAGATAAACAATAAAAACGGTATTTATAAGGAACCCGAGCGTCTTCTTATCAGAATGTACGGTCAACATTTGCCTGCTTTATAAAAATATTTTTTGCTCAGATTTTTTTTAAAAATTTTCTTTTATACTATACTGCTTTTCGGGAAAAATAAATGCGTAACGGCTTCACTAAAAATATCTTCGCCCAACGTGGGGCTCGAACCCACGACCCTGAGATTAAGAGTCTCATGCTCTACCGACTGAGCTAGCCGGGCATATACTATATACTGTGCAAAAAGTTGATATCATTTGTAAGGCCGCTTTTATTCAAATACACAAGACATTTCGTTTACTTTTTTCATAAACCGCAAAATAAGAAATGAGTTTATATTCATGTAAAAAGCAAACCAACTTATAGCAATATTCCTCATTTATTGCGTGAAATTCTTAAAAATGGCGGGAAACATGACACTGGAATAAATCTTTGCCGCTAGCAACCTTTTACGCGGATTTGATGACGTCCTTGAACAAAAACGTAGGAAATCTTGCTACATATAGAACAAGTTTAAAGATATCTTATGTTTTTGGCTTAGCAATGCACTTAGGTTTGCAATGGTTTATATGTGGAATTAGGAATCAGCATTTGTGGGACCGCGTGGCCTATATGGATAAGGCGTCTGACTTCGAATCAGAAGATTGCGAGTTCGAGTCTCGTCGTGGTCGTATAATAATTTTTACATGGTAGCAAAGTGCTATGGAAATTGTGTAACTTTGCACGCAGATAAACAATAAAAACGGTATTTATAAGGAACCCGAGCGTCTTCTTATCAGAATGTACGGTCAACATTTGCCTGCTTTATAAAAATATTTTTTGCTCAGATTTTTTTTAAAAATTTTCTTTTATACTATACTGCTTTTCGGGAAAAATAAATGCGTAACGGCTTCACTAAAAATATCTTCGCCCAACGTGGGGCTCGAACCCACGACCCTGAGATTAAGAGTCTCATGCTCTACCGACTGAGCTAGCCGGGCATATACTATATACTGTGCAAAAAGTTGATATCATTTGAAAGGCCGCTTTTATTCAAATACACAAGACATTTCGTTTACTTTTTTCATAAACCGCAAAATAAGAAATGAGTTTATATTCATGTAAAAAGCAAACCAACTTATAGCAATATTCCTCATTTATTGCGTGAAATTCTTAAAAATGGCGGGAAACATGACACTGGAATAAATCTTTGCCGCTAGCAACCTTTTACGCGGATTTGATGACGTCCTTGAACAAAAACGTAGGAAATCTTGCTACATATAGAACAAGTTTAAAGATATCTTATGTTTTTGGCTTAGCAATGCACTTAGGTTTGCAATGGTTTATATGTGGAATTAGGAATCAGCATTTGTGGGACCGCGTGGCCTAATGGATAAGGCGTCTGACTTCGAATCAGAAGATTGCGAGTTCGAGTCTCGTCGTGGTCGTATAATAATTTTTACATGGTAGCAAAGTGCTATGGAAATTGTGTAACTTTGCACGCAGATAAACAATAAAAACGGTATTTATAAGGAACCCGAGCGTCTTCTTATCAGAATGTACGGTCAACATTTGCCTGCTTTATAAAAATATTTTTTGCTCAGATTTTTTTTTAAAATTTTCTTTTATACTATACTGCTTTTCGGGAAAAATAAATGCGTAACGGCTTCACTAAAAATATCTTCGCCCAACGTGGGGCTCGAACCCACGACCCTGAGATTAAGAGTCCCATGCTCTACCGACTGAGCTAGCCGGGCATATACTATATACTGTGCAAAAAGTTGATATCATTTGTAAGGCCGCTTTTATTCAAATACACAAGACATTTCGTTTACTTTTTTCATAAACCGCAAAATAAGAAATGAGTTTATATTCATGTAAAAAGCAAACCAACTTATAGCAATATTCCTCATTTATTGCGTGAAATTCTTAAAAATGGCGGGAAACATGACACTGGAATAAATCTTTGCCGCTAGCAACCTTTTACGCGGATTTGATGACGTCCTTGAACAAAAACGTAGGAAATCTTGCTACATATAGAACAAGTTTAAAGATATCTTATGTTTTTGGCTTAGCAATGCACTTAGGTTTGCAATGGTTTATATGTGGAATTAGGAATCAGCATTTGTGGGACCGCGTGGCCTAATGGATAAGGCGTCTGACTTCGAATCAGAAGATTGCGAGTTCGAGTCTCGTCGTGGTCGTATAATAATTTTTACATGGTAGCAAAGTGCTATGGAAATTGTGTAACTTTGCACGCAGATAAACAATAAAAACGGTATTTATAAGGAACCCGAGCGTCTTCTTATCAGAATGTACGGTCAACATTTGCCTGCTTTATAAAAATATTTTTTGCTCAGATTTTTTTTAAAATTTTCTTTTATACTATACTGCTTTTCGGGAAAAATAAATGCGTAACGGCTTCACTAAAAATATCTTCGCCCAACGTGGGGCTCGAACCCACGACCCTGAGATTAAGAGTCTCATGCTCTACCGACTGAGCTAGCCGGGCATATACTATATACTGTGCAAAAAGTTGATATCATTTGTAAGGCCGCTTTTATTCAAATACACAAGACATTTCGTTTACTTTTTTCATAAACCGCAAAATAAGAAATGAGTTTATATTCATGTAAAAAGCAAACCAACTTATAGCAATATTCCTCATTTATTGCGTGAAATTCTTAAAAATGGCGGGAAACATGACACTGGAATAAATCTTTGCCGCTAGCAACCTTTTACGCGGATTTGATGACGTCCTTGAACAAAAACGTAGGAAATCTTGCTACATATAGAACAAGTTTAAAGATATCTTATGTTTTTGGCTTAGCAATGCACTTAGGTTTGCAATGGTTTATATGTGGAATTAGGAATCAGCATTTGTGGGACCGCGTGGCCTAATGGATAAGGCGTCTGACTTCGAATCAGAAGATTGCGAGTTCGAGTCTCGTCGTGGTCGTATAATAATTTTTACATGGTAGCAAAGTGCTATGGAAATTGTGTAACTTTGCACGCAGATAAACAATAAAAACGGTATTTATAAGGAACCCGAGCGTCTTCTTATCAGAATGTACGGTCAACATTTGCCTGCTTTATAAAAATATTTTTTGCTCAGATTTTTTTTAAAAATTTTCTTTTATACTATACTGCTTTTCGGGAAAAATAAATGCGTAACGGCTTCACTAAAAATATCTTCGCCCAACGTGGGGCTCGAACCCACGACCCTGAGATTAAGAGTCTCATGCTCTACCGATTGAGCTAGCCGGGCATATACTATATACTGTGCAAAAAGTTGATATCATTTGTAAGGCCGCTTTTATTCAAATACACAAGACATTTCGTTTACTTTTTTCATAAACCGCAAAATAAGAAATGAGTTTATATTCATGTAAAAAGCAAACCAACTTATAGCAATATTCCTCATTTATTGCGTGAAATTCTTAAAAATGGCGGGAAACATGACACTGGAATAAATCTTTGCCGCTAGCAACCTTTTACGCGGATTTGATGACGTCCTTGAACAAAAACGTAGGAAATCTTGCTACATATAGAACAAGTTTAAAGATATCTTATGTTTTTGGCTTAGCAATGCACTTAGGTTTGCAATGGTTTATATGTGGAATTAGGAATCAGCATTTGTGGGACCGCGTGGCCTAATGGATAAGGCGTCTGACTTCGAATCAGAAGATTGCGAGTTCGAGTCTCGTCGTGGTCGTATAATAATTTTTACATGGTAGCAAAGTGCTATGGAAATTGTGTAACTTTGCACGCAGATAAACAATAAAAACGGTATTTATAAGGAACCCGAGCGTCTTCTTATCAGAATGTACGGTCAACATTTGCCTGCTTTATAAAAATATTTTTTGCTCAGATTTTTTTTAAAAATTTTCTTTTATACTATACTGCTTTTCGGGAAAAATAAATGCGTAACGGCTTCACTAAAAATATCTTCGCCCAACGTGGGGCTCGAACCCACGACCCTGAGATTAAGAGTCTCATGCTCTACCGACTGAGCTAGCCGGGCATATACTATATACTGTGCAAAAAGTTGATATCATTTGTAAGGCCGCTTTTATTCAAATACACAAGACATTTCGTTTACTTTTTTCATAAACCGCAAAATAAGAAATGAGTTTATATTCATGTAAAAAGCAAACCAACTTATAGCAATATTCCTCATTTATTGCGTGAAATTCTTAAAAATGGCGGGAAACATGACACTGGAATAAATCTTTGCCGCTAGCAACCTTTTACGCGGATTTGATGACGTCCTTGAACAAAAACGTAGGAAATCTTGCTACATATAGAACAAGTTTAAAGATATCTTATGTTTTTGGCTTAGCAATGCACTTAGGTTTGCAATGGTTTATATGTGGAATTAGGAATCAGCATTTGTGGGACCGCGTGGCCTAATGGATAAGGCGTCTGACTTCGAATCAGAAGATTGCGAGTTCGAGTCTCGTCGTGGTCGTATAATAATTTTTACATGGTAGCAAAGTGCTATGGAAATTGTGTAACTTTGCACGCAGATAAACAATAAAAACGGTATTTATAAGGAACCCGAGCGTCTTCTTATCAGAATGTACGGTCAACATTTGCCTGCTTTATAAAAATATTTTTTGCTCAGATTTTTTTTAAAAATTTTCTTTTATACTATACTGCTTTTCGCGAAAAATAAATGCGTAACGGCTTCACTAAAAATATCTTCGCCCAACGTGGGGCTCGAACCCACGACCCTGAGATTAAGAGTCTCATGCTCTACCGACTGAGCTAGCCGGGCATATACTATATACTGTGCAAAAAGTTGATATCATTTGTAAGGCCGCTTTTATTCAAATACACAAGACATTTCGTTTACTTTTTTCATAAACCGCAAAATAAGAAATGAGTTTATATTCATGTAAAAAGCAAACCAACTTATAGCAATATTCCTCATTTATTGCGTGAAATTCTTAAAAATGGCGGGAAACATGACACTGGAATAAATCTTTGCCGCTAGCAACCTTTTACGCGGATTTGATGACGTCCTTGAACAAAAACGTAGGAAATCTTGCTACATATAGAACAAGTTTAAAGATATCTTATGTTTTTGGCTTAGCAATGCACTTAGGTTTGCAATGGTTTATATGTGGAATTAGGAATCAGCATTTGTGGGACAGCGTGGCCTATATGGATAAGGCGTCTGACTTCGAATCAGAAGATTGCGAGTTCGAGTCTCGTCGTGGTCGTATAATAATTTTTACATGGTAGCAAAGTGCTATGGAAATTGTGTAACTTTGCACGCAGATAAACAATAAAAACGGTATTTATAAGGAACCCGAGCGTCTTCTTATCAGAATGTACGGTCAACATTTGCCTGCTTTATAAAAATATTTTTTGCTCAGATTTTTTTTAAAAATTTTCTTTTATACTATACTGCTTTTCGGGAAAAATAAATGCGTAACGGCTTCACTAAAAATATCTTCGCCCAACGTGGGGCTCGAACCCACGACCCTGAGATTAAGAGTCTCATGCTCTACCGACTGAGCTAGCCGGGCATATACTATATACTGTGCAAAAAGTTGATATCATTTGTAAGGCCGCTTTTATTCAAATACACAAGACATTTCGTTTACTTTTTTCATAAACCGCAAAATAAGAAATGAGTTTATATTCATGTAAAAAGCAAACCAACTTATAGCAATATTCCTCATTTATTGCGTGAAATTCTTAAAAATGGCGGGAAACATGACACTGGAATAAATCTTTGCCGCTAGCAACCTTTTACGCGGATTTGATGACGTCCTTGAACAAAAACGTAGGAAATCTTGCTACATATAGAACAAGTTTAAAGATATCTTATGTTTTTGGCTTAGCAATGCACTTAGGTTTGCAATGGTTTATATGTGGAATTAGGAATCAGCATTTGTGGGACCGCGTGGCCTAATGGATAAGGCGTCTGACTTCGAATCAGAAGATTGCGAGTTCGAGTCTCGTCGTGGTCGTATAATAATTTTTACATGGTAGCAAAGTGCTATGGAAATTGTGTAACTTTGCACGCAGATAAACAATAAAAACGGTATTTATAAGGAACCCGAGCGTCTTCTTATCAGAATGTACGGTCAACATTTGCCTGCTTTATAAAAATATTTTTTGCTCAGATTTTTTTTAAAAATTTTCTTTTATACTATACTGCTTTTCGGGAAAAATAAATGCGTAACGGCTTCACTAAAAATATCTTCGCCCAACGTGGGGCTCGAACCCACGACCCTGAGATTAAGAGTCTCATGCTCTACCGATTGAGCTAGCCGGGCATATACTATATACTGTGCAAAAAGTTGATATCATTTGTAAGGCCGCTTTTATTCAAATACACAAGACATTTCGTTTACTTTTTTCATAAACCGCAAAATAAGAAATGAGTTTATATTCATGTAAAAAGCAAACCAACTTATAGCAATATTCCTCATTTATTGCGTGAAATTCTTAAAAATGGCGGGAAACATGACACTGGAATAAATCTTTGCCGCTAGCAACCTTTTACGCGGATTTGATGACGTCCTTGAACAAAAACGTAGGAAATCTTGCTACATATAGAACAAGTTTAAAGATATCTTATGTTTTTGGCTTAGCAATGCACTTAGGTTTGCAATGGTTTATATGTGGAATTAGGAATCAGCATTTGTGGGACCGCGTGGCCTAATGGATAAGGCGTCTGACTTCGAATCAGAAGATTGCGAGTTCGAGTCTCGTCGTGGTCGTATAATAATTTTTACATGGTAGCAAAGTGCTATGGAAATTGTGTAACTTTGCACGCAGATAAACAATAAAAACGGTATTTATAAGGAACCCGAGCGTCTTCTTATCAGAATGTACGGTCAACATTTGCCTGCTTTATAAAAATATTTTTTGCTCAGATTTTTTTTAAAAATTTTCTTTTATACTATACTGCTTTTCGGGAAAAATAAATGCGTAACGGCTTCACTAAAAATATCTTCGCCCAACGTGGGGCTCGAACCCACGACCCTGAGATTAAGAGTCTCATGCTCTACCGACTGAGCTAGCCGGGCATATACTATATACTGTGCAAAAAGTTGATATCATTTGTAAGGCCGCTTTTATTCAAATACACAAGACATTTCGTTTACTTTTTTCATAAACCGCAAAATAAGAAATGAGTTTATATTCATGTAAAAAGCAAACCAACTTATAGCAATATTCCTCATTTATTGCGTGAAATTCTTAAAAATGGCGGGAAACATGACACTGGAATAAATCTTTGCCGCTAGCAACCTTTTACGCGGATTTGATGACGTCCTTGAACAAAAACGTAGGAAATCTTGCTACATATAGAACAAGTTTAAAGATATCTTATGTTTTTGGCTTAGCAATGCACTTAGGTTTGCAATGGTTTATATGTGGAATTAGGAATCAGCATTTGTGGGACCGCGTGGCCTAATGGATAAGGCGTCTGACTTCGAATCAGAAGATTGCGAGTTCGAGTCTCGTCGTGGTCGTATAATAATTTTTACATGGTAGCAAAGTGCTATGGAAATTGTGTAACTTTGCACGCAGATAAACAATAAAAACGGTATTTATAAGGAACCCGAGCGTCTTCTTATCAGAATGTACGGTCAACATTTGCCTGCTTTATAAAAATATTTTTTGCTCAGATTTTTTTTAAAAATTTTCTTTTATACTATACTGCTTTTCGCGAAAAATAAATGCGTAACGGCTTCACTAAAAATATCTTCGCCCAACGTGGGGCTCGAACCCACGACCCTGAGATTAAGAGTCTCATGCTCTACCGACTGAGCTAGCCGGGCATATACTATATACTGTGCAAAAAGTTGATATCATTTGTAAGGCCGCTTTTATTCAAATACACAAGACATTTCGTTTACTTTTTTCATAAACCGCAAAATAAGAAATGAGTTTATATTCATGTAAAAAGCAAACCAACTTATAGCAATATTCCTCATTTATTGCGTGAAATTCTTAAAAATGGCGGGAAACATGACACTGGAATAAATCTTTGCCGCTAGCAACCTTTTACGCGGATTTGATGACGTCCTTGAACAAAAACGTAGGAAATCTTGCTACATATAGAACAAGTTTAAAGATATCTTATGTTTTTGGCTTAGCAATGCACTTAGGTTTGCAATGGTTTATATGTGGAATTAGGAATCAGCATTTGTGGGACCGCGTGGCCTATATGGATAAGGCGTCTGACTTCGAATCAGAAGATTGCGAGTTCGAGTCTCGTCGTGGTCGTATAATAATTTTTACATGGTAGCAAAGTGCTATGGAAATTGTGTAACTTTGCACGCAGATAAACAATAAAAACGGTATTTATAAGGAACCCGAGCGTCTTCTTATCAGAATGTACGGTCAACATTTGCCTGCTTTATAAAAATATTTTTTGCTCAGATTTTTTTTAAAAATTTTCTTTTATACTATACTGCTTTTCGGGAAAAATAAATGCGTAACGGCTTCACTAAAAATATCTTCGCCCAACGTGGGGCTCGAACCCACGACCCTGAGATTAAGAGTCTCATGCTCTACCGACTGAGCTAGCCGGGCATATACTATATACTGTGCAAAAAGTTGATATCATTTGTAAGGCCGCTTTTATTCAAATACACAAGACATTTCGTTTACTTTTTTCATAAACCGCAAAATAAGAAATGAGTTTATATTCATGTAAAAAGCAAACCAACTTATAGCAATATTCCTCATTTATTGCGTGAAATTCTTAAAAATGGCGGGAAACATGACACTGGAATAAATCTTTGCCGCTAGCAACCTTTTACGCGGATTTGATGACGTCCTTGAACAAAAACGTTGGAAATCTTGCTACATATAGAACAAGTTTAAAGATATCTTATGTTTTTGGCTTAGCAATGCACTTAGGTTTGCAATGGTTTATATGTGGAATTAGGAATCAGCATTTGTGGGACCGCGTGACCTAATGGATAAGGCGTCTGACTTCGAATCAGAAGATTGCGAGTTCGAGTCTCGTCGTGGTCGTATAATAATTTTTACATGGTAGCAAAGTGCTATGGAAATTGTGTAACTTTGCACGCAGATAAACAATAAAAACGGTATTTATAAGGAACCCGAGCGTCTTCTTATCAGAATGTACGGTCAACATTTGCCTGCTTTATAAAAATATTTTTTGCTCAGATTTTTTTTTTAAATTTTCTTTTATACTATACTGCTTTTCGGGAAAAATAAATGCGTAACGGCTTCACTAAAATATCTTCGCCCAACGTGGGACTCGAACCCACGACCCTGAGATTAAGAGTCTCATGCTCTACCGACTGAGCTAGCCGGGCATATACTATATACTGTGCAAAAAGTTGATATCATTTGTAAGGCCGCTTTTATTCAAATACACAAGACATTTCGTTTACTTTTTTCATAAACCGCAAAATAAGAAATGAGTTTATATTCATGTAAAAAGCAAACCAACTTATAGCAATATTCCTCATTTATTGCGTGAAATTCTTAAAAATGGCGGGAAACATGACACTGGAATAAATCTTTGCCGCTAGCAACCTTTTACGCGGATTTGATGACGTCCTTGAACAAAAACGTAGGAAATCTTGCTACATATAGAACAAGTTTAAAGATATCTTATGTTTTTGGCTTAGCAATGCACTTAGGTTTGCAATGGTTTATATGTGGAATTAGGAATCAGCATTTGTGGGACCGCGTGGCCTAATGGATAAGGCGTCTGACTTCGAATCAGAAGATTGCGAGTTCGAGTCTCGTCGTGGTCGTATAATAATTTTTACATGGTAGCAAAGTGCTATGGAAATTGTGTAACTTTGCACGCAGATAAACAATAAAAACGGTATTTATAAGGAACCCGAGCGTCTTCTTATCAGAATGTACGGTCAACATTTGCCTGCTTTATAAAAATATTTTTTGCTCAGATTTTTTTTAAAAATTTTCTTTTATACTATACTGCTTTTCGGGAAAAATAAATGCGTAACGGCTTCACTAAAAATATCTTCGCCCAACGTGGGGCTCGAACCCACGACCCTGAGATTAAGAGTCTCATGCTCTACCGACTGAGCTAGCCGGGCATATACTATATACTGTGCAAAAAGTTGATATCATTTGTAAGGCCGCTTTTATTCAAATACACAAGACATTTCGTTTACTTTTTTCATAAACCGCAAAATAAGAAATGAGTTTATATTCATGTAAAAAGCAAACCAACTTATAGCAATATTCCTCATTTATTGCGTGAAATTCTTAAAAATGGCGGGAAACATGACACTGGAATAAATCTTTGCCGCTAGCAACCTTTTACGCGGATTTGATGACGTCCTTGAACAAAAACGTAGGAAATCTTGCTACATATAGAACAAGTTTAAAGATATCTTATGTTTTTGGCTTAGCAATGCACTTAGGTTTGCAATGGTTTATATGTGGAATTAGGAATCAGCATTTGTGGGACCGCGTGGCCTAATGGATAAGGCGTCTGACTTCGAATCAGAAGATTGCGAGTTCGAGTCTCGTCGTGGTCGTATGATAATTTTTACATGGTAGCAAAGTGCTATGGAAATTGTGTAACTTTGCACGCAGATAAACAATAAAAACGGTATTTATAAGGAACCCGAGCGTCTTCTTATCAGAATGTACGGTCAACATTTGCCTGCTTTATAAAAATATTTTTTGCTCAGATTTTTTTTAAAAATTTTCTTTTATACTATACTGCTTTTCGGGAAAAATAAATGCGTAACGGCTTCACTAAAAATATCTTCGCCCAACGTGGGGCTCGAACCCACGACCCTGAGATTAAGAGTCTCATGCTCTACCGACTGAGCTGGCCGGGCATATACTATATACTGTGCAAAAAGTTGATATCATTTGTAAGGCCGCTTTTATTCAAATACACAAGACATTTCGTTTACTTTTTTCATAAACCGCAAAATAAGAAATGAGTTTATATTCATGTAAAAAGCAAACCAACTTATAGCAATATTCCTCATTTATTGCGTGAAATTCTTAAAAATGGCGGGAAACATGACACTGGAATAAATCTTTGCCGCTAGCAACCTTTTACGCGGATTTGATGACGTCCTTGAACAAAAACGTAGGAAATCTTGCTACATATAGAACAAGTTTAAAGATATCTTATGTTTTTGGCTTAGCAATGCACTTAGGTTTGCAATGGTTTATATGTGGAATTAGGAATCAGCATTTGTGGGACCGCGTGGCCTAATGGATAAGGCGTCTGACTTCGAATCAGAAGATTGCGAGTTCGAGTCTCGTCGTGGTCGTATAATAATTTTTACATGGTAGCAAAGTGCTATGGAAATTGTGTAACTTTGCACGCAGATAAACAATAAAAACGGTATTTATAAGGAACCCGAGCGTCTTCTTATCAGAATGTACGGTCAACATTTGCCTGCTTTATAAAAATATTTTTTGCTCAGATTTTTTTTTTAAATTTTCTTTTATACTATACTGCTTTTCGGGAAAAATAAATGCGTAACGGCTTCACTAAAAATATCTTCGCCCAACGTGGGGCTCGAACCCACGACCCTGAGATTAAGAGTCTCATGCTCTACCGACTGAGCTAGCCGGGCATATACTATATACTGTGCAAAAAGTTGATATCATTTGTAAGGCCGCTTTTATTCAAATACACAAGACATTTCGTTTACTTTTTTCATAAACCGCAAAATAAGAAATGAGTTTATATTCATGTAAAAAGCAAACCAACTTATAGCAATATTCCTCATTTATTGCGTGAAATTCTTAAAAATGGCGGGAAACATGACACTGGAATAAATCTTTGCCGCTAGCAACCTTTTACGCGGATTTGATGACGTCCTTGAACAAAAACGTAGGAAATCTTGCTACATATAGAACAAGTTTAAAGATATCTTATGTTTTTGGCTTAGCAATGCACTTAGGTTTGCAATGGTTTATATGTGGAATTAGGAATCAGCATTTGTGGGACCGCGTGGCCTAATGGATAAGGCGTCTGACTTCGAATCAGAAGATTGCGAGTTCGAGTCTCGTCGTGGTCGTATAATAATTTTTACATGGTAGCAAAGTGCTATGGAAATTGTGTAACTTTGCACGCAGATAAACAATAAAAACGGTATTTATAAGGAACCCGAGCGTCTTCTTATCAGAATGTACGGTCAACATTTGCCTGCTTTATAAAAATATTTTTTGCTCAGATTTTTTTTAAAATTTTCTTTTATACTATACTGCTTTTCGGGAAAAATAAATGCGTAACGGCTTCACTAAAAATATCTTCGCCCAACGTGGGGCTCGAACCCACGACCCTGAGATTAAGAGTCTCATGCTCTACCGACTGAGCTAGCCGGGCATATACTATATACTGTGCAAAAAGTTGATATCATTTGTAAGGCCGCTTTTATTCAAATACACAAGACATTTCGTTTACTTTTTTCATAAACCGCAAAATAATAAATGAGTTTATATTCATGTAAAAAGCAAACCAACTTATAGCAATATTCCTCATTTATTGCGTGAAATTCTTAAAAATGGCGGGAAACATGACACTGGAATAAATCTTTGCCGCTAGCAACCTTTTACGCGGATTTGATGACGTCCTTGAACAAAAACGTAGGAAATCTTGCTACATATAGAACAAGTTTAAAGATATCTTATGTTTTTGGCTTAGCAATGCACTTAGGTTTGCAATGGTTTATATGTGGAATTAGGAATCAGCATTTGTGGGACCGCGTGGCCTAATGGATAAGGCGTCTGACTTCGAATCAGAAGATTGCGAGTTCGAGTCTCGTCGTGGTCGTATAATAATTTTTACATGGTAGCAAAGTGCTATGGAAATTGTGTAACTTTGCACGCAGATAAACAATAAAAACGGTATTTATAAGGAACCCGAGCGTCTTCTTATCAGAATGTACGGTCAACATTTGCCTGCTTTATAAAAATATTTTTTGCTCAGATTTTTTTTAAAAATTTTCTTTTATACTATACTGCTTTTCGGGAAAAATAAATGCGTAACGGCTTCACTAAAAATATCTTCGCCCAACGTGGGGCTCGAACCCACGACCCTGAGATTAAGAGTCTCATGCTCTACCGACTGAGCTAGCCGGGCATATACTATATACTGTGCAAAAAGTTGATATCATTTGTAAGGCCGCTTTTATTCAAATACACAAGACATTTCGTTTACTTTTTTCATAAACCGCAAAATAAGAAATGAGTTTATATTCATGTAAAAAGCAAACCAACTTATAGCAATATTCCTCATTTATTGCGTGAAATTCTTAAAAATGGCGGGAAACATGACACTGGAATAAATCTTTGCCGCTAGCAACCTTTTACGCGGATTTGATGACGTCCTTGAACAAAAACGTAGGAAATCTTGCTACATATAGAACAAGTTTAAAGATATCTTATGTTTTTGGCTTAGCAATGCACTTAGGTTTGCAATGGTTTATATGTGGAATTAGGAATCAGCATTTGTGGGACCGCGTGGCCTAATGGATAAGGCGTCTGACTTCGAATCAGAAGATTGCGAGTTCGAGTCTCGTCGTGGTCGTATAATAATTTTTACATGGTAGCAAAGTGCTATGGAAATTGTGTAACTTTGCACGCAGATAAACAATAAAAACGGTATTTATAAGGAACCCGAGCGTCTTCTTATCAGAATGTACGGTCAACATTTGCCTGCTTTATAAAAATATTTTTTGCTCAGATTTTTTTTAAAAATTTTCTTTTATACTATACTGCTTTTCGGGAAAAATAAATGCGTAACGGCTTCACTAAAAATATCTTCGCCCAACGTGGGGCTCGAACCCACGACCCTGAGATTAAGAGTCTCATGCTCTACCGACTGAGCTAGCCGGGCATATACTATATACTGTGCAAAAAGTTGATATCATTTGTAAGGCCGCTTTTATTCAAATACACAAGACATTTCGTTTACTTTTTTCATAAACCGCAAAATAAGAAATGAGTTTATATTCATGTAAAAAGCAAACCAACTTATAGCAATATTCCTCATTTATTGCGTGAAATTCTTAAAAATGGCGGGAAAAATGACACTGGAATAAATCTTTGCCGCTAGCAACCTTTTACGCGGATTTGATGACGTCCTTGAACAAAAACGTAGGAAATCTTGCTACATATAGAACAAGTTTAAAGATATCTTATGTTTTTGGCTTAGCAATGCACTTAGGTTTGCAATGGTTTATATGTGGAATTAGGAATCAGCATTTGTGGGACCGCGTGGCCTAATGGATAAGGCGTCTGACTTCGAATCAGAAGATTGCGAGTTCGAGTCTCGTCGTGGTCGTATAATAATTTTTACATGGTAGCAAAGTGCTATGGAAATTGTGTAACTTTGCACGCAGATAAACAATAAAAACGGTATTTATAAGGAACCCGAGCGTCTTCTTATCAGAATGTACGGTCAACATTTGCCTGCTTTATAAAAATATTTTTTGCTCAGATTTTTTTTAAAAATTTTCTTTTATACTATACTGCTTTTCGGGAAAAATAAATGCGTAACGGCTTCACTAAAAATATCTTCGCCCAACGTGGGGCTCGAACCCACGACCCTGAGATTAAGAGTCTCATGCTCTACCGACTGAGCTAGCCGGGCATATACCATATACTGTGCAAAAAGTTGATATCATTTGTAAGGCCGCTTTTATTCAAATACACAAGACATTTCGTTTACTTTTTTCATAAACCGCAAAATAAGAAATGAGTTTATATTCATGTAAAAAGCAAACCAACTTATAGCAATATTCCTCATTTATTGCGTGAAATTCTTACAAATGGCGGGAAACATGACACTGGAATAAATCTTTGCCGCTAGCAACCTTTTACGCGGATTTGATGACGTCCTTGAACAAAAACGTAGGAAATCTTGCTACATATAGAACAAGTTTAAAGATATCTTATGTTTTTGGCTTAGCAATGCACTTAGGTTTGCAATGGTTTATATGTGGAATTAGGAATCAGCATTTGTGGGACCGCGTGGCCTAATGGATAAGGCGTCTGACTTCGAATCAGAAGATTGCGAGTTCGAGTCTCGTCGTGGTCGTATAATAATTTTTACATGGTAGCAAAGTGCTATGGAAATTGTGTAACTTTGCACGCAGATAAACAATAAAAACGGTATTTATAAGGAACCCGAGCGTCTTCTTATCAGAATGTACGGTCAACATTTGCCTGCTTTATAAAAATATTTTTTGCTCAGATTTTTTTTAAAAATTTTCTTTTATACTATACTGCTTTTCGGGAAAAATAAATGCGTAACGGCTTCACTAAAAATATCTTCGCCCAACGTGGGGCTCGAACCCACGACCCTGAGATTAAGAGTCTCATGCTCTACCGACTGAGCTAGCCGGGCATTTACCATATACTGTGCAAAAAGTTGATATCATTTGTAAGGCCGCTTTTATTCAAATACACAAGACATTTCGTTTACTTTTTTCATAAACCGCAAAATAAGAAATGAGTTTATATTCATGTAAAAAGCAAACCAACTTATAGCAATATTCCTCATTTATTGCGTGAAATTCTTAAAAATGGCGGGAAACATGACACTGGAATAAATCTTTGCCGCTAGCAACCTTTTACGCGGATTTGATGACGTCCTTGAACAAAAACGTAGGAAATCTTGCTACATATAGAACAAGTTTAAAGATATCTTATGTTTTTGGCTTAGCAATGCACTTAGGTTTGCAATGGTTTATATGTGGAATTAGGAATCAGCATTTATGGGAGCGCGTGGCCTAATGGATAAGGCGTCTGACTTCGAATCAGAAGATTGCGAGTTCGAGTCTCGTCGTGGTCGTATAATAATTTTTACATGGTAGCAAAGTGCTATGGAAATTGTGTAACTTTGCACGCAGATAAACAATAAAAACGGTATTTATAAGGAACCCGAGCGTCTTCTTATCAGAATGTACGGTCAACATTTGCCTGCTTTATAAAAATATTTTTTGCTCAGATTTTTTTTAAAAATTTTCTTTTATACTATACTGCTTTTCGGGAAAAATAAATGCGTAACGGCTTCACTAAAAATATCTTCGCCCAACGTGGGGCTCGAACCCACGACCCTGAGATTAAGAGTCTCATGCTCTACCGACTGAGCTAGCCGGGCATATACCATATACTGTGCAAAAAGTTGATATCATTTGTAAGGCCGCTTTTATTCAAATACACAAGACATTTCGTTTACTTTTTTCATAAACCGCAAAATAAGAAATGAGTTTATATTCATGTAAAAAGCAAACCAACTTATAGCAATATTCCTCATTTATTGCGTGAAATTCTTAAAAATGGCGGGAAACATGACACTGGAATAAATCTTTGCCGCTAGCAACCTTTTACGCGGATTTGATGACGTCCTTGAACAAAAACGTAGGAAATCTTGCTACATATAGAACAAGTTTAAAGATATCTTATGTTTTTGGCTTAGCAATGCACTTAGGTTTGCAATGGTTTATATGTGGAATTAGGAATCAGCATTTGTGGGACCGCGTGGCCTAATGGATAAGGCGTCTGACTTCGAATCAGAAGATTGCGAGTTCGAGTCTCGTCGTGGTCGTATAATAATTTTTACATGGTAGCAAAGTGCTATGGAAATTGTGTAACTTTGCACGCAGATAAACAATAAAAACGGTATTTATAAGGAACCCGAGCGTCTTCTTATCAGAATGTACGGTCAACATTTGCCTGCTTTATAAAAATATTTTTTGCTCAGATTTTTTTTAAAAATTTTCTTTTATACTATACTGCTTTTCGGGAAAAATAAATGCGTAACGGCTTCACTAAAAATATCTTCGCCCAACGTGGGACTCGAACCCACGACCCTGAGATTAAGAGTCTCATGCTCTACCGACTGAGCTAGCCGGGCATATACCATATACTGTGCAAAAAGTTGATATCATTTGTAAGGCCGCTTTTATTCAAATACACAAGACATTTCGTTTACTTTTTTCATAAACCGCAAAATAAGAAATGAGTTTATATTCATGTAAAAAGCAAACCAACTTATAGCAATATTCCTCATTTATTGCGTGAAATTCTTAAAAATGGCGGGAAACATGACACTGGAATAAATCTTTGCCGCTAGCAACCTTTTACGCGGATTTGATGACGTCCTTGAACAAAAACGTAGAAAATCTTGCTACATATAGAACAAGTTTAAAGATATCTTATGTTTTTGGCTTAGCAATGCACTTAGGTTTGCAATGGTTTATATGTGGAATTAGGAATCAGCATTTGTGGGACCGCGTGGCCTAATGGATAAGGCGTCTGACTTCGAATCAGAAGATTGCGAGTTCGAGTCTCGTCGTGGTCGTATAATAATTTTTACATGGTAGCAAAGTGCTATGGAAATTGTGTAACTTTGCACGCAGATAAACAATAAAAACGGTATTTATAAGGAACCCGAGCGTCTTCTTATCAGAATGTACGGTCAACATTTGCCTGCTTTATAAAAATATTTTTTGCTCAGATTTTTTTTAAAAATTTTCTTTTATACTATACTGCTTTTCGGGAAAAATAAATGCGTAACGGCTTCACTAAAAATATCTTCGCCCAACGTGGGGCTCGAACCCACGACCCTGAGATTAAGAGTCTCATGCTCTACCGACTGAGCTAGCCGGGCATATACTATATATGGTGCAAAAAGTTGATATCATTTGTAAGGCCGCTTTTATTCAAATACACAAGACATTTCGTTTACTTTTTTCATAAACCGCAAAATAAGAAATGAGTTTATATTCATGTAAAAAGCAAACCAACTTATAGCAATATTCCTCATTTATTGCGTGAAATTCTTAAAAATGGCGGGAAACATGACACTGGAATAAATCTTTGCCGCTAGCAACCTTTTACGCGGATTTGATGACGTCCTTGAACAAAAACGTAGGAAATCTTGCTACATATAGAACAAGTTTAAAGATATCTTATGTTTTTGGCTTAGCAATGCACTTAGGTTTGCAATGGTTTATATGTGGAATTAGGAATCAGCATTTGTGGGACCGCGTGGCCTAATGGATAAGGCGTCTGACTTCGAATCAGAAGATTGCGAGTTCGAGTCTCGTCGTGGTCGTAAAATAATTTTTACATGGTAGCAAAGTGCTATGGAAATTGTGTAACTTTGCACGCAGATAAACAATAAAAACGGTATTTATAAGGAACCCGAGCGTCTTCTTATCAGAATGTACGGTCAACATTTGCCTGCTTTATAAAAATATTTTTTGCTCAGATTTTTTTAAAAAATTTTCTTTTATACTATACTGCTTTTCGGGAAAAATAAATGCGTAACGGCTTCACTAAAAATATCTTCGCCCAACGTGGGGCTCGAACCCACGACCCTGAGATTAAGAGTCTCATGCTCTACCGACTGAGCTAGCCGGGCATATACTATATACTGTGCAAAAAGTTGATATCATTTGTAAGGCCGCTTTTATTCAAATACACAAGACATTTCGTTTACTTTTTTCATAAACCGCAAAATAAGAAATGAGTTTATATTCATGTAAAAAGCAAACCAACTTATAGCAATATTCCTCATTTATTGCGTAAAATTCTTAAAAATGGCGGGAAACATGACACTGGAATAAATCTTTGCCGCTAGCAACCTTTTACGCGGATTTGATGACGTCCTTGAACAAAAACGTAGGAAATCTTGCTACATATAGAACAAGTTTAAAGATATCTTATGTTTTTGGCTTAGCAATGCACTTAGGTTTGCAATGGTTTATATGTGGAATTAGGAATCAGCATTTGTGGGACCGCGTGGCCTAATGGATAAGGCGTCTGACTTCGAATCAGAAGATTGCGAGTTCGAGTCTCGTCGTGGTCGTATAATAATTTTTACATGGTAGCAAAGTGCTATGGAAATTGTGTAACTTTGCACGCAGATAAACAATAAAAACGGTATTTATAAGGAACCCGAGCGTCTTCTTATCAGAATGTACGGTCAACATTTGCCTGCTTTATAAAAATATTTTTTGCTCAGATTTTTTTTAAAAATTTTCTTTTATACTATACTGCTTTTCGGGAAAAATAAATGCGTAACGGCTTCACTAAAAATATCTTCGCCCAACGTGGGGCTCGAACCCACGACCCTGAGATTAAGAGTCTCATGCTCTACCGACTGAGCTAGCCGGGCATATACTTTATACTGTGCAAAAAGTTGATATCATTTGTAAGGCCGCTTTTATTCAAATACACAAGACATTTCGTTTACTTTTTTCATAAACCGCAAAATAAGAAATGAGTTTATATTCATGTAAAAAGCAAACCAACTTATAGCAATATTCCTCATTTATTGCGTGAAATTCTTAAAAATGGCGGGAAACATGACACTGGAATAAATCTTTGCCGCTAGCAACCTTTTACGCGGATTTGATGACGTCCTTGAACAAAAACGTAGGAAATCTTGCTACATATAGAACAAGTTTAAAGATATCTTATGTTTTTGGCTTAGCAATGCACTTAGGTTTGCAATGGTTTATATGTGGAATTAGGAATCAGCATTTGTGGGACCGCGTGGCCTAATGGATAAGGCGTCTGACTTCGAATCAGAAGATTGCGAGTTCGAGTCTCGTCGTGGTCGTATAATAATTTTTACATGGTAGCAAAGTGCTATGGAAATTGTGTAACTTTGCACGCAGATAAACAATAAAAACGGTATTTATAAGGAACCCGAGCGTCTTCTTATCAGAATGTACGGTCAACATTTGCCTGCTTTATAAAAATATTTTTTGCTCAGATTTTTTTTAAAAATTTTCTTTTATACTATACTGCTTTTCGGGAAAAATAAATGCGTAACGGCTTCACTAAAAATATCTTCGCCCAACGTGGGGCTCGAACCCACGACCCTGAGATTAAGAGTCTCATGCTCTACCGACTGAGCTAGCCGGGCATATACTATATACTGTGCAAAAAGTTGATATCATTTGTAAGGCCGCTTTTATTCAAATACACAAGACATTTCGTTTACTTTTTTCATAAACCGCAAAATAAGAAATGAGTTTATATTCATGTAAAAAGCAAACCAACTTATAGCAATATTCCTCATTTATTGCGTGAAATTCTTAAAAATGGCGGGAAACATGACACTGGAATAAATCTTTGCCGCTAGCAACCTTTTACGCGGATTTGATGACGTCCTTGAACAAAAACGTAGGAAATCTTGCTACATATAGAACAAGTTTAAAGATATCTTATGTTTTTGGCTTAGCAATGCACTTAGGTTTGCAATGGTTTATATGTGGAATTAGGAATCAGCATTTGTGGGACCGCGTGGCCTAATGGATAAGGCGTCTGACTTCGAATCAGAAGATTGCGAGTTCGAGTCTCGTCGTGGTCGTATAATAATTTTTACATGGTAGCAAAGTGCTATGGAAATTGTGTAACTTTGCACGCAGATAAACAATAAAAACGGTATTTATAAGGAACCCGAGCGTCTTCTTATCAGAATGTACGGTCAACATTTGCCTGCTTTATAAAAATATTTTTTGCTCAGATTTTTTTTAAAAATTTTCTTTTATACTATACTGCTTTTCGGGAAAAATAAATGCGTAACGGCTTCACTAAAAATATCTTCGCCCAACGTGGGGCTCGAACCCACGACCCTGAGATTAAGAGTCTCATGCTCTACCGACTGAGCTAGCCGGGCATATACTATATACTGTGCAAAAAGTTGATATCATTTGTAAGGCCGCTTTTATTCAAATACACAAGACATTTCGTTTACTTTTTTCATAAACCGCAAAATAAGAAATGAGTTTATATTCATGTAAAAAGCAAACCAACTTATAGCAATATTCCTCATTTATTGCGTGAAATTCTTAAAAATGGCGGGAAACATGACACTGGAATAAATCTTTGCCGCTAGCAACCTTTTACGCGGATTTGATGACGTCCTTGAACAAAAACGTAGGAAATCTTGCTACATATAGAACAAGTTTAAAGATATCTTATGTTTTTGGCTTAGCAATGCACTTAGGTTTGCAATGGTTTATATGTGGAATTAGGAATCAGCATTTGTGGGACCGCGTGGCCTAATGGATAAGGCGTCTGACTTCGAATCAGAAGATTGCGAGTTCGAGTCTCGTCGTGGTCGTATAATAATTTTTACATGGTAGCAAAGTGCTATGGAAATTGTGTAACTTTGCACGCAGATAAACAATAAAAACGGTATTTATAAGGAACCCGAGCGTCTTCTTATCAGAATGTACGGTCAACATTTGCCTGCTTTATAAAAATATTTTTTGCTCAGATTTTTTTTAAAAATTTTCTTTTATACTATACTGCTTTTCGGGAAAAATAAATGCGTAACGGCTTCACTAAAAATATCTTCGCCCAACGTGGGGCTCGAACCCACGACCCTGAGATTAAGAGTCTCATGCTCTACCGACTGAGCTAGCCGGGCATATACTATATACTGTGCAAAAAGTTGATATCATTTGTAAGGCCGCTTTTATTCAAATACACAAGACATTTCGTTTACTTTTTTCATAAACCGCAAAATAAGAAATGAGTTTATATTCATGTAAAAAGCAAACCAACTTATAGCAATATTCCTCATTTATTGCGTGAAATTCTTAAAAATGGCGGGAAACATGACACTGGAATAAATCTTTGCCGCTAGCAACCTTTTACGCGGATTTGATGACGTCCTTGAACAAAAACGTAGGAAATCTTGCTACATATAGAACAAGTTTAAAGATATCTTATGTTTTTGGCTTAGCAATGCACTTAGGTTTGCAATGGTTTATATGTGGAATTAGGAATCAGCATTTGTGGGACCGCGTGGCCTAATGGATAAGGCGTCTGACTTCGAATCAGAAGATTGCGAGTTCGAGTCTCGTCGTGGTCGTATAATAATTTTTACATGGTAGCAAAGTGCTATGGAAATTGTGTAACTTTGCACGCAGATAAACAATAAAAACGGTATTTATAAGGAACCCGAGCGTCTTCTTATCAGAATGTACGGTCAACATTTGCCTGCTTTATAAAAATATTTTTTGCTCAGATTTTTTTTAAAAATTTTCTTTTATACTATACTGCTTTTCGGGAAAAATAAATGCGTAACGGCTTCACTAAAAATATCTTCGCCCAACGTGGGGCTCGAACCCACGACCCTGAGATTAAGAGTCTCATGCTCTACCGACTGAGCTAGCCGGGCATATACTATATACTGTGCAAAAAGTTGATATCATTTGTAAGGCCGCTTTTATTCAAATACACAAGACATTTCGTTTACTTTTTTCATAAACCGCAAAATAAGAAATGAGTTTATATTCATGTAAAAAGCAAACCAACTTATAGCAATATTCCTCATTTATTGCGTGAAATTCTTAAAAATGGCGGGAAACATGACACTGGAATAAATCTTTGCCGCTAGCAACCTTTTACGCGGATTTGATGACGTCCTTGAACAAAAACGTAGGAAATGTTGCTATATATAGAACAAGTTTAAAGATATCTTATGTTTTTGGCTTAGCAATGCACTTAGGTTTGCAATGGTTTATATGTGGAATTAGGAATCAGCATTTGTGGGACCGCGTGGCCTAATGGATAAGGCGTCTGACTTCGAATCAGAAGATTGCGAGTTCGAGTCTCGTCGTGGTCGTATAATAATTTTTACATGGTAGCAAAGTGCTATGGAAATTGTGTAACTTTGCACGCAGATAAACAATAAAAACGGTATTTATAAGGAACCCGAGCGTCTTCTTATCAGAATGTACGGTCAACATTTGCCTGCTTTATAAAAATATTTTTTGCTCAGATTTTTTTTAAAAATTTTCTTTTATACTATACTGCTTTTCGGGAAAAATAAATGCGTAACGGCTTCACTAAAAATATCTTCGTCCAACGTGGGGCTCGAACCCACGACCCTGAGATTAAGAGTCTCATGCTCTACCGACTGAGCTAGCCGGGCATATACTATATACTGTGCAAAAAGTTGATATCATTTGTAAGGCCGCTTTTATTCAAATACACAAGACATTTCGTTTACTTTTTTCATAAACCGCAAAATAAGAAATGAGTTTATATTCATGTAAAAAGCAAACCAACTTATAGCAATATTCCTCATTTATTGCGTGAATTTCTTAAAAATGGCGGGAAACATGACACTGGAATAAATCTTTGCCGCTAGCAACCTTTTACGCGGATTTGATGACGTCCTTGAACAAAAACGTAGGAATTCTTGCTACATATAGAACAAGTTTAAAGATATCTTATGTTTTTGGCTTAGCAATGCACTTAGGTTTGCAATGGTTTATATGTGGAATTAGGAATCAGCATTTGTGGGACCGCGTGGCCTAATGGATAAGGCGTCTGACTTCGAATCAGAAGATTGCGAGTTCGAGTCTCGTCGTGGTCGTATAATAATTTTTACATGGTAGCAAAGTGCTATGGAAATTGTGTAACTTTGCACGCAGATAAACAATAAAAACG
The DNA here is from genome assembly GCA_963971305.1 of Arcuatula senhousia. NCBI lineage: Eukaryota > Metazoa > Mollusca > Bivalvia > Mytilida > Mytilidae > Arcuatula > Arcuatula senhousia. The sequence continues at coordinate 28,951,409 of OZ020304.1, forward strand.
GTATTTATAAGGAACCCGAGCGTCTTCTTATCAGAATGTACGGTCAACATTTGCCTGCTTTATAAAAGTATTTTTTGCTCAGATTTTTTTTAAAAATTTTCTTTTATACTATACTGCTTTTCGGGAAAAATAAATGCGTAACGGCTTCACTAAAAATATCTTCGCCCAACGTGGGGCTCGAACCCACGACCCTGAGATTAAGAGTCTCATGCTCTACCGACTGAGCTAGCCGGGCATATACTATATACTGTGCAAAAAGTTGATATCATTTGTAAGGCCGCTTTTATTCAAATACACAAGACATTTCGTTTACTTTTTTCATAAACCGCAAAATAAGAAATGAGTTTATATTCATGTAAAAAGCAAACCAACTTATAGCAATATTCCTCATTTATTGCGTGAAATTCTTAAAAATGGCGGGAAACATGACACTGGAATAAATCTTTGCCGCTAGCAACCTTTTACGCGGATTTGATGACGTCCTTGAACAAAAACGTAGGAAATCTTGCTACATATAGAACAAGTTTAAAGATATCTTATGTTTTTGGCTTAGCAATGCACTTAGGTTTGCAATGGTTTATATGTGGAATTAGGAATCAGCATTTGTGGGACCGCGTGGCCTAATGGATAAGGCGTCTGACTTCGAATCAGAAGATTGCGAGTTCGAGTCTCGTCGTGGTCGTATAATAATTTTTACATGGTAGCAAAGTGCTATGGAAATTGTGTAACTTTGCACGCAGATAAACAATAAAAACGGTATTTATAAGGAACCCGAGCGTCTTCTTATCAGAATGTACGGTCAACATTTGCCTGCTTTATAAAAATATTTTTTGCTCAGATTTTTTTTAAAAATTTTCTTTTATACTATACTGCTTTTCGGGAAAAATAAATGCGTAACGGCTTCACTAAAAATATCTTCGCCCAACGTGGGGCTCGAACCCACGACCCTGAGATTAAGAGTCTCATGCTCTACCGACTGAGCTAGCCGGGCATATACTATATACTGTGCAAAAAGTTGATATCATTTGTAAGGCCGCTTTTATTCAAATACACAAGACATTTCGTTTACTTTTTTCATAAACCGCAAAATAAGAAATGAGTTTATATTCATGTAAAAAGCAAACCAACTTATAGCAATATTCCTCATTTATTGCGTGAAATTCTTAAAAATGGCGGGAAACATGACACTGGAATAAATCTTTGCCGCTAGCAACCTTTTACGCGGATTTGATGACGTCCTTGAACAAAAACGTAGGAAATCTTGCTACATATAGAACAAGTTTAAAGATATCTTATGTTTTTGGCTTAGCAATGCACTTAGGTTTGCAATGGTTTATATGTGGAATTAGGAATCAGCATTTGTGGGACCGCGTGGCCTAATGGATAAGGCGTCTGACTTCGAATCAGAAGATTGCGAGTTCGAGTCTCGTCGTGGTCGTATAATAATTTTTACATGGTAGCAAAGTGCTATGGAAATTGTGTAACTTTGCACGCAGATAAACAATAAAAACGGTATTTATAAGGAACCCGAGCGTCTTCTTATCAGAATGTACGGTCAACATTTGCCTGCTTTATAAAAATATTTTTTGCTCAGATTTTTTTAAAAAATTTTCTTTTATACTATACTGCTTTTCGGGAAAAATAAATGCGTAACGGCTTCACTAAAAATATCTTCGCCCAACGTGGGGCTCGAACCCACGACCCTGAGATTAAGAGTCTCATGCTCTACCGACTGAGCTAGCCGGGCATATACTATATACTGTGCAAAAAGTTGATATCATTTGTAAGGCCGCTTTTATTCAAATACACAAGACATTTCGTTTACTTTTTTCATAAACCGCAAAATAAGAAATGAGTTTATATTCATGTAAAAAGCAAACCAACTTATAGCAATATTCCTCATTTATTGCGTGAAATTCTTAAAAATGGCGGGAAACATGACACTGGAATAAATCTTTGCCGCTAGCAACCTTTTACGCGGATTTGATGACGTCCTTGAACAAAAACGTAGGAAATCTTGCTACATATAGAACAAGTTTAAAGATATCTTATGTTTTTGGCTTAGCAATGCACTTAGGTTTGCAATGGTTTATATGTGGAATTAGGAATCAGCATTTGTGGGACCGCGTGGCCTAATGGATAAGGCGTCTGACTTCGAATCAGAAGATTGCGAGTTCGAGTCTCGTCGTGGTCGTATAATAATTTTTACATGGTAGCAAAGTGCTATGGAAATTGTGTAACTTTGCACGCAGATAAACAATAAAAACGGTATTTATAAGGAACCCGAGCGTCTTCTTATCAGAATGTACGGTCAACATTTGCCTGCTTTATAAAAATATTTTTTGCTCAGATTTTTTTAAAAAAATTTCTTTTATACTATACTGCTTTTCGGGAAAAATAAATGCGTAACGGCTTCACTAAAAATATCTTCGCCCAACGTGGGGCTCGAACCCACGACCCTGAGATTAAGAGTCTCATGCTCTACCGACTGAGCTAGCCGGGCATATACTATATACTGTGCAAAAAGTTGATATCATTTGTAAGGCCGCTTTTATTCAAATACACAAGACATTTCGTTTACTTTTTTCATAAACCGCAAAATAAGAAATGAGTTTATATTCATGTAAAAAGCAAACCAACTTATAGCAATATTCCTCATTTATTGCGTGAAATTCTTAAAAATGGCGGGAAACATGACACTGGAATAAATCTTTGCCGCTAGCAACCTTTTACGCGGATTTGATGACGTCCTTGAACAAAAACGTAGGAAATCTTGCTACATATAGAACAAGTTTAAAGATATCTTATGTTTTTGGCTTAGCAATGCACTTAGGTTTGCAATGGTTTATATGTGGAATTAGGAATCAGCATTTGTGGGACCGCGTGGCCTAATGGATAAGGCGTCTGACTTCGAATCAGAAGATTGCGAGTTCGAGTCTCGTCGTGGTCGTATAATAATTTTTACATGGTAGCAAAGTGCTATGGAAATTGTGTAACTTTGCACGCAGATAAACAATAAAAACGGTATTTATAAGGAACCCGAGCGTCTTCTTATCAGAATGTACGGTCAACATTTGCCTGCTTTATAAAAATATTTTTTGCTCAGATTTTTTTAAAAAAATTTCTTTTATACTATACTGCTTTTCGGGAAAAATAAATGCGTAACGGCTTCACTAAAAATATCTTCGCCCAACGTGGGGCTCGAACCCACGACCCTGAGATTAAGAGTCTCATGCTCTACCGACTGAGCTAGCCGGGCATATACTATATACTGTGCAAAAAGTTGATATCATTTGTAAGGCCGCTTTTATTCAAATACACAAGACATTTCGTTTACTTTTTTCATAAACCGCAAAATAAGAAATGAGTTTATATTCATGTAAAAAGCAAACCAACTTATAGCAATATTCCTCATTTATTGCGTGAAATTCTTAAAAATGGCGGGAAACATGACACTGGAATAAATCTTTGCCGCTAGCAACCTTTTACGCGGATTTGATGACGTCCTTGAACAAAAACGTAGGAAATCTTGCTACATATAGAACAAGTTTAAAGATATCTTATGTTTTTGGCTTAGCAATGCACTTAGGTTTGCAATGGTTTATATGTGGAATTAGGAATCAGCATTTGTGGGACCGCGTGGCCTAATGGATAAGGCGTCTGACTTCGAATCAGAAGATTGCGAGTTCGAGTCTCGTCGTGGTCGTATAATAATTTTTACATGGTAGCAAAGTGCTATGGAAATTGTGTAACTTTGCACGCAGATAAACAATAAAAACGGTATTTATAAGGAACCCGAGCGTCTTCTTATCAGAATGTACGGTCAACATTTGCCTGCTTTATAAAAATATTTTTTGCTCAGATTTTTTTTAAAAATTTTCTTTTATACTATACTGCTTTTCGGGAAAAATAAATGCGTAACGGCTTCACTAAAAATATCTTCGCCCAACGTGGAGCTCGAACCCACGACCCTGAGATTAAGAGTCTCATGCTCTACCGACTGAGCTAGCCGGGCATATACTATATACTGTGCAAAAAGTTGATATCATTTGTAAGGCCGCTTTTATTCAAATACACAAGACATTTCGTTTACTTTTTTCATAAACCGCAAAATAAGAAATGAGTTTATATTCATGTAAAAAGCAAACCAACTTATAGCAATATTCCTCATTTATTGCGTGAAATTCTTAAAAATGGCGGGAAACATGACACTGGAATAAATCTTTGCCGCTAGCAACCTTTTACGCGGATTTGATGACGTCCTTGAACAAAAACGTAGGAAATCTTGCTACATATAGAACAAGTTTAAAGATATCTTATGTTTTTGGCTTAGCAATGCACTTAGGTTTGCAATGGTTTATATGTGGAATTAGGAATCAGCATTTGTGGGACCGCGTGGCCTAATGGATAAGGCGTCTGACTTCGAATCAGAAGATTGCGAGTTCGAGTCTCGTCGTGGTCGTATAATAATTTTTACATGGTAGCAAAGTGCTATGGAAATTGTGTAACTTTGCACGCAGATAAACAATAAAAACGGTATTTATAAGGAACCCGAGCGTCTTCTTATCAGAATGTACGGTCAACATTTGCCTGCTTTATAAAAATATTTTTTGCTCAGATTTTTTTTAAAAATTTTCTTTTATACTATACTGCTTTTCGGGAAAAATAAATGCGTAACGGCTTCACTAAAAATATCTTCGCCCAACGTGGGGCTCGAACCCACGACCCTGAGATTAAGAGTCTCATGCTCTACCGACTGAGCTAGCCGGGCATATACTATATACTGTGCAAAAAGTTGATATCATTTGTAAGGCCGCTTTTATTCAAATACACAAGACATTTCGTTTACTTTTTTCATAAACCGCAAAATAAGAAATGAGTTTATATTCATGTAAAAAGCAAACCAACTTATAGCAATATTCCTCATTTATTGCGTGAAATTCTTAAAAATGGCGGGAAACATGACACTGGAATAAATCTTTGCCGCTAGCAACCTTTTACGCGGATTTGATGACGTCCTTGAACAAAAACGTAGGAAATCTTGCTACATATAGAACAAGTTTAAAGATATCTTATGTTTTTGGCTTAGCAATGCACTTAGGTTTGCAATGGTTTATATGTGGAATTAGGAATCAGCATTTGTGGGACCGCGTGGCCTAATGGATAAGGCGTCTGACTTCGAATCAGAAGATTGCGAGTTCGAGTCTCGTCGTGGTCGTATAATAATTTTTACATGGTAGCAAAGTGCTATGGAAATTGTGTAACTTTGCACGCAGATAAACAATAAAAACGGTATTTATAAGGAACCCGAGCGTCTTCTTATCAGAATGTACGGTCAACATTTGCCTGCTTTATAAAAATATTTTTTGCTCAGATTTTTTTTAAAAATTTTCTTTTATACTATACTGCTTTTCGGGAAAAATAAATGCGTAACGGCTTCACTAAAAATATCTTCGCCCAACGTGGGGCTCGAACCCACGACCCTGAGATTAAGAGTCTCATGCTCTACCGACTGAGCTAGCCGGGCATATACTATATACTGTGCAAAAAGTTGATATCATTTGTAAGGCCGCTTTTATTCAAATACACAAGACATTTCGTTTACTTTTTTCATAAACCGCAAAATAAGAAATGAGTTTATATTCATGTAAAAAGCAAACCAACTTATAGCAATATTCCTCATTTATTGCGTGAAATTCTTAAAAATGGCGGGAAACATGACACTGGAATAAATCTTTGCCGCTAGCAACCTTTTACGCGGATTTGATGACGTCCTTGAACAAAAACGTAGGAAATCTTGCTACATATAGAACAAGTTTAAAGATATCTTATGTTTTTGGCTTAGCAATGCACTTAGGTTTGCAATGGTTTATATGTGGAATTAGGAATCAGCATTTGGGGGACCGCGTGGCCTAATGGATAAGGCGTCTGACTTCGAATCAGAAGATTGCGAGTTCGAGTCTCGTCGTGGTCGTATAATAATTTTTACATGGTAGCAAAGTGCTATGGAAATTGTGTAACTTTGCACGCAGATAAACAATAAAAACGGTATTTATAAGGAACCCGAGCGTCTTCTTATCAGAATGTACGGTCAACATTTGCCTGCTTTATAAAAATATTTTTTGCTCAGATTTTTTTTTAAAATTTTCTTTTATATTATACTGCTTTTCGGGAAAAATAAATGCGTAACGGCTTCACTAAAAATATCTTCGCCCAACGTGGGGCTCGAACCCACGACCCTGAGATTAAGAGTCTCATGCTCTACCGACTGAGCTAGCCGGGCATATACTATATACTGTGCAAAAAGTTGATATCATTTGTAAGGCCGCTTTTATTCAAATACACAAGACATTTCGTTTACTTTTTTCATAAACCGCAAAATAAGAAATGAGTTTATATTCATGTAAAAAGCAAACCAACTTATAGCAATATTCCTCATTTATTGCGTGAAATTCTTAAAAATGGCGGGAAACATGACACTGGAATAAATCTTTGCCGCTAGCAACCTTTTACGCGGATTTGATGACGTCCTTGAACAAAAACGTAGGAAATCTTGCTACATATAGAACAAGTTTAAAGATATCTTATGTTTTTGGCTTAGCAATGCACTTAGGTTTGCAATGGTTTATATGTGGAATTAGGAATCAGCATTTGTGGGACCGCGTGGCCTAATGGATAAGGCGTCTGACTTCGAATCAGAAGATTGCGAGTTCGAGTCTCGTCGTGGTCGTATAATAATTTTTACATGGTAGCAAAGTGCTATGGAAATTGTGTAACTTTGCACGCAGATAAACAATAAAAACGGTATTTATAAGGAACCCGAGCGTCTTCTTATCAGAATGTACGGTCAACATTTGCCTGCTTTATAAAAATATTTTTTGCTCAGATTTTTTTTTAAAATTTTCTTTTATACTATACTGCTTTTCGGGAAAAATAAATGCGTAACGGCTTCACTAAAAATATCTTCGCCCAACGTGGGGCTCGAACCCACGACCCTGAGATTAAGAGTCTCATGCTCTACCGACTGAGCTAGCCGGGCATATACTATATACTGTGCAAAAAGTTGATATCATTTGTAAGGCCGCTTTTATTCAAATACACAAGACATTTCGTTTACTTTTTTCATAAACCGCAAAATAAGAAATGAGTTTATATTCATGTAAAAAGCAAACCAACTTATAGCAATATTCCTCATTTATTGCGTGAAATTCTTAAAAATGGCGGGAAACATGACACTGGAATAAATCTTTGCCGCTAGCAACCTTTTACGCGGATTTGATGACGTCCTTGAACAAAAACGTAGGAAATCTTGCTACATATAGAACAAGTTTAAAGATATCTTATGTTTTTGGCTTAGCAATGCACTTAGGTTTGCAATGGTTTATATGTGGAATTAGGAATCAGCATTTGTGGGACCGCGTGGCCTAATGGATAAGGCGTCTGACTTCGAATCAGAAGATTGCGAGTTCGAGTCTCGTCGTGGTCGTATAATAATTTTTACATGGTAGCAAAGTGCTATGGAAATTGTGTAACTTTGCACGCAGATAAACAATAAAAACGGTATTTATAAGGAACCCGAGCGTCTTCTTATCAGAATGTACGGTCAACATTTGCCTGCTTTATAAAAATATTTTTTGCTCAGATTTTTTTTAAAAATTTTCTTTTATACTATACTGCTTTTCGGGAAAAATAAATGCGTAACGGCTTCACTAAAAATATCTTCGCCCAACGTGGGGCTCGAACCCACGACCCTGAGATTAAGAGTCTCATGCTCTACCGACTGAGCTAGCCGGGCATATACTATATACTGTGCAAAAAGTTGATATCATTTGTAAGGCCGCTTTTATTCAAATACACAAGACATTTCGTTTACTTTTTTCATAAACCGCAAAATAAGAAATGAGTTTATATTCATGTAAAAAGCAAACCAACTTATAGCAATATTCCTCATTTATTGCGTGAAATTCTTAAAAATGGCGGGAAACATGACACTGGAATAAATCTTTGCCGTTAGCAACCTTTTACGCGGATTTGATGACGTCCTTGAACAAAAACGTAGGAAATCTTGCTACATATAGAACAAGTTTAAAGATATCTTATGTTTTTGGCTTAGCAATGCACTTAGGTTTGCAATGGTTTATATGTGGAATTAGGAATCAGCATTTGTGGGACCGCGTGGCCTAATGGATAAGGCGTCTGACTTCGAATCAGAAGATTGCGAGTTCGAGTCTCGTCGTGGTCGTATAATAATTTTTACATGGTAGCAAAGTGCTATGGAAATTGTGTAACTTTGCACGCAGATAAACAATAAAAACGGTATTTATAAGGAACCCGAGCGTCTTCTTATCAGAATGTACGGTCAACATTTGCCTGCTTTATAAAAATATTTTTTGCTCAGATTTTTTTTAAAAATTTTCTTTTATACTATACTGCTTTTCGGGAAAAATAAATGCGTAACGGCTTCACTAAAAATATCTTCGCCCAACGTGGGGCTCGAACCCACGACCCTGAGATTAAGAGTCTCATGCTCTACCGACTGAGCTAGCCGGGCATATACTATATACTGTGCAAAAAGTTGATATCATTTGTAAGGCCGCTTTTATTCAAATACACAAGACATTTCGTTTACTTTTTTCATAAACCGCAAAATAAGAAATGAGTTTATATTCATGTAAAAAGCAAACCAACTTATAGCAATATTCCTCATTTATTGCGTGAAATTCTTAAAAATGGCGGGAAACATGACACTGGAATAAATCTTTGCCGCTAGCAACCTTTTACGCGGATTTGATGACGTCCTTGAACAAAAACGTAGGAAATCTTGCTACATATAGAACAAGTTTAAAGATATCTTATGTTTTTGGCTTAGCAATGCACTTAGGTTTGCAATGGTTTATATGTGGAATTAGGAATCAGCATTTGTGGGACCGCGTGGCCTAATGGATAAGGCGTCTGACTTCGAATCAGAAGATTGCGAGTTCGAGTCTCGTCGTGGTCGTATAATAATTTTTACATGGTAGCAAAGTGCTATGGAAATTGTGTAACTTTGCACGCAGATAAACAATAAAAACGGTATTTATAAGGAACCCGAGCGTCTTCTTATCAGAATGTACGGTCAACATTTGCCTGCTTTATAAAAATATTTTTTGCTCAGATTTTTTTTTAAAATTTTCTTTTATACTATACTGCTTTTCGGGAAAAATAAATGCGTAGCGGCTTCACTAAAAATATCTTCGCCCAACGTGGGGCTCGAACCCACGACCCTGAGATTAAGAGTCTCATGCTCTACCGACTGAGCTAGCCGGGCATATACTATATACTGTGCAAAAAGTTGATATCATTTGTAAGGCCGCTTTTATTCAAATACACAAGACATTTCGTTTACTTTTTTCATAAACCGCAAAATAAGAAATGAGTTTATATTCATGTAAAAAGCAAACCAACTTATAGCAATATTCCTCATTTATTGCGTGAAATTCTTAAAAATGGCGGGAAACATGACACTGGAATAAATCTTTGCCGCTAGCAACCTTTTACGCGGATTTGATGACGTCCTTGAACAAAAACGTAGGAAATCTTGCTACATATAGAACAAGTTTAAAGATATCTTATGTTTTTGGCTTAGCAATGCACTTAGGTTTGCAATGGTTTATATGTGGAAATAGGAATCAGCATTTGTGGGACCGCGTGGCCTAATGGATAAGGCGTCTGACTTCGAATCAGAAGATTGCGAGTTCGAGTCTCGTCGTGGTCGTATAATAATTTTTACATGGTAGCAAAGTGCTATGGAAATTGTGTAACTTTGCACGCAGATAAACAATAAAAACGGTATTTATAAGGAACCCGAGCGTCTTCTTATCAGAATGTACGGTCAACATTTGCCTGCTTTATAAAAATATTTTTTGCTCAGATTTTTTTTAAAAATTTTCTTTTATACTATACTGCTTTTCGGGAAAAATAAATGCGTAACGGCTTCACTAAAAATATCTTCGCCCAACGTGGGGCTCGAACCCACGACCCTGAGATTAAGAGTCTCATGCTCTACCGACTGAGCTAGCCGGGCATATACTATATACTGTGCAAAAAGTTGATATCATTTGTAAGGCCGCTTTTATTCAAATACACAAGACATTTCGTTTACTTTTTTCATAAACCGCAAAATAAGAAATGAGTTTATATTCATGTAAAAAGCAAACCAACTTATAGCAATATTCCTCATTTATTGCGTGAAATTCTTAAAAATGGCGGGAAACATGACACTGGAATAAATCTTTGCCGCTAGCAACCTTTTACGCGGATTTGATGACGTCCTTGAACAAAAACGTAGGAAATCTTGCTACATATAGAACAAGTTTAAAGATATCTTATGTTTTTGGCTTAGCAATGCACTTAGGTTTGCAATGGTTTATATGTGGAATTAGGAATCAGCATTTGTGGGACCGCGTGGCCTAATGGATAAGGCGTCTGACTTCGAATCAGAAGATTGCGAGTTCGAGTCTCGTCGTGGTCGTATAATAATTTTTACATGGTAGCAAAGTGCTATGGAAATTGTGTAACTTTGCACGCAGATAAACAATAAAAACGGTATTTATAAGGAACCCGAGCGTCTTCTTATCAGAATGTACGGTCAACATTTGCCTGCTTTATAAAAATATTTTTTGCTCAGATTTTTTTTAAAAATTTTCTTTTATACTATACTGCTTTTCGGGAAAAATAAATGCGTAACGGCTTCACTAAAAATATCTTCGCCCAACGTGGGGCTCGAACCCACGACCCTGAGATTAAGAGTCTCATGCTCTACCGACTGAGCTAGCCGGGCATATACTATATACTGTGCAAAAAGTTGATATCATTTGTAAGGCCGCTTTTATTCAAATACACAAGACATTTCGTTTACTTTTTTCATAAACCGCAAAATAAGAAATGAGTTTATATTCATGTAAAAAGCAAACCAACTTATAGCAATATTCCTCATTTATTGCGTGAAATTCTTAAAAATGGCGGGAAACATGACACTGGAATAAATCTTTGCCGCTAGCAACCTTTTACGCGGATTTGATGACGTCCTTGAACAAAAACGTAGGAAATCTTGCTACATATAGAACAAGTTTAAAGATATCTTATGTTTTTGGCTTAGCAATGCACTTAGGTTTGCAATGGTTTATATGTGGAATTAGGAATCAGCATTTGTGGGACCGCGTGGCCTAATGGATAAGGCGTCTGACTTCGAATCAGAAGATTGCGAGTTCGAGTCTCGTCGTGGTCGTATAATAATTTTTACATGGTAGCAAAGTGCTATGGAAATTGTGTAACTTTGCACGCAGATAAACAATAAAAACGGTATTTATAAGGAACCCGAGCGTCTTCTTATCAGAATGTACGGTCAACATTTGCCTGCTTTATAAAAATATTTTTTGCTCAGATTTTTTTTAAAAATTTTCTTTTATACTATACTGCTTTTCGGGAAAAATAAATGCGTAACGGCTTCACTAAAAATATCTTCGCCCAACGTGGGGCTCGAACCCACGACCCTGAGATTAAGAGTCTCATGCTCTACCGACTGAGCTAGCCGGGCATATACTATATACTGTGCAAAAAGTTGATATCATTTGTAAGGCCGCTTTTATTCAAATACACAAGACATTTCGTTTACTTTTTTCATAAACCGCAAAATAAGAAATGAGTTTATATTCATGTAAAAAGCAAACCAACTTATAGCAATATTCCTCATTTATTGCGTGAAATTCTTAAAAATGGCGGGAAACATGACACTGGAATAAATCTTTGCCGCTAGCAACCTTTTACGCGGATTTGATGACGTCCTTGAACAAAAACGTAGGAAATCTTGCTACATATAGAACAAGTTTAAAGATATCTTATGTTTTTGGCTTAGCAATGCACTTAGGTTTGCAATGGTTTATATGTGGAATTAGGAATCAGCATTTGTGGGACCGCGTGGCCTAATGGATAAGGCGTCTGACTTCGAATCAGAAGATTGCGAGTTCGAGTCTCGTCGTGGTCGTATAATAATTTTTACATGGTAGCAAAGTGCTATGGAAATTGTGTAACTTTGCACGCAGATAAACAATAAAAACGGTATTTATAAGGAACCCGAGCGTCTTCTTATCAGAATGTACGGTCAACATTTGCCTGCTTTATAAAAATATTTTTTGCTCAGATTTTTTTTTTAAATTTTCTTTTATACTATACTGCTTTTCGGGAAAAATAAATGCGTAACGGCTTCACTAAAAATATCTTCGCCCAACGTGGGGCTCGAACCCACGACCCTGAGATTAAGAGTCTCATGCTCTACCGACTGAGCTAGCCGGGCATATACTATATACTGTGCAAAAAGTTGATATCATTTGTAAGGCCGCTTTTATTCAAATACACAAGACATTTCGTTTACTTTTTTCATAAACCGCAAAATAAGAAATGAGTTTATATTCATGTAAAAAGCAAACCAACTTATAGCAATATTCCTCATTTATTGCGTGAAATTCTTAAAAATGGCGGGAAACATGACACTGGAATAAATCTTTGCCGCTAGCAACCTTTTACGCGGATTTGATGACGTCCTTGAACAAAAACGTAGGAAATCTTGCTACATATAGAACAAGTTTAAAGATATCTTATGTTTTTGGCTTAGCAATGCACTTAGGTTTGCAATGGTTTATATGTGGAATTAGGAATCAGCATTTGTGGGACCGCGTGGCCTAATGGATAAGGCGTCTGACTTCGAATCAGAAGATTGCGAGTTCGAGTCTCGTCGTGGTCGTATAATAATTTTTACATGGTAGCAAAGTGCTATGGAAATTGTGTAACTTTGCACGCAGATAAACAATAAAAACGGTATTTATAAGGAACCCGAGCGTCTTCTTATCAGAATGTACGGTCAACATTTGCCTGCTTTATAAAAATATTTTTTGCTCAGATTTTTTTTAAAAATTTTCTTTTATACTATACTGCTTTTCGGGAAAAATAAATGCGTAACGGCTTCACTAAAAATATCTTCGCCCAACGTGGGGCTCGAACCCACGACCCTGAGATTAAGAGTCTCATGCTCTACCGACTGAGCTAGCCGGGCATATACTATATACTGTGCAAAAAGTTGATATCACTTGTAAGGCCGCTTTTATTCAAATACACAAGACATTTCGTTTACTTTTTTCATAAACCGCAAAATAAGAAATGAGTTTATATTCATGTAAAAAGCAAACCAACTTATAGCAATATTCCTCATTTATTGCGTGAAATTCTTAAAAATGGCGGGAAACATGACACTGGAATAAATCTTTGCCGCTAGCAACCTTTTACGCGGATTTGATGACGTCCTTGAACAAAAACGTAGGAAATCTTGCTACATATAGAACAAGTTTAAAGATATCTTATGTTTTTGGCTTAGCAATGCACTTAGGTTTGCAATGGTTTATATGTGGAATTAGGAATCAGCATTTGTGGGACCGCGTGGCCTAATGGATAAGGCGTCTGACTTCGAATCAGAAGATTGCGAGTTCGAGTCTCGTCGTGGTCGTATAATAATTTTTACATGGTAGCAAAGTGCTATGGAAATTGTGTAACTTTGCACGCAGATAAACAATAAAAACGGTATTTATAAGGAACCCGAGCGTCTTCTTATCAGAATGTACGGTCAACATTTGCCTGCTTTATAAAAATATTTTTTGCTCAGATTTTTTTTAAAAATTTTCTTTTATACTATACTGCTTTTCGGGAAAAATAAATGCGTAACGGCTTCACTAAAAATATCTTCGCCCAACGTGGGGCTCGAACCCACGACCCTGAGATTAAGAGTCTCATGCTCTACCGACTGAGCTAGCCGGGCATATACTATATACTGTGCAAAAAGTTGATATCATTTGTAAGGCCGCTTTTATTCAAATACACAAGACATTTCGTTTACTTTTTTCATAAACCGCAAAATAAGAAATGAGTTTATATTCATGTAAAAAGCAAACCAACTTATAGCAATATTCCTCATTTATTGCGTGAAATTCTTAAAAATGGCGGGAAACATGACACTGGAATAAATCTTTGCCGCTAGCAACCTTTTACGCGGATTTGATGACGTCCTTGAACAAAAACGTAGGAAATCTTGCTACATATAGAACAAGTTTAAAGATATCTTATGTTTTTGGCTTAGCAATGCACTTAGGTTTGCAATGGTTTATATGTGGAATTAGGAATCAGCATTTGTGGGACCGCGTGGCCTAATGGATAAGGCGTCTGACTTCGAATCAGAAGATTGCGAGTTCGAGTCTCGTCGTGGTCGTATAATAATTTTTACATGGTAGCAAAGTGCTATGGAAATTGTGTAACTTTGCACGCAGATAAACAATAAAAACGGTATTTATAAGGAACCCGAGCGTCTTCTTATCAGAATGTACGGTCAACATTTGCCTGCTTTATAAAAATATTTTTTGCTCAGATTTTTTTTAAAAATTTTCTTTTATACTATACTGCTTTTCGGGAAAAATAAATGCGTAACGGCTTCACTAAAAATATCTTCGCCCAACGTGGGGCTCGAACCCACGACCCTGAGATTAAGAGTCTCATGCTCTACCGACTGAGCTAGCCGGGCATATACTATATACTGTGCAAAAAGTTGATATCATTTGTAAGGCCGCTTTTATTCAAATACACAAGACATTTCGTTTACTTTTTTCATAAACCGCAAAATAAGAAATGAGTTTATATTCATGTAAAAAGCAAACCAACTTATAGCAATATTCCTCATTTATTGCGTGAAATTCTTAAAAACGGCGGGAAACATGACACTGGAATAAATCTTTGCCGCTAGCAACCTTTTACGCGGATTTGATGACGTCCTTGAACAAAAACGTAGGAAATCTTGCTACATATAGAACAAGTTTAAAGATATCTTATGTTTTTGGCTTAGCAATGCACTTAGGTTTGCAATGGTTTATATGTGGAATTAGGAATCAGCATTTGTGGGACCGCGTGGCCTAATGGATAAGGCGTCTGACTTCGAATCAGAAGATTGCGAGTTCGAGTCTCGTCGTGGTCGTATAATAATTTTTACATGGTAGCAAAGTGCTATGGAAATTGTGTAACTTTGCACGCAGATAAACAATAAAAACGGTATTTATAAGGAACCCGAGCGTCTTCTTATCAGAATGTACGGTCAACATTTGCCTGCTTTATAAAAATATTTTTTGCTCAGATTTTTTTAAAAAATTTTCTTTTATACTATACTGCTTTTCGGGAAAAATAAATGCGTAACGGCTTCACTAAAAATATCTTCGCCCAACGTGGGGCTCGAACCCACGACCCTGAGATTAAGAGTCTCATGCTCTACCGACTGAGCTAGCCGGGCATATACTATATACTGTGCAAAAAGTTGATATCATTTGTAAGGCCGCTTTTATTCAAATACACAAGACATTTCGTTTACTTTTTTCATAAACCGCAAAATAAGAAATGAGTTTATATTCATGTAAAAAGCAAACCAACTTATAGCAATATTCCTCATTTATTGCGTGAAATTCTTAAAAACGGCGGGAAACATGACACTGGAATAAATCTTTGACGCTAGCAACCTTTTACGCGGATTTGATGACGTCCTTGAACAAAAACGTAGGAAATCTTGCTACATATAGAACAAGTTTAAAGATATCTTATGTTTTTGGCTTAGCAATGCACTTAGGTTTGCAATGGTTTATATGTGGAATTAGGAATCAGCATTTGTGGGACCGCGTGGCCTAATGGATAAGGCGTCTGACTTCGAATCAGAAGATTGCGAGTTCGAGTCTCGTCGTGGTCGTATAATAATTTTTACATGGTAGCAAAGTGCTATGGAAATTGTGTAACTTTGCACGCAGATAAACAATAAAAACGGTATTTATAAGGAACCCGAGCGTCTTCTTATCAGAATGTACGATCAACATTTGCCTGCTTTATAAAAATATTTTTTGCTCAGATTTTTTTTAAAAATTTTCTTTTATACTATACTGCTTTTCGGGAAAAATAAATGCGTAACGGCTTCACTAAAAATATCTTCGCCCAACGTGGGGCTCGAACCCACGACCCTGAGATTAAGAGTCTCATGCTCTACCGACTGAGCTAGCCGGGCATATACTATATACTGTGCAAAAAGTTGATATCATTTGTAAGGCCGCTTTTATTCAAATACACAAGACATTTCGTTTACTTTTTTCATAAACCGCAAAATAAGAAATGAGTTTATATTCATGTAAAAAGCAAACCAACTTATAGCAATATTCCTCATTTATTGCGTGAAATTCTTAAAAATGGCGGGAAACATGACACTGGAATAAATCTTTGCCGCTAGCAACCTTTTACGCGGATTTGATGACGTCCTTGAACAAAAACGTAGGAAATCTTGCTACATATAGAACAAGTTTAAAGATATCTTATGTTTTTGGCTTAGCAGTGCACTTAGGTTTGCAATGGTTTATATGTGGAATTAGGAATCAGCATTTGTGGGACCGCGTGGCCTAATGGATAAGGCGTCTGACTTCGAATCAGAAGATTGCGAGTTCGAGTCTCGTCGTGGTCGTATAATAATTTTTACATGGTAGCAAAGTGCTATGGAAATTGTGTAACTTTGCACGCAGATAAACAATAAAAACGGTATTTATAAGGAACCCGAGCGTCTTCTTATCAGAATGTACGGTCAACATTTGCCTGCTTTATAAAAATATTTTTTGCTCAGATTTTTTTTAAAAATTTTCTTTTATACTATACTGCTTTTCGGGAAAAATAAATGCGTAACGGCTTCACTAAAAATATCTTCGCCCAACGTGGGGCTCGAACCCACGACCCTGAGATTAAGAGTCTCATGCTCTACCGACTGAGCTAGCCGGGCATATACTATATACTGTGCAAAAAGTTGATATCATTTGTAAGGCCGCTTTTATTCAAATACACAAGACATTTCGTTTACTTTTTTCATAAACCGCAAAATAAGAAATGAGTTTATATTCATGTAAAAAGCAAACCAACTTATAGCAATATTCCTCATTTATTGCGTGAAATTCTTAAAAATGGCGGGAAACATGACACTGGAATAAATCTTTGCCGCTAGCAACCTTTTACGCGGATTTGATGACGTCCTTGAACAAAAACGTAGGAAATCTTGCTACATATAGAACAAGTTTAAAGATATCTTATGTTTTTGGCTTAGCAATGCACTTAGGTTTGCAATGGTTTATATGTGGAATTAGGAATCAGCATTTGTGGGACCGCGTGGCCTAATGGATAAGGCGACTGACTTCGAATCAGAAGATTGCGAGTTCGAGTCTCGTCGTGGTCGTATAATAATTTTTACATGGTAGCAAAGTGCTATGGAAATTGTGTAACTTTGCACGCAGATAAACAATAAAAACGGTATTTATAAGGAACCCGAGCGTCTTCTTATCAGAATGTACGGTCAACATTTGCCTGCTTTATAAAAATATTTTTTGCTCAGATTTTTTTTAAAAATTTTCTTTTATACTATACTGCTTTTCGGGAAAAATAAATGCGTAACGGCTTCACTAAAAATATCTTCGCCCAACGTGGGGCTCGAACCCACGACCCTGAGATTAAGAGTCTCATGCTCTACCGACTGAGCTAGCCGGGCATATACTATATACTGTGCAAAAAGTTGATATCATTTGTAAGGCCGCTTTTATTCAAATACACAAGACATTTCGTTTACTTTTTTCATAAACCGCAAAATAAGAAATGAGTTTATATTCATGTAAAAAGCAAACCAACTTATAGCAATATTCCTCATTTATTGCGTGAAATTCTTAAAAATGGCGGGAAACATGACACTGGAATAAATCTTTGCCGCTAGCAACCTTTTACGCGGATTTGATGACGTCCTTGAACAAAAACGTAGGAAATCTTGCTACATATAGAACAAGTTTAAAGATATCTTATGTTTTTGGCTTAGCAATGCACTTAGGTTTGCAATGGTTTATATGTGGAATTAGGAATCAGCATTTGTGGGACCGCGTGGCCTAATGGATAAGGCGTCTGACTTCGAATCAGAAGATTGCGAGTTCGAGTCTCGTCGTGGTCGTATAATAATTTTTACATGGTAGCAAAGTGCTATGGAAATTGTGTAACTTTGCACGCAGATAAACAATAAAAACGGTATTTATAAGGAACCCGAGCGTCTTCTTATCAGAATGTACGGTCAACATTTGCCTGCTTTATAAAAATATTTTTTGCTCAGATTTTTTTTAAAAATTTTCTTTTATACTATACTGCTTTTCGGGAAAAATAAATGCGTAACGGCTTCACTAAAAATATCTTCGCCCAACGTGAGGCTCGAACCCACGACCCTGAGATTAAGAGTCTCATGCTCTACCGACTGAGCTAGCCGGGCATATACTATATACTGTGCAAAAAGTTGATATCATTTGTAAGGCCGCTTTTATTCAAATACACAAGACATTTCGTTTACTTTTTTCATAAACCGCAAAATAAGAAATGAGTTTATATTCATGTAAAAAGCAAACCAACTTATAGCAATATTCCTCATTTATTGCGTGAAATTCTTAAAAATGGCGGGAAACATGACACTGGAATAAATCTTTGCCGCTAGCAACCTTTTACGCGGATTTGATGACGTCCTTGAACAAAAACGTAGGAAATCTTGCTACATATAGAACAAGTTTAAAGATATCTTATGTTTTTGGCTTAGCAATGCACTTAGGTTTGCAATGGTTTATATGTGGAATTAGGAATCAGCATTTGTGGGACCGCGTGGCCTAATGGATAAGGCGTCTGACTTCGAATCAGAAGATTGCGAATTCGAGTCTCGTCGTGGTCGTATAATAATTTTTACATGGTAGCAAAGTGCTATGGAAATTGTGTAACTTTGCAGGCAGATAAACAATAAAAACGGTATTTATAAGGAACCCGAGCGTCTTCTTATCAGAATGTACGGTCAACATTTGCCTGCTTTATAAAAATATTTTTTGCTCAGATTTTTTTTAAAAATTTTCTTTTATACTATACTGCTTTTCGGGAAAAATAAATGCGTAACGGCTTCACTAAAAATATCTTCGCCCAACGTGGGGCTCGAACCCACGACCCTGAGATTAAGAGTCTCATGCTCTACCGACTGAGCTAGCCGGGCATATACTATATACTGTGCAAAAAGTTGATATCATTTGTAAGGCCGCTTTTATTCAAATACACAAGACATTTCGTTTACTTTTTCATAAACCGCAAAATAAGAAATGAGTTTATATTCATGTAAAAAGCAAACCAACTTATAGCAATATTCCTCATTTATTGCGTGAAATTCTTAAAAATGGCGGGAAACATGACACTGGAATAAATCTTTGCCGCTAGCAACCTTTTACGCGGATTTGATGACGTCCTTGAACAAAAACGTAGGAAATCTTGCTACATATAGAACAAGTTTAAAGATATCTTATGTTTTTGGCTTAGCAATGCACTTAGGTTTGCAATGGTTTATATGTGGAATTAGGAATCAGCATTTGTGGGACCGCGTGGCCTAATGGATAAGGCGTCTGACTTCGAATCAGAAGATTGCGAGTTCGAGTCTCGTCGTGGTCGTATAATAATTTTTACATGGTAGCAAAGTGCTATGGAAATTGTGTAACTTTGCACGCAGATAAACAATAAAAACGGTATTTATAAGGAACCCGAGCGTCTTCTTATCAGAATGTACGGTCAACATTTGCCTGCTTTATAAAAATATTTTTTGCTCAGATTTTTTTTTAAAATTTTCTTTTATACTATACTGCTTTTCGGGAAAAATAAATGCGTAACGGCTTCACTAAAAATATCTTCGCCCAACGTGGGGCTCGAACCCACGACCCTGAGATTAAGAGTCTCATGCTCTACCGACTGAGCTAGCCGGGCATATACTATATACTGTGCAAAAAGTTGATATCATTTGTAAGGCCGCTTTTATTCAAATACACAAGACATTTCGTTTACTTTTTTCATAAACCGCAAAATAAGAAATGAGTTTATATTCATGTAAAAAGCAAACCAACTTATAGCAATATTCCTCATTTATTGCGTGAAATTCTTAAAAATGGCGGGAAACATGACACTGGAATAAATCTTTGCCGCTAGCAACCTTTTACGCGGATTTGATGACGTCCTTGAACAAAAACGTAGGAAATCTTGCTACATATAGAACAAGTTTAAAGATATCTTATGTTTTTGGCTTAGCAATGCACTTAGGTTTGCAATGGTTTATATGTGGAATTAGGAATCAGCATTTGTGGGACCGCGTGGCCTAATGGATAAGGCGTCTGACTTCGAATCAGAAGATTGCGAATTCGAGTCTCGTCGTGGTCGTATAATAATTTTTACATGGTAGCAAAGTGCTATGGAAATTGTGTAACTTTGCACGCAGATAAACAATAAAAACGGTATTGATAAGGAACCCGAGCGTCTTCTTATCAGAATGTACGGTCAACATTTGCCTGCTTTATAAAAATATTTTTTGCTCAGATTTTTTTTAAAAATTTTCTTTTATACTATACTGCTTTTCGGGAAAAATAAATGCGTAACGGCTTCACTAAAAATATCTTCGCCCAACGTGGGGCTCGAACCCACGACCCTGAGATTAAGAGTCTCATGCTCTACCGACTGAGCTAGCCGGGCATATACTATATACTGTGCAAAAAGTTGATATCATTTGTAAGGCCGCTTTTATTCAAATACACAAGACATTTCGTTTACTTTTTTCATAAACCGCAAAATAAGAAATGAGTTTATATTCATGTAAAAAGCAAACCAACTTATAGCAATATTCCTCATTTATTGCGTGAAATTCTTAAAAATGGCGGGAAACATGACACTGGAATAAATCTTTGCCGCTAGCAACCTTTTACGCGGATTTGATGACGTCCTTGAACAAAAACGTAGGAAATCTTGCTACATATAGAACAAGTTTAAAGATATCTTATGTTTTTGGCTTAGCAATGCACTTAGGTTTGCAATGGTTTATATGTGGAATTAGGAATCAGCATTTGTGGGACCGCGTGGCCTAATGGATAAGGCGTCTGACTTCGAATCAGAAGATTGCGAGTTCGAGTCTCGTCGTGGTCGTATAATAATTTTTACATGGTAGCAAAGTGCTATGGAAATTGTGTAACTTTGCACGCAGATAAACAATAAAAACGGTATTTATAAGGAACCCGAGCGTCTTCTTATCAGAATGTACGGTCAACATTTGCCTGCTTTATAAAAATATTTTTTGCTCAGATTTTTTTTTAAAATTTTCTTTTATACTATACTGCTTTTCGGGAAAAATAAATGCGTAACGGCTTCACTAAAAATATCTTCGCCCAACGTGGGGCTCGAACCCACGACCCTGAGATTAAGAGTCTCATGCTCTACCGACTGAGCTAGCCGGGCATATACTATATACTGTGCAAAAAGTTGATATCATTTGTAAGGCCGCTTTTATTCAAATACACAAGACATTTCGTTTACTTTTTTCATAAACCGCAATATAAGAAATGAGTTTATATTCATGTAAAAAGCAAACCAACTTATTGCAATATTCCTCATTTATTGCGTGAAATTCTTAAAAATGGCGGGAAACATGACACTGGAATAAATCTTTGCCGCTAGCAACCTTTTACGCGGATTTGATGACGTCCTTGAACAAAAACGTAGGAAATCTTGCTACATATAGAACAAGTTTAAAGATATCTTATGTTTTTGGCTTAGCAATGCACTTAGGTTTGCAATGGTTTATATGTGGAATTAGGAATCAGCATTTGTGGGACCGCGTGGCCTAATGGATAAGGCGTCTGACTTTGAATCAGAAGATTGCGAGTTCGAGTCTCGTCGTGGTCGTATAATAATTTTTACATGGTAGCAAAGTGCTATGGAAATTGTGTAACTTTGCACGCAGATAAACAATAAAAACGGTATTTATAAGGAACTCGAGCGTCTTCTTATCAGAATGTACGGTCAACATTTGCCTGCTTTATAAAAATATTTTTTGCTCAGATTTTTTTTAAAAATTTTCTTTTATACTATACTGCTTTTCGGGAAAAATAAATGCGTAACGGCTTCACTAAAAATATCTTCGCCCAACGTGGGGCTCGAACCCACGACCCTGAGATTAAGAGTCTCATGCTCTACCGACTGAGCTAGCCGGGCATATACTATATACTGTGCAAAAAGTTGATATCATTTGTAAGGCCGCTTTTATTCAAATACACAAGACATTTCGTTTACTTTTTTCATAAACCGCAAAATAAGAAATGAGTTTATATTCATGTAAAAAGCAAACCAACTTATAGCAATATTCCTCATTTATTGCGTGAAATTCTTAAAAATGGCGGGAAACATGACACTGGAATAAATCTTTGCCGCTAGCAACCTTTTACGCGGATTTGATGACGTCCTTGAACAAAAACGTAGGAAATCTTGCTACATATAGAACAAGTTTAAAGATATCTTATGTTTTTGGCTTAGCAATGCACTTAGGTTTGCAATGGTTTATATGTGGAATTAGGAATCAGCATTTGTGGGACCGCGTGGCCTAATGGATAAGGCGTCTGACTTCGAATCAGAAGATTGCGAGTTCGAGTCTCGTCGTGGTCGTATAATAATTTTTACATGGTAGCAAAGTGCTATGGAAATTGTGTAACTTTGCACGCAGATAAACAATAAAAACGGTATTTATAAGGAACCCGAGCGTCTTCTTATCAGAATGTACGGTCAACATTTGCCTGCTTTATAAAAATATTTTTTGCTCAGATTTTTTTTAAAAATTTTCTTTTATACTATACTGCTTTTCGGGAAAAATAAATGCGTAACGGCTTCACTAAAAATATCTTCGCCCAACGTGGGGCTCGAACCCACGACCCTGAGATTAAGAGTCTCATGCTCTACCGACTGAGCTAGCCGGGCATATACTATATACTGTGCAAAAAGTTGATATCATTTGTAAGGCCGCTTTTATTCAAATACACAAGACATTTCGTTTACTTTTTTCATAAACCGCAAAATAAGAAATGAGTTTATATTCATGTAAAAAGCAAACCAACTTATAGCAATATTCCTCATTTATTGCGTGAAATTCTTAAAAATGGCGGGAAACATGACACTGGAATAAATCTTTGCCGCTAGCAACCTTTTACGCGGATTTGATGACGTCCTTGAACAAAAACGTAGGAAATCTTGCTACATATAGAACAAGTTTAAAGATATCTTATGTTTTTGGCTTAGCAATGCACTTAGGTTTGCAATGGTTTATATGTGGAATTAGGAATCAACATTTGTGGGACCGCGTGGCCTAATGGATAAGGCGTCTGACTTCGAATCAGAAGATTGCGAGTTCGAGTCTCGTCGTGGTCGTATAATAATTTTTACATGGTAGCAAAGTGCTATGGAAATTGTGTAACTTTGCACGCAGATAAACAATAAAAACGGTATTTATAAGGAACCCGAGCGTCTTCTTATCAGAATGTACGGTCAACATTTGCCTGCTTTATAAAAATATTTTTTGCTCAGATTTTTTTTAAAAATTTTCTTTTATACTATACTGCTTTTCGGGAAAAATAAATGCGTAACGGCTTCACTAAAAATATCTTCGCCCAACGTGGGGCTCGAACCCACGACCCTGAGATTAAGAGTCTCATGCTCTACCGACTGAGCTAGCCGGGCATATACTATATACTGTGCAAAAAGTTGATATCATTTGTAAGGCCGCTTTTATTCAAATACACAAGACATTTCGTTTACTTTTTTCATAAACCGCAAAATAAAAAATGAGTTTATATTCATGTAAAAAGCAAACCAACTTATAGCAATATTCCTCATTTATTGCGTGAAATTCTTAAAAATGGCGGGAAACATGACACTGGAATAAATCTTTGCCGCTAGCAACCTTTTACGCGGATTTGATGACGTCCTTGAACAAAAACGTAGGAAATCTTGCTACATATAGAACAAGTTTAAAGATATCTTATGTTTTTGGCTTAGCAATGCACTTAGGTTTGCAATGGTTTATATGTGGAATTAGGAATCAGCATTTGTGGGACCGCGTGGCCTAATGGATAAGGCGTCTGACTTCGAATCAGAAGATTGCGAGTTCGAGTCTCGTCGTGGTCGTATAATAATTTTTACATGGTAGCAAAGTGCTATGGAAATTGTGTAACTTTGCACGCAGATAAACAATAAAAACTGTATTTATAAGGAACCCGAGCGTCTTCTTATCAGAATGTACGGTCAACATTTGCCTGCTTTATAAAAATATTTTTGCTCAGATTTTTTTTAAAAATTTTCTTTTATACTATACTGCTTTTCGGGAAAAATAAATGCGTAACGGCTTCACTAAAAATATCTTCGCCCAACGTGGGGCTCGAACCCACGACCCTGAGATTAAGAGTCTCATGCTCTACCGACTGAGCTAGCCGGGCATATACTATATACTGTGCAAAAAGTTGATATCATTTGTAAGGCCGCTTTTATTCAAATACACAAGACATTTCGTTTACTTTTTTCATAAACCGCAAAATAAAAAATGAGTTTATATTCATGTAAAAAGCAAACCAACTTATAGCAATATTCCTCATTTATTGCGTGAAATTCTTAAAAATGGCGGGAAACATGACACTGGAATAAATCTTTGCCGCTAGCAACCTTTTACGCGGATTTGATGACGTCCTTGAACAAAAACGTAGGAAATCTTGCTACATATAGAACAAGTTTAAAGATATCTTATGTTTTTGGCTTAGCAATGCACTTAGGTTTGCAATGGTTTATATGTGGAATTAGGAATCAGCATTTGTGGGACCGCGTGGCCTAATGGATAAGGCGTCTGACTTCGAATCAGAAGATTGCGAGTTCGAGTCTCGTCGTGGTCGTATAATAATTTTTACATGGTAGCAAAGTGCTATGGAAATTGTGTAACTTTGCACGCAGATAAACAATAAAAACGGTATTTATAAGGAACCCGAGCGTCTTCTTATCAGAATGTACGGTCAACATTTGCCTGCTTTATAAAAATATTTTTTGCTCAGATTTTTTTTAAAAATTTTCTTTTATACTATACTGCTTTTCGGGAAAAATAAATGCGTAACGGCTTCACTAAAAATATCTTCGCCCAACGTGGGGCTCGAACCCACGACCCTGAGATTAAGAGTCTCATGCTCTACCGACTGAGCTAGCCGGGCATATACTATATACTGTGCAAAAAGTTGATATCATTTGTAAGGCCGCTTTTATTCAAATACACAAGACATTTCGTTTACTTTTTTCATAAACCGCAAAATAAGAAATGAGTTTATATTCATGTAAAAAGCAAACCAACTTATAGCAATATTCCTCATTTATTGCGTGAAATTCTTAAAAATGGCGGGAAACATGACACTGGAATAAATCTTTGCCGCTAGCAACCTTTTACGTGGATTTGATGACGTCCTTGAACAAAAACGTAGGAAATCTTGCTACATATAGAACAAGTTTAAAGATATCTTATGTTTTTGGCTTAGCAATGCACTTAGGTTTGCAATGGTTTATATGTGGAATTAGGAATCAGCATTTGTGGGACCGCGTGGCCTAATGGATAAGGCGTCTGACTTCGAATCAGAAGATTGCGAGTTCGAGTCTCGTCGTGGTCGTATAATAATTTTTACATGGTAGCAAAGTGCTATGGAAATTGTGTAACTTTGCACGCAGATAAACAATAAAAACGGTATTTATAAGGAACCCGAGCGTCTTCTTATCAGAATGTACGGTCAACATTTGCCTGCTTTATAAAAATATTTTTTGCTCAGATTTTTTTTAAAAATTTTCTTTTATACTATACTGCTTTTCGGGAAAAATAAATGCGTAACGGCTTCACTAAAAATATCTTCGCCCAACGTGGGGCTCGAACCCACGACCCTGAGATTAAGAGTCTCATGCTCTACCGACTGAGCTAGCCGGGCATATACTATATACTGTGCAAAAAGTTGATATCATTTGTAAGGCCGCTTTTATTCAAATACACAAGACATTTCGTTTACTTTTTTCATAAACCGCAAAATAAGAAATGAGTTTATATTCATGTAAAAAGCAAACCAACTTATAGCAATATTCCTCATTTATTGCGTGAAATTCTTAAAAATGGCGGGAAACATGACACTGGAATAAATCTTTGCCGCTAGCAACCTTTTACGCGGATTTGATGACGTCCTTGAACAAAAACGTAGGAAATCTTGCTACATATAGAACAAGTTTAAAGATATCTTATGTTTTTGGCTTTATAGCAATGCACTTAGGTTTGCAATGGTTTATATGTGGAATTAGGAATCAGCATTTGTGGGACCGCCTGGCCTAATGGATAAGGCGTCTGACTTCGAATCAGAAGATTGCGAGTTCGAGTCTCGTCGTGGTCGTATAATAATTTTTACATGGTAGCAAAGTGCTATGGAAATTGTGTAACTTTGCACGCAGATAAACAATAAAAACGGTATTTATAAGGAACCCGAGCGTCTTCTTATCAGAATGTACGGTCAACATTTGCCTGCTTTATAAAAATATTTTTTGCTCAGATTTTTTTTTAAAATTTTCTTTTATACTTTACTGCTTTTCGGGAAAAATAAATGCGTAACGGCTTCACTAAAAATATCTTCGCCCAACGTGGGGCTCGAACCCACGACCCTGAGATTAAGAGTCTCATGCTCTACCGACTGAGCTAGCCGGGCATATACTATATACTGTGCAAAAAGTTGATATCATTTGTAAGGCCGCTTTTATTCAAATACACAAGACATTTCGTTTACTTTTTTCATAAACCGCAAAATAAGAAATGAGTTTATATTCATGTAAAAAGCAAACCAACTTATAGCAATATTCCTCATTTATTGCGTGAAATTCTTAAAAATGGCGGGAAACATGACACTGGAATAAATCTTTGCCGCTAGCAACCTTTTACGCGGATTTGATGACGTCCTTGAACAAAAACGTAGGAAATCTTGCTACATATAGAACAAGTTTAAAGATATCTTATGTTTTTGGCTTTATAGCAATGCACTTAGGTTTGCAATGGTTTATATGTGGAATTAGGAATCAGCATTTGTGGGACCGCGTGGCCTAATGGATAAGGCGTCTGACTTCGAATCAGAAGATTGCGAGTTCGAGTCTCGTCGTGGTCGTATAATAATTTTTACATGGTAGCAAAGTGCTATGGAAATTGTGTAACTTTGCACGCAGATAAACAATAAAAACGGTATTTATAAGGAACCCGCGCGTCTTCTTATCAGAATGTACGGTCAACATTTGCCTGCTTTATAAAAATATTTTTTGCTCAGATTTTTTTTAAAAATTTTCTTTTATACTTTACTGCTTTTCGGGAAAAATAAATGCGTAACGGCTTCACTAAAAATATCTTCGCCCAACGTGGGGCTCGAACCCACGACCCTGAGATTAAGAGTCTCATGCTCTACCGACTGAGCTAGCCGGGCATATACTATATACTGTGCAAAAAGTTGATATCATTTGTAAGGCCGCTTTTATTCAAATACACAAGACATTTCGTTTACTTTTTTCATAAACCGCAAAATAAGAAATGAGTTTATATTCATGTAAAAAGCAAACCAACTTATAGCAATATTCCTCATTTATTGCGTGAAATTCTTAAAAATGGCGGGAAACATGACACTGGAATAAATCTTTGCCGCTAGCAACCTTTTACGCGGATTTGATGACGTCCTTGAACAAAAACGTAGGAAATCTTGCTACATATAGAACAAGTTTAAAGATATCTTATGTTTTTGGCTTTATAGCAATGCACTTAGGTTTGCAATGGTTTATATGTGGAATTAGGAATCAGCATTTGTGGGACCGCGTGGCCTAATGGATAAGGCGTCTGACTTCGAATCAGAAGATTGCGAGTTCGAGTCTCGTCGTGGTCGTATAATAATTTTTACATGGTAGCAAAGTGCTATGGAAATTGTGTAACTTTGCACGCAGATAAACAATAAAAACGGTATTTATAAGGAACCCGAGCGTCTTCTTATCAGAATGTACGGTCAACATTTGCCTGCTTTATAAAAATATTTTTTGCTCAGATTTTTTTTAAAAATTTTCTTTTATACTTTACTGCTTTTCGGGAAAAATAAATGCGTAACGGCTTCACTAAAAATATCTTCGCCCAACGTGGGGCTCGAACCCACGACCCTGAGATTAAGAGTCTCATGCTCTACCGACTGAGCTAGCCGGGCATATACTATATACTGTGCAAAAAGTTGATATCATTTGTAAGGCCGCTTTTATTCAAATACACAAGACATTTCGTTTACTTTTTTCATAAACCGCAAAATAAGAAATGAGTTTATATTCATGTAAAAAGCAAACCAACTTATAGCAATATTCCTCATTTATTGCGTGAAATTCTTAAAAATGGCGGGAAACATGACACTGGAATAAATCTTTGCCGCTAGCAACCTTTTACGCGGATTTGATGACGTCCTTGAACAAAAACGTAGGAAATCTTGCTACATATAGAACAAGTTTAAAGATATCTTATGTTTTTGGCTTTATAGCAATGCACTTAGGTTTGCAATGGTTTATATGTGGAATTAGGAATCAGCATTTGTGGGACCGCGTGGCCTAATGGATAAGGCGTCTAACTTCGAATCAGAAGATTGCGAGTTCGAGTCTCGTCGTGGTCGTATAATAATTTTTACATGGTAGCAAAGTGCTATGGAAATTGTGAAACTTTGCACGCAGATAAACAATAAAAACGGTATTTATAAGGAACCCGAGCGTCTTCTTATCAGAATGTACGGTCAACATTTGCCTGCTTTATAAAAATATTTTTTGCTCAGATTTTTTTTAAAAATTTTCTTTTATACTTTACTGCTTTTCGGGAAAAATAAATGCGTAACGGCTTCACTAAAAATATCTTCGCCCAACGTGGGGCTCGAACCCACGACCCTGAGATTAAGAGTCTCATGCTCTACCGACTGAGCTAGCCGGGCATATACTATATACTGTGCAAAAAGTTGATATCATTTGTAAGGCCGCTTTTATTCAAATACACAAGACATTTCGTTTACTTTTTTCATAAACCGCAAAATAAGAAATGAGTTTATATTCATGTAAAAAGCAAACCAACTTATAGCAATATTCCTCATTTATTGCGTGAAATTCTTAAAAATGGCGGGAAACATGACACTGGAATAAATCTTTGCCGCTAGCAACCTTTTACGCGGATTTGATGACGTCCTTGAACAAAAACGTAGGAAATCTTGCTACATATAGAACAAGTTTAAAGATATCTTATGTTTTTGGCTTTATAGCAATGCACTTAGGTTTGCAATGGTTTATATGTGGAATTAGGAATCAGCATTTGTGGGACCGCGTGGCCTAATGGATAAGGCGTCTGACTTCGAATCAGAAGATTGCGAGTTCGAGTCTCGTCGTGGTCGTATAATAATTTTTACATGGTAGCAAAGTGCTATGGAAATTGTGTAACTTTGCACGCAGATAAACAATAAAAACGGTATTTATAAGGAACCCGAGCGTCTTCTTATCAGAATGTACGGTCAACATTTGCCTGCTTTATAAAAATATTTTTTGCTCAGATTTTTTTTAAAAATTTTCTTTTATACTATACTGCTTTTCGGGAAAAATAAATGCGTAACGGCTTCACTAAAAATATCTTCGCCCAACGTGGGGCTCGAACCCACGACCCTGAGATTAAGAGTCTCATGCTCTACCGACTGAGCTAGCCGGGCATATACTATATACTGTGCAAAAAGTTGATATCATTTGTAAGGCCGCTTTTATTCAAATACACAAGACATTTCGTTTACTTTTTTCATAAACCGCAAAATAAGAAATGAGTTTATATTCATGTAAAAAGCAAACCAACTTATAGCAATATTCCTCATTTATTGCGTGAAATTCTTAAAAATGGCGGGAAACATGACACTGGAATAAATCTTTGCCGCTAGCAACCTTTTACGCGGATTTGATGACGTCCTTGAACAAAAACGTAGGAAATCTTGCTACATATAGAACAAGTTTAAAGATATCTTATGTTTTTGGCTTTATAGCAATGCACTTAGGTTTGCAATGGTTTATATGTGGAATTAGGAATCAGCATTTGTGGGACCGCGTGGCCTAATGGATAAGGCGTCTGACTTCGAATCAGAAGATTGCGAGTTCGAGTCTCGTCGTGGTCGTATAATAATTTTTACATGGTAGCAAAGTGCTATGGAAATTGTGTAACTTTGCACGCAGATAAACAATAAAAACGGTATTTATAAGGAACCCGAGCGTCTTCTTATCAGAATGTACGGTCAACATTTGCCTGCTTTATAAAAATATTTTTTGCTCAGATTTTTTTTAAAAATTTTCTTTTATACTATACTGCTTTTCGGGAAAAATAAATGCGTAACGGCTTCACTAAAAATATCTTCGCCCAACGTGGGGCTCGAACCCACGACCCTGAGATTAAGAGTCTCATGCTCTACCGACTGAGCTAGCCGGGCATATACTATATACTGTGCAAAAAGTTGATATCATTTGTAAGGCCGCTTTTATTCAAATACACAAGACATTTCGTTTACTTTTTTCATAAACCGCAAAATAAGAAATGAGTTTATATTCATGTAAAAAGCAAACCAACTTATAGCAATATTCCTCATTTATTGCGTGAAATTCTTAAAAATGGCGGGAAACATGACACTGGAATAAATCTTTGCCGCTAGCAACCTTTTACGCGGATTTGATGACGTCCTTGAACAAAAACGTAGGAAATCTTGCTACATATAGAACAAGTTTAAAGATATCTTATGTTTTTGGCTTAGCAATGCACTTAGGTTTGCAATGGTTTATATGTGGAATTAGGAATCAGCATTTGTGGGACCGCGTGGCCTAATGGATAAGGCGTCTGACTTCGAATCAGAAGATTGCGAGTTCGAGTCTCGTCGTGGTTGTATAATAATTTTTACATGGTAGCAAAGTGCTATGGAAATTGTGTAACTTTGCACGCAGATAAACAATAAAAACGGTATTTATAAGGAACCCGAGCGTCTTCTTATCAGAATGTACGGTCAACATTTGCCTGCTTTATAAAAATATTTTTTGCTCAGATTTTTTTTAAAAATTTTCTTTTATACTATACTGCTTTTCGGGAAAAATAAATGCGTAACGGCTTCACTAAAAATATCTTCGCCCAACGTGGGGCTCGAACCCACGACCCTGAGATTAAGAGTCTCATGCTCTACCGACTGAGCTAGCCGGGCATATACTATATACTGTGCAAAAAGTTGATATCATTTGTAAGGCCGCTTTTATTCAAATACACAAGACATTTCGTTTACTTTTTTCATAAACCGCAAAATAAGAAATGAGTTTATATTCATGTAAAAAGCAAACCAACTTATAGCAATATTCCTCATTTATTGCGTGAAATTCTTAAAAATGGCGGGAAACATGACACTGGAATAAATCTTTGCCACTAGCAACCTTTTACGCGGATTTGATGACGTCCTTGAACAAAAACGTAGGAAATCTTGCTACATATAGAACAAGTTTAAAGATATCTTATGTTTTTGGCTTAGCAATGCACTTAGGTTTGCAATGGTTTATATGTGGAATTAGGAATCAGCATTTGTGGGACCGCGTGGCCTAATGGATAAGGCGTCTGACTTCGAATCAGAAGATTGCGAGTTCGAGTCTCGTCGTGGTCGTATAATAATTTTTACATGGTAGCAAAGTGCTATGGAAATTGTGTAACTTTGCACGCAGATAAACAATAAAAACGGTATTTATAAGGAACCCGAGCGTCTTCTTATCAGAATGTACGGTCAACATTTGCCTGCTTTATAAAAATATTTTTTGCTCAGATTTTTTTTTAAAATTTTCTTTTATACTATACTGCTTTTCGGGAAAAATAAAAGCGTAACGGCTTCACTAAAAATATCTTCGCCCAACGTGGGGCTCGAACCCACGACCCTGAGATTAAGAGTCTCATGCTCTACCGACTGAGCTAGCCGGGCATATACTATATACTGTGCAAAAAGTTGATATCATTTGTAAGGCCGCTTTTATTCAAATACACAAGACATTTCGTTTACTTTTTTCATAAACCGCAAAATAAGAAATGAGTTTATATTCATGTAAAAAGCAAACCAACTTATAGCAATATTCCTCATTTATTGCGTGAAATTCTTAAAAATGGCGGGAAACATGACACTGGAATAAATCTTTGCCGCTAGCAACCTTTTACGCGGATTTGATGACGTCCTTGAACAAAAACGT
Source organism: Arcuatula senhousia (assembly GCA_963971305.1). Taxonomy (NCBI): domain Eukaryota; kingdom Metazoa; phylum Mollusca; class Bivalvia; order Mytilida; family Mytilidae; genus Arcuatula; species Arcuatula senhousia. The sequence goes on from OZ020304.1 coordinate 28,983,674, forward strand.
AGGAAATCTTGCTACATATAGAACAAGTTTAAAGATATCTTATGTTTTTGGCTTAGCAATGCACTTAGGTTTGCAATGGTTTATATGTGGAATTAGGAATCAGCATTTGTGGGACCGCGTGGCCTAATGGATAAGGCGTCTGACTTCGAATCAGAAGATTGCGAGTTCGAGTCTCGTCGTGGTCGTATAATAATTTTTACATGGTAGCAAAGTGCTATGGAAATTGTGTAACTTTGCACGCAGATAAACAATAAAAACGGTATTTATAAGGAACCCGAGCGTCTTCTTATCAGAATGTACGGTCAACATTTGCCTGCTTTATAAAAATATTTTTTGCTCAGATTTTTTTAAAAAATTTTCTTTTATACTATACTGCTTTTCGGGAAAAATAAATGCGTAACGGCTTCACTAAAAATATCTTCGCCCAACGTGGGGCTCGAACCCACGACCCTGAGATTAAGAGTCTCATGCTCTACCGACTGAGCTAGCCGGGCATATACTATATACTGTGCAAAAAGTTGATATCATTTGTAAGGCCGCTTTTATTCAAATACACAAGACATTTCGTTTACTTTTTTCATAAACCGCAAAATAAGAAATGAGTTTATATTCATGTAAAAAGCAAACCAACTTATAGCAATATTCCTCATTTATTGCGTGAAATTCTTAAAAATGGCGGGAAACATGACACTGGAATAAATCTTTGCCGCTAGCAACCTTTTACGCGGATTTGATGACGTCCTTGAACAAAAACGTAGGAAATCTTGCTACATATAGAACAAGTTTAAAGATATCTTATGTTTTTGGCTTAGCAATGCACTTAGGTTTGCAATGGTTTATATGTGGAATTAGGAATCAGCATTTGTGGGACCGCGTGGCCTAATGGATAAGGCGTCTGACTTCGAATCAGAAGATTGCGAGTTCGAGTCTCGTCGTGGTCGTATAATAATTTTTACATGGTAGCAAAGTGCTATGGAAATTGTGTAACTTTGCACGCAGATAAACAATAAAAACGGTATTTATAAGGAACCCGAGCGTCTTCTTATCAGAATGTACGGTCAACATTTGCCTGCTTTATAAAAATATTTTTTGCTCAGATTTTTTTTAAAAATTTTCTTTTATACTATACTGTTTTTCGGGAAAAATAAAAGCGTAACGGCTTCACTAAAAATATCTTCGCCCAACGTGGGGCTCGAACCCACGACCCTGAGATTAAGAGTCTCATGCTCTACCGACTGAGCTAGCCGGGCATATACTATATACTGTGCAAAAAGTTGATATCATTTGTAAGGCCGCTTTTATTCAAATACACAAGACATTTCGTTTACTTTTTTCATAAACCGCAAAATAAGAAATGAGTTTATATTCATGTAAAAAGCAAACCAACTTATAGCAATATTCCTCATTTATTGCGTGAAATTCTTAAAAATGGCGGGAAACATGACACTGGAATAAATCTTTGCCGCTAGCAACCTTTTACGCGGATTTGATGACGTCCTTGAACAAAAACGTAGGAAATCTTGCTACATATAGAACAAGTTTAAAGATATCTTATGTTTTTGGCTTAGCAATGCACTTAGGTTTGCAATGGTTTATATGTGGAATTAGGAATCAGCATTTGTGGGACCGCGTGGCCTAATGGATAAGGCGTCTGACTTCGAATCAGAAGATTGCGAGTTCGAGTCTCGTCGTGGTCGTATAATAATTTTTACATGGTAGCAAAGTGCTATGGAAATTGTGTAACTTTGCACGCAGATAAACAATAAAAACGGTATTTATAAGGAACCCGAGCGTCTTCTTATCAGAATGTACGGTCAACATTTGCCTGCTTTATAAAAATATTTTTTGCTCAGATTTTTTTTAAAAATTTTCTTTTATACTATACTGCTTTTCGGGAAAAATAAATGCGTAACGGCTTCACTAAAAATATCTTCGCCCAACGTGGGGCTCGAACCCACGACCCTGAGATTAAGAGTCTCATGCTCTACCGACTGAGCTAGCCGGGCATATACTATATACTGTGCAAAAAGTTGATATCATTTGTAAGGCCGCTTTTATTCAAATACACAAGACATTTCGTTTACTTTTTTCATAAACCGCAAAATAAGAAATGAGTTTATATTCATGTAAAAAGCAAACCAACTTATAGCAATATTCCTCATTTATTGCGTGAAATTCTTAAAAATGGCGGGAAACATGACACTGGAATAAATCTTTGCCGCTAGCAACCTTTTACGCGGATTTGATGACGTCCTTGAACAAAAACGTAGGAAATCTTGCTACATATAGAACAAGTTTAAAGATATCTTATGTTTTTGGCTTAGCAATGCACTTAGGTTTGCAATGGTTTATATGTGGAATTAGGAATCAGCATTTGTGGGACCGCGTGGCCTAATGGATAAGGCGTCTGACTTCGAATCAGAAGATTGCGAGTTCGAGTCTCGTCGTGGTCGTATAATAATTTTTACATGGTAGCAAAGTGCTATGGAAATTGTGTAACTTTGCACGCAGATAAACAATAAAAACGGTATTTATAAGGAACCCGAGCGTCTTCTTATCAGAATGTACGGTCAACATTTGCCTGCTTTATAAAAATATTTTTTGCTCAGATTTTTTTTAAAAATTTTCTTTTATACTATACTGCTTTTCGGGAAAAATAAATGCGTAACGGCTTCACTAAAAATATCTTCGCCCAACGTGGGGCTCGAACCCACGACCCTGAGATTAAGAGTCTCATGCTCTACCGACTGAGCTAGCCGGGCATATACTATATACTGTGCAAAAAGTTGATATCATTTGTAAGGCCGCTTTTATTCAAATACACAAGACATTTCGTTTACTTTTTTCATAAACCGCAAAATAAGAAATGAGTTTATATTCATGTAAAAAGCAAACCAACTTATAGCAATATTCCTCATTTATTGCGTGAAATTCTTAAAAATGGCGGGAAACATGACACTGGAATAAATCTTTGCCGCTAGCAACCTTTTACGCGGATTTGATGACGTCCTTGAACAAAAACGTAGGAAATCTTGCTACATATAGAACAAGTTTAAAGATATCTTATGTTTTTGGCTTAGCAATGCACTTAGGTTTGCAATGGTTTATATGTGGAATTAGGAATCAGCATTTGTGGGACCGCGTGGCCTAATGGATAAGGCGTCTGACTTCGAATCAGAAGATTGCGAGTTCGAGTCTCGTCGTGGTCGTATAATAATTTTTACATGGTAGCAAAGTGCTATGGAAATTGTGTAACTTTGCACGCAGATAAACAATAAAAACGGTATTTATAAGGAACCCGAGCGTCTTCTTATCAGAATGTACGGTCAACATTTGCCTGCTTTATAAAAATATTTTTTGCTCAGATTTTTTTTAAAAATTTTCTTTTATACTATACTGCTTTTCGGGAAAAATAAAAGCGTAACGGCTTCACTAAAAATATCTTCGCCCAACGTGGGGCTCGAACCCACGACCCTGAGATTAAGAGTCTCATGCTCTACCGACTGAGCTAGCCGGGCATATACTATATACTGTGCAAAAAGTTGATATCATTTGTAAGGCCGCTTTTATTCAAATACACAAGACATTTCGTTTACTTTTTTCATAAACCGCAAAATAAGAAATGAGTTTATATTCATGTAAAAAGCAAACCAACTTATAGCAATATTCCTCATTTATTGCGTGAAATTCTTAAAAATGGCGGGAAACATGACACTGGAATAAATCTTTGCCGCTAGCAACCTTTTACGCGGATTTGATGACGTCCTTGAACAAAAACGTAGGAAATCTTGCTACATATAGAACAAGTTTAAAGATATCTTATGTTTTTGGCTTAGCAATGCACTTAGGTTTGCAATGGTTTATATGTGGAATTAGGAATCAGCATTTGTGGGACCGCGTGGCCTAATGGATAAGGCGTCTGACTTCGAATCAGAAGATTGCGAGTTCGAGTCTCGTCGTGGTCGTATAATAATTTTTACATGGTAGCAAAGTGCTATGGAAATTGTGTAACTTTGCACGCAGATAAACAATAAAAACGGTATTTATAAGGAACCCGAGCGTCTTCTTATCAGAATGTACGGTCAACATTTGCCTGCTTTATAAAAATATTTTTTGCTCAGATTTTTTTTAAAAATTTTCTTTTATACTATACTGCTTTTCGGGAAAAATAAATGCGTAACGGCTTCACTAAAAATATCTTCGCCCAACGTGGGGCTCGAACCCACGACCCTGAGATTAAGAGTCTCATGCTCTACCGACTGAGCTAGCCGGGCATATACTATATACTGTGCAAAAAGTTGATATCATTTGTAAGGCCGCTTTTATTCAAATACACAAGACATTTCGTTTACTTTTTTCATAAACCGCAAAATAAGAAATGAGTTTATATTCATGTAAAAAGCAAACCAACTTATAGCAATATTCCTCATTTATTGCGTTAAATTCTTAAAAATGGCGGGAAACATGACACTGGAATAAATCTTTGCCGCTAGCAACCTTTTACGCGGATTTGATGACGTCCTTGAACAAAAACGTAGGAAATCTTGCTACATATAGAACAAGTTTAAAGATATCTTATGTTTTTGGCTTAGCAATGCACTTAGGTTTGCAATGGTTTATATGTGGAATTAGGAATCAGCATTTGTGGGACCGCGTGGCCTAATGGATAAGGCGTCTGACTTCGAATCAGAAGATTGCGAGTTCGAGTCTCGTCGTGGTCGTATAATAATTTTTACATGGTAGCAAAGTGCTATGGAAATTGTGTAACTTTGCACGCAGATAAACAATAAAAACGGTATTTATAAGGAACCCGAGCGTCTTCTTATCAGAATGTACGGTCAACATTTGCCTGCTTTATAAAAATATTTTTGCTCAGATTTTTTTTAAAAATTTTCTTTTATACTATACTGCTATTCGGGAAAAATAAATGCGTAACGGCTTCACTAAAAATATCTTCGCCCAACGTGGGGCTCGAACCCACGACCCTGAGATTAAGAGTCTCATGCTCTACCGACTGAGCTAGCCGGGCATATACTATATACTGTGCAAAAAGTTGATATCATTTGTAAGGCCGCTTTTATTCAAATACACAAGACATTTCGTTTACTTTTTTCATAAACCGCAAAATAAGAAATGAGTTTATATTCATGTAAAAAGCAAACCAACTTATAGCAATATTCCTCATTTATTGCGTGAAATTCTTAAAAATGGCGGGAAACATGACACTGGAATAAATCTTTGCCGCTAGCAACCTTTTACGCGGATTTGATGACGTCCTTGAACAAAAACGTAGGAAATCTTGCTACATATAGAACAAGTTTAAAGATATCTTATGTTTTTGGCTTAGGTAGTACTCCACAATTAGGATTTTTTCACAGTATTGTTTTCGTATGTGGCCCCTGTGAACTTTTTTGTTAAATGAAAATATTGATTCGTTTTGGTCTTAAAACAAGACAAATACAAAATCTGGACCCGTTATATAAAAATTACGATCCACGGTTATTGTTTTAAAGAATAATTTCGAAAAAATCTATACCAATGATCATAAAGCGTCGCTTCCGGCTGTGCATGGTGACCAGCGGATGGGCTTTTATTTAAATGTGCTATTTTTAGATTTTTAAGTTTGCACAATTTTAGCGGAAAAAAGAGCCGGAGTCGGATAGGTTTATTTGGTCTTAAAAGAAAGGACTGTTTTCGGGCTTTCATTTCATACATGTTACGTTTCACCTGAACCGAAGGCTCGACTACTGGCAACGTTCAAAAATAGGACAAAACCCCGATTTTTGCGTATTTTTGTCCCCAAATTTTTGACAAATGTTAAGAGTTGCTAGGGGCAACGAGTACAACAAAGAAACCAAATACGGCACTAAACACGACTAAACATGCCCGGAGTTTGGAACACCACCTAGTTTAAAGCGCAAATAGCAGTTTAAGCGATTACAAGAACCCGGGACAAAATACTCAACATCGAGCACATGCAAAAATGAGCTAAATAAATTAATTATGGAGTACTACCATATGGCATTATTCTCATGAAAATTTTGAGAGTATATCTTGATTTTAGTCCTTGGTTTAATTGTTGAAAATAAAGCTAATATATTTGAGAATTACTTGTTTCAAAAATTTTGGGAAAAATATCAGTTATTAAGCTTTAATGCCCATAGCAACCAAACATGCTTATTTTTGAAAATATCGTCAATAACGTTATATTTTGTACAGCTGGTTATGCTGTATGTAACGCTAACAACGTTAATAATTTCCCCGGAAGAAATAAAAATTACACAATATAGTATATTTCCCCGTATGTAAATCATAAAATTGTAATTTTTAGTCGGCTTGAATAGAAATGCAAGGCAATATAGCTTGCTATGCAAATGTTAAGCAAATTTTGATGATGTGTTTCCATGGACGCCATTATTGCAGATTTTTTCACGGAAATCTTCCAAATTTTCACAAATAAGTTTGATATAGGCTAGAAAATGACTTAAGCACAACAGAATACCAATTTTGTTACGAATATACAAAATTTGATTCAAAACAAACGGGGAAAGAATCTAACGTTATTGCAGGAAAATGTCCAAAAAAGAGCTTGATCAGAAATGGGGTTCCGTCTTTGAGCGTGCGTTACTATGGTAAAACATAAAAAAAAAATCCCAATATCCGGTATTCCTCAAGTGGTTACATACTCAAGAAGAGAAAAATGCAACTCATGTTAAATTTTCAAAAAATGGAAAAGCATTATGGTAGTACTCCACAATTAGGATTTTTTCACAGTATTGTTTTCGTATGTGGCCCCTGTGAACTTTTTTGTTAAATGAAAATATTGATTCGTTTTGGTCTTAAAACAAGACAAATACAAAATCTGGACCCGTTATATAAAAATTACGATCCACGGTTATTGTTTTAAAGAATAATTTCGAAAAAATCTTTACCAATGATCATAAAGCGTCGCTTCCGGCTGTGCATGGTGACCAGCGGATGGGCTTTTATTTAAATGTGCTATTTTTAGATTTTTAAGTTTGCACAATTTTAGCGGAAAAAAGAGCCGAAGTCGGATAGGTTTATTTGGTCTTAAAAGAAAGGACTGTTTTCGGGCTTTCATTTCATACATGTTACGTTTCACCTGAACCGAAGGCTCGACTACTGGCAACGTTCAAAAATAGGACAAAACCCCGATTTTTGCGTATTTTTGTCCCCAAATTTTTGACAAATGTTAAGAGTTGCTAGGGGCAACGAGTACAACAAAGAAACCAAATACGGCACTAAACACGACTAAACATGCCCGGAGTTTGGAACACCACCTAGTTTAAAGCGCAAATAGCAGTTTAAGCGATTACAAGAACCCGGGACAAAATACTCAACATCGAGCACATGCAAAAATGAGCTAAATAAATTAATTATGGAGTACTACCATATGGCATTATTCTCATGAAAATTTTGAGAGTATATCTTGATTTTAGTCCTTGGTTTAATTGTTGAAAATAAAGCTAATATATTTGAGAATTACTTGTTTCAAAAATTTTGGGAAAAATATCAGTTATTAAGCTTTAATGCCCATAGCAACCAAACATGCTTATTTTTGAAAATATCGTCAATAACGTTATATTTTGTACAGCTGGTTATGCTGTATGTAACGCTAACAACGTTAATAATTTCCCCGGAAGAAATAAAAATTACACAATATAGTATATTTCCCCGTATGTAAATCATAAAATTGTAATTTTTAGTCGGCTTGAATAGAAATGCAAGGCATTATAGCTTGCTATGCAAATGTTAAGCAAATTTTGATGATGTGTTTCCATGGACGCCATTATTGCAGATTTTTTCACGGAAATCTTCCAAATTTTCACAAATAAGTTTGATATAGGCTAGAAAATGACTTAAGCACAACAGAATACCAATTTTGTTACGAATATACAAAATTTGATTCAAAACAAACGGGGAAAGAATCTAACGTTATTGCAGGAAAATGTCCAAAAAAGAGCTTGATCAGAAATGGGGTTCCGTCTTTGAGCGTGCGTTACTATGGTAAAACATAAAAAAAAAATCCCAATATCCGGTATTCCTCAAGTGGTTACATACTCAAGAAGAGAAAAATGCAACTCATGTTAAATTTTCAAAAAATGGAAAAGCATTATGGTAGTACTCCACAATTAGGATTTTTTCACAGTATTGTTTTCGTATGTGGCCCCTGTGAACTTTTTTGTTAAATGAAAATATTGATTCGTTTTGGTCTTAAAACAAGACATATACAAAATCTGGACCCGTTATATAAAAATTACGATCCACGGTTATTGTTTTAAAGAATAATTTCGAAAAAATCTTTACCAATGATCATAAAGCGTCGCTTCCGGCTGTGCATGGTGACCAGCGGATGGGCTTTTATTTAAATGTGCTATTTTTAGATTTTTAAGTTTGCACAATTTTAGCGGAAAAAAGAGCCGAAGTCGGATAGGTTTATTTGGTCTTAAAAGAAAGGACTGTTTTCGGGCTTTCATTTCATACATGTTACGTTTCACCTGAACCGAAGGCTCGACTACTGGCAACGTTCAAAAATAGGACAAAACCCCGATTTTTGCGTATTTTTGTCCCCAAATTTTTGACAAATGTTAAGAGTTGCTAGGGGCAACGAGTACAACAAAGAAACCAAATACGGCACTAAACACTACTAAACATGCCCGGAGTTTGGAACACCACCTAGTTTAAAGCGCAAATAGCAGTTTAAGCGATTACAAGAACCCGGGACAAAATACTCAACATCGAGCACATGCAAAAATGAGCTAAATAAATTAATTATGGAGTACTACCTTAGCAATGCACTTAGGTTTGCAATGGTTTATATGTGGAATTAGGAATCAGCATTTGTGGGACCGCGTGGCCTAATGGATAAGGCGTCTGACTTCGAATCAGAAGATTGCGAGTTCGAGTCTCGTCGTGGTCGTATAATAATTTTTACATGGTAGCAAAGTGCTATGGAAATTGTGTAACTTTGCACGCAGATAAACAATAAAAACGGTATTTATAAGGAACCCGAGCGTCTTCTTATCAGAATGTACGGTCAACATTTGCCTGCTTTATAAAAATATTTTTTGCTCAGATTTTTTTTTAAAAATTTTCTTTTATACTATACTGATTTTCGGGAAAAATAAATGCGTAACGGCTTCACTAAAAATATCTTCGCCCAACGTGGGGCTCGAACCCAAGAGTCTCATGCTCTACCGACTGAGCTAGCCGGGCATATACTATATACTGTGCAAAAAGTTGATATCATTTGTAAGGCCGCTTTTATTCAAATACACAAGACATTTCGTTTACTTTTTTCATAAACCGCAAAATAAGAAATGAGTTTATATTCATGTAAAAAGCAAACCAACTTATAGCAATATTCCTCATTTATTGCGTGAAATTCTTAAAAATGGCGGGAAACATGACACTGGAATAAATCTTTGCCGCTAGCAACCTTTTACGCGGATTTGATGACGTCCTTGAACAAAAACGTAGGAAATCTTGCTACATATAGAACAAGTTTAAAGATATCTTATGTTTTTGGCTTAGCAATGCACTTAGGTTTGCAATGGTTTATATGTGGAATTAGGAATCAGCATTTGTGGGACCGCGTGGCCTAATGGATAAGGCGTCTGACTTCGAATCAGAAGATTGCGAGTTCGAGTCTCGTCGTGGTCGTATAATAATTTTTACATGGTAGCAAAGTGCTATGGAAATTGTGTAACTTTGCACGCAGATAAACAATAAAAACGGTATTTATAAGGAACCCGAGCGTCTTCTTATCAGAATGTACGGTCAACATTTGCCTGCTTTATAAAAATATTTTTTGCTCAGATTTTTTTTAAAAATTTTCTTTTATACTATACTGCTATTCGGGAAAAATAAATGCGTAACGGCTTCACTAAAAATATCTTCGCCCAACGTGGGGCTCGAACCCACGACCCTGAGATTAAGAGTCTCATGCTCTACCGACTGAGCTAGCCGGGCATATACTATATACTGTGCAAAAAGTTGATATCATTTGTAAGGCCGCTTTTATTCAAATACACAAGACATTTCGTTTACTTTTTTCATAAACCGCAAAATAAGAAATGAGTTTATATTCATGTAAAAAGCAAACCAACTTATAGCAATATTCCTCATTTATTGCGTGAAATTCTTAAAAATGGCGGGAAACATGACACTGGAATAAATCTTTGCCGCTAGCAACCTTTTACGCGGATTTGATGACGTCCTTGAACAAAAACGTAGGAAATCTTGCTACATATAGAACAAGTTTAAAGATATCTTATGTTTTTGGCTTAGCAATGCACTTAGGTTTGCAATGGTTTATATGTGGAATTAGGAATCAGCATTTGTGGGACCGCGTGGCCTAATGGATAAGGCGTCTGACTTCGAATCAGAAGATTGCGAGTTCGAGTCTCGTCGTGGTCGTATAATAATTTTTACATGGTAGCAAAGTGCTATGGAAATTGTGTAACTTTGCACGCAGATAAACAATAAAAACGGTATTTATAAGGAACCCGAGCGTCTTCTTATCAGAATGTACGGTCAACATTTGCCTGCTTTATAAAAATATTTTTTGCTCAGATTTTTTTTAAAAATTTTCTTTTATACTATACTGCTATTCGGGAAAAATAAATGCGTAACGGCTTCACTAAAAATATCTTCGCCCAACGTGGGGCTCGAACCCACGACCCTGAGATTAAGAGTCTCATGCTCTACCGACTGAGCTAGCCGGGCATATACTATATACTGTGCAAAAAGTTGATATCATTTGTAAGGCCGCTTTTATTCAAATACACAAGACATTTCGTTTACTTTTTTCATAAACCGCAAAATAAGAAATGAGTTTATATTCATGTAAAAAGCAAACCAACTTATAGCAATATTCCTCATTTATTGCGTGAAATTCTTAAAAATGGCGGGAAACATGACACTGGAATAAATCTTTGCCGCTAGCAACCTTTTACGCGGATTTGATGACGTCCTTGAACAAAAACGTAGGAAATCTTGCTACATATAGAACAAGTTTAAAGATATCTTATGTTTTTGGCTTAGCAATGCACTTAGGTTTGCAATGGTTTATATGTGGAATTAGGAATCAGCAGTTGTGGGACCGCGTGGCCTAATGGATAAGGCGTCTGACTTCGAATCAGAAGATTGCGAGTTCGAGTCTCGTCGTGGTCGTATAATAATTTTTACATGGTAGCAAAGTGCTATGGAAATTGTGTAACTTTGCACGCAGATAAACAATAAAAACGGTATTTATAAGGAACCCGAGCGTCTTCTTATCAGAATGTACGGTCAACATTTGCCTGCTTTATAAAAATATTTTTTGCTCAGATTTTTTTTAAAAATTTTCTTTTATACTATACTGCTATTCGGGAAAAATAAATGCGTAACGGCTTCACTAAAAATATCTTCGCCCAACGTGGGGCTCGAACCCACGACCCTGAGATTAAGAGTCTCATGCTCTACCGACTGAGCTAGCCGGGCATATACTATATACTGTGCAAAAAGTTGATATCATTTGTAAGGCCGCTTTTATTCAAATACACAAGACATTTCGTTTACTTTTTTCATAAACCGCAAAATAAGAAATGAGTTTATATTCATGTAAAAAGCAAACCAACTTATAGCAATATTCCTCATTTATTGCGTGAAATTCTTAAAAATGGCGGGAAACATGACACTGGAATAAATCTTTGCCGCTAGCAACCTTTTACGCGGATTTGATGACGTCCTTGAACAAAAACGTAGGAAATCTTGCTACATATAGAACAAGTTTAAAGATATCTTATGTTTTTGGCTTAGGTAGTACTCCACAATTAGGATTTTTTCACAGTATTGTTTTCGTATGTGGCCCCTGTGAACTTTTTTGTTAAATGAAAATATTGATTCGTTTTGGTCTTAAAACAAGACAAATACAAAATCTGGACCCGTTATATAAAAATTACGATCCACGGTTATTGTTTTAAAGAATAATTTCGAAAAAATCTATACCAATGATCATAAAGCGTCGCTTCCGGCTGTGCATGGTGACCAGCGGATGGGCTTTTATTTAAATGTGCTATTTTTAGATTTTTAAGTTTGCACAATTTTAGCGGAAAAAAGAGCCGAAGTCGGATAGGTTTATTTGGTCTTAAAAGAAAGGACTGTTTTCGGGCTTTCATTTCATACATGTTACGTTTCACCTGAACCGAAGGCTCGACTACTGGCAACGTTCAAAAATAGGACAAAACCCCGATTTTTGCGTATTTTTGTCCCCAAATTTTTGACAAATGTTAAGAGTTGCTAGGGGCAACGAGTACAACAAAGAAACCAAATACGGCACTAAACACGACTAAACATGCCCGGAGTTTGGAACACCACCTAGTTTAAAGCGCAAATAGCAGTTTAAGCGATTACAAGAACCCGGGACAAAATACTCAACATCGAGCACATGCAAAAATGAGCTAAATAAATTAATTATGGAGTACTACCATATGGCATTATTCTCATGAAAATTTTGAGAGTATATCTTGATTTTAGTCCTTGGTTTAATTGTTGAAAATAAAGCTAATATATTTGAGAATTACTTGTTTCAAAAATTTTGGGAAAAATATCAGTTATTAAGCTTTAATGCCCATAGCAACCAAACATGCTTATTTTTGAAAATATCGTCAATAACGTTATATTTTGTACAGCTGGTTATGCTGTATGTAACGCTAACAACGTTAATAATTTCCCCGGAAGAAATAAAAATTACACAATATAGTATATTTCCCCGTATGTAAATCATAAAATTGTAATTTTTAGTCGGCTTGAATAGAAATGCAAGGCATTATAGCTTGCTATGCAAATGTTAAGCAAATTTTGATGATGTGTTTCCATGGACGCCATTATTGCAGATTTTTTCACGGAAATCTTCCAAATTTTCACAAATAAGTTTGATATAGGCTAGAAAATGACTTAAGCACAACAGAATACCAATTTTGTTACGAATATACAAAATTTGATTCAAAACAAACGGGGAAAGAATCTAACGTTATTGCAGGAAAATGTCCAAAAAAGAGCTTGATCAGAAATGGGGTTCCGTCTTTGAGCGTGCGTTACTATGGTAAAACATAAAAAAAAAATCCCAATATCCGGTATTCCTCAAGTGGTTACATACTCAAGAAGAGAAAAATGCAACTCATGTTAAATTTTCAAAAAATGGAAAAGCATTATGGTAGTACTCCACAATTAGGATTTTTTCACAGTATTGTTTTCGTATGTGGCCCCTGTGAACTTTTTTGTTAAATGAAAATATTGATTCGTTTTGGTCTTAAAACAAGACAAATACAAAATCTGGACCCGTTATATAAAAATTACGATCCACGGTTATTGTTTTAAAGAATAATTTCGAAAAAATCTATAGCAATGATCATAAAGCGTCGCTTCCGGCTGTGCATGGTGACCAGCGGATGGGCTTTTATTTAAATGTGCTATTTTTAGATTTTTAAGTTTGCACAATTTTAGCGGAAAAAAGAGCCGAAGTCGGATAGGTTTATTTGGTCTTAAAAGAAAGGACTGTTTTCGGGCTTTCATTTCATACATGTTACGTTTCACCTGAACCGAAGGCTCGACTACTGGCAACGTTCAAAAATAGGACAAAACCCCGATTTTTGCGTATTTTTGTCCCCAAATTTTTGACAAATGTTAAGAGTTGCTAGGGGCAACGAGTACAACAAAGAAACCAAATACGGCACTAAACACGACTAAACATGCCCGGAGTTTGGAACACCACCTAGTTTAAAGCGCAAATAGCAGTTTAAGCGATTACAAGAACCCGGGACAAAATACTCAACATCGAGCACATGCAAAAATGAGCTAAATAAATTAATTATGGAGTACTACCATATGGCATTATTCTCATGAAAATTTTGAGAGTATATCTTGATTTTAGTCCTTGGTTTAATTGTTGAAAATAAAGCTAATATATTTGAGAATTACTTGTTTCAAAAATTTTGGGAAAAATATCAGTTATTAAGCTTTAATGCCCATAGCAACCAAACATGCTTATTTTTGAAAATATCGTCAATAACGTTATATTTTGTACAGCTGGTTATGCTGTATGTAACGCTAACAACGTTAATAATTTCCCCGGAAGAAATAAAAATTACACAATATAGTATATTTCCCCGTATGTAAATCATAAAATTGTAATTTTTAGTCGGCTTGAATAGAAATGCAAGGCATTATAGCTTGCTATGCAAATGTTAAGCAAATTTTGATGATGTGTTTCCATGGACGCCATTATTGCAGATTTTTTCACGGAAATCTTCCAAATTTTCACAAATAAGTTTGATATAGGCTAGAAAATGACTTAAGCACAACAGAATACCAATTTTGTTACGAATATACAAAATTTGATTCAAAACAAACGGGGAAAGAATCTAACGTTATTGCAGGAAAATGTCCAAAAAAGAGCTTGATCAGAAATGGGGTTCCGTCTTTGAGCGTGCGTTACTATGGTAAAACATAAAAAAAAATCCCAATATCCGGTATTCCTCAAGTGGTTACATACTCAAGAAGAGAAAAATGCAACTCATGTTAAATTTTCAAAAAATGGAAAAGCATTATGGTAGTACTCCACAATTAGGATTTTTTCACAGTATTGTTTTCGTATGTGGCCCCTGTGAACTTTTTTGTTAAATGAAAATATTGATTCGTTTTGGTCTTAAAACAAGACAAATACAAAATCTGGACCCGTTATATAAAAATTACGATCCACGGTTATTGTTTTAAAGAATAATTTCGAAAAAATCTATACCAATGATCATAAAGCGTCGCTTCCGGCTGTGCATGGTGACCAGCGGATGGGCTTTTATTTAAATGTGCTATTTTTAGATTTTTAAGTTTGCACAATTTTAGCGGAAAAAAGAGCCGAAGTCGGATAGGTTTATTTGGTCTTAAAAGAAAGGACTGTTTTCGGGCTTTCATTTCATACATGTTACGTTTCACCTGAACCGAAGGCTCGACTACTGGCAACGTTCAAAAATAGGACAAAACCCCGATTTTTGCGTATTTTTGTCCCCAAATTTTTGACAAATGTTAAGAGTTGCTAGGGGCAACGAGTACAACAAAGAAACCAAATACGGCACTAAACACGACTAAACATGCCCGGAGTTTGGAACACCACCTAGTTTAAAGCGCAAATAGCAGTTTAAGCGATTACAAGAACCCGGGACAAAATACTCAACATCGAGCACATGCAAAAATGAGCTAAATAAATTAATTATGGAGTACTACCATATGGCATTATTCTCATGAAAATTTTGAGAGTATATCTTGATTTTAGTCCTTGGTTTAATTGTTGAAAATAAAGCTAATATATTTGAGAATTACTTGTTTCAAAAATTTTGGGAAAAATATCAGTTATTAAGCTTTAATGCCCATAGCAACCAAACATGCTTATTTTTGAAAATATCGTCAATAACGTTATATTTTGTACAGCTGGTTATGCTGTATGTAACGCTAACAACGTTAATAATTTCCCCGGAAGAAATAAAAATTACACAATATAGTATATTTCCCCGTATGTAAATCATAAAATTGTAATTTTTAGTCGGCTTGAATAGAAATGCAAGGCATTATAGCTTGCTATGCAAATGTTAAGCAAATTTTGATGATGTGTTTCCATGGACGCCATTATTGCAGATTTTTTCACGGAAATCTTCCAAATTTTCACAAATAAGTTTGATATAGGCTAGAAAATGACTTAAGCACAACAGAATACCAATTTTGTTACGAATATACAAAATTTGATTCAAAACAAACGGGGAAAGAATCTAACGTTATTGCAGGAAAATGTCCAAAAAAGAGCTTGATCAGAAATGGGGTTCCGTCTTTGAGCGTGCGTTACTATGGTAAAACATAAAAAAAAAATCCCAATATCCGGTATTCCTCAAGTGGTTACATACTCAAGAAGAGAAAAATGCAACTCATGTTAAATTTTCAAAAAATGGAAAAGCATTATGGTAGTACTCCACAATTAGGATTTTTTCACAGTATTGTTTTCGTATGTGGCCCCTGTGAACTTTTTTGTTAAATGAAAATATTGATTCGTTTTGGTCTTAAAACAAGACAAATACAAAATCTGGACCCGTTATATAAAAATTACGATCCACGGTTATTGTTTTAAAGAATAATTTCGAAAAAATCTATAGCAATGATCATAAAGCGTCGCTTCCGGCTGTGCATGGTGACCAGCGGATGGGCTTTTATTTAAATGTGCTATTTTTAGATTTTTAAGTTTGCACAATTTTAGCGGAAAAAAGAGCCGAAGTCGGATAGGTTTATTTGGTCTTAAAAGAAAGGACTGTTTTCGGGCTTTCATTTCATACATGTTACGTTTCACCTGAACCGAAGGCTCGACTACTGGCAACGTTCAAAAATAGGACAAAACCCCGATTTTTGCGTATTTTTGTCCCCAAATTTTTGACAAATGTTAAGAGTTGCTAGGGGCAACGAGTACAACAAAGAAACCAAATACGGCACTAAACACGACTAAACATGCCCGGAGTTTGGAACACCACCTAGTTTAAAGCGCAAATAGCAGTTTAAGCGATTACAAGAACCCGGGACAAAATACTCAACATCGAGCACATGCAAAAATGAGCTAAATAAATTAATTATGGAGTACTACCATATGGCATTATTCTCATGAAAATTTTGAGAGTATATCTTGATTTTAGTCCTTGGTTTAATTGTTGAAAATAAAGCTAATATATTTGAGAATTACTTGTTTCAAAAATTTTGGGAAAAATATCAGTTATTAAGCTTTAATGCCCATAGCAACCAAACATGCTTATTTTTGAAAATATCGTCAATAACGTTATATTTTGTACAGCTGGTTATGCTGTATGTAACGCTAACAACGTTAATAATTTCCCCGGAAGAAATAAAAATTACACAATATAGTATATTTCCCCGTATGTAAATCATAAAATTGTAATTTTTAGTCGGCTTGAATAGAAATGCAAGGCATTATAGCTTGCTATGCAAATGTTAAGCAAATTTTGATGATGTGTTTCCATGGACGCCATTATTGCAGATTTTTTCACGGAAATCTTCCAAATTTTCACAAATAAGTTTGATATAGGCTAGAAAATGACTTAAGCACAACAGAATACCAATTTTGTTACGAATATACAAAATTTGATTCAAAACAAACGGGGAAAGAATCTAACGTTATTGCAGGAAAATGTCCAAAAAAGAGCTTGATCAGAAATGGGGTTCCGTCTTTGAGCGTGCGTTACTATGGTAAAACATAAAAAAAAATCCCAATATCCGGTATTCCTCAAGTGGTTACATACTCAAGAAGAGAAAAATGCAACTCATGTTAAATTTTCAAAAAATGGAAAAGCATTATGGTAGTACTCCACAATTAGGATTTTTTCACAGTATTGTTTTCGTATGTGGCCCCTGTGAACTTTTTTGTTAAATGAAAATATTGATTCGTTTTGGTCTTAAAACAAGACAAATACAAAATCTGGACCCGTTATATAAAAATTACGATCCACGGTTATTGTTTTAAAGAATAATTTCGAAAAAATCTATAGCAATGATCATAAAGCGTCGCTTCCGGCTGTGCATGGTGACCAGCGGATGGGCTTTTATTTAAATGTGCTATTTTTAGATTTTTAAGTTTGCACAATTTTAGCGGAAAAAAGAGCCGAAGTCGGATAGGTTTATTTGGTCTTAAAAGAAAGGACTGTTTTCGGGCTTTCATTTCATACATGTTACGTTTCACCTGAACCGAAGGCTCGACTACTGGCAACGTTCAAAAATAGGACAAAACCCCGATTTTTGCGTATTTTTGTCCCCAAATTTTTGACAAATGTTAAGAGTTGCTAGGGGCAACGAGTACAACAAAGAAACCAAATACGGCACTAAACACGACTAAACATGCCCGGAGTTTGGAACACCACCTAGTTTAAAGCGCAAATAGCAGTTTAAGCGATTACAAGAACCCGGGACAAAATACTCAACATCGAGCACATGCAAAAATGAGCTAAATAAATTAATTATGGAGTACTACCATATGGCATTATTCTCATGAAAATTTTGAGAGTATATCTTGATTTTAGTCCTTGGTTTAATTGTTGAAAATAAAGCTAATATATTTGAGAATTACTTGTTTCAAAAATTTTGGGAAAAATATCAGTTATTAAGCTTTAATGCCCATAGCAACCAAACATGCTTATTTTTGAAAATATCGTCAATAACGTTATATTTTGTACAGCTGGTTATGCTGTATGTAACGCTAACAACGTTAATAATTTCCCCGGAAGAAATAAAAATTACACAATATAGTATATTTCCCCGTATGTAAATCATAAAATTGTAATTTTTAGTCGGCTTGAATAGAAATGCAAGGCATTATAGCTTGCTATGCAAATGTTAAGCAAATTTTGATGATGTGTTTCCATGGACGCCATTATTGCAGATTTTTTCACGGAAATCTTCCAAATTTTCACAAATAAGTTTGATATAGGCTAGAAAATGACTTAAGCACAACAGAATACCAATTTTGTTACGAATATACAAAATTTGATTCAAAACAAACGGGGAAAGAATCTAACGTTATTGCAGGAAAATGTCCAAAAAAGAGCTTGATCAGAAATGGGGTTCCGTCTTTGAGCGTGCGTTACTATGGTAAAACATAAAAAAAAAATCCCAATATCCGGTATTCCTCAAGTGGTTACATACTCAAGAAGAGAAAAATGCAACTCATGTTAAATTTTCAAAAAATGGAAAAGCATTATGGTAGTACTCCACAATTAGGATTTTTTCACAGTATTGTTTTCGTATGTGGCCCCTGTGAACTTTTTTGTTAAATGAAAATATTGATTCGTTTTGGTCTTAAAACAAGACAAATACAAAATCTGGACCCGTTATATAAAAATTACGATCCACGGTTATTGTTTTAAAGAATAATTTCGAAAAAATCTATACCAATGATCATAAAGCGTCGCTTCCGGCTGTGCATGGTGACCAGCGGATGGGCTTTTATTTAAATGTGCTATTTTTAGATTTTTAAGTTTGCACAATTTTAGCGGAAAAAAGAGCCGAAGTCGGATAGGTTTATTTGGTCTTAAAAGAAAGGACTGTTTTCGGGCTTTCATTTCATACATGTTACGTTTCACCTGAACCGAAGGCTCGACTACTGGCAACGTTCAAAAATAGGACAAAACCCCGATTTTTGCGTATTTTTGTCCCCAAATTTTTGACAAATGTTAAGAGTTGCTAGGGGCAACGAGTACAACAAAGAAACCAAATACGGCACTAAACACGACTAAACATGCCCGGAGTTTGGAACACCACCTAGTTTAAAGCGCAAATAGCAGTTTAAGCGATTACAAGAACCCGGGACAAAATACTCAACATCGAGCACATGCAAAAATGAGCTAAATAAATTAATTATGGAGTACTACCATATGGCATTATTCTCATGAAAATTTTGAGAGTATATCTTGATTTTAGTCCTTGGTTTAATTGTTGAAAATAAAGCTAATATATTTGAGAATTACTTGTTTCAAAAATTTTGGGAAAAATATCAGTTATTAAGCTTTAATGCCCATAGCAACCAAACATGCTTATTTTTGAAAATATCGTCAATAACGTTATATTTTGTACAGCTGGTTATGCTGTATGTAACGCTAACAACGTTAATAATTTCCCCGGAAGAAATAAAAATTACACAATATAGTATATTTCCCCGTATGTAAATCATAAAATTGTAATTTTTAGTCGGCTTGAATAGAAATGCAAGGCATTATAGCTGGCTATGCAAATGTTAAGCAAATTTTGATGATGTGTTTCCATGGACGCCATTATTGCAGATTTTTTCACGGAAATCTTCCAAATTTTCACAAATAAGTTTGATATAGGCTAGAAAATGACTTAAGCACAACAGAATACCAATTTTGTTACGAATATACAAAATTTGATTCAAAACAAACGGGGAAAGAATCTAACGTTATTGCAGGAAAATGTCCAAAAAAGAGCTTGATCAGAAATGGGGTTCCGTCTTTGAGCGTGCGTTACTATGGTAAAACATAAAAAAAAAATCCCAATATCCGGTATTCCTCAAGTGGTTACATACTCAAGAAGAGAAAAATGCAACTCATGTTAAATTTTCAAAAAATGGAAAAGCATTATGGTAGTACTCCACAATTAGGATTTTTTCACAGTATTGTTTTCGTATGTGGCCCCTGTGAACTTTTTTGTTAAATGAAAATATTGATTCGTTTTGGTCTTAAAACAAGACAAATACAAAATCTGGACCCGTTATATAAAAATTACGATCCACGGTTATTGTTTTAAAGAATAATTTCGAAAAAATCTATACCAATGATCATAAAGCGTCGCTTCCGGCTGTGCATGGTGACCAGCGGATGGGCTTTTATTTAAATGTGCTATTTTTAGATTTTTAAGTTTGCACAATTTTAGCGGAAAAAAGAGCCGAAGTCGGATAGGTTTATTTGGTCTTAAAAGAAAGGACTGTTTTCGGGCTTTCATTTCATACATGTTACGTTTCACCTGAACCGAAGGCTCGACTACTGGCAACGTTCAAAAATAGGACAAAACCCCGATTTTTGCGTATTTTTGTCCCCAAATTTTTGACAAATGTTAAGAGTTGCTAGGGGCAACGAGTACAACAAAGAAACCAAATACGGCACTAAACACGACTAAACATGCCCGGAGTTTGGAACACCACCTAGTTTAAAGCGCAAATAGCAGTTTAAGCGATTACAAGAACCCGGGACAAAATACTCAACATCGAGCACATGCAAAAATGAGCTAAATAAATTAATTATGGAGTACTACCATATGGCATTATTCTCATGAAAATTTTGAGAGTATATCTTGATTTTAGTCCTTGGTTTAATTGTTGAAAATAAAGCTAATATATTTGAGAATTACTTGTTTCAAAAATTTTGGGAAAAATATCAGTTATTAAGCTTTAATGCCCATAGCAACCAAACATGCTTATTTTTGAAAATATCGTCAATAACGTTATATTTTGTACAGCTGGTTATGCTGTATGTAACGCTAACAACGTTAATAATTTCCCCGGAAGAAATAAAAATTACACAATATAGTATATTTCCCCGTATGTAAATCATAAAATTGTAATTTTTAGTCGGCTTGAATAGAAATGCAAGGCATTATAGCTTGCTATGCAAATGTTAAGCAAATTTTGATGATGTGTTTCCATGGACGCCATTATTGCAGATTTTTTCACGGAAATCTTCCAAATTTTCACAAATAAGTTTGATATAGGCTAGAAAATGACTTAAGCACAACAGAATACCAATTTTGTTACGAATATACAAAATTTGATTCAAAACAAACGGGGAAAGAATCTAACGTTATTGCAGGAAAATGTCCAAAAAAGAGCTTGATCAGAAATGGGGTTCCGTCTTTGAGCGTGCGTTACTATGGTAAAACATAAAAAAAAAAATCCCAATATCCGGTATTCCTCAAGTGGTTACATACTCAAGAAGAGAAAAATGCAACTCATGTTAAATTTTCAAAAAATGGAAAAGCATTATGGTAGTACTCCACAATTAGGATTTTTTCACAGTATTGTTTTCGTATGTGGCCCCTGTGAACTTTTTTGTTAAATGAAAATATTGATTCGTTTTGGTCTTAAAACAAGACAAATACAAAATCTGGACCCGTTATATAAAAATTACGATCCACGGTTATTGTTTTAAAGAATAATTTCGAAAAAATCTATACCAATGATCATAAAGCGTCGCTTCCGGCTGTGCATGGTGACCAGCGGATGGGCTTTTATTTAAATGTGCTATTTTTAGATTTTTAAGTTTGCACAATTTTAGCGGAAAAAAGAGCCGAAGTCGGATAGGTTTATTTGGTCTTAAAAGAAAGGACTGTTTTCGGGCTTTCATTTCATACATGTTACGTTTCACCTGAACCGAAGGCTCGACTACTGGCAACGTTCAAAAATAGGACAAAACCCCGATTTTTGCGTATTTTTGTCCCCAAATTTTTGACAAATGTTAAGAGTTGCTAGGGGCAACGAGTACAACAAAGAAACCAAATACGGCACTAAACACGACTAAACATGCCCGGAGTTTGGAACACCACCTAGTTTAAAGCGCAAATAGCAGTTTAAGCGATTACAAGAACCCGGGACAAAATACTCAACATCGAGCACATGCAAAAATGAGCTAAATAAATTAATTATGGAGTACTACCATATGGCATTATTCTCATGAAAATTTTGAGAGTATATCTTGATTTTAGTCCTTGGTTTAATTGTTGAAAATAAAGCTAATATATTTGAGAATTACTTGTTTCAAAAATTTTGGGAAAAATATCAGTTATTAAGCTTTAATGCCCATAGCAACCAAACATGCTTATTTTTGAAAATATCGTCAATAACGTTATATTTTGTACAGCTGGTTATGCTGTATGTAACGCTAACAACGTTAATAATTTCCCCGGAAGAAATAAAAATTACACAATATAGTATATTTCCCCGTATGTAAATCATAAAATTGTAATTTTTAGTCGGCTTGAATAGAAATGCAAGGCATTATAGCTTGCTATGCAAATGTTAAGCAAATTTTGATGATGTGTTTCCATGGACGCCATTATTGCAGATTTTTTCACGGAAATCTTCCAAATTTTCACAAATAAGTTTGATATAGGCTAGAAAATGACTTAAGCACAACAGAATACCAATTTTGTTACGAATATACAAAATTTGATTCAAAACAAACGGGGAAAGAATCTAACGTTATTGCAGGAAAATGTCCAAAAAAGAGCTTGATCAGAAATGGGGTTCCGTCTTTGAGCGTGCGTTACTATGGTAAAACATAAAAAAAAACTCCCAATATCCGGTATTCCTCAAGTGGTTACATACTCAAGAAGAGAAAAATGCAACTCATGTTAAATTTTCAAAAAATGGAAAAGCATTATGGTAGTACTCCACAATTAGGATTTTTTCACAGTATTGTTTTCGTATGTGGCCCCTGTGAACTTTTTTGTTAAATGAAAATATTGATTCGTTTTGGTCTTAAAACAAGACAAATACAAAATCTGGACCCGTTATATAAAAATTACGATCCACGGTTATTGTTTTAAAGAATAATTTCGAAAAAATCTTTACCAATGATCATAAAGCGTCGCTTCCGGCTGTGCATGGTGACCAGCGGATGGGCTTTTATTTAAATGTGCTATTTTTAGATTTTTAAGTTTGCACAATTTTAGCGGAAAAAAGAGCCGAAGTCGGATAGGTTTATTTGGTCTTAAAAGAAAGGACTGTTTTCGGGCTTTCATTTCATACATGTTACGTTTCACCTGAACCGAAGGCTCGACTACTGGCAACGTTCAAAAATAGGACAAAACCCCGATTTTTGCGTATTTTTGTCCCCAAATTTTTGACAAATGTTAAGAGTTGCTAGGGGCAACGAGTACAACAAAGAAACCAAATACGGCACTAAACACGACTAAACATGCCCGGAGTTTGGAACACCACCTAGTTTAAAGCGCAAATAGCAGTTTAAGCGATTACAAGAACCCGGGACAAAATACTCAACATCGAGCACATGCAAAAATGAGCTAAATAAATTAATTATGGAGTACTACCTTAGCAATGCACTTAGGTTTGCAATGGTTTATATGTGGAATTAGGAATCAGCATTTGTGGGACCGCGTGGCCTAATGGATAAGGCGTCTGACTTCGAATCAGAAGATTGCGAGTTCGAGTCTCGTCGTGGTCGTATAATAATTTTTACATGGTAGCAAAGTGCTATGGAAATTGTGTAACTTTGCACGCAGATAAACAATAAAAACGGTATTTATAAGGAACCCGAGCGTCTTCTTATCAGAATGTACGGTCAACATTTGCCTGCTTTATAAAAATATTTTTTGCTCAGATTTTTTTTAAAAATTTTCTTTTATACTATACTGCTATTCGGGAAAAATAAATGCGTAACGGCTTCACTAAAAATATCTTCGCCCAACGTGGGGCTCGAACCCACGACCCTGAGATTAAGAGTCTCATGCTCTACCGACTGAGCTAGCCGGGCATATACTATATACTGTGCAAAAAGTTGATATCATTTGTAAGGCCGCTTTTATTCAAATACACAAGACATTTCGTTTACTTTTTTCATAAACCGCAAAATAAGAAATGAGTTTATATTCATGTAAAAAGCAAACCAACTTATAGCAATATTCCTCATTTATTGCGTGAAATTCTTAAAAATGGCGGGAAACATGACACTGGAATAAATCTTTGCCGCTAGCAACCTTTTACGCGGATTTGATGACGTCCTTGAACAAAAACGTAGGAAATCTTGCTACATATAGAACAAGTTTAAAGATATCTTATGTTTTTGGCTTAGGTAGTACTCCACAATTAGGATTTTTTCACAGTATTGTTTTCGTATGTGGCCCCTGTGAACTTTTTTGTTAAATGAAAATATTGATTCGTTTTGGTCTTAAAACAAGACAAATACAAAATCTGGACCCGTTATATAAAAATTACGATCCACGGTTATTGTTTTAAAGAATAATTTCGAAAAAATCTATACCAATGATCATAAAGCGTCGCTTCCGGCTGTGCATGGTGACCAGCGGATGGGCTTTTATTTAAATGTGCTATTTTTAGATTTTTAAGTTTGCACAATTTTAGCGGAAAAAAGAGCCGAAGTCGGATAGGTTTATTTGGTCTTAAAAGAAAGGACTGTTTTCGGGCTTTCATTTCATACATGTTACGTTTCACCTGAACCGAAGGCTCGACTACTGGCAACGTTCAAAAATAGGACAAAACCCCGATTTTTGCGTATTTTTGTCCCCAAATTTTTGACAAATGTTAAGAGTTGCTAGGGGCAACGAGTACAACAAAGAAACCAAATACGGCACTAAACACGACTAAACATGCCCGGAGTTTGGAACACCACCTAGTTTAAAGCGCAAATAGCAGTTTAAGCGATTACAAGAACCCGGGACAAAATACTCAACATCGAGCACATGCAAAAATGAGCTAAATAAATTAATTATGGAGTACTACCTTAGCAATGCACTTAGGTTTGCAATGGTTTATATGTGGAATTAGGAATCAGCATTTGTGGGACCGCGTGGCCTAATGGATAAGGCGTCTGACTTCGAATCAGAAGATTGCGAGTTCGAGTCTCGTCGTGGTCGTATAATAATTTTTACATGGTAGCAAAGTGCTATGGAAATTGTGTAACTTTGCACGCAGATAAACAATAAAAACGGTATTTATAAGGAACCCGAGCGTCTTCTTATCAGAATGTACGGTCAACATTTGCCTGCTTTATAAAAATATTTTTTGCTCAGATTTTTTTTAAAAATTTTCTTTTATACTATACTGCTATTCGGGAAAAATAAATGCGTAACGGCTTCACTAAAAATATCTTCGCCCAACGTGGGGCTCGAACCCACGACCCTGAGATTAAGAGTCTCATGCTCTACCGACTGAGCTAGCCGGGCATATACTATATACTGTGCAAAAAGTTGATATCATTTGTAAGGCCGCTTTTATTCAAATACACAAGACATTTCGTTTACTTTTTTCATAAACCGCAAAATAAGAAATGAGTTTATATTCATGTAAAAAGCAAACCAACTTATAGCAATATTCCTCATTTATTGCGTGAAATTCTTAAAAATGGCGGGAAACATGACACTGGAATAAATCTTTGCCGCTAGCAACCTTTTACGCGGATTTGATGACGTCCTTGAACAAAAACGTAGGAAATCTTGCTACATATAGAACAAGTTTAAAGATATCTTATGTTTTTGGCTTAGGTAGTACTCCACAATTAGGATTTTTTCACAGTATTGTTTTCGTATGTGGCCCCTGTGAACTTTTTTGTTAAATGAAAATATTGATTCGTTTTGGTCTTAAAACAAGACAAATACAAAATCTGGACCCGTTATATAAAAATTACGATCCACGGTTATTGTTTTAAAGAATAATTTCGAAAAAATCTATACCAATGATCATAAAGCGTCGCTTCCGGCTGTGCATGGTGACCAGCGGATGGGCTTTTATTTAAATGTGCTATTTTTAGATTTTTAAGTTTGCACAATTTTAGCGGAAAAAAGAGCCGAAGTCGGATAGGTTTATTTGGTCTTAAAAGAAAGGACTGTTTTCGGGCTTTCATTTCATACATGTTACGTTTCACCTGAACCGAAGGCTCGACTACTGGCAACGTTCAAAAATAGGACAAAACCCCGATTTTTGCGTATTTTTGTCCCCAAATTTTTGACAAATGTTAAGAGTTGCTAGGGGCAACGAGTACAACAAAGAAACCAAATACGGCACTAAACACGACTAAACATGCCCGGAGTTTGGAACACCACCTAGTTTAAAGCGCAAATAGCAGTTTAAGCGATTACAAGAACCCGGGACAAAATACTCAACATCGAGCACATGCAAAAATGAGCTAAATAAATTAATTATGGAGTACTACCTTAGCAATGCACTTAGGTTTGCAATGGTTTATATGTGGAATTAGGAATCAGCATTTGTGGGACCGCGTGGCCTAATGGATAAGGCGTCTGACTTCGAATCAGAAGATTGCGAGTTCGAGTCTCGTCGTGGTCGTATAATAATTTTTACATGGTAGCAAAGTGCTATGGAAATTGTGTAACTTTGCACGCAGATAAACAATAAAAACGGTATTTATAAGGAACCCGAGCGTCTTCTTATCAGAATGTACGGTCAACATTTGCCTGCTTTATAAAAATATTTTTTGCTCAGATTTTTTTTAAAAATTTTCTTTTATACTATACTGCTATTCGGGAAAAATAAATGCGTAACGGCTTCACTAAAAATATCTTCGCCCAACGTGGGGCTCGAACCCACGACCCTGAGATTAAGAGTCTCATGCTCTACCGACTGAGCTAGCCGGGCATATACTATATACTGTGCAAAAAGTTGATATCATTTGTAAGGCCGCTTTTATTCAAATACACAAGACATTTCGTTTACTTTTTTCATAAACCGCAAAATAAGAAATGAGTTTATATTCATGTAAAAAGCAAACCAACTTATAGCAATATTCCTCATTTATTGCGTGAAATTCTTAAAAATGGCGGGAAACATGACACTGGAATAAATCTTTGCCGCTAGCAACCTTTTACGCGGATTTGATGACGTCCTTGAACAAAAACGTAGGAAATCTTGCTACATATAGAACAAGTTTAAAGATATCTTATGTTTTTGGCTTAGGTAGTACTCCACAATTAGGATTTTTTCACAGTATTGTTTTCGTATGTGGCCCCTGTGAACTTTTTTGTTAAATGAAAATATTGATTCGTTTTGGTCTTAAAACAAGACAAATACAAAATCTGGACCCGTTATATAAAAATTACGATCCACGGTTATTGTTTTAAAGAATAATTTCGAAAAAATCTATACCAATGATCATAAAGCGTCGCTTCCGGCTGTGCATGGTGACCAGCGGATGGGCTTTTATTTAAATGTGCTATTTTTAGATTTTTAAGTTTGCACAATTTTAGCGGAAAAAAGAGCCGAAGTCGGATAGGTTTATTTGGTCTTAAAAGAAAGGACTGTTTTCGGGCTTTCATTTCATACATGTTACGTTTCACCTGAACCGAAGGCTCGACTACTGGCAACGTTCAAAAATAGGACAAAACCCCGATTTTTGCGTATTTTTGTCCCCAAATTTTTGACAAATGTTAAGAGTTGCTAGGGGCAACGAGTACAACAAAGAAACCAAATACGGCACTAAACACGACTAAACATGCCCGGAGTTTGGAACACCACCTAGTTTAAAGCGCAAATAGCAGTTTAAGCGATTACAAGAACCCGGGACAAAATACTCAACATCGAGCACATGCAAAAATGAGCTAAATAAATTAATTATGGAGTACTACCTTAGCAATGCACTTAGGTTTGCAATGGTTTATATGTGGAATTAGGAATCAGCATTTGTGGGACCGCGTGGCCTAATGGATAAGGCGTCTGACTTCGAATCAGAAGATTGCGAGTTCGAGTCTCGTCGTGGTCGTATAATAATTTTTACATGGTAGCAAAGTGCTATGGAAATTGTGTAACTTTGCACGCAGATAAACAATAAAAACGGTATTTATAAGGAACCCGAGCGTCTTCTTATCAGAATGTACGGTCAACATTTGCCTGCTTTATAAAAATATTTTTTGCTCAGATTTTTTTTAAAAATTTTCTTTTATACTATACTGCTATTCGGGAAAAATAAATGCGTAACGGCTTCACTAAAAATATCTTCGCCCAACGTGGGGCTCGAACCCACGACCCTGAGATTAAGAGTCTCATGCTCTACCGACTGAGCTAGCCGGGCATATACTATATACTGTGCAAAAAGTTGATATCATTTGTAAGGCCGCTTTTATTCAAATACACAAGACATTTCGTTTACTTTTTTCATAAACCGCAAAATAAGAAATGAGTTTATATTCATGTAAAAAGCAAACCAACTTATAGCAATATTCCTCATTTATTGCGTGAAATTCTTAAAAATGGCGGGAAACATGACACTGGAATAAATCTTTGCCGCTAGCAACCTTTTACGCGGATTTGATGACGTCCTTGAACAAAAACGTAGGAAATCTTGCTACATATAGAACAAGTTTAAAGATATCTTATGTTTTTGGCTTAGGTAGTACTCCACAATTAGGATTTTTTCACAGTATTGTTTTCGTATGTGGCCCCTGTGAACTTTTTTGTTAAATGAAAATATTGATTCGTTTTGGTCTTAAAACAAGACAAATACAAAATCTGGACCCGTTATATAAAAATTACGATCCACGGTTATTGTTTTAAAGAATAATTTCGAAAAAATCTATACCAATGATCATAAAGCGTCGCTTCCGGCTGTGCATGGTGACCAGCGGATGGGCTTTTATTTAAATGTGCTATTTTTAGATTTTTAAGTTTGCACAATTTTAGCGGAAAAAAGAGCCGAAGTCGGATAGGTTTATTTGGTCTTAAAAGAAAGGACTGTTTTCGGGCTTTCATTTCATACATGTTACGTTTCACCTGAACCGAAGGCTCGACTACTGGCAACGTTCAAAAATAGGACAAAACCCCGATTTTTGCGTATTTTTGTCCCCAAATTTTTGACAAATGTTAAGAGTTGCTAGGGGCAACGAGTACAACAAAGAAACCAAATACGGCACTAAACACGACTAAACATGCCCGGAGTTTGGAACACCACCTAGTTTAAAGCGCAAATAGCAGTTTAAGCGATTACAAGAACCCGGGACAAAATACTCAACATCGAGCACATGCAAAAATGAGCTAAATAAATTAATTATGGAGTACTACCATATGGCATTATTCTCATGAAAATTTTGAGAGTATATCTTGATTTTAGTCCTTGGTTTAATTGTTGAAAATAAAGCTAATATATTTGAGAATTACTTGTTTCAAAAATTTTGGGAAAAATATCAGTTATTAAGCTTTAATGCCCATAGCAACCAAACATGCTTATTTTTGAAAATATCGTCAATAACGTTATATTTTGTACAGCTGGTTATGCTGTATGTAACGCTAACAACGTTAATAATTTCCCCGGAAGAAATAAAAATTACACAATATAGTATATTTCCCCGTATGTAAATCATAAAATTGTAATTTTTAGTCGGCTTGAATAGAAATGCAAGGCATTATAGCTTGCTATGCAAATGTTAAGCAAATTTTGATGATGTGTTTCCATGGACGCCATTATTGCAGATTTTTTCACGGAAATCTTCCAAATTTTCACAAATAAGTTTGATATAGGCTAGAAAATGACTTAAGCACAACAGAATACCAATTTTGTTACGAATATACAAAATTTGATTCAAAACAAACGGGGAAAGAATCTAACGTTATTGCAGGAAAATGTCCAAAAAAGAGCTTGATCAGAAATGGGGTTCCGTCTTTGAGCGTGCGTTACTATGGTAAAACATAAAAAAAAACTCCCAATATCCGGTATTCCTCAAGTGGTTACATACTCAAGAAGAGAAAAATGCAACTCATGTTAAATTTTCAAAAAATGGAAAAGCATTATGGTAGTACTCCACAATTAGGATTTTTTCACAGTATTGTTTTCGTATGTGGCCCCTGTGAACTTTTTTGTTAAATGAAAATATTGATTCGTTTTGGTCTTAAAACAAGACAAATACAAAATCTGGACCCGTTATATAAAAATTACGATCCACGGTTATTGTTTTAAAGAATAATTTCGAAAAAATCTTTACCAATGATCATAAAGCGTCGCTTCCGGCTGTGCATGGTGACCAGCGGATGGGCTTTTATTTAAATGTGCTATTTTTAGATTTTTAAGTTTGCACAATTTTAGCGGAAAAAAGAGCCGAAGTCGGATAGGTTTATTTGGTCTTAAAAGAAAGGACTGTTTTCGGGCTTTCATTTCATACATGTTACGTTTCACCTGAACCGAAGGCTCGACTACTGGCAACGTTCAAAAATAGGACAAAACCCCGATTTTTGCGTATTTTTGTCCCCAAATTTTTGACAAATGTTAAGAGTTGCTAGGGGCAACGAGTACAACAAAGAAACCAAATACGGCACTAAACACGACTAAACATGCCCGGAGTTTGGAACACCACCTAGTTTAAAGCGCAAATAGCAGTTTAAGCGATTACAAGAACCCGGGACAAAATACTCAACATCGAGCACATGCAAAAATGAGCTAAATAAATTAATTATGGAGTACTACCTTAGCAATGCACTTAGGTTTGCAATGGTTTATATGTGGAATTAGGAATCAGCATTTGTGGGACCGCGTGGCCTAATGGATAAGGCGTCTGACTTCGAATCAGAAGATTGCGAGTTCGAGTCTCGTCGTGGTCGTATAATAATTTTTACATGGTAGCAAAGTGCTATGGAAATTGTGTAACTTTGCACGCAGATAAACAATAAAAACGGTATTTATAAGGAACCCGAGCGTCTTCTTATCAGAATGTACGGTCAACATTTGCCTGCTTTATAAAAATATTTTTTGCTCAGATTTTTTTTAAAAATTTTCTTTTATACTATACTGCTATTCGGGAAAAATAAATGCGTAACGGCTTCACTAAAAATATCTTCGCCCAACGTGGGGCTCGAACCCACGACCCTGAGATTAAGAGTCTCATGCTCTACCGACTGAGCTAGCCGGGCATATACTATATACTGTGCAAAAAGTTGATATCATTTGTAAGGCCGCTTTTATTCAAATACACAAGACATTTCGTTTACTTTTTTCATAAACCGCAAAATAAGAAATGAGTTTATATTCATGTAAAAAGCAAACCAACTTATAGCAATATTCCTCATTTATTGCGTGAAATTCTTAAAAATGGCGGGAAACATGACACTGGAATAAATCTTTGCCGCTAGCAACCTTTTACGCGGATTTGATGACGTCCTTGAACAAAAACGTAGGAAATCTTGCTACATATAGAACAAGTTTAAAGATATCTTATGTTTTTGGCTTAGGTAGTACTCCACAATTAGGATTTTTTCACAGTATTGTTTTCGTATGTGGCCCCTGTGAACTTTTTTGTTAAATGAAAATATTGATTCGTTTTGGTCTTAAAACAAGACAAATACAAAATCTGGACCCGTTATATAAAAATTACGATCCACGGTTATTGTTTTAAAGAATAATTTCGAAAAAATCTATACCAATGATCATAAAGCGTCGCTTCCGGCTGTGCATGGTGACCAGCGGATGGGCTTTTATTTAAATGTGCTATTTTTAGATTTTTAAGTTTGCACAATTTTAGCGGAAAAAAGAGCCGAAGTCGGATAGGTTTATTTGGTCTTAAAAGAAAGGACTGTTTTCGGGCTTTCATTTCATACATGTTACGTTTCACCTGAACCGAAGGCTCGACTACTGGCAACGTTCAAAAATAGGACAAAACCCCGATTTTTGCGTATTTTTGTCCCCAAATTTTTGACAAATGTTAAGAGTTGCTAGGGGCAACGAGTACAACAAAGAAACCAAATACGGCACTAAACACGACTAAACATGCCCGGAGTTTGGAACACCACCTAGTTTAAAGCGCAAATAGCAGTTTAAGCGATTACAAGAACCCGGGACAAAATACTCAACATCGAGCACATGCAAAAATGAGCTAAATAAATTAATTATGGAGTACTACCTTAGCAATGCACTTAGGTTTGCAATGGTTTATATGTGGAATTAGGAATCAGCATTTGTGGGACCGCGTGGCCTAATGGATAAGGCGTCTGACTTCGAATCAGAAGATTGCGAGTTCGAGTCTCGTCGTGGTCGTATAATAATTTTTACATGGTAGCAAAGTGCTATGGAAATTGTGTAACTTTGCACGCAGATAAACAATAAAAACGGTATTTATAAGGAACCCGAGCGTCTTCTTATCAGAATGTACGGTCAACATTTGCCTGCTTTATAAAAATATTTTTTGCTCAGATTTTTTTTAAAAATTTTCTTTTATACTATACTGCTATTCGGGAAAAATAAATGCGTAACGGCTTCACTAAAAATATCTTCGCCCAACGTGGGGCTCGAACCCACGACCCTGAGATTAAGAGTCTCATGCTCTACCGACTGAGCTAGCCGGGCATATACTATATACTGTGCAAAAAGTTGATATCATTTGTAAGGCCGCTTTTATTCAAATACACAAGACATTTCGTTTACTTTTTTCATAAACCGCAAAATAAGAAATGAGTTTATATTCATGTAAAAAGCAAACCAACTTATAGCAATATTCCTCATTTATTGCGTGAAATTCTTAAAAATGGCGGGAAACATGACACTGGAATAAATCTTTGCCGCTAGCAACCTTTTACGCGGATTTGATGACGTCCTTGAACAAAAACGTAGGAAATCTTGCTACATATAGAACAAGTTTAAAGATATCTTATGTTTTTGGCTTAGGTAGTACTCCACAATTAGGATTTTTTCACAGTATTGTTTTCGTATGTGGCCCCTGTGAACTTTTTTGTTAAATGAAAATATTGATTCGTTTTGGTCTTAAAACAAGACAAATACAAAATCTGGACCCGTTATATAAAAATTACGATCCACGGTTATTGTTTTAAAGAATAATTTCGAAAAAATCTATACCAATGATCATAAAGCGTCGCTTCCGGCTGTGCATGGTGACCAGCGGATGGGCTTTTATTTAAATGTGCTATTTTTAGATTTTTAAGTTTGCACAATTTTAGCGGAAAAAAGAGCCGAAGTCGGATAGGTTTATTTGGTCTTAAAAGAAAGGACTGTTTTCGGGCTTTCATTTCATACATGTTACGTTTCACCTGAACCGAAGGCTCGACTACTGGCAACGTTCAAAAATAGGACAAAACCCCGATTTTTGCGTATTTTTGTCCCCAAATTTTTGACAAATGTTAAGAGTTGCTAGGGGCAACGAGTACAACAAAGAAACCAAATACGGCACTAAACACGACTAAACATGCCCGGAGTTTGGAACACCACCTAGTTTAAAGCGCAAATAGCAGTTTAAGCGATTACAAGAACCCGGGACAAAATACTCAACATCGAGCACATGCAAAAATGAGCTAAATAAATTAATTATGGAGTACTACCTTAGCAATGCACTTAGGTTTGCAATGGTTTATATGTGGAATTAGGAATCAGCATTTGTGGGACCGCGTGGCCTAATGGATAAGGCGTCTGACTTCGAATCAGAAGATTGCGAGTTCGAGTCTCGTCGTGGTCGTATAATAATTTTTACATGGTAGCAAAGTGCTATGGAAATTGTGTAACTTTGCACGCAGATAAACAATAAAAACGGTATTTATAAGGAACCCGAGCGTCTTCTTATCAGAATGTACGGTCAACATTTGCCTGCTTTATAAAAATATTTTTTGCTCAGATTTTTTTTAAAAATTTTCTTTTATACTATACTGCTATTCGGGAAAAATAAATGCGTAACGGCTTCACTAAAAATATCTTCGCCCAACGTGGGGCTCGAACCCACGACCCTGAGATTAAGAGTCTCATGCTCTACCGACTGAGCTAGCCGGGCATATACTATATACTGTGCAAAAAGTTGATATCATTTGTAAGGCCGCTTTTATTCAAATACACAAGACATTTCGTTTACTTTTTTCATAAACCGCAAAATAAGAAATGAGTTTATATTCATGTAAAAAGCAAACCAACTTATAGCAATATTCCTCATTTATTGCGTGAAATTCTTAAAAATGGCGGGAAACATGACACTGGAATAAATCTTTGCCGCTAGCAACCTTTTACGCGGATTTGATGACGTCCTTGAACAAAAACGTAGGAAATCTTGCTACATATAGAACAAGTTTAAAGATATCTTATGTTTTTGGCTTAGGTAGTACTCCACAATTAGGATTTTTTCACAGTATTGTTTTCGTATGTGGCCCCTGTGAACTTTTTTGTTAAATGAAAATATTGATTCGTTTTGGTCTTAAAACAAGACAAATACAAAATCTGGACCCGTTATATAAAAATTACGATCCACGGTTATTGTTTTAAAGAATAATTTCGAAAAAATCTATACCAATGATCATAAAGCGTCGCTTCCGGCTGTGCATGGTGACCAGCGGATGGGCTTTTATTTAAATGTGCTATTTTTAGATTTTTAAGTTTGCACAATTTTAGCGGAAAAAAGAGCCGAAGTCGGATAGGTTTATTTGGTCTTAAAAGAAAGGACTGTTTTCGGGCTTTCATTTCATACATGTTACGTTTCACCTGAACCGAAGGCTCGACTACTGGCAACGTTCAAAAATAGGACAAAACCCCGATTTTTGCGTATTTTTGTCCCCAAATTTTTGACAAATGTTAAGAGTTGCTAGGGGCAACGAGTACAACAAAGAAACCAAATACGGCACTAAACACGACTAAACATGCCCGGAGTTTGGAACACCACCTAGTTTAAAGCGCAAATAGCAGTTTAAGCGATTACAAGAACCCGGGACAAAATACTCAACATCGAGCACATGCAAAAATGAGCTAAATAAATTAATTATGGAGTACTACCTTAGCAATGCACTTAGGTTTGCAATGGTTTATATGTGGAATTAGGAATCAGCATTTGTGGGACCGCGTGGCCTAATGGATAAGGCGTCTGACTTCGAATCAGAAGATTGCGAGTTCGAGTCTCGTCGTGGTCGTATAATAATTTTTACATGGTAGCAAAGTGCTATGGAAATTGTGTAACTTTGCACGCAGATAAACAATAAAAACGGTATTTATAAGGAACCCGAGCGTCTTCTTATCAGAATGTACGGTCAACATTTGCCTGCTTTATAAAAATATTTTTTGCTCAGATTTTTTTTAAAAATTTTCTTTTATACTATACTGCTATTCGGGAAAAATAAATGCGTAACGGCTTCACTAAAAATATCTTCGCCCAACGTGGGGCTCGAACCCACGACCCTGAGATTAAGAGTCTCATGCTCTACCGACTGAGCTAGCCGGGCATATACTATATACTGTGCAAAAAGTTGATATCATTTGTAAGGCCGCTTTTATTCAAATACACAAGACATTTCGTTTACTTTTTTCATAAACCGCAAAATAAGAAATGAGTTTATATTCATGTAAAAAGCAAACCAACTTATAGCAATATTCCTCATTTATTGCGTGAAATTCTTAAAAATGGCGGGAAACATGACACTGGAATAAATCTTTGCCGCTAGCAACCTTTTACGCGGATTTGATGACGTCCTTGAACAAAAACGTAGGAAATCTTGCTACATATAGAACAAGTTTAAAGATATCTTATGTTTTTGGCTTAGGTAGTACTCCACAATTAGGATTTTTTCACAGTATTGTTTTCGTATGTGGCCCCTGTGAACTTTTTTGTTAAATGAAAATATTGATTCGTTTTGGTCTTAAAACAAGACAAATACAAAATCTGGACCCGTTATATAAAAATTACGATCCACGGTTATTGTTTTAAAGAATAATTTCGAAAAAATCTATACCAATGATCATAAAGCGTCGCTTCCGGCTGTGCATGGTGACCAGCGGATGGGCTTTTATTTAAATGTGCTATTTTTAGATTTTTAAGTTTGCACAATTTTAGCGGAAAAAAGAGCCGAAGTCGGATAGGTTTATTTGGTCTTAAAAGAAAGGACTGTTTTCGGGCTTTCATTTCATACATGTTACGTTTCACCTGAACCGAAGGCTCGACTACTGGCAACGTTCAAAAATAGGACAAAACCCCGATTTTTGCGTATTTTTGTCCCCAAATTTTTGACAAATGTTAAGAGTTGCTAGGGGCAACGAGTACAACAAAGAAACCAAATACGGCACTAAACACGACTAAACATGCCCGGAGTTTGGAACACCACCTAGTTTAAAGCGCAAATAGCAGTTTAAGCGATTACAAGAACCCGGGACAAAATACTCAACATCGAGCACATGCAAAAATGAGCTAAATAAATTAATTATGGAGTACTACCTTAGCAATGCACTTAGGTTTGCAATGGTTTATATGTGGAATTAGGAATCAGCATTTGTGGGACCGCGTGGCCTAATGGATAAGGCGTCTGACTTCGAATCAGAAGATTGCGAGTTCGAGTCTCGTCGTGGTCGTATAATAATTTTTACATGGTAGCAAAGTGCTATGGAAATTGTGTAACTTTGCACGCAGATAAACAATAAAAACGGTATTTATAAGGAACCCGAGCGTCTTCTTATCAGAATGTACGGTCAACATTTGCCTGCTTTATAAAAATATTTTTTGCTCAGATTTTTTTTAAAAATTTTCTTTTATACTATACTGCTATTCGGGAAAAATAAATGCGTAACGGCTTCACTAAAAATATCTTCGCCCAACGTGGGGCTCGAACCCACGACCCTGAGATTAAGAGTCTCATGCTCTACCGACTGAGCTAGCCGGGCATATACTATATACTGTGCAAAAAGTTGATATCATTTGTAAGGCCGCTTTTATTCAAATACACAAGACATTTCGTTTACTTTTTTCATAAACCGCAAAATAAGAAATGAGTTTATATTCATGTAAAAAGCAAACCAACTTATAGCAATATTCCTCATTTATTGCGTGAAATTCTTAAAAATGGCGGGAAACATGACACTGGAATAAATCTTTGCCGCTAGCAACCTTTTACGCGGATTTGATGACGTCCTTGAACAAAAACGTAGGAAATCTTGCTACATATAGAACAAGTTTAAAGATATCTTATGTTTTTGGCTTAGGTAGTACTCCACAATTAGGATTTTTTCACAGTATTGTTTTCGTATGTGGCCCCTGTGAACTTTTTTGTTAAATGAAAATATTGATTCGTTTTGGTCTTAAAACAAGACAAATACAAAATCTGGACCCGTTATATAAAAATTACGATCCACGGTTATTGTTTTAAAGAATAATTTCGAAAAAATCTATACCAATGATCATAAAGCGTCGCTTCCGGCTGTGCATGGTGACCAGCGGATGGGCTTTTATTTAAATGTGCTATTTTTAGATTTTTAAGTTTGCACAATTTTAGCGGAAAAAAGAGCCGAAGTCGGATAGGTTTATTTGGTCTTAAAAGAAAGGACTGTTTTCGGGCTTTCATTTCATACATGTTACGTTTCACCTGAACCGAAGGCTCGACTACTGGCAACGTTCAAAAATAGGACAAAACCCCGATTTTTGCGTATTTTTGTCCCCAAATTTTTGACAAATGTTAAGAGTTGCTAGGGGCAACGAGTACAACAAAGAAACCAAATACGGCACTAAACACGACTAAACATGCCCGGAGTTTGGAACACCACCTAGTTTAAAGCGCAAATAGCAGTTTAAGCGATTACAAGAACCCGGGACAAAATACTCAACATCGAGCACATGCAAAAATGAGCTAAATAAATTAATTATGGAGTACTACCTTAGCAATGCACTTAGGTTTGCAATGGTTTATATGTGGAATTAGGAATCAGCATTTGTGGGACCGCGTGGCCTAATGGATAAGGCGTCTGACTTCGAATCAGAAGATTGCGA
The DNA here is from genome assembly GCA_963971305.1 of Arcuatula senhousia. NCBI lineage: Eukaryota > Metazoa > Mollusca > Bivalvia > Mytilida > Mytilidae > Arcuatula > Arcuatula senhousia. Next base: position 29,021,702 of record OZ020304.1, read on the forward strand.
GTTCGAGTCTCGTCGTGGTCGTATAATAATTTTTACATGGTAGCAAAGTGCTATGGAAATTGTGTAACTTTGCACGCAGATAAACAATAAAAACGGTATTTATAAGGAACCCGAGCGTCTTCTTATCAGAATGTACGGTCAACATTTGCCTGCTTTATAAAAATATTTTTTGCTCAGATTTTTTTTAAAAATTTTCTTTTATACTATACTGCTATTCGGGAAAAATAAATGCGTAACGGCTTCACTAAAAATATCTTCGCCCAACGTGGGGCTCGAACCCACGACCCTGAGATTAAGAGTCTCATGCTCTACCGACTGAGCTAGCCGGGCATATACTATATACTGTGCAAAAAGTTGATATCATTTGTAAGGCCGCTTTTATTCAAATACACAAGACATTTCGTTTACTTTTTTCATAAACCGCAAAATAAGAAATGAGTTTATATTCATGTAAAAAGCAAACCAACTTATAGCAATATTCCTCATTTATTGCGTGAAATTCTTAAAAATGGCGGGAAACATGACACTGGAATAAATCTTTGCCGCTAGCAACCTTTTACGCGGATTTGATGACGTCCTTGAACAAAAACGTAGGAAATCTTGCTACATATAGAACAAGTTTAAAGATATCTTATGTTTTTGGCTTAGGTAGTACTCCACAATTAGGATTTTTTCACAGTATTGTTTTCGTATGTGGCCCCTGTGAACTTTTTTGTTAAATGAAAATATTGATTCGTTTTGGTCTTAAAACAAGACAAATACAAAATCTGGACCCGTTATATAAAAATTACGATCCACGGTTATTGTTTTAAAGAATAATTTCGAAAAAATCTATACCAATGATCATAAAGCGTCGCTTCCGGCTGTGCATGGTGACCAGCGGATGGGCTTTTATTTAAATGTGCTATTTTTAGATTTTTAAGTTTGCACAATTTTAGCGGAAAAAAGAGCCGAAGTCGGATAGGTTTATTTGGTCTTAAAAGAAAGGACTGTTTTCGGGCTTTCATTTCATACATGTTACGTTTCACCTGAACCGAAGGCTCGACTACTGGCAACGTTCAAAAATAGGACAAAACCCCGATTTTTGCGTATTTTTGTCCCCAAATTTTTGACAAATGTTAAGAGTTGCTAGGGGCAACGAGTACAACAAAGAAACCAAATACGGCACTAAACACGACTAAACATGCCCGGAGTTTGGAACACCACCTAGTTTAAAGCGCAAATAGCAGTTTAAGCGATTACAAGAACCCGGGACAAAATACTCAACATCGAGCACATGCAAAAATGAGCTAAATAAATTAATTATGGAGTACTACCATATGGCATTATTCTCATGAAAATTTTGAGAGTATATCTTGATTTTAGTCCTTGGTTTAATTGTTGAAAATAAAGCTAATATATTTGAGAATTACTTGTTTCAAAAATTTTGGGAAAAATATCAGTTATTAAGCTTTAATGCCCATAGCAACCAAACATGCTTATTTTTGAAAATATCGTCAATAACGTTATATTTTGTACAGCTGGTTATGCTGTATGTAACGCTAACAACGTTAATAATTTCCCCGGAAGAAATAAAAATTACACAATATAGTATATTTCCCCGTATGTAAATCATAAAATTGTAATTTTTAGTCGGCTTGAATAGAAATGCAAGGCATTATAGCTTGCTATGCAAATGTTAAGCAAATTTTGATGATGTGTTTCCATGGACGCCATTATTGCAGATTTTTTCACGGAAATCTTCCAAATTTTCACAAATAAGTTTGATATAGGCTAGAAAATGACTTAAGCACAACAGAATACCAATTTTGTTACGAATATACAAAATTTGATTCAAAACAAACGGGGAAAGAATCTAACGTTATTGCAGGAAAATGTCCAAAAAAGAGCTTGATCAGAAATGGGGTTCCGTCTTTGAGCGTGCGTTACTATGGTAAAACATAAAAAAAAAATCCCAATATCCGGTATTCCTCAAGTGGTTACATACTCAAGAAGAGAAAAATGCAACTCATGTTAAATTTTCAAAAAATGGAAAAGCATTATGGTAGTACTCCACAATTAGGATTTTTTCACAGTATTGTTTTCGTATGTGGCCCCTGTGAACTTTTTTGTTAAATGAAAATATTGATTCGTTTTGGTCTTAAAACAAGACAAATACAAAATCTGGACCCGTTATATAAAAATTACGATCCACGGTTATTGTTTTAAAGAATAATTTCGAAAAAATCTTTACCAATGATCATAAAGCGTCGCTTCCGGCTGTGCATGGTGACCAGCGGATGGGCTTTTATTTAAATGTGCTATTTTTAGATTTTTAAGTTTGCACAATTTTAGCGGAAAAAAGAGCCGAAGTCGGATAGGTTTATTTGGTCTTAAAAGAAAGGACTGTTTTCGGGCTTTCATTTCATACATGTTACGTTTCACCTGAACCGAAGGCTCGACTACTGGCAACGTTCAAAAATAGGACAAAACCCCGATTTTTGCGTATTTTTGTCCCCAAATTTTTGACAAATGTTAAGAGTTGCTAGGGGCAACGAGTACAACAAAGAAACCAAATACGGCACTAAACACGACTAAACATGCCCGGAGTTTGGAACACCACCTAGTTTAAAGCGCAAATAGCAGTTTAAGCGATTACAAGAACCCGGGACAAAATACTCAACATCGAGCACATGCAAAAATGAGCTAAATAAATTAATTATGGAGTACTACCATATGGCATTATTCTCATGAAAATTTTGAGAGTATATCTTGATTTTAGTCCTTGGTTTAATTGTTGAAAATAAAGCTAATATATTTGAGAATTACTTGTTTCAAAAATTTTGGGAAAAATATCAGTTATTAAGCTTTAATGCCCATAGCAACCAAACATGCTTATTTTTGAAAATATCGTCAATAACGTTATATTTTGTACAGCTGGTTATGCTGTATGTAACGCTAACAACGTTAATAATTTCCCCGGAAGAAATAAAAATTACACAATATAGTATATTTCCCCGTATGTAAATCATAAAATTGTAATTTTTAGTCGGCTTGAATAGAAATGCAAGGCATTATAGCTTGCTATGCAAATGTTAAGCAAATTTTGATGATGTGTTTCCATGGACGCCATTATTGCAGATTTTTTCACGGAAATCTTCCAAATTTTCACAAATAAGTTTGATATAGGCTAGAAAATGACTTAAGCACAACAGAATACCAATTTTGTTACGAATATACAAAATTTGATTCAAAACAAACGGGGAAAGAATCTAACGTTATTGCAGGAAAATGTCCAAAAAAGAGCTTGATCAGAAATGGGGTTCCGTCTTTGAGCGTGCGTTACTATGGTAAAACATAAAAAAAAAATCCCAATATCCGGTATTCCTCAAGTGGTTACATACTCAAGAAGAGAAAAATGCAACTCATGTTAAATTTTCAAAAAATGGAAAAGCATTATGGTAGTACTCCACAATTAGGATTTTTTCACAGTATTGTTTTCGTATGTGGCCCCTGTGAACTTTTTTGTTAAATGAAAATATTGATTCGTTTTGGTCTTAAAACAAGACAAATACAAAATCTGGACCCGTTATATAAAAATTACGATCCACGGTTATTGTTTTAAAGAATAATTTCGAAAAAATCTTTACCAATGATCATAAAGCGTCGCTTCCGGCTGTGCATGGTGACCAGCGGATGGGCTTTTATTTAAATGTGCTATTTTTAGATTTTTAAGTTTGCACAATTTTAGCGGAAAAAAGAGCCGAAGTCGGATAGGTTTATTTGGTCTTAAAAGAAAGGACTGTTTTCGGGCTTTCATTTCATACATGTTACGTTTCACCTGAACCGAAGGCTCGACTACTGGCAACGTTCAAAAATAGGACAAAACCCCGATTTTTGCGTATTTTTGTCCCCAAATTTTTGACAAATGTTAAGAGTTGCTAGGGGCAACGAGTACAACAAAGAAACCAAATACGGCACTAAACACGACTAAACATGCCCGGAGTTTGGAACACCACCTAGTTTAAAGCGCAAATAGCAGTTTAAGCGATTACAAGAACCCGGGACAAAATACTCAACATCGAGCACATGCAAAAATGAGCTAAATAAATTAATTATGGAGTACTACCATATGGCATTATTCTCATGAAAATTTTGAGAGTATATCTTGATTTTAGTCCTTGGTTTAATTGTTGAAAATAAAGCTAATATATTTGAGAATTACTTGTTTCAAAAATTTTGGGAAAAATATCAGTTATTAAGCTTTAATGCCCATAGCAACCAAACATGCTTATTTTTGAAAATATCGTCAATAACGTTATATTTTGTACAGCTGGTTATGCTGTATGTAACGCTAACAACGTTAATAATTTCCCCGGAAGAAATAAAAATTACACAATATAGTATATTTCCCCGTATGTAAATCATAAAATTGTAATTTTTAGTCGGCTTGAATAGAAATGCAAGGCATTATAGCTTGCTATGCAAATGTTAAGCAAATTTTGATGATGTGTTTCCATGGACGCCATTATTGCAGATTTTTTCACGGAAATCTTCCAAATTTTCACAAATAAGTTTGATATAGGCTAGAAAATGACTTAAGCACAACAGAATACCAATTTTGTTACGAATATACAAAATTTGATTCAAAACAAACGGGGAAAGAATCTAACGTTATTGCAGGAAAATGTCCAAAAAAGAGCTTGATCAGAAATGGGGTTCCGTCTTTGAGCGTGCGTTACTATGGTAAAACATAAAAAAAAAATCCCAATATCCGGTATTCCTCAAGTGGTTACATACTCAAGAAGAGAAAAATGCAACTCATGTTAAATTTTCAAAAAATGGAAAAGCATTATGGTAGTACTCCACAATTAGGATTTTTTCACAGTATTGTTTTCGTATGTGGCCCCTGTGAACTTTTTTGTTAAATGAAAATATTGATTCGTTTTGGTCTTAAAACAAGACAAATACAAAATCTGGACCCGTTATATAAAAATTACGATCCACGGTTATTGTTTTAAAGAATAATTTCGAAAAAATCTTTACCAATGATCATAAAGCGTCGCTTCCGGCTGTGCATGGTGACCAGCGGATGGGCTTTTATTTAAATGTGCTATTTTTAGATTTTTAAGTTTGCACAATTTTAGCGGAAAAAAGAGCCGAAGTCGGATAGGTTTATTTGGTCTTAAAAGAAAGGACTGTTTTCGGGCTTTCATTTCATACATGTTACGTTTCACCTGAACCGAAGGCTCGACTACTGGCAACGTTCAAAAATAGGACAAAACCCCGATTTTTGCGTATTTTTGTCCCCAAATTTTTGACAAATGTTAAGAGTTGCTAGGGGCAACGAGTACAACAAAGAAACCAAATACGGCACTAAACACGACTAAACATGCCCGGAGTTTGGAACACCACCTAGTTTAAAGCGCAAATAGCAGTTTAAGCGATTACAAGAACCCGGGACAAAATACTCAACATCGAGCACATGCAAAAATGAGCTAAATAAATTAATTATGGAGTACTACCATATGGCATTATTCTCATGAAAATTTTGAGAGTATATCTTGATTTTAGTCCTTGGTTTAATTGTTGAAAATAAAGCTAATATATTTGAGAATTACTTGTTTCAAAAATTTTGGGAAAAATATCAGTTATTAAGCTTTAATGCCCATAGCAACCAAACATGCTTATTTTTGAAAATATCGTCAATAACGTTATATTTTGTACAGCTGGTTATGCTGTATGTAACGCTAACAACGTTAATAATTTCCCCGGAAGAAATAAAAATTACACAATATAGTATATTTCCCCGTATGTAAATCATAAAATTGTAATTTTTAGTCGGCTTGAATAGAAATGCAAGGCATTATAGCTTGCTATGCAAATGTTAAGCAAATTTTGATGATGTGTTTCCATGGACGCCATTATTGCAGATTTTTTCACGGAAATCTTCCAAATTTTCACAAATAAGTTTGATATAGGCTAGAAAATGACTTAAGCACAACAGAATACCAATTTTGTTACGAATATACAAAATTTGATTCAAAACAAACGGGGAAAGAATCTAACGTTATTGCAGGAAAATGTCCAAAAAAGAGCTTGATCAGAAATGGGGTTCCGTCTTTGAGCGTGCGTTACTATGGTAAAACATAAAAAAAAAATCCCAATATCCGGTATTCCTCAAGTGGTTACATACTCAAGAAGAGAAAAATGCAACTCATGTTAAATTTTCAAAAAATGGAAAAGCATTATGGTAGTACTCCACAATTAGGATTTTTTCACAGTATTGTTTTCGTATGTGGCCCCTGTGAACTTTTTTGTTAAATGAAAATATTGATTCGTTTTGGTCTTAAAACAAGACAAATACAAAATCTGGACCCGTTATATAAAAATTACGATCCACGGTTATTGTTTTAAAGAATAATTTCGAAAAAATCTTTACCAATGATCATAAAGCGTCGCTTCCGGCTGTGCATGGTGACCAGCGGATGGGCTTTTATTTAAATGTGCTATTTTTAGATTTTTAAGTTTGCACAATTTTAGCGGAAAAAAGAGCCGAAGTCGGATAGGTTTATTTGGTCTTAAAAGAAAGGACTGTTTTCGGGCTTTCATTTCATACATGTTACGTTTCACCTGAACCGAAGGCTCGACTACTGGCAACGTTCAAAAATAGGACAAAACCCCGATTTTTGCGTATTTTTGTCCCCAAATTTTTGACAAATGTTAAGAGTTGCTAGGGGCAACGAGTACAACAAAGAAACCAAATACGGCACTAAACACGACTAAACATGCCCGGAGTTTGGAACACCACCTAGTTTAAAGCGCAAATAGCAGTTTAAGCGATTACAAGAACCCGGGACAAAATACTCAACATCGAGCACATGCAAAAATGAGCTAAATAAATTAATTATGGAGTACTACCATATGGCATTATTCTCATGAAAATTTTGAGAGTATATCTTGATTTTAGTCCTTGGTTTAATTGTTGAAAATAAAGCTAATATATTTGAGAATTACTTGTTTCAAAAATTTTGGGAAAAATATCAGTTATTAAGCTTTAATGCCCATAGCAACCAAACATGCTTATTTTTGAAAATATCGTCAATAACGTTATATTTTGTACAGCTGGTTATGCTGTATGTAACGCTAACAACGTTAATAATTTCCCCGGAAGAAATAAAAATTACACAATATAGTATATTTCCCCGTATGTAAATCATAAAATTGTAATTTTTAGTCGGCTTGAATAGAAATGCAAGGCATTATAGCTTGCTATGCAAATGTTAAGCAAATTTTGATGATGTGTTTCCATGGACGCCATTATTGCAGATTTTTTCACGGAAATCTTCCAAATTTTCACAAATAAGTTTGATATAGGCTAGAAAATGACTTAAGCACAACAGAATACCAATTTTGTTACGAATATACAAAATTTGATTCAAAACAAACGGGGAAAGAATCTAACGTTATTGCAGGAAAATGTCCAAAAAAGAGCTTGATCAGAAATGGGGTTCCGTCTTTGAGCGTGCGTTACTATGGTAAAACATAAAAAAAAAATCCCAATATCCGGTATTCCTCAAGTGGTTACATACTCAAGAAGAGAAAAATGCAACTCATGTTAAATTTTCAAAAAATGGAAAAGCATTATGGTAGTACTCCACAATTAGGATTTTTTCACAGTATTGTTTTCGTATGTGGCCCCTGTGAACTTTTTTGTTAAATGAAAATATTGATTCGTTTTGGTCTTAAAACAAGACAAATACAAAATCTGGACCCGTTATATAAAAATTACGATCCACGGTTATTGTTTTAAAGAATAATTTCGAAAAAATCTTTACCAATGATCATAAAGCGTCGCTTCCGGCTGTGCATGGTGACCAGCGGATGGGCTTTTATTTAAATGTGCTATTTTTAGATTTTTAAGTTTGCACAATTTTAGCGGAAAAAAGAGCCGAAGTCGGATAGGTTTATTTGGTCTTAAAAGAAAGGACTGTTTTCGGGCTTTCATTTCATACATGTTACGTTTCACCTGAACCGAAGGCTCGACTACTGGCAACGTTCAAAAATAGGACAAAACCCCGATTTTTGCGTATTTTTGTCCCCAAATTTTTGACAAATGTTAAGAGTTGCTAGGGGCAACGAGTACAACAAAGAAACCAAATACGGCACTAAACACGACTAAACATGCCCGGAGTTTGGAACACCACCTAGTTTAAAGCGCAAATAGCAGTTTAAGCGATTACAAGAACCCGGGACAAAATACTCAACATCGAGCACATGCAAAAATGAGCTAAATAAATTAATTATGGAGTACTACCATATGGCATTATTCTCATGAAAATTTTGAGAGTATATCTTGATTTTAGTCCTTGGTTTAATTGTTGAAAATAAAGCTAATATATTTGAGAATTACTTGTTTCAAAAATTTTGGGAAAAATATCAGTTATTAAGCTTTAATGCCCATAGCAACCAAACATGCTTATTTTTGAAAATATCGTCAATAACGTTATATTTTGTACAGCTGGTTATGCTGTATGTAACGCTAACAACGTTAATAATTTCCCCGGAAGAAATAAAAATTACACAATATAGTATATTTCCCCGTATGTAAATCATAAAATTGTAATTTTTAGTCGGCTTGAATAGAAATGCAAGGCATTATAGCTTGCTATGCAAATGTTAAGCAAATTTTGATGATGTGTTTCCATGGACGCCATTATTGCAGATTTTTTCACGGAAATCTTCCAAATTTTCACAAATAAGTTTGATATAGGCTAGAAAATGACTTAAGCACAACAGAATACCAATTTTGTTACGAATATACAAAATTTGATTCAAAACAAACGGGGAAAGAATCTAACGTTATTGCAGGAAAATGTCCAAAAAAGAGCTTGATCAGAAATGGGGTTCCGTCTTTGAGCGTGCGTTACTATGGTAAAACATAAAAAAAAAATCCCAATATCCGGTATTCCTCAAGTGGTTACATACTCAAGAAGAGAAAAATGCAACTCATGTTAAATTTTCAAAAAATGGAAAAGCATTATGGTAGTACTCCACAATTAGGATTTTTTCACAGTATTGTTTTCGTATGTGGCCCCTGTGAACTTTTTTGTTAAATGAAAATATTGATTCGTTTTGGTCTTAAAACAAGACAAATACAAAATCTGGACCCGTTATATAAAAATTACGATCCACGGTTATTGTTTTAAAGAATAATTTCGAAAAAATCTTTACCAATGATCATAAAGCGTCGCTTCCGGCTGTGCATGGTGACCAGCGGATGGGCTTTTATTTAAATGTGCTATTTTTAGATTTTTAAGTTTGCACAATTTTAGCGGAAAAAAGAGCCGAAGTCGGATAGGTTTATTTGGTCTTAAAAGAAAGGACTGTTTTCGGGCTTTCATTTCATACATGTTACGTTTCACCTGAACCGAAGGCTCGACTACTGGCAACGTTCAAAAATAGGACAAAACCCCGATTTTTGCGTATTTTTGTCCCCAAATTTTTGACAAATGTTAAGAGTTGCTAGGGGCAACGAGTACAACAAAGAAACCAAATACGGCACTAAACACGACTAAACATGCCCGGAGTTTGGAACACCACCTAGTTTAAAGCGCAAATAGCAGTTTAAGCGATTACAAGAACCCGGGACAAAATACTCAACATCGAGCACATGCAAAAATGAGCTAAATAAATTAATTATGGAGTACTACCATATGGCATTATTCTCATGAAAATTTTGAGAGTATATCTTGATTTTAGTCCTTGGTTTAATTGTTGAAAATAAAGCTAATATATTTGAGAATTACTTGTTTCAAAAATTTTGGGAAAAATATCAGTTATTAAGCTTTAATGCCCATAGCAACCAAACATGCTTATTTTTGAAAATATCGTCAATAACGTTATATTTTGTACAGCTGGTTATGCTGTATGTAACGCTAACAACGTTAATAATTTCCCCGGAAGAAATAAAAATTACACAATATAGTATATTTCCCCGTATGTAAATCATAAAATTGTAATTTTTAGTCGGCTTGAATAGAAATGCAAGGCATTATAGCTTGCTATGCAAATGTTAAGCAAATTTTGATGATGTGTTTCCATGGACGCCATTATTGCAGATTTTTTCACGGAAATCTTCCAAATTTTCACAAATAAGTTTGATATAGGCTAGAAAATGACTTAAGCACAACAGAATACCAATTTTGTTACGAATATACAAAATTTGATTCAAAACAAACGGGGAAAGAATCTAACGTTATTGCAGGAAAATGTCCAAAAAAGAGCTTGATCAGAAATGGGGTTCCGTCTTTGAGCGTGCGTTACTATGGTAAAACATAAAAAAAAAATCCCAATATCCGGTATTCCTCAAGTGGTTACATACTCAAGAAGAGAAAAATGCAACTCATGTTAAATTTTCAAAAAATGGAAAAGCATTATGGTAGTACTCCACAATTAGGATTTTTTCACAGTATTGTTTTCGTATGTGGCCCCTGTGAACTTTTTTGTTAAATGAAAATATTGATTCGTTTTGGTCTTAAAACAAGACAAATACAAAATCTGGACCCGTTATATAAAAATTACGATCCACGGTTATTGTTTTAAAGAATAATTTCGAAAAAATCTTTACCAATGATCATAAAGCGTCGCTTCCGGCTGTGCATGGTGACCAGCGGATGGGCTTTTATTTAAATGTGCTATTTTTAGATTTTTAAGTTTGCACAATTTTAGCGGAAAAAAGAGCCGAAGTCGGATAGGTTTATTTGGTCTTAAAAGAAAGGACTGTTTTCGGGCTTTCATTTCATACATGTTACGTTTCACCTGAACCGAAGGCTCGACTACTGGCAACGTTCAAAAATAGGACAAAACCCCGATTTTTGCGTATTTTTGTCCCCAAATTTTTGACAAATGTTAAGAGTTGCTAGGGGCAACGAGTACAACAAAGAAACCAAATACGGCACTAAACACGACTAAACATGCCCGGAGTTTGGAACACCACCTAGTTTAAAGCGCAAATAGCAGTTTAAGCGATTACAAGAACCCGGGACAAAATACTCAACATCGAGCACATGCAAAAATGAGCTAAATAAATTAATTATGGAGTACTACCATATGGCATTATTCTCATGAAAATTTTGAGAGTATATCTTGATTTTAGTCCTTGGTTTAATTGTTGAAAATAAAGCTAATATATTTGAGAATTACTTGTTTCAAAAATTTTGGGAAAAATATCAGTTATTAAGCTTTAATGCCCATAGCAACCAAACATGCTTATTTTTGAAAATATCGTCAATAACGTTATATTTTGTACAGCTGGTTATGCTGTATGTAACGCTAACAACGTTAATAATTTCCCCGGAAGAAATAAAAATTACACAATATAGTATATTTCCCCGTATGTAAATCATAAAATTGTAATTTTTAGTCGGCTTGAATAGAAATGCAAGGCATTATAGCTTGCTATGCAAATGTTAAGCAAATTTTGATGATGTGTTTCCATGGACGCCATTATTGCAGATTTTTTCACGGAAATCTTCCAAATTTTCACAAATAAGTTTGATATAGGCTAGAAAATGACTTAAGCACAACAGAATACCAATTTTGTTACGAATATACAAAATTTGATTCAAAACAAACGGGGAAAGAATCTAACGTTATTGCAGGAAAATGTCCAAAAAAGAGCTTGATCAGAAATGGGGTTCCGTCTTTGAGCGTGCGTTACTATGGTAAAACATAAAAAAAAAATCCCAATATCCGGTATTCCTCAAGTGGTTACATACTCAAGAAGAGAAAAATGCAACTCATGTTAAATTTTCAAAAAATGGAAAAGCATTATGGTAGTACTCCACAATTAGGATTTTTTCACAGTATTGTTTTCGTATGTGGCCCCTGTGAACTTTTTTGTTAAATGAAAATATTGATTCGTTTTGGTCTTAAAACAAGACAAATACAAAATCTGGACCCGTTATATAAAAATTACGATCCACGGTTATTGTTTTAAAGAATAATTTCGAAAAAATCTTTACCAATGATCATAAAGCGTCGCTTCCGGCTGTGCATGGTGACCAGCGGATGGGCTTTTATTTAAATGTGCTATTTTTAGATTTTTAAGTTTGCACAATTTTAGCGGAAAAAAGAGCCGAAGTCGGATAGGTTTATTTGGTCTTAAAAGAAAGGACTGTTTTCGGGCTTTCATTTCATACATGTTACGTTTCACCTGAACCGAAGGCTCGACTACTGGCAACGTTCAAAAATAGGACAAAACCCCGATTTTTGCGTATTTTTGTCCCCAAATTTTTGACAAATGTTAAGAGTTGCTAGGGGCAACGAGTACAACAAAGAAACCAAATACGGCACTAAACACGACTAAACATGCCCGGAGTTTGGAACACCACCTAGTTTAAAGCGCAAATAGCAGTTTAAGCGATTACAAGAACCCGGGACAAAATACTCAACATCGAGCACATGCAAAAATGAGCTAAATAAATTAATTATGGAGTACTACCATATGGCATTATTCTCATGAAAATTTTGAGAGTATATCTTGATTTTAGTCCTTGGTTTAATTGTTGAAAATAAAGCTAATATATTTGAGAATTACTTGTTTCAAAAATTTTGGGAAAAATATCAGTTATTAAGCTTTAATGCCCATAGCAACCAAACATGCTTATTTTTGAAAATATCGTCAATAACGTTATATTTTGTACAGCTGGTTATGCTGTATGTAACGCTAACAACGTTAATAATTTCCCCGGAAGAAATAAAAATTACACAATATAGTATATTTCCCCGTATGTAAATCATAAAATTGTAATTTTTAGTCGGCTTGAATAGAAATGCAAGGCATTATAGCTTGCTATGCAAATGTTAAGCAAATTTTGATGATGTGTTTCCATGGACGCCATTATTGCAGATTTTTTCACGGAAATCTTCCAAATTTTCACAAATAAGTTTGATATAGGCTAGAAAATGACTTAAGCACAACAGAATACCAATTTTGTTACGAATATACAAAATTTGATTCAAAACAAACGGGGAAAGAATCTAACGTTATTGCAGGAAAATGTCCAAAAAAGAGCTTGATCAGAAATGGGGTTCCGTCTTTGAGCGTGCGTTACTATGGTAAAACATAAAAAAAAAATCCCAATATCCGGTATTCCTCAAGTGGTTACATACTCAAGAAGAGAAAAATGCAACTCATGTTAAATTTTCAAAAAATGGAAAAGCATTATGGTAGTACTCCACAATTAGGATTTTTTCACAGTATTGTTTTCGTATGTGGCCCCTGTGAACTTTTTTGTTAAATGAAAATATTGATTCGTTTTGGTCTTAAAACAAGACAAATACAAAATCTGGACCCGTTATATAAAAATTACGATCCACGGTTATTGTTTTAAAGAATAATTTCGAAAAAATCTTTACCAATGATCATAAAGCGTCGCTTCCGGCTGTGCATGGTGACCAGCGGATGGGCTTTTATTTAAATGTGCTATTTTTAGATTTTTAAGTTTGCACAATTTTAGCGGAAAAAAGAGCCGAAGTCGGATAGGTTTATTTGGTCTTAAAAGAAAGGACTGTTTTCGGGCTTTCATTTCATACATGTTACGTTTCACCTGAACCGAAGGCTCGACTACTGGCAACGTTCAAAAATAGGACAAAACCCCGATTTTTGCGTATTTTTGTCCCCAAATTTTTGACAAATGTTAAGAGTTGCTAGGGGCAACGAGTACAACAAAGAAACCAAATACGGCACTAAACACGACTAAACATGCCCGGAGTTTGGAACACCACCTAGTTTAAAGCGCAAATAGCAGTTTAAGCGATTACAAGAACCCGGGACAAAATACTCAACATCGAGCACATGCAAAAATGAGCTAAATAAATTAATTATGGAGTACTACCATATGGCATTATTCTCATGAAAATTTTGAGAGTATATCTTGATTTTAGTCCTTGGTTTAATTGTTGAAAATAAAGCTAATATATTTGAGAATTACTTGTTTCAAAAATTTTGGGAAAAATATCAGTTATTAAGCTTTAATGCCCATAGCAACCAAACATGCTTATTTTTGAAAATATCGTCAATAACGTTATATTTTGTACAGCTGGTTATGCTGTATGTAACGCTAACAACGTTAATAATTTCCCCGGAAGAAATAAAAATTACACAATATAGTATATTTCCCCGTATGTAAATCATAAAATTGTAATTTTTAGTCGGCTTGAATAGAAATGCAAGGCATTATAGCTTGCTATGCAAATGTTAAGCAAATTTTGATGATGTGTTTCCATGGACGCCATTATTGCAGATTTTTTCACGGAAATCTTCCAAATTTTCACAAATAAGTTTGATATAGGCTAGAAAATGACTTAAGCACAACAGAATACCAATTTTGTTACGAATATACAAAATTTGATTCAAAACAAACGGGGAAAGAATCTAACGTTATTGCAGGAAAATGTCCAAAAAAGAGCTTGATCAGAAATGGGGTTCCGTCTTTGAGCGTGCGTTACTATGGTAAAACATAAAAAAAAAATCCCAATATCCGGTATTCCTCAAGTGGTTACATACTCAAGAAGAGAAAAATGCAACTCATGTTAAATTTTCAAAAAATGGAAAAGCATTATGGTAGTACTCCACAATTAGGATTTTTTCACAGTATTGTTTTCGTATGTGGCCCCTGTGAACTTTTTTGTTAAATGAAAATATTGATTCGTTTTGGTCTTAAAACAAGACAAATACAAAATCTGGACCCGTTATATAAAAATTACGATCCACGGTTATTGTTTTAAAGAATAATTTCGAAAAAATCTTTACCAATGATCATAAAGCGTCGCTTCCGGCTGTGCATGGTGACCAGCGGATGGGCTTTTATTTAAATGTGCTATTTTTAGATTTTTAAGTTTGCACAATTTTAGCGGAAAAAAGAGCCGAAGTCGGATAGGTTTATTTGGTCTTAAAAGAAAGGACTGTTTTCGGGCTTTCATTTCATACATGTTACGTTTCACCTGAACCGAAGGCTCGACTACTGGCAACGTTCAAAAATAGGACAAAACCCCGATTTTTGCGTATTTTTGTCCCCAAATTTTTGACAAATGTTAAGAGTTGCTAGGGGCAACGAGTACAACAAAGAAACCAAATACGGCACTAAACACGACTAAACATGCCCGGAGTTTGGAACACCACCTAGTTTAAAGCGCAAATAGCAGTTTAAGCGATTACAAGAACCCGGGACAAAATACTCAACATCGAGCACATGCAAAAATGAGCTAAATAAATTAATTATGGAGTACTACCATATGGCATTATTCTCATGAAAATTTTGAGAGTATATCTTGATTTTAGTCCTTGGTTTAATTGTTGAAAATAAAGCTAATATATTTGAGAATTACTTGTTTCAAAAATTTTGGGAAAAATATCAGTTATTAAGCTTTAATGCCCATAGCAACCAAACATGCTTATTTTTGAAAATATCGTCAATAACGTTATATTTTGTACAGCTGGTTATGCTGTATGTAACGCTAACAACGTTAATAATTTCCCCGGAAGAAATAAAAATTACACAATATAGTATATTTCCCCGTATGTAAATCATAAAATTGTAATTTTTAGTCGGCTTGAATAGAAATGCAAGGCATTATAGCTTGCTATGCAAATGTTAAGCAAATTTTGATGATGTGTTTCCATGGACGCCATTATTGCAGATTTTTTCACGGAAATCTTCCAAATTTTCACAAATAAGTTTGATATAGGCTAGAAAATGACTTAAGCACAACAGAATACCAATTTTGTTACGAATATACAAAATTTGATTCAAAACAAACGGGGAAAGAATCTAACGTTATTGCAGGAAAATGTCCAAAAAAGAGCTTGATCAGAAATGGGGTTCCGTCTTTGAGCGTGCGTTACTATGGTAAAACATAAAAAAAAAATCCCAATATCCGGTATTCCTCAAGTGGTTACATACTCAAGAAGAGAAAAATGCAACTCATGTTAAATTTTCAAAAAATGGAAAAGCATTATGGTAGTACTCCACAATTAGGATTTTTTCACAGTATTGTTTTCGTATGTGGCCCCTGTGAACTTTTTTGTTAAATGAAAATATTGATTCGTTTTGGTCTTAAAACAAGACAAATACAAAATCTGGACCCGTTATATAAAAATTACGATCCACGGTTATTGTTTTAAAGAATAATTTCGAAAAAATCTTTACCAATGATCATAAAGCGTCGCTTCCGGCTGTGCATGGTGACCAGCGGATGGGCTTTTATTTAAATGTGCTATTTTTAGATTTTTAAGTTTGCACAATTTTAGCGGAAAAAAGAGCCGAAGTCGGATAGGTTTATTTGGTCTTAAAAGAAAGGACTGTTTTCGGGCTTTCATTTCATACATGTTACGTTTCACCTGAACCGAAGGCTCGACTACTGGCAACGTTCAAAAATAGGACAAAACCCCGATTTTTGCGTATTTTTGTCCCCAAATTTTTGACAAATGTTAAGAGTTGCTAGGGGCAACGAGTACAACAAAGAAACCAAATACGGCACTAAACACGACTAAACATGCCCGGAGTTTGGAACACCACCTAGTTTAAAGCGCAAATAGCAGTTTAAGCGATTACAAGAACCCGGGACAAAATACTCAACATCGAGCACATGCAAAAATGAGCTAAATAAATTAATTATGGAGTACTACCATATGGCATTATTCTCATGAAAATTTTGAGAGTATATCTTGATTTTAGTCCTTGGTTTAATTGTTGAAAATAAAGCTAATATATTTGAGAATTACTTGTTTCAAAAATTTTGGGAAAAATATCAGTTATTAAGCTTTAATGCCCATAGCAACCAAACATGCTTATTTTTGAAAATATCGTCAATAACGTTATATTTTGTACAGCTGGTTATGCTGTATGTAACGCTAACAACGTTAATAATTTCCCCGGAAGAAATAAAAATTACACAATATAGTATATTTCCCCGTATGTAAATCATAAAATTGTAATTTTTAGTCGGCTTGAATAGAAATGCAAGGCATTATAGCTTGCTATGCAAATGTTAAGCAAATTTTGATGATGTGTTTCCATGGACGCCATTATTGCAGATTTTTTCACGGAAATCTTCCAAATTTTCACAAATAAGTTTGATATAGGCTAGAAAATGACTTAAGCACAACAGAATACCAATTTTGTTACGAATATACAAAATTTGATTCAAAACAAACGGGGAAAGAATCTAACGTTATTGCAGGAAAATGTCCAAAAAAGAGCTTGATCAGAAATGGGGTTCCGTCTTTGAGCGTGCGTTACTATGGTAAAACATAAAAAAAAAATCCCAATATCCGGTATTCCTCAAGTGGTTACATACTCAAGAAGAGAAAAATGCAACTCATGTTAAATTTTCAAAAAATGGAAAAGCATTATGGTAGTACTCCACAATTAGGATTTTTTCACAGTATTGTTTTCGTATGTGGCCCCTGTGAACTTTTTTGTTAAATGAAAATATTGATTCGTTTTGGTCTTAAAACAAGACAAATACAAAATCTGGACCCGTTATATAAAAATTACGATCCACGGTTATTGTTTTAAAGAATAATTTCGAAAAAATCTTTACCAATGATCATAAAGCGTCGCTTCCGGCTGTGCATGGTGACCAGCGGATGGGCTTTTATTTAAATGTGCTATTTTTAGATTTTTAAGTTTGCACAATTTTAGCGGAAAAAAGAGCCGAAGTCGGATAGGTTTATTTGGTCTTAAAAGAAAGGACTGTTTTCGGGCTTTCATTTCATACATGTTACGTTTCACCTGAACCGAAGGCTCGACTACTGGCAACGTTCAAAAATAGGACAAAACCCCGATTTTTGCGTATTTTTGTCCCCAAATTTTTGACAAATGTTAAGAGTTGCTAGGGGCAACGAGTACAACAAAGAAACCAAATACGGCACTAAACACGACTAAACATGCCCGGAGTTTGGAACACCACCTAGTTTAAAGCGCAAATAGCAGTTTAAGCGATTACAAGAACCCGGGACAAAATACTCAACATCGAGCACATGCAAAAATGAGCTAAATAAATTAATTATGGAGTACTACCATATGGCATTATTCTCATGAAAATTTTGAGAGTATATCTTGATTTTAGTCCTTGGTTTAATTGTTGAAAATAAAGCTAATATATTTGAGAATTACTTGTTTCAAAAATTTTGGGAAAAATATCAGTTATTAAGCTTTAATGCCCATAGCAACCAAACATGCTTATTTTTGAAAATATCGTCAATAACGTTATATTTTGTACAGCTGGTTATGCTGTATGTAACGCTAACAACGTTAATAATTTCCCCGGAAGAAATAAAAATTACACAATATAGTATATTTCCCCGTATGTAAATCATAAAATTGTAATTTTTAGTCGGCTTGAATAGAAATGCAAGGCATTATAGCTTGCTATGCAAATGTTAAGCAAATTTTGATGATGTGTTTCCATGGACGCCATTATTGCAGATTTTTTCACGGAAATCTTCCAAATTTTCACAAATAAGTTTGATATAGGCTAGAAAATGACTTAAGCACAACAGAATACCAATTTTGTTACGAATATACAAAATTTGATTCAAAACAAACGGGGAAAGAATCTAACGTTATTGCAGGAAAATGTCCAAAAAAGAGCTTGATCAGAAATGGGGTTCCGTCTTTGAGCGTGCGTTACTATGGTAAAACATAAAAAAAAAATCCCAATATCCGGTATTCCTCAAGTGGTTACATACTCAAGAAGAGAAAAATGCAACTCATGTTAAATTTTCAAAAAATGGAAAAGCATTATGGTAGTACTCCACAATTAGGATTTTTTCACAGTATTGTTTTCGTATGTGGCCCCTGTGAACTTTTTTGTTAAATGAAAATATTGATTCGTTTTGGTCTTAAAACAAGACAAATACAAAATCTGGACCCGTTATATAAAAATTACGATCCACGGTTATTGTTTTAAAGAATAATTTCGAAAAAATCTTTACCAATGATCATAAAGCGTCGCTTCCGGCTGTGCATGGTGACCAGCGGATGGGCTTTTATTTAAATGTGCTATTTTTAGATTTTTAAGTTTGCACAATTTTAGCGGAAAAAAGAGCCGAAGTCGGATAGGTTTATTTGGTCTTAAAAGAAAGGACTGTTTTCGGGCTTTCATTTCATACATGTTACGTTTCACCTGAACCGAAGGCTCGACTACTGGCAACGTTCAAAAATAGGACAAAACCCCGATTTTTGCGTATTTTTGTCCCCAAATTTTTGACAAATGTTAAGAGTTGCTAGGGGCAACGAGTACAACAAAGAAACCAAATACGGCACTAAACACGACTAAACATGCCCGGAGTTTGGAACACCACCTAGTTTAAAGCGCAAATAGCAGTTTAAGCGATTACAAGAACCCGGGACAAAATACTCAACATCGAGCACATGCAAAAATGAGCTAAATAAATTAATTATGGAGTACTACCATATGGCATTATTCTCATGAAAATTTTGAGAGTATATCTTGATTTTAGTCCTTGGTTTAATTGTTGAAAATAAAGCTAATATATTTGAGAATTACTTGTTTCAAAAATTTTGGGAAAAATATCAGTTATTAAGCTTTAATGCCCATAGCAACCAAACATGCTTATTTTTGAAAATATCGTCAATAACGTTATATTTTGTACAGCTGGTTATGCTGTATGTAACGCTAACAACGTTAATAATTTCCCCGGAAGAAATAAAAATTACACAATATAGTATATTTCCCCGTATGTAAATCATAAAATTGTAATTTTTAGTCGGCTTGAATAGAAATGCAAGGCATTATAGCTTGCTATGCAAATGTTAAGCAAATTTTGATGATGTGTTTCCATGGACGCCATTATTGCAGATTTTTTCACGGAAATCTTCCAAATTTTCACAAATAAGTTTGATATAGGCTAGAAAATGACTTAAGCACAACAGAATACCAATTTTGTTACGAATATACAAAATTTGATTCAAAACAAACGGGGAAAGAATCTAACGTTATTGCAGGAAAATGTCCAAAAAAGAGCTTGATCAGAAATGGGGTTCCGTCTTTGAGCGTGCGTTACTATGGTAAAACATAAAAAAAAAATCCCAATATCCGGTATTCCTCAAGTGGTTACATACTCAAGAAGAGAAAAATGCAACTCATGTTAAATTTTCAAAAAATGGAAAAGCATTATGGTAGTACTCCACAATTAGGATTTTTTCACAGTATTGTTTTCGTATGTGGCCCCTGTGAACTTTTTTGTTAAATGAAAATATTGATTCGTTTTGGTCTTAAAACAAGACAAATACAAAATCTGGACCCGTTATATAAAAATTACGATCCACGGTTATTGTTTTAAAGAATAATTTCGAAAAAATCTTTACCAATGATCATAAAGCGTCGCTTCCGGCTGTGCATGGTGACCAGCGGATGGGCTTTTATTTAAATGTGCTATTTTTAGATTTTTAAGTTTGCACAATTTTAGCGGAAAAAAGAGCCGAAGTCGGATAGGTTTATTTGGTCTTAAAAGAAAGGACTGTTTTCGGGCTTTCATTTCATACATGTTACGTTTCACCTGAACCGAAGGCTCGACTACTGGCAACGTTCAAAAATAGGACAAAACCCCGATTTTTGCGTATTTTTGTCCCCAAATTTTTGACAAATGTTAAGAGTTGCTAGGGGCAACGAGTACAACAAAGAAACCAAATACGGCACTAAACACGACTAAACATGCCCGGAGTTTGGAACACCACCTAGTTTAAAGCGCAAATAGCAGTTTAAGCGATTACAAGAACCCGGGACAAAATACTCAACATCGAGCACATGCAAAAATGAGCTAAATAAATTAATTATGGAGTACTACCATATGGCATTATTCTCATGAAAATTTTGAGAGTATATCTTGATTTTAGTCCTTGGTTTAATTGTTGAAAATAAAGCTAATATATTTGAGAATTACTTGTTTCAAAAATTTTGGGAAAAATATCAGTTATTAAGCTTTAATGCCCATAGCAACCAAACATGCTTATTTTTGAAAATATCGTCAATAACGTTATATTTTGTACAGCTGGTTATGCTGTATGTAACGCTAACAACGTTAATAATTTCCCCGGAAGAAATAAAAATTACACAATATAGTATATTTCCCCGTATGTAAATCATAAAATTGTAATTTTTAGTCGGCTTGAATAGAAATGCAAGGCATTATAGCTTGCTATGCAAATGTTAAGCAAATTTTGATGATGTGTTTCCATGGACGCCATTATTGCAGATTTTTTCACGGAAATCTTCCAAATTTTCACAAATAAGTTTGATATAGGCTAGAAAATGACTTAAGCACAACAGAATACCAATTTTGTTACGAATATACAAAATTTGATTCAAAACAAACGGGGAAAGAATCTAACGTTATTGCAGGAAAATGTCCAAAAAAGAGCTTGATCAGAAATGGGGTTCCGTCTTTGAGCGTGCGTTACTATGGTAAAACATAAAAAAAAAATCCCAATATCCGGTATTCCTCAAGTGGTTACATACTCAAGAAGAGAAAAATGCAACTCATGTTAAATTTTCAAAAAATGGAAAAGCATTATGGTAGTACTCCACAATTAGGATTTTTTCACAGTATTGTTTTCGTATGTGGCCCCTGTGAACTTTTTTGTTAAATGAAAATATTGATTCGTTTTGGTCTTAAAACAAGACAAATACAAAATCTGGACCCGTTATATAAAAATTACGATCCACGGTTATTGTTTTAAAGAATAATTTCGAAAAAATCTTTACCAATGATCATAAAGCGTCGCTTCCGGCTGTGCATGGTGACCAGCGGATGGGCTTTTATTTAAATGTGCTATTTTTAGATTTTTAAGTTTGCACAATTTTAGCGGAAAAAAGAGCCGAAGTCGGATAGGTTTATTTGGTCTTAAAAGAAAGGACTGTTTTCGGGCTTTCATTTCATACATGTTACGTTTCACCTGAACCGAAGGCTCGACTACTGGCAACGTTCAAAAATAGGACAAAACCCCGATTTTTGCGTATTTTTGTCCCCAAATTTTTGACAAATGTTAAGAGTTGCTAGGGGCAACGAGTACAACAAAGAAACCAAATACGGCACTAAACACGACTAAACATGCCCGGAGTTTGGAACACCACCTAGTTTAAAGCGCAAATAGCAGTTTAAGCGATTACAAGAACCCGGGACAAAATACTCAACATCGAGCACATGCAAAAATGAGCTAAATAAATTAATTATGGAGTACTACCATATGGCATTATTCTCATGAAAATTTTGAGAGTATATCTTGATTTTAGTCCTTGGTTTAATTGTTGAAAATAAAGCTAATATATTTGAGAATTACTTGTTTCAAAAATTTTGGGAAAAATATCAGTTATTAAGCTTTAATGCCCATAGCAACCAAACATGCTTATTTTTGAAAATATCGTCAATAACGTTATATTTTGTACAGCTGGTTATGCTGTATGTAACGCTAACAACGTTAATAATTTCCCCGGAAGAAATAAAAATTACACAATATAGTATATTTCCCCGTATGTAAATCATAAAATTGTAATTTTTAGTCGGCTTGAATAGAAATGCAAGGCATTATAGCTTGCTATGCAAATGTTAAGCAAATTTTGATGATGTGTTTCCATGGACGCCATTATTGCAGATTTTTTCACGGAAATCTTCCAAATTTTCACAAATAAGTTTGATATAGGCTAGAAAATGACTTAAGCACAACAGAATACCAATTTTGTTACGAATATACAAAATTTGATTCAAAACAAACGGGGAAAGAATCTAACGTTATTGCAGGAAAATGTCCAAAAAAGAGCTTGATCAGAAATGGGGTTCCGTCTTTGAGCGTGCGTTACTATGGTAAAACATAAAAAAAAAATCCCAATATCCGGTATTCCTCAAGTGGTTACATACTCAAGAAGAGAAAAATGCAACTCATGTTAAATTTTCAAAAAATGGAAAAGCATTATGGTAGTACTCCACAATTAGGATTTTTTCACAGTATTGTTTTCGTATGTGGCCCCTGTGAACTTTTTTGTTAAATGAAAATATTGATTCGTTTTGGTCTTAAAACAAGACAAATACAAAATCTGGACCCGTTATATAAAAATTACGATCCACGGTTATTGTTTTAAAGAATAATTTCGAAAAAATCTTTACCAATGATCATAAAGCGTCGCTTCCGGCTGTGCATGGTGACCAGCGGATGGGCTTTTATTTAAATGTGCTATTTTTAGATTTTTAAGTTTGCACAATTTTAGCGGAAAAAAGAGCCGAAGTCGGATAGGTTTATTTGGTCTTAAAAGAAAGGACTGTTTTCGGGCTTTCATTTCATACATGTTACGTTTCACCTGAACCGAAGGCTCGACTACTGGCAACGTTCAAAAATAGGACAAAACCCCGATTTTTGCGTATTTTTGTCCCCAAATTTTTGACAAATGTTAAGAGTTGCTAGGGGCAACGAGTACAACAAAGAAACCAAATACGGCACTAAACACGACTAAACATGCCCGGAGTTTGGAACACCACCTAGTTTAAAGCGCAAATAGCAGTTTAAGCGATTACAAGAACCCGGGACAAAATACTCAACATCGAGCACATGCAAAAATGAGCTAAATAAATTAATTATGGAGTACTACCATATGGCATTATTCTCATGAAAATTTTGAGAGTATATCTTGATTTTAGTCCTTGGTTTAATTGTTGAAAATAAAGCTAATATATTTGAGAATTACTTGTTTCAAAAATTTTGGGAAAAATATCAGTTATTAAGCTTTAATGCCCATAGCAACCAAACATGCTTATTTTTGAAAATATCGTCAATAACGTTATATTTTGTACAGCTGGTTATGCTGTATGTAACGCTAACAACGTTAATAATTTCCCCGGAAGAAATAAAAATTACACAATATAGTATATTTCCCCGTATGTAAATCATAAAATTGTAATTTTTAGTCGGCTTGAATAGAAATGCAAGGCATTATAGCTTGCTATGCAAATGTTAAGCAAATTTTGATGATGTGTTTCCATGGACGCCATTATTGCAGATTTTTTCACGGAAATCTTCCAAATTTTCACAAATAAGTTTGATATAGGCTAGAAAATGACTTAAGCACAACAGAATACCAATTTTGTTACGAATATACAAAATTTGATTCAAAACAAACGGGGAAAGAATCTAACGTTATTGCAGGAAAATGTCCAAAAAAGAGCTTGATCAGAAATGGGGTTCCGTCTTTGAGCGTGCGTTACTATGGTAAAACATAAAAAAAAAATCCCAATATCCGGTATTCCTCAAGTGGTTACATACTCAAGAAGAGAAAAATGCAACTCATGTTAAATTTTCAAAAAATGGAAAAGCATTATGGTAGTACTCCACAATTAGGATTTTTTCACAGTATTGTTTTCGTATGTGGCCCCTGTGAACTTTTTTGTTAAATGAAAATATTGATTCGTTTTGGTCTTAAAACAAGACAAATACAAAATCTGGACCCGTTATATAAAAATTACGATCCACGGTTATTGTTTTAAAGAATAATTTCGAAAAAATCTTTACCAATGATCATAAAGCGTCGCTTCCGGCTGTGCATGGTGACCAGCGGATGGGCTTTTATTTAAATGTGCTATTTTTAGATTTTTAAGTTTGCACAATTTTAGCGGAAAAAAGAGCCGAAGTCGGATAGGTTTATTTGGTCTTAAAAGAAAGGACTGTTTTCGGGCTTTCATTTCATACATGTTACGTTTCACCTGAACCGAAGGCTCGACTACTGGCAACGTTCAAAAATAGGACAAAACCCCGATTTTTGCGTATTTTTGTCCCCAAATTTTTGACAAATGTTAAGAGTTGCTAGGGGCAACGAGTACAACAAAGAAACCAAATACGGCACTTAACACGACTAAACATGCCCGGAGTTTGGAACACCACCTAGTTTAAAGCGCAAATAGCAGTTTAAGCGATTACAAGAACCCGGGACAAAATACTCAACATCGAGCACATGCAAAAATGAGCTAAATAAATTAATTATGGAGTACTACCATATGGCATTATTCTCATGAAAATTTTGAGAGTATATCTTGATTTTAGTCCTTGGTTTAATTGTTGAAAATAAAGCTAATATATTTGAGAATTACTTGTTTCAAAAATTTTGGGAAAAATATCAGTTATTAAGCTTTAATGCCCATAGCAACCAAACATGCTTATTTTTGAAAATATCGTCAATAACGTTATATTTTGTACAGCTGGTTATGCTGTATGTAACGCTAACAACGTTAATAATTTCCCCGGAAGAAATAAAAATTACACAATATAGTATATTTCCCCGTATGTAAATCATAAAATTGTAATTTTTAGTCGGCTTGAATAGAAATGCAAGGCATTATAGCTTGCTATGCAAATGTTAAGCAAATTTTGATGATGTGTTTCCATGGACGCCATTATTGCAGATTTTTTCACGGAAATCTTCCAAATTTTCACAAATAAGTTTGATATAGGCTAGAAAATGACTTAAGCACAACAGAATACCAATTTTGTTACGAATATACAAAATTTGATTCAAAACAAACGGGGAAAGAATCTAACGTTATTGCAGGAAAATGTCCAAAAAAGAGCTTGATCAGAAATGGGGTTCCGTCTTTGAGCGTGCGTTACTATGGTAAAACATAAAAAAAAATCCCAATATCCGGTATTCCTCAAGTGGTTACATACTCAAGAAGAGAAAAATGCAACTCATGTTAAATTTTCAAAAAATGGAAAAGCATTATGGTAGTACTCCACAATTAGGATTTTTTCACAGTATTGTTTTCGTATGTGGCCCCTGTGAACTTTTTTGTTAAATGAAAATATTGATTCGTTTTGGTCTTAAAACAAGACAAATACAAAATCTGGACCCGTTATATAAAAATTACGATCCACGGTTATTGTTTTAAAGAATAATTTCGAAAAAATCTATACCAATGATCATAAAGCGTCGCTTCCGGCTGTGCATGGTGACCAGCGGATGGGCTTTTATTTAAATGTGCTATTTTTAGATTTTTAAGTTTGCACAATTTTAGCGGAAAAAAGAGCCGAAGTCGGATAGGTTTATTTGGTCTTAAAAGAAAGGACTGTTTTCGGGCTTTCATTTCATACATGTTACGTTTCACCTGAACCGAAGGCTCGACTACTGGCAACGTTCAAAAATAGGACAAAACCCCGATTTTTGCGTATTTTTGTCCCCAAATTTTTGACAAATGTTAAGAGTTGCTAGGGGCAACGAGTACAACAAAGAAACCAAATACGGCACTAAACACGACTAAACATGCCCGGAGTTTGGAACACCACCTAGTTTAAAGCGCAAATAGCAGTTTAAGCGATTACAAGAACCCGGGACAAAATACTCAACATCGAGCACATGCAAAAATGAGCTAAATAAATTAATTATGGAGTACTACCATATGGCATTATTCTCATGAAAATTTTGAGAGTATATCTTGATTTTAGTCCTTGGTTTAATTGTTGAAAATAAAGCTAATATATTTGAGAATTACTTGTTTCAAAAATTTTGGGAAAAATATCAGTTATTAAGCTTTAATGCCCATAGCAACCAAACATGCTTATTTTTGAAAATATCGTCAATAACGTTATATTTTGTACAGCTGGCTATGCTGTATGTAACGCTAACAACGTTAATAATTTCCCCGGAAGAAATAAAAATTACACAATATAGTATATTTCCCCGTATGTAAATCATAAAATTGTAATTTTTAGTCGGCTTGAATAGAAATGCAAGGCATTATAGCTTGCTATGCAAATGTTAAGCAAATTTTGATGATGTGTTTCCATGGACGCCATTATTGCAGATTTTTTCACGGAAATCTTCCAAATTTTCACAAATAAGTTTGATATAGGCTAGAAAATGACTTAAGCACAACAGAATACCAATTTTGTTACGAATATACAAAATTTGATTCAAAACAAACGGGGAAAGAATCTAACGTTATTGCAGGAAAATGTCCAAAAAAGAGCTTGATCAGAAATGGGGTTCCGTCTTTGAGCGTGCGTTACTATGGTAAAACATAAAAAAAAATCCCAATATCCGGTATTCCTCAAGTGGTTACATACTCAAGAAGAGAAAAATGCAACTCATGTTAAATTTTCAAAAAATGGAAAAGCATTATGGTAGTACTCCACAATTAGGATTTTTTCACAGTATTGTTTTCGTATGTGGCCCCTGTGAACTTTTTTGTTAAATGAAAATATTGATTCGTTTTGGTCTTAAAACAAGACAAATACAAAATCTGGACCCGTTATATAAAAATTACGATCCACGGTTATTGTTTTAAAGAATAATTTCGAAAAAATCTATACCAATGATCATAAAGCGTCGCTTCCGGCTGTGCATGGTGACCAGCGGATGGGCTTTTATTTAAATGTGCTATTTTTAGATTTTTAAGTTTGCACAATTTTAGCGGAAAAAAGAGCCGAAGTCGGATAGGTTTATTTGGTCTTAAAAGAAAGGACTGTTTTCGGGCTTTCATTTCATACATGTTACGTTTCACCTGAACCGAAGGCTCGACTACTGGCAACGTTCAAAAATAGGACAAAACCCCGATTTTTGCGTATTTTTGTCCCCAAATTTTTGACAAATGTTAAGAGTTGCTAGGGGCAACGAGTACAACAAAGAAACCAAATACGGCACTAAACACGACTAAACATGCCCGGAGTTTGGAACACCACCTAGTTTAAAGCGCAAATAGCAGTTTAAGCGATTACAAGAACCCGGGACAAAATACTCAACATCGAGCACATGCAAAAATGAGCTAAATAAATTAATTATGGAGTACTACCATATGGCATTATTCTCATGAAAATTTTGAGAGTATATCTTGATTTTAGTCCTTGGTTTAATTGTTGAAAATAAAGCTAATATATTTGAGAATTACTTGTTTCAAAAATTTTGGGAAAAATATCAGTTATTAAGCTTTAATGCCCATAGCAACCAAACATGCTTATTTTTGAAAATATCGTCAATAACGTTATATTTTGTACAGCTGGTTATGCTGTATGTAACGCTAACAACGTTAATAATTTCCCCGGAAGAAATAAAAATTACACAATATAGTATATTTCCCCGTATGTAAATCATAAAATTGTAATTTTTAGTCGGCTTGAATAGAAATGCAAGGCATTATAGCTTGCTATGCAAATGTTAAGCAAATTTTGATGATGTGTTTCCATGGACGCCATTATTGCAGATTTTTTCACGGAAATCTTCCAAATTTTCACAAATAAGTTTGATATAGGCTAGAAAATGACTTAAGCACAACAGAATACCAATTTTGTTACGAATATACAAAATTTGATTCAAAACAAACGGGGAAAGAATCTAACGTTATTGCAGGAAAATGTCCAAAAAAGAGCTTGATCAGAAATGGGGTTCCGTCTTTGAGCGTGCGTTACTATGGTAAAACATAAAAAAAAAATCCCAATATCCGGTATTCCTCAAGTGGTTACATACTCAAGAAGAGAAAAATGCAACTCATGTTAAATTTTCAAAAAATGGAAAAGCATTATGGTAGTACTCCACAATTAGGATTTTTTCACAGTATTGTTTTCGTATGTGGCCCCTGTGAACTTTTTTGTTAAATGAAAATATTGATTCGTTTTGGTCTTAAAACAAGACAAATACAAAATCTGGACCCGTTATATAAAAATTACGATCCACGGTTATTGTTTTAAAGAATAATTTCGAAAAAATCTATACCAATGATCATAAAGCGTCGCTTCCGGCTGTGCATGGTGACCAGCGGATGGGCTTTTATTTAAATGTGCTATTTTTAGATTTTTAAGTTTGCACAATTTTAGCGGAAAAAAGAGCCGAAGTCGGATAGGTTTATTTGGTCTTAAAAGAAAGGACTGTTTTCGGGCTTTCATTTCATACATGTTACGTTTCACCTGAACCGAAGGCTCGACTACTGGCAACGTTCAAAAATAGGACAAAACCCCGATTTTTGCGTA
The DNA here is from genome assembly GCA_963971305.1 of Arcuatula senhousia. NCBI lineage: Eukaryota > Metazoa > Mollusca > Bivalvia > Mytilida > Mytilidae > Arcuatula > Arcuatula senhousia. The sequence goes on from OZ020304.1 coordinate 29,050,711, forward strand.
TTTTTGTCCCCAAATTTTTGACAAATGTTAAGAGTTGCTAGGGGCAACGAGTACAACAAAGAAACCAAATACGGCACTAAACACGACTAAACATGCCCGGAGTTTGGAACACCACCTAGTTTAAAGCGCAAATAGCAGTTTAAGCGATTACAAGAACCCGGGACAAAATACTCAACATCGAGCACATGCAAAAATGAGCTAAATAAATTAATTATGGAGTACTACCATATGGCATTATTCTCATGAAAATTTTGAGAGTATATCTTGATTTTAGTCCTTGGTTTAATTGTTGAAAATAAAGCTAATATATTTGAGAATTACTTGTTTCAAAAATTTTGGGAAAAATATCAGTTATTAAGCTTTAATGCCCATAGCAACCAAACATGCTTATTTTTGAAAATATCGTCAATAACGTTATATTTTGTACAGCTGGTTATGCTGTATGTAACGCTAACAACGTTAATAATTTCCCCGGAAGAAATAAAAATTACACAATATAGTATATTTCCCCGTATGTAAATCATAAAATTGTAATTTTTAGTCGGCTTGAATAGAAATGCAAGGCATTATAGCTTGCTATGCAAATGTTAAGCAAATTTTGATGATGTGTTTCCATGGACGCCATTATTGCAGATTTTTTCACGGAAATCTTCCAAATTTTCACAAATAAGTTTGATATAGGCTAGAAAATGACTTAAGCACAACAGAATACCAATTTTGTTACGAATATACAAAATTTGATTCAAAACAAACGGGGAAAGAATCTAACGTTATTGCAGGAAAATGTCCAAAAAAGAGCTTGATCAGAAATGGGGTTCCGTCTTTGAGCGTGCGTTACTATGGTAAAACATAAAAAAAAAATCCCAATATCCGGTATTCCTCAAGTGGTTACATACTCAAGAAGAGAAAAATGCAACTCATGTTAAATTTTCAAAAAATGGAAAAGCATTATGGTAGTACTCCACAATTAGGATTTTTTCACAGTATTGTTTTCGTATGTGGCCCCTGTGAACTTTTTTGTTAAATGAAAATATTGATTCGTTTTGGTCTTAAAACAAGACAAATACAAAATCTGGACCCGTTATATAAAAATTACGATCCACGGTTATTGTTTTAAAGAATAATTTCGAAAAAATCTATACCAATGATCATAAAGCGTCGCTTCCGGCTGTGCATGGTGACCAGCGGATGGGCTTTTATTTAAATGTGCTATTTTTAGATTTTTAAGTTTGCACAATTTTAGCGGAAAAAAGAGCCGAAGTCGGATAGGTTTATTTGGTCTTAAAAGAAAGGACTGTTTTCGGGCTTTCATTTCATACATGTTACGTTTCACCTGAACCGAAGGCTCGACTACTGGCAACGTTCAAAAATAGGACAAAACCCCGATTTTTGCGTATTTTTGTCCCCAAATTTTTGACAAATGTTAAGAGTTGCTAGGGGCAACGAGTACAACAAAGAAACCAAATACGGCACTAAACACGACTAAACATGCCCGGAGTTTGGAACACCACCTAGTTTAAAGCGCAAATAGCAGTTTAAGCGATTACAAGAACCCGGGACAAAATACTCAACATCGAGCACATGCAAAAATGAGCTAAATAAATTAATTATGGAGTACTACCTTAGCAATGCACTTAGGTTTGCAATGGTTTATATGTGGAATTAGGAATCAGCATTTGTGGGACCGCGTGGCCTAATGGATAAGGCGTCTGACTTCGAATCAGAAGATTGCGAGTTCGAGTCTCGTCGTGGTCGTATAATAATTTTTACATGGTAGCAAAGTGCTATGGAAATTGTGTAACTTTGCACGCAGATAAACAATAAAAACGGTATTTATAAGGAACCCGAGCGTCTTCTTATCAGAATGTACGGTCAACATTTGCCTGCTTTATAAAAATATTTTTTGCTCAGATTTTTTTTAAAAATTTTCTTTTATACTATACTGCTATTCGGGAAAAATAAATGCGTAACGGCTTCACTAAAAATATCTTCGCCCAACGTGGGGCTCGAACCCACGACCCTGAGATTAAGAGTCTCATGCTCTACCGACTGAGCTAGCCGGGCATATACTATATACTGTGCAAAAAGTTGATATCATTTGTAAGGCCGCTTTTATTCAAATACACAAGACATTTCGTTTACTTTTTTCATAAACCGCAAAATAAGAAATGAGTTTATATTCATGTAAAAAGCAAACCAACTTATAGCAATATTCCTCATTTATTGCGTGAAATTCTTAAAAATGGCGGGAAACATGACACTGGAATAAATCTTTGCCGCTAGCAACCTTTTACGCGGATTTGATGACGTCCTTGAACAAAAACGTAGGAAATCTTGCTACATATAGAACAAGTTTAAAGATATCTTATGTTTTTGGCTTAGGTAGTACTCCACAATTAGGATTTTTTCACAGTATTGTTTTCGTATGTGGCCCCTGTGAACTTTTTTGTTAAATGAAAATATTGATTCGTTTTGGTCTTAAAACAAGACAAATACAAAATCTGGACCCGTTATATAAAAATTACGATCCACGGTTATTGTTTTAAAGAATAATTTCGAAAAAATCTATACCAATGATCATAAAGCGTCGCTTCCGGCTGTGCATGGTGACCAGCGGATGGGCTTTTATTTAAATGTGCTATTTTTAGATTTTTAAGTTTGCACAATTTTAGCGGAAAAAAGAGCCGAAGTCGGATAGGTTTATTTGGTCTTAAAAGAAAGGACTGTTTTCGGGCTTTCATTTCATACATGTTACGTTTCACCTGAACCGAAGGCTCGACTACTGGCAACGTTCAAAAATAGGACAAAACCCCGATTTTTGCGTATTTTTGTCCCCAAATTTTTGACAAATGTTAAGAGTTGCTAGGGGCAACGAGTACAACAAAGAAACCAAATACGGCACTAAACACGACTAAACATGCCCGGAGTTTGGAACACCACCTAGTTTAAAGCGCAAATAGCAGTTTAAGCGATTACAAGAACCCGGGACAAAATACTCAACATCGAGCACATGCAAAAATGAGCTAAATAAATTAATTATGGAGTACTACCATATGGCATTATTCTCATGAAAATTTTGAGAGTATATCTTGATTTTAGTCCTTGGTTTAATTGTTGAAAATAAAGCTAATATATTTGAGAATTACTTGTTTCAAAAATTTTGGGAAAAATATCAGTTATTAAGCTTTAATGCCCATAGCAACCAAACATGCTTATTTTTTGAAAATATCGTCAATAACGTTATATTTTGTACAGCTGGTTATGCTGTATGTAACGCTAACAACGTTAATAATTTCCCCGGAAGAAATAAAAATTACACAATATAGTATATTTCCCCGTATGTAAATCATAAAATTGTAATTTTTAGTCGGCTTGAATAGAAATGCAAGGCATTATAGCTTGCTATGCAAATGTTAAGCAAATTTTGATGATGTGTTTCCATGGACGCCATTATTGCAGATTTTTTCACGGAAATCTTCCAAATTTTCACAAATAAGTTTGATATAGGCTAGAAAATGACTTAAGCACAACAGAATACCAATTTTGTTACGAATATACAAAATTTGATTCAAAACAAACGGGGAAAGAATCTAACGTTATTGCAGGAAAATGTCCAAAAAAGAGCTTGATCAGAAATGGGGTTCCGTCTTTGAGCGTGCGTTACTATGGTAAAACATAAAAAAAAATCCCAATATCCGGTATTCCTCAAGTGGTTACATACTCAAGAAGAGAAAAATGCAACTCATGTTAAATTTTCAAAAAATGGAAAAGCATTATGGTAGTACTCCACAATTAGGATTTTTTCACAGTATTGTTTTCGTATGTGGCCCCTGTGAACTTTTTTGTTAAATGAAAATATTGATTCGTTTTGGTCTTAAAACAAGACAAATACAAAATCTGGACCCGTTATATAAAAATTACGATCCACGGTTATTGTTTTAAAGAATAATTTCGAAAAAATCTATACCAATGATCATAAAGCGTCGCTTCCGGCTGTGCATGGTGACCAGCGGATGGGCTTTTATTTAAATGTGCTATTTTTAGATTTTTAAGTTTGCACAATTTTAGCGGAAAAAAGAGCCGAAGTCGGATAGGTTTATTTGGTCTTAAAAGAAAGGACTGTTTTCGGGCTTTCATTTCATACATGTTACGTTTCACCTGAACCGAAGGCTCGACTACTGGCAACGTTCAAAAATAGGACAAAACCCCGATTTTTGCGTATTTTTGTCCCCAAATTTTTGACAAATGTTAAGAGTTGCTAGGGGCAACGAGTACAACAAAGAAACCAAATACGGCACTAAACACGACTAAACATGCCCGGAGTTTGGAACACCACCTAGTTTAAAGCGCAAATAGCAGTTTAAGCGATTACAAGAACCCGGGACAAAATACTCAACATCGAGCACATGCACAAATGAGCTAAATAAATTAATTATGGAGTACTACCATATGGCATTATTCTCATGAAAATTTTGAGAGTATATCTTGATTTTAGTCCTTGGTTTAATTGTTGAAAATAAAGCTAATATATTTGAGAATTACTTGTTTCAAAAATTTTGGGAAAAATATCAGTTATTAAGCTTTAATGCCCATAGCAACCAAACATGCTTATTTTTGAAAATATCGTCAATAACGTTATATTTTGTACAGCTGGTTATGCTGTATGTAACGCTAACAACGTTAATAATTTCCCCGGAAGAAATAAAAATTACACAATATAGTATATTTCCCCGTATGTAAATCATAAAATTGTAATTTTTAGTCGGCTTGAATAGAAATGCAAGGCATTATAGCTTGCTATGCAAATGTTAAGCAAATTTTGATGATGTGTTTCCATGGACGCCATTATTGCAGATTTTTTCACGGAAATCTTCCAAATTTTCACAAATAAGTTTGATATAGGCTAGAAAATGACTTAAGCACAACAGAATACCAATTTTGTTACGAATATACAAAATTTGATTCAAAACAAACGGGGAAAGAATCTAACGTTATTGCAGGAAAATGTCCAAAAAAGAGCTTGATCAGAAATGGGGTTCCGTCTTTGAGCGTGCGTTACTATGGTAAAACATAAAAAAAAAATCCCAATATCCGGTATTCCTCAAGTGGTTACATACTCAAGAAGAGAAAAATGCAACTCATGTTAAATTTTCAAAAAATGGAAAAGCATTATGGTAGTACTCCACAATTAGGATTTTTTCACAGTATTGTTTTCGTATGTGGCCCCTGTGAACTTTTTTGTTAAATGAAAATATTGATTCGTTTTGGTCTTAAAACAAGACAAATACAAAATCTGGACCCGTTATATAAAAATTACGATCCACGGTTATTGTTTTAAAGAATAATTTCGAAAAAATCTTTACCAATGATCATAAAGCGTCGCTTCCGGCTGTGCATGGTGACCAGCGGATGGGCTTTTATTTAAATGTGCTATTTTTAGATTTTTAAGTTTGCACAATTTTAGCGGAAAAAAGAGCCGAAGTCGGATAGGTTTATTTGGTCTTAAAAGAAAGGACTGTTTTCGGGCTTTCATTTCATACATGTTACGTTTCACCTGAACCGAAGGCTCGACTACTGGCAACGTTCAAAAATAGGACAAAACCCCGATTTTTGCGTATTTTTGTCCCCAAATTTTTGACAAATGTTAAGAGTTGCTAGGGGCAACGAGTACAACAAAGAAACCAAATACGGCACTAAACACGACTAAACATGCCCGGAGTTTGGAACACCACCTAGTTTAAAGCGCAAATAGCAGTTTAAGCGATTACAAGAACCCGGGACAAAATACTCAACATCGAGCACATGCAAAAATGAGCTAAATAAATTAATTATGGAGTACTACCTTAGCAATGCACTTAGGTTTGCAATGGTTTATATGTGGAATTAGGAATCAGCATTTGTGGGACCGCGTGGCCTAATGGATAAGGCGTCTGACTTCGAATCAGAAGATTGCGAGTTCGAGTCTCGTCGTGGTCGTATAATAATTTTTACATGGTAGCAAAGTGCTATGGAAATTGTGTAACTTTGCACGCAGATAAACAATAAAAACGGTATTAATAAGGAACCCGAGCGTCTTCTTATCAGAATGTACGGTCAACATTTGCCTGCTTTATAAAAATATTTTTTGCTCAGATTTTTTTTAAAAATTTTCTTTTATACTATACTGCTATTCGGGAAAAATAAATGCGTAACGGCTTCACTAAAAATATCTTCGCCCAACGTGGGGCTCGAACCCACGACCCTGAGATTAAGAGTCTCATGCTCTACCGACTGAGCTAGCCGGGCATATACTATATACTGTGCAAAAAGTTGATATCATTTGTAAGGCCGCTTTTATTCAAATACACAAGACATTTCGTTTACTTTTTTCATAAACCGCAAAATAAGAAATGAGTTTATATTCATGTAAAAAGCAAACCAACTTATAGCAATATTCCTCATTTATTGCGTGAAATTCTTAAAAATGGCGGGAAACATGACACTGGAATAAATCTTTGCCACTAGCAACCTTTTACGCGGATTTGATGACGTCCTTGAACAAAAACGTAGGAAATCTTGCTACATATAGAACAAGTTTAAAGATATCTTATGTTTTTGGCTTAGGTAGTACTCCACAATTAGGATTTTTTCACAGTATTGTTTTCGTATGTGGCCCCTGTGAACTTTTTTGTTAAATGAAAATATTGATTCGTTTTGGTCTTAAAACAAGACAAATACAAAATCTGGACCCGTTATATAAAAATTACGATCCACGGTTATTGTTTTAAAGAATAATTTCGAAAAAATCTATACCAATGATCATAAAGCGTCGCTTCCGGCTGTGCATGGTGACCAGCGGATGGGCTTTTATTTAAATGTGCTATTTTTAGATTTTTAAGTTTGCACAATTTTAGCGGAAAAAAGAGCCGAAGTCGGATAGGTTTATTTGGTCTTAAAAGAAAGGACTGTTTTCGGGCTTTCATTTCATACATGTTACGTTTCACCTGAACCGAAGGCTCGACTACTGGCAACGTTCAAAAATAGGACAAAACCCCGATTTTTGCGTATTTTTGTCCCCAAATTTTTGACAAATGTTAAGAGTTGCTAGGGGCAACGAGTACAACAAAGAAACCAAATACGGCACTAAACACGACTAAACATGCCCGGAGTTTGGAACACCACCTAGTTTAAAGCGCAAATAGCAGTTTAAGCGATTACAAGAACCCGGGACAAAATACTCAACATCGAGCACATGCAAAAATGAGCTAAATAAATTAATTATGGAGTACTACCATATGGCATTATTCTCATGAAAATTTTGAGAGTATATCTTGATTTTAGTCCTTGGTTTAATTGTTGAAAATAAAGCTAATATATTTGAGAATTACTTGTTTCAAAAATTTTGGGAAAAATATCAGTTATTAAGCTTTAATGCCCATAGCAACCAAACATGCTTATTTTTGAAAATATCGTCAATAACGTTATATTTTGTACAGCTGGTTATGCTGTATGTAACGCTAACAACGTTAATAATTTCCCCGGAAGAAATAAAAATTACACAATATAGTATATTTCCCCGTATGTAAATCATAAAATTGTAATTTTTAGTCGGCTTGAATAGAAATGCAAGGCATTATAGCTTGCTATGCAAATGTTAAGCAAATTTTGATGATGTGTTTCCATGGACGCCATTATTGCAGATTTTTTCACGGAAATCTTCCAAATTTTCACAAATAAGTTTGATATAGGCTAGAAAATGACTTAAGCACAACAGAATACCAATTTTGTTACGAATATACAAAATTTGATTCAAAACAAACGGGGAAAGAATCTAACGTTATTGCAGGAAAATGTCCAAAAAAGAGCTTGATCAGAAATGGGGTTCCGTCTTTGAGCGTGCGTTACTATGGTAAAACATAAAAAAAAAATCCCAATATCCGGTATTCCTCAAGTGGTTACATACTCAAGAAGAGAAAAATGCAACTCATGTTAAATTTTCAAAAAATGGAAAAGCATTATGGTAGTACTCCACAATTAGGATTTTTTCACAGTATTGTTTTCGTATGTGGCCCCTGTGAACTTTTTTGTTAAATGAAAATATTGATTCGTTTTGGTCTTAAAACAAGACAAATACAAAATCTGGACCCGTTATATAAAAATTACGATCCACGGTTATTGTTTTAAAGAATAATTTCGAAAAAATCTTTACCAATGATCATAAAGCGTCGCTTCCGGCTGTGCATGGTGACCAGCGGATGGGCTTTTATTTAAATGTGCTATTTTTAGATTTTTAAGTTTGCACAATTTTAGCGGAAAAAAGAGCCGAAGTCGGATAGGTTTATTTGGTCTTAAAAGAAAGGACTGTTTTCGGGCTTTCATTTCATACATGTTACGTTTCACCTGAACCGAAGGCTCGACTACTGGCAACGTTCAAAAATAGGACAAAACCCCGATTTTTGCGTATTTTTGTCCCCAAATTTTTGACAAATGTTAAGAGTTGCTAGGGGCAACGAGTACAACAAAGAAACCAAATACGGCACTAAACACGACTAAACATGCCCGGAGTTTGGAACACCACCTAGTTTAAAGCGCAAATAGCAGTTTAAGCGATTACAAGAACCCGGGACAAAATACTCAACATCGAGCACATGCAAAAATGAGCTAAATAAATTAATTATGGAGTACTACCTTAGCAATGCACTTAGGTTTGCAATGGTTTATATGTGGAATTAGGAATCAGCATTTGTGGGACCGCGTGGCCTAATGGATAAGGCGTCTGACTTCGAATCAGAAGATTGCGAGTTCGAGTCTCGTCGTGGTCGTATAATAATTTTTACATGGTAGCAAAGTGCTATGGAAATTGTGTAACTTTGCACGCAGATAAACAATAAAAACGGTATTTATAAGGAACCCGAGCGTCTTCTTATCAGAATGTACGGTCAACATTTGTCTGCTTTATAAAAATATTTTTTGCTCAGATTTTTTTTAAAAATTTTCTTTTATACTATACTGCTATTCGGGAAAAATAAATGCGTAACGGCTTCACTAAAAATATCTTCGCCCAACGTGGGGCTCGAACCCACGACCCTGAGATTAAGAGTCTCATGCTCTACCGACTGAGCTAGCCGGGCATATACTATATACTGTGCAAAAAGTTGATATCATTTGTAAGGCCGCTTTTATTCAAATACACAAGACATTTCGTTTACTTTTTTCATAAACCGCAAAATAAGAAATGAGTTTATATTCATGTAAAAAGCAAACCAACTTATAGCAATATTCCTCATTTATTGCGTGAAATTCTTAAAAATGGCGGGAAACATGACACTGGAATAAATCTTTGCCGCTAGCAACCTTTTACGCGGATTTGATGACGTCCTTGAACAAAAACGTAGGAAATCTTGCTACATATAGAACAAGTTTAAAGATATCTTATGTTTTTGGCTTAGGTAGTACTCCACAATTAGGATTTTTTCACAGTATTGTTTTCGTATGTGGCCCCTGTGAACTTTTTTGTTAAATGAAAATATTGATTCGTTTTGGTCTTAAAACAAGACAAATACAAAATCTGGACCCGTTATATAAAAATTACGATCCACGGTTATTGTTTTAAAGAATAATTTCGAAAAAATCTTTACCAATGATCATAAAGCGTCGCTTCCGGCTGTGCATGGTGACCAGCGGATGGGCTTTTATTTAAATGTGCTATTTTTAGATTTTTAAGTTTGCACAATTTTAGCGGAAAAAAGAGCCGAAGTCGGATAGGTTTATTTGGTCTTAAAAGAAAGGACTGTTTTCGGGCTTTCATTTCATACATGTTACGTTTCACCTGAACCGAAGGCTCGACTACTGGCAACGTTCAAAAATAGGACAAAACCCCGATTTTTGCGTATTTTTGTCCCCAAATTTTTGACAAATGTTAAGAGTTGCTAGGGGCAACGAGTACAACAAAGAAACCAAATACGGCACTAAACACGACTAAACATGCCCGGAGTTTGGAACACCACCTAGTTTAAAGCGCAAATAGCAGTTTAAGCGATTACAAGAACCCGGGACAAAATACTCAACATCGAGCACATGCAAAAATGAGCTAAATAAATTAATTATGGAGTACTACCTTAGCAATGCACTTAGGTTTGCAATGGTTTATATGTGGAATTAGGAATCAGCATTTGTGGGACCGCGTGGCCTAATGGATAAGGCGTCTGACTTCGAATCAGAAGATTGCGAGTTCGAGTCTCGTCGTGGTCGTATAATAATTTTTACATGGTAGCAAAGTGCTATGGAAATTGTGTAACTTTGCACGCAGATAAACAATAAAAACGGTATTTATAAGGAACCCGAGCGTCTTCTTATCAGAATGTACGGTCAACATTTGCCTGCTTTATAAAAATATTTTTTGCTCAGATTTTTTTTAAAAATTTTCTTTTATACTATACTGCTATTCGGGAAAAATAAATGCGTAACGGCTTCACTAAAAATATCTTCGCCCAACGTGGGGCTCGAACCCACGACCCTGAGATTAAGAGTCTCATGCTCTACCGACTGAGCTAGCCGGGCATATACTATATACTGTGCAAAAAGTTGATATCATTTGTAAGGCCGCTTTTATTCAAATACACAAGACATTTCGTTTACTTTTTTCATAAACCGCAAAATAAGAAATGAGTTTATATTCATGTAAAAAGCAAACCAACTTATAGCAATATTCCTCATTTATTGCGTGAAATTCTTAAAAATGGCGGGAAACATGACACTGGAATAAATCTTTGCCGCTAGCAACCTTTTACGCGGATTTGATGACGTCCTTGAACAAAAACGTAGGAAATCTTGCTACATATAGAACAAGTTTAAAGATATCTTATGTTTTTGGCTTAGGTAGTACTCCACAATTAGGATTTTTTCACAGTATTGTTTTCGTATGTGGCCCCTGTGAACTTTTTTGTTAAATGAAAATATTGATTCGTTTTGGTCTTAAAACAAGACAAATACAAAATCTGGACCCGTTATATAAAAATTACGATCCACGGTTATTGTTTTAAAGAATAATTTCGAAAAAATCTTTACCAATGATCATAAAGCGTCGCTTCCGGCTGTGCATGGTGACCAGCGGATGGGCTTTTATTTAAATGTGCTATTTTTAGATTTTTAAGTTTGCACAATTTTAGCGGAAAAAAGAGCCGAAGTCGGATAGGTTTATTTGGTCTTAAAAGAAAGGACTGTTTTCGGGCTTTCATTTCATACATGTTACGTTTCACCTGAACCGAAGGCTCGACTACTGGCAACGTTCAAAAATAGGACAAAACCCCGATTTTTGCGTATTTTTGTCCCCAAATTTTTGACAAATGTTAAGAGTTGCTAGGGGCAACGAGTACAACAAAGAAACCAAATACGGCACTAAACACGACTAAACATGCCCGGAGTTTGGAACACCACCTAGTTTAAAGCGCAAATAGCAGTTTAAGCGATTACAAGAACCCGGGACAAAATACTCAACATCGAGCACATGCAAAAATGAGCTAAATAAATTAATTATGGAGTACTACCTTAGCAATGCACTTAGGTTTGCAATGGTTTATATGTGGAATTAGGAATCAGCATTTGTGGGACCGCGTGGCCTAATGGATAAGGCGTCTGACTTCGAATCAGAAGATTGCGAGTTCGAGTCTCGTCGTGGTCGTATAATAATTTTTACATGGTAGCAAAGTGCTATGGAAATTGTGTAACTTTGCACGCAGATAAACAATAAAAACGGTATTTATAAGGAACCCGAGCGTCTTCTTATCAGAATGTACGGTCAACATTTGCCTGCTTTATAAAAATATTTTTTGCTCAGATTTTTTTTAAAAATTTTCTTTTATACTATACTGCTATTCGGGAAAAATAAATGCGTAACGGCTTCACTAAAAATATCTTCGCCCAACGTGGGGCTCGAACCCACGACCCTGAGATTAAGAGTCTCATGCTCTACCGACTGAGCTAGCCGGGCATATACTATATACTGTGCAAAAAGTTGATATCATTTGTAAGGCCGCTTTTATTCAAATACACAAGACATTTCGTTTACTTTTTTCATAAACCGCAAAATAAGAAATGAGTTTATATTCATGTAAAAAGCAAACCAACTTATAGCAATATTCCTCATTTATTGCGTGAAATTCTTAAAAATGGCGGGAAACATGACACTGGAATAAATCTTTGCCGCTAGCAACCTTTTACGCGGATTTGATGACGTCCTTGAACAAAAACGTAGGAAATCTTGCTACATATAGAACAAGTTTAAAGATATCTTATGTTTTTGGCTTAGGTAGTACTCCACAATTAGGATTTTTTCACAGTATTGTTTTCGTATGTGGCCCCTGTGAACTTTTTTGTTAAATGAAAATATTGATTCGTTTTGGTCTTAAAACAAGACAAATACAAAATCTGGACCCGTTATATAAAAATTACGATCCACGGTTATTGTTTTAAAGAATAATTTCGAAAAAATCTTTACCAATGATCATAAAGCGTCGCTTCCGGCTGTGCATGGTGACCAGCGGATGGGCTTTTATTTAAATGTGCTATTTTTAGATTTTTAAGTTTGCACAATTTTAGCGGAAAAAAGAGCCGAAGTCGGATAGGTTTATTTGGTCTTAAAAGAAAGGACTGTTTTCGGGCTTTCATTTCATACATGTTACGTTTCACCTGAACCGAAGGCTCGACTACTGGCAACGTTCAAAAATAGGACAAAACCCCGATTTTTGCGTATTTTTGTCCCCAAATTTTTGACAAATGTTAAGAGTTGCTAGGGGCAACGAGTACAACAAAGAAACCAAATACGGCACTAAACACGACTAAACATGCCCGGAGTTTGGAACACCACCTAGTTTAAAGCGCAAATAGCAGTTTAAGCGATTACAAGAACCCGGGACAAAATACTCAACATCGAGCACATGCAAAAATGAGCTAAATAAATTAATTATGGAGTACTACCTTAGCAATGCACTTAGGTTTGCAATGGTTTATATGTGGAATTAGGAATCAGCATTTGTGGGACCGCGTGGCCTAATGGATAAGGCGTCTGACTTCGAATCAGAAGATTGCGAGTTCGAGTCTCGTCGTGGTCGTATAATAATTTTTACATGGTAGCAAAGTGCTATGGAAATTGTGTAACTTTGCACGCAGATAAACAATAAAAACGGTATTTATAAGGAACCCGAGCGTCTTCTTATCAGAATGTACGGTCAACATTTGCCTGCTTTATAAAAATATTTTTTGCTCAGATTTTTTTTAAAAATTTTCTTTTATACTATACTGCTATTCGGGAAAAATAAATGCGTAACGGCTTCACTAAAAATATCTTCGCCCAACGTGGGGCTCGAACCCACGACCCTGAGATTAAGAGTCTCATGCTCTACCGACTGAGCTAGCCGGGCATATACTATATACTGTGCAAAAAGTTGATATCATTTGTAAGGCCGCTTTTATTCAAATACACAAGACATTTCGTTTACTTTTTTCATAAACCGCAAAATAAGAAATGAGTTTATATTCATGTAAAAAGCAAACCAACTTATAGCAATATTCCTCATTTATTGCGTGAAATTCTTAAAAATGGCGGGAAACATGACACTGGAATAAATCTTTGCCGCTAGCAACCTTTTACGCGGATTTGATGACGTCCTTGAACAAAAACGTAGGAAATCTTGCTACATATAGAACAAGTTTAAAGATATCTTATGTTTTTGGCTTAGGTAGTACTCCACAATTAGGATTTTTTCACAGTATTGTTTTCGTATGTGGCCCCTGTGAACTTTTTTGTTAAATGAAAATATTGATTCGTTTTGGTCTTAAAACAAGACAAATACAAAATCTGGACCCGTTATATAAAAATTACGATCCACGGTTATTGTTTTAAAGAATAATTTCGAAAAAATCTTTACCAATGATCATAAAGCGTCGCTTCCGGCTGTGCATGGTGACCAGCGGATGGGCTTTTATTTAAATGTGCTATTTTTAGATTTTTAAGTTTGCACAATTTTAGCGGAAAAAAGAGCCGAAGTCGGATAGGTTTATTTGGTCTTAAAAGAAAGGACTGTTTTCGGGCTTTCATTTCATACATGTTACGTTTCACCTGAACCGAAGGCTCGACTACTGGCAACGTTCAAAAATAGGACAAAACCCCGATTTTTGCGTATTTTTGTCCCCAAATTTTTGACAAATGTTAAGAGTTGCTAGGGGCAACGAGTACAACAAAGAAACCAAATACGGCACTAAACACGACTAAACATGCCCGGAGTTTGGAACACCACCTAGTTTAAAGCGCAAATAGCAGTTTAAGCGATTACAAGAACCCGGGACAAAATACTCAACATCGAGCACATGCAAAAATGAGCTAAATAAATTAATTATGGAGTACTACCTTAGCAATGCACTTAGGTTTGCAATGGTTTATATGTGGAATTAGGAATCAGCATTTGTGGGACCGCGTGGCCTAATGGATAAGGCGTCTGACTTCGAATCAGAAGATTGCGAGTTCGAGTCTCGTCGTGGTCGTATAATAATTTTTACATGGTAGCAAAGTGCTATGGAAATTGTGTAACTTTGCACGCAGATAAACAATAAAAACGGTATTTATAAGGAACCCGAGCGTCTTCTTATCAGAATGTACGGTCAACATTTGCCTGCTTTATAAAAATATTTTTTGCTCAGATTTTTTTTAAAAATTTTCTTTTATACTATACTGCTATTCGGGAAAAATAAATGCGTAACGGCTTCACTAAAAATATCTTCGCCCAACGTGGGGCTCGAACCCACGACCCTGAGATTAAGAGTCTCATGCTCTACCGACTGAGCTAGCCGGGCATATACTATATACTGTGCAAAAAGTTGATATCATTTGTAAGGCCGCTTTTATTCAAATACACAAGACATTTCGTTTACTTTTTTCATAAACCGCAAAATAAGAAATGAGTTTATATTCATGTAAAAAGCAAACCAACTTATAGCAATATTCCTCATTTATTGCGTGAAATTCTTAAAAATGGCGGGAAACATGACACTGGAATAAATCTTTGCCGCTAGCAACCTTTTACGCGGATTTGATGACGTCCTTGAACAAAAACGTAGGAAATCTTGCTACATATAGAACAAGTTTAAAGATATCTTATGTTTTTGGCTTAGGTAGTACTCCACAATTAGGATTTTTTCACAGTATTGTTTTCGTATGTGGCCCCTGTGAACTTTTTTGTTAAATGAAAATATTGATTCGTTTTGGTCTTAAAACAAGACAAATACAAAATCTGGACCCGTTATATAAAAATTACGATCCACGGTTATTGTTTTAAAGAATAATTTCGAAAAAATCTTTACCAATGATCATAAAGCGTCGCTTCCGGCTGTGCATGGTGACCAGCGGATGGGCTTTTATTTAAATGTGCTATTTTTAGATTTTTAAGTTTGCACAATTTTAGCGGAAAAAAGAGCCGAAGTCGGATAGGTTTATTTGGTCTTAAAAGAAAGGACTGTTTTCGGGCTTTCATTTCATACATGTTACGTTTCACCTGAACCGAAGGCTCGACTACTGGCAACGTTCAAAAATAGGACAAAACCCCGATTTTTGCGTATTTTTGTCCCCAAATTTTTGACAAATGTTAAGAGTTGCTAGGGGCAACGAGTACAACAAAGAAACCAAATACGGCACTAAACACGACTAAACATGCCCGGAGTTTGGAACACCACCTAGTTTAAAGCGCAAATAGCAGTTTAAGCGATTACAAGAACCCGGGACAAAATACTCAACATCGAGCACATGCAAAAATGAGCTAAATAAATTAATTATGGAGTACTACCTTAGCAATGCACTTAGGTTTGCAATGGTTTATATGTGGAATTAGGAATCAGCATTTGTGGGACCGCGTGGCCTAATGGATAAGGCGTCTGACTTCGAATCAGAAGATTGCGAGTTCGAGTCTCGTCGTGGTCGTATAATAATTTTTACATGGTAGCAAAGTGCTATGGAAATTGTGTAACTTTGCACGCAGATAAACAATAAAAACGGTATTTATAAGGAACCCGAGCGTCTTCTTATCAGAATGTACGGTCAACATTTGCCTGCTTTATAAAAATATTTTTTGCTCAGATTTTTTTTAAAAATTTTCTTTTATACTATACTGCTATTCGGGAAAAATAAATGCGTAACGGCTTCACTAAAAATATCTTCGCCCAACGTGGGGCTCGAACCCACGACCCTGAGATTAAGAGTCTCATGCTCTACCGACTGAGCTAGCCGGGCATATACTATATACTGTGCAAAAAGTTGATATCATTTGTAAGGCCGCTTTTATTCAAATACACAAGACATTTCGTTTACTTTTTTCATAAACCGCAAAATAAGAAATGAGTTTATATTCATGTAAAAAGCAAACCAACTTATAGCAATATTCCTCATTTATTGCGTGAAATTCTTAAAAATGGCGGGAAACATGACACTGGAATAAATCTTTGCCGCTAGCAACCTTTTACGCGGATTTGATGACGTCCTTGAACAAAAACGTAGGAAATCTTGCTACATATAGAACAAGTTTAAAGATATCTTATGTTTTTGGCTTAGGTAGTACTCCACAATTAGGATTTTTTCACAGTATTGTTTTCGTATGTGGCCCCTGTGAACTTTTTTGTTAAATGAAAATATTGATTCGTTTTGGTCTTAAAACAAGACAAATACAAAATCTGGACCCGTTATATAAAAATTACGATCCACGGTTATTGTTTTAAAGAATAATTTCGAAAAAATCTTTACCAATGATCATAAAGCGTCGCTTCCGGCTGTGCATGGTGACCAGCGGATGGGCTTTTATTTAAATGTGCTATTTTTAGATTTTTAAGTTTGCACAATTTTAGCGGAAAAAAGAGCCGAAGTCGGATAGGTTTATTTGGTCTTAAAAGAAAGGACTGTTTTCGGGCTTTCATTTCATACATGTTACGTTTCACCTGAACCGAAGGCTCGACTACTGGCAACGTTCAAAAATAGGACAAAACCCCGATTTTTGCGTATTTTTGTCCCCAAATTTTTGACAAATGTTAAGAGTTGCTAGGGGCAACGAGTACAACAAAGAAACCAAATACGGCACTAAACACGACTAAACATGCCCGGAGTTTGGAACACCACCTAGTTTAAAGCGCAAATAGCAGTTTAAGCGATTACAAGAACCCGGGACAAAATACTCAACATCGAGCACATGCAAAAATGAGCTAAATAAATTAATTATGGAGTACTACCTTAGCAATGCACTTAGGTTTGCAATGGTTTATATGTGGAATTAGGAATCAGCATTTGTGGGACCGCGTGGCCTAATGGATAAGGCGTCTGACTTCGAATCAGAAGATTGCGAGTTCGAGTCTCGTCGTGGTCGTATAATAATTTTTACATGGTAGCAAAGTGCTATGGAAATTGTGTAACTTTGCACGCAGATAAACAATAAAAACGGTATTTATAAGGAACCCGAGCGTCTTCTTATCAGAATGTACGGTCAACATTTGCCTGCTTTATAAAAATATTTTTTGCTCAGATTTTTTTTAAAAATTTTCTTTTATACTATACTGCTATTCGGGAAAAATAAATGCGTAACGGCTTCACTAAAAATATCTTCGCCCAACGTGGGGCTCGAACCCACGACCCTGAGATTAAGAGTCTCATGCTCTACCGACTGAGCTAGCCGGGCATATACTATATACTGTGCAAAAAGTTGATATCATTTGTAAGGCCGCTTTTATTCAAATACACAAGACATTTCGTTTACTTTTTTCATAAACCGCAAAATAAGAAATGAGTTTATATTCATGTAAAAAGCAAACCAACTTATAGCAATATTCCTCATTTATTGCGTGAAATTCTTAAAAATGGCGGGAAACATGACACTGGAATAAATCTTTGCCGCTAGCAACCTTTTACGCGGATTTGATGACGTCCTTGAACAAAAACGTAGGAAATCTTGCTACATATAGAACAAGTTTAAAGATATCTTATGTTTTTGGCTTAGGTAGTACTCCACAATTAGGATTTTTTCACAGTATTGTTTTCGTATGTGGCCCCTGTGAACTTTTTTGTTAAATGAAAATATTGATTCGTTTTGGTCTTAAAACAAGACAAATACAAAATCTGGACCCGTTATATAAAAATTACGATCCACGGTTATTGTTTTAAAGAATAATTTCGAAAAAATCTTTACCAATGATCATAAAGCGTCGCTTCCGGCTGTGCATGGTGACCAGCGGATGGGCTTTTATTTAAATGTGCTATTTTTAGATTTTTAAGTTTGCACAATTTTAGCGGAAAAAAGAGCCGAAGTCGGATAGGTTTATTTGGTCTTAAAAGAAAGGACTGTTTTCGGGCTTTCATTTCATACATGTTACGTTTCACCTGAACCGAAGGCTCGACTACTGGCAACGTTCAAAAATAGGACAAAACCCCGATTTTTGCGTATTTTTGTCCCCAAATTTTTGACAAATGTTAAGAGTTGCTAGGGGCAACGAGTACAACAAAGAAACCAAATACGGCACTAAACACGACTAAACATGCCCGGAGTTTGGAACACCACCTAGTTTAAAGCGCAAATAGCAGTTTAAGCGATTACAAGAACCCGGGACAAAATACTCAACATCGAGCACATGCAAAAATGAGCTAAATAAATTAATTATGGAGTACTACCTTAGCAATGCACTTAGGTTTGCAATGGTTTATATGTGGAATTAGGAATCAGCATTTGTGGGACCGCGTGGCCTAATGGATAAGGCGTCTGACTTCGAATCAGAAGATTGCGAGTTCGAGTCTCGTCGTGGTCGTATAATAATTTTTACATGGTAGCAAAGTGCTATGGAAATTGTGTAACTTTGCACGCAGATAAACAATAAAAACGGTATTTATAAGGAACCCGAGCGTCTTCTTATCAGAATGTACGGTCAACATTTGCCTGCTTTATAAAAATATTTTTTGCTCAGATTTTTTTTAAAAATTTTCTTTTATACTATACTGCTATTCGGGAAAAATAAATGCGTAACGGCTTCACTAAAAATATCTTCGCCCAACGTGGGGCTCGAACCCACGACCCTGAGATTAAGAGTCTCATGCTCTACCGACTGAGCTAGCCGGGCATATACTATATACTGTGCAAAAAGTTGATATCATTTGTAAGGCCGCTTTTATTCAAATACACAAGACATTTCGTTTACTTTTTTCATAAACCGCAAAATAAGAAATGAGTTTATATTCATGTAAAAAGCAAACCAACTTATAGCAATATTCCTCATTTATTGCGTGAAATTCTTAAAAATGGCGGGAAACATGACACTGGAATAAATCTTTGCCGCTAGCAACCTTTTACGCGGATTTGATGACGTCCTTGAACAAAAACGTAGGAAATCTTGCTACATATAGAACAAGTTTAAAGATATCTTATGTTTTTGGCTTAGGTAGTACTCCACAATTAGGATTTTTTCACAGTATTGTTTTCGTATGTGGCCCCTGTGAACTTTTTTGTTAAATGAAAATATTGATTCGTTTTGGTCTTAAAACAAGACAAATACAAAATCTGGACCCGTTATATAAAAATTACGATCCACGGTTATTGTTTTAAAGAATAATTTCGAAAAAATCTTTACCAATGATCATAAAGCGTCGCTTCCGGCTGTGCATGGTGACCAGCGGATGGGCTTTTATTTAAATGTGCTATTTTTAGATTTTTAAGTTTGCACAATTTTAGCGGAAAAAAGAGCCGAAGTCGGATAGGTTTATTTGGTCTTAAAAGAAAGGACTGTTTTCGGGCTTTCATTTCATACATGTTACGTTTCACCTGAACCGAAGGCTCGACTACTGGCAACGTTCAAAAATAGGACAAAACCCCGATTTTTGCGTATTTTTGTCCCCAAATTTTTGACAAATGTTAAGAGTTGCTAGGGGCAACGAGTACAACAAAGAAACCAAATACGGCACTAAACACGACTAAACATGCCCGGAGTTTGGAACACCACCTAGTTTAAAGCGCAAATAGCAGTTTAAGCGATTACAAGAACCCGGGACAAAATACTCAACATCGAGCACATGCAAAAATGAGCTAAATAAATTAATTATGGAGTACTACCTTAGCAATGCACTTAGGTTTGCAATGGTTTATATGTGGAATTAGGAATCAGCATTTGTGGGACCGCGTGGCCTAATGGATAAGGCGTCTGACTTCGAATCAGAAGATTGCGAGTTCGAGTCTCGTCGTGGTCGTATAATAATTTTTACATGGTAGCAAAGTGCTATGGAAATTGTGTAACTTTGCACGCAGATAAACAATAAAAACGGTATTTATAAGGAACCCGAGCGTCTTCTTATCAGAATGTACGGTCAACATTTGCCTGCTTTATAAAAATATTTTTTGCTCAGATTTTTTTTAAAAATTTTCTTTTATACTATACTGCTATTCGGGAAAAATAAATGCGTAACGGCTTCACTAAAAATATCTTCGCCCAACGTGGGGCTCGAACCCACGACCCTGAGATTAAGAGTCTCATGCTCTACCGACTGAGCTAGCCGGGCATATACTATATACTGTGCAAAAAGTTGATATCATTTGTAAGGCCGCTTTTATTCAAATACACAAGACATTTCGTTTACTTTTTTCATAAACCGCAAAATAAGAAATGAGTTTATATTCATGTAAAAAGCAAACCAACTTATAGCAATATTCCTCATTTATTGCGTGAAATTCTTAAAAATGGCGGGAAACATGACACTGGAATAAATCTTTGCCGCTAGCAACCTTTTACGCGGATTTGATGACGTCCTTGAACAAAAACGTAGGAAATCTTGCTACATATAGAACAAGTTTAAAGATATCTTATGTTTTTGGCTTAGGTAGTACTCCACAATTAGGATTTTTTCACAGTATTGTTTTCGTATGTGGCCCCTGTGAACTTTTTTGTTAAATGAAAATATTGATTCGTTTTGGTCTTAAAACAAGACAAATACAAAATCTGGACCCGTTATATAAAAATTACGATCCACGGTTATTGTTTTAAAGAATAATTTCGAAAAAATCTTTACCAATGATCATAAAGCGTCGCTTCCGGCTGTGCATGGTGACCAGCGGATGGGCTTTTATTTAAATGTGCTATTTTTAGATTTTTAAGTTTGCACAATTTTAGCGGAAAAAAGAGCCGAAGTCGGATAGGTTTATTTGGTCTTAAAAGAAAGGACTGTTTTCGGGCTTTCATTTCATACATGTTACGTTTCACCTGAACCGAAGGCTCGACTACTGGCAACGTTCAAAAATAGGACAAAACCCCGATTTTTGCGTATTTTTGTCCCCAAATTTTTGACAAATGTTAAGAGTTGCTAGGGGCAACGAGTACAACAAAGAAACCAAATACGGCACTAAACACGACTAAACATGCCCGGAGTTTGGAACACCACCTAGTTTAAAGCGCAAATAGCAGTTTAAGCGATTACAAGAACCCGGGACAAAATACTCAACATCGAGCACATGCAAAAATGAGCTAAATAAATTAATTATGGAGTACTACCTTAGCAATGCACTTAGGTTTGCAATGGTTTATATGTGGAATTAGGAATCAGCATTTGTGGGACCGCGTGGCCTAATGGATAAGGCGTCTGACTTCGAATCAGAAGATTGCGAGTTCGAGTCTCGTCGTGGTCGTATAATAATTTTTACATGGTAGCAAAGTGCTATGGAAATTGTGTAACTTTGCACGCAGATAAACAATAAAAACGGTATTTATAAGGAACCCGAGCGTCTTCTTATCAGAATGTACGGTCAACATTTGCCTGCTTTATAAAAATATTTTTTGCTCAGATTTTTTTTAAAAATTTTCTTTTATACTATACTGCTATTCGGGAAAAATAAATGCGTAACGGCTTCACTAAAAATATCTTCGCCCAACGTGGGGCTCGAACCCACGACCCTGAGATTAAGAGTCTCATGCTCTACCGACTGAGCTAGCCGGGCATATACTATATACTGTGCAAAAAGTTGATATCATTTGTAAGGCCGCTTTTATTCAAATACACAAGACATTTCGTTTACTTTTTTCATAAACCGCAAAATAAGAAATGAGTTTATATTCATGTAAAAAGCAAACCAACTTATAGCAATATTCCTCATTTATTGCGTGAAATTCTTAAAAATGGCGGGAAACATGACACTGGAATAAATCTTTGCCGCTAGCAACCTTTTACGCGGATTTGATGACGTCCTTGAACAAAAACGTAGGAAATCTTGCTACATATAGAACAAGTTTAAAGATATCTTATGTTTTTGGCTTAGGTAGTACTCCACAATTAGGATTTTTTCACAGTATTGTTTTCGTATGTGGCCCCTGTGAACTTTTTTGTTAAATGAAAATATTGATTCGTTTTGGTCTTAAAACAAGACAAATACAAAATCTGGACCCGTTATATAAAAATTACGATCCACGGTTATTGTTTTAAAGAATAATTTCGAAAAAATCTTTACCAATGATCATAAAGCGTCGCTTCCGGCTGTGCATGGTGACCAGCGGATGGGCTTTTATTTAAATGTGCTATTTTTAGATTTTTAAGTTTGCACAATTTTAGCGGAAAAAAGAGCCGAAGTCGGATAGGTTTATTTGGTCTTAAAAGAAAGGACTGTTTTCGGGCTTTCATTTCATACATGTTACGTTTCACCTGAACCGAAGGCTCGACTACTGGCAACGTTCAAAAATAGGACAAAACCCCGATTTTTGCGTATTTTTGTCCCCAAATTTTTGACAAATGTTAAGAGTTGCTAGGGGCAACGAGTACAACAAAGAAACCAAATACGGCACTAAACACGACTAAACATGCCCGGAGTTTGGAACACCACCTAGTTTAAAGCGCAAATAGCAGTTTAAGCGATTACAAGAACCCGGGACAAAATACTCAACATCGAGCACATGCAAAAATGAGCTAAATAAATTAATTATGGAGTACTACCTTAGCAATGCACTTAGGTTTGCAATGGTTTATATGTGGAATTAGGAATCAGCATTTGTGGGACCGCGTGGCCTAATGGATAAGGCGTCTGACTTCGAATCAGAAGATTGCGAGTTCGAGTCTCGTCGTGGTCGTATAATAATTTTTACATGGTAGCAAAGTGCTATGGAAATTGTGTAACTTTGCACGCAGATAAACAATAAAAACGGTATTTATAAGGAACCCGAGCGTCTTCTTATCAGAATGTACGGTCAACATTTGCCTGCTTTATAAAAATATTTTTTGCTCAGATTTTTTTTAAAAATTTTCTTTTATACTATACTGCTATTCGGGAAAAATAAATGCGTAACGGCTTCACTAAAAATATCTTCGCCCAACGTGGGGCTCGAACCCACGACCCTGAGATTAAGAGTCTCATGCTCTACCGACTGAGCTAGCCGGGCATATACTATATACTGTGCAAAAAGTTGATATCATTTGTAAGGCCGCTTTTATTCAAATACACAAGACATTTCGTTTACTTTTTTCATAAACCGCAAAATAAGAAATGAGTTTATATTCATGTAAAAAGCAAACCAACTTATAGCAATATTCCTCATTTATTGCGTGAAATTCTTAAAAATGGCGGGAAACATGACACTGGAATAAATCTTTGCCGCTAGCAACCTTTTACGCGGATTTGATGACGTCCTTGAACAAAAACGTAGGAAATCTTGCTACATATAGAACAAGTTTAAAGATATCTTATGTTTTTGGCTTAGGTAGTACTCCACAATTAGGATTTTTTCACAGTATTGTTTTCGTATGTGGCCCCTGTGAACTTTTTTGTTAAATGAAAATATTGATTCGTTTTGGTCTTAAAACAAGACAAATACAAAATCTGGACCCGTTATATAAAAATTACGATCCACGGTTATTGTTTTAAAGAATAATTTCGAAAAAATCTTTACCAATGATCATAAAGCGTCGCTTCCGGCTGTGCATGGTGACCAGCGGATGGGCTTTTATTTAAATGTGCTATTTTTAGATTTTTAAGTTTGCACAATTTTAGCGGAAAAAAGAGCCGAAGTCGGATAGGTTTATTTGGTCTTAAAAGAAAGGACTGTTTTCGGGCTTTCATTTCATACATGTTACGTTTCACCTGAACCGAAGGCTCGACTACTGGCAACGTTCAAAAATAGGACAAAACCCCGATTTTTGCGTATTTTTGTCCCCAAATTTTTGACAAATGTTAAGAGTTGCTAGGGGCAACGAGTACAACAAAGAAACCAAATACGGCACTAAACACGACTAAACATGCCCGGAGTTTGGAACACCACCTAGTTTAAAGCGCAAATAGCAGTTTAAGCGATTACAAGAACCCGGGACAAAATACTCAACATCGAGCACATGCAAAAATGAGCTAAATAAATTAATTATGGAGTACTACCTTAGCAATGCACTTAGGTTTGCAATGGTTTATATGTGGAATTAGGAATCAGCATTTGTGGGACCGCGTGGCCTAATGGATAAGGCGTCTGACTTCGAATCAGAAGATTGCGAGTTCGAGTCTCGTCGTGGTCGTATAATAATTTTTACATGGTAGCAAAGTGCTATGGAAATTGTGTAACTTTGCACGCAGATAAACAATAAAAACGGTATTTATAAGGAACCCGAGCGTCTTCTTATCAGAATGTACGGTCAACATTTGCCTGCTTTATAAAAATATTTTTTGCTCAGATTTTTTTTAAAAATTTTCTTTTATACTATACTGCTATTCGGGAAAAATAAATGCGTAACGGCTTCACTAAAAATATCTTCGCCCAACGTGGGGCTCGAACCCACGACCCTGAGATTAAGAGTCTCATGCTCTACCGACTGAGCTAGCCGGGCATATACTATATACTGTGCAAAAAGTTGATATCATTTGTAAGGCCGCTTTTATTCAAATACACAAGACATTTCGTTTACTTTTTTCATAAACCGCAAAATAAGAAATGAGTTTATATTCATGTAAAAAGCAAACCAACTTATAGCAATATTCCTCATTTATTGCGTGAAATTCTTAAAAATGGCGGGAAACATGACACTGGAATAAATCTTTGCCGCTAGCAACCTTTTACGCGGATTTGATGACGTCCTTGAACAAAAACGTAGGAAATCTTGCTACATATAGAACAAGTTTAAAGATATCTTATGTTTTTGGCTTAGGTAGTACTCCACAATTAGGATTTTTTCACAGTATTGTTTTCGTATGTGGCCCCTGTGAACTTTTTTGTTAAATGAAAATATTGATTCGTTTTGGTCTTAAAACAAGACAAATACAAAATCTGGACCCGTTATATAAAAATTACGATCCACGGTTATTGTTTTAAAGAATAATTTCGAAAAAATCTTTACCAATGATCATAAAGCGTCGCTTCCGGCTGTGCATGGTGACCAGCGGATGGGCTTTTATTTAAATGTGCTATTTTTAGATTTTTAAGTTTGCACAATTTTAGCGGAAAAAAGAGCCGAAGTCGGATAGGTTTATTTGGTCTTAAAAGAAAGGACTGTTTTCGGGCTTTCATTTCATACATGTTACGTTTCACCTGAACCGAAGGCTCGACTACTGGCAACGTTCAAAAATAGGACAAAACCCCGATTTTTGCGTATTTTTGTCCCCAAATTTTTGACAAATGTTAAGAGTTGCTAGGGGCAACGAGTACAACAAAGAAACCAAATACGGCACTAAACACGACTAAACATGCCCGGAGTTTGGAACACCACCTAGTTTAAAGCGCAAATAGCAGTTTAAGCGATTACAAGAACCCGGGACAAAATACTCAACATCGAGCACATGCAAAAATGAGCTAAATAAATTAATTATGGAGTACTACCTTAGCAATGCACTTAGGTTTGCAATGGTTTATATGTGGAATTAGGAATCAGCATTTGTGGGACCGCGTGGCCTAATGGATAAGGCGTCTGACTTCGAATCAGAAGATTGCGAGTTCGAGTCTCGTCGTGGTCGTATAATAATTTTTACATGGTAGCAAAGTGCTATGGAAATTGTGTAACTTTGCACGCAGATAAACAATAAAAACGGTATTTATAAGGAACCCGAGCGTCTTCTTATCAGAATGTACGGTCAACATTTGCCTGCTTTATAAAAATATTTTTTGCTCAGATTTTTTTTAAAAATTTTCTTTTATACTATACTGCTATTCGGGAAAAATAAATGCGTAACGGCTTCACTAAAAATATCTTCGCCCAACGTGGGGCTCGAACCCACGACCCTGAGATTAAGAGTCTCATGCTCTACCGACTGAGCTAGCCGGGCATATACTATATACTGTGCAAAAAGTTGATATCATTTGTAAGGCCGCTTTTATTCAAATACACAAGACATTTCGTTTACTTTTTTCATAAACCGCAAAATAAGAAATGAGTTTATATTCATGTAAAAAGCAAACCAACTTATAGCAATATTCCTCATTTATTGCGTGAAATTCTTAAAAATGGCGGGAAACATGACACTGGAATAAATCTTTGCCGCTAGCAACCTTTTACGCGGATTTGATGACGTCCTTGAACAAAAACGTAGGAAATCTTGCTACATATAGAACAAGTTTAAAGATATCTTATGTTTTTGGCTTAGGTAGTACTCCACAATTAGGATTTTTTCACAGTATTGTTTTCGTATGTGGCCCCTGTGAACTTTTTTGTTAAATGAAAATATTGATTCGTTTTGGTCTTAAAACAAGACAAATACAAAATCTGGACCCGTTATATAAAAATTACGATCCACGGTTATTGTTTTAAAGAATAATTTCGAAAAAATCTTTACCAATGATCATAAAGCGTCGCTTCCGGCTGTGCATGGTGACCAGCGGATGGGCTTTTATTTAAATGTGCTATTTTTAGATTTTTAAGTTTGCACAATTTTAGCGGAAAAAAGAGCCGAAGTCGGATAGGTTTATTTGGTCTTAAAAGAAAGGACTGTTTTCGGGCTTTCATTTCATACATGTTACGTTTCACCTGAACCGAAGGCTCGACTACTGGCAACGTTCAAAAATAGGACAAAACCCCGATTTTTGCGTATTTTTGTCCCCAAATTTTTGACAAATGTTAAGAGTTGCTAGGGGCAACGAGTACAACAAAGAAACCAAATACGGCACTAAACACGACTAAACATGCCCGGAGTTTGGAACACCACCTAGTTTAAAGCGCAAATAGCAGTTTAAGCGATTACAAGAACCCGGGACAAAATACTCAACATCGAGCACATGCAAAAATGAGCTAAATAAATTAATTATGGAGTACTACCTTAGCAATGCACTTAGGTTTGCAATGGTTTATATGTGGAATTAGGAATCAGCATTTGTGGGACCGCGTGGCCTAATGGATAAGGCGTCTGACTTCGAATCAGAAGATTGCGAGTTCGAGTCTCGTCGTGGTCGTATAATAATTTTTACATGGTAGCAAAGTGCTATGGAAATTGTGTAACTTTGCACGCAGATAAACAATAAAAACGGTATTTATAAGGAACCCGAGCGTCTTCTTATCAGAATGTACGGTCAACATTTGCCTGCTTTATAAAAATATTTTTTGCTCAGATTTTTTTTAAAAATTTTCTTTTATACTATACTGCTATTCGGGAAAAATAAATGCGTAACGGCTTCACTAAAAATATCTTCGCCCAACGTGGGGCTCGAACCCACGACCCTGAGATTAAGAGTCTCATGCTCTACCGACTGAGCTAGCCGGGCATATACTATATACTGTGCAAAAAGTTGATATCATTTGTAAGGCCGCTTTTATTCAAATACACAAGACATTTCGTTTACTTTTTTCATAAACCGCAAAATAAGAAATGAGTTTATATTCATGTAAAAAGCAAACCAACTTATAGCAATATTCCTCATTTATTGCGTGAAATTCTTAAAAATGGCGGGAAACATGACACTGGAATAAATCTTTGCCGCTAGCAACCTTTTACGCGGATTTGATGACGTCCTTGAACAAAAACGTAGGAAATCTTGCTACATATAGAACAAGTTTAAAGATATCTTATGTTTTTGGCTTAGGTAGTACTCCACAATTAGGATTTTTTCACAGTATTGTTTTCGTATGTGGCCCCTGTGAACTTTTTTGTTAAATGAAAATATTGATTCGTTTTGGTCTTAAAACAAGACAAATACAAAATCTGGACCCGTTATATAAAAATTACGATCCACGGTTATTGTTTTAAAGAATAATTTCGAAAAAATCTTTACCAATGATCATAAAGCGTCGCTTCCGGCTGTGCATGGTGACCAGCGGATGGGCTTTTATTTAAATGTGCTATTTTTAGATTTTTAAGTTTGCACAATTTTAGCGGAAAAAAGAGCCGAAGTCGGATAGGTTTATTTGGTCTTAAAAGAAAGGACTGTTTTCGGGCTTTCATTTCATACATGTTACGTTTCACCTGAACCGAAGGCTCGACTACTGGCAACGTTCAAAAATAGGACAAAACCCCGATTTTTGCGTATTTTTGTCCCCAAATTTTTGACAAATGTTAAGAGTTGCTAGGGGCAACGAGTACAACAAAGAAACCAAATACGGCACTAAACACGACTAAACATGCCCGGAGTTTGGAACACCACCTAGTTTAAAGCGCAAATAGCAGTTTAAGCGATTACAAGAACCCGGGACAAAATACTCAACATCGAGCACATGCAAAAATGAGCTAAATAAATTAATTATGGAGTACTACCTTAGCAATGCACTTAGGTTTGCAATGGTTTATATGTGGAATTAGGAATCAGCATTTGTGGGACCGCGTGGCCTAATGGATAAGGCGTCTGACTTCGAATCAGAAGATTGCGAGTTCGAGTCTCGTCGTGGTCGTATAATAATTTTTACATGGTAGCAAAGTGCTATGGAAATTGTGTAACTTTGCACGCAGATAAACAATAAAAACGGTATTTATAAGGAACCCGAGCGTCTTCTTATCAGAATGTACGGTCAACATTTGCCTGCTTTATAAAAATATTTTTTGCTCAGATTTTTTTTAAAAATTTTCTTTTATACTATACTGCTATTCGGGAAAAATAAATGCGTAACGGCTTCACTAAAAATATCTTCGCCCAACGTGGGGCTCGAACCCACGACCCTGAGATTAAGAGTCTCATGCTCTACCGACTGAGCTAGCCGGGCATATACTATATACTGTGCAAAAAGTTGATATCATTTGTAAGGCCGCTTTTATTCAAATACACAAGACATTTCGTTTACTTTTTTCATAAACCGCAAAATAAGAAATGAGTTTATATTCATGTAAAAAGCAAACCAACTTATAGCAATATTCCTCATTTATTGCGTGAAATTCTTAAAAATGGCGGGAAACATGACACTGGAATAAATCTTTGCCGCTAGCAACCTTTTACGCGGATTTGATGACGTCCTTGAACAAAAACGTAGGAAATCTTGCTACATATAGAACAAGTTTAAAGATATCTTATGTTTTTGGCTTAGGTAGTACTCCACAATTAGGATTTTTTCACAGTATTGTTTTCGTATGTGGCCCCTGTGAACTTTTTTGTTAAATGAAAATATTGATTCGTTTTGGTCTTAAAACAAGACAAATACAAAATCTGGACCCGTTATATAAAAATTACGATCCACGGTTATTGTTTTAAAGAATAATTTCGAAAAAATCTTTACCAATGATCATAAAGCGTCGCTTCCGGCTGTGCATGGTGACCAGCGGATGGGCTTTTATTTAAATGTGCTATTTTTAGATTTTTAAGTTTGCACAATTTTAGCGGAAAAAAGAGCCGAAGTCGGATAGGTTTATTTGGTCTTAAAAGAAAGGACTGTTTTCGGGCTTTCATTTCATACATGTTACGTTTCACCTGAACCGAAGGCTCGACTACTGGCAACGTTCAAAAATAGGACAAAACCCCGATTTTTGCGTATTTTTGTCCCCAAATTTTTGACAAATGTTAAGAGTTGCTAGGGGCAACGAGTACAACAAAGAAACCAAATACGGCACTAAACACGACTAAACATGCCCGGAGTTTGGAACACCACCTAGTTTAAAGCGCAAATAGCAGTTTAAGCGATTACAAGAACCCGGGACAAAATACTCAACATCGAGCACATGCAAAAATGAGCTAAATAAATTAATTATGGAGTACTACCTTAGCAATGCACTTAGGTTTGCAATGGTTTATATGTGGAATTAGGAATCAGCATTTGTGGGACCGCGTGGCCTAATGGATAAGGCGTCTGACTTCGAATCAGAAGATTGCGAGTTCGAGTCTCGTCGTGGTCGTATAATAATTTTTACATGGTAGCAAAGTGCTATGGAAATTGTGTAACTTTGCACGCAGATAAACAATAAAAACGGTATTTATAAGGAACCCGAGCGTCTTCTTATCAGAATGTACGGTCAACATTTGCCTGCTTTATAAAAATATTTTTTGCTCAGATTTTTTTTAAAAATTTTCTTTTATACTATACTGCTATTCGGGAAAAATAAATGCGTAACGGCTTCACTAAAAATATCTTCGCCCAACGTGGGGCTCGAACCCACGACCCTGAGATTAAGAGTCTCATGCTCTACCGACTGAGCTAGCCGGGCATATACTATATACTGTGCAAAAAGTTGATATCATTTGTAAGGCCGCTTTTATTCAAATACACAAGACATTTCGTTTACTTTTTTCATAAACCGCAAAATAAGAAATGAGTTTATATTCATGTAAAAAGCAAACCAACTTATAGCAATATTCCTCATTTATTGCGTGAAATTCTTAAAAATGGCGGGAAACATGACACTGGAATAAATCTTTGCCGCTAGCAACCTTTTACGCGGATTTGATGACGTCCTTGAACAAAAACGTAGGAAATCTTGCTACATATAGAACAAGTTTAAAGATATCTTATGTTTTTGGCTTAGGTAGTACTCCACAATTAGGATTTTTTCACAGTATTGTTTTCGTATGTGGCCCCTGTGAACTTTTTTGTTAAATGAAAATATTGATTCGTTTTGGTCTTAAAACAAGACAAATACAAAATCTGGACCCGTTATATAAAAATTACGATCCACGGTTATTGTTTTAAAGAATAATTTCGAAAAAATCTTTACCAATGATCATAAAGCGTCGCTTCCGGCTGTGCATGGTGACCAGCGGATGGGCTTTTATTTAAATGTGCTATTTTTAGATTTTTAAGTTTGCACAATTTTAGCGGAAAAAAGAGCCGAAGTCGGATAGGTTTATTTGGTCTTAAAAGAAAGGACTGTTTTCGGGCTTTCATTTCATACATGTTACGTTTCACCTGAACCGAAGGCTCGACTACTGGCAACGTTCAAAAATAGGACAAAACCCCGATTTTTGCGTATTTTTGTCCCCAAATTTTTGACAAATGTTAAGAGTTGCTAGGGGCAACGAGTACAACAAAGAAACCAAATACGGCACTAAACACGACTAAACATGCCCGGAGTTTGGAACACCACCTAGTTTAAAGCGCAAATAGCAGTTTAAGCGATTACAAGAACCCGGGACAAAATACTCAACATCGAGCACATGCAAAAATGAGCTAAATAAATTAATTATGGAGTACTACCTTAGCAATGCACTTAGGTTTGCAATGGTTTATATGTGGAATTAGGAATCAGCATTTGTGGGACCGCGTGGCCTAATGGATAAGGCGTCTGACTTCGAATCAGAAGATTGCGAGTTCGAGTCTCGTCGTGGTCGTATAATAATTTTTACATGGTAGCAAAGTGCTATGGAAATTGTGTAACTTTGCACGCAGATAAACAATAAAAACGGTATTTATAAGGAACCCGAGCGTCTTCTTATCAGAATGTACGGTCAACATTTGCCTGCTTTATAAAAATATTTTTTGCTCAGATTTTTTTTAAAAATTTTCTTTTATACTATACTGCTATTCGGGAAAAATAAATGCGTAACGGCTTCACTAAAAATATCTTCGCCCAACGTGGGGCTCGAACCCACGACCCTGAGATTAAGAGTCTCATGCTCTACCGACTGAGCTAGCCGGGCATATACTATATACTGTGCAAAAAGTTGATATCATTTGTAAGGCCGCTTTTATTCAAATACACAAGACATTTCGTTTACTTTTTTCATAAACCGCAAAATAAGAAATGAGTTTATATTCATGTAAAAAGCAAACCAACTTATAGCAATATTCCTCATTTATTGCGTGAAATTCTTAAAAATGGCGGGAAACATGACACTGGAATAAATCTTTGCCGCTAGCAACCTTTTACGCGGATTTGATGACGTCCTTGAACAAAAACGTAGGAAATCTTGCTACATATAGAACAAGTTTAAAGATATCTTATGTTTTTGGCTTAGGTAGTACTCCACAATTAGGATTTTTTCACAGTATTGTTTTCGTATGTGGCCCCTGTGAACTTTTTTGTTAAATGAAAATATTGATTCGTTTTGGTCTTAAAACAAGACAAATACAAAATCTGGACCCGTTATATAAAAATTACGATCCACGGTTATTGTTTTAAAGAATAATTTCGAAAAAATCTATACCAATGATCATAAAGCGTCGCTTCCGGCTGTGCATGGTGACCAGCGGATGGGCTTTTATTTAAATGTGCTATTTTTAGATTTTTAAGTTTGCACAATTTTAGCGGAAAAAAGAGCCGAAGTCGGATAGGTTTATTTGGTCTTAAAAGAAAGGACTGTTTTCGGGCTTTCATTTCATACATGTTACGTTTCACCTGAACCGAAGGCTCGACTACTGGCAACGTTCAAAAATAGGACAAAACCCCGATTTTTGCGTATTTTTGTCCCCAAATTTTTGACAAATGTTAAGAGTTGCTAGGGGCAACGAGTACAACAAAGAAACCAAATACGGCACTAAACACGACTAAACATGCCCGGAGTTTGGAACACCACCTAGTTTAAAGCGCAAATAGCAGTTTAAGCGATTACAAGAACCCGGGACAAAATACTCAACATCGAGCACATGCAAAAATGAGCTAAATAAATTAATTATGGAGTACTACCATATGGCATTATTCTCATGAAAATTTTGAGAGTATATCTTGATTTTAGTCCTTGGTTTAATTGTTGAAAATAAAGCTAATATATTTGAGAATTACTTGTTTCAAAAATTTTGGGAAAAATATCAGTTATTAAGCTTTAATGCCCATAGCAACCAAACATGCTTATTTTTGAAAATATCGTCAATAACGTTATATTTTGTACAGCTGGTTATGCTGTATGTAACGCTAACAACGTTAATAATTTCCCCGGAAGAAATACAAATTACACAATATAGTATATTTCCCCGTATGTAAATCATAAAATTGTAATTTTTAGTCGGCTTGAATAGAAATGCAAGGCATTATAGCTTGCTATGCAAATGTTAAGCAAATTTTGATGATGTGTTTCCATGGACGCCATTATTGCAGATTTTTTCACGGAAATCTTCCAAATTTTCACAAATAAGTTTGATATAGGCTAGAAAATGACTTAAGCACAACAGAATACCAATTTTGTTACGAATATACAAAATTTGATTCAAAACAAACGGGGAAAGAATCTAACGTTATTGCAGGAAAATGTCCAAAAAAGAGCTTGATCAGAAATGGGGTTCCGTCTTTGAGCGTGCGTTACTATGGTAAAACATAAAAAAAAAATCCCAATATCCGGTATTCCTCAAGTGGTTACATACTCAAGAAGAGAAAAATGCAACTCATGTTAAATTTTCAAAAAATGGAAAAGCATTATGGTAGTACTCCACAATTAGGATTTTTTCACAGTATTGTTTTCGTATGTGGCCCCTGTGAACTTTTTTGTTAAATGAAAATATTGATTCGTTTTGGTCTTAAAACAAGACAAATACAAAATCTGGACCCGTTATATAAAAATTACGATCCACGGTTATTGTTTTAAAGAATAATTTCGAAAAAATCTATACCAATGATCATAAAGCGTCGCTTCCGGCTGTGCATGGTGACCAGCGGATGGGCTTTTATTTAAATGTGCTATTTTTAGATTTTTAAGTTTGCACAATTTTAGCGGAAAAAAGAGCCGAAGTCGGATAGGTTTATTTGGTCTTAAAAGAAAGGA
Organism: Arcuatula senhousia; assembly: GCA_963971305.1. NCBI lineage: Eukaryota > Metazoa > Mollusca > Bivalvia > Mytilida > Mytilidae > Arcuatula > Arcuatula senhousia. Next base: position 29,084,740 of record OZ020304.1, read on the forward strand.
CTGTTTTCGGGCTTTCATTTCATACATGTTACGTTTCACCTGAACCGAAGGCTCGACTACTGGCAACGTTCAAAAATAGGACAAAACCCCGATTTTTGCGTATTTTTGTCCCCAAATTTTTGACAAATGTTAAGAGTTGCTAGGGGCAACGAGTACAACAAAGAAACCAAATACGGCACTAAACACGACTAAACATGCCCGGAGTTTGGAACACCACCTAGTTTAAAGCGCAAATAGCAGTTTAAGCGATTACAAGAACCCGGGACAAAATACTCAACATCGAGCACATGCAAAAATGAGCTAAATAAATTAATTATGGAGTACTACCATATGGCATTATTCTCATGAAAATTTTGAGAGTATATCTTGATTTTAGTCCTTGGTTTAATTGTTGAAAATAAAGCTAATATATTTGAGAATTACTTGTTTCAAAAATTTTGGGAAAAATATCAGTTATTAAGCTTTAATGCCCATAGCAACCAAACATGCTTATTTTTGAAAATATCGTCAATAACGTTATATTTTGTACAGCTGGTTATGCTGTATGTAACGCTAACAACGTTAATAATTTCCCCGGAAGAAATAAAAATTACACAATATAGTATATTTCCCCGTATGTAAATCATAAAATTGTAATTTTTAGTCGGCTTGAATAGAAATGCAAGGCATTATAGCTTGCTATGCAAATGTTAAGCAAATTTTGATGATGTGTTTCCATGGACGCCATTATTGCAGATTTTTTCACGGAAATCTTCCAAATTTTCACAAATAAGTTTGATATAGGCTAGAAAATGACTTAAGCACAACAGAATACCAATTTTGTTACGAATATACAAAATTTGATTCAAAACAAACGGGGAAAGAATCTAACGTTATTGCAGGAAAATGTCCAAAAAAGAGCTTGATCAGAAATGGGGTTCCGTCTTTGAGCGTGCGTTACTATGGTAAAACATAAAAAAAAAATCCCAATATCCGGTATTCCTCAAGTGGTTACATACTCAAGAAGAGAAAAATGCAACTCATGTTAAATTTTCAAAAAATGGAAAAGCATTATGGTAGTACTCCACAATTAGGATTTTTTCACAGTATTGTTTTCGTATGTGGCCCCTGTGAACTTTTTTGTTAAATGAAAATATTGATTCGTTTTGGTCTTAAAACAAGACAAATACAAAATCTGGACCCGTTATATAAAAATTACGATCCACGGTTATTGTTTTAAAGAATAATTTCGAAAAAATCTATACCAATGATCATAAAGCGTCGCTTCCGGCTGTGCATGGTGACCAGCGGATGGGCTTTTATTTAAATGTGCTATTTTTAGATTTTTAAGTTTGCACAATTTTAGCGGAAAAAAGAGCCGAAGTCGGATAGGTTTATTTGGTCTTAAAAGAAAGGACTGTTTTCGGGCTTTCATTTCATACATGTTACGTTTCACCTGAACCGAAGGCTCGACTACTGGCAACGTTCAAAAATAGGACAAAACCCCGATTTTTGCGTATTTTTGTCCCCAAATTTTTGACAAATGTTAAGAGTTGCTAGGGGCAACGAGTACAACAAAGAAACCAAATACGGCACTAAACACGACTAAACATGCCCGGAGTTTGGAACACCACCTAGTTTAAAGCGCAAATAGCAGTTTAAGCGATTACAAGAACCCGGGACAAAATACTCAACATCGAGCACATGCAAAAATGAGCTAAATAAATTAATTATGGAGTACTACCATATGGCATTATTCTCATGAAAATTTTGAGAGTATATCTTGATTTTAGTCCTTGGTTTAATTGTTGAAAATAAAGCTAATATATTTGAGAATTACTTGTTTCAAAAATTTTGGGAAAAATATCAGTTATTAAGCTTTAATGCCCATAGCAACCAAACATGCTTATTTTTGAAAATATCGTCAATAACGTTATATTTTGTACAGCTGGTTATGCTGTATGTAACGCTAACAACGTTAATAATTTCCCCGGAAGAAATAAAAATTACACAATATAGTATATTTCCCCGTATGTAAATCATAAAATTGTAATTTTTAGTCGGCTTGAATAGAAATGCAAGGCATTATAGCTTGCTATGCAAATGTTAAGCAAATTTTGATGATGTGTTTCCATGGACGCCATTATTGCAGATTTTTTCACGGAAATCTTCCAAATTTTCACAAATAAGTTTGATATAGGCTAGAAAATGACTTAAGCACAACAGAATACCAATTTTGTTACGAATATACAAAATTTGATTCAAAACAAACGGGGAAAGAATCTAACGTTATTGCAGGAAAATGTCCAAAAAAGAGCTTGATCAGAAATGGGGTTCCGTCTTTGAGCGTGCGTTACTATGGTAAAACATAAAAAAAAAATCCCAATATCCGGTATTCCTCAAGTGGTTACATACTCAAGAAGAGAAAAATGCAACTCATGTTAAATTTTCAAAAAATGGAAAAGCATTATGGTAGTACTCCACAATTAGGATTTTTTCACAGTATTGTTTTCGTATGTGGCCCCTGTGAACTTTTTTGTTAAATGAAAATATTGATTCGTTTTGGTCTTAAAACAAGACAAATACAAAATCTGGACCCGTTATATAAAATTTACGATCCACGGTTATTGTTTTAAAGAATAATTTCGAAAAAATCTTTACCAATGATCATAAAGCGTCGCTTCCGGCTGTGCATGGTGACCAGCGGATGGGCTTTTATTTAAATGTGCTATTTTTAGATTTTTAAGTTTGCACAATTTTAGCGGAAAAAAGAGCCGAAGTCGGATAGGTTTATTTGGTCTTAAAAGAAAGGACTGTTTTCGGGCTTTCATTTCATACATGTTACGTTTCACCTGAACCGAAGGCTCGACTACTGGCAACGTTCAAAAATAGGACAAAACCCCGATTTTTGCGTATTTTTGTCCCCAAATTTTTGACAAATGTTAAGAGTTGCTAGGGGCAACGAGTACAACAAAGAAACCAAATACGGCACTAAACACGACTAAACATGCCCGGAGTTTGGAACACCACCTAGTTTAAAGCGCAAATAGCAGTTTAAGCGATTACAAGAACCCGGGACAAAATACTCAACATCGAGCACATGCAAAAATGAGCTAAATAAATTAATTATGGAGTACTACCTTAGCAATGCACTTAGGTTTGCAATGGTTTATATGTGGAATTAGGAATCAGCATTTGTGGGACCGCGTGGCCTAATGGATAAGGCGTCTGACTTCGAATCAGAAGATTGCGAGTTCGAGTCTCGTCGTGGTCGTATAATAATTTTTACATGGTAGCAAAGTGCTATGGAAATTGTGTAACTTTGCACGCAGATAAACAATAAAAACGGTATTTATAAGGAACCCGAGCGTCTTCTTATCAGAATGTACGGTCAACATTTGCCTGCTTTATAAAAATATTTTTTGCTCAGATTTTTTTTAAAAATTTTCTTTTATACTATACTGCTTTTCGGGAAAAATAAATGCGTAACGGCTTCACTAAAAATATCTTCGCCCAACGTGGGGCTCGAACCCACGACCCTGAGATTAAGAGTCTCATGCTCTACCGACTGAGCTAGCCGGGCATATACTATATACTGTGCAAAAAGTTGATATCATTTGTAAGGCCGCTTTTATTCAAATACACAAGACATTTCGTTTACTTTTTTCATAAACCGCAAAATAAGAAATGAGTTTATATTCATGTAAAAAGCAAACCAACTTATAGCAATATTCCTCATTTATTGCGTGAAATTCTTAAAAATGGCGGGAAACATGACACTGGAATAAATCTTTGCCGCTAGCAACCTTTTACGCGGATTTGATGACGTCCTTGAACAAAAACGTAGGAAATCTTGCTACATATAGAACAAGTTTAAAGATATCTTATGTTTTTGGCTTAGCAATGCACTTAGGTTTGCAATGGTTTATATGTGGAATTAGGAATCAGCATTTGTGGGACCGCGTGGCCTAATGGATAAGGCGTCTGACTTCGAATCAGAAGATTGCGAGTTCGAGTCTCGTCGTGGTCGTATAATAATTTTTACATGGTAGCAAAGTGCTATGGAAATTGTGTAACTTTGCACGCAGATAAACAATAAAAACGGTATTTATAAGGAACCCGAGCGTCTTCTTATCAGAATGTACGGTCAACATTTGCCTGCTTTATAAAAATATTTTTTGCTCAGATTTTTTTTAAAAATTTTCTTTTATACTATACTGCTATTCGGGAAAAATAAATGCGTAACGGCTTCACTAAAAATATCTTCGCCCAACGTGGGGCTCGAACCCACGACCCTGAGATTAAGAGTCTCATGCTCTACCGACTGAGCTAGCCGGGCATATACTATATACTGTGCAAAAAGTTGATATCATTTGTAAGGCCGCTTTTATTCAAATACACAAGACATTTCGTTTACTTTTTTCATAAACCGCAAAATAAGAAATGAGTTTATATTCATGTAAAAAGCAAACCAACTTATAGCAATATTCCTCATTTATTGCGTGAAATTCTTAAAAATGGCGGGAAACATGACACTGGAATAAATCTTTGCCGCTAGCAACCTTTTACGCGGATTTGATGACGTCCTTGAACAAAAACGTAGGAAATCTTGCTACATATAGAACAAGTTTAAAGATATCTTATGTTTTTGGCTTAGCAATGCACTTAGGTTTGCAATGGTTTATATGTGGAATTAGGAATCAGCATTTGTGGGACCGCGTGGCCTAATGGATAAGGCGTCTGACTTCGAATCAGAAGATTGCGAGTTCGAGTCTCGTCGTGGTCGTATAATAATTTTTACATGGTAGCAAAGTGCTATGGAAATTGTGTAACTTTGCACGCAGATAAACAATAAAAACGGTATTTATAAGGAACCCGAGCGTCTTCTTATCAGAATGTACGGTCAACATTTGCCTGCTTTATAAAAATATTTTTTGCTCAGATTTTTTTTAAAAATTTTCTTTTATACTATACTGCTTTTCGGGAAAAATAAATGCGTAACGGCTTCACTAAAAATATCTTCGCCCAACGTGGGGCTCGAACCCAAGAGTCTCATGCTCTACCGACTGAGCTAGCCGGGCATATACTATATACTGTGCAAAAAGTTGATATCATTTGTAAGGCCGCTTTTATTCAAATACACAAGACATTTCGTTTACTTTTTTCATAAACCGCAAAATAAGAAATGAGTTTATATTCATGTAAAAAGCAAACCAACTTATAGCAATATTCCTCATTTATTGCGTGAAATTCTTAAAAATGGCGGGAAACATGACACTGGAATAAATCTTTGCCGCTAGCAACCTTTTACGCGGATTTGATGACGTCCTTGAACAAAAACGTAGGAAATCTTGCTACATATAGAACAAGTTTAAAGATATCTTATGTTTTTGGCTTAGCAATGCACTTAGGTTTGCAATGGTTTATATGTGGAATTAGGAATCAGCATTTGTGGGACCGCGTGGCCTAATGGATAAGGCGTCTGACTTCGAATCAGAAGATTGCGAGTTCGAGTCTCGTCGTGGTCGTATAATAATTTTTACATGGTAGCAAAGTGCTATGGAAATTGTGTAACTTTGCACGCAGATAAACAATAAAAACGGTATTTATAAGGAACCCGAGCGTCTTCTTATCAGAATGTACGGTCAACATTTGCCTGCTTTATAAAAATATTTTTTGCTCAGATTTTTTTTAAAAATTTTCTTTTATACTATACTGCTTTTCGGGAAAAATAAATGCGTAACGGCTTCACTAAAAATATCTTCGCCCAACGTGGGGCTCGAACCCACGACCCTGAGATTAAGAGTCTCATGCTCTACCGACTGAGCTAGCCGGGCATATACTATATACTGTGCAAAAAGTTGATATCATTTGTAAGGCCGCTTTTATTCAAATACACAAGACATTTCGTTTACTTTTTTCATAAACCGCAAAATAAGAAATGAGTTTATATTCATGTAAAAAGCAAACCAACTTATAGCAATATTCCTCATTTATTGCGTGAAATTCTTAAAAATGGCGGGAAACATGACACTGGAATAAATCTTTGCCGCTAGCAACCTTTTACGCGGATTTGATGACGTCCTTGAACAAAAACGTAGGAAATCTTGCTACATATAGAACAAGTTTAAAGATATCTTATGTTTTTGGCTTAGCAATGCACTTAGGTTTGCAATGGTTTATATGTGGAATTAGGAATCAGCATTTGTGGGACCGCGTGGCCTAATGGATAAGGCGTCTGACTTCGAATCAGAAGATTGCGAGTTCGAGTCTCGTCGTGGTCGTATAATAATTTTTACATGGTAGCAAAGTGCTATGGAAATTGTGTAACTTTGCACGCAGATAAACAATAAAAACGGTATTTATAAGGAACCCGAGCGTCTTCTTATCAGAATGTACGGTCAACATTTGCCTGCTTTATAAAAATATTTTTTGCTCAGATTTTTTTTAAAAATTTTCTTTTATACTATACTGCTATTCGGGAAAAATAAATGCGTAACGGCTTCACTAAAAATATCTTCGCCCAACGTGGGGCTCGAACCCACGACCCTGAGATTAAGAGTCTCATGCTCTACCGACTGAGCTAGCCGGGCATATACTATATACTGTGCAAAAAGTTGATATCATTTGTAAGGCCGCTTTTATTCAAATACACAAGACATTTCGTTTACTTTTTTCATAAACCGCAAAATAAGAAATGAGTTTATATTCATGTAAAAAGCAAACCAACTTATAGCAATATTCCTCATTTATTGCGTGAAATTCTTAAAAATGGCGGGAAACATGACACTGGAATAAATCTTTGCCGCTAGCAACCTTTTACGCGGATTTGATGACGTCCTTGAACAAAAACGTAGGAAATCTTGCTACATATAGAACAAGTTTAAAGATATCTTATGTTTTTGGCTTAGCAATGCACTTAGGTTTGCAATGGTTTATATGTGGAATTAGGAATCAGCATTTGTGGGACCGCGTGGCCTAATGGATAAGGCGTCTGACTTCGAATCAGAAGATTGCGAGTTCGAGTCTCGTCGTGGTCGTATAATAATTTTTACATGGTAGCAAAGTGCTATGGAAATTGTGTAACTTTGCACGCAGATAAACAATAAAAACGGTATTTATAAGGAACCCGAGCGTCTTCTTATCAGAATGTACGGTCAACATTTGCCTGCTTTATAAAAATATTTTTTGCTCAGATTTTTTTTAAAAATTTTCTTTTATACTATACTGCTATTCGGGAAAAATAAATGCGTAACGGCTTCACTAAAAATATCTTCGCCCAACGTGGGGCTCGAACCCACGACCCTGAGATTAAGAGTCTCATGCTCTACCGACTGAGCTAGCCGGGCATATACTATATACTGTGCAAAAAGTTGATATCATTTGTAAGGCCGCTTTTATTCAAATACACAAGACATTTCGTTTACTTTTTTCATAAACCGCAAAATAAGAAATGAGTTTATATTCATGTAAAAAGCAAACCAACTTATAGCAATATTCCTCATTTATTGCGTGAAATTCTTAAAAATGGCGGGAAACATGACACTGGAATAAATCTTTGCCGCTAGCAACCTTTTACGCGGATTTGATGACGTCCTTGAACAAAAACGTAGGAAATCTTGCTACATATAGAACAAGTTTAAAGATATCTTATGTTTTTGGCTTAGCAATGCACTTAGGTTTGCAATGGTTTATATGTGGAATTAGGAATCAGCATTTGTGGGACCGCGTGGCCTAATGGATAAGGCGTCTGACTTCGAATCAGAAGATTGCGAGTTCGAGTCTCGTCGTGGTCGTATAATAATTTTTACATGGTAGCAAAGTGCTATGGAAATTGTGTAACTTTGCACGCAGATAAACAATAAAAACGGTATTTATAAGGAACCCGAGCGTCTTCTTATCAGAATGTACGGTCAACATTTGCCTGCTTTATAAAAATATTTTTTGCTCAGATTTTTTTTAAAAATTTTCTTTTATACTATACTGCTATTCGGGAAAAATAAATGCGTAACGGCTTCACTAAAAATATCTTCGCCCAACGTGGGGCTCGAACCCACGACCCTGAGATTAAGAGTCTCATGCTCTACCGACTGAGCTAGCCGGGCATATACTATATACTGTGCAAAAAGTTGATATCATTTGTAAGGCCGCTTTTATTCAAATACACAAGACATTTCGTTTACTTTTTTCATAAACCGCAAAATAAGAAATGAGTTTATATTCATGTAAAAAGCAAACCAACTTATAGCAATATTCCTCATTTATTGCGTGAAATTCTTAAAAATGGCGGGAAACATGACACTGGAATAAATCTTTGCCGCTAGCAACCTTTTACGCGGATTTGATGACGTCCTTGAACAAAAACGTAGGAAATCTTGCTACATATAGAACAAGTTTAAAGATATCTTATGTTTTTGGCTTAGCAATGCACTTAGGTTTGCAATGGTTTATATGTGGAATTAGGAATCAGCATTTGTGGGACCGCGTGGCCTAATGGATAAGGCGTCTGACTTCGAATCAGAAGATTGCGAGTTCGAGTCTCGTCGTGGTCGTATAATAATTTTTACATGGTAGCAAAGTGCTATGGAAATTGTGTAACTTTGCACGCAGATAAACAATAAAAACGGTATTTATAAGGAACCCGAGCGTCTTCTTATCAGAATGTACGGTCAACATTTGCCTGCTTTATAAAAATATTTTTTGCTCAGATTTTTTTTAAAAATTTTCTTTTATACTATACTGCTATTCGGGAAAAATAAATGCGTAACGGCTTCACTAAAAATATCTTCGCCCAACGTGGGGCTCGAACCCACGACCCTGAGATTAAGAGTCTCATGCTCTACCGACTGAGCTAGCCGGGCATATACTATATACTGTGCAAAAAGTTGATATCATTTGTAAGGCCGCTTTTATTCAAATACACAAGACATTTCGTTTACTTTTTTCATAAACCGCAAAATAAGAAATGAGTTTATATTCATGTAAAAAGCAAACCAACTTATAGCAATATTCCTCATTTATTGCGTGAAATTCTTAAAAATGGCGGGAAACATGACACTGGAATAAATCTTTGCCGCTAGCAACCTTTTACGCGGATTTGATGACGTCCTTGAACAAAAACGTAGGAAATCTTGCTACATATAGAACAAGTTTAAAGATATCTTATGTTTTTGGCTTAGCAATGCACTTAGGTTTGCAATGGTTTATATGTGGAATTAGGAATCAGCATTTGTGGGACCGCGTGGCCTAATGGATAAGGCGTCTGACTTCGAATCAGAAGATTGCGAGTTCGAGTCTCGTCGTGGTCGTATAATAATTTTTACATGGTAGCAAAGTGCTATGGAAATTGTGTAACTTTGCACGCAGATAAACAATAAAAACGGTATTTATAAGGAACCCGAGCGTCTTCTTATCAGAATGTACGGTCAACATTTGCCTGCTTTATAAAAATATTTTTTGCTCAGATTTTTTTTAAAAATTTTCTTTTATACTATACTGCTATTCGGGAAAAATAAATGCGTAACGGCTTCACTAAAAATATCTTCGCCCAACGTGGGGCTCGAACCCACGACCCTGAGATTAAGAGTCTCATGCTCTACCGACTGAGCTAGCCGGGCATATACTATATACTGTGCAAAAAGTTGATATCATTTGTAAGGCCGCTTTTATTCAAATACACAAGACATTTCGTTTACTTTTTTCATAAACCGCAAAATAAGAAATGAGTTTATATTCATGTAAAAAGCAAACCAACTTATAGCAATATTCCTCATTTATTGCGTGAAATTCTTAAAAATGGCGGGAAACATGACACTGGAATAAATCTTTGCCGCTAGCAACCTTTTACGCGGATTTGATGACGTCCTTGAACAAAAACGTAGGAAATCTTGCTACATATAGAACAAGTTTAAAGATATCTTATGTTTTTGGCTTAGCAATGCACTTAGGTTTGCAATGGTTTATATGTGGAATTAGGAATCAGCATTTGTGGGACCGCGTGGCCTAATGGATAAGGCGTCTGACTTCGAATCAGAAGATTGCGAGTTCGAGTCTCGTCGTGGTCGTATAATAATTTTTACATGGTAGCAAAGTGCTATGGAAATTGTGTAACTTTGCACGCAGATAAACAATAAAAACGGTATTTATAAGGAACCCGAGCGTCTTCTTATCAGAATGTACGGTCAACATTTGCCTGCTTTATAAAAATATTTTTTGCTCAGATTTTTTTTAAAAATTTTCTTTTATACTATACTGCTTTTCGGGAAAAATAAATGCGTAACGGCTTCACTAAAAATATCTTCGCCCAACGTGGGGCTCGAACCCACGACCCTGAGATTAAGAGTCTCATGCTCTACCGACTGAGCTAGCCGGGCATATACTATATACTGTGCAAAAAGTTGATATCATTTGTAAGGCCGCTTTTATTCAAATACACAAGACATTTCGTTTACTTTTTTCATAAACCGCAAAATAAGAAATGAGTTTATATTCATGTAAAAAGCAAACCAACTTATAGCAATATTCCTCATTTATTGCGTGAAATTCTTAAAAATGGCGGGAAACATGACACTGGAATAAATCTTTGCCGCTAGCAACCTTTTACGCGGATTTGATGACGTCCTTGAACAAAAACGTAGGAAATCTTGCTACATATAGAACAAGTTTAAAGATATCTTATGTTTTTGGCTTAGCAATGCACTTAGGTTTGCAATGGTTTATATGTGGAATTAGGAATCAGCATTTGTGGGACCGCGTGGCCTAATGGATAAGGCGTCTGACTTCGAATCAGAAGATTGCGAGTTCGAGTCTCGTCGTGGTCGTATAATAATTTTTACATGGTAGCAAAGTGCTATGGAAATTGTGTAACTTTGCACGCAGATAAACAATAAAAACGGTATTTATAAGGAACCCGAGCGTCTTCTTATCAGAATGTACGGTCAACATTTGCCTGCTTTATAAAAATATTTTTTGCTCAGATTTTTTTTAAAAATTTTCTTTTATACTATACTGCTATTCGGGAAAAATAAATGCGTAACGGCTTCACTAAAAATATCTTCGCCCAACGTGGGGCTCGAACCCACGACCCTGAGATTAAGAGTCTCATGCTCTACCGACTGAGCTAGCCGGGCATATACTATATACTGTGCAAAAAGTTGATATCATTTGTAAGGCCGCTTTTATTCAAATACACAAGACATTTCGTTTACTTTTTTCATAAACCGCAAAATAAGAAATGAGTTTATATTCATGTAAAAAGCAAACCAACTTATAGCAATATTCCTCATTTATTGCGTGAAATTCTTAAAAATGGCGGGAAACATGACACTGGAATAAATCTTTGCCGCTAGCAACCTTTTACGCGGATTTGATGACGTCCTTGAACAAAAACGTAGGAAATCTTGCTACATATAGAACAAGTTTAAAGATATCTTATGTTTTTGGCTTAGCAATGCACTTAGGTTTGCAATGGTTTATATGTGGAATTAGGAATCAGCATTTGTGGGACCGCGTGGCCTAATGGATAAGGCGTCTGACTTCGAATCAGAAGATTGCGAGTTCGAGTCTCGTCGTGGTCGTATAATAATTTTTACATGGTAGCAAAGTGCTATGGAAATTGTGTAACTTTGCACGCAGATAAACAATAAAAACGGTATTTATAAGGAACCCGAGCGTCTTCTTATCAGAATGTACGGTCAACATTTGCCTGCTTTATAAAAATATTTTTTGCTCAGATTTTTTTTAAAAATTTTCTTTTATACTATACTGCTATTCGGGAAAAATAAATGCGTAACGGCTTCACTAAAAATATCTTCGCCCAACGTGGGGCTCGAACCCACGACCCTGAGATTAAGAGTCTCATGCTCTACCGACTGAGCTAGCCGGGCATATACTATATACTGTGCAAAAAGTTGATATCATTTGTAAGGCCGCTTTTATTCAAATACACAAGACATTTCGTTTACTTTTTTCATAAACCGCAAAATAAGAAATGAGTTTATATTCATGTAAAAAGCAAACCAACTTATAGCAATATTCCTCATTTATTGCGTGAAATTCTTAAAAATGGCGGGAAACATGACACTGGAATAAATCTTTGCCGCTAGCAACCTTTTACGCGGATTTGATGACGTCCTTGAACAAAAACGTAGGAAATCTTGCTACATATAGAACAAGTTTAAAGATATCTTATGTTTTTGGCTTAGCAATGCACTTAGGTTTGCAATGGTTTATATGTGGAATTAGGAATCAGCATTTGTGGGACCGCGTGGCCTAATGGATAAGGCGTCTGACTTCGAATCAGAAGATTGCGAGTTCGAGTCTCGTCGTGGTCGTATAATAATGTTTACATGGTAGCAAAGTGCTATGGAAATTGTGTAACTTTGCACGCAGATAAACAATAAAAACGGTATTTATAAGGAACCCGAGCGTCTTCTTATCAGAATGTACGGTCAACATTTGCCTGCTTTATAAAAATATTTTTTGCTCAGATTTTTTTTAAAAATTTTCTTTTATACTATACTGCTTTTCGGGAAAAATAAATGCGTAACGGCTTCACTAAAAATATCTTCGCCCAACGTGGGGCTCGAACCCACGACCCTGAGATTAAGAGTCTCATGCTCTACCGACTGAGCTAGCCGGGCATATACTATATACTGTGCAAAAAGTTGATATCATTTGTAAGGCCGCTTTTATTCAAATACACAAGACATTTCGTTTACTTTTTTCATAAACCGCAAAATAAGAAATGAGTTTATATTCATGTAAAAAGCAAACCAACTTATAGCAATATTCCTCATTTATTGCGTGAAATTCTTAAAAATGGCGGGAAACATGACACTGGAATAAATCTTTGCCGCTAGCAACCTTTTACGCGGATTTGATGACGTCCTTGAACAAAAACGTAGGAAATCTTGCTACATATAGAACAAGTTTAAAGATATCTTATGTTTTTGGCTTAGCAATGCACTTAGGTTTGCAATGGTTTATATGTGGAATTAGGAATCAGCATTTGTGGGACCGCGTGGCCTAATGGATAAGGCGTCTGACTTCGAATCAGAAGATTGCGAGTTCGAGTCTCGTCGTGGTCGTATAATAATTTTTACATGGTAGCAAAGTGCTATGGAAATTGTGTAACTTTGCACGCAGATAAAAAATAAAAACGGTATTTATAAGGAACCCGAGCGTCTTCTTATCAGAATGTACGGTCAACATTTGCCTGCTTTATAAAAATATTTTTTGCTCAGATTTTTTTTTAAAATTTTCTTTTATACTATACTGCTTTTCGGGAAAAATAAATGCGTAACGGCTTCACTAAAAATATCTTCGCCCAACGTGGGGCTCGAACCCACGACCCTGAGATAAAGAGTCTCATGCTCTACCGACTGAGCTAGCCGGGCATATACTATATACTGTGCAAAAAGTTGATATCATTTGTAAGGCCGCTTTTATTCAAATACACAAGACATTTCGTTTACTTTTTTCATAAACCGCAAAATAAGAAATGAGTTTATATTCATGTAAAAAGCAAACCAACTTATAGCAATATTCCTCATTTATTGCGTGAAATTCTTAAAAATGGCGGGAAACATGACACTGGAATAAATCTTTGCCGCTAGCAACCTTTTACGCGGATTTGATGACGTCCTTGAACAAAAACGTAGGAAATCTTGCTACATATAGAACAAGTTTAAAGATATCTTATGTTTTTGGCTTAGCAATGCACTTAGGTTTGCAATGGTTTATATGTGGAATTAGGAATCAGCATTTGTGGGACCGCGTGGCCTAATGGATAAGGCGTCTGACTTCGAATCAGAAGATTGCGAGTTCGAGTCTCGTCGTGGTCGTATAATAATGTTTACATGGTAGCAAAGTGCTATGGAAATTGTGTAACTTTGCACGCAGATAAACAATAAAAACGGTATTTATAAGGAACCCGAGCGTCTTCTTATCAGAATGTACGGTCAACATTTGCCTGCTTTATAAAAATATTTTTTGCTCAGATTTTTTTTAAAAATTTTCTTTTATACTATACTGCTTTTCGGGAAAAATAAATGCGTAACGGCTTCACTAAAAATATCTTCGCCCAACGTGGGGCTCGAACCCACGACCCTGAGATTAAGAGTCTCATGCTCTACCGACTGAGCTAGCCGGGCATATACTATATACTGTGCAAAAAGTTGATATCATTTGTAAGGCCGCTTTTATTCAAATACACAAGACATTTCGTTTACTTTTTTCATAAACCGCAAAATAAGAAATGAGTTTATATTCATGTAAAAAGCAAACCAACTTATAGCAATATTCCTCATTTATTGCGTGAAATTCTTAAAAATGGCGGGAAACATGACACTGGAATAAATCTTTGCCGCTAGCAACCTTTTACGCGGATTTGATGACGTCCTTGAACAAAAACGTAGGAAATCTTGCTACATATAGAACAAGTTTAAAGATATCTTATGTTTTTGGCTTAGCAATGCACTTAGGTTTGCAATGGTTTATATGTGGAATTAGGAATCAGCATTTGTGGGACCGCGTGGCCTAATGGATAAGGCGTCTGACTTCGAATCAGAAGATTGCGAGTTCGAGTCTCGTCGTGGTCGTATAATAATTTTTACATGGTAGCAAAGTGCTATGGAAATTGTGTAACTTTGCACGCAGATAAACAATAAAAACGGTATTTATAAGGAACCCGAGCGTCTTCTTATCAGAATGTACGGTCAACATTTGCCTGCTTTATAAAAATATTTTTTGCTCAGATTTTTTTTAAAAATTTTCTTTTATACTATACTGCTTTTCGGGAAAAATAAATGCGTAACGGCTTCACTAAAAATATCTTCGCCCAACGTGGGGCTCGAACCCAAGAGTCTCATGCTCTACCGACTGAGCTAGCCGGGCATATACTATATACTGTGCAAAAAGTTGATATCATTTGTAAGGCCGCTTTTATTCAAATACACAAGACATTTCGTTTACTTTTTTCATAAACCGCAAAATAAGAAATGAGTTTATATTCATGTAAAAAGCAAACCAACTTATAGCAATATTCCTCATTTATTGCGTGAAATTCTTAAAAATGGCGGGAAACATGACACTGGAATAAATCTTTGCCGCTAGCAACCTTTTACGCGGATTTGATGACGTCCTTGAACAAAAACGTAGGAAATCTTGCTACATATAGAACAAGTTTAAAGATATCTTATGTTTTTGGCTTAGCAATGCACTTAGGTTTGCAATGGTTTATATGTGGAATTAGGAATCAGCATTTGTGGGACCGCGTGGCCTAATGGATAAGGCGTCTGACTTCGAATCAGAAGATTGCGAGTTCGAGTCTCGTCGTGGTCGTATAATAATTTTTACATGGTAGCAAAGTGCTATGGAAATTGTGTAACTTTGCACGCAGATAAACAATAAAAACGGTATTTATAAGGAACCCGAGCGTCTTCTTATCAGAATGTACGGTCAACATTTGCCTGCTTTATAAAAATATTTTTTGCTCAGATTTTTTTTAAAAATTTTCTTTTATACTAGACTGCTATTCGGGAAAAATAAATGCGTAACGGCTTCACTAAAAATATCTTCGCCCAACGTGGGGCTCGAACCCACGACCCTGAGATTAAGAGTCTCATGCTCTACCGACTGAGCTAGCCGGGCATATACTATATACTGTGCAAAAAGTTGATATCATTTGTAAGGCCGCTTTTATTCAAATACACAAGACATTTCGTTTACTTTTTTCATAAACCGCAAAATAAGAAATGAGTTTATATTCATGTAAAAAGCAAACCAACTTATAGCAATATTCCTCATTTATTGCGTGAAATTCTTAAAAATGGCGGGAAACATGACACTGGAATAAATCTTTGCCGCTAGCAACCTTTTACGCGGATTTGATGACGTCCTTGAACAAAAACGTAGGAAATCTTGCTACATATAGAACAAGTTTAAAGATATCTTATGTTTTTGGCTTAGCAATGCACTTAGGTTTGCAATGGTTTATATGTGGAATTAGGAATCAGCATTTGTGGGACCGCGTGGCCTAATGGATAAGGCGTCTGACTTCGAATCAGAAGATTGCGAGTTCGAGTCTCGTCGTGGTCGTATAATAATGTTTACATGGTAGCAAAGTGCTATGGAAATTGTGTAACTTTGCACGCAGATAAACAATAAAAACGGTATTTATAAGGAACCCGAGCGTCTTCTTATCAGAATGTACGGTCAACATTTGCCTGCTTTATAAAAATATTTTTTGCTCAGATTTTTTTTAAAAATTTTCTTTTATACTATACTGCTTTTCGGGAAAAATAAATGCGTAACGGCTTCACTAAAAATATCTTCGCCCAACGTGGGGCTCGAACCCACGACCCTGAGATTAAGAGTCTCATGCTCTACCGACTGAGCTAGCCGGGCATATACTATATACTGTGCAAAAAGTTGATATCATTTGTAAGGCCGCTTTTATTCAAATACACAAGACATTTCGTTTACTTTTTTCATAAACCGCAAAATAAGAAATGAGTTAATATTCATGTAAAAAGCAAACCAACTTATAGCAATATTCCTCATTTATTGCGTGAAATTCTTAAAAATGGCGGGAAACATGACACTGGAATAAATCTTTGCCGCTAGCAACCTTTTACGCGGATTTGATGACGTCCTTGAACAAAAACGTAGGAAATCTTGCTACATATAGAACAAGTTTAAAGATATCTTATGTTTTTGGCTAAGCAATGCACTTAGGTTTGCAATGGTTTATATGTGGAATTAGGAATCAGCATTTGTGGGACCGCGTGGCCTAATGGATAAGGCGTCTGACTTCGAATCAGAAGATTGCGAGTTCGAGTCTCGTCGTGGTCGTATAATAATTTTTACATGGTAGCAAAGTGCTATGGAAATTGTGTAACTTTGCACGCAGATAAACAATAAAAACGGTATTTATAAGGAACCCGAGCGTCTTCTTATCAGAATGTACGGTCAACATTTGCCTGCTTTATAAAAATATTTTTTGCTCAGATTTTTTTTAAAAATTTTCTTTTATACTATACTGCTTTTCGGGAAAAATAAATGCGTAACGGCTTCACTAAAAATATCTTCGCCCAACGTGGGGCTCGAACCCACGACCCTGAGATTAAGAGTCTCATGCTCTACCGACTGAGCTAGCCGGGCATATACTATATACTGTGCAAAAAGTTGATATCATTTGTAAGGCCGCTTTTATTCAAATACACAAGACATTTCGTTTACTTTTTTCATAAACCGCAAAATAAGAAATGAGTTTATATTCATGTAAAAAGCAAACCAACTTATAGCAATATTCCTCATTTATTGCGTGAAATTCTTAAAAATGGCGGGAAACATGACACTGGAATAAATCTTTGCCGCTAGCAACCTTTTACGCGGATTTGATGACGTCCTTGAACAAAAACGTAGGAAATCTTGCTACATATAGAACAAGTTTAAAGATATCTTATGTTTTTGGCTTAGCAATGCACTTAGGTTTGCAATGGTTTATATGTGGAATTAGGAATCAGCATTTGTGGGACCGCGTGGCCTAATGGATAAGGCGTCTGACTTCGAATCAGAAGATTGCGAGTTCGAGTCTCGTCGTGGTCGTATAATAATTTTTACATGGTAGCAAAGTGCTATGGAAATTGTGTAACTTTGCACGCAGATAAAAAATAAAAACGGTATTTATAAGGAACCCGAGCGTCTTCTTATCAGAATGTTCGGTCAACATTTGCCTGCTTTATAAAAATATTTTTTGCTCAGATTTTTTTTAAAAATTTTCTTTTTTACTATACTGCTTTTCGGGAAAAATAAATGCGTAACGGCTTCACTAAAAATATCTTCGCCCAACGTGGGGCTCGAACCCACGACCCTGAGATTAAGAGTCTCATGCTCTACCGACTGAGCTAGCCGGGCATATACTATATACTGTGCAAAAAGTTGATATCATTTGTAAGGCCGCTTTTATTCAAATACACAAGACATTTCGTTTACTTTTTTCATAAACCGCAAAATAAGAAATGAGTTTATATTCATGTAAAAAGCAAACCAACTTATAGCAATATTCCTCATTTATTGCGTGAAATTCTTAAAAATGGCGGGAAACATGACACTGGAATAAATCTTTGCCGCTAGCAACCTTTTACGCGGATTTGATGACGTCCTTGAACAAAAACGTAGGAAATCTTGCTACATATAGAACAAGTTTAAAGATATCTTATGTTTTTGGCTTAGCAATGCACTTAGGTTTGCAATGGTTTATATGTGGAATTAGGAATCAGCATTTGTGGGACCGCGTGGCCTAATGGATAAGGCGTCTGACTTCGAATCAGAAGATTGCGAGTTCGAGTCTCGTCGTGGTCGTATAATAATTTTTACATGGTAGCAAAGTGCTATGGAAATTGTGTAACTTTGCACGCAGATAAACAATAAAAACGGTATTTATAAGGAACCCGAGCGTCTTCTTATCAGAATGTACGGTCAACATTTGCCTGCTTTATAAAAATATTTTTTGCTCAGATTTTTTTTAAAAATTTTCTTTTATACTATACTGCTTTTCGGGAAAAATAAATGCGTAACGGCTTCACTAAAAATATCTTCGCCCAACGTGGGGCTCGAACCCACGACCCTGAGATTAAGAGTCTCATGCTCTACCGACTGAGCTAGCCGGGCATATACTATATACTGTGCAAAAAGTTGATATCATTTGTAAGGCCGCTTTTATTCAAATACACAAGACATTTCGTTTACTTTTTTCATAAACCGCAAAATAAGAAATGAGTTTATATTCATGTAAAAAGCAAACCAACTTATAGCAATATTCCTCATTTATTGCGTGAAATTCTTAAAAATGGCGGGAAACATGACACTGGAATAAATCTTTGCCGCTAGCAACCTTTTACGCGGATTTGATGACGTCCTTGAACAAAAACGTAGGAAATCTTGCTACATATAGAACAAGTTTAAAGATATCTTATGTTTTTGGCTTAGCAATGCACTTAGGTTTGCAATGGTTTATATGTGGAATTAGGAATCAGCATTTGTGGGACCGCGTGGCCTAATGGATAAGGCGTCTGACTTCGAATCAGAAGATTGCGAGTTCGAGTCTCGTCGTGGTCGTATAATAATTTTTACATGGTAGCAAAGTGCTATGGAAATTGTGTAACTTTGCACGCAGATAAACAATAAAAACGGTATTTATAAGGAACCCGAGCGTCTTCTTATCAGAATGTACGGTCAACATTTGCCTGCTTTATAAAAATATTTTTTGCTCAGATTTTTTTTAAAAATTTTCTTTTATACTATACTGCTTTTCGGGAAAAATAAATGCGTAACGGCTTCACTAAAAATATCTTCGCCCAACGTGGGGCTCGAACCCAAGAGTCTCATGCTCTACCGACTGAGCTAGCCGGGCATATACTATATACTGTGCAAAAAGTTGATATCATTTGTAAGGCCGCTTTTATTCAAATACACAAGACATTTCGTTTACTTTTTTCATAAACCGCAAAATAAGAAATGAGTTTATATTCATGTAAAAAGCAAACCAACTTATAGCAATATTCCTCATTTATTGCGTGAAATTCTTAAAAATGGCGGGAAACATGACACTGGAATAAATCTTTGCCGCTAGCAACCTTTTACGCGGATTTGATGACGTCCTTGAACAAAAACGTAGGAAATCTTGCTACATATAGAACAAGTTTAAAGATATCTTATGTTTTTGGCTTAGCAATGCACTTAGGTTTGCAATGGTTTATATGTGGAATTAGGAATCAGCATTTGTGGGACCGCGTGGCCTAATGGATAAGGCGTCTGACTTCGAATCAGAAGATTGCGAGTTCGAGTCTCGTCGTGGTCGTATAATAATGTTTACATGGTAGCAAAGTGCTATGGAAATTGTGTAACTTTGCACGCAGATAAACAATAAAAACGGTATTTATAAGGAACCCGAGCGTCTTCTTATCAGAATGTACGGTCAACATTTGCCTGCTTTATAAAAATATTTTTTGCTCAGATTTTTTTTAAAAATTTTCTTTTATACTATACTGCTTTTCGGGAAAAATAAATGCGTAACGGCTTCACTAAAAATATCTTCGCCCAACGTGGGGCTCGAACCCACGACCCTGAGATTAAGAGTCTCATGCTCTACCGACTGAGCTAGCCGGGCATATACTATATACTGTGCAAAAAGTTGATATCATTTGTAAGGCCGCTTTTATTCAAATACACAAGACATTTCGTTTACTTTTTTCATAAACCGCAAAATAAGAAATGAGTTTATATTCATGTAAAAAGCAAACCAACTTATAGCAATATTCCTCATTTATTGCGTGAAATTCTTAAAAATGGCGGGAAACATGACACTGGAATAAATCTTTGCCGCTAGCAACCTTTTACGCGGATTTGATGACGTCCTTGAACAAAAACGTAGGAAATCTTGCTACATATAGAACAAGTTTAAAGATATCTTATGTTTTTGGCTAAGCAATGCACTTAGGTTTGCAATGGTTTATATGTGGAATTAGGAATCAGCATTTGTGGGACCGCGTGGCCTAATGGATAAGGCGTCTGACTTCGAATCAGAAGATTGCGAGTTCGAGTCTCGTCGTGGTCGTATAATAATTTTTACATGGTAGCAAAGTGCTATGGAAATTGTGTAACTTTGCACGCAGATAAACAATAAAAACGGTATTTATAAGGAACCCGAGCGTCTTCTTATCAGAATGTACGGTCAACATTTGCCTGCTTTATAAAAATATTTTTTGCTCAGATTTTTTTTAAAAATTTTCTTTTATACTATACTGCTTTTCGGGAAAAATAAATGCGTAACGGCTTCACTAAAAATATCTTCGCCCAACGTGGGGCTCGAACCCACGACCCTGAGATTAAGAGTCTCATGCTCTACCGACTGAGCTAGCCGGGCATATACTATATACTGTGCAAAAAGTTGATATCATTTGTAAGGCCGCTTTTATTCAAATACACAAGACATTTCGTTTACTTTTTTCATAAACCGCAAAATAAGAAATGAGTTTATATTCATGTAAAAAGCAAACCAACTTATAGCAATATTCCTCATTTATTGCGTGAAATTCTTAAAAATGGCGGGAAACATGACACTGGAATAAATCTTTGCCGCTAGCAACCTTTTACGCGGATTTGATGACGTCCTTGAACAAAAACGTAGGAAATCTTGCTACATATAGAACAAGTTTAAAGATATCTTATGTTTTTGGCTTAGCAATGCACTTAGGTTTGCAATGGTTTATATGTGGAATTAGGAATCAGCATTTGTGGGACCGCGTGGCCTAATGGATAAGGCGTCTGACTTCGAATCAGAAGATTGCGAGTTCGAGTCTCGTCGTGGTCGTATAATAATTTTTACATGGTAGCAAAGTGCTATGGAAATTGTGTAACTTTGCACGCAGATAAAAAATAAAAACGGTATTTAAAAGGAACCCGAGCGTCTTCTTATCAGAATGTTCGGTCAACATTTGCCTGCTTTATAAAAATATTTTTTGCTCAGATTTTTTTTAAAAATTTTCTTTTTTACTATACTGCTTTTCGGGAAAAATAAATGCGTAACGGCTTCACTAAAAATATCTTCGCCCAACGTGGGGCTCGAACCCACGACCCTGAGATTAAGAGTCTCATGCTCTACCGACTGAGCTAGCCGGGCATATACTATATACTGTGCAAAAAGTTGATATCATTTGTAAGGCCGCTTTTATTCAAATACACAAGACATTTCGTTTACTTTTTTCATAAACCGCAAAATAAGAAATGAGTTTATATTCATGTAAAAAGCAAACCAACTTATAGCAATATTCCTCATTTATTGCGTGAAATTCTTAAAAATGGCGGGAAACATGACACTGGAATAAATCTTTGCCGCTAGCAACCTTTTACGCGGATTTGATGACGTCCTTGAACAAAAACGTAGGAAATCTTGCTACATATAGAACAAGTTTAAAGATATCTTATGTTTTTGGCTTAGCAATGCACTTAGGTTTGCAATGGTTTATATGTGGAATTAGGAATCAGCATTTGTGGGACCGCGTGGCCTAATGGATAAGGCGTCTGACTTCGAATCAGAAGATTGCGAGTTCGAGTCTCGTCGTGGTCGTATAATAATTTTTACATGGTAGCAAAGTGCTATGGAAATTGTGTAACTTTGCACGCAGATAAACAATAAAAACGGTATTTATAAGGAACCCGAGCGTCTTCTTATCAGAATGTACGGTCAACATTTGCCTGCTTTATAAAAATATTTTTTGCTCAGATTTTTTTTAAAAATTTTCTTTTATACTATACTGCTTTTCGGGAAAAATAAATGCGTAACGGCTTCACTAAAAATATCTTCGCCCAACGTGGGGCTCGAACCCACGACCCTGAGATTAAGAGTCTCATGCTCTACCGACTGAGCTAGCCGGGCATATACTATATACTGTGCAAAAAGTTGATATCATTTGTAAGGCCGCTTTTATTCAAATACACAAGACATTTCGTTTACTTTTTTCATAAACCGCAAAATAAGAAATGAGTTTATATTCATGTAAAAAGCAAACCAACTTATAGCAATATTCCTCATTTATTGCGTGAAATTCTTAAAAATGGCGGGAAACATGACACTGGAATAAATCTTTGCCGCTAGCAACCTTTTACGCGGATTTGATGACGTCCTTGAACAAAAACGTAGGAAATCTTGCTACATATAGAACAAGTTTAAAGATATCTTATGTTTTTGGCTTAGCAATGCACTTAGGTTTGCAATGGTTTATATGTGGAATTAGGAATCAGCATTTGTGGGACCGCGTGGCCTAATGGATAAGGCGTCTGACTTCGAATCAGAAGATTGCGAGTTCGAGTCTCGTCGTGGTCGTATAATAATTTTTACATGGTAGCAAAGTGCTATGGAAATTGTGTAACTTTGCACGCAGATAAACAATAAAAACGGTATTTATAAGGAACTCGAGCGTCTTCTTATCAGAATGTACGGTCAACATTTGCCTGCTTTATAAAAATATTTTTTGCTCAGATTTTTTTTTAAAATTTTCTTTTATACTATACTGCTTTTCGGGAAAAATAAATGCGTAACGGCTTCACTAAAAATATCTTCGCCCAACGTGGGGCTCGAACCCACGACCCTGAGATTAAGAGTCTCATGCTCTACCGACTGAGCTAGCCGGGCATATACTATATACTGTGCAAAAAGTTGATATCATTTGTAAGGCCGCTTTTATTCAAATACACAAGACATTTCGTTTACTTTTTTCATAAACCGCAAAATAAGAAATGAGTTTATATTCATGTAAAAAGCAAACCAACTTATAGCAATATTCCTCATTTATTGCGTGAAATTCTTAAAAATGGCGGGAAACATGACACTGGAATAAATCTTTGCCGCTAGCAACCTTTTACGCGGATTTGATGACGTCCTTGAACAAAAACGTAGGAAATCTTGCTACATATAGAACAAGTTTAAAGATATCTTATGTTTTTGGCTTAGCAATGCACTTAGGTTTGCAATGGTTTATATGTGGAATTAGGAATCAGCATTTGTGGGACCGCGTGGCCTAATGGATAAGGCGTCTGACTTCGAATCAGAAGATTGCGAGTTCGAGTCTCGTCGTGGTCGTATAATAATTTTTACATGGTAGCAAAGTGCTATGGAAATTGTGTAACTTTGCACGCAGATAAACAATAAAAACGGTATTTATAAGGAACCCGAGCGTCTTCTTATCAGAATGTACGGTCAACATTTGCCTGCTTTATAAAAATATTTTTTGCTCAGATTTTTTTTAAAAATTTTCTTTTATACTATACTGCTTTTCGGGAAAAATAAATGCGTAACGGCTTCACTAAAAATATCTTCGCCCAACGTGGGGCTCGAACCCAAGAGTCTCATGCTCTACCGACTGAGCTAGCCGGGCATATACTATATACTGTGCAAAAAGTTGATATCATTTGTAAGGCCGCTTTTATTCAAATACACAAGACATTTCGTTTACTTTTTTCATAAACCGCAAAATAAGAAATGAGTTTATATTCATGTAAAAAGCAAACCAACTTATAGCAATATTCCTCATTTATTGCGTGAAATTCTTAAAAATGGCGGGAAACATGACACTGGAATAAATCTTTGCCGCTAGCAACCTTTTACGCGGATTTGATGACGTCCTTGAACAAAAACGTAGGAAATCTTGCTACATATAGAACAAGTTTAAAGATATCTTATGTTTTTGGCTTAGCAATGCACTTAGGTTTGCAATGGTTTATATGTGGAATTAGGAATCAGCATTTGTGGGACCGCGTGGCCTAATGGATAAGGCGTCTGACTTCGAATCAGAAGATTGCGAGTTCGAGTCTCGTCGTGGTCGTATAATAATTTTTACATGGTAGCAAAGTGCTATGGAAATTGTGTAACTTTGCACGCAGATAAACAATAAAAACGGTATTTATAAGGAACCCGAGCGTCTTCTTATCAGAATGTACGGTCAACATTTGCCTGCTTTATAAAAATATTTTTTGCTCAGATTTTTTTTAAAAATTTTCTTTTATACTATACTGCTTTTCGGGAAAAATAAATGCGTAACGGCTTCACTAAAAATATCTTCGCCCAACGTGGGGCTCGAACCCACGACCCTGAGATTAAGAGTCTCATGCTCTACCGACTGAGCTAGCCGGGCATATACTATATACTGTGCAAAAAGTTGATATCATTTGTAAGGCCGCTTTTATTCAAATACACAAGACATTTCGTTTACTTTTTTCATAAACCGCAAAAAGAGAAATGAGTTTATATTCATGTAAAAAGCAAACCAACTTATAGCAATATTCCTCATTTATTGCGTGAAATTCTTAAAAATGGCGGGAAACATGACACTGGAATAAATCTTTGCCGCTAGCAACCTTTTACGCGGATTTGATGACGTCCTTGAACAAAAACGTAGGAAATCTTGCTACATATAGAACAAGTTTAAAGATATCTTATGTTTTTGGCTTAGCAATGCACTTAGGTTTGCAATGGTTTATATGTGGAATTAGGAATCAGCATTTGTGGGACCGCGTGGCCTAATGGATAAGGCGTCTGACTTCGAATCAGAAGATTGCGAGTTCGAGTCTCGTCGTGGTCGTATAATAATTTTTACATGGTAGCAAAGTGCTATGGAAATTGTGTAACTTTGCACGCAGATAAACAATAAAAACGGTATTTATAAGGAACCCGAGCGTCTTCTTATCAGAATGTACGGTCAACATTTGCCTGCTTTATAAAAATATTTTTTGCTCAGATTTTTTTTAAAAATTTTCTTTTATACTATACTGCTTTTCGGGAAAAATAAATGCGTAACGGCTTCACTAAAAATATCTTCGCCCAACGTGGGGCTCGAACCCACGACCCTGAGATTAAGAGTCTCATGCTCTACCGACTGAGCTAGCCGGGCATATACTATATACTGTGCAAAAAGTTGATATCATTTGTAAGGCCGCTTTTATTCAAATACACAAGACATTTCGTTTACTTTTTTCATAAACCGCAAAATAAGAAATGAGTTTATATTCATGTAAAAAGCAAACCAACTTATAGCAATGTTCCTCATTTATTGCGTGAAATTCTTAAAAATGGCGGGAAACATGACACTGGAATAAATCTTTGCCGCTAGCAACCTTTTACGCGGATTTGATGACGTCCTTGAACAAAAACGTAGGAAATCTTGCTACATATAGAACAAGTTTAAAGATATCTTATGTTTTTGGCTTAGCAATGCACTTAGGTTTGCAATGGTTTATATGTGGAATTAGGAATCAGCATTTGTGGGACCGCGTGGCCTAATGGATAAGGCGTCTGACTTCGAATCAGAAGATTGCGAGTTCGAGTCTCGTCGTGGTCGTATAATAATTTTTACATGGTAGCAAAGTGCTATGGAAATTGTGTAACTTTGCACGCAGATAAACAATAAAAACGGTATTTATAAGGAACCCGAGCGTCTTCTTATCAGAATGTACGGTCAACATTTGCCTGCTTTATAAAAATATTTTTTGCTCAGATTTTTTTTAAAAATTTTCTTTTATACTATACTGCTTTTCGGGAAAAATAAATGCGTAACGGCTTCACTAAAAATATCTTCGCCCAACGTGGGGCTCGAACCCACGACCCTGAGATTAAGAGTCTCATGCTCTACCGACTGAGCTAGCCGGGCATATACTATATACTGTGCAAAAAGTTGATATCATTTGTAAGGCCGCTTTTATTCAAATACACTTAAGACATTTCGTTTACTTTTTTCATAAACCGCAAAATAAGAAATGAGTTTATATTCATGTAAAAAGCAAACCAACTTATAGCAATATTCCTCATTTATTGCGTGAAATTCTTAAAAATGGCGGGAAACATGACACTGGAATAAATCTTTGCCGCTAGCAACCTTTTACGCGGATTTGATGACGTCCTTGAACAAAAACGTAGGAAATCTTGCTACATATAGAACAAGTTTAAAGATATCTTATGTTTTTGGCTTAGCAATGCACTTAGGTTTGCAATGGTTTATATGTGGAATTAGGAATCAGCATTTGTGGGACCGCGTGGCCTAATGGATAAGGCGTCTGACTTCGAATCAGAAGATTGCGAGTTCGAGTCTCGTCGTGGTCGTATAATAATTTTTACATGGTAGCAAAGTGCTATGGAAATTGTGTAACTTTGCACGCAGATAAACAATAAAAACGGTATTTATAAGGAACCCGAGCGTCTTCTTATCAGAATGTACGGTCAACATTTGCCTGCTTTATAAAAATATTTTTTGCTCAGATTTTTTTTAAAAATTTTCTTTTATACTATACTGCTTTTCGGGAAAAATAAATGCGTAACGGCTTCACTAAAAATATCTTCGCCCAACGTGGGGCTCGAACCCAAGAGTCTCATGCTCTACCGACTGAGCTAGCCGGGCATATACTATATACTGTGCAAAAAGTTGATATCATTTGTAAGGCCGCTTTTATTCAAATACACAAGACATTTCGTTTACTTTTTTCATAAACCGCAAAATAAGAAATGAGTTTATATTCATGTAAAAAGCAAACCAACTTATAGCAATATTCCTCATTTATTGCGTGAAATTCTTAAAAATGGCGGGAAACATGACACTGGAATAAATCTTTGCCGCTAGCAACCTTTTACGCGGATTTGATGACGTCCTTGAACAAAAACGTAGGAAATCTTGCTACATATAGAACAAGTTTAAAGATATCTTATGTTTTTGGCTTAGCAATGCACTTAGGTTTGCAATGGTTTATATGTGGAATTAGGAATCAGCATTTGTGGGACCGCGTGGCCTAATGGATAAGGCGTCTGACTTCGAATCAGAAGATTGCGAGTTCGAGTCTCGTCGTGGTCGTATAATAATTTTTACATGGTAGCAAAGTGCTATGGAAATTGTGTAACTTTGCACGCAGATAAACAATAAAAACGGTATTTATAAGGAACCCGAGCGTCTTCTTATCAGAATGTACGGTCAACATTTGCCTGCTTTATAAAAATATTTTTTGCTCAGATTTTTTTTAAAAATTTTCTTTTATACTATACTGCTTTTCGGGAAAAATAAATGCGTAACGGCTTCACTAAAAATATCTTCGCCCAACGTGGGGCTCGAACCCACGACCCTGAGATTAAGAGTCTCATGCTCTACCGACTGAGCTAGCCGGGCATATACTATATACTGTGCAAAAAGTTGATATCATTTGTAAGGCCGCTTTTATTCAAATACACAAGACATTTCGTTTACTTTTTTCATAAACCGCAAAAAGAGAAATGAGTTTATATTCATGTAAAAAGCAAACCAACTTATAGCAATATTCCTCATTTATTGCGTGAAATTCTTAAAAATGGCGGGAAACATGACACTGGAATAAATCTTTGCCGCTAGCAACCTTTTACGCGGATTTGATGACGTCCTTGAACAAAAACGTAGGAAATCTTGCTACATATAGAACAAGTTTAAAGATATCTTATGTTTTTGGCTTAGCAATGCACTTAGGTTTGCAATGGTTTATATGTGGAATTAGGAATCAGCATTTGTGGGACCGCGTGGCCTAATGGATAAGGCGTCTGACTTCGAATCAGAAGATTGCGAGTTCGAGTCTCGTCGTGGTCGTATAATAATTTTTACATGGTAGCAAAGTGCTATGGAAATTGTGTAACTTTGCACGCAGATAAACAATAAAAACGGTATTTATAAGGAACCCGAGCGTCTTCTTATCAGAATGTACGGTCAACATTTGCCTGCTTTATAAAAATATTTTTTGCTCAGATTTTTTTTAAAAATTTTCTTTTATACTATACTGCTTTTCGGGAAAAATAAATGCGTAACGGCTTCACTAAAAATATCTTCGCCCAACGTGGGGCTCGAACCCACGACCCTGAGATTAAGAGTCTCATGCTCTACCGACTGAGCTAGCCGGGCATATACTATATACTGTGCAAAAAGTTGATATCATTTGTAAGGCCGCTTTTATTCAAATACACAAGACATTTCGTTTACTTTTTTCATAAACCGCAAAATAAGAAATGAGTTTATATTCATGTAAAAAGCAAACCAACTTATAGCAATGTTCCTCATTTATTGCGTGAAATTCTTAAAAATGGCGGGAAACATGACACTGGAATAAATCTTTGCCGCTAGCAACCTTTTACGCGGATTTGATGACGTCCTTGAACAAAAACGTAGGAAATCTTGCTACATATAGAACAAGTTTAAAGATATCTTATGTTTTTGGCTTAGCAATGCACTTAGGTTTGCAATGGTTTATATGTGGAATTAGGAATCAGCATTTGTGGGACCGCGTGGCCTAATGGATAAGGCGTCTGACTTCGAATCAGAAGATTGCGAGTTCGAGTCTCGTCGTGGTCGTATAATAATTTTTACATGGTAGCAAAGTGCTATGGAAATTGTGTAACTTTGCACGCAGATAAACAATAAAAACGGTATTTATAAGGAACCCGAGCGTCTTCTTATCAGAATGTACGGTCAACATTTGCCTGCTTTATAAAAATATTTTTTGCTCAGATTTTTTTTAAAAATTTTCTTTTATACTATACTGCTTTTCGGGAAAAATAAATGCGTAACGGCTTCACTAAAAATATCTTCGCCCAACGTGGGGCTCGAACCCACGACCCTGAGATTAAGAGTCTCATGCTCTACCGACTGAGCTAGCCGGGCATATACTATATACTGTGCAAAAAGTTGATATCATTTGTAAGGCCGCTTTTATTCAAATACACTTAAGACATTTCGTTTACTTTTTTCATAAACCGCAAAATAAGAAATGAGTTTATATTCATGTAAAAAGCAAACCAACTTATAGCAATATTCCTCATTTATTGCGTGAAATTCTTAAAAATGGCGGGAAACATGACACTGGAATAAATCTTTGCCGCTAGCAACCTTTTACGCGGATTTGATGACGTCCTTGAACAAAAACGTAGGAAATCTTGCTACATATAGAACAAGTTTAAAGATATCTTATGTTTTTGGCTTAGCAATGCACTTAGGTTTGCAATGGTTTATATGTGGAATTAGGAATCAGCATTTGTGGGACCGCGTGGCCTAATGGATAAGGCGTCTGACTTCGAATCAGAAGATTGCGAGTTCGAGTCTCGTCGTGGTCGTATAATAATTTTTACATGGTAGCAAAGTGCTATGGAAATTGTGTAACTTTGCACGCAGATAAACAATAAAAACGGTATTTATAAGGAACCCGAGCGTCTTCTTATCAGAATGTACGGTCAACATTTGCCTGCTTTATAAAAATATTTTTTGCTCAGATTTTTTTTAAAAATTTTCTTTTATACTATACTGCTTTTCGGGAAAAATAAATGCGTAACGGCTTCACTAAAAATATCTTCGCCCAACGTGGGGCTCGAACCCACGACCCTGAGATTAAGAGTCTCATGCTCTACCGACTGAGCTAGCCGGGCATATACTATATACTGTGCAAAAAGTTGATATCATTTGTAAGGCCGCTTTTATTCAAATACACAAGACATTTCGTTTACTTTTTTCATAAACCGCAAAATAAGAAATGAGTTTATATTCATGTAAAAAGCAAACCAACTTATAGCAATGTTCCTCATTTATTGCGTGAAATTCTTAAAAATGGCGGGAAACATGACACTGGAATAAATCTTTGCCGCTAGCAACCTTTTACGCGGATTTGATGACGTCCTTGAACAAAAACGTAGGAAATCTTGCTACATATAGAACAAGTTTAAAGATATCTTATGTTTTTGGCTTAGCAATGCACTTAGGTTTGCAATGGTTTATATGTGGAATTAGGAATCAGCATTTGTGGGACCGCGTGGCCTAATGGATAAGGCGTCTGACTTCGAATCAGAAGATTGCGAGTTCGAGTCTCGTCGTGGTCGTATAATAATTTTTACATGGTAGCAAAGTGCTATGGAAATTGTGTAACTTTGCACGCAGATAAACAATAAAAACGGTATTTATAAGGAACCCGAGCGTCTTCTTATCAGAATGTACGGTCAACATTTGCCTGCTTTATAAAAATATTTTTTGCTCAGATTTTTTTTAAAAATTTTCTTTTATACTATACTGCTTTTCGGGAAAAATAAATGCGTAACGGCTTCACTAAAAATATCTTCGCCCAACGTGGGGCTCGAACCCACGACCCTGAGATTAAGAGTCTCATACTCTACCGACTGAGCTAGCCGGGCATATACTATATACTGTGCAAAAAGTTGATATCATTTGTAAGGCCGCTTTTATTCAAATACACAAGACATTTCGTTTACTTTTTTCATAAACCGCAAAATAAGAAATGAGTTTATATTCATGTAAAAAGCAAACCAACTTATAGCAATATTCCTCATTTAT
Organism: Arcuatula senhousia; assembly: GCA_963971305.1. Lineage (NCBI taxonomy): Eukaryota > Metazoa > Mollusca > Bivalvia > Mytilida > Mytilidae > Arcuatula > Arcuatula senhousia. Next base: position 29,115,612 of record OZ020304.1, read on the forward strand.
TGCGTGAAATTCTTAAAAATGGCGGGAAACATGACACTGGAATAAATCTTTGCCGCTAGCAACCTTTTACGCGGATTTGATGACGTCCTTGAACAAAAACGTAGGAAATCTTGCTACATATAGAACAAGTTTAAAGATATCTTATGTTTTTGGCTTAGCAATGCACTTAGGTTTGCAATGGTTTATATGTGGAATTAGGAATCAGCATTTGTGGGACCGCGTGGCCTAATGGATAAGGCGTCTGACTTCGAATCAGAAGATTGCGAGTTCGAGTCTCGTCGTGGTCGTATAATAATTTTTACATGGTAGCAAAGTGCTATGGAAATTGTGTAACTTTGCACGCAGATAAACAATAAAAACGGTATTTATAAGGAACTCGAGCGTCTTCTTATCAGAATGTACGGTCAACATTTGCCTGCTTTATAAAAATATTTTTTGCTCAGATTTTTTTTAAAAATTTTCTTTTATACTATACTGCTTTTCGGGAAAAATAAATGCGTAACGGCTTCACTAAAAATATCTTCGCCCAACGTGGGGCTCGAACCCACGACCCTGAGATTAAGAGTCTCATGCTCTACCGACTGAGCTAGCCGGGCATATACTATATACTGTGCAAAAAGTTGATATCATTTGTAAGGCCGCTTTTATTCAAATACACAAGACATTTCGTTTACTTTTTTCATAAACCGCAAAATAAGAAATGAGTTTATATTCATGTAAAAAGCAAACCAACTTATAGCAATATTCCTCATTTATTGCGTGAAATTCTTAAAAATGGCGGGAAACATGACACTGGAATAAATCTTTGCCGCTAGCAACCTTTTACGCGGATTTGATGACGTCCTTGAACAAAAACGTAGGAAATCTTGCTACATATAGAACAAGTTTAAAGATATCTTATGTTTTTGGCTTAGCAATGCACTTAGGTTTGCAATGGTTTATATGTGGAATTAGGAATCAGCATTTGTGGGACCGCGTGGCCTAATGGATAAGGCGTCTGACTTCGAATCAGAAGATTGCGAGTTCGAGTCTCGTCGTGGTCGTATAATAATTTTTACATGGTAGCAAAGTGCTATGGAAATTGTGTAACTTTGCACGCAGATAAACAATAAAAACGGTATTTATAAGGAACCCGAGCGTCTTCTTATCAGAATGTACGGTCAACATTTGCCTGCTTTATAAAAATATTTTTTGCTCAGATTTTTTTTAAAAATTTTCTTTTATACTATACTGCTTTTCGGGAAAAATAAATGCGTAACGGCTTCACTAAAAATATCTTCGCCCAACGTGGGGCTCGAACCCACGACCCTGAGATTAAGAGTCTCATGCTCTACCGACTGAGCTAGCCGGGCATATACTATATACTGTGCAAAAAGTTGATATCATTTGTAAGGCCGCTTTTATTCAAATACACAAGACATTTCGTTTACTTTTTTCATAAACCGCAAAATAAGAAATGAGTTTATATTCATGTAAAAAGCAAACCAACTTATAGCAATATTCCTCATTTATTGCGTGAAATTCTTAAAAATGGCGGGAAACATGACACTGGAATAAATCTTTGCCGCTAGCAACCTTTTACGCGGATTTGATGACGTCCTTGAACAAAAACGTAGGAAATCTTGCTACATATAGAACAAGTTTAAAGATATCTTATGTTTTTGGCTTAGCAATGCACTTAGGTTTGCAATGGTTTATATGTGGAATTAGGAATCAGCATTTGTGGGACCGCGTGGCCTAATGGATAAGGCGTCTGACTTCGAATCAGAAGATTGCGAGTTCGAGTCTCGTCGTGGTCGTATAATAATTTTTACATGGTAGCAAAGTGCTATGGAAATTGTGTAACTTTGCACGCAGATAAACAATAAAAACGGTATTTATAAGGAACTCGAGCGTCTTCTTATCAGAATGTACGGTCAACATTTGCCTGCTTTATAAAAATATTTTTTGCTCAGATTTTTTTTTAAAATTTTCTTTTATACTATACTGCTTTTCGGGAAAAATAAATGCGTAACGGCTTCACTAAAAATATCTTCGCCCAACGTGGGGCTCGAACCCACGACCCTGAGATTAAGAGTCTCATGCTCTACCGACTGAGCTAGCCGGGCATATACTATATACTGTGCAAAAAGTTGATATCATTTGTAAGGCCGCTTTTATTCAAATACACAAGACATTTCGTTTACTTTTTTCATAAACCGCAAAATAAGAAATGAGTTTATATTCATGTAAAAAGCAAACCAACTTATAGCAATATTCCTCATTTATTGCGTGAAATTCTTAAAAATGGCGGGAAACATGACACTGGAATAAATCTTTGCCGCTAGCAACCTTTTACGCGGATTTGATGACGTCCTTGAACAAAAACGTAGGAAATCTTGCTACATATAGAACAAGTTTAAAGATATCTTATGTTTTTGGCTTAGCAATGCACTTAGGTTTGCAATGGTTTATATGTGGAATTAGGAATCAGCATTTGTGGGACCGCGTGGCCTAATGGATAAGGCGTCTGACTTCGAATCAGAAGATTGCGAGTTCGAGTCTCGTCGTGGTCGTATAATAATTTTTACATGGTAGCAAAGTGCTATGGAAATTGTGTAACTTTGCACGCAGATAAACAATAAAAACGGTATTTATAAGGAACCCGAGCGTCTTCTTATCAGAATGTACGGTCAACATTTGCCTGCTTTATAAAAATATTTTTTGCTCAGATTTTTTTTAAAAATTTTCTTTTATACTATACTGCTTTTCGGGAAAAATAAATGCGTAACGGCTTCACTAAAAATATCTTCGCCCAACGTGGGGCTCGAACCCACGACCCTGAGATTAAGAGTCTCATGCTCTACCGACTGAGCTAGCCGGGCATATACTATATACTGTGCAAAAAGTTGATATCATTTGTAAGGCCGCTTTTATTCAAATACACAAGACATTTCGTTTACTTTTTTCATAAACCGCAAAATAAGAAATGAGTTTATATTCATGTAAAAAGCAAACCAACTTATAGCAATATTCCTCATTTATTGCGTGAAATTCTTAAAAATGGCGGGAAACATGACACTGGAATAAATCTTTGCCGCTAGCAACCTTTTACGCGGATTTGATGACGTCCTTGAACAAAAACGTAGGAAATCTTGCTACATATAGAACAAGTTTAAAGATATCTTATGTTTTTGGCTTAGCAATGCACTTAGGTTTGCAATGGTTTATATGTGGAATTAGGAATCAGCATTTGTGGGACCGCGTGGCCTAATGGATAAGGCGTCTGACTTCGAATCAGAAGATTGCGAGTTCGAGTCTCGTCGTGGTCGTATAATAATTTTTACATGGTAGCAAAGTGCTATGGAAATTGTGTAACTTTGCACGCAGATAAACAATAAAAACGGTATTTATAAGGAACCCGAGCGTCTTCTTATCAGAATGTACGGTCAACATTTGCCTGCTTTATAAAAATATTTTTTGCTCAGATTTTTTTTAAAAATTTTCTTTTATACTATACTGCTTTTCGGGAAAAATAAATGCGTAACGGCTTCACTAAAAATATCTTCGCCCAACGTGGGGCTCGAACCCACGACCCTGAGATTAAGAGTCTCATGCTCTACCGACTGAGCTAGCCGGGCATATACTATATACTGTGCAAAAAGTTGATATCATTTGTAAGGCCGCTTTTATTCAAATACACAAGACATTTCGTTTACTTTTTTCATAAACCGCAAAATAAGAAATGAGTTTATATTCATGTAAAAAGCAAACCAACTTATAGCAATATTCCTCATTTATTGCGTGAAATTCTTAAAAATGGCGGGAAACATGACACTGGAATAAATCTTTGCCGCTAGCAACCTTTTACGCGGATTTGATGACGTCCTTGAACAAAAACGTAGGAAATCTTGCTACATATAGAACAAGTTTAAAGATATCTTATGTTTTTGGCTTAGCAATGCACTTAGGTTTGCAATGGTTTATATGTGGAATTAGGAATCAGCATTTGTGGGACCGCGTGGCCTAATGGATAAGGCGTCTGACTTCGAATCAGAAGATTGCGAGTTCGAGTCTCGTCGTGGTCGTATAATAATTTTTACATGGTAGCAAAGTGCTATGGAAATTGTGTAACTTTGCACGCAGATAAACAATAAAAACGGTATTTATAAGGAACCCGAGCGTCTTCTTATCAGAATGTACGGTCAACATTTGCCTGCTTTATAAAAATATTTTTTGCTCAGATTTTTTTTAAAAATTTTCTTTTATACTATACTGCTTTTCGGGAAAAATAAATGCGTAACGGCTTCACTAAAAATATCTTCGCCCAACGTGGGGCTCGAACCCACGACCCTGAGATTAAGAGTCTCATGCTCTACCGACTGAGCTAGCCGGGCATATACTATATACTGTGCAAAAAGTTGATATCATTTGTAAGGCCGCTTTTATTCAAATACACAAGACATTTCGTTTACTTTTTTCATAAACCGCAAAATAAGAAATGAGTTTATATTCATGTAAAAAGCAAACCAACTTATAGCAATGTTCCTCATTTATTGCGTGAAATTCTTAAAAATGGCGGGAAACATGACACTGGAATAAATCTTTGCCGCTAGCAACCTTTTACGCGGATTTGATGACGTCCTTGAACAAAAACGTAGGAAATCTTGCTACATATAGAACAAGTTTAAAGATATCTTATGTTTTTGGCTTAGCAATGCACTTAGGTTTGCAATGGTTTATATGTGGAATTAGGAATCAGCATTTGTGGGACCGCGTGGCCTGCCTAATGGATAAGGCGTCTGACTTCGAATCAGAAGATTGCGAGTTCGAGTCTCGTCGTGGTCGTATAATAATTTTTACATGGTAGCAAAGTGCTATGGAAATTGTGTAACTTTGCACGCAGATAAACAATAAAAACGGTATTTATAAGGAACCCGAGCGTCTTCTTATCAGAATGTACGGTCAACATTTGCCTGCTTTATAAAAATATTTTTTGCTCAGATTTTTTTTAAAAATTTTCTTTTATACTATACTGCTTTTCGGGAAAAATAAATGCGTAACGGCTTCACTAAAAATATCTTCGCCCAACGTGGGGCTCGAACCCACGACCCTGAGATTAAGAGTCTCATGCTCTACCGACTGAGCTAGCCGGGCATATACTATATACTGTGCAAAAAGTTGATATCATTTGTAAGGCCGCTTTTATTCAAATACACAAGACATTTCGTTTACTTTTTTCATAAACCGCAAAATAAGAAATGAGTTTATATTCATGTAAAAAGCAAACCAACTTATAGCAATGTTCCTCATTTATTGCGTGAAATTCTTAAAAATGGCGGGAAACATGACACTGGAATAAATCTTTGCCGCTAGCAACCTTTTACGCGGATTTGATGACGTCCTTGAACAAAAACGTAGGAAATCTTGCTACATATAGAACAAGTTTAAAGATATCTTATGTTTTTGGCTTAGCAATGCACTTAGGTTTGCAATGGTTTATATGTGGAATTAGGAATCAGCATTTGTGGGACCGCGTGGCCTGCCTAATGGATAAGGCGTCTGACTTCGAATCAGAAGATTGCGAGTTCGAGTCTCGTCGTGGTCGTATAATAATTTTTACATGGTAGCAAAGTGCTATGGAAATTGTGTAACTTTGCACGCAGATAAACAATAAAAACGGTATTTATAAGGAACCCGAGCGTCTTCTTATCAGAATGTACGGTCAACATTTGCCTGCTTTATAAAAATATTTTTTGCTCAGATTTTTTTAAAAAATTTTCTTTTATACTATACTGCTTTTCGGGAAAAATAAATGCGTAACGGCTTCACTAAAAATATCTTCGCCCAACGTGGGGCTCGAACCCACGACCCTGAGATTAAGAGTCTCATGCTCTACCGACTGAGCTAGCCGGGCATATACTATATACTGTGCAAAAAGTTGATATCATTTGTAAGGCCGCTTTTATTCAAATACACAAGACATTTCGTTTACTTTTTTCATAAACCGCAAAATAAGAAATGAGTTTATATTCATGTAAAAAGCAAACCAACTTATAGCAATATTCCTCATTTATTGCGTGAAATTCTTAAAAATGGCGGGAAACATGACACTGGAATAAATCTTTGCCGCTAGCAACCTTTTACGCGGATTTGATGACGTCCTTGAACAAAAACGTAGGAAATCTTGCTACATATAGAACAAGTTTAAAGATATCTTATGTTTTTGGCTTAGCAATGCACTTAGGTTTGCAATGGTTTATATGTGGAATTAGGAATCAGCATTTGTGGGACCGCGTGGCCTAATGGATAAGGCGTCTGACTTCGAATCAGAAGATTGCGAGTTCGAGTCTCGTCGTGGTCGTATAATAATTTTTACATGGTAGCAAAGTGCTATGGAAATTGTGTAACTTTGCACGCAGATAAACAATAAAAACGGTATTTATAAGGAACTCGAGCGTCTTCTTATCAGAATGTACGGTCAACATTTGCCTGCTTTATAAAAATATTTTTTGCTCAGATTTTTTTTTAAAATTTTCTTTTATACTATACTGCTTTTCGGGAAAAATAAATGCGTAACGGCTTCACTAAAAATATCTTCGCCCAACGTGGGGCTCGAACCCACGACCCTGAGATTAAGAGTCTCATGCTCTACCGACTGAGCTAGCCGGGCATATACTATATACTGTGCAAAAAGTTGATATCATTTGTAAGGCCGCTTTTATTCAAATACACAAGACATTTCGTTTACTTTTTTCATAAACCGCAAAATAAGAAATGAGTTTATATTCATGTAAAAAGCAAACCAACTTATAGCAATATTCCTCATTTATTGCGTGAAATTCTTAAAAATGGCGGGAAACATGACACTGGAATAAATCTTTGCCGCTAGCAACCTTTTACGCGGATTTGATGACGTCCTTGAACAAAAACGTAGGAAATCTTGCTACATATAGAACAAGTTTAAAGATATCTTATGTTTTTGGCTTAGCAATGCACTTAGGTTTGCAATGGTTTATATGTGGAATTAGGAATCAGCATTTGTGGGACCGCGTGGCCTAATGGATAAGGCGTCTGACTTCGAATCAGAAGATTGCGAGTTCGAGTCTCGTCGTGGTCGTATAATAATTTTTACATGGTAGCAAAGTGCTATGGAAATTGTGTAACTTTGCACGCAGATAAACAATAAAAATGGGTCAAAGACAGAAATGGCCGGATTTCGTTTAACAAGAAGTAGATGAGCAACAGACCTGAAATCACATCCCACGTTATGGGAGCCCATGTTGATGCTGCATACCAAATATCAAGAGGCTGTGATTAGTAGTTGCTAAGAAAACTGTTACGATAATTTTCTACTATTGGACATTATTGTCAAAAATTAACTAAGTTGGTTAACAGGAAGTAGATGAGGGAGAGACCTGAAATCGCATCCCACGCTATGGGACCTCACCCTGATACTGTATACCAAATATCAAGTGGCTGTGATTTATAGTTGCTGAGAAAACTGTTACGAAAATTTTCTACTATTGGACATTATTGTCAAAAATTAACTAAGTCGGAAACAGGAAGTAGGTGAGCGACAGACATGAAATCGCATCCCACATTATGGGACCCCACCCTGGTGCTGTATACCAAATATCAAGTGGCTGTGATTTATAGTTGCTGAGAAAACGGTTATGAAAATTTTCTACTATTGGACACTATTGTCAAAAATTAACTAAGTCGGTAAACAGGAAGTAGGTGAGCGACAGACATGAAATCGCTTCCCACGTTATGGGACCTCACCCTGGTGCTGTATACCAAATATCAAGTGGCTGTGATTTATAGTTGCTGAGAAAACTGTTACGAAAATTTTCTACTATTGGACATTATTGTCAAAAATTAACTAAGTCGGTAAACAGGAAGTAGGTGAGCGACAGACATGAAATCGCTTCCCACGTTATGGGACCTCACCCTGATGCTGTATACCAAATATCAAGTGGCTGTGATTAGTAGTTGCTGAGAAAACTGTTACGAAAATTTCTTCCCCGCCCGCCCGCCGCCCGCCCGCCGCCCGCCGCCCGCCCGACATTCACCATTTTATAACCCGGATTTTTCACTCCGTGAAATCCGGCCAAAAACGGTATTTATAAGGAACCCGAGCGTCTTCTTATCAGAATGTACGGTCAACATTTGCCTGCTTTATAAAAATATTTTTTGCTCAGATTTTTTTTAAAAATTTTCTTTTATACTATACTGCTTTTCGGGAAAAATAAATGCGTAACGGCTTCACTAAAAATATCTTCGCCCAACGTGGGGCTCGAACCCACGACCCTGAGATTAAGAGTCTCATGCTCTACCGACTGAGCTAGCCGGGCATATACTATATACTGTGCAAAAAGTTGATATCATTTGTAAGGCCGCTTTTATTCAAATACACAAGACATTTCGTTTACTTTTTTCATAAACCGCAAAATAAGAAATGAGTTTATATTCATGTAAAAAGCAAACCAACTTATAGCAATATTCCTCATTTATTGCGTGAAATTCTTAAAAATGGCGGGAAACATGACACTGGAATAAATCTTTGCCGCTAGCAACCTTTTACGCGGATTTGATGACGTCCTTGAACAAAAACGTAGGAAATCTTGCTACATATAGAACAAGTTTAAAGATATCTTATGTTTTTGGCTTAGCAATGCACTTAGGTTTGCAATGGTTTATATGTGGAATTAGGAATCAGCATTTGTGGGACCGCGTGGCCTAATGGATAAGGCGTCTGACTTCGAATCAGAAGATTGCGAGTTCGAGTCTCGTCGTGGTCGTATAATAATTTTTACATGGTAGCAAAGTGCTATGGAAATTGTGTAACTTTGCACGCAGATAAACAATAAAAACGGTATTTATAAGGAACCCGAGCGTCTTCTTATCAGAATGTACGGTCAACATTTGCCTGCTTTATAAAAATATTTTTTGCTCAGATTTTTTTTAAAAATTTTCTTTTATACTATACTGCTTTTCGGGAAAAATAAATGCGTAACGGCTTCACTAAAAATATCTTCGCCCAACGTGGGGCTCGAACCCACGACCCTGAGATTAAGAGTCTCATGCTCTACCGACTGAGCTAGCCGGGCATATACTATATACTGTGCAAAAAGTTGATATCATTTGTAAGGCCGCTTTTATTCAAATACACAAGACATTTCGTTTACTTTTTTCATAAACCGCAAAATAAGAAATGAGTTTATATTCATGTAAAAAGCAAACCAACTTATAGCAATATTCCTCATTTATTGCGTGAAATTCTTAAAAATGGCGGGAAACATGACACTGGAATAAATCTTTGCCGCTAGCAACCTTTTACGCGGATTTGATGACGTCCTTGAACAAAAACGTAGGAAATCTTGCTACATATAGAACAAGTTTAAAGATATCTTATGTTTTTGGCTTAGCAATGCACTTAGGTTTGCAATGGTTTATATGTGGAATTAGGAATCAGCATTTGTGGGACCGCGTGGCCTAATGGATAAGGCGTCTGACTTCGAATCAGAAGATTGCGAGTTCGAGTCTCGTCGTGGTCGTATAATAATTTTTACATGGTAGCAAAGTGCTATGGAAATTGTGTAACTTTGCACGCAGATAAACAATAAAAACGGTATTTATAAGGAACCCGAGCGTCTTCTTATCAGAATGTACGGTCAACATTTGCCTGCTTTATAAAAATATTTTTTGCTCAGATTTTTTTTTAAAATTTTCTTTTATACTATACTGCTTTTCGGGAAAAATAAATGCGTAACGGCTTCACTAAAAATATCTTCGCCCAACGTGGGGCTCGAACCCACGACCCTGAGATTAAGAGTCTCATGCTCTACCGACTGAGCTAGCCGGGCATATACTATATACTGTGCAAAAAGTTGATATCATTTGTAAGGCCGCTTTTATTCAAATACACAAGACATTTCGTTTACTTTTTTCATAAACCGCAAAATAAGAAATGAGTTTATATTCATGTAAAAAGCAAACCAACTTATAGCAATGTTCCTCATTTATTGCGTGAAATTCTTAAAAATGGCGGGAAACATGACACTGGAATAAATCTTTGCCGCTAGCAACCTTTTACGCGGATTTGATGACGTCCTTGAACAAAAACGTAGGAAATCTTGCTACATATAGAACAAGTTTAAAGATATCTTATGTTTTTGGCTTAGCAATGCACTTAGGTTTGCAATGGTTTATATGTGGAATTAGGAATCAGCATTTGTGGGACCGCGTGGCCTAATGGATAAGGCGTCTGACTTCGAATCAGAAGATTGCGAGTTCGAGTCTCGTCGTGGTCGTATAATAATTTTTACATGGTAGCAAAGTGCTATGGAAATTGTGTAACTTTGCACGCAGATAAACAATAAAAACGGTATTTATAAGGAACCCGAGCGTCTTCTTATCAGAATGTACGGTCAACATTTGCCTGCTTTATAAAAATATTTTTTGCTCAGATTTTTTTTAAAAATTTTCTTTTATACTATACTGCTTTTCGGGAAAAATAAATGCGTAACGGCTTCACTAAAAATATCTTCGCCCAACGTGGGGCTCGAACCCACGACCCTGAGATTAAGAGTCTCATGCTCTACCGACTGAGCTAGCCGGGCATATACTATATACTGTGCAAAAAGTTGATATCATTTGTAAGGCCGCTTTTATTCAAATACACAAGACATTTCGTTTACTTTTTTCATAAACCGCAAAATAAGAAATGAGTTTATATTCATGTAAAAAGCAAACCAACTTATAGCAATATTCCTCATTTATTGCGTGAAATTCTTAAAAATGGCGGGAAACATGACACTGGAATAAATCTTTGCCGCTAGCAACCTTTTACGCGGATTTGATGACGTCCTTGAACAAAAACGTAGGAAATCTTGCTACATATAGAACAAGTTTAAAGATATCTTATGTTTTTGGCTTAGCAATGCACTTAGGTTTGCAATGGTTTATATGTGGAATTAGGAATCAGCATTTGTGGGACCGCGTGGCCTAATGGATAAGGCGTCTGACTTCGAATCAGAAGATTGCGAGTTCGAGTCTCGTCGTGGTCGTATAATAATTTTTACATGGTAGCAAAGTGCTATGGAAATTGTGTAACTTTGCACGCAGATAAACAATAAAAACGGTATTTATAAGGAACCCGAGCGTCTTCTTATCAGAATGTACGGTCAACATTTGCCTGCTTTATAAAAATATTTTTTGCTCAGATTTTTTTTAAAAATTTTCTTTTATACTATACTGCTTTTCGGGAAAAATAAATGCGTAACGACTTCACTAAAAATATCTTCGCCCAACGTGGGGCTCGAACCCACGACCCTGAGATTAAGAGTCTCATGCTCTACCGACTGAGCTAGCCGGGCATATACTATATACTGTGCAAAAAGTTGATATCATTTGTAAGGCCGCTTTTATTCAAATACACAAGACATTTCGTTTACTTTTTTCATAAACCGCAAAATAAGAAATGAGTTTATATTCATGTAAAAAGCAAACCAACTTATAGCAATATTCCTCATTTATTGCGTGAAATTCTTAAAAATGGCGGGAAACATGACACTGGAATAAATCTTTGCCGCTAGCAACCTTTTACGCGGATTTGATGACGTCCTTGAACAAAAACGTAGGAAATCTTGCTACATATAGAACAAGTTTAAAGATATCTTATGTTTTTGGCTTAGCAATGCACTTAGGTTTGCAATGGTTTATATGTGGAATTATGAATCAGCATTTGTGGGACCGCGTGGCCTAATGGATAAGGCGTCTGACTTCGAATCAGAAGATTGCGAGTTCGAGTCTCGTCGTGGTCGTATAATAATTTTTACATGGTAGCAAAGTGCTATGGAAATTGTGTAACTTTGCACGCAGATAAACAATAAAAACGGTATTTATAAGGAACCCGAGCGTCTTCTTATCAGAATGTACGGTCAACATTTGCCTGCTTTATAAAAATATTTTTTGCTCAGATTTTTTTTAAAAATTTTCTTTTATACTATACTGCTTTTCGGGAAAAATAAATGCGTAACGGCTTCACTAAAAATATCTTCGCCCAACGTGGGGCTCGAACCCACGACCCTGAGATTAAGAGTCTCATGCTCTACCGACTGAGCTAGCCGGGCATATACTATATACTGTGCAAAAAGTTGATATCATTTGTAAGGCCGCTTTTATTCAAATACACAAGACATTTCGTTTACTTTTTTCATAAACCGCAAAATAAGAAATGAGTTTATATTCATGTAAAAAGCAAACCAACTTATAGCAATATTCCTCATTTATTGCGTGAAATTCTTAAAAATGGCGGGAAACATGACACTGGAATAAATCTTTGCCGCTAGCAACCTTTTACGCGGATTTGATGACGTCCTTGAACAAAAACGTAGGAAATCTTGCTACATATAGAACAAGTTTAAAGATATCTTATGTTTTTGGCTTAGCAATGCACTTAGGTTTGCAATGGTTTATATGTGGAATTAGGAATCAGCATTTGTGGGACCGCGTGGCCTAATGGATAAGGCGTCTGACTTCGAATCAGAAGATTGCGAGTTCGAGTCTCGTCGTGGTCGTATAATAATTTTTACATGGTAGCAAAGTGCTATGGAAATTGTGTAACTTTGCACGCAGATAAACAATAAAAACGGTATTTATAAGGAACCCGAGCGTCTTCTTATCAGAATGTACGGTCAACATTTGCCTGCTTTATAAAAATATTTTTTGCTCAGATTTTTTTTAAAAATTTTCTTTTATACTATACTGCTTTTCGGGAAAAATAAATGCGTAACGGCTTCACTAAAAATATCTTCGCCCAACGTGGGGCTCGAACCCACGACCCTGAGATTAAGAGTCTCATGCTCTACCGACTGAGCTAGCCGGGCATATACTATATACTGTGCAAAAAGTTGATATCATTTGTAAGGCCGCTTTTATTCAAATACACAAGACATTTCGTTTACTTTTTTCATAAACCGCAAAATAAGAAATGAGTTTATATTCATGTAAAAAGCAAACCAACTTATAGCAATATTCCTCATTTATTGCGTGAAATTCTTAAAAATGGCGGGAAACATGACACTGGAATAAATCTTTGCCGCTAGCAACCTTTTACGCGGATTTGATGACGTCCTTGAACAAAAACGTAGGAAATCTTGCTACATATAGAACAAGTTTAAAGATATCTTATGTTTTTGGCTTAGCAATGCACTTAGGTTTGCAATGGTTTATATGTGGAATTAGGAATCAGCATTTGTGGGACCGCGTGGCCTAATGGATAAGGCGTCTGACTTCGAATCAGAAGATTGCGAGTTCGAGTCTCGTCGTGGTCGTATAATAATTTTTACATGGTAGCAAAGTGCTATGGAAATTGTGTAACTTTGCACGCAGATAAACAATAAAAACGGTATTTATAAGGAACCCGAGCGTCTTCTTATCAGAATGTACGGTCAACATTTGCCTGCTTTATAAAAATATTTTTTGCTCAGATTTTTTTTAAAAATTTTCTTTTATACTATACTGCTTTTCGGGAAAAATAAATGCGTAACGGCTTCACTAAAAATATCTTCGCCCAACGTGGGGCTCGAACCCACGACCCTGAGATTAAGAGTCCAGACTCTTTTTTTTTATCTTTATTAAAATAATCAGCATATATACATCATAAAACAGTAAATACATTTTACATCACAGTTACATCAATTTTCATATAACACAGTCTTTGAGTCTTCAGTTATCATTATCACAGATATATAATACTAGTTGTAATTTTAAAAGTTAAAAACTAGAACATCATCAGTTTCTGATACTAATGGATTGTTGTCAAGAAAATACTTCATAAATACATGTCTCATTCTTGCATCATTACAATAACAATGGAAATAAGCCACATAGTGTCTCAGTGTATATTTAAAAAATCTAATTAAATCAAGCCTCTCAGTCTTCATAGACAACAAATTTCTCCTTTTAAAAATTGTATGTCTCACAACAGAAAACATAAAATTAATGAAATAGACATTGACACCTTTCATAGAACAAAGTAATCCGAGAAACATTAGTCCTTTAAACATCACTGTTGACATTCTATCAGACTTAGTTACAACTTTCAAATAACTTTTCTATTAATGATGATACATATTCAAGAAAATCTGACAGCTTATCACAATCCTAAAATAAATGAATTAAGTCTTCTTCTTGTGTTTTACATACACAGCACAATGGACTATCTGATAACCCTATTTTTGCTAATTTTACATTTGTAAATACTCTATTGTGCACAATCATAAAATCTAATTCAGTAAGGTCTGAAGGTTTCCATTTGAAGAAAACATTTCTCCAAATGACACCAAAGTTCAGATCACAGTTGAAACAGTTCCTCCAAAATTCTACACAATCAGGTACTTTAAAACATCTCAGTAATAAAATGTGATAAAACATTTTTGTAGTACATGTATAAAATAACTTTAATTTTCCATCTATTTCAATATAAAAATCAGAACATTTTTTCAGTACATTTCACATTTGAGACATTGTTAACAGTATCTTTCCAATCAGATGGAATAACATCTATTAATAGTCTGTATTGTCTTATTATAACATTGGGACAAAAATCTTCATTACAATCCTGGATCATTTCAATAATACAATTTTCTGGTAAAAATCCAGGTTTTACTTCATATGAAATATCTTTTAAACAACAAACTTCAGCCTTTATAAAGTGCTTCCAAAACAAAATTTTACTACAAATCTGCACTTCTTTGTTCAAAAATAAAGGTTGCCTGTATAGAAAATCTGTACACAAGTCTACATTTATTTTGTCTTTAACATATTGCCAGGCAATTAACATTTCACTATAAAAGGAAGGCAAACAACATAAATCTTTTTTATTCATCTCCATAAAAAGCAATTCTAATTCACGATCCATACCATGAACTGATCTTAAAAAATATATACATGTGTGCTTCCATAAAACATCATACTCAGGATTTAAAAGTCTTGCTAAAAACTTCAATCTAAAAGCTAACATCTTCAAATAAATATCTTGGAATTGCAAACCACCTTCACAATTTCTACCAACAACTGTGTTATTCTTAATTAAATGTGATCTCTTATTCCATAAAAAATCTAAACAACATTTCTTGACCTCATCAACAATACAATCAGGTATGGAATATACTGATAAAGTGTACCATAATCTTGACATTACTAGTGAATTAATTACAGTACATCTACCTTGTAAAGTTAGCTGTCTTTGCAACCACATATTCAAAATATTTTTAATTCTTTTAACTTTGTCACTCCAATTAAGCTTAATACATTCAGTAATATCTCTACCAACATATACTCCTAATATTTGTAAAACATCTTTACATTCTTTTAAACCATACACTTTTACTTCATCATCAATTAAATGCCAGAACCAATACACATAATTTCGGATTTTTCTTTATTTATTTTGGCACCGGTCCCACCAGAGTACAACTCAAAGACAGAGAGAACTTCTTTTATCGACTCTCTATTTCCTAGAGTGATAGTTGTATCATCTACATGTTGAAATGCTAGAGCAGTTGTTTGTGTATTCGGTAGTTTTATTCCTAATATATCCTTGTTACCCCGAATCGCACTCTGAAGGGACTCGGCAGCCAACACATACAACAAAGCATTTATAGGGCAACCTTGTCTTATACCATTCTTAACATCAAAATACTTTGTTAAAAAACCATTACATTTAACAGTACTACAGATATCATGGTAAAAAACTTCAATCCACTTTACAAAGTTCTCTCTAAAACCAAATTTTCTAAGAGTGGAAAATAAGTATACATGACTGACTCTGTCAAAAGCTTTTTTTGGGTCTATTTTCAAAATATAACTTTCTACATTGTCCTTTTCAACTAAATCAATAATATCTCTTATATTACAAATGGTATCTGCAATATCTTTACCTAAAATACAACAAGACTGGTTTTCAGATACAATAGAAGGTAAAACCTTTTTAAACCTATTAGATAAAACTCTTGCTATAATTTTATAATCTACTTGTAATAAAGATATAGGTCTGTAATTCTTCAATAATCTTTTATCACCTTTTTTCTTATAAATAAGGCTAAGAACACCAATTTTCATAGTTCTAGACGATGTTTGTTTTTCATGAATACAATTATACACATTCAATAAAATATCTTTTAAGTCATTTAAAAAAACATCTATAAAATTCTACTGTTAGCCCATCAGAACCTGGGCATTTGTTAACTGACATCTCCCACAATGCTTTGCTTATTTCTTCAATACATATTTGTTCATCACACATTTGAACATCATTTTTATCTACAACTTTATCATTAAAATCCAACAGTTCATGCATATTTTTATCATTAGTTTCAACACATGAATACAATGAACTATAAAACTTATATTCCTCATGTAAAATACTTTCAGTATCTAATACTATTTTGCCATCATCACATAATATCTCTTTGACACAATTGCTATTCTGTTTATATTTTTCTAAGTTTAAAAAATACTTAGAATTACAATCTGAATCAACAGCCCATTTTGCCTTTGATCTTAGAATAGCACCTTTACACGCCTTTACTTCATATTCTTGTAACTCTAATTTCATATTTTCATAAATAGTTATATCAATTTTTCTACCTTCATCAAAATCTTTAGACAATCTATCAAATTTGTTCTGTAAAAAATAAAATTCCTTCTTTTTCTCTTTTGCCTTTCTACTACAAAAAACTTGAGAAAATCTTTCAATGTTGTATTTGAGGTTGTCCCACCAAATCAAAATATGAGATTAATATAAAGGACATGTCATTTGTTCATTAATATTTGTTCTAACATTACTAACATACTCTTTATCTAATAAAACAGTATTGTTTAAGACCCACAATCCAGGTCCTCTTTCAATATCATTTATATTTACATTCAATACCACATATGCATGATCACTTAAACAAGTCTCATTATAATACACTGTTTGTATGTTATTGGATAAAGATCTACTAATAAAAAAAATAATCTATTCTACTTTGCTGTAACAAATCATTACAGAAAAATGTCTGACAAAATCATTCCTAGCTCTCCAAACATCATAAACATTTCTACTATTAACAATGTCAACTAATGACTTATATGCACAGTCTTCAAAATGGGAGGTTTCTTGACCACGATCTTATTTTGACAATGAGGTGTTAAAATCACCACCAACTATGATATTATCTAAACCATTTAGATAATTATTAGAATTGTCAAAAAAACTTCGATCTTTCTTTAACACAGTTAGGAGCATAAACACTTAAAATATTGAAAAAAAGATTAATCTTCTTCATATGATATATGAACAAATCTACCCTCATCATCTTTGAAAATAAATTTCACTCTATCGCTGATACAATTTTTAACCAAAATTGCAACACCTTGTCTATTTCTTCCACTATTGCTATAAAATATCTTGCCATTATACAAATGTGAAATAGAATCTACTAAATCATCCGACGAAAAAGTTCTTGTACGTAATAACATGATGTCAAAATATTTTTCTTCCATATATGCAAAATAGTTCTTCAGCTTATCTACACTTCTCAAACCATTACAGTTATGTGACACTATGACAACCATCGTTAAAATAAATACAATACATTTTATGAGATCCATTGTTAGTCTTTTCTAAAGGGGGACCTTGATCTTGACTGTCTTCTTAAAGCATTCTTCAAATTCACCTTCGCTGGAATTCTACCTCTTCAAAAATACACTTCATTGTCAACACTTACTTGATCAGACCTACACTGTTCACTGTTTACACTACTACAGGTATGATCAATATTTCCTTGCACACCACCTTTGGTCATGTCTTCTACGGCATGATCCGAGGTGTTACCATACACATTTTCAGCTACCACTTCATCTAAAGATTCCTTTTGACCGGACGCCTATTTTTCTTCCTGGACATTTAGGTTGCCTTGTATCGAGTGTTGGATAGCTTCTGATGGGTTTTTATCATTATCATCTTCAGAAGAAACATCTTGGATTTCAGTGCCATTAACTTAACCTTCAATATTAACATGATGCATTTCAGCTTGTACTGATACTACATTTGGAATATGAATGTCTTTCGTAGCATCAGCGTCTAATTCCTTCGACTCGACTTCTTGATAACTTCTTGTATACATACACATGGAATGTTACTGCACTTTGGACAAACTTCTTCACCTTCTATTTCATTTACTTCATTCGCATCATCATTAATTTCCCCATCTTGTTCTCATACATTGTCCTGACTTCCGTTTGGACAGATAAATCGGTTTGTGATTCGTCCTCTTGTCTTTCAAAATATCGGGGGTCTCCAAAACCACCACCGCCACAAACACAGTGCTGTGGATATTTATTGCAACCTTTGCATTTCTCAGTGACACAATCTCTCTTGGTGTGACCCATTTCATGGCAAACGTTACATTTTACATTCAGACAAAAACTAAAAATGTGGCTTGGGCTATAACACTCTGAACAAGCTTTCTTCTGATTTTCATGCTTCACTTTAAAATATCTTCCTCCTTCACATTTTTCGAAAGCCATAAACCAGGCAAGCGACGTCATTCCAGTTGGAAACTTGACACGCACGAAACGTGTCCCATTCGCTACTTGGGTACCTGGGTATGTTTGTCTTTGCACGGGAGATAGAATCTTCACATTAAGTTTTCTAAGACGGCAGAGTAGATCCTCATCTTCAACGTATGCTGGTAGATACATAAAATAAACTACTATAGAGTCTCCATGTATCAACTAACACTCGTATTCCTTTTCTTTAATTTGTACACCGTTGGTTATCTTATACGCATTGTCCAGTTTGTCAATGGTAATTTCATATGAGTTGAAATCATGCTTGTTTGGAACTACTGCATAAACCGTGTTCCTTCCACATACCTTCTCTACACCTTTAATGACATCATAGGCACTAACAACATTTGTATTTATCATCGATATTCTAACGGTTGTTTCCTTTGCAAATCTTCTATTAACGTTCCTATCCTGGTATCTATTGGACGCATACGCAGCTCCATTACGCTCCCCGGTAGAAAAATTACCCCTCACCTGGGATGTAGGTGGTGCGTTGTTCTGTGACAAAACTGCCGTTATTAGGCAGATAACCAAATCCCTATCCACGGGGTAGAATGTCTACGGCAAAAAATGTTCCGGCATTGCAGTGTAAGAACAAAATGAATGGCAGAAAATATTTTTATCAAAGTTTTCAAAAGATTCTGCGCATATTTTAAATAATATATCAAAATCAAAATGCCCATGCTCAACATAGTGGTTTGTTATTGATGTTAGGCCACACCGTTTTTAAATTCAATTAATGGCTAAAGTGTGAAGCTGATTCAAAGGCCGTCCATGCGTCAAAAATTGATGCATATCGAAACCTTTTTAGACAACATCTTAAAAAAAATGGACATTTTTATGGTATTTTGTACCTGTAAAATGTTTTAATCATTCAATTGATTATATGCATAGTTTCTTTGGGCACAAGAATAGAGGCTTTATATAGAAAATACAAATTAAGAAGATTTGGAACGGCACAAACATTGCTAAGATAATTATGCATGGCTAATACATATTACGGTACCTTCTCAATTTATTTGAAATTCCGAAACAAGTTTTAATTAATGTAAATAGAGGTAATAATAAAATAACCAATTTAAAAATAATTTAAAACAAATCCAGCATACATTCAAAGTCGAGTGTACAAACTAATACCTTTATTTTACAGAAGATTCTCTTGGCAAACTTGTATGCAATACTCAAACAAATATTTTATGTTACAATGAATAAAATGGTTATAGCATATCACTAGGAAATATATACCATACAAAACAATTCCCTGCTAGATAATTCATTTAAATTGTCCCTCGCCGCAATGCGACAAAGGAACCTAGATATGGTATTTTGTCCGTCCGTTTATGCGCCTGTCAAACTTTAATTGACACAATCCCCAGCTGAAGCCGCAAGAGAGATTTTGATGAAATTTTGAAGCCTTGTTTTCATGATATGTAATACTGGAAGGCCAAATTATCGACCAGAATTTAAAGGATTTTTTTTTACTTTACCAACTCTATTCATTTTAGTTTATAGAATACCTTTTGTAGACACAACTCCCTCGAGACTGTTAAACCGAAATTTCTAAACGGTGGGTATGTGATAATCAAGTCACATCTAATGGTGAAATATCATTAACCCCAAGCATTTAGTATTTGAGATATGGACCTTAACAAAGAGTGTTACAGACATACCGACGGGCAAGGTTATCATATCTAGTGGCGAAATTTCATTGCCCCCCCCCCCCCACATGTTATATCCGGATTAACGTTGTCATAATCTAGAGCTCAACCAAAAATCTCATGCTTAAAATATAGGTCACAGTGACCTAATTTCTAGGAGGCGATGTAGTGCTACCAGAGCCACATTTTTGTAGAATATTATTGACCCCAACTTGTATAGTTTTCGAAATATGAACCTTAACCAAGAACCTAACCAAAGTCATTCATTTTCAAAATAAATGTCACAGCGAGCTAATTTCAAGCGGTTGATGTAGTGCTACCTAAGACTGAAATTGAAATTTCATTGACCCCAAATATTTTGAATTAAAAATATTTGAGTTATGTTACACAACAAAGAACTTAACCAAAGTTTTACGAAAGTATGGACTGACGGAATCGGAAAACTATATATATCCGATTCATATATATGGTCGGGCCATAAGAATTGCTATGCTAAACCACTTTCGAAAGTATGGACAAGAAGAAAAAAATCTAATTCAATTTCCTCTGACAAGACGTCATGTGGGTTCGGGGCATGAAATCCACAAATAAAAATTATTTTGTACAATTCTAGTGCTGGCGTTTTTTCCATTGATTTTTTTCTAAATTACCGCTGGTTATGTGAGCTGAGTCGGGTACACTTATCCCACTTCTCATTATTTTCTATTGTACGGTAAAAAATAAACAATTTTTAACTTCTTAAGTTATCATTCGGATAGCACATGTGTGAAGGCGTTCATATAAAATAACCTGATATGCTGTTGGATTTACAAATAATTACTTAGCTTTCCCATCTTTCGATTTTGTATCATAAATTAAACCCTGAATTAAAATGTTATATAGATTGTTTCTCATTTTGAAACTGTTGAATAAAGTATCTTTAAGGATATACATGTACAATAAATCAAAAATACACTGCATGTATTGGTAGTTTCTGCCATTTCAAATGTTCTTGTTCCTGTTTTTACCATGCAAGGATTGGCTTGTACTGTAATTAATTATTGAATCATTAGAAAAATGGCCACACATAGGTAAGCAACAAATAAATGGAATAAACGGCCACAGTCGAAAAATTTGAGGAGCCCTGGCAAGATAAACAGATTACCAAATTGTTAACGGGCAAATCTGTGCACCACTGGTAACAGAGGATGCGAATGTCCTTCTTGTTAAAAATCAAAACAACCAAGAAAGGACGAGGTCACGCATTCCAATACGACGGGTCACATCCCATCCCCTCTGGTAAATTATAATTCAGAGGAGGCAATTTAAAACTACATACAATGACAATGACATTATTTATATATCATTTTACTGGTAAGCTCAAACTGGTGACAGTTCAGAGCTTGCAACTCATGGTGACATGAGATAGTCTTAACTACATCTTCCAGCGGTATCACGGGAAAGAATATTGATATGATCCGTCGTACATTTCCGGAAGGATCGGGACCCCCTTATCTTGCCAGAACCCGCCAAACCAAACTGTGACAATAATTTTATTAAATTTCATATCAAACAGACAAAAATAAAATAAAACATAGTAAACTTTAACGTCTATATACATATATCTTTCTAAACTGACTTAAATCCATCCATACAAGTAAAATGTTGACTCGTGTGGCAATTTTTTAACATCACTGTTGACTGCTTCCTTATGTTGAGTATAATAATTTTGTGTGTAAGATGCCGGGATCTTCACAGTATTAGTCTTTGATCGTGATGGACAGTTCACCGCAATCATCACTGTTCTATCCGTAAAAGTTCAAGTTTCGCTCCAGTCAGCTACAGTACTAAACCATATCGGCCTGCAAAATATTAGAAAACAGCAGCAAAATATGTTTTATCATAATTTAAAGGGGGTGAAAAAATGGGGGTAGGAGGTGGGTATTTTAAAATTTGCCCAAATGGCATGTACGTGTTGCAGACGAGATTAAAATATGGACCTATGGGTAATATTAGAAAAGACGGTACAAGTACGGACAAATAACGAACAAATTCCGGTTAAGATAAGTCAATTCCCAATAATTAAATTGGTTTATTGAAGAGGCAATAAACCCTATTAATTATTGAATCATTAGAAAAATGGCCACACATAGGTAAGCAACAAATAAATGGAATAAACGGCCACAGTCGAAAAATTTGAGGAGCCCTGGCAAGATAAACAGATTACCAAATTGTTAACGGGCAAATCTGTGCACCACTGGTAACAGAGGATGCGAATGTCCTTCTTGTTAAAAATCAAAACAACCAAGAAAGGACGAGGTCACGCATTCCAATACGACGGGTCACATCCCATCCCCTCTGGTAAATTATAATTCAGAGGAGGCAATTTAAAACTACATACAATGACAATGACATTATTTATATATCATTTTACTGGTAAGCTCAAACTGGTGACAGTTCAGAGCTGGCAACTCATGGTGACATGAGATAGTCTTAACTACATCTTCCAGCGGTATCACGGGAAAGAATATTGATATGATCCGTCGTACATTTCCGGAAGGATCGGGACCCCCTTATCTTGCCAGAACCCGCACATGAGTGGGTCTATACCCATTCACCCATCTCAAATTTATCTTTTAAACCAGGGAAAAAGTTAACATCTGGAGACAGAAGAAAAAATGTTTTTAATGCACCTTGAATGTTAATAAGATAAATATCGTTTCCAATATCATATGTATAAGTGAGTACGTCGTAGCGAACTAGCCCTTTCTGTTAGGCCCAAGTGTTTGGATGTAAATTCGTTCTCAAACTTAAAACCGGTAAACCGGTTAAATCGAACTCGCTTGGTGACAAGCGAAGCAGTCTAAAAGCGGATTTGATACCGCATTTAGATGGAAGCGAGTTTCCCCAAGATTTTGTTTCATTTTGATAGCATCGTCAATGCTAGAGTAAGAAACGGAACATTGATCCCTGTGTCTATAACTATTAACTGAATCATTTAATGGAAATGATAAAAAAAAATGTGTATCATTCAATATTCTGAACTGGATTTGGGACATTATATAAATAGGTGATACCCTAATGTAGGGAGAGGCGGGAAATTAAATGAACCCGCTACCCCTCCAAAACTGATTTCTTTATCAATTTCTTCCTTCCGATGGAAGATAACTCTCCAACCGGATCTCTTGTATTTAATTCAATTGCAATCTAGGTCACAAGCATTGTACTAGTAATTTGAAACTTTTCTCTAACCCACAGGCACTTAAAAGTTTGGCAGCTGCCTCCGGATTTGGGTAATTTAGTAGTGACTCTCAAACTCAATTTACATGAATAGGAGAACTTCCAAACGGATACAGCCGTTTAAGACCTGTAAAAATAAACCTGTGCTAAAAACTATCAAAATATATATATATATAGGGAACATTATGTGTAACGAGCAAACAATCAAACGTTCTTTGTCAATTATTTTTTGCAATGAAAAACAGGGCGACTACAATTTCAATTTTAACATTTGTGTTGATATTTGTAATTTTTCTTGAAATTACGAACTAACCCTTTGTTGAAAAACTTACAAGTCAGTCTGGTATATAGGGCTATAATTCGTAGATTGTGTGTTAGGTGTGCTTATGCATAACATCCAAAGTTCCATATCAATGACCCCCCAAGAAGACGATGGAAATCTGGCTTTTTTAAGACGAAACTGCTCATCATAGTAAACCCAACCTCCTGTACAGCCTCTATTTTCGGCAGTTCTTATATTATGCATATATTTAATAAGTTCAGTGGCTTTATCAGGCATTCTTTCAAGTATAACACTTGTGTAGATCATAAAGGCTGATGTCCACTGATGGATGTTTTTGATAGTGCTATGCCTTTTACGAACAACTGCTAAAGCACCCCTTTTTACTTCGAGACTACCTTCCATAGCATAGTCGTCTGAGGAGCTTAAATTAGTTTTAAGCAAAATACCCAATTCTATAAACTCCCCATTCCAAATTTTTTCTTTGAGTTTAAGGGGGACAGTATAGGAAATTGGATCAAACACGCTTTTAACAACTTCATGAGGCTGGGTTTCTTGTAAATGAAAGCCGTTATTAGGTGTTGTGTTATCTTGAAATTGAATAAACCTACCCTGCGTGTTATTTAGGGTTGATACGGATGGCGAAGCATTGTGCCCGCTACTGGCTGTGTTCGTTGCTTGGGTAGGTGTCTCTAAGGGAACATTTGGAGAAGGATGCGACTGCACCGATATCTGATCTGGCTCGGCCTCTGCCATAATGTTTATCACTGGGCCACGGGAAACGGAAAAGGTGCAAGATCTGGATGCAGCGCTTGTCGATGGAATATTTTCAAGAGTTACAGTTTTTGTATTTGACGACTTTTTGGATTTTCGAGTCCTGTTGTCCGGTTCTCTAGACTGGGTTGTGTTAGACTTCCCTCCATCCGATGAATTTCGAGATTTCTTTGATGCTCCTGGGCCCTGTTTGAACTTGTTTGGGGACTGCCGGTTCCTTTTCTGGGGCTTCATTGCCTTTTTGATCAAGGATGTTTTCGATTTTCACGGATTGAAATATTTTAAAATTTGCCCAAATGGCATGTACGTGTTGCAGACGAGATTAAAATATGGACCTATGGGTAATATTAGAAAAGACGGTACAAGTACGGACAAATAACGAACAAATTCCGGTTAAGATAAGTCAATTCCCAATAATTAAATTGGTTTATTGAAGAGGCAATAAACCCTATTATCTAATCAAGGGGTATATCATTTTGTTGTTTGGCTGCTTTTTAGACAGTATTTGCATTTCCAATGCATGTACAATTCGTAAAATATATCTAGGATGTCTGTTTACCTGTTTTTGAGTCTTTTAAAGATTGAAGTGAAACAAAAATGCTCGTGTTGCATGTGATTGAACCAGTTTCACACAAAATGTATTAAACATAAACAAAAAGTTCTTTCAATCCTTAAAACTAGACAACAATAGGTACATCTTCCGCATGCTTTCAGTTAAGAAAAGCTACCAGGAGTTTTAGAATTTTATAATTTTATCTTACCTTTCTCATTCTGAAGCGGATGATTACATGAGTTTTTTACTAAAAACCATCCCAAATTTTCTTGTCCCCTTCGTACCATGCCGATTTAGTCGTAGACATTCTACCCCGTGCTATCGAAGATACAGAAAAAATAATGTCAAACGGCTTCATAAAAAATATCAACGCCCACCGTGGGGCTCGAATACATGACCCTGAGAGTAAGAGTTTCATGCTTTTTTTTTATCTTCATTAAAAAAATATCTCAATATTTACATATAAAATATAACATATTCAATCCATCACAGTATCATATGACAGTATCACATCAATACATTACACAATTACATGTATGTCTTCAATACAGTGAATTTAAAGACAAATCTTCTACGATAGGATTTTCATCAAGAAAGTTCTTCTGAAATATTTGGCTTTTCTTATGTATTTGACAGAGATAGGTATAAAAATAGGATACATAATGTTTTAAAGTTAACTAGTTAGATCAACAGTTTCACTACCATTTTTTAACTAAATTTCTTCTCTTAAATATACAAAATCTTGGAGTTGACAATACAAAAAGGAAAAACATGTGATTTACCCCTTTCGATCATCTTTCATTTTAAACCTAAAGCTAACAATTCCTCACATGATACTAAACTAATTTTATCTGAATTGCAGAATTCAAAAAAGATGTTTTTTACACTACATGTGCAAATTATTATGTTCAGTACAATGCAAAAATATGTACAGAATATCTTCTTGTTCATTGTCACAAATATCGCAAATGTTACTACCAATTAAATTCATTTTCTTTAATTGACCGTTCGTAAAAATGCAATTATGAACAATCTTGAAATCAAGTTCTATCATTTCCAGTTTCCAGTACATATCAAAACAATGCTACACACTTAAGAAAAGTCATTTAGTTCTATACTTAAATGTTCTGACCAAATTTCAGGTCCTTCCGGTCTTCTGCAAAGTCCTTTACAAAAAAAAAACAAGCCCCTCCCTTCCATTTAAATAGTCGGCACCTAATGTTACATATAATAGGCCAAATAAAACGGTTATTACTTCTTTTACACAAACAATTCCAGCAATTACAAAATTATGCCAAATAAAAGTTTTATCATTGATAAGAACGTTGGAATTGAAAAAAAAACAATAGCTGAAACGTAGCTGAACGTAAGTATTTTTAACAGACAATGGACACTCTACTTTAATACTAACATATTTCAAAGCATGAAACATTTCTTGGTAAACAAGTTGCATGCTCATACCTTCATCTCACTGAGTTCTACAAAAGTCTACTTTGGGTCAAATGAGCCGTTCTAAAAGTTATGCCCTTAAAATGGAAAAAGTTTATTTTTAAAGTTTTTGATCTATAGAATGACAACTTTAACGGTTGCATGCTCAGCTCATTAAATTCTTCAAAAGTCAGGCTCAGAACTATAATTTCCATCACAGTTAATAAGTTTAAAATTAAAGTGACTATGTTTAATTTCTCATTATTCTTAAAATTTAACACATTCCATCATAACAAATCTTTTACATTGTAACATCCCATCTTAACTTTGTACATTCATCAATTGTATATTGAACCATATAGCGAGTACTCTCAATTGGAAAGTCTTCGATTTCTATACATTTTGAAGAAGTATTGATACAGGAAATTTTGGTATGATTCGCCGCAGGGCAGGAAAACAGTCCCTTTTCTGTGTTGTCATAGCTTTGTCTGTAAACAGTGATGGAGGTATTCTCTGGCGGATGTATACTAACGTTGAATGAACCAATCCAAGGAAAGACTTTAACCACCACTAGATATAAAAAAGGTAGTCTGCTAAATAAACAAATATTAAATATTTGTTGGTTTTTTGTTTGTTTGTTTGTTTGGGGTTTTTTTTTTTTGTTTTTTTTTTTGGTCTTTTTTTTTGGGGGGGGTATTTTAAAAAAAAAATAGAGTATGATAGTTTTTACATTGTCTCTAGATGACTATTTGATGTTTTACTTATGATATCAAATAACGGTACTTTAAGCTCGAGCATTTGAATATTTTGCATAAATTAAATTAGAATTAAACTTTTTTTTGTAAATGGTCGTTTCCATCGGTGCTGGATTTGGCTTCCCTGTTCAAACATTTTGGTTTTGGGTGCTTTTCGTCCTATACTTTTGGGTTATGATCCTCCAATATTTGGTTCAAATTTTGCTGATTAGAGGTTACACCTTGAAATATGCAGTTACAGCATAACCGAATTACCTGTTTTTATATTTGTTTTAGTATACCAAAAATACCACTGTTTTGCCGCGAAATCGCTCCGTTTCCGTAGCTCTGTTGAAAAATTTTACAAACCATGTCGTTATGTACCTCTGTAACCGACCTTTCATTTTTACCCGAAGGGTCAGGTGGGATTTTACTATCACTTGGCTTCAACGTCAGTCGTCGTCGTCGTCCGTCATCGTCATAGTTTTCCTTTACAAAAATCTCCTTTAAAGACATTAATTGGATGAGAAATATAACAGTCGTTGCTCAAAATAGAAAAACTACCGAAAAAATTTGTTCCAACCATCCATTTTCACAACCAAAAGTTTTAAAAAACTGGGTTCGGAGCTGCCAGTGGAGTTAAATAGCCCTTTAAATATATGAAGCTAATGCAGATAGATATATGTTGCTTGTTAAGACACCCAGCTCGTTGAGTTCTACAAAAGTCTTCCAAGACGTTAGGTCAAATTTGTCAAATGACCCTTTAAAGAGTTATTCTCCCTAATTGTCTATATTTTTGGTTTTTGTCTTGTAGATTGAAATCATTGCTTGTATGATTGTAACATATGAGAAAGTTACCCCTCAAATGCGCCAATATTGACAAAAATCATTTTCATTCATTCGTATCTAAAGTCAACTCCTGAGCAAAGGAGGGGGGCTTTGTATGTGAATAAAAAATTGATAAAGATAAATGACATTCAATTTTTCACAGAATATGAATTTGACTTTATTAAACCAATTAATAAAGAGCTATTATTATATACTTATAAATTTTCTTTCCCTCCAAAGGTAAGGTTACCCCGGGGGACCACTCTTTCTCGGAAAGAAATAGATGGCCATACACCAACTAGTGTGATAATTATATAATATCAAAAGTTCATTTCATTGTATCACAGATGATATTATAAAGTCTTAAGAAATCAGAGACAAAGACATGTATGTGATTGAGTTTGTCAGTTACCTGCCCAAGGACGGTAGTTTCCTCCGGGTTCTCCGGTTTCCTTCACCATTAAACACTGACCGCCCTACATGGCACAGGTGCGTCGAAAAAGGGTGTGTAACACCAACACACAAAAACATGTAATATTTCGCTGGGCCAACAGATAACCATTGGGGCGCATGGTAAGGTCACCCACTTAGTAAAGATGCGCGCGTTGAAATTGTCTAGAGAGTTCTATGAAAAAAGCTTCAAACTAGGCTTTACGGGTGAGTTTTTAGTTGTATAATATACAATAAATTTTCAACTTAGAATAAGACTTTATAGTACTTTTGACATACCTGTATTGTCCTCTCTTATAATACACCGCCTTGTATTTTCCATTTTTACATTTGGACACTCTGCACACTCCTAGAAACAACATATGAAATAATGATAAATAACAAGATAACATTAAAAGTGTCGTCTTTCAGCAAATGTATTTTGAATTTGAAACCACTGACTGTCGGTAATCGCTGCTGGTAGACCAAAGATAATCACATGCCTGGGGGTCGCGAATTTACTAGTCTTTTTATGTTTCATTATTGTTATTTTCAAAATTTCCGTTTGTCTAAACTGTACATTTTTCCATCTGATTCACATAAGGGAACCGCCTATTCGGTTAATGTCAGAGACGCAGGGAGACACATCGAATATCTGGTTCGGGATAGCATTTTTAATTAACTTTTATTAGCTCACCATGCCAAAGGCCATGTGAGCTATTGCCATCACTTGGCGTCCGTCTTCGTCGTCCGTCGTCGTGTCCGTCGTCGTCGTCCGTCGTCGTCGTCGTTAACTTTTCTTCAAACTTCTTCTTCTCTGAAACGGCTGCACAGATTCAAAACAAATTTGGTCCAGTGGTACTTTAGGGTATCCCCCACAGAACTGATGTGGGGATTTTTGATTCGTCGAAAAACATGGCCGCCGTTGCTAAAAATAGACCAGAGGGTCAGACTACTGTTTTTGGCTTGTAAATCAAAAAAATTAACTGCTTCAGCATCAAAAGTTCTACAAAAGTCTCTATTTGGTCCAAGTTGTCAGATGACCCCTTATAGGGGTAACAGCCCCTTAAAAGTGAAAAATAGCGTTTTTTCATGTTTTTGCCCTATAGTATGAAAACTATTGCAGATAGAGAAAAGTTGTTGCTTGCTTAAATGTTCAGCTTATTTAGCTCTACAAAAGTCTCCATAGGGTCGAAGTTGTCAAATGACCCCTTATAAGGGTTATGGCCCCGTAAAGGCAAAAAATACAGTTTTTGGCCTATAGAATTAAAACTATTGCAGATAGAGAAAAGCTGTTGCTTGCTTAAATGTTCAGCTCGTTTAGCTCTACACAAGTCTCCATAGGTCGAAGTTGTCAGATGACCCCTTATAGGGGTTACGGCCCCTTAAAGGCAAAAAATAGTGTTTTTGCCCTATAGAATGAAAACTATTGCAGATAGAGAAAAGTTGTTGCTTGCTTAATATATGTTCAGCTTATTTAGCTCTACAAAAGTCTCCATAGGGTCGAAGTTGTCAAATGACCCCTTATAGGGGTTATGGCCCCTTAAAGGCAAAAAATATAGTTTTTGGCCTATAGAATGAAAACTGTTGCAAATAGAGAAAAGCTGTTGCTTGCTTAAATGTTCAGCTCATTTAGCTCTACAAAAGTCTTCATAGGGTCGAAGTTGTCAGATGACCCCTTATAGGGGTTACAGCCCCTTAAAGGCCAAAAATAGTGTTTTTGGCCTATAGAAAGAAAACTATTGCAGATAGAGAAAAGATGTTGCTTGCTTAAAAGTTCAGCTTAATTAGCACTACAAAAGTCTTCTTAGGGTAGAAGTTGTCAGATGACCCCTTTAAGGGGTAATGGCCCTTTAAAGGTGAAACATTGTGTTTTTTGCTTTGGAATGAAAACTATTGCAGATAGAGAAAAGCTTTTTATTGCTTAAACATTCAGCTCATTTAGCTATACAAAAGTCTTCAAAGGGTTGACATCAAGACCAGGTGAGCGATTCAGGCTCCTGGGAGTCTCTTGTTTGTTTTATCAGCTGTTATTAATTTTGGCGTCCTCGACTGCCATGCAGCCGCCTTGACTATTAGTTTAGCGGCAGGGAGCACCTTGACAGTCAAAATGGCATAAGGTATTCGTTTTGACGACCTTCTATTCGTTAATCAACTTTCAATAACATGAACGACACCCACTATCGGAAATAAATGAGCCTCAGGGATCCGCCTCGTTGATAAGGTAAATATCAGGGAGCTGATCTAGTGAGCTCCCTCGACAACCTAGGTAATATCAGGGAGTTGCGTCGACTATCAGGTTAGCATCAAGGAACCGCATCGACTATCAGTTTAGCATCAGGGATCTGAATTGACCACTAGTATCTGGTTAGCAGCAGGGTGCCGCCTGACAAATAGGTCAGCGGTAATGGACAACCTCGACCCGGCATCAGGTAAGCATCAGCGAGCCGCTTCGGCTATCATTTGACAAACGGTAATTTAGAAAAAAAAACGCAATAAAAAACCGCCACCAGGCTTCAACGAGGCCATCAGCTCGCCGTTGTGCAATCGTCCCATTGTCTGAATAAAATGCATATAATTCAAATCCAGTCCTGGAATAGTCAAAGATATATCCCTTAGCTTCAATAATCGACTGCGCAAATATTTCAAATTCAAACATATTGATTTTAAATCCGACACAACACTTCAAACAATTAATGATTTGATGGAATTAGTCTATCAGCCAAATCCAAAAAAGCCTCTAGTTTTCGAGATGAATGTCTACCACTGGGAACAGCAGTTTTTTGGTGGTTTGGTATAGTTTAACATCTAAACTTTCAAATTTACCTTGTTATACCGTACAATAAGTGTCCAAACAGGGTATAACATGCGCCATTTTGAATGCACCCATTTTGACAGACACAAATCATGTTGAAAGCATTGAATTCATATTGCTGTCAAATTTTTACAATGCGGTGGAATATAATTCTGTAAGGTGTTATGTAATCAGTATAATATCAATAAAAATATGACGTATAATATTTATCGATAAGTATCGATGAAGTACCGATATCGGGGCTCCTTTAAACACTCTGTATACGTGGCTTTTTTCGCTTAATTTTTGTCATTTTTTCGTCGCTGTTGTCATATTTGCAATGTATGTTTGCTTTCAATGACCATAAATCGTTCATTGATATGTATTCTTATCATAACAGTCGATGGTTATTTGAAAAGTTACACCAATCGGCAGATAATAGAGCCTCAATACTTCCTATGCATATTTGAGCTAAAACCTTTATACAGAAACGATGCATTTAACATTCTGTTACATGATATCTATTCGATAAAAAATATGTTTTTATTTCAAATGTGGTAATATACAAATACAAATCGATATACTCATCAAGAACCAAATTTTCACAATGCTTTTTAGTAAAAGGGGGGTCTTTGTACATGCTTCTGAAATACTTACTAAGACAAATGTGTTGTTCTCTGATACCAAATGATTTGCACAAAACGGTTCAAACATGTAAGAATATAGTATAATTGAATATATGTACAATATATAATTGCTTATTTTTCTTGTTTACTTTGTTATTTCCATATCCTTTCATAAAATATTTGATATGCAAATTACAAAATTTGAGTATATGTATTCGTAAGTTCTAAGACGAATAAGCTACAACCCAGTTTAAAGAGATGTCACTAAATGAAAGTATTTTCCTCAATAAAACAATAACCGTTTGCTATAAATCGGTATAGTTTTTTTTTTATTTCAATAGTTACATTGTCGAAACAGGGGGGGGGCTAATCTAGAAGTGTATTGTTTGAAAACTACCCTTTTATGGAGGTAATGATATGCATCGAAATATTAAAGCCGTCACTAAGGACATATGTTGCAAAAGCGTTAAGTCGTGTACTTGTTGGGGAAATACAATTTGAACTTGAAATTTGATGGTATTGCTCTAATGTTTATAAATTTCTGTAAACTTTTTAAGACGTAAAATATGGTTTATATCTCATACCATTGATGTGCTTCCTGGCATTTCATAGCAAAAGGTTTTAACGATGGTCAAGTCTACATCAATGAAATGTCTTTGCATCATTTGATAAGTGTTCGGGGTAATGGCTTTGCTGTTTCCGACAGTAACGTTAATGTAACAATAGACAAAACCAGTAAATACCAACAAGAACGGGACAAAAACATACAACATGTAAAACATGGAAACACAAAATAACTGAATATCAATCAACAACACGAACTCCAGTCGAAACAAGAGTGAACTCAGGTGCTCCGGAAGAGTAAGCAGTTCCTGCTTGCTATAGCACACCCGTCGCGTTACCAATAGTCCATTCAGCGTGTCAAATCCGGTAAAGGAAGACAAAACAAAACCCTATGACAAACCAACATCTGCTCTCATCTGAGAGATCGAAATCCCATATTTGTCTATAAGTGCATGATGTCTTTCGTAAAATTTCTTGAGTGAAGACAGCAACTCCATTGGTACCTCTGCTTCTGCTTCCTCCATAAGCTGGAGCAGACGGAATGTTGCTACACAAGAAGGGAAAGTTGACGATTGGAAAGTTGAAGTCATTACGTTTGTCTTCCTTGAGAGTCAATTTCGAGATGTAGATCTAAACATGAAGCATACTTTCTAGAATCTGTTGTGTCCTTTATCTCAAGCTCCTGGGGATATATGAGATAGAGAAAGCCATCAAATCGAGAATTGTTTAGTGAAAGGACATCATCAATATAACGGAACGTGAGGTTGAAAGAGAGAGCCAGTCTACGATCTTTTTGTCTAGAAGAGATTGTAAGAAGTCTGCTTCATATGAATGAAGAAACAAATAAGCAAGCAAAGGTGCACAATTAGTGCCCATCGGAATCTCTATTGTTTGCTGAAAAACAAGTCCACCAAACTGAACAAATATGTTGTCAATAAGAAAGTTGAGCATGTCGATTATTTGGTCTTATGTAAATTTGTTCTTTTTCTTCGACTCATTGATAACAAAGTAAGTCTTGGTATAGTCGACTACAAGATATTTGTACCTGCGTTTTCCATTCTTTTTGAAAAAGCTGCATTTTCATGTGGAATAGAAGTGTAAAGTGTGGTGAAATCGAATGTTTTGATGCTGTTACAAGATAAAACTGATTTAGAGTTAAGAATCTCCATCAGTTCTTTCAAATTCTTCAGGATCCACATTTGATTGACACCATTTCTAGAATAACAACAATCGTAATATTTCTGGGGGCCGGATTTTATTGCCGTAAGTATTGAAGTCAACTGAACTGAAAGAGGCTTAGTTGTACATTTGGATGACCCTGCAATGAAGCGCTGTTTGTATGGATTTTTATATAATTTAGGAATCCAATACAGGGATGGAATGTCATCATTATTGCCACCAACAGAAAGGCCGAAGGAGGAAATGGACAGATTTGTGATAGTCAATGATTTCCTCCTTGGACAGTGTTGTAGCCGTGTATGTGATGCTATTGCTGGTACAACCAACCCCCAATTCAGCTGTCAAACAGTCAATATAGTGTTTCTTGCACACAAAAATGATGTTATTTGGTGCTTTTTAGGTAACAACAAAACTACCGAACTGGGATGATCATTCTCATATATCTAAGAAGAATATACCAAACAACGCATGACATTCCAGAGAAATCGTCCTGATTGGGTACAACCAGGTTTTATGTTGCCAAATCTTCCTCTTCCAAAGAAAGATAGGTTCATCGTTTATTTTCAGAGCTGGTGTTAACAAATGCACTTTAAATTGGCATATAGCACATCAAAGTAAACAAGGAAAATAAGCTTTAAGATATTGTAAATCTATCTAATGATAATATTTTTACATGTTTGAACCATTTTGTGCATTTTATTTCGTACTAAAGAACAAAATATTGTGATACTTTATACTTTAAAAGCATCTACTTAGACCCCCCTTTTTACTAAAAAAGCACTTCGCAAATTTGGTTCTTGATGAGTATATCGATGTGTATTTGTATATTACCACACATTTGAAATAAAAACATATTTTTTAACCAAATTGATATCATGTAACAGAATGTTAAATGCATCGTTTCTGTACTAAGGTTTTAGCTCAAATATGCATAGGAAGTATTGTGGCTCGATTATCTGCCCATTGGTGTAACTTCCTAAGTACCCATCGACTGTTATGATCCGAATACATATCAATGAACGATTTATGGTCATTGGAAGCAAACATACATTGCAAATATGACTACAGCGACGAAAAAATGACAAAAATTAAGCGAAAAAAGCCACGTATACAGAGTGTTTAAAGGAGCCCCGATATCGGTACTTCATCGATACTTATCGATAAATATTATACGTCATATTTTATTGATATTATACTGATTACATAACACCTTAAAGAATTATATTCCACCGCATTGTAAAAATTTGACAGCAATATGAATTCAATGCTTTCAACATGATTTGTGTCTGTCAAAATGGGTGCATTCAGAATGGCGCATGTTATACCCTGTTTGGACACTTTTTGTACGGTATAACAAGGTAAATTTGAAAGTTTAGATGTTAAACTATATAAAACCACCGAAAAACTGCTGTTCCCCGGGGTAGACATTCAAAATGCTATTTTTGAGGGTTGGCTGATAGACTAAATATCATCACACAAAACCGACATACTTGATCGCTATAATGCTTAAAATCACAATTTATTAAGTTTAAATGCTTATTAATGTTTAAAAGTGAGTATCAATTTATCAATATTCATACCAACACTAATTTTAAAGATTAAACCAAAATATTCATTTCATATCCGTTGCGTATTAGATTTGAAAGCCAGTTTTTCGTTTCCAATGGATTTTTTTTTAATCTTGCGTGTGCTTTATATACATCACCATAAAATTCAGGATGTGATTTTGTCAAATTCTTAAGATGTCCTTGATAATGAAAATAATTAAGTAGCGTTATGAATACTCGTACCATTTTTTCCTTAGAAAACCTTAATATATGCATTACAGATCCCGTTTTTAACTTTTAAATACCTTGTATAAGTGTGGGAGTTTCGTAGAATCACAGGATTTCAACACTTTTTACTGCATTTTTTTTATTTCACAGGCTTACTTCCGTAGCTTAAGCTTATCATAGGATTAAGGTATAAAAGCTTACCTAAGGTTTAAGGTATAAAACATTGTAAAAGCTTACCTAAGGTTTAAGATATAAAACATTGTAAAGGCTTACCTTAGGTTTAAAAGCATAGATGATCCCAATCGTGACTGCAGTGCTGATGACAATGATAATCAACATACAACATGCAATGACACACTTTGTTTCTCTTCTTAAACCTGCAAGTTCACATTTTACACTTTCGTAAATGTTTTGACTTCCATCTCTAGAGACAGTATTAGAAATCTCACATTGTTCGCCTTCTGTTTCACGGGGATTTTCGCACTGGTTTAAACTTTGTTCAGAATGAGATATCTCCTGTTGCTCGTCTTTTGTTTTAAGGGGGTCTTCGAACTGGTTTATACTCTGTTCAGAATAAGATCTCTCCTGTTGTTCGTCTTCTGCTTTACGGGAATCTCCGAACTGGTTTATACTTTGTTCAGAATAAGATCTCTCCTGTTGTTCGTCTTCTGCTTTACGGGAATCTCCGAACTGTTTTATACTTTGTTCAGAATAAGATCTCTCCTGCCGTTTATCTTCTGTTTCACGGAGTTTTTCGCACTGGTTAATAATAATTTGTTTATATTGGTCAGAATTTCCTTGCCAAGAAGGTAAATCATCTTCCGATTCAGACGATTCCATGGTTTGGAAGCCATTTGCATCACTGTTTTTAGCACCATTGGTATCGTTTAAGGACAGCAGCGCAATCTTTTCCACATTTTCTTTTTCTTCTGACATAGTGAAAACTCAGTAAAATTGATATAAACCAACTTTCGTTTTCAATGAAACACGTAAGAGCTTGAACCTTTAATCAACAAGAAGTTATTGCATAACTTACAATATTTTATATTATTTAAATGATTTCAAATAGGTTTTTTAAATATATGTGTGTAGGCTTTATCGATTAGCATAACGGTTCATCATTAAAAAAAAAGGAACGTCTAGTTTAAGTCAAACTTTTGAGATTCATTTTCGAGTTTTTTTAATTTTTCTTTCAAAGTGACTATGTATTTTATTTACTCGTGGACAAAAGAGACGTTACACCCCGAAAATTAATGCCAATCAGCAACATTAAAAATTTTGGTCATTTATTTGTTTTATTGTAAGAAAAAACCTTATCCTTACCGACATGTCCGAGGTTTATCGTGGATTATCGTGGAAATGGTGAAAAAAGTAGCCGCCATTTTGATTTTCTTAAAAACCAATGAATTTCAAAATCTGTATCGAAGATTTAATCTTTTTGTCCGAAATGTCAAATTGTATGCCCCCTTTTGTATTGAATTGAAAAAAAACCACAAAAGTTTAAACATCAATTGCCTAAAACATTTTTTTTTGCAGAAAGTTAATGTGGTCAGGCGGGGAGTGTGAATGGTAATTTTCATTCGAAGAGATGATTTCGAACACAGATTTTTATTCCATTTGTTTTGTCTTTAGTATGTTGTAGATTCGTAACAAAATTTGTATTCGGATACGAATGTGTTTCGGGTTAGTGGGTATTTCAAGGTATTCAACCGCCACCGGAAGTGTTTTTTAAACAACAAGAATTCATTAAAACATGTAAACATGTGCGCCTGAAATAGCTTAAGTATGCTTCATTACGTTTTCGTGGGAAAATTGCAAAAGTGACAACACGTCAGCTAGGTTTTTAATTATATTTTCCTCAAAAACAACATTTTTGATATATGGCAATTGTGAGATATTGTTCCTGAAGGAAATAAGAATTAGCCAATTCATGTTTTAGTGTTAGATAATTCATGTTAACCTTCATTATCTAGTTTTGTGAGGGACTTCTTGAATTCATTTTAAAAACAGCTTATTTTTACGCGAAACCCTCCACACTGTCGGGCCAAACTTTTTTCGGTAGTTTAAATTATATTCGAAAAAAATAGAATTAAAGAAAAACAGTATTTTATACTTTTTAATGTGTAATTTATTGTGCACTGTGTATCTGTCGTAGTCTTTGTATTCTTTTTAACGCGAAAATATCTGTTAGAGGCGGTTCAATATTGTCATTAATATAATCTAACTGATGTTATAAACATGTTTTATTTTCTGAAAAACTGAGGTGTTGTACACATAGAAAAAAAAATATAAATTTTTCAACACCCCATTCGAGGTACTCAATAAGTTTGGTTATACAAACTTTTTTAAACTGCTTTCACCTTTGACATGTCCATGAAGACGACATCCTGCAATAAACCTTAAGAACTTCCCATGAAATATTTTATAACATAACAGCCAAAACTGTTCAATTTCTTTTAAGTAATAAAGAAACAGTATTTTTGCAGTAGAACCATACATACAAACATCCAGAAAAAGTAGTTGAACAACATTTTGACGGCAAAGTGTTGTTACTTAACAAGCGAACATAATTCAACCAATATTCATACATTTCGGCAAACCGCACCCGGGAAAATAGAGAGGAATTCGGCTAGATTATCGTCCACTTTTGTTGACCGTGATCTGTAACGATTGATTATTCGAGCATTACTTCTTTATTTATATCTTCGTTTGGGCTTATTTCTGTTTCGGACGAGCTAACATTTAAAGTTGGTTGATATATTTTATTACCTTTGGGTTTTCCGGGACTGTCGTTGCTGATGTTGTCCAGGCCACTACAAAGATGTTGTATTTAGCTGACAGCACCAAATAATGTTATGAAACTTCATTATTAAACTTAACATTTCTATTCAAATTAACGTCAACAAGGATACAGTCTTATGCTTTTTTTGTCACATTAATAAGTTTACAGTACCATTGTAAAAAGAATACAGTCAACAAAATCACTAATTGGGTATTCTTTCTATTTAAATGTAACTATAAATCATTTCTTCATTACCAATATGTTTTTACTAACCATATAGGTGTTTAGTTAGAATATTGATAAAATAGATGCAGTTGCAACCATACAAATGTGCTTGTTCTGGTTTCTATACTGTCAATGGTACTATTGTATATTCATATTACCTTTGTTTAAAACAATTGTCTTTGGTTTGGAGATCCACAATTGTACATGAGCCCCAATTGTACCTTTTAATATTATTTTGAAGCATACAGGTAATGCAATTTTAAGGATTATCTAAGACCATCAGATACTAGTACTATGTTTGTCCCCTAAAACGTTAATAAGCGTACACATTTTACATAATTAAGATATTTCATGCGCACATGTTTACATACTGTGAATATCCATCACTTCTTGATTAAGGGTACCCAGGTAGTCTTCATAGTCAATTCACATTTTTGTAGAGCTTAATGAGCTAAATTTGAGGTTTAAGTAAGCAATAACTTTCCTCTATCGACAATAGTTTTCAATCTACAATTATTAAATACGAAAGAATATGGAATATGTGCCAGAAAGACACGATCCACATATTGAAATGATTTTGATAAATGTACAATGCAAAATTTCGCTGCGTGTGAAGCGCTTTTCTGGATTAACCTTCATCAGACACGCTAGAAGTAAAAACTTTGGAAAACCGGTAGTATATAAGATTTGATAAAACAAAAACAGAAGCCAAAAAATATTACAACAATGACCAAACAAATAAATTTATCATTTTTTAAAGAAATAGCCAAACGTTGTCAAATATTGGAAATATGTTAACTGTGTCTTTCCAACACATATTCCAGTACTCGAAAATATATAAGAGCATACAACTGAAGCACGGGGAAGCTTTCTACGACCTCCACACGGCACTAAAGCCAAACTCTGAAATAATATTAAATACGAAAGAATATGGAATATGTGCCAGAAAGACACGATCCACATATTGAAATGATTTTGATAAATGTACAATGCAAAATTTCGCTGCGTGTGAAGCGCTTTTCTGGATTAACCTTCATCAGACACGCTAGAAGTAAAAACTTTGGAAAACCGGTAGTATATAAGATTTGATAAAACAAAAACAGAAGCCAAAAAATATTACAACAATGACCAAACAAATAAATTTATCATTTTTTAAAGAAATAGCCAAACGTTGTCAAATATTGGAAATATGTTAACTGTGTCTTTCCAACACATATTCCAGTACTCGAAAATATATAAGAGCATACAACTGAAGCACGGGGAAGGCCAAAACATGAAAAAACGCTATTTTTGATCTTCAAAAAGCCATTACCCCTATCTGTCCAGAATTGTGAATTTGGATTTTCACTTTTTCATCTTTGAATGTCTGATGCTTAAAATTAATGCTAATTCAAGTTCATTTTTCTTTGTCGGATACCATTAAGCCCATTCTTTTAATTTCTGTCAATTATTCAGTTATTATGTAGTTTTATATTATTTTACAAATTTCCTTAAGTATTTGAATAGGTAACGTGTCTTTTGTCCATGAGTATATTGAACGGAGACTATACTCAAGAATGGTGGACAACTTTAATTGATTCCAATTATTTTGTCACCATAGGGGGGACACCATTCACCATCAACTGATTACAATAGAACGTAATGGAAAAATTTTGACAGTCCCTATACTTTCTTCAATTGACAAGTAACTAATCTCATAAAACCTTAGCCCTACGTCTGACTAAATACCTTAAACATTTATCTTTCGTGCAGTATATCGTATATTAGTTTAAAGTAAATACATTTTCTGTCATTTTTTGGTTGAAAATTGGTGAAAAAATTACGTTATTTTCCAATAGAATTCTATATAAACTAGCCTAAAAATGGTAAAACGGCTCTAGTTTAAAAAATCGCCGTCACTTTATTTCTCAACGGAAATCTTAGCCCTACGTCCCAAAAAATGCTTCAAATGTGAAATTTTCTACAGGTATCAACAAAAATAGTTTAAACTTTATTTTTCTTCTGTCAAATTTAAGTTAAAATCTAGCCATTTTTGTTTTATACTTTCTCAGACTAGATCAGTTGATTATTTGCTAATTGGCGATAATAAATAACAGCGAGGGACATCATGTCTTTGTGAAAATGTTTAAACAAGGACAAGTGTTAATTATCAACATGTGTTCCTTTTTTATAGAATTGATATCTATAACACCAAAATTATTTATTTTCGAGTTTCAACTTTTAAAGGATTTAACTTTATAAAAAAAATAAATAGTTTAATACAGTGTCAAATATTGTTTGCCATACATAATAAGTATATTATACGATAGTATAGTAGAATTTTATATCTTGTTAATCTATAATCACGGCCGTCATTCGGTATCGTGAGTTTTTGACTCGTGAAGGAATCGACAACGGCGGCAAAGTATAGAAAGCTGCTCGTGGAGGGAGGAGGCGACGGTTCGTGGTGGAGGAATTCGGACATTTCAAATAGAAGTTCAGTCTTTTATTCTAATTTTCTTATATTTATATACAAAATATTCAAAAAACAAATATGTCTCACAAAATTAATGAACATTATGAACAAAAGCCAACAAAAAAATAAAAATAAAAATGCATTACTTTCTTCAAACTCATTCAAGGCGAATATTTCGTCATCATTTTTTCTGTAAACAAACATGTTATTCTACGAATTGCGGGTTGCCTTTTGCAAAAAACGTTACAAATTTGGTATGTGCGTGTGCAGCATCTTTTGTTTTTACATATTCCACACCATTATAATGATTTCAAGAAAAAATGTATTAATAAGCTAAGAAAAATATGCTCGGTACCGAAAAATCGACTCGTGATGAATGGTGTACCGTATTTTTTTGCTCGTGAATTATGCTCGTGATGGAGGAATTTATCAATTATCAAAACTTTGTACCGGCACTAGAATCAATCATAAGCTAAATGATATTGCATATAATACTTATATATTTTTTAACAAATTCGCGTGGGTATTTATTGTCATATTTTTATAACTGTAGATCATGAAAAGAAGAAAGAGCAATAATTATGACAACAGAAAGAGACATTGGGCAATGAAGAGAAGAAAGGTACAAACAACAACACCAGGAGAAAATGGGACGACGACCACAACACCAGTCGAAGACGAGACAGTAACACCAGTTGAAGATGAAACAGCCACGCAAGTCGAAGATGAAACAGTAACACCAGTAGAAGATGAAACATCCACACTAGTCGAAGATGAGACTATAACACTAGTCTATGATGGACCAATGCTGCCAAAGAATACTAAATTGAATTTTAACAAGAATGTTCAACTCTTAGACTACCCAATAATTGTTTTAACATTTTCATTCCCATTAATTGTTTTAAAACATGTATAAATAACCATAGAGATTCACAATAAAAAATCGATGTATTGTACCATCTAAATCACCTTTCTGATATGGGTATGTTGTGTTGATAAGTTTTTCATTGGCAAAACTCGCGTCGGGCCCAATCATGTACTATTAACTTAAACTGATCCAATATTAAATTGTGATGCGCGATTAGACAGTAAAAAGGTCTAGTCAATCATTTCCGCAAAGTAGATCTCTTGCCTTGACATTTCACTGAATATACAATGAAGAACATACATGTAATGATAACTACAATAGTAAGCACTTTTACAAACGGCGATATGTAAATGAATGTTTCGCTGCGCATATTGAAGAACATGTTCATTTATGAATTTTATTTTAATTTTTTCAACATATTTATATATTTGTCTATAATTTTTCTCCAAGTTTTGTATCTAAATTATTAGAGATTGACCGCTTATGATCTGTAGATTACCGGAATAACCGTATCTATATATATTTTTTTTAATTTTGATTTACTTTTTGTGCCTACTTAATGGCCGATTTATTGTTTGATCTAACTATTTTGAGGCCATTTTTACTGGTCACGCTTGCTACTTCACGAGCGATAAATCGTCGCCGCATTCTTCACGAGCAATAACAGCATCTTTTTTTGGAAAAAATGAAATTTTATTACATTTTAATAACTTTTCGTTTCATATTAGCTGTCAAGATGTGGCAAATTTTTTTTTGGATATAATGATATGCTTAAGACGTCATTTTTGTGCAATTTAATACATACTTGTATAAAAAATGTCCTTTTTATAACCCCCAAAAATATAGGGTGCAGTGACGCCTTTAATTAATTCTCGAAATTGGTAAAGCTTTTTCGTGTACTTTTTTTCCCATTCTACAGAGTAAAACAATCATTTTGTGAGACAGTTTTATTTTCTTTATTTTTCTTCAAATAACTTTGATAT
Organism: Arcuatula senhousia; assembly: GCA_963971305.1. Taxonomy (NCBI): domain Eukaryota; kingdom Metazoa; phylum Mollusca; class Bivalvia; order Mytilida; family Mytilidae; genus Arcuatula; species Arcuatula senhousia. The sequence goes on from OZ020304.1 coordinate 29,158,372, forward strand.
TGAGTGAAATAAATCAACTTTCAGAAAAATTATAACTTATGCTCCACCACGAACCGTCGCCTCCTCCCTCCACGAGCAGCTTTCTATACTTTGCCGCCGTTGTCGATTCCTTCACGATCGAGTCAAAAACTCACGATACCGAATGACGGCCGTGATAATGTTTATGATTGTTCATTTTTTGGCTACGTTTTGAGCCCGGATTTTTAAATTTCGTTCAAAGATTATCTTGTCCTATTAATATTGTGCATAGATTTATTTAATTAATTTTATGTTTTTAATGAATGAAAATATATCATTGCCTGATATTGATGTACTTAAAATGTCACTGGTATATATAACTCTCAAAGTATAAATGTATGAGAGTTCCATACTTCTAAATGAAAAAAGGAACGACAATTCATGTAAGGTGTGACATTGTGCGGATCATACCCTAATCCAGTCTTACCTTAACTAATAAAGAGCTCTGAGCAAATCAACGCGTAAAGTTTGTTTAAAATACATGTACATGTGTGATCAAGTGGGTGAGTGAGTGAGTTGTGTTTTAGGCCCTCGCAACACTTTAAAGGTTATTTGAAGGCGATGAACATGAAAGATTGTTAAAATGAACATGACATGATGATGATAATGATATGAAACATGGGGTGGGGTGGGAAACAAAGGAAACAGCAACTTTTGAAGAAAGAAAAAAAACACAGGAAAAAGGAAAGAGGTGGGTAGGGGCAGAAAATTTAGCCTATTTGGTGGTACACAGAGTGATTTTTACGTGCATGAAGCGTGGCACTCATCACACACGTTGGCCCACTTTGGTCGCTGGTCAAGGTTTCCCTATTATAGGCCTCACAACCCCTGCGGACGAGGACAACCCTATTCAGCCACCTAGAATACACACCTCGGTCGCGCTGTTGGCTGAGCGCTGACCCGACGTCAGAATCCCAATACCCTTAGTCGCCTCTTACGACAAACTAGGCACTGATGTGAGCCTATTCGCCATCCAGGTCCCATACGGGACTGATTAAGTGGGATTTTCTTGCGAAGCCTCGGACAAATTATATAATAAATAATGAAGTCACGTTTTGTTTTCACTTTTCAACAGAAAAAAAGACGAATAAACTGCATGTACGCCAAACCATAAGTTAACAGAAATATGGGATATCTTATAAGAACCACCAAAGACAAAGGACTCTAAGATATAAAGCAAAAATTTCGTAATAGCCTTAAAATCATTTTATTTTATTTATCTATATCTTTTAATAAGGATCGTGGCTACATTTGCAACTCCATTTTCTAAGGAATTAAAACTCATTAGACAAGGTTCATAATTTCCCCCTTACATCTTTTTTTTTTCAAAACTTGTAACATTTGAAGTTCGTCTTCAGTAAAGATAAGGGTACCTTACGTTTTTGTTTCTTAAATTCTTAAGAATTAATCTTTAAAAGTCGCCAAAATCTAAACATGTTGGTCTAGAGGCCCGTTTACACGTACTGTACATCAAGTCATATATTTCAATAAAATATACAACACTTGCGTTTACACCGTACATTTGTATTTCATGAATTATACTAGATAGTGGTGGTTTTAATATTTTTTTTGTACCTTTGTGCTTAAGCTCTGACCTCAAATACTGTAATTTATAATTGGCTTATTCTCTATTTCATGTGTGAACGGACCTTAAGTTCCTTTTTGCATTGCCTGACGCAATTTAATAAAATATGAAAAATAAACCAATTCAAATAAATAAATAGAATAACGACACACACTTTTAAGTTAGTCCCGCTTAAACTGTCAAATAACAGTAATAAAAGCTGAATACCATACAGTTTACCCGTGTATCATGTTTGTAGCAAGAAAATAAATATAAAAAAAACCAAAACTGCATATATATGCCACAAAATTATTTAACCATGTCAATGTTTGAAATTTGCTTAAAATACAAATAAGAAGAAACATTTATGTTTATCTTGAAATATCCCTAAATATGCAAAAAAGTTGAAGTAAAAAAAAGTTATCCATTGTCCATGACATGTATGTTGATTCAAATGTTACTGAATTTGAAGTTACTGAAATATGCTAACACACAAATATTAATGGACAATTTACATATACTGATCGATTTATCAAATTATTGATTATTGATTAAATTTGGTTTTATCTCAACTAAATAATAAGTATGTATGTGTGAAAAGGTCACCAACAGATAGGTTTCCAGCTATAGCCATGTTACATAACTCGTTATCAGTGGTGACAAAATTTCAAATAGAGTTATCTACCCTGAATTTGTCCATGATTCTTGGACATGAATGAAGAGTTTTATAAGACCAATTTTTAAAAGTTGGGAACAATTTGATCCATTATATAAATTATAGAGAAGTTGTGATTATGTCTTGATTGCTAAGTCATTCAGTTTTTCGTAAACCAGAGATTACAAAGATATCTAGATTCAATAACACCATTGGTTGTGCTCAAATTGGTTTTCAGCCTAAAACAAGAACTGTAGACCATATGTTTGTTATATGTGTACTATTATTAAGAAATATGTACACAGACTAGGCCTAAGCATATAAGTGTTTTGTTGAATTTGCGAAAGGGTTTGATACCATCTCAAACCAATTAAGTGCCCTTTTATAACCCCTAAAATATATAAAAAAAACACAAGAAACGCACCACTTTCATTCATTTCCTTTAAATGTTTAATAGCAAATATATCTTAAAGTGAATGATCTGAGATTTTGGCACAGCATTTCTTAGGTCAATAACTGCAATCGCTGCAAATTTTTAGAATTTCTGATTTTTCGTTTTTAAATTTGTAAAAAAACGCGTTTTTTAACCCAAATATGACAATATATGAAAATTGCATTAATTTTAAGAAAATTAATTATTTGATGCCTGTGCAACAAGAAAACAAGGGAGATTTTCACAAAATTGGTTAAACTTTTCGGAAATAGCATTTTCAAATTGACCAATCTTAGACTTCGCCAGTTTGTTTTTTTTCGACTTGGTAATCAAAATTTCATGCTGTAAAAATAATAGCAATATTACATGGATTGTTTTTTTATTGAATTTGGTTTGATTTATCATTTAGCATAAAATAATTTATAAAATTTTCAAAAGTTGTAAAGAATTATGGTAGAAAAGAAGTGGTGCGTTATTTGTGTTTTTCAGTATAGGTATAAATGGATATTTTTTTCAGTACCTTGGCAGAAATGATGTACTCAAAAAATGAAATTAATATCAAAACAGATGATTAGCCAAGAGTATGGTATGTGTAAGGTAAAACCACAGTTTATTTGTGAATATCCCACATTTTTAGTAGCACTGATGACATTAGTAATATATGGAGTAGTTGGGCGAAGTCAATATCTTTTAATGAAATGAAATTTAGATAATGGCCAATAATTTATTGTGCAAATAATAAATTTTGAAGAAAAAAATCTTCAGCATTTAAGAAGCAAAGGTGTACCAAAGGGGTAATCAGTATCATTCAACATTTACGCAAGGACAACATTCACGGCACGGACGAAATAGCCCCTACCCAGAATATGTGACGTCATTTCCATATCAGCGAATTTCGTGCTCAAGCATTGATTGGAATCAATCTAAGGATTATTTACTTTAGCTCGGGTAGGACAGAATCTGCAAAATTGACCCAAAATATTATCCTTTTCCGTAACAGAGTCTTATGACGTTAAAAGTCTGGCGTAGAATTGACTCTACTCTGTGTCGGAGATTGAACAAATTCTTCTCCGATCGGATTTTCGGAAGTTTTTGAAAAATCTGCACATGCGCAAAAAAATGGCGGGAAATACTATCACCGTAACGTTAACTGTTACGTGTATTTCCGCCAGGTATCTTAATCAATATTCTGATACAAGTAATACAAATCAAATACTTAATAATGCTCACAAAATCTCACAAAACCCGACAGAATCTGAATAAGATTAAGCATGTTCTGAGACAATAATTACAAATCCGTTATGATTTTCTCAGGCATGTTTTATTCTGCCGAAGAAGCGCGAAATTCTCAGACAGGGAAATGACGTCATTCCATAAAGGGATTATTTCGTCCCCGGCGAACGTTGTCCCTAAATACTTTGATGATCTTTGGTAATTTTATTAAGAATGTTTTATGTACTAGCGTTTATTATTTTCACGAACTTGTTATTGATCTTAGTCTAGATATTTTGAAAAACATTTTTTTAAGATGCAAATGATTTGGTGGGGTGTCAGGCCGTCCAAAATTAAATTTCAAGTTGTCGCATTACTTTATTCTTCAAGGTTTCTAGTATCATTTTTTTTCAATTAAATTTAAATGCTTTAGACTTTTGGTTTGATTTGAAAATCATTTGAACAGTTTCTTTAAGTAAATGTTTGTTTTATTTTAATTATATATATCATTACCATCACTTGGCGTCCGTCGTCGTCGTCGTCTGTCGTCGTCTGTAAACAATTTTTCAAACGTTAACTTGTCCGACACCATAAGTCCAATTGCAACCAAACTTGGTACAGTTGTTTAATGGCATTATGTGTACAAAACAATCGTTCGGATTTTTGATTCGTTAAAAAACATGGCCGCCATGGCTAAAAATAGAACATAGGGGTCAAATTACAGTTTTTTGCAAATAACTCAAAAACGGTAACAGATATCAAAATTCTGGCAAGGTAAAAGTAATCAGCACCTCAAGATCTACCTGGCCTGAAATTTTCAAGAAGATCCAACAATCGATGTAGGAGTTATTGCCCTTTTTCTGGATTTTTTCAAAATTTTGCACTTATTTAGCCCTATATCTTGAAAACTATACAAGATATTTTAAAAATTCAAATTGCATATGATTAAGCACATCACAATCTACATTTCACGTAATTAGGTCAAAGCTGTAGAACCATTTTTTTAGGAGTAATGGCCCTTAAAGCATCAAATTTTACCATTTTTCATTACTTTTCCCCTGAATTTCAAAAATTAACTTGTCTGACACCATACATCCAACTTCAACCAAACTTGGCACAGTTGTTGAATAGCATAAATGCTACAGATCTATCGTTCGGATTTTGAGCTATTGTCATCGTTAAGCGTCCGTCGTCCGTCCGTCCGTGCGTCCGTCGTCCGTCGTCCGTTAACTTTTCTTCAAAGATCTTCTTCTCTGAAACCACTGAAGGGATTGCATTGATACTTGGTATACATGATCTTTAGGATGTCCTCTACCAAGTTTGTGAATAATATACATGTCGACCAACCAACATGGCCGCCGCTGCTAAAAATAGAACAGGGGGGGTCAGACCATTGTTTTTGGCTTATAAATCAAAAAGTATAAGAGATAGAGAAAATCCGAAGCTACCCTCCTTGTTCAGCATCAAAAGCTCTACGAATCTATCCATAGAGTCGAAGTTGTGAAATGACTCCTTATAGGAGTTATTGCCCTTTAATCATAAAAATTGACCATTTTTGCAGTTTTTGAACTATATCTTGAAAACCGTTAGAGCTAGAGGAAAAGTTAGCATTGCAGAATTGTTTAGCTCATTGAGATCTACAAAAATGATATCAGGGTCTAAATTGTCAGATCAGCCGTTTAAGAGTTATTCCCCTTTAACTGTTTTTTTCCATTAATTTACACTGATTTTCAAAAATCTTCTTCTCTAAAACCACTGAAGGGATTGCATTGATACTTGGTATACATGATCTTTAGGATGTCCTCTACCAAGTTTGTGAATTATATACATGTCGACCAACCAACATGGTCGCCGTTGCTAAAAATAGAACAGGGGGGCAAACCATTGTTTTTGGCTTATAGCTCAAAACTTATAAGAGATAGAGAAAATCGGAAGCAAATTTTCTTGTTCAACATCAAAAGGTCCTTACAGGAGTTATTGCACTTTAGCTGGTTTTTTTCTATTAATTTAAACTGATTTCCAAAAATCTTCTCTGAAACCACTGAAAGGATTGTTTTGCAACTTTGTATACTTGAAAGTTTGTGAAATTTATTCAAACTTTGGCATAAGAGATCAGGTGAGCGATTCAGGCTCCTGGGAGCCTCTAGTTTGCTAATTACTCAAAAATAGTTACAGATATCAAAATTCTAATGGGAGACAAAAGTGATCAGCATCTCAAGATCTACCTGCTCTGAAAATATCAAGAAGATCCAACAACCGATGTAGGAGTTATTGCCCTTTTTCTGGATTTTTTTCAAAATTTTGCACTTTTTAGCCCTATATCTAGAAAACTATACAAGATATTTAAAAAATATAAGTTGCATATGATTAAGCACATCAAGATCTGCATTTCATGTATTTAGGTCAAAGCTGTAGGACCATTTCTTTCAGGAGTTATCCTTAAAACAACAAAATTTACAATTTTTCATTACTTTTCAAAGATTAACTTGTTTGACACTGTAAAACCAACTGCATCTTAACCTGGCACACTTGTTTAATAGCTTATATGCTACAACTCTATCGTTCAGATTTTTTATTAGTTAAAAAACATGGCCGCCATGGCTTAAAATAGAACATATGGGTAAATTGCATTTTTTTGTTAATAACTCAAAAATGGTTTCAGATATCAAAATTGTGCAATAATCAAAAATGATCAGCATATGAAGACCTACCTGTCCTGAAATTTCCATAAGATCTGACTGCTGATGTGGGAGCTATTGTTCATTTTCCTAATTTTTGCAAAATTTACTCTTAAGCCCAATATCTTGAAAACTAATCAAGATATTTCAGAAATTTAAATCGCATATGGTTAAGCACAATAATATCTACAAATGTATGTACCTGTGTAATTCAGGTGAGCGATTCAGGCTCTTGAGAGCCTCTTGTTAAGTTAAATTTTCAAGGAGCATATGTCATTACTAATGTGAGGCATCCATTGACAAATTTTAAAGAAAATTCATTGACAGGAAAAATTTGTAGCATGTGGCATGTACCCCCTTAATTAAGACATTTTCAACATTCTCTTGATTTTTGCATGATCCAAAAGTTATATCTTTCCTAATATTAAATAATAATAACTTTATTGTCAAATAAATCATATTATGAAATAAAAACAGAGAAGTACAAATAAACGACAAAATAAAGTCTATGAGACTCCTATCCTCAGTTCTGATGACCGTTTAATGAAGGAGGCAAGGCTCTGAGTTTGTCGAAAATTTGTAGGAGATAGTATTTTAATTAAATTATAATGATCAGAGGTATTAGTGGGATTTACACTCACAATATTAAAATCTGTCAGTAATTTATTTCTATAATCTTGGTTGTTGTTGCAATATAAAATTAAGTGGCGTTCATCGTCTATGCTATTTTGATTACAAAAGGCACAAAGACGTTGTTCTCGGGGAACTTTTTTATATCTTCCTCGCTCTATGTCTAAAAAGTGGTCAGACATTCTAAACTTTGCTATGCATGTACGTGTTTCAAAGTCAGAGTGGGATAAATAAAACTCTTTTCCCAGCTCTGACTTCAATGATCTATAAAGAAATATTTTACTGCTTGATAATTTATTTATAGTTAACTTGTTATAATAATTTGAACTTTCAGTTTTTATATGAGATGTATTTAATTTAACTTCTTTCATAGATTTACAAGATTAAGCTTTTTCACCATTGATTCTGATTAAGAAGATGCATTCTTAATTACAACAATACAAATAAATGAACAATTTTATCTCACAAACAAAATTTAGAGGAAAAATATAGAATTAACATTTTTTTCGCAATTTTTTCAACGGAACCTAAAATGACGCACTTGGTAAAATAAATTGTAAAGATACACTCACTGGTTCAAGTCAAGTCAAGTAATATTTATTTATAAAGTCGGTACAGTTACAATAGCAAATAACACAAGCTCTAATGAGCTTTAAAACCGACATACATTACAAACATTACACACATATATAAAAATGACATAATGAGCATAATTCAAGGTAGCACTAGGTTGAAGCACATGCAAAGGACATAAACAAGTAGAACAGTACAATAATAATTAAGCACATGCTAACAGTACATTTATAAAAGCACCCCATTTACTAATAGGTATAAGCACACATACATGACATATAGACATAGACATAATATTATCATGATTAAGACACAAAAAATGAAGCTAATTAAAGAACAGATTTCATGCAAAACAATAAAATAGAAACAGAAAAAGTATATGAATGAATGATTCATGAATGTAGGGCACGCCATATTTATATTTATTCCTCTTTAAAGATATCTCATGAAATCTATAAGAGATCTCGTATACTTTATAAGATATCTTATTAAATATATAAGATATCTCATATAAATGGGAGTTTATAAGATATCTTATAAAACTTATATGATAAAGCTTAAGAAATATCTTATAAACTTTATTAGATATCTTATATGTTTTATAAGATATCTCATTTGTTTTATTAGATATCTTATAAACTCCCATTTATATGAGATATCTTATATATTTGATTTTTTTAATATAATTTATATTTTTTTTTACTTCAGAAATCGTACTGCTTTGACCAGTACCGTGTTTCCATCTCCATGCCATTACTCTATGCCATTACATTAGTTACGACGGATATACGAATACAAAGCGAGGTCTTTGCGACGCCGTGTTTCTGACAGATTTAGGTTTCTTGTTCCAGTTGACAGATTTAGGTTTCTTGTTGGCAGATTATGATTGTAGTTGGCAGATATGATACTCTTGGTTGTACTATTTCTAACTATATGGCTAGTGGTCGGTATCTGATGAAATTGATTTGGCTATGTGTTTTGAATATGATGTATGATTGATGAGTGTAGAGAACTCTGGTGGTTTGATATGTGACACTGGTGGTCTGGGGTTGACACTTGTGGTCTGAAAATATGCAATTGGAATAAAACTAAAATTAAAGCTGAATCTTTATTGTCCGACGCACATGTATAGAATGCAAACAAATATAAATAACATGAAATGTAAATTGTATATAAGTGTGAACTGCAAATATAGGTGTAATTATTTTTTTAAACATGCAGTTGATAATAAAACCATTTTAAAAGTAATCTATAATGTAATAAACAACTAAATAACTTATAATATAAATGCATATGGGTTTGTTGCTTTAATACGGTCTAATTTTTTTACAATTTAACCACTTATTATATTGAATAAACTAACAGATCTAAGTAAAATAATTTATCAAGGGGAATAACTCTATATTTTTAACTTTGCTTGGCATTGAGAGGATTTTTGAAATATGAACATGAAAATAGAACACATACCAAATCAATAAATAGTCGCTGTTTTAAATTGAAGAAAGATAAAGTGCGCTTCTAAAATAACAAACTAATAAAATATTAACCACAATTATGCAGGCTTGTGTTTTCTTTTTGTCGTTACTCATAAAATGAGGAATTAATTCATATGACAAACACTCTGCATAGAGAATATTCAAAAGTGAACAAAAATAAACATACCTAACACTTTGTAACCATGGAAACCCTATGGATTGCATGCTTGATGCAAAAGTTTAGAAATGTAAATTTTTCTCTGGATTGCGAGGGAACACAATTATCGCCCTTTGTTATAATTTTAGTCAAATATGATTCGTTATGAACAAACTCAAGATATCGCTTATTTTATCTTAACATATTTACAAAATATTATTTACATTGAAAACATTAAGATTAAAATAATTAAATCACTTAAAAAATTATTAATATATTTACTACTATAAATTTATAAATCTGAATAAAATCTCAATAATTATTTACATGTTGAAAACTTTTAATTGAGAAAATATGTAAACTGAATTAAGGATGCGACAACGTTACTAAACCTAATCCAGAAAAGACATTTTATCATTGAAAAGTGTAATTAAAATGCTTAATTAAAAAGAACTTCAAAAATAAAAATAACTAGAATATATCTACAAAAATAAGAAAAATTAGAATAATGCATTTTACTATGATTAAATAATTGTTTAATTAAGTTGGCTTACCTGAAAATATGCAATTGGAATAAAACTAAAATTAAAGCTGAATCTTTATTGTCCGACGCACATGTATAGAATGAGCGTCGGGCGCTTAACCAATATACTTAATTTCCAACTTTTCAGGTATAAGCCAATCAAATTTGAGAAACAATCATTTGGGCGCAATAATTTAATAAATTAAGTAAAAACCTATATTTTGTCGCGTATGAAATATGTAAGTAAAAGGACCTTAATTCGTTTATCTTAATTACTATGGTGTTTGTTCAATGTCCTAGTGGTGTGAGAATTGAACAATAGATTTCCTAATTGAGCTATGTGGGGACATGTCACTTTAACTTTGAACTATTATTTGTCAATGGATTATCTAAATGCTAAAATTCCCAAAGTATTAATGTAATCCGGAAAGAGACACTTTAATTTATACAGTGAAAAATCAATAATTGCATACAAGAAAATCTTTAAAACATTTCTTATGATAATATACTAAATATTATTTTAAACTTTAACTTCAAAATTAAATTTTATTAAATTTGTAAAATTTCATAAAATTGCACTCTGTGACAACTCCCCCCTACTTAATTTGATTTCGTCCCGAAATCAATATTACTGTATATTTATTGATCATATTGATGGTTAATATATAAAATCACACTATACACATGCAAATATAAAAACATATATGAAAATAAACACAAAAATATAGCAAACATCATAAATTGGAGTCCTAAAAGTAAGATCACATACGGTAAATGTCCATTGGGATAAAATAATAATGTAATCATATTAAGAAAATTTAAAGTTTAAAGGACCTACTATAGTTAAAACCAAAGATGCCATGATGGGAAAGCATGATCTGAAAGCTAAAACTCCTTAAATAGGTTGCCTATGCTTCACTACTCAATTTGAAATAACTTAACAGACATAAAATTTTGAAAATGTGTATAAATGCTATAGCCAAAGTCGGCACTTGTCCATTCTTGATGGCCAAGTACTTGTAATTATGCTTTGATGCTTTACATATTTAGATAAAAATGATCAGAATTGTGATGTTATTTGTCTAGCTGGACTAGCAAATACATCTGAGTTAACTGAAGGATTGAGTACTGATGCAAAACCTTGATGCGTGACAGTGACATGAACATAAAATTGCAGCAGTAATGGCATCTACTGGAGCAATTATTTGAAACATCAGGAGGAAACAAACCAACAAGAATTGACCAGTTTTACCTGTAATATATATAACATATAAAAATTAGATGTGATGCAAGTCGGGTGAAAGTATGCAAACGTCTTTACATACAATCTAGCACTATTATACAACAGACATGCTGTTATTTGTGACATCACACATCAAATTTTTATAGGTATTACCTATAGGTTTTGATGGTATGGTACATGTAAGATGATATTTACTGGTCAACCATTGCTAGTTCAACTCTCTGATTTTTGTTTTAATTTGCCCAGAATTTGCAAGAGCCATTTGCTATGACTTGCATGTATATAATTTGAATTTGAGTAACTTATTTCAATATAAAATATAATTTTGACTACCATGTGTTTTGATGAACATATAAGCGTTTAAAATAGAGACATAGAATATTGTGAAAATAATAAAATAACAATTAAAATGCATGATAAATGATAATGAAATATGTATGTGCCCTTATATACAAGATATAACTAGGTAAGTACATATAAGAAAAATGCATTAATTAATTGTCTTGTCTTTTCTTTCGTCTAAAGATTGTCTTCTTTTATCCAGGTGTTTTGTATATCTGAAATTTAACTCCTCTAACATATCATCATTGAAGACACTTTGTTGTTGTCGTTGAGGATGGAACCAAGCATCTGTTGGACAGGCGGGTGTTCTGATTGGTGGTGCCATTTCACTTGACACTAGTTTTCCACGACTCCTCCAATGGTCTCTTTTCATACACTAGTTTGTTCTCTCACCAGTTGACAGATTTAGGTTTCTTGTTCCAGTTGACAGATTTAGGTTTCTTGTTGGCAGATTATGATTGTAGTTGGCAGATATGATACTCTTGGTTGTACTATTTCTAACTATATGGCTAGTGGTCGGTATCTGATGAAATTGATTTGGCTATGTGTTTTGAATATGATGTATGATTGATGAGTGTAGAGAACTCTGGTGGTTTGATATGTGACACTGGTGGTCTGGGGTTGACACTTGTGGTCTGAAAATATGCAATTGGAATAAAACTAAAATTAAAGCTGAATCTTTATTGTCCGACGCACATGTATAGAATGCAAACAAATATAAATAACATGAAATGTAAATTGTATATAAGTGTGAACTGCAAATATAGGTGTAATTATTTTTTTAAACATGCAGTTGATAATAAAACCATTTTAAAAGTAATCTATAATGTAATAAACAACTAAATAACTTATAATATAAATGCATATGGGTTTGTTGCTTTAATACGGTCTAATTTTTTTACAATTTAACCACTTATTATATTGAATAAACTAACAGATCTAAGTAAAATAATTTATCAAGGGGAATAACTCTATATTTTTAACTTTGCTTGGCATTGAGAGGATTTTTGAAATATGAACATGAAAATAGAACACATACCAAATCAATAAATAGTCGCTGTTTTAAATTGAAGAAAGATAAAGTGCGCTTCTAAAATAACAAACTAATAAAATATTAACCACAATTATGCAGGCTTGTGTTTTCTTTTTGTCGTTACTCATAAAATGAGGAATTAATTCATATGACAAACACTCTGCATAGAGAATATTCAAAAGTGAACAAAAATAAACATACCTAACACTTTGTAACCATGGAAACCCTATGGATTGCATGCTTGATGCAAAAGTTTAGAAATGTAAATTTTTCTCTGGATTGCGAGGGAACACAATTATCGCCCTTTGTTATAATTTTAGTCAAATATGATTCGTTATGAACAAACTCAAGATATCGCTTATTTTATCTTAACATATTTACAAAATATTATTTACATTGAAAACATTAAGATTAAAATAATTAAATCACTTAAAAAATTATTAATATATTTACTACTATAAATTTATAAATCTGAATAAAATCTCAATAATTATTTACATGTTGAAAACTTTTAATTGAGAAAATATGTAAACTGAATTAAGGATGCGACAACGTTACTAAACCTAATCCAGAAAAGACATTTTATCATTGAAAAGTGTAATTAAAATGCTTAATTAAAAAGAACTTCAAAAATAAAAATAACTAGAATATATCTACAAAAATAAGAAAAATTAGAATAATGCATTTTACTATGATTAAATAATTGTTTAATTAAGTTGGCTTACCTGAAAATATGCAATTGGAATAAAACTAAAATTAAAGCTGAATCTTTATTGTCCGACGCACATGTATAGAATGAGCGTCGGGCGCTTAACCAATATACTTAATTTCCAACTTTTCAGGTATAAGCCAATCAAATTTGAGAAACAATCATTTGGGCGCAATAATTTAATAAATTAAGTAAAAACCTATATTTTGTCGCGTATGAAATATGTAAGTAAAAGGACCTTAATTCGTTTATCTTAATTACTATGGTGTTTGTTCAATGTCCTAGTGGTGTGAGAATTGAACAATAGATTTCCTAATTGAGCTATGTGGGGACATGTCACTTTAACTTTGAACTATTATTTGTCAATGGATTATCTAAATGCTAAAATTCCCAAAGTATTAATGTAATCCGGAAAGAGACACTTTAATTTATACAGTGAAAAATCAATAATTGCATACAAGAAAATCTTTAAAACATTTCTTATGATAATATACTAAATATTATTTTAAACTTTAACTTCAAAATTAAATTTTATTAAATTTGTAAAATTTCATAAAATTGCACTCTGTGACATTTCCTTTGCACCACCTTCGGAGAGCTTCTTGTTTTATTCGTGCCGCCATCGTACGATAAATTAATCCGACGACACTAAGAAGGCAACACGAAATCAAAAGATGCTTTCGCGAAGGCATTACGATAGAAAGGGTGGATTAACGAACACAACACGAACAAGGACCTTCGCACGAACCTTCGGGAAGTTTTTAACATGTTAAAAAATTTGGAAGGCATTACGAAGTTACTCCCGAAGTTGGAATATTTCAGCAGATGGTGCTACGATGGTAAAAGATGGCAACACGAATAGCGCGATTTGAATACGATCACTCCCGATTTTGAAAATATCCATAATCGTGTTTCCATCGGGGTCAAAATCGGGATAGTGTGACGCCAGCATTACAATTATCTCTCCAGATGTAAATTGGTCAATATTAAGACCTAAGTATTTCACACTATTTTGGCATAGAATTGTATGACCATTACATGTAATTTTAAAATCTTTTACTTTTTTCAATTTTCTTTTCGAGCCGAATATAATACATTCAGTTTTTCCAAGATGGAGAGATAATTTGTTGTCCACCAACCACTCACTGCATGATTTAAGTTCATTACCAAATCCAAATGATATGATATCTGGGTCTCTATGTGAAAATAATATAGTGCTATCATCAGCATATAAAAGCAATTTACAATCCGAACTAATACTTGTATTCATGTCATTCACATAGCATAAAAATAAAAGAGGTCCCAAAATACTTCCTTGTGGGACGCCACATTTTACTTTTTAAAAAATTGACTCAATACCATTAATGCCAACTTTCTGTTTCCTGTTGGTCAAATATGATTCAAACCATTTAATAGAATTAATGCCCATAAGTTTAAGTTTTTTACATAGTATGCTATGGTCGACAGTGTCGAACGCCTTTTGCAAATCTAACATGACCATGCCAGTAATGGATCCCTATGGGGCACTTTTATACGAAGACAAAAAAGAACTGTAGGTTGTTTCAATTGTAACACATTGTTTTCTATTACATAATTAGTAGCTATCAAAATATCAAAATTTGCAGTATTATAACGTTATTCTACCTCAGTCTAAATTTTGAGAAAAAAAATATTCATCAAATTCAAGAAAAAATATTACAATAGGGCAAATCTTAAATAGATATTTTTATCTAATATTAGATTGAAGTTTTACTTTTGCCACATGACTTTCTATGGTGATATGAAAGTGTCAAGAGAAAACTTTTAATTTTTCAATTGTCACTTTATTTTATCACAGGAAAACGATTTTTATAAAGCTATGAAAAATGCCATTAGCAAAAATGGTCTTATTAGCTCACCTGGCCAAAGGCCAGGTGAGCTATTGCCATCACTTGGCGTCCGTCGTCGTCGTCCGTCGTCGTCCGTCGTCGTCGTCGTCGTCGTTAACTTTTCTTCAAACTTCTTCTCCTCTGAAACGGCTGAACAGATTCGAACCAAATTTGGTCTGATGGTACCTTAGGGTATCCTTCACAGAACTGATGTGGGGATTTTTGATTCGTCGAAAAACATGGCCGCCGTTGCTAAAAATAGACCAGGGGGGTCAGACTACTGTTTTTGGCTTGTAAATCAAAAAGTATAAGAGATAGATGAAATCTGATGCCACCCTACTGCTTCAGCATTAAAAGCTCTACAAAAGTCTCCATTTGGTCCAAGTTGTCAGATGACCCCTTATAGGGGTTACAGCCCCTTAAAGGTGAAAAATAGCGTTTTTTCATGTTTTTGCCCTATAGTATGAAAACTATTGCAGATAGAGAAAAGCTGTTGCTTGCTTAAATGTTCAGCTCATTTAGTTCTACAAAAGTCTCAATAGGGTCGAAGTTGTCAGATGACCTCTTATAGGGGTTACGGCCCCTAAAATGATGTTTTTTCATGTTTTTGGCCTATAGAAAGAAAACTATTGCAGATAGAGAAAAGCTGTTGCTTGCTTAAATGTTCAGCTAATTTAGCTGTACAAAAGTCTCCATAGGGTCGAAGTTGTCAGATGACCCCTTATAGGGGTTACGGCCCCTGAAATAATGTTTTTTCATGTTTTTGTCCTATTGAATGAAAACTAGAGCAGATAGAGAGAAGCTGTTGCTTGCTTAAATGTTCAGCTAATTTAGCTGTACAAAAGTCTCCATAGGGTCGAAGTTGTCAGATGACCCCTTATAGGGGTAACGGCCCCTAAAATGATGTTTTTTCATGTTTTTGGCCTGTAGAAAGAAAACTATAGCAGATAGAGAAAAGCTGTTGCTTGCTTAAATGTTCAGCTCATTTAGCTCAACAAAAGTCTCAATAGGATTGAAGTTGTCAGATGACCCTTAATAGGGGTTACAGCCCCTAAAATAACCTTTTCATGTTTTTGGCCTTTAGAATGAAAACTATAGCAGATAGAGAAAAGCTGTTGCTTGCTTAAATGTTCAGCGCATAAAGTTCTACAAAAGTCTCCATAGGGTTGAAGTTGTCAGGTGACCCCTTATAGGGGTTACGGCCCCTAAAATAACAGTTTTTTGTGTTTTTGGCATATAGAATGAAAACTATAGTAGATAAAGAAAAAACTGTTGCTTGCTTAAATGTTCAGCTCATTTAGCTCTACAAAATATAGGGTCGGCATCAAGACCAGGTGAGCGATTTAGGCTCCTGGGAGCCTCTTGCCTGTATGTCAGTTAGAAATTTGTGAAAATCACTAAATGTTTGATAATTCTAATCTATATTTTAATCTACATATTGATCTATAATCAATATGAGGAAGTGGATTGGCTGCTGAGACATGTGACTTTGTGTATAACAATTTTTGAAATAATCAATTTTGTAAATAATTCAGAAATGCAAAGGGTGCGTCAATTCTGGACTGCGTCAAAACTGAGAAAATCATATCGAATTAATTATTGTCTCAGGTCAAATCAAATCAAATCAAATCAAAGTTTTATTTAGAGTCGGTACGTTACATAACAAGAAAACACAAGCTCTAGCGAGCTTTTAACACCGACATATATATAAATACAATAAGACACACATACATGACATATATACATAGTATAAAACAGCACATTCAAACATAAAATAAGACAATAAGACAATACACATGCTAAATATAAGCTAGAAAGCATAAGCATAAGACAATACACATGCTAAATATAAGTTAGAAAGCATAAGCATAAGATAAAAATGCAAATTAAGCTTAGAAATAATGTTCATGCCATAAATAGTTAAGACAGTCAAAAGGATAAACTAAAAAATGGCAAAACCTGTATAACTAAAAAACTAAAACAAGAGGCTCCCAGGAGCCTGAATCGCTCACCTGATATATGTGCCTGAAGTAAAGGTTTTTAGGCAAAATCTATTTGACGTTGAAAGGGTCATAAGTTTAATAAGGGGGTCATCTGACAATATGGTGGATCTTAAGGTGCTGATCACTTTTGTTCTCAATCAAAATCTAAAAATATGTCACCCTTTTTGAGTTATTAGCAAAAAAATGCAGTTTAACCTAATGTTCTATTTTTAGCCACTGCGGTCATGTTTAACAACCAATCAAAAATCCCAACATCAATTCTATACACCATATGCTAATAAACAACAATACAAAGTTTAGTTCCAATTTGACTTTAAATGTCAGAGGAGTTAACGTTTTCAATGTAATGAGGAAATGCTTTTTAAAAGCTAAATTTTGACGTTCTAAGGGCAATAACTCCTAAAAGGAAAGGTCCTACAACGTTGACCCTATTACATATTTTGTAGATCTTGATGTGCTTAACAATATGCAATTTAAATTTCTCGAATATCTTGTAAAGTTGTCAAGATATTGAGCTAAACAGGTGCAAAATTTGCCAAAAATCCACAAAAAGGGCAATAACTCCTACATGGGTCGTTGGATTTTCTTCAAAATTTCAGAGCTGGTAGATCTTCAGGTGCTGATCACTTTTGTTTCCATCAAAATTGTAAAATCTGTCACCGTTTTTGAGTTATTTGCAAAAAAACTGCCATTTACCCCTATGTTCTATTTTTAGCCACAGCGGCCATATTTTACGACCAATCAAAAATCCCCACATCAGTTCTATACACCTAATGCTAATAAACAACTATACCAAGTTTGGTTCCAATTGGACTTGAACTGTCAGAGGAGTTAACGTTTTCAATGTAATGAGGAAATGCTGTTAAAATGCTAAATTTTGACGTTCTAAGGGCAATAACTCCTAAAAGGAAAGGTTCTACAACGTTGACCCTATTACATATTTTGTAGATCTTGATGTGCTTAACAATATGCAATTTAAATTTCTCAAATATCTTGTATAGTTTTCAAGATATTGAGCTAAACAGGTGCAAAATTTGCAAAAAAATCCACAAAAATGGCAATAACTCCTACATGGGTTGTTGGATTATCTTCAAAATTTCAGGGTAGGTAGATCTTGAGGTGCTGATCACTTTTACCCAATGCCAGAATTTTGATATCTGTAGCCGTTTTTGAGTTATTTGCAAAAAACTGCATTTTACCCCTATGTTCTATTTTTAGCCACGGCGGCCATGTTTTACGACGAATCAAAAATCCCCACATTAGTTCTAAGCACCGAATGCTAATGAACAAACATACCAAGTTTGGTTTCAATTGGACTTATGGTGTCAGAGGAGTTAACGTTTTAAAAAGTTTACGGACGGACGACGGAGGGACGACGGACGCCAAGTGATGACAATAGCTCACATACCCTTCGGGTCAGGTGAGCTAAAAAAGAGAATCATATGCATGCGCATAGGTCAAAATATGACCCTTGATGATATGTTTTTTTGTTGTTGTTTTTTCAGCCAAAAATACCATCCTGCCTTTTTATAATTGCAAATTCTTACCTTTTTATTTCTTGATTTTTGCCATTCTGCCTTTTAATATCAAATTTCACAATGCCCCCTTTAAAAAATATCAAATGGATACCTGTGATCTTTCGTGACTATTCCAGGTGTATTCGGGATTTGATAAAACCCGTCTTACGTCTATCTATGATGTTTCTCTCCCCGATTGCTCGACTCCCCTACACACTTACGCAATGCGTTAAATTATAAAACCAAGAAAGGATATAAATTAGACAGGGTAAACGTTCTTAAATCCATCTCTACCCAAACGTTCTTATCTTTTTATCTTTTAACTTGCTACACCACATCATTCGACATTTTTATCATTTTAAAATCAATGTTCAATTTACAGTTACAAAAAGGTTTCAATCAACACTCTATATGAGTCCGACTCTTAATTGAAAGATGAATAACATAAAAAGTCTCTGTTTCTGTTTCTGTAAGTATACTGGGCTGCACTTCAATACTGAATATACATGTAGTGCCCAGGGGGTTGATGCGACTCTAGTCGTACTGTTTAAGGGAGCCTCCTTGCCCACGGAGTTCCCCCTTAAAGGAATCGATAGTAGGAGATGTACATGTAGTACACTTTTCACTAAGATTGTTCCAGTCTTTTCTTGTCCGGGGTTTAAACGAGTTCTTGTGAATGTCGGTGTTGCAGCTCTGTACTTGGAGTTTATTGGATGTTGTTGATCGTGTTCTTCCTTTGCACTTGGTTATATAAGGTTCGGCAGGGATGGCTATCAGGTCATTGACGATTTTGTACATTAGAATGAGACGTTGTTCTCTTCTGCGTTCCGATAACGGTGTCCAGTTTAGTTTGTTCATCATGTCAGTTACACTAGATGTTCTTCCATAGTAATTAAATACAAATCGGGGCGCTCTGCGTTGAATGGACTCGAGTCGGTCAATGTCTTTCTGTAGATAGGGATCCCATACAGTTGCACTGTATTCCAGGACAGATCTTATTAAAGTTGTGTAGGCAGTTTCTTTTAGGGTTTTGGAGCAGTGTTTCAGATTTCTTCGGAGGAAGCCTAATGTTGATGTTGCCCGGTTTGAAATTTTGTTGATATGAGGTGACCATTTCAGGGTTTCACTGATTAAGAGTCCAAGATATGGATTTTCAGTCACATGTTCCAAAAGGTGGTTGTTTAGTGAATATGTGTTGGTTTTCGGTTTTGCACTCCTGTGAATAGACATTTTGTAGCATTTGATGGCATTAAATTTCATTCCCCAGGTTTTGGCCCATACTTCTAAAGAATTTAGATCTTTTTGTAGTTGGATTTGGTCTTGTCTGGTGAAAATTTTTCGATATAAGAGACATTCGTCAGCAAACAGTCTGACTTGTGATGAAACAACTTCCGGTAGGTCGTTGATATGGAGCAGGAATAATAGTGGCCCAAGGACTGTGCCTTGGGGCACCCCTGAATCACAATTTGCACAAACAATTGACATAAACCTGTATATTAAATGTACACATGTCTATGGTCAAAATGATTGAGAGGAACAGTCTTACCGACAGTGTGTTATTCCAGGGGTAATAGATGCTTTGGTACCTGGTCATTTCGGTACTGATGCAAATTATAGAACATTTTGGTACTTGGTACTAGTCATTTTTGAACTCAACTTGAGACATAAAATGTATCGATACTTTAAAAAAAATGTTCTGTAATTGATTATTTTTCTGATATTTTAAATAAAAATTTGAGATTAAAGTCATGTTAGGTACAGCAATATATGTTTTTGGACAGGTAAATTACTTTTGGAAGCCCATTGTCAGATTCCTCGTGCACTTTGATGACCATACATGTATTTGATTTGAGGCTTACTTTTGAAAAGTAAACCAGTGCTTAGTTTCTCAAAGTAAAGGTTTACATTATCCTGTCTTGTCCTTACATCCAAAATCTTTAGTAAAGTCTTAGATTTTTGCTGATAGAGCCCTTCCTAAATTTTTGTTTTTAATTTAGTCCCAAATTAATTTCAAATTCAATTAAGTCCTATTAGTTAATTAGGCATTAAATTCAACAGTTTAATTGCTCAATCATAAGCCAAGACAACAACCATACACCTATGTATTAACCTAATTATTTAATTAAAATCATAGTAAGAGGTCTGTGTAAAGTTTTCTGTCTAAAATTTGATTTAATATTTTACAACAATATCCAAATTCCCCCCAGAAAATTCCTGAAGAAGTTAAACATATTTAAGGAAAAAAGAGACTCCACAGATTTACAAAATACAAATTCATATATAAATATTTTAAAAAAAGGAAAATATAATTACATTTTTCCAAATTTACAAATCAACTACAATTACATGCATGCTTTAATTATTTATGCCAAACAAAATACTGTTAGAAAGATACACAAATAAATTTTAACTCTAGAAAATAATGAGATGTGGAATAATTGTACGCGACACAGCCCACAATCAAGTGGCAATTCAGAAAATCCACCCACATCACACAAATTAACAATATTACAATAGTTTTGAATGCAAACATTATGATAGGATACATTTGTAGTATTGATAGAGGAATCAAAATAACATGGCAAAGATAGAAAGAAATGTACATACATTTGTATGATAAAATTATTCTGAATTTAAAACACTCAATACTGGTATAGGTTACATATCCTCCAACTCACAAATATTCATCCCCTACTCACAAACATTGTTTATTGTTGGTTTTTTTTTATAATAAATAAATAAATACTAGTGAGTGGAGACAACACAAATCAAAATTCTTACTTGGAAAAAGATAATTTTCACCTTCTAGAATCACTGTACAAATGCTTTTTTACCCCCCCCCCCCAAAAAAAGCATATAACATGTATATTATGCAACCTCATTCTCTTATATCTGTCTTTATATAATCACTTCTACCACTTTGTATTATACATGTATCATAAAGAGTATGAAAATACACTAATGTAAAGATGTTTTTTCTTTTAGTGAAAAACTTCAGAAGCTGCCAGTTTTTAATGGAACAGAATATAGAAATGGTAGTTGAAGAACAAGCATGATATTTCAAAGAATTTTCAAGTTGAATGCCTTCTTTTTAAGAAGGTGGTCCAGTAGATACGCATGCTGTTCACTTGATGCAAGGCCTATATATTGTTGTAATAAATGGAGAATTCTGTCACCTTCGCCAAGATGTTGTACATTCGAGTCTAAAGTAGGTTATGAATACAAATATGATCCAAACAGAAAGTGGGACTATTCAGATAGGCACATGCTCCAGCCGATAAATGAGATAGACATTTTCAAGTGCCAAACGGCTGCTGAACTTTTATCCTTAGCATCAAGAAAGGTTCAGGATCAGAAAATTACTGAAACTGATTATGTTTACATATTTAATCATTTGGAAGATTTGGTGTATGACAAGGAATTAAAGAATAAATGCTCTTGGGTTCCTTCAAGACACGACTTTATTTATTTGTGGTTGAGTGTCATCAAAGGCGTAGGTGACATCGTTGTATCTTTAGTCGAGGGACCAGAATTTCAACAGGTTTTGACGTCTTTACATTCAGACATAGACAACATCAGTATTGAATGTCTACCTTTCATATTGACTTCTCTGGCACGATTAAAAGTTCCCGTGTCAAGTCCCATTTTTGTTGATGGGTTGAATAGGATTCTTGAAAAGGAGGAATTTAGCTGGGATGATTTAGAGTTTTTAGGAAACGTTGCCATTGGTAACAATAGAGTGCTGATTGTTAAACATTGTAACCCCAAACTTAAAGTGCTCTTAGAAAAACAGGATTCAGTACAAAACAGGGAACACATTTTCAGCATGATTAGATATTTGAACAAGGCATTACGTGTTTACGTTCCAAATAAAGAGTTCATTAAATGCTTCGAAATAATTGAATCATGGACGAGGCAAAATAGTTTCAATGATTGCTTAACATCAATTATAGTGTTAGAACTGATTTACAAAACAGTCATTGACTACAACAGGATGCATCATTCCACCAAAGTTTTTGAGTTGTTCCAAAAAGTAAGCCTCTGTGCTATTCGGGACATTTTAGAAAACATAGATGCATTGCCATTGAACCTGTATAGATATGTGTTGCAATATGTTTCAGTTGTGGACAAACATCTCTATAGGTTTCAGGATCTAGAAAGGAGAAAGGCTTCTGAATCTGTTTTGAATGCATTGTATGAGAAAAGTGTCGAGCATCTTTCTCGAGAAGATCTTACGACAAACGAGTTTAAGGACATAGTAATCGTCTTAACAAACAATTCAGGTAGAGATCCAGAAGTGGTAAACAAAGTTCAGGAACATATTTTGAAAGCTTTGAAGAATCCAAAACTTGATGAATTTACATTTATTGAATTTGTGTTGGCTTTTTTAACAGCTAATAATCCTAATGTGTTCATTAATCAAGAAATATACAAGTTGATGGGACGACAAATTTCAGAGAAATTCAAGAATATGGAAGTCAATGACATGACTGATAAGATCAAGATCAGGAATTATAAATTCTTGAAGACATTTAGTAAGACGAGCTCAACAAACGATGAATTGTATGTAGACTTGCTTGGTGTCCAATCAGAAATCATGGAAGATTTTCATCATTATTCATTCTCCATTAAGAAAACCTGTTCGACTCTCATTAATTTACTCAGGGTGACTTCAATCAATCTAGATAGAGCTGTGACCAATTCTTTGTTGAACAGTGTAGATATTATTCACAAAGGGAAGAAAATAGATTTGAAAAATCTTTTTAAGGTGTTATGTGATCTAGAACTGGAATTTGGCGACCAGGTGAAAGAGTTATATCCTGCATTCACTCAACTTCGTGAAACCACAATGAAATCCCTTCTAAACAAATGTCAGACAGTTTACACCATTATCGGTTTTATCAAGTTGATAAATCATCACTTGTTTTACACAAGAGACAAAAGTATTAATACTTCCCTCTATGAGGAGTATCTAATTGAACTATCCAAAATCTTAGCTGAAGTGTCCAACCA
Source organism: Arcuatula senhousia (assembly GCA_963971305.1). Taxonomy (NCBI): domain Eukaryota; kingdom Metazoa; phylum Mollusca; class Bivalvia; order Mytilida; family Mytilidae; genus Arcuatula; species Arcuatula senhousia. Next base: position 29,182,018 of record OZ020304.1, read on the forward strand.
AATAAATCTGTTTGATTTTGAATTCCTTCTTTTCTCACATGGAACATGGTTCAGTGGATCCAACTGCAGCCAGGAACTCCTAAAAAATCTTGAGAATTTTGTTGTGATAAACAAAGACAACGTAACAATAAAAAATGTTGGTCATCTGTTGAAGTTGATGAGTGAATGTCGCTATAGTCCGCATAGTGAGATGTTTAAATCTGCATGTTTAGAAATTGTAGATAGGGACTTTGATAGATTTGGTCCATTTGACCAAATTTTAGCAGTATTGCATATGGTTGAGTGCCAAATCGTTCCCAAGAAACAGATTTCACAGATATTCACCTCAAAGCACTTCGGAAAGATTGACAGCTATCTCCAAGGTATAGTGTATGTCCAAATGTACAAATATGTTCATGTATGTGGAATCCAAACCTTGTAGGATAAATTTAAATAAAGAGTTTTATCATGTTTATAGGTTTAAGACTACTTTATTTTCAATTTAAAGACTCATCAGACATGTCAGATGTGCTTTACCCAAAAGATTGAAAATGCCCAATACTACATGTACATGTCATGCATGTGTTTTATAAAGAATTATATTTTGAAGGACTTATATATGTAATAGCTGATGACTTTGACTTTGTGTCATTATGTCAGATACCAGTATAAAATTTTCATTGAAACTGTTGAACGTTACAAGTTATCAAAAACTTAATAAGGTTAATTTCACAAATAACATAATTTTACATTTTGCTTTTTTGACACGCATTTATATTATCAGCCTATATACATGTACATGTACATGTAGCTAAATCACATCATTGCAGAATGAAACTCAAGTTAAAGAAATCATTTTGTTTGTAAAAACAGGCTTTGTTTTAAAAGTGTATCTGTTACCAATCAACTGATTTTATTGGAATAAAAATTGTATATTTCAGATAATCCTCTCGTTCAAAGGGCACTAGTGAAGAAGCTAAAAGATTTGAATCGTACAGTTGTTTTGAGTTATCCTGAACTAAACATATCATGGATCATGAGCAACAGGACAGGTATACAACAAGAACATGCATGTGTAAAAGATAAATCTAACTTTGGTAAAAAGTCACCTGCATATAAAATCCAGTGGCACGTCGCCCTGAAACAAATTTCAAACAAACAAAATGACTGAAACAGGCTCACTCAACTTAGGCAGGGAGCATGCCATTTTGATACAATTAAGAGAAAACCTCCATTTACATGTAGCATTTTGTAGCTACATGTATTATATTATTTACATGTAGCTTTTTGATATATTACAACTGTACAGCAAATTAACTTCCATAAATTTATTAAATTATTGTCAATTTATTATGTCACCTACATGTACAGTGCGTTGCAAAGCAGCATATGACAATGGAGTTGCTTTGGGACTGTCTGTCGTCATGTAGCTTCCTGCCTCCTTTTGTTTGATAAGAATTTCTAACACAGTTTTCCTAGCAACTACAAGCTATAGCCTTTTGATATTTGACCCTAAGTCAGACTTTCAAGAAACACGCACAACTCTGAATAAGAAGCAAAAGTGTAGCATTGGGGTAGATAAATAGTTTATTGGTATTGTCTAATCTATTTAATTACTATGGTAAATGACAAATTCATCAAACAAATGTTACATCTGTTAATGCCTAAAATACCCAAGTTGATGGCATTTAGTATTTGGGTCTGTTCATCTGTTTACAATGAATCTATCCAAATTCAGGTTGGAGTTACTTTTCTCATCCGATTTATTAACCTCTCAAGCAGTTGTGGAAAAAAATTTCTCGCCTCTAGAGGAAATTTTGTTCTCAGTGAAATTGCATGTGCAATTGATGATCAACCTTTTGCAATTTTTTACCTGTAGACATGAGAGAAAAACCTTATACAACTAAATTCTCGATGATAATGAAATTTCTACATCTTTGGAAATAAATTTGATATATTTTAATCGCTTGACAAGCCTTGCCATTAAAATAATCAAGTTTATTTCCCTTGATGTTAGAAATTCCATTATCAACTTGGTCGCGTTGTAGAAGCTATATTTCCATCATTATGTCTTTTGGACATACATGTATTCTTGTGACCATCATAATCATACATCATAGATTACATTTATATGTTTTTAGGTTACACCAGAAGACAAGAGTTTGCAAGTAGAGAGCAGCTAATAAGAATGCATGAGATTGAAGAAATAAAAAGATCACTCGATCAGGTTCTTGGTGGAAGCCAATATTTCAAACAGAATGCACAGTTGCCTTATGATTACTCAGTTGGTGAGTTTATCAGGGGTTCAAAATAGCACTGGTCCGAGGTCTGGGACCTTAAATTTTTTATTCAGGATGTTTGAAATTTTACTTACAAAAGTCCTAGACCTGCATCTATTCACAGTACTTCTACTGGGGACATTTTAACAATTTCGTGGATTTCATCGTCAGGCCAATTACAAAATTTGATTCCCACAAATTGATAAATTCAAAGATATTAATTCCCATTGTACAACACAAGCGTTTGGGTCCACGATCTTAAATTGTGTGTATATATATAAAAAATCTTGACCCTCGCTATATTACTATTTCGACAAGACTTAACAATAATCAGGTGCTTCCGAAGAGTAGGCAGTTCCTGTTTGCCATAGCACAGCAATTGCACAATCAATGTAGATAACCAAAAAACTTCTTTGGATTTGATATAATTGCATTTATTAGTTTTTATTGTTTGTTGTTCATGTACATGTAATGTTCTGATGGTAACATTGTATCATTCCGAAATGATATGTAGTTAACCATATAAAAAAAAAAGTAAAATACAACTTGTATTAATGATATTGTTTTAAAACGGTAAAAGCACAACTTATATTTTTGACAGATTTTGAGCTGTATCTTGATGAAAATGGACAACCAGTTGATCATCACAATTCAGTCTACTGTAAAGACTCACTACAAAGGTAACATTTATCACATGATAGAAGATAATGCATTGTGGAATAGGCAGTTACCTGCCCAAGGTCGATGGTTTCCTCAGGGAATTCTGCTTCTCACCCATTAAAACTGCCCGCCCTACATGGCCCAGGTGCGTCAATAAAGGGGGTTAAACACCAACTTACACACATGCATTGTGGAATATGTGTACCCTACATACATGTATCCTACATGTACATTAACCAGTGACATCTTTAAGCATCCAAAGGAGCAGAGGAACCAATGGGGTATCTGAATGTCAAAAGTCTGAAAGGGCAGAGACAAAACCAGTAAACACCAACAAGAACAGGACAAAAACAGACAACATGTAAAACATGGAAACACAAAAATAACTGAATATCAATCAACAACTCAAACTCCAGTCGAAACGAGAGTGAACTCAGGTGCTCCTGAAGAGTAAGCGGTTCCTGTTTGCTATAGCACACCTGTTGCGTTGCCAACAGTCAATTCAGTTAGTAATTCTGTGTTTACTGGTTTTGTCTCTGCCCTTTCAGACTTTTGACATTCGGATACCCCATTGGTTCCTCTGCTCCTTTGAATGTTTAAAGATGTCACTGGTAAAGGAAGACAAAACAAAACCCTATGACAAACCAACATCCGCACCCATCTGAGAGATCGAAATCCATTATTTGTCTATAAGTGCATGATGTCCTCCGTAAAATTTCTTGAGTGAAGAAAGCAACGGAGGAGCAACATAACCTTGTGCGAGCAATTTTTGCGTCAGAGGTAACGCTCTGCTAAGGAAATTGATGTAAGTCCCACACGCTCTGAGTAACGAATCAATTGAGATACGTTAACTCCATAAGCTAAAGCAGACGGAATGTTGCTACACAAGAAGGAAAAGTTGACAATTGCAAAGTTGAAGTCATCACGTTTGTCAGAGAGCTTTGTTGAAAGTATTCCTTGAGAGTCAATTTCAAGATGTAGATCTAAATATGAAGCAGACTTCCTAGAATCCGCAGAAATAGAAAACAGCCAGCAGCAGTCTATGTGACTAGCTGTCATTGCTAGCTATCTTGCATTGGCCCTAGTCTATTGTCTGTCTGTAAGCTTCAAAAGTTAGATTTATTCACATTATAAATCAATCACTTTATGAAACTTTGAACAGTGATGGTAAATAGCCTTCTTTCAGATCTCTGATTTGTGAAAAAAAACAGGGTCATCATGGCTAAAAATATATCTTACCAAAGTAAATCTCAGTTTTTGCAAATAACGAAACAATTGAAACCTGAAGATCTATAAACCCTGATAGAAGCAAAGGTTTTAAGTATCAGTCTTTTTAAAAATCATGCAAAGGGTGATTCATGGTAAAAAATAACACATGTGTTTTAACATGGTTTCTAATACAGAATGGTCACCTATTAACAAAAACAACAGTCATGAGAGATAAAATTAACCTAAATTGCATTATAAATATTGTAAACAAGGGAGATAACTCTTTTCTTGCTATGCATTTCATTACAATTCAGAACTGTTCTGAACTTCAACACTAATTTATCCAATGACCAAGACCTTTGTGGAAAACTGACTTGATTTTCAACAATAACACTATATCTTGATTCAGAAAATGTAAAGAAACCCTTGTTAGCTCACCTGGCAAAAGGCCATGTGAGCTATTGCCATCACTTGGCGTCCGTCATCGTCGTCATCCGTCGTCGTCATCGTTAACTTTTCTTCAAACTTCTTCTCCTCTGAAACGGCTGCACAGATTCAAACCAAATTTAGTGTGGTGGTACTTTAGGGTATCCTTCACAGAACTGATATGGAGATTTTTGATTTGTCGAAAAAACATGGCCGCCGTTGCTAAAAATAGACCAGGGAGGTCAGACTACTGGTTTTGGCTTGTAAATCAAAAAGTATAAGAGATAGATGAAATCTGATGCCACCTTACTGCTTCAGCATCAAAAGTTCTACAAAAGTCTCCATTTGGTCCAAGTTGTCAGATAACCGGTTACAGCCCCTTAAAGGTGAAAAATAGCGTTTTTTCATGTTTTTGCCCTATAGTATGAAAAATATTGCAGATAGAGAAAAGCTGTTGCTTGCTTAAATGTTCAGCTCATTTAGCTCCACAAAAGTCTCCATAGGGTCAAAGTTGTAAGATGACCCCTTATAGGGGTTACAGCCCTAAAATAATGTTTTTCATGTTTTTGGCCTATGGAATGAAATCTATTGCAGATAGGGAGAAGCTGTTGCTTGCTTAAATGTTCAGCTAATTTAGCTCTACAAAAGTCTCCATAGGGTTGAAGTTGTCAGATGACCCCTTATAGGGGTTAGGGCCCCTAAAATAACGGTTTTTCTTGTTTTTGGCCCATAGAATAAATACTATAGTAGATAAAGAAAAAATGTTGCTTGCTTAAATGTTCAGCTCATTTAGCTCTACAAATAAAGGGTTGACTTCAAGACCAGGTGAGTGATTTAGGCTCCTGGGAGCCTCTTGTGTTATTTTTTACCATAAATCACCATTATCATATACCCTGCATGATTCTTAGAAAGACAGATACTTAATTCTAATGTCTGATGTCTAAAAATGCTGTGAAGAAATAGATAGACATAGAATCATCACAAAAATACACAACAAGCCATTAACAAAAACACAAATTGCAAGCAAACTGCTATGTGCTACAAAGTCTAAACAAGAGTGAACTCAGTAGATCCATAGAGTAGGCAGTTCCTGCTTGGTTTAACACACCTGTCATGTTGATTAACATCCATTCTAATATGGACCACGCCCATGAACAAAGGAAACCATGACGACAAGCCGTGTGTCAATTTCGAATAAAAACCGGGTCGACATCACAGTTACTTTAACGCTAAAATCAATGATTTGTTTAAATCTCCAATAAACAATACAGGTATTGTAGTTGTTATACCAACACTAATTTTGTGGTTACTCTGAAGTCTGTACTTGTTGTGGGGTATCAAATTTCATGGGCAAAGGCAAACCACAAAAACCATGAAAATTGATACACCACGAATAATAATGAAACCACAGTATATCAACTGGGGATATTCAGATTTCATTCTAAGACAATACCATAAATTTAGTTGTAGCTGAAATTTGTAGTCTTTGTTCATGTGTGTTATTTAATTGGTACATGAAATTCAATTTGGAAAAAAAAAGAATAAAAAATCAATGATGTGTGGAATAAATTGCATTTGACACATTTAATGACTACATAAATTAGTGAAAATTTAAAAATCCACAAACAGCAAGAAGCTCTAATAATGATTATTTATTTTTTTTTATTTCAGAGTTGGTCTTCTGTACCTGACAAAGAGAAGTTTTTCTCAAAATGGAGTCCAGCTTAAAAGTGGCCTGGTAACAAAGATCAAACAGCTGGAGATGATGGGTGTCCATGTTGTGCAGGTATAGCTTAAATGCCAAATATTATTGGCCATACAAAATTATTTTTTGGCTCCTAAAGTCATTTGGTATAGAAGTAGGAATGTTGGGAGGACAGGGAAGAAATATAGAATATTATGTTCTTTCCTTTTTGATACTATCTATATCTAGGTGAGTATCAGACAAGTCCGGTAGGATGAGTCTGATACGAGACTAGATGTAGATAGTATCAAAAAGGAAAGTATATAATATTCTTTTTATCAGTAATGACGTCACAGTTATCAAGTGCTTCCACCTGATATTTTCTTGTATCACAGACTGTCCATGATACTAAAAAATATCAGGCAGATGAGATCAAAGGAAAAAGGCGCTTATTACCGATAAATTTTCATAACAGTTTTCTCAGCAACTAGTTATCACTTAATATTTGGTATACAGTATCAGAGTAATCTCTGAAAAGGAACTTGATATGTGATAAGGCAACATGACCATCAGCTAGCTTTTGATTGATCAGTTACTGAAAGACTATCATACCTAATGCTGTGGCTAATCGCTACAGCAGTTATCCTGGCTAAAAATGGACAATGAGACTGCCTCAAAACAGATGAGGAAGGCATTGAGAAGCTAAATATCTTTTTTTTTTGCCCTTAGGTGATGAAATCTAAAATGAAATGAATAGTTTATATTTTGTATTTTTTATGTTAAAAAATGTGTTTGACAAGTTAAGTTTTTGTGAAATAACAGGTTATTAATTGGCATTTAAAATGGAAGTCAATCTTGAAGTTTTTGTGAAAAAACAGGTTATTAATTGGCATTTAATATGGAAGTCAATCTTGGTGTGGTTTTATTTTTGAGAGCACATCAATAACATACATGTGATACTCCCGCCGGGAGACAAAATCTCCCTACTTTTTTATTCATCTCCCGTTCTCCCGGCTTTTTGTGTAATTGCCTGCTTTTTCAAGACATGACAAAATTTAAGTTTTATAGACATTTAATTGTTCAATCATAAAACATTTCTGGTGTTTTAGAAGTTTGTCAATTAGGTAGACGTTAATTTAACAGGTAAAGGTGTTAATTGCCATAATTGACCTGATGATTGTATAAACAATTTGAGATTAATCAGTGAAGCCATGTTTTTTTGGCACACAATAGTGCCCTCAATTGACATTAAAATGCAATTTAAATGAGCATTTAATATCTCCCGTCTTTTTGTCCAATCTCCAGCCAAAAAAATCAAAATCTCCAGCTTTGTCATCACAGATCCGTCACATGTATGCAATAAGATTTTACCTTTAGCAGTAACCTCAAGAATAATGCCAACTACTGCCTTTTCTTGTAGCTGCCATTAACAAGTTTACAAAAATCTTTTTTTGAAACTCACCATCCATAATTGATTAATAGAATTTCCTCCCATCCTGTACCCCTCCCATTTGATTCTTGAACAGTCCTCTTGTAACTTCAGAAATGTTTATTCCAGATACTGCCTTAAGTTGATGATCATGATTAACCAATTTTCAGATTTCCAAAATCCCTAGGAATGGAAATCCAAGAACCATGTAGAGCATAAGTCGTCTCTTTAATCTCTTGCTCTGATACAAAATTTTTTAGCAATTCATATTATCAAGAGAAACATAAAAACATCTATAATTTGAATCAATTTTCTTGGTGAAAATGTAATAAGTGTGCATTTCTTTTTGTTTTAGATTCCATATTTTGAATGGCAGGAGGTCAATGTATCAATTGAAGGACGTCAGAAGTACCTATGGTCAAAGATGCAAGACATTTCACCAAATGTAGTTCCTGCAGTTAATGTACTATCAATATCTAATGAAATGATGTCAGCTGTTGGAAATATCTCATAGACTTAATACATAGTTGATAATGTTTGATATGCTTGATACATGTATATAGTGAGACCCGTCCAGATAACTGTTACTTCTTCTTCCAACTATGAGATTGCTTGTAGAAATATTCCTGTTTTGCTCAACATTTTTACTACAGAATTCTATTGTAGAAAGTTCTACAAGAAATAAGTTTTGTTGAAATAACAAAGTTCAATATCATCGAGTTAAATGGTATTATTTTTTTAGAGACGAGAAAAAACTGTTTTGTCTTGCATTTCATCTTGTAAAAGAAAATTATTGAAGTGTTTTATTTTAATAGCATGAACGGAAAGAAAGATTTTTTATTTTTTTCTTCAGTGAAACGACGACTGTTTTAAATCTTTTGTGATTTTTATACGACCGCAAAAAATTTGCGGACGTATAATGGTATGATGCTGTCGTCGTTGTCGTTGTCGTCGTCGTCGTCCGTTAACTTTAGTGTATACATGATAACTTTAGTTCTAGTTATCCAAATGCAATGAAATTTGACAATGATATTTCTTACCATTAAAGGATGGATGGGATTGATTTTGGGAGTCCCCCCTTTTTTCGTTTAGAAATTAAGGGCCAAAAGGGGCCAAAATTGCAACTTTTTTGTTTGTTCTTACAATAACTTTTTCAATTCTTCTCCTCTGAAACTACTAAACAGAATTTAATGAAACTTGGTATGATTGATCATTAGGGTGTCCTGCAATATAGTAATGTTTCGATTTCTGATTCGTCAAAAAACATGGCCGCCGTGGCTAAAAATAGACCATGGGGGTCAGACTACTGTTTTTGGCTTGTAATTCAAAAAGTATAAGAGATAGATGAAATCCGATGCCACCCTACTGCTTCAGGATCAAAAGTTCTACAAAAGTCTCCATGTGGTCGAAGTTGTCAGAAGACCCCTTATAGGGGTTACGGCCCCTTAAAGGTGAAAAATAGCATTTTTTCATGTTTTTGCCCTATAGTATGAAAATTATTGCAGATAGCAAAAAGCTGTTGCTTGCTTAATTGTTCAGCTCATTTAGCTCTACAAAAAACTCCATAGGGTCAAAGTTGTCAGATGACCCCTTATAGGGGCTACAGCCCCTAAAATAATGTTTTTTCATGTTTTTGGCCTATGAAATGAAAACTATAGCAGGTAGAGAGAAGCTGTTGCTTGCTTAAATGTTTAGCTCATTTACACAATTAAGATTTAATTTTTGCGACCCCCCCTTTTTCCCCTATTAGGTAATTAGGGGCCAAATGGGGCCAAAATCGAAACTTTTTTTATTTGTGGTCCGATTTTGAAATTTTTTTTTGCAAGTTTATTCTTGTCAGGTAGCGAATCCAAATTTGAGAATTAATTTTTTTGACCATCCCCTTTTTCACTTGTTATGTAATTAGGGGCCAAAAGGGGCCGTAATCAAAACTTTTTTAATTTCTGGTTTGTTTTTGAATTTTTTTTTTGCAAGTTTCTTTTTGTCAAGTAGTGAATCCAAATTTGAGAAATTATTTTTGCAACCCCACCCCTCTTTCACCTGTTACATAATAAGGGGCCAAAAGGGGCCGAAATTGATTTTTTTAAAATTCTTGTTACTGTTATGTTATTAGGCACCAAAAGGGACCAAAATTGTAACTTTTTTATTTCTGGTCTGATTTTAAAAATTTTTATTACAATTTCATCCTTGCCGAGTAGCAATTCTAAATTTAAGAATAAATCTTTGCGACCCCTACCTTTTTTTCGCTCATTACATAAGGGGCCGTAATCATAATTTAAAAAAATTTCTGCTTCAATTTTTCATTGTTTCCCCAAACATTATTCTTTTCAAGAGTAGAATACAAAATTGAAAATTTATATTTTTACCCCCTGGGTCGAAAGTCCATCAGAGAAGCATGTGTCAAAAATCTTTGTCAGTCCACCATGGGCTGCATGTGTCCAGAGCAATAGACTATCCATATTGGGCCTAAAATGTACAGGGTTCAACATGTTGCAGTCGTATCATGCTGCGCTCGGCGAAGCTTTTTATTTTTTTTTTTTTATCAGTTTTAACACAGTTTTTTTTAAAGCAGTATTAACAAAAATGATTTGATTTAAGTGTGTATTTAAACTATGGAAACAGGATGGATCAATGAGTATTCTAATAAATGATTTTTAGTTAACTAAACTGATAGAGTGAATGTGTGAAATGATGGAAGAATGAATGGTTGAACTTAAGCCGGGCCTGATATGGTGCTAACAAGTATGTGTTCATACCATAGGACAATTGAAGCACAAGTGATCAAAACTTATCCATTATCTTTTATTATTTTTTTCTGTTCTACGGAAATAATTTTGTCAATATTTGTTTTTATAATGTTACTATGTAATATGATCCTGAATAAAACTTTTGAAACATTTAGCTATTTGGTCAAAAGGTAATATGGCTGGCACACCTTCCATGAAGCATTGTCAAATTAATGTACAATAACATTCAGATGTTGTCATTTGTGTGTGAATTTTGAATATGCAATGATAAAGATCTAACACCCTTAGGCCTTAAGGGGGTACAGAACACCTTAGGGAAATAACTTAAACATTAATTGAATGTTTTAGTCAGGCACATTTATAGGTATGTTTTAAACAAGCTGAAACTTCTTACCATTCTTTAGCAGCTGGGTTCACTCTTGTTTCAACTTGAAGTCACCTTGCTGTGTACAGTTTTATAGTTGAGTGTGGTGGGTATGCATTATTGTGTTGTGTGTATTTCCTTTCATTTTATGGCAGTTGAATTTTGTCTCAGCCTTTCTGGATTACTATATTCCAAATGGTACTCCTTTGCTAACTTTAGGATTCCTTAAAATATTCATAAAGTTAACTCAAGGTTGCTCCAGGCCTCCGAAAAAAGCCTTCATTGAGTATTTCTGGCCACCTCGGGAATCCTATAAATTTTTATGAAACTTTGTATGATTTACACAAATGTTGTGTTTTGATTTTTGATCTGTCAAGAAACATGGTTGCCATTGCTACTTCTACTTCTATGCTGTTAATCTGCAGCGCGAATGCATTACGCAGATTTACTGTGCAGGTGTCAACCAATATGCACGGGTTAAAAACTGATATGTTTTATACCAGCAGTCTTTACAAATAAAAACAGAATACATGTACAGATTACATTGACAGATGCCTCCACAGTGCTCCCTTGAAGCAGTCCTTGGATGTAGCCTGAATCACTTGGCTGAAGGAATAGCTCATAAAGATACACCAGGGGAGTCAGACTTGCTGTTCTTGGCTTGTAAATCAAAAGGTATATGAGATAGAAAAAAATCTGCATCCTTCAGCATCAAAAGCTCTACTAAAGTCTTCATTGGGTCATAGTTGTCAGATGACTCCTTATAAGGGTTATAGCACTTTGAAGGTAAAAAAAATGTGTTTTTTAATATGTTTTGGTCTATAGAATGAAAAGTATTGCAGATAGAGAAATGTTTGCTTAAACCTTCAGACCTTTGAGCTCTACAAAAGTCTTTATTGGGTTGAAGGTGTCAAATGATTTCTTAAAGGTAAAAAAATAGTGTTTTTCTATCTATCTTCTTAGTTCCGCACTCAGTCACCATTGACTATAACGTGCCGTTGCATGCGTGGCTTTATAAAATAAAAAAATTAAGTAGAAATTGTGATATCAAAAAAGTATTTACAGTGAACCTTTTTTTTTCATTAATAAATTAATGTTATGATTTATAATTTTGATAAAACTATTTACATGGGACCTATTTATATGAGGTAAGAAAGAGCAGATGCTGGGATCTGCTCTTTAAAACTGTCTACAGTTGTACAAAGGACTGCTGATGTTGGGAGCAGATTCCATTGTACAATAGTGTGCGGATAGAATGAGAATTTGTACGAGTCTTTGCTTGTGTGAATGTGTTTGAAGTGAAAAGGGTGTTTGTTTCTGGTGCGAGTGTCTGATGGTATGAGTAGGTTTGATGGATAGATTGCAAGTTGGTGGTGGATTATTTTATAAAATACTATTAATCTTGTTTGAATACGTCTGATTTGTAATTGTGGCCATTTAAGTTGTTCTAGCATGTCTGAAACTGAGCTTGTGTTGTGATATCGGTTGCATGTAAACCTTGCCGCCCTACGTTGGACCATTTCGATTTGGTTTATTTGTTTTTTACTGTGTGGGTCCCATACACACGAACTATATTCAAGTTTCGGTCTAACAAGTGACAAATATGCTCGTTCTTTAATTTTACTTGACGGTACTTTTAGATTTCGTTTTAGAAAATTTAGTTGTCTACTTGCGTTTGCTGTGATATTATCTATGTGTTCGTTCCATTTAAGGTCTGACTGTATGGTGATGCCTAAGTATTTTGTGGATGTTTCGGTTTTGAGTGTATGGCCATGGAGAATGTAATTTTGGGTGACTGGTGCTCTTTTTGATGAGACTCGTAGGATGGAACATTTGTCTGGGTGGAAAGACATTAACCAGTCTTTTTCCCATTTTGCAGCTGCGTTTAGGTCTTGTTGGAGTTTTTGTGAATCGTCTTTGTTTTGGATTTTTCTATAAATTATACTGTCATCTGCAAATAATCTTAGTGTACTGTGTTGTAAATATTCTGGGAAGTCATTTATATATATAAGAAATAGTATTGGGCCTAGTACGGTGCCCTGTGGTACGCCAGAGGTTACAGCAATTTTTTCAGATTTTTGGCCATCGAGAATAACTGTTTGTGTACGATCGTGTAAAAAGTCACCAATCCATTTCAGGGTATTGTTTTTAATGCCATAATGTTCCAGCTTGTAGAGTAATCTTTTATGAGGGACTTTGTCAAAAGCTTTGGCAAAGTCCATCACAATAATATCAGTTTGTATGTTTTGATTGTTGTCTTTTGCAAGGTCTTGGATAAAAGATATTAACTGTGTTTCGCAAGAGCGTTTTGATCTAAAGCCGTGTTGTAAGTCATAAAGGATATTGTTTGATTCAAGGTGGTCCATCATTTGGCTTGCTATGATATGTTCCATAATTTTACAAAGTATGCAGGTAAGTGATATTGGGCGGTAGTTGATGGCAGCGTGTTTGTCGCCTTTTTTGAATGCAGGACAAACATTTGCATGTTTCCAGTTTCATGTTTAGCCCTATAAAAAAATCTATTGCAGGTAGAGAAATGTTCTTTCTTGCTTATATTATCAGCTTATTTAGCTTTACAAAAGTCTCCATTTGGTTGAAGATGTCAAATGATCCCTTACAGGGGTTATGGCACTTTAAAGGTTGAAATATGGCGTGTTTTTTCATGTTTATACTCTTTAGAATAGTATTTTTTGCAGATAGAGAAAATCTGTAGCTAAGCTTGCTTGAACCCTCAGCTCATTTTTGTAAACGTCGACCAACCACTGACATGTCCGCCGTTACTAAAAAATTAACAGGGGGGCCAGACCATAGTTTTTAGCTTAAAGCTCAAAAAGTATAAGAGATAAAGAAAATCCAAAGCAACCTTCCTTCTTCAGCATCAAAAGCTCTACAAAAGTCTCCATTTGATCAAAGTTGTCAGATAACCCCTTATAGGTTAAGTTCAGGCTCTTGAAAGCCTCTTGATATTACTCTTGCTTGATTTGTGGGGAAATATAGTGAAAGGGATGTCTGTCCATCCTTCCGTTACGCTTTGGGGTACCCATCTTTTATCACCAACTACTTCTTATCCCCTCAATGAATTTTCATAATTCTTTTATACAAATTTTGTGCCATAATAAGGATGTGCGCCTCCTATTTTCAAACTTAATTAGATTTTTTGGGGTTACCTATAACAAAATGTGAACTTGTTTTTTAGAGAGCAAGGGGTATCCATCTCTTATCTGAACTCCTTCTTAATACCCCAATGGATTTTATGAAACTTTAACACAATCTCTGTCCCATAATGAAGATGTGCACCTCTCATTTTAAAATTGTATCAGATAGATTTTTGAAGTTTCCCAGAACATGTACTTCACTTTTAGACAGCAAGGCGGTAAACATCTCGTATCTTATTTCTCCGAAATCCTTCAATTGATTTTCGTGAATATTTAACGCAATGGTTGTGTCGAAATGTAGTTGTAAAGCTCCTATTCAAATATTTCATCTCATTGATTTTTCGTGGTGTGGGTATTATTTTTTTTCTAGCTTCTTGGGGATATTAATGATAGTTATGCCTTGCCTACTGAAAAATCCCTTATTGCGATGACTCGTGGTCATCTCGGGTCTCCTAATGAATCCTTTGTTCCACAATGTAAGATGATAAAGATGGTTACCTCAGCCTTCCTTAAGAATGATCTTTCATCGAGATTACCCATGGTTCCCTCAGGCCTCCTAAAAAAACCTTGTTTGAGATCACTCAGGGTTACCTCAAGATCTTAAAGAAACATTCAATGAGATGATTCATTGTTACTTCAGGCCTCCTTAAGAAGACTAAAGGTTACCTCAGGCCTCTTAAAGGAAGCTTCAGTAAGTTGATGCATAATTACCTCAGGTCATCAGTAAGAAATCTTCATTGAAATGACCAAGGATTACCTAAGATATACTACAGAATTTTCACTGAGACGGCATATTGTTACCTCACGCTCCTAAAAAATTCTTCATTGAGGTGAATGTTGTTACCCCATGCCTCCTTTAAAACTTTATTGAGATGGATCATGGTTAACTCGGGCTTCCTAAGGAGACAGTCATTGAGATGAACCAAGATTACTTTAGACCTCATAAAGAATACTTCATTTAGATGACTCACGATTACCTAAGGTCTCCTAAAGAAACCTTCATTAAAATGGCTCATGGTTACCGCTGGCCTCCTAAAGATTACTCATGCCATGATGGTTACCTCAGACCCAAAGAATCCATCTCTGAGATGAAGCATAGTTACCTCACGCCTCCTAAAGAATCATTCGACGGTTGACCCATGGTTACATAGCTCAGACCTAAAGAAACCATGGTCTGTTGTTCGAACAAGTTTACTTGATATAAAATGTTAAGTTATATGTTAGTAAGTTGTTTTAGAAAGCTTTGTTTTGCAAGTTGGCATAATTTGTATTAACGTTTAACTTTTTAAAATTTGTTATCTAAGAGGAATAACTCTGTTTGCTTTCGTGGAGTTCGTGGTCCTTTACCTACACCATTAAAAACGTATACCTTAATAAACACGAAGCTTACCTTTCCGGAGCACTCGAGATCACTCTAGTTCTGACTTGAGTTGCCTCTGCTGGTTGCAGTTTAGTTGTGTTATTTTGTCGTGCCAGAGGCGGATCAAGGATTTTCGTAAAATTTTCGCCAAGCGAAGCGAGGAGCGAAATTTACTAAGCGTTTTTAATGAAGTTTACGTGAATTTTGTGCAAAAAAAAGTTTCGTCAGTTTTAGGGGGCGTATACGCCCTGAACGTCATTAGTTTGACCCACGCCTGTATGCGATTGGATTTTTTTTACATCTTCTTGCCTTTCATATATGTCAAGCTCTGATTCTGTCTTGGCTTTTTTGGACTTTCAATAATTGAATGCCAAATTGGTACTTCTCTGCTTCTTTCTTACTAGATGACTTATTAAAACAGCTCGAATATTTCAACAATTTCCTTATATTTTAGTTTGAAAAATTTCATTGAGAAAAACACTTTAAAATTCAACCACTTGATTCAAGGAAGTCAATACGTAATTTCAACCACTTCAGATAAATTTGGACCTCTTGCGTAGAAACATTTTTATGTTGTTTTTTTTAACGTCATTGTTCAATGATATTGTTTGCGATTTGTTTAATTTTTCTTGGAGGCAATAAAATGATGATATTGGATAACTTTTGCAATTTGTTAAAACTTGGTTTGATTTATTTTTGTCCAAGGCCTCCACATCGTTTCTGTCTGTTGCTTTTCTTTAATTGTTGTACTGCAAATTAAATTCATGCAGCTCTTTTTCGCTCGGTCTTTCGATTGTTCATATGGGGCTTGCTCCAGAATTTTTTAGCAGGTTGCACATGATATGCATAGATTCTAACCCTTAAAGCTCTGTGGATGGGTCAAGCTTTAATACATTTCAATTTTAGGCATTCGTCACTTTTACTCTGGTGTAAAGCAATGCGCTCATGCACAAGACTACAGACACTTGGAATATGGACTTTATTTTTTTTTAACTCCCCTATTTTTTTTTCTAATACCCCTAACAAAATAAAATTTTGATTAGTTATATTACTGGTCTTTTCTTGTCATTTCTAAACAAATTATTAAAAAATTTGCTGGTTTATAGTTGTCAAAACTTTTATCTGCTGGTATACATAAAGCGAATGTTCTAAATTTGAAAATGGCGAGTTGCATACCTTTTTGAGTTCTGTATATCAGAGTAAAAAATAAATTGGTTAGTATAAAACAGCAATAAGAGGCCTAATATAAGGTGCATGCTCCAAGTGCCTTTGCAACAGGCGGTTTTGCGTTCCATATGTTTGCGTTTCCCGTTCTCTAGGGGAATCATAGGTTCATTCACTATCAAATTTTGTCTTCAATTGAATTGAAATTTTTAAAATAAACTTGTTCGATTAGATCATTAATTGCAATTACACCCATTTTTATGTTAACAATACCACTAAATTGTCTGAAGCTATTTCATTTGGTCAATCCTTTTGGTAAAGCGCCTCTGTGAGTCTTTATCGAAATTTAATTTCACAGAACTAGAACATGATGCACTCAGTTGGACAAAGTTTTTGATCACTATTCATGCTGCAGCAACAGTTTGCCTTATAAGTTCTCTATCTTATAAGAAAAAAACATTTGAGAAATGTTGACAAATGGTGGCCCAATCTTTACATCTTTTAGTGATTTTCGTCGAATGCTGATATAACATTAGTCAGAGAGTCAATATTGATGAAATTTATATATTAAAGAAATTATTAAAACATTTACAAGAAATCTTTTTCGTCAAAAATGTATATTGTACATGTAAAGAAATTTTGTCTGTTTTGTCTGAAATGCAGTACTGAGTAAACCATGTTCTTTACACGTATTTCAGGTTTAGTTTTAGTATGATACGTTTGATATGAAAGTCCTTTATCATGCACAAATATTGCAGGGAATTAAGACAGTTTTGTTGTACTTGCACTCGATGCGCCACGGTTTCTCACTTAACATTCATACATGGAGCAAAGCTAGTGTGATTCACTTATAAGGACTTGTGTTGTGATTGAAATGCCGTATGCGTAAGACATCATTCATATATATATCCTATACTACCAGTATGTGTGTGGTTTTGATCTTCCGAATGCTATTGAAATAGGGTTTCCGCAAGAAAAATTCACACCAAATTCCCAATTAGTTGTTCATACTATATGGGGCACAACTTGTGATAAGCATGAGTGAATGAGTTCATGTGGTGAAATGTAAATTTTCAACGTTAGCATTTTCTCGTAAGGGGTTTCTATTCAAAATATTCGCTCCCTTTTAAAGTTAATTATTACAACTTTCGAGATCATGGTCGGCTGTGTTGCAGCAAGAAGAAACTGCTTACCCTCTGGAGCACTTGTTCACTCTCGTTACGACTTTAGGTTGATGGTTTGTCACTTGTTTTGTCTTTGTCCTTTCTTTCGGACTTATGACGTTAGAATGTCCTATTGGTTCCTCTCTGTTTCTCTATCTATATTCACCCGCATGCTCTTCGAACGTGTATGAGATCATGATGTCTCCAACACACGGGGGGGGGGGGGGGGGAGGGGGTAACTCCAAGTGTTTTTGGGTACAGATGTGCTGTCCAGAAATTTTGTACCCACCCCATTCATATAAACGCCTGTTTAAAAAAGGTACCCATTCATATATTTTTAATTCAATTGAAATTACAGGCGAAACGTGGATGCTCGGTCAATTTTTCTATTGATATATTACATTTGTGAAAAGTACACCTTAACATATAGGGCAACACCCCAAAAATAGACCCTTTTGGGCCGCACATATGTACTTACCTTTACAATGGAAGTTACCCCCCCCCCCCCCCCCCCGGGTGCTCCAGCGTTAGACGCATCAAAGTCTAAATCTGAAAGATTATTTTTCTCCTGGTCATAGTTTGACTTTGGCATCGCTGTTCGATAAAACAGGCTTTCAAATCTTATCTTGGGCGTCTCTGATGAGTTTTCAAAAATAGACGAGACGAGCACCAGTCGCAGTTTTAAATTTACTAGCTTGGAAGTTTGTTGAGTTTTTTTAAATTGTTTATATATACTAAACGAAGTTAAGAATTAAATGGGCAGTTCTTTATGTCTAAAATTCACGATTATTTATCAGATATTTTGAAGCCGTCAAATGATGTAACATTTAGCACTAAATAATTATTTATAAAGTTGTTTACCTTATATAAAAAACTTTATCAAGACGCTCAATGTAAATGATGATAGGGGTGCCCCTGCCGTCCGTTACACCTAAGGATACCCATCTCTTATCCGCGCGCCTCTCCCTTAACCCCTAAATGGGTTTTCATATAATTTTTATACAATCTTTGTGACATAACGCCTTACTGAAAATTTGATCTTAAGAAATTTTCATTACAAAAGAAATTTATATCAAGAGTATACACGTACTGTATATCTAATCCGCAGCCCCTAAAAAACTTTTTGAAAAATTTCACTTGAAATTTTGTTAATCCTTTTTTAGCGGTCATGTTTAATTTTTTGACCTTTTTGTTTTTAATGTTTTGGGGGAGGGGTTTGTTTGTTTTTGGTTTTTTTTTTTCCTCAACAATAACAGGCAATTATTTAAGCAAGTGAATAGACTTGCCCGGGCCCTCGGGCTTATTTTTTTCTTTCCTCCCTTTACTTGGGGCTGGGTTACTTTTAAAGCGGGTGTCTGTCAACAATGCACAGAAAATTATGAATAAGATGCAATTGTAATGTATGACCATATATGAATTGATTTTTTTTTATTCTAAAAGCGCATTTTTCAGCTTAAAATATTTCATTCATTCGGGACTGCGTTAAAACGGCGTGACATTAATCATTACCCATTGAACCTGTTCGACCAATCAGAACACCGTTTACATTGCGTAAATTACTCATTGTCGGACAGGTAGCAATGAATACACATTTGTTGTGAAACAGCTGAGAGAAAAACACGTTTTTATGAAAATGTAGCTTTTGTCAACATATGCAAATGATGTAGTATTTTCACTTTTGTAGATTTTAAAGGATTAGGACACTTTTGTTTAACAATATATTTTTCAAAGATGGATTTTAAAACTAATTTGCAATACCTGTGGTATTTCTTATTGTTGGGATTCACAAATTCATCTGATCTTAACTGTCATCGTGTTCGAACTGAGTATCAAAATAAAAAGATTGGAAATGTAGATTTTGTTCCATTGTATCCAGTGCATGGTGAGTTTTATTTTTTTTGTCTGTTTTTTTTTCTCCTCATTTTATCTGTTTCTTTAAATTTTTATTTATTTGTATTTTATCTTATCATGTGTGAACTCAACAATTTAACATGTGATTTTTTCAACCAAGGTGATGGCAAGTGCAAGATTATCCTTTAGTTCAAAGCAATCATGTACTCTTTAGAAAATTAATTATCTCATTATGCAACAATAATCCTCTTAATTGGATTATATTCACCTGTCAATTGAGATAATTAAATTGTTACCTCTCCAGGTGAAAATATACAATTAAAGGTGCTACCAGGGTGGCATTTAATTTAATTACATAAATCCAATTAAAAATTTCCACTTCAATTTAGTGCCACAATTCTGAAGAAATATTTGTACATGTAACATGTATTAAGTCTAGTCCAAACTAGTTTGGTTAGTAATGGATAAAGCCAATGGTCAAAGAATATTAAAGCTCCTTTAAATGATTGTTTAAGTTGCAACATTAGTATTTACGTTACAAGTTTTTTTTTAAATATAGAACCACAGCCTGTATAGAAACTAAGTAAAGAGTATAATACGTAAATTGGCAAAATACAACATACAGACTGCAAATGTTAAAGCCAATGTTGCATAATCTTCAAAAGTATACTTACAAGACAGAAGCAGAAACATTGAATAATTCATGTTAAGTCAGTACATAGATTCTCCCTATAAATACCACACAATACTACTAAAAGGTAAAATAAAACTGTTCACATAAACTATGTTGCCAATAATGATTGATATCCTTTATCTTTTTATACCACCAGCAATATCCTAGCTGTGGCGTATCCAAAGAATTTCAAATGGGAGGGTGCACATTGGAAAAAAAATCTTCTGGGACCTCTTGTTTTATACAGTTCCTAACAAAATTTTCCTGTCAAACAGGAGAGCACGAGCCCGACACCTTAGTCCTAAAATCCGCCTTTGATGCTGTTGCCTGTTAATTTCATGAAGTACATTTACATGTACATGTACAAAAAATGTATGTAAAAAGGTGCCATTTTAAAGAGTACTTATATGTTTTTGAGCTCTCTTTTCCCACCCCCTCCCCCCCAGCCACACATACATACACACACATGAAAGTAGAGGGGCATATAGTGTTTGGGTCTGATCATTTGCCTTTTTGTCCATTTACATGTATGTAAAAAGATGATTGCTATTAAAACATATTCAAATGTTGTGAAAAATAAGTATGTTTATTGACTGATTAAGACCTATACCATAGGCATGATTACATTGAGAAATTATTTAAGAATGTACTTTTTACTTAAATCATCTAACATACACTTGCAAAACTTCTGAAAAAAATCATCAAATACCTTTGAGCCTCTAGTTTCGGGTCATTTACAAATTACCTGGCCACTGATTTCAAATGTTCACACGTTAAGTAATAATATTTAAACAGCAAATAAGATAATCCTTAACAATAAAGGGATGGACAAAGCTGAAAGAGTAAAAAACTTGATAAAATCTTGTTCACATAAACAATTGATTTTTAAACAAAAAGTGTCAAAATTTAAAGAATAAAAGAACATTAATTTAAAAAGGCAATTTTATTTTTACAAATGATGTAATGGGTTTTATCTGCTTTGAGATCAAAGTGATCAATACAGTTTTAACATGGAACAAACAGTCGTATGAAAAGATTGTATGTTACCAGTACATTTATTGGAACTTAGATTATTCTATCATGGCATTGGTTCCAAATTTAAACTCGATTAGTCATTCTAATGAAATTCATTTCATTCCTTTATTTAATCTTTTCCCTAAACATGGACATTTACTTTGGTATTTGGGTATCATTTAATGATGGGTATTAATACTTGAGAGATATGTGAAATTTATCTGGTCTTTATCTCTCGCCTTCACACTTATGGCCTGTCATTGTTTGTGTTGTACAAGATAAAATAATGTACACATCTAAGTTAAACAAATTTTAAGGCATCGGCTACTAACACCAAGGTTCATGGTTGGATCCTTGTCAGGGGTGAAAATTTCATGAATCGATTTCCGACTCTCTCTTGACACCATTTGCAGGGTGGTCTCAATAAACGATGCTAGTCCTTCAGAAGGTACAAAAAAAGGTTGTCCAGTGTATGGGGAGAGCAATACCCTGTGCACGTTTAAGACCCCTTTGTAGAGTTCGATAAGAGTAGGCTCAATGGGGGCCGTTTACAAAGGCCAAACTTGCAAACTGCAGGATGGAGAGGGATTTATAGAAGCCAGTGGTTCCGAAGGTGCTTTTGGTTTTACAGGACCAAACTCAATTTTGAACAAATACTTATATAGATTTAATTGTAAAAAATTAAAATTTTTTACTGGACAGAATCAATTTTTACCAAACATTTCATTCGGTCCGGCAACCTTCGGAATCACTGAAAGCATTAATCTTGTTTCCCAATCCAGGATAAAAAAATATGTTTAAACTAAACTAAGCAAGAGTAGGCTACTCTGACCAAATCCTCACTTTCAGTTTACTTTTGTTTTTTTTAATTATCCCCACTTTTTGCTGCTACTCACTGCCCCCTTGACCCCCCCTTCTATGTCAATTTGGTTTGTCAGTTACCTGCCTAAGGTTGGTAGTTTCCTCCAGGTACTACGATTTCCTCCATGATTAAAACTGACTGCCTTATATGGCCTAGTTGCGTTGAAAAGGGTGTTGAACACTTACACACACACACCACCCCATTTTAGACCCACATACCTAGTGCCCTTATCCATAGCTCCCTTCCACTGATTTTGTAAGTTATGATTCAGTTACTTTCTCTCAATTAAATGTGCATACATTATAATAGTTCTGACTTTCCAAACTTTACACTTTTAATAATATATTTCCTAGCTACATGTATGTTTTAAGTAAAGCAAAGGAAGATGTTTAATTTACATTTGTAACTCAATTTTCTTTCCTTGAATTAGGGCCAAATCTAACATCATCATGATCATAGCACTTCACTATCGATGAATGTAAATTCATCTTTAAAACATTTTCTGGTTAAGACATTCATTTCCTTTAATTAATGAAAGCAATTTATCAATCATAAGTCATTGCCAAACCACATGAAACAAACCATTCAAAACTGTTTTAATTTTCACACTGTGAGGTTACTATACCAGACCATCAATAAAATGACTTTACTATCTGAATGTACTTTGAGAGTGCAAGTACTTTAAGTACATGTAAATGACTGAAAATGACTCCGTTACGTCAGCACATAGACTTGATCTTCCGGAATACTTGGAGCAACTCTGAAGTCTTTCTGTAAGATTCTCGTAGGAACTATTTTTTTATACTCTAAACTTTGACTCTTTCAGTCGATCCCATACATTGTGTTTTGACAACATTAAAAGTTCCACAGGATTTGTCAAAAAAGTAACAGTTTTAAACATGGCCCAATCCAAAGGAAAGGTTTAATTTGGGGCAAAGTGCAGACACTCACACTAAAAAGAATATTATTAGATTAGAATAGTCAGACCAAGTCCTCTCTTTATACGCAAGATAAAGATCTGTCACTCAGAAATTTCAGGTCATCCCATTTTGTCTTTTATCCTTATCAGCTGAAAAAAAATAGGAAAAGGTTTCAAGATGCACAAGTCTTATGTTCTTTATTAGTATCATTCTGACACATTGTTTTATTTTTCCTTTGGCCTTGATATTAATTGTAGGAAATGACAGCATTTAAAACATGTAAATGCTAAAAGTTTTAAAAACGAAATCTGTATTTATCAGCCCAATATCACAACTGTAACAGACAGCTAGGTGTCTTCTCACAATCAAAAATAGTAGTTCTAGTAGTCTGCTTTTACCCTGTTTGTAACCATCTGTAATTTGAAATGAATCAATAAGATCATAATGATTAAGCTACCAAATTAGAAAAAAAGCCAGCAGATGTCTACAATATGTTTTGTGAAATTATCTAAATTAAGAAATTTATAATATCTTAAACTTAACGAAAATAATAAGATGTGGAATAAGTGTACATGACACAATCTACACATGCAATTAAGCAACAAGTAAAAATTCACAATGGAAAACAGTCAGCAGCCTTGTTGCTCAGCTTGCTGACTTGCAATAATGGCCCTGTGAGGCAGATTGAACCATAATTCATATGATTCAAAACTCCAAATTTAATCTACTAAAGACTTTGTTCTGTACAAGTACAAAAGAGATTCATGGCTAAAAACAGGCGCATATGAAATGTGTTATGGAAAAAATTAATTTTTTAGGTCCAAGAGCCTCTCCCATTTGGTAATATATCACTCTTTATAAGGTAAGTTTACAAGACATTGACTTAAGAACTATATCTACAAAATGAAAATTACACATAAAAGACTTTTATGTTGTGTTTTAACAGGCAAATTTTCTTTGAATTTTGACAGATGATGGTATCAGTGTTTGTTTTGACCCTTCACGGGACCCTACAAGACTTTCATGTTGTACTAAGGAAAGTGAAGAACAGTATGTCTTAGCTTCAAGGAAATATCTTAAAGACACGTTACATGGAAAAACAGCGTATTTAAATAGGTTGATAGTTGATCATATCACACAGTTTGAAGGTTAGTATTAAATAATGTTATGCTGGGTACATATCGACACAGTGCAAAAATGTACATGTATGAATAGTGTTGTGGCCTTTGGTGTCATTACCTAGTACATGGTTCAGTATTACGTCGTATACATTGAAAATGAAGTATTGCTAAATGCTTTCTCTGATCTCTATTTCATTCCAAGGGTGGATTGAGGATTGATGTTAAGGGGGGGGGGGCATACTTGCCATAAAAAGTTCAAATTTTTTAAGATAATTAAGGTAGCTGAATAAATTTTGGTAAAATAGTCTTTCCCCTCTGGATCTGCCACTCTATATAGACATAGATGTGTGGCAGGTCTAGAATTTTACTCAGATAATGGCCATTTTTTCTCTCAAATGGTAGGATATCCTGATCTTTAACTGGATCACTTTTGGATGTTGCAGAAAAATTAAGTTCAATATCAAATGAAGGTCATATATGAAAAAGATTAAGTGTTTTTTTTGTGTTTTTTTTTTTATTTGTAACAGAAGGTTTTTCAAAAGGTAACTTTTCTGCACTTTAAAATTTGTGATTTGTACTTTAAAAACAATATACATTATGAATAAATTTCAAATATTTTCTCTTACTCTTGAAATTGTCAATGAAACACTTGAAAAATTGTTCAGAAAGTTCCATGGTTAGTTTAATGCCCTAAAAACTTCTTTTTTGAGCATTAATTCATTTTTCTTTGATGTCGTCTCAAGATGGGATGGGATATTTTCACACTACAAAGTAACAAAAGACCAAATGTTTCAGAAAGTGAACAAATGCTACCTTTAAACACATCTGCTATAGATATACAGGTGTTCTACCTGACGAAACTTTCATCTTCTTCCTTGGCGGAAGCTCGAATGGCTTATGATATTTCTGCAGTTTATATTATGCATGTGTGCACCTAATGAAGTCTGGTATGTCTTGTATACAAAAATTGTATGGATCTGGTTAGAATGCACTTTTATTTAAAATTTTGATTTATCAATTCAGTGAAAGGCTTTAACCATCAGACTTTGATGCACTGAAAACAATCAATCAATCAATCAATCATGATGCACTGACAATTTTGTGGTGTTTTTTTAGCAATAATGAGTAATTTTGACTGATTTAGATATACATGTACCCTTCAGCTACTATGCTGTAAATGCACTAGTATTCCATATCTGCATTGCATTTATTTTTCATTTTTCATCCAATTCCAGTGTTTCTGAAGTACTGATTTCTTTGGTTTTAGTGAGAAGGTCAAAGTTTTCTGGAGGTACCATTTTTGGGGGGTTTGCACTGTGACAATACCAAATTGCAGTTTCCCTCCAAATGGAGACATAAATTCTAAAAAAAAGTTACCACTTATATCCAGGGTTAGATGTATCAATAATCTATCCTTGCATTTTTGCCACTGTTACTCTGAATTGGTAGAGGAAGATTTCTTTTTTAAATAGAATTGCATTTTTCCCAATAACAAATAACATTTGTGCAAGGACTCACGATAAATTTATTTGAAATACTGATATTTAACATGATAGTTTTATACAAAAATAAATAAAAATCAATAAATTGATAGAATAGAAAACATATTGCACCTTTGATTGCTCAAAATGCAATGCTCAAGTACATTCTTTTCATGCATAATCGTTTTTAAAAATTCTTGTGATATAAGGAACACTCTCCTCATTGTAACATTTGTAATAAAGAATTGATCTTCAAATATAAAAAGAAAATAGAATGAGGTGTGAAGCAATTAGGAATTACGTAATGAAAGGATTGCAGTTAAACGGCTAAATTGGTGGGTTTGAATTATATGGTTGAAAAACTCTTTCTTGATGATTTCTAAATGAAACGTTTCCATAGAGCTAAAAAAAAATTGACGATTTTTTTAAGTTGACATCTTATCTGCTTAAAAATCATGTATTGGTTAAAACTGAGGTGTAAATAAGTGATTTTCATGCTCAGTGAAGACATCCTAAGGTTCTTGTGTTTGGTATCGATCAATTTGATCCTTGTTTTATTTCAATTTCTAATGCCTCTCTTTGAAGAACATCAATAAAAGCACTGAGTTCCATTGCTTTGTTTAGATGTCATGATGTGTTTTTGTGTCCTGCATGTCTTGTAGCAGAACAGAAACTTCCATGTTCCAAAGCAAATGTGTACCAATAAGGAATCCAATTTCATACATCTGAAAGACACCGAATAAATTGGTATACATGAAAGCATCGCAAAAGAAAGGGGAAAAGCAAATCACATAACAAACAAAATACAGTTATATCACAGCCAAGCTCAATCAGCAAGATGAATTCAAGTTGAAACAACTGTTAACTCAGGTACTCCGGAAGAGTATTAAGCATTTTGCTTGCTATAGCACACACTGTGGGTCAATTCCTTTAACTTAAGGTCTCAATTTTTTTTCTCAAAAAGAAGGAAAGGTGCACAGTGGGTAGGCCTTTGTTATTTACTCTATATCTCTACCTTTCCAACTTTGAATGTTTCTAGGTAGTTTGCTCTTTGATTTAAACGTTCTTCAGTGTGGGTATACTAGATGTTTTCCATTGGGCTATATCTATCAAAATCTTTACCCTTTGTAAATATACATTTTTAAATTGCATGTCTGTGTAATGTTGGATCACTGATTATTTGAAACAAACAGGACCTGCTTTCACATCTGAAGCATTAAATTCACTCACATTTTGACATGATTTCCTTTTGCTAATTTCTAAGTTTAGTTTTATAAAATTTCTATACCTTTTGACATAAAAAAAATGTATGCCCTTTTGCTTCTTTCTAGTGTTGGTATTTTTTGGTCTTTGTCTATGTCATTTGTCTTCAGTTACAAGGTTGGTGACTTCTTTGCTTTTTATATAAAATTAATAGTGACAAACAAGAAATCTTTTGTA
Source organism: Arcuatula senhousia (assembly GCA_963971305.1). Lineage (NCBI taxonomy): Eukaryota > Metazoa > Mollusca > Bivalvia > Mytilida > Mytilidae > Arcuatula > Arcuatula senhousia. Next base: position 29,208,999 of record OZ020304.1, read on the forward strand.
GTGAAAGTTATTATCTGACCACCAGTATTCTGTAATTGTTAGTTGTTCAACATGTAGCACAATGCACTTGTAAGTTGTATGCATAATTGCATATCGTTTACTTAATCATGAAGTATATGTTTTTATGACCATGGTTCTTGATATGAAACCTGCTTGCAACATAACAACCTGCTGTTTAAGGACCTTCCATTTTCTTAATTTTTCATAACCCACTGTTTAAGAGGATTGTGTATAATAAAGACGAAGATTTCCTGTATCGACTACCTACCGTTTCCAGCCGACTGATGCTAATTCGTTAGTCTTCATCATGTAATTATTTAATTAAAAGACACAAGGTGTACATCGTTTGAAGTTTGTATTACAAGGAAACAGAGTTCTGATCTTCGTTAATCATGACGTTCAATGTTCAAATTAGACATGACAGCGTTGAAACCGATCATCTCAATCAAGAGGAAAAACCTGAATCAAAATTTGGCAAGCGTTCAGTATATAATACGTAAAAACTACATTATGCACTCTAAATTGCATTATGTCTGTTAGTTTTTGTAGCTTGGTAGTTTTTGGTTTCATTTCATTATTTGTTTGTTTGATAAAATATGTAATGTTTTCTTTATTCATTATGCCTGAAATTTTTGCATCTAGGAGTTTCTTGTTTCAATTCCTATTAAAATTTTGATATTTGATTTAACATTAATGTTTAGTATAATTCAGGCTTTAAACTACGCTTAATGCTATACTATGCTTTTAAATTAAATTATATCTGTAATGTTTTTCACCATTTTTACTACGAAAATTTCATTATTTTCATGTAGATTTTCAGCAAAACTGGTCTGGAACCCTCCTTTTGTCCAAAGTCCACTGTGTGCGCACCCCCCATATCGAAAATTTTCTGAATCTGCCCCTAGTTACAGTGCCTGTTAGACTCTTTCCAACTTTTTTGAATGCTAACACTCCCAAATCGGTCTAAATGCTCTAAAAAACTGTTAAGTTTTGCTGACAGGACACCTGTTTTCTTACTCTGTCAGTTTTCTAGTGTTTTTTTTTTTAGTTTATTTGAATACATTATACTCAAATGTGTATGTTTAGTATAATGTATTAAACCATTCTCCAATAGCATGTATTCTTTCCTTTTAGCTAATGCCTTAAATCATTGTTTTTCACATCCAAAACCCTAGAGTATAATTTTCTGTGGAATAAAGTTTACTTAGGCAATGGATATCTACTCTGTACTATTCAACTATCACCAACTATGATATACATGTATAAAGAGAAATATTGCTTAAATGTACTCTTTCAACAAATCCAGGAGAAAATTTTACATCTAGGCTTTTTTTTGGTTTCATTTCAGTATTTTATTTAATGGTATTAAATTAAAATGTTCTTGTAACCCCCAAGAAAAATGGCTCGTAATAAGATATATATCAGTTCATTGGGGCTTGGCCAATATCCAGACAGGCATTTGTACATGTTTATATATCAAATGATAACTAGAATATTATAGAATGGGGTCAAAGATTATTTATTGAAGTTAAAATACATTTCAAATATCAAAATTATGATATTATTAAATAGCTAGACTTACAGGTAACAACTTTATTAGACCTTATTATGTGGCTTTTATTTATAAGCCTTTGGTAAATTGCTCACAGACAATCATGAGAGTCTATTATGATTTTAATGATGTCTGAGAGAAAGGTCAGTTGAGGTCACTTGTCAGGCTAGTTGTATATATTTGGTTGACATCTATTTAATATTTGTAGAAATTCTACTGGGCATATTGTAAAACATGGGCTGGGCTGGTCTGGTCTGGGCTGGTCTGGGCTATGTAAAACATGGGCTGGGCTGGGCAATATAAAACATGGGCTGGGCTGGGCTGTGTAAAACATGGGCTGCTTTAAAATAATGAAGAGTATAATTATATCAAGGATTCACTATTTGGTATTCCAGCATAATGCCTATTAAAATGGGATTTCTATTTTTGTATTTAGTAGCTCCTAATGAATATAATACTGAGACAAGCATGTAGAAAGTTTACATAAAACATTGTTTTGAAAGGTTTTATTGTCATAGTATCGTTTTATGGTTTTGTCTTTGAAGTTTTGCACTTATGATATTCCGATACCTTTGCTTCTTTCTAAACCATGAGGGTCAATATAGATAATGTCCATTCTTCATTTATTTTGAAACAGCATGCATCAAGACGCTAATTATGATAATAAAAAATAGATGGGCAAAGAAAATTACCTGAGTTATGATTGGTCAGAAGATTTATATCCATAACAACTTACATCTAGTCGGTTAAGAGCTTTGCAGCTCATGTTTGTCTTTGTATTGTATATATGTGCCGACTTTAAATAAAAAAATACTTTATATTGTTTTTTTATATGTTTTTTGCAGCATATAGGTTGGTTTATTACATATGCAAAATCACAATTACAAATTAACAAAGACAATAATCTTTTATAAATTTGATTGAAGAAAATGACAATAGGAGAAATATTAAACAACAGACTAAGCCTATCCTGTTTTTTTCCCTTTTGTTACAAAATATAGACCGTTATTTTTTTGACTGTCTTTTTCCCGTGTTAAACAATTGCTGGTACAGCTGTTATACCCCGTGTAGATTTACAAAACACATGTCTTGTTTTTTAAGAAATGTAAGAACATACAAAATGTTTTTCCAGCCCCCACCAGCTGTACAAATTTTGTTTTATGTAAAACTACAATTGAAATAAATCTGGAGTAATGCATGCATGTACAAGTAGTATAAGTAAAATTCTCACCTTGTTTGTCTTCATTGTCTTGACCCTTCACCACTTCCGCATAGGTTCTTTTCAAAAAGAACTTTTTTGACATTTTTAGATTTTTAAAATAATTCTGATCACCTTGCACTATAGAACACATAAGCTAAAATGAAACTTTTTCTAAGTTCCAAACCCAAATATGCAGGGAAAGTAATCCCAAATTCATGAAGTGTTGAGTGATATGTGAATTTTGACTGTTTTGATTATCAACACCATGACCTTTAAGGGCATTTGCAACAAATTTATGGTCAGTTTCTGCTAAAATTTATATGCTGATGACAACAAATGAACTATAGGGTAAAATAAAGGGAAAAATTTTTAACAAGTGTTGGTAGAACTGTTGATTTATTTAATTACTTTTACATGGTTAAATTCCTTATATTCATTCCAGTAATAATATGTTATTGACAATATTGTTGCCCTTAGTCACGAATTGAAAATAGAATGTGCATCAAAATTCAAAGCAATAAAGCAATTAATTCAGATCAAAAAAACTAACATTAAAATGAACTATAAAATATGTAAATTGATTATTTTAAAGCAGCCCATGTTTTACATAGCCCAGCCCAGCCCATGTTTTATATTGCCCAGCCCAGCCCATGTTTTACATAGCCCAGACCAACCCAGACCAGACCAGCCCAGCCCATGTTTTACAATATGCCATTATACTGTAGGTTCATTGTACAGATTTGAACTTATATTAATTTGGAACAATTTAAGGTCTGTAAATGACCCATTGATGGATCAAGTCATCTTTGCTAAGTGGGAGGGGGGGGCATGAAAGCACTTAATTGGGTTTTGTGTCATCCATTTAATATTTGTAGAAACTGTACTCTAGGGTCAATGTTCAGCTATAACTAAATAATTTTTAGAGATATATATTACTCTATTTTATTCACAAGGTTGGGCGGAGCTTAAATTTCTCAGTGATTTAGGTAAGATTTAAACGAAAAATCCCGAAATAATTGACCCGTGACCAACCTGGTCAATAAAATAGAGTAATAATTAATACAGATTGAACATATGGATGCAGACTTTTAAGTTGGAGGGGACACAAGAGGGCTTAGTCCAGACCTGTCTAGTGTCCTGCAACTCACATGAAACTCACTCATCTTGTTGGCAAATTTCTTTGACTTTTAAAATTTTTCCTTTTATCTTTCAATTTTTTGGCAAATCTCATGGGAGCAGCTCATAAAAGCTTAAATGATTCCAGAGAACCAAAGAATATATTCTTAAAGAGGGGGACACTCAGCTTACCCTTATTAAATCTCTCAAAAAAAATTAAAATAAGTACACAAATGTATATATATTGATGTGATTTATTAGTTGGAAAGTTTTATCTTCAACAATTGTAACATGAAACAATTAAAAAGTCAAGAGAACATCAAAATTGGTTTCTAAATGTCACTTGTAATCTATGACAACTCATCCAAAATGCCCTCTGATTTCCATGTCATTAATTTATTTTGATATCTATGATCTTATCTTCAATTAAATATTTGATAAAACACAATTTTTCTTGCCCATTCATTAAAGCTTTACAAGTCTTAAATGTTATTTTGTTTATTTTGCATAATGCATATCTCGTGTAATGCATGTTGTATTACAATCAAGTCTTTGATATCGTGTTTTAAAATTTGCAGTAATTCCGATCAATTTATCTTCATTTATCAATTTATAAATAAAGAAAACTCACATTTATCATTCCTTTTCATTTATTTTAGTATCAGGGTTCAGGTAACAGTTCTGTTATATTTTCAGATGAAATCTATTTGTTTTAAAATAAAATTAATGGGCTTATTGATTGATGAAAACTGTTGCTTATCTGGATGCAAATTTAAGTTACAGTCAAACCTGTAGAATTGAAACTTTTAAGGACCATACATGTTCTCTTTATTGCTTGATGATTCAGATTGGTATTAAAACAATTGTAAATTGTATGCCCATCCTGTTCCTTATCCTAGCTTCCTGCCTTTTGATACCATCTTTCCCTACTTTGGTTCTTAGACATTGCATTTCCATGCTGTTCCCCATTCTGTGCCCCCCTCTTTGTCTCCTTGAAGCTTGTATACTGTCCCATTGAGGCATTGACCCATGCTTTTCTGCCCCCTCTGAGTCTGTGCACCCTCTAAAAAAATTCATGTATATGTTTTATCTTCTGTAAAGCTATAACCAATGCAGTTTACTGTGTGCTTTAATAGAAAAGTTTAGATGCAATACATGTACTTTTAAACACTTTTAATGTAGACCTGCTTTAAACTCCCATTTCATTTGACCATGGTGTCATGTATGTTTTAAGATCATTTTATATATTTTTGATGTAGATTGGTAATGTGATCTTAAATTATTCATGACTTAAACCATTTGTATGGTTTCTATGAAACATGGTAGATAAAGTTTATATAGTGTTAAATCTGTTTTTAAAAGTTGTCAATTTCATTTGGGCTCAAACTTTACATATACTTTAACCTGTTTACAAGTTACGTTTTTCGGGACCATGCATTCCAAGCCATTATCGGAACATCTCAGTTCAGCTATTTAAATGACTTCCTTTCTATAGAAGAAAGGTATTTAGACGAACAAAGGAAGAATTCTCTTAGATTATGTAATTCCTCTCATAAAGTGATATCGAAATTATTCAATTTGACAAATTCTTATAATTGCTTGTCAGGTACAAGTGCAGCAGGTTTCAATTTAAATGATGTTGAGGGCTAATTTTCTTGGGCATTCAGACAGAACTTTTGTTGATATGAACACTTGTTTTTTAAAAACATAAATGATTTGAGTACATTTTTCTTCAGTGCTTATTTGGGATGGTAATCTATGAAGTTGACATTCCTTAAAGTTCAATAATCCTGGCATTCCATTTAAGTCTAAAGATTTTATTTTACCAAAATTAACAGTTTTGATCTCACTATTGAAAAGCCTTCATGACTTTCATCCAGGTTCTATTTATAACTTAAGAACATTCAAATTACAAATTGATGTTCAAAGCGGTTTGGCAAAAAAGTCTGTCACTCACTGGTGGCTTCAGAGGCCAGTGAGTTTGGGGTATTGAAACCACCCCTTTCAATTTTTTTGTTTTCATGCAGTTAATTTGTAGCAAAAAAAAAAGTGTATCTCACTTTAAAAAAAATCTGGATACCTTTGTTTGCTTATTTTTGATTTCAATGTTGTAAAAAATCTCTTACATCAGGCAACATGCAGCAGGAACTCGGCAAAATGAAGTATTGTTCTTCAGTTCATTTGAACCCATGAAATAAAAACATCAATTTGAAAATCAATGTTGTAGTCAGATATGATGTTTTTATTGGAGTTCTATTTATATATTTTTTTCAGATATGAATAAAAAAGAATAGAATCTTGGTACTGATGTGTGGTCGTACATTGAATTTCCCTTGTGTAGCCTGCCGAGGTGGTAGCAAAAGAACCCTACATGGGTAAACATTCAAAACAGTTCTTTCAGATAACATATATTCTGTTTAATAAAAGAAAATTTCTCTCTGCAGATTTTAAAAGTTATCAGTCCATTGACTGAAAAGGTTCATAACATAGAAAGTTGGCCGCAGTAGGAAAAGCCTACGACGATAGATAAACATTCTTTTTTCATTATGCAAACAAACCCCCAGACTTCTGTTCACAATTTCCATATATATACATATGTTTTATCTACTGAAAATTTCCGAGGTGATAAAAAATGCAAGAACTTAAAACTTTATTCATGATTATACCTTTGGTTGGCAATAAACCGAATTAAAAAAATATGTGCACCTGGATTTTTTGAATGATAGTTATTAAACCAGGATAATTTGCATACATTTGATTTGCATTCATGTTAACAAGGTTATGTCCATAGGCAGTACAATTTCCGACTGTGGCCGCCCCGTCAAACATCTGTTGGCTTTTGATGCATTTTCCTTGTATGCCTTTGTCACCCCAACGTTGACCTATTTTAAATGTTATTTAATCTGGAATGTTATTTGTCAAATGAAAAGATACAAGCATGACATAACCTCAGATATCTAATTCTAAATCTTACAAAAATCACATGTATTAAATGTTTATTTATGTTAAGCTTATGCATTTTTATGCAGCTCTTTTTTGAAGTCTGGGGCAAATATTTGGACATGTATCTGCTTTTCCTGGTTTTTTGAAGTGTTCATTTTGACTGAGCTGTGAATATTTGTAAAATATGCCATGTTTTTTATGCTTTATTTGTATCTTTTTGAAGTGTTTTTCAGGTGTAAAAATTAATTTTTCCAGTGTAAATGGATCCATTATGTAAATGAACCGCCCTTGTTTGTTGAGGGAACGCGTAAACAGATCATCGGGGAGTCAAAATAGACTGTTTGATGTTGCTTCTGTGACCCACTTAACGGACAGACCTGTTCAAACCTGTTATCTAAAGTGTTAAGAAATCATTTTAAAAAGCAAATGTCCTTTTAAGATTATGCAGCATTTTCAACTTATATGAAAATTATACCTAAAGACAAAAACATTTGCTCAAACAGGATGGCAGTAGCAATATGAATACTTAATGATCAAAAGTGATTTAATTTTGTGAATGTCCATACTTGATTGAGACCATCGGAAGGGGGGTGTGTTAGTGCAATGTTACCCCCTTTGCAAAAAAGTATTAAAAAACTCTCTAGAAACCCACCAAATCCCACGGAAATGGGTTAGATTTTAGAAAATTTTCTCCAGCTGGGATCAGACCCTGAGACCCTGCACAATACAATATGTTAACCAAACTGTTTGCTTTGTCTAGCACATTTATGCCCCCCAAATTTATAAGTCATGTACATGTATGATTTTGATAATTAATTTTGGGGCTTATAAAGAATTTCATTAGTGGAATAACCCATTAGTTAACTTTGATTGAACTTAAAGGTTGGCCTTTGTAATACTTCAATGCTTTTCTTAATATATTTAACCCCCCCCAACAACACCAACCCATCCAAAACATAAATACTGTGGTATAATTATTTTTAATGGGGTATCGATTTTCTTGGATTTTGTGAGCAGTTTTGGGCCACAAAATTGATACTGGACAAAAAGTAAAATTATCATTGATCTGTTTGCTGCAGACTTCAGAAACACAAATTCAAGAATGCACAAAATGGTCCTATTTCAACAAACCGCAATTTTTTATACCCATGAAAATAAATGAATCCACAAAGGATCCTATTGGGACCTGTCTATATATGTTTGTAAAATATGCCATGTTTTGTTATGCCCCTATTTGGACCTGTTTATGTTTGTCGTTTAGCTGGCTTTTTGTATTTTCATGATAAGGTCAGAAAGAAATTCTGTTTAAGTTTATATTGTAAATTAGAGTCCTATGCAGTTGCTTTTATCCTTTTATACTCTCTTAAACTAAACTCTAATTGAAAATTAATTCAAGCATGTATCTTTGATAAACAAGTGCCACTATATTCTATTACATGTACTAAATAATGATGCATCTTTACAAATTTACTTTGAATCTCTCAATTTCTAAAGATCAGTATCAGATCCTCTCGAATTTTTGAATGAATGTTGTCTTTAACAAAGAAACTCTATCTTCTATCCATTTGTATTGTCTGTTTTGTGTTTAAAAAGAAGTTGAGTTTTCGGGTGCGTATTTTTAACAACCATTATGAATTTTGACACTTTTCTGCCACCCGTGGGACAAAATTATAGATAAGGCTATCTAATGCACAATATACCCAAAATGTTTCAGAATGTTTCCGCTTTACAAATTCTTTTGTATAGCTACTCATATATTTGTGTCATTTTCAACTTTTCAAAATGAAATAAAGAAAATTTAAGTTAAACAGGTGCATTGATTTATCAAGCAGAAATGAATTTATGTTGCAGAACTTCTTACAGAGAAGTTGAAATTTACGATGTTAGTTTTTTCTTGCAAATGACAGGGTTTCATGCTGTGAATAAGAAATGGGGTTTTGAAATAGTCAAAACTTTAATGGAAAAGATATTTGAATAGCTGGATATACTTATTGAATTGACATAAACAGATTTATTTATTTGACAAAAACATAAGCAATCTAGATTGTACAAGCATTTTTACCTATATTCATAATTCATAATGGTAATAAAAATTATTATGAACATTTTACTGTTTAGCCATTCTTATGAACTCAAGCTGCAAGTATTGGGAGTGATGCCAAAACGGAAAAAAAGGAAACAGCGGGGCTTGTAATGAATTCAGTTTCTCTTTCAAATATTAATTCAGTAAAGATATCTAATGCATTGATCAAAGGAATTCAAACACACGACCTGCGAGACAGGTAGCGTGTGGACAAAGAAAGGAATTTTTCGTTAAAGGTTACGTCAGGGTCCTATTTAGAATCGTTGAAGAGTAGGCGGCCGTAATTGACATAAGGCTATACATGTCTCAACAATGTTTCACCTGGCTAACCGACCTTTGACCTGTCATATCTCCAAATCTTACGATATTTGATCTCGTTGTTTGTTTGACCACAAAATATTTTATTAAACAGTAGCTTGACTTAACTATCTTGACTGACTGTTCAATTAAGTCCCTTATTTGCCCACGGAGGTTTTTGCTATGAAAATTGACTACAAATTGATGTTTTACTTTAAATATGTGGAAAAATGAGGGATGCATGAATGAATGCTTTAATATGATTATTATTTGTCCACAAAATGAGAATAGTATGGTCGTTTAACGTTTTCCCATTTTAACATTGTTAGACCTCCCCATTTTTGTAGGTCATAAAGTTCACAAGTATTTTAGGAGTTGATGTTAGGTTACAAACTACTTAATTTGTACATCTGAATGTCATAGAGGTAATTGCAAGGTTTTATCAGGTCAGCCGAATCTTAAAAGGTTAAAAGGAAGTTCAGGTCAAGAAAAGTACATGTACGGGTTAACATGAAAAAAAATCAGTAGGTTCTGATTTTGGCTGTTGTTGTGAGAAAATTATAAATAAGGTTGATGAAATTTAATTACAGCTTATGTCAAATTTAATTACATATATGATGAGGGTAGTGAAAATTGCTTTTGAAAAGTCAGTACATACTTTTAAGAAAAAAAAGTACCAGTAAATGAAGATCATGAAATCTTTACATGGTTCAAGGTGTGTACTGCTCTATTAAATAGTCTATTTCTATTTAAAGTAGCCTTTCAACGTTGTCATATTTTTATGCTACGGAAGAAGAGCAGCATATAGTGTTCCGGTTTGTCCTTCTGTCCTTTATCAGGTTTACCTATACTTAGGTGGGGCTTGTCTTTAAGACTTATTCTTGTTTATACACCTCTTAATCGCTTAAAACAGCTGCTTAAAAGTGCCATTACTTTTTGCCATGCCATTATGTGGCATTTGGTTGCCTTCTACTTTAAAAGTAAAAGTTACAAGATACATGTATCATTGGATGCAAGGCCAGGTGTTGGTCATCTACTTTGGCAGGTCAAGTCAAATTTGCATCAAGCATGTCCAGTGTGTTTTGACACTTGTGGATGAAACATACTGGAAATAATTGGATTTTCGAGGGATTGATTTAGTCTTAGCCATAATTTGTTTTGTGTTAATTAAGTATTGTTTATTTAGTTGATCAAGGAGGTAATTGATTTACAAACAATTCAGCTGAGAGTCCACTCCATCTGTATCAAAGTGGATTGTGTTTACTTTTCTCTGAAAATTCAATATTGAATCGACATAACATTTTTATAGACGTCTATTCATGGAAATCAATGTATTGGATGAAAAAATAGGGGTTCAATTAATTGTTGCTTATTCTCTATTAATAAAGTAAATTAATACTTGAAATTTTTATATTGACAACTTTTTCAGGTAAATTAATTATAAGGAGCAGGGTTAACAATAGCTCACGTTTCAAGATTTTTAATTACCGTAAACAATAATTTTGATACTAAATAGAAATTGTTTACTTGAACATTTTTAAGTAAATGTTAAAGTGAAGGTTTAGGTCAACATGGAGGAAAGATCGGCAGATTGAATTCTGACCAACAAACATATAATTCTAGACAGAGGCCAGATTTGATCTTTAAAATTAGTCTTTAAAACAAAGGTTTGGAAATTTGAGAGAGACTTTATTTATGCAGTTAGTGTCTGCTTATCATGCCTACAGCTTTGCAACAATGCAAGGCCACTCATTTTATCCATCTTTCTGTCTTGTTTACAATTTTTTTGTGAGGTACACTAAAACTCCAAAGCTATAAAATGTACATCTTTGAACTTTTACACAGTTATTTAATTTGTATATCTGTTGAAAATTAAGAGAGAAAAAAAGTTTTTTGCTCAGATATTTTGAAATGTGACAGACCTGCCTATTAGTTCAGCAGAACTTGCTGAGGTCCAGCAAAAATTCTTTTACAAATCACACTAAGATTAAAGGCAAAAATTGATATATTACTTGGGGTCCAACAAAACCAAAACATATTTCAAAACCTTTGTTTGCTTAAAGTGCCCCTTTCTGACTTTTGTTATTCTAGTACTCAACCTACAACTTTGACTAGTTAGCGCACACTATTATGTACCATTTGAAAAACCATTTAAGTATTATTCTTACAAACACGTATAATCAAGAATTATTGTTAATATGTCTTCTTAAACATGTCAAGAACAGAGAATTCTTGTCATCAGTTTCCTAATGTATTGCTCCAAATCACAAATTGGATATTTCCTTTTAGCAAAGTAATTTAGAAAGTACTGAGTCTAAAGCCATCTGTTAAGGCCAATATAAAAAATATCCTAAATTCTCATCCCCTCCTGTCCCTAATTTTTCAGCCGCCTGAAAAAATTTTGGGGATATTTTTGGCAAATAGGTTCATTTTTTTGGTCAATTCCCTTTTGAAATGTCAGAACATTTTATCAAAATGGATAAAAAATAAAAGTTACCCGTATGCCCCGTATTTTTAAGAAATTTGGATGAGAATCTAGGAATTATTTTATTATGGCCTTACCAATGACAATTATATAAAGTCAAATTAGATATTGGCATGAAAGATAGGGACACTAAAAACAAAGAAAGAGATCAAAAACACTTTTCACTTTCATAAATTTTCTAAGAACAGATCCATTCATGTCAAAGCAAATAACATAGCGTTTCAGGAAATAGCCGATTCTTCAATCTTGCTGACAACAGAAGAATCAGCAAAGCTTAGAAAATTCCATTATTGCCATATTGATCAATGTAATGACAGACTAAAAAACTAATGAGTTGGCCCAAAGACATCATATCACCATAAAAAAACATTAAAACTTCAGATTTTGCATGCAGGTTGGCTTGCAGTCGACCTACATTTATACTGTCACGACATTTAATTTTTTGCATGTCACATATGGTTAATGACTAAAAATTCCATGGAAACATTTTATATCCTGAATTTTGTTGTTTTCATTTCCCTTTCTTATAAAAGTATATGAATATAGCTTCTGGTATTAGGTCCATAGGATGTTAAACTGACCTTAGTGAAATGGAGGTTGAAGTGACATTATTATTGACTTATTTCTAAGACTAAACATGAAGTTTTTTTGATGACCATCTATCAAAGCAAGGGGGCTATAGTGTATTGATCTGATTATCTGTCCCTCCCAAATGTTGCGAGATGAGAATTTTTATCTTTTGGACATATTCTTGTATTTAATTAATCCCATTACTGAGATTCTAAGATTTAATATCAAATATGTTTTTAGCTCACCTGGACCGAAGGTCCATGTGAGCTATTGCCATCACTTGGCGTCCGTCGTCGTCCGTGGTCGTCCTCGTCCGTAGTCGTCCGTCGTCGTTAACTTTTCTTTGAAAATCTTCTCCTCCTAAACGACTGAAGGGATTGCTTTGAAACTTTGCACACTTCATCTATGGGATGTCCTCGACCAAGATTGCACAAATGGTGACCGCTGTCCAAACAACATGGCCGCAGTTACTAAAAATAGACCAGGGGGGTCAGAATACTGTTTTTAGCTTGTAAATCAAAAAGTATAAGAGATAGATGAAATCTGATGCCACGCTACTGCTTCAGTTTCAAAAGCTCTACAAAAGTCTCCATTGAGTCAAAGTTGTCAGATGACCCCTTATAGGAGTTATGGCCCCTAAAAGGTGAAAAATAGCATTTTTTCGTGTTTTTGGATTATAGAATGAAAATTATTACAGATAGAGAAAAATTGTTGCTTGCTTAAATGTTCAGCTCATTTAGCTCTACAAAATTCTCCATAGGGTTGAAGTTGTCAGATGACCCCTTATAGGGGTTACAGCCCCTTAAAGGCTTAAAATAGTGTTTTTGGCCTACACAATGAAAACTATTGCAGATAGAGAAAAGCTGTTGCTTGCTTAAATGATCAGCTCATTTAGCTCTACTAAAGTCGTCATAGGGTTGAAGTTGTCAGATGACCCCTTATAGGGGTTACAGCCCCTTAAAGGCAAAAAAATAGTGTTTTTGGCCTATAGAATGAGAACTATTGCAGATAGAGAAAAGCTGTTGCTTGCTTAAATGTTCTGCTCATTTAGCTCTACAAAAGTCTCCATAGGGTTGAAGTTGTCAGATGACCCCTTATAGGGGTTACAGCCCTTTATGGCTAAAAAATAGTGTTTTTGGCCTCTAGAATGAAAACTATTGCAGATAAAGAAAAGCTGTTGCTTGCTTAAAGGTTCAGCTCATTTAGCTCTACAAAGTCGTCATAGGGTTGAAGTTGTCAGATGACCCCTTACAGGGTTTACAACCCCTTATAGGCAAAAAATAGTGTTTTTTGCCTATAGAATGAAAACTATTGCAGATAGAGAAAAGCTGTTTCTTGCTTAAATGTTCAGCTCATTTAGCTCTACAAAAGTCTCCATAAGGTTGAAGTTGTCAGATGACCCCTTTTAGGGGTTACAGCCCCTTAAAGGCGAAAAATATTGTTTTTGGCCTATAGAATGAAAACTATTGCAGATATGGAAAAGCTGTTGCTTGCTTAAATGTTCAGTTCATTTAGCTCTACAAAAGTCTCCATATGGTCATAGCAGTCAGATGACCCCTTATAGGGATAACAGCCCCTGAATAAACATCTTTTCATTTTTTTTGGTTTACATAATGAAAATTATATCAGATAAAGAAAAGTGGTTGCTACTGTTAATGTTAATTTCATAAGAAGCTCTTAATAAAAGTCTCTATAGTGTCAAAGTGTACAGACGGCCCTTAAAATAACATTTTGCACGTTTTTGGCCTACAGAATGAAAACTATTGCTGTAAGAGAAAAGCTGTTGCTTGCATAAATGATCAGCTTATTGAGCTCTACAAAGTTCTTCATAGGGTTGACATCAAGACCAGGTGAGCGATTCAGGCTCCTGGGAGCCTCTTGTATATGGGATCCAATCTATCAAATCTTGGCTATTTTGCATAGAATGCTTAAGATATTGTTGGAAATATTTCTTTCAAGAAAATGGGTGAATTTTCAATTTATGCTTTCCAATACCAAAAGAAAGTATAATTGATTTATCAATCCATCTCTTGGGAGAAAATCTCCAGTATTTCACAGGGAAATTCTTTTAGTTTGATTGTGATTTATATACCGTTTATTGGTTTATTATGTGTTTTCTAGTCCTGGAGCTCACGGTTAAATTTTATGTATGGAGTAAAATTCTGCAAGATATATTATAGCCATGTTCGATCATTTTAAGAAGGCCTTATTAAGAAATGATTACCTTAGAATCTTCTCCCTTGTGTAATCTCTGCTTTTTATTATACGACCGCAAATTTTTGCGATCGTATAATGTTATGGCGATGTCGTCGTCGTTGTCGTCGTCGTCGTCGTCTGGGGACATTTGGTTTCCGTGCGATAACTTAAGTAAATATTAACCAATTGTTATGAAATTTTAATATGATGTTTGTAACCACTAGAGGAAGGTTCCTATTGTATTTGGGGTTGGTGGCCCTTACCAATTTTGAAAAAAGGGCCAAAAGGGGCTAAAACGGGTGTATTGACAAAACTGTTGTAGAATGTTTATTATTCAATAGATTTTGAAAATTCTTCTTTTATTGAATTCCTCATTAAATTCTGTCAACAAAATGTGTCAATGGTTTTGATGTATATTGAGCCGTTACATTGCTACAGGGGGTCGAAAAGGGGCCACACCCAAAAAAATGACTTTTTTATTTGTGGTCCGATTTTCAAAATCTTTTTTTCATTGGAATCCTTGTTAAAATCCCTGCCTGCATTTTTCAATCAGATTTGCAATATCTCTTACGGTTTTTGAGAAATTAGGGGTCAAAGGGGCCAAAAACACCATTTTTAAAAGTTTGTCAAGGCAAATAATTGTATACCAAAAAATTAGTTGTACTGGATCAGCCAATTGTTATGAAGTTTTGATATGATGTTTGTAACCACTAGAGGAAGGTTCCTTTTGTATTTGGGATTGGTGGCCCTTACCGTTTTGGAAAAAAGGGCCAAAAGGGGCTAAAACGGCTGTATTGACAAAACTGTTGTAGAATGTTTATTATTCAATAGATTTTGAAAATTCTTTTTTTATTGAATTCCTTATTAAATTCTGTCAACAAAATGTGTCAATGGTTTTGATGTTTATTGAACCGTTACATTGCTACAGGGGGCCAAAGACGGGCCACACCCAAAAAATCAACTTTTTTATTTGTGGTCCGATTTTCAAAATCTTTTTTTCATTGGAATCCTTATGAAAATCCCTGCCTGCATTTTTCAATCAGATTTGCAATATTTTTTACTGTTTTTGAGATATAAGGGGTCGAAAAGTTGGTCAAGGCAAATGGTTTTACACAAGAAATTTAGCTGTAGTGGGCCAGCCAATTGTTATGAAGTTTAAATATGATGATTATATACACTGAAGGAAGCTTTTTATTTCATTTGGGGTTTGTGGTCCTAACCTTTTTTTTTAAAAAAAGGGCCAAAAGGGGCTAAATTGTGTCAAAAATGTCAATGAATTTAGAAATAAGATTTTTTTTCTGTTAATGTTATTGTAAATATATATGTGTCAAATATGCATTTTAAAGTCCACCATAGGATGCATGTGTAAAAAAGCTTTGTAAGTCCACCATGGGCTGCATGTGACCAAAGCAATAGACTATCCATATTTGGCCTCCAATGTACAGGGTTCATCTTGTTGCGGTCGTATCATGCTGCGCTCGGCGTAGCTTTTTATTAAATAAGCTTCGAAAAAAAAAGAGGAATATGGACCAAATATGCATTACACAAAATCTCATTATAAACATGACAATCAAAGTGCTCTCCTTGCTGTTCTTCATCCTTAGTCCCAAATGGGGAGGGGCCGAGGGGGGAGGGGGCTTCCAACATGATTAACAAACCCTTGGACCTCTCTGTAAGTTTAGGATGGCCCATAGCATATGCGACCATCTGTATGTGTTTGGATGAGAGACAATTATATCATAAGATTGTATATTGAACTTAAGAAAGCAATTTTAGAAAGTGTAATTAAATTATATCAAGAAAGATTTTAAGATGCAAATGTAATATGCAAAATCTGAAGCAAACAAGGTATTAAATAAAACTGGAATTCAATATGAAAATAAGAAAACCTATAGAATTTGACCTTAGTTTATGATCAGACATTAGCACTTTATTTTCATCAATTTTTGATTTGTACTAAGCTGCACTAACCCCATGCATGCATGGCCTTAGCTCCACCAACCCCATGCATGCATGGGGTTAGTTGAACTAAGTCCATGTATGCATGGGGTTAGTGAGGCTTGTCTACACACATTTTAACTAGTGAAATAAGCTGTATATATAAAGAAAGATATTTTTTACTTACAATATCTTGAAAAATACCAAGAAAACAAAAATTGAATTTTTTGAAAGAGACCATAAAAAAAATGTACATATTTGAAATTGACCAAAATACAGTGCTAACGTCTGATCATAAGAAAAGGAAAAATTTTGTAAGTTTTCTTATTTTCAAATTGAATTCCAGTTTTATTTAATACCTTGTTAGCAAGGGATTACATTATTTCTGCACAATATGTTGCTGAATAATTTTACATTGTAAATTGATAAACAGTTTGTGTAGATGCATTTAAATTCAATATTATTTTTTTTGTATTTTTCAGATAGGATTTCTTCACTAATCATAGCAGCTGAGAATAAGACAAGAGTTTTATTAGAAGACTTGTATAGAATTCCATATTCCGAGAGTCAAGGACCCATTACGGAATTCTTTTCACAATTAAAACTGTTTCTTAAACAAAAACAAATCAGTTTGTATGGCACAGTTGCCACATTTTATGACAAGATTTTTCCATCAGTGTTAAAGTATAGTAAAGGAGTGACTTTCACGCAAGAGCAGCACGACTGCTTGCAGCGAAATCGTCAAGACATTGACCCACAACCCTTTGGGGTCATTCCATATAATATATCTCACAGTTTGCAACGAGCATTATCAAATGTTAAATCATATCTAGAAGTGTTATCTTTAATTGTTGAAGCTATTAATTTGACTGAGTATACAAATGTGACTGAAAAATGTGTTCATCAAATTACGCAACTACAGTTTTGTTCGCACTGCTCAAACGAGACGACAGTGTTGCCATGCAAAGGGTTATGCCTATACACAATGAGAAGGTGTCTAGCACCTCTGTCGATACTACACCACGACTGGAAGCAGCTTATGATGGCAATCATTCGACTAGATGGGGGACAGAGTCAACATTACAACATTGAGGTCATTCTACAAAAGCTGGACTTCCAGATTGATCTTTCAGTATCCCAGGCAACCAGGACTGCTGATACCATTTACAGCAGTGTAAGTTTTTAAGACTTGGGAAAAATGTTTACCATTTGAGCTATTGCCATCCACTGTGTTGCCATCACTTTGTATCTGAATGTTGTTCCTTGACCCTTTAAAAATATAAGACATAAAAAAAGGGGGTCCTGGTGATCTGCATTTTCAGAAAATAAACTCATCCACCCAGAATCCTTTTCAAATAAAATGCTTTATAGATGGGGCTATGTATTTTAAATTCCAGCTGAAATTAATAGTCAATTCGACATACAACTTTGACAAATGCTTATTTCTTATATCATTGCACTCTGAATTTCCACTGTCAATTCTTTCCTAGACACACTTAATTCTGCAATCAACAAAGGTAATTAGTTCAAAATCTTGTTAATTAGCCTTCCTGCAATAGCGACATGACGTGCTTCCTTGTGTTTCAGTAGTAAAGATTGAATTAGCCATATTTTTTTGATCATTTGTTCCACTGCAGCAGGTTTTTATAATTAAGTCATTTATTCTATAGGTTGCATGCAAAAAATGTCTTTTTTCAAGCACATGTGTGTTTAAATAGTAATTATCATTTTGCAATCTGGAAAGTTTTAACAGCAAGTGTTCCTTGTAAATGCATGTTTTTGTTTGTCATAGTCCTGTGGAAAATTTTGTCAAGAAATTGAGAAAATGCATGATATTGTTGATTTTCTTAAAAGAATAAGTTTTGGTTTAAGTTTTTTTGTGTGTTTCATTCTTGTCAGTGCCTGCTGATTTTGTCTTTGTTTTGATGCTCCATCTATGAAAGTTCTGTTTGTCCATCTGTCCATCCATCTGTTGTTTCATCAGTCAATTTGTTCGTCCATCATGTCTTTTGGACATATTTTGTTTGGTTTTAATTACAATGGAATTAATTGCCCCATTGGTATTTCTTTTCTCTTTTTGAAAATAAGAGTTATTGCCCTTTATTAGCTCACCTGACCCAAAGGGTCATGTGAGCTATTGTCATCACTTGGCGTCCGTCGTCCGTCCGTAAACTTTTTAAAACGTTAACTCCTCTGACACCATTCAACCCGTCCGATTTAACTATGGACTTTAGATTGTAGCGTAAAGTGAAGTGTGCAAACACAACAATGAAAATTTACGTCGTCATGAACAAAGCCAAACGTTAACAAAAACCACAAATCGTTACATTTGATTACATAAAACTACATTGATTGAATGAATGGGTTGTGCAAACATTAAATCTGATTGGATATTGATGAATAGTCCGCTGACGTTGGTTTTTCTTACTGTGACGTTTTGCGGTTTTTGTTACCGATTGGCTTGTTCATGACGACGTAAATTGTCATTGTTGTGTTTGCACGCTTCAATCGAAAGTCCATAGTTAAATCGGACGGGTTGTAAGTCCAATTGTAACCAAACTTGGTATGCTTGTTCATTAGCATTCGGTGCTTAGAACTGATGTGGGGATTTTTGATTGGTCGTAAAATATGGCCGCTGTGGCTAAAAATAGAATATAGGGGTAAATGGCAGTTTTTTGCAAATAACTCAAAAACGGTGACAGATTTTAAAATTTTGATAGGAACAAAAGTGATCAGCACCTGAAGATCTACCAGCTCTGAAATTTTGAAGAAAATCCAACGACCCATGTAGGAGTTATTGCCTATTTTGTGGATTTTTGGAAAATTTTGCACCTGTTTAGCTCAATATCTTGACAACTTTACGAGATATTCGAGAAATTTAAATTGCATATTGTTAAGCACATCAAGATCTACAAAATATGTAATAGGGTCAACGTTGTAGGACCTTTCCTTTGAGGAGTTATTGCCCTTAGAACGTCAAAATTGAGCTTTTAAAAAGCATTTCCTCATTACATTGAAAATGTTAACTCCCCTGACAGTTCAAGTCAAATTGGACCCAAACTTTGTATTGTTGTTTATTAGTATTAGGTGTATAGAACTGATGTGGGGATACTTGATTGGTTGTAAAACATGGCCGCTGTGGCAAAAAAATAGAACATTGGGTTAAACTGCATTTTTTTGCTAATAACTCAAAAACGATGACAGATTTTTGAATTTTAATTTTTTGAATTTTAATTGAGATAAAAGTGATCAGCACCTTAAGATCCACCATATTGTCAGATGACCCCCTTATTAAACTTATGACCCTTTCAATGTCAAATAGATTTTGCCTAATAGCCTTTACTCCAGGCACATATGTCAGGTGAGCGATTCGGGCCCCTGGGAGCCTCTTGTTGATAGGAACCTTTGTTTTTAGTTATGAATATGATTACATGAGGATCTAATTTTCTGATTTTTGTTGGAGTTATTCCCCATTATACTGATTGATGGAAAGACATGCACAATTGGTTAAGAAGTACAAATTCCGTTGATCATTTAGTTAGATGAAGATCAAATTGCTTTCAATTTGTAAGACATTTGACAGTTTGATAGAACAATTCATCATTCTGTGACTTTCAAAAGAGTTTTTCTTGTTCATTCCAAAAGATGTGCTGCAGTTTTGATCAAAAACAATTGATGGAAACACAGAAAAACAGTTACAACTTTGACATTTGAAAGATGGTTTTCATATATTATCTCATCAAACTGTATTTAGTGGGTGATTTTTTATCGTTTGATTGAGCAATTATTCTGCCTTTGGTTTCAACTTTCAGGTTGAGGTAGTTGATTATTTTTCATAGTCTTTTGCACACTGTACTGATTTATAAATTACGTTCCAAACTAACTGAAGGGATTTGTAGGCAGATGGCTTTTTAATTTAAACTTTCTTGATGCAACTGTTGTCTAGATTGGTGAAATACTTCTATTGAAAAGTTGGCTCCAGATTCATGTTTGCAAGAATTTAAGTTTATTTGAGGTTTTCAATTGTAAAAAATAGTGTGGCTTGTTTTCTGTATGTTTGTTTATCTAGAATAAACTTTGTAGGAATGTAGGTTTTTCATACAAAATGCTTTAAATTCGTAAATAAATATTTATCCACGTGGAGAGGGGTCTTTAATTTCAGTTTCTTGTCCTGCTGTTCAAAATCTTTTTAGTAATCATGTTGAAAGCCAGTTTTTAGCCGATATTTAAATTGTATTAGAGGGTGCTTAAAGCACATTGTGTTTTGTTTGCTTTCTTACAAAGAGCCGTCTTCATTATTAGGGCTCGTATCAGATACCTTGACGCAAACGAATTATAAATAAAATAGGTATTCAATTCATTAGATAGGTTTGAAAAAGGTCATTTTACTTGACTAGACTGGCAATGGAAAAATTTAGTCAATATCCCAAAAAGAAGTGTGTTAAACCATTGGAATCTACAAACATTTTTAATCTTTTTGGAACTCACAGTTTCGAAATGAATTACACTTTTTATTTGTGTTATCCCAAGTGAAATATTCTTATCTTCAGACTTTCATTAAAAACTTTAAGATCAAGAATTTTATTTTGTCAAGTGACTCATTTTTAAGTAAATTGTTCCGAAGCCCACATACATTTTTATCTAGATAAAACCTTTTGGCATACCATTGTGTAATAATTTAGAGATTTTAAATCCATTTATGGTCTAAAATAAGTAACTTTGTTTTAAGTAGTGTTATAATAAATAAACCTCAGGAGCAAAGGATAGTTAAGTCAATATTTTACGGGGAAGAACTTACACAGATACCTCTTGATTTGCTTAACATTGTACAATATATAGGGCAAATTATTTGAAAAAAAAAACTGCATGTAAAAGATCCCTTTGTGGACCCCCGAATAGTGCACCACATTGCAGTCACCATAGGTTAAGGGTTCCAGATTGTGCAAAATTTTTGCGGAAGGGTTTCCTCACTTTCTGGGTGCATTGGCCTTTTGTGCTTTGAGGGTACATTAGCCTGTCTTGTGAGTTGGTTCATTTTTCTTCTGGTTTGTGGTCGTATTTTGGTCCTTTTAGCATGACATAATTAAGGGTGCTGTGTCCTGGATGGGTCTACACAATTCAATTTGTTTTTATCTTGTCCTGGTTATGACTGAAATATTGTTGAGTGGACATAAAACAAACAACAAACAAGTAAGTTTATAAGTTAGAGAAATACTGCTTTGAATTTCAAGTGTTGATATAAAGTTAACCAGTGAGAGGAGAAAAGGATAGCAATCTCAATATTTTGATAATATCATAATTTATAGAAAACAGAAATCTCTTTGAATTTTGTTTCACATTTTGCAGTGCACAACTTAAAATATAGAACATAGCCAATGAAAGGAAATAAAGGTTCAAATGTGTCTTAAAATTGGATAAAACACTTATTTGTGTGATGAAATACAATTTTTTTACAAAAAAGAAATGAAATAAAATTATTTTATATAATTTGTTAATGAAGACATACATGGAAAGATGCATCTTTAAATTTTTTTCTCACAATAATGCAATGATCAATGCAGAAAGCATAAGGAGTAGAAATAAGGATGTACTTTAAATATGGTGCAAATGTACATCCATGTACATTATAGATTTTGTCTGCAAGCTGAAAATGTCATCTAAAAATTAGTCATAATGTCCTGCCCTAGACATATTTATTGGTGTCGAAAGATGTTACCATCACAACTAATTAACACACTCTTTAACTGTTATTTTTTTTTTGCCGAAAAAATATCATTTATTACTTATGTGTTGAAATCAGGAACAGGTTAGAAGAGGGTGTCACTCGACAACTTGTTTTAACAAGTGAGATATTGATAAAGCAGGATAAACTTTGTGCATGTTTTTGATAATTTTGCTGATAGGATGGCATAAAATTAATAACTTTGCCACATTACTATTAGATTGATATCAAATGTGCCAAGAATTTCTCTTTATTATAAAGATGGTAGATCTTAATGAACTTGGCTAATGGAAAAACAAGTGTAGCTAAGTGTTTCATAACAAATATGTAGCCAAGTTTGGTGTCCTTAACATATAATATAATGTTATGGCTAGGGAAAGGTTCCATGTTAAGGCTAAAGAAACTTGCCTACCCAATCTACAATGTTCAGCATCAAGGCTGTCGTCCACACCCCTAAGTATTATCACTGACATTCTTCTGCAGTCTACATGTATCTCCAGATTTTGTTGCAGGGGGTAAAAGGGGTGTGTTTTTTGAAAAAAAATACTAAAAATTCTTAGGGATTTGGTCTTTTTTTCTGCAACCCCTGTTCTTTCCTAAATATTCTCAAAAGTTCTGTGTAATTGCACCACCTTCCAGAAAAGTCTGCCTAAAGGCCTGAACATGTTAAGATAAAGGACATTTGAAGAGAAAGTCTCTTCAAAAAGTATCATTAGTTGACATGTAATGTAACTGTAATGATCAAATTTTGAGTTTTTTTTTACTTTTTTTGTTCCTGTTTATCATTAGCATGTTATTTTCACCTGAGAAACAGCTATTCTATCCATGACATGCATGATTTTCAAAAGTTATATCTTGAAATGTTTACTTCTAATAAATTTCTCAAGACAATATATAACCTTATATGTTTTAGAATGCGTTACTAATAAGTTATCCTTTCCATACCATGTATTATATTTTGTTTTCTCTCTTTATCATTTCAGGCCAAGTCACTTTGTCATTTGCCAACTCCAGTACCAGGTACCAAAGTACCACTACAGACAGCAGCCAGTGAGCTCCATGCACAGCTTAAAAGTAGAAACAAGCGTGCCCTCAATGGTGACCTCTATGATCAGATGATCCAGGTTAAAGAACACCTATTGATTTCCATGAACATGTTTGATTCCCTGTCTGAAGATATTTGTGAACAAGAGATCATATACGACCAGAACCTGGAGAGTTCTAAATGTTGGAATGGAACCACAGTGGCTAAGTATGTGGAATTATGTATTTTTGGCTGTATTTCACAGCGTGAAAAATCCTGGTTATAAAATGGTGAATGTCAGGCCGCATGCAGGTGGGGAAGAAATTTTCGTAACAGTTTTTCAGCAAATAACTTGATATTTGGTATACAGCATCAGGGTGGGGTCCCATAAAGATTGATTTGATTTCAGGTCTGTCGTTCTCCTTCTCCCTGTAAAACAAAATCCTGCCATTTTTGACTCTGACAGATTTTTAGTACTAATAGTAGTAAAATTTAAAGTCCCCTCTCCCATTTTACTCATTTATAATCAAGGAAAAACAGAGTTGGCTTAAGTCAAGATGTAGGTGCTGGGGCATTCATGTCCCATGACCACATTCCTCCATTTTTAAAATATTTTTAACTTATTTTACAAGTTCATATGGATAAGAATCAATGATCTTCTTGTGAAATTAAGTAACCTGTGTATAATTTCATACAGGGCTTTGAATTACAGTTTTTAAAGTGGATTGAAAATATTTTGTTGGGAGGTTAAAGTGTTCATTTTAAAGTATTATTTATTATATAACAACATTTATCAAACATGCATCTTCAATTTATGAAACTCATGAATCATATTTTTTTTAAATTTTTTTTTGTGTCTAGAGAAATAGCTAGCATTTTATGTGTTGTAAGATTGAAATCAAAAATTTGCTTTTCCAAAATGCAGTCATTGTATAAACCCTATCAACCAAGTGAATTCCAGCTATTTTTGCATGACATGAGTCTAATTTTTATGGGTCTGAGAAAAATTGTTTGCCCCTCCTTTGAAAGATAACTTGGCAGTTTGTTTGACTGGTATATCTATACCTGCTAATTTCAATGTTTTTGTAACAGAACCAATTCAAATATTTCATGATTTTTGAAAGACATTATCAGATCATTTCAAGATTACCAGTTTATTTTTCAAAGATAGTGGTTTTATTTTTTATATTTATTGAATAAGTAAGTCTAAGTATTAACAAATGGAACTACTCGTAAGAAAATTCATGGCCTTAGCTTTTCAGTTCCAATATGGGGTTTACCATGTATTTTTACAATACAAGCGTTTGTACTCACAGAATATACAAGTCTTCTTATTAACTAAGTCATATTTGTGGGGCTCCCGCAGGGTACCCCCCTCAGGTCGCAAGGTCGCTTTTAAAAGGCATATTTTGGCGGAGGTCGCAGGTCGTTTTTTGGCATAGGTCGATTTTATGAAGTGTAGGTCGGAAGTCGCCCTTAAAAAGCCCTCAGGTCACAGGTTGTTTTTAACCCTGCGGGAGCCACATTTGTCATTGGAACATAAAAGATGAAAAGGTACCAATGGGGCATCGATTGAAGCGAATGTTAAAAGTCCAAATGGCCAAAGACAAAACTGGTTAATATGAACCAGATCATCACGAAGAAACAGACAACACAAAACACAAAAATACAAAAACAACTGAATAGCAATCAACAACATGAACTCAAGTTGTAACTTAACATAAATAGGAATGGAATTACTGTAATTCTACTCTCAGCAAAAAGCAATTTTGTCATGGTTACTTGTTAAAACTTTTAGGACAGCACAGGTTTAATATAGCTAATCAAAATTGGCCCATGCCATGATATGTGTGCATGCAAAGTTTCATTAGGTACCTGTCTCAGACATTAAAAAAAACTCCATACTTTCCAAATCCATCTAAGCTTCAAACAATTCAGGACACCATTACTGTGATATGACGGCTCTGGCTTACAAACTTCCGACATTTGTAAAATCAATTGCAGTTAAAGCACTCTTAGTGATTCAACCTATATTTAAGAGAACAATAAGGTGCATGACACTTGAGTTTGAAAAATTAAGAAAAGAAGAACTTTTTGCCAAAAATCTGCAACATAACAAAAACGTCTGTTTAAGTTTAATAATTTGAAAGTATTTCAGCTTGCCAGGAAACTGCAGGATCACAAGATAATAAGTACCCATTAATAGTGTTATGTGCATTTAGAAAGTTAACTGGTGCAATATGGTGTTGATGTAATTGATGCATGTATCTTTTAAATAGTTTGATACCAAAAGTCAATGGCTTTTTTAAGTTTGAAATTCTTGAGGATGATGTCTGCTATATTTGTTATTTCATATATACAATGTATTTTGTTTCTCCTTGAAACTTGAAAAAGGTTTTTCGAATATTATAGCACACCAATATTATTTAGTTCACATTTCCTTTCCTGTGTGTCTTTACTTTTCTTGTGTAAAGCATCGATCTGCAATCAGGTGCAGATTTAGAGAGGGCGCGAAGGGCATCCGGCCTAAATCTGGCAATTATGTTTATTTGCATAAAATCAAAGTGAAAAAACACTAAAAAAATTAAGCAACTCCTTTTTGCTTGGTGAACATTTTTTTTGCCCCCTACCCAACCTAAAATCCTGGATCCGCCACTGTATGGCCGGACCAAAAATGGAAATGGGACGTAAAGAAGTTTCTCCTGTCTGTTTTACATTGGTTTTTATACGACCGCAAAAAATTTGCGGACGTATTATGGTATGATGCTGTCGTTGTCGTCGTCGTCGTTGTCGTCGTCGTCGTCGTCGTTGTCGTCGTTGTCGGTGTCTGTTAACTTTTTAGTGTTTCCACAATAACTTTAGTTCCAGTTATCCGATTGCTATGAAACTTTACAATGATGTTCCTTACCATAAAAGGATGCATGTGATTGATTTTGGGGGTCCCCCCATTTTTCGTTTAGAAATTAGGGGCCAAAAAAGGGCCAGAAATACTACTTTTTTGTTTGTTTCCACAATAACTTTAGTTCTAGTTATCCAATTGGTATGAAATTTGACAGTGATGTTCCTTACCATACAAGGATGAATGGGATTGATTTTGGGGGTCCCCCCTTTTTTTGTTTCGAAATTAGGGGCCCAAAAGGGGGAAAAAATTCAAATATTTTACTTGTTTCCACCATAACTTTGGTCCTAGTTGGCCTATTGCTGTGAAATTTGTCAAGAATGTGTCTTACAATAAAATAATGAACCTGATGAATTTTTGTGCCCCCCTTTTTCTCCGTTGTGTAATTAGGGGCCAAAAGGGGCCAAAATAAAAACTTTTTTATTTGTGGTCCGATTTCGAAATTTTTTTTTACATGTTTGTTCTTGTCAAATAGCGGATACAAAATTAAGAATGAATTTTTGCGACCCCCCCTTTTTCCCCCTATTACGTAATTAGGGGCCAAATGGGGCTAAAATCGAAACTTTTTTATTTGTGGTCCGATTTTGAAATTTTTTTTTGCAAGTTTATTTTTGTCAAGTAGCGAATCCAAATTTGAGAATTTATTTTTGCGACCCCCACCCCTTTTTCACCTGTTACGTAATAAGGGGCCAAAAGGGGCCGAAATTGAATCTTTTTTATTTCTGGTCCGATTTTGAAAATTTTTTTTACATGTTTGTTCTTGTCAAATAGTGGATACAAAATTAAGAATTAATTTTTGCGACCCCCCCCTTTTTCCTCTTATTTCGCAAATAGGGGCCAAATGGGGCCGAAATTGAAACTTTTTTATTTCTGGTCCGATTTTGAAATTTTTTTTTGCATGTTCGTTCTTGTCAAATAGCGAATACAAAATTAAGAATTAATTTTTGCGACCCCCCCTTTTTCCCCCTATTACGTAATTAGGGGCCAAATGGGGCTTTTTTATTTGTGGTCCGATTTTGAAAAATTTTTTTGCAAATTTATTCTTGTCAGGTAGCGATTCTAAATTTAAGAATAAATTTTTGGGGCTGTAATCATAATTTTAAAAAAAATTCTGGTTCGATTTTAATTTTTTCCCCAAACATTATTCTTTTAAAGAGTAGAATACAACATTCAAAATTTATATTTTTAGCCCCTGGGTTGAAAGTCCATCAGAGAAGCATGTGTCAAAAACCTTTGTCAGTCCACCATGGGCTGCATGTGTCCAGAACAATAGACTATCCATATTAGGCCTAAAACGTACAGGGTTCAACATGTTGCGGTCGTATCATGCTGCGCTCGGCGAAGCTTTTTATTAGTAAGGCCATAAGATCCATGCCTTGAGGAATTATATGCATTATGGGAGGGTTTTCCCATTAGCTCATGAACAATGTTTCCAAATCCAATACCTTGTGTCTTATTGCCTAATGTCTTATTGCCTAATGTCTTATTGCCTTGTCTTATTGCCTAATGTCTTATTGCCTTGTCTTATTGCCTAATGTCTTATTGCCTTGTCTTATTGTCTTGTCTTATTGCCTAATGTCTTATTGCCTAATGTCTTATTGCCTAATGTCTTATTGCCTAATGTCTTATTGCCTTGTCTTGTTGCCTAATGTCTTATTGCCTTGTCTTATTGCCTAATGTCTTATTGCCTAATGTCTTATTGCCTAATGACTTATTGCCTAATGTCTTATTGCCTAATGTCTTATTGCCTTGTCTTGTTGCCTAATGTCTTATTGCCTTGTCTTATTGCCTAATGTCTTATTGCCTTGTCTTATTGCCTAATGTCTTATTGCCTAATGTCTTATTGCCTTGTCTTGCTGCAGGTTTACATCAAATGTTGAGGACAAGGGTGCCTTTACTTCTTCAGAAATGGAGGTGGACCCACGCTTAAGAATGATGAAAGAGAAATTATCGATGACAAAAAGTGTAAGTCTTAATTGGATTCAGTGCCTTTAAAATGAGAAGACTTATTGATAAAAAAAGTAAAAGTTGCAGTGCCTTTTAAATATGTTGTAATTAGCATGCTTTTCTTTAGCAGGTATGTTATTTACAGCTTTAATGCAGATGCTTAATTAGCACTTTTAAGATCGTTAATGGGATATTTTTTCTATGAAATCAAAGTTCATCATACTACTTTTTCACACCCTTTTGTTTTCTTTTTAAAAATATTTGAGATCTCTTCAGTGCATTTTTAAATGGAACTTAGATATTTTGTATGCAGTCAGATTTTGAAGCAATATTTCAATTTTAACTTGAATTTGCTATGAAAGTATTAAAGTATTTATTTTTTGTTCAGTACCAACTGCTATGATTTTTGTGGCTCTTTCTTCCGAAAATTTGGTTCCTAAGTAAAAAGAAACTTTCTCATGTTATGTACAGTACTGATGTAATGTCAAACTTACTAAGACATTATTGCCATGATTGACACAGAAATTTTACTTAAAATAGGATGATTTTACTCTAAAATTGCACAGCTATTTGATATCAAAAATGTTATGGCATTTTTAGATTTATCTTTGAGTACAAACAAACTGAATGAAATTTATAATTTTTGCTATAAAATATAAATAATTTCATGCACTATTACCAACCTATGGTTATAATGCAACAGTTGCGTAGCATCTTTCAGAAGTTTCACATAAAAAATTATAACAAGATTCACATTAAAAAACTTTTGATGTTGATGAATTACATCAGCTATAAAAAACATTAAACAAGTTTTCACTTTCTTACAACAGTGTGTTGTAATTTCAAACCAAAAAAGGGGGGTCATGTGTTTAAAATCTTGGTGTGAAATCTTTACCATGTAATACTGTTGATCTTTTCTTGTCGCAAACCTTTTGAAATTAGATTTTACGTTTGTTTAGGGGACGAAACAAGGTGACAGATTTCATTTGAATGTTTAATCATGTTTTAAAAATCAATTAAACAAGGAGTCGAGTATTAAATATATGATAAAGAGCTGGCAATATTTTACTAATAACTTCAGACGATAACGTTATGTAAAATTTTCATCCATATGGTTTGGTTACATCAGAAGACGGTGATCAAATACAATCTACCGTAATTTAACGACCAAGACTTGTTTGAAGAAGATAAAAATCAGGTTGTATATTTTCTCTTGCCCCTAAAGACTTTTTTTGGTGGTAACATTTCTATGACAATGTCAATAAAATTAAACCCACTTCATACGTTAATACGTTTGGGGGAAAAAAGGAGAAGAATGTATCAACAAGGGTGGAAATTGGGTCGTCGGCATGAAACTTAGAAGGTACTTTAATACGACCCCAGGGGCAAATACCTACTTTAGATATCGTTAAACTAAAGAACAACGGGAAAACATTAGGATTGAGAATTTTCATTTCACTGTCAAGGATCTCGCTGTGTAAATATGTTTATAATGTTCTGAAAGAAGAATGAAGTGAAATTAAAAGACCGGCAATTAAATGGCTTATCCAAATAATATTCTAATTTGAATAAGTCCATGTTAAAAAGTCTTGTACACTTTGAGATGTGTAGTAGAATTAATTTATCAAAGTGCTGTTTCATTCCCCTAAGTGTTTTTAACTTTTTAAAGGGGGTGGAGAGTTAGCACTGTTTCTTTCAAATCTATTCTTTGTTTCGTTTTCTGTTGTCAACACTTTAACACATAAACATTTTGTAAAAATTATCTAAGAAATCTTAAGATTAGACTGTGGGAGCAATGACAGAGTCAAATTTTTTTCAAAAGATTAGGGTTGGTCCAGTAATTGTCTTTTGTAAATGAAAGGGAGAGAGTTCCAAGTCAAAATTGCCAAAACAACATAATTTTCCACTAAAAGAATGGGTTTCTTCTTCAGTCCTCCTCTCTTTGGATCTGCCAAGGGTAAAGTTATAAAAAATATCAATTTTTGATATCACTTTTATTTCGCCCATTTTAACCATTTTATACTTTACAATAATGTTTAGAATGATATTTAAAATCTCTTTTAATGTAAAAAGAGAATTAGCATAAACAAATTAACTATAACTGTATTGAAGAAAAAGAAAATGTTTTCAAACTCAGACAAAAGCTTATTTTATAGGATGAATAGCATAAGTGACTAATTTTCAATATTGATATATTTTCTTCTGATTTTTCATATAATGAAGTCAATTAGAGGAAATTATGATATAATATTTCATTGATTTTATTTGTTAAATTGACAAAAATATAGGTTTGTGTTTTTTTTGGTCTTTGTTTTCATATTGTTTGCGATGATATGGATAGGTGTTACATGGTTTGTACATTAAAATTATTTTAGCGATAAAAAGATTTCATTGAAAATTTTTGGAAGTTTGGAACTAATTGAAAAAAGTTGATACTGATAGCTTTACAACCTCATTGTAGAGTCAGATATGTTTTGAGTTATAAATATTTTGAAAATGTATTAAAAAAACCATTTTTTCTTAAAACAGAGATTTTTCGCTCCTTCAAAATTTTATTTCATGTTCATCTATTGTCTAAAATTTACAAATTGGTGTTTTAAGCCTATTGTCTGTACCATACTAAGTTTAAGATCCAGGAGGGGTATTCTGGCGGTGTTGTAACCCCCCTTTTCTTTCAAAATTTTGGTTATTTTGGAGAGAATTTTGACAAATTTGTCTGAAACCCACTTTCCTTCTCAAGGGTTGGTGGTGGAATCCCTGCCCCGTTTAAAAAAAAAAATTGTGGATCCATTCCTTAACTAAAACATGTTCAGACAAATAAATGTTCCAAACTACCTAAAACTTTATTTTTCAGATTTTATTTTCTTTGTCCAAATATGAATAAAAGACATAAATTATTTATGATTTCCAATAAATTGGATCTACTGATCCTAAGTCTCAACAAGTACTTTAAAATGGATATATATTTACTTATCAAAATTTGAAATTACAATAATATTTTCCTGACCTGATTCGAAGATAAGCTTGATAGAATTGTTATACCCCCACTCGTAAGAGAGGGGGCTATATTGCAATCACCTTGTCCGTCCGTCCGTCTGTCCGTCTGTCCGTCCGGTTCAATTTCTCTGCTTCTACTGGATGGATTGGTTTCAAATTTGGTACACAGCTTCAGCATGATGAGTTATACTATGCCTACCCTTTCCAGGTCAGTCCATCATCTACTTCCTGTTTTCCAAGCCGACTTAGACTTTTTTAGGGGAAAAAAAATTGAAATGTGAAATTTTTCGTAACAGATTTCTCGGCTTCTACTGGATAGATTGGTTTCAAATTTGGTACACAGCTTCAGCATGATGAGTTATACCGTGCCTCCCCTTTCCAGGTTCGTCCATCATCTACTTCCTGTTTTGCGAGCGGACTTAGACTTTTTAGGGTAAAAAATTTGAAAAGTGAAATTTTTCGTAACAGATTTCATGGCTTCTACTGGATGGATTGGTTTCAAATTTGGTACACAGCTTCAGCATGATTAGTTATACCGTGCCTCCCCTTTCCAGGTCAGTCCATCATCTACTTCCT
Source organism: Arcuatula senhousia (assembly GCA_963971305.1). Taxonomy (NCBI): domain Eukaryota; kingdom Metazoa; phylum Mollusca; class Bivalvia; order Mytilida; family Mytilidae; genus Arcuatula; species Arcuatula senhousia. The sequence continues at coordinate 29,240,545 of OZ020304.1, forward strand.
GTTTTCTGAGCTGACTTAGACTTTTTATGGGTCAAATAAGACAATTTTTCGTAACAGATTTCTCGGCTTCTAGAGAAGGGATTGATTTTAAATTTGGTATACAGCTTTAGCATGATGAGTTGTATCGTGCCTCCCCTTTCCAGGTCAGTCGGTCATCTACTTCCTGTTTTCTGAATGGCCGAGTGGGGGTATGCTTAGCACGACTTAGTGCAACCCCTTGTTAACTTAGGAACAAATATGAATTGTTGTACTACGGTTTTAAGACAGGACAAATCTTTTACACAGCTTGTACAATAGACGAATTTTATAAATCGTATGTTTTTATGCGTTAAGATGACACAAACTATGATTTAGGTCGTCATTCAGAAGATACGAAGACAGAGGGTTTATGTCAGGATAAAATATAAAGATTCTCAACTCTTCATAATGTTCGCTTATTGACTTTCTTGAGTTGTCTGTGTAAAAATATATAAAAGTTGTCATTTATCAACATGAGGGCTTTGAGTTAAAGTCAACACCCTTTCTGTTTGGGTAAATTTGAAACCATTGAAATTTTTTGTAAAAGCTTTTACGGTAAAGATGAATAAGTCGATTTTGAGTAATTGCAAGCTTCATAGCAAGCAATATATATCTACTTTAAAAGATAGCTTCTTGGTACTCATAAATTTTCTTATAATAAGAATATTCAATCTGAACTAATCATCTTTTACTTTCACACTTTCACAATTTTAGAGACCAAATTTTAATCTCGGACACAAATCGTGTCCAACTTTTAATCATATTTTATTTCCTTTAAACTGTCATTCACTGGAAAACATTTTTAAGTTTCAAGAAGTTGAGATTTTAATGATAATTTATTGAATTTTAATTGGTTCATTGTTTTTATAAAAATGAATAAAAATATGAAAATTAAACTGTAAAGTTCCCACCGTTAGTATTCATGTATAAATTGTATGGAGTGAAAATTGAACTTTATTTTTCGTAAGTTATGTACACCACAATGAAAAGTCTTGCTTTTAGCATAATGCTATTAGTTCTCTTATGGAATGGAACAACAGGAGATTTTTTTAAAGATGTAAAAAGAAAAAATAATGTAAGTAAACACAAAAGGGCCTTTTGTATATTGTTATAGACATTGCAGTCAAAATTAATTTTCTGCAAACTTAAGGATGTACGCTACAATTATTGAAAATAACTAGGTTTCAAATTTAATGCCTTACAGGTAAATTAAAGTATGTTTGAAATAAACAAATTCAAGATAATTATGTCTCCCCCCACTTTTGTTGGGAGACATATTGTTTTTGTTGTGTCCGTCTGTCCGTACGTCCGTCTGTCCGTCACAAAGTTTGTCAGCGCATCTCCTCTGATACTACTGAACCAAATTCAACGAAACTTGGTATATAGGAAGGACACCATATGTAGTTGTGCATGTTACCAGGAAATTTTTATCCTCAAATTTTTATGGGAGTTATGGCCCTTTGAACTTAGAAATTTGCTGAAAATCCTTATTTATTATCTTGTCAGTGCAACTCCTCTAAAACTACTAAACCGAATTCAATGAAACTTGGTACATAGGAAGGACAACATATATAGTTGTGCAAATCACAAGGAAATTTTGATCTTTAAATTTTTGTGGGAGTGATGGCCCTTTGAACTTAGAAATTTGCTGAAAATCCTCATTTATCATCTTGTCAGCGCAACTCCTCAGAAACTACTGAACCAAATTCAACGAAACTAGGTATGTAGGAAGGACACCATATGTAGTTGTGCATGTTACCAGGAAATTTTGATCTTCAAATTTTTGTGGGAGTTATGGCCCTTTGAACTTAGAACTTTTTTGGGAAACGGGGGGAGACATCGTTTTTGTAGACAAAAACAAACTTTAATTTACATTCAAACTTTAGCAGGAATCGTTTTTCTCTGACTTTTACATAGGTTTAAATTAGCAAAAGCACTGAATCAGCTGTTAAAAGCTTTGACAGAATAAATACATGAAAAAGGAATTGGTGAAACTTTGTTAGGTAACTACTTCTTAATAATATATTGAAAGCAATCACTCAATCAGATTAAAAGAAAAAAGGTGTTTTCAAACAAAAATCTTAACCCTATATTTATGGTAGACTCTGAAGATTCTGAAAAAAAGACAGAAATCCCAAAACTAGACAAGCAAGCATCGTTAAAGTACAAAACATGACTTTGTAGGAGTAGAACGATTGATTTTTCAAATCCCCCATGATAAATAATGAAGAGAATTTCTTAGAATTGATGATTTAACTTGGCAACCTTTATCATATATTATTTTTTCTTATAATTCAAAGTGATAATTCATATTGATTACAGTACTGGAACATGTATATGAAGGGATATAATTTTACATTGTATGTCTACTAAAGAATTTTTTTCCATTGAAAAATACAAAAAGAATTGTTTGCTATAGACTTGCCATACGTGTATCAAAATGAAACAATTGTCCAAAATGTTAATTAAAGAATTCAGATTTTCTCCTTGAGAGGTTACTCCTTATAATATGCCTATACAGCATAACCATATTACCCGATTAATTCATACCCTTTTGGCATTTGTATTATAAAACTCTCAAGATGATGATGTTTAAAAGTTTTTATGATTTCTGTCTTGTAAGACTTTCACCAGTATTAACACGTTAAATGACTTTTACGGACTTGGACGTTTTAGACTTATTTAAGCGGGACATTTTAGACTTATTTGAGCGGATTGCTGTATATGACACAATGGTTAATGTTAAATCAATAGAAGATAAATAGCTTTCTCCAGATGTTATGTAATACCGTACAAGGACATGTCTATTATTTGTGACTTAAGTCCTCAGTATCAATGAGATTCTTGCACATGACAACACAGTCGTGTGGGTGTTACAATAGTATGGCCTGCTTCTTTTATAAGATAGCGGCTTTGTGCCTCATTTTTGATTCCGTTAATCCATATCATTTAATATTTACTTTGGCTTTTCAAAAAGAAAAAGATAAAGGGCTTAAGTTGTACTTTAGGAGAGAAAAGAAAAGGGGAGTGTTGTTCAAGTTGGGTTTATAACAATTTATGTCATTGATGTTGACGGGACGAAAAGATAGATTTTCTCTTTCTCTTTTTAAACATTGATTTTCATTATGTAAAGTAGATAATAGCTGATATGTTGCCTGCTGTTTTTTGTTTTATTTATCATGCAATCTATCTTTTTAAGGTTTTTTTTTATAGAACATGAATGAATGTGTTTGGAAAATTGATATATGGATTGACCTGAAATTCTCCATGTTTGAAATATGAATTGAAATGGAAAACAATTGATTTTGACTGATCATATAATTTAAAAAAATTCTTTGATCTTCTTTGTTTCCTGATTAATATTGATCATTAAAATGTTAAAGTCTGCATATTTTTGCAAAAATTTAGAATGATTTAAAGTTTGAAATCCTATTATTTCAAAACGCAAAAGACATGAAAGGATAGGATGTTATTTATGATGAAGTTATTAATGAATTAATGATCGTTTATATTCAGATCAAATATTATGACAAAACAACAACACTTGCACAAATCACTTCTTTCTGACTAGTTTACATAAATTATTAAAGATTTATCATACATTTGGGGTCTCAAGTACCAAAATATTTCAATAAAGATGATGTTTTTTTAAGTATCCTTCAAAAACATGATTCTGACTGAATACAGTTTAAGCCTGATGCTAAGCAATCTTTGGCATTTTAGTTGGCCATTTTTCTTTGCTAGTCAAAAGTTTATTAAAACAATTGTCAAACTCCAGGTCTCAAACAATTTACAACTTTGTCTGATTTTCCTCCTTAGTTTCATCTGAAACTAAGGCAAAAGACAAAAAAAAAAAAATGAGTATGAATATATTGAAAACCATTAATTTCACTACATTCAAGGGTTTTCAAAAACAACCAAGCCACACCTCATTTTGACATATTTCATATTTATTTTGTAGACCCTCGAAGCAGAACAGCAGGCATACAAAGATTCAATGATGTCCGACACAACTATAACCAGATATGGTAGTGGTAATTTTGGAGGTAACTATGACATCATCACTGATGACGAGGATTTAGATGGATCCGGTAGCGGAAGTGGTGATGGAAGTGGTGACAAATCTGACCCAACTGTCAACTACAATGTTCCAACTAGTAAGAACCTCTGTTTTAATACCCGGATCGCGAGTTCCAAAATAGCCGCCATTTTACCTCGATTTTACTGGAAAACTTGTACCTACTCTGTGATAAATAAAACAGGAAAACCTTATCTTTTCTCTCCAATCCCTTGGAAATGTTTGTTTTTATATTTCTTTAATCATTTCAAATTGATGAACAAAATTTTTTATTCAATTTTCTTTCAAATTTTCCCAAAATAAATCGGTAAACATGTTGCTTCCATTGCTCCCAATGTTCTGACGTCAGATCTTACCTCAGTTGACCTTTGACATTTGGACATTCTAATATCCGGAATGTTCTGGAATGGATTAACTCTCGATTGGTCTATTCTTTGATAATAATGAAATCATGTAAATGTGTGTTTTTTTCTTCATAAAATTTTACAATTTAGTTAACTTTAATTTACTGTTCACTTTTTATCAAAGTATACAGAAATTTTTGTTTTTGTCTGTCTGTCTGTCCACCTCATAAGCACAATTCTTTGTACATGGCTTTAATTTTGTGCACCTTAAGAGGGTTCATGATATTTCCTGGAAACTTTCATTATGTGAAAATTTTATTCTTCTCTGCTTATCAGTAAGGGGGGATAATTTTACAGTTGGATTAAAGATTTAATGCCATTAAAAAATTCAAATAAAGCATGGGTTATCTAGAAATTCATAATAAGCTTGAATACAGTTCTTTGTCAATTACTCTGAAGTTGCAAGCAAACTGACATTTTTCATAAAAGAGGTTTTATGTTGAAATACATTTCTAATTTAATCTTTAATATCGGTACATAAAACAAAAGCCAACAATTGAGACAATGTTTCATTTGAATATTAATTTTCCTTTTTCAGCAATAAGAATTATTGCCCCAACAACAAGAAGGCCACCAGATAATGCTTCCTGTCAAGTGACAGTTTCCATAGTGATGGTTGTCGTAACTACAGTAGCAGCCATGTTGTTATGACAGTGACAACAGAAAGGTCAAGGTTGAAAGAATCATGTGATATTATATTTTGTTGTTATAGACACGTTTTATGTTTTACATATGATGTAATTATTTTTATAAAATGTGCCTTTTTGAAAAATAACCAAAAATCAAGACATAAAACAATTTATTCATACCACCATACATTAAGCCATGTTTTTCCTTAATAATACAATCAAACATTATGTTTCCTTTATTGCATTATTACATATTTACATGCCTAATAGTTTGTCACAACTGATAAATGTATCTGATAACATGATATTTAAAACCATGTTTTCAATATCTTACATTTAGATGAATTTCACTTTTAAATGAATGAAAGAAACATAAGTTCATAGCAGAAATTTTATGAATGAATTTGCAGTGTTTTCTGGTTGAAAAGAAAAGATTCTGACAAAAAGTCTAGTCATTAACAGCATTTAAAGGGTCATTTTGTTTGTTTTTTGTTTTTGTTTTTTTTCAAAGTAGAAGATCATGCTAGGCTACATTGTATTTTTTCTCCATTTTCTAAAATTTGACAAAAACAGGCATATTTCACAAGCATTTTGAAAAAAAAATCATTCGTTATCAGAGTAATATTCCCTTTAATAACAAAAATCTTTTCCTTTACAATACTGTTAATATTAATCATTTAACAGGAAACAGCATTAATTTTATTGAAATTTGGATTAAGTGAATGAATTTTTAGAACTTTGTTAATTTCAATGAAAATTTTAAAATCTCAATTTTCTTCCTGTTTGTCCATTCATAAAATTTCCATGAGTGAGGAAGGATTTAACTTGATAATTTTAAGTGTTGATATTGTGACAACTGTATAAAAGTAAGACTGTTTGTTTAATTTGAAAGTAATTAAACTATTTCCTGCTCTGACCACCGGAATTTAGCACTGAAGGAAGGCTTAAATGCTGTCACATAACATAATTTTAAAGTCAAACACCAGATACTAGACAAATCCCTGTCAAAGTAAAATGTTTAGTTAATCATTTCTATTATATCCCACTGTAGCAAGTCAACCAGATACAAGATCATGTGTCATGATTTTCTTGGAAAAAAAGCTAATAAATTAAATTAGATTATTTGTTTTGTTTCCTGAAATTTTATATTGAAATCCATTGTTCATAACTTTGAAAATTTAGTAATGACAAATTTTATGAATCAAGGGTCAATAACCTAGCATCAGATTTTCACTTTCAAGTGTCAAACATGCATTCAATTAAACCTCATTAATAATTGCATTTCCTGATTTGTTATTGTTTACGTAATAACAATAAGTTTTTATAAACATTATGTTATTTATCCCACATAGAATGTATTTGACACAGACTGGTACACTGAAGTGTTGGAACTTTATTGTTCATTCAGATTTTATGAATTTTTTTCTCAAGGAAGTTTTTATGAGGTAGTCTTTTGGACCATAGATAAATGATTTTATTATGGCCAGCTTTAAAAAGCCATTGTGTTGACCACCATAGGAATATACTGTCCCTCTTTTCAAGCATTAAAACTTTATATCACATCCCCCCTAAATGAAGACTGTGTTATTTAAGCATCTGAAAGTAAAAAAAAAATGATATACTAGTATGTGTTAAAGAACAATCAGGGTTGATAATTTTGAAAACAAAAATTTCATGCATTGAATTAATAAACTAATATAATTGCATTTTTTTATAGACAACTTACAAAAACTACACTGCATTTAAACAAAGTAAGTTCAAATAAATTTAAAGCAAAGAAGTATGTAAAATGCATTCTAACACAAATCTTTAGAATATCAAGGTGCATAGATTTGATTTTTTTGAAGCTGAAAAGCATTTATACAGTCTTTTAAAAATCAGGTGCCTACAAAATAAGCTTGATTGCATTTCTCCTTTTAATTACATATTTTTTTCATCTATGCATGTAAATATTCTTGTTGATTGTTTAGCTTGGCTTTTTTCCATTGTTACATTCAACCATTAATAAAAACCATGTGTATATAAATGTTCATTTAAGTCTTTCATAGTGATGTATATATTATGTATTTTTAGCTTGAGTTCTGTTATTTTTTTATAGGCCAAAGGTCATTGTAATGTATAAACTTGGTGCCAATTCTTTGTTATTGTTTTCATCTTCAATGATGTTTGTACATGTACTATTATTTGCATAATCAAGAAAAATAGGGTGTATATTTTGAGTTGTACTGTTTAGTCACGGTCCATAGGAGAAAAAAAGACGGTGAAATATTTTATTTTTGTATTCATTTTAAAGTTGATCATATTTCATGGAAAGAATTTTAAGTTTGTTTTATCTTTTTTTATTATTTTCTTTTATTGGGGGTTGGGTAGTAAATTTTCATCCTTGAGCTGTGTGAAAAAAAAAATCAGTTGTCTCCCCTTTTGAAAATTATCTCCCCTAAAAATATCTATTTGCTTGATCTTGTTAATACTGATGATAATTTTTAAACATGGTTTATAGCTTCTGCAAATCCTCCAAAATCCATTGTATATACATGTCATTGTATTAGATTGTTCTTGTTATTTGTTTACACGAAACCTAAATCCACCCTTTTATTACAGAAGTTTGCAAGTTTCTGAAATGAAAATGAAAGAAAATACAACATTTAGATTGAAAAGCATAATGAAATTTTTCTGAGATCTGATTGGTTTTCAGTAACTGAAATGATTTTTTTTCTTTTTTTTTTTTTTGGTAAATCAATAAAGTTCTTTGATTAGGATATTTGGACATGTGAGAAATAGTATAAAAATTGGTTTTGTCATGTTAAAGGTTCATTACAGCTCGTGTATAAATTTGTTATTAACACACTTAGTTGCCAAATTATTATTATGTGTTGTTTCATTTTTTTTTCAGATTTAAATCCTGTTTTATTTTTATTCTAAGTATCCACTAACATGTTTTTTATACGACCGCAAAAAATTTGCGGACGTATAATGGTATGATGCTGTCGTCGTCGTCGTCGTCGTCGTCGTTGTCGTCGTCGTCTGTTAACTTTAGTGTATACACGATAACTTTAGTTCTAGTTATCCAAATGCAATGAAATTTGACAATGATATTTCTTACCATTTAAGGATGGATGGGATTGATTTTGGGAGTCCCCCCTTTTTTTGTTTGGAAATTAAGGGCCAAAAGGGGCCAAAATTGTAACTTTTTTGTTTGTTCTTACAATAACTTTTTCAAAATCTTCTCCTCTGAAACTACTGAACAGAATTCAATGAAACTTGGTATGATTGATCATTAGGGTGTCCTGCACTACAGTAATGTTTCAATTTCTGATTCGTCAAAAAACATGGCCGCCGTGACTAAAAATAGACCAGGGGGGTCAGACTACTGTTTTTGGCTTGTAATTCAAAAAGTATAAGGGATAGATGAAATCTGATGCCACCCTACTGCTTCAGGATCAAAAGTTCTACAAAAGTCTCCATTTGGTCGAAGTTGTCAGAAGACCCCTTATAGGGGTTACGGCCCCTTAAAGGTGAAAAATAGCATTTTTTCATGTTTTTGCCCTATAGTATGAAAATTATTGCAGATAGCAAAAAGCTGTTGCTTGCTTAATTGTTCAGCTCATTTAGCTCTACAAAAAACTCCATACGGTCGAAGTTGTCAGATGACCCCTTATAGGGGCTACAGCCCTTAAAATAATGTTTTTTCATGTTTTTGGCCTAGGAAATGAAAACTATAGCAGGTAGAGAAAAGCTGTTGCTTGCTTAAATGTTCAGCTCATTTACACAATTAAGAATTAATTTTTGCGACCCCCCCCCCTTTTTCCCCTATTACGTAATTAGGGGCCAAATGGGGCCAAAATCGAAACTTTTTTATTTGTGGTCCGATTTAAAAAATTTTTTTTGCAAGTTTATTCTTGTCAGGTAGTGAATCCAAATTTGAGAATTAATTTTTGTGACCATCCCCTTTTTCACTTGTTTTGTAATTAGGGGCCAAAAGGGGCCGTAATCAAAACTTTTTTATTTCTGGTTTGTTTTTGAAATTTTTTTTGGCAAGTTTATTTTTGTCAAGTAGTGAATCCAAATTTGAGAAATTATTTTTGCAACCCCACCCCTTTTTCACCTGTTACATAATAAGGGGCCAAAAGGGGCCGAAATTGATTTTTTTTTAAATTCTTGTCCGATTTTGACAATTTTTTTGCAAGAGTAGAATACAAAATTGAAAATGTATATTTTTACCCCCTGGGTCGAAAGTCCCCCAGAGCAGCATGTGTCAAAAACCTTTGTCAGTCCACCATGGGCTGCATCTGTCCAGAGCAATAGACTATCCATATTTGGCCTAAAATGTACAGGGTTCAACATGTTGCGGTCGTATCATGCTGCGCTCGGCGAAGCTTTTTATTATTAAGTTGTGTATGACAAAAGAAATGAAATTCTTACCAATTCATTTTCATTGGTGCTCCATACAATGATTTTATTTTAACAAGGTATTATTTTCTTAAAATGCATTTCGAATTCTTAAAATTTTAATAAATCAACCTATGTTCTATTTAATAGTAAATATATTTTAGCATGTTGAAGACCTTGAAATTACAGCATTTTAGAAATAACATTGCCATGCCATTCACAAATCTGAAAATTCTGTCTTTACCCTTCAGTATTCTACAAATTAGGGTGCACTTGCAGAAATTGTTAGCTGAACATGCACCTTATTGCATTTGAAATGCATGGGAAAGCGAGCATGTTCATTACTGAAACAGCACCTAGATTTTTCTTTTGTAATTATTTTGTTCTTTTTAAAATCCATCATGCTTGTAATAGCAAAATAGTGCTTGTTTCCATTTATTCCATAAATATGTATATTTGTAATCAGTTTTATTGTTTAATCTTTGTATATGAATGTTTTATAGCTAGTTTATAAAGAGCTCTAAGCTCATATGTGTTTTCACTTTTCACATTCAATACATGTGATTGGGATTTTCGTCAAAATTTCAACCATAGTTGTAGATGTCACATATGAATAAAAAATGATAGACGTCTTCAAATTCAGTTACAGTGAAACGTTTCGTAACCAAACTCCTTTTGGACTGAAGATCTTGTTTGGAAAAGAGGTCTCCCGCAAGGTCAAAAACGACCTACAACCCAAAGGCTTTTTAGGGGCAATCTCCAGCCTCCATTGGTTAAAAGTGACCTTCCTTTAAAATTGACGGAAAGCAACCTTCAACTGTTTGACCTCATATTAAATTCACCATAAAATCAACCTCAAATCAATTTTTAAAGTGACCTTGTGGGAGCCCAGAATTGTATTGAAAATGAAAAGTGAAACTAGAATAGCCCCATGTAAAATATCTTTGAAAACTGGAAAAAAATTACAAACCCAATCACCTAGCAGATTTTATGATGTGACATCCCATTTTGAAGATATTTTACATGGGGGAGAATGTTGTATTTTTTGTGTATCTAATACATGTGTAACAAGAATTTCTGTGATTTTTTTGTGATTGTCCACATTCTGAATGGCTTAATAACAGCTGATCGTATTGTTTTAAAGTAAAATCTGTTAAATTTGTAGGTTAGATTCTTAGTGATTTTCATGTCAAATACCAGAGCTGTTTTTTTTTTGTAAAATGTAATACGTATTCGTTTTATTATTTGAAATCCAGTTTATTTTATTTCCTTTTTAATCCTCTGATTTTATAACATGTTAGTTAAATGTATGTTGAAAAAATATATATGTTTTAAGAAGTATTGTTTAAAATTTATTTTAGCTTGTTAAAAACTGAAATTTGAGAACAACAAACATTTCAATTCAAAGTAGATACAATCTAAAGGGATCACCTTTGCCTGTAATTTCATGATTTCTTTCAATTTTGACTCGAATTTTGTAAAAATTTGGACTTATGGAAACATCTTTGTTATTTTATTAACTTTCTCATTTCATTTTACTAAGGATTTATTATACTACAATGAAGTACTACTTCTAATCTTATGATTTTCATTAAAATTAAAAAATTCTATGCATATTGTTGTTTTGTCTTTGTTTTACAAAAGAAATTCCATGAAAAAAAAAATTGAACAAGAACAGAATTCCTTGTTGACTTGTTAAAACATGGAAAGAAGATAATGAAATGTGGAATAAATATATGCAGCATAACCTACAATATGAACGATAATTTAACAAGAACCGAATTCCTGGGTCCCTTGCTGAGTGGCAAAAATTCAATGTCAGCACACTCAACAGGAAGTAGACAGACCTGAAAACACATCCCACCATATAGGACTCCTACCTCTGCAAACCAAATATCAAAAGTCTATGAATAGTAATAGCTGTGAAATTTGTTGCAAAAAATTACCATTTTTGACCCTTAAAAAAATTCTCAGTTGGCTCGTTAAACAGGAAGTAGGGAAGTGACAAACCTGGAAATGTATCCAACCATATAAGAACCCCTACTTTAAGCGACGTACCAAATATCAAAAGCCTACGAGTAGTAAAAGCTGAGAAATCTGACATGAAAATTTTTCCATTTTTGACCCTTAAAAAATTCTGAGTGGGCTTGTTAAACATGAAGTAGGTAAGTGACAGACCTGGAAATGCATCCCATCATATGGGACCCCTACCTGTAGCTGCATACCAAATATCAAAAGCCTATACAACTAATAATTACTGAGAAATATGTGACACAAAAAAATGTGACACACGACCGGACACCAGCATTTCTATGTCCCATTTCCGCGTTTCGGCAAAAAATCCACAACAGAAAACAGCAAGCAGCCTTCAATGTGAGTAAATAAGTTACAGACCTGAAAATGGCCCCAACCATATGGGACCATTATGGCTTTTCTTCAAGCTTCATACCAAATTTTGAAAGCCTACGAGTAAAACTAGCTAAAAAATCTGTTACTAAAAGAAGTATGAGCAACTTCTGCACATCCTTGTGTCAGATGTCCAGCATTTCTATGTCCCTGCTCTGCATTAGGGCAGGACAATAAATTTGCACACCTCAGCAAATTAAAAATTCTTATTTGACTTAATGTGTGCATATGATACAGAACAACTGCATCCCATTCTGAAAATTAGGAATCCCAAAAGGTCGAAAAAGTGGTCTGGTTTGGTTACACAAGAAATAGGTAATGAAGGACCTGAAATTGAGTTCCACAATATGAGACCCCATGCTGTACACAAAATATCATAAGGCTGAGATTAGCAGTAAGTTGCTTAGAATCCTGTTACACCCATAAATACCCAACATTTTGTGAAATTGTTGCCAGTCCAAGTTATGTTTTGTTATTGATCTTGCAAATACTTTCTACCGACTTGCCACTGTAAAAATCTGTCAAAGTCAAAAATTGCCAGATATCGTTAAACAGGAAGTAGGTGAGCAACATACCTAAAATCGTATCCCACGGTATCCCTGATGCTGTATACCAAATATCAAGTGGCTGTGACTAGTAGTTGCTGAGAAAACTGTTTCGAAAATTTCTACCCCACCCGCCCGACATTCACCATTTTATAACCCGGATTTTTCACTCTGTGATATTCGGCCAAAAATTCTCAGTACTCGTTGTGTTCGAATACCTTCAAACAAACAAAAAGGTGTTAACAAATACTGAACTAGAATGATCAGCCTCAGAAGTCAGACCAAGTGGAAAATACATAAGACATACCAAATTACAATTGTCCTGAATTGGTACAGACATTTTAAAAGAAATGTTGGGTTAAACCAGGTTTTATGGCACCAATGAAATGATTCAATTGTTAGGTTTGTACTCATGACAAGAAAAAGATCTAAAGTAGAAAACAGTCAGCAGGTCATTATGATGCTTCAATATTAAATTTTAAAAATGTTTCGACCTGTTTTTCTTTTAGGCAGATATGGTGTGTGTGTGTTGTTGGTGTTTAACGCCCTTTTTCGATGAACATGGGCCACGTAGGGCGGACAGTTTTAATGGTGGAGGAAACCACCCACCTGGGGCAGGTTACTGACAAACCTTATCACTAGGCAGATATGGAGACTTTTGCATAACCTTCATATTTTTAGGCTATAAAGGGTCTTATTTCCCCTATTCCTTTTGAGGATCAGCACATTGTGTACTTACTATACACCAAATCTCATTGAAATGACTAGACAATAAACAAGTACTTTTAATTAATTTCTAAGTTCACAGGACCACAACTTCAGCAAAATTCCAGTGAATATGAAATTGTTCCAAGGTTTACCAGACCGAATCCTAAATTAAGAACTTTTCTCCTAAATGTGTAACTAAAATAGATCAAAATTTTTACCAGACCAAAAGAATTTTTACCAGACATTTCATTCGGTCCTGTGAATTTCATATTCACTGAAATTCCCTGATAACATGCACAACTTCATATGGTGTACTTCCTACATACCAAGATTCATTGAATACCAACAAGTAGTTTCATGGTCCACTCAATTTGAATTATTTTTTACTGATTTGGCCAATGTTAACCTTTTTTCTTAATTCTGTTTACCAGTTATGGTATATGTATACCTTTGGTCGTTGGTATGCAGTTGTATCATTACAGATCAGTTTTAAAAGCATTTCATCTGTATGCTCCTGCAATTGCTCTTTACTGAATGAGATTTTATACTGATTTGGCCTATGTTAAAATTTTTTCTTAGGTCTGTTTAACATGAAGCAGTTATGGCACACCATCGATATTTATTTAGTTCCACATAAAATGTTAGCCACAGGACAACACAAGACTGCCCAAATGATCCCAAGTTTGTATATTACTTTGTAATCATGTTTGATAAAGATGTCAAGCTTACTCCATCTTAAGTTCTGCAGCCTAAAAGTCTGACTTGAGGAAGAAATATCAAAGACTTAGGTTTTTAAACTATTATTTGCCTTAAAAGATTAAGAATCACTTGTTTAAATTGCATTTTAATTTCATTCATTATTTTGAAATAATTATACAATTGTCCAGGAAAAATAAAAATATTATTGATGAAAGTAAATATACATGTTTAAATCTGTACAATTAAAAATTTCTTTTATGTAGTTTCAAAAATATATTTATTCTTACAAAATGTATTTCAGCTATGATCTAAGTACAAAATCAAAAAATAATGAATGCAAATAATTCTATAATTGACCCATTTACTTCTAAAAATATATCTGGATTTCCCAAGTTTAACCTAATGGTAGCAATTTGTTCCATCAATGCAAAACATTCTTTTAAATTTATAAACCCCCTCCCTCAAAACTTAATCTCATAGCATCTATACAAAATATACAAAATTATGAATATATACATGATTGAACACATTTTCAAATAAGAACACATAATGGTTTAGGAAAAATATCTTCTTACATTAACATGATTTCAACAAAAAGGTTGTACAGAGAATTGAAAATTTTACATGTTATCTTCTTCCCAAAGTTAACAACTCTAATAATTTTTATATACGTGTCAAAAATTTAGGACAATGAATTTCAACTGTTGTTGTAGAAAAATGTTGTCCATGTGTTTTATAAGTCAAACTCTAGGTATATATCTGACTTGTACTTTTGATAGGTGGATGCTTAAGAAAAATCTTTTGCATAAAGTAAATAAAATAAACTTTGCTACATATTCTTACTTGTTTAAGTATAGTTTTTGTTGTTGATTTTTTTGGTTGAAACAGGATTTTACAGTCAACCCCAAATCTATAATCATGAAAAAAATATATATAATGGTTCCAAGCTCATTCCACTTTCACAGCATGTTTTTTTCCAGATTTCAATGTTCCTTGGTCCTCCATGTGCACAAAATTGATTACAGCCACTTCTTTGCCATCCCTTACACAAAAGTGATTTTAGTATGTGCTTGGTTGACCTGCCACACATTTAGTTCTTCATATTCTTCTATGCAAGCATCCACCTGATCAGGTTTGAATCCTTTAGACGTACACTGTTCCATGACATCCGAGATTTTGACAGTTCTTGCTCCTTTGATTGGAACCATTTCTCTGATCAAGCCAAATATTTGATCCACGACATTTTGTGTCCTAAAATAAAGAGACAAAAAATAAGATATATTGATGGATAAAATGAATTTTGGTGAGGTAAAGCACTTTTCAGGAGTGGACATTCTATGAACTCAATTACAAAAATCTTTTTCTTAAAATGTTTTATTTTTGGGGAAAACAAACATTCCATATTTTTCCCAGCTAATATTTAAAATGTTTGGTATTCTTGAACATACAATATTTGAATAAACAGAAAAACAAGAATTTAACCATACCAAGCCAATATTTTTCAGAAGAAAATATCATCATGAAGGCAAACAAGGTGATTGCAATATTGCCCCTCTCTTATGAGTAGGGGTATAATCTAAGAAATGTTATGACCTTTCATATGTTTAATGTCACTTAATATTTTCAGGTAGAAGTATTCTATTTCATTTTTGTTTCACTTATCTCATATGTTAACTGACTGGCAAATCACTTACAATTGCGATTGTTAGGGTTTAATACCTCTTTAGACACACTTGGGCAATATGGGGCGATAAGTTTGAATGGTAGAGGACACAGAGTATCCAGAAAATCCACTGATTATGCGCAGGTAACTGACAAACCTAAGGTGGTTAAGTCCCATTTTTGTAAATCACAAGCTGGACTCCAACACAACCTAAGAGGTGATCTGCTAGTGATCAATAGTGTGGTATTTAAACCAACGCCTGGCACCACTTAGCCACCCAGGCCCCAAGAATTAAGTTTGTTATGAGAATGCTCGAATCATGATCTATACACAAGCTTACCTGCTATGCATACTGTGTGATGTGTTCAGAGAGTCTTTGGACATTTCCATTAATCTCATGGCTTCATTGACATCCTCCTTCTCTACAACATCAGCCAACCGTAATCTAGCCTGTAAGAAATCAAACTTTGCAATATCATACAATAACAGTATACATTTTAAGACATTAATGAATGATTAAAATAAAACATGATTGAAACATGGAGCAACAATCGTATGTCCCTTCTATAGTTCTGTGAAAGTACTTAAATTCCTGGGCATGATTAGATTAAAAATCCATATTCATAATTTCAGGTCAAATATTCTGAATTGAAAGCTGCAATATTTCTTATTCATTGAAAATTCTATTTTGTGGTTTACCTTACTTTAACTGAAAGATCATTCCACCGTATGGGTGGGACCCCTACCTGAAGCTGTATCCCAAAAGCCTACAACTAATAGTTGCTGAGAACTGATCTGTTACTATTAAGTGTGTCAGGGACATTAAAATAAACTTTGAGTTACAAATTACGTGAGGAATATACCTATTTATAACTACCTAGAGGCAATTATAGAAATGCAAAAAGACACTTCACATGCTTTCACACATGTTTAACATGTATAGTTATACTTTAAAGCATGTGTAGACCTACCAGTGCAGTAGACAACCTAAGTACTGCTAGCAGTGTCCTAGCTGATGTAAATGTTGTGTCTTTACTGTTTCTAGCCTCTTTTCTCATCTCAACATAGGCCCCAGTGATATAATCTGCCAAGTTTTCTGGAACAACAGGCTGTTTCTTCTTACATAAGGCTATATATCTCCTACAATATAAGAACAAATTCATTTTTTATTTGTTAAAGGGATATCAAGACACTTTTTTTACTCTTTGGTAAAACAATATTTAAATGTTCAAGGATACAAGTTTGATAGTGTCAAAGTTGTGAGAGAAAAAAGTTCTTGCAATATAACTTCAACTGAATGTATAATGTGCAGAATTTTCTGGGATCATCTGAAGCCATTTCAAATGTATACAATTTGTGAACTTCGTTTGTAGCAATGCATAAAACCTCACTTTCATTTTTTATACACCATAGATACTTATAGAAACTACCCATCCCTGCACATGTGTACGAGTAATGTAAAATATTTATGTTTTTTAGTGGTTACCATAATGAATTTACACAAGGCAATCTGTATATAACTACGTATTGACCTCGTAAAAAGTCCATAATTGATAAATATTTATGTTTTTTTAGTGGTTACCATAATGAATATTCATAAGGCAAACTATAATTGATAAACATATATTGCATTCGAGTAACTTATACAAACCTCATTAGTTTCATATCAAGAGGTGTGAACTGTGTAGGAGGTTGTATGTTGTGTTGGTGAACGTATGTGATATGCTGAGCTAGTCTGAGATCGTTTTCTCTGTCCGCCTTATCCTGTATCAGCCACAAGACGTCAAATCTGGACAACAGGGCTGCTGGGAGCTGGATGTTCTGCTCCACTGACTTCTTAGGGTTGTATCTACCATAGGCAGGGTTGGCAGCAGCCAGAATGGACACTCTGGCATTCAGACTTGTCATAATTCCTGCCTAAGACAAGTAGGAAGAAAGATGATAATCATTTTCAAGATAGGTAATTAGCTGTTTTTTAGTCGAATTTTTCAGGTAAACAATTCTAAGATTACATGCTGCATTCAATAGATTCTATTTCCTACAAATAGTTACTTCTGTACTTTCAGACATTAAACAATGTTTAATATGATACAGGATGTTTGACATACACAAAGTTTCAAATTGGGACTGCTTTGCTTATTCAAGATCAACAGTCTCTAAATTAATAAATAAGATTTTTTTGTTAATTTTCATTCAAATGCATTAAATTTAAAGTATATGGTTTTTTTTATGCTCCATCTACAAAAGAAGCAGCATATTGTGTTCGTCCATCCCAAATTGCAAGATGGGGCATTATGACTTTTGGACATGTATACTTGTTTCTTTTGCAGTTATCAATCTAAAGAAGTAGTTTTGTTGTTACCTTTACTTTACTAAAATATTTCATTTTTTCAGTACTGTGTTAATGATACCTTAGCAATAGAGATAGTCTGTTGTTCCATCACTTCATGTATGGCTGTTCTGTCACCTTCCATCATCTTGTCAAACTCATCAATACAACACACCCCCTGATCAGCCAAGACTAAAGCTCCGCCCTCTAATGTCATCTCTCCTGTGATTGGATCTTTGGTGACTGAGGCAGTCAGACCAACACCTGATGATCCTCTGCCTGTTGTGTATTGGCCTTAATGGAAAATGACAAAAATAACATTTTCCCCTTAATAGATAAGAAACTTTAATTTAAAACTGAATGAATTTTTTGTTGCTGATAGGGGGCTTTCATTGATTATCTTAAGTAGCACTCCACCTAAGAATCATGCAAAATTGAAGAAAAGTGATTCATCGATAAAAAGGCTACAGTGGTTTATTTTTAACAAAAGATAGTTCAAAGTATACAAAAAATGAAATAAATAAAAATTTGCTCATAACTGTCTGGTCCTGGGAGAAATCTTGCCATTTTGTTACAATGGTTTCTATTGAAATTATTGACAGTTTTAAGAGTTATCTCCCTTTATTACAATTTTCCAATGCATTCTATATATTTTTTTTCTCTCAGGACCAACGCTTGTTTGGAAAAAGAGTACAAAATATCGAATCAGGGTGCTAGTAGGAGTAACATATCAAAAATAAACTGGTGTAGGCTTTCCACCCATGAATCGCTTTTTGCATGGTTCTTATAAAAAGTGGTACTTAAAGTTAATGTAGAAATACTTCTATTTTTTTTATCTTTTAAAATAGGAACTGCTGATACATGACACAAAATTTGACTTTGTCACACATGAATGTCTTTAAGGTTGATGTGCCATGTATGTTTTCACATCTCATTAACATCTATTTCTAAAATACTTAAATAACATTTCAATTGTACTTTGCTTTGTATTTTGGTAAAATGAATGTTCCCCCTCACAGCATGTCTGTTATTCTAACTTAGACTTATTTTGAACTGTACCCATATTACAGATGACATCTTTTTGACATTTATATTTTCCTTCTGACTTACTTCTAGGTGCCAATCTATCAATGAAGGACAACAGCTGTGATTTGGCTACACCAGGATCTCCCATCAAACATACATTGATGTTTCCTTCAAAAAACAAACAATCAGAAATAAAACATGTAATGTGTAGGAAATTATGGGAGTTTTTAAAGTACAAAATAGTAATTTGAATTTAAGACTCCAAAAATAATTTGCATAAAATTTTGATATAAACATCCTCAAATGGTAATTAAACACTGCTTATTATTTCAGATCAGTATCCCCATATTTTAGTTAAGTTTTTGGAGTTTTTTAATTCACAACAACCTGTAGATGTCATTATGCCTCTGCATATGAATTCAGGACATCAAAAACTGTTAAGAGGCTATTCTATGCCTCTAAGCATGTTAAAATTCTTCAGTGTTTAAAAAATAACTTTCATGATCATAATCCCTTCTCAAATAATCACATCTCACCTCTTATTTTCATGCCTCTTGGAGACTTATCAACTCCACCCACCAGTAACAACAACAATGCCTTCTTGACATCCTCATGTCCATAGATTTCAGGTGCAATGCTACTGGCCAACTTGTCATAGAAATCGTCTTGGGCTACTTGTTTGATCTCATCTTCTGTCAATTCCTCGGCTGACATTTCATCATCTTCTGTTTTGTTCATTTTAACCAATCTCTGAAAATGGTTAATACATGCAGCTTATTTTTTTTTTTTTTTTTTTTTTTGACCTGAGTCTCTTCCTATTCTTATACATAATTGTTAAGATTTTTTGCAGACCTTATAATTTTCTGCAGATATGTCTGGTATAAAATGAAGTGAACTTTGAATAAATGTTATTAAAAAATTTCCATTTCTCAAAGGACTAATTACTTAATGCCATGATAGTGAGTTTCATTCTTCTAAAGAAATCCTGAGTAGACATAAGAAACTAGGATAATTATCAAGACCAGAGAGACAAAGTCAGCCCCAGACAGCCAAAAAAATCTAAGTTTTACTAATAATATTTTTAAGATTTACACTAGTTAACAAGACCTAATATCTGTTAAATTTCATATCTGTACCCATTAAAAGGTGTTTTGTTTTAATTTGTTATAACAAAATTATTAAATATTGTCGAGAGATGAAGACAAATACATAAAGACAGAAACACTTAGTCCATAAACTACCGGTAATCTGTAGTTTATGAACTTATAACTAAAAGTTTATTACATGGCAGAAAAAGATTCAATTAAAGTTGTATTTTCTACTTACATGAGCCTCTAGGAATGTCTCTGCCAGAAGTCCAGCTTGTATTTGTGTGTATCCTGATTTCATAGAAGGCAAAAATATCTACATACTGTTAAGGACAATAACAATCAAAATCAATACAGTAATGAAGGATATTAAAAGTTCAGAGAAATTTTTTTTTATCAACAAGAACATCATTTGAATTGAATTCTCTTATAGAAGCAATATTTTGTTTTGTATTATTTTGAGAAATATTCATTAATGTGATGTTTTCATATTCCATTCATTTGAAAACAAGAATATTTCCACAAGACATAATGCCGTTGCAACCTGTCCTTTTTCCCACAACAGAACCCTAATATGGTGGTATTATAGTTTTATGACTATTATTTGTTTAGCCTTTATCCATAGTTATATATAAAACATTGTACTATGAATTTTCATATATCATACTCTCTTGACAGGAAAGTATTAGCTAAAAGATAAACTTGACTTGGGAAGGGTGGACAAACAGACCCCAAAACTATATTCCTATCTTCCCAGTTGATAAACAGACCCAAACACTATATGCCCCTCTACTTTGTAGGTGAGACATAAAGAGATGGCTTAAATTATCATGAGAATAAAGAACTATTTGAAGGATACTCCAGTGATGCTGACATGGTCCCCTGGTTGGGCATTCCTAGTCATTTCTCCTCTGCAGTACACTGTCATAGATCGTGGAATATTTCCTACAGGCACCTGGTCACTCTGTAACCGAATGCAAGAGAATTTAGAATAATTTTCTAATTCTTAAAACTTGTATGCCTTGACAAATCTAATATTTCTACACTATATAAAATCTAATCATTTTTGTTAAATTTAAATTTGTGATTTTTTCAAACTCATTGCTTTGGGTAATATTAAAATTATGCTGTACATGCCGTCAGAAACAAAATTTTGAAAGAGTTTTGTATATTTTCCTCATATATTTGTAGTTGTTTAATTTTTTTCCCCATCTTAATTCAAATTGTCACAACTAGTTCTAAACAGGTTTAATTAGAACACACAATTTATACATACATGTTCCTGAATTTTGACCTCCTGGAATTTGACAAACTTTGACCCTCTTGTCTGAAGGTATAACCTTCCTCCTGATCTGTTTGTAGTACAATCCTGGCTGGGACACATTATCAGAGGCATGAAAGAGGGAGAATTAATCTGAAATAATATAGACAAGAACTGTGCTACAAGTCTAAGAAATGATTTACAGCTTCAAACCCTAACAGCTATTTAAAGATGAAATCCGCATATGAATACTGATCCTTCAAAACTTTGCATATTTTTTTACTACTTATTCTTGAAATTCTTTGTGTACAGTCTGACAGCAAAGCATTTTTAAAGAGAAATTCAAAACAATATTCTCTCCACCTCATACCAATAAACAAAACACTTTTGTGAAAGGAAATAGTTCTGTGATTTTAGGCGACTTTTTTTTACAGAAACGCAATTGACAACTGTGAATGAAGGGACGTACTCCCTTCTCCCTGTCCACCAAATTTTGTCATCATCTCAGTATCATTTACTTACTGGTTGGTATGTCTCGTTACCACAAGTATCACAGGTATAAGTGGCTACCATCAGCATGGGTTTAACTTCAGTGGCTCGGGTGACAATGCCCTTCACACAAACCAGCTTCCCTATACAGTCGGCTTTCACTTCACGGATGGCCACATGTTTTTCTTGAGCTGGAAGCTTGAAGTAAACTTCACTGTGAAAATAAAAGATAAGATTTCTGGATGAAATAGAGAAGACAAAACATTTAGAAACTTTGATAGAATTTAATGTTTAAACAGAATTGGATCTTTCATAAAATCCTTTTGAGAACTATGATGCAAGATGTTTTTACTATGAAAAATGCTTATTGATTCATCTAAAATATCTTAAAATATAGAAACTTGTTGAAAGTTGGACACAAGTCTAACCATTATGTTTCATTCTTTGTCCACATTTCTTGGTTTATTTGTTGTTTGATTTACACTCTTTTTTAACAGAAACAGGTTTCAATGATGGAGCAAACTAGAATCCATTGAGGAATACAGGTATGCCAATATTTCAGATTATGGAACCATAGAATATCATGCAACTATTTCATTTCTTACTATCTCCTCATTAGTTCTGCTGGGTACTTGTTACGGGGATCTCTAGTGACTTCCTGTCCTTCGGGATGATTCCTCTGTTCCATCAGCAGTCTGTGTTCTATGTAAACATCTAAGGCATCTTTGTTGGCCACCTGAAAAATACAGAATATGATGACAGTTCACACTACCTATTCATTCAACATATAGAGTTCTCTACTGTATTAGAATTTGACTTACATTTTCTTCAAAATACAGTGTGTGTGTGTGTTGGTGTTGAACGCCCTTTATAGACGTGCCTGGGCCATGTAGGGCAGTCAGTTTTAATGGTAGAGAAAACCAGAGTACCCGGAGGAAACCACTGACCTTGGGCAGGTAACTGACAAACCTTATCATATACAGTCTGGGAAGTCCCTTTTTTGTTAAATACAAACTGGACTTGAACACCAGCTGAGTCAAAATACAGTAAACAAGATTTTGAACTTGATGAATGACTTATTTCCACCTTTCAATGTTCTCTCAATATTTGTTTTTATATCTCATGGCCTTCAGATTAACAGTTGAGTACATTTAGTCCACATCGTACTATTTATTTCTATTATGGAGTTGACTCTTTATTTTTATAAACCGATTCTGATCATTTCCGTCTGTGTCCATTCATGGCTGTGAAAGACATTGCTTTCAGATATCATACAGGGAAGCTAATTCGACCTTTTTTAGCCAATAGAGAGTTCAATGAAGCTCTGATTAGCTCACTCACAATATTAATTGTTTGAGTTATTACATTTTACTGACCTCTCTTTCCTTGTAGTCTGGTAGAATTTCTTGAACAGCATCAGCAAAGAGATTTATATATCGTCTTGTATTTTCAATCATGGCCTGGGCAAGGTCAGGGTCATGCTCTTGTACATCTTCAATGTCAATGGTCAAGGCTACTTGTTCTCTGTGTGCTATTTTTACCTAAAAATTGAGAAGTATTTTATTATCAATTTACACCATGTACATTGCTGTTCATGAGAATTCTTTATGTGTCATATCTTTTTTGAAAAAAAAACAAAACAAAACCATATACATGTACCAACCCTTTTACCTGACATTAAATTGAATCTGAAAAAGATGCATGTTTGTATACGTACATTTGAATAAAGTTGATTTCTTTTATATCATATGTTCAGTTTTGAAGTAACACTTTACACAAATTTTATTCTTTTTATTATTGGACAAAAGTTATTTGAAGGTTGCTGGCTGTTTTCTGTTGTGGATTTGTTCAATTATCCTTAATATTGTAGGTTATGTAGTGTACACTTATTCCACATCTCATTATCTTTTGTAATCACCAAAAACAGTCAAGGTGAGAAATTTTAATATCATAATACAAATGACAACAAAGTTCCAGACAATAAATTTTGCTACGCCTGACGCACGTTTTGTCTATTCAAGACTCATCAGAGGCGCTCTACCAAAAATATTGAAAATGCCAACCATTATATGAATATGAAGAACATAGAACAATAAAACCCAAAATACCAAACTGTGGAACCAAAAAATTACTAAGATAATCAACCTATGTCTGGGGTAGGAAGAATCTTAGGGTTTAGACAATTTTAAAATTAAGACGGATAATTTATGGCTTTGATGTTTTCTCCAACTCAAAAGTGTTGGTGCCGGAGCGGGCTAACCTCGGGGAATTAAAACTCCACCAGCAGTGCTAACCTTCACGTGTGTTCGAAATACAAATGACAACAAAGTTCCAGACAATAAATTTTGCTACGCCTTAAATCAGTGCAAAGTGAAAAACACAATATTCTAAAATCTAGAATTTACCAGTTGCTGTCCATACACAAAATCTTTACCACCGTCTTTTCCATCCTTGTAGAACTCTCTAAGAAAAGTCTTGATTTTGTCTAAAATATGAAAAAATAAAAAGCTTCGCCGAGCGCAGCATGATACGACCGCAACATGTTGAACCCTGTACATTTTAGGCCTAATATGGATAGTCTATTGTTCTGGACACATGCAGCCCATGGTGGACTGACAAAGGTTTTTGACACATGCTTCTCTGATGGACTTTCAACCCAGGGGCTAAAAATATAAATTTGAATGTTGTATTCTACTCTTTAAAAGAATAATGTTTGGGGAAAAAATTAAAAATCGAACCAGAATTTTTTTAAAATTTTTTAAAAATTATGATAACAGCCCCAAAAATAAGCCCCATTTGGCCCCTAATTTAGTAATAGGGGGAAAAAGGGGGGGTCGCAAAAATTAATTCTTAATTTTGTATTCGCTATTTGACAAGAACAAACATGCAAAAAAAATTTTCAAAATCGGACCAGAAATAAAAAAGTTTCAATTTCGGTCCCATTTGGCCCCTATTTACGTAATAAGGGGAAAAAGGGGGGGTCGCAAAAATTAATTCTTAATTTTGAATCCGCTATTTGACAAGAACAAACATGCAAAAAAAATTTTTCAAAATCGGACCAGAAATAAAAAAGTTTCAATTTCGGCCCCTTTTGGCCCATTATTACGTAACAGGTGAAAAATGAGTGGGGGTCGCAAAAATAAATTCTCAAATTTGGATTCGCTACTTGACAAAAATAAACTTGCAAAAAAAATTTCAAAATCGGACCAAAATAAAAAAGTTTCGATTTTGGCCCCATTTGGCCCCTAATTACGTAATAGGGGGAAAAGGGGGGGGTCGCAAAAATTAATTCTTAATTTTGTATCCGCTATTTGACAAAAACAAACATGTAAAAAAAAATTTCGAAATCGGACCACAAATAAAAAAGTTTTTATTTTGGCCCCTTTTGGCCCCTAATTACACAACGGAGAAAAAGGGGGGCACAAAAATTCATCAGGTTCATTATTTTATTGTAAGACACATTCTTGACAAATTTCACAGCAATAGGCCAACTAGGACCAAAGTTATGGTGGAAACAAGTAAAATATTTGAATTTTTTCCCCCTTTTGGGCCCCTAATTTCGAAACAAAAAAAGGGGGGACCCCCAAAATCAATCCCATTCATCCTTGTATGGTAAGGAACATCACTGTCAAATTTCATAGCAATTGGATAACTAGAACTAAAGTTATTGTGGAAACACTAAAAAGTTAACAGACAACGACGACGACGACAACGACGACGACGACAGCATCATACCATAATACGTCCGCAAATTTTTTGCGGTCGTATAAAAACACAAGTAAATCATGCATACATGTACATTGTACATGAAGGTGCGGTCATAATATAAAAATATATCTCAACATTTCAATTAACTTTATGAAGTTCATGATCTGAAATTTAATAACACTAATTACTAAGTTATTAATCATTCAAAAGTTATTATGATGATCGAATATGATGTAAAATAACAAGTACAAATAATTAATTATTTAATGAGGAACCTGGTTCATAAATCACACCATGACATTGAATGCAAACTTGAGCCCCATCAATCTGTTTCGCTGTGCTCCGTTGGAAGTAATGGGTGGGAATCAAAACCCTCATTGGAAAGAGTAACGGAGTAAGGGTGTTATTTACAAATCCGAATTCAAATAAATCTTTCTTATATGGGTAACATTATCCTAACTAATAGCCCACGACTAGCAATTCTTGTTTTTGTGCCTTTCACAGGTCCAAATGTCTGGTAGAATTTAGCAGTATTTAAACAATAAATTGTGTTATTGCAGAGGCGTAGGAAGGAAAAAAATATTGGTACTGCTGAACTAGAATATAAAGAGGCACGAAGTGCCTCTCCCACCTCGCGTAGCGAGGTGGTATGTACGGCAGGGGGTTTGGGGGCCGCTTAAGGCCCCCAGAAGCTCTGAGATGAATGGTGCAAAATCCTGCATTCTGGACATTTCCTGGGACTATTTTTCATGCTTATGATCTCCTATTCTTACAGCATAATTTTTTTGAATTTCATGTTTTTGGTTAAATTTTTAACACAAAAAGAATATGATAGACTTTTTTAAATCATCTATTGACACCTTGTACGAGGGCTTCTGGTCTTGAAACTGTTTAATGCTTTCTTCTAGGTAAACGCAAAAATGCAGTTAGTCTAAAGAAGCAATGTACCAGGTATTTTTGTATCAAGCTTTAAACACATTAAAAAATAACTGCAAGGAAAAAATCAAAATAACATTTTCATGCATACTTTTGTAATATTGCGCAACGATCTTCAAATGTTCATGATGATCATATTCATAAGACCTAATCAATATTGAGGCAAATTTATGATGGCCGAGCGGAGCGAGGCGAAATTTTCTCGGCAGGGAGTTTGGGAGCCACTCAAGGCCTCCAGAAGCTCTGGGCTAGATGGTGCAAAATCTTGCATACAGAGCGGTTCCGGAAGCCTTATTGTCACTGAAACAAACTTTATATTTAAAGAAATAGTTTTTGGTTTGTTATAAAACAGCTTTAATAAGAAAAAATCTAAAAGCATTTTATTTTATCTTATAGAAAATGAAAAAAGTTTTTCTTTTCAGTAGCCTTGTAGGTCATAGTGCAAAATATATGATAAAACTGTGTAAAGTATATTCCTATCTTACTATTGTGTTTAGTTTATTCCTATCATTTTCAATTTTGAATCATATGCATTTTTAAAAACTTTTATCATTTTTTTCATTTTTTTTATTCATAAAGTCATAATCGAAATGCAACAACATATTTGTTCAGTTAAGTCTGAGAAAATTATAATTATTGTCTCCGGTTTAGTGCTTGCTTTTTTATCGAACAATCAATTCTTATAAAGAATTTTGCAAAATTGTTATTATAAGTTTAGGTCTTATGTAGAATTTCTTGCTCAAGAAATTGGATGACTTCATGTACACTTTTTAAATGCATAGAATTTAGTATCACAGAGGAGTGCAGATGCATTGTCTTGGCATATCTTTAACGCAGCATTGACAACCTGACGGGTGTTGGGCAGTTTAATTTCAGGGCAATTTTTAACGAGGACGTCAAATATTTCATACAACTGAAGGAGGCAGAATAGTCAGTCATAAAATTGTTTAGACCATATGTTAAAGTACACATCTGTTGATGATTACTTCTTATAATTGTTTTAGCAGAAACCAAGTCATTAGAAAACAAGACCAATCGATGTCTGGCCCTGCGTCGCACGGCAAAACGTTGAACACTGTACGTTCTAGGCCCAATATGGACAGTCAAAATATTTTGACACTTGCATCCTATGGTGGACTTACATTTTAGCGTATTTGTCACATGCCACCCAATATTGTAAAAATAGACAAAAAAAATAGTTTCTATTTTTTCCCCTTTTGGTCCCCTTATTGCTTAACAGAAAATGTGGGTCAAGAAAAAATTGTATCCTCCATTTTGTATCCAATATATGACCAAAATTAACTTGTAAAAAAAATTTTCTAATTCGGACCATAAATAAAAAATGTCACATTTTTTCCCCTTTTGGGCCCCTCGTTTCTAAACAAAAAGAGAGGGGACCCCAAAATCATCCCCACCCTTT
This sequence comes from Arcuatula senhousia, assembly GCA_963971305.1. NCBI lineage: Eukaryota > Metazoa > Mollusca > Bivalvia > Mytilida > Mytilidae > Arcuatula > Arcuatula senhousia. The sequence goes on from OZ020304.1 coordinate 29,268,341, forward strand.
AAGTTATGGTGAGTAACACTACTGTAAAGTTTCATAGCATTTGGTCAACCAAAACAAGTTATTGTGGAAACAAATAAAAAAGTTGCTTTTTTGGCCCCTTTTGGGCCCTTAGTTTCTAAATGAAAAAAGAAGGGACACCAAAAATCAGCCCAACCCTTCCTTTTATGGTAAGTAACATTACTGTAAAGTTTCATAGCATTTGGTAAACCAAAACAAAAGTCATTGTGGAAAAAATTTTAAAAGTAGGGGTTTTTTTTGCCCCCTTTGGGCCTCTAATTTCTAAACCAAAAAAAGAGGGGACACCCAAAATCAGCCCAACCCTTCCTTATACGGTAAGTATCATTAGTGTAAAATTTCTTAGCATTTGGTCAACCAGAACAAAAGTTATTGTGGAAAAAAATTAAAAAGTCGCTTTTTTGGCCCCTTTTGAGCCCTAATTTCAAAACGAAAAAAGAGGGGACACCCAAAATCAGCCCAACCCTTCCTTTTATGGTAAGTAACATTACTGTAAAGTTTCCCAGCATTTGGTCAACCAGAACAAAAGTTATTGTGGAAAAAAATTAAAAAGTCGCTTTTTTGGCCCCTTTTGGGCCTCTAATTTCTAAATGAAATTATAAAATGACCCCAAAAGGGGAGGTGCACATCTTCAATATATCTGTAATCACTGTGTAAAATTTTAGAAAGATCTAGTGTTTGGTTTTTGAGATTCAGATTACACAAGACAGGCACTCCATAGCGGGACGGACGGACAGACGGACGGACGGACGGACGGACGGACGGACGGACGGAGTGACCCAACTACTAGACCTGCTTTCGCCTTCGGCGACGCAGGTAATAAAACAATTAAACAAAAAGTGAATAAAACACAGAAATTATGCATTAGATTGATTTTAATGAAGGAATTTATTGGTACGGCATGCCGTACCTGACATATTTATTGGTACGGTCGGAGCAGTACCAACCGTACCGCTTCCTACGCCCATGTATTGGACCTCTATATTTTCTTTTGGTCCTGTTAATCTTGACCAAGGATGGGACCGAATGTCCTGCCCCAAATAATCCTAATTTCCTTGACTGTTAAATTGACCAATTGATTAATCATTTCAGTTTTTCAAAACATTTAAGGTGTCTCGGGGCTATTAGAATTCTACTATAGATTTTTTTTCATTTTTGGCATATTGATAGACCTTAATGCATAGATAAAAAATATCAAATAAAAAGAGGGGGTCACCGTTCATTTTAAAGCTGTAGCAGCTTTCTAAAAATACATGTAGCAAAATTTCAATATTTTTATATAGAATATATAGGGAGAAAAGCTATAGAGGCATATTAAGAACTCCTACTATAGAATCAGCTCAAAATCTGAAAGAAAGCCCCTTTTGTAAAGTTCTTCGAAATTGTATAAAAAAAACATAGGGTCACCGTTCATTTTTTCAAGATAATCACTAAAATTGATAATTTTCCTATTCATTCTATATAAATTATCTCCCTTTGATTTAGTACGGGAAATTCTTGAAAATTATCAAAAAGACCTTTTTTGTATTACAATTGCTTGTAATTTGTTAAGATATATCATAATATATAGTTTTTGTCTGAAATATCCATTTAATTTATCAATTTTATACAAAATACCAATATGTGCAAAAAGATGCTCAGTAGAAAAGCCTCAAGCCACCTTAAATGACCAGTGATTGGTTTGTCACATGGCACAGGGGTTGAAAAATTTTGAATGGAGGCCTAAGCCCTGGGCTTTTTCTCACTTAAATATCCTAAGCCCCAAATTAATTGATGGAAAATGGTATTCCTAATGTACATTTTGAACACATTATCATTTGGCAGAAAAGGCATGAACATGATGAAAGACATACTGTATTGTTAAATGGTTTCTATTCGAATGAAAATCAAATGGGGATTTTTGTACAGGGAACATTATATATATAAATTTGAATTACCTTAATAACATAGAATAATGAGTACTTTTAATTCTTTATTGGAAAATTTAATAGTACACATGCAGTTCAAGATATTTTTAAATACATATTATTTTTTTAAGACAGGCTAAGCACATGGGGCTTTTTCCATAGAAAATTGGCAAGCCCCAAGTTTCAATTTTCTAAGCCTGGGCATCAGACTTACAGAATTTTCAACCCCTGTGGCATGTCATCATTCAATAGAAAGTTAAACGTGCTCAGGTCACACCTGGATGCTCACAGACATCTCAGTCAACATTAGCGCATTTTAGAAACATCAAATCAGCCAACGACCACAGCATACTACAAGCCGACCTACAGAAGCTTGAAAAATGGGCAGAAGACTGGGGCATGAGATTTAACGCCAAAAAATGCTATATCATGAGTATCAAGAGCAAAACCAACAAGTTCTACTCGCTGAACAACCATGTCCTTCAACAAGTACAAAACAACCCTTACCTTGGGCTACAAATCTCAGAGGATCTGAAGTGGACAACCCATATCGCAAATGTCACCAAGAAAGCAAACTCCACCCTAGGCTTTCTCCGGCGAAACCTAAAATACTGTCCACAAAGTTGCAAAAAACTAGCCTACATCTCACTTGTACGATCCACAATGGAATATGGAGCAACAGTCTGGGACCCCTACAACACTGGGGACATAAACAAACTAGAACGAGTACAACGCCAGGCAGCTAGGTTCATCACAGGCGACTACAAATCCAGAGATGAAGGATGCGTCACAAGAATGCTAGCACAACTACAGCTGGAAGAACTAAAAGACAGACGTACCAGCCAGAGGTTACTCTTCTTGTACAAGGTGGTTGAGGGGTTGGTTCCTGCCATTGAAGCCGAGGAATTCCTTAAACCAGCACGACAAAAGCGGCTCATTAAAGCTAAAACATTCAGTGACTGCCAAACGAACAATATTATTGACAAACAAGTCAGAAACAACACAAAGTGTTTTGTAGTGCCACCGAGCAAAACACAGCAATACTCGAACTCATTCTTTGTCAGAACAATTATCGAGTGGAACCAGTTGAAGGAAACAACCGTCAATTCCACAAGCGTAGAGAGCTTTAAATCAGCTCTCACCGGCGACCGCTAATCCGGCGCGCTCTCTCTCCCCGTCGAGTAAAAACCAGAAGTGGTATCTTCGACGTACCAGTACAGATACAGACAGAATGATTGTTTTTAATTTTTAAATACAAATGGAATTTAAACAGTAATTTCAGAAACAGGTAGTATTTGTAAATCTATGTGTTTTCCCTGCATGAGCAAGAGAACTTCTGGCTGCAGAAGTGCGTTAAAGGGGACTAAAGTTTTAAATACCCCAAAACAAGGATAATACCCGTTTTCGGGCATACTCCCCAACCTGATAAAAACAATGTCAACCAAAAGTTTCGAAGTTTTTTACTCAAGACTAAGCTATGTGTACAGTAGATCAAATTGATAACTACCAACATATCTTGGCATATTGGGTTAAAAAGACTATAAACATTTAAAACAAACCAAGGTCAGCTTGATAATCTTTAGGTGGCATCTTTTATAAATGTAAATGAACAATGCTGTGAAAATGAAACGGCGGGAAAATCTAAACAGGAAGTGAAGCGTTCGGTAAAAATCGTACTTTTCCGTCTACTTTCTCTTTCAGACTAACACGGTAATGTTTTCATTTGATATTTATCATTTAATTCCATGTTTAATGGAAAAAAAATAAAAACTGCAATTATTTATCAATTTAATTATTTATTTGTCCTATTATATTATATTATATTATATTATATTATATTATATTATATTATATTATATTATATTATATTATATTATATTATATTATATTATATTATATTATATTATATTATATTATATTATATTATATTATATTATATTATATTATATTATATTATATTATATTATATTATATTATATTATATTATATTATATTATATTATATTATATTATATTATATTATATTATATTATGATGCAGGTTAAACCTGTGACGCTCCCGAAGTTTGAAAGTATCCTTAAATATTTTACAAGCTAAAATAAGTTTTCGAATGTTTATTGGGCATTTAATAGACAATTTTCATATTTCTGGGATGACTGATTAATTTAGTCCTTCTCAACACTTTTTAGAGAGTTATCTTTTCCTGAGTAGGACAAACAAAAAATATTGCATCAATAAGGTCAGAATTAACTTGATTTTGTTATGTTTTCTTACAATGTTTCATTGTAATCTTGATGGATTTGAACTAAAAAATAAGGATACATCAATAAGATGTTGATTTGGAAATATTTTTAGCTTAAAATAAGTGTAAAGGCGCATTTGGTCATTCTACCTGAGCTTTTTGCTCTATGACATATTTGCATTCAGAAAGACAGTAACGAATCCTCTTTAGACATATTATTTGCTAAAACCAATAATTTCAATAATTTTAATCTAGATTTCCTAAAATAATGTGTTAAAACTTTACTATTTTTCCTTTGCTCAATTATACAAAAAATGGTAAACCAGTCCATGTCGGGTCAGGTTCAGTCCAAAAAATACTAAATTATTCAGCAGTCCCTGAAATATGAAAATGGTTTATTGAGGCAAATTCTTATTCGAAAATAAAAACAAAGTAGCTTTTCTTGTGGGTCCTTTGTGCGCTTAATGACGTCAGGAATTTTCAAAGAAAAAAGCGTTATAAAGACGCAGAAAGTCCGGGAAACCGCGCGTGATTTACCGGACGTTGAAGGAAAATTGAGCCCATAGTACAACTAGAATATTGACATTTCTACCATTATCGCTCCCTTCGGGAGCGTATTATATTATATTATATTATATTATATTATATTATATTATATTATATTATATTATATTATATTATATTATATTATATTATATTATATTATATTATATTATATTATATTATATTATATTATATTATATTATATTATATTATATTATATTATATTATATTATATTATATTATATTATATTATATTATATTATATTATATTATATTATATTATATTATATTATATTATATTATATTATATTATATTATATTATATTATATTATATTATATTATATTATATTATATTATATTATATTATATTATATTATATTATATTATATTATATTATATTATATTATATTATATTATATTATATTATATTATATTATATTATATTATATTATATTATATTATATTATATTATATTATATTATATTATATTATATTATATTATATTATATTATATTATATTATATTATATTATATTATATTATATTATATTATAGGTAAAACCTGTTACGCTCCCGAAGTTTCAATTAATTTAATTTTTGGGGTCCGAAAATAAAAACAAACTAGCTTTTCTTTGTGGGTTACGTGAGCGTTTAATGACGTCTAAAATTTTCAAACATAAAAACGTTAAAAAGACGCCGAAAGTTTGGGAAAACAAGCGCGTGCTAAACCGGACGTTGAAGGAAAATTCATCTCATAGTACAACTAAAATATATTGACATTTCTACCATTATCGCTTCCTTCGGGAGGGTATTATATTATATTATATTATATTATATCATATTACTTTATTTTATTTTATTTTATTTTATTTTATTTTATTTTATTTTATTTTATTTTATTTTATTTTATTTTATTTTATTTTATTTTATTTTATTTTATTTTATTTTATTTTATTTTATTTTATTTTATTTTATTTTATTTTATTTTATTTTATTTTATTTTATTTTATCTTATTTTATTTTTATTTTTTATTTATTTTTTAAAAAAGATCTGTGAGGGATCGAGTGACCATTTGATATTTATGGGGGGTACTTAAATTTGAAATAAAACGGCAGGATGCAAAAAATTGGGAAATAAATAGGAAGGATAGCGCTTATTCTCTATGGAATAAAAATAAATAGAAAGATGCAGTTGTGGCTGAAAATTTTAAGAAAATTAGAAATTAAAAAAAAAATGCGCACAGATGCGCACAAATAAAAATTCATGCTCCAATTTTTCTGATGAAAAGGTAGAATGAAAAAAAATCCATAGCCCCATCTCCCATGACAATCAAATAACATTTTCTTCTCTGTATTTTTCTATTAAATTTCATTTCCTTATATTGAAAAAAAACCAAATAAATAAAAAACTGATTTTAAACATATATAAATCTGAAATATTCTAAATAATTGAATTTCATATAAAAATAAAATAACTACACAAACAATTTTGAATATATAAAAATAAACCATTTCTGATATTATCTCTTATATTAGAAATATGAAATTTTTACATAAAACATTGATTTTATTTTTAAATATAAATGAATTTTCAACATTTAATTTTTTTTAAATATTCTCATGATTTTTTAATAGGCATTTTTGTCCTCTCATATTCAGGGTATTGATCAGCTTCGTTAAAAAATAAAAAAATAAAAATAGTAATAGTATTTGACCTTGCAAACCCTTACGTAATTTGTCGCTAAATAGGGAGACCGGTATTTGACAAATCAACACTTTATTCCATTTAACATTTGACCCCATGACCTAATTCACAGACGACGAACAAAATGGTAGGTTTCACAATAAAAACATGAAATTTCTCGAACAAAACCCATTAAATATAAACCGTAGACTTATTCCAATGACTTATTTTCCAGCACAAGTTAAAAAGCTCACAGAGAGAAAAGGTTAGACAGTTTATAGCTTTCACACAAACCAATGAAAAGGCAGCAATCGCTTGTCTTGGTTCTCATGACTGGAAACTTGATCTTGCTGTAGACAACTTCTTCCAGGCTCCAGAAAGGTACAACAGTGAACCCAGTAGATCTGCAGTTGACAGGAAAAGACTAGAAGCTCTATGGCAGAGATACAAAGGTATAAAACACTGGCCGTTATGGCGTATCAGGAAAATTAAGAAAAAGGGTGTTTCAGTGAGGACAAAAGGGTTTTCATTTTGGCACAGGATACGATTACGGCAAAACCGTAACAATAAGAAATTCTTATTGTTACGGCAAAGACGAAAACCGGGAACGGGCGACGGAACGGATATCGAATCATTTACGACCGTAACACTAAGAATTATTCTTATTATTATTGCAACTACTGTATTGTTACGGCAAATTTATTTATGAAAATATTATGCAGAAGAGATAATTCTTCCGCTTAAAATAGTAAGTAAAATAGTAATAAGTAAACAACAATAATAAAGAATACATTCATTCTGAGATAATTATAAACTAATTTCGATATAATTTTCTCAGATTCATTCCATCGACAGTTCAATGATATTTGATAAACATTCTCTTTATTATTTGTTGAATAAAACTTTTTGCTGTAGGAAGCGTCCCGAATAAAGAACTCCCCAACTGTATACATCCCTTTATATGTTCTTAAGAATTATCTAATACTTAAAAAAAATATGAATAATGGACGAACCGGATCACGATTATTGTCATATACCGGGCTTGGATACTCAAAACAGAAGTTGACGTATCATTACCATCATCTGTGATAGGTGCCTTGAATGGTACAGGATTAAAAAAAAAAACAGACAACCATTTATTTGTTGTGTCGCATGTGCCATGATTTATCATAATATCTTCATGATCTTTAATTTAAATTTAGATTATATTTTTGCCCGCTTGTATTATAAAAAAATAAAATGTTATGCCACTGTTTATTCAAGATCGATTTGCCGTAAAGATAAGTGCCGTAATAATAAGAAAGTTCTTATTGTTACGGTCGTAAATGATTCGGTCTCCGTTCCGTCATCCGTTTCCGATTTTCGTCTTTGCCGTAACAATAAGAATTTCTTATTGTTATGGTTTTGCCCAAATTTGCCGTAACCCTATCCTGTGCCTTTCATTTTAAAATAGATATATGTTGCTTAAACTCTGCCCGAAAATATAAAAAATTTCAAGGGAAAAGAGGAGGTTTCAACCCCTAGAAATCCCCTCTGCATAAGCTCCAACATCCAATACAAATGGAAATCCAATGAAAATACAGCACAGAATCTCATATAGTAAAGATGATGCACATGTAGTTCGACTAAGAAAGAAGGCAAATTGTAAATATCTCTGAATCTAACATCTCAATAAGAATACTTGAGTATATTCGGCTGTATGATCTTTATTGGTACATGTATGTGACCTGCAAACTCACTTAAACACTTAACATAATAGTCCTTTTAACTTCATTCAAATTTGATAAGAATGAGTTGCTGGGATTAGAGAGATGCCATAGATCCACAAAATAGGAGTTATCTATATTACATACAGCTTTAAATATCTATGCCCATCAAAATACTGCTTAAAAATAGATTTTAGTATAAATAAATTTCAACTATGCGACATTCATGACATTTTGCATTGTTTGTTTGTTCGGTACTTAAGTGACTAATACTAAGTATCAAACTGTCCAGTACGAGTACTAAAATGTCAAAGTACTGAAGTGATTTCTCACTAGAATTTGTGGTTTCCTTTGGGTACTCCAGTTTCCTGCACCATTAAAACTGACTTTCCTGTATTATGTACAAATTGCCCATGAGCATTGGAAAAGGTGTTACACACCATTTTCTCATGCAATAACAAGCCATATTTTGATCCTATTTTTAAATTGCATTTAAGAGTAAAAAAATAGGAATAATGATTAACTTGCATTCTTTTTATTAAGCTTGTTTTTGATATATTTGTGGTACATGTACCATGTAATTTCAGACCCCAATGAAGAGGATAAAATGACAGCAGATGGTGTAATGAAGTTCTTAGAAGATCTTAGTCTCAACCCAGAATCTAGAACTGTTCTTTTATTAGCATGGAGATTTAAAGCCGCTACACAATGTGAATTCTCAAAAGAGGAATTTATGAATGGAATGGTTGAATTAAGGTATCTGTGTATTGAAAGCATAAAAGTGCCAGAGCAAAGAAAAAAACAACGAGGCATTCCAATGTCAGAAGTAAAAAAGTCAGACAAAATTGATAGACACAAGAGACAACATGAAAGCAAAGCAAAAAATACAACCCAACAAAATCCAAACAAAAAATCTAACGTAAACTCTTTTCAGCAGCACAAACTTATAAGACTAATTCTGAAATATAAATTCCAAACAAAAAAGCGTTTACAACTATGGTCAATAGTTATAAAATGCCCTGTTAAAAAACAAAAAAAAATGCATTAACACATTAAGAAGAACTCTTATTTTATAGATCTAAGTACCCATGCAAATACCATTTCATAATGTTGTTTATTTTCAGCAGTGATTTATTGTACAAGAATGATTAAAACATTTAACTTGCTTGTAGTGACAGAATTATTTTTATGTATTTTCAGTTGTGATACAGTAGACAAACTGAAGAGTAAATGTAACACATTTGAATCAGAAATAAGAGACCCGTCAAAATTCAAAGACTTTTATCAGTTCACATTTAACTATGCCAAAAACCCAGGACAAAAAGGTTTAGGTAAGTGTATGGGATAATAGTTGCAGATCCTGAAATTTTGCTATTAAAATGGGTGCAACTTGTGAATTTAGTGCCCTGTATTTTATTGGCAAAGTTGGCCATGGATCAACTATTTTGGCCTTGTTCATTTTTATCCTATCTAAAAGACTGAGGAAATTAAGCTGTGCCCAACCCTGTGAATAAAATAATATGAGTAATTCATGTATTGGTAATTTCTCTAAATTTGAAATTGATTTCAGACTTAGTATCTGCCTTAACATCTGAATTTTAGTATCCTGTCTATGAAAGTAGAGGAAGTGTTCTGGTCTATTTGCATTGTCTTGCAAATCGTTGACCAAGTTAAATAAAGGAAACTATCATCGTGAAACTTTATACTCATGTACATAACAAAGTTTGAAACACTTTTCACCAAAATGCCTAAGGGTAAAAACCAACAAAAATTATCATAAAAATTAAAAACTCATGATTGGCAGGTAAATTAATGATATGGTTAAAATATAGAGTAAAAATTAACACATCATATATACCCTGTTACACAAATGTGTAATGTTCTATTCACAATATACTCCATGTTTCATTGGGTGTCTGTATGTCCCTTGTCAGATGGTTTTATGATGAGATCTTGAAAGTAACACTTTTAATATACAGATTTGCGCCACACGAAGTTGCGAGGTATTATGTTATACCCTCAGTTTCTTTCAGTGTCTGTCCATCCCCTGAAGGTTTCTGAATGATAACTTAATAACGTGTTGAAGGATTTGAATGATATTTTGCACAGATGTTGAGTAGAATAAAATACAGGTCAAGTTCAATTTTCAGGATGATACGAACATGACGAAAAACATTATTGAAGATTTGTCACTTTGTAAATTTTCCAAATTTGAAAATGATGACATTTTCTGGTCAAAGTAAGATAACTGATTTCTTTTCTGTCTCTCTATATATATATACAGAATAGTATACAAATATATTTAATTATTGATGAATATCGTGGCAGGGTATCATTTAATATCCCATTAGATGCCCTATTTTTCCAATTCCATTCCATTCATGTGTACTTAAACAATAAAATCGTGTATAGAAGGGGATGTTCTTAAGATATGGATGTGACAGGAATCATGGTTTAGGATGAATTGATATCATTGTTTTCTTTTTCAGATTTAGATATGGCAATAGCTTACTGGAATATAGTTTTATCTGGAAGATTTAAGTTTTTAGAAGTATGGAGTGATTTTTTACAAGTATGTACATGTTCTTCTGTCTTGTTTAATACTTTTAAGAAAAAAGAAACAGTAAAAAGAAAAAAAAACTGAAACATTATGCAATGTATTTGTTAAGTAAATATAACTTTGTAATGGAAGAGAACATCTTTACGTAGATTCTAAATCAATCCAACAAGAAGACCTAAAACAATGTTATCATATCTGATGATGGAAAACATTTATACAGATCATGCTGATTAAATTGATTTTGTTGTTATGTACATTTCTTATATTTCATGATCATATTTCAAATTGTAATATAAGTACCCTTATTACCATTGATATACATGTATATTGTTTTCTAGGAACATAACTAAAGATTAATTATAGAAGATAATGAAATGTGGAATAAGTGTACAAAACACAACATACATATAAACAGCAGCAATGGAAAACAGCCAGCAGACTGTGACCACTGTTTTGCAATTGGCCCTAAATTCAGAATAAAATGCATATTCCTAAAAATGTCAGGGCAAGGTAGACCCCTTCATTAGCAAAGAAAAATAACATAAAGATAATGAGAAGAACATACTATGGTTTCATTATTATACGTTGGGTATTAATTTTCATGGGTCGCATCAACCCACAAAATTTGAAACCCCATGAAAAGGATATTACATTGATCCGTATGGCTGACTTCAGAACCACAAATATAAGAATCCATGAACTTATCACTTTTCGTCAAACCACGAAAATTGGTACCCACGAAAAAGCTTACCAAAAATAAGCAGTTTTCAATATTTGCGTTAACACGGAAAACATTTATACAAACCATACTGACTTGATTACTTGTATTGTTATGTATATTTCTTATATTACTTGATCATATTTCGTTTTAACATTAGTATCCTGTTTTTCTAGGAACACCACAAACGATCAATACCAAAAGATACCTGGAATTTATTGTTAGACTTTTGCAATATGATCAATGAAGATATGACAAATTATGATGAAGAAGGTATACATTAATGATACTTTGTTGTATCATATTTATTTATCATACTGGATTGTGATTACAGGTTTTGAGATGTTAATGAATTGCAGAAATTTTACCTGTCATGAAGCTTTTCAGCAATGACTTTCAACTTTATTAAAAATTAGAAGCATAGAATAGAAGTTAATGGAATGTTGAATAAGTGTACACAACACAACCTGCAGTGTAAACGACAATTAAAAAATCTGCAATGGAAAACAAGCAGCCTTCTATGTGACCAGTACTCATTGTTTGCCGTTTTGCAATTGACCCTATATTAAAATATTTCGTGAATGATTTGAAATCAATCCTAAAATGTCAACAAAGAAAGACCCCCTTCTGGCATAGTAAAAAATTTCATAACAGTTATCTCAGCAGCTACTTTTCACAGTCCCTTTATATTTGGTATACAGCAATAGCATGGAGTGAGTCCCTTCATATGGGATTCAATTTCAGGCCTGTCACTCACCTACTTCCTTTTAAATGAAATCTAGCCATTTTTTACTTTGACAGATTTTTATGCCCCATCTACGAAAGTAGGGGGCATATAGTGTTTGGGGCCGTTCGTCCCTCTGTTCATCCGTTTGCCCATTCGTCCCAAATGTTGTGAGATGGGGCATTATGTCTAATGGAAATATTCTTGATCTAATTCATAATAAACTTTATCTGCAATTTCTAATATTTTGACTATTTTCAGGTGCTTGGCCAGTGTTAATTGATGAATTCGTAGAATATGCAAGACCTCTAATAAAAGGACCTAAAAGTACTACTGTGTGATAATTGTTAAACTTGTAGTGAGGCCTTTATTGATATCTCAGAGATGACATTTTTATACTGGCTTCTAACCTTCTTGTTATCCTATTTATATTTGTATATGAATGTTAAGATTGAATTTTTTGCCGAAAATTCATGCATATATATTGGCTTTTACCAATCGGTGACACAAGCAGGGACAACATGACCTGCAGATGAAATGTGGTAGATATAAAAGCATTGCTCTTCCATATCATCATATAATGCTTTGAAAATTATACCTCCACTGGAAAAAAAGAGGGGGCTTTAATTGCAATCACCTTGTTTTATGGAAACTGAGCAAAACATACGACAACACTTTCTTTCAAGAGGAGATAAATCATGCTTATTTTGTAACAAAGCAATATACTATATGAACTGAAGATTCCATTCTGAAATTAATAAGATTTCAGTCTTTTGTTATTTAAGATATATAATGAACTTATGTATGTTTAAGAAAAACAACCTTGCACATGTAGTACATGTATAGTATTTGTTTAAGCATTTTGATATGTAATTCTTCCATTTAAATCAAATAAAGCATTGAATTTTGTATTAAATGTTAACACCAATGTTTTCAATGAAAATGAAGATATTTTCATGGCACATTTTTATAGTTTATTTTAGAAAACTGACGACCTGATTTTTTTTTTCTTTCAACACTAAGTATGTAATTTTTGACTCTATGTTATAGAACGGAACAACCTATTGTTTTACTAATGTAAAAACAAATATTTTACATAAGGTTTAAATTTTGCATTTTTTATTTTGAAATGTGTTCACAAGATTTAATTTTGCCAAATCGCCATTAAACATGGAACACAATCTTTGTGTGTATTGATTTTCGTGAATATATCATTATCACAAAATTTGGAAAGTACCTTCACAATATGACTTCATCGTTTTGCTACATAGCAGGAATGTTTATGAGGGCATTTATTGACACATGTCTAAACTAAATGTTTACAATTTGTAAGGATAGAGATGTTTAAACAAAATACTATTCAGCCAAACCTGCCGTAGCAACCAACTTTATTAAGCATCACCTGCTTAAAACAGCCATATATTTTTGTCAATGAGTCTTCAAAAATAAACTGGGATTAAACAGCCACCTATCATATATGGCAACTTTTTCCTCTTTCCAAGGGGTGACATTTTAAGTCAGGTTTGAATTTTATTGTAAACCTTCAAAAGGAAATGTTGTGAAAATGTTTTTAATATTTAATTTATCTAGTTTATTACTGGTACACTACTTGCAAAGTTTTGGTTTTCCAAGTTCAACAAAAATTGTCTTTAAAAATGCAGATATGTATTAAACCATGATATATTGTAATACATGTAACATGTTAAATTATATTAAGTATTTTATATGTTACACTATGAGCATGTTGATAAATGAGGAATATAGAGAAAAAATAACATAATAGTAGACTTTGCTTCTGATTATAACCTAATTTACGCGAATCAGAGTACAAAATGGGCATTTGAATCTAAAAAGTAAAAAAAAAAGAGAAAATCGATACATACTGAGGACAACTTGTCTAAAAAAATATCATATCAGAATGAAACAAATAATATGTCAACACAAATCAAATCTAAAAGAAATTTTGAAAGAAAGAAAGTTAGATATGAGAGTTAAATCCAACTCCAAGGATACAGACCATCTTCAGAACGAGAAAAGGAATTTGTATGTTTTGAAATCTGAAGGTGTTTCAATTTAACAAGGAGGCCATTTAAGCTATTGTCATCACTTGTTGTCAGAACATTGTTATGGGTTATTCTCCCCTTAAACCAATTAAGGGATTGTTTATAACAACATTTTTAAGATATGCGCTACCAAGTTGTCTGCCAAACAAAATAAATAAGTGCTGAAAAGAATATCAGGATTGTGTCTTCACTTCTGATATTTTGAACAAATTTTTATCAATGTTATACATAAGGAATGCCATTTACCTTGATTTCCTTTGCCTCAGTACATGTCTTTATGTGGCCTTCCAATGAAAGTTGTTTTTTATATATATATATAACTTTTCTGTACATTCAACCATTCATCATTCTTCAAAATAATCTATTTGAGCTGATAAATCAAATACTGGAGGGGCCTGGATGGCCGAGTGGTCTAAGGCCATGGTATTAATACCACACAATTGATCACTTGTCGACCACCTCTCAGGTGGTGTTTGAGTCGAGCTTGTAATTTACAAAAAAAACTGGACTTCCCAGCCTGTATGTGATTAGGTTTGTCATTTACCTGCCAAAATTCTTTGGTTTCCTTCAACATTAAATACTGACTGCCCTATATGGCCCCGGTATGCTGAAAAGGGCGTTAAACCCTAACATACACACACTCAAATACTGGAAATAAGATCATCATGAAGTTTTGTACCCTTATCTATCATGACATGGAAAACAGATTTCAGCCTAAAATGTTTAATCGGTTTATAATATGTCACACTAATCATACCCCACTCCAAAGAGAGTGGGCTATATTGCAATCATCTTGTTCATCTGTCCGTCTGGTAAAATTTCTCAGCTTCTACTGAAGGGATTGGTATACAGCTTCAGCATGATGAGATGTAACATGCCTGCTTTTTCCAGGTCAGGTGGCTATCTACTTCCTGTTTTCTGAGTCGACTTAGACTTTTTGAAGGGTCAACAATGGGAAATTTTTTGTATAATAAACAGATTTCTCAGCTTCATTTCAAATTTAGTACACAGCTTAAGCATGATGAGTTGTACTGTGCCTCCCCATTCCATGTCAGGTCATCTATTTCCTGTTTCTGGATGGTCGAGTGGGTGAATGCTTACCATGACTGAGTGCAACCCCTTGTTACCATTGCATTTGACCTTAGGTTTACCGCTGTGTTTAAGCTAATTTCTCAAAATCCCTTAGTTTGATTTTCATGTTATTTGTAAGTGTCTTAATCATAACAATAACAACCCACTTCAGAAATCTTCTATCAGTTTGTCACAGTTTACTTATACGTCTATATTTAAAGTTTATTTCTCTGAGCCTGTAAATTGTATCCTCATGAAATTTTGTATACTCATTAAATGTAACAGACAACACCCTGTGGCAAAAGTTCTGTATGTTCGTTACCCTGCATTTTAATCTTAGGATTTTACTTATTGTGTTTCAGCTGATTTTTCTTAAACCATACCTCATCACTTTTGTAAATTTTCTTTTTCTGGCTATTTTCATATCTGTGTATAGAAGTTTATTGAATTTTTTCCATCTTGTTTAAAATGCACATTCTTGTACCTTTTTCTATAATTTCATCATAGTATCAGAATCACCTCTGCATTTGACCTTTTGGGTTCAATCTGATTTCTCTGAAATTGTTTTGTCAGATCTTCATGAAATTTTGTATACTTATAATCTATAACAATGACAATACATTGTAACAAATTATGCTTTTCTAAAAATAGAAAATGCCAAAAAGACATGATAATCTGCCAGGCAGATTCTTTTTTTTCACAACACTGGCAGTCAAGGTATTTTTACCTGCGTCGCCGAAGGCGAAAGCAGGTCTAGTAGTTGGGTTACTCCGTCCGTCCGTCGGTCCGTCCGTCCCGCTATGGGGTGTCTGTCTTGTGTAATCTGAATCTCAAAAACCAAATGCTGGATCTTTCTAAAATTTTACACAGTGATTACAGACATATTGAAGATGTGCACCTCCCCTTTTGGGGTCATTTGATAATTTCGTTTAGAAATTAGGGCCCAAAAGGGGCCAAAAAAGTGACTTTTTTATTTGTTTCCACAATAACTTTTGTTCTGTTTGGCCAAATGCTATGAAACTTTACAGTAAGGTTAGTTACTATAAAAGGAAGAGTGGGGCTGATTTTGGGTGTCCCTGCTTTTTTCATTTAGAAATTAGGGGCCCTAAAGGGACAAAAAAAACGACTTTTTTTATTTGTTTCCACAATAACTTTTGTTCTGGTTGACCAAATTCTATGAAACTTTACAGTAATGTTACTTACCAGAAAAGGAAGGGCATGGCTGATTTTGGGTGTCAACGCTTTTTTCGTTTAGAAATTAGGGGCCCAAAAAAGCAACTTTGTTATTTGTTTCCACAAAAACTTTTGTTCTGGTTGACCAAATGCTATGAAACTTTACAGTAATGTTACTTACCATAAGAGGAGGGGTGGGGCTGATTTTTGGTGTCTCCTATTTTTTTGGTTTAGAAATAAAAGGCCCTAAAGGGGCCAAAAAAGCAACTTTTAATTTTTTTTGACAATAACTTTTGTTTTGGTTGAACAAATGCTATGAAACTTTACAGTAATGTTACTTACGATAAAAGGAAGGGTGGGGCTGATTTTGGGTGTCCCTTCTATTTTGGTTTAGGAATGAGGGGCCCAAAAGGGGCAAAAATGTTATTTTTTTTTATTTACGATGCAATTTAGAAATTTTTTATTACAAGTTAAGGGATAATATAGAAACTTTTTTTTTATATATAATTTTAATATTGGGTTGCATGTGACAAATATGCATTGCAAGTCCACCAAAGGATGCAAGTGTCAAAAAATTATTGACTGTCCACATTGGGCCTAGAACGTACATGATTCAATGTTTTGCCGTGCGACGCAGGGCCAGACATCGATTGGTCTTGTTTTCACCATCAGAGAAATGTGAAATTCATGGAAGGTATAGTATGATTTTTGTTTGCTCATGATCTCATGCATATGTATATAAATTTGCATGATACCATACTCCTTTCACTTACTAAACAAGGACATGTTACACGAAATGTCCCCTGCCTCCTTGACATTTAAACCCCAAAATATAGCTATCAGTACTGCAGATGTGATTCAGATGGGAACAATATACCATTCTATAAAATGTGACCAAAAAATATGAAAAGCAGTTTCAGAGATGTTGATGCTTCTGTGACCTAAAATGCACTAAGTCAATAAAGTCTCATTACTCCTATAAAATTTGTTAAATCAAAATGGTGTTGCAATATGATCAACTACATATCATGACTTAAAATCCTACAAAAGGACTAAAGCCACGAACCCTCATATTTTGCCCTAAATTGGGCCATTTTTTCAAATTCATTTGTTAGATAAGATTTTTGTGGCCAAGTGGTCTAGAATGATTACTTTTTACAAAACAAAATCAATTTTAAAGTTTCCTGTACTTGTGTCGTTGTAATGACGTCATAAAGTGACGCTTAAATTGAAAATATGCTAATTTCAGCTAAATTTCACAGTTTTCCACCTGGTTTTGGGTGAAAATGACATGGGCGCCACCCCTCGCCCATAAATATTTTTGCTTAAATTTAACCTTTCGATGTGAAATTAATGGCATTGCTTTTCAATGTTGAGGATTCTTCAACATTTTGATATAGAAAACACCTTTATGAAAAAAAATTTCTTTTTTCAATGCACTGGGTTTAGGGAAAAGTTATAAACAAGTTTTCTACTTTTTTATTGTAAACATAATATCTTTTTAATAGCATAGATAATATTGCTTCATATAAAATATTATAATAATTTGTATACTAAATAGGAATGCATAGTTTTGGTTAAACAAAAAAATCCATAACACAACAAAAATATATAATGTCATCATTTCTATGTATAGCAACAGGCTAGCAATATTCTTACAACAGCTAGCCTCAAGTAACATAATAAACAAACTTACATGCATTACACTATATTTATAATCAACAGTTCATGTATGAAAATCATAGATGCTGGAATCAAAAGTTCATGAACCTCACACATGTCATATTGAATAGAATCAAAGGTTTATAATCCTTGTTTTAGATTCATTGCCATAAAAAAGCTTCTACTTATCAGCTGTTTGAAACACACGTTAAAATGTTAAGAAATAAATAAACAACAAATATGGATATAAGTATAAAGATATGTATAAATATTTGTGTCAAATAAAAATTTGTAGATCAGTATAGATAATTGTGTCACAAAAGAAAATTGCCTGAAAATTCTTTGTAGATGAAAATATATCAAATATTTCCATATAACTTGGGATAATGTGTGCACTTTTTGTCCCAAAAAGCATGAATATGCAAGATTAAGACAATACTAAGAATCAACCGCTTCAACCATGAAGGCACACAAATCTCCTTGACCTCCTAAAATATTGTCACTAAAAGTATGTTAGAATCTGTTAATTTCTCTCTTACTATTTTTGTAAAATTCTAGATAAAAAGTACAAGATGATATAACTAATGCTGTATTGTGAGATCTAACTTGACTGACGATATTGAAAATTTTCTAGTGATGTCTTCCTAAATAGGATGAAATTTACTTTTCTTTAATTGAATTGTGGGCAGTATCCATTATCTTCAGATTGTAAAACAGCATTATATATTAGGAATGTTATGTTGAAAATGTATATATCCAGTCTTTTAAGTAAATGAATTAATTGCACAATACACTATGTGATGAAATGAAGTTTCACATTTGTAATAAATTACAGTGATGAAAACCGTTCACCTTTGTAATAAATAAGTAAGTCTTTTAAAAAAAAATGAATTTACAAAATAGCACTTTATTATTACAAAATAATTACATCTTAAAACTTGTAAAGCTTTAATCTCATATCCTCAATAACAAAAACAATATCAGATCTTCAATTACTTTTACCCTTTAGTTCAACACCCTGTTTGTCTAACATCTAACAACCCATAATAATAGAGATTTTTGTGAACACATGTATAAGAGTGTTCTTTACACATTTAAAATTGTAAAGTCAAGTAGAAAATTGTCACCCACTTATGGATAAATAAATGTATTGTTATCAAAACTTTTCTTAATAGATGTTTATTTTCCTACATAAAGAGAGTATTTTGAAGTCCTGAGTACTTAATTTAGTTCATAGAAAATAAATATTTTTCTCCTAAAAATATATCTCAGATTTTCATATCAGAGTTTTCTAGATTTCAATCTCATACATTTAGTTCTTACTAATAATTATGGAATGACCATTCTAGACTCTTATAGTTCATGTATAGTCCATAACATAAACAAAATGGAATTCATTAAGTAAGATTTAAATCTTTTATGTTTTTCTATTTCCATTGCTCAATTTAACATACATGGCTAAAACATCAACATAGACATCTACTATTCCTCAATCTACTACAAAACTATAGATGCTCCCTCCATTCATCGTATGACCTTGGTGTTGGTTGCCGACCAGTCATGGCAGATGTGCGTAAAACTTCTTCGAGTTCTGCCATAGTGTCTACGATATGAACTGTGAATGGACTGCCAGGAACATCGATGCCTGACCATTTAACACTGATATGATAGTCTCCTACTTCTGTGGGATAGTATTGACACAAGATTGTCCTGTCTCTTTGGCTGTCTCTCTTCATTTCCACTCGGAAACTTCCTGCAAAAGCAAAGATATGAGGATTATGCAATGTACCTTTTAAGCATGGACAAAATTACATATGGAAGACATATAATATATATTTCTCTATTTTACTAATCAGTTTGTTCCTGGGTTAATTACAACACTAATCCATTTAAATCTTTCCAAAAGGTCGAGAAAAATGGGCAATGTACCTTTTAACCATGGACATAAAGACAAATTGTAGTCATATTATATATACATCTTGTTTGAAATTGAAGCAAACGTCTTTGCAACGTCAACTTTGAGACAATTAAATTTACTATAAAATTAATTTCAAATTCCCCTTGTGACAAAATAAAAAGTATGGAAAAAGCATTTCATAAAATGTAAATCTAATAAATATTATGATTCATATATCCACAAACTGAATGTACCAATACAGAGCCAAGATAAGTTCAACATTTAGACAGTTTGGAAAGGTGGCTTCAGTTTTTTTCTTGTAATTCTAAATATTGTGGATTCATTTATTATGGTGTGGATCAGTTTTCGTTATTTCCTAAAAATGACATTTTGCTGGATTTTTAATTTTGTGGTTTACATGACAGTAAGTTCCTAGAAATATAATCAATACAATAATTTTGATTTCCTTGGGTTCTAGTCAACTGCCACTCACAATAAAAAGCTTCACCGAGCGCAGCATGATACGACCGCAACATGTTGAACCCTGTACGTTTTAGGCCTAATATGGACAGACTATTGTTCTGGACACATGCAGCCCATGGTGGACTGACAAAGGTTTTTGACACATGCTTCTCTGATGGACTTTGACCCAGGGGGTAAAAATATAAATTTTGAATGTTGTATTCTACTCTTTAAAAGAATAATGATTTGGGAAGAAATTAAAAATCGAACCAGAATTTTTTTTAAATTATGATTACAGCCCCAAAAATTTATTCTTAAATTTGGAATCGCTACCTGACAGGAATAAATTTGCAAAAAAAAATTTCGAAATCGGACCACAAATAAAAAAGCCCCATTTGGCCCCTAATTACCTAATAGGGGGAAAAAACGGGGGTCGCAAAAATTAATTCTTAATTTTGGATTCGCTACTTGACAAAAATAAACTTGCAAAAAAAATTTTCAAAATCGGACCACAAATAAAAAAGTTTAGATTTTGGCCCCTAATTACGTAATAGGGGGAAAAAGGGGGGGTCGCAAAAATTAATTCTTAATTTTGGATTTGCTACTTGACAAAAATAAACTTGCAAAAAAAATTTCAAAATCGGACCAGAAATTAAAAAGTTACAATTTTGGCCCCTTTTGGTCCCTAATAACATAACAGTAAAAAAAGGGGACACAAAAATATATCTGCTACTTGACAAGAATAAACTTGCAAAAAAAATTATCAAAATCGGACAAGAATTAAAAAAGTTTCAATTTCCGCCCCTTTTGGCCCCTCATTACATAACAGGTGAAAAAGGGGTGGGGGTCGCAATAATAAATTCTCAAATTTGGATTTGCTACTTGACAAAAATAAACTTGCAAAAAAAAAATTTCAAAATCGGACCACAAATAAAAAAGTTTCGATTTTGGCCCCATTTGGCCCCTAATAACGTAATAGGGGGAAAAAGGGGGGTCGCAAAAATTAATTCTTAATTTTGTGTCCGATATTTGACAAGAACAAACATGCAAAAAAAAATTTCAAAATTGGACCACAAATAAAAAAGTTTTTATTTTGGCCCCTTTTGGCCCCTTATTACACAACGGAGAAAAAGGGGGGGGGCGCAAAAATTTATCAGGTTCATTCTTTTATTGTAAAAAACATTCTTGACAAATTTCACAGCAATAGGGCAACTAGGACCAAAGTTATGGTGAAAAAAGAGGCTCCCAGGAGCCTGAATCGCTCACCTGACATATGTGCCTGAAGTAAAGGTAATAAGGCAAAATCTATTTAACGTTGAAAGGGTCATAAGATTAATAAGGGGGTCATCTGACAATATGGTGGATCTAAAGGTGCTGATCACTTTTGTTCTCAATCAAAATCTAAAAATCTGTCACCCTTTTTGAGTTATTTGCAAAAAAATGCAGTTTAACCTAATGTTCTATTTTTAGCCACAGCGGCCATGTTTTACAACCAATCAAAAAATCCCCACAACAGTTCTATACACCTAATAATAATAAACAATAATACCAAGTTTGTTTCCATTTGGTGTAAAGTGTCAGAGGAGTTAACATTTTCAATATAAGGAAATGCAGTTAAAATGCTCAATTGTGACATTCCAAGGGCAATAACTCCTCAAAGGAAAGGTCCTACAACATTGACCCTATTACAAATTTTGTAGATCTTGATGCGCTTAACAATATGCAATTTAAATTTCTCAAATACATGTATCTTGTATAGTTTTCAAGATATTGAGCTAAACAGGTGCAAAATTTGCAAAAAAATCCACAAAAAGGGCAATAACTCCTACATGGGTTGTTGGATTTTCTTCAAAATTTCAGAGCCAGTAGATCTTGAGGTGCTGATGACTTTTGTTCCCAATCAAAATTTTGTAATCTGTTACCGTTTTAGAGTTATTTGCAAAAAACTGCCATTTACCCCTATGTTCTATTTTTAGCCACAGCCGCAATGTTTTACGACCAAACAAAAATCCCCACATCAGTTCTATACACCTAATGCTAATAAACAACTATACCAAGTTTGGTTCCATTTGGACTTAAAGTGTCAGAGGAGTTAACGTTTTCAATGTAATGAGGAAATGCTGTTAAAATGCTAAATTTTGACATTCTAAGGGCAATAACTCCTAAAGGGAAAGGTCCTACAACGTTGACCCTGTTACATATTTTGTAGATCTTGATGTGCTTAACAATATGCAATTTAAATTTCTCAAATATCTAGTATAGTTTTCAAGATATTGAGCTAAACAGGTGCAAAATTTGCAAAAAATCCACAAAAAGGGCAATAACTCCTACATCGGTTGTTGGATCTTCTTGAAAATTTCTAGGCAGGTAGATCTTGAGGTGCTTATCACTTTTACCCTATGCCAGAATTTTGATATCTGTTACCGTTTTTGAGTTATTTGCAAAAAACTGCCATTTACCCCCCTGTTCTATTTTTAGCCATGGCGGCCATGTTTTTTACGAATCAAAAATCTGAACAATAGTTTTGTAGGCCATACCCTAAAGATCAACTACACC
Organism: Arcuatula senhousia; assembly: GCA_963971305.1. Taxonomy (NCBI): domain Eukaryota; kingdom Metazoa; phylum Mollusca; class Bivalvia; order Mytilida; family Mytilidae; genus Arcuatula; species Arcuatula senhousia. The sequence continues at coordinate 29,291,323 of OZ020304.1, forward strand.
AAGTTTGGTTTCAATTGGACTTATGGTGTCAGAGGAGTTAACGTTTGAAAAAGTTTACGACGGACGACGGACGCCAAGTGACGCCAATAGCTTACAGGTGAGCTAAAAAGTAAAATATTTGAATTTTTTGCCCCTTTTGGGCCCCTAATTTCGAAACAAAAAAAGGGGGGACCCCCAAAATCAATCCCATTCATCCTTGTATGGTAAGGAACATCACTGTCAAATTTCATAGCAATTGAAATAACTAGAACTAAAGTTATTGTGGAAACAAACAAAAAAGTAGTATTTTTGGCCCTTTTTGGCCCCTAATTTCTAAACGAAAAATAGGGGGACCCCCAAAATCAATCCCATTCATCCTTTTATGGTAAGGAACATCATTGTAAAGTTTCATAGCAATCGGATAACTGGAACTAAAGTTATTGTGGAAACACTAAAAAGTTAACAGACACCGACGACGACAACGACGACGACGACGACAGCATCATACCATAATACGTCCGCAAATTTTTTGCGGTCGTATAAAAATCAAGAAAATTGGTACCCCATGAAAATAATGAAACCATGAAGTCCCTGATATTAGAAGAAATAAGATACCCACCTTTAGGTCCTCTAACCCTCACAGTTAACTGACCAGCACCAGCACCTTTGGTTTCTACGATGAATTTACTCTGGAATTTGGCCAGGATTCCATGCTCGACTCCAGGGCCAGTAACTCTTACTTTACTGGCATCTGGTGGCGCAGATACTTTGATGACAAATGGACTACCTATAAATGGAATAAATCAATGTATTAGTTTCTCAGTACAGGTGTTTTTTACTGATGAAATTGAACATGGAATTCTTTGGAAAAGCCTTTATATCATTTTAAATGCTAGAAGATGATACAAGGCTTTATAATGTATAGCTGAACACATTTATAAAAATTTTGCGAATTTCTTAAAATAATGAAGACCTTTTTTCCGCAGAATTCAATTTAAGAGATTACTTATATGCAAAAATATACTGTATGGTCTATTTATAACTATCTCTAACATGTTTACATTCATGCTCCATTGGATTAACAGAAACTGCAGAATGCAAAATTATTCAAATTTGATAATATATATGAATGACTAGTATATAATCAAACAATGTTACTGTAATTTCAACCCTGAGAATCATCTGGCTAACAGATTTTGATTTTTTGAGTGCCCTCTGCGAGGATCGAACTCACAACATTTGGGACATCTACAGCGTACAGGCCTAGCTAACAGAACAGAGATTGTAACCACTACACCATCCTAGGCTCCTCAAAAGAGCTTTTGTTTGGGTAGTGTTACTTTTCCCTGCGTGCTTTTATTTTCGCAAGTTGCCAACTTTCGCGAAAAAAGCAAAAATTAGATACCTGCAAAAAAACAACTTATACAGTATTCCTCGGTCTTTTAACTATTGATAAGAGAGTCTCTAGAGTTTTTTTATAGATATATAAAACATCAAACTACAGATTGAAATTGTTCACCAAGTACTTATTTGAATGAAGTTCTTTTCTGCATTTAAACCTTTTCAAATAATATCCTACCCTGTACATGTTCTCCACCGTATTTGATCTGTAGTACATGTCTGCCTGTCTCCTGGGGTTTAATCCTGAGCTCAAACGTCCCATCTCTGTTGTCTTCTAGCTCGCAGTAAGCAGCCTTGTTAGGTCCCATGCAGGAAGCAGTTAACTCCCCTTTATAGAAATAAAGGAAACCTCATGAATCATTTGGTTTCCAGCAAGATACTGACTTCAGTTGCAAAGTTGCATTTATAATCTTATTTGATTTTTTTTCGATGCATATGTTCACTGATGAAACAGTTGTTTTTATTCAATTTTCAAGATAATAAAGTCAAAAGTCTTTCAGGTTGATGATAATTTTTGATTCTGTAGGATCATCATAATTGATTTACATTAGAGTACATAAGATATGAAATATATATATTTTCTCTAAAACATCAGACCTTTCAACTTCATTAAACTGTCTTTTATCTTTTTTTATGATAGAATTTTTTCTTATTTTAAGCATTGCAACAAAAGCTAAGAAAATATTTGCAAATTACCAAAACTGTTCAGTTTCTTAGTTTAAATAAATATTGGAAATTTGAAGGGTGTTTAAAAATTCTAAATATTTCTGTAAATTTATATGCATGTATAAACTTTTAAACATGTACAATATGTTTTGTGTTTTTTTCTTATATCAGTTATCTTGACATTAATTTTTTTTTAAAAACATTTAAAAATCTCTGCATTATAATGTTTCTTTTCTTAATAACAATATTTACCTGGTCCAGCTTTCCTGGTATCTATGGTAACATTGAGTGACCTTCCAGCAATTCCTCCCGTCAGACCTTCACCTGTGACCGTGACCTTGTTAGGATAGAATGCACCAATCACATTTACTTTATATGGAGATCCACGGAGTTGACGATTGTTCCACGTTATGTTGAGTAGATAGGCACCTGGGATTACAGGCATGTATTGGCAGCGATATTTTCCTTGGGCTACTGCAATGACCTTGACAGGAATTTCAGCCTTGACCCCAGTTAAGGTTACCTCAGGAACACCTAAAAAAAATTCAAGCTCTTTTTCATATGGTACTTAGAACTTAATGGAAATTTCAAATTACTATGTGGTCGTAATCTTTTAGAGAGCTTTATCTATTATAATGAGAGGACAATCTTAAGAAGTAAAGAAGTTATTTTAAATATTTTTATCCATTTATTGCAGATAACCATGCTGAATTAACAGGTCATATAACAGCAAAGGTTTAATATGAATTCTGTTTTATTCTATGGTGTGTCTACAAATTTTTGTACAAATGTATGAATGATAACATAGATATAAGAAAAAGATATAGAGTCAATACAAAATGTAGGAATGCAGTTTTGGAAAGCAAAAGATACAAACATCTAATAATGATTTACTTATACAATTGAATATGAATATGAATTCCCTATGAAATTTTTAAGATACAAATATTTTCAGAGCAAACTTATGCATCAAAGTGACAAACCTGGACCAGCTTGAGTTCCATCAATATTAAATTCTGCCTCCTCCCTCACTGTGGCCTCCTTCAGACCCCGCCCTGTGAGGATGACCTTGTTATCATGTTGATGTGTGGCTACAGCATAGCCTAGTAATGGCGACTTGGGCAATGCTAACTTGCTCCAGTTCAGATGAATGTAATGATTTCCTACAAATACAGTGAAAAAAATTAAATTTAGATATTTCATGATTCTAACAAACTTGCTATAAATTATTTGTTTTCTAGTTCTCAAGAAAATTTAAACATTCATGATGTTGGTATGTGCTCATTTGTTTTATATGTCATCTTACTGATCTTGTTTTCATAGTAGAACCTATAAATTCTACTGCATGTACAATTTTGTTAATGAAAATTTAAATTATGCATAAATTTTTAGTGTTTTAATTGTTAGACCTTTCAAGCAAAATTAACAAAGGAGTCATTTATATTAATACCCAATCACTGAAAGAAACAGCCAATTCTAATGCAGAGTCTTCATTCAAAGAACAGTCATGAGCAAAAGTGTTTGTATTTACCTTCTTGTTCAGGGGTAAAGGTCATGGTCACCTTTCCTCTACCTGTGGCTTCGATTGAAGAGTGTAAACTAGAGGTAGGACCAGTTACTTCTCCTGTCAGATGACCTAAAACAAACAGGATCAAAATTTTAGTCTGAATTACAGCATAAGTTACATGATTGGTTGATCTCTATTTACTATCATAATGTCCTGTTTGCTCTATAAATAAAAATACCAAAAATGGGTATAAAACAGGTAATTTTGTTATGCAGTATAAGTAACCCCTCATCAGCATTTGAATCAAAATATTGGAACGTCAAAAACCAAAACATTTGAAGGAAAAGTACTCAAAACCAAAAACTTATGAACAGAAAAGCCAAATTCAGCTCCAAAGGATATCGACCATGTGCAGTACAAGGAAAGAAACTTATTTCAGTCATAATCAATACACAGTACTGACAGCATAAGAGGTTGCTATAAATGATAAAACTTTAACTTCTCTGGTTCTATGTTGCAATGTAATCTGAATGCCTCAATTCAAAACACTGGAGATAATTCAATGCCCTACCACAAAACCCTCAAAACATGGAAAATCAAATTAAAATCTGAACGTTATCCTGATTTAGGACAGTTATTTAGTTTTTTTTTCAATGCCTTTACTATCCAATAAATACTATTATGTGAATGTCTACTTTTTTATCTTATAGCAAATATTAAAAGCTTTTCACCACAGACTATGTTGTTTCCAATAATATAAATGTTTTTAGAGGACCAACTTCAGAGTCCAGTATCTGACCCACAAAAATTGGTAGCCCAAGGAAAATTAATACTTAAACAATAGTATATGTTTACCTGGTCCAGCTTCAGATACATCAAAGTTGATATGTTTAGGCTCTCCTACCACCAGATGTACTCTGTCCTTAGTGTCCAGTATCTGTTGCCAGCCACCCTCAACAACAACCTTATTGGGGTCAACAACCTTAGGATGGAAGGGACTTCCTACAAAAGAAAGAAACAATTTTCAACACTTGGACATAACCTAAATAGTGTTTGAAAACTAAAATCCTAAGGGACTTTCTACAAAACAAAGAAACAATTTTCAACAATTGGACGTAACCTAAGTAGTGTTTGAAAACAAAAAAAAACTCTCAAGTATCAATAGCATTAATTTTTTTTTATACTAAAGTACACGCAGGCAAAACATGATAGAACTGTAGTTTTTAGCCTAAGTACCAGCAAAATTCTTCATGGGTTTTGCATTTTCAATTTACATTTCAAACAAACAATATACTTATGATTATTAAGGAATCTCATGGTTTCTGAAATTATCAATGTTTCAAAGCTGCAGTAGTTAAAATATATTCCATAACTGATTTTTTTTCTAAACTCATTCCACAAACCTGGGATATCTTTTCCATTCCATGTGACCACCAGAGTAAACACTCCCACCTCCACAGGGACATATGATACAATGTATTTACCATCTCGTTGTTCTAGAGTTGTTTTGGCAAGTGAGTTAGGACCTGGAATGTAAACAAGAAAAAATTGGTTATTATCAGTCATTTGAGTAAAATCTCCCAGAAAATGTGCAATTATCAGTCATATTAGTAAAATATCCAAGAAAATAGTCTAAGAAGTGATTGTCAGTACTGCAAGTAAATTTAATTTTCAATCGCCCTGGCATGTGTGTGTGTGTGTTGGTGTTTAAATGCCCTTTATTGACACACGTAGGCCATGTAGGTCGGTTAGCTTTTTTGGTGGAGCAATTACTCTGACATATAGATGTCATTTGTATCATTTTCTTATGAATTAATTCTATAGGGTGTAACATATACCTTACAAAGATTGAACTAAAATGTGGGCGAAAAATTTTGTTATTTTCTCAATTACATACATTGGGTATTAGCCAAAATTATTCCAAAGCAATATTTTCTCCTATTATATAATGGCTAACACAACTTAACTCTGCTAATAACATCACCTTAAAATTTTACTGACAAGTCAATTTATGTACCCAAAATCAAAGTGAAAGAAATGATATTATATACTCATATAGAATTTTTTATTGTGTGTGAATTGCAGAAAGATCATTACAGGACAAGGTATATCATTCACTCGTGAGATTTCCCATTTGAAGTCTTATATTTTGGCTGGGTTTTTTTTGTGTGTGTATCCTATTAATATTTGATAAAATATGACAGTTATCATCTTAACTAATGTATAAACCAGCGCTCCTTTCCTTCGAAAAATAAGGTAACCATTGGGACATCCCCTCAGGTTACCTTACTTTCTCATGCAACAAGCATCTGGGTCACACACCAACTACCATGATAATTGTCTAATACATGTAAAATACATTTAAAGTCATCTTTTGATCTTATTCTGTAACCTTTCTTGTTTTAAGTTTGCATGTTTGGGTTTTTTTGTGTATTTCTTTCTAAATTCAGCTGTATCCATACTTTTAAGGATTGAACATGATTGAACTTTTTTCATGATGTCCTTAACATACCTTCAACTTTGACTCCCAGATCTCCATTCCTGTTACCACAGTCCACAACAAATGATGCCGTCTTGTTTTCCTCACCGGCGAACAGACCATCACCACTAGCTGTGGGTAAACCTCCATCATCTATGTTCTGTATGTAGGGACATCCTGAAAAAAGGATATTCTTGATCAAGAGTGAAGCTTTCTTTAAATTATTGCACTATTGAAAGAATTAGAGGTACCAATGGGCCAACCAAAAGTCTGAATTGAAGGGCAGACACATAACCAATAAACACCAACGAGAAGAAGACGATAAAAAACCAGACAATATAAAGCACAACTAGAAATACAAACACAACTACATGTAATAGCAATCAACAACGTGAACTCAAGTCATAACTACAGTGAATTCAGGTGCTCATGAACAGAACATTATTGAAAGAGAACATAAAGAAATGAATTGTCATCAGTTTTGACTTAACCCTCATTTTTGTCCAATTTTGCCCTTTTTCTGAAACAATGGGTGTTTCAAATTCCAAATAAAATAGGAAGCTTACTAAATTTCATAACAACTATAAGACACCATAGAAAAACCAAAGGTCTACAGACTTCAGCAACAAAATCACCATAATATTATACAAACACAATTTGTTTTGCAGTTATATAAAAAATTGAATGTTTAACATTACATGTGAGCTTACTAACAAACTAAAGAGCAAAACACTATACTGTATATTCTCCCCAACAAAAATTTACTTCCATACTTTACATGTACAATGGACATACATTTTGCTTTTACTTTTTCATTCCAAAGGATATTTCTGAGGACCTCAGACTCGCTTTTTGTACTGATGGCTCCAGAAATAAAAGAAGACAGGTTAGATTAAATGAACTGGAAAATTCATGGTTAGAGAAGACGGACAAAAACATTACAACTCTTAAAAAGACTGAAAATCTTTCAAAGTTTATATAATCAATTTTATGGGCAAAGTCATGGTCTATAATAAACCCATAAAATGAAACAAAATGAAATAAGGTTATTCTCCTCATTCTAAAACATCATTTATGCTTTGAGTAGTCAAATGTTACAAAGCCAGTACTAAAATAGAATGTAAACTATGATCAATTGCAAACAAAAATTTTGCTAACCACACAAAACTCCTTAAATGTGGTCTTTATACTACAAAATGGTATTCCTTTCTTTACTCTACAAACAAATAATCCCACACACATAAAATGCTTAAATGGTGATTTTGAAAAGACGTTTACTCAATATTAAACAAACAAATATTTAAAAGGCAAACTTACCGGCAACTGAATAAGTAAACAAACCTATGTCCATTCTTAATTTAACAAATACAAGACCATATATAAAGCTTTTAAAGGTTATGGTCGACTACAAAATCAAGACAATCAAAATATCACTATCTATAGCATCTGTCCATCCTTAAGGCATTTATGTCTCAATTCTTTTGACCGTTTCATTTTCAATAGTAACCATGCATAAAAAAGTGAGAGGAAAATTATAGCTTTGTGTTAGATTTGCACCTGCCTGGTTGAATGAAGAAACATTCATCAATTATGCATTTTTATGATTAAATGTAGCGTGCAATCAATTGTGGCCAAGTTTTGAGAAAGTTTACAAACTTGTTTGCTTCCAGTACTTTTAACCAATATCAAGTAATTTTTCAACATAATAGCCTTACAACATTTTCTTTCAATGGTCTTAGATAACGGTTTGCTGATCAGATGCTTGTATTTTTTATTGATCAGTCAAATTCATTCATTTGTATATCTCTCTCATCCAAAAACAATAAATAAAATCAATTTCCACAAGAAAAGGCTTTATCTCCTGTGAGAATTCTGATGAAATTATACTGTCTGATTTAACCATGGGTGTCATGAAATAATTGAAATATTATTCATGCAAATTATATTTTCAATTTCATATTACTTCAGTAATTGTGATAAGTTTGGATCATTAATATGCATGTTATAAATTTTGTATAACATTGTCATCAATTTGAAGTATGCAAAAATAATTTTTTATTGCAAAAGTACATCTGCTCTAATAAATGTTGCATTCTGAATAAAGTATTAAGTTTTCTGACAAAATTTATAACTGATCATTGGCTCATAAATACAAATTAAAATGAAGTTTTGCTTAACCAGCATTTTGGTCTGATCTTTCTTTCTTTCTTTTTTTTTTTTTGGGGGGGGGGGCAGGTGTGGGAGTGGACATGTTCAATTATCACACATACAGGAGGACAAGGTAAATTCAAAGTGCCTAAAGGAAACTAACAACCTTTTGCAAAGAAAATTTGGCTATGTAAACTATACTATTTGGTAATCAATAAAGGAAAGGGGGAGCCTCAATCTAACACTGCATAAGTTAATTTGCTAGTGATCGTTGGTTGGTATAATAATTAATTTGGTGTTATATTAACCCTTGGAACAACAAACAGCTACTATTCTGAAATTTTGTCTCAAATTCCATAAATTATGTATCTTACCACTTATGCTTATAATGGTGAAATGAAAATCATCCTCTTTGACTGATTTCACACTAGCTGTGTACATAACACCATTCCTGAGACTATACTGATATAAAGAGTCATTTGTGCTCTTTGAAACATTGTTTTGGTCACACAGACTCTTGGAAATATCTTTGATTTTGGATTTCTTCAAATCATTTAGGTGCTGGTGATTATGATTGTGATCTTGAATTTTGACTTTATGTTTTATACATGTATCACTATTTGTGTTTGTAATTTTTGAATTTTCCATTTCAGTCTTTCTCTCCCATCTTTGTTTAACATTGTTAAATGAGAGATCTATAACTGACGAAGCACAGCTGTTTGAAATGCTATTTTCTTTAGATGAACTATTTCCATCATTTTCCGATAACGGAATAAGTTCTTTCACACTAGGTCTTTCTTTTTTGCCTGTTTGTTGCAAAGTTCTATTCAAGAAATGATTTTCCAAATTTGCAAGTACATTACTATCAAAAAGTTCTCTGACAGAATTTGGCTTTTTTAGTTTCGGTTTTTCAAAAGTTGTCATTTTAACCTCTGGTTTTGAAACCTGAATATCCAAATTTGAACTATCACGACTCGATAGCACATTATTTAGCTCTTTAACAAGTTGATCCTGTAGTTTAGATCCAGGATCTTTTTTTATTGAAGTTTTGAATATAATTGGTTTAGACATTGGAACTATTGCAACCCCAACAGCAGAAACACTCTTCAAAGTTTCACTTTTATCCACTGGCTTATTTTCAACATCCAAACTGACGTCTTTTAGATTAACCATGTTCTTGTGTCTTTTCTCATTATCTACTGATGATTCTCCATCTGACTCATGAGTGATATATTTATCCTTGATTGCCCCACGGAGCTCATCGAGCAAGCCCATGGTCTCAGGACCTTTTCTATTTTTGTTGTTATTTTCATTCACATTGTCAAAAACCATTGAATTGTCCATTACATTTCCATTTTTGTCAGATATACCATTTCCATCCAAATTGCTGTCATAATTTACCATATTGTCACTGACAGATATGTTGTCGTCTGCTTCAATACTGTTACCATTTTTGTCACTTATTGATGCTGTCACAGATGGAAAGTTTACAGAGCTTGAACTATTTTCAAGGGACTCATCAATAACTTTTTCAAATATTTTATCCAATTCCTCAATCTGTTGCTCAACTATTAAAGCCATACTAAAAAGTTTTGCTCTAATCTATACTGACCAAGAGAAAACAGCTGTTATCTTCAAACAATTAAAATTTAAGTCGACCACAATTTCACCAAAGTTTCCATATCAGAAGTATTCACTTTTTTCCTCTATTTTCAACTTCTAACCTTCAAACCATAAGAATTAATGATTTTTGTTTCTAATCCCAACCTCCAAACAATAGAATCCATCCATGTTTAAGTTTCCTCACAGCAGTTTATGAATAATTCACAAACTTTTTATTTTCTTAATTCCTAACGTAACATCATTTTACTACATTGCACATCAAAAGGTCAAATCCTTCAGTATACTGTATAATGAAATCATACTCTTTAACTTCTTCAGATTGTTTACTACTTATCAAAAAAATCCAGTTTTGCAAGTTAAGCTGAATTATTAATAAACCGAGAAAATTCCAACACCTCCAAACAAAACTGACATCAACACACAGTGTTGAAATTTAAAATCCTGGTATTAATATTTGGAATGCATATTGATCTCTATAAGCTCTATCAATTTACAATACTACCCTTTAAACCCACTCAAAGGGTTTATGAAAAAAAAGGTCAATGAAAATTAATCAAGAATTAATCGACAAAAAGTCCACGAGTGATTGTTTGCATACCATTCACAGTTGCGTCCTCATGTTACATGGATCAATTGGTTTAAATTCACATCCACAAAAGTGATATGGTTAATGATAAAATATACATAACTTCTTCATTTTGTCATTCATATGAGAAATTCAATTTTCCAGTATGAAAATCATAACTTGCAGATCACATCTATGATATTCTGATAACTCATTATTGGTTCAGCCAAAAAAAAAAATAAACCTTCAATATTAGATACATGTATTTATCTATCATCAAATCAAGTCTTCTAATTTATCAAGTTGTGTCTAGATCATGATCTGTTTTAATTCACTTATTCTTGAGAGAATTCACTAAATTACGTTAAAAAAAAAGATTACAAATTATAATCAAATACGTCAATTCAAATTTTTTTCGCCCCCGTTTTGAATTCACAATAAATTGATGTAATCGATCAAAACATCCCTAAATAGTGAAAATGCATATTCTTTTCATTGTAAATTGAGTTGGCGATTTGAAAGGAAACTTTTAAATTCAATTTCATTGCTGTGATCTTTATAAATTGAAATCATTACACAGTTAAAGATTTTTATTTCCAAATATAAAAGAGCTCTTTTTAATAGCTTGTAGGAGGCTATATAATTTCATAATAAGCCAATTATTCATTGTCAGTTATAAAAGTTCAAGTACAAAAGTTCACAACTAACAGAGAGACATAGAAATGATATTGAAGGTAAAATGAAATAGAGGCATCAACTGAAAATGTCACAATTTGTAGAATGCCAATCTAAAATGGGTAAGATCAATATGGTCAGACTTAATTCAAGTTTTAAATGCAACAGGAAGTAGGGAAAAACAGACCAAAAATTGAATAAGTCACTCTCACAATAGGAACCCATTTTGATGCTGCATACTAAATTTCAAGAGGCTCTGATTAGTACTTGCTGAGAAAACTGTTATCTGTTAACATTTTCCATGTCTTGCTTCTTGATGTCTGCCGAAAAATGTTCAGCAAAGTTAAAAAAAATTAAAAAGCTTTGTTCTGACAGAGTGCCAATTTAAATTGCAGCTATGTTTATACCAAGTGAGTTGTTCCTAATTTTAATACTATATCAAACAAGAAATAGTACTGCAATCAATTATCATAATGTGATAGGTAGTTGCTGAGAAAATGGTTTCAAAAATATTTTTCCTGTGAAATCCATTTTAAAAAGGCTAACCTTTGTCCTTGTCCTAAATTACTAAAATCTGTTAGTTTTTCTTACCATTTATTGGCATTATACTCTTCAAATTTATACTCTGCATAAAACTTTTTTTCAAACACCCGATTCAATTTTTTTTCTTTGAGCCCAAATAAAAAGTGTTAAATCTTGTGGGAAAGAAAAAGAATATGCTTGATAAAGTTTTCTCATACTAAATTACTTGAAACTAAAAATTTATGTGAAACAGGTCATAATTATCTAACTATACGAGTGACACTATCATCCTACATAATTGAATGTAGATACTTTTAACATCACAAATAAAGATTGATCTTTCAAACTGCCCATAAAACCCAACAGTGCAGAGAGATGCACATTTTTTTCAAGTTGATTTTCCAGTATATAAAACAACATAATTAAGAAAATTACATCCAAATAGTCAAATGCATCAATTTTCCACCTACGTTCAGTTTTGTGCAAAAAATATGCAATTCATATGATCAGGATGCATTGGTTTCTTGAATCAAATATAACAAGTAAATCTGTGAGCTAATTCTCACTAGTGATACCCCCACTCCCCAAACTTAAAGCCATGCATACAAGTTTAAATACTCAGTAAACAGGAAGTAGTTGACCAAGGAACATAAAATCACTGTACACCATATGGGACTATAGGATAAAGTTGTATACAAAATATCAGACCTCTAACTCATGTAGTTGCTTGGGAAACTGTGACGGAAATTTGCATTTATGTCCATTATGTGTAAAAACCTAAGTATTCGGTAAACAGGAAGTAGACTACCGAAGAGCATAAAATCAGTATACACCATATAGTACTATAAGATAAAGCTGTATACAAAACATCAGACCTTTATCTCATGTAGTTGCTTGGGAAACTGACGGAAATTTTGCATTTATGTCTATTATGTGTTAAAACCTAAGTTTTCGGTAAACAGGAAGTAGACTACCTAGGGGCATAAAATCGGTATACAGCATATGGTACTATAGGATAAAGCTGTTTACAAAATATCAGAACTCTATCTCATGTAGTTGCTTAGAAAACTGTGACGGTAGTTTTGTTACGGACGGACGGACGGACAAGGGTAAAACAGTATACCCCCTCTTCTTCGAAGCGGGGGTATAAAAAAATCTGAAGGCGTTTTAATTCTATGAAATTGCAAGTTATAACCCTGAACATATATACAAGGAGTTGCACCAAGCTAAGCATACCATTCGAAAAACTTTTTAAAATTTTAAATCAATCCATTTAGTAGAAGCTGACCTCAAGAAACCTGTTTAAAAAGTTTGAATAGATGCCTAGACCAACATAGGAGATTGCAACATGACCCATGGAAGTGAAGGTATAATTTTTTTTCAGCTGTTTAATTTTTTTTCTAATTATCAAATTGAGAGATAAATTGGAAAAAAGACATTCAGCCATTTTCATCCATGAAGGGTAACTTATCAAGAAAATATGAGGAATTTTGAAGACTTTTTACAGAACTGTTTCCAGCTCACTAAAATACTAAACAAATGTAGCCCAATGATAATTTTTTAACACTTTGTAAATTTTCTAGTTCTTTAAACAGTCTTTTTTTTTTTCTTCACTGGACATCAGCCAAAGGCCTATTTTAAAAGTCATACGTTAATAAAATATTGACTTTGAACAGTCACTTATTTAACCTTTATTTTTCATCATAAAACTATCATAACCCTAACACAGATAGTTTAGAATGGGTCAAAAAACAACAAAGCCAAATTGATAACTCAATTACTTGGCGAGAGTGGTCAATAAAGGACAAGTATTTGGAATTTAATCCCCTGAGCGACTTTAATGTAATCTCAGTCGACTATAAGTGGGGATTTGTCGGACAAAAGATAAAGCTCTTTTGACCTTGTATTATGTGGTACAAAATGTTTACACTTAATTTTGTATAAATAAATACAAAACAAATATATGCTCAAGATTTTGTGCCAAGATCTTAATAAAAAGTGTAAAGAATTTTGAATTTAATATGTTTATGAGAAAGTACATAACCAAAGACGTAGTAGATTTTAATGTGAATAAAGAGTGGCTGAATAAAAGTTTGATTCTTCATATCCATACATATATAATAATGACAAATTTATTAAGTTTTCTTTACAATCTGGCATTGAATATGACAATATTGAAAATTTTATGTCCCATGGATTTAATGCTACTCTGTCAATAACCTTAGATTTTCAGCAACATATCGAAGTTTCCAACAAGTTGTACAAGTTAACTGGTTTGCAAGATTAACATTGTGACTATATCTATATAGATCTGCATTGTCATACGTTTTTTTAAAGGTATTAAGAATGTGTTATGCAAAAAAAATAACATCTCATCTCCTATTATTTTCACTACATGTTTCATTTTTATTTTGATGCATTTATAAAAATTCAGATTTCAGTTTCTTAATCAATTACCTTTCATCATCATTTTATGTTCAGTTTATTGCCCTTTTCATGTTCATCTTCCATATATAACCTATGTTACAAGGGTATAAAACACCAACTTACTCGCTCTCTACACAATTTTGTTATGAATGTTTTCCTTTGATACTTTCTAATTGTTTAGATTTTATGTGGCTGACAAGAATTACTCTTTGAACAAGTGAATCGCTAACCTGGTCTTGATGTCAACCCTATGAAGGACTTTGTAGAGCTAAATAAGCTGAACATTTAAGCAAGCAACAGCTTTTCTCTATCTGCAATAGTTTTCATTCTATAGGCCAAAAACACTATTGTTTGCCTTTAAGGGGCTATAACCCCTTTAAGGGATCATCTGACAACTTCGACCCTATTAAGACTTTTGTAGAGCTAAATGAGCTGAACATTTAAGCAAGCAACAGCTTTTCTCCATCTGCAAGTGTTTTCATTCTATAAGCCAAAAACATTAAAAAACGCTATTTTTCACCTTTAAGGGGCTGTAAACCTATAAGGGATCATCTGAGGTCTCATTAACCCCTTCCGGGTCAATTGGTCCCTCCCTCAAATAGTCCATTAAAAACAAAAAGTGCAATGTTATTGTTTGTAACTGTCACAGTTTTATTGGATAAATAATGGAATCATGTGTACAATCAATTGAAACCTAAAGATTCACTCATTTTAAATATCCTTGATTCATTTTTGACAAGTGTATGAATTTTGTTTACATGGCTGCGTGAAAAGGCTCCATGTGGAAGACCGGAAAGCATGGTAAAAAGGGTATTTTGAGCATTTTGTAAACAATCCAACTTTGCGAAAAAAGTAATCCTTGATGGTGAATGTTTTGTACCAGCATTAGACAGAAAATTTTATTAGCTTCGCAATGATATATAACATGTGTACCATCTTACCCATATTTGTTCAAGCAAAAAATTCAAAAATGCAGATTTTAAGCTGAAAATGAAGGTGAACGTCAAAAGGGTTATTTGAGACCTGACACTTTTGACCAAATGGAGACTTTTGTAGAAATTTTGATGCTGAAGCAGTAGGGTGCATCAAATTTCATCTATCTCTTATACTTTTTGATTTGCAAGCCAAGAACAGTAGTCTGACCCCCCCTGGTCTATTTTTAGTAACAGTGGCCATGTTTTTTGACAGATCAAAATGGAAACACAATTTTGGTGCAGGACACCATAAGGATCATTCATACCAAGTTTCAATAAATTCTGTTCAGTAGTTTCAGAGGAGACGATGATGGACACCAAGTGATGGCAATAGCTAACATGGACCTTCGGTCTAGGTGAGCTAAAAATGCATATTCCACTCTGGGTGACATGAAATCACCCTATTTCATTTTCTTTTGTACTTTCCATTTGGCAGTTAAAAAATCTTGTTTAACAGGTTTTTATTTATTTACAGTACATGTTTTCAACTTTTAAATGCAACAACATTCAGCTTTTGGAAATAACCACTCACCATTAAATATTTGGTTTTGACTGATTTATCTTTATCATAAACAAAATTTTGAATAAAATAATTCAAACCTCAGTTTAAACAAGATCAGTAGTTTCAAAGTCTCCTGTCAACCACTTATTTATACTTTTTATTGATAAAAGGGGCATAACCTTTACAAAAAATTGTTGTGCAGGCCTTAGCTTTAAACCAGCACTTTTGACCACTCAGCGACCCAGGCCTCCTTTCTATCTATGAAATGTGCCACTATGATATGAACTATGTTTTCCATTGAATTCAAATGCCTTTGTTTTCTGGAGGTACTAACAACAATGTCATAAATTATCATACACATACAGATGAATGCCTGACTTTAATAAATTAAACTAGGATACTGACAATATCAGGAAATTCTTGAAAGCAAAAAAGGTAGACAGATTGGCATAAAATTGTAATATATGAATTCTCATATGGTATAAAACCTCTGTGTCAAATTTCAGATCTGTAACCCTTATAATTTTGGGGTTCTTGGACAGATTTCCAGAAGGACAAAGTGAAGCTAAGGGAGGCATCCTTGATTTATAGGAGCCCTACTAAATACCTGAAACAGACTAGCTACAATCCATCTTACTTACCAGGCAATTCATAACCAGCATAGGTGATATAAATCTGGTATGGCCCAGCTTCGTCAGGGATATAGGCCACATTTTTGGTCCAGTCCCTGTCCTCCGAGGTAATACTGTGGTCCACATTCCTCCCCGATGGGCTCCTAATTGTCACCTCATAGTCCTGTCTTCCTGTCTGTGACAGGTCAACTATAAAACAAGAAGATATTTTATTATGTTTCTAAAACTTTGGAGTTTTAAGGATGTATTCTGTTCAGGTTTCGGGTCTCGTTGAATCTCGTTTGGAAATAACTTTAAACTAATTCAAAATTTATTAACAATGGCAATGATTTTTTTAAATATTTATATACCATAAAATTGTGTCCAAAAATTTTTAATAAGTAGTCTTGGAGTAATCGCTATTTAAATATTTAGGCCCTAAATTGCTGGTGAATTCAGGTCCTATTTTCTGAAAAGAAGGGTTTAGGGTGGAAAAAGTCGTCTCATGAAAAAAACATTCACTAGTCTTTCATTTTTGCTTCCTAAAACATTTGATTACATATTTTCACAATAAGAAATCACAAAAAATGAGGTTTTAACCATCAGCTGCAAGAAAATTGAGAAAATCTGCCAAAATCAAAAATGGCCAGATTTGGTTAAACAGAAGCAGTTGAGCGACAGACCTGAAATCGAATCCCACGTTAAGGAATCCCATCCTGATGCTGTATACCAAATATCAAGTGGCTGTGATAAGTATAGTTGCTGAGAAAACTGTTACCAAATTTTTTTCCCCGCCCGCATGCCGCCCGCCCGCGCCTGCCCGCCGGACATTCACAATTTTATAACCTGGATTTAAAATCTGGCCAAAAATCAGCACTTTTAGGGAAATTTGGAACAGCCAAAAACGCCCCTAAAATACATGAAAATGGGACAAAACTTTCCTCTAACCACACGTACATATGATTTTTTTTACTTTGATATATTCATTTTTACCAGATACAACTTATCGGAAAGTATAAGAAAAATTTTAATACTATAAAGTTGAATTTTTTTCATGAAAATAGTCAAAATTTGGACAAAAATGGCTAAAATTGAACAAAAACGTCAAAATAAGTCATCTTTCAACGTCTGTACCAAAGAAAAATGCACAGCAACCTATGAATTTTTCTTCATATATTGCCTTTGTAGGGTCAGAACATTGCAAAAATTAAGGTTAGAAAAAAAGTTTAATACTTTAAAATTTTGGCTCCTGACCAGAGTTCATCCTTAAGTTGTGTTTATTTATTAATTCCACCTTATATAATAATGCCGTGTTTTGATTGGTCAACAAACCTACTATTTTTCCGCATATTCAATATATCCGGAATTAATTGTAGCTGTCGTTGGATTTTATGCACGCCAATTTATTGCCGTGGTATTTTTTTTCCCGCCATTTCAAGTACCACGGTAATCGCAGAAAGTCCCTACTCTAAAAATAGATTACTAAAGGTAATATTGTGACGTCACACATGTTGCCAGCATATGATCTAATATCGGCATTGATTTAGAAACATTTATTGTAAAGTTTTTTATTTGATACAAAGGATACACGGTGGAATTAAAGAACTATTAGATACTTGTGAGTGGTATTTGCCGAAAATACTACTTTCGAGGCTGACAATTTCACTCACCATACGCCTCGTGAAATTTTGAATCAGCCTCTTAAGTAGTATTTTTGGACAAATACCACTCACAAGTATCGTATAGTTCTTTACAATTTCTTTATGGAGGAGGTTTTTGTGGTATAACATTTATTCAATGTACAATCACAAACTAAATTGCCTTTTCTTTTTTTGTATCAAACAAGTAATATAACCTTGACACCAAATATACTGTATCATTTATATTATACTTAGGAAGTACTGTGACATGTGTGAAAGCACTTAAAAAAAAATTTGTGGGTATCAATTTTCTTGAATTAAACATTCAAATCTTATTTTGATGCTTTTTAGATACAGAGAATATAAGAGCTAGATTACTGTTCTTTTCATTTTACATTTTTATTTTTGAATTTACTAATTCATGTGCATCTCTAGTGTATAAGCAAACATAGAATTTTGATTTCATTCAGAATCAATTTCATGGTTTGCCTGTGTTGCAAATACCACAAAAGCTGGTACTCTACAAAAAAAAATTAACTTACAAATATCTATTTTTACATTGTTTGTAAAAGATCAAACCTGTTTTATAGTTGACTTCAAGAAAAAAATTCTCATGATCTGGGCTGAGGGCATCAAGTAAAATGAAAAGAACAGTAATCTCTGTATCTAAAAAGCATCAAAATAAATCCAAAGACAAATTCTTCATTTTTATCTTCAAAAAATTGAAAAGTTGAAAGTTACACTTACTGTCAAAGCTTGCAGGTTCACCAATGCCACCTTGCGTAAACCTTGACACACGAATACTGGCAATGTCAAATACATCAACATAGAAGGGACTTCCCTGGATAGGCTCACCAGCAAAGTATATATCTACCATGTGACGTCCTGGAAATGAAAAGGGAGAAAATGTTGGTACAGTGGAACCTGACATGAGCAACCTCTCCTATGAACCACCACCTGTCTTGAACGACCGTTTTTACAGTGCACAAACACTATTGTAAAAGAAATCAACCTGGTTTGAGCGACTACCTGTCAAACGCGATCAGCAACCACAAGAAAATGTCCTGAACTACCATTTTATCCTATCATAAACAACCACTTTTATGCTACCATAATATTATTAAAGATTTGTTTTGTTTTTGATAAAATGATTTATAAACATCGTGTTTATTTATTTTGGAACTCCTCGGGAGTTTCATACGATATTGTATTTGATTGAAAATATAACTAAACATGCTAAAAGTCAAATAAAGAATAAACTGAAAAACCATATATCCTGTAAATTTTGTCAGCAGCCCATTTGCATTCAAATACAAACTTAAAGGGTACATTAACACAATGCTTGATTTCCCTATTTATTAGAACTAGACTGTATCATTTTTTTTTGTTATTGTGTCATTCTATTAAACAATTTTCAAACATAAATATTCAAAATACCTGAAACCACTGGAGTCCATTCTACTTTCATTGTACCATCTGGTTGTGTACTGAGGCGAGATGGCATTCTGTCACCATTTTCAGCTGGAAAATATGTATATTTCAAAATTCATTTATTTGTTAATTTATTTTATAAACAGTTAAATAATAGATGGGTATCTGCACTGGAATCTGGCTAAATATCTGAAAGAAAAAGAATCCATAAAATCATATCTTAATTCATTTCTGATAAAGAAAACTTCACACATATATACTCTATAAGAAAACAAAAATATCACCACTTATTGGTAAAAGAATGAAATATCACAAAAAACAATAAGCAATGTGCACACAAATAAAATGTTAAAACAAGGGGCAAATATATCACATTACAGCATAAAAAACTTCATTTAAAAAACATAATTATTACATGTAACTTTTTATTTTATTTATGAGATACCAACACCACAGATTCTTTTTTTTTACTAGTAACATTCAATTTCAACCTATGATATCAATATCAAGTTGTTCAGGGTCCATGTACATAAACAAAGATTGTAACATAAACAATTGAGGCTGGTGGATCATCATCAGATGCTTCTCCATGGTAACGGTCATGGAATTCTGGGTAGATTGTAAAGGTTGTGTCGTCTGCTTCACTAGACTAGTGGAGTTAGTGTCAATGACATGTATTGTGAATGGTGATCCTGAAAATAAATTGTGAAGACATGAAACATAAATATGAAACAATTTATGAGGTTAATAAATAGTTGGGTTTTTTTTCACTTTCACACAAGGACATAACATCAATTGTCATTTACCATCAAATCACTTTACTCACATCAGTATTTACAGCTTTTTGACAGTTAATTAATGAGGAGATTCTGTCGGCATTCATAAATTGTTCTCAAAAGATCCCATTGAAAAAATAGATAGTAACAAGAATATGTCTTAAAGACATAATGCCCCATCTCGCAACATTTTGGACAGACCAATGAACGGATCCAACACTATATGTCCCCTACTTTCATAAATGGGGCATAAAAACTCTTTTTTGTAGGCTCAATAGATCGTAAAAATATTTTCCCTTATCATCTAATTGTCTCTTTCATTAATAGTCAATTCTTACTCTAAGTGGCAAGTAATACATCAACTTCAAAGTAATGTTGGAAACTAAAATGACTTTAATTAAGGTTTTTTCCAAAGTTTTATAATAAAGGATATTATCATACAAAACAAATTTAATCAAGAATACTTCCAAAAGACAGGATGCCCAATTCACAACACGTAGAATTAACTTCAACCTAAAGGTACATGTAAACCTGATTAAGGAAAGACAGACGGAAAAACAGATGGACAGACCAACCAACACTATATGCCCCTTTTTTGTATCATATCAAATTATTAGTTAACCTGGAATTGTGTCCTCATTAAATGTAGCTTTAATCACATGATCTTTGCCTCTATCTGGTGTAAATCTAGCAGTGAGCATGCCTATATCTTTTTGTTCTATGTGTACTGGAATTGTCTCCCCTTCACATTCAACAATGACCTCTAGCTGACCTTCACCCGCTTGACTTACATCAACTTTTAAGAAAGAGAAAATAAATCATAGATACATGGAATGTTAATGGCGATGCTCATACTATGTTTCAAAAGAATTCATTGATTTAAGAAATATGCCTTTAATCTATGTTCCGTGTTAAACATACAACATTTTAGTTTAAACAACTGATATACTTGAAGAATGTTTGCAGCTTTTAATTTTGTCATAATCTATGAATGTTCTTTCAGGTAAATTTATTCCATATCTTATTATGTAGTAACTGCTAAAAAATCTGTATGTTAATTTAATAAATAAATGACAAAAGACTTACAATAAATTTCATACAGCTCACCAACACGACCATGGCTTTTAAATGTCGGCACCACTTTATCAGCATCGTACACCTTGATGATTTGTGGAAATCCTTGAGCCACCCTGCCACCTAGATATATGGTGGCTAGATGGTCACCAACCTCTGTGGGATGCCACTCGATACTGTACATGCCAGGGCTATTCTCTCGTACTCGGGCATCATAATCTTTTCCTGAGGGTCCTAAATAGAAGTTTAACATAGGCATCAAAAATAGTTATGATGACATGGAATGTCTGGACAACAGGAAACAATTACTACAAGTCTTAATACATTATTTGTATAATATTATTTAACAAGAGGCTCCCAGGAGCCTAAATCGCTCACCTGGTCTTGATGTCAACCCTATATTTTGTAGAGCTAAATGAGCTGAACATTTAAGCAAGCAACAGTTTTTCTTTATCTACTATAGTTTTCATTCCATAGGCCAAAAACAGGAAAAACCGTTATTTTAGGGACCGTAACCCTTAAAAGGGGTCATCTGACAACTTCGATCCTATTGAGACTTTTGTAGAGCTAAATGAACTGAACATTTAAGCAAGCAACAGCTTTTCTCTATCTGCTATAGTTTTCTTTCTATAGGCCAAAAACATGAAAAAACATCATTTAAGGGGCCGTAACCCCTATAAGGGGTCATCTGACAACTTCGGCCCTATGGAGACTTTTGTACAGCTAAATTAGCTGAACATTTAAGCAAGCAACAGCTTCTCTCTATCTGCAATATTTTTCATTCCATAGGCCAAAAACATGAAAAAACATTATTTCAGGGGCCGTCACCCCTATAAGGGGTCATCTGACAACTTCGACCCAATTGAGACTTTTGTAGATCTAAATGAGCTGAACATTTAAGCAAGCAACAGCTTTTCCTATCTGCAATAGTTTTCATACTATAGGGCAAAAACATGAAAAAACGCTATTTTTCACCTTTAAGGGGCTGTAACCCCTATTAGGGGTCATCTGACAACTTGGATCAAATGGAGACATTTGTAGAACTTTTGATGCTGAAGCAGTAGGGTGGCATCAGATTTCATCTATCTCTTATACTTTTTGATTTACAAGCCAAAAACAGTAGTCTGACCCCCCTGGTCTATTTTTAGCAACGGCGGCCATGTTTTTCAACGAATCAAAAATCCCCACATCAGTTCTGTGGGGGATATCCTAAAGTACCACCAGACCAAATTTGGTTTGAATCTGTACAGCTGTTTCAGAGGAGAAGAAGTTTGAAGAAAAGTTAACGACAACAACGGACGAAGACGACGACGGACGCCAAGTGATGGCAATAGCTCACATGGCCTTTGGCCAGGTGAGCTAAAAAGGGGACAAACACATAATCATATAATGTGTCTGTAATCATTGTGTAAAATATAAGGAAGATGCATTGAGCTTTAGCTACAGGTATCTGAACAACAGAATAATACATAGTAAACAAATTTCAGATGGAGTAAATAACCATATAACAGGTTATTTTTGCAAGTTTGTAAATGTGTAACATACGTTACGACCAAGGGTCTGGAAATTTTTTGAGCTGATTTCGGTCATTTTTGTTTAATTGTGCTGCATACATATATGAACATTACAATGACCCCCCTTTTTCCCTTATCCCCTTCTGAAATCCATCTTTTAATCTATAAAGGCAGTGTTTGCTTCTGTATAGCGTTTTCTGACATTCAACTTGATATCCAGGTCAAGTTTTTATTTCAGGTAGAGTCTCTTCAAAGATTAAAATATCAGTTGTTTTCATTGAAAACAAAACACGTTTCGTTTAAAAGTGAAAGTAGAATTGCCCGTATGTTGATAAATTGGGATAGCTCGTTCTGTTTAAAAAATAAACATATCAAATGTCAAGAAAGACTGAGAACTGTCTTTTAAATGTGAAATGGGTAATAATTATTGTTTTTATTAGTATCAAAACACTCTGTTCAGAGAATGATTAATTAAAAAATAAATAAATCCCCGCACATGCGTAATCAAACACCATGAAAATGTAAACATGGTTTGCACATGTTTTGATTAAATACCAACATAAGGAGAAATTATTTCTAAATAAACATAATGGGCATCTCAGGACAGATTGATAACCTAATTGATTCATTTGATTAAAACCATACAATGTAGGTAAATGCACACAGCACAATGGCCATGATCAGACAGGTGTGACCGATTATCTAATTAGCGTAACCCAGAGGCTATTCTCACCTGTGACACCTAGGTGTTAATCATGAGATTAATGACCACAAGACCGGATGCCACAGGAAGATAATTAAACAATTGTATGACCGATAAGTCAAATAATACTTACAATAAAATTTTAATTTGTCCGATTGGGAATATTTTCAGTCGGTCATTTAGGACAAAATTTCGGTCATGACCGGCAAATATGACCGTTTCCAGACCCTTGGTTACGACAATGTGCGCCCTACATGTACCAGAGGCTTGAAAATTCCTTTGTTAAAAGGTTTTCCCAGTGTTAACACATCACACAACTATTTTGTTATATTCAAACTTTGTTGTATTCCTATATAATGTTTTTTTCACAATTCATTTCGACCTGCATAAAACAGCTCATACCTTTAATATCAGCAGAAAACTGGTCGACAACTCCACTGGTTCCCTTGAGAGTAAAGCCACAGTCTCTGTAACAGGACACAAACTGGTACTGTGTAAACTGTCCCAGGACATACTCTGTCTCATCCATACACTCAATCCAGAAAGGACTTCCTTAAAAATGTAAATCTCATATTCTATACCAAGAGAACAATATCCTTCTATGAAAACTACAGTATTGTGTGATAAAGCTCAGTTTTCATTACAAAGTTTAAATGCTGTCTGAAGGCACACTCACTCACATTCTGTCTTTTAACATAATTGCAATAGTTTTTTCCATTTCATTTGAGCCTCATAAACTGTGTGTTGTTTGTGTTATTATTTTTGTCAAAGTTGAAATGTTTTATCTTGCATTATTTTCTTAAAATCTAATGTTAAATTGAATTAAAGATTCAAATTCTAAACTTACTGTTTATTGAACTATTTCTTTTTTATTTTGTATTTAAGCTTAATTTCTCGTAATTCATCTATTTTGTATATCAACACATTTTCAAGTTACCTGGTACATATTCTTCATTGAAAGTAAGATGGACACGATGCCTGGCTGACAACTCTGGTGTAAATCTGATTTCATACATGCCGCTGTCCTTTGGAACTAGATCATGTTCTACAGTGGTGCCATCTGCTAGAATGACAACTTCTAATTTTCCTACTCCTGCTCGACTGGCATCAACTACAAAAGAAACATCACAATTATATTCTGACTTGTAAAATATATAGAAATATGTTACTCTCATTACTGTTTGGTTTTTTTTTTTTATTTTAGATGACCAACTATGCATCACATTTTTTGGCTGATAAAATTAATTTTCAGTTTTTGTGGGTGGCCTTTACCCACAAAAATTGATGCTCCACTAAAAGGAAATTTAACATTAATCTGTATGATGCAGTCTTTGATAATTGGTAGCCATTAAAATAAATGAATCCAAAGTATACCTTATAACAGGAATTAGACATAGACATAAAATTTTTATTTAAAGTCAATTTAATATATACAAATAACTTTTTAAGGACATTTATAACATGAAAGACAAAGCATAAAAGACAGCACAATGATTTCAGCAGTGATAAATAATACATGATATAGCACTCACAATACATGTAGAAAGAAATAAAAGTGTTAAAATATATATAAAAGCACATGGAATTTAGCAAACAAAACATGCACAATAAACAAAAATGCAATGACTTATTTAGAGACAAGACATGCAACAAATAACATAAAAAGCAATGCAGAATAAAACGTATAATACTCTAACTAAATAAAACATAAAACAAAATGATGATTTTTAAATTTTAAAGTTGTTTGACTGGCACCTTGTTACAACAGTAATTTTGCAGTTGTAAGAAATATCTATCTTTTTTTAATCTGTGAAAAAACTGCTATTTCTAGGTCTACATAAGCAAAATTTCATATTTCTCAATGAATCTGAGACAGCTTATAAAAAATAAGTTTTCTATAACATTCAAAGGAACTTACCATAAAGTATGCATTCTTCTTTGGTAAAGCATCTATCGACAAGAGTAACCTCAATTTCTGATGGTCCAAATGTTTTAAATGTATAGGGACTGTCTATGATGTGATGTTCTCCAATCAATATACTAACAGAATGGAGGCCTGGAACATAAGAAATAATTCATAACAGGAATTGAGAAAATCTAAAATTCTAAAATTATTATTAAATTGAAATTCAGGTAAAAATTTTTAAATACAAGATCACAGGAACTTCAGGTTTTCAAGTACATGTATTAAATGTATTGCATTCCTGCTATTAAACTTTTCTATCACAACAAGAATATGTCCAAAAGACAGATGGACAGACAAATGGACAGACGGACGAACATACCCTAACACTATATGCTCCCTTCTTTTGTAGATGGGGCATAAAAACCTTCAAGTATTGTAAATGTACTTATTCTAGGGTATTTTTAGGATTTAGCGATTTTAGAACTAGTTCACAATTACCTAACTTTGCGTTTTCTAAACATTTTATCCATAAGAAAAATTTTCATTCTAACAACTTATAGCTTTCACTTACCAACTTCTTTTGGTGTAAATTCAACATTAAGTTCCTTCTCAGCATTATCATGTGATTTCTTCACTGGTAATTTCTTTCCAGATGGACCTGCAAAATAAAGGGTTCAATGTAAAAGAGCAGCCACAAAAATAAATCAGGATGTAATGCAAATTAGCCTAGGAATAGAAATTTAATGAGACATATGCCTTTAAAGTTATTCTTTTAAACACTGACCTTATCTTAATAAATAAGACTAGAAAAAATAAATTGCTTTTCAAACATAAATGTCATGAGTTAGGCTTATAATGTTTAAATTGTCATACAAAGTTAACACGAGCAAAAGATTAGTCAATTTTGATGCAATGTTTACTTACCAGGATATATTACTAGCGTCACATCTTCCAAGCATGCAAATCTTCCCATAATCTACGTCATGCAATTTCATTTTTTTTATTGTCTAGCAAACCCACATTCACATATTTTCTTTTCTAAATCTAGCAATATCCACAGCATGCAGCAGTAATCAACAAATATCGGTATGTACACACATATCGTAGGAAAAAGATATTGAAGTTAATAGAAATTTTCAAATAAGACACTGTAAGAGGGCATATTTTCCAATTTCTGATTCGGAAGTGAAATGCCATTTATTTATTTCTTGCATTTAGCATGGAAATCAATCTTTGCAATTGGTTTTATTTAAGTGTACATGTATAGTTATTTAATTGAGGGGTATAAAGACCGCTATATGCTGAACTTAAAATTTATTTGTATCTTTTACAAATAATCATTGCTTTGAATCAAATTAAATTATGTTAAACAACCATTGGAAATGGTTCATAGAGCTGTCAAAACTATTATCACAGGGTGCTGGAGATGATTAAAATCTGTTGCCTAAGGCTGCAGGTGGAAGGCCGTAGGCAACAGTTCTAAAATCCTCTCCTGAATGCCGAGGGCATAATTAAGTTGATAATATCTATTTTCTTTCAAATCATCTAAATCATTTTATCTTTTGAATTAGGCAACTTGGATAAGATGAAATGTATATCTAAATAAAGGTATAGTTAACTATCTTCTTACACTCAAATTCAGAATAGTGGTATCTTTTTCAATTGAATTTAAATGACACCAACAGGTTTGACCATTAGGTGTCTTAACAGAAGAGGTTTAAAATGGACCCAACTGAACATTTGATCAGTAATAAAAGTACCACTATTTTGAAATCGAGTATAACAAAAAAATTTCATCTGAACATTACATGATACATGATAGAAAAACAAACAAACAAAGCTCAAACATTTTAAAGACCTGGCAAGCACTGAAAAAGCTAAATACATGTACTATTAAACTGTAACCATTTGGGGCCCTCATGCAGGGTTCTCTCTATACACCCATGCAGCCAATCTGAAAATCTAAAAATAAACTTTGTTAGTGTTATACCTGTAACATGCAGCTTATAATATAGCAAGTAAATGACAATTCAATAAATAAATTAGAGTCGTAAATAAGGAATATGACAATATTTCAATTGGGTATACCCAAACTCATAGCAATTGTATCAAAGTAATTTATGCATCTCACAAATATGATAATTAACTGTCTACTTAAAAATAATAGCTAAACCACTAAAAATATCAGCAATACTTACCATTTTTATATAGATTTTATAAATTTAGAGTAATTTTGTACCATATTGTTGACGAGGACAAAGTTTCAAGGACAAAAACATAGATGACATCTTTATCACTACCTTGAAGTATTCTTACATATTCTGAACACTCTTTATGAACTCAATAGTTCACAACTCATCATTTTCATTAACTGCATATGGGTTATAAAGGATGGTAAATTCAATCCTAAATGAAACAGGATACCTGAAGAAATTTTTTTTTTTTTTTTTTAAACATATTTATTTATCCTGGATTGGGAAACAGCTTAATGCTTATGTAAATCCCTCTCCAGCAAGCAGTTTGAAGAAAACTTGAATAGGATGCAGGAGGATGCAGGTAACTCATTAGTTTTGACAACTTTTTGAGTTTCCTATAACAATGCCTTCTGTTCTGAGTACTCTATTTTACAATAATTCAGGCCAAAGAAAAATTTCAAGTTGATCTTTTACTCACTAGTTATGACAACTTTAGCTGTTTCCTGTAGTGTCCCTACGTGCTCTGACTGTATCTGGAATGATGTAGACTTGTCTGTGGGTATCTCACTCTTTAATCCTCTGACCAGGGCACCGGCCATATCCAAAGCCATACAAGTAAAGGGGGAATCTAGTGAAAAAGAAAATAGAGCATAAAAGATCAAGGTATCTGGAATGAATTAGATTTGTCTATGAGTATCTCACTCTTTAATTTCCTGACCAGGGTGACGGCCATGTACATAGCCATAGAAGTGAATGAGGAATCTAGTGAAAAAAAAACAGAACATGAAATCTGATTGTATCTGGAATGAAAAGGACTTGTCTGTAGGTATTTCACTCTTAAATCCCCTAACAAGGGCACCAGCCATGTCCAAAGCCATACATGTGAAGGGGGAATCTGGTGAAAAAGAAAACAGAATATGAAATATCAAGGTATCTGGAATGACATAGATTTGTATGTGGATATCTCACTATTTAATCCTCTAACCAGGGCACAAGCCACATCCAAAGCCATACAGGTGAAGGGGGAATCTAGTGAAAAAGAAAATAGAGCATAAAAGATCAAGGTATCTGGAATGAATTAGACTTGTCTGTAGGTATCTCACTCTTTAGGGTTCCCTGACCAGGATGACGGCAAAGTCCATAGCCACCCTTGTGAAGTGGGAATCTATCGAAGAAGAAAAAAGCATGAAATCTGCCTGTAACTAAAAATAAACTTTTTTTATATGATACAATGTACCTGTAATATGTAGCTTATAATATAATTAGTTAATGACAATCCAATGAATAGATTAAATTTATAAATTAAGAACATGAGAATATTATAACTGGAAAAAACAAATTCATAGCAATTGTATCAGAGTAGTTTATGCATCTCATAAAACAATCATAATTATGTACCATATATTAAATAATCATGGAATGTACCGTAGTTAATTTCTACAAAATTATTTGTCATATTTGCATGAACTTTTGATATGTGAATCTTCAATGTAAACTACTTAAAACCTGTCACCTTGAAAGTTCTCGAGTTTTAGTGTCCACAATAAAATTGTATATTGTCAGACAGATAGATGGACAAAGTGAAAACTATAGGGCATTCACATTGTCTACGCGGTGCCCAAACAAATTCTTACTTTCTTGAAAGAACTTTTACCTGGTAAAGGCTCCCTGTTAAAGTTGATGTCCACATACTGTTTACCAGCTTCTTCTGGTATAAAGGCAATCTTGTAAATCCCTGCTGTTTCCATCTCAACTGTGTTGGGCAAGTTACCATTGTTGACCATAATTTCCAGCTGACCTTCTCCAGCATTGGTTACATCAACTGTAAGTTAGAATAAAGGGCACATTGGATAATGCATTCTAGGGAAACCTGGTTAGAATAATTTTCCGGTTTAAAAAAAAAAACAGAACGAGGATAGAACCATAGAATAGTGTAAATTTAGAACATTTTTTCCAACCATGATCTACCCCAAGTGAATGACTTTTATTGTACCTGGAATATCCTGGGTTTTCATACCGAATGCAAACATTGATCGAATAAACATTTGAATGATAATGAATTATGTTCAGTATTTTTTTTTTGTCTAAAGCAATTTGAAACAGTAAATGTTAATTGGTGATGAATAATTGCAAGACAAACATACATTTATACAACAAGTTATCAATAACACTTCTCAGATTTTACTCTAATCAGCAAAAATTTGACAATAAAAAACTAAATGAACAAAAATATAAAATTACGTAATTCATTTTCTTAATAGCATCAAATAAAAGGTAAATACTTGTAAACTTAAAATTTGTTGTTAGTTCTTTAAGGAGTTTAAACAGTATTTCATACACTTGGGCTACATAAGGTAGTCTGTTTTATTGGTGAAAGAGACCGTATTTTTTTTGGAAAAAACAGCTAACTTTCCATACAGGTGAGCACGCTGTTTCTGTAAATACAAGTTTTCAAATCTGTTGGTACTTTGCAAACTTACTTGTAAAGTTGACAGACTTTCCAACAAGAGTATCCCCAAACTTCGATACTTTGATTGCCCTGGTGTCATAAGCTTTGGCTGTAAATGGGCTCCCTTCTACCTCACTGTCAGCATAACGTACCTCAATCTTATGGTCACCTATAAAAATATACAAAAGATTAAAAATTTCTTACATGAACACATTATATGTAGATTATAACTCTTTAAATTTCAAAAATATGGTTTTTATTATTTCTGTGTCTAAATTACATAGTTTAGCATGACATTAATTTCATTGTTTATCCATGTTAAAACATTCATAAGTTATTTACTGGTATCTTGCAAAATATCTGTATTCTAGTCTATATCAATTTAACTATTTTTTACTGAATCATATAAACATCATGCTAAACATTTTATAAGTTTCAGGGCTGTAGCCAGTTTTCTGGCAAGTGGGTGCAGGAGAGGCACTAGGAGAATCCCTTCCTGATGGATTTTTTTTTTCTAAAATTGGACCCATTTTAGTGGGTTTTGGTGCAATCCTAAAGTGTTTTTTGCATTATATCCTTTTGCAAAAAGGGGATGGAATCAAACCCAATGCACCCCATGTTCAAACAACCTAAGGTTCAAATTGAAGTTTTGGCCATTAAAGGAAGACAATTCTTACCAACTTCTGTAGGGATATACTCCACTGTGTGTCCACCTGATATCTTCCTGATGTTGTAGGGGACTGTTCTCTTACTTGGGGCTGTTAATAACACAAGCACAACCAATTATTAAGATGAGAGAAATACTATAAATATTTCATAATTTTTTTTACAGTATACTGGAGATATATGCTTTATTTTAATTTTAGATAAAATTATGTGGCTGCTGGTCATATGTAACTGTTTAGACAATATGCCTTTTATTATTTTTGGTTACAAAATATTATTCATTTGTAGTCAAAGGACAAACAATCAGCAATAAATGAATTCACATAGTATTGTCAAAGCTATCAACATTAATTTTTAATACATTGTAGAATCAAAGTAGTTTAGTTTAAACATATTTATTTATCCTGGATTGGGAAACAAGCTTAATGCTTATGTAAATCCCTCTCCAGCTAGCAGTTTGCGAGTATGGCCTTTGCAGCGGCCCCCATTGAGCCTACTCTTATCGAACTCTACAAAGGGGTCTTTAACGTGCATGGGGTATTGCTCTCCACATACACGGGACAACCTTTTTTCGTCCCTTCCGAAGGACTAGCATCGTTCCTTGAGACCATCCTCGCAAATGGTGTCAAGAGAGAGTCGGAAAATTGGTTCATAAAATTTTCACCCCGGACGAGGATCAAATCACGAACCTTGGTGTTAGTAGCCCGACGCGTTAACCACTACACCACCGGCTCTCAAAAGTCAAAGAAGTGATGTGGGATACTCTACAAAATAATGGTCAGAAACTCACAACAAAATTTACATTCTCTTTTATCTTTTTTATTCACTAATAATTGACACTGAAGCATGTTATATCACATAAGCTTAACTGAAAGCTTAAGCTGAACTTAAAATATTATGATTTTATTCTTTACCACTTCTTTGCAAGTACCATCTCTCTACCAATCTATTTTATATTTTAACAACTTCTTTATCGAGTTCTCTCCCTTTTCCCTCTCTTTACCTGTGATTTTGATATGCATGAATGATTGATTTATTTCCCCTTTATTATAAACATTAAATAAGGCTTTTCGATTAAGTTGACAGAGATATAGTCCATCCCCTGATATCTGGAAACTCTTGGGGTCAACAACAGCCACCGTCCATGGACTTCCTGAAAAATTAGAAATGATGTATAAGAAATTCACATTTTGAATAGAAAACATAATGATTGCCAGAGTACATGGATTTTAAACACATAAGTTTTGTTTGCAGAGTCTGACTGCTAATACTAAAGTGGATTCATCTATTTCGAGGGAATCAATTTTTGTGATTTCCCCAAAATAGATATTGTGTTGAATATTTGATTTCACAGTTTACACATGTTCATAGAAGGAAACAATGTAAAATTGAAACTTCTTTGGGTTCTTGTTTTTGTGGTTGACTCCCACCCACAAAAACCATGAAAGAAGAAAAGAGAACCAATGGGGCATTCAAGTGTCAAAAGTCCAAAAGGGCAATGATGAAACTGGTAAAAATTGGTACTCAATGAAAAATAAGTATTTCTAAACAATTTACTTACAAACCTAATAACATACCGGTGAGAACATAAAAAGCATGAAGATTATTGGCTAGTGATCCATTGCATTATGATATATAAATCAAGAAAAAGTTCATTGTTGTTCTCTAAAGCAATATATAAATTCAACTTCAACAATTTTTAAACCTAAAAATTCAAAACATAATAAAACCAATCAAACTATTGAAATAATCATGCTGCAATAATATTAAAATCAATTATATCGTAAAATAAGAATATTTTGTTATTTTCATTAATACCCTAAATAAATTTCATTTCAAACATTTCTGTGACAAAGCTTTTGTTTGTTCTTAGTCTTTTTGATGTTTTCTGTTCCTTGTGCAAAATTTCAATTATACACATTTTATTTGAACCATGGGTCGATTGCAGAACGGCGAGCAGTGCCTACTGGCCTTGTTGAAGGCTGCTGGCGGTTTTCCATTGGTTTTTTTTCTAAATTACCACTTTTCATGTGAGCTGTGTTGCCTACATTTATTCCATATCTCATTATTTTCTATTTCTAGGTTTAATTGTCAAACATAATTCCAACATTTAACTTAACAATGTTGAAACCTTGAAACAAACAAATAATTTTCTGCTGTAACATTTTCCTACCTATAACTTCATTATTATTAAACTTCATCTGTATTGTATGGGTCTTTGGACCATCTGGCATGAAAGAGGCCTGGAAATAATGGTCTCCTTTTTCACTGACATTCTCAACACTACAGGGTATGGTCCCCTTGTTGACCATAATTTCTATATTGCCTGGCCCAGCTTCTGCAGCATTTACTGGAATAAGGAAATTGGTGAAAATTTGCAAACAGAATAAAGTGGTAGAATTTCTTGACACATTCTACAACTAAATTCACTCTCGTTTCGACTTGAGTTCAATTTGCTGATTGCACAGTTTGGTTGTAATATGTGTTTTTAGTATGTTGTGTGGTATGCAGAATTTATGTCTACCAATTTTTGTGGTGGTCTTTTCGACTAAAAACATTTGATTTCAACATTTGTACACCTTTGCTTCTATAAGATTGTCAAATTATTAATTTCTAAGCTCTTTATTTATTTTTTTTACTTGTGCATTTTTCATTCTTTGTATTGGCAATCATTAAGCAGGGTTCTCTTTAGTATTGCTTTCAAATTGTAAAAGCGTAAACATTGCATACCCCAGTTCAAGAAACACACATTTCATGTTCGTTTTTCGCTTTTATTTTATTGCATTTTAGTTTATATAAAAAAATATATATCATTAAGGGGGATAACTCACTATTGAATCTGACTTGTTTCCCATACATGCAGACTTGTGGCATGTTAGTTACTGTGATGCCACTGGAGCTGTAGACCTTAACTCTGTATGGTCCACTAGGTAATGGGTGGCCACCACAAAACACATCAATCTTGTGGTCTCCTGTAAAATAAATTCAGACTTGCTTACAGTTGTCATATTTACCAAATTGCCATTCAAAACATATGAAACCAATCAAACTTTAATGAATAATCATTCTATGATAATATCATATATAAGGCAATGGTTCAAATAAGCACATGTCTGAGGTATGGGACCTTTAATGTTTGATTCAGGACCTTTGAAATAAATTTACAAAAGTCCTGTTCCTGTATGCATTACAGTTACTCCTACTTGGGACTTTTAGATGCAATCTGCCGAACCTTCCTGCTAAAACTCCAAAAAGTCCTGGACCTTTTGCTTTTAATTTTCATGAATGCTCTATCTTCATTTAGTATATTTTATTTGATATTTGATAAAAATTTTAATGAAAAAGTCACAATAATTGTCATATAGAACGACAAGGACATTTCAAGCTGTCAGTATTAATTCTAAACTATGTCTTATTCACAATTGGACATCAAGGGGTCAAGTTAAGACGCCAATCTCAGGTGAATAATTAATGTCATCATGCCATGAAAATATGGTGTGGAATTATGTCCCTTTTATATACCATATCATTTCTACAAGAGTTAACACTAAAGTATGCTTGCCAGCTGGTACCATCAGAAACAATAATTATTTCTTACTTGCACTATATTTTCATAAATTTATTAGGATTTTTAGTTTCCAAGATCAAAAGGTGTTCATAGAACTTATATATCTACTGGGGCATATGCATACCAAGTTTCATCAACCTGGGACTTAAAAGTTCTTGAGATATGGAGGTGATGGCAAAACCTTAAAATTGCAATTACCAGGGTATATGTATTGAAAATTGTCAAAGTCACTCAACTGGAAAATCAAGGTCAAGATGATCAAAAGATGGGGATGCAACTGTGTTAAGCTACTACTGAGGCATATGTACACCATGTTTCATCAACCTAAGACCTATATTTCTTGAGATATGGAGGTGCTCATAAAACATTGATATTGTGGTCAAATTGGTCTCGGGGTTTCCGATAAGCTATTTATATCCATGCCACGACAATGAGGAAATACAGAAAGACCATTGGCTAGCCAATGCGGAACACATGGACAAGAAAAGATCTTGCGGGGGATTCGAGAATACGGCTTCTAGTTGCAGACTTAGACCAGGTAACACTGTTTTACCATTTGTCCCAAGCCCCTTTGTAAATTTGCCAACACTGGCGAACCATTGTCATTGAATTCGGTCATAGGAGTCAGCAGTTCCGCCTCCATTTCTTTTATTCCAATACCTGTTTTACAACAATATTATATGTATCGAAAACTGTCAAAGTCACTCTAGCGGAAAATCAAAGTCAAAGTCAAAATATGGGGATGCAACTGTGCTAAGCTACTACTGGGGCATATGCATACCAAGTTTTATCAATCTATGACTTATAGTTCTTGAGATATGGAGGTGCTCATAAAACCTTAACATAAGAGTTAACGCCTCAACAGGTTTCATTCACTCTCTTCTTTTGTGAACTCTTATTTTTTTATTTCATAGATATGAATATGGTTCTCCTGATTTTCATCTATCATTTTTAAGTTTCAGTTTTACATTTCAATCAAACATCAGAAAATGGGAGATAAAAGGTGCAGATATTCTTTGTAAACTTAAAGTTCATTTAGGCCACAAAAAGTTGATTGTTTAGAGACAGGGCCCTACCTATAATTTCATGCCTACCCTAAAGGTTTTTTGCCTATTTAACAAGGACTTGACTGTAAAAGTCTGAGATGCCCCCTATTACTCAAATGTTAAAAAAAATAGAAAAACAACTCTTCCTACCCTAACTGACTTTTTAACCATGTTACCAAATCACATTTTTTTCTTGGCCTTACCTGAAAAATATTCTTCATTTGTAACACTATCAAGCAACTGCAACACTTCAAATGTCTTATTTGATGCATTTGATATCTTACTAATATCAGCATAAATAGGAACATCCGAATAAATATCACTGATAGAGAATATAGAATCCCTTTTCTCCATTTTAAACATTGATCTATCCTCAGATATATGCTTCAAATTTCTTCCCCAAAAAAGCAGAAAAATGTCCAGGTCCTTTCAATTCACAAGACAAGAGACCACAAGATTTTGAACTTTGAACAGTTAAGAAGTGAGTTTAAAAGTGATGAGTAAATTTCATTTCCTTTTTTTTCTATAATTCCCTGGGGGATCAGACTGGTAAATAGTGTTCACTAAGAAAGTTCAGACAGTGTTCACCTAGTTTCAAATTATTTTTGTAACTGTAAACATCAAAATTGAGAACAAGTCATGATAATTTATTATGCTTGTTTTTCATGGTTTGTCAATGGAATACAAAAAAGATTTTTTTTCAACTTAGGGGATTTTAAGAATGTTGATTGTTAATATTAATAAAACAATAAATGTTTCTTAAATTCTATTAAATGTGAAAATCTGTAAAAGGATCTAAAATATGAAAGGGGAATAACTCTAAAACTTAATTTCAAAGGCCTTTTTTTAGAGGGGTGGTTACTTTTTCTGTTTCAACTAATCTATATATCTTGGATTGGAAAACAAACTTTCAGCTTATGTGAGTCCTGTGTCAGTTTGCAGTTTGCAAGTATGTTCTCTGTAGCAGCCCCTTTAAACCTACTTTTATGGAACTCTACAAAGGGGTTGTTGACGTGTAGCTGTAGTGCTTACCACCTACACTGGAAAACCATTTATGATACCATCCAAAGGACTAGCATTGTTTCTTGAGACCATCATCAGAAAATGGTGTCAAGAGAGAGTCAGAACAAAGGTCTACAAACTTTTCACACCTGACAAGGATCCAACCCATACTTATCTTACTGTAAGACAGTGTGACAAGATTGCTACCTATACTTAATAGGAAATAAGACAATTTTTTCATCAAATCTAATCATTGTGTTACATACCAACTTCTGTAGGGATATATTCCACTTGATAAACTCCAGAACTTCTCTTCTTGACAACTTTATTGACTCTCTGACCAGACGGAGCTGAAAAAGTAGATTTTTGTCCTCATGTCTGCGACATAAAATTGGTGTAGCAAAAGACTCCACATATGCCAAGAATAAATCATACTGAACAAGTTTCCCCCTCTTTTTTTGTACTCTTGGTATTCATTAACAAAACATTCAAAATTAATAGAATATTTTTTTAATAAAAGTAGGGGAGATATTGTGTTTGGGTCCATTTCTTCATCTGTCCCAAATGTTGCCAGATGGGGCATTCTCTTTTGGACATATTCTTCTTTTTTTATTTTGATGCCCCGCCAACAAAGTTGGGGGCATATAGTTTTTCGGTCCGTTCATTCTTCCGGCTTTCCATCCTTCTTCCCTCACACTTCAGTTTTCTGCAATTTTTTTCGACATCCTTGCATATAATTTCAAAAGATTTTTGGTATGTGAGTCTACCATGATGAGTCAAGTTTGAGTTTCGTTCCGATCCACTGATTTTGGCCTAAATTACGGCCCTAGGACTTAGCAAATTTTGTAAAAATAACAGTTTTCCGCACTTTTTTTCCACATCCTTGCATATATTCATAAAGATTTATGGTATGTGAGTCTACCATGATGAGTTACAGGTCAAGCATGAGTTATCACTGATTTTGACCAAAATTGCGGCCCTTGGACTTAGCAAATTTTATAAAAATAACAGTTTTCCACACTTTTTTTCGACATCCTTGTATTTATTCAAAAGATTTTTAGTATGTGAGTCTACCATGATGAGTAACAGGTAAAGTTTGAGTTTCGTTCCGGTCCACTGATTATGACCTAAATTACAGCCCTGGGACTTAGCAAATTTTGTAAAAATAACAGTTTTCCGCACTTTTTTCCACATCCTTGCATATATTCATAAGATTTTGGTATGTGAGTCTACCATGATGAGTTACAGGTCAAGTATGAGTTTTCACTGATTTTGACCTAAATAACCGCCCTTGGACTTAGCAAATTAGGGATAGAATTTCTTTGTGAACATTTCACTTTAAAGTATTATAACAATCTATGAAGCAGTTTATAAGAAGTTGTCTTTGCTCTGTACCCTAATGATTATCTTACGCAATGAAAGAAGTAGAGGTACCAATGGGGTATCCGAATGTCAAAAGTCCAAAAGGGCAGACACAACACCAGTAAACACCAACAAGAATGGGACAAAAACAGACAACATGTAAAACATGTAAAACAATGAAACTTCTTTATCACATCATCTTTCACG
This sequence comes from Arcuatula senhousia, assembly GCA_963971305.1. Lineage (NCBI taxonomy): Eukaryota > Metazoa > Mollusca > Bivalvia > Mytilida > Mytilidae > Arcuatula > Arcuatula senhousia. The sequence goes on from OZ020304.1 coordinate 29,328,941, forward strand.
TGCATTTTCATCATTTCAAGAGGAGACTGTGCTAATGAGGAACATGTCTGTGAGAAGACATATTTTGTTCAAAAAGCAAAGTTTTATACTCAACAGACTTGGCATATTTGGATATTTTGCTACTAGATACATGTAACATGAATACTGTCAGCAAACATTAGAACATAATGCTTTGTAACAAGCTTTGTTATATAATATTCAAAAATGCAATTGTTCATATTCTTTTATATATTTAGATAATTCCTGTAGTTGCTTGAAATTTGTTAAATAACACAGATCAAACTTATGTGTAAATATAAATCAAAATCATTTGAAATTCTTAAATTTCTTTCCTTTATTTGGGGCCTAATTTTAGGAAAATATCCTATTCTATGCTTGCTGGCAACATTAGAATGTAAAGAAAAATAAAATAAAATCCTACAAATTTACCACTACATTTAAACAAAACAAAATGTGTGCACTTTGTGAAGACTCTAACAGAAAATATTTATTACTGTTAGTGAAATAACAATTGAAGAAGAATCTAAATTTATTTATTGAACGTCAGATTTTTTTAATCACTTAAACTTCTACAAAGACATACTGCCTTGGGAGAAAAACATTTCAAAAGTTAAAAAACATTTAACATTTTAACTTCAATGTTTTCAGTATCTAGCAATTTTTTGTAAAAGTTGAAAGAAATTTTCGTAGGAGGTTCAACCAAATCCTGTTCCCTTTCAATTGATTTTCAAGCTGGATAAAATCTGTGATCTTTAAAAGCATAAACCACAGGCTTTTAAACCTTGAAACTAACACCCACCACCAAACAAAAAGATCTATCATCAGTCTAATATCTAGTGGTATTCAATTATCTCCCCTGCAGAAAACAGCTAATGTGTTTTTAAATTTTTAACGATGACAACAACGATGGCGACGGCATATAAACAATCTTCAATTTTCATTTATTACGCATGGATTTGACTACTATCATATACGTTGGACATGTTATGTTATTAACGAATCTTTTCTGTTGCATAAACAGTTGTTTATAAGGTCAACAAAAGTGCATATTTTAACAAATCGAGTGAAACTTATTGGCCGTTGGAAAAAAATTAAAATGTCAACTCAACCTTTAAAAAATCGCACAAGGCGTAATACCTGCAGTACATTTTCGAAACTTGTGGGAATGTTAGGTTATTACCTTTTCTTTCGACAGATATTAGTTTGAAAATTATATTTTACTGTTATCATATAACGATCCATTTGAATTCAATGTGTAACTATGAAAAACTTTCAAGGGACACAACCAAGTTCTATCTTTAATAAATTATAAACATGATAAATGGGAGGCATTCCTATTTTTAAAACGGATGACTGAATATTGAATTGGACATTTACTCCAATACAATGCAAATTCACATACTGTTGATCCCAATTTACGGATACCGGTCAAAAAGGTAAACATGTTCTATGACATAATCGAATTCAACAGGTAAATTGTGTACTTTTAAAAAGAAGGTTGTCAAGATGGACTAGAAAAATAGGTCTTTTTCTTAATTTTATTTTGGCTTTACCTCTTGCAGTACATGTCTAAAAATTTGCAGATTGGAAGATATACATTTAAACAAATAGTGTGATTTTTTTCAATTTTTTATATAAAAGTTAAAGTTGTGCGATCCATTTCAGTTTGCACCGTATGCATTTCATAAATATCCACATAATAACATGCATTAAAATGCAATCTGTTACTTTTAAAAACTCTTTTTAATTCAAAAAAGTTTATTTTATCAGCATAACTTAAAATTGGAAGAAATTTTGTACTAAAAAGAACTTTTGATTCACTTGACAACCAGGATAAACATTCGAATTGACTTTCCTATCTTTTCCGATGAAGAGCTCACATTCTATTGTTTAAATACCACCGGTTTTCGGACTGTCATATCACATAAACTTTATTATTTTTGACATAAAAATAACTTTTTTTCTGACAATTAAGAGCCCTATGTCAATTTGAAAATATGATGTAACATCCTCAGTTATTTGAATCAATTTTGCCATTTTGAAGAAAAGTAACAATCTACATGTATATGAAATGGGGAAAAACACAATAAACAAAAACATATAAATACACAAACAAAATCATATTTCCTTATTTTTGAAGATTTTGAAATGTTTTCCCACAATGCTTCATTTCTTAAAAACATAATAAAAACTTACCTCCAAACTAGAGAGTCTCAGAACATTGGTGAATAAACAAAAGGTGCAAACAGATCGAGCTAAAAAGTTCTTCCATGCGTAAGGTTATTGCAGGCATACATTTACTGCATCCCGTAGGAAATATACGAGTAGAAATATCTCATCATGCGAGTCGCAAAGATATATATTCTGAATAATCGGTTATTTACGAAGTTTTATCATGCGGTGTTACGATAGATGATACATGCAACATTACAATGAGAAAGAGATTGTTGTGAGGCGTTTTGAAATTTTAAGTAAGAAAGCTTTTGTTATTTGAGATCTACATGGAAAAATATAAAATTATTATAATATAAATGGTCATTTGAAAATTTCTTAATAGAAATGTTTTCACAAAGGAAGCATTTCATTATTCCAGCTGGTTTTGTTATTTTCTAAGGGGTTGAAAATTTTGTGGAGATTCATATTTTTTTGAACTGTACAATTTAGATGAAGAATTGCACTTTTTCATGTCTCAAGTCAGAAATTTTAAATTTGTCAGTTAGGAAGCCCCTACTTTTAGAGAGAAAGAAAAATACAAACTAATATTAACAACAAAAAAATATGAACCTAATAAAATGCTCACTTAAAACTACCTACTTATCTATAAACAAGAACATCTTAAGTCCTATGTGACACAAATTACATGTAGTAAGTTTGAAATATGGTAAATAAAAATTGATGACTAACCATATGCTAATTCTTTCATTTTTTTACATGTGTATGATGTAATTACATTTTTTCTACATTTTCTGCTTTATAATTTATGAACTTTAGTTTAATGAATGAAAATTTTTATTGCAAAATGAATATGATGGATGAATTTCTTAGACAAAACGCACACAATAAGCCATTTGGGAAATTCAAAAATGCACTATAAATAGCTCTGGGGGAATCCCAATTCCTATGCCTAAACAGTTACATATGACCATAAACCAGCAGTACACATCTTAAAATTACATTTATACATGTTACATTTATTTACATGTTAGAAAACAGTAGCATACATTTTATACAAGTAACATGTAAATTTGCTGTATATTTAATTGAAGAAGCCGATTTGGGATTAGACAATTAGTTTTAAATGCTTGAAAATAGAGTAGTTTCATTTATATGAAACAACAATAAAATATAAATTCTGTTTTTCTATTTTTCTGTTAATTCTTGAAATAGAATTAATCAAACACTTACAAGTGATTTCTACATCAACCTTTTGGCTGGAGCCTTGTGTGTCGACATTGAAGACGGCTGTTTTGTTGACGGGGACAAGTCTGACACCTTCTCCGCTAACTGAGGCTCGTCCACTGCCTTCGACCTCGATTGTAAATGGAGAGCCTGTAATATAAAAGTTATAACCAGTCTTCAGTTAAAAGTGGGTGGTAAAGGGTTTTTTTCGTGCATCGTGTTGAGCAATTTTAATTTCCCGTTCAGCCGAGCATGGAGGTGCATCGTGCATCGTGTTTCTCTATTTCATTTTTTGTTCATCGTGATTATCATTTTTTTATTGGCCGTTCATCGTGATTGTCATTTTTTATTGGCCGTTCATCCGTGCAAGTACCCCCCCTTTACCACCCCCTTAAAAAGTTTCTTCTAATTTGTATTGTTCTTTTCCATTTTTTAACATAGCTAGAGAAAGTGACAACAGGCATGTGAAGATGTGTTATAAATTTTTTTCAAAAAGCGAATAAGTATCTTCGTGCTAATTGTTCTTGAAAAAGGATGCCATTAATTAATATCATAGAACCAAAGGTGTACCTATAGGCAATCAAATGTTTTTAGTCCAAAAATGCAAATATTAATATAACGTTCAATATACAAATGAGTTAACCACTCTTAGAGATATATGAGAGAAAAGAAATGAATCTCCTTGCAAATCTCAACCACAGACACATAAATAGCATGTTAAAAGCAAGGAGTTGTAAATGGGGTTTGTTTCAATCAAAATCTCAACTGTAACAGTCAGACTTCAATCTAAATATGCTAGTTTAATGGCGCTTTTTTTCATTTACACATGAAGATTTTTTTAAAAACAAGAAGTGCAATGCTTGTTTAACAACTTTCTAAATATAAAACAATGTCTTTTACCTTTGACCTCTGCCTCATTATAGGTCACATGTACTTTATAAATGCCAGGTTCCTCAGGTGTAAAATTGACCCTGCTCAACCCTGTCCTGTCTTCTGACACATAGGAAGTGACAAGGTTATTGTCATGATAGATGGTAACCCTCAAATCACCATCTCCAGCATTGGTGTAATCAGCTATAAATAGAATGAGATTTTTTAAACCTTTGGGAAATTCACTCATTTAAAAAAAAAATTATCAAATATTGGTAAGATTTATTACAAAATAAAAGTAAATGTACTTTGCCTTGGGATTTTAATTTCTGATGAAAATGAAGAACACTTCCGACAAAAATTTGAAATAAAACAATTGGAATGCATACCTGCTTAAAATCAAAAAGATAAACACTTGACTAATTTCTCTTTACTGCCCTTGTATGCATATCAGTACAAATGTATTTTCTTAAAAATTAAACTCCAAGTTATAATAGTTCTTCCTGCCTACCAGTTTAAGTGACTTAAATCTATATCTACTTTTTGTTTCTATAACTACGTTTTTATCTACATGTGAATAAATTATTATTACTTTTAGTTCAGACATTTTTATTTTGTTTGGCGTGAACAACTATGAAGCATTAAAATTTCATTAACATTTCTATGACACATGCATTTACGATTTCACACCCTAGACTTACGATAAAGAATATGATATGTCTCGTCAGACATAGAATAGTCTTGCACATATTCCTGTGCATCGGACAAAGAAGGCTCATGCACATAATCTTGTGCATCTATATCATCTAGATCATCTAGAACATTTGGTAAAATTATATCAACTTAAAATGATCAAATCTTAAATTTTAACTTTAAAAGATGCTTTTTCTTACAAATCTCAAGAAATATATTGAACCAATGGCATTTTAATCACCTTTCTGAAATTTATTTAGAATAGACAAAAAAATCATAGCTTATGTATCAACAAATGCCTTAATTTCAAGGTACTATCAGATCAAAAGCAAATCAAATTTGAAATCCCTAAGCAAATTAAGAAAAAATGTCTTCAGTATTTTTTACCCATTACGTAGAAGCAAGTAAACAATTATCAATCATGTCTTCTTTAATTCAACTAATTCATTTAAACTAGATTAAAAACAAGCTATAGACTTATTTTAATCCTTCTATAGTAAATTTAAAGTTCCCATAATTTTTTTCTGAATAAAAACACATTTTTCGAGGAAATTTTACCATTCTCAAGGTCAATAAGTGCAACAATATTGAAGGAAATGTGTATCAAATAGAACAAAATATGGATCAAAGACAGAAATGGTTGGATTTCTTTGAACAGAAAAACAGAGCAACAGGCCTGAAATCGAATCCCACTTTGTGGGACCCCACCCTGAAGCTGTATACCAAATATTAAATGGCTCTGATAAGCAATTGCTGAGAAAAATGTTAAGAAAATTTTCTACTTTTAACCATTTATGTCAAAAATTAACGAAGTCAGTAAACAGGAAGTAGAAGAGCAACAGACCTGAAATTGAATCCCTCATTATGGGACCCCACTCTGATGCAATATACCAAATATCAAATGACTGTAATAGGTAGTTGCTGAGAAAACTGAAAGAGAATTTCTTCCCTGCCCACCCGCCTGACTGCCTGCCCATAAGCCGCCCGCAGCCTGACATTCACCATTTTATAACCCAGATTTTTCACTCCATGACACCCGGCCAAAAATGCATAAAGATGAAGACAATTGTCCTTTTCCCAGAAATGTGTGGACCCGGAATGATATTTTATATCTCAAATAGTGGGTATCTATATACATGTATTACTTACCATGGAAACTTATATCTGATCCAACAGATCCACTTTCCAATCCATAGACTCTGACATTGGCAGGGTCATACACCACAACAGAATAGGGACTACCACTGATGTGTTCACCATCATACAAAACTGACAAGTTCCATACCCCTGAAATACACAGAATAAACTAGAAAATATTAAACATTAATGTAATTAGTCACAGTTGACTTGGGGTGAAAGAAACAGGAAATTCTAATTATCAATACCTAGTTGTCAAAACCTAATATACAAACATTCAGCAACAAAATTTTATGTACTAAATCATTCTATTTTCATTCTAGCATTTATAACAATAATGTGATTTTTATCCAAGATAATTACAACACAACATGACTTAAATTATTAAGAATGACTTTTATACCAAAAAAAAATTATTATTACTAATTATTAAGTATAACTCAATTTTGTTAATTTAAATAAGGATTTTCTATCACTTATTTAAAATGCCTAAATATAGATGCACACAAAAAATATCATATATATTAACAATTCAATAATTAGGTAAATGGTGGGTCACTGTCAAAAAGAGACTTTGTGGTAGTCAGATGTTTTGTGTAATTTAAAATGACAGAAGGTACGAGACCACAGTAAGCTCCCTTCAATCTTCAATTTTCGTTGTCCAATAATATAGTCCCTATTAAAACATAGTATTCCTTGTAAATGCTATTGTAATGTTAGTTTTTATGACTAAAGGATGAACTTGGAGTGAAATGAGAGATTTTATATTAGGTACGAGACCACAGTTAGCTCCCTTCAATTTTTGTTGTCCAATAATATAGTTCCTATTAAAACATAGTATTTCTTGTAAATGCTATTGTAATGTTAGTTTTTATGACTAAAGGATGAACTTGGAGTGAAATGAGAGATTAAAGATAGCATAAATTTATCAAACTTTAATTTTTTTGAAATTCATTGATAAAGTTGTGATTCGGCTAAGTGCAAAAAGGTGATTTTTTCATTTTTCAAGCACCTCTTTTCTGACCCTCTTAGGTGTAAATTTAAAAAAAAAATCAAAATTTTTTTAGATGGTAGGATTTTCTGAATTTTTAACTAATGTTCTGGAAGCTAATGAACTTTATGTGGCCAAAGTTTCATTTAAAAAGAAATGGTGCGATTTTTTTAATTTCACATAAGGCTATATTGAAAATGCATTAAAAATTTGGAAAAAATAACTATGGTCTCGGGCCTTATTAAAGATAGTATAAATTTATCAAGCTTTATTTTTTTTGAAATTCATTGATAAAGTTGTGATTTGGCTTAGTGCAAAAAGGTGATTTTTTCATTTTTCAAGCACCTCTTTTCTGACCCTCTTAGATGTAAATTTAAAAAAAAAATCAATTTTTTTTTAGATGGTAGGATTTTCTGAATTTTTAACTAATGTTCTGGAAGCTTATGAACTTTATGTGGCCAAAGTTTCATTTAAAAAGAAATGGTGCGATTTTTTTTATTTCACATAAGGCTATATTGAAAATGCATTAAAAATCTGGAAAAAATAACTATGGTCTCGGGCCAGAAACCAAAAGATAAAAAATAAAATTCCATATTTGTCAGCTTATTAAATTGAATATGAAAGTTTAAATGATATAGCATCATTAGATAATGCATTAGAAACCATATGACAAATTTTCATTTTTTTGTGAACTTTCCCTTTAAGCAAGAACTTAACCAAAGTCATTCATGCGTAAAGTATAGGTCACAGTGACCTAATTTCTAGTGGGTGGTGTCATCTTACCAAAGACACTTTTAGTGGTGAAATATCATCTAGTTTCCGAGTAATGGACCTTAACCAAGAACTTAACCAAAGTGTTACGGACAGACCTACGTACGTACTGACAGACGGACAAGGATAAAACTATATGGCCGTTCCACATACGTGGTTGGGCAATAAAAATAATTATTGCATCAAATTTCTTGCAATGCTTAAGAGATTTTCTAGAGGAAATAAAATATTGTTATGCTTAAAATACTGTTTACATGTTGTTTTTTCATGTTGATTTGATTTAATTTCTCATAATTCTTTTCAAATATCTGGATAAATTTAAACATTAATATTTGCTAGATATAACAAAATTAAGGTTAGTCACACACATTGAACTGCAAAAATAACTTTATTTTAAAAAACCACCAACATTTCTTTAAAATTTATTTCTAAGTGTAATTCAATTGATTTAATTTTGACTCCACTATTATGAAAGAATTGCTTAATTATACATGTATCAATATTGCTTAAAATTGCCAGTTTCTAGACTTGCCAAAATAGAATGTTTTTGTAATACTGTATTGATTAGTTTGTTGTTAACTTTAACAATCATAAACAGCAAAATTAGTATGAACTTTGTTAACATTTGGCTACCTACCAACTTCTGTCGGGGAGAAATTAATGACATATTGTCCATGTCTGTAAACAGCCGTAAGGTTCTGTATCCTGCCACCTGGAGACTGAGCTTCGACACGGACATCACCTTGTCCCGCTCCTGACGAGTCCACCTGAATATAAAAATGTACCATAAAAATTACTTTCCAGTTCCTAGCTGTTCAAAGATGGCAGTATTGTTCTTGGTTAGCTATAGTAAATAACTAAACAGTTAACAGAATCATGCACAATTTAAATCCTCAAAATTTCTTCTTTAAATTCCATAATACACATTTGCAAATAATATACAGCAAAATATGGCAATTTTGTTAGATAAGAAACTTACATCCGTAACATTGGATTCCAAGCAAATTTTTCATACTTGCATTTACATTTAATGAGTCATTTATATTTTTGAAATAAACTGCTCTTACAGAAATTAGAAGCATGGAAAAGTTATCAAACACATCTTAATTCTTTTTTTCTAATTTTGTCCAAGGACTGTTTTTTCCATATTTGCTTATCAAACAGCTACTGTGTGAAACGGTTAATCAACAAAAGCCTGTTTTTTTTATTCTAAATTCAATTATGCACTTCAAGTAAATAATGGGACAAATATACTCTTAGTTGATCAGCAATATTCTTTTTACATGTAATGGGGTTTGAATATTCAGAGCTCACCTTAAGTTCAGTAATAATTCCCACTGGACATGATTCCACTGATGAAAATGTAATCCTAGATCTGTCAGCCATGACTTTGAATGTTACAGGGCATCCAAGTATCAACTGGTCATTACAGAATACGCTCAACTGTAAAAGTCAAACAATAAAATGAGAAATAATTAAGTCATTACAAATACGCTTAGCTGGAACAGTCAAACAATTAGATGAGAAAACTGAATACACTTAACTGTGACAGCTAAACAAGTAGGTGGCGAAGGACAAATCTAATCCAAAAGTTTGGAAGTTTGATGTACCTTTATAATAACATAACTACTTGAGTAACTTGATTTCAAAATAATGCAGGTACACAAGAGACCCTAGAAAAAATTGTTCATATTGAATAAGGTATAGTTTTTTTTTTCGGGAATAAATTTTCCTGGTTTTATAGGGACATATTGTCAAGATTGCTAGATATTTTTGAAGTTTGTTAAAATATATAATTAACATGATAAACTATTTGTTGCATTCTTATTTTTCAAGTCTGACTGTAAGCCACGATAACTTATACCTCACAGATAATAAAGAAATGACAATGTGTGTGTTTTGTTGGAAAGCTAGTCTTAACATGTCTGTCCTAGAGCTACATGTATGTATAAGACATGGCCAATATTTCATCTAATATGCATTTTGATTAGCAATATTGCACTCCAGCACTATTCAACAATTGTTTATTCATTCTTTTTTTCAACGCCAAGGTAAGACTATATTGTTGATACTGGGAAATTTTTCGTGCCATCATGTTTTTAGAATGACTGAATTTTAGTTCACACAGTTTAAAATTCGCACTGTAAAGTAATTATCTATAGACTTCAATGAAAGACAAATATTTTGCGCTGTTTAATTTTTGCACTAGCAATGTTAAAATGAAAACCGAGAAAATAAAACTGAGGTGAATCATTTCCCCATTTACAATATTAGTATAGCTTATTTCAGATAAATTGTCAATTCAACAAAGCTCAATTTTTATTACAATAAATAAGCATAAAAATTATCATCAACATCTGATTTCCTTTTTTTTAATTTATTTAATTTCTTTAACAATGTGAAGATAGACCTAAGTTTAATACATACAGACAAAAAGAAAGGAAAAGTATCATTTTATGTCAAACAATAAAAAATGTCAACAACAAAAATTCAGAGGAAAAACAAATATATTGCACTACAAATCAACTCTCTTACCCTATGTAATCCAATTTCATCTGCTGTAAATAAACCATCTCCAACACTACCAGTCCAATTAAATTTCACACGTGGGGCTGAGTCAGGACCCTTAATTTCAGCTCTCACATCGGATGGAGAAACACTATCATCGTCAATTCTAACAGAGAAGTTTGACTGAAAACCGAAAAACAATATTGACTTACAAAATACCTTCACACAGACATTAAGATCTTTATCTTGCTAATTAAATGAACTAAATGAAACAACACTGAATGTATATTAAGCTTATATGTACCACTGCAAGTACTTATGGTGTTATAAGCAATAAAATATATGTACATCTTTGGCTCTTAGCTATGGACTGAATAATTTCTTCACCACTACACACAAATAAACTATGATGCTCTTGGGGCAAGAGTAGAGCTTTAATGTTATGTATACTAACCAACCTAGAAAAACTGTACTGGTGTATATCTGCTTTACCATGTTAATATATTTTTTTTTTTCACTGAAGATTATTTATTGAATTCAAACAAAATTGATGGAAGATTATTTAATTTTCACAAATCTGTATTATTATTTAAATTTAATGTTTGTGAATGAATATTGTACATATTTGATCGTATTTGCCACTGTTGAAACAAGTAAATAAACTTCAAATGCAAGGGTCACTTTTACAAGAACAAAATTCTTGGGTCCCCCGTAGAGTGGCAAAAATTCTATGTCCGCTTGATAAAAGGGGCACAACTTGCCCCAAAATAGTAAAATAGTGTTCAAGTTCCTATCTTCGATTCAACTGTCACTGGAGCAGCCAACTGACTGGCCGTGATGTGTCATAAGCTGGAAGACTCATGGCACAAAACGTGTCTTAAATTAACAGTCACTCCAGAGGCTTCAAAACTATAATCACGACTATAAACTTTCTATTGATTGATTAATCATCATAACAAAATTAGTATAGTATTGTATAAAAGAAAAAAGGTTTGAAGCCTTTTTAAGTGTAACATCTATAAGAACAATAATATGTCAGTCTGAAAATTTAAAGTAGCCACCAAACATAGGACACAAAAAAACTACAAAAACAGAATACAATGTTTAAAGCAGCAAAGCATTTTGGAGATAAAGTATATAAGTTAAGTAGTTATAATAAGTTAAGTAGTATATGTACTAGTAGTTTAGAGGTTAGAAAGCATTTGGACACTTAGGGGCAAAGATATATTTTTACTGACAAGGCAATATTTAGCTACTTAGAAAAATATAAAATTATATACAATTTCAATGTAATAATCACTTAAAAAAGATAAGAAGTTAAATGTTCTTTTAACATTCTTTGGTATTTATTATTCATGATGCATATTATAAATAATGTTATATATGTATAATAACTGACATTTTGTTTTGTATAGTAAGCACAATATAATATTTAATGATATTTTGGAATTATCTATACATGTATAACATGCTTCTTTTTTATTTGTACAAAAACAAAATATTAAGTTTCAATGCATGTTAAAAATTATTTTGAACTTTATTATGATAATCAATGACATGCTATTAAAACTGGATGCACAACTGCCTGATATCCAAATTTTATCCTTTAATTCAATTTCATTCATCAATAAAGGCCTTGTATTCACAAAACAAAAAAACTAAGTACCCCCCCCCCCCCCCCAAAAAAAAAAAAAAATGTTCCTTTCTTGAACAAAATCATAACACAGTAAATTTTCAAAAGAAATCATAATGCCAAATTATGTGTACACTCAATGAAAGTGTTAATTCAAAGAAAATTCAATTGCAATAAGCAACATTCTTTTCTTAATTCAATGACTATGAAAATAACAAGCTTAATACAAATTTCAATCTACAAATTGATAGCTACAGTATTTTGAAATTTCATATTTTAATGAACAGTGGAAATTCCATCGATGAAATGCCCTTTTCATAAATAATAATATAAATATATACACAAGAAAAAATCTGTGATACTCTTTTTTTTTACAAAATAGATAAATGGATAATACCTGAACAAAAGTTCTGTTAAACAAGCAATATCAGTGAGGAAAGGAGATCCCCCTGTTTTTTGTTGTTTTTTTCTAAATTGGGAAAGCAAAGCAGGGTATATAAAAGAATAAAAGACAAGACATTTTTATTTCAAATGTTTGAAAATCACTACAAGCACCAAACTCTAAGATTACTCCCCTTTAAAGCAGTTTTCCACTTCTGTGAATACTAGGCCAGAGTTTAGTAACAGTCTACAAAATGCTACAGTATGGCACACTACTAGATACTTACAACCTGGCCAAAACCAAGGGGAAAAATAGACAAATATTATAAGTAATTGAAGTACGTTTCTATGAAAAAAAAACACCATAAGCTTAAGACCTTTCCAGCAAAAAAGTATTACAAAGCTAGCATAGATTAAACATTATTGAAGAATATAGAGAAATATCTACTGAAACGAAACAATTTTATTTATTCATAAAATTTCACTAATTTTCAGCTAATTGAAAACGTGATATCAATTTTTATTTACAGTTGAATGATTTTTGCTGTGAGCCAATGTTTTGGTTAATCATTGTTCAAAATTTCATGATTATCTCTTAGTTATGGTTTTAAAGAAACCCTCTTTTAGGCAGAGGAAAACCTTACGCAAGAGAGATGAACAAATGGAAGAAATGAAAAATTTATCTGTTCTGCAATTTGGTTGGCCATAAAATTCAAAGTATTACATTTCCATAATTGATATGCCCCTTTTTGTAAAACTGAGTAAAATTAAATCTTCAAAGAAAATTAACTTTTTATACTTTTTTACTGGAAAGTTCTAGTTCAATAGGTAGTTTCAAAAGAATTTACTGTGGTTAAACTTTTGGCTCCATGTATACAATTAAAAGTAAATATATACAAAAGCATTAAAAATTTGCATTTATATGTGTGTGATTGTTGTGTTGATGTATAGTTTGATGTATATGTGCAAAATTAATTTCATTAATAATAATTGTAAACTGTATATTGACAGAGGAAAGGAAAAAAAATATATTTAAAATAAAATTAAAGAGAAAATGAAAATGTAAGTACAGTCAAACCTGTATATAAAGGGCAGTCATGTCCTTTATAAGCAGGTGCCCTTTATACATGTATATGTTATATAAAGGTTCATTTCTGTTACATTGTTCATAAAAGAGATAATTTTTAGGTGCCATTTATAGGCAGTGATTTGCTATATACAGGTAACCTTAAAGGCAGGTTGTTATTATGTTATTCCTTTTTGTGTGGCACACCATATTGTATTGTATAAATCAAAGCCAATTCATGTACAAGATTCTTATACTGAAAGCAAAACTATTTCTGAATTCTAATCACCAAATCACTAGAAAGCATTTCATGCTTGCTCTTTGTAGTGAAAGTAGTTTGAGAAAGGAATTTCTTATTCTACTTGTTCAAAACTTTCATTTTTCTCAGCACTAACCATGCAATCATTCCATTGTGTGCTTTTTAGTGACCTATTAATTTTTCGAAAAAATCCTGAAAGATGTTAAATTAGTTTGGCAAGTTAGATATACGCTTAAAAGTATCAACCATACCTCCTTCCCAATGTAAACATTCTTTGGCTGTGATGACAGAACAACTCTCTCTGCTGGTGACTTTGTAGGCTTGAAGTTTTTAAAGTAAGCAGCATAAGCCATTATGCCTATATGGTCGACTTCTGGGTCACACATTTCCTTGGCCGTGAGGATTGGTTGTACTCCTAATCTCTGGGCTGCATCTATACCTGTATGAGTAAAGTTACGAAATGAATATTAGTGCTTTGTGGAGCAAGAGTGTGTTCAGGTCTTATAGTCCTTTTTAGAAAGTATTTTCCAGACTTGTGAACCTGAGCAATCTTTTACTTATTAAATACAGGTTTATGACTTCCTGGTTGGCCTCGCTATTAAAAATCTGTTGAAATTAACTCAATTCGTCAACCTGTTTAAACATTTTTAAATCTGTCTGCCACAGTCTTAAACTACTAAAACATACGATAAAATCCAAGACTACTCCAAACCAATTTATTTGAATCGGGAAGGGGAAATTACACCAAAAACAGATAGGGATAAATTGATGTTTTCCTTGGCTCAATGTTGATCACACAATGTGGCCAACCCACAAAGGGAAACTGCTCTTGCAAAAAGAATCGGAATTCCTGATGACTTTTTCAAAAGGGCTATACCATTTTGATGAAACAAACATGATAGTCAGTTTTTTAAAGGGGAGAAAATCCAAGTACCCAAAGGCAACCACAGACCTTGAGTGGGTAACTGACGAACCTATTATATAAAAGTGAGCAAGCTTTTTTGTAAAATACAAAGAAGGACTTGAAATATCACCCGAGGGGTAATTGACTTGTAATTTGTAGTGTGGTATTTTATCCAGTGCCTTAGAAATATAAGGCCCCTCTTTTGTAAAGAATGAGAGGCAAAAAGAATCTATCATATTTTGACTTAAAATACTTTGGTTTTTTCTCTCTTTTTTTTTTTTTTTTTTTTTTTTGAATTCTTCGTCGACCCCATAAAAACAAATTATCATATTCAATAGTATTCCTTAAAAAAAAAATTAAAACTTTTTCATAAGTCATACAAATTCCCCCAAAGCACATAGTTAATCTTAATCTATTACATTATCACATATAAATCATATGACATAAGACAACCAAACGCTTCACTTCTTTGTTTAGGATCAACAGTCAAATTTTATTGTCTTTTCCAATTGTGTGTATCTAAAAGGTGTATAAATGACATAACTGGCAACAAGTTTGATTTGCCTGGAACAAATTGTTTAATTTTGACCCAAGTACACAGCCCTACCTTTTTGTAGATTCTCTACATTAGAGCCAGTCAGAGGTGGGACATTTTCTCCTAAAGACTTGACCAGGTTAGCTAAAAGATGTCCATCTTGCCATGCAGACTACAAAAAAAAACAATTGCAAAATGGCAATAATTTCTGTTCTCACAAACTTGTGAACCCACAAATATACATTATATTCCCAATCAATGAAAATTGCTGCCCATGCACAAATTGATATTATTTCACAAAATTTCCAATTTATCAAAATATGAAAACAACGTTTTTCACTGCAACAAAATCTTTTTGTATAAGTTAGTCTCCACATAAATGTTCCTTTTAAAATAGAATTTGAGTTTCTAAAAACCGGTGCTTGTTTCAATCAAACTTCATACACACACCTTCAATTAAGGTAACCATCTATTCTATGAGTAATAATTTGTTAGCTTTAATATCTACATAACCCTTTTTCATCAACTCACTGTAAAATTATCACAAGTTCCATATTGCAGAAGGTTCTGTATAATTTTCAGGGTGGCGTGGTATCCCGGTGATTCAATCTTCATAAAATATGACAGGTACGTCATTCCTGACAGCTCGTCAAGGTGTGGTGATGATAAATCATCAGGTCGGACTACCAATGGGATCTCAAAGTGCTCCTTAGCAAGGTTCATGCCAGAACGGCAGTTTTCTAATCTAAATATAGGTAAAATTTTATACTTTTTAATAAGTAGAGATATGATTATGTTAATTGCATAAAACATACACAACAGTCAAAAACAAAATATTGAAGAAACATCTCTGCAATAATAATAGGTCGTTTTGTACTGATTTTTTTCCTCATTATACTGAGAATCATTATTGGAAACATTACTTATGAAATGTAATTTGTAAATTGAGTACTGGTTCAACTATTTGTTAATAAACATTGAAGTTCTCCCCAGGCTCATTCAACATAATAGAAGCATATTTAGTGATTTACAGTATTGCAATATCATGTGGTTATATTAAGCCCTCAATGTTTGAATTAAACAAGGAAACATCCATAGTGCTATTGTAATTTTTCGGAGAGACACTTCTAAAAGATCTGCTATTGAAGCTTACCCATCACTCCTGCTAAGGTGTCTCCAGTCAGGACTTAGACCTGGTCGGCAAAAATCTATCAAAGCACTGAAAAGATAAGTTTAAATTTATAATTGTACATTTTCTAAAAAAAAAAAGAAAAAGTTAAAAGACTACTAACAACTTTATTTACTGTGGTTTCACTATAGTTCATTGGGTATAAATCTGCGTGGCTTTTGTGGGTGGCCTAAATCCATGAAATTTGATACCCAACAAAAAGGGAGTTTAACATTGACCTGGAAGCTGATGATTTCAAGAATCCTTGAACTTACCCTTTTTCATTAAACCAGGAAAATTGATCATGTCAGTACCCACAGAAATAAATGAAACCACAGTAATACCAAAGTCCAAAGGCACAAAATTCATAAATCAGCTTCCAGTACTGTGTTTTTGAGTTTTAAAGCCTTTTTTAGCAAATGGGTTTCACAGGAAAGTCAAAATATGAGTGCTTTTCATTTCAGCCAAAAGAGTGTAAATCTAAACAATGGAAATTATACTTACTGAAGAGCTATTCCATCATTCCAATCTGTTGTGAAGTTTGAAATACCACATTCTGGGATGACTGCCTGTATCCATGCTAACATCAACTTCTTGGTAGGGAATTTGGTTTTTCCTATCTGGTATCTTAAGATGAGATGCCATACCAGCCCAAGGATCAGCTTGAGATTACCAGAAACTATATCATCACTTCCTGTAAGAGATTTATAAATATTTAGATAAAACAAGACCAATCTATATCTGGCCATGTACCACCCTGCAATCTACCCCTGTATGTCATGTGTGTTAGGGAATCAATATGGATAATTTAATAGTTAATAGTTTTTGACATACTTGCATCCAATGGAAAAAGAAGAAATTCTGTGAGCAAGCTCACAGAAAAATAACCCTCACTTCATATTTGACTCTATTTCTCCTTTGAAATTAAAGTCCAATGATCTCCCCTGAATGATGCATGACAGCAATGAGAATTCTTCATGCAGCACATCTACATATGATGTACCTCCTTATTGTAAATGTTCATAAAAATCTGTCAAGTAGTTTAGGAGGAGTTTCACTTACGAGGTCTCCCATTGAATACTATATTTAAAAGTCTCAGTCCAATCATCTGCCCTAAATTATATCTGACAGGGACCAAAATTCTTCATGACATCTACCTAGAATGTACCGGTACTTCCTTCATGTAAAGATTTATCAAAATCCAACAGACGGTTTAGGAGGAGTTAAGCTAAATACGAGGTATATGGACAGATGGACGGACCAAGAGACAGGTTTGCAGGGGGTAGAATGACAAACACCATGATTGCAAACACTTTTCATGTAAATAAGACCAAAAATTAAAACATTGCATTTTTCAGGAATTATTTAAACTGGGCAAATTTCCTAGAAATATTTCAAGAACTACATGATTGAATATGTAATATTATACAATTATCACACTAGTTGGTGTGTGACCCAGATGTTTTTTTCCTGAAAAAATAAGGTCATCTGAGGGCTTGTCCCAAGGGTTATTTACGGATCACACACCAAAGTCACCAACTAGGGTGATAACTGTTATATCACATAGAATATTAAAAAGATATACAAAAACAACAACAAAAATAGACATCACATGGAATTCTCATGAGTACAAAAAATTGCACAAATTTCTACTTTTTAATATGAATATTTGCAATGAAGGTCAAAACAATAAAAGGAAAAACAGGTATCATAAAAAAGTCAAGTAAAACAAAATTATAGGGTTTGGCTGTATTTTGCTAACGCTCATCTGAATCTATTTGCTGTAGAATTTGGACTTGAAATGAAATAGAAAATAAATATGGTGGCTATTGAACTAGCTTTTTGCATTTTATAAAACCTTTAACCCACAAAATTATTTTTTGTACTTAGTACAATACAATGCAAACAACATTTACCATAACTGCTGTTTTGTGTCATGCATTTGTAAACATTAATGAAAAAGAATGTTTATTTTAAACAAGAACATGACACATATATACAAGCCAACTCAAATAACTTTGGACAAATAAAATAGATGACTTGGCCACTTTCATTCTTAGTCCTTTCAACATAATACCATAGTGAAATATCAAATTATATATATCACAAGTATCAACGAAAGAAAATAAATATGAAACTAAAATTTAGTGAGTATACAGAGACTAGAGCATTGATATGATATTTTGCTTATGTAAGCATAATAAAGAATAAGGTCAGCAACCTCTTCTTTTATTTCATCTTGTGGGAAAATATAGAAAATCTAGAAGCAAAATATTTACTTATAATTTTTGTAGAGAAACTGAATTTTTAGGCAGGACCTACATGTATTACATCTGAGTAAGTGAGGAAACTGGTGTTTTACACCCTAGCAACACTTTATATGTAAGGGCAATGAACATGAGAAAGGATGATAAAATGTACAAGAAATGATGATTAGAGACATGGAGGTTGGATGGGGAACAAAACCCAGTAACATTTGAAAAAAATTTAAACTAAAGGCTGTTATCACATAAGAAATGACTAGAAAAAAAACAGTGCTTTCGTTGTGAGAACCTATACTTTAACTAAAACATGTAAATAGAAATTAAAAATATTTATTTTAATGCCTTATCTAAAATTACTGTACAAGGAAGCTTTAGCCTATCATGCAGCATATCATGTATTTTTATTTTCATAAAATACAAAACAAGAGTTTGACTGTTTCACATTTATAAAATATGCTGTTTTAATAAAAAAAAATCTGTAGACAATATATTCCTGAGCTTAGACCTCAACACCTGATTGTTGTGTTATTCTTTTAGACTTTATTGCATAATTCTTTTTTTAACCCTTGCCATGCTGAGCCCGGATATATCCGGGATTCATGGTGCTAGTGCTCAGTGCTGAGCCCGGATATATCCGGACTTGCTCTAAAAATAGACCATGATCAGGAGAATTTCAATTTCTCAAAGAAGAAAATGAATGTTTGCATTTAAATTGCTTTAGGAATGAAATTCATTATTATTTCTTTGCTTTTCAGTGAAATTTTAAGCTACAAAGTGAGAAATTATTAAAAGAAATGAAAATCTTTCTATAAATATTTTTATGTCACGTGGTATTGGAAAATCCCTAAATCTAAAAATTATACCCGAGATTCGTGAATAAATAATTTAATTAGAATCGCACTATGCGATCATCGGGTTAAATATTTTGTTGAAATATATCTATAAGAACAATTTTAATCTCGGTCAAACATGGAATAGTGTCATATTGGTCGATATTAGCCCTTTCGTTTAGAAAAATA
Source organism: Arcuatula senhousia (assembly GCA_963971305.1). Taxonomy (NCBI): domain Eukaryota; kingdom Metazoa; phylum Mollusca; class Bivalvia; order Mytilida; family Mytilidae; genus Arcuatula; species Arcuatula senhousia. Next base: position 29,348,539 of record OZ020304.1, read on the forward strand.
AATTATCTACTTTCTGTTTTGCGCCCGCAGCTATATTTACACTTTGGGAAAATTGCAAATTTACACGGTAAAGAAATAAATCTTTAACTTACTAGCAAAATAAATAAATAATCTAAAATATAATTATTCATTTTAAAGTTAGAAAATAAATGCTTGATATTTATTTCCACGAAAATTCAGCAGAAGAATGCATTAAAATAGATGGCGCTGTTTCATAATTTACATTGGAAACAATATGGAAGTTCGAGGTGCTATCAGAAAACGTCCCTTTTGGGAAGTTTTGCAGACCGCTCTTTAGATGTCTGTGGGTTTTGACTGTTCCCCTGATAGTCTGATGGTTTCTTTCCGAGATCTTTTCATAGGATTTTCGGCTTTCCTCCATCTCAATACAGTTGGGTGTCTGGGTCTACTCGACTGGATAGCTAGTTGTCCATGTCGGTATTCCCCGTAACGGAGCCTTTTATGTTTGGCTTGCTCTTGGCGCTTGTGGTTGATTTATTCCCACTCCCTTTTCCCTTTTGTACATATTTCCTTTATAACTTTGCACCTTTTTAGATCCAGTCTGCTTGTAAATGGTTCAGTATTTAAAGAGATTTCTGGTTTTCTTTAGAGACTAGTTCATGGATTTTTTTTTCTAGTTGCATCTGTGGGTTTATCACATGATTACTTGAGCTATTAATGTGGAAGCCAGATTTGATGGCTGGAAAAATCTTAACTCACATGAGAGAGATGCACTGTGTCCATCAGGGGAGGACATACATCATTATTACCTTATTTCCAAAAACATGTGTGGCCACTAAAAGTATGTCTCGCCTGCTGGCACCATCACTAAAATCAACTACCTAAGCTTTCATTTCTTGATATAAACACAAAAAGTGTCAGTATACCCTGTATCAGATGCCTAGCTATTATCCATTGTCCAAACAAGTTTTACAAAAAGTTTTCTGCCTGAACTGTCTGTATACCCAATAGCAGATGCCTAGCTACTATAATTTTCAAGCAAAAGTCTTACAAAAAAGTTTTTCGGTCCGAAAAAGACCTAAGTTCACAGAGTCACTGGAGCGTGAAAATAGGGTCAGGGTCACATGACATGGTGACAGTTGCGTAGACCATAACCTCAACTGTCTGTATACCTAATATCAGATGCCTAGCTACATGTATTATCCTTTTCCAGCAATTCATCGTCCACAAAAGTCTTACAAAAAAGTTTACGGCCTGAAAAAAAGACCTAAGTTCACAGAGTCACTGGAGCATGACAATTGGGTCAGAGTCACATGGCATGGTGACAGTTGCGTAGACCATAACCTCAACAGTTTGTATACCAAATATCAGATGCTTAGCTATTATACTTTTCCAGCAATTCATTGTCCACAAAAGTCTTACAAAAAAGTTTACAGCCTGAAAAAAGACCTAAGTTCACAGAGTCACTGGAGCGTGAAAATGGGGTCAGGGTCACATGGCATGGTGACAGTTGCGTAGACCATAACCTGAACTGTCTGTATACCAATTTTCAGATGCCTAGCTATTATACTTTTCAAGCAATTCATTGTCCACAAAAGTCTTACAAAAAAGGTTACGCCGCTGCCGCCGCCGCCGGAAAGTAATACCTATGTCTGGCCTTCTGCGACTATTCGTCCCAGGCTAGACAAAAACCACACTACTTTGACAAAGATTGTTCCGTCATAGTATCTGCAGAATTTGATGTTGTTTTACTGAAGAAAGACATTTGTTTAGATCTGGATCTCCAACTTTTTTAACCAGGGTTGGCAAAAACCCGGGTTTTAAGAGTATTTCCCAGCCCAGTGGGAAATACTGGGGAAAACCCGGGTTTTATTGGGTTTTACTGGGCAATACTGGGCATTACTGGGAAATACTTGATTTCCTATTATATTATTATTAAAATAGTTTTGATAAGTGCATGGACACTTTACAATCAAAACTAAATGAGAACACTATTAATAACAGATTTTAACAGTGAAAAATTAAAAAAATATTATTATAATATAATATATGTTAAAATTTACACGTATTGAAATGCCATAGTTCTTGGGGATGGGAGTCAAAAAATTAATCTTGCAATTGATATGGCCTTATATAAGTTCAATGTTGTTGTTTTTTTTTTATACATGTATGTACATTCTGTCAATTTATTATCAACAGAATCCCTACCTTATAATTAGACAAAAAAGGATGTTTTGATTACTAATCCTTATTTAATCTTTTTATGGTTTCACAAATTTGTCTTGATTGATATAGCCTGGGGTATTTATCAATAATTAGTATAGACTTTTAACTGTGTATTGTCCTACCTGTCAAAACTGCAATGACAATCAGTGAAAAAAGATGCAAAAATAGTGAAAATATATAAATGATTGAAATAATACATGAATAGTAATGTCATATTTACTGTCTAATAAAAATGATTCATATATTTTGTAGATGAGGAAAATGTTTTAAGCTTAAAATATTATAAAATAGGATTTTTTTTTCATGAATCAAGTCTTATTACCCAGTATTGCCCACTATAACAATTTTAAGGGTATTGCCCAGCCCGGGAAAACCCGGGCGGTCAATACTTTGCCAACCCTGTTTTTAACCCTAGCTTCACTGCAGATGAGATAAATTCTCTAAATGGCCATATGGAGCATCCAAATTTTCACTTTGCAAATTTTAGTAGCTCCTAACATTTACTTTGCATTGCTTTCACAAGTATATTTGATAATGAGTAGGGGAAATCTGTATGTAATTTTTTTTTTTGTCACTTCATGATCATCACCACTTCATGTCCATTTCATCAATGTCATCATGTTCATCTCTGGCCTTGCTTAATGTTAATTGTATGTGTTTCAATAATAATGTACGCCTTTCCAAGTACTTGAATTTCCCCTGTGGAAATATAATTTCTAGTGTCTAACTGTTTTGTTATTCTTTTAGACTTTATTACATGATTTTTTTTTCAATAACTATGTATCTTTTTAGATCCAGTCTGCATGTTTAAAGTTTTTTAAAGTGTTTTCTGGTTTTCATACATCTGACGGATTGCTCATGACAAAGCAGGAGATTTAGATTTTTTCAGCTGGATATTGGACAAGGAGGAGATTTTCAATGCTCCTTAAAAATTGAGTTTCAATGTTAATGGTGTGCCAAAAATAACTGGCTTCACTGATTAAACTCCACAGGTTTATAATACACACGCGTCAACACAGTATATCATACAATAATTTCAGGAGAGAAAACCCAGTGTCTAAAATTTTTGACACATACAGAATACAGAATTACAATCACAATTATGCAATTTACCTTCAATTAACACCTTTTCCTGTGAATTAACTAATTGACTACCCCTAAAACACTGGAAACGTTTCATGACTGAACAATAAAGATTTAGAAAATACAAAGTTTATCAAGTCTAGAAAAAGAAGGAGATCACACAAAAAGTCGGGATAACCATGATAACCGGAGATGGGTCATGAGATATTGTCTCCCAGTGGGGGGAATCACATGTTTGGGTTTTCTTAAGACTCTAGTTTGTATACAATATCTCCAATATATGGAGATGTGTAGATTTCTAAATGATACTGTGTTTTGGAAGCTGTCCTGACACTCTAGGCTAACAATCATGTTTCAGATAAATGTTTTTTTTTACTATTTTCATAAAGTTTTTAATGTTTTTACCAGTTTAATCCTTTGTTTGACTTTCATGTACAAAGTGATGTTTTGGATCATTCAATGAATTTCTTTTTTGGGGACAATAAAAAACGGGGATTGAAACAAACTTTGAATGTTACCTTCTTTCAAACGTTTTTGTTTTAGCGTCGCTTCCATTGAGGCAATGTAAATGAAAATTGAAACAAAATGTGAGAAAAAAGAGGGAGAGAGAGAGAAAGAGACACACGAAAATAATCAATGAGGGTTGGCGAATATTGCAGTTTACCGGAGAATCTCACGTATTGTGACCGTCGTCCCTATAGGATCATAAGCGTAAGAAAAGTTTGAAACCCGGAAAAACCCCTAAGTTTGAAAAAAGGCCAACTGAAGTTAATTACAATGCTAAGGGGTACAAAAGGTAGTAACCCAAAAAAAACAATGTACTAATGACAGTCACACTTCAAAATCTTCGCCGAAACTACTGAATCGACGGGGGAAGCCAGTGCCACCATAGACACAGGTCTATGGTGCCACTGAAGGTAAATTTCACGTTTTGGCTGACGGATATCGTTAGAACGGGGTCTCATCCTGTATTTATAATACAAAAATGAAAAAAAAGCAAATTTCCCGTCTTCCCATTGAAATAATTCCCGTCCTTTTCGGTTGTTGACCCGTAACATGTTTTTGTAACTCTCTTCTCATAAATTCTAAGAAAATGCGGTGTCCTATAGTTTTTGCCTTTTCGGTTTGTCCTGAGAAAATCATATCAATTATTGTCTCAGGTTTGTCTGTCTGTCCGTCCAAAACCGCAATTTTGTGTGACCAATTAAACTAAAAAAAAACTATATGAAGTAGAAATCGCCTTCCGAGTTCGTCAGTTTGTCTGTCTGTCCGTCCAGGTAAACACTATAAATTATATGAAGTAGGGATTGCCTTGTCGGTTTGTCTGCCTGTCCGTCCAGGACCACAATTTCGTGTGAACACTAAAACTAAAAAATCAATACCATTAATTTGAAGATTAGTACAGCATATTTTACACTTCCGTGAAGTACGTATACATGTATAAACTTAATTTTTTCACAAACGGGAACATTCCGAATTTTTCCGCATAGAGTTTGTTAATTTTATCTCCTATTGGCCGTCAATAGGGTAAAATTTCGCTTTCAGTTTAACAGTGGTCTAAAATTGACTCAAGAGAGTTCCTCTATGTCTCGTTTGTTTTCTTGTTGTCTTTATCCCAGGTTCACTCCTCAGATTATTACCCAATTGTAGATATGTCCATGCAATTTTTAGACTTTTGCTCACGATGCCAGTAGGGTCCTATGCGAGAGGTCGTTTTCGGCAATGGGACGACTTAAACACTGGAGCCGTTCCATCATGAAAGACGACAGGCTCGCAGGTCAAGCCTGCTTATACATATATCGGGATATTTCCATTTCCAAAAGAGAACGTTTTGAAAAAAAAATGACAGCGCCAAGAAACGTAGGCTGGGGCCTCTTCAATTTTAAATGTCACACTTCTGTTTTATACATGGTTACAAAGTTTGAAAGTCATGGTCACAACAGTACTAAACTTTTAGAAAATATTACATCTGAATAAAGTGAATATATTAGCATTCTCTTGATTTTGTCCGTCTGTCTGTCAACACAAACACAAAAGTTAGAAAAGAAGTGCAGAGCTGAAATTTTACACGGTCATTCACTCACTTTCATTTGAAGATTTGTATAGTCAACTTTTATGTAAGTCATTTGAAATATTGCAATAGAAATTAAAAACAATTGCCAAGCGGCTCATATAAATACCTTTTTTTCAAAAGTTTTACCTCATCATTTTCTTAAATTAAAGCCAGGAAAACGCGTCTCTGGCGTTCTAATAGAAAAAAAATCCCCCCCCCAAAAAAAATGTTCGCCTCGCTTCACTCTGCGAATTGCCTCACTAAATATAAGAAGCAAGCTACGCCCCTGAAGATCTACATTTTTACTAAAAAAGCTCATGATTTGATTACCATCAAATACTTATTAGTAATTCCATAGGCCTGTATAAAAAAATATACAGGTCTATGGTAATTCTGTCAGAAAGTGATGAGCAAATGCATCGACAAAGAAACCGACAACAAATCTCAAATCAGTAAAATTAGCAAACCATAGAACATAGAACATATTTTATTTTTCAAATCAAGGGCCCAACAAGGGGCAGCATGAGTATACATATAACATTTAAAAAGAAAGAACAATAATTAAAGAATTACAATCACACATCAGTCAGAGTAGCAAGACACTGAGATTTTATAATATTCATGATGATTCTATATAAATTTATAAGTATTTAAAAATAAATTTACCCACTGCATTTAACACCGTTGGATCTTCAGAAGTAAGTAAAAAAATAATCTTAGACCTGTGCATTAGAGAACTTTAAGCAAATGAACTATTGTGCCCAGCTACCTGCTGTACTCATAACTATCTGAAGACTACTTTTAAAGAGTGACAATTAGGCATTCTTCTTCGAACAACTTAGTACTCAAGTTGAAATATACAAACGTACGAAATGTTTCAGGTTTGGTGTTTTTTTCGTGGCTTTTTTTTTTTGGAGGGGGTCTATTTGTTTAAGGGGCATAGGGAGTTTGGATGTGAATTTGTGCAATCAAATTCCTAAATGCACGATTCAGTTCAGGTTTACATCGAACTTTCATTACTTCAAATCTTAAAGAATATCTGATTACATAGTTGTGTTATCATAAGTAAATAAATAATATGTTGACAATTTCTTCATAAATAGGGAAATATTTCACTCACTGTTATCTTTAATATATACATAAGCAATGCATTTTACGGTTTAATGTTTACATCTTGTTGAAAACCAGTATCTACAACTCGATTAACAAGATTTAAAAGAATTAATTCAATTACGAATTTAGAGTGGGTGGTTTCAGAGGTGTAAGCACCAGTAATTTGGTAAAACTAGACTAGTTATAGTTAAAAGTCTGAACACCCCCCTTCAATCTTAAACTGAGACCATTGCAACACCCCCACCCCCACCCCACCCCCCAACTATAACAACTTAAAGATTCTTACCAATATTGACAAGTCTGACATTATCATTGGCAATGGCATTCAATGCTTTGGTAACATTCTCCAAGTTCATGTGAGGATTCGTCGGTTTCTTGACAATTCTTCCAAGCTTTCTTCCTTGTAGAGCCTCAACGAGGTAACACAAACGAACTCCATCACTGAAATCCTCTTTTAGATCCTCAAGAAGCTCATTGTTATAAATCCTAAGTTGTTCATTAACCCAATTAGTAAACGTGTTTTGTTGGATTATGACCCATCTATCGGTTTCTCCTCTTGTACTCATGGCTGCATAGCCCTCTCTGCTTAAAGCACGAGAAGACATAGTTTATATTATTGCCGAAATTGCACTCTAATGTAAATAGATATAACCACACCTACCCTTTATTGTTATAATTTCACCTGCAGCAACACGTAAAACTTGTACAACAAATTCCTTAAAGATCAAAGGTACAACTTTCAATATACCACCTGTCTGACAGGTAAAAAATCCCGTCCCCTATTTTCTTATTTGAACGAATGCTTATGGTTCCACTAAGTTGCTTAATTCCGTCAAATCAAACCGGTTTGGAAGAATTGCAATAATACACCTTTAAAAACTCGCCCTCTAGTGGGCAGGTAAAATTTAAATAGATCTTTTCTTCCATTCATGTATATATTCCATGGCTGAGTGAATTATGTTACAAACATTCACGCCAGGTATAACTGTAATATGATCAATGGGTATGGAATACATAATTGATGATCGTTTCTAACTAAATGTTAAGCTGCCATTATGATGCTGGAACGGAGAAAAACAGGTATTGAGCTTAAGATACCTGGAATAAGTTAATTAACTTGTTATTTTAATTATTAATTGATTGGATGATAATCAGCTGTCAAGACAAGTCAAAGTTTATTGATTGGTTATTGCACCATTTATAAATTGCAATAGCTCTAACTTGCATGTTTTGAACAAATCATTATTGAAAAGAAGATTCACATAGCTTATTATGCATAACGCATTGTTTAAATTCTTACGCAATTATTAATGGTCCAAGTGCGCTTTTAGTATTTGTTTATGCGAGATGGGATTCAAACACTAGATATTCGATTCGGTTTTTTTTCAGATAATTCAATACTGGGAAAATTATGAGTATAGATCAAATGTAACGATTCGATATATGACTTTAACTATTTTAAAAGTCGCTGAATGTCTATCCACTGATAAAATGAATTTACCAAACATGGCATTGCATGCTTCCCATGCTGATGATTCAGTTTTTGTCATTTATCTTGAATGCTGAAGCACTGCAGAATTTAGAACCATTCAAGACTATCTGAAGCAAGTCAGGAAAACGTCTGGACCCAACACATGGACTTTCCACTTCGATCAATATTTTGTTAGAATGAATGTGCCATACACAAAAAAATTGTTTGCAATGACAGATTGAATCTAACAAAATATTGATAGAGGTGAGCAAGTCCCTGTCAGGATCGGCATTTGAACAGCAACTCAATTGACAAGCATCGCTTCATATTGTCCCATGAACTATACATGATATACAACTGCAACATCTAGTTGGCGTCCATATGCAGACTGACAATGCAGGTACGAAATTTGTAAAAATAAGATTTTTTTATTTTGTATAATCATATAGCTCAAAAAGAAGAGGTTTTGCAGTTTCGACAGAAAGGTTGGTTGCGATTGAAGTACGAAAGATATAAACTATGGTTTTTACACAGACCTTCCAGGTTTGTGAACTTCTTTATAACAAAAACGCTAATGACAATCTTTCCGAAAAATGATGAATATAATATTTTGGTGGATATTCTGGTCATTTTTTTTTTAATGAAAATATAACTGCGGCTACTATAAAGAAGCAGAGGTACCAATGGGGTATCCGAATGTCAAAAGTCCGGAAGGACAGAGACAAAACCAGTAAACACAACAAGAACGGGACAAAAACAGACAACATGTAAAACATCGAAACACAAAAATAACTGAATATCAATCAACAACACGAACTCCAGTCGAAACGAGAGTGAACTCAGGTGCTCCGGAAGAATAAGCAGTTCCTGCTTGCTATAGAACACCCGTCACGTTGCCAACAGTCAATTCAGTGTGTCAAATCCGGTAAAGGAGGCCAAAACAAAACCCTATGACAAACCAACATCTGCACTCATCTGAGAGATCGGAAATCGATGTAAGTCCCACATGCTCTGGAATAACGAATCAATTGAGATACATAAACTCCATAAGCTGGAGCAGACGGAATGTTGCTACAAAAAAATGAAAGTTGACAATTGGAAGTTGAAGTCATCACGTTTGTCAGAGCTTTGTTGAAAGTTTTCCTTGAGAGTCAGTTTCAAGTTTGGGAAAAATATTAGTGAAAAGGGTTAAAATCGACAAAAACCGACTTTCCCTATATATTTGTGGTGTCATTGAAAATGAGAGATAGCACAGTACGATTTTCATATGTGCATAACTAATATCAAATGTCCAAGTTAGACAAAACAACACAGTACACAACTCAAAAATGGAAGACCGCAATAGTCCTGACTCGGTACAGGCGTTCCAAATCAAAGGTGGTGAAACAACGTTTTACGGCAACAAATCTCCCTATTCCATATCGATCGAAGGGACCGGTAGTAACACAAAATACGACAAGGTTGAGAGACACAACAGGGATAAGTGAGTTATTTTGGCAGTGCTCACACTTTAAAACTACTGGAAAACAACTAGTCGGTAATCAGGAAGAAGATATGCGATACACTAGAAATCGGTACCTGGAATTGACCACGCACAGAATGTCTAAAACATGCATTAGTGACAGATTTGAAATACTTTTTTACATCGTTTCATAGAAGCTTATGGACTAGCTGTTAGTCATTGCGAGTGTTCTTCGAAGTCCTTCTACCTTTATGTGTTCTTGTTGTCTTCCTGTCTTATGTTCTTTCCGGTTAAGATCCGGAAAAGAAAAAAATCACAAAGTCATTGAAGCGTGGACACTTTATCAGGGTCAATCATGGTGCCAGTTGCGTAGACCATAACTCTAGTGCCTGTATACTAAATATCAGCTGCCGAGGTATAATATTTTTCAAGTAATTTATTTTCCATAAAAGCCTTGCAAAAATGTTTACGCCGCCACCGTCGCCGGAAACTTTATCTTTATCTTGCCTTCCGCGACTATTCGTCACAAGCGAGACAAGAGTTAGCAATGTATGATCAAAGGAGTTGTGTCTACAAAAAATGTGACGGACGAAGTAGGACCATTAGTTACTAGGTCCCCCGCTTCAATGGGGAGCAAATAAAGGTCAAAAGTTGCAAACTCTGTTGATGGTATGTCTTTTCAAGATCTAAACTGCATCGAAGTTTTAAGCAAGCAACAGCTTTTCTCTATCTGAAAGTTTTCTTTCTTTAGTCCAAAAACATGGAAAAAAAACTTTTTTGACCATTAAAGGACCGTTACCCCTTTAAGCTTCAACCCAATGAAAACTTTTGTTAATCTCAATAAGCTAAAGGTTTAAGCAAGCAACAGCTTTTCTCTACTGTACACGCAATATTTTTTTTATTCTTAAGCCCCAGAACATAAATAAAGAAGGAATGTGTCTATGGGACACGGGTGCCACAACTTGCCACAAACAGAAATTGAAGTCCAAACAATCTGAAAGTCGCTTAGGACATACAGTTTGTCATACTGAACCGTTCTACCAAGTTTCAAATCATTCTCATGTACTGTTTCCGAGAAAGCTTAACGTAAATTTTCATCTCGACCCAGTCCCAAACAGGAAGTCCGACAGGTATGAAAGTCGCTTAGATTGTACAGTGTGTCATACTGAACCAACCTACAAAGTTTCAAATCATTCTCATGTACTACTTCTGAGAAGACTTGAAGTTACCTAGTCCCAAACTGGGAATAAAAGTCCGACTTGTATGAAAGTCGCTTAGGATGTGCAGTTTGTCATACTGAACCATCCTTCCAAGTTTCCAATCAATCTCATATACTGCTTCTGGGAAGACTTGAAGGAAACTAGTACAGACATACGAACGTATGTCTGCCCGTCCGTACCCAAAGCAGGAAGTAAAGGTCTGACAGGTCTGAAAGTAGCTTGGGATGTACAGTTTGTCATACTGAATCATTCTACCTAGTTTCAAATCATTCTCAAGTACTGTTTCTGAGTAAGCTTGACGGAAATTCGTAAGGCGGGCAGACGGACATGAGTAGAACTTTATGCCCCCGAAATGTCGTCGCAGGTGCAAAAAATACTTTTTTTCACCTTAAAAGGACCATAACTCCTGTAAGGATTCGTGTGCCAACTTCGATCCGATAGAGTCTTTTGTAGAGATTTTTAAGCAAGCAACAGCTTTTCTGCATTTGCAAAAGTTTTAATTCTATTTGCCCGAGCATGGAAACATGATATTTTTTTCTCCTTTAAAAGGCCATAAAGCGTATATGGGTCATCTGACAACCTCCACCAAATTAAGACTTTTGTACAGCTCAATAAGCTGAAGGTGTAAGCAAGCAGGCCAGAGACATGAAAAATACTATTTTTACCTTTAAAGTGACTGAAATAACCCCTTTATAGGGCCATTTAACAACTTTGACTGAATTGAGACTTTATAGATCTCTGACTCTTCTGTTCTATTTTTAGCTTTTCATTCTGTGGTCGGACTCTCCTGTTCTATTTTAAGCTACAGAGGGACCATCTTGTTATGTGAACAGTCACCATTTTTCCCATCTTTGTAGAGGTCATCCCATAGATGATGTGTGCAAAGTTTCAAAGCAATCCCTTCAGTCATTTCAAATAAACATTTTTAAAGAAAAGTTCATAACACTTTGGGTCAGGTGCACTTAAAATGGCAAAACAAGAAAGTCTCCACAAAATATGATGCGCCACATTTTTTCGGCAATCACTATATCATGAAGTTCACCATTTTGTTTGTTGATTCCCTGAAATACATGTATATGTGTTTTAAGTTTTATACCATACTTTCTCTATGGAAATGTCATTTTTAGTTTGGAGGATTAAGATGGATAGGTTACAGGATTGACAAATGGATCCATGCACTATTATAACACCCCTCTACTAATACTCTCAAATGACTATTTCAGGACTGGATTTGAATTATATTATTCTATTTAGACTATGGGCCAATTGCAGAACCGGGAGCAGCACCTACTGGCCTTGTTGAAGGCTGCTGGCGGTTGTCAATGGTGGTTTTCCTGAATTGCTGCTTGATTGTGGGTTGTGTTGCATACACTAATTCCACATCTCATTATTTTCTATTTGGGCTTAAAAATGAACTGGTACATAGAATTCATTCATATCTTTATTGAAAACAATGTTTTTTGTTGCTGTTCAGTTCAGTTATTGCATTCAGGTAGTTAGGGAAACAAAGACTAGATCAAACATGCATACAGTTTCTAATCATGAATTTCAAAATAAATGGATATTGTCTATGTCTAACAAGAAAGCTTCTTGTAAGCCATAGAAAAGATCTGTCCTTTTTAAAATTTGGTAACAAATGTGTTTAATTATATATCCTGTAAAATCTAACTTTTGAAATTTGGTTAGAATTACTGATCTACATAGAACTTTTTTTAGTTAAGTACTTAGGACTAAAACCCATTAAAGGATCCTTTGATAAAACTAAACAGCCTTTAAAACAGCTAAAAATAATTTTATCAAGTTTTAATACAGAAATGATAAGGGACCAATAAATAGATGAGAATGACAAATTTATTGATTAATTTGATTTAAATGAAAATATTTTATTTGAAATTATCATTTCTTTTTATTCAAAGGGAGATAATTTAGAATTTAAACATGAAAACTTGGCATGATAAAAAAATTAGCAGTATGAAAAAGCAACTAACCGCACTTAAATAAAATGTTCAACATAGCTCCCAGGACAAATGTAGTTCAAGAGGCAGGTCCCCTAAGTACATTTCTAATAAGGTTCATCAGGCCATTAAGAGCTAATTTATAAAGTTTTATTAATTTCTTGTTATTTTTTTACAGTTTTTTACACTAAATAAAATTCAATCTAATGGCAGACCTATGAAAGCTTTTTTTCAGCCAAATTTTGAATGCTTATTTATTATATTGAAAACAAGTTTGGCAATCTTTGATTTTTTTAAGCTTTGTGCAGTTACCTATAGTCATGATGGTCTTTTCATAACATTTATGATTTTGGATACCTTGTTATTTTCAAAATGACCAGTATTTGAGAAATAGAGTACAATTAAAGATGAACTGATTGGCAAATACAAGACATAACATTTTTTGTACATACAATTAGTACTTCAACAACCTGACTTTTAGAACATGCACAACTGTTACACAAGAAATCTCAGCCAAAAATATGATAACTGAATGAAAATACATAATCTTATATTATACAATATAATAATGTATACATCACTAAAAATGAAGAGTAAGAAAAAAAAATATAATAGATCCAGAATATTTGTTCAAGAGACAAAAAAAATCATGATTTTCTTTCAAGAACAATTTTCATATCAACTTGAATCAAACATGTATGTAATTTAAAATTTTTCTTCTATGCTTTTCCCCCAACCCCCATTCTCAAATAAAAAACAAAATAAAATCTTAGGCAATGTGGCTAGCCAATGTGGCCGAAATGGGCATAAACCTAATCTTAAAAGCAACCAAGTCAAAATATCTAAAAAGCATACAAGTTTTGCTTGATCACAAAAGGTTGATCATAAAATCATGATCAGAACTACTACATTGAAGTTAATATTAACTGCAATTTAAAACATATTACAACCATTATTTTTAAACATAACAATTTTTTACAACTTTTTATCACAAGTGAAGAGTTTTAGCACTAAAACTATAAAGTATAAAATTCATAAAATGAAACATTGAACAATGTTTTATACATAATTTGAATTAAAATGAACCCAAAACTCAATGTTTGTTGTCATAGTTGTGACATTTGCTCCATAGCACCATTTTACCTCCAAAAACAAACAAAAAACAAAGCAAAACTACATGTAATGAATATTTACAACTTGCATATTATTTTCTTTAAATAAACTTTTTAACCTTTATCAAATTTTATATATAAAAAAAAATACTTAATGACATAATGTACATGTATCTTCATGTATAAATCAAATAGTTTATGTCGCTTAAAAAAGATATATTGTATACTATAGATACATGTATGTGAATTATTGCAAAAGGTGCCAATTTTGGGGTCTTTCAAATCATTATCAAAACTGTAATACTTCATGAACATGTACATTGTACAAATGTATAAAGCTTAGCAATTTGCGCTTTACTTAAAATTTAATAAATAAATTATTTAAATTTATATGTACCCCGTATTTAGTTATAAAGTTATTTATACTGAATTTCATGTGGAATTATACAATCTTAAAGAAAGAAAAGAAAAGTTGAGACTTTTAATTTTTATATCCAATGAAAACAAAAACAATCTTAAATGCGACCAAAAAATAAATATGATGTAAATATATATCACTTGAAAAACCATCAAAACTCTGATGGCATGACAAAAGGTTTGATTAAAAACAACTTTTCGCTCTCTTGTTTAAAGATTGGATGTTTTTTATAATGCTCTATTAAAGCGTCTAATGAAGAGAATTTTTGTTGACCGATCTGGTACTGTCCATCATTAACGTTCACTCGAAAATGTTTGTTCCTTTCGGCAGCCTTTAAGACCACTGTAAAATTACCAGACTGAAAAATACAAAATAGCAATTCATGTAAACATTATTGAAAAGTTTGTAAAATAATCTGTTTTCTTCATTCCTTCCTTTTGTTTCTTTTTTGTGCAAGTGGCAAAATTATATACAAACTAAATGTATTAGTTGCAAAAGTCAAGTTTTTTATTTATTTTGTTGTTGTCATTGGTTTGAAATAAATTTGTCTCTGCCTATTGAGTTTCTGACATCAATTGCTTTATTGGTACAGTATAAATCATGTATTTGTTTGCTTCTTTCAAAACAAATCATGTATTTCTTTGCTTCTTTCAAATCATGTATTTCTTTGCTTCTTTCAAAACAAATCATGTATTTCTTTGCTTCTTTCAAAACAAATCATGTATTTCTTTGCTTCTTTCAAAACAAATCATGTATTTTTTTGCTTCTTTCTAAAACAAATCATGTATTTTTTTGCTTCTTTCTAAAACAAATCATGTATTTTTTTGCTTCTTTCTAAAACAAATCATGTATTTTCTTGCTTCTTTCAAAACGTTTTCATTGATGCTGTGTCATGAACATGACTAACATACATTGTAGATATATGGAAATGTACACGAGCAAATTCAAATGTGAGAATTGGTTGAAAGATGTTTAAGACTCAAAATATTGAAATACATATACATGTATGTACATGCACATATTTTTACATCGTTCAACTTGCTCTTATATATCTTGCCACAAATGTTCTGCATTGTAACATTTACATGTAATAATACTTACTGCTGATTCACTATCACGAATAATAAAATCTCCTTCCTGAGCAAACTTTTTCAGAAGATCTTCACACTCCTGACGAGTAATTTTGCCATAATACCAGTCTTTTTCAGCTAGGGGACCAGAGATGCGAAATTGTTTCCTGCTTCCGGGCCCCACAACTGAGAGATTAGAAGTGTTTGAGAGACTGCTAGTTGATTGGGACTGAGGCGTAGAGGAGCTATTACTGTTTACAGTTTCACAGTCCTCTACAACATGGACATAGTTCTGTGGGACCAGCCCAACAACTCCACGATCATTCCGAGCCCGCCACCAATCAGGGTCATCGCCCGGTTTGTCTATGATCACAAGACGTTCCCCCTTTTCAAATGAAAGCTCCTCTTGTGTTGATCCAGGAAATGCATATAGGGCAACAACAGTTTCTTGTTCATGAATTCGCGGCTCAAACATTGCAGCTGTTGAATACTCAACAGGACAATTGTTTTCATTTTGTTCGATAACTTCGACATAATTTGACGGGAACCATCCAGTGCTACCATCTGGTTTCCTACCCTTCCACCATCCATCGTTTGACTTTTCTAGCACTGTCACTTGTTCACTTTTTGTCAATGACATTTCATCTGGTCTCTGAGGAGTATAATTAAATTTCACAATGGCAGGTTGAGGATCACAAATTTGAACGTCACTACTCGTACTGTTTTGATCGCTACCCGTATCCCCATTACGACTGACAACGGGACTAAGGGAATTTAATTTGGCATCATTTTTGTTCTTTCTCCCAAGCGTTGCTCGTAGACTAGAAAACAGTTTAGGTTTTGAACGCTTGACATAATTTGACGGCACAAACCCAGACTTATTACGACTATTCTGGACCTTCCACCAATCTTTTGTGTCGTCTAACAACACAAGTTTTTCATGTTTTTTTATGTCCAGTTCCTGTTCATTTTCAGCCTTATAGTCATACTTGGCGATGACAACTTGCTGGCCTTCTTCGTTCATTGTAACAGCTGGCATTCGGCCTGTTAACTTACCATCTCTGGAAAAGATACAAAAGAAATACTGAGATGAGAAAAAAATGTACTTGAGACAAATTCAACATGCCAGCAGAAAACAATAAAACAAATCTACTTCTTCAAAATTAGCACTGGCATTAAAGTGTAAGTTCGCGATTTTTGAGTTATTAGTTTATTTGATTTATTATAATGAGAGTAGGCATCATGCCGAGTTTGGGCATTGAAAACGATATATTAAGAAAGATATTCGTAATTTTATTCCAATACACAAGACCATATGGGCGCATCCATGCTATGACCAATGATGAATTATGGGATAGCTCAATTGGAGATGTGACGTCACATCTCCAATGATAAATACATTAACCAATTGACGATATTTGTAACATAAGACCGATGTTGTCGATCATAATAATGATTTGAAATATGAATAATTTGGCATTGATAATTTTTTTAATCCCGCGGTTTTTTTTTATCGAAATAGCAAGATAATAGTTTACTTAAACCTTAAATTGTTTTAAAGTAATTAATTATAATTCCAACTAGAAAAACTGTGAGCCGCAGCTCACAAACAAATACCCCCCACCCCCCAAAAAAATTAATCAGATAAAATTTAGAATAGGAGATGCACATCTACATTATGTCACAAAAATTGTGTGTAGGTTTCATGAAAATCCATCAAGGGGTTTAGGAGGAGTTGTGGATAAGAGATGGGTACCCCCATGTAGTCAACGGCTAAGTCCATGTTTTGGTATAGGAAACCCCAAAAATCATTCTGATCAAATTTTAAAATAATAGATGCACATCTACATTATGTCACAAAGATTGTGTGTAAGTTTCATGAAAATCCATCAAGGGGTTTAGGAGGAGTTGCGGATAAGAGATGGGTACCCCCATGTAGTCGAATGGCTAAGTCCATGTTTTGCTATGGGAAACCCCAAAAATCATTCTGATCAAATTTTGAAATAGTAGGTGCACATCTACATTATGTCACAAAGATTGTGTGTAAGTTTCATGAAAATCCACCAAGGGGTTTAGGAGGAGTTGCGGATAAGACATGGGTACCCCCATGTAGTCGAATGGCTAAGTCCATGTTTTGCTATGGGAAACCCCAAAAATCATTCTGATCAAATTTTAAAATAGTAGGTGCACATCTACATTATGTCACAAAGATTGTGTGTAAGTTTCATGAAAATCCACCAAGGGGTTTAGGAGGATTTGCGGATAAGAGATGGGTACCCCCATGTAGTCAAATGGCCAAGTCCATGTTTTGCTATGGGAAACCCCAAAAATCATTCTGATCAAATTTTAAAATAGTAGGTGCACATCTACATTATGTCACAAAGATTGTGTGTAAGTTTCATGAAAATCCACCAAGGGGTTTAGGAGGAGTTGCGGATAAGAGATGGGTACCCTGAAGTGTAACGGAAGGACGGACGGAAGGACGGACGGAAGGACGGACGGACACCCCTATCCCTATATACCCCCCACTTTTGAAAGTGGGGGGTATAAATAGTAAATAATCTGAAATATTTATTGACATAGTAGCCCTAGTTTTCAATCCTTTTTCAAATATTTAAGACAATAAATTCAGTTCTTGATGAATACACAGGTGTCAATTAAAATCATTAACCTTTACGATCATTAACCATGGACGATCTGCCACGCCCCGTTGGTTAATTACAGGTATAATTGACAGATATCATAGATCAATTAAGGTGCTCCTCCAATCAAAGATTTCCTTGCAGCACTCAACCCGCTTTAGACACACCCACCACAGCTCGATTTTAAGAATTTCGACCGGCACATCTTTTAATAATTTCTTAATCAGTATACGGTATAATTAATCAGCAGGTGTCAATATCACCTATTCACTCCATTGACTACCTTTCTCTTACAATTATCAATCAGCCAAAGCGTGGTGCTACATCATGTATGGTTTGTGTAATACTAGTACCCAAATTAAAAATGTGTTTAAAGAATTTTAGTTCCCACTTTTTTTCGCTTTTGAAGTGTTGGAAAAACAATTAATTAACTACATAATTATTTGCAAGACAAAAAAAAATTCCTACAGTTTATTGTTTTTATATGTTTTTAATTAGAAAGGGTATTTTACAGAGTATTTGTGGGTGTTTTATTAACATTTTCGCACTTCAATGTTCAAACGACACTGGCGGACCAAAGGGGTTGATTTTCGTTAAAAGAAAGTGTTCTAGAACCCATTCCAACCAGGTAAATGTCAACTTCTAATACACAGGAAACAATATTAAACCCCTGTGGTGCCGATAGTTTGCACGGGGGTACTTAACATACGCAGGAAACAGCAGGTGAACCCCTGTTGTGCCAGTGGTTTGTAGAACAAAATAAAGTCTTATACACAGAAAACGATAAGTAAGCCCCTGTGGTGCGATGGTTTGCACGGAAGGACTAATTATCATAATATCACTTCAAACGAATCATACAATGTAATCCCAGTAGGGTGTCAGGGAACCATGAATTTTAAACAGAATGTATAAAAGAAATAGTATAGGGCAATTCTACATACCGAAAATTGAAATACATATTTTCCGAAAATGTCTGTACGGCCAATCAAAAAAAAAATATTTAAAAATTCTATATTTTTCTACAAATTAATTCTGAACTTAACGATTGGTACCATTTTTAAGCGTCTCACAATCAATCATTAGACTGACTTTTATTTTATCATTCCCGACTTAATTATAATTATTTCAAATTGTCCGTTGTGGTACACATCCGTAAATACCACATGGGTATAGGATGCAACATTCAGGCTTTGAGCAGCGCCATCTAGTACA
Source organism: Arcuatula senhousia (assembly GCA_963971305.1). Lineage (NCBI taxonomy): Eukaryota > Metazoa > Mollusca > Bivalvia > Mytilida > Mytilidae > Arcuatula > Arcuatula senhousia. Next base: position 29,367,537 of record OZ020304.1, read on the forward strand.
AATCACGTGACCCTCCATGGATAGAATTTTTTTACTTTCAAAAGCCAATTTTATCCTAACTATGCATATTTGAGCGCTAAGAATTTCACCAAAGTTATTTTTATATGATAGTCTTTCAATGTACAAATTTTGAAATAATCGCGAACTTACACTTTAAGCTTCTTCCCCTTGGCCAGAAAAAATCCTTTCAAGCAAGTGAAATTAGTAGGGTGAATTTTTGAATTTATATTGGATAAATAGTAAAAAAAAATCCAGAATTCAGATAACTGAAGCCCAAATCCAAATTTTTACATATGTGCATGTACATGATTGATTGGAATAATATACATAAATTGCAAATTCATTTACAATGAAATTCATAAAATTTGTAAAAAAAACAAATTTTAAAATGTCAAATACATGTTTGCATGTAGTTTCAAAATAGTACTACCTTTGATTTTGAAGTTCCACAAAATTGATGTACATTTTAATAATTCCAATCAAAGTTTCATTTACTTGTAAATTTTTCAAGAATATAGAGATTTTCTTAGCCTAAATCTTTATCCACTTTGTGTATTCAGTAGAAACTCCTAACACTTTCTTATGAATTTCTTGACACCTTGCACTAGATTACATTATAATTGCACAATATTACATGTTTACATCGATGTAACATGCTTAAATTGTAGTTCCCTGTATAATAATTCCCAGACATACAACTAATATCACGAAAAATGATATAATGATCATATTTTAATATTTTCATGATTTTTAGATCTATGAAAATGTTGTACATTTATCAACAACTGTTTGATATCAGTAAAACATCTATCAAATATCCAAATTGAACTGCATAGATTTGCTAACAGGTGGATGGGAAATAGAGGATGTTTATATATCATATCATATATTTTTATCACCTGCAAATAATTCTATAGAAAGGCTACTTGAAAAGGGGGAAGCTTTTTTTATTCCAAAGTGACTTACATGTACATTGAAATCACTTTGTGCTTGCTTTGAATTTTTCAATTCTGTGCCATGCAAATGTATAAACATTTTCTTAACCAGTTTCCCTTCATATTCAGATTTCAGATTTTTATAAAATATATATAAATATATAATTATATACATGTACAAATGCTTGTAAAGATCTTTTTGCCATTAATTTCATATTAATATCTAATAAACTAAATATTCAAATTAGTCTTTTTAAAGAAACTACATTTTCTTCTTTTTAAATTACTAGTAAAAACCTATTCCAGACATACAAAATCAAAGCAAGATTTTTAACCTGAAATTGCATGCTCATTATCAAGTGGTTAAATTAAAAGCTTGTAATCTCTAAATCTCCAGTGATGTACATTTGTACAATGCATAAAACAGGAAATGAAACAAGTTTTTATCTGTTTTTATCCTTGATTGAAATTCCAGCATATGAAGAGATAAGAGACTGCCAGCATAATCTGATGATACTACGAGGTAATGTCCCGCTGTGATCAAAAATTCTATTAAAAACTATTTTGTAAGGCTAGCACAAAGCAAGCAAGTATCTTCACACAGATAGAGGTAGTTTGAAACAACAATAAATAAGGTCTACCAAAGGAACATATTATATTGTTAAATGTGTTTGCAGATCTATATTTCCATAACATAAAATATTGATGATAAAATATGAATTTAATATAAAATATAAACATCAAGAAGAGATGTACATTTTGGAGTTGTGGCTGTAGCAAATACACATGTACTTATACATTGTATTTTAAATTAAAGTTTGTTTTTGCCTACAAAAACGATGTCTCAGTGTTCTCCCCAGGAATTTTGGATAGCATCACATTTTGCGTAAACAATATCAGGTGTCAGAAAGAAAAAAAAACATGTCGATCGACGTTTCACTATCAATTTATGATAAGCTCTTGACCACGTATCATGTATTAGTGTTTTATGATACCCCCCTACCCTCTTCCCTCCCCCACCCACCCCATTTGATGTAAGTCTACCTTCAAGCTATGGATACTATAGTTCCATATTAAGAAAGAGTTGGAGTAAAACTGATTGTAGCAATTAAACAATGGCTAAAACTTGTTATCTATGAACTCTCAGTGAACTGAATCCAGTTACCAAGGATGGAAGAGGAAAAGACAGGCCTGAAAGACATTTGCCTGGGTTTGAAGCAATTAAAAATAATATAAAATTAGCTTTTATTTTTGGCATGAATAAGTTCCCAAGTACAAATGTTTACATTTCATTCACACTGGTTAAGAGTCACTAAGTTGACAGAATCATATAGATGCCAATGGTTCTCCTGCCAAAAGGAGAAAATGCTAGATAAGGTAATGGGAAATTGGGAATCTATTTTTAGACTTCCTGTTTTGACCAAAGGTCAAACAATAGATCTAGAAATCAATATTTTGGAATAACAAATGTAACAATGGAATTAAATCATGTTTCATGAAGGTAAAAAGCATTTTCTTTATTTTGGGTATGGGTTATGACCGTTAATTGGGAATTCAACGGCTCATATTCTAATAACACACCTGAATAAAAGCACGTGTGCATATGTTTGTTTTTGTTTTGGTCAAATCCCATTGGTCCTGGTTGGTTGTCCAATAGAAATAATTCACTTCGCAAAAGGTGTTCACCTGCAATCTGCATGGCTAATCAGTTCAAAGATCGATATTTCCTAATTAATTGACAAGACCATGATCATTGATTTCTTTGTTAATTGGCTTTGGGTTGTAAATGTGTCAATAACTCAATGATCATCAATCAGTCAATGGCTTCATAAGGACGTCAACTAAATACCTTTGTATTTTTAACAATTTGAAATAGCGTCTCGGTAAAGACTGATAGCATCTCGGCAAATTACAATAGCGTCTCGGTCCCGAGCTGCTATAAGGGCCTGGGGAGAACACTGTGTCTCCCCCCGTTCTCCCAAAAAATTCTAAGTTCAAAAGGCCATTACTCCAATATTAGTTTGAGGATCAAAATTTCCTGGTAATATGCACAACTACATATGGTGTCCTTCCTATATACCAAGTTTCGTTGAATTCTGTGCAGTAGTTTCAGAGGAGTTGTGCTGACAAGATGATAAATGAGGATTTTCAGCAAATTTCTAAGTTCAAAGGGCCATTACTCCCACAAAAATTTGAAGATCAAAATTTCCTGGTAATATGCACAACTACATATGGTGTCCTTCCTATATACTAAGTTTCGTTGAATTCGGTTTAGTAGTTTCAGAGGAGTTGGGCTGACAAACTTTGTGACGGACAGACGGACGGACACGACAAAAACAATAACAGCAGTGAACATCATTACTTTATTATATGTAATTGCGATCAGGTCAGAATAAACATAAACATAAACATCATTTTATTCAAGATCAGGAGCCCACGAGGAGCAATAAGAAACAAGTAATACTGTGAGCGAGCTCACAAAAGGATACCCCCCGCTTCATATTGGACTCAAATCTCAAGTCAAGTTATCTCCCCTCAATATTAACGAAGAGCAATACAAATTCTTCATGCACATCTACAGATGATGTACTTCTTTGGTGTAAAATTTCATCAAAATCCATCAAGCAGTTTAGGAGGAGTTGCGCTTACGGGGTCTCCCATTGAATAATCAGTGATTTAGCTAGCGCTCGTCATTTTCGTCATTGGCGAAAAGAATTTTCAGATTACGAAAATTTATCAAACCATTTTCGTCACTTAATTTTTCAAAAGTGTAAAAATTTTCGTCATGAAAATTCTTCATGCACATCTACACATGATATACTTCCTTCATGTTATAATTAAGTTTCAGCAAAATCCTTCAAGCAGTTTAGGAGGAGAAGCGCTTACAAGTTATGTGGACAGACAGACAGACAGAAAGACAGGGTGTTTCCTACATGTACATGTATATACCCCCCAAACTTCGTTAGCGGGGGGTATAATAACAACAATGAGAGAAAGAACATAATTGATAGTTTAACAAATATAATCAACTTACACATAACACATAGAATATGTGTAAAGATGATACCAAATGTCAATATGACTTTTAATGGTCTGGTAAAAGGTTTAGAATTTTTATAAAAAGTAAAGCAAGGAATATCACATGTATGATTGAGCTCACAAAAATCCACACTTCAATCGAATTCCACAAGTCCAACAACATGCATCTCCGAATGATATCCAAGAGCAATGAGATTTCTTCATATGATTTACATATATGCTTCCTTCCAGTAAAGTTTTATCAAAACCCTTCATGCCGCTTGCATTTTAGTTGCTTAGGCCAAAAAAAATTATTGTTTGTTTCCCCTAACCATGTCAGGTCTGTTTATTTAATAAAATTAAATTCTGGCCTTCTGCGTCTAAGAAAATGAGATTTGCTTTTTTTTTCAATGAAAATTTTGAATCATACAAATCATTTTTTTTTACTTATACATGTATACTTTAATCTGTTTTAAAAATGAAAGTTTAGTGAAGAAAATTCATATCATTAATTCTTGTGCATTAATGACATTTAGTTTACAAAATTTATAATAATTGCTTTATTTAAATAAAAAAATTATACAAAATAAAATTATTTCCCTGCCTGCCAGGTCTAAATATTTTGCCCATGTTAGGGGAAATCAACTTGCAACTTTTCATGGCCTTAGGAGATAAATGTACATTTTTGTGGACAGACGGAAGGACAGAGTACCTCCTAAATGTACAAATGTATATATACCCCAAAACATTGTTTGCAGGGGTATAAGATTGTTCAATAAAACAGGAAGAAGGTGCCTCAGTGTTCTCCCCAGAAATTTTTAATAGCACTGTGATAATCAGTAAAAACATAGTTTTCTGAAAATTATAGCACTGTGGTCCTTACACATTCTATTATAAATCTTTACAAGATAGCACTGTGGTAAAAATTATAGCACAGTGTTACCACAGTGCTATATGGATCTAGGGAGAACACTGTGCCTGGCAGGTCTAAAACTAGCTTTATTGTTTTTTGATTAATTGCTATATTTATTCATCTTCCTACCCCAGGTATAAATTGATCATCTAAGTTATTATTTTGTAGCCCAGTTTGGTATTTTTGGTGTTATTGTTCTATGCTCTTCATACTCATTGGCATTTTCAATATTTTTGGAAGAGCACCTCTGATGAGTCTTGTGTAGACGAAACGTGTGTCAGGCGTAGCAAAATTTATTGTCTTGAACTTAGTTGTCATTTTAATTTCTGTTATATTGATTATGGCATCACATTATAACAGAACTTTATCAGGCCATAGTAGGGGGGAATGATTTTTGGTATGTTCCAAAATGGCTGTATTTTTATCAACAGTTCAATTCTTGATACGGTCAGGCTGCTTTAAATGATATTGTCCTCTTGTAAAACTTTATCTCAATCATAAAGTTCTGCTTTGAATATCTCGTTGTTTCTCTTTTATTTTACGACAGCCGATGTATTTTGTCAATAAATAAAACTTTTTATTTAGTGTTGGTGAATGAAATTGTAACAAAATTTGCTGCACATGCACAAATACACTTTTTCTCTCAGAATTTATAGAGATGCCAACAGTCTTGTTTTTCTGGGCCTACAGAAAAGATAGTCTTGCCAAACCAACATTTTCAAAGATATGCTTTTTAATGATAAATACATTTATGTTATTCATAAATATTGCACTTTATAGATGAAAGGGAATCCTTAAGGGATTTCTAATGATATTGGTACCAATCTGTTACATGTATATAAATCAGAATATTTTTTTTTACTTAAGGATGTTGGATGGTCAGCTTTTGAGATCAACATTTTTTTGGAATTCTCTGGTTGTTACACTCCTAGGCCATGGACTGACAGTCCAGCCTAATTTTGAAGACTGTATTATGTTTGCTTTTCAGTGTGATGTCAGACTTTTTTGTGACATTGAAAGTTCAGAAAAGTTTCATAAGGGTTATCCCAAGGCCAAAGATACAGTACACCAACAGACATACTGTGACTGATCACCGTGATAGTGGTACACCACTCTTAGAGACATAATGAATATCTTTTTTGTTGTTAAAGATTTTTTAAAAATTCTTTTTACATTTTGAAGGAATTATTATACAGAACAATTTCCAAAAAGAATTTTTGAAAAATCTTTAACCACAAAAAAGATATGTCTCTAAGAGTGGTGTACCACTATCACGGTGTTCAGTCACGGTATGTCTCTTGGTGTACACATGTACTGTATCCCTGAACCAATGATAATACTTTTGTAACTCTACGCAAAGATTGCTAGTTAACCCATTTCTACAGAAGGTTGGAAATGCCAACTTACCAATGACTATCAGTAAGTGACCTCTCCTATTTTTTCTACGACACTTTTAAGTACCATGATTTACAAACCATACCATTGTAAACTAATAAACAATTTTATTTTCAATGGTGACATTAGTTACGATAATGTAACCCTCCCTACGTTTTCTTCGTGAGGGTTACGATTCCCGCCCATTGACCTCAACGGAGCAAAACAATTTTCTGTGATACACACTTAAATCAATATGTTCGCCTATTTTAATACAGAACAATGTATTTGATGATGCGTTTAATGAAAAATGTTGATAAGTTTTCAGATATATCTTAAAAATATAGATTTGAATATGATATATTTACTTTTTACACTGATCTTGAACTTGATCAAGTTCAGGATCAGATCTTTAATTTCATTAATTAATGAGAAATTAAACATTCTAAAGTCAATTTTATGATTGATTATAATGTAAAATTACATATACAGTACTAAGCGTACAATAGAGGATCTGGGTCAAAACCCGTCTTTTTAAATGCGTACTCGAGCGCCATCGATTGGTTACACTGTGCTCCATTGGGAGTAATGGGTGGGAATCGTAACCCTCAAAAAGAAAACGTATATTGTAGGGAGGGTTACGTTATTGTAACTATGATAGCGACATCAATTATTTGATGCTGAATTGTTATCTTTACATGTATGTTTTTTTGTAATGACAATAGATCAAGGAACAATTAAAGTAAAAAGGGGGTGTAACACTGTGAGTGTGCAAAATAAATGGGGTGTCCAGTGTGAGTACCAGCCCCATGCAACATAATGTTGGAAATATTTAGGAAAACAACTGTTTTGTAGTTCAAAACAACTTATCGTGGTCTTTCAGAAGCAGTACCTAATGAGTATTTGTTGATTTTCTAAAAAATGTTTATCTTACCTAACAACCTATACGGAGTATACATTGTTTTGAGTTTCTTCAATCATTATCTCACTTCATTTATTATTCCATGACCGAGATGAGTCACCATTTGGCAAATGTAGGAAGTGGACGGTGTTTGTCCTGCAACGAGACTGTGTACAAGACCTGATTAACTATTTCAGTGGTTTTATACTTCTCGAACAGCAAGTGTCATTGAGATTGCTTTCATATACACAAAATTAGAAGTTTTCCATCTAAAATTTCTTCGGATAAGTCGGTGTTATTGTCCGCCATCTTACAAAATAGTACCTTTGTATTCCTCCGCATTCTTTCCCAAAAGGGGGAGGGTGTTTTAAAATGTTTTTTATCTACATACATGTATCTATGTATTTCTTTTTGCAACAAATTGTAAATCATGTAAGCACCTCATACTGATTGTAGTAAATGTGGAATATTTCGAGAGAAAAAAGAAAAAGATTTTGTCCGTTAATAGGTATGATGCACCTGTGCCAGTCCGTTAAGAGAGAGAGAGAGCTGTATATTAAAATAAAATACAGGTCTATGATATCGGTTAGTGATGCAGCCTGTGCTATGTTTTTGAAACGAGGAAATTTAAACTTAAATATTTGATTTTATTCTCTCGGATAAAGGCCATTATATATTATTCTTCTCCTTATTGTCTGTTCAACTTACACTGTCACTGACTGCTGGGTTTTATAGTCGTGGCTATAGGCCATAAACCTGTATGTAAATTCTAATATACAGGTCTATGTAAAGGCTACATAGCATCTGGAACGACCGTTTAAGTGTAAGTTCGCGATTTTTTTTCAAAATTTGTACTTTGAAGGACTATATATACAGATATAACTTTTTGAAATTCTTGGTGGTCAAATATGCATTATTAGCAAAAAACTAGCTCTAGAAAATACAAAAAAATCATTCATGGAGGGTCACGTGATTTGTTAAAGATGGGGATGCTCTGAGAAAATTAAAACTAAAGAGATATGAATCACCCTGTTATACATAACATTTGGTCAAAATAACAGAGTCTTCGCTGTGAAAAACGCGAGTAAACTCGGGCGTGGAAACAGTAAATGTAATTTAACTAATATGTCTGAGTAGCTGAGTCTTTTGGGCATGGGATAGTATAATTTTAAACAGCTTAACTTTTTATTTTTATTTTTATTTAAGAAAAACTAAACTGTGGTAAAGGACGAAAAATGCAAATTCTCGCAATCTGATTAAAATTGGTCACAAAAAACAAATTTTCTTATCGGCAATTATCGACAGCGGGTGTCAAATTTGAACAGGAAATTGCGTAACCTTCAACAGGTAATTACTCCTCATAAATTCACCTAATTATCGTAAAAAATCACTTGTTTGTTCTGCTATTTCTCTGCTATTAAACAATATTAAATAATAAAGTAATTAATTTAAATAAGGATAAAATCTTAAAGTGCAACTAAAACGACCTATACAACTTTATTTCATTTTATTGGTCTTCATTTTCTAAGATCAAAACAAAAAACCCAACTTGAATCCGACGAGAAATAACAAAGATATTTGCAATTTAGTGTTAATTTCTTAAAATCTCACCTTTATAACTTCCGCAAGTGCGCGTTATAATTCCACAGGCCCTTGTGACGCAATAGGGGGAACCGATTAATTTGTTTATATTAGATACAATAACAAACGGTAGTATATCTCTTGCAACTAGTTAGTAATAAAATGATAATTAATGCATTCAGATTACTAGATATGTGATATAAAATTCCTTTTTTTTAAATTACTTAACATTTAAAACAGTTAAGTTTAATGTAGATGAAATAATAGATTATAATTATAAATAATAAATCATTATAATAAAAAACACCAACTGAATATTCTTTCAAAATCTTACAAAAAAATTGTTTCAAAAAGATGACAGGTCAGTTATTCTACTGATTATATTTGTGCCATGAAATGAGGCTACAAGGAAGGAACACATATTTTTGGCCATTCCAAATTTCTGTGACTTTTTGTTACTTTTCGATGTAACTGACATCATTGTATTAATTAGATACTTGTATAATCAAAATTTGCATTCTGACATTTACCATTACTCTAGGTAAACTAGTAATAGTTTCTTTTACTCCATCATATATAGATTGCTTACACGTGTACCCGTCGGTCTGTGTGTAAGTATAAAGTTCTGCTTTTTGTTAATGATGAATTTCTAAAGATGTTTGACAAATAAATGAAAAAAATAATTCATTTAGATAATCTGTTATTTGACCCTGAGACAATAATTAATTCGATATCATTTTCTCAGTTGGACCAAGTTTTCTTAAGAAAAATGATATATTAGCTATAGGTTTAATTGTATACGCCAGGTTGCGAAAAAAAAAATTAAACTACACATCAACATTTCGACGGTGCGTCAAAATGGGACTCCCTGGACTCCCAGGACCATTTTAGGTCGGTAGCTGTATGTAACTGCAATGGGAAGCAGAATTTATTGCAAATACTGTTGACGCAAGGATGCAACAAACTCTATTTCCAAAATTGCCTAATTAATGTTTCTAATATTTTATTTAATTTTTTTAACATGCATGTATGCATTTTAATTTTAAATTTTGTTTATCCAAATATTGCACAAACCGTGTGAATTTGATTACGATTATACTAACAATAAGAAGATGCTCAAGTTTGAAATTGATTGTCTCCAAATTGTTTATTTCGCCGTATGTGGTATTCATCAAACAAAACTTCACACCTGCGTTTGTAGGTAGACCACACTCAGCATGGGTTGATAAATCAGGTAATTATCAAAGACTATATAAAGACTGGAACCCTAAATACCGTCCAATGCCGACATTTAACATGTAAATATGAATAAAATTAACATAGACTTTTAAAAAGATTAACGTAATTTTTTTTTAATTCTATGTTCCTTTGATTATACCTAATGAGTACTGATTGACCAGTAAAACTTTTTTTGATTTGCGCAAATTAATCTCATATGTGCTCCTTTTGATCATGTAATTTTGCATTATTTATCATAATACTTGATTTTGTTTACAATTTTCAAAGATCAAAATTTCATTCCTGAATACAGTGACGGCCTATCTTTTTAAACTATTATTTGAGTTAGAATAATTATTAAAAATGCATGTGTTCGTTTGGTGTTGCTTTTGAATATGAATGTAACACATTTCCAACGAAAAAAAAATCATATTTTATTGCAAATATCTTTATTTTCCCATTAAAAAAACAATGCATTCTATACTAGCCACAGGCGTTTGGGTTCAGGATTATTTTTTTATTAATAACGTGTATATAAAAAAATTTCATACTCGTCTATATACTATTTCCACAAGGCAAGAATGTTTGACAGTTCTAAAAATAGAACCTTGGGAAATCTACGAATTTCTTATATAAGTAGTTTTCCATCGAAATGAAATTGGCAATTGTCTCATTCTTATTAGTTTTCTCTCTCTTATGGGCTCAAAATTATAGTGCATCAATGTGTAATAACGTCAAATCTAGTCTTTTTTCCTCCGAACCGAACCAAAAATATCACCAGGGACGGAAGTAGATAGGGAAACAATATTCCGCCAAATAAAAGGAATTCCGAATGGCACTACAGTAAGGTAAAATCTAGGTGAGTTCGAACAAAATCTTTTGGCAAAAAAATATGGTCACGATCTTATTTGAATTATTTTTGACTACGGGGATAGTAGCAAAAACGCACATTTTTTACATTAGGACCTGTTATGTGTACCATAGTTTTACAAAAAGACGTTACAGGATAAAATATATGTGGTTATTCAAATTCAATGATAAAATTGGTACAAGGGGCGGAATATTGTCTCCCTTATCTACTTCCGTCCCTGGTGGTTTTGTGGCTCACTTCGAATGAAAAAAGGTTAGATTTAAAGTCATTGTGCATTGTTACACGATATATATGTGATTTATTGCGAGATAAAACTGAAAGGATTAAGAAAAATCACCAATATTTTACACAAAACCTTTAATTCTATGAGAAAATAGGGGGTTTTCCAAGAGTAAATTTTGTTCTATTTTTAGAACTGTCAAACATTCTTGCCTTGTGGAAATAGTATATAGACGAGTATGAAATTTTTTATATACACGTTATTAATAAAAAAATAATCCTGAACCCAAACGCCTGTGATACTAGCTAACGACTTCGGTTCCCCCTTGTGTGTCACTTCCGGTTATCTCGCTTGTAATCTTTTTCCGGAAATATCGTTGATTGGATTTTGAAAGGTGCGAAATTTTGCACTTCAAACACTTATATCTCCGTTATTTGTGAACCGATTTTGATCGGATTTTTTGCATTGATCTTAGAAAAATAAAAACTTTTAAATAAGATAAAGTTGTTATGACCGTTTTAGTTGCACTTTAAAGATGTTTCAACAGAGAATCTGGGGACAATATTACCATAGACCTGTATATTCTATGATATTACCAGTATACAGATTCATGCGTAGACCTTGTTAATTTCACTTATCGGAAGAGACTTATCTCTTTAGTTTAATTATCTCAGGTCAAAGCCAATACACAACGTCAATGTTGCGCCCAGTAACTCAGTAAATATGTTGTTTTTATCGACGTTAGCACAACGGACAATACATGATAATCTGTTTCGTAGACTGTTTTAGAACCGATGCTAGCTCCAATTAAAAGGATGTTTTGTGTCCCTTGTCCTAGAAAAAAAAACATTTTTGTGTAATTAACCGCTGTTAAATACAATGGCTTTTAATCTGTTTGTACGGTGTACTAAATCGTTTGTACGAATTACTAAATCGTTTGTACGATTTAATAATCCGTTTGTACGATTTAATAATCCGTTAGAACGGTTATTTAATTAAATCGTTTGAACAGTCTATTAATTCGTTTAAACGATATAATATTAATAAACTGTTCAAATGGATATTAAATATATAGTACAAACGGATAATCAAATCGTAGAATCGGATTATCAAATCGAACAAACGATTTGATCAATCGAACAAACGGATTATTAGATCGTACAAATAATTTCTTCTTTGAAATTTCTGGTCTTTATCTAGTCTGCCATTTTTATCTCTTTATATTAATTTAGGTTTTGATTTTACATATGATATTAATTCATGGTAATAGATTAGTATTTATTATTGGTTTATAAATTCTGATAAATTAGCCCTTGACTAAACGATTAGACACGGAAAATCTGAGAAAATCATAAAATGCATACGTCTATATAATGTGGCAACTCATCACTATACCTGTCCATTGGATCTCATAAATTTTGGACGTGATGCTGGGGATGCAGGATTGATAAAGTATTTTATAGACGTCTGAAGATCGTCCCAACAATGTCCGAGCTTCAAATTTGTACTTTTGTGGCGAAGATATTAATTTGCCCCCCTCCCAAATAATATAAATCTCGATAAGTACATAAAAGACAAAAAAATACCCAACCTTGTCAGTTCATTTTCGGACAAGTTCGATTACAAATTGTTTAAAATTTGCTCAATTAATCGTGGAATCATAATAATCTTCAACAAATCTGTCACACTTTTTCAAGAGGCTCATGCATACAATGAGGTATACTTAGCTGAATGGTTTACATGTAGATCGCAGCTAGGTCAAATTCTCTTTATAAATTGGTCATAAGTTTCAGTGACCTATCAAAGTTTTACGGAGCGGTTTTCTCTGGGCAATTATTTTTGGTATTGCACTTTTTTATTCACAAGGTTGGATGGAGCTTAATTTCTCGGTCTTTTATGTAAGATTTGAATGAGGAACTCCGAAATAATTGACCCGTTGCCAACCTGGTCAATAAATAAAGGTAATAACAAAATTATCGAATTTGGAGTATCAAAATACAAATGACAACAAAGTTCCAGAATTATCTCAATGTCCAAGAGAATAGACAAAACATGTAAGACACACCTGAATAGTTATAGATCACAATGGTCCTGACTTGGTACAGGCATTTCAAATGAAATGGTGGGTTAAACCAGGTTTTATGGCGCCAAACCTCCCTCTTCCAATGCGATCTTAGGGACCGGTAGCAACGGTTGTGAAGACATATTAGGGATAATAAGATGATCATCTCAGTACAATAATTAGCAAAACAGATACTTGCCAATACGTTCAACTTAATTTTCCCACCAGTGGCTAGAGATGGGGTAATCGTAATTGTAATCATTAACATGCTGTAATTGATTACATTTTTTTCAAGTAATCAGAGTAATCAGTAATCAGCCAAAAATCTGATTACATGTAATTTAATTTAATCAATTACTTTCAAAAACGCCCTGTAATCCTGATTACATTCTGATTACTTTCTGATTACAATGCAAATTGTATGACTTGCACAAGTCTGATACTACATGTCTTGAACAAAGGTCTTAAGGTTAAAACAGTCTCCCTAATATTTAAAAGTTTTATATATTGAAAGATAAAGTGCAGATTTTTTTTAGATATGCACAGTTAATATCTTCATACTTCATACTAAGTGCTTGTACCCAGAATCAGTATCACATTAAATTTGATATTTTTTAATTAATCTGGATGTTTCATGATGTGCAGATTATAATTGAAAAATGTTAAAAGATTGTAAAATTGAAGCCAATTCATTTTGTTCCTTTCAATAGTTTTCTTTTCCAATTAAGTCATGTTGTTTTAAGTCCAATCAAGTCTTGTTGTTTTAGTTTAATCCTTTCTTTATTGACATGGATGCACATAGACAGTTAGAAGCCAGTTAGAGAGCGTTTTTATAACTGTTAATTTTATTACACCTTTTAAAGCATCAGTGTTCCCTAGGGCAAATACAGTACATGTGTAATAAAGTTAGCACTGAAATTCATGGAAAAAAAAGATTTTAAGAATATTTAATAATAGGAAATAATGAAATGAAATATATACATGTAAAACAATATATTTGATTTATTTTTACCCAAGATTTTCTCTAATGAAATTCTGATGACGATGTGTGAGCACTAAAGTTTTCACTTTGTCTGTCTGTCTATATGTATGTTTGTCTGTCCACAATTTCTTGAAAACTCAAAAACTATATGGAATGAATATCTGTAGTTTTATATGTTGATTCACTACCATTTGAAAAGTTTTATGCAAATCTGTTAAATATTTTTGGATTTTTAAAAGGGCTCTCCCCTACTTTTTAGATTTCTGGTAAAATTGTACATGTAGTATGCAAAGTCACATATTTTCTTAACCTTGATGTATTGTAAAAAGATGTAATCATGATTACATAACAAAGTAATCAGTAATTTAATCAATTACTTCCAAAATTGCTGTAATCATTAATTTAATTTAATCATATATTTATCAAAGTGATGTAATTCAATCAATTACTTTGAAAGTAATTGGACCCATCTCTGCCAGTGGCTGATAACGAAGGAAGATTTTTTTAGTCATCGTATGAGGCGTATTTGCTTGTACCTTGGTCTAAGAGTCGGTCACGGAGACAGCGGTGTCGTATAAAAAAATCAGAAAAAAATTGTACAAACCCTGGCATATCGAATAAGTTGTGAAATATAAACACCGTAAGCTGGTGAGATAGGTATGTTGCTTTCAAGGTTAGGGAAATTAATAATTTGAAAAATAAAGTCGTCTCTTTTATACGGTAAATTTTTGTACTGAGATGACCATCCTTGTCGTATTCGAGATGCAAATCCAAGAATGATGTGAAGCAATTGGATTCGGTGGTTTCCTTCTACTCTAACACTGGAGGATATATATCAAAGGAATCCATCTACCAAACGAAGCGTTGTTTACAGAAAGGACATCGTCGATATATTTGAAAGTAAGATTAAAGGACCTTGCCTCTTTTAGCTTCTTGTTCCTGTTCTTTACAAGTTCTTGAAGAAATCCTGTCTAGTAAGAGTATAAAAACAAATCAACGAGGAGAGGAGCACAAATTTTGCCCATTGGAATGCAAATTTGTTGAAAAAAAATTAATCCCTGCCCCCCCCCCCCCCCCCCCCAGAAAATCAAACGGTCGGCGCCTAAGGAAATCCGGCAAGCATGCTGCAAACTTGATCCAATGTGTAACATATTTTATTTTTTATAAAATGTTTTGGAAAAATATGTAGAACCGTAACATATACCAACAAAGTTTCTAGAATTTGAAAAAGCCTTTTCGGTTTTTTTTTGTTTTTTTTGGACGACGCTTTTATAAAAGCTTTTGGCGTGTCTAGTGGTAGTGTGTTGTAGAAATGAATCAATAATGGTATATAGACATTCCATTAATAACTTCCGGTTGTTGCAGCTGGCTGAAAGATTCAATTATTATATTTCTCGGGTAACTCAACCTGTTTGCATATAAAAAACGTGCTCATAAGAAAATAGTGTTGAACTACGTTTCGGTTTTAGTTTTACTAAAAGGTTTTATGTGTTTATATCCTTATGCTTACTCCTGCTTTATATAGTTTAATCTTGACTATTTATTACTAGTACTTGTTTTTCGTTTTGTTTTTTTTTTGCAATTTGCGTTGGATTAAAATGTTATGCAAACGATTCAACACTTACCCTAAAATTTCACAGGAAAGACCCCCTTCTTGACCGATGATAGAAAAACAGCTCTGATCAAGATTTCTAGCTAATGACAGGTAATATAACATGTGGCGGTGAAAAGTAGCTTATTGGGCTCAATAATCCCCCTATTTACAGACTCTTACAAAGCATGAGAAATAGAAAAATAACAATAAACAGTTGAGAAAAAAATCAAACTGATAAAAGTTCAAATCAGCAAGAGGGAACCTAAGACATATCAAGGCAATCTTATAAAGAACACTAACAGTTACTGACTTCAAGCTTTATTCGCTTAGGGCAACAAAAAAGTTGCGAGTTTAGGGTAACCCGGCCCTACCGGCTATAATTTTATGTCTACCCTTATTTTTTTTGGTTATCGTTGCTTAATTTGATTCACAATATCTCTGTCTATATCCGATTTCAGATATGTATCAATTTCATAGTTTTCTTTTATTTTTTCTAAATGTTCTAAGTTTATGACCATTCACAGGGACTTGCTCCCCTCTATCAATATTTCGTACCGCACATTGACTCTAACAAAATATTGATAGAGGGGAGCAAGTCCCTGTGGACCATTTACAGAATGACTGTCATCAAAAATAGTGTTCTTCCAATATTTTAAATAATTTTCTTTTAATTTGCTTGTAAAAGCTGAGAGCAATTTACCTTGTGAAAAGGTACCTCGGTTATCCTAAACATGATCAAAATTAAGTTTTTTTTAATATCTGGACTTTTGAGGCAAAACTTTCTTGAAGTTTAAAATTAGATTTGTAGGCATCATGTACTAGTAAATTTTCAGATTCAATAATAGGTAACCAATATTCAGCAACTGATTTCAAGGCTAAAATAGATATTGGGTACATTCCTGGTTCTGCAAGTACAGTCAAATTCACCGCAGCTCTATTTACTCCTAAAAGAGATTTTGAAAAAAAACTATTGGCACTGCTAGATATTTAGATTCTAATTCATGTTTATTGTTTACAATATTTAATGACCATATTTCACTACAATAAAGTAAAATTGGTTTAATTCCAGCATCAAACAGTTTTAAATGAGGGACAATATTAGAAGAGTTTGATGATAGGAGTTTTCCAACACAGGACATAGCTTAAAAAAGCCTTTTGTTGCCTTTTTACATAGAAGATTAATGGCATTTGTAAGGACTCCTGATGATTCCCAAATATTTATTTTATAGTTGTCACAATATTCAATCATATCCTCTCCAAGCTTTAAAATATCTTTTGATAATTTTCTTCCTGCTTTGTTAAAAGTCATAATTATTTACAGCAAGGTCCCAGTGTTCACAGTAAATGTTAAGTTTATCAATGCAATGTTGTAGACCTGAAGCAGATTCTGATATAAGTACAAAATCATCTGCATAAAGAAGACATGATATATCAATTTCATTTAACTGTACAGGATCACATTTACTAATGAAGAGTGAGACTATGTCTATGTAGAGTGAAAAAAGGGATATACACCCTTGTTTGACTCCAATTTTTGAATGAAAGAAATCTGTTACACCATCTCTGAGAAAATCATATCATATGTAATTATTGTCTCAGACCATCTTGAACTTTTACTGAAAATAACACTTTCAAGGCTTGTACATATCTCTTAAGATATTTAAAAATCTACCTCTAATATTACAATTAAAAAGTTTTAAACTGAATAAGGCTTCCCTGTTTATAGTCACAAAAGCTTTTTTGAAGTCTACAAAACATGTATATATTTTCCTTTTAGATTTAAAAGCTTTATCAAGAATAGTTTCAAAAAGTTATAGTTAAAATATAGTCACTGGTTCTACAACCTTTCTTAAAAACAATTTGTTCTTTTCTTAACACTTTGTTTTCATCTAAATATTTGTCTAATCTATCAAAAAGATCTCAAGAAAAAAAAATCCCTTCACAGCTTGAGAGTGCAATTCTTCTATAGTTAGAGGGATAATTAAATGAACCCCCTTTAATAAAAACAGGTGTTATGTAGTTTTTCTCCATAAATCTGGGTAAATACCTGACTTTAAAATTACGGAAAGATTAGGGATTATTGCGCGACGAAGAAAGTACTACTTTTCAATGGAATACCTGAGAACATAATTTTAGTATCTTTTATCTATCTGCAATGGCGGCAAAATGGCCGATTTGTGTTTACAAAATTTTATATTGTTCTCTTAAAATTTATAGGTAACCATTCTATCACGTTTTGATTGTACATCTCAAAAAGTTTACAACTCAATTATTTTCACCATAAAGTTGAACTATTATGTCTTTTATCAATCAGAAAGAGGTCAAGTCAAGTCAAGTAATATTTATTTATAAAGTCGGTACGTCGTAGATTGATGGTCTCTTATACGACGGGTGCTGTAGTTTCATTTTGCACTTTGGTAGTCAAGCCTTTATGAATGTGCGATTGAAAACTATATTATTTATTTACCATTTGATTACATAGTCATAGATTGATAAACGAGATTTCTAGATAAAATGATGTTTCAAAGAGGGGCCTGGGTGGACATGTGTGATGTCTGATGATGGGTATTTTAATACTAAGTGCCCCTCTGCAGCGAATATTTTACCAATTCAGGTAAAGCCTCGCTAAGTGCCATGGGTCGTTCAGCCCATGACACCCCACTGCGAGTGTTAGCTGCTCCAGAGTATCCTTTGTTGTCGCTGGAGCAGGGTCCGTCTTCCACCACAGGGAGGTACATGTACTTGTCGAAATTCTGGAAGACTGGATGAGTGTTCTAAGGCCCTGGTTTAAATGACACTCTATTGATCACTATACTAGCCAATCACCTCTCAGTCTCAGGTGGTGTCCGAGTTCCACTTTTAATTAACCAAAACGGGATTTCCCCCAGTGTTGGCAAAAAAGCGGGAAATACTCATATTTCCCAGGACAGCGGGAAATACAGGGAATTCCCGGGAATTACTGGGAAATATAGATTGATCTTAAAAATTATATATAACTAATACAAATTGTGATCATAAAGTATTATTTACTATGAAGGAAAATATAAGTATTTTTTAAAAAGAGAGATTTATTTTTAGAAATTTCTCCAACAGTCCTCTTAATATTTTTTGATGAAGAGTCTTAATGTGATAGATCATGAGTCATTTATGGCTTCATTGTTAAACAATAGATTCTGGTGTCAACTGTCACAGTGTTCATTGCTAAAACAACCCCTCCAATGGTCAAAGCTTTGGTGTCTAATTGCCTTATTTAAAGACATAATAAGAATAAACAGGGTATTATTTAAAATTGGAATTATTATCAAATATGGAATTTAAAAAAAATCAGTAATTTGATAAAACATTACTTTTAAGTCATAATGCTGTGCACTGCACAGGACATCAACCAATGTTGCTCATATTTTATATGGAAATAAGCAAAATCTTAGCAAAATTGGTTGATTTTCTGTGCGGCGCACAGGATTATTCTGTGCAGCGCACAGAAAATGACTGAAAAGAAATGTTTTATTGAATTATTGAATTTTTTCAAATTCCATATTTGATAATAATTCCAATTTTAAATAATACCTTGTTAATAGTTAATTAAAGAAAGAAAATCACCACAAATTGTAACAAATTTCTTCATTAATTGATGTAGATGTAGTTATATAAACTGAGAAAATTAGTTTAATTATCTCAGATATAAATCAGTAATTCAGATTTAACTCCATGTATATAAGACAATCATAATTTTTCTATACAATTCTTTAGGGCCATCTTTAATAACTTAATACATTTTTGAAAATTACTTTATGACATTTGAAAAAAAAAATTATAAAAGTGTCAACTCTTTATAAATTGTCATGAAAAACCCCTATAAATTTGTATATTTCCCAGTATTTCCCACTTGTCCAAAAAATGGAATATTTCCCAGGACGGGAATTCCCGGTAATTACCAGTGGGATTTATCACCACTGGTATTTCCCGGCCAACCCTGATTTCCCCAATTATGTGCGATTAGGTTTGTCAGTTACCTGTCCAACTGGTTGGTGGTTTTCTCTGGGTTCTCCAGTTTCCGCCACCAATTAAACTGACCGCCCTAAATGGAAAGGGTGTTAAACACCAACACACGTACACATCAAACACTTTATGAATGTACAATTGAAAAATATATTCTTTCTTTACCATGCAATTACATAGATTGATAAACAAGATTTCTAGACAAAATGACTTTGCAGAGAAGGCAAGTACATGTACATGCATCAATCATGTTACCATGATGTTGGGGGTAACCCCATTATATTCAGGGATACATCTACATGATACATGCTGCTGTAACTGTTAACTCTTTATACTTTGTGGGGATATGCATAAAATTGTTTTTTTTTAATAACTAGATAATAAATATAATGCAATCGTAAGCTTGATTAAAAAAGAAAATGATTCTAGAAAAGACAAAAAAAATGTTAAATTCAATCAAAATTATAGCAAAACAAACCTAAAAAAATTTGAGCCTTACTTGACGCAGTAACTCTTTATGCCCTGCCTACGAAAGTAGGGGGCATATAGTATTTGGGTCTGTCTGTCCCTCCCAAAACCCCTGGCGCGCATATTTCAAAAAACTGACTGACAAGTGCCACATCAATCATTGGTATAGTAGGTGCACCTAGTGATGCTAAGCACAATGCATGCTTCAGATGCTGGCTGTGACCTATATTTTAAAGTCCATTCCTGCTTACTGACAATTGCCATGTTTTTTAAAATTCTGCATGAATGAGCACTTAAAAAGTCAATTCCTGCCTAGTGGCAATAAGGTGTAACTAGGTGATCTTTGTAATTCATAGATAACCTACATTTTGTAGCTGTTTGATAAATATAAAGGCGGGGCACCGTGTGTCTGATTGACACATTTTCTTGTTCAACAAATGTCAACTTATCCCTTTTAGATATGGTCTTCTTGTTGCATTCAATGTGAAATGTTAGAATTTTGTGCTTCACAAATTAACTTTTTATTTTTATGAATTTATGTTAATAAGGCACAGAACTTGTGTTAATAACCAATGGTCCCTATTTGTTGATTTGCGTGGTCATAAAAGGACATCAAAATTTTTCACAAATTAAAGAAGGAGGTCCTAATGTGGGGTTCTTCTCACAAATCACGAAAAATATTTTGGGCCAATCACAATTCACAGGAAATTTATTTTGTCAATCACACTTCAAGAAAAAATATTTCTTAAAATAAGAACACCTTGAAAACTGAAGTACATGTATGTTAAATCCCAACCTTCACTTTATCTGTAGTAGAAGTTTAAGTGCAGTTTAACTAGAGAAGTCACATCAATACACAATTTTAAACTTTTCACATTTGTCGGTGGTCATTAACATGATTAAAAAGCATGGTTACTTGTAAAAGAAAATGGCTTAATGCTCAGGAAAATTGATCTCACTTTGAACACCAGTTTCAGTGAATATTGTTAGATATAACGATATGGTTCGTAACAAAAACCATCCCTAGGTAGTTAGGGAAGCAAGAAGTAATAGTTCCCAAAACCCAAAAGCGATTGTCAAACCAAGGTGCACGTGCGTCGTCGTCTTTAATCTACTGCACGAAAGAACTTTGTTTAACGAAGAAAAAGCGATGTGAACTTTTTGATAGTATGGTAGCGTCCATCTTAAGTTATGCGTCGGAAGTATGGGGCTTCCATCGTGGCACAGATATTGAAATTATTCATAAACGATTTTGTAAATATATATTAAACGTTGGTAAAATGTTCCTAATTGTTTTATTTACTGTGAACTTGGGCGTCTGCTGATGTTTGTATGTCGTAAAGTTAGAATTTTGAAGTACTGGTTTAGAATATTGTATCATAAACAGCCTGTTGTATTTGATATTTATAATTTGTTACTTACAGATGCAAATAATGGTAAAACTAACTGGGTATCAAATGTACGTGATTTGTTGTTTTCATTAGGTCTTAACTATGTATGGTATCAACAATCAAATGAAAATATCTCTATTGACATTATTTTTAACATAATCAAAGATCAATACATTCAATCATGGCATGAAGAGGTCAGAAATTGTGAAAAGTTGACTTTATATAATATAATTAAACCAATTTTTGGTTTTGAAGAATATGTAGATTTTGGTTATAACTCACATTTTCTTACTAAAATAGGCAGTGGTACAGCAAAGATAAATGTAGAAACTGGTAGATATTTAGATTTGCCGAGAAATTTAAGACTTTGTGAATGTTGTAATATGTCTTGTGTTGAAAATGAATATCATTTCATACTTGTATGTCCTGCCTATAGAGCATTAAGACTAAAGTTTTTACCTAAATATTTTTGTTCATGGCCAAATACGACTTAATTAAGATATTTATTGTCTGGTAATTCCAAAAAGTTAGTTGTAAAATTGTGTAATTTTATAAAAGCTGCTTTTGAAAGTAGAAACCGCTTGATATTATAATTGTACTTTATTCATTATGTCTCTCCTGTTGTTCGTCATATGTCACTTTATCATATACTGTAATTGTGCTATAGCATATAATGCTTTTGCAAATAAAGACATTCATATTCATATATAATAGTTGCCAATTAAGTTATTAGCAAATATAAAGCGGGACAGATTTAATTTTGTTTGACAGAAAAAAATTAAAATATTTTGGTAAATAGGAAGTAGATGTCGGATGGATCCAAAAACGTATCCCATAATACATCATGCCCATATCAAGCTCATTACCAAATATTAGCAATCTAATAATAATAGTTATATGACCAATGAAAAGCAGGACCAAAAAAATCAAAGATTTTGGTAAACGGGAAGCAGATGTCCACTAAATCTAAAACAGATCCAACTATGAATCATTTCCTTATAAAGCTTGACACCAAAAATTTACAGCCTAGGTCTAATAGAAGAAGAAAAAGTGGGACGGAAATAGGGACAGGTAAAACAGTGTACCCCTTCTTCTTCAAAGTTTTTAAAACAATGTTCTTATTTTCTCTTTTGCAGAAAATGTAGTGTGTCATCAAGATAAACACAGTCATGGACATGGAAAATCTGTCTATAGAGGACTGCATGTGCAGTATCTGTATGTGTATATATGTCGAGCCAGTGACAATGCCATGTACCCATACCCTATGCATGCCATGCTTCAAACAGAATGTGGAAGCCACCAGTCTGACCTGTCCTTTATGTAGGAAGAGAATATCGACCTGGGCCAGGAGAGCGGCGAAGGATAACACTCTGATCAACCATGAACTGTGGAGTAGGATACAGAGTCTGTTCCCCGACAAAGTGGAGAAACGTCTTGAAGGAGAGGATCAAGACGATGACGAGTCTATGGATGGTTTGTGGAAATTTTAGATACATATAACATTTACACTGTTAATTCCAGTCACTCAAGTTCCACTTTGATTCTTTCTTTTTTTTAATTTTAGCTGTAAAACATGTAAAACACATGGCTGGTTTTGAAAATACTTTGTATCAGTGGTGTTTATTTCTACAAAAACATTATACTTGTGATTCATTTGTATTTAATTGGTGTAGATTTTAAAGAAATACCAACCATCATTTTGTTAAGTTTTAATTTTAAGGTTTGTATATATGTCAAGGTTGCCAAAAGGAATCAATATAAAATCAAGACTTATTTCCGTAACCAACCATCACCTACAATATATTGATGCATGTATTTTATTATATCATTTGTACTATGATCAGTAAATTATAAAATGTTCATAAAAGATGAACAACAAACAGATGTTTTAAGTCTTAAAGAATAAAGCAATTTAAATCAAAATTCAAACGAAATTAAATTTTAAGTTCAACTTCATTATCAAAATATATTTGTTTAGATATTTACATGATTATGATAAAAAAAAAGTTATCGAGTTGTTACACAAAGGTTCATTATTGCTGTAGTAATATTATGAATATAGTAACTATGAAATTATGAATATTATCTTTTGTAGTCTTCCACCCAATAATCAACATAGCACAGCCTGGTGAAATAAGACAAGAATATGAAGAACAGCTTAAAAGGGTATGCCTCAAAACATATGGTTGTGTGAAATTTAATAAAAACAAGTTTTGTAATTCTTTTGAATTATAAAGTAATCACAGGTAAATCACAACATTGTAAAATATTTTCAGCTTCGAGACAAAAAATGAGATTTTTAAATGTTTGATATACACATTTTTAGGGAATGAATGATTATAAACAGCATTTTAACCAAAAATGTCCTTAAGTCAAAAACTAAATAATATAATGAGGGACCTGCTTGTAAACCAAGAATAGATATCTATTTCTAGCACAAATGGAGTTAAAATATTGGTCATTGTTAAAAAAATAGAACATTAAAAGTTGAATGATGTTTTAAAATTGTAGGTTTAGAAGTAAGAATATAAGATATTGTCAATTAAATTAAACTCTAGGATCCGGACCATTTAACTTGAAGAAGAGCCTTGGTTTTTGTTTTGGCGCTGAGAAAATGTTAAATTTATTTTTGAAAATGGGTCCCAATAGAATTTTTATTCTATTGGCGTCCCGACAGAATATTTTTTTCATTATTAGAATTATTTAATTTAGCAGAAATCCTTCTTCAGAATATTTTTTTTCTAACCTTCTACTGCCAAAATATTTTTTTTTATCAAATATCATTTTCAAAATAATTTATACGAAAAAGTAATTTAAAATTTTTTTTTAGGTAAAAACCAAGGACCACCCCCTTCAAGTTAAATGGTCCGTCCCTTAGTAAATATCAATTTCAAATTTCTAAAATACTGGTACTTTGTAATACCATTGTAATAAAACATTTTTGTATTTTGTTTTTAGCTTGAGAAGGAAAGAGAACTAGAAAGATTAAAAGAACAAGAAGCAAGTATAGCCCTAATACGTAAACTTGAGAGAGAAAAAGAAGTAAAGTCAGTAGACCAACAATTGATTGAAGAAAAAGATGAAGAACTTGCAAGAGAACTTGATCATATTGCTAATGAGGTAAACCATGGATTTTCTATTTATATGGAGGGGTAGCGCACCATTGTATTTATATTTTTGTCTTGGTTTTGGAGTACAATTTCTGTTGCAAAATGTGCTCTGCAATACATAAAAAAATTCAATTGGTGGTACCACTGAGGAAATGTTGTGTCCTACCCCCACCCCCTCAATATAACTTAATTGTTAAGAGATTAGATAAGGCCAGACACATACAGGCATGTTGCTTACAACAGTATCAAAATCCAGCAATTCCAATTAAGACTATAAAATTTGATAACCATATACAGTTTTATTCTTAATGTGGACTCTTACATACATGTATCAGAGATCACATGTTTTTATGCCTCATCTATGAAAGTCCATCTGTCACAAATCAGATTATTACTTTTTCCATGAACATGAAACTTAATACGCATATGTATGCATCAGGGTACGAACAAACTAAAATCACCATAAATATATAGTACATGTAAATACATTTTAGGATTTTTAAATGGCCACTTGTTTATGTAGGTTGTGTTGTGTCTTATTATTATATTCTTTTTGATTTTATCCACAATCCTGGCATGTTATACAAATTGAAATAACAGTTAAAGGTTAGATTAATCTAGGTTATATTATGATAATTTTTTTCATTTGCTGATCTACAATATAAATCTATAATAAAATTTAAGAAAAGCTTACTGATATTTATTTTCTATATCTACTTTAACAGGCTGGAACAGACAGTCCCTTTAATCTACTTTTGAAAGAGTCCAAGAATCGTCTCACTAGAAGTAGAGGCTCATCTTCAAACAATAGTGCTAAATCTCCATTAACAATTCAGTCATTTTTAAGTAAAATGCGAGAGGCAGAAAAGCTGAAACTAGCTGATCGTTCAGCCGCATCTGGTGGATCACCTTATCCCTATGCATGTTTCACGCCTTCTGACAAGGATCATTACTCTCGACCTTCAACTTTAACAATTTCAAGTTCAAGGTCAACAACAAAATCTTCTACAAGTTGTACTAGTTATAATACTGAGGCTGACGTCGAGTGGGAAGTAGTTACACATGATGAAGAAGTGTCAGCTAAGCCAGGAACTAGTCATCCCAAGGTCGGAGGTGCTCCTAGTTCTACGGTTGTTCGAAGCGGTAGCAGTCAAAGTATGGATAGCATTAACCAGGAATTAAACCATTTCAAACCCATTAAATCTTGTCCTGTGACTCCACCAAAGAGAAATGAAAGTGGAAAAGTGGTGGAAGCACAAGTTATAAGGACAACCCCTAGAAATTTGTCTGAGAGTTTTTCTCCGTCAAGGGCAAAGTCTTTATCAGAAATTGACGCTGGTAGTCCAGTTATGAGAAGAAGACTGTCCGAGCTTGATCAAGAGAGAAAATCCCTTGTTAGACAAAACTCAAAGTCGACCGAAACTTCAAATGACAATGAGGAAAAGAAAAATGACATTTCAAAATACTTTGCAAAAAAACCTAAGTGTATGTCTCCCTCTGAAAATATACCAAGTCTAGATACAAACCATGAGAACAGCAGTGTTACTCTTAAGAAGGTGATTATTCCTTTAGAGCCCATATTTGATAATGGAGATGGGGTCAGAGATTTTGAAGATATCATGGCACCTTTGATGGAAATCAACAATATTCAGAATAGAACCACTAGTGATAACAAATCGTTGAAATCTCGGAAAAGGAATTTGTCAAGGCAAGAAAATATTAGTAACAATGCCATATGTAGCCCACAACGATCTATTACGGAATGGTTGTCTGGGACATCCTCTCCTAAAAACACTATCTCAGACACATCCAAAAATCCATTCGTCAACTTGAATAAGAATAATTCTAACTGTGGTGACGACATGGAAATAGATTCAAAAGAAGGAATTCTTGATACAGGATATGGAAAAGGAGCTGGCACTTCTAGAAATAAGTTAAAATTGAAAAAGTATCCCAAGCGTAAACACGAAGCTTTTCACATTAGTGATTATGTTTATCCAAATCTGAGTCCAAAGAAACGAAAAATTTGTATTGAACTGAGTAGTGATGAGGAGGACGATACTCAATCGGACAAAGACAGTGTCGAGTGTTTACCGATGGCAACTCGAAAACCACATACGTGTAAAACTGTACCTATGGTAAAAAAATCAAGGGTTAGCAGGTCAACAAAAACTTCATCAAAGCAAAGAGAAGTGAAAAAACTAAGATCTGTAAAACAATCGAAGCATAAAGAAAAACGGGTAAAAACTACATGTATGCAAAATTTCCTGCAACCTTCATCAGGGAAAAGCCATTCCAGAAAAGACAATGTGTTAACTGAGGCTGGAAATGACAGTAGTGCTATATTGATGTCTGAAAAGGAAATCCAAGAAGAGGCAGATAGAAAGTTAGCTCTTGAATTAGAAAAACTGTTTCAATATGAAGAGAAAAATAAACTTGACGCAATAAGGATGAAGGGGTCGAACAATGAGTATAATTTTAGGAACAAAAAATCAAGGGTATCAACAAGTGAAGAATTACATGTATAGTTTTATGTTTTAATTATTAAGTAGAAAGATTTCTTTTATTTATCTGTAAGTGAAATTTAATATATATGGTTAAGAATTTGTTTATTTTTAAGAAGTTGTACAATTATATTGAAAATGCGTCCGAAAAAGTGTCAGAATTTTATTTACATTGTTTATCAATACAAAACCTTAAGACAATTTCAATGAATTATTTCCTTTTTGATGATTATTTTTGAATTTATTTAATATTTAAAAGACTAGAAAAGTTTAATATAAATATGTAACATATAATCTACATTTAACATATTTTATGTTACATATGACATATTGAAAAGGTGAAAACATTTTGTTTATGTACATCTTTTATTTTGATCTTTAACTTAAGATAGATTATTTGTCTTTTTAAAACCAGATTTCATGGTTATAAACCTTGAAATATATTAATTAAAAAAATTCATAGTTATCCATTGTCTTTAGTCAAGTAGGATGAAAACTGGGGATTTGAATTGTTATACCATACATAGATATGTCAAATTTGACAAAGTTGATTTCCAGATGATATCTTAATCTGTTAAAAAAATTATTTAAATATCTTGTGAAAAAATCTCATAGTTAAGAACAGTCGTCTTTATTTCTTGTTTGCTTTAGGAATGTTATTTTGCTGCAGTCATTACATTAAAATGATTTATATCTAGATATTTTATAATGACTATCATAATTTTTGGTCTATGAAGAAATAAACTCAATCATTGTTAACTAGCGGGCTATATTAGAGAGAGCACCACAGGCATTGAAGTAATAACAAATAGAATGAAAAAATATGACAGTCATTATTTATAATTTCATTTATAAAATTATGAAAGTTAGAAATTTTAAAGGAAATGAAGATGACATCACAGTTGCATGGCAAAATTTTGTCTAAGGGCTCATAGATGGAAGCTTTCAGCCAATTACAAAGATTGTTATTTCTAAAACAAAATTCTTAATGTATGTTACATGTACATAAGCATGATGAGATAAAGTTTGGTTTATTTAATTTGTATTTTTCAAATACATGTACATGGACTTATTATGTATAAGAAATATAAAGTAAATACTATCTGATCTTGTCTTTGATTTACCTCTTTTCTTACTTGACTTTGTTTGGGGAGGCTTATCCTTTTTACCCTGTCTTTCACAAGGTTATTCCATTCAATAAAAATGAAAACCATACAATAACTTAATGAGATTTGGTATATAGGATTTACTTTGTAGTTGTGCATATAAAAAGGGAATTTTGATACATGTATTTATTAGGCCATTGAAGTTTTCAATAAATCCTGGAGCTCATGCATTATTGTTTTAGTTCGACTCAACTTAAACTACCTGACCAAATTTTATAATACTTGGTACATGTATATAGCTAGTCCACAATATGTACATGTAGCTGTGCATATCACCAGGAAATTTTTATCCTATAATTATTGTGAGAGTAATGTCCATTTAAATATAGAATTATGTCTCGCCCCCCCCCCCCCAACTTTTGTGGGGAGACATATTGTTTTTGTCGTGTCCGTCCATCCCTCCGTCTGTCCGTCACAAAGTTTGTCAGCGCAACTCCTCTGAAACTGCTGAACCAAATTTATTGAAACTTGGTATATAGGAAGGACATCATATGTAGTTGTGCATGTTACCAGGAAATTTTGATCCTCAAATTTTTGTGGGAGTTATGGCCCTTTGAACTTAGAAATTTGCTGAAAATCCTCATTGATCATCTTGTCAGCGCAACTCCTCTGAAACTACTGAACCGAATTCAACGAAACTTGGTATATATGAAGGACACCATATGTAGTTGTGCATATTACCAGGAAATTTTGATCCTCTAATTTTTGTGGGAGTTATGGTCATTAGAACTTAGGAATTTGCTGAAAATCCTCATTTATCATCTTGTCAGCGCAACCTTTCTTAAACTTCTGAACCAAATTCAATGAAACTTGGTATGTAGGAAGGACACCATATTTAGTTGTACTTTTTACTAGGAAATTTTGATCCTCAAATTTTTGTGGGAGTTATGGTAATTTTAACTTCGGAATTTTCTGAAAATCCTCATTTGTCATCTTGTCAGCACAACCTTTCTTAAACTAATGAACCAATTGCAAATTCAATGAAACTTGGTTTGTAGGAAGGACACCATATGTAGTTGTGCATATTACCAGGAAATTTTGATCCTCAAATTAATGTGGGAGTTATGGGCCTTTGAACTTAGAAATTTGCTGAAAATCCTCAGTTATCATCTTGTGAGCGCAACTCCTCTAAAACAAGTTAAACAACCGAATCAAATTTAAAGAAACTTGGTAGATACATGTAGGAAGGACACCATATTTAATTGTGCATATAACCAGGAAAATTTGATCGTAAAACTTTTGTGGAAGAAAGGGCCTTTTGAACTTAGAACTTTTGGGGGGAATGGGGGGGGAGAAACAAACTTTATTTTTTTATAAAATCCTCTTCAATTAAATTCTTGTGTAAAAGACTCAAGAAATTCTAAAGCCAAATAGTTATGGTAAATCATGTTGTATACTCAGCTCATCCTAAGATCTTCATTTTTGTCTTGTATAACTTTCCGGCGGTGGTGGCAGTGTAAACTTTTTTGTAAGACTTTTGTGGAAATAAATTACAAGAAGAGTATAATATTTAGGCATCTGATATTTGGTATGCAGACAGTTGGTGTTATGGTCTACCCAACTGGCACCATGCCGTTTGACCCTGACCCCAATTTCATGGTTCAGTGACTCTGTGAACTTAGATGGGTTTTTTTTCGGGCCAAAAGACCCCTTTGTAAGACTTTTGTGGACAATGAATGAAGTGAAAAGTATAATAGCTAAGATGTGGACTAAGATGATTTTTGGGACAATTTAAACTTTTGTGGAAGATAAATTAAGTTAAAAGTATAATAGCTAGGCATTTGATATTTGGTATGCAGACATTTGAGGTTTTGGTCTACAAAACTGACACCATGTTGTGTGACCCTGACCCATTTTCATGGTTCAGTGACTTTGTGAACTTAGATGATTTTTGGGTGGAAAATGAGTTAAGTGAAAAGTATAATATTATAGCTAGGCATCTGATATTTGGGGATTATGGTATACACAGCTGATTTCACCATGTAATGTGACCTTGACCCCATTTTCATGGTTGAATGACTTAGTGAATGTTGGTCTTTTTTCATTGTTTCTAAATAACTATGCTATCTAGAACATACTTTAGACATTTTTGTGATGGTTAAATGGAATTCTGTCATCTGTCACATGACCTTGACCTTAACTTTTTCGGAAGGCCCAGTTAGACCCTCAATGAGTTCTTTGATGGTGCCGACAGGCAAGACATACTTTAGTGTCAACTCTTGTATATTTGTTTGCACTTTATCATTAAATCATTCCAGTATGGTTAATTTGGCACCTGTCAAATTATTTAAGAATTGAATTGATTTTAAGCCTTAGAATATTAGCAGATGTTGATGTTTGGGGAAGCAGATAGCCCAATCTCACTTATCAAGGTGAGTTATTTAAAAAGTCTTGATAAGAGTATCATCTCAAAAATATTTTTATGCCCTACAAAGGGTTAAAAGAGAGGCAAATACAGGTAGTTTTCAGGACCATTTATTTGTTGATCGCTGTCAGCCGAAGGAGGTATGGTTTATCATGAAACTTTATACACAAATGCACCAGGTTATGAACATACAAATATCACCATAGAATAATATCTTATCAAATTAATTTATTGTGATTTGGTCACATATTAGGTGTTGTACTTATTATGATTATTTCCTGTATGGCCGACAGGACATTAAGCATAATCTGATTTAGTCAAGTATTCCATGAAGGAATAATGATGCAGCATGTATCTTCATGAAACTTATAAACAAAAATAACCTTAAAATTGTTCCTTTTTTATCAACATCATGGATGTGGTTGTCTTTGGTTTAAGTCATTTGGACCAGGACCATTCATGCCATCTTCAATATATCTCTGGTATTTATGCCTTATTTTGCCATTCTCTTGGACACTTCAGATGAATACTCCGAGTTGTCAAAGTTCAAAGTCATATGTCGGCAAAGAATCAATAGAGAAAGGATGTAATGTCTAAGTTTTATGCCTGGCCTACGAAAGTAGAGGGGCATATAGTGTTCGGGTCCTTTCGTCCATCAGTCTGTCTCTCCCAAATCCTCATATTTTCAAATTCCCACTTACTGACAAGTGCTGCATCAATCATATTGGTATGGTAGGTGCACTTATTGATGCTAAGCACAATGCATGTTTCGGATGCTGGATGTAACCTATATTTTCCACATGGATGACCACTTACAGAAAAAGGGTTAACATTCATTCCCGCTTATCCACAATTGCCACACTGGCCATATTGGTATGGTAGGTGCACCTAGTGATGCTTAGTGCAATGCATGCTTTGGATGCTGGATTTGACCCATATTTTCCGCATGATCGATGACTTTTTACAGAAGAATGGTTAACATCCATTTCTGTTTACTGACATGTGCCACATGAACCATATTGGTATGGTAGGTGCACCTAGTGATGCTTAGCACATTGCATGCTTCAGATGCTGGTTGTGACCTATATTTTCTGCATGGATAACAACTTACAGATGAATGATCAAAGTTCATTCCTGCTAACAGGCAAGTACAACTTCAACCCAAGTGATATGGTAGGTGCATCTCGGGATGATTAGCAAGTCATATGGTTCAGATGTTTCTGTTACCTTTTTCTGCATGAATGAGCACTTAAAATTTGAAAAGTTAAAGTCAATGATAAAGAAGGAATGTGTCCATGGGACACAGATGCCACCGCTAGGCCCCAAACAGGAAGTTGATGTCTGACAGACCTAAAAGTCACTAAGGACATACAGTTTGTGATAATGAACCATCCTACCAAGTTTCAAATCATTCTCATGTACAGTTCCTCAGAAAAGCTTGACGGAAATTTTTAAAGTCATGTTCACACATTTTCACATCAGCCTAAGTCCAAACAGGTTGTAGATGTCCGTCAGGTCTGAAAATCGCTTAGGACATATAGTTTGTCATACTGAACCATCCTACCAAGTTTCAAATCATTATCATGTACAGTTCCTGAGAAAAGCTTGACGAAAATTTTCATAGTCATGGTCACATATTTTCACATTCACCTAAGTCCCAAACAGGAAGTAGATGTCCGACAGGTCAGCAAATTGCTAAGGACGTACAGTTTGTCCTACTGAACAATCCTAATAAGTTTTAAATCATTCTCATTTATGGTTCCTGAGAAAAGCTTGACGGAAATTTCGTACGGACGGACATGAGTAAAACTTAATGCCCCCCCGACATGTTGTCGCGGGGCATAATAACCTAGCTGTTTGATAAAAAAAGGTGGGCACTGTGTCTGACACATTTTATTGGTTTTTTTAATGTCTTCATTAAAGAACAAGCATTCTGAGAGTAATGCAAAAAATCATAGTCCCCCACTGGCCTCATATTTCAGTCACTTGTAAAAATTTGTCAAACAAATGAAAACCTTAACTTGATCAGTTCATTATCTACAAGGGATAATAAAAAAGTGCAGAAAATAAAATTTCAGTGGATTTTTGAAGGGCCATAACTCCCGTAATAATTTGTGGACCTGCACGAAACTTCAACTTGATCTGTAACTCATCATGGTAAACTCACATACTATAAATCAGTTCATTATCTATAAGCATATAGAAAAAAGTGCGGAAAACTGAAATTTCAGTGAATTTTCAACATTCAAAGGGCCATAACTCCCGTCAAAATTTGTGGACCAACATGAACCTAAAACTTCATCTGTTACTCATCGTGGTTAACTTACATACCAAAAATCAGTTCATTTTAAGTGTTTAGACAGATTGATGGACGGACGGACGGATAGCGGGCAAACCTATAGTCCCCTTCAGCTTTCGCTGGTAGGGGACTAATAAAATCAGGTCTGATGGCTCCTCGATTATGAGGCAGGGTCCTAAGAAATGAAGAGCTTTCATTACTTTGTAAGGTTGTACCAACTCTATGAAATGTGCCACAATGGTATGAAATGTTTTTCATTGCAAGATTTTGACTTTGTTTCCTGGGCGTGTGTCATTTTACTCATATACTTGCCATTTTCTACATCTTTCATTATAATGGATTTGATATGTTTCTTTGTTTAAGGGGGTTTGCTCCTATATTTTAAAGTAAATAAAAATGGATAAAATTGCATCTTTTTTAAAGAATATGGACAAATGATCAAAATAAGCAAGAAAAAAATGAAGGTCCATGTGCTCGTTTTTATGATATAAGCGTTTATAATTTTGGCGGGAAATATAAAAATAATTTTTCTCTCTAGATTTTTCATTACTTTTGCATTGCCACGGATTGGTATCTTTAAACTCTTTAAAATGTATGACAGAGTAAATAAAATTTCATAAAAAAATGTGAACTGCATATTTGGTGGACATATTTTTGAATAAGAAATAGAAAACAGGGGGTTCATGGGCAAAAAAATTCAAGCATAATAGATGGATAAACCCCGAGGATTTCGAAAATCTGACAAAAATCTCAAAATATGAGGAGCAAACCTCCTTAAGTAAGATTCATCAGGTCAAGATTATACCTCAAAACAATGTGAGCAAAATATCAAAAACACAATAATTATTTATACCAATTTTTATTAAAATTTTACAATGCTTTGCATCAATAACAATAAATGTTTTGTGTAAAAAATGTTATGATAATAAAGATAACAAAGATGATGTTTATGGTGATGGATGATGGAGACAATGATTATGATGAAAGACTTATATAAATTTATACCTTTAAAGTTAACATTAGTTATGTATGAAATTCATTTATATCCTATAACTTTGGAACCAAAAAAAAAGAGTAGAAATTATTTGAGGATTCTTGCATCGTTCACACCTGCTTTTCTTTAACAAACTATTGGGTTGAAACTCAAGCTAGCACCCCTTTAGGTCTTACAAAGAATGCTATTTACCAAAATACCTGGACAATTTTAACTATTCAGTTAAGAATTATGAAGTATTGTTATGTGCCTTAGAATGGTGAAGGTAATGCCAAATCATGATCAAATTAAAGCAAGTCAACAGATATTGTCTTTGTCCACATATTTGGAAGCAACTTTTAGTTTATAATGGTTTGAAGTTCCAGGTGCAGATTTAGAGGGGGACGCACCAAGCAAACCCCCCCTATAAAATTTGAAAAAAATGTGTTTTTGTCATGCATATAAATCTTGGATTTTTCATTTTAAAAAATACCCCTATTTTCTTAACTGTGTGCCCTCTCAATCAAATCCTAGATCCACAGCTTAATTCTTTCACCATATCTTGTTATATTTATTCAAAATATAAGTACTGATTAAATATACCTATATTTAGTTCAACAGTCATGCAATTTTTGATACTTTTAAAATTAATTGACTTTACCGAGCTCTTTTCTTAATATTAGAAAAGAGAACAAAATATCAACCTAAATAATTTGAGTCTTTTTTCTATTTGGTATGTCATGTATGTTCTTACTCAAATTCAAATTGCAAAAAGAGACATAACTCCCATATTAAAAGAATGTTGCTTGACGAGTGTTGTCAAGATTTAATGTTTAACATAGGACCTTGTTCCTCTGAGTATTTCATTGCATGTTTTTTCTTGCTTTAAAGCATATTGACAGTTATTAAACCTGATGTTGAATTTACGAAGTGGTGAGGTATTATGTTATACCCTCACTTTCTATCGGTGTCCATTTGTCTGTCCATCCCATGAAGGTTTCCGAGTGATAACTTAAAAACGTGCTCAAGGATTTGAATGATATTTTGCAAAGCTGTTGAGTACAATAAAATACAGGTCAATTTCAATTTTCAGGATGATCCCAAAATTATTATTGAAGATTTGCCACTTTATAAATTTTCCAAATTTGAAAATTATGAAATTTTCTGGTCTAAGAAAAATAACTCATTTCTTTTTGTCTCTATATAGATGTATAGTATATACAGTATAGTATACAAATATATTTAACTTTTGATGAATATCATGGCGGGGTATCATTTAATGTTCCATGAGATGCCCTATTTTTTGTAAATATTTTTTAACAAAATTGGTCCTTAGTGGACTGAGGATGGAATTCCCTCATGTTTCATTGAGAGGATCAAATTATGTACATGCGGTTGGAACCTTCATTCTCAGGAAATTTTCATGCATTATTCTATTGTCCTTGGTGTATTTTTAGGGGGAACAGAACAGATGCCTAAAATTAAAGCCCCAGGGTTCAATGTCTGTCCACATGGCACGCTTGTAATCTTAATGGATTTTCTAACAATGTTTGTACTTTAGACAATTATTATTAATCAATACAGGTCAACAATCTCTGTGGAAGTTATTCCCCTTTGACCATGCTGTGCCTTCTTTTATTGGCCCAACAATAGAGATCTTTAATAGACCTGGTCATGAAGTCTGCAGTCAGTCTATCATGGTTTTTGACCATCCTGTCAAAAGTGGTTTCCAAATTGATAAATTAACCTTTTACTAATATAGTATGTGGTGCATGTAACAAAATTTCAAATAATTATTCCTCTTGATTCTTTACCAGTACATGTAGTTATTTTCATGCCCCATCCATGGAGTAAGGGGGGGGGGGCATATCGTGCTTGGGTCCATTTGTCTGTTAGTCCCAAATGTTGCGAGATGTGGCATTATGTGTTTTGGACATCTCCTTGTTTTAATATCAAGCTTACTTAATAAAAATACTTGTTGAATTTTGCCATTTTAATATGCCTGTAATGGGAGACAATTTTGACAACTTTTTGTTTGTTGTGATAGCTTTAAAATTCAGGTTAGTGGTCAATATGAATTTTTTTTATTCACCAGGGAGATTTTGAAAATAAATGACTTTCAACTTACGGTAGTGATTATTTATTAAAGATTATTGGAGCTTCTTATAATCTTGTGTTATGTAGTTGTATTTTATTGTCCCAAGTGAATTTGTAATTTAGAGTATTGGAAAATTTCCTCTTTTCCCGCATCATTTTTGTATGAGTACCAAGTCTTTTGATGTTATGTTGCAAGGGTTAAGATTACATGTACAGGCCTGTAACCATGTTTTATTCTGAATTGGGGTGCATTTACATTTTACAAAGAACTTTAAAAAAAAATCAGGGTGATGCCTAGGGTTGCAGCATAAATTTTACAAAAACTTCAAAGGAATTTCAAGTACTCTCTCCAAAAGGAGGGTTCACAGGCACAGATGCAGGAATTTTGATTAGAGGGGGCCCCCGCTGGTAATAAATATTCGCAGAGCGGAGCGAAGCACGAAAATTTTTTGGCCTTTTTTGATTGATTTCATGGTAAAAATTCAAATTTTTCCACATTTTAGGGGGGCGCGACTGGTGCACTCCCGACTGAATCTGCGCCTGGTTCATACCACCTGACATGATTTTTTTAGTTTAATTTTAGTCAGAAAAAGAGGCTAGTTTAAGGGTAATCCCAGCCTGTAACATCTGAACAAAAAAAACAAAGACGGACAAAAGCCATTTTTTATTACAAAGGACATATTCACATGAACAGATGTGTTTGGAAAGCAGTGGATGTTAAAAAGACATAATGATTTGACCTGACATAAGTTTGATTGAATTTATATTAAAATAACAAAGAGTACAGCTGTGAGACATGTATTCCACAAAGAAATAAATTAACATCAAAAATTTGTTTTTATAATTCTGTTAAAAAAAACAAATATGGGTTTCTGGTATGACCATACAAACAAACAAAGCACAAATAATAAATCAATAGCACTAAAATTTGTATAAAATTGAAAAAGTTAAACTGTAAATCTTTAAAGATTAAAAAGAAGACAAATTCTTAATATTTTGAAGGACAAACTGAATTTCAATGTATCGTAATTAAGAAATGAAGTTTAGCACTATATGTGTACAAAAAAGGTCTTGAAAAGAAAAACAGGTTAAAAAAGTTGGTCAAAAAAACAAATAAAGTTTTTGCATTGGGTCTTGTATAAAAGGAATGTACTAGGCACCGGGTTGAATGCAATATTTTTTTGTTTCCTGAAGTGAATTTGAAATGTATATGCATGATCTTCATTTTTTAAAAATTATATTTATAATTCCTTTTAAAAGAATTTAAACTTGAACTGTGATCAAGAGTTTTTTGAACAGGTGGTGCGCAATTAAAAAATCTTCTAGGACCTCTTGTTTCATACAGTTCCTAACAAAATTTTTCCTGTCAAACGGTAGGGCCCCCAGCACACCAGTCCAAAATTTGTCTTTGTTGTACAAGGTGAACTAGAATACTTAAAAAGTCAGGATGGGCCCTGTTAGCAAAAAATCTAAGTTTGTCCATAAATATTGGGCAGAAATGTTCATATGCAATTCCGCTAATGATACTTAGTTATTGTTTAAAATTTCAAAACTGTACCCCTTATAGTTATGGAGTTTTAAGTGTTAAAAAAAATAATGATAATCAGATGCACAACGTGAATACTTTAGGGCTTCCACATACTAAATCCGGGACCCTGATAATTGGTAAATCATACATTCCCATGATTTTATGTGTCAAAAAATAATTGAAGTATGGGAAAATAACATATTCTTGCAGATTTCAAGATTTTTGATAACTTTTGAATGACACAGATGACTGAATTGAGTTCAATAATTGAGAAAAATCATTGCATCTGCCCCAAACTTTTGTTTTCAAAGCTACAATGATTTTTACAAGCTCATTTCAGATTGGATTAGACCTGGCTTTATAAATATGTACATGTATAATACCCCCCAACTGACAAAACAATGCCATTTATTAAAAAAAAATCTGCCAAATTGAATCTCTATTGGAAAACTTTGTGGTTTTTCCTTTATCTTTAGAAATTATAGAAAACTTAAAAATAATATTGTCATCTGATGTTACAGTTTACTAAAGATCATGATTAAGTTGACAAATTCAAACACAAGGAAAATCTAACACTTTTCAATTCCTCTCAATCCATATTTTTGTAGCGGTAAAATGAGTATTTATTTCAGTTTGCCAAACAATGTAAAATTGTTAATTCTTTAAACAGTAAGTGAAGAAAAGGTTTGTGTCTTTTAAAAACTTAATAATTTAAAACATTTACGGAACTTTTAAATTTAATAACAATTAGATACATTTGGACGGAAAAACAGAAACAATGGAATGATGATTGTGATGAAGTTTAGGATTTTGAACGTACAATTTCTAAATCACAACTGCTTTAGTTCATGAAAGACTTTGTTTGTTTAAAAAAGGTAAAAAATTCAATATGTTATCTAGAAGGGAATGAATTGTTGAACGTTCCATTCTTTCGCTTAATGTCAGATTGCAGTAAGGTTGATTCAAACTGGTCGAGCATTTTGATGAGAACTTTCTTTTTGAATCGCCCAGCTTCGTGGATAATGTCTTTGAGAAATGCACATTTGACATCTGGTGGTCCTTGAATATTGCTTAGTAGACCAAAGACTCTGTTGTAATCTGAAAAGATTTATAAGATAAAAGATAACAGGATTAAGAAATGGTATACATAATAATCACTTAGAAAATTTAAAAATAGTATGGAAAAAAATTCATGTAAGATTTCATACAAGATTTAATTCAAAGCAAATCTTATTACCTGCAATTTTGAACACATTCATTTTAAAAACAAATTCAGTATGTGTCCCTTTTAATATTCCCCCCCCAACATTTCAATCATAAACCTTAGACAGTATTCAATGCACATACAGCAAAATAAAAAACATGAAATTAAGCTATTCATTTAAATACTTTTTACATTTAAATGTCACAAATAACAGAATAGAAAACAAATAAGTTTTAACACAATTATATTGTAAAAACACTTACTTCTTCCCGGTTTTTTAATTTCTTTATAGAGATCCTGACGTAATTGCGTATTATGCATCCAAATCACAGAATCTTTTTTATCATTATGCATTGATCGAACTCTCTGTGAAATAGTCACTTCATTGTTATTAAGATTTTCCGGTTCTATTATATCCCCATTTTCCATTTCTGTTGACGAATGGTCAATGTCATTCATATTTGAATTGTTTGTTTGCTTTTCTTCCTTTTCCTCTTTCTCAGCTTCTTCAACAATAAGGAGTCGATCTTCATCTTCTGTATCACTGTTAAAAACTTCATCTACACAAAATGATAAAATAATATTACACGATATTTAATAACAATGAAGATGAAACAGTGTTGTTTTTTCTAAAGCATAAGCTTCAACAGGTAGGAATGACCTGCAACTGCAAATTCAAGACTTTAACTACAAAAAGCTATAATTATACACATTACAAAGGAATTGGTGTCTTTAAAACTAATGAAAGCATAATAAAAATGGTTTCAAGAGAATTTTAGCAGTATAACTAGTTATTAATTTAAATGTCTATTGAAAATATGTTTTTCAAAAGAAGAAAATAATGTTTTCCTTCCACAATCATGAAACAAAAAATCTGTCAAAGTCAAAAATGGCCGGATTTCGTTAAACAGGAAGTAGGTGAGCGACAGACCTAAAATCGGTTCCCACGTTATGGGACCCCACCATGATGCTGTATACCAAATA
The DNA here is from genome assembly GCA_963971305.1 of Arcuatula senhousia. Classification (NCBI taxonomy): domain Eukaryota; kingdom Metazoa; phylum Mollusca; class Bivalvia; order Mytilida; family Mytilidae; genus Arcuatula; species Arcuatula senhousia. The sequence continues at coordinate 29,407,294 of OZ020304.1, forward strand.
TCAAGTGGCTGTGATTAGTAGTTGCTGAGAAAACTGTTACGAAAAATTTTGCCCCGCTCGCCCGCCGCCCGACATTCACCATTTTATAACCCGGATTTTTCACTCCGTGAAATCCGGCCAAAAATATGCTTCCCTGAAGTATTTTCAGTTTGAGAGTGTATAGCTGTATTTTTTGCATTTGGAATTTTATGGCTTCTTTTGTAATGTTTTCCACAAAATTTACAAAAGCTCTAGTCGGATTTATATGGATACATACCAGTAGATGAAGTTGTTTCCATGGAGATGTCGGATGCTGTAGACATGGGGGATGTAGGTGGCGTGTCTAACAATGACAATGACGTAGATCTCTGTAATCTGAAATCTCTAGGTAACGGCCCTGTTATCATACAATATAAAAAAGATTCTAATATGTTATAATAATTCAGTTACATAGGATAATTGTGAGTTGGTGTTTTACTCCCTTGCAACACTACATAGGTTATTTAAAAGCGATTACATGGGATAATTAAAAATATTTGCAAAATGCTCTTGAATGTTAAAATTTACATTGTGTAAGGCTACTATAAGTAAAATAAACATGTTCTTGTATGAAACGCTTACAAATTCTTGTGAAATAGCCAATAAATATATTCAAATCTTATATTTAATTGTTTCACCTTGAGGATTTTTAAAGTGTAGAACAAAAATCTAGATGTTAACTTTTTTCAATCATCATCAGAGTTGGAAATAATAGCCAACTGCCAGCCAGAGACTGGCACTTTTTGGCAGGGTTGGCTAAAATTTATAAAAAATTGACTGGCTATATAGTAAAAACAGATAGAATTGCAATTCAGGGCTGGTTACTTTTTCAGTTTATTTCTTACCCTGTCATCATTCCCTATCAAATTTGTCCACGATTTTATTATTTCTTCAAATAAGGTTTAACTGTTCATTGTAATATTTCTGAAACACCCTACAGAAAAAATCCACACCTTTTTAACAAAATATAAATGTGTAATTGAAGGTAAAAATTTTGAGTTACAAACCAGGTTTACGTTTCCGAGGCCCAGGAGAAGATGGGGGAGATTCATGCTGCCTCTTTTTGGTTGGTGTCTGCTGCTGACCAAAATTTGCTTCATCAGCTTCATCCACCATTTTGAAATTTTCCTGTCGAGAAACAATTGAAAAGTTTTACACATTTAACTCATAACATTCAATCCTGAGATATTTCATTCAACACAACGTTCAATTACAATACAAACAAGATTTTCAAAATGCTTTCATTTCCATAGGACCTTCAAAAAGATTTTTTTAATGGACAGCATCATTGAGCATAAGACATTCATTTATTAACATCCCTCATAAGTTGAAATCAGGACTAAAGAACTTGTTATTCCACATCTAATTATCTTCTATTTTCTTCACTCTCAAGCAGATGCTGTTGAATGTATCTCCATACATGAGGTGTATGCTCTTATATATTTTAAAAGTGGTATACCTTACAAAATTTTTATTTGGATTTTTAAATTGCCGCTGATTTGTGTGTAGCTTGTTTCACATACACCTATTCCACAACTCACTACCATTTATAATACATACATGCAAAACAAGAACAGAGATGTAAACACAAATATTTTCACTTACATACTTCTACAATATCATACATTAAAATAAGTCTAACACTACAATTATGAATCAACTTACTTTGACTTTAAATGGATTTCCAAATGTATGAAGACGTGCAGGGGCGTTTTCCAGCTCCCTGAGAGGAGGGGGCTGTTTCTTCAGGTAATCTTGATAATTACCCATCTGCCCTACTGGTATACTATGAGCTTGATCTGTAATAATAATTGATAATAGTAGAATAAGCTTTGTAGGTTAATGATAATGAATTAAAGAATTCACTTCACTGTGTATTGTGTATATATTTCTATTACATATCATGTACCGAAGCATAAGCACTATATGTTTCAGACTTCAGGGAAAACATATACATCTAGAAAAATCACTATTCAAAATCTTGCCTCCATGAACTTCCGCTGCAGTCTCAACAAAGACCACTTAGGCCATCATACATTTTTTCTGAATTGTCGCTTACCTTCATCCACAAGTTTTGTAGTATTGTAGGATTTCTGTAGGTAATTTGTTCTCATTCTGGCTATTTGATCTAATAAATTGTTTCTTGGTATATCAAAAGGGTTTCTAAAATATAAACACATCAAAGTATTACAAGCATCTTCTTAATTATGCATAATTCTTATATTTTCAATGCTGATTTATACCAATTTACTTGTTTACTTCAGTACAACATTGTTTTTTAAGTTGAAACAAGAATATGTCCAAAAGACATAATGCCCCATCTCGCAACATTTATTTTTTTCCACAATCACTAAAGCATCAACATGGTTGCTATTAAAGCACTTGTCAGTCAGAAGGAATGGACTTTAACTTAACCATTCTTCTATAAGTGGTCATTCATGCGGAAAATATAGGTCAGCCAGCATCTGAAGCATGCATTGCGCTTAGGATCACTAGGTGCACCTATCATAACAATAGAGTAGATGTGGCACATGTCAGTAAGTGGGAATGGACTTTAACCAGTCTTCTTTAAGAGGCTGTATCTGTGGAAAATATAGGTCACATCCAGCATCCGAAGCATGCATTGTGCTAAGCATCACTAGGTGCACCTACCATACCTATTTGGTTGGTATGGCACTTTTCAGTAAGGATGAATAGACTTGAACCATTCTTCTTTATGAGGCCATCTCTGTGGAAAATATAGGTCACATCCAGCATCCAAAGCATGCATTGTGCTAAGCATCACTAGGTGCACCTACCATACCTATTTGGTTGGTATGGCACTTGTCAGTAAGGAGCAATAGACTTGAACCATTCTTCTATAAGTGGTCATTCGTGCGGAAAATATAGGTCACATCCAGGATCCGAAGCATGCATTGTGCTAAGCATCACTAAGTGCACCTACCATACCAATTTGGTTACTATGGCATTTGTCAGTAAGAAGGAATGGACTTTAACCATTCTTCTATAAGTGGTCATTCATGCGGCAAAAGACATAATGTCCCAACTCACAACATAAATTTTTTTCCACAATCACTAAACCATGAAGTTGTTCCAAAAGTATAATTTTATGTTGATTAATAACATTTCATGGTACTATACTTACATCTCTGTAAGTCGTCATCCATACGGAAAATATAGGTCACATCCAGCATCCGAAGCATGCAATGTTCTTATCATCACTAGATGCACCTACCATACCAATATGATTGATGTGGCATTTGTCAGTAATGCAAATTTGGAAATATGGGATTTGGGACGGACATCCGAACGGACGGACGAATGGACGGACGGACAGACGAATGAACAGACAGACGAATGAACCGACAGACGAATGAACGGATGGACGAACAGACCCGAACACTATATGCCCCTCTACTTTCGTAGATGGGGCATAAAAATATGATAACCAATTTCCCAATCTATCAACAAACTAAACTCAAAGTTTTATAAAACCATATGTTAATGTTCAAATATCATTGTATTCTAAATATCTTAAATAAACTTTGTCAGGGTTTTAATGGCTTCAAAATAGTGAAAAGATAAAAAAGTTTATGAATAATCATCAAGGCGCCATCTGATGCACTTCACAACATAGAAATCAAAAATACAAAAAAGTTGTGATTCAAGGCAATTTAGCTTGAAGGTTCACCTGATTAGGGACTAACTAATAGACAAATGGATGGACAGACAGACAGACACAAACAATCATTATTGCCCCTTTCATAGGTGGGGCATAAAAAGTCAAATACAAACCTGTACATTTGTGGTTTGAGGTCTTTGTCAGGAATAGCTATAGTAAATGTATTATATTCTGTTAATTCTTGCTTCAAACTTTGCATATTATCACCAAAATTCTGTAACAACTGGTTAAAATCTTTTCTTTGTAAAATAGATGTCTTTGTTCTGAAATAATATTTAATATAAGTTAATTAAACACACACTTTTAACACTGTACAAACATTTTTGTAACACTGTATAAGCCTAACCCCAACAAGAATATGTCCATGTTATAAATAAAAGTCAAATGCGTGAAAAAACACCAAACATGTTTTTTTTTACATACAGCTATTTTATTTTCATGGCAGAAATTTCTCAAAGTCTTGTTTTGATCTTTGGTCTTTGATCTTTGGTCTTATCCAGACAGGTAATGACCTGAATACATGTAGAATGTATCGATAACAGCCAGCAGTCAACTTTATCAACTTATGGTAAAACAAGGGGTTGCACTAAGTCGTGCTAAGCATACCCCACTCGACCATTCAGAAAACAGTAAGTAGATGACCGACTGACCTGGAAAGGGGAGGCATGATACAACTCATCATGCTGAAGCTGTGTACTGAATTTGAAACCAATCCATCTCGTAGAAGCAGAGAAATCTGTTACAAAAAGTTTCACATTTCAAATTTTTTACCCTAAAAAGTCTAAGTCGGCTCAGAAAACAGGAAGTAGATGATGGACTGACCTGGAAAGGGGAGGCACGATACAACTCATCATGCTGAAGCTGTGTACCAAATTTGAAATCAATCCATCCAGTAGAAGCCAAGAAATCTGTTACAAAAAATTTCACATTTCAAATTTTTTACCCTAAAAAAGTCTAAGTCGGCTCAGAAAACAGGAAATAGATGAAGGACTGACCTGGAAAGGGGAGGCACGGTATAACTCATCATGCTGAAGCTGTGTACCAAATATGAAACCAATCCATCCAGTAGAAGCCGAGAAATCTGTTACGAAAAATTTCACATTTCAATTTTTTTACCCTAAAAAAGTCTAAGTCGGCTCTGAAAACAGGAAGTAGATGATGGACTGACCTGGAAAGGGGAGGCAAGGTGTAACTCATCATGCTGAAGCTGTGTACCAAATTTGAAACCAATCCATCCAGTAGAAGCAGAGAAATTGAACCGGACGGACAGACAGACGGACAGACGGACGGACAAGGTGATTGCAATATAGCCCCCTCTCTTACGAGTGGGGGTATAATAATTCTAAACTTGACAAAAAACTATATATGAATACCTTGGCTCAACTTTGATCCCTTCATTAATGTTGACTTTTTGACCAATCCCTGCTATCAGTCGGTCCATCTCCATTTTTGCCTGGTTCTTCAATTTCTTAAGGTATGTTATCACACTATAACTAAGACTGTTATCCATATTATCTGGAACCAGATTTGGGGCCCCCATACGGGTTAGTGCTCTTCTCAAAGGCTACAAAATAATCAAAATACACAAAATATTTTCTAAATTGAAAATTTCACATTTTTACTTCTGTACATATTCAAAGGGTATTTTTAAGTTGCTTAAATTCTTGTCATTTTATAAATTTACATTACAATTAAATAATCATTAAGAAACAATATTGAAAACTTTCAGAGAGAAGCAGCTAACAAGGTACTGACATTGCCACCCTTTAATTGTATGAGCCACTGTGTTCAATTTTAGTTTGAATGATTATTCTAAATGTGTCTCCAAAAACATTAATGACCTGCTAAATGAACAAGGGGTTGCACTAAGTCGTGCTAAGCATACCCCCACTCGGCCATTCAGAAAACAGGAAGTAGATGACCAACTGACCTGGAAAGGGGAGGCACAGTACAACTCATCATGCTAAAGCTGTATACCAAATTTGAAATCAATCCCTTCTCTAGAAGCCGAGAAATCTGTTACAAAAATTGTCTATTTTTGACCCATAAAAAGTCTAAGTCAGCTCGGAAAACAGGAAGTAGATGATGGACTGACCTGGAAAGGGGAGGCACGGTATAACTAATCATGCTGAAGCTGTGTACCAAATTTGAAACCAATCCATCCAGTAGAAGCTGAGAAATCTGTTACGAAAAATTTCACTTTTCAAATTTTTTACCCTTAAAAGTCTAAGTCGACTCGAAAAACAGGAAGTAGATGATGGACTGACCTGGAAAGAGGAGGCACGGTATAACTCATCATGCTGAAGCTGTGTACCAAATTTGAAACCAATCCATCCAGTAGAAGCCGAGAAATCTGTTACGAAAAATTTCACTTTTCAAATTTTTTACCCTTTAAAGTCTAAGTCGACTCGAAAAACAGGAAGTAGATGATGGACTGACCTGGAAAGGGGAGGCACGGTATAACTAATCATGCTGAAGCTGTGTACCAAATTTGAAACCAATCCATCCAGTAGAAGCCGAGAAATCTGTTACGAAAAAATTCACATTTCAAATTTTTTTCCTCTGAAAAAGTCTAAGTCCGCTTAGAAAACAGGAAGTAGATGATGGACTGACCTGGAAAGGGTAGGCATAGTATAACTCATCATGCTGAAGCTGTGTACCAAATTTGAAACCAATCCATCCAGTAGAAGCAGAGAAATTGAACCGGACGGACAGACAGACAGACGGACGGACAGACGGACGGACGGACAAGGTGATTGCAATATAGCCCCCTCTCTTACGAGTGGGGGTATAAAATTGTTGAAATCATATTATTTTTACTATGATTGTTAGCTTACCTTACAAACTTTATGAATATCCCACTTACAATTTCTGAGAATGAACAGGTAAACTTGAGGTGATTGACAAATGAACAGAGAAAAAACAAGAAAATGTCAAAAAGACATAATGCCCCATCTTTCAACAATTGGGATGAACGGAACTGCACACTAAATGCCCCCCCCCTCACTTTCGTAGATTGGGCATTAAAACTTTGTCTTACAACTGTTGAAAGCTCAAGAACTTTCTGGTTTCTGACATTAGTGATTACTACATTTGTTATTCGGTTCACAAATTCCTTCTCCAGATTTCATCTTTTCATGTAATACATACCCCTGCATAATATGAAGGCATAGTTTTGAGGTAGTTATCAAATTGCTGGCGCCATTTTTGGTTTGGTTTTCCTTTATGCACTTTGAATAATTCATCTGCAAGAGAAAGCATCAATTTAACTACAACAATTCTTAAAGTATCTTCATAAAAGATATAACAAAGGTTAGAAATAGGTTCTTGGCAAATTGCCTGACACATTTCAAAATTAAAAGATGTAAGGCTACTAGCTCTTTGGACAAGTAAACAATTTGAAACTTTTAGCAAGGATTAATGTGTTGTACATATGTTGCTTTCTTATCTTTATGCTTTATTAGACATGTTGAAAACTTTGATTTTACTTATATGGGTAATCTTTTCTCAAAACACAGAATACTTCTTACACTAGTGTACTATTTTTGTGGATTTATGTTGTTGGAGTTATTTTGAATATATGTCTTTTGGTACTGTCCTAATTCAAGTGCCTTGATAATATTTGTTTAAGGTTGCGTTTCACCACATATTGTCATGTAGTAATTAACACAGTTTAACATACCTAGCAAGGGCAATAACACCGGGTAATTATATGGCATAACAAACAAATTAACACAAGTCAGGGCACTGCTGGCCTTCAGGTAACCAAAGGGATGTCCTGTGTCACTATATTTAGCACTGCCACTGACATAAACCTGCAAAAAAAAGAATAAATAATTAGAAACGCAAGAGAACTAAATAAGGATACTAAATGAGGAAACCCTCCTAGTTCTCAAATCTATGGGAAAGACCTAAATCCAAAAAGGGGTTGCACTTATTTAAAGCAAGCTAAGAATACCAGGGGCAGATCCAGAGGTCCGTGAAAGGGGGGCGTAAATGCTAAAAATGTCAGATTTTGATGGAAATTTGAAGTTGCTTGGTCAATTATATACAGAAAAAAATAAAATTTCTCAATAAAAGGGGGGTGTACGCCTCCTCCTCCCTGCTCTGAATCCCCCATCCAACCAATCAGAAAACATGAAGTAGATGATCAGTTGATCTGTAAAGGGTAGGCAGAGTAAAACTAACTGTATACCATATTTGAAAATTTTAGTAAAAGCTGATAAAAATCTATTACAAAAGTTTTGAACCAATGGACAAGGTGATTGCAATATTGTCCCCTCTCTTATGAGTGAGTATTTATAAATATTTCCCCTGAATAATATCCATGAAAGTACAGTCGAACCTCGTTAACTCGAATTCGAGGGGACCATTGAAAAGTATTCGAGTTATCAGAGGTTCGACTCATCCAAGTTACAAATAAATTTGAAGTGGAATCTTCCGTCGGGTGTCTTATTTACCATCTTCTAGATATAACATGTACTCGTATTTTGTTGTGTTTTGTGTATTTGAAGACATGTCATCGTGTCAAGAGATTACTTTGTGTAAAATAAATTATTAAATAAAACATGTTTTAAAAATTTATTCCAATCTTGAATCACCATAACATGATGCAATCAACCATTCAAACATTGAAAAGACAAAATCAGTTACGTAACGAATTAACACGTATGTTGTTAGTCACTGGTTATGGTGGAAGTTGAGTTGTGTTTCTTCCTGAGATGACGCCGATTTTTTTAATTTTATAAAAAAATATCAATTAATCATTGTAATTTATGTATTGAAACTAAATAATCCTTTAAAAAAAACGGCTTTACTGATTAAATTCGTTTACTCAGATTAAACACACAATTAACCATGATGTTAAACACGCTTGGGTGATCAGATCAAACAGTTACACACCAATACACACGTGTCCAATCATTAAATAAACAATTCATGATTAACACCTTTTGAAGCCATACGGCGGTCACGAATCAATTAAAATGACATCAAAGAATTTGTAAAGTCGACTTCGACTAATCAGGGTTAATTACTATTATTTTCAAAGCGTTGGGACTGTCAAAATACCTCGACTTAACCAAGAATTCGAACTATCAGAGTTCGAGTAATCAAAGGTAAAAATACATTGAGTTAATGGAAATTTTGCCGGGACTTTCAAAATAGTTCGAGTAATCCGAGTATTCGAATAATCCGAGTTCGACACATCGAGGTTCGACTGTATGTTGTTTAATTTTTAGTATTGCAAACTCTCCCAAAAAGGTATTGTTCTGACAAATCTTTTTCTGTAGATTCAAATAATTAAGCAAGTACTTACCTGCCAACAAACATTGGGCATTCTTCTTTCCAAAATGAACTGGGTTAAAGGTGAAGGTTCAAGTTCATACTTGTCAAAAGGCAAGTTCTCTATCACCATTGGTTCACATGGCGTACAATTAAATTTAACTTCTGGCTGTGCTGTTCTTGATGGCTGTAAAACAAAACAATACATAAATTTATACTGTATAATCATTTATTTTCGTTGGGATTAAATTTTGTGGTTAAGAGCACAAAACTGATTTGGTGGGGACAATTTTTCATGGAATTTTGATTTTAAAATACACTATTCAACTAAATATTTTAAATTAGTGGAGATTTAATTTTGTGGATTTTTCCTACCCACGAAATAAACGAAATTTAATCCCCCACGAATATTTCTGCTTCTACAGTATAAATTAATCAAATGTTAGATCAGAAATAAACCTTACTGTTTGTACTCTGTTATGTTGTCTTATTTAAATACTAAAAAAAAAAACACAAACAAGTTGGAGACTTTCGTTTAATTTATTTGAGATCCTAATGCTATAGAATTGACATTTTAAACTTTATTAAAAAATTACCAAGACAAAAAATGTTAAATTAAACTTTTAGACTTACAAGTGCTGAACATTGAAGATCAGGCCAAAAGGCTTCAGGGATTGGCCAATGTCCCACAGAGTATCCTTTCTGTGCTGATCTCGGGACATAGATTAACCTCCGACAGTGATGCCATGATGTGTTGTTGTTCTGAAGTTGCTGCTGGTTGGGGGTCTGAACGGATTTCTGGATCTCATCTTCTACAGTTATTATTGGCTTATTGATGTCTTGGTTTTCTTAAGTATAAAATATCAAAATAAATTAAGATTTCTAGGAAGATTTATGCTTTTATATTAATAAGTGTGAGATAAAAATTATATTGCTCTATGATCTTTTTCTTTAACAAAGATTTTTTGGGGGTTGTATGTATGTGTGTTTTTCTATTTTTCATTGCAGTCCAGATTATTTTTTTCCCCTTTTCTGTCAAAATTTATTTAAGAGATTTTGCGTGGTTGGACTTTATTCAGTTAACATGGTTAATGTCCAAGATAACAGGCAAGTTTTAAAAGTTTAAATCGATTTCAGAAAACTTAAAGGCACCCAAGTATTCATAATAATAGAATTGATCTTTCAGACATTGGATGACCATGATAATAGTTGATACCTTTTGTGTCAGCTTCTGTTTCCAATTTGCCTTGAAAAGAAAATTAAAATCATATTACAAACAAGTAAAAACTTCAAATTTGTTGAAAGAAAATCAAAATCATAAAACAAACAAGTACATACATTGTACCTCAAATTGTATTGAACTCAGCAAGTTCTGTTTTGTGATAATTTGCAGATACATTAAAAGATTTCAAACACAGTTTACAATCAAAAGAATTAAATAGTATGTAAATGCCCTTCTTCGGGGAAACAAGAACAAGAATTTGTCCAAGACATAAGGACCCATCTTGCAACCTTTGAGACTGATGACGAACAGACCCATTAAAGCTCATATCTTACCATCAGTAATCTGTGGAGGGTCTGGTCCTATTTTTTCAAAGTCTATAACCACTCCTGTCTGAACTTTCTGCACCAGACTCTCTAATGATGCATGAAGCATTTTCTGAGTATATATTGCATAGGATCGACCTGAAATTAGTACAGTAACATGTCTCAAATACTTGAATGTGATATTTTAACTTGACAAAGAATCCTTAACATTCTAAAAAGAAAATGACTGTTGTGAAATGACAAGTTTAATGATCAGTTTGAAATTGAATAAATCTCATGAAGATTAAGTTATCCACAAGTTAACCTAAAATTTAATGTTTACTTTTTTTATTTTATTCTTATTGATAAGTAACATGCATACATGTACTATACATAAAAGTACTATAAAATGTTTTTTTATGCAAAAAATAATGTTTTACTTTACACAATCTGCAGGCAACAAGTAAAATATTACAAAACATTTCCTTGTACATGTTTTCAATCTGAGCATTATTTATACATGAATATCAACCTTTTTTACACGCATTATTTGAAAATGTGTTTTATACCTCCTGTTACTTCACACATGGCATCCAATGGATGGTTATCTGCTGATGGTATATACTGGTTCATATGAGGCGACTCTACTGGAAAATTGCCTGGTAATTTCAGGACCAGTCCAAATATTCTTTGGTCCCAACGGAAAGGTTCTTTTGTCAGTTCTGATCCTGGAACCACTGAATTCATTGGTAAGTTTAACTGAAATAGTTTAAAAGAGTAAAAAACTAACCATATATTCTACTAAGTCTGGTATCACGATTAATTATAATTCCCACCAACATTAGTAAATTGACCAGAGATGATAAGAAATGAAATACAGTATTTTCAAGTTTTCACTTGAAATGCATCAATAACAAAATAAAGTTTTATATCTATAGATTTAGCAACAAAATATTTTTATTGACCTTGAACTATTATATAAACCAATCAGGAAAAATGTTTGAATTGTATATGCAAAATTCAAATCACTAAATTTTTTTCATTTACATTTTGAATAGACATGTTTATGAGTTGTGATGTTGCTAGACCAGGGATTGGGAAGGCAGGGGGCAATGGGCCTTAGGCACATTAAAAATGAAAATGGCCCCCTTTCATCTACAAAAAAATATTTAGAATAATAAGAAATGGCCCCTTGAAATTTTGAATTTACATGCAAAAAGTGGTAAATGGCCCTTTGCTAAAAATTCCTCCCCAATCCCTGCTAGACTCTTCGAATAATTCCACAAACCTCATATTGCACTCCCCCGGTTGTTGTCAGTTTTCCGCCATCAGTAATAGTGATTATCACAGCTGGTTCAAGATAATAGGGACATCTTCCCTGGACAAAAAAGATAAGACTTTTTTAGCATTTAAAGATGTATTCCCTTAAAAATTATTTTACTGATACTTAAAAAGAAGATCACAATTTATCATTTAAACCAAATGTTAAATGAAACATATTAAAGAGAAGGGACATAATGCAGATTTCGTTTTTACCTAACTGATGTCTTGTGCATATATGCTCCTATATTATCAACTCAACTGCTAGAAATGTGCAATTTAATTACTTACACTGAGACATTTGCTTTTCAAAAGAGAGGGTTGCTGATTTAGTACTTAGATTACATGTAGCTGGTTGTTTTGTTTGGATATATTTAGGCTTGCAGTCTCATGAAAGCAAATTATGCATACACATTTAATATATTTGCTTTGCAAAAACTATGTTTTGTCCTTCTATAACATGTATTAATACAAGTTTTGTATATTTTTATGGGCAATGAAATTTGGGAGAGAAAAAACTGAGTGCTCAACTAGGAATATTATATACATTGTATTTATAATTATTATGAAATTCTGATGTGGAAAAAATATACTTTTTGTAAAAAAATCTTCACAAACAAAAGCAAATTTAATATAATCTATACTTGAAAATTTTAGAGTCTTAAATTTCATTTTAAAAGTGCAACTTAGAATAGAATATCTCTGCATGTGTCTCTTACTGATAATGTATTATTGAAATAATAATCAATAATTATGATGATTTTTACGCTCTTATAATCTGACTTTAGTCCTAAATTTATTATTCTGTTATATGAACATTAACTAATGTGAATGTACTTGAATTTACAGGCATCATAATATTTTTTTTGAGGATTGAGAATTAAACACTTATTAATTGATTTATAAATTCATTGTTTTCAAGAATTTGATCATAGAAATCAATTGAAATGAAAATGTCATTGGTAATTTATTGCTAATGAATATTCATGGTTTTTCCAACCAACAACAAAAAAACATGAAAATTGGTACCCCACGAAAAATAATATTGTCCAAGTACACAAGTTTATCACAATTGTATACCTGTCCATAAGTGTCAATACCAGACTGCATCCTATTGACATTTAACAAGTCAAACCCATGCTTAAGAGAAGGACCTAAGCTACTTAGACCACCAGCTTTCAAGTTCTTCAATTCAGTTATGAATGTAGCATGACTTTCTTTCCATCCAGCCTAAAAAGTAACAAAAGAAATTTAGATGTTGAATCCAATGGATCCAAAGCAAATTTGAAAAAATCTAAGGGAAGGACCATCTAACTTGAAGGCGGGGTGCCCTGGTATTTTGTTTGGTTAGAGATTTTATTAAGGTGTCCTGACAGATTTTTTTTCATTATTGGTATTATTTTAATGTTTATCAGTGAGAAATCCCTCTTCAGAATATCTTTTTCTTTGTCTTATTTTGAATAATTTTCAAAGTATTTTTGAAGGAACTGTTACTTCCCGCCCCTCTTTTCAAGTACAATGGTTAATCCTTAAAATATAGCCAGATTAGGACCCCATACTGATGCTGCATACCAAATATCAAGAGGCTTAGTATTTGCTGAGAAAACTTATGAAAATCATTTCCCCACCTGCCCTCGGCCTGATATTCACCATTTTATGATCCAAATTTTATACTCTGAAATCCCCCCAAACTATTTATATTTAAAAATAAAAATTTATTAAAAATATACTTTATATGTTGAATTTTTTAAAGAATTATTTTTGTATATCGGATCCAACTTATCAAATTTTGTAGTTTGGAGTTCAACAAAATAAGTTTGTATCGGGTTTTTCCTGTTCTTTTTAAAACTGTAGATCAATAACAGTTATTTTGATTAAACTTTGGATGCATAAAATTTAAGGTGCCCCAATCTTGGCACCTAAGTACTCTTCGCCCTGTCTTTTTGTAAGCCCCTGCATCCCCCCCCCCCCCAAGAATTATAGGAAAGTCTCATTGCTCATTGATAACTTTTGTAAATGTGGTTTGGGGGTTTTAGTTTTTTTTACTTTTACACTATTTATGTTATTCAATATTGTTCATATTGGGCAAAAAATAATTAAATTACTCTGTGCTATTTTTATATGACCTCCCTCAAAAGGGTAAAATCTAAAATCTATTAAACACTCCCTTTTTCACAGTCGCACTGATAATGTATAAACAATGAAGAATATGGTATTCTTTTTCATTTAAATATTGTTTTTAATTTGATTTAATTAGTCATTTATTTTTCTTATCACAGGATATTTTTTATTTTATTACTTTAGTAATTGCCTCCTTTAGTGACCCCAACATTCTTTTCCCTAATTGGGCCTCAAATATGCTAATTACTTTGTTCGATATTTCCCATCATTCTTTACTGGTACCCTTATTCATTCAACAATGAGCAACCCCAACTTTCCAGAAACCAGTTAGAAATTATTCCCAAGGAGAAAATGGCGAATCGTTTGGAATGAGGAACGAGCTCCCAAACTTTCGTTGTTTGTCCCCCAAAATCGGCTTTCGCAGACTTGTCATTTGTTGTTTACATCACGCGGACCACTCTCGCTCTGTTTATAACCTTTTCACTCGGTGTAATCGTCGTTTACCTTTATATTTGAAGGCGGATCTTCGAATGTTAGAAGCATGTATCGATCCCATCTGCTGTTTGTGTCTCGAGATCTGATCTGAAGGACAAAATAAAAGTCTTTTAAGTTATAGAAAATAAAATTGACATAAACATAAAGAAACTGATCGATTCAGACACGGAATTTACCTTCATAAACGTCTCAACGGAAGCTTTAGCAATGTCTATCAATGAAGTCCCCAAATAAGTTCTTTGGTTCATCGATGAACTCGTATCAACAAGAAAAAGAATAATGGTCATTTCTTAGATTTTATATCATTGAAATGACCCTAAAGAACGTCGCTTAAAAGACAAGTAACATAAGGACCGCTATACGCGTCCGTTCTTTACACTATGGCGCACAACACTGAGCTGCTATGAAAGCAGCCAGTACGCCACGAAATTAACCACGTGACTCCATACTCCATTACGTTTTCTATTGGATATTTGATTTGGGAGGTTCCCTGGATGAAAACTGATTATTTTCGTTAGAATTGTACTATTTTACGCTAAAGAATCCCACAAGAAAAATGTTTGATAACATAAAATGCAACGAAAATTGTTTCATTTGAAATAAATATTACGATTTTGAGTGCAAATTTGCAAAACCAGTTCTATTTTTAAATATTTCTAAAATTAGATCTTATTATAATTAGTGTCTACGTCACAATCAAAGCACCTTGTGGTCGGTAGTTGATCCATATTTGGATTATTTATAAACAAACAATTAAGACGAAGTGTGGGTCAAATTAAAGATCTAATTTTTTAAAAAGATTTGCACACTTTTTTAAAAAAAATAAAAATATTGTTTTTATTGATCTATTTTGTTGTTAGGGAAAAAAGGGGGTCGAGCACAAACATATTTTTTCATAGTCTTTCATTGTTGAGGCCGAAATTGATAGTAGTAAGCACAATTAAATCAATGCTATTTCACAGATTTCTTTTGTGTATTTTTTCTTGGATCGAAAAACACAATTTATAATCAGGGACAAAAATGACATACATTATAGAGAAATTAAAAAATAAAAATGGAAAGAAAGGTAGCAACAACAAAAATCGGAAAGAAAGTTAGCAACAAAACTAACTAACTGGAATGATAAATCTCCATATATCAGAAAAGAAAGTGCAAAAAAAAAACAAGAAAAAGACACACCAGCCGAGAAAAGTGAAAACTGCAGTCTATGAAACAAGCTAATTAAGAAAAGCTGATGATTTTCATCAGCCTCCTTATCTCAATCTTTATCAACTAAATCAGTAACCTCTCAGCATGATAGCCATAAAGACAGTGAAAGTTACTTGTACACTGTCAACTTCAAAGTGATGTTTGAAATCATGTGAAATATTTTCATATTTGTGAAGAAAATTCTGAAACATAATATGTGCACCATAGGGTTTGTGATCAAGAAACTCAACTGGGTGTTGATAGATTTATAACTAACTTTAAGTGATCAGAGATAAGAAATCTAGAATCCATCTAGCTTATTTCATAGACTGAATGGTCCTTACTTTAAACCATGCACCAAACGGGCGTATTGCATTTTGCGCCAATTCTAAAGATATATACTTGCGCCACCGAGAGAGAGAAACTGATAGAATTATTTTGTTGGTAAATGGCTTGTTAAGCTTTGAATATTTGGAAAACGTATCAATTCGGCTCTTAAAAAATGCATTTTACACATGAAAATGGTTCCATATGAAAATGAAAATATATGGAAGCTTCAGGTAATAAGTTCTTAAAAGTAACTGATTAAACACGGAAAATCTGGGTCAATTAGTTAAACAGTGAAACAAGGACAAAGAATTCCGAGACACACACCTAAAAGTAAATTTATAGATATTAATCATTTTTGAAGTCGCCCAAGGTAAATTTTATATATGCAATGATATTTGTGATGGTTGCTGATTTCTTTCAAGCAGATTATATAGATATTATGATATCTATCGAACAATAAAACAACATAAGCATAATAAATTTGGGAAACGCCATATTAAGCCCATAGGATATGGAAAACGGATATTCATGTGGTATTCCACCACCATGAGATTTATTTGATTCATATTAATAAATGGTCTATCGCCGCACCACAACGGAGGGACTTAGTATATGTCATCTGCTTTGAATCCGTTCAACAGATTTTGCTGAATCATATGTGGTTGTTAAATATGCTTTTTTCTGCCTTTCAATTGCCTCGTCGTTTCAAAGATTATGCAATGCTGACTAGTGCGCATGCCCTACTTATAATAAATATCAAAAAAATTATAGGCTAAGGGGTCTTTTAATACATGTGGATGATTTATTCTTGTTTAAACAAAAGAATAAATTGGAGACAGCAATACTCAATAATGTTTAAAACTATTTACAGGTGAGTCTGACGGTCCATTGGTTGCTTGTTGTTTATTTAATGTACTGTCAGCGATATTGCAGCCATAATCGGGACATTAAACATGTTGTCCGGTTCTACAATTTCTGGTGGTAGTGCATTCCTAGCATGAACTGTTATGGGAAAGAAATTAAATTTCCTGGTATCGATTCTGCTGTTTGAAATGCTCTGTTGTTCCTTGTTTTTAATTTTCTCAAGTGTCATGTTAGCCTGTTGAGTTTAAGTATGGGTACAAGTCCTCGATCAATTTCATACAGTTTCGAGTCCCTTCCATGGTCTTATAGGGGTTGTCACTTTACGATGAGTATAATTTTGCGTACACTGAATCTTTATTTGTAACTGTTGGTGTCCAGACTTAATTTGATTTTATTGCACTGCTTATATAGGTCAAAACAGTACTGGCTGATCGGACTAGGAGTCTGTCAAGTGAAATATATTCCTTTTCTTCCAATCAGATTTCTGCTTATGAAGCTGACGGTTTTGTTAATTAAATTTGTTACAGGTGTTGTTTATGTGCTCTTGCCAAAGTAGTTTGTTGGTGAAGGTGAGTCCTAGATATTTTGCTAATTCTACTGCTTGTAGTTTTAAAGTATGAACATGAAGTTGATTGTTTGGCTCAATAATTTAAGTTTTGTTTTATTAATGATAATTCGGGCGGTGTATTTATCAGGGTGTAAGTTCATGCACCAGTCTTCTTCCCACTGGTCTAGTTGATTAAGGTCCTCTTGTTTTGCTTCCACATCTTGAGCATTTGATATTGGCAGGTATAAATGCAATCGTATCATCAGCGAATAAGCGTATTGTGGAGCTAAGACGAGACTGTGGGTCGTTGATATAGTAGATGAAGAGTCTTAGGCCTAATGCTGAACCTGGGGGACACCAGTGTCTACACTGACTGCATTGATCGGATGTTACTCAATCTATAGTATGACTGCGGGCTGTTTACTTTCTGATAGTCAGCTTTTGGTCCATTTTTACGGTTTGTTAACAATGTCATAAATTAATGCTTAAATTAATGTATGAGAAAGAAAGTGTTAGTTTTATCGAATGCCTTTGCGAGGTCTACATAATGAGTATGTTTCGTTGTTTCTCTTCTTGTAGATTTTAAAATATGTCGTCAACAATTGTATCAGTTTGGTCTCTATCGGGGGCTTATGTGTCTAAAATCGTAATGGAGAAGTTAAGATAAGTTTTTGGATTTTCCATGATTTGTGATGCTGCTGGCTATGCTTTGTTACAGCATATCGGTGTGAGGGATATGGGTGTATAATTTTCTGCTTTGGTTTAAGATCCTTTCATGTAGGCTGGTGATACGTTAGCTGTGAGATTAACAGACTTAAGAAAAAAGGTCAACATTGGCCGAATCAGCAAAAAGTTTTGGGGCCAGTAGACCGTGACTGCAGTAGCATAAAAAAAAGATTGCTTATCATCTGTACTTATGCTATTGTTACTGCATACCAGATATTTTATATCAATATTAATGGTCTTCCATTACTTGATCGCATAAAACAGACTTAATTCTTCAAAAATTTTAACTATTATCAACGCCGACGCCGCCGGAGTGAATCACGATACCTTGGCTTAGTCTCATCTTTCGCAGACATCTGTCAAAAACATAACTACATGTATTTTGATACATAACTTTCCCCAATTCTTAGCGGCTTATTCCAGGAATTTCTCAGAAGATTTCTGCTTATACCGTCATAATTAATGAACTTTCAACAATGTAAATAAACAAACAGCCTGATTGTAAGTATTGGTACATTTTCGTGTTATAAATACATAAATGGGGCTCCTCATGGGGGGGTACCAGGAATCAAGTAATCAGCATTTTTTTGCCAGTGTAATCAAATAATCATATATTTTTTTAGAAATGTAATCAAAAACTGTTTCTTAATGAGAATCAAGTAATCAAAAATTCAAACTTTGGTAATCAAATAATCATTAAATATGTGCTCTTGTTATCAAGTAATCACTCTTAAAATGGCCTGGGAATCATGTAATCAAAAACCCCATGAGAAGGCAAATAAATTTGACACTTTGGGGCTTGGAATATATTTGTTTTTTAAATACTTTGACACATAGTTCAGAATTTCATCGTAAAACTCCACGTTTGTCCGCTTTTCACGAAAATTACAAAAAACAATTTGAAAAAGTGCCTACACTGGACAAATCTTATAACCGTTCTTCTTAGAATAGGCATACTTTGCATTGAATTATTTGAGCAGCTAGTAGTAAAAAATAAAGAAATGTCCTACCTTGTCATGACTGAAGCGGTTGTTTTATACGGTTTCCAACAGCGAGAGGGCTTAGTTCCGGAGTTACCGGATAAATTATTCTATCAGTTTAGGACCCGTGATCATAGGTCAGTTTTTTCAGTGAGTTTTAAACTCACTTAATTCTCAATCAAATCAAATTAAAGTTGTAAAGCGCGATTAATTCATTGTTTTGTTACTCACCAAGGACACAATAATTTTGATGGACATTTTTTTCCAAAATAGTGATATATCAAAACAGCGACCAAACACGGCATGCATAAAATCAGCGACAATTTGTATAGTCGAAACAGTGCATGACATCCACCTGTTTATGTTTAAAGACAAATGGTGTAACTGAATGAACATAGGACACCCATCGTGCCTACCCCATCTCTCATTTACTCAAGTGCCAGTCCAATCTAATTAAAATTACACGTTAGTTCGGATTTTATTTTTTATTTTCTCTGGCGATCCACTAACGTTAAAAAAAGATAGTGGTCAGTGGATCGCCAGAGAAAATAAAAAAAAGATCCAAACTAACGTGTAATTTTAATTAGATTGTTTGCAACTTTGTATAGTTTTTTGAAAATAACTAAAAACAGTCACAGATATCAATATTCTGATAGCAAATGTGGTCAGCACCTCAAAATCCCAAGGGGGCGGGGCTTCTTCCTATGAAATCAATGGTAAGGGTGTGTCGCAAAATAGTGTCGATTTTTAGCTCACCTGATCCGAAGGGTCAAGTGAGCTATTGTCATCGCCATGCGTCCGTCGTCCGTCCGTTACTTTTTCAAAAATCTTAATCTCTGAAACTACGGAAGGAAATTTTTCAAAACTTGGTCAAAGTATTTATCAGGGCATGATGTTTTAAAAATTGTGTTCGGCTTTATGATTTGTCAACAAACATGGCCACCGTTACTAAAAATAGAACATGGGGTAAAATCACATTCAAAGGCTTATAACTAGAACAGATAGAAAAAAAATTAAAGGATCTTAGGCTCTTCAAAATCAAAAGCTCTACAAAAGTCTCTCTTGGGTCGAAGTTGTCAGATGATCAGGGATTATGGCCCTTTAAAGGTGAAAAATAGTGATGTTTCGTGTTTTTGCCCTATAGATTGAAAACTATTGCAGTTTGAGAATAGCTGTTGCTTGCTTAAATGTTCAGTTTATCTAGCTTAACCAAAGTCTCCTAGGGTCGAAGTTGTCAAAAAAGTCTTCAAGGGTGGAAGTTTTCAGATGACCCCTTATAGGGGTTACAGTCCTTAAAGACAAAAAATAGTGTTTTTGCATAGAGAATGAAAACTATTGCAGATAGAGAAAAGATGTTGCTTGCTTAAATGTTCAGCTCATTTAGCTCTTCAAAAATCTCCATAAGGTTGAATTTGTCAGATAACCCCTTATAGAGTTACAGCCCCTTAAAAGTTGAATAATAGTATTTTTGCGTATTTAGAATAAAAACTATTGCAGATAGTGAAAAGCTTTTTCTTGCTTAAACATAAAGCTCATTTAGCTTTACAAAAGTATTCATAGGGTTAACATCAAGACCATGTGAGCGATTATGGCTCCTGGGAGCCTCTTGTTAGACTTGACAACAGAGTTACAAATAATACTAGTAGTTTTGTGACCGATCAAAAGACAGGGATGAATTTTATCTTATAAATCCCAGAAGATCATTGTGATGTCCCAGAATATCTGCACGGTATATACTTTTAAATACCACTAAAAGTGGTAGTTGCTGATCTATTTCAGATCAAAATTTTCTTTTGTGATTTGCCACTGAATGGCTTTTATATATACTGGCAAGAAAAATATATATAACTCAAAGCATTTTGACGTAGTCAGAATAGGGTATGATATACAACGTCCGATTTCCCTGGTAAAACAGGGCATGTTTTATCACTATTTTCTGGATTCTAACTGGGTCCGGTTCAGAACAGTTCAACGGCACAGTTATGTCCTAATTCATAGGTCGAAGCCCATGCACTAAAGTTTTTATGAAGATCTATAAAAACCTATCTTCTTCAAAGTGACTACAAACCACCATCTGGTGTATATCCTCGTACTGATGGTGACTACTAGTATTTACAGAGGTGCAGTGAGGTTCAAGTTTTATTAACCAAAATCGTATTTTCGGTGCAATTAAAAACGAGCATGCGATGTACAACTCGATGCGGTCTGGAACTCCAAGAAGTAAAGTGAGTAACAGACAGACATAATGACTACATGTCTGAGGTAGCTGGTTCCACATCCCGATAGAGACTAGAAAGCACGGCTAATTTGGCCAATGACACCAAGAACCGCTGATAGTGGCCTCTTAACATTGGCAGTTTCACGGCAGGTGTTCGGTAAGTAGTTGGGATGTCGACCAGGTTGTTGACAATACATCGATCATCACAGCCTTGGACTGTGCCCAATGCTCTGTTTTGCTGTCAAGTTCAGATTGTTCAGTATGGCGCTCACTCTGTTGGTCGTTCTGTAGTCACCATAAATATATCTGGTGATCTACACCGAACCTCGTTTATACGCCTGATATTATTTTTTTTTTTGGCTATATGAAGACCCCAGACTGCTTTTTTTTTCTTTTTTTGGCAGGCATATAAGTTTCATTGAAGAAAGGTACAGATGGAGTTTGCCTTCTGGGTCACTTGTTCAATGTGTGCAATTCATCTGATGGTGGATGGTCATCCCAAGGTATTTCGCTGTTTCTACTTTACCGATCGAGTTGATGTCCATACAAATGGTTCATCCATTGGATTTCCTTTTTTGTTACGCCTAGAATTTGACATTTCTGCGGATGGAACTCTATTATCTAATTGGTTTCCCATTGTAACTGGGCATCCATGTCCTTTTGGAGATTTCTGGTATCATTATATATATCAATATGTGTGTGTGGTGATTTTTTTCTGTACAACACACAGTCATACTTCTGAGTGGGACACGTATTCAGGCAATGAAATGATGGACTCGTGAACGGAGGAAAAGGTTATTCACGTACACGAAAATGGTCATTATCACACTTTAAAAAGGTTAAACTTTCACAAATGGCACTGTCTCATTGAAAAGTTCCACAATAAGCCCTTGGGTCATTATTATATAGAAAGTTAGAAACAAATGTTATTGCACGGAGCATTGAGTGATTTGTTTTTCAACCTCTTTACAAAATCAATGCTTTATTGGAAATATGATTTTTATCACATACAAAAAAGTTTTTTTGCACAAAATTCTGATCAATAGGGCAGTATTTGCGGAACTAACATTATTCATTTTTCTCTAATATCGCTTGTTGATACACTGATAACGCTGGACAAAAAGGAGAAGAGCTGAAAAGGAGTCATCGCGTATTTTATGCAAAACGAACTCTATATGTGTTGATTTACAGGCGACGGCAGCGACAGTTAAAATTTTATGAGCACCTCCATATATTTCAGAAACTATAAGTCCTAGGTTGATGAAACTTAGTATGCATATATGCCCCAGTAGTAGCATACCACATTTGCATCCCCAATCTTTTGACCTTGACCTTGATTTTCAGGTTGAGTGACTTTAGCAATTTTAATTTCATGCATATAACAGCAATGTAAAAGATTTGCGAGCACACCCATATCTCAAGAACTATAAGTCTTAGGTTGCCGAAGAAAAACAAATAAGTCATGAGAAATAAGTGCTAAGTAGTAAGTTGTAACTCCTAATTCTTAACTCCTAAAGTCTTAACTCAAAATGTTCCTCCATGGCTTCCGTGCTTTTCCTTATTTCATGCCCCGCGACAACATGTCGGGGACATTAAGATTTATTCATGTCCGTATGTCTTTCCATTCGTACGATTTTTGCCAAGCCTTTTAAGGAATGGTTTGAAATTTTACAGGGTGGTTTAATTTGACAAATATATGTCCTAGTGTAATTCAACAACTTTCAAACGTAATGAACTTCTACTTTCTGTTTGGGACTACGTCGATATGAATTTACTTAAAAATTTCCCTCAATTTGGTACAAATGTAGAATGCTTCGGTATGATGTCCTAAGCGACTTCAGGTTAGACCTGTCAGACATCGAATTTCTGTTTGGGGCCTTAAAGGTGCATTTGTCCCATGCATGGCCGTTACATATATGCGTTCGTTATATTTTAAATGTTTCAAGTGTCATACCCATGCAGATGTGTAAAATTAAACAAAGATAATCTTTTTGTACAGGAGTTGTAATCTTATTTTTTTATATATACCAGATTGCTCTAATAAATTCTTCACTATTCTCTCATCATTTTTTGCATATTTCATCATCATTTAATACTAGTAGACTTTATATTAATGAAGTCAGCAAATGTGTGTAAATTTCATGATTTTTTCAGTAATTTCATGAAATTACGGGAAAATTTCAAGGATTTTTACGTAATTACTAAACGGCCTAGTATAATAACGTGAAATTCCTGAAAAAGTTGGTAATTTCACGTAATTCCTTATTACACACATTTACTGTTACGTTAACATATTCATCTTTTCATAGATACAGTCATGTATGTGTGTTTGCATAACAAACTATGAGGTTTCTTGTCTTATTTCACCTTGTTATTCAATCCAATTTGATGTAAACTTTTGGCTATAAACTTAAATAACTAACAGTCAGAGACAGTAGCTGAGTTACTAAAATACAGTTTGCTTAAATTTAGCTTAAACAAGGGGTTGCATTAAGTCGTGCTAAGCATACTTACCCCACTCGATCATTCAGAAAACAGGAAGTAGAAAACCGACTGACATGGCAAGGGGAGACGCGAAACATTTCATTATGCCAAAGCTGTGTACCAAATATGAAGTTAATTCCGTAGAAGCCGAGAAATTTGTTACGAAAATTAAATTTTCCATTTTTGACCCTTTAAATGGTCTAAGTCTGCTCGAAAAATAGGAAGTAGATGACTGACTGGCCTAGAAAGGGAGGCACGTTACAACTCATCATTCTTAAGCGGTATACCAAATTTAAAATCAATCCCTTCATTAGAAGCCGAGAATTCTGTCAAGAAAAATTCCATTTTTTTAATCTTAAAATATTCAAAGTCGGCTCGGAGAGCAGGAAGTAGATCTACGACTGACCTAGAAAGTCTAGAAATTGTTTTTCCGATCACACTTAAGCTGTCTACAAAGTTTGAAATTTATCCCTTCAGTAGAAGCTGAGATGTTGTACCGGACGGACGGACAGACGGATGGACAATATACTCCTATCTATTTCGAGTTAGGGTATAAAATTATATATTTATCTTCAACGTTAGTTACATTTAGGCTGCTGATGATTCTTTCAGAATGGGAAAGTTTTACCGTTATGTATTTTAAAACCGAAAATTAATGTGTTTTATCCTGTTTTTATATGCGTTACTCATAAATAACCTTTTTAGACGGCGTTACTTTGGTTGGGGCATAACTTTATTTAAACGTTTCACGACTTCATATTTTAGTGTTTAGATGCATTTCATTGACTGTTCATTTTTATAAGTTAATTTTTTTGTAACATCAATTTGTCATTTAATTTGGACGACAGCTGAAACATTCTACTGGAAAATATTTTGCATCTCTAGAAAGGGAATGATTTCAGGTGTTCCGTGAGCCATTGGATTTAATAATGATTCAGGTCGAA
The DNA here is from genome assembly GCA_963971305.1 of Arcuatula senhousia. NCBI lineage: Eukaryota > Metazoa > Mollusca > Bivalvia > Mytilida > Mytilidae > Arcuatula > Arcuatula senhousia. Next base: position 29,432,021 of record OZ020304.1, read on the forward strand.
TGAATTAAGGAAATTGATACTCAAACATACCTCGTTTTGATTTCCATCCGTATATCACTTTTCAAAGTGCTATTTTTTTTTTCATTATTAGCATTTTTTATGGCAGAAATTTTTCTTCAGAATATTTGTTTTTCCAACCTTCTACTGCCAAAATATTTTTTTCTTCAAAAAACCATTTTCAATTTTTTTTTTTTTTATCAAAAATCATTTTTAAAATACTTATAAAACACCGCTTGACTCGACTAATGTTAATGCTTTCGTCTAAAATTTGTGTCGGCAAGTCAGTTGCCTGTCCTCTGTTATGTTTTCTTTAACGATTCAAGTTATGGCCATCAATAAGAACAGGCTGTACTTCTACATCAACTGAGGTTTTTCCAAGGGGTTACAACATCTACAGAAAAGACCGCACAACTGATGCACATGGGGGGGGGGGGGGGGGTTTCATACTTGTTTCAGAAAAATTGTTTAGTTCTAAAGCTACAGACATAGTATCGAATGAGACGAGCGAACAAATCTGGGTTAAAATTCAAATACAAGGCTCACCTGACCTCTATGTAGGAAGCTTTTACAAACCACCTAACAGAACTGAAGAAGAACAATTATCACACTTAGAAACATCAATACAAAGAATAAGGCAGAATGCTAATAGTCATCTCTGGTTGGGAGGTGATTTTAACCTCAGTGGAATAGATTGGAAAAACTACTCAATAAAAAACAAAGCACAAAATACAAAACAATGTAAACAACTCATTGACATTTGCCAGGATAACTATCTTGAACAAGTTGTGACAGAACCAACACATTACACAGAAACATCAAATTCTACACTTGACCTATTCTTTACTAGCAATAGCTCCCTCGTCAACAAAACAGAAATTTTACCTGGCATCTTAGACCATGAAATTGTATATATAGAATCTAGCTTAAAACCAAGAAAAGTTAAGAAACCACCGAGAAAAGTCTATCAGTATAAGAAAGCTGATGTAAATCAAATAAACGTAGATCTAAACAAAATCAACCTACAGAATGAAACCTTGTCTGTTAATGAGATGTGGAACACCTTTAAAAACAGAGTGGTTGAAATCATGAACCAATCAATACCATCCAAAATGATTAACAATACAAAAAGTAAAAACCCATGGATTAACAAGTCAGTGAGATCACTTATTAGAAAGAGAAACAAATATTTCAAGAAAATGAAACAATATCCATCAAAGAAACATACAGATCAGTACAAAGAAACAAAACGCCGCCTACAGAAAGAAACTAGGAAAGCCTACTGGGAATATTTGGAAAATATAATCTGTTATGACGAAAATTTAAATACTGTACAAAAACAAAAAAAGTTCTGGAACTACATTAGAACCACTAAAAAGGATAACTCCGGGGTAGCTCCGCTACGATCTGAAGGTGTGCTAGTTGATGACACAAAACAAAAAGCTGAAATTTTAAATAAACAATACCACTCTGTATTTACACCAGAAAACACCAATGAAGAACCACCAACATTGAATGACAATTACCCAAACATGCCAGAAATAAATGTATCAATATCAGGTACACAGAAGCTCTTACAAAACCTAGATCCATCTAAAGCATCTGGACCGGACCAAATTTCAGCACGTATTCTTAAAGATTTTGTAATCGAATTTGCACCTCTCTTAACATCAATTTTTAATTTTTCTTTATCAAAAGGTGAAGTACCTAACGACTGGCGCCAAGCAAATGTAATTCCAATTTTTAAAAAAGGTGAAAAATATCTTGCCAGTAATTATAGGCCAGTGTCCTTAACGTGCATTTGTTGTAAGCTCCTTGAGCATATAGTTGTGAGTAACATGTTAAAACACCTGGCTGGATGAGCATGACATACTCGTAGACTGTCAACATGGGTTTAGAGCCAGAAGAAGCTGTGAAACGCAATTAATAACACTTGCACATGAACTTATTAGCAACCTTCACGCGGGAATACAAACAGACCTTATTATTTTAGATTTTTCTAAAGCCTTTGACAAGGTGCCTCACCGAAAACTTATGAGTAAACTAGATAACTATGGTATTAGAGGGAACACCTGGAAATGGATAGCTGCTTTCCTAAATAATAGGAAACAGCAAGTAGTTTTAGACGGTGAGGTATCTAGTCAAATGCCAGTGGTGAGTGGGGTGCCTCAAGGTTCTTAATTTTTATTAATGATTTACCATCTACTGTACAATCAAAAATAAGACTTTTTGCAGACGATTGCATTCTATATAGACCTATTATTAAACAACAAGATGTTACTATATTACAAGCAGACTTGAACAAATTAGCAGAATGGGAAAACTTATGGGGCATGCAATTTCACACCGAAAAATGCAATTCACTAAGTGTTACAAGATCACAACACCCAATCGACTCTAACTACATTCTTAAAGGGCACACATTAGAAAAAAGTAAAAACGGCAAAGTACCTGGGGGTAACACTAACACACGACATGTCATGGGACACACACATAAATAACGTCACTGCAAAAGCAAACAAGATTCTTGGCTTTTTAAGGAGAAATCTCCAGATACAAAACGAGAACACCAAAAGTCTGGCTTACAAATCCATGGTAAGATCAAATGTAGAATACTGCTCCACTGTATCATAGACCTGTATATTAAATAGATTTGCAACTTGTTAATTGTCCAGTATATGTGTGAAAATATCACTGGTTGATACATGAGAGTTGGTTTATTTTTCTAACTTCTCTAATGCCTTTCTATGGATTTAATCAGAATAAATTGCATTAAACAGAGAAAAGATTAAGGAATATCTGTGTGAAAATTGTATTTAATTTGGTTGAGAAATAAACATTTTGTGACAATTTAAAGTGAAAACTTTACGAAAATTTTGTAAAATATTGAATTTTCATAAAAACTAGGGTAGTATGAGCTCTTTTGAAACTCCTCTAAAGTGCCAAATGTTATAGAAATTATTTTAACACATGTAAAATCTTAAAACATTAAAGGATGGCTGTAAAAAAGAATCATTTAAAAATCGTAAATGGTTTTTGAGACATTACAGTATAAAGTTGTACTTTTCAATTTTTTTATTTTGTATGAAATCTCGTTTATTTGCATGAGATATTGTGAGATTTCACCAATTTGCAAATCTATTTAATATACAGATCTACTGTATGGTCACCAAACACAGAAAAACTTAAAACCAAACTAGAACAGGTACAAAGAAGGGCGGCCAGATATGTCACAAATCGTTACCATAATACTAGCAGTGTTTCAGCCATGATTAATCATCTCGAATGGCCTACACTTGAAAACAGACGAAACATCAGCCAAGTTACCATGCTTTATAAGATAAACAACAACTTAGTAGCAATTGACCCAAAACTTTACCTTGCACCACAGACACATTTTCAGACAAGACTCACACACTCGTTACAGTTTCAATTATTCTCCACTAGAACAAACTATTACAAATGCAGTTTTTTTCCACACACTGTTGTACTTTGGAACTCACTCCCATACTCATTTGTAAGTGTCGGATCCTTGGACCAGTTCAAATCACAGGTCCAAGGACTTCAATTCTAAGCACCTCCCTGGATCTGTAAATAGTGTATATATGTTCAAAATTTATTTAATATTCATTTATTTTTCATTAGTAGTTTTTCTTTTTGTTTGTAACTTATTTATTTATAATTATTCCTTCTGTTCACGCTGCGCCGGCATAATAGTCATCAGTGTTTTGATGGATTGTCGTAGAGATGTAGATGTAGATGTAGACATTTGTTTTATGCATCCTATTCAGCATAAAATAAAATAAAAAAGGTTGCAGGAGCAACTATAAAATATCTTATAAATGTTTTGTCAATCTCTAACGCGAGATTTTCCGTAATAATGAATGCCGTAACAATAAGACATTTTTTTATTGTTACGGTCGTAAATTATTCGGTCCCTGTTCCGTTATCCGTTCCGATTTTCGTCTTTGCCGTAACAATAAGAATTTCTTGTTGTTACGGTTTTGCCGTAATCGTATCATGTGCCTTTAGGAAAAAAAGGGCCCTCCCTTCAAGTTAAATTGTCGGTCCCTAAAACCAAATTAAATTCTACAGACCCGAGTCAATTATAATATAATCAAAAAATAAATAGTAAAATATGAAAATAAGCTTGTAGTTCAGATCGACGGTGACTTCGATACCGGCTCGGGACGGATCACATATTTTGTACTGCTCGTTGTAAAATCGAAAGTAGAAAAAATTCCAAGTTTCAACAGTTCAAAGCAGTACTTAGTAAGACTTTAGTTTAGAATGGTAAGGTTAAACAAATGCCCGTATAAAATAAGTTTTTGTTGTTGTGTTAGATAAATCTGAGAACATGGCTTTCTAGTTCATCTATTCAATCATGGTTAACAAATTAGTATAGACAAATACCAGTACAGTATATATACAGACTGACAGATGCTGTCAATATATCATTTAATCTGAATAATGCAATACAAATGTAAGTAGTTTAGCGGCATTATAGTAGATTTTATATTGATATGAAATCTCTTTCGTTGTCAACATTACTTTGCACCAGAGACCCTATATATAGGATCTTTGTTTGTTCTTGATAAAGATAGACATGGTTGCTTCCCCTTAGATTTACCAGGAACAAAATTAATATGACAATGTATGAGATACGCATTGCCTGAATGCGAGCGCAACTCAAATGCAGCAGAAGTATAAGTTGATCAGTTTTGTATTTCAAATACATTTGCATTCCTTTTGAGTTGAAAAAGGCTTCCCCTATACAACATGAATCAGCACAGATGGATCCTTTTATTTTTGCCCTCAAATGACTGAGTTCCGCGTCTCAATTGAGGTATAAATTCCTTTAAACTTCAGAAAATAAGATCTTAAGGACCTCATTCAGGAAAAGATGTGAACGCTTGATGCAAATGACAGTGATTGATAGACGATATTGAGATGTGGAGTAAGTGTACGCGACACAACAAACATAAACAAACAGCAATTCAAAAAATCACAACAGATAACAGCAAGCAGTCTTCAACATGACCATAGGTCACTGCTTACCGTCTTGCATTGGCCCAAGACTTATAATACAATACAAAAGTATCAAAACCAATCCCTAAATCATCAACGAAAGACCCAATTCTTGACATAAAACAGTTAACATAGAATGACAAGGACAAACAAAGGCTTTGGCAAAGTTTCCTGGCTTAGGACAGGCACATATAAAATGTGGCGAGGTTAAACTAGTTTTTTGGATCCAACCTTCCCCCTATTGATAAGCTTGCACAAAGCTACATATAAAACACACTGTAAAACTCAATTGACAAAAGTTCAATTCAACAAGAGAGAACCTAAGACAAAATACTGTACGAAAACAACAAGACAAGGAGGAACTCTCTTGAGAACACTCAAAGTTACTGACAACTAGCTGAGTTCTGCTTCTCAATTGAGGTATAAATTCCTTTAAACTTCAGAACATAAGATCTTAAGGACCTCATTCAGGAAAAGATGTGAACACTTGATGCAAATGACCGTTGTGATCTTTTCCTAACACACAAATGATGTGCGTTTTCATTTCATAAGTTCTGAGTCACTCGAATGAAATGTTTTGATTGATTATCGATTATTATTTTGAGCCGAAGACAAAATGTCTTAAATTTTAGTGTCTTCATCTTTTCTAACATAGTTTTTCATGAACGAATATACCGGTATATAAAGTTTAATTTTGAATAAAGTAGTCAAATAAGATCTGAAGTCATCATTGTTATTTTTATTTTGATCAGTTCATTTTCTAGAACGTTCAGTTTGGGATGAGGTGCATGGGGAATTGAGCATTTAAAAGAAAATGCCTAAAAAGGAGTAGAGCCACGAAGGCCCAAAATCGGCCCGGTATTTTCACTTTTTTTTCAACAACTATAACTTGTCAAAAATATAACTAAAATATGTTGTTAAGGTATGAACAAACTTTTCATATCTGTAAGATTTAGAAAAATATTTACACCACAGGTTTAGCATGTTTAGCCTTGAGACTTTAAACAGGCCATAAATTTGAATATTCCTCATTTTTCACACATTTTCACTGGTTTATCTGCATTTTTCGTCAAAATTAGTATTGGCCACATTCTTCGACCATCGTAATTTTTTGAAAATTAATTCATAATATCATAATACACATTTCTTATCACAAAATAATTTTGGTCGACAGGTGTGGCCCATTTCATATTCATCTATTTATACATGAAAATCACACAAAACTGTCAAAAATTGTTATTTTTCACAAAATAGTCTATTTTTTACCTCACTGCTCTCCTTATTGATAAATAATTGAAGGTCAAAATATTACAATTCATGAAATATAAAGACTAATGAACATCAATGCAGCAACTACAAGCAGATATATCAAAGTTGAATTTTTGGGCCATTTTGGGGGCTTCGTGGCTCTACTCCTTTTACTTAAAAAATGTAAAAACTCATTGTCATCAGAATATTTTTCTTCTTGGATAATTTTTGGAAGGCGACTAGCAAAATTGGTAATTATCTTCAAATTCACACTGGATCTGTATAAAATGTGAGAAACATATCTGGTATGTATCAATGCTAGTTTTCAGTGGTTGTCAAAACTTTCATCCCCAATTGGCATTGTGTCCTTGTATCCTCCATTTCATTGTCATTTCATGTTCATTGTATCCTTTTGGGAAAAAAGCAATACAACCCGTCTGATTTAACTATGGACTTTTGATTGTAGCGTTACGTGAAGTGTGCAAACACAACAATGAAAATTTATGTCATCATGAACAAAGCCAATCATTAACAAAAACACAAATCGTTACATTTGATGACATAAAAAATACATTGAATGAATGGGTCGTGTAAACATTAAATCTGATTGAATATTGATGAATAGTCTGGCTGACGTTGGTTTTTCTTATATTGACGATTTGCAGTTTTTGTTACTGATTAGCTTGTTCATGACGACGTAAATTTCCATTGTTGTGCCAATCGAAAGTCCATAGTTAAATTGGACGGATTGTAACTAACTAGTTTGAAAATACAAATACCAAAACGGGTATAAAATGGTTAATTTGGTTATGCTGTATCTCAATGTTCCAAGGAGTAACCTCTCATCAGCAGCTGTTGAATCAAAACATTAGAAGGTCAAGACCCAAAAGTATTGAACAACGAAAAGTACTCGAAACCCAAAAAGTTCTAAGAAGGAAGCCCGTTGAATTCCAGCACCGAGGATATCAACCATGTACAATACAAGGAAAAAACCTGGTGTTTTAAACACCAGTGAATTAAACAAACAGAAATTTTGACGACAAAATGGTATTAAATTTGATTTGAAAAGAAAAGAAATCTTGAATAGATAATGAAAAAATATTTTTTTTTTGTCTTCTAGATATCTCAATAAAAGAAAGATAGAGGAGAAAAATGGCAGATAATGCTGTCACTGGTCCTGAAGATATAGAATTGACAGAACAAAAGAAACCATTGATAACAGATGATCAAGGAGACAAACCTTCAACAAGTGCTGGGGGTAGTAAGCCACCTGAAAATGAACCGCTTATAGCTCCAGTAGAGGAACCATCAACTCGCACTGAGCAAACTAAAAAGGGATATCCTAGTTTGTTGAGAGGGTCAAAGAAGTGGATTTCTGATAACAAAGCTTTTGCTGGGTGCATTGCCTTGAATATTGCATTAATTATCTGTATATTAGGTGTCACCATTGGCTGGCTTGTATTTAATACAAACCATACAGTAGGACATGAAGAGGATGACCAATCATTTTGTTTGACCTGCAGCCATTTGAAACTGACCCCTGATGAGAAGACGAAATATTTTCCTGGGGCAAGTGATAAATGCTGCAGCGAAGATTTATCCTATGTGAAGAATGCTTTAGAAAAGGTATATTTAGTTAATACTATTTGTAAAATTTATAATACATAGTGCTTCAATGGTAAAAAAGAAAGAGATACATGTAGGAAGTAAGAATGCAGAAAACAAAATCACATATATTAACATTGAAATATTAGGACAAAAAAAAAAGTACAACCCGTCCTATTCAACTATGGACTTTCGATTGAAGCGTGCAAACACAACAATGAAAATGTACGTCGTCATGAACAAGCCAATCATTTACAAAAACCGCAAATCGTCACAGTAGGAAAAACCAACGTCAGCCAGACTATTCATCAATATCCAATCAGATTTTATGTTTGCACGACCCATTCATTCAATCAATGTATTTTTTATGTCATCAAATGTAACGGTTTGTGGTTTTTGTTAACGATTGGCTTTGTTCATGACGACGTAAATTTTCATTGTTGTGTTTGCACACTTCACTTTATGCTACAGTCGAAAGTACATAGTTAAATCGGACGGGTTGTATAACCGCTTTTATTGCTGTTTTCCATCCTTTAGTCACAGGATGTTTTTTAACATGGATCAAAGCTTGCGCTTTATTGTAATTTAACTGGGACTACTAGCTCAGTCTATTATTAGCTCACCTGGACCAAAGGTCCATGTGAGCTATTACCATCACTTGGCGTCCGTCGTCGTCGTCTGTCGTCGTCGTCGTTGTCGTCGTCTGTTAACAATTTTTCAAAAATCTTCTCCTCTGAAACTACTGAACAGAATTTAATGAAACTTGGTGTGAATGATCCTAAGGGTGTCCTGCACCAAACTTGTGTTTCAATTTTTGATCCGTCAAAAAAGATGGCCACCGTTACTAAAAATAGACCAGGGGGGTCAGACTACTGTTTTTGGCTTTGTAAATCAAAAAGTATAAGAGATAGATGAAATCTGTGCTTCAGCATCAAAAGCTCTACAAAAGTCTCCATTTGGTCAAAGTTGTCAGATGACCCCTTATAGGGGTTATGGCCCCTTAAAGGTGAAAAATAGCATTTTTTCATGTTTTTGGCCTACAGAATGAAAACTTTTGCAGATAGAGATTAGCTGTTGCTTGCTTAAATGTTCAGCTCATTTAACTCTACAAAAGTCTCCATAGGGTCGAAGTTGTCAGATGACCTCTTATAGGGGTTACGGCCCCTTAAAGGTGAAAAATAGCCATTTTTTATATTTTTGGCCTACAGTATGAAAACTATTGCAGATAGAGATTAGCTGTTGCTTGCTTAAATGTTCAGCTCATTTAGCTCTACAAAATTCTCCATAGGGTCAAAGTTGTCAGATGATCCCTTATAGGGGTTACGACCCCTGAAAAATAGCGTTTTTTCATGTTTTTGGCCTACAGAATGAAAACTATTGCAGATAGAGATTAGCTGTTGCTTGCTTAAATGTTCAGCTCATTTAGCTCTATAAAAGTCTCCATAGGGTCGAAGTTGTCAGATGACTCCTTATAGGGGTTATGGCCCCTTATAGGTGAAAAATGGTGTTTTTGGCCTATAGAATGAAAACTATTGCAGGTAGAGAAAAGCTGTTGCTTGCTTCAATGTTCAGCTCATTTAGCTCTACAAAAGTATAGGGTCAACATCAAGACCAGGTGAGCGATTCAGGCTCCTGGGAGCCTCTTGTTGTGAAGACTTTGTTGATCACATTATTTTTAAGTACAAATCAAAGAACTTCACATGCTTCATGATCTTTAGATTCAATTACCCGGTATGAAATAATTATAATGTTTTGAATTCTATATATAACACATCCTATTTCAAATGAATGACATGATATTACAATGTAAAGGTAACAGAACGCTAAATTAGAAATCACTGCCTTGAGTCAAAACCTTCTTGATACAACAAGCACACAAGAAATTGTGTTTTGTGCAAAAATAAATATTTTCACCAAAAATTTTTCAGCAACTACAGGTACATTAGATCTCAGCTTTTTGTCCCCCGTCGGAGGGACCTAGTAATGGTCTCTGTTGACAATCTTATTGTCCAAAGATTACAATGGAAGACAAATATATATGCACAGTTTAATTTTCCTGCTTGCAATGTCGACGCTAAAAATAAAACTGCTGCAAAAATTTCCTGGCTGACAGTATGCAGCATCATACCTGTGGTATTGTCAAAAGATCACATATAATTGGATTCAATTTCAGATCTGTCACTTATACCTACTTCAAAACAAGATTTTATATCACAAACCGAAAGTAAGATATAATTATGTATAATCACGTGACAACGCACCAACACAAGCCAATTCAAAGCGAGATCTCACGAGATCTTCATTAATCAAAATGGCTTCATGCTTTTCACAAGCCTTTGTGTAATCGATTAATAAAATCCATCGTCATCGGAAGCTTTGACGCTTAATTTGTTTTTATTTATTGGACTTTGCTTTACGGGAATATTATTCTTGCATTTTATCTGATTTTTATCATGTCAGATTCAGAGGATGGTGCCGTAAAGTCCGCCGACTATGTCAGGTCGGATAACGGCAATAACACCCCCGGCAAAGCCGAGGGGTTAATTTCACAGTCGGCCGATAGGTCAGACAGAGTTAAAACTTCTTCTTCTAGAAAGAAGGTCACCAAGAAGTCTAAGAATAAGAGACACAGGCGTAGGAGTCGTAGCTCAAGTCCATCGAGCGAGTCTGAGTCTTCTGACTCGAAGGAAGACTCCTCTTCAGAGTCGGGAGTAAGTTCCTTTCATGCACTGATGAAATTTCTAATTTTGCCTGTTCATTTTGACTTTATGTTCCATCATTCTGTAAATAAAAAAATTTTTGTGCCCTTCTTTTTTCGTGGTAGGATGACTAAATTTTAGTTTGTACAGTTATAAATTTGGTATGTTGTAATGTTATTGTCCATAGATTACAATGGAAGACAAATATATTTGCGGCGTTTATTTTCACACTAGCAATGTCAATGTGAAAATCGGGAATGTAGAACTGTCTAAAAAATTATGGTTTTCAGTATATGTAGGCTCAGCATGTAAACTTTTACACACTGCATGACATTGAGTGAAATTTTATATTTTTGAATGTAAATTTTTTTTTTTATTAATATCATATGATGAAAATATAGCTTCTTACATTGTTTTAAGTGAATTATCAGATTTCTCAATCAAGATAGTTAAATGATGGAATTTTAAGCTCAAGACTCTGTCAAGAGCTTTGAATTCTGTCTTATTTAACTATCGAGATTGAGAAATCGGATAATCCACGAGAAATGATGTAAGACCGCTGCTCTCTAATTTTCCGGAAAGCCAAATAGAAAGGAGATACATTTTGGGTAAAGTTTAAGTTCTCCTAACCTTTGATTTGGTCAATATATTATTACGCTTTACCAAGAGTATCAAATTGATAAAAGTACATGTAATCTAAACATTTAGGTTTTTTATTTTCATAAACATAATTTATAATAACATTTGTGTAAGAAAATATCAAAAGTAAACTTAAGTATATAGTGACTGTTTAATAAAACTATATATAGTGGCAAATTTTTTTTCTTGCAGTTTTCAGTTGGAATGGACCAATCAATTAATGAGAACTTAAAATTCTCTAGAGAGAAGAGATATTTTTTCACAATTGGCTGGGAAGTAGTTAAATCGGATAAAAATTAGAGAAATATGTATAATTATGTACATGTATTGCAACTTTTGAATTTGATTTTATTTTTCAGCAAGTAAATGAGACACTGAATGACAAATTTAGAGAAAGTAAGTACATGAAAAATTATTATTTATGGAGATCCATAAGCATGATAAGTATGGATTCATATAACAATAATTTTAGGAAATCATTGCACTTATCAGGAACAAAACAAAAATCAAAGGAAAAGAACAAATTTTGATTGAGTTTTATTGCTGTTCTTCATGTAAATATTAAGATTTCAGAAATTCAGTTGTTTCAATATTGATTTTATATTATGAAAAATGCAAAAACCAAAACAATTAACAGCAAGCATTTCAAACAATTGACATTTAAAATTCATAAAATGATGAAACATTTTATGTTGAACATTATTAACTGTGTATAGTGCATTTCTGTTGCTTCATGTCTTTATAAAAAAACGCATTTCAGAAAACACCAGTATTTTCTGAAAATGTCTTCAATATTAATGTATATTATTAAATTTAATCCTATTGAATACTATTTTATTTAAATGTATACTATTAAATATAATCGAATTGTATACTATTAAATATAATCTAAAGGTATACTATTGAATATAATCTTAATGCATTCTTTTAAATTTTGCGAAAGTTAGCTTTGTGCTCAATTTCTCTTATGAAAAGTTTTGTTCTTATAATCCTGCATTTTGAATTTCAGAGCCTCTTTTTCAAATGTGTTTGAACTCCTCCACAGCTGAACATCCCAGAAACCTAATTCAGATGAAAAACATCAAGAGCACGGAAGATAAAAGTAAATAAAATCTGATTAAAATCAGATCTATTTTAGATCTGAAAAGGTCCCATTCTATTTTCTTTACTGATGACATTTTTTTGAAACTCTGGATTATCATTTATCATAATAAGTAATGCTTTCATTTGTCAATTCAAAAGGTCACCAAAACAGAAAGTAGAATAGGATGTTTTCAGATCTACCATGCAGTGACAGTAAGGAACAATTGATAGATTTGATTTTTATCTAGATTGGAGTAAGTATTAATTTTGAGATAAAAGAATATAAACAAGGGGTGCTGCTTAATTGTTTGAAGACATCAATATGGCTGACAAAAACAGCAATTTTAAAGACTGGCAAGGAAAAAAGTGTTAGTTTCGGTATATGAAAGCAGGATGATTATCAATGCAACCACTTAATATATTTAAAAAAAATTGTTATGCATATACTAGAATTAATAATAGTTGGCCATCTATGTATAATCACTTGAATAAGGACACATTTGCTTGTCTGACTTCTGAATTTGATATTTATTTCAGTACTACCACACTTGCAGCTGATAATTTGGGATGAAACCAATCCTATTAAAATGAACATAGACTACTTTCCGACATCACCAAATACTAAAACCAGAGGAAGTTTCAAAGTGAAGAGAGCTGGTTACTATAAAATATACAGCAATTTAGTCTTCAACCTGCCTGCTGATAATACAACTGTTTCGCCAAGTGAAAGCGTCATACGCCATCTCGTTTTGAAGTACCGATCCAATTACGAAATAGGAGAAAAGTTGATGGAGGGTTATTCAACACTGTGTGACACAGTGAAAGGCACCATGTTCAACTCATATGTTTCGGGGGAATTTTTTCTGGAGACAACTGATTTTGTGAAAGTTTTTGTCAACAATCCCAGAAATTTGGCCTATAATGATCCTAACACAGCACAAACTAATCAATGTGGATCAAGTTTTTCTTTCTTTGGCATGTATCTCATATAACTGGAGATTTTTTGGATTTTTTTCCTTACCCCAAAGCAATTTGAGGCTTTTAACATGTAATCACGTGCATGTTATAGATATATGAGGGTGGGTAGGACCTTTTATGGGACAAGGGGAGAGGCTTAGTTATTCACTGGGAATTCAGGATTTTACTCATAAAACTGCTGAATTTTGGGATTTTTACGTTTTTCGGCTTCATATATTTACCGGGAGCGCATGATTTTGTGTTTATTTTTGTTCCCTCCTACCCACCCCCATATATTGTACACATTTCTGTAATGTCCATTTCCATGGATAGACAGATTTGAGCAGGTTAGAATTTTTAAGTATGGATTTTAGTATGAGAAATGCATTGCCTTTTCAACAGCTCATAAAGATATTGAAATACATGAGGTTTTAATTGTTAGATTATGTATTTGAGACTATAGATATTAGGTGAATTCATTTGGAAATTTCTTATGAGAGACTCCAGTATAATTCCCGGTAGATGAAACAAATTATTTTGTCCATTCTAGACATCTTATCATAAGGAGCTTTACTTTGCTTAAATGCATTGAAATTTGTGTAAAAAGGGAAAAAATGTAATTAAAAAAAATCAAAATGCAAATAACATTAAAAAAATATTGAAAATATCATATGTGTGTAGAGGATTTTATTTTACCTATTACATGTATTAAATTTTATAGATTTGAAACCATAATGTTTTACAAAAGAAAAGATGTGATTGTTTTGTTAAAGATTGTTACATGTTTTTTTAGTCATACTTTGTGTTTGATTGCACTATTGTCAGCATGTTAGCAAAACTTATCTTTCTTAGGTTTTGATGTCTTTTTCATTGATTTCTAACAATTTTGTTAGTTTTGAAAATGTTGATAGAACAATTTGCAAGAGTGATTTTATAACAATTTTATGAGTGCCTTTGAATGTATTTTTGTGTGTTGTATATTAGTGTGTGGTGTCAAATAGATATGTTGATATGTTTAATTTGGTGTAAACATTTCTTAAAAGCATTTTTACAACAACTTGAATAGTTATATTATTGTATTTATTAGAGACTGCATAAAAGTAGAAAAAAAGAAAAAAAGTATTAAAAAGATAAACAAAAACTCTTTAACAAAAAAAAAAAATAGATAGTTATGTTATGTAGAACAAAACTGGACATTTTGCAATATTTGTTGTTGAAATAGGTTAGGTACTTTTTTTGTTAGTGACTTGTGGAACATTGGATGTATAACATCAGTAGTAGTTCACTTAATTTCTATGTTGTTTTTTATTTCATTTACCCATTAGCATTACTTATTAAATTGGCAAAGTGTATTTTTATTATGATAGGTTGCAATAGTATATGTGCCATGAAGATTTAACAGCTTTTAGAATTGTATATAGTTTATTTGACATTTAAAGTAGAAAATGTAGATAAAAAAAAATGGAATAATTGGTGAAAAACATGTTTGGAAAAAACAGCTGAATTATAATAATGTCTTTTATTTCTTAAGGATTTGTTTGTTATTGTTTACTGACTGACTATGGAGTTTATCCATGTGACTATACCAAGATAAGGGTCTGCAGCGATGCTGTTATTGTTTAATTGTGTGGCATCTATTTATACAGATCACATAAGAAATGTAAAATCCAACATTCAATACTCATACTGTTGTCAATCTTTGCAAACCAAGGTTTCAATCCATTAACACTTATTGTGGAATCATGACAACTATGGTGGATCCTAAGCCTTGTATAGTAATCAAAGTACTGAAAGTACTGGTAGCCAGGATAATTTCAAATTTAAAAGATTGTTCTTGTTTCAGCTAAACGTACATTAGTAATTGGATATTGAAAAAAAGGAACTTTATTGATATATGATGAGGTGACACTACCATCATTTAGCCTTTAATTGGCCAGTTACTGAAAGGCTATAATACCAATAGCCATGGCTATTTGCTACAGCAATTACCCTGGCTAAAAATGACTGTTGTAATGGCCTATGAATTTACCAAAGCTATACATGCTTAGAATGATGCCTGGTGTAACAGTAAAAAATTTTTGTGTATATCTGACATTTTTTGGTATGTGATCTTGCCAATCATATTTTAAACATGAGGTCTAAAAAAAGTATCACTTTATTATAGCAGTGTACTTTGCTGCACTTTTAATTTTTTTCATCCCATTAGAATATTTGGTCATATATAAAAACTTGAATTCATAGTTTGGCAAATGTGTTTCAAAAAAATGCTCGAAAAATGTGCTTCATTTTTTGTTAGAGATGTTACTGTTAGCAGTTTTATTTTTTTTATTTATGAATATCTTTTATATATTTGTTATAAGGGCTGTTTCAGAAAATGCTATTAAATGCTCCCCTGTCGGAACATGAAGGGGGAACATGGAAATGCTGGGCCTTGTTGTATGCTAATGTTTTTACATCGGTCATCTCAAACTTGTTAGCACTCTCGCAGATCCGTAGACGTATATTGGCTATAGTGGGGCAGGTATGGTTGCAAATCACATCTACAATGATTAATGAATTTTCTTGAAATTTATACAAAATGTACACATAAAATACCTAGGTTGACAAGTTTTGTTGGAGTTATGCCCCTTTGAACTTAAGCAGCAATGGAGAAATCTGAAGCTGCTTTTAATTTTTTTTTTCGTCTCTCACACGGAGGTCATGTTTTTCCATGCAGTAAAAATGCAGTACTTGACCTATACCACCTGTGAAAACAAAACAAGGAGAGTGCAAAGTATTTTGTGGAACAGCTCTCAGTTTGTAATAAATATGATGTAAACATTTGTTTTGAATTGTTGGAGTTTGTTTGTTTAGATTTAGTAAGTATGCCTGAACTATAAGCAGGGTTTTAAAGCTTTTTAAAAAATCTGATAGTTGTTTTTATGTCCACTGTGTATATTGTATGGTTATGTTTGATTTTGTATATGAATTTTTTACCTTGAAACTAATATTTTTAAAAGTATTTTTCATCATTTATTTCATATTGTTTGTCGTCCTCTTTTTTAAGGATGATCACTCCTGAACTTTTTCATAACAAATATTTTATGATTTCTGAGGTAATTTATTAATAATTGTCCACTTTATCACTTTATGTGCTTGTTCTCAAGACATGTTATCACAAAATTTGGCTGAAAACCAGACTCCTTTTGATTTTACATTACCTTAACATTGTAGCATATTTAGTCTTAAAAAACCAAGAATTTCAGGAAATTTTATACAGTTTTATACAGTTTATTTAATTAGAAAATGTCATAAAAAGATGGGGTTAGTATGCGGAAAGATTCTTCAGTAATTAAAGTATAAGTCGATAGGAGTTCCAAAATCATTTTGAAAAATGAAAAGTGGCCATATTTAAAGAATTTCTATTTACATAATATTTCAATTTGTCATATCATTATAGAAATGTATTTATTGTAATTACAAATTATTCTATAGTCCTTATATATAGCTCATATTGACTAAATCCAACTTTTAAGCAATTTAAAAGATAAATGAAGGTTCCTTCTTGTAGAATTTATTAATAAATTCTTCAAACTAAGAGGCAGTTGAGCATAAGAGTATGAAAATTTTAAAAAGTTTTAATCTTAAACATGATATATAATCTGTTAATTCAGTGCTTTTATTTATTTTGTTAGTAAATTTCAATAGTCTTCTTGCAGGCTCATACCTTACTGGCCTCGTGAGATCTGAGCCAATCAAAATTGTCGCCCTCTCAAAATAAATGCCGGGGTCGTCAGGCTTTAATGTGGAAAACCTGACTGCAAACCATAGTGTGTCAACGTGTGTGAAGAGTGCCATGCTTCATGTACGTAAAAGACCCCTTTGTCAATAACTATTTCAGTCAATCAATCCTATCCAGGGGCAGAATCAGAAAAAAATTTAAGGGGGGGGGGGGAAATGGTGGTTTCAGGCCCATTTTTGCCCAAATTTAGATTTTTTTCATTGTAGCCTCATATAATTGTTTTTCTTGAATACTTAGGTAATCCTGTTGCAATTATCAATGTATGTTATTTAGGTTCATGTATACTTAGGCCAATGTAAAAAATATAATAGATTCTCATCCTCTCTCACCCCAATTTTAATTATTTTTTTTTAAGATTTTTTAGACAAATTATATAATTTTTGGTCATTTTCCTTTAAAAAGGCAGAACATTTTATCAAAATAGATAAGAAATAAAATATAAAATTCACCTGCCTTCTCTTTATTTGAAAGAAATTAGGATGAGAGAGCTAAGAATTATTTTATTATGGCCTTAATATATTTCTCTATTTAGACAATCTTTCATACATATATTTAAACTAGTATTTATTATCATCCTTTTAACATGTATATATGATATGAGTTTTTTAGTGTTTTTTTTTTTAAATTAAGAAGTTAAAAGAATCAAAATCCGCAGCTGTAATATCTAGTCAATTTCAGAATGACATGTTTTAAAGTGAATCTGGTTTAAACAATAATTTCAGGCTTATTCTTGTACTATTTTTAAAGATCAACATTTACATTTTTGTTTTTTATGATTTTGCAATTGATATTCAAAAATAATTTTGCCACAGATAAGATGATAATTATTTCTTTTTGTAAAAAATCTTTTATATAAAAATTATTGTATTCAACATTTTGTATTTTATTTATTTTATTATACAATATTGGTGTATAGTAGAAGAATATAGAAAATATTAGTATTTGGATCCTTGTTCCCAAAAGTACTTTTTGTCAGAAAAAATATTGTTTTTTTTTTCATGTAATTTAAAATGAAACAATTTGTGAATTTATCTGGCTTTATATTAGTTTTAGTATTAGTTTTAGTATTATACATGTACAACATCTGTGTATATAAACATTTCTATTCGAAAACTTGTTATTTGGCTAATTTTAATGTTAATTCAGGATAAACATTAAAGACCCTTCATTACTCTTTTACTATGAAAATGTGTTCTGTAAACATGGAAATTTTCGTGTAGGGGTTATTATACCCCCGCTTCGAAGAAGAGGGGGGTATACTGTTTTACCCTTGTCCGTCTGTTCGTCCGTTCGTCCGTTCGTCCGTTCGTCCGTCCGTCCGTAACAAAACTTCTGTCGCAGTTTTCTAAGCAACTACATGAGATAGAGATCTGATATTTTGTATACAGCTTCATTCTATAGTACCATATGGTGTATACCGATTTTATGCTCCTAGGTAGTCTACTTCCTGTTTACCGAATACTAAGGTTTTTATACATAATGGACATAAATGCAAAATTTCCGTCACAGTTTCCCAAGCAACTACATGAGATACAGGTCTGATATTTTGTATACAGCTTTATCCTATAGTACCATATGGTGTATACCAATTTTATGCTTCTAGGTAGTCTACTTCCTGTTTACCGAATACTTAGGTTTTTACACATAATGGACATAAATGCAAAATTTCCGTCACAGTTTCCAAAGCAACTACATGAGATAGGGGTCTGATATTTTGTATACAGCTTTATCCTATAGTACCATATGGTGTATACCAATTTTATGCTTTTAGGTAGTCTACTTCCTGTTTACCGAATACTTAGGTTTTTACACATAATGGACATAAATGCCAAATTTCCGTCACAGTTTCCCAAGCAACTACATGAGATACAGGTCTGATATTTTGTATACAGCTTTATCCTATAGTACCATATGGTGTATACCGATTTTTTGCTTCTAGGTAGTAGACTTCCTGTTTACCGAATACTTAGGTTTTTACACATAATGGACATAAATGCAAAATTTCCGTCACAGTTTCCAAAGCAACTACATGAGATAGGGGTCTGATATTTTGTATACAGCTTTATTTTATAGTTCCATATGGTGTATAGCGATTTTATATTATTAGTTCAACTACTTCCTGTTTACCGAGTATTTAAACTTGTATGCGTGGCTTAGTTCGGGGAGCGGGGGTATCACTAGTGAGCATTAGCTCACAGATTTACTTGTTTTCACTTTATTGCATTCATAAACTTTCCACCAAGTATTCCAACATGAATGATTTATTCTTTCAGTAATGAATATGAAAAGTCAGAAAATAGCAAAGGATGAGTGGCAATAAGATCCGTTTTTGGCCCAAGATTTACCAAGAAATTAAAACTGAGCAAAAAGATGCTTTAGATTGCTGAAACATTAATAAATTATTAGGCTTAAAGAAAATGATAAGCTTGTGCTATATCAGTTAACCTGTCATGCCAATCAGTTAACTCAAAAAGCCATATATTAAAGAAATTGTCCTAATTTCATTGATTTTTGCTAATTTTTATGCACTTTTTGGTCTGAAAGCAGGTGGGCGCATTAAAACAACAACTTCATATGTTGTAAAAATTTGTAAAATGATGAAATCCATCATTTCTGAAACTTTGGAGTTGTTGTTTTCATGCACCTAATTTTTTCTTAAGGAAAATATGCACTGAAACCATTCAAAATTGCAGATTTTCTGTATTTTGCCAAGTAATATCACTAAATATGATGTCATAATTATGTCACAATGAACGAAATTTGTCTTATTTGATGTGATTTCTTTGAAACCACATATCAGCTGTTATTTCTAATAAATATCATAACATTTGAACCAACTACATTTTCTAGGGCCAATTATGGGTCTTAATGCCACTCATCCTTTATCCCCTACGCGAAAAGATCACCCAGAGAAAATTTCCAAATTTACATAACTGTAAATGTGGAAATTTTCGCGTTGGGGTTATTTTCCCTTAATTTGTGATAAAAAATATCCACAAAAATATCCTCCAAGCGAATGATTTATTCTAAGTATAGAATGAGAATTGCTAGAAATACACGAAATCTACCCTCACGCGAATGGTTAACTTAACTAAATTTCCAAATTTACAGTATGTAGAAAACATTTATAAATTGATAAGACTTTCATATATGTTTACTGTATACATATGTAACACAACTTACCTTCTTAGTTTGTACCTATTTGAATCATGTATTTTGAAATTTATATTAATAATTCATATATTTACTTAAAAGGGGAGGTAAAGGTTGGTTGTTTGACCCTGAAAACACATGAATTTTGAACTTGGATGAAAATGTTGCTCAAGAAATAAAAGCTTTAAAAACTTCTTTATAATCATCAAGTTGAAACAATAGAGCATTTAAATATACAGTATATGCATAAGGGATTAAAGCTGCACAAAAGGTAATTATGTATTCTTATTACAAAGCGGGCCACTATTCCAATTAGCCCTGTATCAACTCCTCCATATGTATAAGAGATCATTTTAATCCGGGTTTGACCAAGATGAGAATGTTTAAACTATCAAATTCTAATCTATATCTGGTTTAAATTAGCATAATGTGAACAGGGTATGTAACTTTACCTCCCTCTCTTAATCATTGTTTTACAAAATTGGTATTGTACTCTTATTTTAAATTTGATAGTATATTTATTATATATTAGCATTTTATACAATTCATAACTAAGTACAAAGTATTCTAAAAATTAGAACATGGGAAAATGTGTATAAAAAGTATGAATTTTGTGTACTTCATTGTTTTGAAAATTTGGTATTTTATTCCTAATTTCTGGTTAAGTATATTTATTTTTTATAAGTATCTGAAACAAATCATAACTAAAATAAAAACTGAAAATCATTTGTATACCAATGGTTTTTTTTTTCAGATACTTGTAACTTAGGCCACTTCAAATCAATCCCAAGTTTGTTGGAATCTCCGCACCCTAAATTTTGTCAGCAAGAAAACAAAATATGTAAAAAATAAAAATCCCTGTATCTGCGTCCACAAATGCAATAACATTTTTAAGCATTTCATGCTTTGAAAGTATATTCATGTTTATATTTAACAGTTTTCATGTTGTTAGACTACATCTTGTCAGTCATTTCAGTCATTAAACATTAAAACATGTTTGGCAAATGTAGATAGTATTATGCATGATATAATAGATATAAATTTTTCTCTAAAATAAGGCCTAAACTTATTTAGTGCTTGCTTGATTAAGTAGATTTTGATTTGTTTTTATTGAAAAAAAAGTTGCTGCTCCCAAGGAAATACAAATATGTATTTTAATTCCTTGTCGACCCCTAGGTAAAAATCCTCTACACTATGAAATTGACTATTCTGGGGGGAAAAACTAGAAATAAAATTTTTGCTTTTTTGCTACCAGTTTTTGCCAAAAATGAATTGTAGTTGATTTGGTGTGCCTTTATTTAAAAGTTGATCATTCGTACAATTTATACTGCTTTATATATCCTATTTCCATATTTTCTTTTATGTACAATAAAAATCTTCCACTATTAAGTTCGTGGTGTCATTTTTGTCTCACCTGCTATAGTCCTACATGTAGGTTGATGAAAATTGGTATGCACAGCCCCAGTAGTAGCTTAGCACAGTTGCATTCCCATTGTCTTTTAACTTGACCTTGATTTTCCGGTTGAGTGACTTTGACAATTTTCAATACATATAAAAACAATGATAAGGTTTACAAGCTCTATATCTCAAGAACTATAGGTCCTAGTTTGATTGAACTTGGTATGCATATGCCCCAGTAGTAGCATACCACAGTTGCATCCCCATCTTTTGACCTTGATTTTCCGGTACAGTGACTTTGACAATTTTTAATACAAATACCAGGGTAATAGCAGTGTTAAGGTTTTATGAGCACCTCCATATCTCAAGTAAAAATTGTCCTAGGTTGATGAAACTTGGTATGCATATACCCTAGTAATAGCTTAACACAGCTGCATCCCCATCTTTTGACCTTGACTTAATTTTTTGGTTGAGTGACTTAGATAATTTTATTGCATATATATGCATTAGCATTGTTCAAGTTCTATAAACACCTTTTGATCCCAGAAACTGAAAATCCTTATAAATCCAAAATTTAGTGGAAGTAAGAAAGATTTATTGTTTCTGTAGGTTCTGGCAAGCAAGACATACTTTAGTGTGAACTCTTGTTAAAAAATCTTCTGCTCTTAAACTTCTTTAGAAAATTGAATTAAACTTGATATGATTGATCCTGAGGGTGACCAGCACAAAAGTTGTGTTTTGATTGGTCAGTAGACATGGCTGCTTTTGCTAAAAATAAACCGGGGGTCAGACTACTCTTTTTGTCCCGTAAAAAACAAGTGTAAGAGATAAACAAGAGGCTCCCAGGAGCCTGAATCGCTCACCTGGTCTTGATGTTGACCCTATACTTTTGTAGAGCTAAATGAGCTGAACATTTAAGCAAGCAACAGCTTTTCTCTACCTGCAATAGTTTTCATTTTATAGGCCAAAAACACCATTTTTCACCTATAAGGGGCCATAACCCCTATAAGGGGTCATCTAACAACTTCGACCCTATGGAGAATTTTGTAGAGCTAAATGAGCTGAACATTTAAGCAAGCAACAGCTAGTCTCTATGTGCAATAGTTTTCAGTCTGTAGGCCAAAAACATGAAAAATCGCTATTTTTCAAGGGCCGTAACCCCTATAAGGGATCTTCTGACAACTTCGATCCTATGGAGAATTTTGTAGAGCTAAATGAGCTGAACATTTAAGCAAGCAACAGCTAATCTTTATCTGCAATAGTTTTCATTCTGTAGGACAAAAACATGAAAAAAGCTATTTTTCATGGGCCGTAACCCCTATAAGGGGTCATCTGACAACTTGGACCCTATGGAGAATTTTGTAGAGCTAAATGAGCTGAACATTTAAGCAAGCAACAGCTAATCTCTATGTGCAATAGTTTCCATTCTGTAGGACAAAAACATGAAAAAAACGCTATTTTTCAAGGGCCGTAACCCCTATAAGGGATCACCTGACAACTTCGACCCTATGGAGACTTTCGTAGAGCTAAATGAGCTAAACATTTAAGCAAGCAACAGCTAATCTCTATCTGCAATAGTTTTCATTCTGTAGGCCAAAAACATGAAAAATGGCTATTTTTCACCTGTAAGGGGCCATAACCCCTATAAGGGGTCATCTGACAACTTCGACCCTATGGAGACTTTCATAGAGCTAAATGAGCTAAACATTTAAGCAAGCAACAGCTAATCTCTATCTGCAATAGTTTTCATTCTGTAGGCCAAAAACATGAAAAAATGCTATTTTTCACCTTTAAGGGGCCGTAACCCCTATAAGGGGTCATCTGACAACTTTGACCAAATGGAGACTTTTGTAGAGCTTTTGATGCTGAATCAGTAGCGTGGCCTCAGATTTCCTTTATCTCTTATACTTTTTGATTTATAAGCCAAAAACAGTAGTCTGACCCCCCTAGTCTATTTTTAGTAACGGCGGCCATGTTTTTTGACAGATCAAAAATCGAAACACAAGTTTGGTACAGGACACCCTAAGGATCAATCATACCAAGTTTCATTCAATTCTGTTCAGTAGTTTCAGAGGAGAAGATTTTTGAAAAATTGTTAACGGACGACGATGACGACGACGACGACGGACGCCAAGTGATGGCAATAGCTCACATGGACCTTTGGTCCAGGTGAGCTAAAAAATCTAATGCAAGCTTTCCTCTTCAACTTCAAAAGTGCAGATGTTTCCTAACAAGGACTATGGCCCTTTGCTTTTAAATAAACTGTTTTTTGCTTATCTGGACTAAAGGTCCATATTTGAGTTATTGCCATCACTTGGCGTCTGTTGTCTTTTGCCGGCATCTGTTGTCTGTAAACAATTTTAAAAATCTTTTCCTCTTAAACTACTGAACAGAAATGACACTTGGTATGGTTGATCATTAGGATGTCCTGCACAAAAGTTGTGTTTCAATTTTTGATCCGTCAAAAAACATGGCTGCCATTGCTAAATATAGACCAAGGGAATCAGACTAGTTTTTTGGCTTGTAAATCAAAAAGTAAAGGAGATAGAGAAAATCTAATGCAACCTCCCTTCTTCAGCATGAAAGGCTCTTCATTAGAGTCCATTGGGTGGGAGTTGTCAGTTGACTTCTTTTAGGGGGTTATGGCCCTTTAAGAGTCAAAAATTGTTTTTCATGTTGTTGGTATAGAATTAGAAGCTTTTTCAGATAGACATGATAGAGAAAAAAACTGTTGTTTGTTTAAACCTTTAGCTGATTGAGCTCTACTAAAGTCTTTATTTGATCGAAGTTGTCAAATGACACCATGTAGATGTTATGACCCTTATAAAGTTAAAATAGCGTGTTTTATTCATGTTGTTTGGCCTATAGAATGAAAACACCTTTTTCCAGATAGAAAAACTATTGCTTGCTTCAGCCTTTAGCTCATTTAACTCTACAATAGTCTCCATTGGGTCGTTGTTAGATGACCCCTTATACGGGTTATTGCCTTTTAGCTCAAAAACCATTTTTTAAATGATTTTGTCCTATAGAATAAAAAAACTAATGCAGATAGAAAAAAGATGCATTTTACTTGCTTTGTACCTTCAGCCATTTAAGTCCCCCATAGGTGATGCCATAATAGAAGACATACTTATGGCTTAAGGACCAGGTTAGTAATTCAGGCTGCCTCTTGTTTCTGTTATGGTTTTATGAGCATTTCCATATCTCAAGAGTATAAGTCCTAGGTTGAAACTTGGTATGCATATGCCCCAGTAGTGACTTAGCACAGCTGCACATCTATCTTTTGACATTGACATTGAGTTTACGGTTGATTGACTTTGACAGTTTTCAATCAAATAATAGCAATTTAAAAGTTTTATGAGCACCTCCATTACTCAAAAAGTTGAAGATATAGGTTGATGCAACTTGGTATGCATTTGCCCCAGTAGTAGCAAAGCACAGTTGTACCCCTACCTTTTGATATTGACCTTGATACTTAAACATTTTCAATATATATAATAGCATTGTTAAGGTTTTATGAGCATATCCATATCTCAAGACGCATTAGTCTTAGGTTGCTGAAACTTGGTATTTATCAATGTAATTTTGCTCTTTAGAATAAAAAGTTTCATCCTGTTTTTGTTCTTTGTCTTATAAATAAAAGCAACAACAAAACTGTTTAACTGCGGTTATTAATTTTATATACCCAACAAAATGATATGAAAACTATTGCAGCACAGAAAAAAACTGTTGTTGTTTGCTTAAATGTTCAGTCCAAGAAGCTCTGCAAAATTCATCAGTCAGACCATTTGACCTTTCTGAAGATTTATGTCCATTAAAAGGTTAATTCGTGTTGACTTTTCCTGATAGAACGGAAACTATTGCAGAGACAAAAGCTGTTGTCGGCAAAAATGTTGTGCTTAATAATCTCTACAAAAGACTTATATGAGCTGAAATTTAAGAAGTTGTGCCTCTTATGAGGTATAAATTACGTTGTTAGTAAATACTTGCCAAGTACTAATAATTAGAATTTTCTTCCATGTTTTAAAACACAAAACATGTTTTAAGAAGCATTATTATTAATATTCACACCGAACCTGTAACTCAGTTTGAAGTGCATATCCGGACAAAAAAAAAATAAATACCAGCATTATGCATTTTTTTTCTTGGGAACTTGCCGTAGAGCTCTCCGCCTAGCTGTGCACGCTATGGTTGAAGCAGAGGTATCAGTGGGTCATCCGATTGTCATAAGTCCTAAAGGACAAAGACAAAACCAGTTAACACCTTCGAGAACGGGAAAAAAAACACACACACAAAAAAAAAGACAACATGCAAAGCACGGAAACACATAAACTTCTGAGCCTCAATTAACAACGCGAACTCCAGTCGTGACGAGAGTGATTTCAGGGTGCTCTTGAAAAGTAAGTAGTTACTGCTTGTTATAGCACATTCGTTGCGTTGCCAACAGTCAATTCAGTGAGTCAAACCCGGTAAAGGAAGACAATAAAACAAAACCATATGACAAACCATCATCAACACTCATCTGAGAGATTTGTCTATACTCTCATGATGGTCATTCTGTCTTCCGTAAAAATTTTTGAGTGAAGACAGCAAACATCGAGTAAAATAACCCAATTTTTGTGTCAGACGTAACGCTCTGCTAAACTCTGCTAAGGAAATCGATGTAAGTCCGGTGTTATATTGCCATTTTTTCCACATGCCAGTCCCCCGGAAAATCTGGATCGATCTAGTTTATCCCCCCGGGAGAAAAACTGGATCATTGCCATTTTCCCCCATAGGAAAATGACAATACGTATACAAATTGTAGATTTCCCCGATGCCAGTTTTTCCCCCTTGGATGTTTGGCATGTATCTTACTTAGCTTTTTAGTGGATACATGCTTACCAGTCTGTGATTTTTTTCATGGAAAATGTAGCTGTAATATGATTTATATGCTTTTTCTTATGAAAATGAAATATTTAAAGTTAGAATCTTATACATATTTTTTATTTATATTCAGCTCTTACACTTTTGAAGTAATCTGTATGATAAGAATTATTTGAAAGAAGCAAAAAGGCACCAATGGGTCAAGTCCGAAAGGGCAACGACGAAACCGGTAAAACACGAACAAAAGTCGTGACAAGAGTGAACTCGGGTGCCCCGGAAGAGTAAGCGATTCCTGCCTGCTATAGCACACTCGTCGTGTTGCTTTTTTCCAATTCAGTGTGTCAATTCCGGTAAAGGAAGACAATATAAATTTCTACGACAAACCAACATCTGCACTCAGTTGAAGTACGGATTCAGTATTCAAAGCATTGGCATCTTTAAAAAACCCATAATTTCATCTTTAAGATACTAAGTCGTTCATGCATTATTCAATGAAAGATAAAAAAACAGTAGATCTTTAGCTCACCGAAGGTCCAGGTGAGCTATTACCATCTTGGCGTCCGTCGTCGTCTGTCGTCGTCGTCGGTCTGTTAACAATTTTTCAAAAATCTTCTCCTCTGAAACTACTGAACAGAACTTAATGAAACTTTGTATGAATGATCCTTAGGGTGTCCTGTATGGCACGCCGTATTAACATTTATTCCTCTTTCAAGATATCTCATAAAGTATATAAGATATCTCATAAACTTTATAAGATATCTGATAAAAGATATGAGATATCTTATAAAGTTTATAAGATATCTCATTTCTTTTATAAGATATCTCATAAAATAATTTTTATAAGATATCTCATAAAATATATAAGATATCTGATAAAAGATATGAGATATCTTATAAACTTTATAAGATATCTCATATCTTTTATCAGATATCTTATAAAGTTTATGCGATATCTTATAAACATTATTGAATAAGATATCTAATAAGTTTTATAAGATATCTTATAAAACTTATAAGATATCTCTAATACTTTATAAGATATCTCATAAAGTTTATAAGATATCTCATTAAATAATGTTTATAAGATATCTCATAAAAGAAATGAGATATCATGTATACTTTAGTAGATATCTTATAAAGTTTATGAGATATCTAATAAACTTAATAAGATATCTAATAAACTTTATAAGATATCTTATATATTTTATATGATATCTTATAAACTGTTAATTATATAAGATATCTTATATGAAATATGAGATATCTTATAAATGGAATAAATATAAAAACGGCGTGCCATAGTCCTGCACCAAACTTGTGTTTCAATTTTTGATCCGTCAAAAAACATGGCCACCGTTACTAAAAATAGACCAGGGGTCAGACTACTGTTTTTGGCTTGTAAATCAAAAAGTATAAGAGATAGATGAAATCTGATGCCAGCCTACTGCTTCAGCATCAAAAGTTCTACAATAGTCTCCTGTTGATCGAAGTTGTCAGATGATCCCTTATAGGGGTTACAGCCCCCTTAAACGTGAAAAATAGCATTTTTGCATGTTTTAGGCCTATAGAATGAAAACTATTGTAGATAGAGAAAAGCTTTTGCTTGCTTATATGTTCAGCTCATCTAGCTCTGTAAAAGTCTCCATAGGGTCAAAGTTGTCAGATGTTACAGCCCCTTAAAGGTGAAAAATAGTGTTTTTGGCCTAAAGAATGAAAACTATTGCAGATAGAAAAAAGCTGTTGCTTGCTAAAATGATCAGCTCATTTAGCTCTACAAAAGTCTCCATAAGGTCAAAATTGTCAGATAATCCCTAATAGGGGTTACAGCCCCTTAAAGGCGAAAAATAGTGTTTTTTGGCCTAAAGAATGAAAACTATTGCAAATAGAGAAAAGCTGTTGCTTGCTTAAATGTTCAGCTCATTTAGCTCTACAAAAGTTTCCATTAGGTCAAAGTTGTCAGATGATCCCTTATAGGGGTAACAGCCCCTTTAAGGTGAAAAATAGCGTTTTTGCATGTTTTTGGCCTATAGAATGAAAACTATTGCAAATAGAGAAAAGCTGTTGCTTGCTTAAATGTTCAGCTCATTTACCTCTACAAAAGTCTCCATATGGTCAAAGTTGTCAGATGACCCCTTTTAGGAGTTACAGCCCCTTAAAGGCGATAATAGTGTTTTTGGCCTATAGAATGAAAACTATTGCAGATAGAGAAAAACTGTTGCTTGCTAAAATGTTCAGCTCATTTAGCTCTACATAAGTCTCCGTGGGGTGGAAGTTGTCATATGACCCTTTATAGGGGTTAAAGCCCCTTAAATGCAAAAAATAGTGTTTTTGGCCTATAGAATGAAAACTATTGCAGATACAGAAAAGCTGTTGCATGCTTAAATGTTCAGCTCATTTAGCTCTACAAAAGTCTTCATAGGGTCAAAGTTGTCAGATTACCCCTTATAGGGGTTACAGCCCCTTAAAGGCAAAAATAGTGTTTTTGGCACATAGAATGAAAACTATTGCAGATAGAGAAAAGCTGTTGCTTGCTTAAATGTTAAGCTCATTTTCCTCTACAAAAGTCTCCATATGGTCAAAGTTGTCAGATGACCCCTTTTAGGAGTTACAGCCCCTTTAAGGTGAAAAATAGCGTTTTTGCATGTTTTTGGCCTATAGAATGAAAACTGTTGTAGATAGAGAAAAGCTGTTGCTTGCTTAAATGTTCAGCTCATTTACCTCTACAAAAGTCTCCATATGGTCAAAGTTGTCAGATGACCCCTTTTAGGAGTTACAGCCCCTTAAAGGCGAAAAATAGTGTTTTTGGCCTATAGAATGAAAACTATTGCAGATAGAGAAAAGCTGTTGCTTGCTAAAATGTTCAGCTCATTTAGCTCTACAAAAGTCTCCATAGGGATGAAGTTGTCTGATAACCCCTTATAGGGGTAACAGCCCCTTAAAAGTTGAATAATAGTGTTTTTTTTATTATTTAGAATGAAAACAATTGCAGATAGAGAAAAGCTTTTTCATGCTTAAACATTCAGCTCATTTAGCTATACATAAGTCTTCATAGGGTTGACATCAAGGCCAGGTGAGCGATTCAAGCTTCTGGGAGCCTCTTGTTTTGCATTTATAATTGTAAAATTGACAATGACTTAATGGCTTTTTGTCAATATGAGGTGGACAAATTTTACATCAATATTGCATGTCTACTGCACGGTTCAATTTGACTCGTATTCATATTCATTTAATACTAGTATATTGGTGTGCTTTGGGTTTTCTTTAATTATAGCTTTTATGTGCCAAAGACGACATGTCGAAATAGGACATTTAATTTTAAGTCCGACCATGCGAAACCGCACAGGGAATGATTTGACAATTGGCAGGATTGTTTAGCATGACAAAATGTATGCCCTAGGGGGATGTTCAGCCTTATATACCTTTAAAGATTTCTGTTTGGTGTCCTGTGCTGGGCATATACATGTCCCATAGATTAAATAATTCTTCCAGAAGTCTTTATTAAAGTTTTTGTTTGTACTCTATTTGTTCTTTATGAAGACGGGGTCTTCTTTGACATTTTATGATAAGTTAGATCCTTATGCCAATGTATGGAAGGTGCGCTGCGTAAAAACGATTGAGAAGTACACCCGCTAAAATTGATTAGTGCTTTTATGGTGGCTTGTGGGTAAATCAGACGAAAAAGACACCCGAAATTGGGAATTTACATCTAAAATGCCAGAAATATGCCTAATAGTAATGTTTTTAAAACTGGAAACTATTATTAAGGCATTTATGTTACTAATGACTTAAAATTGACTTTAATTTAGTTCTTAAAAATACAAATTAAATACTTTTATACATAAATATTCCGAAAATCACGTATATAAAACATCATTAGTATTTAAAACATTATTTTTTATCCTAAAGACAAGCTACCTAAATAACAATATATTGAAGGGTGGAGAGTCGTTTTATTGTGCCCTTTAATGATAAAACACGACATCGGTGCGCAAGTTGTGAAGTACATATGCGAAAGTTTTTTAGTACATCCGCACAAGTTGAATTGTACATCTTTTAACGATTGGCGAAAGTTGAGATGTGCAAATGCGACAGTTGAGATGTACAACTGCTTTAGTTGAGAAGTACAACGAAGAGTTGAAAGTACCAATAGGTAGATATTATTTTTTGCTTTACCTCGTTACGATTTAATTCACATTGGTGGATTTTCAATTTCTCACGGTTCAGTTTTGTAAGTGTGTTTTGTTTTCTGTTATCCGATTATGAATGCTAGATTCGCCTTTGATCTTTCTGAGTTAAACATTTTTACATCTGCAAATGCGACTTTTTGTCTTAATAATAATATTTCCAGACGAAATCGAAATGAAATAGTAAAAAAAAACTGTCATTAAATCATTAGCTTTTTCATGTTTGGACCATATGGTTTGATCATTGTTCAAATAAAAGGGAGTCGGCCGCAAAGTTGTTAACGTGTCGGGCTACTAACACGGAGTCTCGTGGTTCCATCCTCGTCTGAGGTGAAAATTTCATGAACCAATTTTCCGACTCTTCTCAACACCATTTGTGAGAGTGGTTTCGAGGAACGATGCCCAGTCCTTCGAAATGGGCAAAAAGATGTCCTTTTTTAATATGGTGAGAGGAATATCTTAAGCTCGCTTTCAAAGTTCATTAAAACTTTAAAGTCCTCTCTTGTTTGTTCCGTGCTTGTTTTATTATGTAATGACCGATTTTGCCTTCGCTCTTCTTGACTTTTGGCTTTGGACTGCCCGATTGGTGTCTCTTGTGTTCTTGTATAGTTCGATAAGAGGAGGCTCAATTGTGCCGCTACAACGTTAACGCTCGCAAACTGCTAGACAAAATTTTGTAGCAATATATACGGTTTTCAAGTTACATGTATTTGTAAAATATAGTGATTTTTATGGTCCATAAAATGCGAAAAATGTCATTTTATGCCATCCGCGGCGCCATGTCGGGGGCACTAGGTTTTACTTATGATCGTACGTCCGTACGTATATGTATAATTCCGCAAAGCGTTTCTAAGAAACCGTACGCGTAAATGGAAATGAGTTGGTACTTGGTAGGAAGGTTCAGTATGACAACCAATGCATCCTTAGCCATAAGCGACTCTCAGATCTGTAGGACTTTCAACTTTTAATTTGGGGCCAACGGGGGCATCCGCGTCCCATGGACACATTCTTTCTTTATCTTTTTTTTTTATCTAAAATCGTTGTCATTTTCAACAAAATTTCGAATTCATATATTTTAAGATAGAGCGTGACACTGGTCATGTGACCGCGAAAAGCAAAAAGTGCAACAATATGAGCAAATGTCATTAAATATGAATAAAATTTAGGCTAAACAGTTGTTTTATATTAAAAGTTTAGGATTACTTTTGAATTATTATCAAACTCCTCATTCAAACGTATATATACATGTAAATACATTTTTTTTTCAAGGGAAATAATTCATACAAAAACTGGCAAAAATTTCAAAAGATTATAATGTTGGCAAAATTTTAAGCAAGTGACCCACTTTTTATAGTTTTAATTCAGAACATGTTGAAAAAAGGTCATATTGATAGAATTTTTCTTGAGAACATATTTTATGTAAATATTTTGACCGCTCTTGTATAAGTTAGGCATACTTTGAACCCTGATACTGGGAAAACAAGGTAAGTGACCTTGCTACGCCTGACACGCGTTTCCTTTATTCATAACTTCGCAAAATATCTGTTTTCAATCGCGATGTATGCAAAGTTCTCGCAGTGCTCTGTATTGTCGGGTCGGGAAATATTGAGTAGGGATATGACCCTTTTAAAGAATACATCCGTAAGGGTATATTCTTCTGAGGTTTCAGTCTCGTTGAAATCTCGTTTGTGAATAATTTTTTAACCTTGCCTTATAATTGAAATTTTTTGGTGGATATTTATCAAATGATGATCCATCTACATTATGTCAAAAAATTATGAAGATGCAACTAGTAGTTTTTGAGATATGCAACATTTTGATTTTTGACCAAATTTGGCAAAATATTATTGATCCCAATCTGAATTTAGCCAATTTCAGGGTAGGGGTAGTAAAATTTATTTTTCCAACAAAATATGCATGCAATTTATATAATTTCTTTTCTAAATTCAAAAAGATATATTTGTCCAATTATTTTAAACGAAAATGGAGAATTTTGAGGTTTCTGTATGATAGAAAATTTTAAAAATCTTGATTTTTACCAGTTTTATGGTGTCTTGAAAATTACCTAAAAATGCACATTTTCGGGACTAAACTTTATTATATCATCACGGACATATACTTTTTATACGTTAAATTTGATCAAAATCATGGCATCTATCAATATGGAAACTTTGAGAGAAAACTTGATTTTGAAACTTGATATTTTAGAGAAAATTACCTCAAAATAAGCCCAAATTGATGAAATTTTGGGAAAAATGTCAAATAGGCCATTTTTAAATGGCTGTAGCAAACTAAAATGCACACGGACATATTGTTTTCTAAGTAAATTAGATTTTCTCATGGTCTTAGCATTTCAGAAAGGAGGTTTGGGAAAAACTTGATTTAGGAAAATTTTAACCCATCAGAAGAATACTCCTTAAGTAAATTCCTTGTCTAAGGTGGTTGCCGATTTTTATCTAAATTTAGTATTTTTCGTGTTCAAATGTGTATAAACAAAGTACACTGTTGCACTGATAAACTTTAGCTTATGTACTATTCAACATGTGCTTGTGTACTATTCAACTAGTGCACTCTCAAAAAAGTTGTACTTCACAACTATAACATGAAATATTTTACTTGCTTTGAAAGATAGATTTGTAGCATTACTTAATACCTTTATTTCATCTATTTTATTATATGTTTATTGAGGAAATTGTTTAAAGTATACAATATATACATGTTTTATTTTGTTTGTTAGCCCATTTTCATGCAGCGGCTACTTTATTTAAAAAAATGAACAAAACGTTCGACTTTTTTATTCTTACTTGACGGTCATTGATTTTAGTTAAAAACGAATGTCATTTCATAGGACAATGTAAAGTATAGTCGCAAAAGTGCCAATTAAATTCAAAGGAATGACTACTTACAAGTCTTCTTTATGGAAAAAGCCAAAAATATGCAGACGGTTTTCTAGGATGCACAAGTCAACTATGACGTATGTACTTCTCAATCGTTTTTACACAGCGCACCTTCCATACATTGTATGCATCATCTACCCTGTAATAGAAAAAAAGTATATATTTGAAAATCCCAAGGAAAACCGTCTATGTCCGATATGTAAAATGGTCGAGGATGAACTAATATTTAGATTTACAAAAAAAAAACAAATATAGACAAAGTAAAAACAGGAAATAAATCTTTTAAATTTTGATATGTTGAATGAAATAAGTAAAATTTAGTACACTCTGTCCAAAACAATCTTTCGGCAAGTAGAAAACACTAGTTCCTTTTTTTTTTAAACAGTCATTAACACCGAGGACAGGGGACCTATAAACATATGTTTAGTTTTGTGGTTCATATGGTTATTGTTTATACTTGCTGTTAAAATTTTGTGCATGTTTCTCACAACCCTAATGTTGTGATTAATATTGCAATAATTAAATGTTGATTGCAAAACAACGAGCATCAAACACTGGTCACATTGGAAACTGCTGGCTCATATTTTTGTACCCATGCAAACAAAGTTTGGGAGTATATAGTAGTCACCCAGTCTGTGTGTCTGTCTACTTATCTTGTATTAAAGCGCAACTCCAACTAAATCGCTTGAACTATGGAAATATCGATTTTTTTTATTTCATCGTGACGTCGGTGACGTTACATCGTAAGGGGGAAAAACGAGCTTTTTGCTTAATAAGGGGGAAAAACTGAACTGATCCTATTTTCCCCCCGGGGGAAAAAACTGGATCAATCCTATTCTTCCGGGAGGAAAAACTGGATCGATCCAGATTTCCCCCCCGGAAAAACTGGCATGGGGGAAAATCTACAATAGAACGATAAAATAAAAAATCGATAGTTTTATGGATCAAGCGATTAAAGACGAGCTGTGCTTTCGAGATAAACACACAGACTGGGTTGTTAATATATACTCCCAAACTTCCACATTGGAAAACAGCCAGCAGTTCTGAATGTGACCAGTGTTTGCTGATCGCTGTTATGCAGCTGGATCTAGACTCAAATATGTAATATATAAAGATTCAAACTCAACATAAAATGTCAAATAAGACCCTTTTCTTAAGAGTGCAAACATAATCCTTTTTTTGTTCCGCAAACGACACCAAATAGAAATGTTTAAAGGTTTATGGGTCTAAACATCTCATAACATTCATTTTGCCATATTAAACAATCTCGAAAATTCAAATCATATCTGCGAATCTGGCAGTATTTTTTATACAGACGGACTTAACACTTAATGCCCTATTCCGACATGTCGTCGTTGGAACATTCAAACTTATAATAAAAGCTAGTGTACATAACACAACCTACATGTACTATATAAACGACAATTAAAAATCCGCAATGAAAAAAAAACAACAACCAGCAGCCTTCAATGTGACCAGCGGTCGCTGCTCATTTTTTGCAGTTGGCACTGTATTGTAAATATAATGCTTATGATTTAAGGCTAACCCTAAGGAAGACCACCCTTCTTAGCAAAGAACAAATAACATAAAGTCGACAAACACAAACATCAGCTTTGATAAATTAAAGATTCCTGGCTCCGAACAGGCACATATAAAATATGACGGGTTAAATTAGTATTTTTTGCCCAACCTTCCCCTTATTGATAACAAAGTGCAAAATAAACACGTACACGAAGTAAAAATCAAATGAACAAAAATTCAATTAAAAAATAGAGAATCCAAGACATATAAAGACACCAGAAAAAAAAACAGGACGAAGAGGAACTCTTTTCAGCGCACTCGAAGTTACTGACAGCTGGCTTAGAAGCACCTTTCAACTGATGTAAAAAAATCAATGTACGACGATTTCAAATCCAACTCAACACTTCAAACAGCTAAATATTTGACGATGCATCATCACACAAAATCGACACATTTCAATTTGTGGATCGTGTCTTTTTGGCACATATTCCATATTCTTTCGTTTTTAATATTATTTCAGAGTTTGGCTTTAGTGCCGTGTGGAGGTCGTAGAAAGCTTCCCCGTGCTTCAGTTGTATGCTCTTATATATTTTCGAGTACTGGAATATGTGTTGGAAAGACACAGTTTACATATTTCCAAAATTTGACAACGTTTTGCTGTTTCTTTAAAAATTGATAAATTTATCTGTTTGGTCATTGTTGTAATATTTTTTGGCATTTTTTTTTATCAAATCTAATATTCTACCGGTTTTCCAAGTTTTCTACTCCTAGTGTGTCTGATGAAGGTTAATCCAGAAAAGCGCTTCACACGCAGTGAAATTTTGCTTTTGTACATTTATTAAAATCATTTCAATTTGTGGATCGTGTCTTTTTGGCACATATTCCATATTCTTTCGTTTTTAACACATGGTTGCTGTTATGCTAAAAAAAAACAAAAAAAAACAAAAAAAAAAAACCAAAACAAAAATAAAAACAAAAACAAAACACAAGGCAAAGAACATTTTCAAGTAAGTATCAATTCATCAATATTTCCAGAAAGACTAAATTCAAAGATTTTACTAAAATTTTCATATTCTTTACTTTAAAGTTTAAAGCCTGTTTTTTGTTGTTGTTCTTTTTTATTACTCAAAGATGCTTTCAATACTGAATCCCTCCCTAAAATATTCATATTGATAAGAGTTTAAGAGTGTGAATAAATGAAGTTATTTATAAGATAATAGCTTTAAATATTTTTTCACTAAAAAAGCGTATAAATCATATTACATGTACAGCTACATTTTTCATAAAAAATCAGACTGGTAAGCATATATCCACTTTAAAGCTAAAGAAATGCTTAAACATCAAGGG
Organism: Arcuatula senhousia; assembly: GCA_963971305.1. Classification (NCBI taxonomy): domain Eukaryota; kingdom Metazoa; phylum Mollusca; class Bivalvia; order Mytilida; family Mytilidae; genus Arcuatula; species Arcuatula senhousia. The sequence continues at coordinate 29,468,424 of OZ020304.1, forward strand.
GGAAAAACTGGCATGGGGGAAAATCTACAATTTGTATACGTATTGTCATTTTTCCTAGGGGGAAAAATGGCAATGATCCAGTTTTTCCCCAAGGGGAAAACTAGATCGATCCAGTTTTTCCGGGGGAAAAACTGGCATGGGGGAAAAATGGCAATATAACAGAATTGTTCAGTGATTTCAAGGACATCATCAATATAACGGAAAGTGAGATTCAAAGAGAGAGCTAGTCTACGACCTTTTTTCTGTAGAAGAGATTGTAAGAAGTCTGCTTCATATGAATGAAGAAACAAATCAGCAAGCAAAGGTGCACATTGAAATTCTTAGTTTGCCGGAAAAAAACATCCACCAAACTGAACAGATGTTGTCAACGAGAAAGTTAAGTGTGTCGATCATGTGGTTGTCTTAGACTCACTGATGACATAATAAGTCTAAGTATAATCGACTTCCAAATATTTGTACCTGCGTTTTCCATTCTTTTTGAAAAACAGCTGCCTTAAATTAGTTGTACCAATCGCGATTTCAGATGTTCATGTGGAATAGAAGTGTTAAGTGTGGGGAAATCGAAAGTTTTGATGCTGTTACAAGATGAAACTGATTAAGAGTTAAGAATCTCCACCAGTTTTTCCGAATTCTTCAGGATCCACATTTAATTGACACCATTTCTAGAATATCAACAATCGTTATATTTCTGGAGGTAAGATTTTATTGCCGTAGGTATTGAAGTCAACAGAACTGAAAGAGGTTTGGTGGTACATTGTATGGATTGTTATGTAGTTCAGGAATCTAATACAGGGATGGTATATGTCAGCATTATTGGCACCAATAGAAAGGCCGAATTATAAAATGACAGATTTTTCAGATTGGTGTTTGTGCGTGTGTTATGTTATGCGTTTTGTATGTCGACTCAATTTGTCTTGGCCTTTCAGTCGGACACAAGACATTCGAATGCCACACAGGTATTCTATACTACTAGTATAATAAAAACTATTGTAGATAAAGAAATTTACCCTTTAAATTCTAATATTTGCATGCTATTTGAAATTTCCGATGGTTAAATTCAAAACTGTTTAAAGCACCAGGTTTCTTTCCTTGTACTGCACACGGTCGATATCCTAGGTGCTGGGTTTGGCTTCCCTGTTCGAACCTTTTGGTTTTGAGAACTTTTCATTCACTATACTTTCGTTTTTTTACCTTTCTATTTTGAATTCGGATTTCCATATCTTGGAATTAAACTTGCCATGGATTTTTTCTAGGGTGATTTGGAATTTAAATTTCCCCTAGAACTTGTAATATTCCGAATCATTCTAGCGCGATTCAGAATCTTCCTTAAAACTTAAATTTTGCTTTCTGATATATATGAACTTAGATGACTTTATATAACAAAACACGATTCCTAAATAAAAAGTATTTTTTTTAAAGTAACGTTAACATGAAATAGCTGTTTATTAAATTGGAAATCGTGAAATGCGAAGGTACTAAACTAGTAAAAATACTGAACTAGTAGATACTGAAGATATTCGAAATATTCTTTCAAATAAATTTTTGTTTGGAATTATACTGGAACGTCTCGGTGGTGAAACCTGGGAATCAGATAATCATTAAGTGTTTGCATTTGTAATCATTAATTATTTTGAAATTGACACTATTTATAATGCGAATGACTAAAAGGGCTACGCCAAGAGCGCATGTTAAATCCGCCACATACAGGCCCAATACGGATAGTCAATTGCTTTGGACACATGCAGCCCCTGGTGGACTCGCAAAGCTTTTAGACACATGCATTCCATGGCAGACTTTCTATGCATATTTTTTACAGGGAATCAAATAGTTGGTTTTTTTTAAACTATGTCATAAAATTGAATAATTTTTCCTTAAAAAAAATCTTCTTGAAAAGGAAAAGAGTCTTTATTTTGTATCTGTTCTAATTAGAAAACAATTTAAGAATTGGAGAAGGAATGAAAAATGTAGCATTTTTCTCCTTTTGGCCATCAAATGAAAGATATGGGAATAGAATTTGTTCTTAATTATTAAGTGACAAGAACAAGTAAGTCTTAGCAAAATACGTTTAAAAACCAGACCAGATTTAACAAAGTTGCAGTTCATTCTTTTTTTTTCGTCTGTCCGTCCGTCCATCCGTTCTCCGAAGGTTTCCGAATGATAACTTGAAAACCAGTCAAAGGATTTAAATGATATTTTGCACAGCTTTTGAGTACAATAAAATACAGGAAAAAAAAATAAAAGCTCAATTTTCAGGATGATCCATTGACCAAAAACATTATTGAAGATTTGCAGATGAAAATTTCTGGTATAAGAAAGATAACTCATTTCTTTTCTGATTCTACATAGATAATGATATATTTAACTTTTGATGAATATCGTGGCGGGGTATCATTTAATGTCCCATTACATGCCCTATTTTTGATTTTTTAACCAAGTTGAACTGCTAAATATGACCAGAAATAGAAAATAAAATACATTTAACCTCTTTTTTGTCCCTTATCCCAAAACATAAATAGGGGACCTTAAAACAACCCCACCCATCTTTAAACCATCTTCCAAATTTTATAGCTTTCGGTCAACTAGAACCAAAGAATTATACAGGAACAAATGAAATAGTGGCATTTTAGTAACCATTGGGTCCCTTATTCAAGTTTACTAAACGAAAAAGAAAGGGTGGACCCAAAAGTCAATTCCATTTATCATTGTATGGTAATGAACATCGCTGGTAAACTTCACAGCGATTAGATAACTAAAATTATAGGCCTAGAGTGATTGTGCATTCACCAGAAAAGCGGCATTTTTAGTCTCTTTATGGTCTCCAGTTCCTGAACGGAAAAGAAGGACCCCCTAAAAAACCAATGCCTTCAACCCCTTAATGATATAAGGAATATCACTGTAAAAATTCACAGCGATTGGATAACAGTTTAACTAAAGTTCACATACAGACGGAATCATACCATTATATGTATACGTCCGCATTTTTTTTGGTGGTTGTATAAAAATGTTATAGAATGGCCCATCTTGACAAAGAGCAAATAACATAAAGACGACGAGTACAAACATAAGCTAAAACGTTATTTGTTATTTTTATCTTACTTGAATGAAATGCTTTTTTAATTGTCACCCTCTCAAGTTATCTTCCAGTTAGTGAACTGTCTGTTCGGTCGGCCATATAATAACATCATTATACATGTTATACTTATCTATGGTGGCATATTTCTGCCAACACATAATCATATACATAACTAGTTAATTAAGTAGATATCTAGTCAGTGGCGGATCCAGAAATTCTGAAAAGAGGGGGCCCGCTGACTGGCCTAAGAGGGGGCCCGCTTTGGTCACGCTTCAATGATTTCCTATATATTCAACCAAATTTTTCCGCCAAAAGGGGGGGCCCGGGCCCCCCAGGGCCCCCCCCCCCTGGATCCGCCTATGCTAGTTAAATGTTTCGTTAGATTTGCTGGAGCCGCCTCCTTCAAATTTTGTGTGCAAATAGATGCTTGAAATGTGGCTGGAAGAGCCACGGGATTTGGAAAACATGCACCTATATAAATCGCTAGAGTAACTGTACGTGGAGTCGTACAGGACGTGGAGTCGTACACTTTTGGTTTGTTTCAAAATTAACTTTTACGGGAAATGATAATACAAATATTTTTATGCATAAATGATACTATATCATTAATCTGTTCTTTCACAGGATAAGTCACGTTTTTGAGTTGAAGAACTGTTAAATTAATATTAAAAATCGAAGTCCGATTAATCCGCTAAATTGTAAACTCATTTTCATATTTCCTAAATTTGACAACGTTTGGCTATTTCTTTAAAATTTGTTAAATTTATCTGTTTGGTCATTGTTGTAATATTTTTGGCTTCTGGTTGTGTTTAATCAGATCTAATATTCTACCGGTTTTCCAAGTTTTCTACTCCTAGCGTTTCTGATGAAGGTTAATCCAGAAAAGCGCTTCACACGCAGTGAAATTTTGCTGTTGTACATTTATCAAAATCATTTCAATACTATTGTGTGGATCGTGTCTTTCTGGCACATATTCCATATTCTTTCGTTTTAATATTATTTCAGAGTTTGGCTTTAGTGCCGTGTGGAGGTCGTAGAAAGCTTCCCCGTGCTTCAGTTGTATGCTCTTATATATTTTCGAGTACTGGAATATGTGTTGGAAAGACACAGTTTTCATATTTCCTAAATTTGACAACGTTTGGCTATTTCTTTAAAATTTGTTAAATTTATCTGTTTGGTCATTGTTGTAATATTTTTGGCTTCTGGTTGTGTTTAATATATAGACTTTATTTAATCAGATCTAATATTCTACCGGTTTTCCAAGTTTTCTACTCCTAGCGTGTCTGATGAAGGTTAATCCAGAAAAGCGCTTCACACGCAGTGAAATTTTGCTGTTGTACATTTATCAAAATCATTTCAATACTATTGTGTGGATCGTGTCTTTCTGGCACATATTCCATATTCTTTCGTTTTAATATTGTCTTTTCAAAAACGTCAATTAAGAATTTTTAATTGTTATACAAACAATATATTTATTGAAAACTGAATAAAACGATCTGTCTAACAAAACTTTTAAAACATTTTTTGAAATGTTTTTGGAAAAAGTTACAATTATGTTTTAGTGAATCCCGGCACCCCCGATCAACATAAAGAAGGAAATACAAATTAAGCTTATAATACCTTCTTATGTAAAGATTAGATCAGAAATCACTTGGACATTGCAAAATAATCGGTTATTTCAATTGTTTTCCGCCGATACCTTTAAAATTTTTAATCGTAATTTCAGTACTAATGCTGAAAATATAAATTTGCTGATTTTTAGAGGTGGTCAAAATGCTGCACAATTGCATCGTATGTGCATACTGATAAATAAACAGACACGATGCCATTCTGCTTTTTTCTGGAAAATAAGTAGTGACAAAATGTCTTTGAAATGATTGTCTTTCACCTCATATACGACTTGGTAAAAAATGAACGAAAATTTTCAATCTTTTGAGGTGTACGACTCCACGTACTATTTTTAGCAATTTTCCACGCTTTTGTTACCTTCAAATAATAATCTGTAAAAATAAAACTAACTTATATTTTTCAAAAAAATATATTGAGTATTTGAAGGTCTTGTCCACCTCTTTATTTTGGAAAATGATTGCAACCGATTCTCATTTGCCCAGGGATTAAATAAAACTTGTTTTGGACATCCCTGATTTGCCGTAGAGATTTCAAAAGTTAAAACCTTAAAAAGTGTACGACTCCACATACAATCACTCTATATATAATTGTAAGCTTAGAAATGACACACGAACGTGTAGGTGGAAATATTACTATAGGTTTTGTAGTTTAAACTGGGCATTTTAAAAGTTCTCATCTTCAAATCCGAACACAGCGGCATGACAACTAAACCTGTTTTGGCAAATGATATATTAATGAAACTTCATCCATTGTGCACGCCACTTTCTATTCTCTATCCAGTGACCTGGTGTGGCTATGTTGCGTTTTTTTCCTATTTGAAAAAAACGCTAAATCGCAAATTGAAAAACAAAAACAAAAACGAGAAAGTGAAAACGCAAAATCGAGAAAACGCGAAAATATGGATGCGGAAGGTCGATAACGCGAAACGGTCGCACCCGGCAAGCATAATCTACGACCAACCAATTTGATTCAAGTATGCGACCATTTGCTTTTTAGCACAGGCACTTGGAGCATGGATTTCATATATGACCCCCTTTTTTTCTAATACCCCTAACAAAATAAAATTTCGATAAACATGATTTTATTAGTCTTTTCTTGTCATTTCTAAACATACTATATTGCTGTTTTATACTATCCAAAATTTTTTACCAGCCACAAGAATCAAATGCTTGCTACTTGCCCTTTAACAAATCCCTTAGCCCTTGTGATCCGCAGTTCTAATCTGTATTTATGAAATGAAGGAAATGTGAAAAGCATTGGTTCTTAATTCGCATTTAGCCTAATGTTTGAGGGGGTTTGCATAAGCAATTTGAAATATTAAAAAGGCAGTACAATGCTTTGAAAAAAGAAAAGTAGCAGGATCGCAGTTTTGGGCTGAAAAAAATCCTCACTCTGATTTTCTGAAAATTAAATGCAGCATGTATCAATATTCCCACGAAATCAAGTGGTTAAATATTCCCTTATGTAAAATTTATAGGGAAAAAAAACAGATGAACACGATGTAGAGAACAATAATTTAGCAAATCCCAGTACACGAGTTAACTCCCCTGTAAATTGCAAGGTCACTATTTAGGACGTCTGCATGCCGGTGCCTGATATCGAGCGATGCTAAACCAGTAATTTAAGTCATTTTAGAGAAATAAGATGTTGTTTTAATTAATTACTTTGATTAATTATAGTTTTTTCTTTTCAAATTAAAAATAAAATTGTAGAAAAGTAGCTTATTTGTGCAAATCTGCAAAACACGTGTGTAATGAATAATAACACAATCATTAAATCAGATATTTACCGCACGCAATAGTATAGGTATCCCATTACCTGTATATTAATGATCAGCTGCTGTAGCAAATGATTACTATTTATAGATCACAGATATGTATACACACATCAAGCACTCGTCTGCTACGCTGCTGTTCCCAGAGGCCCCTTGAATAATAAATTTTCGATTTCTTCCTATCCATTCTACAACTGGAAGAATTAGTTTAGTGGTGGAGTTTTTTGTTCATTATGTCATGATGGCTTAGATAGGAATAGTTTAGAGAGAAAGTCTGAAAAGTGCCGTTGTTCGAAAATTCTGATAGTGAACTATGGCCGATACCGGTGAAGGGGGATCGGAACAGGATGATATTTCTTTTCTAAGAACGGTGGGTATAGATTTCAAATTCATCAATTTATCCTGTAATCATCTATGTTTTTAAACCACATTGGTTTGACATTTGGTTTATTTACTAATCAATATTTGTGTATAAAACATTTAAAGAAAAAACACAAATTATGTACATTGTATATGTAGCAATATAGCAAAAGCATTTATGTTTTGCTATTTATCCAACAATATGTTTTGAACAGTAATTTGCATTGTACATTTTCTTAACTTTTGAAATCATAGAATAGTTGATACAAGTGTGTGTTGGTTTATGAACCAAATTTAAAGGTAAATATCATGAATATAATGTTTCATGTACTTACAGTTAAACTTTTTAATTTCATAATTGTTAAATCTTTAATGTTTATTCATCCACCTTTTACGATGTTAATTGATCTTTCTTGAATCACATTGAACATTTGTTTAGGTTTAGCAGATATGGAGTTAGTTTGTCACACATGCCTTAGCAATCATTGACATGTGTAGGCAATTATTTCCAGTCTTGGAAGATCTAGAGAGTCATGGCAGATTATCATTATCACATTTGATTCTCTAGCAGTGATGATGTTTATAATTTACTTGTCTGACCATAGATATCTAGAAATAATTCCACTCCAGAGATACATTTTTTATCTTTACTAAATTTCTATACTTTTGTCATGGTTTACCCTGTAAATTAACATTTCAGAGTATAAGGTCCAGTCCACCAGATCTTACCAAAAGGTGCTAAATACCATCTACTGTAAACACATACAGGTTAAGGAGATACAATTTCAAAGGTCCTGAATATAAACAAATATATGGTCTCAGACCTTGGATCAGTGCTTCAGTCTGTTATTTGAACCCCTTTACTATTTCTGTAGCTATTTCATTGGCATCTTTTAATTGAGTTTAATATAGCCCAAAGTTATCTTTTAAATGAAAATATTAACATGATTAAGGTGCATGCATATTAAGACAAGTACTAGTAGATATACATCATGTACATGTAGTCATCTTTTTGCTCAATTTTGTGTTGTGTTTTGAAGATTTCTAATGTAGGTTTCAGGCGAAGATTCAGAGGGGGGTGTGAGGGGCGTGCGCCCCCTAAAACTGGCAAAAATTATGTTTTTATGCATAAAATCCACGTAAAAAACACTAAAAAAAAATAGTGCCCCGCTCTGGTCAGCGGAAAAACGTTCACGCCCCCCCTAAACTAAAATCCTGGATCCGCCCCTGGGTTTGATAGATACATGTACATGTAATATGTCAAGAACAGGTGTACATGTAAATGCTGACATGTAACTTTATAAACTGTTTAAAAAATGCATTTACAAGTAGTAAAATACATGATGTTACATGTTGTTTTAAAATTAGGTACAATGAAAAAGATTGTCTAATATAAATTGAAAAGCTATTTTTTTTATAATAAACATTTATTTCTTCTAATAGATAGGCTTGATTCTTTGACTTTCTCCTGATACTAGCAGTGTTTAAAATTTTTGCATAAAATAGTAGAGATGTCTTTGTCATTGTGTCTGTACACGTTTGGCACACTTGCAATACAATCAGGAGGATTCCGAAGGGTAAAAAACAATTTCTGAGATTTTTTTATAAGATGAAAATTCATTGAAAATGACCAGTGACCTTATTAAATATATATGCTTTAAAATTGACCTTGTGACCAGAGTGGGCTTTCCTGTATGAGCCCAAATTAGGGTATGAAACTTCATGGACAAATCCAAAGTAGGGCCCACTCAACTTGTTGTAAAAAAAAATAGGTTGGATAAAGATAATCATTGAAACATGACCAAAGTGGCCCCCACCCTTAGCCAGTCAGTGGGTACCCCCCCTTTTTTTGAAATTTCTGGATCTGCCACTGAATTTATCTGAGAAAGGAGGTTACCCTGCAAAGTTCCAATATTTCTAATGTGTCTGTATTGATGTTTTCCCTATTCCAAACTAGGGTTTGCTGCCCCAGGCAGTCTTCTTTCCAACTATGGACCAATTATATTGGAAGCAACTACATGTTTTTGTACATTGTATGATGTGGGTTACTTCAAATTTTAATTAGCATGCATTGTAAATATTTTTCCTTTTATAGAGAAATCCTTAAAAAAAATAGAAATTTTAGCTTCATGCTTTCCATATGATATATTTGTCATGTTTGTATTTCAAATAAAATCTTATCATCATTTATTTAAATCCTCTCAATAATACTTTCATCCTTCTTCAAAAGAATCAGAAATTTAAACAATCACTTGGCCTTTGGCATGTTCAATCATTACCAGATGCTTTACATCCTGATTGATTGATTGATTTAATGTTATAAGGGTAATTAGTATAAGCTCTCAAATATTAGCTCTGATCTTATCTTCAAAGATTGTTTGCCTAATCTTTTAATGTTTCTATAATCTCTGGTATAGAATGTCACAACATATGGACACCTATTTCTGACTTTCTACCATTTGTTTTTTGTAAAGCTGCCTGAAAGGTTGCTATCTTTGCAGTATTTAGACTAGGCTAGCTTCAAGAATATATGCATCATGCATGATTTTATGGAGGTAACTTATTTTATCATTTTTTGGGGGTGAAAATTCAGGATTTCTATTTAAAAACCTGTGTATTTGTATGCCTACATTGTATTTATGCAAATACTACTGCATATGTTTTCAAGAAGGCAAGATATATGTTAAAGGTTTTCAAGGATTCCATTTTGGTGATATTGAAGTGACATTGAAAATGCTCATTGAATCTATAATCAGAAATATGTAATTGTGTTGGATTAAAAAAGGACATGTACATTAAGCAACAACACCAAATTTAGTAAGGTCAAGTAGTGAAAAAAAAGATATAGAACTTAGTTTTGATTTCCCATAGAATAGAAGTATTCCCAATACTAATACTTGTACCAATAGAAACATGTATGTCTAAGCATGGTGCATCAAAAAGTCATCCCAGGTCATCTTTTCATGCTTCCATATAGATGTAGGAGGAAAGAACAGTTGTTATTTGTAATGTAAGAGATAGGGTAGCCCAGTCTTATTTTTTATATGTATGACAATGTCATTGTTGTTGTCTGGGGACAATTTGTTTTCGTAAGATAACTGGATTAGATGTTGACCGATTGTTATGAAATTTTATTGTTATTATGCTTTTTCCAATATGTGCTCAATATGTTCATATTGGTAATGAATCTCCAACAAGAACAAATAGATGGAGCTTGACATATTATTTTGAAATGTCAGACAACTAAACAGGCGAGGATCCATGATTTTCGATTAGAGGGGGTGAGGTTATTGAATATTGGCCGAGCAGAGCAGAGCCCCTAAATTTTGGGGGGGAGGCGCCAGGCGCCTGAATCTGCGCCTGATATAAAATGCTAGTCAAATGGTCTTAATTTGGACCAGAAACATCTTTCTATGTGTTGATTCAAAGGTCCAGTAGTGTGCCAGAATGGTTTGTGTATGAAATGTACATGATAAAGTAATGAATTTTTTGTTTTAGATATCAAAGGTTTTCCTTGTAACAGTCTCACTATTTCTTAGATTGAAGGTTGAATCATTGAACAGTGGGCATGGATATAAAAAAATAGCAAAAAGATATAAAAACCTCCCACATGTTTCAACTCCTCAATATGTTGTTGGAATAAATTTCATGTTTATTAGAACATACTGGATGAACTTTATGAAACTGCTCTAACTTTTTATAGAAATTTTCTGTTCATACAGTATCAGTTCATAATAAAACAGGGGATAATCCAAGTGTAAAAAGCCCTTCATTTGGGGCAGGCCTAAAACCTACTATGTAGGTTAGGAAGGATGAATTATACATGTACGCAGTGGCGGATCCAGAGGGGGGGTTTTGGGGGTTGGTTGTAGATTTTCAGTAAAATTGGTCTGGAACCCCCCCTTTGGCCCACAGAACCCAGTATGTAGAACCCCCCTTTCGAAAATTTCTGGCTCCGCCCCTGTGTACGGTAATAGTGTAGGTAAAAGGTCTATGTATAAATCAAAGGTTGGTCATCTTCTATCTCATTTATAACACTTGGAAAAATGTCTACCCTATGAAGAAAATTGAATGATTCCAAATCCTAAAAACTTAAAAGTATGTGTAAGTATTCACAATGCTGCATATAGTAATATGTGATTTTTGTATTTTTCAGAATGATATTGTATGTTTGAGTTGTATAACATCTTCAAGAGAAAGTAACACAACAGATAGAGTATGTTTGGCTGCCGAAGGATTTGGCAGCCGCATGTGTTGTCTGGAAAATACTTCAAGTCGGGTAGGTATAACATGTAGTGGATGCCAGGTGGATTAACAACCTGTGCCACTATCTTTAGAAAATACACCAAAATCAACCATTTGTAATCTAAATTGCATACATACCATTGCCTTTGAAAAAAAACCACCAACACAAAAACAATTTTCAGTCATATGTGCATGGATGCCTCTGTCTTATGAAAAAAACCCACTGTTTTAAATAAATGAAATAAGACTACTGTAACTAAATACAGTCTGAAAATGATTTCAACTTTTTTCTGGCTTAAGCTTAGGGACGGACCATTTAACTTGAAGGGGGGGCCTTGGTTTTTTCTTTTGGTCATTTTTTTTGGAAGGTGTCGCAACAGAATATTTTTTTTCATTATTATCATTATTTTAAATGGCAGAAATCCTTCTTCAGAATATTTTTTTCTTACCTTCTGCTGCCAAAATATTTTTTTCATCAAAAATATTTTTCAGAATATTTTTTAGGAAAAAACAAAAGCCCCCCTTTCAATTTAAATGGTCGGTCCCTTAGAGAATGGGCTTACAATTTTTCCCGTAAGTTCAGCTAATGAATCAACTAATTTCTGTTGAAAATATGAAGACAGGGGACAGACAAAAAATAGACATGCAGTAACTTAACATGTTAATATGAATAGAGACAATGGCTTTTTACATGAAAACTGAGAGGAGTGCTTCTACTTGTTTCGACATTGAAACAAACGTACATTGCTCTTGAGATAAAAAAGAAGTTCATGAGTAACACTATTGCATATGTTTTGGATATATTGGCTTTGGAGATAAGCCAGTTGTTAGCATTGCAGTCATGCAGTTGAAGGGGTACCCAGGGGGGATTTGTTATGATTAGCAAGCATGGCTAATTAATTGATTTCTGATGAGAATATTTCTTAGTATACTAATTAAGTTAAGGTTTATTATGTGAATGTGTATGAATTATATAGACATTGTGATTTCTGATGAGAAAGAAGTGAACTTTTTACAGTACTTATTTGATTAATACCTCAATGAATAATTCTGACTTATTTCATCTCTTACAGAAAATTATGGTTTATCAGTCTTGTTTAATGATGATAATAATAAATAATAGGTTTAACCCTATAAAACATGTATACCCTTGTACAATGGATACATAGTACGATTCAGAAACACCCTTTCCAGGGATCAAAGACTGATAGCCCTGATGACAAGCCAGCTCATTACGAAATAAGCCCAAGTCAATAAAAATCAGCCTAAAATAGGCTTTTACAGTCATCCTTTTAAAAGAAAAAGAATGTTGAATATATAAAATTAATGCAGTTTAACTAAGGAAGGTTCTTTTCTTTGGTCAGTCAAACAACACATCCTCTTTTTAGGTCTGGGTCAGCCACTATAATACTGGAAATATTTCATTTTGTATATATTATTTTTATGTTTATAAAATGCAAAAATGTAAATTTATGTGATAATTTTATGTTGAAGCTGTTACAAACATATATACTTAACTTTCTTTGGCCTTCAGAAATTAATCTGTCATTAGCAACACACCTTTAATTGATTAATCATATGTTAATGTTTTCTCGTTAGTCTGGCACTGCCTCTAGGGAACCAGACGATTATTATTTCAAAGTTTCTGACATGTATGCATAGGCCAAAATAAATATCAGGGACCCAAAGCACCTAAGCTTGCTTCCTGTTTCACAGCAAATGCATTTATCATGGATACAAATGGTTGTAATAGCAAATATTACATAATTGTAGGTTTTCTTCAAAAGAAAAAGTTAAAATTCTAAATTAATAACTGTTGATACACTCCTGTTTTAAGAACTATGTTCTTTGAACATGTGTAATCTGAAGTTATAATAAAAACATTTTCCTGTAGTGCAATGTTTTGTGAAAAATTTGCCTTTCTTTTCTCCAATAAACTTATCCAAAAGAAAGAAAAACACCCATTATCTTAGATTCTGTATCTAGAAATGTCCAAAACATGCAGTAGGATAACCCCTGTTGACATTCTACTGGACCTATTGTTTCCTTTAGTTCCTATTTTTTTTTTAATTGGGACAGCATGTTCTCCACTTAGTCCTTAATCTGCTTTTGGTATTTGTCACTGTAATACCATTCATACAAAGCTCAATACAAAGTCAAGAGCGCCACAAGTAAAGAGACATTTATGATCCGTAACAGTCATCTTTGTATATCTCTCTAATGCATTGATGGTGACTTATTTGATGGATTAGAAGATATCTGAATTGTCTGGCCTTCAGGCTGCTCTCGGAACAATCTGAGAGAAAATTAATTTATCTCGGAAAACTTGTTCCTTATAATTTGATGTTGACAACAAAATTGAATTATTTCTGCTGCTCATTGTTTTCGATACAAAAAGCTCTGTTCTGGAACATGTTTTTGTTTTGTTTTTGTAAAGTGACAAGACAAGACTATTGTGTGAGGGTTTTATGTCTCAGGGACCTAAAGGGGGCTGGGTTATGTTTTCTTTCATATTCGTTTATAAGAACATTTCTATCAAGCTTTTCTGGAAACTAGTTTAGAATGATATGAAATTTGGCAGCGTTGTTTAGTACATTCATATGACAAACTGTATATCCTAAGGACTTTTATGACCCATCCGACTTCCACTTCCTGTTAAGGATGTGAGTGCATAATTTGGTCTTCTTAAAAAGGGTGGGGGGGGGGGTCTGCTTAAGATAAGATATTTCAATTACTGTCGATTCATAAAAAAAATTCTCATATTTTCAGGGGAGAGATCATTTGATTTAGAAATATATATTATCTACAGTACCCATTACAAAAATATTTTTACTGATTGCTGAAAAAATTCAATTTGACTTCCCAAGGGATTTAATTTTTGTAAAATCAAAAGTATCTTTTGCTCGGCAGTTATTGATTGAAAACTGTTTTAAAATTGTATTCAATATTGAATGTCAGCAGCATTTAAGCTTGCTGCCATTAATCATTTATATTTTCATATCATTTATCAGATAAGATTAAGTAACGATGAAAGATTCAAATGATTTGACCATATGGTTTACCATACCTTTTTAGGTTCCAAACTAGTAAAAGTAACTAAGTTTTATGTTATAAATTGACTTTCAAAAAATTATGATGGTCCACAAATTTGGCCAATGCTATTATTGACAAAATATGAAGTCAAAACTGAAAAATTAAGAATTTTACAATTTGGGGCTTGTAAGAGATGTCAAGGCTAAACCTGTGATGTAAATATTTTGTTAAATCTTATAGATATGAAACTTTCAGTTATACCTTAACTTATTTTAGTTAAATTTACAAAAACTTTAAGTAGTTTGAAAATAAGTAAAAATACCAGGCCGAAATGAGGACTTACAATGTAGTGGCTCAACTCTTTTAGATGGTGTAAAAATATTGTCTTCCATTGTAGTCCATGGACACTGACATTAAAGCATGAACTTAAAACTGGACGAAAACAAAAATTCAGTGGCCCTACCACACACAAAAAAAAGACAGCGTAAAAATTTCCTAGTTCACAGTTTTGACTGATTTTGCAAAAAGAACATGGTACCAACCATTGGTTGTTTTGATAAATATATTGTACTGCTCATTTGCATCTCCTTAGTATAATATGCGACGAAGCGAGCTCTCTAATGTAGAAAGTATGCCAAATTGCACGAGACTCAAAATACTATGGAAGAAAAATCGTTCTGTCACCGGAAACATTCGATTTTCGGAAGTTTTTGAAAATGTCTGCATGTGCTGAAAAATTGCGGGAAATAGTAATACATCGTCCCGAATTATCTCGTCCCAGGCATTATTTGAAATTTTTAATGGAATTATCTACGTGAGCTTTTAAGGCAATGTCTTTCTCATATTAACATGTACTTTGTTTCTTATTTCAGGACATTCCACCAGATTTGTCAGTATGTTCGTTTGTTCTAGAACAAGCTCTTTCGGTGAGAGCTCTACAGGAAATGGTGACCTCAGCCTCCCAAGATTCCTCTGTAAGTTTAAAACAAGATGGCTGCTTGATGTTAGTTTGTTATATAAGCTGGTTCATGATGACTTCTCTACAAAATATTTACTCAGGAAAAGTTGTCCACAGTTATAGGATTGTTATTATTATAACACCATTATAACATATTTCTATCAAATACATTTATTTTGTGGATGCCATGTATTTTGACTAACTAAAGCTAACTAAAAACATGACTTGTATATCCAGACCCCCAAAAGATCACACAATATTTGGGATTTAATCATACAGAATTGCAACTTTGAAATTGTTCTTGTTCACAAATGAAAACTTTTGCCCTAACAATCACTTATGATCATTATTTTGCAATATCAAAACTAAACCTATCTAAAAAATGAACACAATTTGAGCAGCAAGGTGTTATCTCTTGAATAATTTAAGATCAATGGCACTAAAATGCCATAGCAATAGCAATTACATGTATTCAAATGAACCAGCTTAGATTGTGTATTGATAGTTTTATTTTGTTTGAAGTAGTTTAGATTAGACTTTGTGTGTTGTTATAATGTTATTTCATTCCTTAACATAGATGAACCCCCCCCCATCCCCAACTAGGAATGTCTATTACTTTTATTTGACTTGATTTCATTGGGTTTGTAAAAAAGTGAATGTCAGATAGATAGGCAGGCAGTGGATGGGTGGGATTTTTTTTCAAACAGTTTTCTCAGAAACTGCTCATCACAGACTCTTGGTATCTTTGTAAGTAAAAACAGCATGAGGTTCTATATTGTGGGATTTGATTTCAAGTCTGTTGCCTATCTACTTCCTGATTAACAAATCTGGCCATTTTTTTACTTTGACCCTTAAATGGAATGGGAGGTAATGCCAGTGAATTTGTGTGCAGTACTACATGTACATGTAGTTTATTTGACTCATACATGTATCTATGCCATATGAATAAAATATGAATAGGGTAACTTTGATTAATTAAATTCCATTTTCTTGAACAATAATTTTTAGGAAGACCAACCTACAAGTAGACTATCAGTGAGTAAATTCTCATTCATAAATTATTTAATTAATCATAATTTTATAATTAATTTAATATTTGGAATCACTTACTTTTTACTTAGATATGACTTTTATTAGCTTTGGGATGGCACTGCAGTCAGTTGATAAACTAATTATTGCATATATCTATACTTATATAGACATGATATTGTTAGTATAAGGCAAGAGGCTTATAGATCATGTTGCATAACTAGTCTGGGAATGGCATTACACGATATACTTAGGAGATGGCTATATCTAAAGGACAAAGAACTTTTACATCCCTAGATATTTTCACTTTGATATGTATTTGAAGCATGCTTCTTTTAGTAGCTTTTAAGGGGTCTGGATGGCAGAACACTGGTTTTGATACGCTATTGATCATTATTAGTCAATTGGATTGAATCACAAATACAGTACTTGCACAAATTTTATGTTAATAGGTTTGCCAGGTACCTGCTCAAGGTTAGGTATTTCTTTTAGGTAATTTGGTTTCCTCCACCATTAAAACCACCCATATACATGAAAAGGTGTTAAATCCTAACACATACATACACACACTTCAACATTTTTTTTTTCAAAGAAGTGAAGGATTTTCTGGTTTACCTTATGTTTTAGTTCCTATGAAAATATTACCATGTATTGATTCTTCATGATTGTTATACTGTTACATACTATAGTTATAAATCATGGAATAGTTGGATGACCTTGTATGTCCTCAGTTGTCCTTATCCAGTATTTTACATAATATTCAACAAAATTCTATGTATAGGGGGGCTGTGCTGTTTCTTCAATTTGGGTGTTTACATTCGTGACAATAGGGAAATGCCACTCTGAAGTGACTATTAAGACTTGCTTTGTGCCATGGGTGGTCCAGCTCATGCCACACCTCACTTCATCTATTCTCTTCATCCCCAATATGACCTAAGGCCATAACCAGTTCCCCCCCATTTCCCTCTGTCCTGTGTTTCATGCTGGGCTTGTCCTAGGCTGTGTCCCTGGTCCTTTGATTCAGTAAGGATGGTTCTCCTACATGTGGTCCGAGGTCTGCCAAGTTTTCTCTTTCCAGGTGGTAGGGCTACTTTAGGGATGCGGTCTTGTGTCATCCTAAGCACATGTCCCAGCCATCTGAAGCGTCTCCTTTTCAGCTCTGTTGCAATGGAATGGCAGTTAGATCATGACACACCACCACCAGTTTTAGATAATCCAAAGGACCTGGTACCATGACCTTTGTTGTGCTGGATCAGTGCCAATCTTGCACTCCTCTGATTCTTTCTTACCTGGCCCTATATATACAAGAATGACAAGTTTTGTCAAATAAGTCCTGAGTTATTGTGACAGGATTTCTTGTGGTGAAAATCTGGGTTATAAGAAATGATGAAAGTCAGGCGGGTGGGGCAGGAATGATGCCTATTTGGTGAATATCGTAAATATTGGGCAGTGCCAGAATTTTCTTTTTGGTATGAGCTTTTGGTCTTATAATGTGGGATTTGATTTCAGGTCTGTTGCTCCCCTACTTCCTGTTAAAAGAAATCCATTTTTAACTTGGTCATGTTTACTTAACAAATGCGTCACATTAGCATATGGACCTTGTTTAGATCCTATATTGCAAGTCATTATTACTCGACATAGATTTTCCTGATGTGACAGTCTTCCAATATTGTAAAATAATATTCCTGTCAATTGTATTTTTTCAGAGTGACAAACGTCAAGTTTATGAGTTTCGCTTCAAATAAATTGAATTAGCAACCTTATTCCATTATTAGTCTTCAGTTATTCCTGCTCTTTTTCGTTTAACCTCGTTGAATGAAAATGTTGTTTTTAAATGACATTTACGATCAACAAAACGATGGGGCTGTGAAGAAACTGGTTTTAACGTGTGGAGATCAATAGTGCAAATTCAATTTGACTCTTGTCTGAATCTTGTACATAAGGTGGCCTTTTTTAACGTCTTTTGAAATTTTTTTTGTATTAAATGGAATTTTTAGCATTTAGTAAGATCAGGACTGCATGTTTATTAATTAAAAGCATAATGCAGAATATCTATACAGAGAGAGGCAAATCTCCTTGATATTTCAAATTCTTTAAAAAACACTTTCATTTAAATTCCTTCACCTTTTTTCCACTATATTTGATTTTTTACTTTCAAGAATGCCAGTTTTATTAGCATATAACTGATATACAGTATGAAGCTATGCTCTGACAGTTTTTGACAACTACATGTAACTAGTGAAAAGACTCCTTATAATCATGATATTAGTCTCTTTTTAGACGAAAAAATTTTTTTGGAGGGGGAAACTGATGATTTGGGATATATTTTTGTCTTCTTTTCTTATAAAATATTTTAAGAGAACCCAATAACATTTTTTTTTTAATTTCAAAACTTTCTTACTTGTATGTAAAAAAAAAAAACCTTAAAAAACTGACCCAGAGGCAATCAACTTTCGAAATAGATTTTCCAGAAACATTTGTTTTTTTACACAATAGCTAGGCTTATGACATTGCCTGTTTGAATATAAAATTCAATTTTAAAAACATTGGCAATTTGTTATAGAGCACTTTATCTTCAGCAAAATACTTGAGCTATCATTTATTCTTATGTCATAATGATTCCAACATGTTGTGCCATGATTATATTTTGGTATACTCATTACCATGGTAATAGATCAAGTACATAAACACAAGTTTTTTTTGTACATACTGTCTGCTTGTCTTCATTAGTTTGTTACGAACATTGGTGCATTCAGAAGTGATGCCCAAGAAACCTCTCACAACCCATGCACTTGAGAATGTTAGTTTTTGTGTAAGATTATTTTTTTTAGACAAGCTACCCTAAATTGACATTGCAAATTTGCCAACTTTGGCAATTAAGCCCCTATCAAATCAAACCCTGGCTTTCCAAATGAACTGTGGTGTATTCAGGGGGGGGGGGGGGGGGGGTCTGAGGGTTTCCTTTGAAATTTTGTTATTTTCCAATGAATTTTTAACAAAGTCTGTCTTGAACCCCCTTTTATGTACAGTGGGCTGTATGTGGGACGTACCCCCTCTTTTGAAACCCTGGATCCCCTCCTACTGTTGAACAAGTGTTTGTCACGTCTGATTAAGTAACTTAAGGCGACATTTAATGTATTGATCTAGACAACTTATATTTTAAAAGCATTTGATAATTTGTAATGGTGAATTGATTAATTTTTCAAAATCATCTAGAATATTAAATTTTATAAGCTCATACAAACATAAAGGGATGAGAGGGGGGTTTAGAGAAAATGGGGGAGTGTTGAAGATGGACTAAACTAAATAAATGTGTAATTCATATGAATCTTGTATTTGGTAACAGTGCATATGCACTTACAAGAAAAGGCAGAAATCCTATTTCTCTTTGAATCCTGTGGGGGGGGGGGTAGGGGTGAGGCAGGTAGTTTCCCTAACAGATTTACATTTTAAGGATATCTTTGAAACATTGCTTAACTAGACGCATAGCAAAATATCTAGATCATTACCATTCCTCCCTATTAGAATACTGTTTGTACTTTGCTTAATTCATTCTTTGAAATAAATTTGAAATAATAGCTTATGGACATGTATGCACTAATTAAGTGTAATATTTATGCTTTATTTAAAAGAAAAACAAAAAAACTTTCACTTGGCCTTAATGACTTAATTGTCGCTATCGCTTTATTAAATTGTGACTCATGATTTGGAAACAGAAAGTATGAATAATTTATTATCATGTTACAACATCATTGTTTGATGAGTTTACAATTGAATGAGCAGTGACTATAAACGTGTTAGAAGTACTAATAGGTTGTCTGAAAAACACAAACTGAAAAAGCTGTTTTTAATTTCAGGTTTAGAATTGACTTTCAGCTCAATGCAGCTGTGGTAAGGTCTCTGGCAAGGAGGGTGCAGGGAAGGGCCTGGGAGAGGGGATCCTTTCAGTTGAGGAAAATGTCCTAAAATTTGACCTATTTTGGTGCATTCCTAAAGTTTTTTATTATATTTTTTGAAAAAGGGGGTAGCAATTGCAGGATTGCCATTCCCATGGCCTTGCTCAACCTAGCTGCTTATTTACTTCCAGCACTCTCATAGTTTTAACATTAATTGTTCCATAAGGTATTATGTAAAATTGTTTTGTAGAATGAAAAATAATGCTTGGATAAATTTTCCTGATTGAAATGGTTTAACAAACCTCTCTACTGAATATTAAATTGCAGAAAAAGTTGATATCATATTATTGGAAAATTTTATGATTCTTTCCTACAAAATTTATATGATTGATGAGTTTAAATAAATGAGTTTTATTGCTCCCAGCTCATTTGTCTCCAGCTTCCCAAAACCACAAAAGTTGTAATTTGTCTAACACTCTGATCATACAAAAAAAACTATCTAATATGAGATGGCATTGCTCTAAAAACTTGCAAAGATAACAAAATAAAACACATTCCACAGGTGGATGGGGCAAGGTAATTAGGGACGATATGATAGTGTTTCCCGCCATTTTTCTGCTCAGCTGCAGACTTCCAAAATCTGAATGGGACAGAAAATTAAGGCATCATATTTTTGGTCTCTTGCAATTTTGCAGACTCTGTAAATTAGTGAGCTTTGCTATGCTTGCACATTAAAGCATAACATAACCAAGCTCTTAGCTAGGCTTATTAAGGGACACTTACCTTACGCAAGTTATATAGTTATCTTGCCACTGGTCATATGCTCAGTGAACAACCTAGAACAGAGAACATTTTGAATATGCCTAGCGTAGAAAAAGACTTTAAACCTAAAACTTTAACTTTAACTTTACAACCTTCACTTTGAACCCCATACAGATATTAATGAACTTATGACCTTCAATCAGTTTTGAATTAAATAGAGTGTTTAAGAATTATGACCAAACCTAGGACTATATATATGACATTAAAAAAAAAAACCGAGGGCCAGAAGCCGCCGGATCCTATTTGAATGTTTCTTTCTCTATTAGATATTATTATAGATGGAATATGATTCCTAATTGCGTCTTAATCTATTAGGTTGACAAAAAATACCAACAACTCATTGAGACAAGCTACAAAGAGGTAGGAATATATATTACTTTTTAGCATGCGATTTAGTCATTGAGAGTTAGAGACTGTTGCAATTGTTTTACAATTGTCAAGGAATATTGATTAAACACTTCATGGTCGAAATTATCATGTATATTCCATAAGGGGAAATCCAGCAAGCCTATACTTTTCAGTTTATTGGTGACATTTATTAATTATTTTTAGGAGTTCCTGTTTGGAAGAGATGATCATAGATCAATACTAAGTGTTTTTCTTTTCTAGATTATGTTATTGTTATATAAATGAGTATTTGTATGTATGGCAAAAATTTTCTTGTTTATTTTCTCGTTAATTCTATATTTTCGCCGAAATAGGATTTGTGGTTGACTCTTTGATTATACATCAATGCCAATAAAATCGAAAAAAAAAAAAAAATTATAAATTGGATAAAACCTTTTACCTACATAAACGTTCTTGCCAACCCCTCAATGTAAACCCCACTCTCTGGAGAGAAGCAATACATTGTTTGTGGAAAAATTGTCTATAGAATTTTATATGCTGCATCATGACCAATACATTTCATTTTATATTTAAAAAAGATAATTTCTTTTGTATAAACCTATCCAATAGAGCGGTTCAGCAATTATTTACCGGTATATGGTTAACCAAGAGTTCAATGACATCTATCAACAAGGATCGGAATTAAATACTGAAAAAGTCAAGAACTTTTATTCATTATGGATTGGAATTGTAAGGGATTCATGTATTGAGGACAATTGAGACATTAAGTTGACACAACCAAAAAGATAAAAAAAATAGCAACAAAACATATGCTAAGAACAACTTTGGTGTAGTTCATATGTTTACCATAATGTTAAAACAAAAAAATGGCCACATTTTTAGATTTACCAGCTAATACCAGGTACCTTATCATAAAACTTCTGATTCTTTCATAACCTATAAATAATTTTTGGCACATGCAGGTATTTAGTTGGATCAAAATATAGATCACATGCAAAATAAAGATGCAGGTTGACAAACAGATGAGAAAACATGCATTCATTACGTAAATGCTGATTACATAATGGAGTTAAAACTAATGGAATAATAAAAAATATGTTCTTTGATTCAAAGGCAGCAGCCACTGATTTGTAAAACTTGATCCTACAATGGAACTTCTATAAGATCTTTAATTAGTCAACTCTGGTAAGATGGCTTTGAAGGGTTATCAAAGACTTGAGCAAAAATGATCAAGAGTTCATTTAAGATTGGTGTAGGTAAACCTTTTAAATGAGTTCTGTTTTATCCCATCAAGAAAAAAGTTAACAATCGGGTAAAAATGTAAGGATAATGTCAAAAAAATTGTAAAAGTATCATAGCATATAACTTAGCATAAAAAGGCCATTATAAAATTTCATTCCTTCCCGCCCCTATTTTTCAGCCGCCTCAAAATTTATTATAAGTTTTCAGCAAATAAAGTTAATTTTTGCATGGTCATTTTTCTTAAAGAGGGCAGAATATTTTATTAAAATGGATAATAGATAAAATTTTTAAAGTTTGCCAGCCTGCTCTTTTTTTGCTTGAAATTTTACTGGAAATACATTTATAGTGAATATTTTATTATAGCCTTATGAAAATCATTTTTACCTGAACTCCGAAGGTGAAATTTAATCTTGACACAATCATGTTATAATCTTAGATTTTTTTCTGGAATCTATAGCATTACTGGATAATGTCAATGTAACTTCATTTAGCAGTCCTACCTGAGACAAAACTTGATACATGTCTGAGATTTGTCTGATTGCCTTTGGCTATTCAAATCAGATGAGACCAATATTTCTAGCATTGGATTGTTAGGCTAAAAGCTGTTTGATGTTAGATCAATCTTGAGAGACAGGATAAGAAAGCAGATACAGGATTGGGAGAAGGACTGAAAGAAAAAAAGCGGACATTTTTTGTTTACTTTCCATTCTGCTTATTTTCTAACAAAAGAAACATTTTTTAAAATCTATATGTTCATGCAGTTTTCTTCCTATTTTTTTCTTCTCATCTTATTCTTGTGCTTAGAATTTTTAAGTTCTAACACATTATGTGTAGCCAAATTTATTGCTGTTCTACTACAAATGCCTAAGCCTTTTATTCTTCAAAGATGCTCAGCTCTTCAACAATATACATGTATGTATTCAACAAACCATAGTTATTGAACCTTTATTTTTCATCTTTAAAATGCACATGAAATAATTTGCATTTTTGATTTCCCATACACCAACAGATTATAAGCGCTTGATAGCTTTCAGTTAGATATTTATGTCAGAACCCCAAATAAGGTATTGTTATTGTCACAATTTTTCAGGAAACCAGTGGCCGATCCAGGGCGGGGGGGGGTTCCGGGGGTCGGAACCCCCCCTTTCCTCCCAAATTTTTAAATTTTTGTGTAGATTTTCAGCAAAATTGGTCTGGAACCCCCCCTTTGGCCCACAGAACCTAGTATGTGGAACCCCCCCTTTCAAACATTTCTGGATCGGCCCCTGGAAACCATTATATAACTAAAGCCACTTGTACTGTCCACCTTCGCTGTTGGATGGCTTTTTTATCGGCCTGCAAATCACAAACAAAAAGAGAAGAAAACTGTTTATTGAAGACATGCTTTCCAAGCTTTAAGATGACTGAAGAGAGATACAGGTACTGTATCTTTTACAGAAATGAATAACATAGAGTATGTACTTTATTTTTTATAGGCTGCTCAGTCAGGGACAAGAACCCTATTGTACGGCCATGCAGTCCTTCTCAGGCATCTACACAGCAATATGGTAAGTACATTAATATACTGGCTGGTTAATTAAGACTGCCCAGTCAGGAACAAGAACCCTATTGTACCGCCATGCAGTTCTTCTCAGGCATCTACACAGCAATATGGTAAGTTTGAAATTCTTAAGCAGTCACTAAAAACAGTAAAATCTGTCGAAGGTAAACTGAAAGGCTACAGAATGAAGGGGCAGACAGCTGAAAAGGGAGGTGGGAGAATAGGAGTTGGAAGGTAATAGAAAGGGAGGATTGGAGGTGAGAGAAAAGACGGTGGGAGATGGTAACCCCCTGTTCACTTCCCTTCTGAATTATGTCAATCTGATTAGAATCAGATGTTAGTTTGGCTCTGTTTACTTCGTACTCTGCCACTTACGTTAGTGGTGGAGTACGGGGAGCCAAACTAACATCTGATTTTAATCAGATTGGAATTATGTATTCATTGTGAATAGAGTTTCAAATTATTCAGATCCAAAATGTATAGAAGATAATAAGATGTGGAATAAGTGTATGCAACACAACCTGCATAAGATCATCAGAAATGTAAAAATAGCTAGCTGCCTTCAATCTGACATGTGGTCACTGCTTCTTCCTTGATAGAAAATATAGAAGATTTAGAAATAAAAAAAAAAAGAGATTGAAAAACCATCATAATTTAGATGTTTTGTTTTTGGTTTATTCAGGACATAGTTTTGGCAGATTTCAGTTTATTAAAACATTTTTTTCTATCTTGATTGAATTTTATATATTTGTGATGAATCCGATTCCAAAATTAACACTTCATGTTTAAGAAAGGTTGTACCATATATAGAAAAATCTTTTATTTTATCTATCAATGGTAAAATGACGTCAAATGAAGGTTGTGAGATTATGATTTGTTTTTTATAATCCATGAGGGAATTCTTAAGACTTATTTTATAAAAAATGAAATCGAAATGATATGATTTAAACATCATTTTATTCATAAAAAGCACATAAAAGGATTAAAAATCAGGGCTAAGCCTATATATATCCTCTCCTTGAAGCAATGCATATAATACTGTGGTTTCATTATTATTCATGGGTTACCAATCTATGAGGTTTTCATGGGAAGCCTTGTCTTGAGAAGTTTGATACATCAAGAAAAGCAAATTAAACAAATTTAAAAATTCATGAACTGATCCATTTGAAACAAACCATGAAAATTGTTACCCACTGAATAAATAAATCCACAGTATGAGAGTCCATTGGTTCTGATATCAAATAATATCAAATATTTGCATTAAAAATTATGCTTGTATTTTTCAGTACCTGTCATGTCTATCAACAAGTTCTTCAAATGATAAACTGGCCTTTGATGTTGGACTTAATGAAACAGCACAAGGTTTGTCTCAACTAAAATTCAGTTTTGTGCTTTTACAGCTAGTCTTAAAATTTTCTGACACAAAGAAAGAAAGCCAAATGATTTGGATGTTTGTTTAATATAAAAAATATGAAATTTATTTTGTCTTCATTCTAAAGGATGTGAAGTAGACATTTCTTCTATTGTGTGGGATTCTTCCTCAGTTTCTCAATAAATTTAAAAAACAGCAATAAAAAATTGAATACACATTGTTGCTTCAGAATAACTAAAAGGAATGTGGCTGTTTACAGAGGATTGTTATGAAATGTATGAATGTTTCAGAGTTCTCTTGATTCTTACAAGTTTGTTAAAAGTTTAATTGGTTTGAATTAGATTAAAAGTTTAAATTAGAAGATAATGAGATGGAATAAGTGTATATGATGCATCCTACATAAATGAATAAGCAGCAGTTTAATAATTTACAATGGAAAACAGCCAGTTGCCTTCACTGTGACCTGTGGTCATTGCTCTTTGTCTTGTTTTTACCATAGATTAAAAATCTAGTGCACACACATTTATACCAATAATAGCGAGCATAGCTCGCAAGGGGGCACGAAGTGCCCGCTCGAGCGGAGAGCTCTACGGTATTTGTTTCCGCGAGAAATTTGCTAATGCTGATTTAGATTTTTTATGGTCCGGAAAGGGTTATTATTTTTACAGGTCCGGAGTGAATGTTAAAATAATTTATAAGAAAAGAAAAAAATAATGCTTAAAAAATAATAAATTGCACTTTTTACAAGAAAATAACATTCTTAAAATAATAAATACACATAAGCTGCTCGTTTCGTTGAAACTACGTGTCTCGAAGCTTAATCGCCCCATACCATCTTGCCCCAAAATCATCTTGGCTAGCCAAGGGTTACGATCCGCTACCTCTCATCTTCAAGGTGCCCCAAAACAAGCAAATGGAAATATTGGAAATTAAATGATAGCGATAGCCCTAAATGTCGACATTTAGAACAAAAAACTTAGTCCCTTTTAGCTATGCTCGCATTTAGGCAATGCCTACTCCATATTAAATTGTCAATGAAAAATCCCTTTCTAGACAAACAACAATTAATCTACATAACAACTTTGATTTATTTTCTTCAAACTTTCTTTTTTTTATGCTTTCACATCATATATCTATTCTATAGGTGAAGCATGTTGGTGGACTATCCACCCAGCATCCAAACAGAGGTCAGAAGGTGAAAAGGTCAGAGTTGGAGATGACCTCATTCTTGTCAGTGTCTCATCAGAGAGATATCTTGTAAGTTGATGAAAAACTTAACATAGACACAACAGATGGTGTTCATCATTCATGCTCTTAAAAAATCGGTCATGATTGCCAAATATGATAATTTTCAAAGCAATGGCTGAAGTCCACATCTATGCCACAAAAACACACAAAGTTATCATTATCTTCCCCTGAATTTATGATAACAGTAAAGCCAGTAATCCACAAAATTAAGTTGAAATCTGAAAGTTTTTCTGGATGATTGTTGGATGTAGATATTTTTAGTAGGTTAAAGATTACTATGAATTCATTTATTTTCGTGTGTACCAATTTTCCTGGATTGATGAAATATAGTCAGTTTGTGGGTTTTTAAATTCATGGTTCTGAAGTCCACAGCATACAAATCAGTGTTAAACCTCCTTTCAATGGGGTATCAAAGTCATCCATGAAAACCAAGAAAATTTATTCCCCATGAATGATAATGAAACCACTGTAATCTCTGTATTAGAATTGTATATTTTTTGGATATTCATAAATTTTCCCTATAATCACACATTCCATTCAAAATTTTATAGAAAAAGCTCTCAAAAGGTCTCCCTGATGTAGTTTCCTTGTTACAAACTTTATGGCGAACATTGGTCAACTAATAAATAGAATTAATTGTCATTTGCTCATTAATCTCATCGATTGGAAAACCCAGGAACATTTTTTTCAATAGTTCATGTCATAAAAATTTGTTGTGAAAGATTCTTATTGACAGGCATCACAGTGAAATGTCCACATAAATATTAAAAGTTTTTTTTTATTTTCTGTTTTATGGTAATGGTAGATTTTTTTTTTTGCTGATTGAATATAGACCAACTTTTAAACTTTAAAATACAGATACTGTTGTACAAATTGTAATTATGTAATGAAAAAAGGGAAAATGCTTTTTAGTTAAAATGCAAATAGGGCAAGGTAATTGTAATTTATTGATGCCAACTGATTGATTTTGATAAAATATCAATGTGTTAGACAGTGATTGTAGATTTTGAATTATGCTTGGGTTTTGGTCTTTGAAGTACAAAATGTAACAGATACAAAAATAGTTAAGTTTCTACACATTATTATAAAAAATAATTAAATGTTTCACTTATAATGTACCTTATAGAGGTACATGTAATATAAATGCCTTCTTTGTCAGAATAAAATAAATGTTGCATATTGTTACATCCAAGAACAAAAGTTTTACAACTTGGAACTAACTCCTCCAAAAAGTAATACAATTTTAACTTGTCTTTATTGGTCATTGTCTCTGGAATTGTAAATTATGAAAGCATTTGTACCTTTGTAGCACATTGGTGGAGGCAGTATGGTGATAGCCTCCTTCCAACAGACATTATGGACTGTGGTACCTACATGCTCCGGAGGTATAAGGAACAAGTACCTTGGCTATGTGTTTGGTGGTGACGTCATTCGTCTTTTCCACGGACACATGGACGAGTGTCTCGCTATACCAGAGGCAGGCAGTGACAACGAATTTAGGTAAGTAAGAAACAATTATTGTTTTATAGAACTTTTTTCATGAATGCATTTAGGTTAATATCTGCATTTGAAATATATAAATGCAAAAATGTAATGCAGTTTGATTGATGCATATATTCATTTATTAAATGTGAAGTTTAAAAGACCAAAGGAGAAAAGTGTTAAAAGCAAATTTGCGACAGAGAGTAGGAGCAATTAGATTAGTATTAATTTATTTAGTATGATGTTTAAGGCAAAGTCTAATGGAATGGTGAAAAGTTTGAAAGTCAACTTCTGAATAGGAAAATATCATGTGTCAAGCTGCTGTTATGATATGGCAGTTATAGAAGAAAATAAGATATGGAATAAGTGTATGTGACACAACCTACAATATAAACGTAAATTTTAAAAATCCATAGTGGAAAGCAGCCAGCAGCCTTCAATGTGACCAGGGGTCGCTGCTTGCTTGTTTCTCAATTGGCCCTGGATTGAAAATAAATGACTTAAAAAGTATGATTCAAGCCCAATCCTAAAGTTCAATGAAAGACCCTCTTCTAGACAAAAAACTACTAACATAAATTCGACTAGATACAAACATAAGCTTTGATAAAGATTTCTGGCTTAGGACAGGCACATTTAAAATGTGGCAGGGTTAAAGTAAACATTTATCAACTTTTGTGGTATATTTTCAGTGCTGTTATGTACGAGACAGGAGCAGTTTGTAGTCATGCCAGATCTTTGTGGAGGATTGAAATCATCAGAACTAAGTAAGTATAAAGCAGCAGTTTGTAGTCATGCCAGATCTTTGTGGAGGATTGAAATCATCAGAACTAAGTAAGTATAAAGCAGCAGTTTGTAGTCATGCCAGATCTTTGTGGAGGATTGAAATCATCAGAACTAAGTAAGTATAAAGCAGCAGTTTGTAGTCATGCCAGATCTTTGTGGAGGATTGAAATCATCAGAACTAAGTAAGTTATAAGACAGCAGAGTTTATTTACAAAAGAAAAAAAATTTTTAGTTTTGAGAGTAACACTTTATTGGTCAACAAGGATTTACAAAAGAACATGTTTTAGAACAGAAAGTACTTTATTTTATTTACAAGGTTGGACAGAGCCTAACTTTCTTGGTCTTTAAGGTAGGTTTAAATGAAGAAGTCTGAAATAATTGACCCATGACCAACCAGTTAATAAATTAAAGTAATAGTAGCTATCATGGATAAAACAAGAAAAACCTTTTAAAAACAAATTCTTAGCTTAATAAGAAACAGTCCTTCATGCCCTTCATGTTTTTGTGTGAATTTAAACAAAAGTAAACCAAACAGTAAACTAAGCAAATGAATGAGAATGGGTATACCATCTGTGAGGCTGCTTGTAAGTTCTTGAGGATCAAGTTCCAAACAGTTAATAGCTAAAAGGTTAAATTCTGTAGTTCATAAAGGTGTCTTTTTATGCAGACGCAAATATTTGTGATCATTTAACATTAAGGTTGTGTACTATAATATTTGAAAAAGCATTGTTAAGCAAAAATACATTACATTGACAGATGGGCAGGAGGATTCATGGGTTGGGGACAGCAGTGTCGACTTCGCCATGTGACATCAGGCAGATATCTTGCTGTTACCAATGACAACCAGGTTGTAACAGTTCATCGCCAACAAGCAAGAGAGCAGGCCGTAGCTTTTATCTTGTTTAGTTCAAAGGTAAGCAACATTTACAACTGACTACTGATCATTCAAGATATAAGTGATCCTTATTGTTTAGTCTAGGTTCTATTTAGGCATCATTATACAATGCAAGTTAATTAACTTGACGATAAAAAAAAGTACATGTGTAAAGCATGAAATCCAGAAATGTTTACAGTCAATACTATATCTTAAAATGTGATATTGTGGTAACTTAACATACTGGTAGTCATAGTGGCAGATTCATAAAGACATGACATCTACAACAATAACATAACTAACCTATAAGAAACAATGTTTTTTTAAAAAAAAGTTCATATTAAATTTCTTAAGGCTTGATTTGAGCTTATTTTCACTTAAGAGTTCATTCAAGCTTTTAGTTTTTGGGCCACTGGCTTTATTTTATGACAGTTTGTTGAGTTCAAAGTGAAACCTACCTGCAGTAATTCTTTACATCTTCCATCTGTTTACTTTTACTTGACAATTATTTCAGGATGACAAAAAACAAACTGAGGGCAGAGAAGATGAAGGTATGGGTAAATCAGACATAAAGTACGGAGATTCTATGGTCTTCATACAGCACACAGAGACTGGACGATGGCTGTCCTATCAGACATATGAAACTAAGAAACGAGGAGTAGGAAAACTTGAAGTTAAAAAGGTTTGTGAAATGCACAGAAGTCTGTTTCAGTCATTTACTTGTAGAATTTCTTACACATGATTTTGTTTTTGAAAGAGAAAACTCTTTGGTGATTTGATTTGCAATCTCTATTAATTTTTGGAGGGAGGTATTAGAGCTGTGATAATAGTAAAAGCTCATGTTATTAATTTTTGTCCTACTTCTATCTGATAATTGTGTCTTATTTCTTTTGTTCCATGTTAGGTTTGAAATGTCAAGGTCTTGTAGATAATAACTTCACATTTTTATCCTATTTTAGGCTGTGATGCTAGTTGAAGGTCATATGGATGATGGATTCACATTTTCTCGTGCCCAAGAAGAAGAATCAAGATCAGCAAGAGTTATAAGAAAATGTCAATCAATCTTCAATAGATTCAATAAGTAAGTTGATGCCATTTATAAGTTTGTAAATCAGGCATGGAATTTGTTTGGCTATTCCATTTTAATAAATAAAAGGTACTCAGAGAAGAGACATGCATGTTTTACATTTTATTCACAATCATACATAAAAGCAGTAGTCTTTGGTTCAATAGTAATTTTAAAGTTTTGATTAAGGTTTTTATGTTTATTATTAGTGTTAAGTATATTTGGAATAAAGCAATTCAAATATATTTTATATCTAAAGTTTTGGGGAGTTCATTAAAAAAGATTTCATAGATTGAAAACCCCTAAGTATATTGCTTTTGAATATAGATTTGCCCATTTTGCATTATTACATTTTATTATCTCCCTTCGTGCATTTGTGTATGCATGGGCTTTCAAATGAGACTAAAAGCTTTATAATTGTTCCTAAAAACTGTTGTTTTTATCATCTTTCATATATTTTTCAGAGCTCTAGATTCTTTAAAGACGGAGGGTAGAAGTGGTCATGCATGGGGTCGAATTAGTCTTTCAGAAGTTTTAAAGTGCCTTGAGGACCTCATTGACTACTTTGCTCAACCTGCTGAAGATGAAGGTATAATTGATAATGAGAATAGACAGTATTTGTGGAATAAATTTTAGTTGTAAAGCAAGTGAATACTGTTTAAGAAACAATGCATTTCAAGCATCTGATAGTCAAGGCTATTTTATGTAAAAAAAATATTAATATTTTGAAATTATTTGTAAACTGAAGACTTTTAAGTACTGGTACTATTATAAGAAGTTGCATTAATTGGCATCTTTAAACATGTATTTAAGCTTTGACATTGTTTGAAATTTCGATTTATATTTTATTTCAGAGCATGAAGAAAAACAGAACAAACTTAGAGCTCTCAGAAACAGACAAGATCTATTTCAGGAAGAGGTTAGTTTGAAAACAAAGTTTCTTAATACATGTAGCAGCAGATTAATTTTACATCAGCAAACTTCTGCTTTTGGCTGATGTTTAAACAGTTGATTGTTTTTCTCTGCCTAATTTATAAATACTGTTTTCCCCTGTTGTTGTGTCATGTTCATTAATGAAAATTTTAGTATTTTGTGAAATGCACAAACTGAAAAAAATGAGAATTGGAAATATTCTTCAAGAGAAATTTTACAGAAGTTGCAAATGTAAATATATAGGTATGAGTTAACTTTACACATAAGTATTTGGGATGATATTAATTTAAGTCTTTATGTGCTAAAGTTGCATATTATCTGAACTTCACAGATTTCACTTTAGAAAAATGCAGAGCCTTTCAAGATTGGTGCATTCTTTTCTTTTACACATAGCTTGTGCTTAATTGCTATTAAAGGACAAGATATGATAAGGGCCCAATTTTGCCCCCAATTTTGAAATTATTAAAATGAGCTAAACGTATGTGATATATACTTTAGATTATTTAAACTTTACTAGATCAGCATTATTTTGTTTAAAGTGATCCATTAAGGTGTTGAAATACTTACCCAAAAAGGCTTAAAAATCGTGATTTGGTGAAAAACTGTAACGAAACTGCAATTTTGAAGTGGTTTTCAGCAAATTTAACTATGCGCCACACAGAGTACCACTACAATAATAAATGTAGATAATCATTTTTAATATAGAAAGAGACCTCAAAAAGATCTTTGTGGTACTCCGTGTGGCTCATAGTTAAATTGGCCAAAAATTACTCGAAATTTGCATGATTTTCACACTTTTTCACAAAAATGCCATTTTCACATAATTTGATGACGTCACTGTGACGTAATAAACAAGATTAAGTTAAAATTAGTGTTATTTTACTATACCTTGTTCATCTGAGAACTGATCTAGAATAATTTAACTTCAGTTCAATTATTTTTAAAAAAATGGTAAATTAGGGGGCCAAATTTAGCACTTATCATATCTTATCCTTTGCTGTTGTAGGGGATGATAGCCCTTATTTTAGAGACTATAGATAAATTTATCCAGTACAAGAGTAGGAGACACTTTGCACATTATGCTGGAGAGGAAGCCGCTAGTAAATGGGACGACATATCAAGCTATTTATATCTGCTTTTAGGTGAGTCACTAGTGAATAAAATATTAAGCTTGATTTGGCGTTTGCAAAATTGTTAACATTGAACTTTTCCATCATTTCAGATTTGAAAATTTTTTGGAAGTATTTGAGCAAAATACCTCACCATGAATCCTATACAAAATATTTCAGACATAGATTTTTTTTCTGTGTAAAAACCTTGTATTGAAGATGACACAATGATGTTTCTTTGAAATTTTGGTTATGGAAACATTACAAGCTTGATCCTAGAATTACTAGCCTTGCTTGTAGAAATTTTGAAATGTAAAAATTTAATATATATGTATCTTAATGTTGGAAATTCCTGTTTATTTCATTTTTGTTATTGTGCCTTTGTTTAATCAAGATTTTCTCTATTTTAGCTGCCATGATTCGTGGAAATCGTGCTAATTGTGCTCAGTTTGCTCAATCTTATCGTCTGGACTGGCTCGTCAGTAGACTAGAAAGTCAACAGTCCTCAACTGGTATATATGATAGGAACTATATTTTAAACAATTTTGTACACATGGCCAACTAATATTACATCTTGCACAAAGTCAGGTGTTAGAAATAACATTGATAAGTCTAATCGCATATATCTTTTATATAAGGTCATAGAAATTAAAATCTTTACAAGTTAAAAATATTTATTAAATTATTTATGTGTACACGAAGAAACAGCAACTTTTGACACTTGGGAAATTGTTAGAATCTATTTTTGCCCTTTGATTCTGCACAAAATATTAGCTGTAAGATGATACAATGGAAGATAATTAGATGTGCAATAAGTGTAGACGACATAGCGCACATAAACAAGCGGTAAGACCACAATGAAAAAACATTCAGAAGCCTTCAAAAAGCCAATAGGGGCTGTTTTGTCAAAATTCAAATCCAGTCTTGAGATAGTAAAAAAAAGAAAGCACTGCATTTAAGATAACATGTCACTTGTATGATTTGTATGAGTGTTGAAATTTGCTCTCTACTTATGATATCCATTTCTTTTATTTAGGTGTGTTGGACGTGTTACACTGTGTGTTGATAGACAGTCCTGAAGCACTGAACATGATCAAAGAGAAACATATCATTACAATTATCTCCCTTATAGACAGAGCTGGCAGGGATCCCAAGGTATGTTCCGCCCCATAAGTTAAGCTGTCAAAATATTTTTCTTATTATACCCCTGTCAGTCCTTCCAACTGTCTGCCTACCTGTCCTTCAACAAAACTTCTGTATACATTTGTACTGTTTTCTCTACAACTATTTACTGTGGTTTCATTATCATTTCAGTTTTTGCGATTTTTGGGGATGGCCTTGACTCATTAAATTTGATATCCCAGGAAAAGGAAATATAACATTAATTTGTATGCTGAAGACTTTCCTTTTTTTTTCAATTTGAAAACATGTATTTCCAAAATGACATAAAATGTGTTTTCCATAACAAATTTTTAAAATGTTATAATGTTTATAACATGTAGGATAAGGCTATATTATGTGATTTCTTTTACAGGTGCTAGATGTATTAAAGTCCTTGTGTGTTGGAAGTGGTGTAGCTGTAAGGACCAATCAGAATCTTATATGTGATAACCTGTTACCAGGTCGTGATTTACTGCTGCAGACTAAACTGGTTGATCATGTGGCAAGGTAACTGTTTGTATATACCTATGGTTGTTAACAAATAACCTTTTATGAATAATCAAACCTACATTTATGCATATATTTACATTAATCACAGACATTGCTTCTAAATCTTGAAATTAACTGGTATATGTATTATTCTATTTTATTCACAAGGTTGGGCGGAGCATAAATTTCTCAGTGTTTTTGGTAAGATTTAAACGAAGAATCCCGAAATAATTGACCCGTGACCAACCCGGTCAATAAAATAGATTACGGTAATAGCAGATGTAAATTGAGTTAAATGCATACATTAACAATGGCCACACTTCCAATAGCTTTAACTTTCATACTTGAAAGTTTTTCGATGATTGTTGCTTTATCATTGAAAATACTGGTACTTACAATTTTCGACAACAGACTTAAATAAATTAGTGAGTATTTCACATTTATTATTAGCAGATCTTGTACTGGTTTATGTATTTTTCAGCATGAAGCCAAACATCTATGTTGGGGTACTGGAAGGGTCAGCTATGTACAAGAAGTGGTACTTTGAGCTGGTAGTGATACAGTTTGAATCAGCGACTCATTTACCCCCAGTGTTGAGAGTGGGTGTGGCTAATACTAAAGGCTTTGTCCCCTACCCTGGGGGAGGAGAACAGTGGGGAGGGAACGCTGTGGGGGATGATTTGTATTCCTATGCATTTGATGGTGTCAATCTCTGGACAGGTATAGTGGCTTAGTCATTGATGTGTTATTCAAATTCAGACTAATATTTTTTATTTTATGGTTTGTTTGGTATTTTTGTCACTCATATAATCACTTTGCATTAGAAATGAAAAACAGTCTTTTCCATTTCTGCATTCTGTTAAAAGTCAAGGTTCCCAATTTTGATTAAAAATAAAGGTAACAACCAATTTACCCTTTGGGAATAATCAAAATGTCCAAGAAAAAGCAATAAAAGGTGGTCCTGATGGGGGGTCCTGATCACGAATCACGAAGAATTAAAAATGCAATTAACAAAACATGGACATATAGCTAAATTTTTGTTCACGAATAAAAGTTTGACTGTATATTACTGTAAAGCAGGCCTAAAACAAATCACCGACAAAATACATTGTTGAGAACGGTTCATGTTTTAAATATCCAATCACAATGCACGGAAAAATATTTCAACAAATCACAATTAACGGAAAATAAAAATTGCCAATAATGGAGAACAAAATAAACCCATCGGCCCCCTCATAAAACAGGAGAAATTAAAACAGCAATGGTCCTGAATTGGTTTAAGGCATTTCAAAAGAAGTAACTAGACTTTATTTATATAACATTATAAACTGCTTTTGTAGGTGGCAAACCAAAATTAGTCAGACAAAGTGGACACCAGTTGGAGAATGGTGATGTCATTGGTGTCTGCCTTGACCTTTCTGTACCACAAATAACCTTCACCTTGAATGGAATAAAGGTCAGAGGGATCTTCAAGGACTTTAATCTGGATGGTCTTTTCTTTCCTGTGGTCTCCATGTCAGCAAGAGTCAGGTAAGACGATAGCTTTTGTCAAAAAGAAACAAAGATATACCAAAGGTATATAAATTTGCTGTAAAATTATTTGTTTTTGTGGGGATTCAATTTTGTGGTTAAGAGCACAAAACTGATTTGGTTGGTAAAAGTTTGTGTGGGTTCCGATTTTGAAATACACTATTCAGCTAAATATTTTAAATTCGTGGATTTCTCTTACCAACGAAATAAACGAAAATAAATCCGCCACGAATATTTCTGCTTCTACAGTATCTATCTACAGGCAAGATTTACACTTACAAAAACTGCGTTCTATTAAAACATTAATCAATAGTTGAAACTGGGCATGAGTTTAGAAAAATTAAATTCTTGTACATATAGAGAAGACTGTAATTAATATATTAAGTACTTTACATCAAAAAAGGATTTTTTTATGAAGAGTTTTCATCATGTAAAGATCTCAGTGTAAAGAAACATAAAAAAAAACAATAAATGAATTTGATGAAAATAATAATGTATGAGCACTTTAAAAAGAGTTTATAATCTTTTTTATAACAAAACACTATTTTATATTTAAGCTGCCGATTTGTGTTTGGAGGTGACCATGGTAAATTTAAGTTTGGACCTCCAGACGGCCATTCTCCTGCTGTTGAATCCATGCTGCCAAAAGAGAAACTAAAACTAGAACAATGTTTCTGGTTTGGGGACATTCAGAGGAATGTAATACAAGGACCGTCAGAGGTTGAATACATGCCTTATGTGCCAAAGCCTGTTGATACTGCTAGTGTAAGTGTCAGGTTTTGTAAAAGAAATGGTTTTGTTGGATAAATCCTATTTGACATGTTAGATATATTTTTTCTTAAATCTAAGTAAATAATCAGTTTTAACTAGTATATGCTTTATTCAGTGTTAGAAGAAAGAAGTGAAAATTCAATGTGGATTAATTTATTTTCTTGGTTTTACCAAATGGATCAACTCTCTGTATTTTTAATTTAGTGGTTTGCATATATAATGCTACAAGGAATGAATATCAAATTAAGACTTTGTTGAATTTTTTTTTCTGTGCATAACTGGCTTCTACAAAAATGAATACCCCCACAAATAACAATGAAACCATAGTATATCAGTGTCTTTTGACGTTTTATATAATCTCAATGTGCACATTTGTGAATAGCTTGAAGGTAATAAATTATTACCGATTATATATAAAAGAACTGTAATATGTTTTTTGACATTTTTGTTTTTAGATTCAGCTTCCTGCTTACATTGAAAATGTCAGAGACAAGTTGGCAGAAAACTTACATGAGATTTGGTCAGTTAGTAAGATTGAACAAGGATGGAGTTATGGAGAGGTAGTATTATAATAAGAAATTTAAAATACTACTTGACATATTGTTGGAACTGTTTTCAGAGTTAATGTAGATGATATCAAAGGAAGACAAATTAAAATCAAATTATTTACTTTGTCTTTACATGTCAGAATGATTAAGAGCTAACTTGGCAAAGCAGCTAATAAAATTGTCATTTTAAACGATAATATTGGTAGTAAATTATTTAAAGCATCCACATGTATAAGTGTGTTTGCGATTCTTATACTGTATACATTGAAATAATTGAAAAAAAGGTATATAATACATGTACGTGATAAACAATCATTTTATAGTGTTAAAATCAATGATCAAGGGTTAGATATGATAATTTTCTGTTTCAAGGCCGGCTATCAATTTGGGTACATAAATTAGGACTGTTGATTTTCATCGTATCATTGTTTGTTATAGGTCAGAGATGATCAGAGAAAGAAGAATCCAGCCATTAACAACTTTGAGAAAGTCCCCATGACAGAAAAGAAATATGTCATCACTGTATCTTTTGAAACATTGAGGTACATTAAATACTGTTTAATATCTTTGAACTGGCCCACGTGATTAAAAGTGGCCTGGGTGGCCGAGTGGTCTAAGGCGCTGGTTTAAATACCACACAATTGATCACTAGCCGATCACCTCTCAGCTGGTGTTCGAGTCCTGTTTGTATAACAAAAAAGGGACTTCCCCAACTGTATGTGATTAGGTTCCTCAATTACCTGCCCAAGGTCTGTGGTTTCTTCCGGGTACTCTGGTTTCCTCCACCATTTAAATTGACCCCCTTACATGGCCCAGGTGCGTTGATAAAGGGCCTTGAACACCAAAACACACATGTGATTAAAAAATAAGTTGTCATAATGTTAAACATTGGCTTACAAGGGTTGATCCAGAAATTTTTTAAAGGTGTGGTTCCTCATATTGTCTACTGAAAGCAAAAGGGGGGGTTTCCAGGGCAATTTTGTTGAAAATTAGTATGAAAGGGTGGGTTTCAACCCATGGTACCCATAAAGCTATAAACTTACAGGGTGTCCACAAAACCAAAGTGGAATTATTTTCATATGACATGACTTATTTCAGAGTATCATTGAATATACCATGTGGCATAAATGAAATGGAGTGAGAGGATACAAGGTTTAAAACTTACACATTGTGAAGTACTAGTATCAACATTTAGGCCCTAAAAACTAGGTAAACTGTTTCACATTTTAGAAGTTCATATCCTCATTAAGATTTTTTTACCGTAGATTATATATGTTCCTGTCTTAATAATGTTCTACATATAGGTATATGACTAGAAAGGTCATTGTTTGAGCTTTTGGATTTTGGATTGAAAAAATATGGGTTACAAATTGGTGAATTCAGGTAGTGGGTGGCCGAAAAGAAATTTTTGAAACAGTTTTCTCAGCAACTACTAATCACAACCACTCGATATTTTGCATACAGCATAAGAGTGGAGTCCCATAACATAGGATTCGATTTCAGGTCTGTCACTCACCTACTTTCTATTTCATCAAATTCAGCCATTTTTAGCTCACTTCACAAAAGTGAGGGGGGGGGGCTTATGTGATACCCATGGCGTTGGCGTCGGTGTCCACACCCACTTACAGAAGAATGGTAAAGATCCATACACTCTTACTGACAAGTGCCACATCAATGATATTGGTATGGTAGGTGCACCTAGTGATGCTTAGCACAATGGGGCTCCCGCAGGGTACCCCCCTCAGGTCGCAAGGTCGCTTTTAAAAGGCATATTTTGGCGGAGGTCGCAGGTCGCTTTTTGGCATAGGTCGATTTTATGAAGTGTAGGTCGGAAGTTGCCCTTAAAAAGCCCTCAGGTCGCAGGTCGTTTTTAACCGTGCGGGAGCCACCACAATGCCAGCTTCGGATGCTGGCTATGACCTATATTTTCCGCATTGATGACCACTTACAGAAGAATGGTTAAAGTCCATTCCTGTTAACTGACAAGTGCCACATCAATTATATTGGTATGGTAGGTGCACCTAGTGATGCTAAGCACAATGCATGCTTCAGATGCTGGCTGTGACCTATATTTTCTGCATGGAAGACCACTTACAGAAGAAGGATTAAAGTCCATTCAGGCTTACTGACAAGTGCCGCTTCCTCCACCATTAAAACTGGCTGCTCTACATGGCCCAGGTGCATCAATAAAGGGTGTTAAACACCAACACACACACACAGACAAGTGCCACATTAATTATATTGGTATGGTAGGTGCACCTAGTGTTGCTTAATACAATGCATGCTACAGATGCTGGCTGTGATCTCTATTTTCTGCATGGATGACCGCTAACAGAAAAATGGTTAAGTCCATTTCTGTTTACTGACAAGTGCCACATTAATGATATTTGTATGGTAGGTGCACCTACTGGTGCTATGCATAATGCATGCTTCGGATGCTGGCTGTGACCTATATTTTCTACATGGATGACCGCTAAAAGAAGAAAGGATGAAGTCTATACCTGCTTACCCACAAGTGCTACATAATCTCAAGTAGTATAGTAAGGTTCACCTAGAGGTGCTTAGTAAGATGCATGCTTCAGATGCTGCTGTGACTTTTTTGCATGGATTGAGCATTTGAAAATTTTGTAATGTTAAAGTCGATTCCCACTTAGTGACAATAGTGCACAACGAGGTGGGCTTTGTAATCGATGGTTACCTATATTCGACTTTGACAGATTTTACATCATGTACACTATGAAGAGGGCCAAATTCAAGGCAGAGTATACAGCAATTATTGGGATACAATTTTGCTATTGTCTTGTATATTCATACCACATCTCTAATTACCTGTATCTATTTGTTTTTCAGAACCCTACTTGCACTGGGTTACCATATCAGTATGGACAACCAGAAGAAAGAAAATAACAGACTAAAAACAGTCAAACTTTCCAACAAGTATGTGCAGTTTATTTACTATAGATGTAGATCTAGCCACCTGATTTTCAAACTTTAATTTTACCATTGCTTTATAGAAAAGGGTGTATACTGTTTTACTTGTATCTGTGGAAAGTATTTTAACACAAGGCATAGTTGCAAAAAGTGGGGGAATCACTAGTGAGCATTGGGTCACATATTTCTTGTTGTGAAAATGATTGGATTACTAGAGTGAATATACAACCTGATTTTGAATGGGAGAATATTGGCCGTATAAATGAGCCATTCCATGATATTGCTACTTTAAAAAAAATAACAAAATGACAACCAACATGTTGTAAACTTCTCTCTGTCTAGTAGCATTTGATCTTGATAATTTATCTGTCTATGAGAATATCCATGTTCCAGAAAGTAATGCAAGAGAAGTTGCAAGACTATCATAATTCTTGTGTAGTGACAGTTTTTGTATCGTTCTTTTTTTCTTTAAAGTAGAAATTGGAAAGTTCCTCTTTTTATGGTTCATCTAGCTGACAAGAATACCTCCTGTGTAAAGATATAACTCTTAGATTATCACAGTTTTTATGTTTTGGTTTTAAAAAGAAACCATGTGTGCCTTATGTATCATCTTAACATTGGAAGTAGTAGTTTACTTTAAATAGACCTTTATCAGAATAGATAATACATTTGTTGTGACTAAATTTATTTCATTAACAGTTTACACTAGTTTTAATTTATGCAGTTTAGCTGATTTATCAGATTTCCTTTTTTTACACCCAACCCAAACAAAACCTTTAGTATCAGGACTTATACTTGTTGGTAATTCAATGCCAAATTGTTTGTAATTATGACAGACAATGACCTCACCAAACTGATTCAATGCATGTAAACAATTATTGTTTTTATCACAAACCAGTATCATGTCTGGAGAGGTCACTGTTTGACTCCTGGGGTAGAACTTCCCATCATTGACCCCACCCCTAGCCCCAGGGTAGGTCCATTTAACATTCCCACCATTATCAATCATCACCAACCTCCCCTCACCAGAACTATTCTGAAGATCAATAACACAAATATTATCACTACATGTTATAATTCTACATGGCCAGGTGAAAAGTCTCTGGTTATTTTTGTCAAAGTCATAAGTATGTTTAATATCACCAGACTCAGACATGATGACCATTTGTATGTTAGTGTTTTCTTTGACATCACCAATTTTGTTAACTTCTGACAATCCTTGAATTATATGGTCATGTTTGTTCACATGTATCCCTAGAGTAAATAGATTTGGAATGGTTTTAAATGTTTGTATTGTTCCTCCTTGTTTATAGATTTTCAATTCATTAGTCTTTGATGAAATTACAAAATCTCCATTTTGTTTCATTGCTATGTCATATACTGCAACAGTTTCTTCCTTTATCACTTTGACAGTGTCATTTTCGATTTTTATTTTTTGAATCTTATGTGAGTCATACCTTCCAATAACAAAATCACTTGTATCGTTTTGGTCTTGTATCAAGCATGACACACCTTCAAGATTTGTCTGATAGGTTGATACAAGTTCAAACTTTGGAATTTTTTGAAAGCATCCAAAAACACTTTCAATATCAATATTGGTCAAATGTGAAGGAAAGAATTTGACTTTTGATCCTTGTATTTCACTAACAACTTTTCCTGGTAATGTTGAATTTATTGATCTCCTTGAATTCAAAATTTCATTGGCTTTATGTGATAGTAAAATGTTATCTACACTTTCTTTCTTCTTTATAAGTCCATCTTTCTCTTTTGTGATTTTTGTAAAAGCATTCTGAATGTTGACTTTTGTTGGGTTGTAAATGTCATGTAATTCTTGACGTAAATTTTGTGCATGTTTTTTGACTAGTCGTATGAGTGTTTGTTCCTGTTGTGATATGGTGTCACTCAAGTCATTGTGTTCCTTCTCATGCTCGGACAACATTCTTTGGAGTTTTCTTTCTTCATCATTAAAAAATGGAATGTCATTGTTTATGTTTCCTTGTAGTTTTAGAATGAAACTCAAGTTTTCATCATAATAAGATTTCAAATCAGATTGTTCATGGTTAGTGTGAGAACTTGTCAGACAACTCAAACATATTGTCTTGTTACAATCTCTACAGTATGTCACACACTTTTGACCTTGGTGATCGGCACAGTCTATATTCTCAAGGTCAACCTTACGATGTATGTCTGTTGCATCCTCAGTACCAAAATCTTTCAGATTAATTATGTGATGTTCCTGTAACTTCTGACTTTGAGAATGGATCCTATCACAACAAGGTTGGCACAGAAATGTATCACAAATAAGACAGTTCACTTCAATTTTATCCTCATTACAGAACTGACATGTGGAAGGAACTTGTCCAGCCTCACCAGGGCTACTCTCAGCCATGGTTAACTTTGTCTTAGTTAGATCCACTACAATTTATTTTGATTATATCTTTTCCTCCCCCTTTAAGTCATATGATTTAATCTGAACCGTAAAGCAAAGTACAATATAGATTATGTTATCTTCCTAGGAAGATCAATTGACCTTTTTCTTGGCCAGATATATCATACAATGTAAAAATACAGATAATGGTAGGGGGTGATTTTCACAGCAACCAGTGGCGGATCAAGAGGGGAGCACGGGACAATCCTGGAAGCATGACCAAAGCCAGGACCAAAGTGGGCCCCCCATAGCCAGTCAGTGCCCCCTTTCTAAATTTCTGGATCAGCCAATGACATCTACTTATACAGCTTGTGAGATTTGGCATGTAGTATCAGCATTTCGACAGTAACGATCTATACACGACAGAAATCTTGTGACTAGGGCTCACTTTTAGTTTCATCATAAGTGTGCTTCTATAACCTTAAATTGTCCAAAAGTTAAACTATTGAACATATTCTCCACATACTGATTTTTGTGAACAAGTAACCAACCCATGTTATTACATTATTGCTAACTTACTATGTAAATCTTACATGATAACATGAACATTACATAAAAATTGCTCTTGGAAGAGAAACCCTTTGTGCCTGGGTCCTGGATGTATGTACTGTCTGTCTATTAAGCCTGTTGGATGCCGAGACCATTAAGCCTGGCCTTAAACACTATAAGAAAATAAAAAGTTTTGGGGCAGCAAGATTATAACATGATATCCATCTATTTGGCAGGATTTCATAGAGTGAAAAATCCAGTTTATAAAATGGTGAATGTTGGGTGAGTGGGCAGATGGCCTGTGGGCAAGGAAGAAAATTTCGTAACAGTTTTCTCAGCAACTACTAATCACAGCCATTTGATATTTGGTATACAGCATCAGGGTGGGGCCCCATGATGTGGGATTCAATTTCAGGTCTGTGGCTCGCCTACTCTCTGTTTAACGAAACCCCAACATTTTTGACTTTGACAGATTTGTTTTTAGCTCAGTGGATATACATGTAGTATTCTTTTCACATTACATGTGTGATAGAAAATCAAATCATGGTGTGAGGCTTATGAGCACAAACATTATTGTTTCAAAATAACAAAGCAGTGAATATTCTTATTTTATTGCAGCTTTTTACAAAGTAATGGATATAAACCAACACCTCTTGACCTTTCCTCTGTGACCTTGAATGAAGCCATGGAAGACTTGGTAGATTTACTGGCAGAAAATACTCACAACGTTTGGGCTAAAGATAGGATTAAACATGGGTGGACTTATGGCATGTTTGAGGTCTGTATACTGTGAATTCATTTATTTTTGTAGCAGGGATCAATTTTCATGATTTCCTCAAAGAAGTTATTTTGTGTAATTTGAAATTAACATAAAGTTGGATACTTGTTTATTTTATTGTCTACTATCAATGAAAATCCCAAACATGTGACTGTAACTTTTGTAAATTCATATATGAAATGTGTGAGGTTCTTTTGTTCAAGATACAATGGTTAAAAGATAAGATTTGACTCTTAATTAAATTCAGCAAGCCCAA
Organism: Arcuatula senhousia; assembly: GCA_963971305.1. Lineage (NCBI taxonomy): Eukaryota > Metazoa > Mollusca > Bivalvia > Mytilida > Mytilidae > Arcuatula > Arcuatula senhousia. The sequence continues at coordinate 29,512,621 of OZ020304.1, forward strand.
TTCCATGCCCAACAATGATGGCAACTTGTTCCTTACACTTAGAAGAAAACAGTGTAAAGCAATGAGGTTCAAGCTTTTGATACAGAATCTATTTCTTAACTTTTGTTCCACGTGCTTAATGCCAATTTGATAGTCAACTGACAGTTTTATTGTCCAACCTTTTGCCTTTGTTATTCCATCATTCAGAGTTGTATAAAGTAAAGCAATTTTTTATTTGTATTTTAAACTGTTGAATCATATTCATGTTAAAGACAATCATTTCCTGTTTTAAAGTATATAAAATTATTCAGTAGATCAATCATATACTTAATTTAATGTTTATTGTTTACTTTAGGACCACCACAACAAGAGAAGTCCACATTTAGTGCCATACAATAAAGTAGATGATGCCATAAAGAAAGCTAACAGGTAAAAAGTTGTATTTTAGCTGTCACTATTCCATCATTTGAGGAGGAAGGCATACTGGTTATATTTGTTTTGTTCAAAACACTAACAGGAGCTTAACTGAAAAAGTCTAATGTCTTTTTGAGCTTGCTTCTGGGTTCCAACATGAAAATGACTAGTAAAATTGTTGCATTTCAGTTTATTTTGTTTTTAAGAACTCAACTTTTGTTTTATGAATTATTAGATAATGATTTTTTTATTCAAGATCCAGATTATAAAAATTAAGACCACAACATCAATAGGGTCTGCTAGGAGCCTTGAATTTGCTGCTTTACTGTCTAGAGATTTTTTAAATACTGTTCTTTTAATTTTACAGAGATCAGTCCAACCAAACAGTTAAGACACTTCTGGCTTACGGCTACAATCTAGAACCACCCACCAGTGAGACAGGTGAAAGTGCTCAGACAGGTAAAAACTCATTACCTTATACAAGAAAATGTACAAAATAGCATGTCATGTGTTGATGTTGAACAACTAGTTGCAGTTTTATGCATGAAATGTGTACCAATTTATTTACCTAATTGTATTGTGAATAATGGAATAGATCCCTATAAACATAGAAGAAAGCAATTTTCTTTGAAATTGTGAATCCAGAGTTTACATGACCTAAAACCTACTCTACTTTTCTTAGTCATTTTAGTTTTTCTAAGCATATCAAGAGGATGGAGTGGCAGGGTTTTTTCATAATGGGCAGTCATTCATTGTCAATGAATTTTATTTCCACTATGAGAAATTTGCTCAGGCGTTTGCTTTTAGATAACTCATGTTTGATGTTGTTAAACCCTTATATGTATTGATTTTTGAATGATTTTATATATTTTGCTGCTCATGTATAGGAAGTAAGCTTTTTGATCATTTGCTGAATTATGGAAATTTGAAAAATACAGGTATGAGAATCTATTTCTTTTATTATCTTTTTTTTCAAACTTCATATACTTTTTGCACCTTTCTGAATTACTTGGGGAAGGAAGGATACACATGGTTTTGTAGAGCAAGCTTGAGATTTTTTTACTTCTTCATGCTGTTTTCTTTATTTTAGTATTGGCTTAATGCTTCTTGTTAACTTTCACTTTTCTGAAAATTGTTTATTTTTAGTTTATTTAATTGAAATTTTAAATTTAAAAATCTTTATAACGATATAAGGAAATGGAAGGTTTGTTCAATTTTACTTTAACATCTCCAGTTAGGCTTTTGTTTTCATACCAATTCATTATCAATATGATTTACCAGTAGGAGTTTTTAATATAGAGGTTATGGATTAATTTGATTCTTGCATTAATGTTACCATCTGTATATTTCTATTTCAATTGTCTTTCAAAAGTTGGTCTCTTTTTTTGCAAATACACTAATTTCTTAGAAATCTTAGTTTATCTTCCTAAGGCTTTGCACTTTTACCTTACAATTGTTGTTGTTAAGCCTACTGTTAATAAATTTATTATCAATTTTAAAATGAGTTACACCAGATTGAATAAAATTGACTTTTTTTTTGAATTAGGACAAACTTCTGCAGTTTGAAAATTGAACATTTGTTATAATTACTGCAAAAAAAAAAGAAAAACAATTGAAAGGGACAAAGCTTATATCCATGTATGTGTGCATGCATTGAGAAAGATTAAATGTTCTGCAAAACTGAGGTACACAGATTTTCATAGATAGTAAATATTTGCATTTTAGCATTATCTCGAGCCCTTGGACAGAAGAAGGCAGGAAGTAGAACATACAGGACACAGCTGACATATGCTGTTTCCTCTGGAAAATGGTAAGTTGTATAGAAAGTATATTAATAGAATTGGATAAAGCAAAGATGTACAAATGTACAAATAGGTTAACAGCCAAATCAGTTGACATTAGAGATTTAACAACAATACAGAAAAGCACACAGGAACGCAAAACACACACACACACCCACACACAAATGAAACTATAACCAACAAAATGAGCTCACAACTTGCCATTAAGTTAGCTGAGGTTTTCCATTAGGAATGGGAGTTCCTGGTTGTGAAAGCACCCATTCTGGTGACAGTTAAGAAAAATAGTATTTGTCTTTATGTATCTATGGTTCTTTCTTTCCATAAATGTATAAAGTCCCATATTTATGTTTTACTAATTATGACACCTAATTTCTTATTCACAGGTACTATGAGTTTGAAGTATTAACAACAGGCTTCATGAAAGTAGGATGGGCTAAAGTAGATGCTAAACCCAGTATAGAGATAGGATTAGACGGATCTTCTTATGGATTTGATGGATTATTGGTAGGTCGTTAAAAATATATATTTGTTGAACAGATCTTCTACATATAATGCAAATGAAATTAGATGAATTTATGTCTGCATTCATTCCTTGATTAGTATAGAAAATGGTTAATTCTGAAAGGGTGATTCAGATCTTTAAAACCCCCAAAAAATTATTTTTATGCCCCCTTGATTATATGTTTAGGGGCATTCACTTTTACTTATGTCCATCCTTAAGTCCATCCATATGAATTTCTGTCAAGATATTCTTAAAAACAGTACATGCAAATGATATGAAACTTTTCAGGATAGTTCAGTAGGACAAACTGTATGTCCTAAGTGAATTTCAGACCTGTCAGACTTCTACTTCCTGTTTGGGACTGGGTTGAGATGAAAATTTACCTGAAAATTTCTGTCAATCTTTTCTCAAAAACAATTCGTGAGAATAATTTGTAACTTGGTAGGATAGTTTAGTAAGACAAACTGTAAGTCCTTAGTCACTTTCAGACCTGTCAGATTTCTACTTCCAGTTTCAGATCAAGCTTTGTAGGAAGGTTCAATAGGACAAACTATACATCCTAAGCTATTTTCAGATCTGTCAAACTTCTACTTCCTGTTTGGGGCCAGCGCAGGCATCTGTGTCATGTGCGCACATTCCGTCTTCATTTTTTTCCTAAATTAGCAATCTGCAATTTTTTGTCACTCTTTCAATATGCATACATATTTTGCATTTCTAACTTCTAAGTTGCTTTTTTTAATGGATGTTTTGTTTCTGAAATAATTTTGAAATATGAATAGAAGACAAGACTGAAAAAAGGGAATAATGTTGTAAAACTTCATGTTCTTCTGTAACTATTGTAGGCATCATTCTTTATAAACAAACTCTTGTGATGTGATTGTAGGGAAGAAAATGGTACCAAGGTGGTGAACAGTATGGTAAAATCTGGCAGGCAGGGGACATCATCGGCTGTATGCTGGATCTCAATGATAGGACCTGTAGTAAGATTTTCATATTTTTCAAAAATAATTTTTACAAATTTGAAATATTATAGACATTGTGTAAATGTGGAGTCAAATATTGCAGCTGAATTGAAGTAAACCATGGTTTGTTTTACTACAACATTTAAAATGTAATAATGTGTCATGCATATATACACCATATCCCTATATCATTTTTACACCAAACACTGAAAATAAGAGATTTTGTCCAATGTTACAGAAATGAATATGAAACATCTTTGTTAATAAACATCCTTTTCTTAGTGTATGTGAAATGCATATGATAAAGACTGATATATGAACTTTTATTTTATTTTTTTCAAGCATTTTCTTTGAATGGTGAACTAATGATGGACAATTTGGGTCAGGAAATAGCCTTCCGATCTGTGGATGTTGCTGAAGGCTATATCCCAGCCATGACTCTAGGGGTCAATCAACAAGCCAAAATAAATTTTGGACAGGATGTCAATACATTGAAGTACTTCACCTGTTGTGGTCTTCAGGAGGGTTATGAACCATTCTGTGTGTAAGTTACTGTGCTTTTTATAATAATAATTTATCCCTGATTTATGATTGACAATGAGTAAACACATACTCTCTAGAATGAGTTTAAATAAATTGATATGTGATGAGGCACTACAACCATCAGCTACCTTTTAATTGGTCAATTACTGAAAGGCTAACATACCTATAGCCTTGTCTAATCGCTACAGTGATTATCCTGGCTAAATATAGTGTGCAATATTTCTATTCTTATATACAAGGGTCATGTTACCACTATTCATTGTCTTGCATCCTGTTTTGTTGTTTTCCATACAACTTCTTGTTGCAATCTCTTGATACTTTACATTTAACTTCATTTTGTAGTTATATCAACAGAGGAAGGCATTTTTTAGCCTAAAAGTTGTCTTATTCATGTTTATAAAATTTATCAAATGCATACAACCTTAGTCATTAATGATTGACAGTATTTCTGGTTTTCATGCATGAAATGATTAGATAAGAATCCATCTTATTTTGTTGTCTTTTCCCCTTTCAGAAACATGACCAGGCGTGTTCCTCTGTGGTATGGAAAAGACCAACCTTTGTTTGAACCCATTGATGATAATCATCCAAGACTGCAAGTTCAAAGAATTCCAGGAGGGTTGGTATTCTATTCAGTAATTTTAACATTTGGAGCCTTGTAAATTTTAATGTTATGAGAGAATTTTTTTTATTCCTTCAACTTATGTGAATCTATCAAATGTGATTCAATTCAATTTTATGATGTGTATTTTTACATACAGTTTACATAAATTTTTGGCCAGATTTCACAGAGAAAAAAATCAGGGTTATAAAATGGTGAATGTCTTGTGGGGGCAGGCAGGGAAGAAATATTCGTAACAGAACTTGTCACAGCCACTTGATATTTGGTATACAGCATGAGGGTGGGGTCCCATAATGTGGGATTTGATTTCAGGTCTGTCCCTCACCTATTTCCTGTTTAACGGAATCCACCCATTTTTAACTTTGAAAGATTTCTTAAAATTATGAAGTCTCAATGTATGTTACTATGGAAAAATAGAAAAAAAGAGAAGAATAACCATTGAAGATTTATTTTTTATAGCGAGCATAGCTCGCAAGCGGGCACGAAGTGGCCGCTCGAGCGGAGAGCTCTACGGTATTTGTTTCCGCGAGAAATTTGCTAATGCTGATTTAGATTTTTTATGGTCCGGAAAGGGTTATTATTTTTACAGGACCGGAGTGAATGTTAAAATAATTTATAAGAAAAGAAATAATGCTTAAAAAAATAATAAATTGCGCTTTTTACAAGAAAATAATATTCTTAAAATAATAAATACACATAAGCTGCTCGTTTCGTCATGTCTCGAAGCTTAATCGCCCCATACCATCTCGCCCCAAAATAAGCAAATGGAAATATTGGAAATTAAATGATAGCGATAGCCCTGAATGTCGACATTTAGAACAAAATATGAATAAAAAATATATATGAAAAAGATTCTTTGAAATGGAAAAACTTGTTTACCAAATAAACTTATGAATTTTGTGTAATTAAAATGAACCAAAGGTCGTGTACTACAATGTTTATTATTATATAAACAAAACGTAGTCCCTTTTAGCTATGCTCGCATTTAGGCAATGCCTACTCCATATTATGTTTTTTTATTTCTATTTGTAGAAGCCATGTGACTCCTTGTCTGAAGGTGATGTCTAAGACTTTTGGAACACTGGAAAAAGTCCATTTAGAATACCTTAGATTGAGTTTACCTGTGCAATGCAAACAGGAGTTTCTTCACAGGTATATAAGACTTGTCTTAAAATTTAATTTAATGTCTATAATAATATAAAAAATTACTAATTACAAAAGGGTTCATATAAAAGGAGATCTGAAAAAGTTGGGTATAAGTTTTCATGGTTTGGTATAATAAGACTAGCCTGTAAGATTTTTAATTCATTCTAAGATTTAGTGAGCAAACCAAATTACAAAACAAAATTTTGCTGGAATATGAAATATAAGTTACGGTCATTCAGGAAACCATGTGAATTAAAATCAAATTGAAAATACAGTATTGTAACATTGTTGAACTGATTTTGCACTATTTTTATAGAGTTGTTGGATTTTACTAATAGATTAATATGTTCTTGTGCTTTCTTCAACTTTACAGGGATAGATCAACGACGTATGCTGCTGCTTATGAGAGAAGGATGAATCTAGAGAACATCCGAAGGCATGAAATGGACATTGAAGAAGAGCAACAAACACCTGACTCCTTACCTGAGAATTACAGCGAGGCAATGAGTGAGGGCTCATTTGGGGGCAGTAAAATGACAGGTGAGATTAAATGTGGGGTTCAAAAGAGGGATTTGATTGTGAAGTTCAAAAAGAGTGAATGGGTTAATTCTAAAACAAAGTTATTATAATTTGTATCTTGTTTATATGTTCTGTTTTGGCTATGTTGAAAATTTTTAGTTCCTTATTTTATATTCATTTGGTTAAGACTTAGTTAAAAATATTGTTTTGTGACTTTTATTTGAGTTGACTGAGAACTATCTTTTACTGGTAGAATTAAAAATAAAACATTTGAAGGGGCTAAGTGTTGTTTTTAGAAAATAAGTTGTAGAATACTAACTTTCTTCAAAATAATCTTTAGATTTAGAAGGCTTATCAAAGTACACTGGCATGAATGACAGATTTATTTAATAACATTTTTTTTTTGTGGGAAAGATTATTAAACGGAATATTAGAAAGTAATAAAACTGTCTACATATGATCTAAACAAATGCAAAAATAGGTTGGTTAAAACAATTTCACAATTGGGAAGAATATATTTTTTCTGTTGATTTAGTGTTGTTTGATGGATGAAATGTTTCCAGAGAAATATAAGGCTTAGTGTTGCAGAGCTTCCAATAATCTTTTAAAGTAATTTTATGTTTTGTCATTAAATGATTTCATTCCTTCAAGGAAAAGGCAGAGACAACTTTAGGAAGGGATACAACAAAATATTAATCCTAAAATTTTGGAAAAAAGAGAGTAACTATCCTCACAAGTTTCACGTAACTCTATCAAGCACTTACATTTCACAGCTACGTGTTATATTTCAAGTCTGCATGCTTGTAACAAATAGTTGTAATACTTCAATGTTTTAGAAATAGAAACTAATGTCAGATCATTGTCTTAACGGGCGGAAAATTTTAAAATGTAATTTTAATGTTTTGAAATAAATCTTTGAAATGTGTCATATATTAATTAGTTGAACTTTGGTCTAAAATATATTAAGATGTTCTTGTATTAAACTCAATCCAATACTAACAAATAGTACTCTTTGAGGTGTTTTAGAAATAAAAAGTTAGAGGAAGAAAAAAAAGTTGTAACATTTTTTTTAACCCCACAAAGCAGCACAAACTACAATTTTTTGGCAAAAATTTTTTTTTACAAAAAAGAAAATCATCAATAAACAAAAGAAATTTCAGATTTGAGATTAACACACAAACAGTTTCAGTTTTAGTTAGCTGTGAATTTGTCCTTTATTTGAAATCAAGCTTATTGATGTTTTAAAATTTTCTTCAGAGGGTCCTGATCCACGACCCAATTTTTTTGTCGTGACAACACATTATGGTAAGAATTTTATGTGCTGTCTTGTTTTAAAAAATATGGCCTAAAAAACTGTGGAGTCTTTGTTTTGTCTCTTATGCATATCATATAAACCAATGTGATGTTTCTTTTATGAGTGCTGTATTCAGCTTTTCTTCTCTTTCTCTCGTTTTCTTTTGCTTGGCAAATTCTGCTTTGGGAGAAAATTATTTGAAAATCAAATAATTTAACAATACTTTTACAATTGTCATTATATAGAAGTTTCACTTTATACATTATTTATCATTATGCACATTTCTATTTAAAAAAAAACTAAAATATTTTTTCATGCTGATTAGCTTATCTTGAGTGTTAGATAAAATTTGTTCTCTTTAAGAACAGCACTTTATGTCTTATATTTTAGAGTATATAATAAATTTTATGTTCATCTTAGTTATAAATTGTATTTTGTGTTATTTATTAAAATCATTATAGTTTTTGACAAGTTTTAAAATAATAGCTTTATTTTTGTATAAGAATTTAATGTCAAAACTAACAGAACGTGCACTTGCATGACACAGGAATTAACCATCTTAAATAATTAGGAATTAGCAAAAGATTGATTAAAACAGCTGACAACGCAAGCATAAAAAACCATATCAATGACATTGAGGCTGTTGAACAGTACAAGACAGCATATCTTTGAAAAAGCAGCTGTATTGGACTTAATCCAAATTGTATCAATGTATGAACAATTTTACTTTTCATCTTCCATTTGTATTAATGAATCTTGTAAGCAAAATACTTTACAGAAGAAAACAAATATTAGTGGGCTAAAAATTGTAAGACTAAACACAGCAAAAATATACTTGAATTACCATTCTTTAATCAGTGATTATGTTGCATCAACCCAAGATATCCATTGCATATCAACTTCCTGTTCTTTCAGTAGTGTACATGTCCTTTGGTCCAATATTTTTAGGTGGTGGCAAAATGTTGAAATACCTCTAGTTTTGGAATGAAACATTTTAACTTTGCATGTTGTTAGCATGTTTTTCTCTTCTAACAGAGTCTGTTAGGAAAATGGAAGAAAGCAGTCCGTCTAGCAGCGGTCAAGGTCAGCAGACGTCAAGTCAGACTGACACGCCCAGTAGACAGACTAACGGTGATATCCAAACACCATCTACAAGTCGTAAGTCTTAACCACATGGAGCCTCCCTTTTCCATTTCTGAAATTGAATTTCCCCATTTCCAAGATTTTTCCTTCTCCCCAGGGCATATCTTAAATGGTGGTTATGTAATTGGTCTTTCATTTCTAAGAATGTTAGAAAAGAAATTTGGTAAGCATCAAAATATTTAATTTGAGAGTTAAATGCAGTGAAACCTTATGAAATTTCTGATTTCCAATTTTGGTTGAGAAAATTTTAATACCAGTCTTTATAATGCAATTTGAATCACTTACAACCACTTAAGCCCTACTACAATGCCTGTAAAAAAAAATTTGTTGAGACATTTCCTCTTAACATAACAACCCCCCCCCAAAGTATTCCTCTTTTAATATTCCTGGAGTAAATGTTAACAATGTGAAGTCAACACAATTTCTTCATTTTCCTCACAGTAAACCTTGTTTGTTTTCCAGTGCAACCTAACAATATACCTATGTTACACTCTTAACAACTGATGGATTTTCTAACCTCAAAGTTGCATGGGAATAAAAAAATACTAACCATAACATGTGTTTATATCCACGCATACACCATACCATGAAGATCATTAAGATTTAGAAGTGAAAAGAAAAAGATCTTTTAAATGGAAATTGATAAATCAATGTTCAGAGAAGGATCAAAATACAGTTAAACCTGTATAAAGTGGACCGGCAATTTGCTAAGAATAGGCAGGTGTTTGGTTTATACAGGTTTAAAATACATTGGTTTAGACAGGTTTAATGTATTTTTTTCTCCTAATGATATCATTATTTGTGACCTTGTATGACCTTGTAGATGACGACGAAGAGGATGAATACACACCAAATGGAATGATGAATGGACAAGATAAAGGTACTGTTTGAAAGTAAAATAAAAAATATATTTAGAAATTATACCCCCCCCCAAAAAAAAAATAAACCAAACAAAGTTCTAAAGCATATTGAAAAAAGAAACCTTTCTAATTACTCATCATAGAAATAGCTTTAGGGAAAATAGAATTACTTTACAGCACTGTTTGCTCAAGTACGAATATATCACACATAAAAAAGTTAATGCATTTTTTATAAAAATGTTACATGATAGGTCATACACATAGTAATATTTTAAATACCAGATTTTCAACTTTGTTACTGAAATATATATTAGTGTATCAGAGTTGCCCATACATTTAATGCTTTCTTATTTGGCTTTATTGCTGATTTAAAAATTTTGAGTTATCTGTAATGCAATATTTAATGTTATAAACTGTTCAAAAATAGATTTGTGTATTTATTCATGGAATCATATTTCAGCCTTGGAAAGAGGTTTCAGAGAAGATGCCATGACTGCAGATGATAGACGTAAGAAATTCCTACGTCCTCAAGGTCAAGGTCACTCATTAGATGACAGTACTCAAGACGATCGATCAGTAGGTGGTCTGAAAGCTGCTGCCAGTGAATCTCAATTATCTGCCCCTGACAAGCAATCCTCACGATTATCTCTTCATGGCCTTGGTGACAAATTAATGGACACTGCAAAAGCCATCCAGGAGAAGGGCACAAAGAGAAGCAAAAATACCTTCACAAACATTTTTAAGAAAAAGGGGAGAGAACTGTCCCCAGCTGAATCAAAACGGACAAGAAGTGTCGAGTATGGAAGTCTTGAAAGAAAACAAGGTTCATTTAGACGATCAAAGCATAGGGACTATGAACAACCAAAGGGACATACATTACCAACATCACATACTATGGATTCAGTAGAAAGTGACGGTGTCCAGCCAGCACAAGGTCCAGTGATCAATATTGAGGCTCCAAGGGGCATGATTCCATATGAGTTTCAGGATGCCATGGGCCGTGGCAAGAATGTAAGATCTGAGTTTGGAGGAAGTGAAGGATCTGAACATTCTGATAGTGACTTTGCCGAACTTTCTGCTATGGCAGACATGATTGACGAGTACCAGTATTCTATTAGGATTTTCCCTGGACAGGACCCTGCCCATGTGTATGTAGGATGGGTAACACCAGGCTTCCATTTCAACGAGAAAGCATTTGAGACCAAAAAGATTAGACATGTGGTTGTGTCAGTCCTTGATGATGATTTCAATCTGAAACAAAGGTATGTAGATTTGGACTGTAAGAAAAAATGATTTTCTTCATAGTATTTTCTAAAAGCCTCTGATATTTTTAAACTTTTGATAGCTGACAATGTAATTTAAATCAAAGTAAGAGAGAAAAAAATGTGATATTCAATAAGAAATTGTAACCAAAAAAAAGGTTTTTATCATAATAATCAAATATGGTATTGTATTCATTGACCTACAAAGTGATTCCAGAGAAATCTAATGAATAAATACAAACATTTATTTTGTAGCCTAAGTAGGAAAAACTGCTACATGGTGTCAGCTGGTGATCTACTACAGCGTTATGGAAGCTCACTACAGGAAGTGACATCAAAGCGTGCGACACCTGGGCTTGTGATTGGTTGCTGTATCGACATCTCCACAGGCATGCTCAGCTTTAGTGTTAACGGAAAAGAAGTTGCTAACAAGTTTGCTGTGGAACCAAACTCAAAGCTGTTCCCAGCTGTTATCTGTGAACCTACTGTTAAGGAGATGTTCCAGTTTGAACTCGGATTTACAAGGGTCAGTATTAAATTTTGAAAAAATATGTTTTAGCACATCAGCTATCTTTGCTTTTATTACATGTCATATTTTCTGGAGCTCTTAATTTGTAATCTTTTTGAAATATGTATCTTTAGAATTGATTTTTTTAAATTGTCAATAATTAAACATACACCTGAATGACTTCAAATGTACAAAAAAAGTACTTAGTGTCAATGGAAATGAATATTGTAGACAACGGTTAAGTCAAGGCTATAAGATAAATGGTCACATAGAAAATAGAGAGATTGACAATTCTTTCATTTTTTGAAAAACGTGAACGACAAATAAAGAAAAGTCTCTTTTTAAAAGAATATCACTTAATATTTTATATGTTTTCTAATTGTTTTTGATGGCTGCAAGAATCTTTGTCTAATCAAAAACTATTTAAATTAAGAATTTAAAGAAATCTTAACCATTATTTTGATAATTTATCTTTGCAGTATGCCTTGCCATTGTCAGCTGCAGTATTCAGGGGTCCCAAACAAGCAGTACCTGCCTGTCCCCCACGACTAGATGTACAGACCCTGACAGAGGGGTGCTGGTCTAGGGTACCTGACCACATGCTGAGTATCCACACCCTCAAACTCTCTGGTGTCAGGGGGTGGAGCATGCTTTGTGATCATGCAGGTAGGTCTTTGGAAATTATATTGAGGTTTGAAAACTTGTAAATGAAATGCTGAGTAAATGGTTTTAAGTAACTTATAATGCAGAACAGTTAATTTGGTTACATATATTTCAAGGAGTAACCTTCAACAATTAAACAAGAATTACATCCTGTCTCATTATAATATCTTTACCAAGTCTGCTACACGAGCCATGTTAAATCTACTAAGTGAAAAGGGTCATTCATCTGTAATGTAGCTATAATGCAAACAGGATGTATTAGCTTGAACATTTTGTTGAAAGTAGTTGCATAATTATTATCTTTCTCTAACACATTCTAATTCTAAGTGAATTTGTTTAATACATTTCAGTGAGTATGCTGGCTGTTTATATACCAGAGGAAGATAGGAGTCTGGACATTCTAGAACTCATAGAATACAATCATCTACTTAAGTAAGTACAAACAACTGGCTTTTAATATCGGTAATGACTTCAGAGTATATTACTTACATCAAAAGGTTTTTCAGTTTCACACTTTTTTAATACAAAAGTTTTTAATTTTCAAAATTTAAAGGACAATCTCATTTCTAAAAAAAATTGATTACCATAATTAACATAACTTAGCAGAGTATCAGCTAAGGGCTGTTCCAGAATTAAACATGTGGGGGGTCGGGAGGAACTTCTATTACATATAAAGTGGGTGGTGGGTGGAATATTATGTGAAGAAACAATGGTGAAAATTAATTATATTTTTATGGTTGGTAGGGTAATGAAAAAAAGTGCCTCCCCCCCATTTAATTGTGGAACAGCCCTAACTTATGTTTTACCGTTTATATCAAATTGAAAAAAAAAAAATGTTTAAAAGCAAAAAATATTTATTTTGGCTTTGTTTCAATTTACATTTGTAGTTTCCATGCGAAAACTCTGGAACTGTATCAAGCTGTTTGTTCCCATGGTAACCATAGAGTAGCCAATGCCTTAACAGCTCATGTGGATGAGAGACTACTGATGTATTGTGTTCTTAGTGAATGTAAGTATGCTGTTAAGGATGAATCTCATTTACTTTTCAATTGAAGTGTTATTGTTAAAAAATTGATTTTAGGTATTATACATGTATTGTGTAAGTTTTAAAAACTTCTGTATTCTTATTTTAGTTAAAGGCTTAAATTAGATTAGTATATTTACAATGTTTCCATTTTTGTAAAATTTACGTTTTGAAGAATAGCATGAACCAGATATTTTAGAAGACCTACAAGTATGTTAAGCCAAACATGATATTTTATTATAAAGCATGCAAACTACCAATCAATAGCTATTGATGGTGGATTTTACATGCATTGATATTCTTGCTGTAAATGGTACTAATAATTAATTTATGAAAGGATATGGAGTAAATGAACATGAGACTATGACACATATGTTAACTCAAACTACACTTTATTTTTATAAGCTGTATGGCCATTTCAGAAAATTATTCCTCAGCAGCACGAGAATCCAAACATAGGAAATCCACCATTTCAAAAGATGTTTAAAATGCATCTTATAATGTTTAATAATGTTTCCTTGGTCTTTTATTTACCAGATATGTCAGGACCTTTAAGAACTGGTTACCACAGTCTATTGATTACTATGCATTTAGAGTCTCATTCAAGGGCAAGGTAAAGTGGCTTTTTATACCCATCATAAACAAAGTTTATGGTATTTAGGATAGAAAATAATGAGATGTGGAATAAGTGTACGCAACACAGCCCACAATCAAGCGGCAATTAAGAAAAACCACAATGGACAACAGCCAGCAGCCTTCAACGATGCCAGTAGGGGCTGCTCAGGGTTATGCAATTGGCCCATGGTCTAAATTGAATGCATATAATTCAAATCCAGTCCTGAAATAGTCATAGATAGACCCCCTTCTTAAACAAGGAACAGAAAACATCAAAAAAGACAAGTACAAACGAGAGTTTTGTCAAGCATTCCTGGCTTAAGACAGGCACATATAAAATGTGGCGGGGTTAAACTAGTTTTTTGGGCCCAACCTTCCCCCTATCAATATTCCTAGACAAAGCACAAAAACTAAACACACGATAAAAATCAAATCGATCAAAGTTCAATTCCACTACAGAGAGCCGTAGTCAAAAGACAAATGGATTGTTTATCAACATAGCTTTTTGAATATAATGCTAATAGATACAACAATTTTTAGCCTCATAAATGTAACTATATTAATTTTCTTTCCTATTTCAGACTTTTAACACAAAATGAGTTCATCGTACCATTGACAAGAACCACCAAAGATGTCAAGCTCTACCGTGATTCGACATCAAAAGAAGACCAGAAAATCAGGGACACCATTCCCAACATGGATGATAGTGTTTCCATTAGGCCTCAGCTGGCTATTACAGAGAGAGAAGTAGAAGCAAGGTACACACAAAAAAAAGATTTGGTAACTTTTTGAATGGAGGGTATTCAAAATTTTGAAATGCAACCATTAAAAAACTATTTTATGCAAATATGATGTCAAACTACAGTATTTTGAAGGAATTGAAGACTGCATGCTGACTGTTTTTCTTTTGAGATTTCTAAATTCATTTGTGTAAATAAACCATTTATTAGTATTTGGGCCTTAAACCTTCATCAATAACACAATATTATTCCTCTGCTACATTTTCATTATCTTCCTTTAAGCTCTGCAGATTTTTTATTTGACACTTATTTATGTAGGTTGTATCCTGTCCACTTATTTTACATCTAGAAATTTTCTAGTCTGATATGTCAAAAGTATTTGAATTACTTTGGTGATTTTTACAGGTTAAATAATGCTGGTAACTTTTTTCACATCTTAATTTTACCAATATGATATGTAAAAGTACTTGAATAACTTTGATGATCTTTATAGGGTAAAGACTGCTTGTAACTCATTTCACATCTTAATATTTTCAAATACTGTAAACCTGGAAATTTTCGCACAGTCTTTCTTTTGCGGTTGTACGGAAAAATATTAGTTTGCGCAGTTTTAATTTTGCGTTGAAAAGTTATTGTCCATAGACTACAATGGAAGACAAACATATTCACGCTGTTTAATTTTCGCGCTAACAATGTCAACGCGAAAATCGTGAAAATAAAACTGCCGCGAAAATTTCCCAGTTTTTAGTATGGTATTCACAAGTATTTGAATTACTTTGGTGATTTTAACAGGGTAAAGACTGCTGGTAAGGATTGTACAGCTCCTTTCTTCCCTGTGGATATCCTGAAGAATTATGTCATGTCTGGTCTGAGAGATGCTGTCGTCAAGGGTGCAGCTCATATCAGAGATCCTATTGGAGGAAGCAATGCCAACTTGTTTGTGTAAGTATTAGTAGTATATAAAATTGTTGCATTTTTTATGTTTTAAGAATAGGTTAATTTGCAGGAAGATAAGTGATTGTCAATTAAACAGAATATTATTAATGAAAATAAATTCAATGAATGCATGTTCTATACTGTGGATTCATTTATTTTCATGGGTACCAATTTTCGTGGTTTGTTGAAAAAGGATCAGTTCGTGTATTCTTAAATTCATGGCTTTGAAGTCTGCAGCATACAGATCAAGGTTCAATTTGCTTTTCGTTGGGTATCAAATTTCATGGTTCAAGGCCACCCTCGAAAACCACGAAAATCGATACCCCATGAATAATAATGAAACTGCAGTACATTCTTTCCACATCTCTAATCATGGACTTATACATGTATTCCAACTGTTTAATCTAGTATATATAAATATCTATTTATAACAGACAATCAAATAAAGTTTGCAGATTGCCCACTGAACATTAAGTATATAGATATTGTTGATTGCATCATTTGACTAGTTTTATATTTGATGTTTTAATTTTTAGTCCATTACTGAAAGTGTGTGACAACCTGTTAGTTATGGGAATGTTCAATGATGATGATTTACTGAAGATAATGACACTTATCAACCCAAGGGTGTTTGATGATTCAAAAGACGCTGGTAAGTTGAAAAGGCATTTGAATAAATCATGATGAAGTTAATAATTTGTTAAAACAAGATTATTTTAAAGAATTAAAAAGAACATTGGTAATACATTTTAACTTAATTGCTAGTCCTTTGGTAGGGATGGAAAAAGGTTGTCCCATGAATGTGGAGAGCAATACCCCATGCACATTTAAGACTCCTTGTAGAGTTCATTAAGAGTAGGCTCAATGGGGGCAGCTACGAAGCACACTCGCAAACTGCTAGCTGGAGAGAAATTCACATAATAATTAAGTTTGTTTCCCAGTCCAGGGTAAATAAATATGGTTAAACTAACTTCTGGCACATTTTCCATATTCTTTCGTTTTTGATATTAAGGGGGCTATATCATACCCTATCATTGCCCTGTATGGATGCTGTTTGATAAATTTGTTATTAATTTCAATTGTTTAGTGTTCATGTGTATTAAAAGTAATTTGTTTTTAAAAAGCTCTAGTTAAGAATTGAAGGGAATTTTATTTGGCATACTCTGAATTTAGAATTTAATTTTTTTTATTATTAATAGCCAGCAAATGTGGACTTCTACAGATGAAATTGGATGATGCAGTCAAATTAGAGGTACATGTACTAAGTTTGTAGTAAATTCTAAAATTGTATTTGAAGTTGAACATGACATTGTCTTATTGAAATGTATTTATACAAAGTTTAAATGTAAAATAGAATTTCAGTTTGCTTAAAAAAGGAATAAAATTAAAAAATAAGGTGCACATATTAATCAAAAAATGTTTTAGAAATACCAGTATTATGGATATATGTGTCTTACAATGTGATTTATTTTGTGTTATAGGTTTGTCACATCCTACAACACTTATGTGACCTCCAGCTGAGACACAGAGTTGAATCTATTGTAGGATTCTCTGATACCTTTGTCAGTGGATGTCAAAGTGTAAGTAACATTGTCCTGTATTTAGTTTAAAAACATTTTTCCAATCTTATTTTAGATATAAATAATGAAAACATTATAAAATTTTCTTTTGTCAAAAATTGCAGTACTGCAAACTTTGATATTAGACATTACTACATTTTGTAATTGTTTCACATTTGTATGTCTACTCTACTGTCTTTATTAAAATATATAACTTTATTGTATGAATACATTTTCTAATTTTTAGGATCAGAAGAAGAGATACAATGACATCAAACAAGCAGACCTACCTTCTTCTGTCACAGCAAGAATGACCAGAGAATTCAGATGTCCGCCACACGAACAGGTATATATCAAAATATTGGAAAAAAACATGAATTATTGCTAAATCTATGATTTCCAGTATTCTTTTCGGATTAATTTAATAAGATAAATAATAAAACTGGGGTCTGATTGGATATTAAAATCAAACTATGCCTATTCAGACCTAATTTATGTTACCCTTTGTTTTGATCCTCATTTCAAATCTTCTTTTTGTCAATTTTTTACATGGGTTTGATTTTTAAATTTTTTACTACCCTCTTTTATTTTCAGATGAGAAACATCTTGATTTTCAAATCAGCGGAGGAGGACGAGAATGGTCTACCTTGTCCATGTGGTCTGCCCATCCGTGACATGCTATGGGAGTTCCATAACCAGATACTGACCCACTGCTCTATGCCCACACAGCCTGAGGCAGAGGAGAAGGCTGAGGATAAAGAGGTGAAAGAGGAGGCACCTCCTCCCACAGTGGGGGAGAAACTCCTCAAGCTGGTATGGAAGTCAAAGGATGAGGTTGTTGTTGATACTGGTAAATCTGCTGAGAAAAGTATTGGTAAGTTATGCAAATAAGGATGGTTGATTTGGAAGACAAATTTGGTGTTAAAAGATTTTGAATTCATTAGGGCTCAAATTCAGGATTTGAAAGCCCTATTATAAGTTTGTTGTTCAGATTCCTCTGACAGTCTGTCTGTCTGTTCATATAATTTTGCCAATATTGATTTTAACTAATTTGCTTATGGAGCCATTTCAAACTTTGTCTGCTTTAAGATTTTGATGCATGAACATTTTTGAAAAGTGCACTGTTTATATACCTGTTAAAACACTTGTAAATTGATCTAATCAAATAGTCTTATATACAAGTACCCATGAAAATAAAAGTGTGTCATCTCTGAAAAAAATTTAAACTGTGAACATCTTCTGGTAATCAATGTGAGTCTTTTATTCAAATTTGTTTATGTTTCTTTTTTCCAGATAACTTACAGAAGTTAATACAAATAACAATGACAGACTGGGCCATGGAAGACTTCATTCTAAACCAGGACCTTGTTAGAGAGATGTTCAGTCTGCTCTACAGACAGTATGATGGCATTGGGGAGGTAAGAACTGGACTTTAAAATGAAAAGTGGGGACCTTAACTCCTTACAATATGCAATTTCATGGTTTCAATGATGTTGATATCTTTCAAGAAATGCAAGGATTGCATTGATGTGATTCAATGAAGTTTTTTAGTAGTTTTTATATGACAGCAAAATTTTTGCAATCATATGATTCAATTTTCATGTTGTAAAAATCAGCTGCAACTGTTTATGGCTAAAACATTTATATTTTCAGTTACTGTTAAAGGGGATAATTTTGAGTTGTTTAAATTATGTGTTTTCAGTACCAAAATGCGTTCACAAGATTTTAATTTCGTGTTTTATTAGATCATGGAATATTGGGTCCTTCTAAATGTAATTAACGCAAGTGGATATTTTTGCAAATTTGTTATGATACCGAATTATCAAAAATAAACCCCTCGTGAAAATTTCCCCTTTTACAGTATAACTGAAAACTATTGAACACCAGCTGACTTTTCTTTATATCTTTTCAGTTACTGTCAGCCATGGATAAGACCTATGTTATCAGTAATGCCAGTAAAGATGACATTGACATTCTCCTGAGAGCTCTGGGTAACATTAGATCCCTGTTACTAGTACAAGCAGGAAGGGATGAAGAGGAACTCATGAAAAATAGTCTCAAGTAAGCCTATTATCTCTACTTTTTAATTGGTCTGCTATTATATAGTATGCTGTTATAGTTTTGTAAAAAAAATGTACAACCATATATTTTGTTTAAAATATTAACATGGTCATTATTAGTATTTTGCCAATTGAAGATAAATAATTACTGTAAAAGTTTTATTTTTCTCGTGGTACAAAATGTACGTGGTCAGTTGTGTCCATTGTTGTGGGTCAGGCAAACCATGAGATTTATAATTTTGAATTATCAAGAAATTTATCATTGATCCCTACTATCAATATGTTAAAACCACAAAATTAGTGCATGAATGCACCACTATGAATTTTATTTTCAATCACAAAAATTGATTCCCACAAACATAAGTACATTCAATTTATGCCTTTATGGTAAAAAACTGTTAGTAAACACAATTCATATTTTGTAGAGAACTGATGGACAACAAGGTATTTTTCCAGCACCCAGATCTAATGAGAGCCCTCTGTGTCCATGAGACCGTCATGCAGCTCATGGTCAACACCCTCAACAAAGCACAACAACAGCAACAGTCTACCACATCTGGTATGCCTGAGGCTAACCAAGGAAGGAGGAGCTCTGTCACCAGGCGAGGGTCCATCCAACAGCCCCGCCGAGGGTCTTTCTCATTACATCAAGTGGAGCAGTCCAAGGTATTGTAGTTGCGTGTCAATATTTACCACCGTTCTGCTTTATTAACATATTGCATTTTTTATTTCTAACAACTTTTCATCAAATAACCATTTTTTTTCTTCAAAAGCATGCTTTTATTTTTAAGCCTATTGAGAATTTGAGGTGAATAGTATTTAGGTATGAGGTTATCTGTCATCTCATTTATTCTTAAGACATGTATTTAAATTTTTTTTTATCTTTTTGGGCCAAAATAAAAAAGATATCGCCTTTTTTGTTTATAAGGCACCTTCACTAAAAGAAAAAAAAATAATACAAAAGATTTGAAACAAACTTTTTGAAGTTGCATCTACTGATAGTGGTAATGAAAATGATATTGATAGTGTTTGAATTGAAATATCTTTATCAATATATTGTAATTTACTTTGCAATAAACTTTTGATTCAATTTTTCATCACTATTTCCATATATAAACATGGCACCTATTGCATGGTATAATATAATCATCTATTTGACTAATTACACTTTTAGACTAGATGAGATAGATAGTTTAAAAACATCTGAATAAAAAATTCCCCCTTCCCATTGTCTTATGTTTTAGGATACTTAAGTATTTAAAAAGTTAATTTTTATTTCACAAAGTATATCAATAAAAGGGGTAAAATTTACCTTCCCATCCCTTACAAAATCTGATCTGGCATCAGTTTTTATGAAATTTGACAGTTTTGATTTACCGTAGTATAATATGTGTTCAGATGTTTTACTAATCAGATGTTTTTGATAATCCTGTGTCGCTAAATGAAATACACTGCCCCTTTTTGCTTCTATTCCATATAATGCACCCAAAACAACTGTTTTTCTTTTGCACTAAAAGCTTACAATTCAGGAATTGAAGAAAACACTATGGGTAAGTATTTTTTCTAGCTCAAATGGTGTTGTCCATTCATTATTTTAAAGTAATTGACATCGTTCAAAACCTTCATAAAATTATAATTTTTTGTTGCTTATTTTATTTCTATCACTTACAATTTCATTTTTTTCTTTTTATACCTCAAATGTTGAAAAAAAAATGTTTTACAGAAAATATTTTAAGATTTGATATTATTGGCAGTGTCTTATCTCAATATTTTGCAATTATTTAACAATACTCTTTTTATTGCCCTCTTAATAAATGATGTTGTGTGTACTATGTATTATTTCAATATACATGTAAAACTATGATGAATTTACTTAAATTTCTTGTCCTCTTTGCTGGTTTGAAGAATTGCATGTTTCTTGAGAATAACTATAAGAATGATCTTCTCAATATTGCATTTTACTAAAAAAAAACTTTAAATGATTTTGGTATTCCTATCCCCCCCAATAAAAAAGGTTCACAAATAAGATAATATGTGGAAGGTCTTAAATTCCATAAATGTCTATTTTACACCTTTCAAAATTTTGCAACCATCAAAATCAAGAATTTTTTTTTACCAAAGTTAGCATAAATTAGAACTATAGAACAAAGTTATGCTTTGAAATGTACAATAATAAGTATAAAACCACTTGTTTAAAACAAAAAGCCAAACCAGGAATTGAACAGTACCAAATAACAAAAAAAACTAGCTCATTTGAAGTTATTATGATTAAAGTCAGTTTTACTCAGTTGAAACTGGAGATATAGTGTTTGATATTAGATTTGACATCAACATTTCTTAATTTCCCAAAAGATAGGGCTTATGTTTTAGGCATAGAGCAGGTGACATCAGGAAAAGCTGAAAAATCAACAGAAAATTACTGTTATTTGACAATGCATCAAAAAGGCAACATGTCTTAATGAATTTTAAAAATACATGTGTATTTATATGTTACATAATTGATGTATGTTATAGGATGCTGCTGCTGAGATGGTGGTCATGTGCTGTAGATTTTTGTGTTATTTCTGTCGTACAAGTCGGCAGAATCAAAGAGCCATGTTTGAACATCTGAGCTACCTACTTGAAAACAGCAGTATGTTACTAGGTAAGGATTTGGTAATTTAAAAATTGGTGCTTGCTGCAAATTTCAGACTTCACCAACTTTCATGCAATGATAATTTGAAAATTCCATCTTCAAAATATAACTTCCTACTGTATATAAATAAAAAAATATTTTGATGCACAATAAGGTTTTCAAGATTGAAAACAAAACTTTTTTTTAAACAGTTTTATGTTTTTTTTTGTCTTCACCTTATTGTAACCTATGATATGCTGATATTTTAATAGGTTAATCTTTGACCCTTCTTATGTTTCCATTTTGTTATTAATTTCAGCTCGTCCCTCACTAAGAGGATCTTGCCCATTAGATGTTGCCTACTCTTCCCTGATGGATAATAATGAGCTCGCCTTAGCTTTAAGGGAGATGAACCTTGAGAAGATAGCTATCTATTTGTCCAGATGCGGGCTACAGAGCAATGCTGAGCTTTTGGAGAAGGGTTATCCAGATATAGGCTGGGATCCTGTTGAAGGAGAGAGATTCTTAGATTTCCTCAGATTCTGTGTCTGGGTTAATGGTGAGTTTAATATCCTTCTATAAAATGTAAACAATTAAGTTTAATGAGGCATTGGTGTTGAGTTAACCCATGGTAATTGATAATGAAATAAATATTAGAATGTGATGAAAAAATAAAATGTCTAAAGAATGGCCGAATGGTCAGACAAGATCTTGTTTAATGAAAAGACTTAAGAAGGAAGAAAATGTCTGTAGACTTAACCGAAAAAGAACAATAGTCACCGACAGCTATATGTAAGCTTTTATTATTTTTCGTAGGTGAAAGTGTTGAGGAGAATGCCAACTTGGTAGTAAGACTGTTGATTCGTCGACCAGAATGTTTAGGTCCTGCTCTCAGAGGTGAAGGTGGAGGTTTGTTTAAGGCAGTGAAAGATGGAATCAAAATGTCACATCAGATCATCACAGCTAGAGATGGTAACTCCGCCCACTTCCTGTCGGCCATGTTAGATGATGATTCAGATGGAAGATACCTTTATCAGAGGTAAGAATTGAGAATATTTTCAACATTTTTAAAGACTTTACATTTGATTGTTGCTGGTCAACAAAATAGTACTCTTCAAATAGGCTTTAAAGAGCTGAATGAGAAACAGAAATACTAATTTTAAGTACATGATGTTGTGTATTTTGTATCTAAAGATAAAGGTTACAAACCTGTAAAATAGTTTACAGATTAAATTAAGTCGTTGAACCTAGTTGTTCATTAAAATTGCTAAGAAGACATTTTTTTAACCTTATATTTTCTGGAACTATTATTCACTGATTTGAATTTCTTATAACTTGACAATTACTTATATTCATCTTTCTGGCATATCTTTTCAGTAAATATGATTTCAACACCTTACCACCAGAAGATGATGAAGATTATATAGACATGGGAGGAGCCATCCTGAACTTCTACGCTGGACTGGTAGACTTGCTGGGTAGATGTGCACCTGATGCAGAGACCATCAAATCTGGCAGGAGTGACTCCATCAGAGCTAGAGCCATACTGAGAAGTTTGGTGTCAATGGAAGACCTGGAGTTAGTCCTAGGGCTGAGTTTTATACTTCCTGCTGGACCAGGAATGTCAGCTGAAAGTAAGTCAAGTTTTTCTAAAAATAGAAAATAAATTGTTGAAAGCAAAACCAAGATAGAAAAAACAACAATAAAGATAAATATTTGGTGGATGAAGATATACATATCTGTTTTAAACTTATTAGATTATGCCTAGTGGTCTTAACTGATCTCTGTCTAGTAAACTGAAGTACTGCAGCTTACAATCAAAATAAAGAAAAAGCATGCAAAAACATGAGTGATTGTTTTAGTTTTAGATAAACTGAAAAAAAAACTGAACGGATTTACAGTTTTATAGTTTCATTTTAGTGCTCTTTTCAAACAACCAACAACTTTTAATGTCTGTAATTCCTATGTACCTTACAGCTGAGAGCCAGGAAGATGGTGGGGCACCTGAATCAGACATGCCCCCAGGGCTAAACCCCACCCACAAATCCTCAATCATGCTCTTCTTAGAGAGAGTCTATGGTATCCCAGATCAGGAAACTTTCTTTAGGATCCTGGAGGAGGGGGTGTTGCCCGACCTGAGGGCAGCTACCACCCTGGATACCGTAAGTAAAGTAGGTTACAACTTTCTTTTCTAAGCTTGCTGCCGAGTGATCCTTTTTGAACTTTGACCTTTGAAGATTCCAAGTGAGTAACAGAAATTCACTCAATCCAAGCAACTACTTCGACATTCTGACAAAATGTTCATATGTTATGTATTTTTCTACAATTGGTTGATAACCTATGAAATGTTCAAACAGTTATAGTTAAAACCTAAGAAACAAATTGTAGTTGCTTGTGATCTGATTTCAAAATATAATATAATGATATTTTAAAACTTGATAATTTTTTTACATGATTTTCCCCTGTATCCATTGTCCATAAATATTTAAAATGTTTTACATATTCAGAGATATTTAACAATTGTTTGATGTGTCTTAATTAAACTTACATGTATATATTTTTAATCATTTTTATTAATTATCCCCTTTGCCCAGTTTACCTTTCATTTAATACTTTGATTTTATTTAATAGTTTGAATTATTAAGTAACTTCTAGAAATTAAATGTAATTATATTTCTCAAATAAAGAATTATTCAAAGCATTGATTTAAATAAATATTCTGTTAAGCAGTAAATTTTAGTTGCTTTAAGAATGTTCTTTCAATTTGTACTTTTTAAAAGGAGAAAAGTAATTTGGTTAAGTTTACTAATAAAATTTGTGAGAAAGAAACAGTTTGATTGAATTTTTATGTGTAAAGTTCAAGGTTTTGCTAGAAAAAAAAAACAGGTCAATTCATGTTTTTTAACTTGCCATTTTATAACTATCCACCTTCTAGGCATCAGCATCTGAGAGTGACTTTGCCCTGGCTCTGAATAGATACATAGGTGGGTCTGTGTTGCCCTTATTGACGAGGCACTGCCATTTCTTTGAATGCGCCGACCACGCCTCAACATTGCTGGACTCCACACTGAACACGGTTTATAGGTTATCCAAATGTAGGTCACTCACTAAAGGTCAGAGAGAGGCTGTGTCAGATTTCCTTGTCTCCTTTACAAAGTAAGTATCATTTCATAGAACAACTTTTGTTAGAATAGAAGTATATACCAGTGAAGAGTTCAGTTTTAATATTTCTAGCACATGTACACTAAAATTTTATCTTTTGCCTTTTTCAAAACTAAATTTGGTCAAATCTTCAAATTGTATGTATATAAAAGTGATGCAAAATGAAAATGCTTTATCATGAAAAATTACCATAAGATTTTCTAGTCACTCACTAAAAATTTCTTTACTCTATAATTTAACAGTCAACTGAGACCCACAATGATGACTGGACTATTGAGAAAGCTTACAGTAGATGTGCCCAACTTGAACGAGAACTCTGTCGTACCATTACGACTTCTTACAGCCTACTATAAGAGATGTGGATCTTACTATAGTTCTGGTGGATCTGCCACAGATGAAGAGAAGAGACTGACAATGTTACTGTTTACAGGAATATTTGATTCATTATCACACAGGGTATAAAGCTACTTTTGAAATTTTCGTTTGAATTTTGATAATCAATAAAAATGTGTTTTGGTTAATTGAGCATAAGGTCAATGACTGCAATTACTCTTTTAGAATAGCAAATGGACTTAATTATTAAAATTGTTTCAGAGAAGAATAAACATTCACTTTGGTTCATTAACCTTGAACTAACTCACAATTTTGATTTCAATAAGTTTTGCATTTTTGAAGTAATAAAGCTCTTTACTTTTTGGGACTTTCTCTTCATTTTAGCACATTTTACCTTTATTATTAGATCTAAGAACAAACAGACAACCTAAACTTAGAATATTAACAAAAGCAGATATACTAGATTGCAAAACATAATTAAATTTTATGTTTATAAAACAGGAGTATGACCCAGAGCTGTTTTCCAAAGCTCTGCCATGCCTTTCTGCCATTGGCTGTGCACTATCACCTGACTACTCTCTAACAAAACAAGATGACAAGAGAATCGTTGATGTTGGATATAACCAAGAGGGACAGTATAACCCACAACCACTTGATACTAGGGGTATTACGATGAATCAGGCACTGGATCAGGCTGTTGGCAAGTTCTCTGAACATTTCCATGATGTTTGGGCTATCAAAAAGGTAATGTATTAATCTACAACTTGTAAACACCATTTTAAACATTAAAGTTTTGGGTTTAAAATTCAAATTGAATTAATGTAAATTGATTCTATGAATAAAGAAAACCTTTTTTGATAATGATATGTAGAAGATAATGAGAAATGGAATAAGTGAACATAACACAACCTTAATATATCAGCAACAATTAAAAAATCTACAGAAGACACTCAAGACAGCAACATCCACAATGGGAATTAAAAGTGCTAGCTGTTTACTGTAATGCAATTGGGAAAATCTTTGTGAGGATTTTTTTTTTAATTCTCTTCATTATTGTATTTTAGAAATAAAAGCTCATGAAGATTGTTTGCCATGTAAAATCTATCAGAAAATTTTAGAAAATTCATGAAGATTAAACCAACCTAACCCATTTGGTAGCAGAAAATGTGAAATTTAAATCACATGGAATTATCAAGTTTAACAGTTATTATATTCTTTCCAGATTGACAAGGGTTGGATGTTTGGTACCAACTTTGATGACGACAGGATGACCCACCCAATGTTAAAACCTTACCATCTTCTGGATGAAAAGGTATTTAAACCTTCACGGTTTATAGTTTTATCAGCTTTGCCTTTGTTATTAAGCAGACAATTCAGGGATCTTGTAGAATATTGATCTCTATTCCAACTGTTTTTAACAAGTTTCTTACATTTTTACACAATTTTTAAATTTTTTTTTATATTCAATCAATAAAAAGTCACTGTTTTATTTCAATCTATTTATCAATGCCAACTTTGAATCCAATACTTGATTTCTGAATTGACGTGTTGGGTTTTTTTTGTGCATAAAATCTTTATCTTTGTTAAAAAACTGGTAAAAATCTCATTCTAAAAATTTCTCGCAAAATGTTCAACTCTTTACCTTAATCTTTTCAGTCCAAAAACAAATACATTGTACCTGCCAAGGAGAGTGTGAAGAGTATGTTGGTCTGGGGCTGGGCTCTAGAACAGGACCATCAGAGACAGGCTGCCAACAGGGACAGCATGAGGAGGCGTATGTCCAAAGATGGGGTAAGTACTAGGGGACTGTAAAGTGTAATATTTGTAAATATTAACTTAATTTATGAAAACATGCACTTGTTATTGATAAATATGGAAGTGAATAAGACAATATCTTTATGTGTACATAAATCTGTAAAACTATTAATTATTCTATGTTTTTACTTTTAGGCAAGCCATGGCTACAGTCCAAAACCATTTGACCTACGTAACATGACCTTGACCAGAGAAATTCAGGTAAAAGGATTTTAAGATATATTTTAGATTGTAGAAATATGATGTACCTTTTTAACATTTTAATTTTAAAGGATTGTATAAGCTCTTTGTGTTATGCTTTTTATTGGATTTTTGCATATTCTCTTATGCATTACAGCACAAACCAAAGTTACAGATGAGTGCACACATAACCTGTACGGTAAGTTAACTTAAGAAGCAGACATCAAGTTAACTTCAAGTTCACTTGTGACTGGTCCTGCGACTGCTTGTAGCAAACGCGCGACTGGTTCCAAGTTAACTTGAAAAGTAGTCATAATTCCGCGTCTGATTTTAAAATCAGTCGCATAATTATGACAGGTCTGGTCAAGTTAACTTCGTGAAGTGTCTGCTTTAAAAACTGAATGTAAAAGGACAAATTTTACGTTCTTTTGCCTAAACTGTATTTTAAACTAATTTTTTGTTATGTTAAAGACAGTTTTTATATTAAACTAAACCCTTGCATTATTAAACATGTCTGGTAAGAGCAGACTTGTTGCAATGACTGGTCTGGTAAAAGCAGTCATGTTTTTATGACTGGTTATGACCAGTCATAAAAAAGCTGTCACAGGTCTGATTTGACCAGTCATGAGTTAACATAAGTTAACTTGAATGTCTGCTATAGCAGACATGAGCAGACCTGGAAAGCAGTCACAATGTTAACTTTATGTTAACTTCTGTACAGGTTATGTGTGCACCTATCTGTATCATAACATATGAGTAGAAAAGCTCAAGTGTACTATCAATATCATATTATCGTCCATTGTTTTTTGCAGAACATGATAGAAAAGTTAGCTCAAGATTCCCATGATACCTGGGCATGGAAAAAGAGACTGGAACTGGAAGAATTAGGTAAGAACTTTGATTTCAAAGAAAATACTTGTTAATTATGTGCATTTTACCCTGAAAATTTTGATCTTCAAATTTTATTGGAGTTATGGCCCTTTTGAAATGAGAATTAAGTTTGAGACACAAAGTGATAAATGGTTTTTCAAGCAAATACAAGCATTGATTAGTAAAGTTTACACCCTATCTTGAAATCTAGACTATTTCTTTAGGAGGAGGAGTACATCCCTTGACTGTTCCTTTTGACACTCTGACAGATAGAGAAAAGAAGAAATACAGAGACCATGCCATGGAACTTCTTAAATTCTTACAGTTTCAAGGATTCAGAATCTCAAGGTTTATAACATATCATACTTGAAATCACCTTCTTTTAAATGGAATAGACTTTTTGAAATACGTTAACTTAGTTTAGCATTCTATATAAAGAAAATATCAGTGTTCTTTTTTTTTAAAGAAGAATGGAAAGAAGCGGATGTGCGTTCTTTTTACATTTGATTCTTCATTTCTTTCTTTAATCAAAAGTAAAATTAATGATAAATTTTTCTAAAACATCAATATAAAAATAAGAAATTCCATAGATTATGCTTTTAAAGAAACTGAATTCTCCAGAGCTAATCCATTTAGGAAGTACATGTATAAGTTAATAACATACTTATTGAGCATACTTTTACCAAGTCAAATGTACACAAATCATTGTTGTCCATTTGTTAAAAATCATCTTAGTGTTAGAGTTTCTGTTGTAAATATTAGTTTGTTTCTTACGTTGTCACTGTTTTATGTATGTCCTCATTATTGTTGTAAATATAAGTTTTCTAAAAAAAAAAAAGAAAAAAAAAAGAAAATAAAAATATTTACATGCTAAAATTTCTTCCTGTGTTCTTTGTATAAACAAGGTTGTCATCTTTGAAAGTTTTGATTCACTACAGATATCATTTAACTTCTAAAAAATTAAATGTGCCACAGTTAAGAAAAAATAGACTATTTTATGTTTCTTATGCCTTTGTACTTTGTGTATTGGTTCAACTGTTTACTTATTTTCTTGGTTCTATGATCAAACCAAATTTATTTTGTTGTGTTTTATTGTTTTATTTTATATATTTATGTATTTTCATTTCATTTCTTTTCTTTTATTCTATCTTCTGTTCCTTCTTGATGTCGTCCATTGTTGTAATCGTGTATCCATAGCAACGACATGTCACTTGAAAGGCACACAAGTCGAGCTTCTGATTCCAGGCGTGACAAGGCATCAAAGAACGAAAACGATGTCAATGTATCGGCCACAGAGAAGAGATTTGCCTATAGCCTTCTGGAGAAACTGTTACAGTATTTTGACAATGCTTCTACCAACATGACTCAGACAAGGCCCAGCTCTAGATTTAGTAGGAGGGAGAGTTATTGTACTGCTAATGAAGACGTCAAGTTCTTTGGAAAGGTTAGAATAATATAATGATTTCACATAATAATGAAAATGTAAATATATCATATAGTTTGCAGTGGATCATACATTAAAGAATCCTAATCAAGAGGTATCTTTTTTCTATTTTCTATTTGCTTTGAAAAAGTTGTCAGTGTTGTAATGAAATCAATACATTGAATATTACTGAGTCTTATTTATGAAATAAGCAAGGACAGGGCTGTCAAGTTTTTATGATCTGCATGCATTAGATTCGACAAAAAATGGAAAGATCAAAGGAAAATATTAGAAATAAAAGAAATTTACCATAAAAAATTTCTACTGGATGCATGAGTCTCACGTGAGTTGCGTGACACTTGACAGGTCTGCAATGATGAGCCTACAAAGTAACAAGATTCATACTGTTTTCTTTAAATCAGTTGCTGATAACATTACATATTTTATTGTATGTAATACATTCAATTTTTTTTTTTATCTCTGTAGGTTGTACTGCCATTTGTAGAGAAGTACTTTGCCGCCCATCGTGAATACTTTGTAGGATCCAGTACATCAGCAGGAGGAAGCACAATGGCTTCTGTCAAGGAAAAGGAAATGGTTGCTAAGTAGGTTTAAAAGTTGAATGTATGAAAAATATTCTGCACTGGACCAAAACCTTGTATTCAAACTTGAAATGTGTTATTTTATTTTTTTTTCATTGATAAACTTGGTTTTGGGTTCGTGTTGGATATCAAAATGATTTAATCAATAGATTCTAAAGAACTTGCCTTTATAAACTTAAAAAGAAAATTCTTATTCTGAAACATTTATTATGACTGTAAAAGAAAACATGTTTTTAACCATACCATTGTCAGTTTGTAAAAGAAATGAAAAAAAAATTTACTTATGTAATACTGCAATGTTTTATCCAGACCATTAAGTTTTACATTGTTAAATATTTCAGAACTTGCGTGCTTATTTATTTTTTCTTCATCATTATCTTTCAGTTTGTTCTGTAAGCTGGCTCAGACCCTGAGAGGACGTATCAATGCCTTTGGACATGATGTCTGTATATCTGTCAGGTGTTTACAGGTTCTGATACAAGCTGTGGATGCGAGGTAAGGCTAGAAACTTAGAAAACATTTCAGCTTAGAGCAAAAAATCAGTGGATTTGATTTGATAAGTAGTTCATCTTCTGTTGGTTTCTTGGAGCATGTCAAGTATACATACATGTAAGAATTGCAAATGTAACAAGTAAAATATTTTCATTTGAGAGTATTAAGGGTGTAGTACTTGAGGCAAAATAGTTATCAAGGTTTAGAAGTGCAAAATTATGAATTTGAGCTTTTACAAAAGGAAAACATAAATCTGTTTGCAAATATTAACCTAATACATTCTCTGCTATGTAATATAGTAAAAACATTAATGATTCATTTAAATATTCTTTTACTTTATGTAATTAACAAATTCCAAATCATTAATGCATCAAATTAATGTGTTGCAAACAAAATTCTTTGCTAATTTCATAATTTAATCCTGTTTCTCTGTCCTATTGACCATTTTTTTTTTGCTTGTAGATCTGTGGTTAAGAATAGCCCTGAGATGGTCAGATCTTCACTGATGCCCTTCTTTAACAATGCCGCTGACGACCTTGCACAAGTAGTCGAGAATCTGATGAAGGGAAGATTCAGCCATGTTAAAGGCACCATTACTCGAGGAGCTACAAGTCTGGACTATGTACACATGGTCTTACTGCCTGTTCTCTCGTCTATGTTTGATCACCTTGGGAGACATCACTTTGGGCCAGACTTGATAAGTAGGTTTTAATTTGATCTGGATGATTTATCTTGAATCTTGAATTTGTCTTAGAAGTACGGTAGTAGAAAAATTACAAAAAATTATGCAAGATTAAATTGTATATTAGAAAGATAATTCAAGAAAACAAGCCAGAAACCCAAATAAGTAAGAATTTTAAAAAATACCCAAGTACAAAAACTTAAGGAATTCCTTTTTATTTGAAGGAGATTTATGAATTTGAATGCTCAATTTTTTTGTGGTATTCCTACTCAGTGCAGAAGTTTTATCAGTCTTGCATTCAAAAAGCATTACAATATCTGATTATATTTGTTACAGCTGGAGATATACAGCTGTCTGCCTACAGAATCCTGATATCTTTATATTCTCTTGGTACTACAAACTCATCAGTTGTTGAAAGGTATGCTAAAAATTATCGGTTAAGATATTTTTTAAATGCATAAAAACTGTATTTGATTATTAACTGCATAACTTGCTTTCTCTAATAAAAAAAAGCAAAATCCAGTATAAATAGTGTTTTTCTAAGGTTCTCATTTCTACAAGAAAACGAAGAAATCATATAACATATGCACAATGTTAACAAGTCAACATCAGACAGCAGCAGTAAAAAAGTTGCATTAGTTTAGTTCTTCAAAAATTCATTGTGAACATTCAAAAGTTAAGGTATACAACATACAATTTCATGTATATCTTACCGGTATCTGCTTTGCCAATACCTATAATGAGATTAAAATTTTATAGATAAGCTTTGTAAACATAATAGTTGCATGACTTTTAGAAACATTTCTTTCATAACTGTTTCTTATTTTATTTTATAAATGTTTTGATTTCTTAAAAAATTAGAAGTTATAGATAGAAGAAATGAGTTCGGTAATTTTATTAAGTTCTGTTTGGTAGAAAAAAGTCCAGATGTTCCTGCGGTAATAGAAAAAGGTTTATACACAAATTCAGAAATTTATTTTAATGCACCTCTTACATATATGTCTTTTTTTGTTTGGTACTAGGGAAACCATTTTGTCTGAACTTTCCAGGTAATAGGCATGGTGTTAAAATCGTGTGGCACCACAATTTTTCCTTATGTTTTCTTTATATTAGTTTCTTTTTCATCTTCATCACTAAAATGTCAAGTTTTAGTAATTGACAGAGATTTACATCAGTCTGTGCATGCTTCATTTTGAAAGATTGTATATAGATGGCAAGGTCTTTTTTTTGTATAAAAATTACTTTTTAAGGGTTTTATGTACCCCCCTCAAGAAAAAATAAGGGTAGATTAGAAACAATAGATTTTGCTTACTGTTTCTATCATAACATACATATGTAGAAGCTTTTTTCGGACACATTGTCTTGGGTTTTTTTGTTTATTTTTTCTTTTGTTGAGGGGGGACGGAAGGGGTATCTAAGAATCATTTTTATAAATGCTAAGAGATAAAAAAAAAGACATGAACAAAAAATTTTAATGAAAAATCATGATATTAAATTATCATCACACTTTCATTTCAAATTAAGTTTTAAAGTAGTGTGTGTGTGCAAAGCATGATGATGGCAATATGAAGTAATAATGGCAAGATCTTCCCTCAGAAAATATCCATTTCAGAAAAAAAATAGTGTTGCTTTGTTTGCAATTTTATCCTATTTGCCATTGCCTAATTTGCTATGTCTTGAAAAGAAAGATAAAATCAGTTTGCTGGAAATGGAAAACCTGTGTTTCTGCAAAAATGTATAGTTTGGGTCCATGCATGATTGCTAAGATATTCATCTGGAATTGTGACTTGTGTATTTATTGTATGTAAAGAAATAATGATAAGGTCTCCCCTATTGTTGTTTCAATGTTGTACTGTAAAAAAAAATAGCAAAACAAGCTGAAGTAGTTTGAAAATAATTTTTTTTCAAGGTAAATTTTAGATTTGTACCTCAATATGTAGATTTTAGATTTGTACCTCAATAGGTAGATTTTAGATTTGTACCTCAATATGTAGATTTTAGATTTGTACCTCAATAGGTAGATTTTAGATTTGTACCTCAATATGTAGATTTTAGATTTGTACCTCAATAGGTAGATTTTAGATTTGTACCTCAATATGTAGATTTTAGATTTGTACCTCAATAGGTAGATTTTAGATTTGTACCTCAATATGTAGATTTTAGATTTGTACCTCAAAAGGGAGATTTTGGATTTGTACCTCAATATGTAGAATTTAGGTTTGAACTTTAATAGATGAGTTTTAGATTCGTATCTTAGGTTTGTACCTTGATAGGTAGATTTAAGATTTGAAAGTCAAGTATAACCAATTTATTTATTTTTATCCAGAAATTCAACAGATTTTCATAATAGAAATTCCCTAGCTTGCCATTATTATTCCATAGTACAATATGATTTTAAATTTATTATTTTTCATTTAAATTCTTATTCAATTTTAATTTTCCTTTTTTTACCCTATACATTTTGCTTTCTCTGTAGTTATGGTAGTTTGTTTTAAAAAAAAATGTATTGATGTTTTAAATTCTAGCAAACTGATAAATTATTTATGCTTATTATACTTCTATATTTATAAAGACAATCTTGCCATTCTTACTTACATTCTATTTTTGGATTAGAAATTTCAATTTCATGAATAATGGTGTAAAGATTACAAGCTATTTTAATAAGAAACACGCCCATGTGTTAAAACTCATTACTAAATGTTTACTTTTACCTAATTAAAATGTAATAATGAACCAAGTATACTGTGGTTTCATTATTATTCATTGGGTACCAATTTTTGTGGTTTTCAAGGGTAACAGTCAACCATGAAAATAAGAATCCAATGAAGTGTTATTTATACATTGATTCATTTAAACAATAGGAATAAACCACAAAATTAAGAATCCAGCAGAGTGTCTTTTGGTGATAAACCACAAAAATGTATACCTACGAAAATCAATGAATCCACAGTATTGTAAATGAGTAATTGGAGTTTTGATTATACAAATTGTGAACTTTCAAGAAAAATAAGATAGTGGTTAGTGCCTTTTGGATGATAAATGAAAACTAGCAGGGAATAGGATAAAAGGTTTAAATGAACTTAGGAATGAGGGGAAAATTTATGCATGCTTCTAAGCAGATTCTTCATAACTGTC
Source organism: Arcuatula senhousia (assembly GCA_963971305.1). Classification (NCBI taxonomy): domain Eukaryota; kingdom Metazoa; phylum Mollusca; class Bivalvia; order Mytilida; family Mytilidae; genus Arcuatula; species Arcuatula senhousia. The sequence goes on from OZ020304.1 coordinate 29,547,082, forward strand.
ATATTTCCCAGATAAAATATTCTCTTTTTTTTTCAAAATATTGTTAAGAAATGTGATAAATTGTTATATTTTATTGGATATATTAGAAGTTTAACATATCTTCTTGTCCTATCTGCAGACACAGACCTGCCTTGGGTGAATGTTTGGGATCCTTTGCCAACTGTTTCCCCGTGGCTTTCTTAGAACCAAACTATAACAAGTATAACAGGAACTCAATACTGTTTGGAATAGAAGGGAAGATCTCAGAACACTCTTTAGAAGCACAAGGTAAGTTAATACTAACAGGGTTGCCAATTTTTGAAATTGTAAAATCAAGGTTTGAATTATTTCATTGATGTTTAATGTTATTTTCACTATAAATTAATTACCTGAAAATTGGGAAACATTGTGAAAATCAGGAAGGTTGGCAGCCCGGTACTAGTTTTACTTCACATTTCAATGTGCACTTGTTTTATTACTCTCTTTGTTGTTCAATTTGTCTACACAGTTTTTTCCTGAACATGTATCTGAATTCAGATATTTGAAAGCGAACTGCAAAATAACTAATTTGGCATACTTGAAAATAATGCAATCATGTTTAGATTTTCTTTTTCTGTTATCATAATTAACATATGTCAACCATTCTTTTGCAGAGGTAATGGATCAGCTTAAGGAGTCTGTCCCAGAGTTGGAGAAAATTATCACAGAAATAGAAGAACTTGCTGAATCTGGAGGGAAATATCAAGAGGCTCCCCATGTCATTGAAGTTACACTTCCTATGTTGTGTAGTTATCTCCCTTACTGGCTTGTTCAAGGCAAACTGATGGCTGATGGGTAAGTGTTATGACAGATCATAGATTATTTTATATCATATTTTGCCATTAAGAGGAGAGGCGTTTCTCTATCTTGAATGAAAAGAATGGGTAAAGTTGCATCTTTTATGCATAAAAGCATAAAAGATGAGAAAAACTTAATTGAACTATGAGTCTCCTTTTGCAAAAAGAAAATGGAAATCACTTTAACTGGTGGCTATGTCAAGTTGTTGGTTCTTTAACCAAGGGCTCTTAAGCAATTTTCCTCAACTTTCTGCCTACTTTACAGATCGAACAGAGCTTCAACAGTGACAGAGGAACTTATGAATTCCATCTTAAAGAATGTCTTAAAGTTAATCCTCAGCAACATTGGTTCTCTTGATGCCCCTTGGATGAACAGAATTGCAAGTAAGTTCCATATATTGCTATGTATGGTAAAATGTTCAAATTCAATAACATGCTTTCAGTCTTTAGCAACTGTTTGTTGATCCAAACATATTCAATAAAGTATTTACATCTAAGCATAAAACTGTGAGATATCAAATAAACTCTCACATATTGAATATCTCGCTGACACTTGACAGTGGATTAAAAACGTCTTGTAGTAATTGCTTAAGTAATCCTTTGTTTCTGTTTTAGGTTCCCAGTCAAATAAATATCATAATGTATTTTTAGGTATTTTGTTAATAAACTGATTTATATTTGCTATTCAAACACAGTGCTTGTGTTCGACATTACAACCCAGGGAACCCCAGGTAGGAAAAAGTTGCTCATCTGGGGCAGGACAAGAACAACCTGGGTAAATGTAGTATGCAATCTAGGTTGTTCTAAATGTACACTTTTATTTGTTAAGAAGATCATTGACCCATACAGAACAGAGGTCATCCATGTTCTGTTTTATTTTTTAACCTGCAAAAAATAAACTACACAGGCTGCCTAGGGAGGGAATGTTGAACGCGCCCCACATTGTAATTTTATTTTGTTTTTTTTTAAGCTCGCACACAACCAATCATTGCCAGTTCAACACCAGACATGATCAAAGACCATTTCCTACCAATAGCTCGAAAATTACGGGAAAATGGTAAAACTGTAGACCAGAAAGACAAGAAGTTACTAGCGTCCAAACATGGATCAAATGAAGTAGCTGATCTGGAAACTGAAGTGCAAACGGTAAATATAGAAAACAATATTAATCAAATGAAAACATCATATAAATGTTTAATAACTTAGTGTTAAAATACATTCCATGAAGTAATCTCTCATTGAAGTGAACAAAGAAACAAATTGCAGGTTTCAACATTTGAAGTGTTGTTTTATACAAATGGAGGTTTTTTTACAAATAGCTGATGCATCCAATAACAGTAAGGCTTTAGAATGTAAAATTGACTATTGCAGTCACCAAACAGACCAATGGTTTTACTGAGTGCATGATAAGGTCAAATAATCTGAATATCGGTTTCATTTCATTTTAGGGCTACTGTACATTAGTGAGAGATATCTATGCTTTCTACCCTCTGTTGATCAAGTATGTAGATCTACACAGGTCACAGTGGTTAAAGAACCCACTACCAGAGGCCGAGGAGCTGTTCACATGTGTAGCTGATATATTTGGCATGTGGTCCAAATCATTGGTAAGTGGTCTCTTACTTGGGAATGTTGAAAAAAAATTTTCCTCCTAATCTTTTAAAATTTAATATTTTTTGGTATAATAAGAGTTGGATATTTTTGTACAAAACATGGGATGTTCAAGTACATGGGACTGGGGAATGAGAAAAAAAAATATAAGAAAATATTAAATTTTATTTCTTTCTAACGAAAAAATGAACAAAATTCAAATGCTTTTAAAAAAAAAAACTCTTTGAAAGTTATGAAAATCTATCCTTTAGTTCTATAATAAGAACAATGCATTCTTTTTGTTGCCATGCTATGTACACTTTCATAATGTTGTTCTTTCAAACTCTATAAATAGTCTACCTAGCACTACCTCCCTTGAGATATAAATCAAAGTAAACAATTTCTACCTTTTAACAAATTCATTAGTCTTCTATGTTGTATGTGTGACCCTAATATGAAATATTGTACTATGCATGAAAAGGGCTCTACTAAAATAGATATTAAGTGTTGTGAGTTTAAAGGCTTGAACAAGTTCTTCTCTGGAATTTTAAAGATTCAATGGGGTAAAAAATGACATAGGACCTAACGGCTTTTGATAGGAAACATCTGACCTCTAATTTATTAAAAATGACATACCTGAAAAAATCATTGAAAACGATCTCATGCCACATAATAATCTTGGACCTGCAGGATCCTATCATATTTTCATTGGAAGGATGGATGAAGGGATTTTCAATAGGTATTTTTAGGTCCACAAAGTAAAGGTAGAGAACTAATGTTTCATGCATAATTCAAAGCAACTGACTTGTTACAGGTATTTAAATTCAAGTAATGGGATAATCTAGGAGGTATTTTGCTGCATTTTGTTAAACAGCTGAAATAAGATATATACCCAATCACAAAAAAAAATGAACAAAATATTATATATATTTTTTTAGATCTTTGTGAGTTTAAGAAATCTGTCCCTTTAGAAGTTAACCATTGTATTTAAAGTGAACATTTCTCATTTTGTTATAAAAAAAATTCCACCACTGCCACGTGGCCACCAACATGAAGAAAACCATGCCTTTAAACTCTGCAAAATTTGACATTTATTTTAACGGAGCCTGTAACTAGACCCCTGTAACTCTTTCCTCTGTTTATTTAGTGTTCTAGTGGGAAACAGGTGAGTTAGTCACACACACATACACATACTTCAAATATCATTTATTTCTCTTTAATTAGTTTGCTTTTTTTGGTCCAAGGGAGCCTGGTGATCAGATCCACTCTAAAAACTGTAGATTAATAGGATTTATTTATGAAAGTTGATTGAATAGGTAATTCTGTGGATTCATTTATTTTCGTGGGTACCAATTTTCGTGATTTGGTGAAAAAGTATCAGTTTGTTGATTCTTAAATTCTTGGCTCTTTAGTCTGCAGCACACACACAGATGTTAAATTTCCTTTTCGTGGGATATCAAATTTTGTGGTTCAAGCCTAACCACGAAAACCACAAAAATTGATACCCCATGAATAATAATGAAACCACAGTTAAGTTGTTTGGGATCTTTTTGAAGGCATTCTGTGTAGGAATAAGATATGTTATCTTCGTCCTAAACATCTCAAGGGTGTTCAGTTATAAACTATCAGCAGTTAGAGCTTGCTGAAAATGCCATAGAGCTGAACATGAACTGTGGTGGTTCTTAATGCTTTCACAAATTGACCAAGGACCAACAGATGTTAGATGTTTAGCAGAGATATATTTTTTATTTATTATCTATGTAGCATTGATATTTTTGTACTTACTTATTTTAGTGCATTAAGGATTTAGCAGAATATAGGAGAATATCGGTAAAATTTTGAATTTTGGAAAGTTTGCTAAGTTTATATGCAATGGCATCTTATAGAGTTCAACTGCTTTGATGGAATTTTGATATTATGCAAATTTTACTTTCATTGTATCATTTTAAATGGCTGTAATTTAAACCCCAATCACTGCAAGTAAACATTTTATTCTCGATTTCACACGACGAGGCTTTCTTTCCCATCTTGAGAAATAAAACGATTTGCTGAATGAGCTGAAACTGTTTAACAATCTTAGTCATCTTCAAATGGGTCTGACAAATGATTTCTGGTTTTAAGGGTTATAAAATCAGCCAAGAAAAAACAATATCTTTCATCAATCATGCCAAGATGCTTTAGGTTTTACACAAGAATGAACAAAGTTGTTGATGTTCATTAGTTTTCACACAAGAATGAACAAAGTGGGTGATATTTATTAATTTGTACACAAGAATGATCACAAATGTGTACAAGCATATGTTCTAATATTACACTTGTTCTAACTGTTTTGAATTTAGAATATATGTAGTATATTCAGTTTCTTGTAGAATTAACTATTGTTTCTATTGTAGCCTTTCATTTCTATCTCTGCATGACTCGTCATGATTATAAATTGTATATAAACTTTGATGTAGTTCTTGATCTGTGTTTATAGACATAAAAAGTTTTAGGTAGTATGCCACTTTGGTACTGATTCTACTGAAATTATAGTATGTACATTGTCTTAGGCATTAAAAACTATTTCTACTTATCCCCCCAAAAAAGAAAAAATACAGGTACTTTCCATTTATGAGTATTTGGTTCCTATTCTAATTATGTAACATAACATATGTACTAATCCTGTAACATTTTTGTCTAAACATTCATGGCATTGTATATCTTAGTTGGTTAACATGCATTTCTTATATTTCTGAAGCTAGATTTGTAATGGGTCTTTTATTTAGTCAATAGTTCTAATTTTAGTAGATTGATTGTCAAGGGCTTTATCAAATTTATCACATGGCCCTCCTTCAAGGTTTTTCTTAGCAAATGTACATGGGAATAATTTGAAGTTTTGGAGGATTGTCTGCTATTGCAAACTGTTTGTCCGTAGCAGTTTTGACACCTTTTGGACCTCTACATCCTGCCTGGAAACATCTGTGCCCCATGGAAACATTCTTCAATGTATTCATTGTGTATTAAAATCATTGTTGAAGTTCCTTATAAAGACAACAAAAATATCACACTAGGGTTAATGCTTGCACATTTTCAGGATGAAAACCTTGGTCCAGAAATGATTTCTTTGTCTTAGTAATGTCAAAAACACTGTCCCATCTGCATGTGTCCATCAGATGTTATATGTAGTCAAACATCCATTGAAATGATCCTGAGTGATAAAGCCTAAATTCCATATATTGTTTTATTAGCATTTCTTAGTACATTGTAATGTCAAAAACACTGTCTGAACTGCATGTGCCCATTAAATGTTATATGTAGTCAAACATCAGTTGAAATAATCCTAAATGATCAAGCCTTAATTCTATATATTGTTTTTGACATGTATTTTGTATTTGTGTCTATTATTAATTTTTGTAGATTTATTGAAGTTATCTTATTTCATTGTAGATGTTCAAGAGGGAGGAGCAAAATTTTGTCATGGCCAATGAGATTGATAATATGGCACTTATCATGCCCAGCCAATCAAAAACTGTCAACATACCACAGTCGGAACTTCAACCAGAGGGCGTGGCTATTAAAAAGGCTGCTAAGAAACGGGAGAAGAAGAGATTAGAGCCTCATAACAGCCTCAATGTGGCTTGTCTGAAAAGGCTACTGCCCATTGGTCTGGCCTTCTTCAGTGGGCGGGAACAAGAGCTTCTACAACAGGCCAAACAGAAGTTGATTGATGTAAGTCTTAACACTTTGAAATAATGGTATAGAGAATTAAAAAACAAGATGCTTATATGGAAACCAATTGTTTCAAAATGTACATGTAGAAAGATATTAAAACAATAGGATAGGACAATGAAGAGAACATGAGGTGATTCTTTGTCAAATTAAGGGCTTAGTTGGCATTTCAAGGAAAATGGGTCATGGAGATAGACAAAGACAAAGTAAAAAAAAGTTGTTTTAGGATGGGAGGCATTGTTATTTGGGATGTCCTATCTTAAAAGTATATTTGAATGATTGTTGACTCATTTATTTCAATGATATGAAATAGGCATTGCCTAACTGTGAGCACAGAACGTTCAATTTGGGACGAGATGCTTGGGTCGATTTGATCGTAAAATAGAAAAGTAAGAAAAAATGAATAAAAATTTGGTTACTACAAAAAAGGAAGCATTACTCATCGTCTTCAGATTATTTTTCTCCTTATATTCTTTAACATAGATAATTTTTGGAATGGGACAAGCAAAATGGGTATTTATTTTAACACATTCACTCTGGCTTCCTTTGAGAAAGCATATCCAGATGAAAAAGATAAATTTCAGCATTAGGTAAATTTTTCGCAGGAAGTTACCGTAGAGCTAAGCTCTCTCACCCACTACGAGCTGTGCTCCCTATAAAAGAAGCTTTTCTAATTACATTAAAGTTTCAATATATAAAGGTTTTGATTTGAAATGTTTTTGTTTTTTTAAGTTTGGGAATGCATTAAATAGAATAAAAAATATGTTGGAATATGCACAATTTAGGAATAAATTGATTATTTTCAGAGTTTTGCAGAAGAAATGGCCATGGTACTTTAACCTGTTTGTTTTTGTTCTTATTGTGTTTGGGATACGATCCTATGAATTTATCCTCTAATATGTTTTTAGGAATTCGTTAGATTCAATACTTTGTTTTCATAAATGGTAATACATGTAGTCAAAGTTACAATAAAGTTTCAAGCATAAATTTTCTTATGCCTGATCATATTTGGTCAATTTAAAACATCTGATATAAGGGCTGCAGAATTTATTGGGGTTTTATGCAAGGTAAAGGAAAAAAGTTACCATATTATAAAAGCACAGTATTTGAATCAACTTTTTGAAGGGAAATTCTGTATTTGTTGCATGATTTTAAAACCAATTTCTGAGTCATTCATTGATAAATTATAATCTCTATTTTAATCTTCTAAGAGAAATCTATTTTTACAAAATTTATAAACTGAAAAATATTTTTTTTACAAATTTTCTAAATTACAAGAAAGGACTTAAATTTTGGTTGGACAGGATTGACAGGGATAAGGGAATGGAGGGTGGGGGAAAGTGTGAATCAAATGGGCTGCAACCAATGGCTTTTAGGGATGGAGAGCTGAGGAATAAGGAGAGGGGAAATAAAATGGGGGTAAAGCAATACAAAGAGCAAGGAAGCAGGAAACAGTGGTCAGAAGGACAGGGAGCTTAAAGACCCTCTTGTCCAGTACCAATGAAAATTCATTGGTGTGTAGGTGGAAAAAATTTCATTGTACTTTCTGTCTAATGCATCTAATATTTTTAAAAAGAATTATGGCTTGTAATAAGAAAAAAAACATGTTTAAGATCCTCAACTTATTATTTAATGAATGACTTAGATTTTTAGTTTTTGTAAAAATTTGAAGTTATAGTTGGAATGGGGTAACAAACTCTTGACGTTATGTTTTGTATTTGAAGTTGTTAGAATGCCTTGTTGGTTTTTGACATTGTATTTATGTTATAGATGCAAGTACCAGTATTTATGTTGAAAAGTGATTTTATTTTGCCCCTTATATTGCTAGTAACTATATATAAAGAAAGATTAATGAAACTGTAGAATATTTTCATTTTTAGATAAAGCTTTGTTTCAAGTTTTATAGCTGTAAACAGTATGAATGATTAATCTCGATGAAAAATGAAATGCATATACATATACATTGTATTCATAAACTACCAGGGGCATAACTCCTTATATTATTAGAATTACATTTTATGATTTGTTTCTACAGGAATCAGAAGCTGACATAGAAGATTTTCTACTGAAAAGTCTGGAGGTTGAAGAAGGGGTAATATGTACTTTAGATTTAATACTGTTGATTTGGGATGTTTATGGTACATTGGGATATGGGGTATTCATATGATTTATTCATAGGATCTAAAGGATATTTGAGGCAAAACTTACTGGGATATGGGAAATTGTAAATTGTATTAGGATACGGGGTTTTTGATAAGAAAAAATTACGGGTATATGGAATATTGGTACCCTTCCTAAACAAGCCCCAGGTTTGATACGGTTTGTTAAATATTTTTCAAGTAACAATATTTTAGTTTATTCTGTTCCAAACATAACATTTCTCCTTATCTCACAGCCCACAGATGAAGCTGTTAAATGGCAGAAAGTCTTGTACCGTAAGATTGGAGGATCAACTGACCTTCACATGGACCAGAACAAGGTCATAGACAGAATCTTATCCATGGCCAAGGTCATGCACGGACTACACACTGTAAGATCAAATAATGTTCTCTTAAGTCATAGTCAGCAAGGCTTTAATAAAGAAAGCTGCAATACCATTAATAGTGATGTGTTTATAACAGAAGGTTTTCGGCTAAATATTTTATAAAGTTTCAACTTGATTAAAATTGAAGCATCCATAGTTCTTGTTACAAATCTAGTAAACACAACATGCTTATATCTGGCTATGTGAGTGGGATAGATTTCTTAAAAATAGTTTTATCTTTTAAATGTTGAAAAAGGTGCTTTAGTAAGATCTACTTAAAAGGCAAAAAATAGATTAATGTCCTACATTGGATGAAGATTATGCAATTTTTTGTTTAGTTTGACAGAACCCTGGATGATGATTGGATGTTTACTTCAGTATGTAGGCATTGACTTCCTGTACCCACAATTCTCTGTTGGTCTTGTTTTGTAGACGTAATATCAAAATTGACGCTTTTGTGTCCGTGAAGTTTTGTGGTGTTAATAAGCTAGTAATATAACCTTTCCCCAATTGCTTCTAAAAGTTAATGTCTTTTTTAAAAATAGCAATAGTAAAAAATAAAGCATAATATTTATTAACGTTAGAGATATTTAAGTTTATTATAAAGTAAATAATAGATAATGTAAATGTATCATATAATAGCATGAAAAGTACTTATCTAGTCCTATATTAATTTAAAATAAATACTTATTTTTTTAAGTTTTAATTTTTTTAACCGTCATAATGAATTCATAAATAGATGTTGTTTTTTTTTCAATTGATGAAAATGCATGTATGCAATTAATAGTTATCTTAATTTATATCCATGCTCACTTAATTTAAGCTTATCAAGGGTTTGAATCAATTTGAATTGGTTTCTAAGAACATAGGATAAAAAAACATTGATAATGAAATGAATTGCTAGAATAAGGTAGAAAGATGAGTTCCATTATAGACTGTGAAAGGAGGTATCATTATACTTTTGTAGTTGCTAGAAGGGTTTTGTGTTTGCATTTTTGTCAGCAATTCCTAATTTTTACTTGATTTCCCTCCAAAATATTTTAGTTTTCTACAACTATTACAATGTTATTCCTTACTTATTTTTCCAAGTTGTAAATTCTGTATGTCTTAACCTTCAAGAGTGTTACCTAAAACCTTTAGACTGTAAGATTTCCTTTCCTTATACTAGTATTCTTTAATTTAGTAAATATGCCTTAAAAATGAGAAAAAAATTTTGTCTTAGCCCAATTATTTCCTCCTTTTAGTTCTCAATCCATTCCAAGTTCCATATTTGAATTTCTTTATCTTGATCCCCCATTGATTTTCGTTTACTCTTGTGCTCATTGGCTCTGCCCATGTCTGACTTATGATCACACATATTACAGGTTGAGCACCCTTCAGCATCACACAAGAGTGCATGGCGTAAAGTAATATCAACCCAGAGAAAGAGAGCCGTCATGGCTTGCTTTAGAATGGTACCACTCCATAGTCTACCAAGGTAAATTGGATGAGATTGTTCAATAAAAAGACAGTGTTTACAGAAATTAGGTTCACATCATTGACATTGGTGTCAATTCAGAGCCTCTGTTTTGCTAAACTACTGGTAAAGTGAAACTTCCTTCTGTGGTTTCTTTATTATTTGTGGGGTTCTGTTTTTCGTGTGGTTTTTGTGTGTCACAGCCAACCACACAAAAGAATACAACAGAGTATTATTTTATATTGATTCCTTTCAGCAAGATGTACAAACCACACAATTAAATCCAGCTTATTGTCTAATGGGAACCAGGAAAATGGATCCAGACAAAAATAAATGAATCCACAGAAATTGAATCACATAAAAAAAGCTGAAAATGAAGAAGATTTATGCAATAGTGTGTAGTTTTCAATACAATAACAGACATTAGTCAATGCAGTCACACATTAATAATGATGATTATATTTTTAGACATAGAGCAATTAACTTGTTCCTGAAATGTTACAAGAGTCAGTGGCTGGGAACTGAGGAGTATGAGAAGAAGATACTCATAGAAGATGTCACTGTAAGTAAAGAGAATTTGAAGATTCTATATCAAGGATGCTGGACTATAGTTTTCAACTTTCAATCTTTCAGTCTCTCTATCCATCAATTATTTATTTCGAACCCTAGAGTTCATAAATCTTTCATAGTATAGTTGTGAAATTTGCTAATTACTCGTAAGAACATAAAGATACACATGTTACAATATTTGAGAAATCTGTCAAATCTGAAATTTGCAAATCAAAGATTAAAGGAGCCCTTTATGACTTTGTCAATATTCAAGTATTTTCTACTATCACAAAAGATCTTTAAAGGCAAAGGTTTAATATTAACTTATGTTTATCATCTACAGAAATCTGATGAAACAGAGGATGAAGTAGAGAAAAAAGAAGATGAAGAAGTTAAGCCTGATCCTCTGACACAACTTATCACATGTCTGAGTAGAGCTGCCACTAAAGAACAACAAGGAAGCCTTCCCGAGGACCTCATCTATATGTCATATGCCCAGATCATGGGGCAGGTTAGTTGATAAGTCATACTTCCAAACCTTTTCAAGGTTGCATCCCCATCTTTGTCTTACAGGGTTCCCACCCCATCCTTGAATTCAAGGAAACCTGGAAAAGTCCTTGAATTGTATTTCAATGCTAAAAAGCTGGAAAAAATCCTTGAATTTTATCCAATATCCTTGAAAAACCCTGGAATTTTGTAATATGCAGATTTGTTGACCGTTTTTGTAAATTTTGATTAAAAAAGGCAGAAAAATTTTGGATTTTTAAAATTTTTGCTGACTATTTTAATCCTTGAAAATGACCTCAATACCCTTGAAAAGTCCTGGAAAAAAACCCCTGTCCACCACCCATCTCATACCAAGATTTTATAACAAAATAGTTCATTTCTTATTTGTATGTAAGGACATTGATATCTACAAGTTATTGCTTGTATTTTTGATGGATTTAACTTATTGATATGATGGTGCTTAGTAACTGGAATTCTCTTGGTGATTTTGATACATATATTTACAAAAATGTAAAACTAGTACCCCAGTATTTAACATTTTTTCTTACTTTATTTTGTTTTTACATGTAAAATTATTTTATTTGTTTACAGAGTTGCCATGGTGAAGATGAAGATGATGATGACGATGATGGAGGCGGAGATGAAGAAGGACCAGGATCCTCATTCCAGGTAAAGATATCTTACTCCATACATGGGAGCACCTCCAAATTTGACAGTGAATCTTAACCCAGTGTTGGGAAAGATTAAATAATGCATGTGGTTTTATTAATGCAACTAAATGAAATAAACAAAAATGTAAAAAAAGGTAGAATATAATGCTTCTTGCATACTGAGCTGTTTTGAATATTTGCATATTTTTAAAACTTAAGCATTTGCTTTTCACATTTGGCAAAGCTATTCTTATTCAGCATGATTTTACTAAATCTCACATAAATTTTACAAAATTTTTATTAGACATCTTTTATTCCTGTAATTTTAATAACATTTTGATATAAGTTTTAAGCTTCAGTTTTTCAATCTTTCTGCTCATCTGCACTGAATGCATTTTCAAATCTTCTTTCATCTTCTTTCTGGTTTTGGTTAAATAGGTCTTATTTATGAAAAGAAAATATTTAAGTCTGATTGGTACTAGATTTCCCTTTATTATGTCTGCCTTTTGTGAAAGTTGGGGGGGGGGGGGGGGTGTCGATCTGTCCACCCATCAATCTGTCTGTCTGAAAGTTGGTTTTCGGTGCTAAATTTTGAAAGAGTTCATAGAATTTCATAAAATTTTACATATTTAGATTTATGAATATAGGATGAAGCATATTGACTTTAAGGTCAACAGGTCATAGGTGAAAGTCCAAAGAACTTTGTCCTTGGGCATATTAAAATTTGCATATAAATTAGACTATACTGTGGTTTTTAACTATCATTTTCACATTCAATTCTTAAAACTGTCTCTAATAATCGTAATTGATTTTTTTTCTTTTTATAAATTGTCATTATTCACATTAAATGCTAATCTATTAGCTTCACATGGATGTCTTAAAGGTACACAGGAATAATACGTGTTCCCTTACTAGATAAAAATGTAGTGCAAGCATGGATATTATTTTTCACTCATTTTCACAGGGGAGAATTGGTTTAATGATTGAAATGATCAAGAATACTTCATTGTGAGGGTCATGCTGATAAACCAATTCTTCCCTGTGATTTTCTACACCAAAAGCATTTACATTTTCTTGTGAAATAATTTGCATGCTTTGTTTAGTGAAACAAGAACTTCAATGAAATATATATTAATGTTTTGAGTAGTTAAGCTTATGTCTCATCTGTGATTACTGTCATGAAAGATTTGTACATGTAGTTGTTGAAGTATACATGTACCACTTTTGTGTGTGTCAAGTCTTAAAAATTTTGTTACTTTATTTATAAGAGAGAGCTAAAAACATGTTGACAGATTTTGATAAAACTTGGAATAGCTGTTTAGTACTAGTAATTGTTTCAAGTTCATAGTTTTAAGCTAAATTGTTCTTTTGAACAAACAGTTTGACATTTACGATATAACTTCTGTTGATACATCATTATAAATAAGAATGACCTGTGTTTCAATTGTTGATTTTTTTTCACTGTTGTGCTAATGCACAAGTTATCCCTGTGCACCTGTTAGCCATATATAGAGTGTGCCGAAAATGTGTTTATGTTGATATACTCCAGATAATAATGTGTGAATTCACATAGAAATGTATTGACTCTGTTCAACATATCCTTTTTTATACCCCGCCACACGAAGTGGCAGGGTATTATGTTATACCCTCAGTTTTTTTCGGTGTCTGTCCGTCCGTCCGTCTGTCTGTCCGTCCCCCGAAGGTTTCCGACCAATAACTTGAAAACGCGTCAAAGGATTTGAATGATATTTTACACAGCTGTTTAGTACAATAAAATACAGGTCAAGTTCGATTTCCAGCATGATCCAAAAAATAGTTTTCGAGATAGGCCACTTTGAAAAATCAAATTTCATGAAATTTTTAGTTTCCGACCAATAACTTGAAAACGCGTCAAAGGATTTGAATGATATTTTACACAGCTGGTTAGTACAATAAAATACAGGTCAAGTTCGATTTCCAGCATGATCCAAAAAATAGTTTTCGAGATAGGCCACTTTGAAAAATCAAATTTCATGAAATTTTGAGTTTCGGACCAATAACTTGAAAACGCGTCAAAGGATTTGAATGATATTTTGCACAGCTGTTTAGTACAATAAAATACAGGTCAAGTGTAATTTCCAACATGATCCGAAGAACAGTTTTCGAGATAGGCTACTTTGAAATCAAATTTTATGAACTTTTGATATTATAACGTGGCGGGGTATCATTTAATGTCCCATTACATGCCCTATTTTTGAGTCCTTAAGTAGAAATCATTCACAAGGATTTTACAAACATTTTTTAACAAAAACATTGTGATACCTGTATCCATAATTGATTAAAATAAGTTAAAATTTTGTATATTTCTAGCATGTTCAAGCTCCAATGACTTAAATTGTAGATTTGTTTGCAGATGGAAGCCTTTTTCTTAAGTTTATTAGATAATTTTGCTATATAGAATAATTGCATGAAGAATGAAGTATATTGTCTCAAATTTAAATTAGAATTGTATATGTTAGCTTATGCATTACCGGTATATACAGTATTGCATCAAGAAATGTTGGAAATGTATTACATGTACCTGTAGAAGAACTTTTAGAAATCTACGAAGCAGTTTGATAATATCTGATATTATTTTTCCTTCAGGAACAAGAGATGGAGAAACAACAGTTACTGTTTGAACAGTCCAGACTTGCTGATAGAGGGGCTGCTGAAATGGTCCTTCTGTACATCAGTGCTTGTAGAGGTTTGTAAACTATCTATAAACCATGTTATTTGTACCACTTAGAATCTTATCCATTTGATTTTGGCACCTCTATCTCGAAAGAGGTTGAGGTTTTTTTTTGGTTAATGAAAGAGCTCTGACTTGAAAAATTGAACCATTCTAAGATTGTTTTTGAAATGATAGATGTTGGTACATGTTCAAAAATCATATATGATTCCTTGTTTCTTTAAGAAATTGTCTTAATTGACCAATGTAAAGATTATCATGGCTACAATATCAAATTACTCTACCAGAGAGATAAACTGCATAGACATGACGTTTCTTTAGACAACATGCTTTATGCTCACATATATTTTAACTTTTTTCAGGTGTACAAAGTGCCATGGTACAGGACACAATAGAACTGGGTATCTCTCTATTAAGAGGAGGTAACACAGAAGTACAAAAGGTAAGCTACTTATTTAGATTTAACGAAACTTAGCATATAGTAATTACACCATATGTAGTTGTGCAAATTACCATCAATTTAGATCCTCAAAATTTTGTTGGAGTAATGCACTTTTGAACATCAAGTTAGCAACATAATTTTTACAGGCAAACACAAACAACATTTTTTGTTAAGTACACTCTAAAAAGAAATAAGACATGTAAGAAGTCTTGATTTATATAAAATGTGTAATTTTATCCTGAATTAGCATCAAAATTTGATTCATTAATGTAATTTGTTTTGCAGAATATGTTGAAGCATCTGAAAGAGAAGAAGGATGTTGGTTTCTTTACATCACTGTCTGGTCTTATGCAGTCTTGCAGGTTTGAGTTAAATAAAGAAGCAATCAAGATTTTATAAATCTCATGATATAAGTTTGCCCAATGCTTATAATTGATAATAAATTGAAAATTCTGAAAGTTTCAAATTAACAAGAAGTCTTTTTCTTTTATTTTTTACATTTTTTTTAGACAAAATGGATCATAACAAACCTTTAAAAAAAAGGTTCAGCACACTCAGTTCACAGGAAACCCCAAAACTTCCATCGAATAAAGTATCTTATGTTTATTATCAATGAAGTCTTTCCAATAAGTCCTTTGATGTAATTTGTAATTTTTATAACAAATTTAAAAATCATAAGACACTTGTACTTTGTAGTGTTCTAGACCTGGATGCATTTGAAAGAACCAACAAAGCTGAGGGACTTGGAATGAGCTCTGATGCCAACGCAGGGGAGACAAATCTCTATGATGCTGATATCACATGTAAACTCTTCAGATTCCTACAACTTCTCTGTGAAGGTCACAATGCAGGTCAGTAAAAGGGGCTCTCATGATTTATAAAATATGTGCAAAGGTGTTGTGCCCAAGAGTTGTTATTTTAAAAGAAAAGACTTTGGACAGTAAATGACAACTCTTGATATATTTATTCAATGAATTGCAATGACTTGTGGCATTCATTGTAGCAACCAGGAAAGGTATACATGTATTTCCATACAGATTCAACAGATATACTTTAGCATTTATGAAATGATTTTGTGGTTATAGTGAAATATTTTATTTTACACATTTTTTTTTAAATAAATGAAAAGACAAGAATTGTTTTAGCATAATCAAACAATTGCCAGAAAATAATGAGATGTGGAATAAGTGTACACAACACAGCCCACAATCAAGTGGCAATTCAGAAAAAAACACAATTGACAGTTTTCCTTTGATGTATACTCTAATAGCCAACAAGGGAAAAAAATTCTGTTGATAAACATTATCTTCTAATGTTATTAATTACTTCCTTGCAGAATTCCAGAACTACTTGAGAACACAGGCTGGTAACAACACGACAGTAAATGTGGTGATCTGTACAGTGGACTACCTTCTCAGACTGCAGGAGTCTATCATGGACTTCTACTGGCACTACTCAGGCAAGGATACCATTGACCAGGCAGGCAAGGAGAGCTTCTGTAGGGCAATCAAAGTGGCAAAACAGATCTTCAGAAGTCTTACTGAGTACATTCAGGTGAGTTGTAGAAGAAAGGGAGCTTCTGTAGGGCCATCAAGGTGGCTAAACAGATCTTCAGAAGTCTTACTGAGTACATTCAGGTGAGTTGTAGAAGAAGAGGAGCTTCTGTAGGGCCATCAAGGTGGCTAAACAGATCTTCAGAAGTCTTACTGAGTACATTCAGGTGAGTTGTAGAAGAAAGGGAGCTTCTGTAGGGCCATCAAGGTGGCTAAACAGATCTTCAGAAGTCTTACTGAGTACATTCAGGTGAGTTGTAGAAGAAAGGGAGCTTCTGTAGGGCCATTAAGGTGGCTAAACAGATCTTCAGAAGTCTTACTGAGTATATTCAGGTAAAAAATACTGCTTTGTTTTTATTGTACATTTGTTTCATAGTTAAAGATAAATTGTTAATTCCTGATATTCATATACATGTACTGAATACATTTGAAGCAATATATCTTCTTGAATTGAACCATAGGCAATTATTAAATGTGGAATAAGTGTAAGCCACACAACCTAAATAAGTGAGTGGCAATTGAAAAAAAATCCACAATGGAAAATAGCCAGCATTCTTTAATGTGACCAGTGGTCAATGCTTGCCGTCTTGGTTTGTCCAGGATTAGAATATAAAACAAAAGATTTGAATACCAATCCCCAAATTATTACTCTATTTTATTCACAAGGTTGGGCGGAGCTTAAATTTCTCAGTCTTTTAGGTAGATTTAAACGTAGAATCCTGAAATAATTGACCTGTGAACAGCCCGGTCATTAAAATAGAGTAATATCAACTTCTTGATTTAATAATATATGATGTTGAAATATAACTGCTCAGTATTTACATTGTAGCTTGTATTTTATTGTTATTCTGATGATTATCATGTTGTATACTTTCAGGGTCCATGTGCATTGAATCAGCTGGCCTTGGCACACAGTAGGCTGTGGGATGCAGTTGGTGGATTCCTGTATATATTTGCACATATGCAAGATAAACTGTCAAAGGTTGGTTTTCTTAAAATTTATAGCAGGATTATATTTACTATTATATAATTACATTCTAATTTATAACGACAATTTCGATTGGTTAATAATGCAGTTTTATTTCTCGATAAAACTCACTAGCACGTGCCACCTTAACAACGACTTGTGCGGAGTAATTTTTAAAAAGATGAACCATGCATTTCGTGCTATTTTCTGTGCAAACATTTAATATATTTTATCAGAATGTAATCATATACATTGAATGCAATATTTTTGAGTTTTATTGGTGTGTAAAAGCGTGGACCTATGCGCACATTTTCAACATGAAGCGCTACCGCGCTTCATTAAAAATGTGCTTAGGTCCACGCTTTTACACTTCAATAAAACTCAAAAATATTGCATTCAATGTATAAGTCATAAAAAAGACTCAATATGGAAGATAATGAGATGTGGAATAAATGTATGTGACACATTTTTCATAAATCATTTGCAACTTTTTAAAACTCCACGATTGAAAACAGACAGTGTGACCAAAAGATTTTTTTTTTAAACCAGATAAGTTTTTAAAAAGGTATTGAATAAATGGTCTTGATATATATTAAGAAACTTTTGTTGCTGTTCTTAAATGCAACCTCCAATTAATTTTAAAAAAATCTTTACTTTGAATGACACTCACTAAATTGATTTTAATCCTGTTTTATCCAGGATTGTGACCAGCTGGAGCTGTTGAGAGAATTTATGAAGCTTCAGAAAGAAATGATGATCATGTTATTGTCCATGTTAGAAGGTGGGTATCAACTGGTCTAGAAGAAAGAAAATAAAGTAGAATCTTTGTAATACATTTTTGTACGAAAATCAACAATTATAATTACTAGAGTTATGTTGTCAAACAGCATTGACTTGTTGGTAAACTCAATCCATTTCATGCATATTTGCAAGTACATGTAATTTACATTTCACTTTTATTAGCTATAGAAAATGCCATGTAAACATATTAAAGAAAACAACTGAAAATGCACAAAACAATTATCTAGATCAATAAAACTTTACATCATAGAGGATAATGAGATGTTAAATAAGTTCA
The DNA here is from genome assembly GCA_963971305.1 of Arcuatula senhousia. Classification (NCBI taxonomy): domain Eukaryota; kingdom Metazoa; phylum Mollusca; class Bivalvia; order Mytilida; family Mytilidae; genus Arcuatula; species Arcuatula senhousia. The sequence goes on from OZ020304.1 coordinate 29,565,631, forward strand.
CATGACACAAACTATATGAATAACCTGCCATATTGAATCATCCAGCAGCCTTCAATTTGATCAATGGTTGCTGCTTACTGTTTTGTAATTGATCCATTTAGTAGATTAAAAACACAATATATATGATTCAAAACCAATCATAACTTGTCAAGGTGTCATGGAAAATTGTGTCATAGCTTATCATTAGCAATGTCAACATTTAATTTTTTGTCTTAAGGAAATGTAATGAATGGTCCTATTGGTAAACAGATGGTGGACACTCTTGTAGAGTCTTCTGGTAATGTTGAGGTTGGTATGATTTTTGTAGAAAATTGACAATCAATTAAAGTTAAGCTTTAAAAATGATGAACTAGATAACACATTGAAAGAAGTACCAATGGGGACATTCAATTGTCAAAGGTCTGAAAAGCCAAATACTTTTGTGTCAACACAATTAAAATAACAGGAAAAAATAGAATATAAAAATATAACATTTTTTTTTTAGAAATGCTAAATTTATTGGAAGAAACTGAATATTTTATTGCAAAGCATTTATCGGGCTATGTCTTCTGTAAAAAAGTTTGATTCTCACAACAACAATTATTGTAGAAAACTATGAAATTTTAACATACTGATGTATAGGATTTTTTTGTCTATAATCCTAATTATTTATATTTACAGATGATCTTGAAGTTCTTTGACATTTTCCTGAAGATGAAAGATTTGACCTCATCTGAAGCTTTCCTGGTAAGATAAATATTAAAAAAATACAATATGTAGTTGTGGAAGTGAAAATCAGTTTTGGATAACAAAAATAGATGATAGTCAAATTTTTTAATGCTAAAATTTACCTTCATATTTAATTATCACAAGTTTTAATTTGTTATAATCCATGCTATCAGCATTCAAATCTTGATTTTTTTTTCAAGAGAAAGTATTAACTTACATTACAGTTTTTATCAATCTGTTTCTATTTACAGACTCTCAAGTTATTATAGAGCTAAATAATCCTGTAACTTTAAACTCCTTCAAAATAAACTTGTTCATTTTACAATGTATGATTATTCTAGGAATTTGACACCAATCATGATGGTTATATTTCTGCCAAGGAATTTCGTAAAGCTATGGAGGGTCAGAAAATGTACTCACGGTGTGTGAAATATATGTATTGTGTAATGTATATGTGATCAGTGTAGCTAGGTTGACCAAAACAAAACTCTTTGCCTAATATTGAATGACATTATATTTGAATTTTCCTACCTTTTTGTTCCAGACATTTTTTCAGCCTATCAGAATTCTTTTCCAAATTAGAATGTCAGATTAAAATGTCATTTTGAGGTGGAGTATTAATGTATTAAAGTAAAAATCAGAACTTGCTTTGAGATAATCAGAGCAGGGGTAGATCCAGAAACTTTTGAAAAGGGGAAGGGTTTTGCATACAGCCCACTATGGACCATCAAAAAGGGGTTTCCTGACCAAATTTGCAGAAAATCAAAATGAAAAAAACGAAATTTAAAAGGAAAGGGGGATCCAAATTCCTAGAACTTACCCTGGATCCTCCATTGCAGAGTAACTTCATTTCTTTTTAGAAAAGAGTTTTGTTTTGTATACCTTCATATATGGCTATATATAAGTCTTAGATTGTAGTCTATCATATATAATTGTTGTGCTTTAGGAGTTCGACTCTAACAAAGATGGCTGGATTTCTCATAAAGAGTTTAAAAGGGCATTGGATGCTCAAAAAACATACACGGAGTAAGTCAAGCATGTGTGAACTTTACTGAACCTTCACTTTTTGAGCCCAGCCTTTGCAATTTTAACCTATAGGTTTTTACAAAGTGTTCACACTAAACCTAGTTTTAGAACCTCCATATTAACAAACTCACAAAGAAAATTAATCTTTCCCCTGAAACTAATATTTCACCAAGTTAAATAACTTGAATAACAAATTGTTATATTATACCCATAAACCTTCATAATCTTGCAAAACCGGATTTTTGTAATCCAAATCATTTTTTGACCTATCAGACACAACAGTATCTGATTGTGGTTCTGTGTTTGGAATCATAACCATTCATTTGCAAAGATTGTGTCTAGTATACGCTATAGTTCAAGAATTTTTGTTTCTTGGAATTTTAAAGCATTTTTCAATACATTGGAAACCTAAATTTTGATTGAACAATTTTTGTTTTGATATTTATTCTTATTTCAATACTAAATAGTTGCATGATATATTCTGTTCAATATTTTTATACTTTTAAGCACCAAAATTGGATTGAATATGCCTATTATTATAAAATGTATTGGAGATATTTAAATTGCTGCTGTTAAAGATGGAAGAAAAGGTGTTCCTTTGATCTCTAGATGTTGTTACTGTATTAAGCCTTATACTGTCCTTTCATTATTATTTGTGGGGTAACTATGCCAGCCATGAAAATAAAAAAACAACAACATTGTGTTAATTTTACATTTATTCTTTCTTGACTACAAAATTTAAAAGTCAAAGAAATGGAAATTTTTTTGGGGGGGACCACAAAAATTGATATCTGTAAAAATAAATGAAACCACAGTAATAAAAATCTTTTTAAATCATGTGTCAGTTGCAACAAAATAATAACTTTCCTTGTGAATGATTATAGGGAGGAGATAGACTACATCATGATGTGTGTGGATGCTAATCAAGATGGAAAGGTTGACTTCAATGAGTTTACAGACAGATTCCATAACCCAGCCAAAGATATTGGGTTTACTATGGCTGTACTGCTAACAAACTTGTCAGAACACATGCCCTCTGATCCAAGGTAAGATATTGTCACGGCTAGGGTGTAAGCTGTAGGTTTGTTATGATGTTTATTTCTGACTGTCAGTAAACACTCTTTCTTATTTGCTATGTGTTTGCGGTTTACTGCCAGTCACTCGCGATATGGACATTATATGAAGTATTTGCTATTGTTGTTATTATTATTATGTGAATGTATTTCTCGGGAAACGATTTGTAAGGGTTAATTCAGAGTTCGTTCCATTGTTTTGCCCATGCAAACGACGGTCAGCCCCAGGCCGCCGGTTGTGCTTTATTTTGATAAACGTACACCTTGCTCGTCCCTCTTATTTGTTGACCAGTTAAGGCTAAGGGTGTTTATTGTAACTGGGTTGATTTCCCCTTTGTGTAAGGTTGTTGTAAGCCCATATTCCCCTTTTATTCCCATGTTTTCCAAGTACGTTTTGTACTTTCACTTTGCCGACCATGTTTACGATTAGTACTTCCGGGTCACGGTGTAACCTACGACCAACCAACCAGAAGACCAGAAATGTACCACGGAGAGGCCCCGGCTGTCCCACGGTGGTCGGTGGTACTTCCTTTTTATATAAATACCACGGAGCGTCGAAATGACGTCAGACTTGGACTGACCCTCAGCGAGATAACATCGTTTCTGTGCCTCTGAGACTACCACTACCGGAGGGGATATAGCTGTCAAACCATTAAACCACCTTTGATAACCTTAAGGAACCTCTTACCATTTATGGAGATGGAGTGACGTAATATTTACTACAGCCGTAGTAAATCTAACATAATTCACACGGTCGGCAATTGTTACTAAAAGGGGGGACTTGGATATTTATTTACGTATAACTTTGAGGGCTTTAAGAATGAATTGTTAGTTATATTTTTATTATAACTTATTATGACCATTAAATGTTAAATGGTTTATCTGAATTGATTATTTACCAATATTCCTGTTTTGTCATGCCACCAGTGTCCTGTGATACTTATAACCATTGTAAACCAAAGTCACGCAACCAGTGACGATCACGTAACCAGTGACGGTCACATAACCAGTGACGATCACGTAACCAGTGACGGTCACGTAACCAGTGACGATCACGTAACCAGTGACGGTCACGTAACCAGTGACAAACAAAACCATAACCAAGTCACGAACCAAGGTGACATACTAAACCAGTGCCGGCTCGCGCTATTGCTACCACCCCCCCCTTTAGGGTTAACATTTGGTGTCCGGCGGTGGGATAAACCCAGGAAATTATTTCCAAAGAAACTTATATTTATATTTATATGCTTTATTTTGATTTATGTATAGCTCAATTATGAGTAACCATGATAACCAAAGCAACATAGATAACCATGATAACCAAAGCAACATAGATAACCATGATAACCAAAGCAACATAGATAACCATGATAACCAGAGCAACATAGATAACCATGATAACCAGAGCAACATAGATAACCATGATATTGATAACCAGAGATTTTATAATCAGTTAATGTTTGAAAACCAAGAGCTGAGAAAATTTGTTATTGACCTTATGACCGCTTTGCAACAAAATACTAGAGAGACAGGTGAGCAGATTAAGCAGTTATTTGAAATAACCATGAAGTTGAGAGACCAAATGGAAACTTTGTTCCAGAGATTTAGACCAGAGATGTCTACATCTGATGCACCATATAGAAATACCCAGAACAGCTATATCCCTGGTAGTGGTAGTCCAAGACCAATTATTCCAACTAGTCTCACCAGTCAGACAACCATCCCCTCTGATGTACCAAATTTTAGACCAGTAGAAAACCAACATGTCAAACATGGCTACACCAAACCTAATTATTTTGACGGGTCAGGAAGCTGGGCAGATTATCGCCTCCATTTTGAAGCAGTAGCCCACCTTAATAGTTGGTCAGACCAAACCAAAGCCCTTCAATTGATAGCCTGTATGCAAGGAACTGCCTTGTCAGTATTGGGGAGCATTAGCATTAGTAATCCTCCCTCCTATAACCAGTTATTGCAGATTTTAACCAAGTATTTTTTACCAGATAACCAAACTGAGGTCTACATGTTGCAGATAGAAGCCAGAACTCGCAAACAGGGGGAACCATTACAAGATTTGGCATATGATATAGGAAGACTTGTACGTCTTGCTTACCCGAAAGCTCCATCTGATGTACAGGACAGAATTGCTTGTAAAGCATTTAGAGAATCTCTAAATGACCATAACCTTGAGTGGGCATTATTCAAGTCAAATATTGATGATATAGATGAACTATTATCTTTAGCTATAAAGTTTGAGGTATTTCAGAGAAAGTCTAACCAAAAGAGGTCCTCTGTGAGATCACAGAGCAGTGATCTTCCAGATGATACAGCAAATGACCATTTTAATAGGAGAAATCAAAAGTGTTTTCTCTGCAGTTTAAAGGGACGTATGCAGAAAGAATGTCCCATGAGATTTGAATAGCTGTATTCAGTGACCATGAGTACAGATTGCTTCTACTATTGTTTATTGATGCTTTATGAATGGTTTGATATATTTTACAGTGATGTACCTAGTATTGAACCTTGTCTTATACCATGTTATTACCATTGGATGTCCTACCTAACCTGACAGCTATTTATTCATGTGACCAATGAATAAGTTTGATTACCCTTGATAACCATGAATTGAACCTTGTGGTTGAAGACCTTAATTTTTATCCTCCAATATTGCTCAGTCAGAAGATTCACTGACGTGTCTTTGTGGAATACCAAGAGGGTATAGGTCCGGTGACGGGTGATTTCTTTATGAGTAAATATTTTCTGTAGATGCAGTTGCTGACGTGTCTTTATGGAGTACTAAGAGAGTATTGCCTGGTGACGGGTAACCTGTATTTGCAGTTTTATTATTATTATTTATTGATTTTATTTTATAAGCTTATACATTTCCTAACGTTGTTAGAGATTTTAGTATAAGTTAGGGTGACGACAGTGGAAGTCTAGCCATTTCTTCAACCAGAATGTTTGATTACTTGTACCAAGCTTTTACGTTGGTACATGTATCTTGCTACCAAAGATAACCTGCCCTGTATAACCATTGATAACCATTACCATCATTTAACATCTTGCTACAAAAGATACCAAGCTTTTACGTTGATATCTTGCTACCCAAGATAACCTGTGGAACCATGCATGTAATAACCAGTATAGTTACCATTTGGATAACCATAGTAAACCCTTGAGATAACCATAGAACAGATGAAGATACCGTTTATATCCGTTAAGGTGTTAGGTAGGATTTGGTTAGGTAGGTGTTCCTTTTTTAGTTCGGGACGAACTCTTCCTGGGTGGGGGGCTATGTCACGGCTAGGGTGTAAGCTGTAGGTTTGTTATGATGTTTATTTCTGACTGTCAGTAAACACTCTTTCTTATTTGCTATGTGTTTGCGGTTTACTGCCAGTCACTCGCGATATGGACATTATATGAAGTATTTGCTATTGTTGTTATTATTATTATGTGAATGTATTTCTCGGGAAACGATTTGTAAGGGTTAATTCAGAGTTCGTTCCATTGTTTTGCCCATGCAAACGACGGTCAGCCCCAGGCCGCCGGTTGTGCTTTATTTTGATAAACGTACACCTTGCTCGTCCCTCTTATTTGTTGACCAGTTAAGGCTAAGGGTGTTTATTGTAACTGGGTTGATTTCCCCTTTGTGTAAGGTTGTTGTAAGCCCATATTCCCCTTTTATTCCCATGTTTTCCAAGTACGTTTTGTACTTTCACTTTGCCGACCATGTTTACGATTAGTACTTCCGGGTCACGGTGTAACCTACGACCAACCAACCAGAAGACCAGAAATGTACCACGGAGAGGCCCCGGCTGTCCCACGGTGGTCGGTGGTACTTCCTTTTTATATAAATACCACGGAGCGTCGAAATGACGTCAGACTTGGACTGACCCTCAGCGAGATAACATCGTTTCTGTGCCTCTGAGACTACCACTACCGGAGGGGATATAGCTGTCAAACCATTAAACCACCTTTGATAACCTTAAGGAACCTCTTACCATTTATGGAGATGGAGTGACGTAATATTTACTACAGCCGTAGTAAATCTAACATAATTCACACGGTCGGCAATTGTTACTAAAAGGGGGGACTTGGATATTTATTTACGTATAACTTTGAGGGCTTTAAGAATGAATTGTTAGTTATATTTTTATTATAACTTATTATGACCATTAAATGTTAAATGGTTTATCTGAATTGATTATTTACCAATATTCCTGTTTTGTCATGCCACCAGTGTCCTGTGATACTTATAACCATTGTAAACCAAAGTCACGCAACCAGTGACGATCACGTAACCAGTGACGGTCACATAACCAGTGACGATCACGTAACCAGTGACGGTCACGTAACCAGTGACGATCACGTAACCAGTGACGGTCACGTAACCAGTGACAAACAAAACCATAACCAAGTCACGAACCAAGGTGACATACTAAACCAGTGCCGGCTCGCGCTATTGCTACCACCCCCCCCTTTAGGGTTAACATTTGGTGTCCGGCGGTGGGATAAACCCAGGAAATTATTTCCAAAGAAACTTATATTTATATTTATATGCTTTATTTTGATTTATGTATAGCTCAATTATGAGTAACCATGATAACCAAAGCAACATAGATAACCATGATAACCAAAGCAACATAGATAACCATGATAACCAAAGCAACATAGATAACCATGATAACCAGAGCAACATAGATAACCATGATAACCAGAGCAACATAGATAACCATGATATTGATAACCAGAGATTTTATAATCAGTTAATGTTTGAAAACCAAGAGCTGAGAAAATTTGTTATTGACCTTATGACCGCTTTGCAACAAAATACTAGAGAGACAGGTGAGCAGATTAAGCAGTTATTTGAAATAACCATGAAGTTGAGAGACCAAATGGAAACTTTGTTCCAGAGATTTAGACCAGAGATGTCTACATCTGATGCACCATATAGAAATACCCAGAACAGCTATATCCCTGGTAGTGGTAGTCCAAGACCAATTATTCCAACTAGTCTCACCAGTCAGACAACCATCCCCTCTGATGTACCAAATTTTAGACCAGTAGAAAACCAACATGTCAAACATGGCTACACCAAACCTAATTATTTTGACGGGTCAGGAAGCTGGGCAGATTATCGCCTCCATTTTGAAGCAGTAGCCCACCTTAATAGTTGGTCAGACCAAACCAAAGCCCTTCAATTGATAGCCTGTATGCAAGGAACTGCCTTGTCAGTATTGGGGAGCATTAGCATTAGTAATCCTCCCTCCTATAACCAGTTATTGCAGATTTTAACCAAGTATTTTTTACCAGATAACCAAACTGAGGTCTACATGTTGCAGATAGAAGCCAGAACTCGCAAACAGGGGGAACCATTACAAGATTTGGCATATGATATAGGAAGACTTGTACGTCTTGCTTACCCGAAAGCTCCATCTGATGTACAGGACAGAATTGCTTGTAAAGCATTTAGAGAATCTCTAAATGACCATAACCTTGAGTGGGCATTATTCAAGTCAAATATTGATGATATAGATGAACTATTATCTTTAGCTATAAAGTTTGAGGTATTTCAGAGAAAGTCTAACCAAAAGAGGTCCTCTGTGAGATCACAGAGCAGTGATCTTCCAGATGATACAGCAAATGACCATTTTAATAGGAGAAATCAAAAGTGTTTTCTCTGCAGTTTAAAGGGACGTATGCAGAAAGAATGTCCCATGAGATTTGAATAGCTGTATTCAGTGACCATGAGTACAGATTGCTTCTACTATTGTTTATTGATGCTTTATGAATGGTTTGATATATTTTACAGTGATGTACCTAGTATTGAACCTTGTCTTATACCATGTTATTACCATTGGATGTCCTACCTAACCTGACAGCTATTTATTCATGTGACCAATGAATAAGTTTGATTACCCTTGATAACCATGAATTGAACCTTGTGGTTGAAGACCTTAATTTTTATCCTCCAATATTGCTCAGTCAGAAGATTCACTGACGTGTCTTTGTGGAATACCAAGAGGGTATAGGTCCGGTGACGGGTGATTTCTTTATGAGTAAATATTTTCTGTAGATGCAGTTGCTGACGTGTCTTTATGGAGTACTAAGAGAGTATTGCCTGGTGACGGGTAACCTGTATTTGCAGTTTTATTATTATTATTTATTGATTTTATTTTATAAGCTTATACATTTCCTAACGTTGTTAGAGATTTTAGTATAAGTTAGGGTGACGACAGTGGAAGTCTAGCCATTTCTTCAACCAGAATGTTTGATTACTTGTACCAAGCTTTTACGTTGGTACATGTATCTTGCTACCAAAGATAACCTGCCCTGTATAACCATTGATAACCATTACCATCATTTAACATCTTGCTACAAAAGATACCAAGCTTTTACGTTGATATCTTGCTACCCAAGATAACCTGTGGAACCATGCATGTAATAACCAGTATAGTTACCATTTGGATAACCATAGTAAACCCTTGAGATAACCATAGAACAGATGAAGATACCGTTTATATCCGTTAAGGTGTTAGGTAGGATTTGGTTAGGTAGGTGTTCCTTTTTTAGTTCGGGACGAACTCTTCCTGGGTGGGGGGCTATGTCACGGCTAGGGTGTAAGCTGTAGGTTTGTTATGATGTTTATTTCTGACTGTCAGTAAACACTCTTTCTTATTTGCTATGTGTTTGCGGTTTACTGCCAGTCACTCGCGATATGGACATTATATGAAGTATTTGCTATTGTTGTTATTATTATTATGTGAATGTATTTCTCGGGAAACGATTTGTAAGGGTTAATTCAGAGTTCGTTCCATTGTTTTGCCCATGCAAACGACGGTCAGCCCCAGGCCGCCGGTTGTGCTTTATTTTGATAAACGTACACCTTGCTCGTCCCTCTTATTTGTTGACCAGTTAAGGCTAAGGGTGTTTATTGTAACTGGGTTGATTTCCCCTTTGTGTAAGGTTGTTGTAAGCCCATATTCCCCTTTTATTCCCATGTTTTCCAAGTACGTTTTGTACTTTCACTTTGCCGACCATGTTTACGATTAGTACTTCCGGGTCACGGTGTAACCTACGACCAACCAACCAGAAGACCAGAAATGTACCACGGAGAGGCCCCGGCTGTCCCACGGTGGTCGGTGGTACTTCCTTTTTATATAAATACCACGGAGCGTCGAAATGACGTCAGACTTGGACTGACCCTCAGCGAGATAACATCGTTTCTGTGCCTCTGAGACTACCACTACCGGAGGGGATATAGCTGTCAAACCATTAAACCACCTTTGATAACCTTAAGGAACCTCTTACCATTTATGGAGATGGAGTGACGTAATATTTACTACAGCCGTAGTAAATCTAACATAATTCACACGGTCGGCAATTGTTACTAAAAGGGGGGACTTGGATATTTATTTACGTATAACTTTGAGGGCTTTAAGAATGAATTGTTAGTTATATTTTTATTATAACTTATTATGACCATTAAATGTTAAATGGTTTATCTGAATTGATTATTTACCAATATTCCTGTTTTGTCATGCCACCAGTGTCCTGTGATACTTATAACCATTGTAAACCAAAGTCACGCAACCAGTGACGATCACGTAACCAGTGACGGTCACATAACCAGTGACGATCACGTAACCAGTGACGGTCACGTAACCAGTGACGATCACGTAACCAGTGACGGTCACGTAACCAGTGACAAACAAAACCATAACCAAGTCACGAACCAAGGTGACATACTAAACCAGTGCCGGCTCGCGCTATTGCTACCACCCCCCCCTTTAGGGTTAACAATATCTATTGCTAATGACAGTCTTTTTAAGTAAAAGTGAATACTTGATATGGGGCTCCCTTACAGGGTACCCTCTCATGTCACAAAGTATCTTTAAAACGGTCTACCAATTGGTTTTCAATCACATTTTAAGTAAGATCATGCATCAGTTAAATGAATTTTCTAGACAGGCTGTTTTTTTATGAAGCAGAATTCAATAGTTTTACCAGAAGATCCATTACGTTTCAAATTAATTTTTACCCTCTGGGAGACCTAATGTGTTTTACAATACCCCTAAATTTTTGGATAGTTGCTACTCCTGTTTGTCTCTTTTACAGACAGGGCTGTAATTTAAAAAAAGGTGTTTTAAACAAAAGGTGCAAAGAAACTTAATTACTAAGGAACTGCAATTATTTTCAGCCTTAAAAAAGTCATTGATAAATTATGAAAATATTTTAACTAGTATAGAATTAGGTAGCTTCATAAAAATCTTGTGACCTTATCACTCTTCATTTATAGGTTGGAGAGGTTCCTGGAGAAAGCTCGCAGTGTCTTGGACTACTTTGGCCCATACCTGGGTAGAATCGAGATTATGGGCAGTAGTAACAAGATAGAGAGAGTCTACTTTGAGATCAAGCAGTCTCATATCGACCAATGGGAGAAACCACAGATTAAGGAATCCAAGAGGTCCTTCTTACATAGTGTCGTCAACGAGGGAGGTGATAAGGAGAAGTTAGAGAGCTTTGTCAACTTCTGTGAGGACACGATCTTTGAGATGCAGCATGCTACGAGTATTAGTGCTGAGGAACAGAGGCTTGCTGCTATGAGGAGTGGAGGTGGAGTTGAAGGAGGGTGAGTTATGGAGGATTTATATAATGATAAAGTTTATGCTTTAAATATTGGAATAGTGAGGTTGAAAAATTGGTGTGCAAGTGCCCAAATTTTGTTGTACATGTTATGTAAAGATATGATCGTTTCTAATATGATCCCCCTAAATTGGTTCTTTTGAAGTCATAATTTTTATTTTCAAATGATTATGAATTGTAGTTTTATACTACTTGTACAGTCTTTGTACTGTTCTTCTTTCATCTAACAAAACTAAAACTGTTAAAATCACCATTATTTAATCTTCATTCTCTTATTTATATTCCAGAGTATTAGAGCCAGTATCCACTGTCTACAGATTTGCAGTGGATGGTCTATCCACCATCCTTTCTCTATTTACATGGTCTAACATCAAGTCAGGATACCAGACCTATAAGAAGATGACATACTGGCAACTGTTTGTAGCCTTCATCAAACTTAACTTCAAACTAGCCTGGCTACTGCTGACTTTCTTGTTCCATGTTATGTGGTATGTATAGAATACTTTCTGGCCTGTCAACAAAAGCTGTACATGCAGTTTTCTTGCTGATCTTTCTGTCAAACTTCAGGTTCACAATTGTGCTAACTACAGGTTATTTTAGTTACCGATATTAACCATGCTTGGGTTCGACGTTCAAACCCAGGGAGACCCAGGTAGGAAAAATGTATGTCACTTGGGGCAGAACTAGAACAACCTGGGTAATGACGTATTAATATAATATTTAACCTAGGTTGTTCTGAATGTAAACTTTTATTTGTTAAAAAGATCATTGACCCATACAAAACAGAGGTCACCCGCTTTCTGTTTTATATTTCAACCCAGGAAAAATAATCTACCCAGGCTGCCCAAGGAGGGAATGTCGAACACACCCCATAGCAGGAACATTCAACAAATGAGAGAAATGCAGGTCATCTGTATCTAAGGAGAAAGATTATTTACTTGTTTCATGAATATTGTCCAAAAAATATTCTGACACTTTGACTTGGAAAAAAAGTGTGAAGAAGTTTTAAAAAATCAGAATATAGGAATTAAAGCAATTGTTTTATATGTTGCAGGACACTGGCAAAGTTTGTATTTAACATGATGAAGGGTGAGAGAGATGACATTGTAGAGGATACCCCACCAGCCATGTTAGCCCTCCCTGCCCCACCCTCTCAGCCACGAGTATTCATACCCCCTATGGAACTGGAACCATCAGAGACACTGTCACCATTTGGTATCTCACTAAACAAAGAACCAGAAGCTGATTCTGAAGAGTAAGTACATGTAATTTTGTATGCCCCTGGTGAATTCATTGAAAGTAATTCAAATATGAATGTTTAAAATGTCCTAGAGCTTATTTTTGGCAGGATTTCATGAAGTGAAAGTCCAAACCATATGAAATGGTGAATTTCCAGTGGCAAACTGTTTTGGGGGTTGGGTGCATCTTCAAAGCTGCTACCCACAGCCTCTTGATATTTCCTATGCAAAATCAGTATAAGGCACCATAATGTTGGATTTGATTTCATGTCTGTCTCTCGTCTACTTCCTGTTTCAAAATCTAGCCATTTTTGACTTAAACACATTTCATAGAAAAAAGGAAACAATAAGGTTTCAAATATATTTCAAAAACTCTGGCCCATTGCTGCTTCATTTCTTGTGTATGTATCTGCCTGTGTTGGACATTTAGAGACAGACCATTCTCTTGTTGTTACTTTTGCAACCCATGTTACTGATAATATTAAAACATAGAACAAACTTTTAACATTACATTTTTTTTCACCAGATATCCTCTGGCTAATGGCATAGCTGTAACACCAGACACACCCACTGACACTCATACTCAACAAAGCTCAGAGGTAAGATACAAGTTGTTTACCATATCATGACTTACTATTGACTGTATGAAATTGTAAATATGGAAGATTTTAAATACTCTAAAACAGAATATTTTTTGCAAGGGGTTTGTTTTGGGGAATTTCGCGTTATTTATATATCCACACAAACACACAAAAAAACACATGGACATTGTTTTCAATATACAAAATGTATAAAATGTTTAATGCTGTTGAAAGTCAGAAATCCTGTAAAGAAAGTCAAAAATCCTGTGAAATTTCAAAACAGATAGTGTGAAAATTAAGATATTCAAGTTCAAGTATTCAAAGAAAAGACTATAAATATTGTTTATCCAGTCTCTAGTGTAATTAAAAGTTAAAGGTAACCCAATATTGTTTCCTTCAGTATTCACCTCCAGAGATGCAAAGTGCAACACAACAGGAAACTGAGCAACCTTCAGAACCAAGGTAAATATTACTCTCGAATTTAATTTTGTACAACAGACATATAAAGCAAAAAGCTAAAAGTTACTGAGTGAAAAATGAATGCATTTATTATATGCATGGGATATTGATAGTGCGCGACCTAGGAAAATGAAGTGGTATACAGTTGTCCATTTGTTTGTTTGTCTGTCCATCCCAAATCAGGCTTTCATTTGGATTGAAGTTATTTTTACAATACTTAATAAAACTTATATAATCCAGGACAAATGGTGCACCCAAACCCGGTGAAGAAGAAGATTTACCTTATGAAACAAAGAGCTTTGACTGGGGAAAATACATCTTGGTAAGAAATCTTCAAAAATTATTTTTATTTGATGTTATTGGCTTTTAAAAAAACTTTGATAAAATTAAAATATTCTATTCTTTATTCAATTAACTTTGTTTTTTTCAACTTGATCAAATAATTTTGTTAAAGTAAAGATTTGTTTGCAATTTACAGTAGTGCCTAAGAATTATTTTCTACATGTTGTATTTTCATTTCAGCACAATTTAAGAAAACTTGCGGTAAATGGTTAAATCCTGCTTGCTTGCTTCAGATGATTTCAATTATCCCTCTCCATTGAATTTTTTCCACGTCAAAGAAGTTTATTTGGAAACAAACTTCTGTCAAAAGTTGATCGTTTTATTTTTTTCCATCCCAATCTTTTACTTCCCCTATCACAATTTACAGATATTTTGATGCACATGAAATTTTACTCAATTGGAATTCAAATTTCTTTTTCCCCACTGAATGCCATTTGGTCGTGAATGAGTATGGATAGAGTAGAATAACTAAGAGATTTCTAAACTTTTAGTTGTTTTGCAAATAAAAAAAATACAAGAATCAGTAAAAAAAAATATTCATAAATTCTGAATTAATTCTTGCAAAATTGAAACACCTGCAATATGGTATATAATGACATGTAACTACAATTTTTGCACCAATACATTAGTCTTGTCCAAACTTGTTTACAATTGTTTAAATAAACCATTTATTAGATGTTTCGGTCTCAGGCCTTCATCAGTATCACAATATATTCTCCTTCTACATTTTGATTGTCTTCTCTTCAGATTATATTTAACCCAATGTCATTGATACCATTATGACGTCATAAGTATAATGGAGTGACGTCATAAACAGTGATATTGCTATCAATGACATTGGGTTAAACTTGTTTAGAATTTTAGTTTTATACAATTATATTTTATGTTACAGAGTTTGTTTGCCAGAAACTTTTACAACTTTAAGTATGCTGCCCTTATTCTTGCCTTCATGATCAATGTAATGCTGCTCTTCTACAAGGTATGTTAGTTCCATAAAACTAGTATTAAATATTCAAGTTTTTGGGAACCTCTTGTTTGTTTTGTCTAAAGGTGTTCCAATAAAATTTACTTGGGAAAGGGGGGACACACCTTGTTAAAGACCCCGACCAGTATAAAAAATCATTGCATGCCCACAAACCCCCGTCCCCATCAGAAGACCGGCACCCCGTCCCATGTCAATTTAAATGGAACAGACCCAATTTTATGTGTTTCCATGGTTCAAATATGCTAGCGTTTAAATTATTGTCATGTGTTCTTCTATTTAACTTCTAGTGGGTTTTTTTTCATACCAAAAAGTTTCCCCCTTAACAATAGAATGTTCCACTGATGTGTATTCCCTGAGCCCATAGTGACCTGATTACAATTCATTGGTGATTAAAAACTTTTACTTTTGAGATGGGTTGATTTGACTGTGTGTCATGTTAGTGAACTCAAACTCTATTCTTTATGTGATTATGATATCAGTTGATTTCTATTCCTTATGACATGAGTTGACTCAGAACTATTCTTGTATGTTTGATTAAAAGTATTAACTGTATGATTTGAGTTCTGTGATTGAACTTAGTTCCATTTAAAACAAGTTAATTAGTTGATCTTTTAATCAAGTTCACTTGGTCATAACTATAGCTCACAAATGGACTAGTCTGAGTTACACTACTTTATGACACATGAATGGACTGATCCAAAATGTAACTGTTGCATCACTTATAGACTGGTCCAAATTGTAACTGTTTTATCACTATGGGCTAATCCAAATTATTACAGTGTTATTTGTGGACTGTTCCAAATTATTAAACTGGACTGATCCGAATTGTAATACTACCGGTACTTCTAATGGAGACTGATCCAAATTGTATTCATTAATAAAAGAATGTCATAGTTGCTGATCTGTGAATTATAACTGTTTCATTGCTTATGGACTGGTCCAAATTGTTTATTAAAAAATAATTTATTTTATGTCCATCTTTTAAATATGGGTAGATTAGCTATTTGCAGCTCTGCTCCTTAAAATAATAAAAAGAAAAAAAAACCTTTTGCGAGTTAAGCTAAATAAGATATACAAGCACTCCATTTAGTTAAAATTGTTAGATGACCCCCTAGTAGTATATAATTATTATTTAATAAACCACCGACCAATTTGGACAAGCAATTGTCATTAAAAAAAAAAACAAGCCATTCATGGTGTGTGAGGTGCAATATGTATGGGTTATTTAAGGAATGACTTTAATAGTTGGCCATTTTATACGGGTATAAAATGGGTAGGGTCGTTTTACGCTTAATAAAGCGCGAAGCGCTTTATGTAGAGCGTAAAACGACCCTACCCATTTTATATCCCTATAAAATGACCAACTATTAAAGTCATTCCTTATAATTTAATTTCGTAAGATTTATATTAACTATCGAATATTCAACAACAAAAAATCATAGGGACTATTTCCAAAATGCCGTGGCGGATGAAGATGTTAGTGACGTCACAAGACCAAACCATACAAAATAACATGGGTTGGTCCAACCAATCAATTTGAGCGTTACAAACCAAATTAAATTATATCCCCATAAACAACAAGAGACAGAAAAAGCTTATACATGTACCAAAAGTGATACAAGGATCCCTTAAACAGCAATAACATTTTGTTTTGGTATGTTTTTTTTCCCATCTGATATAATAAAAATTATCGGTTGCTATAATAAAATATGTTAAAGATAAGAACAAAAAGTTAAAATTCAAATACTTGGTACTTAAAATCCATTTGAGAAGACTGAGTCTGATCACAAATGAAGATTAAGATAAAATAGTAACCTAGCATTCAACTTTCTTACTGTAATCAATATTATAATGTTTCATGTTAATTTTTTCAAGGTCAATAGAATCCCTCATGAGGCCATGGGAGGTGATGAGGCAGAGGTAAATGGCACAGAAGGAGGGGAAGAGGATGAATTTGATGAAATAGTGTCCATGGAAAATGACTTTTACATTCGTGAATACATGATGCAGATCCTAGCCACATGTCATAGTATCATTTCATTCTCCATGTTAATAGCTTACTACTGTCTCAAGGTACCTTTGGTCATCTTCAAACGTGAGAAAGAAATTGCTAGGAAGTTAGAATTTGAAGGATTATGGGTAGTGGAACAACCAGAAGATGACATCATGGCACAGTGGGATAAACTTGTGTTGAGTACTCAGTCTTTCCCTGAGAGCTACTGGGATAAGTTTGTCAAGAAAAAGGTATAGTAATATGTTCTGCAAACTTTCTTGCAAGATCAATTCTATTTTTAATGTGTTTTTTTTTTTTTTTGGCAAATTTGTTTTTAAACTCCCACTTAAAAAACTACAGGGTTTACTGCTTTACATGTGTCTGTTGTTCCATTACTTTCTTTGTAAAAGCGAAAAATCACCAGTGAGCATTGCCTTACAACGGACTTTTATCAGTTGACATTTAAAGGTACCCGGTAATTGGTTTGTGCATCAAAACAGAATCTAAGAATTGTAGGCTGGTTTTGTCAAATCGGTACCAATTTTCAATGCATATATCCTTAACCCTGCAGAATGCAAAATAAAATGGATTCTTTTGCCTGTACATCTATGCTGAAAGTCATGACATTTACATTCATACAAAAGATATTTTATAATAACCTTAAAGGTGCTGTTCATCTTGTATTTTCTTTCTTATAAATTGCTTGATTTTCCAAATGATAATCTTTCCATTGTTAAAACAGGTCAGAGCCAGATATGCAGAACAGTATGACTATGAAGCCATCAGTAATTTACTGGGAATGGACAAAGGAGATTCTATCAAAGTGGAAGAAGAACAGAAATCTAGCATCCTACCTTCTTTGTAAGTTAAATTTGTCACAAGTTGAATTTGAAGAAGAAACTTATATTGTAAAATACTGCACTTACTGAACTAAATTCCGCAACAGAAGATTTTGCTCAACAAAGCTGAGCTGAGAAATTGAAATCAGTGAAATAAAAATTATGGACAATTAGCAGCCAGATTCTTTTAAATTCTTTTTATTTTAAAAGCACATTCTAAAGATACCTCATTTTGTCTATTTTATTCTTTCAGCTTGAGTAATGTTGATTGGCAGTATCAGATTTGGAAGTGGGGAGTCATCATAACAGATAATGTAAGTCAATGATCATCACTTGCCATTATAGTTTATAAACTACAACCACAAAAAAAATCTTGTGGACATATGATGGTACAATTTAAAATTTAAAAAATGGAGTTATGCCCCTTTGACCATAAAAATCTAGTCCATTGAACAACTACTTGATATTTTTAATTTAAACAGAATGTTTGTACAACTGTTTTATTTAGTTTATGTGAAAAACTTATATGTCTCAATGTTTTTGTTTACAGTCCTTCCTGTACATTGCTTGGTACTTCATCTTCTCTGTCCTGGGAAACAACAACTATTTCTTCTTTGCTGCACATTTACTGGATGTTGCCATAGCAATACCAGCACTGAGAACAATCTTACAGTCTGTTACACACAATGGAAAACAGGTGAGTCACAGTTTTTCATGGCCTGTTGTACTTGAGGAACATTTTTGTATGTTGCTTTTTATGGTTGTAAAATCAGTTTTTAAGTCATTTGCAGTTGTTCAAGTTTGATTTGTTTGTAATATGTTGCATGATAGACTTTTATTATAATTGATCTCTCTTGATTTCAGTTGGTATTGACTATGATGTTGGCCATTTTATAAATATATATCTTTACAGGATTGACCTTTAACTTCTTATGTAAATCTTTTTAACATATCTTTTCCATTCCCTTTCAGTTGGTGTTGACTGTGATGTTGACCAGTGTAGTGGTATATATCTATACAGTATTAGCCTTCAACTTCTTCCGTAAATTCTACATTAAAGAGGAAGATGGAAACACAGACTTTAAATGTCATGACATGTTAACAGTAAGTCATTTACAGTTAAGGGACGACCATTTGATTCTGAGGGGGACCGGCAGTTTCCGTCAAGACAGATCATTTATTTTCAAAATTTTGCAGGCCAGAATATTTATTTTCTGCATACCATAGCTTAATTGAGAGCAAGGATCTTGGGACAGATTATTAATTTTCTTGCAAAGAGAGGCCAGATTATTTATTTTCAACTTTTTCCAGGCCAGAATATTTATTTACAAAAACTGCCAGCCCCCCCCCTCCCCTCAAATTCAAATGGTTGCCCCCTTGGTTCTTTAAAAAATCTTTAAAACAAAATCTTTTTATGGATATAAAACTCATCCCCTCTTACTTTGAAATATTGTTATTTTTATTCATATTTTCTGCAATTTCTGTCTAGAACCACTTTGACCCAAATCTTTAAAGAATCTCTTGTCATTTTTGTGTTTAACCAAAATTTTCGCTAACAGTTTTTTTCTTTCTTTTTTCAGTGTTTTGTTTACCATCTTCACACTGGTGTCAGAGCTGGTGGTGGAATAGGTATGTACTTATTTAATAATTTTTAATGTCAGAGGTGGTTTTGCTGCTATTCATTTTTGTGATTCTTCATGTTTTATTTCCATGACTTTTAGGTCCTCACAAATTTAATTTGTTGTGAAACATGTAACTTGTTTGATAAAAATGTCACTGACATGGTTTAATAACAATTTTTGTAATATGGTCATGGACTTATAAACTAATAATGTGAATCATGAAATGGTCCCCTAAAACAATGTATAATTACATTTTAGAATGAAATAGTCTTGAATTGTGATTATGATGTGACACATTGAAATGGGTTGGTCCTACAATTTGTATACTTTGATTATGAAGTTAACATATTTTCAAAGTGGAATAGTCCTGAACTATGATTATTATGTGAATATATTTTTAAAAAATGGAATGGTCCTGAACTGTGATTATTAGGGTGAACACATTTTGAAATGGAATGGCCCTGAACTGGGATTATTAGGGTGAACCCATTTTGAAATGGAATGGCCTGAACTGTAGTTATTAGGATGAACACATTTTGAAATGGAATGGCCTGAACTGTAATTATTAGGGTGAACACATTTTGAAATGGAATGGCCTGAACTGTAGTTATTACGGTGAACACATTTTAGAATGGAATGGTCCTGAACTGTAATTATTAGGGTGAACACTTTATAGAATGGAACGGTCCTGAACTGTGGTTATAAGGGTGAACACATTTTGAAATGGAATGGTCCTGAACTGTGGTTATAAGGGTGAACACATTTTGAAATGGAATGGCCCTGAACTGTGATAGTGAGGGTGATCACATTTTGAAATGGAATTGCCCTGAACTCTCATTATGTGAACAAAAATTATATTTTGAAATGGAATGGTCTTGAACTGTTATTATTTTAGTATATGAACAGTTTTGAAATTGGAATAGTCTTGAACTATAATTTAATTGTAAATGCACCTTGAAATTGAAAACTCCTGAACTTAAATCTAAAATAAGAACATATTTCAGAATTAAGTTAATACCATTCTGGCCTTGAGCACTTTCAAAATTCTCAAATTGACTAGTTTATTTGGAATTTGAAGCGTAAAAGTCTTGTTAATATAACTGACAATGGCATAGCCCTCCTCTTGTAAAACCAGTATTAAAATAAAACTATATAAGATTTCTTGCATGCAATGCATCATATCATATTTTAATCTCCAAAAGCTCCTTCATGTATCAAAATTTAGAATATCAGTTGCACAATAAGAGTAGATGGAAAAGAAAGATAAAAAAACTTATATTTAGGACATTTTGCAAAAGAAAAGTTGCAACTTCGCTATTTTTCTAGTTATTCAGTTTTGGCCAGATTTCATGGAGTGATAAGTAGGGGTTGAAAATTGTGAATGTCAGACAGGGGATGAGCAATGTGTGCCATGTGAGTGGGGAAAATTTTTAGTACATGTAACAGTTTTCATGGCTACTACTTATGATAGCCCCTTGGTATTGGTAAAGAGTATCAGCATGGGGCCCAAAAGAAAGGATTTGATTTTAAGTCTTCACCTGCTTCATATTTAAAGAAATCCTGCCATATTTGACTTTGACAGTTTTTTTTTCAATAGTAATAAATTATTTTTTACTTCCTAGGTGATGAGATTGAGCCAGCAGATGGTGATCCATATGAAGTGTGGAGAATTCTGTTTGATATTACATTCTTCTTCTTTGTCATTGTTATTCTCCTGGCTATCATACAGGGTAAGTAACAATTCTTATATCCCAGCTTTGAACAAGAGTGAACTGGTTTGGTTTTGTCAATTGATAAAACATACTTCTATGTTGTCAATGTTTTTCTCCTGACTGTCATACGGAGTATGTTTAGATTTTTGCCCATCCTGGAAACAAACATGCATAATATTGGCTAATACACACTTTAAGAAGCTTTTATCTATCTTTACACTGTACTGAATTAGACAAACAAAATGTTGTTTAACCTTTTGTAGCGCTTTAGACAACAAGACCTAACAACTCATAGCAAACAGCCAGTTACACAATTAAAAAAAAATCGAAGTCAACTTGGGTATTTTGGAAGAATATGCTGCTCTTGTCATCTTGCTGAGGGCTGTTTCTTTTAAATTGATGTGGGGGAGGGGGGACACACTTTTTCAAGACCCCCCCCCCCACCAATATAAAAAAAAATCATTACACATCCACAAATAAAGGCATTTTAACCCCGCACCCCACCAACAGAAAAAATTATAAACTGCATCCCCCTCTGTCCCATGTCAATTTAAATGGAACAGCCCTGAAACTAGGTTCACAGCTAAGTCAGGGAAATAAAGATAACATCAAAGACATAAATGGGCAAGTAGAGTGGTCAACACACACTGTAAAGCCATGCTACATATCCCTACTGCAAACGTAAACTTTAAAAAAAACCTGAGTTAAGTTTACCATTTTCTTTTATCAAATACATCTCTATGTTGTTACAGGTTTGATCATTGATGCTTTTGGAGAATTGAGAGATCAGTTAGAACAAGTCAAAGAAGACATGGAGGTTTGTAAAATAATTGTAGTTTTCAGGCTGAATATTTAATAATCTAATCTTTCTTTTTTTCTTGAGTTTTATTGATCTCAATTCATTCAGAATAGGTCAACAGACAAAAACTGATGCAAAAAGCAGAGCATTTGGAATAACAGGTTCTTTTTATACGACCGCAAAAAATTTGCGGACGTATTATGGTATGATGCTGTCGTTGTCGTCGTCGTCGTCGTCGTCGTCGTCGTTGTCGTTGTTGTCGGTGTCTGTTAACTTTTTAGCTCACCTGACCCGAAGGGTCATGTGAGCTATTGTCATCACTTGGCGTCCGTCGTCCGTCCGTCGTCCGTCCGTCGTCCGTCGTCCGTCGTCCGTAAACTTTTTAAAACGTTAACTCCTCTGACACCATACGTCCAATCGCAACCAAACTTGGTATGGTTGTTCATTAGCATTCGGTGCTTAGAACTGATGTGGGGATTTTTGATTCGTTGTAAAACATGGCCGCCGTGGCTAAAAATAGAACATAGGGGTAAAATGCAGTTTTTGGCAAATAACTCAAAAACGGCTACAGATATCAAATTTCTGGCATAGGGTAAAAGTGATCAGCACCTCAAGATCTACCTACCCTGAAATTTTGAAGAAAATCCAACAACCCATGTAGGAGTTACTGCCCTTTTTGTGGATTTTTTGCAAATTTTGCACCTGTTTAGCTCAATATCTTGAGAACTATACTAGATATTTGAGAAATTTAAATTGCATGTTGTTAAGCACATCAAGATCTACAAAATATGTAATAGGGTCAACGTTGTAGGACCTTTCCTTTTAGGAGTTATTGCCCTTAGAACGTCAAAATTTAGCATTTTA
Source organism: Arcuatula senhousia (assembly GCA_963971305.1). NCBI lineage: Eukaryota > Metazoa > Mollusca > Bivalvia > Mytilida > Mytilidae > Arcuatula > Arcuatula senhousia. The sequence goes on from OZ020304.1 coordinate 29,588,515, forward strand.
ACAGCATTTCCTCATTACATTGAAAACGTTAACTCCTCTGACACTTTAAGTCCAAATGGAACCAAACTTGGTATAGTTGTTCATTAGCATTAGGTGTATAGAATTGATGTGGGGATTTTTGATTGGTCGTAAAACATGGCCGCTGTGGCTAAAAATAGAACATAGGGGTAAATGGCAGTTTTTTGCAAATAACTCTAAAATGGTGACAGATTTCAAAATTTTGATTGGGAACAAAAGTGATCAGCACCTCAAGATCTACCAGCTCTGAAATTTTGAAGAAAATCCAACAACCCATGTAGGAGTTATTGCCCTTTTTGTGGATTTTTTGCAAATTTTGCACCTGTTTAGCTCAATATCTTGAAAACTATACAAGATAATTGAGAAATTTAAATTGCATATTGTTAAGCGCATCAAGATCTACAAATTTTGTAACAGGGTCAACGTTGTAGGACCTTTCCTTTGAGGAGTTATTGCCCTTGGAACGTCAAAATTGATTATTTTAACTGCATTTCCTTATTTTGAAAATGTTAACTCCTCTGACACTTTAAGTTCAAATGGAACCAAACTTGGTATTATTGTTTATTATTATTAGGTAAATAGAACTGTTGAGGGGATTTTTGATTGGTTGTAAAACATGGTCGCTGTGGCTAAAGATAGAACATTAGGTTAAACTGCATTTTTTTGCAAATAACTCAAAAAGGGTGACAGATTTTTAGATTTTGATTGAGAACAAAAGTGATCAGCACCTTTAGATCCACCATATTGTCAGATGATCCCCTTATTAATCTTATGACCCTTTCAACGTTAAATAGATTTTGCCTTATAACCTTTACTTCAGGCACATATGTCAGGTGAGCGATTCAGGCTCCTGGGAGCCTCTTGTTAGTGTTTCCACAATAACTTTAGTTCCAGTTATCTGATTGCTATGAAACTTTACAATGATGTTCCTTACCATAAAAGGATGCATGGGATTGATTTTGGGGGTCCCCCCATTTTTCGTTTAGAAATTAGGGGCCAAAAAAGGGCCAAAAATACTACTTTTTTGTTTGTTTCCACAATAACTTTAGTTCTAGTTATCCAATTGCTATGAAATTTGACAGTGATGTTCCTTACCATACAAGGATGAATGGGATTGATTTTGGGGGTCCCCCCTTTTTTTGTTTCGAAATTAGGGGCCCAAAAGGGGGAAAAAATTCAAATATTTTATTTGTTTCCACCATATCTTTGGTCCTAGTTGGCCTATTGCTGTGAAATTTGTCAAGAATGTGTCTTACAATAAAATAATGAACCTGATGAATTTTTGTGCCCCCCTTTTTCTCCGTTGTGTAATTAGGGGCCAAAAGGGGCCAAAATAAAAACTTTTTTATTTGTGGTCCGATTTCGAAATTTTTTTTTACATGTTTGTTCTTGTCAAATAGCGGATACAAAATTAAAAATTAATTTTTGCGACCCCCCCTTTTTCCCCCTATTACGTAATTAGGGGCCAAAAACGAAACTTTTTTATTTGTGGTCCGATTTTGAAAATTTTTTTTGCAAGTTTATTTTTGTCAAGTAGCGAATCCAAATTTGAGAATTTATTTTTGCGACCCCCACCCCTTTTTCACCTGTTACGTAATAAGGGGCCAAAAGGGGCCGAAATTGAAACTTTTTTATTTCTGGTCCGATTTTGAAAATTTTTTTTGCATGTTTGTTCTTGTCAAATAGCGGATACAAAATTAAGAATTAATTTTTGCGACCCCCCCCTTTTTCCCCTTATTACGTAAATAGGGGCCAAATGGGGCCGAAATTGAAACTTTTTTATTTCTGGTCCGATTTTGAAAATTTTTTTTGCATGTTTGTTCTTGTCAAATAGCGAATACAATTAAGAATTAATTTTTGCGACCCCCTTTTTCCCCCTATTACGTAATTAGGGGTCAAATGGGGCTTTTTTATTTGTGGTCCGATTTTGAAATTTTTTTTGCAAATTTATTCTTGTCAGGTAGCGATTCTAAATTTAAGAATAAATTTTTGGGGCTGTAATCATAATTTTAAAAAAAATTCTGGTTCGATTTTTAATTTTTTCCCCAAACATTATTCTTTTAAAGAGTAGAATACAACATTCAAAATTTATATTTTTAGCCCCTGGGTTGAAAGTCCATCAGAGAAGCATGTGTCAAAAACCTTTGTCAGTCCACCATGGGCTGCATGTGTCCAGAACAATAGACTATCCATATTAGGCCTAAAACGTACAGGGTTCAACATGTTGCGGTCGTATCATGCTGCGCTCGGCGAAGCTTTTTATTAAGTTAAGACAAAATGTGTGATATTCAAGTTTTGGAGCTTAGAGAAATTAAAGTGAATTCTTAATTGTATGTTTTCTTTTTTTTCAGTCTAAATGCTTCATATGTGGTATTGGTAAAGAGTACTTTGACAAAGTACCACATGGGTTCGAGACCCATGTCACTAATGAACATAACTTTGCTAATTATATGTAAGTATTTTAAATACATTACTAATTTTACTATTTTGATTACAGTTACCATTACAGTTTTCAATTTGTTTTCAATTGTTTGACTATTCTGATCATCTTGCAGTCAGAGTTGGACTTTCTATTCAAATTTAAATATCATACCTTTTTAAAAAATATATCATAATCTTACCCATTGTGACATCAATTGAACAAGCATGTAGACTTTTGCTTTCAGCCAGAAAAAAAACTAACTTGATAGTTTTAATGTTTGATATTGAAAATCTACAAATACTTCAGTTGCACCTTATAAATTTTGTATCAAGTTCAATGTTACTAGAAGAGTATCATTTAAGTATGAAGATGATAATCACATCTTTTTCCATTGTAGGTTTTTCCTTATGCACTTAATTAATAAGCCAGACACAGAATACACTGGACAGGTTTGTATTTGATTACTTTGTTATGATTTTTACTACACTTTCAATTTTTATATTTTTCATTTTATTCTTATCCATAAATGATAAATATGTCAAAATTATCAGAGTTAGATCAAAAGCTTAGCAGTTTTTATTTTGGATGTTAACCAAAAAAAAATCTGTGAATTAATATTTACTTGAGTTATTTCCCTTTGACTGCAATTTTTTTAATATCCATTTTGCACCTTTGAATGCTCAATCATACTCTTTACTCCTCTCTTTATTTTACAGGAAACTTATGTGTGGGAGTTATATCAACAAAGGTGCTGGGATTTCTTCCCTGTTGGTGATTGCTTCAGAAAACAATACGAAGACGAGCCCAGCAGCTAAGACTAGTTTCTCTCCAAGGGGAGAGATCAAACATCAAAAATCAAAAGACTTTTTACCAAAGCAATATGACACTGTGATTATTGATAGTGCTAAGTAGTTAATAGAGCCATAGATGAAAATCTAGAATTTGACCTATTGTCCTCGGTAATGGGTCATGAAACATAAATGAAACTTTTTGTTTCACTTTGAGAAATTTTTGCAATTTTGTAAAAAAAACAATAGAAATAATGAAATGGTGATTGGAAGGAATGGAGTGGAATCTCATATATGCAAATGATTTCTTCAGTTTGAAAATCCAGTTTTATGTTTGTTATTTGTGGTTGTCAAAGTTATAGCATTATTCCTACGACTAGTCAAGATTTTTTTTCTGCTGTTAACATATCATTGTGAATTTCATGTTTTTTTATACAAATGCTAAATTTCATTTGATTTTGTTCTTACCAATAATGCTTTTTTGACATGATGTGTTCATATTTTCATTTGGGATACACATATATTGTTCTTTGTGACATTTAGCTGTTATTCTGATATTGTGACCTTCATGCTTATATTGCATCTTTTCAAATCAATGATTATATTTATGTCATATTAATATCTTAAACATCTCTGACTCTGGAATCCGAAAGTTAAAAACAAAAAATCATAGGCTCTTAGATAATAAAAATTTATTTATTTGACCATATTCATAGGATTTCTCAGATAAAAATCTTTCCCTGGATTTTCTGTTTCGAAACTTTTGCCCATGAAGATCCAGAATAGAGATGTTGTTTGTGTTTTTTTCTGCCTTGCCATTTTGTGATATGCTAAAATGAATGTTTTGTTTTAATCAATGTGTTATATTTTCACTTTTTTGAAACTTTTCAGATATTGCAATGGTTGTTTTATTGTGATTTTGTTTTGTACACTTTTGAATTTATGCCATTTTCTGACAATCAATGTAGTTGCAAGAGATTGTGCAAATTGTTTTTAATCATCATTTTTATTCCACTTAATATTCTTGTATGAGGTGTTTTATTCATCGTTAGGGTATTTCCATGATCCTTTTTTGTACTCAGACTTTTTTTTTAAAAGGGTTATGAAAAACTACATGCAATTGGAAACTGTAAACATACTTATTTGGCGAGGTATTTAAATCTTTAGCAAAATTTAAAACCTGCAAAAAAAATGAATAAACATGTGTGAAATGAATAGAATAATGAGCAGAAAATGCAGAATAAAGTACCCAAGAACTTTGAAGAAATTGTAAATTCATGAAAGTAAGTACCTGTGAAAATATGTTCATTTACAGAAACTTTTTTTAACAATTGTTGATACATGTACATGTTTTAGTTTTACACAATGAATCTCATGTTCTATCTAGTCATGGTTAATATGGTGTTTTGAAATATATATATGTTTGTCAAATTTGACCTGTGATTTGATGTTATCCTGTTGAGTTTTATATGTCCTTTTTAATGTAGTTTAATTTTTTACACATAAGAATCTCAGTTTTAATGATCATTTTGTGCCAATGTTAGATAGTCCCAATTTATTATCAAATTGTTTTGTATAATGTGCAATATTTTGTTTACATTTTAAATCAAGATATATAGTTATTTGTGCAATAATTTATTTATTTGTTTGTTTGTTTGTTGGTTAGAATTTTTTAGTTTTGATTTTTGTATGCTTACTTTTCATAGTGTTTATTTTTTTTTTCGTTTTATATAGAATTCCAAGTTTGATATCAGATTAAGGATTCATTGTTTATATTCCAAATTTTCTGAATACAAACATGGGAGACACCGAATTTATGAGAAATAAAGTCTTATTTTGTCTGCAAGTTTTGCAAGTTCCACATATTTTAAATTTAACAATTTGCAAAATGGAAGATAGTTGTGGAAATAGTAAATGGTCTTCCATATTTTACTCATCATTTTGTGTGTAAGTTGTGTCCCCTTTCAATTGGAATGTTAATGTAAGTCACTCATTCACAGTAGAAAGTTGTGAACTGCAATTTAATTTATTACCAAAGGAATAAAAGATAAAATGCATTTATTCTGTATGTTTATTTATTTAAGCCTTTTATGAACAAGTAGAGATACTGTGAACAACTTGCCACTTGCTTCAAATTGAATTTTCTATTGAAAAAACTAAAATCAAATTATCACCTCTGAATTATATCAAAGAGCAATGAAATTTCTACATGTACATCTCAAAAGATTTACTTTGTGTAACATTTTATTTAAATCCATAAGCAGTTTAGAAGAAGTCAAGTTTACAAAATATAAGACCTCATTGAAACAAGACTGGCCACTAAAAGTTTGTCTTGCCTGTCCACACCACTGTCAAACTCATTCATGGTCTATCTAGGCCTTTAGTTCTTGGGATTGAAGGACACTAAAGGCAGGTGACAGAATTAAATCTAACCACAAAAAGAATTTGTTGACCAATTATAATGGAACTAGATATCAAAGTTAACAATAAATGAACACATAAATCAACCTATACAGAGTCATGAATGTTTGAACATTAGGTCAAGGTCCCATGTCATGCCTAGATACTTAGTGCATGTATAAGACATTTCAAGAAGATGAAGCCAAGGTCATATGACTTGGTGACAGTTGTATAGACCATAAATTAAAGTGTCTGTATACTAAATATCAGATTCAAGTAAATCATAATCCACAAAAAGTCTTACAAATAAGTTTTTGCCCTGAAAAAGTTAAGAGTTGTTGAAGCATGATAATGGGGTCAATATCACATTTAATGGTGCCAGTTGCATATATAGACCATAACCCCAAGTGTCTGTATATCAAATATTGCATGTAGATGCCTAGGTATAATACTTTTCAAGGACATGTAATTCATTTTCCACAAAAGTCTTACCAAAAAAATATTGGTTGCAGACGAGACAAAAATCATTTCAAAAGAGGTGCACATCTTCAATGTGTTTGTCTGTAATCACTGTGAAAGTTTGGAGTTCTTGTGATTCAGGTTGCACAAAAAATTTGATTGTAAAAATAGTGTGGATCTTGGGTTCAGTGCAGAGAAACAAACTTCAAATGTTTTTACTACTCTTTTCCAAATGTCTCCAATCTGTTATGTGTCACCACTGGACATAAGATCACATACCGTAATAAGAGGTTTGGGGCCATAACACATTGTTTAACCCACCTTTTCCATAGCAATGCATCTTCTTTAACCATTCTGGTTTTCAAAAAGGGGTTGCACTTAGTCTGTTGAGCATTCCTCACAGATTCCAATAAAGTTGTTGAAAAAAAAATCCTATTTTTTACCATTAAAATAGTCCGTCGGCTTGGAAAACAGGTAGTAGATGACCAACTGACAAAGAAAAAAGAGGCTCGGTACAACTTATCATACTGAAGCTGTGTTCAAATTTGAAACCAATTCCTTCAGTAGAAGCTGAGAAATCTGTTACTAAAGTTTAAGCCGGACAAATAAGGTAATTGCAATACAGCCCCCTCTATTATGAGTGGATGTATAATTACCTTATTTTATCTTATCTTCTTGAACATTTAAATTGATCATCTTTGTCCTGTTATTTTGTTGTCAATTTACTGTCAGGCAGTAGATATCATGTACAAAACTAAATTGGCAGTTATCCATGGAAGACTATTGTCGCCTGCGTCTTCAAATGCTCAGTTAACAGAAAGTAGATAAGTTACGGCCGTAAAATTGTTTTCCACCTTATAGTACTATCAGAGGAAGCTACATGCAAAATATCAAGAAGCTGTGACCTGTAGTTGCACGGCAAATTGTGACGCCTTAGGAGGCTGGCAACACAGGAGATTATGCAAGACGATGGATAGTGTCAAAGTGAATCCTATATGTCGCCTTGCAACACTTTGCAGGCAACAAAAAAAGAAGCAAAGGAGTACCATAGAGGCATTTATAATCAGAAGTCCAAAACCCACAATATAATAATAAAAACCAAACTGCAAACAACAACACAAACTTGGTGGCTCTTGAAAGGTACCAGTAAGCAGTTCCTGCAAGTTAAATCACTTCAACATTTTTCCTGCAAAATGATGTCTCCCAATATCTCCCAGATTTCATTTCTAATTTCAAAGCTCTTTTATAAACACAAAAAATTGAGGATTGTGATTTCCTGATAATATGTACAACTACATATGGTGTTCTAGCTACATGATGTCATACCAAGTTTCATTAAAATCTATATAGTAATTTCAGATGAGTTGCGCTGACAAAATGATAAGTGAGGAGTTCAGCAAATTGCTAAGTTCAAAGGGCCAGAACTCCCATAAAAATTTGAGGATCAAAGTTCCCTGGTAATCTGCACAACTACAAATGGTGTACTTACTGTATACCAATTCTATATGGTAGTTTCAGAGGAAATGTGCTGACAAGATGATTAATGAATATTTTAAGCAAAATTTTAAATTCAGAGGGCCAGAGGATCAAAATTCCTTCGTAATATGCAAAACTACAACTTACTATATACCAAATTTCATAGAATTCATTTCAGTGGTTTCAGAAGATTTGCGCTAACAAACTTTGTGACGGACAGACAGGACAAAAACAATATGTCTCCCCGCCAAAGAAGGGAGAGACATATTCAATCTTATGGTTAAATCTGATAAAGCTCAACAATTCACTCTTTCACAAACTTACATCTGAAAGTCCTTTTGGATTTTTAAAAATTTGTGCCATGTGCACTTATTCATCCATATTTTTCTGTAAGATTGAAACGTTTCATCTGAGTCAGCTATCAGGGAGATGAAATAAATAAGAAATGAAATATATATACTTTAATAACAATAAAATTCCATGCACAAGATCTATAAGAATACAAATGTACAATTCAAACCAATATAATATATGAGTAAGCCCATGGAAGACAAAAAGACAAAAGGGTAACTCCTGTTGCCAATTTCAAGTACTTGCACTGGAACTAAATCTTGTACAACTTAATTTGGTTTTAATAAGGTATTTATACCATTGGCACAATATTTACCATGATCAAGGAACATCAATTTCAAAGAGATTAGAAATACACAGCAGTCTGCAATTTTAGCACTGACCCAGTGGCCCCTGGCCAGTGAAAATCTGATATTGAAATGAAATTTAGAGGAATTTTGTAATGGGGATATATATATGAAAAATAAATAAAAATCTGTCTAAGACCAAATTGGCTGGACTTCATTAAACAACAAGTAGGTGAGCGACAGACCTGAAATTGAATCCCAGTTTATGGGACTCTACCCCATTCTGTATACCAAATATCATCTGGCTGTGATAAGTAGTTGCTGAGAAAACTGTTACGAAAATTTCTTCCCTGCCAACCTGCCTGCTGCCAAACATTCACCATTTTATATCCGTGAAATCCGCCAAACATCAAGGATTGGGCAAAGCAAATCATAATTCAATGGCAGACACCTTTTGCATGATTTCTAGCTACCTACAGACTTAAACATAATGTAACTAAATAACCTTTTTTCTATTTTTTTTACATTTCACAAAAATATTCCAATAGATGAGAATGCAGAATGTATTCATTATAGTCTTGTACATCATAATATAAAATATAATATGCATTATCTATACACATCACCTCATATTCCAGTAATATAAAATTCATGAATTGATAAATACTATAACTTTGTGGATAGCATGCTTTTCTATTACAATATGTAATAATAATGTTGGTACAAGTTTTGATTTCTTGAATATCTTTAATATTTACACTTTTTGTCAAGTGACTGGCACTTATACTTATAAAGTTTAAATTAAAAATCAAAATTACCCCCAAAAATAAAATCCTGACATTAAATTTCTTTACACTGGACACTTGTTTAGTACATTTTAAGTCTAACCAGAGGTGTTCTTGTCAAAAGGTTTAAAATGACAAACACCATAAAAACATACTGAGCAAAAAATAATAAAATATCGAATCGAAACCAAATTATGACAATGGTCAAGAGTTTTTACCATTTAAAATTTACACAGATAAATTAAAATAATTCAAATGATTCAGAAATGATATTTCATCAAATTCACTAGTTAGTTAAAGACTGAATGCATGAACGTGAAAACAGCTCCAATCATCTGACATTTAATGTAATAAGATTACGGTTCTGCATGTGTTGAAGTTATTAATCATAGACTTAAATAATCAATCATTATACTATCTATTCATTAAATTATTACTGAAATTTTGGTTCATAAATCAACAAATAACAATAACATACAACAAAGTTTTGTACAAAAATATCACATCTTTTTATAAAAAAAAACAACTGAACATAAGCACTGAATATTGTGGCCTCGTTATATTTAAAAACAAACTACAATGAAAACGTTGTTTTTGTCAAACCAGGACAAAACCTAAACCCTGACCTGAACCTATGCTTGACAAGAATGCTTTAAAGTCCACTCTGACATTTTTACAACATTCATTTCTGATGAAAATGAAAATCATATAAAGTAGACCATTTTCTATTTAGAAAATTTCACTGAAAAATGAGACAAAAATGAAATAAAAAAACCAGAAATATGACTGTCTGGAAGGGCAATTTTTGGCAAAAGTCTAAATTTTCCATTTTTTCCCTTATATTTGCATAAAATTTTAAGATCTGCATCATATAATGGCACTTTATCCCTTTTTAACAACCCCTATATTTTTAGGTGAAAAAGTTTACAAAAAATTATGAGTGAAAGAACAAAATGAAATAATACATCACACAGGATGAAAGAAGGTGATAAAGTCACCCCTATAATTTCTTATTATAACACAAAGCTTGTGAAATAAAAATAGCCTTATATAAAGTGTATAGTATAACAATAAAGAAGTAGAATATACAAACAAATATAAAGATGAGAAATGCAAAATAAAAAGCTGGCAAATTTTATAATAAAACAAGGTATATTTCAAAAAGGCAGCATACTTTTCCAAAATGAAATAAAAAAGAATAAACAAAACATTAACAGCTTAAAATACAAATATATTGACATACATAGTACTATAAGATTACTTATAAACATGGAAATTTCCGTTAGGTAATATTTCCAATTTTTGTTTAAACCATTAGTGTGGGGGAAAAAATTTGCAAATTTTCAAATTTTTTAGACCTATTCATAAACTTAAAATTATATTCACATGGGGGATATTTTGAGAATGCAAATGACCATAAGCAAAAATAACCCATGCATAATTTCAATGTTTAAAGTATCAAAATAGAAGCTATTAATGCCAAGCAAGACACACAAAATGAGTGTAATGCTGAAGTCTGGTTTCCATGTGTACATGATGAGAATAAGCAAAGAAGCTGATTTCTGTTTCCCTGTCAACCAAGTAATGCCTGTCTACTCTCAAAGACTAGTTTAAAGGCCTGAAATTTAAAGAAAACCAAACGTTATGCAAATGCTTACAGTACAAAACAAGTAAAATGAATATAGACAAAATTCAATTTATATCCAATGGTAATATGAGGCAGGTTTAACCTGGGATGCTCCCAAATTTGTTCAACGTATCTTATTTTTCATGCTTTATAAATTTCTAAATGTTTATGAATTGAAACAATTTGTACGGTATTCGAAAATTAAACTAGAAAAACTGTGAGCCGCAGCTCACAAATAAATACCGCCCACCCCCCAAAAAAATTAATCAGATAAAATTTAGAATAGGAGATGCACAGTAGACATTATGTCACAAAGATTGTGTGCAGGTTTCATGAAAATCCATCAAGGGGTTTTGGAGGAGTTGCAGATAAGAGATGGGCACCCCCATGTAGTCGAATGGCTGAGCCCATGTATTGCTATGGGAAACCCCAAAATCATTCTGATCAAACTTTCAAATGGTAGGTGCACATCTATATTATGTTACAAAGAATGTCTAAAAGTTTCATGACAATCCATCAAGGGGTTTAGGATGAGTTGTGGATAAGAGATGGGTACCCCCATGTAGTCGAATGGCAAAGTCCATGTTTTGCTATGGGAAACCCTAAAAATCATTCTGATCAAATTTTAAAATAGTAGATGCACATATACATTTTGTCACAACAATTGTGTGTAAGTGTCATGACAATCCATCAAGGGGTTTAGGAGGAGTTGCGGATAAGAGATGTGTCCCCCATGTAGTCAATGGCTAAGTCCATGTTTTGCTTTAGGAAACCAAAAATCATTCTGATCAAATTTTAAATTAGTATGTGCACATCTACATTATGTCACAAAGATTGTGTGTAAGTTTCATGAAAATCCATCAAGGGGTTTAGGAGGAGTTGCGGATAAGAGATGGGTACCCCCATGTAGTTGAATGGCTAAGTCCATGTTTTGCTATGGGAAACCCCAAAAACCATTCTGATAAAATTTTAAAATAGTAAGTGCACATCTACATTATGTCACAATAATTGTGTGTAAGTTTCATGAAAATCCATCAAGGGGTTTAGGAGGAGTTGCGGATAAGAGATGGGTACCCCCATGTAGGCGAATGGCTAAGTCCATGTTTTGCTATGGGAAACTCTAACAAGAGGCTCCCAGGAGCCTGAATCGCTCACCTGGTCTTGATGTCAACCCTATAATGAACTTTGTAGAACTAATTAAGCTGAACATTTAAGCAATCAACAGCTTTTCTCTTTCAGCAATAGTTTTCATTCTGTAGGCCGAAAATGTGCAAAGGGTTATTTATATTAAGGGCCATCTGAACACTTTGACTCTATAGAGACTTTTGTTAAGAGCTTAATGAACTGAACATTTTAGCAGGCAATCCACTTTTCTTTATATCTGCTATAGTTTTCATTACATGTGCCAAATACATAAAAACACGTAAATTTAGGGGCAGTTACCCCTATAAGGGGTCATCTGACAATTTCGACCCTATGAAGACTTTTGTAGAGCTAAATGAGCTGAACAATTTAAGCAAGCAACAGCTTTTTTCTATCTGCAATAGTTTTCATTCCATAGGCCAAAAACACTATTTTTTGCCTTTAAGGGGCTGTAACCCCTATAAGGGGTCATCTGACATCTTCGACCCTATGAAGACTTTTATAGAGCTTTATAATGAGCTGAACATTTATGCAAGCAACAGCTTTTCTCTATATGCAATAGTTTTTATTCTATAGGCCAAAAAAACTATTTTTTAACCTTTAAGGGGCTGTAACCCCTGTATAAGGGGTCATCTGACAACTTCAACCCTATCAAGACTTTTGTAGAGCTTAATGAGCTGAACATTTAAGCAAGCAACAGCTTTTCTCTATCTGCAATAGTTTTCATTCTATAGGCCAAAAAAAATATTTTTCGCCTTTAAGGGTCTGTAACCCCTATAAGGGGTCAGGTGACAACTTTGACCCTATGAAGACTTTTGTAGAGCTTATTGAGCTGAACATTTAAGCAAGCAACAGCTTTTCTCTATCTGCAACAGTTTTCACTCTATAGGCCAAAAACACTATTTTTCGCCTTTAAGGGGCTGTTACCCCTATAAGGGGTCATCTGACTACTTTGACCCTATGAAGACTTTTGAAGAGCTAAATGAGCTGAACATTTAAGCAAGCAACAGCTTTTCTCTATCTGCAATAGTTTTCATTCTATAGGCCAAAAACACTATTTTTCGCCTTTAAGGGGTTATAACCCCTATAAGGGGTCATCTGACAACTTTGACCCTATGAAGACTTTTGTAGAGCTTAATGAGCTGAACATTTAAGCAAGCAACAGCTTTTCTCTATCTGCAATAGTTTTCATTCTATAAGCCAAAATCATGAAAAACCGCTATTTTTCACCTTTAAACGGCTGTAACCCCTAAAAAGGATCATCTGACAACTTCGACCAAATGGAGACTTTCGTAGAACTTTTGATGCTGAAGCAGTAGGGTGGCATCAGATTTCATCTATCTCTTATACTTTTTGATTTACAAGCCAAAAACAGTAGTCTGACCCCCCTGGTCTATTTTTAGTAACGGTGGCCATGTTTTTTGACGGATCAAAAATCGAAACACAAGTTTGGTGCAGGACACCCTAAGGATCATTCATACCAAGTTTCATTAAATTCTGTTCGGTAGTTTCAGAGGAGAAGATTTTTGAAAAATTGTTAACAGACGACGACAGACGACGACGACGACAGACGACAGACGACGACGACGACGGACGCCAAGTGATGGTAATAGCTCACATGGACCTTCGGTCCAGGTGAGCTAAAAATCATTTGATCAAATTTTAAAATAGTAGGTGCACATCTACATTATGTCACAAAGATTGTGTGTAAGTTTCATGAAAATCCACCAAGGGGTTTAGGAGGAGTTGCGGATAAGAGATGGGTACCCTGAAGTGTAACGGAAGGACGGACGGAAGGACGGACACCCCTATCACTATATACCCCCCACTTTTGATGTGGGGGGTATAAAAATACTAGCTTTTCTTCCGTCAATTCCAGGTCCCGCGTGTACTTAATGACGTCCGAAATTTTCAAATAAATACATGTAAGTGTTAAAAAGACACTGAAAGTCCGGGAAAACAAGCAAGAAAACCGGACTTTGAAGAAAATTCAGCTCATAGTACAACTAAATTGTTGACATTTCTACCATTATCGCTCCCTTCGGGAGCATATAAACTTGACTGATTGAAGTTTTGTTCATTGCACTTAATATATCGACTTATTGTTGAGTTTAGTTTTCATGTAGATTAAAACAAAACTATTGAAAAATGTCAATATGTGATTCTTTGTTTTTTCACTTTTGAATTTGCTTTTTATCAATCACTAAGGAGCATTTCTCTTTCAAAACCTTTTGATTTTCTGAATTATAACCTACAATTTGTTGTGATGAAGTGATGTCGATAAAAAATTATTATGTAAATTTCAAATATCAAACTCTCTCTTGATGATATTACAATGTACTATTTCCTTTAGATCTTGATACCTTTTGCATTGCAGCAATCCACATCTGGGCTTGTTTCTTGTTGGCCCCTGAGGTTACAACCATTTTGACCATAGACATTACATCATTGCTATTTTTATATTTCATTGCAAGACCTGTTGCAAGAGTGTTTCCTAAAATAAAATACACATGTATCAAAAATATACCCAGTAATCAGATTTATCAATTTTGCAATTAATCAATATTTAAATAAAATTTTTAGTAATCTTCTATAGCGTCAAATTTCTTTAAAAAAATAACTGAACACTGTTGAACAAGGCATCAAATATGACTACAACTGCTATCAAATGTACAGTACACTCAGAGAGGATTGATTCTCATACTCTGATTTCGGAGGGAAATTTTTTTAATGACTCCAGGAAACTCCAGGAAAAGCCATAAAAATCTAGGAGGGTTTTAGAAGTACTCCCTCCAAAGAGTCATAAATTACTCTGAGCTTGGAGTTTTTTATTGCCTTGAAAACCTTTTGAAGTAGTGCCTAATTCCTGTCTTTCTTGTCAGGTGAAAATGACTATAATACACAAGGTAATAAACAACTCCAAAATACTCTGAAAAAGGTAATAAATTTCTCCCAGGTGGGAGAAATTCCTTGGAGAATTTAAAGAGTTTACTCTGTGAAACTCTGTGAATCACTGGACACTGAAATCAGAGTATGAGAATCAATCCTCTCTGAGTGTACTGTAGCGAGCGATTGAGTTTAATTTTATGTCCTTCCTAAACTACCAGTGAATTGGTTTTATAAGGGCAAGCTTTCCATTAAGGAAAAAAAATATTTTGTTGGGAAAAAAATTGGTATACTTTTTCGTCTTTCATTTTTGGTAGTCATTTTTTTTCATTTAATTTTTTTTTTACTTTTAGTTTAAATGTTATTGGCAAGAGGTAACCTCTAAATACATACTGTGGATTCATTTATTTTCGTGGATGCCAATTTTCATGGTTTGATGTAAAAGGATCAGTTCTTGGATTCTTAAATTTGTGGCTTTGAAGTCTGAAGTATAAAGATCTATGTAAAATTGCCTTTTCCTTGGGTATCAAATTTTGTGGTTCAAGACCCCCCATGAAAACCACGAAAATTGATAACCCACGAATATTAATGAAACCACAGTATTCAGAATGTCTAACTTGTTCATACTAATTGACAAAGACTGACTGGTACTTTATACACTGCCTACCTTCAGCATCACGTGTATTGGCCATAATCTGTAGCGACTCCAGATTACCCACTTTGATAGATTCATGTTTATTGCTGTCACAATCAAACACCAAGAACCTACAAAAAAGTAAAAAATAACATTGAGACTGAGTTCATAAAAGAATACCCCTCTTCATCTTGAACAACCGAAATATACATTTGTTTTAAGAAAAAAAAATCCAAATTATCTACCCTGAATAATATACATATAAAAACATGAAAATATTTCATGCCAATACCCCATTCTTAAATAGTTTTATCATAATTTATCAAGCTTTTTAGAAGCAGCTGCACTTATGATATGTGTGAGTTTGAGGAAAGGGATGGATTTTTTTTTGTACATTTATTCTATTCCAATTTTTTCTAAAAGGTGAGTTTAAGAGCAAGAAAAATATGATTACCAAATTATAAGTTATATGTATTGTCAATGATTGTTTCAGTAAAAGCATTTGTGATGCAACTTATAATACTTTTCCAAAAACTCATTCGAAATTCTGACTTTGATTCTTTTATTTTAATTTTTGCAAGAGAAGTTTCCCTCTGCGGGTTGGCCATATGATGTGACAGCGTTGAGGTAAGGAAAACCATTTATCCCTAGATGTTTTTGGCTTTATTTGCCCTCCCCAATTCAAACAAACTAGTTTGGAGTCTTAGATGTTAAAGTGTGATTAGGTAATTTTAAACTATGGCAGCAATTAAGTTTTAAAAAGTTGACAATTTTTAGTTAATTTTAACAAATTTTCAAAGACGAGTCCGACCAAGAAGTTGTAAACCTGTAATGCATAATTAAAAGATTGTGTGCACTTTCTGAAATAGTTTTTAAAATTGTTTCAATTGTCTAGTTGATGATTATAGTTTTGTCAGCATGTTTGTGTGTCCTTCGGTTTTGTTGATACATGTACCATTCAAAATAATTTAAGAATTTGCATGTGTTTGAGTTCAACAATTGTTCTATGTGTGTATTTATACCTGTGATCTGAGGACAATTTGCATGTGAACTCTGAACTTGAATCTGGTTGGTCAGTTTCACAAAGGAGAAAATTTCCACCTGAAATAAATTTAAATGTTATGTATAGGTATTGGGATACTGCACTTGTGATGGGATTTTTTTTAGAAGCAGGCTAAGAAAAAAGAATACATTTAAGTGTGGAATAAATAAACCAGAAAAAATCATGGTTAAAAAAAAAACATATTATGATGTTGATGATTATGCAATGGTCACATATGAGATCCTTTCAGCATACAATTCTCGCCAACTTATCACTTTTCAGTTGAAATGATTTGGACAATCTATCTTAAAAGGATGGATAGGCCTTTAAATTAGGAATTTCATGATAACTCTAACGAAAGAAAAACAAAATAATTAGCAACAAGGTGAGAACAACTTTTGGAGAAATGTGGCAAGAACGACTTTCAGAAAAGTACAGAATCTATTAAAAAATAGTCGTTCCTGATGAGGGTGCCAAATGTTATGTCAATTATGTATCACTACATTTGTAGTTTGATGATAACAACAATATCAAATTATGCTCAGAATTTCACACATTAAACTTGTATGACAAATTGTACTGGGTAATACATTTGTAAGTTACCATTTATAAGAGTTTTCACATGTTTATCAAAGAATTCATTTTCTTTTTTCGTTGTTTCTGTACAAGTTGTACAATGTCTAACTGGATCAACAAAGCACATTCTGGGTAACGGAAGCCTGGAACTACAACATTTATCACAAAAACATCGGCCACATCTTCTACAATGATGCTGAAACAAAATGAATAAAAAAACATTCAGTGGCTTATTAAACTTCATATTATCTTAATTTTATTCCTATTTTAAGGGGGGGGGGGCAAAAACTTGAGCTCTGTATACATGTAGGTAGTTTAAGGACAATTAGCCCCTGTTTTCAGAGCTTGGCAAACTCTAGGATATACAGTTTTTTTATGCACCTGTTATTTTCTTTCTTCTTGAAACCATCCTAAGTTAATATAAAAAAGCTTCATGTTTTCTTCAAGGTAAGATAAGGTAATTTTGTTAATTGTCAGATTAAGAACGCTAATAAAGGCCCTGTAGATCTTCTCTACAGAAAGATACATAAATGAACAGGCAAATACACAAATCGATGAAATTGTATATATGTATTATCTTTTAAAATATTTCAGTCTTTAAGTTATTTATGCATATGGGTGACCTTAAGTTAACTTCATGCATGTATATCAATAAATTTCAAAACAGAACACAATATTTTGGTTTGATATCTACAGGTGTTGTCAAAATATCTATGTGAGAGTTACTGTACGTTTTTTTTTTTACATTTTGCACAACATACATAACATCCACATATAACTTATTTCTAGAAAAAATAAATGCAAGAAATAATATTCATAGCTTAGCATCAAAGAAATTTTCTTTATGTACAGTATAGCTTACTTTCATAAAAAACTTAAGGTTATTTTTATTGAAAAATTGCTAAATACTTACCTTTCTACGACGAAGAAAATCAAATTTTCCTCTGCAGCTCATACAGTAATCACACTGAAGAAGAAAATGGTAAATATGACAAACATGTATGACATAATGATTTAATCAACCTCATTTCAAAATGAATTTTAAAATATTTTATGTAAGAATGGTATAACCCTGGCATGGGAATAAAATAGGTTTGTCACATCAAGTATCATTTAAGAATAAATGATACTGTGACAATTAATAGTTTTTTGCAGGAATCTCACTAATTAAAAACAGAAAATGATTTTTTGGTCAAAGGGGCATAACTCCAACAGAAATTTTTGTTGAGTAAGTCATTGATTGCTTAATTCTGAACTTTTTCAAAGAACTTTACTGTATTTATTTTAATAACAATACATGTATGTATAAAAGTAAAGTAAATGAGTAAAGCTATTGGGAGTTCCCCTATTTCAGAAAATTCTGAATGTTAGAATAGAAAATAATGAGATGTGGAATAAGTGTACGTGACACAACCCACAATTAAACGGTAATTTAGAAAAACCACAATGGACAACAGCCAGCAGCCTTCAACGAGGCAAATTGGCACTGCTTGCGGTTCTGCAATTGGCCCATGGTCTAAATAAAATGCATATAATTCAAATCCAGCCCTTAACTAGTCACAGATAGACCCCCTTCTTAAACAAGGAACATAAAACACCAAAAAGACAAGTACAAACGAAAGCTTTGTCAAAGATTCCTGGCTTAGGACAGGCACATGTAATATGTTAAGGGGTTAAACTAGTTTTTTGGCCCAACCTTCCCCCTATCAATATTCCAAGACAAAGCACAAAAAATAAACACAAAATAAAAATCAAATCGATCAAAGTTCAATTCCACTAGAGAGAACCTAAGACAAAAAAACAAGAACAAACAAAAGGACGGTAAAGGAACTCTCTATAGAACACTCGCTGTTACTGACAGCTAGCTGAGAATCATCAATCGACTGATGTAAAAAAATCAAACGTATCGATTTTAAATCCGACACAACACTTCAAACAATAATGATTTAGTGAAGTGTCATCACACAAAACCGACACGCTTGATCGCTATAATGCTAAAAATGACAATAGTAAAAACATTTAAGTAAGTTTTAAAGCAAGTATCAAGTTATCAATATTTCTGCCAAAAAACACTTAATTCAAATATTTAACCAAGATATTCAATTCATATCCTTTCCGTAATTAATTTTGAAGCCAATTTTTCATTTCTAATGGATTGCTTTTAAATTTGTGAGCTTTATAAAAAACATTATCATAAAATTCAGGATGTGATATGCCTTTCACTATAAGAAAACGACTATACAATTAAATTTTTCAATAAGAGATCGATACTTGTGGAAGAATTTAGAAATTTTTTTTACTAATTTGTGGTATCGATAACCTTGTTTGAATAATTTTTCAGTAATTAAACGGTTTTCATTATTAAAATCAGAAACACCACTGCAGATCTGAGCATATCTTACTAACTGTGAAATGTAAACCCTGTATGACGGCGCTAGTGGAACATCTCCTTCAAGAAAAGGGAAATCTATAATAGGGAAGGTAAAGTCGTCACGTTTATCATATACTTTGGTTTGTAATTTTCCGTCAATAATACTTAAATCTAAATCTAACAAGAGGCTCCCAAGAGACTGAATCGCTCACCTGAACTACACAGATACATATATTTGTAGATATTATTGTGCTTAACCATATGCGATTTAAATTTATGAAATATCTTGGTTATTTTTCAAGATATTGGGCTTAATAAGTGCAAATTTGGCAAAAATTAGGAAAAAGAACAATAACTCCCACATCAGCAGTCAGATCTTTTCCGAAATTTCAGGACAGGTAGATCTTAATATGCTGATCACTTTTGATTCTTGCACAATTTTGATATCTGAAACCAGTTTTGAGTTATTAGCAAAAAAATGAAATTTGCCCCTATGTTCTATTTTAAGCCATGGTGGCCATGTTTTTTTACAAGTCAAAAATCTGAAAGATAGAGTTGTAGCATATAAGCTATCAAACAGTGTACCATGTTAAGATGCAGTTGGTCTTACTGTTTCAGACAAGTCAGGGGAAAAGTAATGAACAATGGTAAATATTGACCCTTTAAGGGCCATAACTCCTAAAAGAAATGGTTCTACAGCTTTGACCTAATTACATGAAATGTAGATCTTGATGTGCTTAATCATATGCAATTTGAATTTTTGAAATACCTTGTATAATTTTCAAGATATAGGGCTACATAAGCGAAAAATTTTGAAAAAATCCAGAAAAAGGGCAATAACTCCTATGTCGTTTGTTGGATCTTCTTGAAAATTTCAGAGCAGGTAGATCTTGAGATGCTAACCACATTTGTCTCCCATCAGAATTTTGATATCTGTTACGGTTTTTGAGTTATTTGCAAAAAACTGTAATTTGACCCCTATGTTCTATTTTAAGCCATGGAGGCCATATTTTTTGACGAATCAAAAATCTGATTAAAAGAATAGTAGCATTAATGCTATTAAACAACTGTGCCAAGTTTAGTTGAAGTTGGATGAATGGTGTCAGACAAGTTAATCTTTAAAATTCAGGGTAAAAGTAATGAAAAATGGTAAATTTTGACGCTTTAAGGGCCATAACTCCTAAAAGAAATGGTTCTACAGCTTTGACCTAATTACATGAAATGTAGATCTTGATGTGCTAAATCATATGCAATTTGAATTTTTAAAATATCTTGTATAGTTTTCAAGATATAGGGCTAAATAAGTGCAAAATTTTGAAAAAATCCAGAAAAAGGGCAATAACTCCTACATTGGTTGTTGGATCTTTTTGAAAATTTCTGGGCAGGTAGATCTTGAGGTGCTGATCACTTTTACCCTATGCCAGAATTTTGATATCTGTGACCGTTTTTGAGTTATTTGCAAAAAACTGTATTTGACCCCCCTGTTCTATTTTTAGCCATGGCAGCCATGTTTTTTTACGAATCAAAAATCCGAACGATAGTTTTGTAGGCCATACCCTAAAGATCAACTACACCAAGTTTGGTTTCAATTGGACTTATGGTGTCAGAGGAGTTAACGTTTGAAAAAGTTTACGGACGGACGACGGACGCCAAGTGACGACAATAGTGACGACAAAAGGACATCTATCACCGGTGACGTTAGATTTGTTCAAGGTTAATTCAGAAGGATAGATATCTGTAATAAAATTAGAAAATGAAGGATTGTTGAGTGCAAGAATGTCATCTAAATATCTAAAAGTATAATTGAAAGTTTCGATTAGGTTCTGTTTGTTTGGGTCTTTTTGTAATTTAGCCATAAATTGTGATTCATAACAGTATAGGAAAAGGTCGGCTATGAGTGGCCCACAATTAATACCCATAGGAATACCAATGGTTTGGCGATAAATTTGTTTACCAAAACGTATGTAAATATTGTCTAACAAATAATTTAGAGCAGTAATAGTTTCTGCATCAGTCCAGTTAATGTCCATATGTCAAAGGTAAACTGAGGTACATTGTAAGACCTGACATCAGAGCACTGGAAGCAATGTAAGCGAGATATTTACCATCTTATTTAAAGAAAAATTGAAAGAAAATCTAATGAATAGTCCATTTTGTCATTTTTTCATTATAAAAGAAATATTAAAAAAATATGCCCTAGGAATTGGAGAGAAAGGAACATGTTTCTCAATTTAAGTCTTCAGAGAGTAGATACAAGTTTTCCAGTAAAACCAGGGTAAAATGGTGACTATTATGGAACTTGCTATCCAGGGTATTGAAAATGTAATGTCAAACATGTATGGTTGAGGGGCGGACAACATGGACAAATGAATAACTTAAACACTAACACCCACATAGACAACAGTCCAAAATTTTTATGTTGGCAGTGGCTCCGAATACAAGCGTGTATCGTTAGCTGATACACAGGTTTTGGCTATAGGTACACAGAATTATAAAATTGCTTCTAATAATATCTAAAATATAAACTAACATTGATTTATAAAGTTAGGTACATGTACCTGTTTTAATACAACTAGGTTTGTAAAAAAGACAAAAAATGTAATTACAAAATTGTATATAAAATATTTTTAAACCATGGTTTAACTGCCTAAAGGTGCATGTTTTGCGCAGCCAAAACCTCTGTTTAGATGTCGATTTTAGTTCAAACACTTCAAGTGATACCACCCAAAACACCCGTCGTTCATAATAAAATTTGTTATCTCCATTTTACACTTGTTACAATACCAAATCTGAGAAAATTAAAACTAAGATCTCAGCTCAGAACAAATATAACTTTTTCTAAGATCGCAAACTAGTTTTTTTTTTACTTTACAACTTTTCAATCATCTTTAAAAATAAAATGTGGGACACGTGACATATTGATGTATTAATCTTAGTACTTTGTGGGACAACATTTTCACATTTTTTGGTATTCTAAGTAAGTCAAGTTTGTTTCCCACATGTACAGTCATGACAGTGTATAGTGTTTGTAGCAATCTCGGGTCCATCTTTCCATGTCAAAATTGCCTGCCGGTTTGATTTTTTTTTCGCCATGAATGCAGGATATCTTCAATTAACACACTTCCAACAGTTTAAGATGACCTTTAGAAAATCAGTTTGAAAATATGTTGCATTTTCATATGAAGGATGTACAGAAGAAGAAAAGGTAAAAAGGTTTAAAGAAGTTTTCAAAGTTATTCTTCATAAGAACAAGGAATTATATAGATCAAATTCCTTGATAAGAATTACAAGTCTTTCGGACGTATAAACTTGTTGCCTTGGCCATATTGAATGATAATACGTCAATTTTGGGTTAGTGCTGAATGGCTGGGGAATCCGGAAAAATTTCTTTTATTATATTTTTTTCTAGACATGACAAATGACGAATTCTGGTGCAATTAAGAGCAATATATCAAAATAAATATTGCTTTGTTGTTTATTAAAGGCAGAATCTTCGATTTTGACAATATTTCTACACACATAAGAATATTTTTTCATTCAATTGAAGTATTTACCTTTTATAGAGACATTATTGTTTTGGTGATCTCGCAATCACTTTTGAATAAGTCTACAGGGCAGCAAACCAGTTTGACTCAGAAACTGTTAAAGTCATGTGATAATTTCTGTGTAATTGAGGGATTTTTCCGGAAAAGCAATGAGCTCAAAAATGACGTATTGTGATTTTTTTGGGGGGAGGGATTCTATACATGTTATTTAATTGAACGTTTTTTTTTAGTTTTGTTAACTCAGTTTGGTTCATCTTTTGCCCTGGGCAGATACTGTTAATTGATTAAAATATGTGTGCCAATATAGCAAAAAATACTCTTCTGGCAATAACTTGTTTCAGGGCATGGTAATTTTGAGAATAATCCCATATTGTAAGAAATCATCTTTATAATTCTGTGTTCCTATAGCCAAAAACCATGTTTTAGCTAAAGGTACATGTGTGTATACACGCGTTGCGCATTTGCGGGATTGGTCACTAATTTAGCCAAAAGAGGAGGAACTGGTAAAAAAACTTGTTCCAACATGCTAATTGACTAAGAAAGTAATTTCTTTATATCCGTTCAAGATTGATTTTTTATTGGTTGGTTTATTTGTCAGTTGCAAATGATTTTTACCCTATATGTTGAATAATTACAGAAGAATTGTTGATAGAAAATGCTGTTCCCTTTGTGCCATGTTGAATGACGTTGTCGTTTTTCCTCCCCGTGACCCCGTATGACCTCGTCTAAATGACGAGTCAAATCCGGAACGGATATATTGTGCAACCCTACAGTAGTATTCGGAGCCTACAGTCTACAGGTACACGCATGTAATCGGAGCCACTGCCTTTTATGTCAATGCTAAACATCAGGACTGGTACATAATCCAAAGAAGTGGCACAATCAACTAATCTAAAATGTTTTTAAGCGGTCGCAGGTGGTTCCGTCCCCAGGTCGATCCGTCCTCGGTTGATCCGTCCACAGTAGATCCCTCCCCTAGTTGATCCGGCCTCTAGTTCCTAGTCGGTCCGTCCCCATTTTAAAATATAATGAAATATTTTCTTTTTTTCAAGAACGATTACATATATTACTTTCAAGTTTTAAAATTTTAAGAAATGGTAATTATCTAAAAAAGGAAGAGAATTTTGAAAACTATGAACTAATTTAACTTTTCGCTAATTGTCTTTATAAAATTGGATCAGTGTTTTGACAGGTCAGTGTTGATTGTGGCCTGTCACCAACATGACCAACATTTGTTTATTCAACAAACCGTTGTAAAAACTTTAATTATTATAATAAATTCCCTTGACATGATCATGAGCTAGATCTGTATGGTTTCTTTATCACTACATTTCGGAACATTTTATTTTCCTTTTGAAGTTGAAATAGGATACAATTCAAAGTAGTCATTTCATTTTTTTTTACATTTACAATCGGAAGGGACAATATAGATTAAAACAGGTGCATTGTTTTGATAAGAAAGAAATTGATATTTCTTTTGCGCCAAATATATATTCACTTGCGCCACAAATCATAAATCATGCTTCACGCTAAAGGTTCAAACCTAAAAATATAATGCAAAAATGATCATTACTTATTGATGAAAAGCAGAGAGAACCTAAATTTGCACGCATTTATATATCAATTGAAATCACATTTATAAACTTCTTCTCCAAATTAACAAGTTAACTTGCAATTTAAACACGTAATTTAGTTACTATATATGCCGCACAAAAACTTGTGCCTATAATACCCATCCACTATTAACATGTATAACAAATACATTATATATGTTTTATTGGGGACGGATCTACTGGAGGACAGATCAACTAAGGGACGGATCAACCAAGGACGGATCTACTTGGGGCCGGATCAACTAGGGGACGGACAAGGTTGGGGACGGATCCACTAGAATTCTTTTAAGCATGCACGATACTCATCATACTGTCACACTGACAGTGACAGGTGCCCGCCCTGCCCCTACTAGCGGCTTGCAGCATATATGGGAAACAGTATGCTATTCAGTTAAACTTTAACCTCGTTATCTGGTACCCATTGTGGCTCAATAAGTAAAAATGGACTCGCTTCTTCGTCGTCAACTGTCACCATTCTCAAACCGCTTTTTGATCGAACAAGTTTCTTTTCGGAGGCGGCCATTGTTTACACCGGAAGCAATTTGAGGACACGGAACCTTTCTGGACTTTAGGTTTTGGTTACCGATAAGTCCTACTTAGCATCCCTGGCGACGACTGCTGCTGAAACAGGATTTTCTTCGCAATTTATATGTGCTCTCATCTTAGATAAGCCATGGAAAACTTACTTTTATTGTTTTCTTTCATTATCTTCACAGGGTTTATAAAAGCTGATGGTAAATATTCCCATTTCCATTGACATATATTTGTATCAAAGAGGTCAAAAATTAGATGCATTATTCATGATCATGAACATTCAACATATATGTAGACCTGTACAGGTATATTCTAATGTACAGATCTATGTCTGAAATGAATTATTAAAATTGTATCACCCACTCGACATTATCACTAAGAATTGAAATACTACAATCAATCAATGGGTTTTTATAGTCATGACTATAGTATAGGCTAAAGAGCCTCTGCAGCGACTTTTAAGACTCGCTGTGTGCCATGGGTCGTCCAGCCCATGACACACCACCGCCAGTGTAAGCTGCTCCAGAGTATCCTTTGTTATCACTGGAGCAGGGCCCGTCTTCCACCACGGGGAGGTACTGGTCGGAATTCTGGAAGACGAAATACTACAAGTTGTTCCATTATCAAATATCAGTCATACTCAAACGACCTATTACCGTGGTATGCCTAATTCCGTGGTATTTTGTTTCCCTTACAATTTTTTCTTTCGCTTGATTTGAAACTGGTCGCAACTGTTATATGAAACAGATAGTTGTTAGATAAAGACATCATAATAACAAAAGTATGACAAATCTTGTCATATTGGTATGTTTTCGTCACTTTTTTTAGAACTTAAATTTTGTCATTTCCTGTCAAAATTATGCATGTATGTCTAGATATTACTCTTGGAAGAACCCTAAGAAGTGTTTTCCCTTAAATGTGATTTTCAGATATCAAAGGTCATTGAAATAACAATTTGTCTATTTCAGTTCTTTTCCCCAACATGATTGCTCTTACACACTTTAAAATTGACAATGAAAGCTGATAGTTTTAAGTTTGCAATCTTACAACTAATATAGCACACTGATTTTGAATTTAAGAAAATCTTCCAAATATTAAAACAATTTTCTAAACATGTATTTGTATTTTATCAAAGAAATCAGGTGTTTTTGACTATACTGAGACACAAAATTAGAAATGTTTGAATGTTGGGCATTTGGACATTGAGATGTCATTTTCATTGTCTAAAAAATACCATTGGTAAATTTTTTTCTGCTCTAACATTATACATATTTTTATCTTTGAAATATATAAATATTTTTCTTAAATTTCAGTGCTTGTTTTGTCACGGCTCTTGATAGTTTTTAATTTATACTAAGTGATATAAATAGGATTCTTCACCATACCACGGTAATAGGTACATGTAAATGTTACATTCTGGAGAAAATTAAAGGCACCTATTTTGGAGACTATTTATTAAGTTATGATATTTCAATAAATCGTTTAAAAGTTGCTGTGTACAGGGCCTTTATAATAAGGGTTCCAATGATGATTAATTATCCAATTTAATTCCTTTACAATTGTTCAGATGGCAGGGTTTCCTCTGGGTGTATTTTTCTTTGGGCCATCCCTTGGGCCAAATGCATATTTTTTGGGCCAACATTAATGACATTGGGCCAATATTTTTTTTGAGTTTTGGCCGGATATCATTATTAATAGTATATTATCAGTACCAAGGAAAGCACACAGATTACAACAGTTATTATTATGTTCAATAATATATTTAAACATTTGTTGAATTGATCATTAGTTAATCATATTAAGATTTAACAAACTGTCATAATGTTTTTTTAATGTACTACAGATATGTCTAGAATTTTTTGTTTTTGTTATAATGGGCAAAAAAATAATATAATAAAAAAAAATTGTTTTAACAAAATAAATCAATCATTGGAACTCCACTAAACCACAGTACTCCGCTGTTATGGAAGTGTTCCTATCAAAAGGAGGGTATTACAGAGGAGACGGAGATCGTAAATATGTAAACAAAGTTCTTTCATCTGATCTCAATTTGATGCATGAAAAAGGATGTGTTTGAATTACAGGAAGTTCTTAATAAAATAATTTCATGAAGGTAAATCCTTTCATCTATGTTTACTTCCAGTTTTTCTGATATTTACACCAGAATATTTATCATTTGGTCAACATGGTCAGAGCACGTGAATTGCCATTTAAATCAGCTGATATAAAAATAAACTTACTCCTGATTGGTCAATTATATTGCATTCATAATTGATTTCTACACCGGTAAAAATGCCATGCATGTGACACATATGTGTCACATATGTGTCACATGCGTTTCACACGCATGTGTTTGAGACGTTTCCTGCCACACATGTATCACATATGTAGATTTCAAAATAATATTCAATATGTTCATATGATTTTATGCATGCATTGCGCACATGTGAAATTTCAACATGTGTTTCACATATGTGAAACGCATGTGCGTCACACATGTGACACACATGTTATACACACATGTGTCACATGTGTATCTACAAGTGGAACGCATGTGACTCACATGTGACACGCATGTGGCATTTTACATGTCTTTCACATGTGTGGCATTTTTAGCAGTGTATCAATTAATCCAAATCAATCAGCGATGGTCAAGCACCTGTTATTTTGACCCCTTTACACAATTGACAGTTAATTAACGGTATTAGCTTGGGTCATAAATCAATTAATAGGGCTTCATAGTGTGAATGACACGAAAATGACATTGTTGATCAAAATACGGAACCAAATTTTGGGCCACTTTGTTGGGCCAAAATTATATTTTTTGGGCCAGAATTGAAAAAATAGGGCCAATGGCCCAAGTGGCCCACGCCAGCGGAAACCCTGGATGGAAAGAAAATTTCTTAGAACCACGGTAATAGGTCAATCCAGACCTGTCATGTGTCACGCTTGCATGAGGCTCACTCATCTAGTCTGCAATTTTGTGGCAAATTTCTTTGATCTTTTAAATTTTTCCTTTGATTTTTCTGCGAATCTCACACATTAAGCTCATAAAAACTTGACAGCCCTGATATACATGTATTTTTTAGGGGGCTGAAAAAATTGGGGCGTGAGGGGATGAGATTCTAAGATAATTTTTTTATATTGGCCTTATCTATGATCTTAAAAGCCCCACCCCCCCCCCCCCAAAAAAAAAAAACCCCAAAAACAATAATGATTTAAAAATTGTCATCAATTATATCAAGTAACAACCCTTGGACAACTCCAACATAAAAAATCCATGATGTATTACCGGCCCAATTAACCGCTATTGTAACTACAGCCATCATTCAATATTATGAGTTTTTCCCTTAGGAAAATGAAATCCATCAAAATGCCATCAAATAACCATTTAAATTCTTGACCATTTAAACTATTGAATTACCATTTCTATGATTTGATGGTTTTCAGATCTATTAGAGTTAATGCAAGAAAACCATTTAAAAAAACCATTTACATCAAAAACCCATCAGAACTCCATCAGAAACCCATCAAAACACCATTGATTTTCACGAAATATGTAAATTAGGTAAACCATTAATTTTTGAATGGTAGAAATGGTTTTTAAAATGGAAACCAGTTTTTCAGTAAATGGTATAAATGGTCCTTGAAATGGAAACCATTTCTGAAATAAATGGTAAAAATGTTTTGTATATAAACTAATAGGGAAGCATGCAAGTCCCAGCTTTTGAACTTGAACTTGTCCTTGAAAGACATTTCTTATACTCATGGAAAATCTCATAATCTCTTATTCATTATTTACAATATTTTAATGAGCCATGGCTTCTGAAGACTTCAAGAGAGCTGTCCTATCTGGTTTTGAAAATTGTAGCCAATGGAAGAAATATAAAAAAGGGGGTGGCTATGATAAAGAAGTCTAAATGCTATGCAGTGGGAATTTAATTGAAAAAAAACAGCATGGAAAGGCAGGGGTCATGGGGGTTTATATAAAGTATGGATAATTGAGACTTGAGATACATATGTGGGTCTCATTGGTCTGGATGGGACACCTGAATGTTGATTTATAAACAAAAAAATGCAAGTTCCAGAGTTTTAAAATAGAGTTTGAAAGAAGATCTTTAAAGAAATACTTAAGCATTATTCAATTACTTCAATTGCATGCTATATACATTTAGGATTATACAATTTTCTTCAACTCCATGAATATGTGCTATTACTTGAAATGAATTAAATTTATTTGAAAAGATTTTTGATATAATAACTAGAAATCAGTAATGTACTTACATGACCATACTTTTATATCACAATATCCTACTTTAATTCATGTTTTTCAAGGAACAGCATGGAGATATGGACACATCATGGATGTTTCTGTTGACTTCAGAAACTGATGATGTCATAAATTACAGTGCACAAAGTGAAATCTATTAAAACCATTTCAATGCTTTTGAAAATAAATGGTAAATTTAATGCATATTAGGAGATATTTCATCTACCATTTTGTATTAAATGGAAAAAATGGTAATTTCTTATAAACATTTTTTCCATTTTCAAAATAAAATGGGAGTGATGGTGTTCCCTCGATACCATTTGTTCCATTATTTTGCATAAATGGCGAAGAAATAAATATACAGAAATGGATTGAAGTTTTTGAAATGGTAAAATGATGGCAATTTGATGAAAGTTGCTTAAAAAATGGGGTTTTGATGGCATTTTGATGGATTTATACCATTTCTTTTTGCTAAGGGTTGTCTTGTGAAAAAATAGACAAAGGCGGCGCAAAGTATTGAAAACTGCTTAAAAATAAAGACTGGAACAACTTATCCAGTCAATAAATTCAAGACTGAAACCCTGTAAATCTGAAATCCTTAATTCCATGACTGTACATTAACAAGCTTCACTTTACTCCTATATGTGAGATTAGCGAAACTCTTTATTATTGGTACATGTATTCTGCCAAATTTCATGCGACTCAAAATATGATTGAGAAAAAAAAACAGTCGACCAGAAGTCTACCAATCATTAAAATTTCGAAAGTGAAATAAAAATTCTGCACTTGCCCAGTAAAACCGCAGAAATAAAATAGCACATAATCCTTATTCTGCCTATATTCACGTCCCATTGATCAATATTTGATTCTGTTGTTGGATTTCATCTACTCAAGCTTTTAATGACGTGCTTTTCTCATATTATTATTTATGATAGTGTCTCCTTCTCCCTCATGCGACCCCTACATGTACAAAAGTGTAGGATCTAGAGGTTTGCGGTCCCTGAATCCTGAGTTTTCATGAAAATCATGGATTTTAATAAAACAATGACTAGAAGGGACAAGTTTGTAAGTTTCATAAGTTATTGTAGTCTCACTGTCAGTCCACTTGGTTCTACTGAGGTTTATGATCTAGCCCATTAATTGTAATGGAGCAAAATTGAAATAATCGGCAGACCATTTTACATTCATAATTATTAAATATTAGTTCATTTGCATTGAAAACTCACATGTACTTATGAAAATATCTGGAAAAGATTACTTATACATGTACTAGAATAGGTTTACTTTATTGTATTTATGATAATTACAGAAAGGTGGAATGACTGTAAGAATAGAAACTCTTAATAAATCATATGTGCTACTAATGAAGAAAACTTGACATACAAAAAAACATGTACATTTGTTCAATAAAAGCTTATGGTAAAAACTTGGGGAAAGTTGTAACCATGCATGTATGGCATTTATGATTTAGCTAGAGAGGCAAAATCCACCCTAAATGATGCTACATAAGTGATTTTTCAAAATGAAAAGTGTACCTTGCAATCCTCTTTCTTGGAGTCTACAGATCCAAATTTGTTGATACAATGACATGAATGACACACTTCACACAAACACTTGCACATGAATGTGTTAAAGTATATTAGCAGAAACTATTGATTGGGAACCAATGAAAAACACACTAGCCATCTGTAACAATAACATTGACATTTGGAAGAGCTTCACATCACTGACTGAAAGACTAAGTACTTGTAAACAATGGCCGCCTCAGAAAAGAAACTTGTTCGATCAAAAAGCGGGTTGAGAATGGTGACAGTTGACGACGAAGAAGCGAGTCCATTTTTACTTATTGAGCCACAATGGGTACCAGATAACGAGGTTAAAGTTTAAATACCTACATGTAATCTTGTATTTGTTCATGATGTTTTCAAGCGAAATTAAGTTTTTTAATTATTATTCAAGAATTGTAATTTCAAGGTTCTTTAACTTAAGTGTTAAATTGTATTTGATACTTTATAGTATATTTAATTATTTTCTGTTTTACAGATATTGACTTATTTTGGTTGAGTGGGAAAAAGACAGCCAACATATCGTCCACAGTTTTTGGTCCAGGTTCCAGATCTGATAGTGGTCTATGGTATAGTTTCCAATCAAAAAAGGCTTATCTGTTTGGTGGGCTATCCTTTAATACAAATACTAATAAGTATGAATCTATGAATGATATTTGGGAACTTGATGTCCATGACATTGCAGCTAAGCCAACATGGAAGGAACTAAAACCAACAAATAAGGACAAGATGTCTTTAAGGTTTTCAAGCTCCGTCTGTGGCATTGCTGATGAAATGATGGTTGTTTTTGGTGGTGTAGAATCTGACGGGACAAAATTAGGCGATACATGGATTTACACCATGAAAGAAAACTCTTGGGAACAAATCGGGCAATCAAGTAATAATTCTTGGAATCACCCATCAGCTCGTACAGATGCAACATTATGGTGCCTGTTTGATCAGATGATAATATTTGGGGGAAGAGATTCACAGAATAAGGCTCTTCATGATATGTGGTCATTTTCTCTTGTTGATTTGAAATGGACCGAGATGACAAGTTCTAAAAAGTATCCTAAAAATCATTTTGGACGCCATATTGTTTCATATCCCAAACCACGCAGCGGAGCAACTGCTTTTACTGGATATAATGTGCTATACATGTTTGGTGGCAATGTGGCTACAACTGATACAGGAAAAACGCATGTTAATGGCAAGTATGTAACAGACTTGTGGAAATATGACATGAAGGGAGATAATTGGGAAAAACTTGGAGGAAACGACCAAGTATGTCAGCCAGGGAAGTTTTCAAAATTAGATGCAGAGCTGAAAGATAATTGGCCAGGCTGTCGTATTAAGGCTAGCGGCTGGACAGACACTCGTGGAAACCTGTGGATGTTTGGTGGAGAAGGGGCAGACTGTACATCTGAGTCTGTGACAATTTTTAAACCAGCAAAACTTTTGAATGACTTATGGCAATATGATTTTACATACAACATGTGGATATGGCGAGGTGGCAATAAATATGGCAATACTGGTGGAAAGTATGGCAGTTCTAGTTCTGATTTGATGCCAGGTGCAAGAACATCCTTTATGTCCTTTAATACCTTTGGAAATTTCCAGTACATATTGGGAGGGTCAGGTCATGATACCAATGGAGGAGATGGCTTGCTTTCTGATCTGTGGCAAATTGATGTACACAAAGTTGTCATTTATGGAAAATATCCTACACTAGGGGGCGTTTTTATGATAATTTTTGGTGCATGTGCATTGATTCTTTTGGTTGTTGCACTCTCTCTGTACAACAGGAAATTTTTCAAGTTTTCTGAAAATGATAAATTGTCCAACAACACTGAATACTCTGTACTCCATAATATTGATGACTAATACATTTATACATCTTCTTGTCTTGAAATGGGGAAAACTACACATGTGTAACTTTTTAAAAATGCTATTAAATTTTACAAATAATGCTGAGAACAGAAATAATATTTTTTTTAATTCCCATTTTAAGAATTTTATATTAAATATCTTTTTGTTTCAAGATTTGTGGGGTATCTAATTTGCAGATTAATAAAAATTATATTTCATTAATTTAAAAAAAAAAATATTTTAGTCTAATATTTAAAAAAGTTTTATGATATGGGCTCATAATACACGTGGTTTAGTATGATTTCAGTACGTATTAATAACCCTATGACATTGTCATATAAGCCCAACCCATTTGGGGAGAATAATCTGTAAGAACTGACACACTGGAGTTTGGAGTTCTGGTATTGGTTGAATTGTTTGGGAAATAGAAATGTTTTTAGCAAATTTAACATATATTTTTTCTTTAGATAGTAAAAAAAATACTGTAAAAAAATGAATTTTTATATTATCTTTTTAAAGATAAACTTGATACATGTGGGTGTCTTTTGTGCGAAATTTTACTTTTGAAAACTAGGCCACGTAAAAGTGCCCAAAATTATGAAAGATAGATTTTTGTAAAAAATTATTATTATAAACAAAATTATTATTATCCAAAATTGGTCAAGTACATGTATAAAAGTCTATGGGAAAATAATTACTGAAACTTTACAATCTGATTCATGTTTTGCAATATTTGTGCCATTTACCTTTAAAGTTTGTGAAAGTCAAGATGTTTTTTTCATTTAGAAGACTCAACTTTCCAAAAACAAAAGATAATCAGAGAATTTTTATATCTATTATTTTGCGTAGTCAGATAACATTATTTGGTTTTCAAGCATTTTAAGACTATCTAGAGTAGCCCAACTTCAGAGTTTTTATTTACTTACGGGTTCATTAACATAATCAAATAGATGATAGATTTTAGACTTTTTTAGCTCACCTGGACCTATTGCCATCACTTTGCGTCCGTCTTTTGTCGTCCGTCGTCGTTAACTTTTCTTTGAAAATTTTCTCCTCCAAAAGGACTGAAGGGATTGCTTTTGAACTTTGCACACTTCATCTATGGGATGTCCTCTACCAAGATTGCACAAATGGTGACCGCCATCCAAACAACATGGCCACCATTACTAAAAATAGACCAGGGGGGTCAGACTACTGTTTTTGGCTTGTAAATAAAAAATTATAAGAGATAGATGAAATCTGATGCCATGCTGCTGCTTCAGCATCAAAAGCTCTACAACATTCTCCATTGAGTTGAAGTTGTCAGATGACCCCTTTTAGGAGTTATGGCCCCTTAAAGGTGAAAAATAGCATTTTTTCATGTTTTTGGCTTATAGAATGAAAACTATGACAGATAGAGAAAAGTTGTTGCTTGCTTAAATGTTCATTTAGCCCTAAAAAAGTCTCCATAGGGTCGAAGTTGTCAGATGTCCCCTTGTAGGGGTTTCGGCCCCTAAAATAATGTTCTTTCATGTTTTTGGCCTATGGAATGAAACAATAGCAGATAGAGAGAAGCTGTTGCTTGCTTAAATGTTCAGTTCATTTAGCTCTACCAAAGTCTCCACAATATCAAAGTTGTCAGACAACCCCTTATAGGGGGAACGGCCCCTAAAATGACGTTTTTTCCATGTTTTTGGCCTATAGAATGAAAACTATAGCATACATGTATATCTAGAAAGTTCATTTAGCTCTTCAAAAGTCTCCATAGGGTCGAAGTTGTCAGATGACCCCTTTTAGGGGTACGGCCCTTATAATAACGGTTATTCATGTTTTTGGCCTTTAAAATGAAAACTATAGCAGATAGAGAAAAGCTGTTGCTTGCTTAAATGTTCAGTTCATTTAGCGCTACAAAAATTTTCATAGGGTTGAAGTTGTCAGATGACCTCTTATAGGGGTTATGGCCCCTAAAAAAACATTTTTTCATGATTTGGGCCTATGGCTACAGAATGAAACTATAGTAGATAGAGAAAAGCTGTTACTTGCTTAAGTGTTGAGCTCATTTAGCTCTAGAAAAGTTTTTATAGGGTCGACATCAAGACCAGGTGAGCGATTCAGGCTCCTGGGAGCCTCTTGTTTAAATACATACTTGTATTAAATTATTTCTAAAGAATGTACTTTTTGAATTATAATTTTAATTATTTCTAAATAGTATTATTAGAAATTTGCAAACTATTAAAGACATAATTACTAGTTTACATAATGGTATACATGTAAATATCATTGACAGGTGTTTTAAAAGTTCACTTATTTAAATTGTATGCTAAAAATCTCTGTTTGGAGTTTGGTCAACTTTGTGATTAGCAAGAAAGGATCTAATGACTTTTGAAAATTTCGAAATATCATGCATTTTATTATTTTAATATTCAGTTTACAAATTTTTAAATCCAGTTGCAACTGTGATCTCATTAGCCAATTGCTTGTGTATATCAATTTGTATGTTTGTCATGTTTTATATGTATTTGATGGACTGGAACTATTTAAATATTGAATCCTGTTACTTTTTATATGCATATTGGTGGCAATTATTAGTTATGGAAAATAAGTCATTTACACATAACGGGTATGCATAGGAGATGGATGCTTACATGAGATTATGAAGAGATAAAAAAATAAACACTTTGGGAGACCGGGTGTCAAATAAGTGTGTTTTAAAAACAAACATTTGTACTCTTAGAACTTTTATTCATTTGTCTTATAACCTAAAGTCCATAATTCATAAACTTTATGGTTATGAGATAAGGGAGACTATCAAAATATAATGAATTGCTTGATCAAACCCACACAATGTAATGAAAAGTCCGATATATATATTGTGATTGTCGATTTTAGGAATGTGAAATATAGCAAAATTTTAAAGAAAATGTAATAGAGAAATCATGCAATCTAACGACCCCAAACTGTACAATTTTCAGTAAGGGGAATAAAGAACAAAGACAATATAACAAAAGATCTATGTTGATTGTATAATAATCTATGTAACCTATTTTCTGGAAATTTCATCAGGGTTAATTAAAGGTTCATGCCAGTTGAATAAATCCAGTAATTCACTAGAATTAAATCTAGAAATTAATTTAATTTGGAAATCTATATCTATATTATACACTTATTTATTATCCTTGATGGTGAGACAAGCTCTTCGCTCTCCAGCGTAACAGTTTAGAATTCAATTTAATTGTACATGTATAAGAGTTATAGGGGGAGAAATCAGTGACAGATTCTGAGGGGGGCAGAAGGCCTGATACACTGAGAAATTTTAAAATTATACATAAAATCTAGCTGATAATTTCTTTAGAATTGTAGCATTTTTGACAATTCTCTCCCCTTACATCAAATTCTTCAACTGCCCCTCAAATAATTGTATTAAAACAGTGTCATGTTGTTGCATAATAGTTTTTTATATTACCAGTAATGAATGTCTGATTGATTATGTGTGATTTTTTTTTACAGTAAAAATGTTTTATGTGCAATTTCTGTGATTTTAGTGTTATTTTATTTTTGTAATCTTAATTTATTTTTCTAATATTGTAATTAATAAACAGTGTAGAATTTGGTTTATCTTTTTACCCCACTCCCCTGCATTTTGAAAAAAAAACCTGATATATGCATATACATGTATCTTTTTGGCATTGTCTTAAACTCTACCCAATGCTGTGGTAGGTTTTTGATTTCTTACTTCATGAACTTGCTTGGTGTAATTTCCATGAATTGGTTATTTTCTGTCATTCATCTTTTCATGAATCTTTTAAAAGTACCTGAAATACAAAATATTTAAGTAATTGTTAATAGTAAATTATGCTTTTATGATGACATGATCTATGTGCATATTAAAATCAGCATTTGAATTCCAGCAATTGAGAAAGTAAGAAATATGGAAAGAAAATTGCATGCATAACTGATCTGTTGATTTAAAATATAAACTAAAAATTTCCGAACACATTTTATACAAATTATCACCCTTTATCTATAAAGGGATACAGAACACCTATGGTAGATAACTCTTAAAAATCATTTGAACGTTGTAGTTTCATGATTTCATTTTATCAAAGAAATCAAGCTTCTCAGAGATCAAAAAAGGAAATGTTGAAACCCCATAATGTTTAACAAAATTTCATGATATACCTATGGTTCAATTTTCTTGATTTAGCAGTTTAATTTAATTTTTCAAAGTCCATATTTAGGCAAATTTTGAACAATATTAAACGACACAATTCTATATTAACCTGGGTTTTGGGTACCCCCTTAAATGAATATAACAGTTAGATTTTATTTTTTTTCCTCGTAATTTATCATAGTAAAAATCTTCAAACAGTAAAAAGATATTTTTGCCTTTGCTGGAAATAGACACATGCACAGAAAAGGTGCTCAATATCAGACCACTGTACCACCTAAAATCTGCAGCTGATGCACATGTCTATTAAAACTCATCTGATATGCTTAAGCCAATTATACTAGAATATGAAATGCACAACATTAAACCAAAATGTATCAAACAGGTATCATTGTATAGATTTTTCTAATTCGCGGAAAAATCTAATGGACCTTACCTTCAGAATCAAAAGCTCTACAACAGAAGCTTTCAGATGACTCCTTATTTGAATTGGGGCTCTTAAAAAGTACAACGGTTAAGTATAAGAGGAATCGTAGTTGTTAAAAATTTTACTTTAATTTAGCCATGCAAAAAATGAAATTTTATGCGCAAAATTATATAAATTTCATAAAGTTTAAGGAAGTGTTTATCACTCGGAGTGAGTCAATCGATGAACTTTTATGTTAAGGTTTTATGAGCACCTCCATATCTCAAGAACTATAAGTCTTAAGTTGATAAAACTTGGTATACATATGCCCCAGTAGTAGCTTAGCACAGTTGCATCCCCATCTTTTGACCTTGACCTTGATTTCTGGTCGAGTGACTGACAATTTTCAATACATATATTAGCAATGTTAAAGTTTTATTAGTACCTCCACATCTCAAGAACTACAATGTATATACATGTATGCCTTAGTGGTAGCTTAGCACAGTTGCATCCCCATCTTTTGACCTTGACCTTCTTTTTAGCTCACCTGACCCGAAGGGTCATGTGAGCTATTGTCATCGTTAAGCGTCCGTCGTCCGTCGTCCGTCCGTCCGTTAACTTTTCTTCAAAGATCTTCTACTCTAAAACCACTGAAGGGATTGCATTGAAACTTGGTATACTTGATCTTTAGGATGTCCTCTACCAAGTTTGTGAATTATATACACATCGACCAACCAACATGGCCGCTGTTGCTAAAAATAGAACAGGGGGGTCAGACCATTGTTTTTGGCTTATAACTCGAAAAGTATAAGAGATAGAGAAAATCCGAAGCAACCTTTCATGTTCAGCATCAAAAGCTCTACAAATCTCTCCATTGAGTCGAAGTTGTGAAACGACTCCTTGTAGGAGTTATTGCCCTTTAATCATCAAAATTGACCATTTTTGCAGTTTTTGGACTATATCTTGAAAACCGTTAGAGCTAGAGGAAAAGTTAGCATTGCAGAATTGTTAAGCTCATTGAGATCTACAAAAATGATTTCAGGGTCAAGATTGTCAGATCAACCGTTTAAGAGTTATTCCCCTTTAACGGTTTTTTTCCATTAATTTACACTGATTTTCAAAAATCTTCTTCTCTGAAACAACTGAAGGGATTGCATTGATACTTGGTATGCTCGATCTTTAGGATGTCCTCTACCAAGTTTGTGAATTATATACACATCGACCAACCAACATGGCCGCCGTTGCTAAAAATAGAACAGGGGGGTCAGACCATTGTTTTTGGCTTATAACTCGAAAAGTATAAGAGATAGAGAAAATCCGAAGCAACCTTCCTTGTTCAGCATCAAAAGCTCTACAAATCTCTCCATTGAGTCGAAGTTGTGAAACGACTCCTTACAGGAGTTATTGCCCTTTAATCATCAAAATTGACCATTTTTGCAGTTTTTGGACTATATCTTGAAAACCGTTAGAGCTAGAGGAAAAGTTAGCATTGCAGAATTGTTAAGCTCATTGAGATCTACAAAAATGATTTTCAGGGTCAAGATTGTCAGATCAACCGTTTAAGAGTTATTCCCCTTTAACGTTTTTTTTTCCATTAATTTACACTGATTTTCAAAAATCTTCTTCTCTGAAACAACTGAAGGGATTGTATTGATACTTGGTATGCTTAATCTTTAGGATGTCCTCTACCAAGTTTGTGAATTATATACACGTCGACCAACCAACATGGCCGCTGTTGCTAAAAATAGAACAGGGGGGTCAGACCATTGTTTTTTGCCTTATAACTCAAAAAGTATAAGAAATAGAGAAAATCCGAAGCAACCTTTCATGTTCTGCATCAAAAGCTCTACAAATCTCTCCATTAAGTCAAAATTGTGAAACGACTCCTTATAGGAGTTATTGCCCTTTAATCGTCAAAATTGAACATTTTTGCAGTTTTTGGACAATATCTTGAAAACTGTAAGACCTATAGAAAAAGTTAGCATTTCAGATGTGTTTAGCTCATTCAGATCTACAAAAATGATTTCAGGGTCAAAATTGTCAGATCAGCCATTTAAGAGTTATTCCCCTTTAACTGTTTTTTTTTCCATTAATTTTAACTGATTTTCAAAAATCTCCTTCTCTGAAACCACTGCAGGGATTGTTTTGCAACTTTGTATACTTGAAAGTTTGTGAAATTTATTCAAACTTTAGCATAAGAGATCAGGTGAGCGATTCAGGCTCCTGGGAGCCTCTAGTTTCAGTTGAGTGACTGACAATTTTCAATACATATAATAACAATTTTAAAGTTTTGTGAGCACCTCCACATTTCAAGAACTATAAGTCCTAGGTTGATGAAAACTGGTATGCATATTACCCAGTAGAAGCTTAGCACAGTTGCATCCTCATCTTTTGACTTTGACCTTGATTTTTCAGTTGAATGACTTTGATAGTTTTTGAGGAATAACCAGTTATTTCCATGGTGCCGGTAGGCGAGACATACTTAAGTGGTGGCTCTTGTTTTGTCTGCCTATTTCAATTTAAAGACTTGTGATCACTTACGGCAATGCCATCTAACTCATTTAAAATCAACCTCGGCTTGAAATCAAGGACAATTTGGTCAGTATAAGGTGACAAAATGACACTAATTAAAACACAAAGAAAATCTTTGGACTATTGGTAGTTCTTGATATCATTTGTATGCTCAGGCTTCAAAAGTATTAGCTCAATGGTCAACCCGACAAGAAGCAGAGGTACCAATGGGTATCCGAATGTCATATTCCGAAAGGGCAGAGACAAACCCAATAAACACAAAAAGGACAGTCAGGACGAAAACAAACAACATAAAAAACACTGAAACACAAAAAACTACTGATCAGAATATCAATAAACAACGCGAACTCTAGTCGTAATGAGAGTGAACTCAGTTGCTCCGGAAGAGTAAGCGGTTCCTGCCTGCTATAGCACACCCCTCGCTCTGCCAATTTCCAATTCAGTGTGTCAAATCCGGTAGAGGAAGACAAAAAAAAACCTATGAAAGACTAATAGGTTCTCACGCGAGTCTTTATTGAAGATCAGGGATTTCTTCCACGAGTGTAAGAAATTCCGTCTTTTCGCGAGTGGAGCGCAGCGGAACGAGTGAAAAGACGAAGAATTTCGTACACAAGTGGAAGAAATTCCCGATCTTCAATAAATAACGAGTGTAAGAACATATTTCTTCCGTTTTTAACAGTGAAAAAAATAATTTCATGAATGAATATAACGAGGTCAAAATCCAATTTGCATATATTAAATTAATGCGCAAAAATTATAAA
This sequence comes from Arcuatula senhousia, assembly GCA_963971305.1. Taxonomy (NCBI): domain Eukaryota; kingdom Metazoa; phylum Mollusca; class Bivalvia; order Mytilida; family Mytilidae; genus Arcuatula; species Arcuatula senhousia. The sequence goes on from OZ020304.1 coordinate 29,629,001, forward strand.
TTGAGTTAATGCGCGACCAATAAAACCGATAATCAAACAGACGGCATATAATTAATTTATTCATTGACCTTTCAACTTTTACGAACTACTTTTTTTTAAAGGTTTTTGATTGGTTGATTTCTCTATGACAGAAACGGTCACATGATCCTGTCTGTCATGGGCTGTCTGTCATAGAAAATAAACAAAAACGGAAGAACAACATATCTGTACTCATCTGAGAGATAGAAATCCCATATTTGTCTATGAGTACATGATTTCTATCATAAAATTTCATGAGGGACGACAGCAATCGAGGAGCAACATAACCATGCATGTGTAATTTTTGTGTCAAACGTGACGCTCTGCCAAGAAAATCGCTGTAATTCCTGGAGTCACGAATCAATTAAGTGTGATACGTAAACATATATTTACATAGGCATCTAGTTGTAAAATGAGGTCAAGGTCAAATGACATGGTGACAACTAAGACACATATGCTGTAACCTAATTTATCAATATACGATATACAAGTTGCAAATAGGTATTATAGATTTCATGTACTAAAAAATATATGCCCCTCCACAAAAGTTTTAAAAAAAATTGTTGAACCGTGAAAATACAGTCGGGGTTATATGAAATGGTTACAGTTGCACCATGCAATGTAACCCATTGCGCCTGCATACTAAACTGTCAGATGCCTAGGTATTATACTTAGCAAGTAATCATTTTTTTTTTCGAAATTTTAACAAATAAGTTATTCTCCAAATAGGAATCATGAAAATGGACCAAATGTGGACAAGATCACTTGATGGTGACAGTTGTGTAGACCATAATCCAAAGTGGCAGCTAGTATACCTAGGCAGGGGCGGAACAAGGATTTTAGATTAGGCATGGTGTAATCAAAATGATGTTGTTTTTAATTTTTTTTTTACGTGGATTTTGTACAAAAAAAACCCACTAATTTTGTCAATTTTAGAGTTGGCGTATGCCCGGTACGCCTTTCCTTGTATCAGCGTCTGTAGGTATTATGCTTTTCGGGCAATTATTCCACAAAACTCTTTACGTCCAATAAAATATACTTGACGGTCTTTAATCTATGAACATGAAGTCATGGTCACAAGGCATAGTGACAGTTGTGTAGATCAAACCCAAGAGTTTCTGCTGGTCAAATATCAGGTGCCTAAGTAAGGTATCAAGAAATTCTTTATCAACATTTCTTACCAAAATGACGGCATCAGGTTTATAGAACCTTATAACCGTGAAAACATGTGTCAAGGTAATAAGTCTGGGTGACAGTTACTTTGACAAAGTCCCGAAATGTAGATGTATACCAAGTATCAGAGTCTAGTTTATGCCGCCGGCGACTGAAGGTAATACCTAAGTGTATTCGATCGTCGCAGGATGATAGCTCGATCAACTGTAAGTTTCATCATAAAGGTTTAACAAAGAGATATTTGGTTGAATTTATCCCATTCTATTCCACCAGATTTCAAAACCTCATTTTTAGCTCAAAAGGCCAGGTGAGCTTATGCCATCACTATGCATCCGTCGTCTGTCGTCCGTTAACAATTTCAAAAATCTTCTTCTCTGAAACCACTGAACCAAAAAAACATGGCCTATGTTACTAACAAGAGTTGACACTAAAGTATGTCTCGCCTGCCGGCACCATCACAGAACTCATTGAAGATCTAGCTGGGTCATCAGAAAATTTAAGTTCAAGGTCATGTGATAGATGACAGAATTCCATTTAACCATCACAAAAAATGTCTGAAGTGTGTTCTAGATACCATAGTTATTGAGAAACAATGAAAAAGACCAACATTCACTGAGTCATTCAACCATGAAAATGGGGTGAAGGTCACATTACATAATGATGTCAGTTGTGTATACCATAATCCTCAAATATCAGATGCCTTGCTATATTATTATACTTTTCACTCATTTTCCACCCAAAAATCATCTACATTCACAAAGTCATTGAACCATGAAAATGGGGTCAAGGTCGCTCAACATGGTGTCAGTTGTGTAGACCGAAACCTCAAATGTCTGTATACCAAATATCAAAGACCTCGCTATTATACTTTTAACTTAATTTATTTTCCACAAAAGTTTTAATTGTCCCAAAAATCATCTAAGTCCACAGAGTCACTGAACCATGAAAATTGAGTCAAGGTCACAGGAAATGGTGTCAGTAGCATAGACCATAGCTATATTAGATATCAGATGCCTAGGTATTATACTTTTAACTTCAATCATTTTCCACAAAAGTCTAAGAAAGAGGTTTTTTGCCCCAAAAATCATCTAAGTCCACAGAGTCACTGAACCATGAAATGGGATCAGGGTCAAATGGCATGGTGCCAGTTGCATAGACAATAACCCGATGTGTCTGTGTACTAGATATCAGATGCCTAGCTATTATCCTTTTGACTTAATTCATATTCCACAAAAGTCTTACAAAGGGGGTTTTTGGCCCGAAAAAAACATCTAAGTTCACAGAGTCGCTGAACCATGAAATTGGGGTCATGGTCAAACGGCACGTTGCCAGTTGCGTAGACCATAACCCCAACTGTCTGTATACTTAATATCAGATGCCTAGCTATTATTCTTTTCTTGTAATTCATTTTCCACAAAAGTCTTACAAAGGGGTTTTTTGGTCCAAAAAACATCTAAGTTCACAGAGTCGCTAAAGCATGAAATTGGGGTCAGGGTCAAACGGCATGGTGCCTGTTGCGTAGACCATAACCCCAACTGTCTGTATACCAAATATCAGATACCTAGCTATTATACTTTTCTTGTAATTCATTTTCCACAAAAGTCTTACAAAAAAGTTTACGCCGTCGCCGTCGCCGTCGCCTATGTCTCGCCTTCATCGACTAAAGTCGCAGGCGAGACAAAAATAGAAAATAGAGTAAAATCACTTAAAATGGCTTATAACTCAGCAACCATTTCAGATAGAAAAAAATCCGAAGGATGTTAGGCTCTTCAGAATCAAAAGCTCTACAAAAGTCTCCATTGGGTCTTAGTTGTCAGATGACCCTTGATTAGGGCTACGGCCCTTTAAAGGTAAAAAATAACGTTTTTTCGTGTTTTTGTCCTATAGAATGAAAACTATTGCAGAAAGAGAAAAGCTGTTGCTTGCTTCAATGTTCAGCTCATTTAGCTTTTCAAAAGTCTTCATAGGGTCGAAGTTGTCAGATGACCCCTTATAGGGGTTACAGCCCCTTAAAGACAAAAAATAATGTTTTTGGCTTATAGAATGAAAACTATTGCAGATAGAGAAAAGATGTTGCTTGCTTAAATGTTCGACTCATTTAGCTCTACAAAAGTCTTCGTAGGGTCGAAGTTGTCAGATGACCCCTTATAAAGGTTACAGCCCTTTAAAAACAAAAAATAGTGTTTTTGGCTTATAGAATGAAAACTATTGCAGATAGAGAAAAGATGTTGCTTGCTTAAATGTTCAGGTCATTTAGCTCTACAAAAGTCTTCGTAAGGTCAAAGTTGTCAGGTGACCCCTTATAAGGGTTTCAGCCCCTTAAAGGTGAATAATAGCGTTTTTCATGTTTTTGGCCTATAGAATGAAAACTATTGCAGATAGAGAAAAGCTGTTGCTTACTTAAATGCTCAGCTCATTTAGCTCTACAATAGTCTCCATAGGGTCGAAGTTGTCAGATAACCCCTTATAGGGGTAACAGTCCTTTAAAAGTTGAATAATAGTGTTTTTGCTTATTTAGAATGAAAACTATTGCAGATAGAGAAAAAAACTTGTTCTTGCTAGCTATACAAAAATCTTCATAGGGTTGACATCAATACCTCTTGTTTTCTATGGTATTGACTATCATACGTAAGCGTGCCTTACTTTCAATTGAAGTTTATTCGATGAAAAACTTAAATAAAAAGCATGATATACGACCGCAACATGTTGAATACTGTACGTTTGAGGCCTAAGTGGAATATGGATTGTCAAAAGTTTTGGACACATGCAGCCCATGGTGGACTCACAAAGGCTTTTAACACATGCATTCTGTGGTGGACTTTCAAAACATATTTGATTTTTTTTATCTATACCAACCTTTAAGAAAACTCTTATAATTGGCGTTTTGGCTCCTTTGACCCCTAATTTCTCAAAACGGTAGAAGATATTGCAAATCTAATTAAAAAATGCAGGTAATGATTTTCATGAGGATTTCAATAAAAAAAAATTGAAAATAGGACCCCTCCCCCCCCCCCCCCCAAAAAAAAAAAAAAAAATTTAGGCGTAGCCCAACTATGTCACAGTAATGGTGCAAGATACACAAAATCCTTTGACACATTTAGTTAATAGAATTCATTGAGGAATACAGTGATTTTTTTATCCAAAATCAGATGAAAAATAAACTCTTTACAGCAGTTTTGTTGAAACATCACTTTTACCCCTTTCCGACCCCTTTTCCGATGGAAAAAGCAGCTTTTTTTTCTAGTGGTAAGAAGTATTATATTAAAACATCATAACAACTGGCCGGCCAACTACATATAAAGTTCTTGCATAAAACCATTCGTTCATACAAACTCTTATGATTTTCGTTTTTTGCCGCTTTTGACCCCTTATTTCTCAAAAAAAGGTAGGAGATATTGCAAATTTGAATGAAAAACACAGGCATGGATTTTCATAAGGATAACAATGAAAAAAAGATTTTGAAAATCGGACCACAAATAAATACGTTGCTTTTGGGGGGGCGTTGCCCAACTTTGAACCCGCGTAGCAATATTACGGTGCAAGGGAAAAAAAAAGTTTTCACATTTAGTTTACATCATTTATTGAGAAATACAATTAAAACAGAAAGATAAAAATCATTCTACAGACGTTTTGTCATTACACCCATTTTAGCCCCTTTTGGACCTTTTTACTGAAACGGTAGGGGGCAGGAATTGCAAATGCAATACCAAACTTCCTTTAGTGGATTAATGCAAAAATCATATCAAAATTTATAACAATTGGCACTGTGACAATTGGTTCACTATAACTAAAGTTATCACATAAGAAACCAAAGTGTCTTCAGACGACAACGAAAACGACGACGACAACGACGACATCGCCATAACATAATACGATCGAAAAAAAATATTACGATTAGTAAATTCGGGGAAACTTTAAAAATAGTTTATACTCTTAAGCTATAAATCTGAGTTTCATTGAAATAAAATGCTGCTTTTAAGATAACAATTGCAAGCATAATTTGTCTCAATGACATTTTCCATAAAGATTCCCACAAAAGCATTGTAAATCTGTCAATTCTGCCGCTGACTTGTGATGCCCCCATCAAAGATAATCATCCAACCGTTGATTGACAGAATCTCCAGCGAGCAATACACGAGGGCATATTGTAAAACATGGGCTGGGCTGGTCTGGTCTGGGTTGGTCTGGGCTATGTAAAACATGGGCTGGGCTGGGCAAATTAAAACATGGGCTGGGCTGGGCTATGTAAAACATGGGCTGCTTTAAAATAATCAATTAACATATTTTATAGTTCATTTTAATGTTAGTTTTGTTGATCTGAATTAATTGCTTTATTGCTTTGAATTTTGATGCACATTCTATTTTCAATTTGTGACTAAGGGCAACAATATTGTCAAAAACATTTTATTACTGGAATGAATATAAGGAATTTAACCATGTAAAAGTAATTAAATAAATCAACAGTTCTACCAACACTTGTTAAAAATTTTTCCTTTTATTTTACCCTATAGTTCATTTGTTGTCATCAGCATATAAATTTTAGCAGAAACTGACCATAAATTTGTTGCAAATGCCCTTAAAGGTCATGGTGTTGATAATCAAAACAGTCAAAATTCACATATCACTCAACACTTCATGAATTTGGGATTACTTTCCCTGCATATTTGGGTTTGGAACTTAGAAAAAGTTTCATTTTAGCTTATGTGTTCTATAGTGCAAGGTGATCAGAATTATTTTAAAAATCTAAAAATGTCATAAGGATAAAAAGGATAAAAGGATAAAAGGATAAAAACACGTGGATAAAAAAAACAATATAAGTTGTTATGGATATAAATCTTCTGACCAATCATAACTCAGGTAATTTTCTTTGCCCATCTATTTTTTATTATCATAATTAGCGTCTTGATGCATGCTGTTTCAAAATGAAGGATGGACATTATCTATATTGACCCTCATGGTTTAGAAAGAAGCAAAGGTATCGGAATATCATAAGTGCAAAACTTCAAAGACAAAACCGTAAAGCGATACTATGACAATAAAACCTTTCAAAACAATGTTTTATGTAAACTTTCTACATGCTTGTCTCAGTATTATATTCATTAGGAGCTACTAAATACAAAAATAGAAATCCCATTTTAATAGGCATTATGCTGGAATACCAAATAGTGAATCCTTGATATAGATATACTCTTCATTATTTTAAAGCAGCCCATGTTTTACACAGCCCAGCCCAGCCCATGTTTTATATTGCCCAGCCCAGCCCATGTATTACATAGCCCAGACCAGCCCAGACCAGACCAGCCCAGCCCATGTTTTACAATATGCCATACACGAGGATGGCCACCTGCAATTTGATCCTGACCTACTTCTGAAGATAAAGAGAACGATGTACAAAAAACCAATGTTTTACTTTGCATCAAAGTCCAACTACAGTTATGTAACTTACCATAAAAGGATGGATGGGATTGATTTTAGGTGTTCCATTAGACATTAGGGGCCAAGAATATTGCGTTTTATACGACTGAAAAAAAAAATTGTGGACGTATAATGGTATGATGCTGTTGTCGTCGTCGTTGTCTGTGTATACACGATAACTTTAGTTCTAATTATCCGAATGCAATGATATTCCTTACCATTAAAGGATGGATGGGATTGAATTTGGAGGTCCCACCTTTTTTGGTTTCGAAATTAGGGGCCAAAAATGCCACTTTAATGTTTGTTGCCACGATAACTTTAGTTCTAGTTATCCGATTGCTTTGTTCTTTGGCAATAGTGTTCCTTATTATAAAAGGTGAATGGGATTTTAGATTTAGATTTAGAATTATTTTATTTGCTCTAAACTGCAAACAAGGATCAGACACAAGTTGGTAACAATATAACAAGTTACATTTAGCTTAAATATAATAATCAATACATATACATCTAACTTATGAAGTCTTCTCCTTTAAAAAAATATCAAGATAAATACCTGAAGAGCATGCATTAAATAATTTGTAAGTTGGAATTATTTTAAAAAATGGTGGTGGCTGTGTGTGGTGTTTGTGGTAAGATGACCCTCTCATATCTTACAGTTTACACGAGGAATCTTTTTGACAACTGGATGTATTTAAAAACAAGTTTAAATATTTGGCAGTTTTCTTCATATGAAAGATCGGCACTACCTTGCTATAAGAGGCTTAAAGTCGGTTCCACTTGAAGTATGTTTGAAATATTTGATAGGAGGTCATTTCTTATTTGTCCATATTTTGTACATTGGAAGAAAAAATGATTAGCGTCCTCAACAAGAGCTCCACAGGAACAACAAGGTTCGTCTATAATGTTGACTCTGTGAAGGTCTCTATTTAGGAAAGATGCCCTACAACGAATTTGAGTTAAAATAATATTCAGTTTTCTTGGACCGTATTCATAATGTTTTGGAGGATTAGTGTATATGTTGTTACCTCTTATAGCTTTTTTGAAACTTGCAATATTTTCTGAATTTCTAGTAGATAGTGGAAGCTTGTTCCATTCCCTGATTGTTGAAGGGAAAAAAGAATCGTTTGTTAGAGTTAGTCTACAGAATGGTACAATTAAATCTGACCCATTTCGCAGTGGGTAATTTGTTAAGCTTTCTATAGGGGGTGGTACTAAATCCTTTAAATATGAAGGGGCATCATTATTATTGATATTATAAAATAATTGTAATTTTCTAAGATGGCGGCGCTTTTCTAAGAGATCCCATCCCGTTTCTGAATACAATTCTTCGGTTTTTGTGAAAATTGGGAGCCCCGTTACTATCCTTGCAGCTTCAAGTTGTAGTTTTTCAAGCTTGTTAGAATTCGTTGTATTGCAATTATCCCAAACTTCACAAGCATATTCAAGTAATGGTCGGATGTATACGAGATACATTTTAGCAAGGTTTTGTTTGTTCATAATATATTTCAGTTTCCTGAGGACACCTAACTGTCTGTTTACACTCTTTACTAAATTATTAATGTGTTCGTTCCATTTTGCATCTTGAGAAAAGGTTATGCCTAAATGTTTGTGGCAGGGAGTAGTAGGAATATGGGTATTATCAAAAACAAATCTGAAATCGTCTGGGATTAACAAGTTAGAGAAAATCATAATTTCAGTCTTGTCAGGATTAAAATACATCAACCAATTTTCTGACCATAATTTCAATTGATGAAGATCATGATTTACAAGTGTTTCTATCTCTTGTTTATCTGAACTAGAATACCCTAATGATGTATCATCAGCAAATAGTCGTGTTAATGATAGGAGATTATCACCAATATCATTGATATAAATAAGAAACATCAAAGGTCCTAGTACCGATCCTTGAGGTACGCCTGCATTTATGTTTTTTGTTTGGGAAGAAAATTGTTTTTGTACAACTCTTTGGTTTCTCTCTGACAGATAGCTTTTAAACCATTGTAACACATTTCCCCGTATTCCATAAGCTTTCATTTTATGCATTAGGCCTTGGTGCCATACTTTGTCGAATGCTTTCGAGAAGTCGCAGAAGACAAAACAACCAAATTCTTTGTTTTCAAGAGAATTTAGTATAGAGTTGTACAATTCTAGGAGTTGGTGTACTGTAGAGTGTTTGGGAAGGAATCCTGATTGGAACTGATAGATAAGTTCGTTTGTTTTAAGGTGGTTATATACATGCTTGTAAACTACTCTTTCCATTACTTTGCCAACACAGCTTATAAGAGAAATTGGGCGATAGTTCGACGGCAAGCTAGAATCACCCTTTTTGAATATGGCTGTGACATTAGCAGTTTTCCATAATGATGGATATTTGCAAGTTTGTAGAGATTTATTAAAAATAATAGAAAGAGGTTTAGCAAGCTTCTTAGGACAAATTTTAAGCATTCGGTGACTTATTTTATCTGGACCAGATGCCTTCTTTGGGTCTAGTATTTCAATAATATCTATTATCTCTCTTTCTGTTATCTGTATATTGCTAAAGATGGCATTTGTTTTACTCTCAAAGTTGGGTAAATTGGTGTTATCATTTTCAATTGTTGATATTTTACAAAAATACGAGTTGAGTAATTCGCATTTTTCATTATCATCGTACACAACATCTCCTAGGTTTTCTAGATCTATTACATTATCTAAGGGGGGAATGTTATTTAAGGTTTTATTTGTTTTGAGAAGCAGTTTCATTATTTTCCAAAAGTCTTTCGGATTTGTTGCATTGTCCAAGAAGAAATTATCGAGACTTTTTTCAAAGTTTTCTTTAGCTTTTTTCAACATATTATTTACTTTATTACGCTGTTTCTTATAATTAGACGAGTTAATCATAGTATTATTTTTTAAAGCTTTCTGTCTAAGTCGATCTCGGTGTCGAATTTGCTTTCGAAGTTCGCTTGTAAACCACGGTTTATCTTTTTCGCGCACTCGAATATCTTTAGTTGGTATACAAGTTCTTGCAATTTCTAAGAACTTGTCTGTAAATTTATTGCACATCTCATCTACATCGTCAGATGTACCAATCAGTTCATTCCAATTGGTTTCATCTAAAGTTCTAATAAATTTTTCTTGATCTAATTTGTCATATTGCCAAATTTCTCTGATATACGTGCTTTTGATTACTCGTGGGCACTCAATATTCGAAAATGCAGCTTTATGGTCACTGATATTTGTTGGCGTATCAATTACGTCAGAGTAGATAGACCTCAAGTTATCACTTAAGATGATTGGATCAAGAAGGGAGTTTGCATTCCCATTTACGCGTGTTGGTTTTTCTATGACATTATGTAAATTATACACAGTCATTAAATCATCAAGTTTGTTATTGGTGCGACGTAAAAGATCCGAATTCAAATCTCCGACAATCACGATTTTTTCATTCATAGCTTGGGCTAATTCAATTGAATAACCTAATCGAGTCCAGTAATCGACAGTTGTCAACGGTGGTCTATAAGTAACACACAATAAAAGCGTTTGACCTTTACCTTGTACTTTAGCCCATATAGTTTCGTCATGAATGTTTTCTAATTGGGGTAGCCGTGTGAGACACAATTCGTCTTTGGAATATATTAAAAGACCACCTCCGTGATTTGTGCGATCTTTGCGCAAAATGTTGTTTGAAAAAGTTTCTACATTTATATCTTCATCTCTAACTTGTTCATCAAGATGTGTTTCAGTAAGCGCTAGGATGTCAAAATCGCTGAGAAAGTTTTCTATAAAGTTTATTTTGTTTCTGACACTTCGAATATTCAAATTACAAATTGATAATGTGTGTGTGTCAGATGACGAATTTGTGCTTTCTGGACCAGGATTTAATTCAACGTTTCCAATTTGGAGAAGCGAAAAAATGACGAACAGAGTGAAAAACACATTTACGTTGGGATTAAGGCCTTGTATAAAGACAAGAGCGGCAAAAAGGAACGAACATGTCAGGTTAGTGGTAAACAGACCAGTAAATGACTCATTTTCAAATTTAAAAACATACCCAATTGCTATCCTCCTCACTTTAAAGTAAAATGCTCCTATAGCTGCCCTGTACAGCTCTACATCAGAGCCCATCATATGGGTAGACTGATAAAGAAGAACACAGAGCAGCAGAAGGAGAAATTTACATTTGTACATATACAATTGGGGTCACCACACCACACAAAATATAAGAGGAATATGTAAAAAAGTAAAAATAAAACCAAGATAAATTTAAGGTTGATTTGACAGAGTGTATTCATGTCTTGTCATGGAAAGTGGCTCTTGTATGAGAATGGGACTGTTCAATTTTTATTAAAAGTACCTAGGGTAAATATTACGGTTTAAAGTAGATATAGATTGGTAAATTTTGAAAAAGAAATACGACATAGAAAACAAGCCAAATTCAATATTTGAAGATCAGAATGTTGTACATGTAATAGGCAATTTATATTCTATAAGGTTATGTAACAAAGAAATAAGTATATTAATTATTTAACATGAATATGCAGAGACTGTTTGCATGAATTCACTGAGCCAATTACAGTAGAATAAGTATAGTCATATGGTTTTAATATAACAAATGCAAAGCATGAAATAAAGGAAACGATCAAGTATCAGGTTGCTTACAACAAAAGCAACAGCTACAACAAGAATAAACAGTACAGAATATTTAAATAATAACCATGATACAAATTTGATTCAAAACTTGAGGTGAAAACGTGTTTTGTCAGTCAATATATATAAGTACTCCAAGTCTACTGTATCTTATTAGAAAAAGAGAAAAATTGTAACAAAATTTAATTGGGACTCAAGGTTCAAATAATTAATCAGTTTGATAGATACATGTATATATGAGTTTAATAATGGAACAGGTTAAACGGGTTTACATGTTTTTCCAAGAAGGAAAGGCTTTATAAATAGTTAAAGTTCGTAATGTCTTTTAGTTATTATTTAGGATTAAAGATCAGATGACTTCAGTGAGACGCCTGTACGAGGATGGCTATTTAAAGTCTTTTCTTATGCAAATTAGTAAACTTTCGTTTGTTAACTATTGTTATTTATAAACAGGTCGAGTCTTCTAGGTTTCATTTGACCTATCAATCAATCAAAATTTTATAAAATTGACCTTTCAAATGGGAGAAAATAGAAAAACTTTTTCGACGTTTTTATAGAAAAGTTCTGAACATAAACATATTTTCTGTAACTTCCTCGCTCATATTTCGTCAATACCAAATAGTTTTGGTTTTCAACGTAGTTTTAGTTGGCATGGGTAAATTCTCCTTAAAAATAAACGATATGTTCCACATTTTGACTTCTTTTTCATTCGGTGCATTGGTCAATGGACAATAACAAAGGTAAACATAACACTAAAATCTCCCTACTGGACAATGCTCTCCGGGGGAAAATTGGTGTCATTTATATATTAACTTTTTATCTTATATTGATGCAAATAGACTAACGAAATTTTTCACCGCTCATTTTTAACATTTGTTCAGCAAGTCAGTTTTTGTTCAATTATTTCTTAAAAAGCACGTGTTTGTGGTCATAGTTATTTATATACTCTCAAAAAACATTGGTCAAAAGTTTGATGTAAACATTATCCTTAAAAAGTAAAGTCCTCGACCTGATAAACGTTTACTCACAACACAAAAAAGGGGGGTGATCCTAATTAAATGCTAGTTAACCGTTTAGAATCTTTTGAATTTCTGAAAACCTTACTTTATTTTAAATGTTATTTGCAAAATTCATACTAGTAGCTACATTTAATAATTTTAGGTCAAATCGAAGATTGTTTGGGGTTTGATTGTCATAAAAAAGACTATTATATTATAATAGAAACAAAACAGTAATAAATACAAAAAATGTAGTACATCATAGATATATATATGAGTATATGAATATATAATTGTTCGAAAGACAAGTTACTATTTAGAAAAACAATATGCATTTAACTATAAGGAGGCCTGTCGTCTACCATTTCCTGACTGTAGTCACTTGTTTCCTGTCTAGCTTGTGAGTTTAGATCTTCAGTTTGTTGTCTGACTTCAGGGTTGTGAATTGAATCTTCTCGTCGATTTTCATGATGATCTGGACGACTTAGAGCTTGGATGTCATCAAAGTTTCTGATCAAGATCCGTCTGCCTGTGTCAGTTTTCATGACATACACACGACCATCATATGTCCAATAGCTATGGATCTCCTTTCGAGCCTTGAGACGTGCTAAGTCTTTAACCAGTCCATTTCTGTATTGCGTTAAATTCTCTGTGATAAAGATTTTGTCTTCGTTACCTTTGAGCCCCTTTTTAGCATTATATACCCTTTCTCTAATTCTGTAGGATATAAATCTTACGATTACTTGGGATTTTCCCTCGTGCACTTTTCCGATTACATGAGATCTTCCGATGTCAGCCTCTGTAATTCCAAGATTGAGCTTACTATTGCACACATTTAGTATCAGGGCGTCAGTGTTGACTGGATGTTTTACTCTGCCCTGGCGATCTACAGGTACTCTGATGTTATGGAATCGCAGACTTGTCCTGCGAGAGTACTGCTCTTGATTCTCTAGCCTTGACTCAAGATCATCAATTTTGCTGAATAGATCATAGATCTCCTTATCTTTTTCAATTAGACGAGATTCATTCCTGCAGCTTGTCTTATTGACTGACATCAAGAATTGTGCTTGGTGTTTAATGGTCTCATTTTGCTTGTCTATGAGGACTTGTTGTTTATTGATAGTTTCTTCTAAAGGTTTTATCTTACTGTCAACATAAGCATTAACATGGGCTTCAACTGCCTTTTCAAGGGCAACACTCAATGATTTTCCAATTTTATCACAGAGAATAGGAACAAGCTTGTCAATAGCCTCTGAACTAGTTAACGCCTCGGCTACAGTATCAATGATGGCTTGGTTGTCTACTTTTGGCTTGCCTTTACCTTTACTGATTATAGAATTCAAAGTGCTGAGGTCACTCAGGGAGTTTCTGAGTCCCTGGGAGTGAATGGGATTGATTTTGGGGCCCCCCTTTTTTGTATCGAAATTATGGGCCCAAAAGGGACAAAAAATTCAAACATTTTATTTGTTTCCACCATAACTTTGGTCCTAGTTGACTTATTGCTGTGAAATTTGTGAAGAATGTTTCTTACAATAAAAGAACAACCAGATGCCCCCCCTCTTTCCCCGTTTTGTAACGAGGGGGCAAAAGGGGCAAAAATCGAAACTTTTTTACTTGTGATCCGATTGTGAAAATTTGTTTTGCATGTTTGTTCTTGTCAAATAGCGGATACAAAATTGAGAATTAATTTTTGCGATCCCTCCCCTTTTCCCCCTGATTATGTAATTAGGGACCAAAAGGGACCAAATTCGAAACTATTTTTGCGACCCCCCTTTTTCCCCCTATTATGCAATTAGGGGCTAAAATCGAAACTTAATTATTTTTAGTCTGATTTTGATCTCTTTCTGAAAAAAAAATAATTCCTTTTAAAATGTGAGTGGAAAGTCCACCAAAAGCTGCATGTGTCAAAAACCTTTGTCAGTCCACCATGGGCTGCATGTGCCCAGAGCAATTGACTATCCATATTGGGCCTAAAACGTACAAGGTTATACATGTTGCGGTCGTATCATGCTGCGCTCGGCGAAGCTTTTTATTTGTTTTGTTTTTCTGATTAACTGATTGCTATGAAATTTTACATTTATGTATGTTTTTTTTTAGATCTCCCGTTTTTGTTGAGAAATGAGGGGTCCAAAAGGGGCAAAAAATCAAATTATAATAACAGTCCGATTTTGATTTTTTTTTTGGCAAGTTGACTTTTATATATTGGATACAAAATGAGGATAAATTTCTTCTTGATCCACCTATTCGGATTAGCAAATGGGGGTAAAAGGGGAAAATTGAAACTTTATTTTGTCTCTTTTTATTTGTTTTTTTATTTGATTCTCATTAGATTTAAGGAACCTAAACTATTTAAACTTCTAAATATCTGATGGATTGCATGTGAAAAATATGCAAGTTTCAAAAACTATTGACAGTCCATCATTGGGCCGCGAACGTACAGACAGTACAGGGTTCAACATTTGCCATACGACGCAGGGCCAGACGTCGATTGGTCTAATATAAGTCGTGCAACAGACGCATTACAATTATATATCGAAATTTACATCTTTTAGTACATGTCGTCTATGAAACTTTTACTTACTTGTGCTTATAGTTTTTTTTAAACAGAGTTATCATTTATAACTTCATGGTTCATACACCTTATAGCGGACTAAAACCAAGACAAAGCCATGCTTCGAGTGGCATAAAAACCACTAATGGCCGCTCAAGAAGACTGTGAACATTTTATAAGTGTCTTTATACATGTATATATATATATATTAAACCTTTTGCAGTAGGCTAATCCTTCCTCGGATTTGTGAACTTTAAGGCGTTTTGTTGTAAAGTGCATGTTGTTTGAACCGCAAGGAGTTTTTTTTCGTGTCGTGGAAGTGCAGATAGAAGGCAAGGCATAACCCCCTTTAAATGACCAAAAAAAAATGGGTTTTTGCACAAATCCTCTTATAAATCCCGGGGCTGTTCGGGAGGTTTGGCACCCCTTTTTCTTTTCGACACAATGATAAATCCGTCAAGAATACCCCCTTTTCAATCCACATTGGACTGTAAATGGAAATATGGTCTCCTCCTTATCTTTGTGCTGAGCCGGTGTTCCTGTTTCTCTCTCCGTTTTTATAGCCTTGAAGAAGGTCACTCGGGTCCCTCTTTCGTTTTTTTGGGGACCGACCATTTAACTTCAAGGGGGGCTTGGTTTTTTCCTAAAAAAGTATTCTGAAAATTATTTTTGATGAAAAAAATATTTTGGCAGCAAAGGGTAAGAAAAAAAATATTCTGAAAAGGATTTCTGCAATATAAAATAATGATATTAATGAAATTCTGACCAGAACAAAAACACGAGCCCCCCTGCCCCCTTCAAGTTAAATGGTCTGTCCCTTATTTGATTTTAAATGATATGTTTTTGTGTAATTATAATTCGATTTTACCTTTAAACCTTGTGGCGCACCGGACTTTTAGTATTGTATTCCGCCACACCGCAACTCCTATTATTATATTATGTATATGTAAACCCCATTTTGAAAATTTCGCCCCCCCCCCCCCAATTCGCTACTACATTTATATTCAGTAAATGTTTAGTTGAGAGCTTTACATTATTACATTTTCTTTGTAAGGATTTCATTGTAAAGTTGTGTCAAGATATTTGATGAAAAACTTTGACAATGAAAACTTTGTCATTGATGAAAAAGATACCCCTTTGATCTTGTTGACACAATCATTTTTTTTTGTCAGTTCAATTTAAAAATAGTCAGCAGAATTGTTTGATAAACTGACTCTTTACTGTCAGATATGTCAAGTTGGTCTTCTGGTGTGCCTTTTT
Source organism: Arcuatula senhousia (assembly GCA_963971305.1). NCBI lineage: Eukaryota > Metazoa > Mollusca > Bivalvia > Mytilida > Mytilidae > Arcuatula > Arcuatula senhousia. The sequence goes on from OZ020304.1 coordinate 29,645,045, forward strand.
TACTGTGAATTTTGGCTAGATTGTCTCTGACGTGTTATTTCGTATAAATGCACATTGAAACCTGTTTTTTTTTCTGCAATCTGGGGCTTTTGATGCATGTGTACTTTTTTCTATTCTTTATAAATCTTGTCAGTGTCTGTTAGTAGAAGTCTTGGAATTACAAATATCTATGGATTCATTTGGCTAAAGCACCTCTACAACTAGTCTTAATGAAATTAAGTGCCACGACTTTATTTTCATTTGGCTAGAGTGTCTCTGATGAGTCCTGTTTGGTGGAAACAACATACAAGACATTTTGATGTCATTTTGTTTATTTTTTTTCTTTTTCTACTCTTAAATCTTATAATAAAGACAAATGCCTACATGCAGTTTGGCTGGAGCGTCTCAAATGAGTACATATATTAGTTTGAGTAAGGGCAATTACAAAGGTCGCTCCACTATTTCTTTATTTCTTTCATAATTTGGGAAAGAATTAGCCCTTAAATAGTATTTAATCTTGTTAGACCTTAAATCAAAAAGCTCAATAAAACTTATTAACAGTTTTATTAGTTAATCTAAAAGCACTAAAACAAATTACAAAATTCTAAAACAGTTACAAAATTATATGTACAGTAAAATTATACTAAAATATCTTTTTAAAAGCTTTATAAAAATGGTCCTTTTGATATAAAATTGGGCTAAAATTTCCTTCAACAAATAACATAGTTCATATAGCAGTATAGTATGTCATATAAAATGGATTTCATGGCTTGTTTAAAATTTCACAAATTTCGATCTAGTTTGGCAAGCAAGTCTTCTGGAATGTAAGTTTTCCTTCTTACGTATTTTCGCACATAATTCATGATTTCGTATTCATTATTTCCCTGAGCATCTTTAGAATGAGAACTCGGAATTTAGAATGAGAACTCGGAATTTCTTTTCACGAACTGTCTCTCTCGGCCGTTTTGGCGATACACTTTTAGAGTCAATCGGTTCATTTCGCAAAAAAATGCAAATATTTTCAGACTTTTTCGTTCTTTACAGTTCACTTTTCACAAGATGTTGTCATTTACTTCGTTCTTTGGACAATATTTGATGGTGTGAGCTTCATCTCCGGTTTTTCCACAGATCGGACACGTGTATTTGCGGAGCACGGGGCAAGTTGTTTTTCCTTCCGAATCTTTCAACACATGACTGGTGTAAACGGCAGTCGACTCCCCGTTGTTTTTGCAGAACACACAGTTCTTCTTGGACTTTGCTCTCCTCTGGGCCTTCTTGCGTTCCTTGAATGCCATAACTTCCAGCACTATTGGGTTGCTCTCCTTTTGGACGGTGATTTTGTCGTGCACGTTTTGCCTTCTGAGTTGAACTTGATAAGTATCCAAATCATCCATTTCACATTCAAATCCATTTTTATCGAATTCGTTCATTTTCAATGCATCCATACGAATACTGTCCAAGTTATGTTCCATATCAAATGTATCTCGGCCATTGTCCATATAGGATGGTGAAATAAATTCTTCACTCAAACTTTCATCCGATATTACAGGAAAAATCATCAGGTTTTCAAGATATTTGAAGTTATTTCCAACTTCATTGTCATTTTGCATTTTGTTCCAAAAACCATTGTTGTTGTTGTTAAGTTCCATAGCGTGCTGATAAAAAGCCATTTTAGAGAACAAATTAAAAGTGTCTGTCGAAATGTCGTGCAAGAATTGAAATGGTCCAGTGCATTTAAAATTGTTACTAAATATCCAAGTAGGCGGGGCCTAATTGTGTGATGAATTGTTTGATGGGTTGAGTATTATGACTTGTATAATTACCTCCCGCGGTATCACTCAGCACCTTATGTCGTTGTGAATTGTTTTCAATAAACAATAAATTAAGTAACAATTTGGCCTCAGACACGGGGGCACTGCGGGGATCAACGAGTTGTAATAGATCAAAGATAACCAATGTTTACTCAAGTCGGGTGAAAATGAATGCGATATTGTGTGAGAATTTTCACTAATTACATAAGATATTTAATGGGATGAGTAATTAGGGACTTAGTAAGTTAATCTTCTTTATAAAATATTTTTTTCCAGGAAGCGACGAAATAATGTTTACATATGCATGCACTTTTTGTGAAAAGAAAAATCCTTTTATTTAATCATAAACATGTAAAATTTTCAAATCATTTTAATTAATTTACGAAATGTAATTAAATATATAAAACTGAGAAAGTTAAAACTAAATTTAGTTTAATCATCTTAGAAAAAACAATTTATCAAATTTTTAAGATACATTTTTTTTTTTTTTTTTGAAAATAAGAGTAAATGAATGATAAAATGTCTCCAATAAATCCAACAACCAAAAATGCAGGAATGTGCCAATAGTACACTGGTAACTGCCCGGCTAACCCCAAGGAAAGTGTGATCATACAAGTCTTAGAATCTCGCATGATATACTGCTTCTCATTCAAAACATTTCTACCAAATTTCAAATCATTCTTATGTTTACGGTTGCTGAGAAAAGAAATACTACAAATTTCGTACGGACAGACGGACATTGTTAAACTTGTTGTCACGTGGAAGTAATAAAAAATCGATTAAACATCACCCCTTAGTATTCCACGGAAACAACGAATTTGCAAACAGAAAACATTTAAAAAAAGAACTATTCCATCTTCACTCGCAATTATTGATATGAAAATTACTGCTAAAAAAAATTGAATTATACTGATTTCCTTGAATTTGACGAAAACTTAAAAACTAAAAACTCTGCTCAACTCTAGTACAGAGACCCTACGATGCCTTGAGCTTAGGGTCTCTAGCTGCTTGGTAATATTTGTCAAATGAATTTGCTAAAAATGCAAACATTATTACCTGATATTGATATACATGCGCTTATTTTTGTCTCGCTCGGACAAATAGTCGCGGAAGGCGTATAGGTATTACTTTTCGGCAGCGGCGGCGTAAACTTTTTTGTAAGACTTTTGTGGACAATGATTTGCTGGAAAAGTATAATAGCTAGGCATCTGATATTTGGTATACAGACAGTTCAGGTTTTGGTCTACACAACTGTCACCATATTGTGTGACCTTGACCCCATTTTCACGCTCCAGTGACTCTGTCAACTTAGGTCTTTTTTCATGTAAACTTTTTTGTAAGACTTTTGTGGACGATGAATTGCTGGAAAAGTATAAAAGCTTGGCATCTGATATTGGGTATACAGACAGTTGAGGTCATGGTCTATGCAACTGCCACCATGTCGTGTGACCCTGACCCCATTTTCACACTCCATTGACTCTGTGAACTTAGGTCTATTTCAGGCCGAAAACATTTTTGTAAGACTTTTGTGGACGATGATTTGCTGGAAAAGTCTAATAGTTAGGCATCTGATAGTAGATAAACAGACAAATCAGGTTATGGTTTATGCAACTGTTACCATGCCGTTTGACCCTGACCGCATTTTCATGCTCCAGTGACTCTGTGAACTAAGGTTTTTTTTTTAGGCTATAAACTGTTTTGTTAGACTTTTTTGGACGATGAATTGACGGAAAAGTATAATAGCTTGGCATCTGATATTGAGTATAAAGACAGTTAGGGTCATGGTCTATGCAACTGTCACCATGCCGTGTGACCCTAACCCCAGGCCGAAAACATTTTTGTAAGACTTTTGTGGACGATGATTTGCTGGAAAAGTATAATAGTTAGGCATCTGATAGTAGGTATACTGACAGTTCATGTTATGGTTTACGCAGCTGTCACCATGCTGCAGGACACTGACCCCATTTTCACGCTCTAGTGACTCTCTGAACTTAGGTCTTTTTCAGGCCGCAAACTTTTTTGTAAAACTTTTGTGGACGATGAATTGCTAGAAAAGTATAATACTAGTAGCTAGGCATCTGATATCGGGTATACGGACACTTTTTGTGTTTATGTCAAGATAGGTAGATGTCTTGGGTAGTTGATTTTAGTGATGGTGCCGGCAGGCGAGACATACTTTTAGTGGCCACACTTGTTTTATTTGTCACTCACAAGTTACTATAGTGTGTTTATGGTTTCAAGACCTATAAAGAGGCCGCTCTGAAATATTTTGTTTAACCATTTTTATGCCCCCTTCCGCTTCAACATTGGGGATTATATATAGTGGTGTCCGTCATCTTTGAGTCAATATATTCTAGAATATGTTAATTCCACGCTGTGACATAATGCAGGTTAGCATCTTTTATTTTGACAATTGATACGACAGATTTTTTTATGGGATGGCCCCACAGCAAAACCTAGAAGATCGATAACTCAGAAGTCAGTATGAAATGGAATATTAATTCGTAAAAGCCGAACCCAGCACCAAGGACATCGATCACCTTATTCCTTATAAGACATGTGTTGCCCAAGACCATGGAGTTATTTTATGTAGAATATATAATATGGTTGACTTTACCCACGGTTAGTCACGCTTTCGCTACGCTACCTCTCACCACGCGAGAGTGTTCAGTCTAAAAAGTGTATATTAAACGCTCAATGAGTCCGCGCGTTGAGAGTAAAATCGGCTAAATTTTGTACAGAACAGTTTTGTTTAAATATATGAAGTCTTTGAAAAAAAAATAAATATGTATCTGTCCGACGCGTACCTATTCCTGAAGCGCAATTGTCGTAAAGCATAAAAGTTTTCCATGAAGTACTTCATAAAACTAAAAGAGGAGGTCAATGCTTCCATCATGTTTTATTAATATGTATTAAATATAGAAAATATTAAGTTCATATCCTATTTTAGGGAGCAACCATTTGATTTTTAGGGGGGGGGGCTATAGAGATTTTTTTCGTCCTGCCTCTTTATTTTCGGAAAAAGTAGATCCTGGATTATTTTTTCGCACCAGCGCGCGCAATTTTTCTAAATTTTTAAAGGTACTATAAATTTTTCAACCAAAGATACCATCCTGTCTTTTTTTTCATTAAAAGCACTGTCCTGCCTTTTTATTTCTGGATTTTTGCCATCCTGCCTTTTTATTTCAAATTTCACCATAGCCGCCCCCCCCTCATAAAAATAAAATGGTCGCTCCCTTATACAGAATAATCATTGTCTGGGTAGTTTATGAATGAAAAAAAGATCAACACATCATGTTGAGTAAAATTAATAGGTTAAATGGATATTTTTGCGTTAAAATGTTATCGTAATGCTAAAATTGTCCGTTAATGTGTTCATTCGGTGTTTGTAACTCGTTAATGAGTAGTCGAACCTTTTGAAGATTGAATAGTAGACATTTTGTTTTGACGTCATTTTTCATCGTGTTTTTAACTCAATTATGTCACTGAAGTATTGTTACGGGTTTTTTTTTTGCTGTTATACTGTCACCTCTCATTCGATCAAGTCACGCTTGTTGGGATTCTTATTTATCAAAACAGGTAAAATTTAATGAGAGGGGCCTGTCTAAGGCGCTGCTTTTAATGCCATGCTATTGATCACTAGCCGATCACATCTCAGGTGGTGTTCGAGTCCTTCTTGTAATTTACAAAAACGGAACTTCTCCAACTGTATGTGATTAGGTTTGTCAGTGACCCGCCCAAGGTCGATGGTTTCCTCAGACCACTCCGGTTTTCTCCATCATTAAAACTGGTCGCCCTTTATGGTCCATGTGCGTCGAAAAGGGCGTTAAACCCTAAAACACACACACATACTAGACTAGTACACGCACAAATTTGATTAGAATTCAGTACAAAAATGAGGTTTTTTTCTAGTATAATTTTTCCTCTTTTATGTTAAAGATTATTAATGAATATCAATAAAATTATATAATTTCACCAAATTTGTTTGAGTAGTTTCCTAGGAGTTGAGAGAGACCAAGGAATTGTCAGGATTTTCTGAAAAAAAAGTTCTAAGGGCTATTAATAACTCTCACCAAAAGATAGAATTTCCTTTTAATAAATTTGTGACGGTGTAAAAGACAGGCAGACGAACAGGGCAAAGTAATTTAATTTATGCATACTCAGCAAAGTAAGGGTGGGGCTTATAATTTTCAAATTACTGAATTTACATACCCGTTGCCAGAATTTTTGAACAGGGGGTTCGAAAATGAGAAGAGGGGGTTAAATTTCCAAATTTTTTTCTGACTTTAATAGTGCTTAACCGATTTTTCTCCTGATTTTTCTGTCCCTCGAACCCCTCTGGCTACGGGTATGATTTATTCAAGTCATTTGATATCAAAAGCAGAGCTTTAGAATTGAGACAATTCTGTTCAGTTTGAATATTAAGTGAAGAGATCTTCATGTATTTTCTCTGACATCGTCGGATACCCACGACTGAGTCCGATGCGTACCTTACTATAATCTGAGACAATAATTAATTCGATATGATTTTCTCAGCTATAATCGTGATGGAGTTTTAACTAAGGTAAGCATCGGAGCCCATGCAACGGAGTCAGCCGTAGTATTCTCTAGATGGTCTGGATTTTGTAAGATTGGTCATCTAACTCATAGGCACTTGTTTCATGTACTTGTTTCAGTAAAGGTTTCTTTTTCATGAAACAAGTGCCTGTGATCTGACCATAGACATAGACCTATGTATTAAATAGATATTCTAATCTAGTGGTAAGCCTCACATGGGCTTGAATTCTGGTCATTTATATCGACTTAAAAAAAGTCGCCCCCCTGTTCTAAGGGTGTCGGTTTTTTTAAAGTCGATATAAATGACTAGATGTAAGCCTACAAAAAAAAAATATGGGAAAGGGGGGATAACTCAATCGGATTTAACTCTTTTTCAATGAAGTTATAAATACTCTGCATGGGCGAAAACAGGTTTGGCATGTTTACTTTAGTTTACAAACTGATTTAACATCGATTTTGAAAGAATATGCTATTAAATCGACAGATAAACACAAGATATTTACATGGTTAATCATAAAACAATCGATTAACGATGAAACGGAAACATATCGTTATGAAAATCCAGGGATAATCAGTTGTCGGTGCAGTGTGCCACTTTTGCCATTGGCACACAGGCACTCGTTTCTATCAATAATGGGGCCAGGGGGTCAATGTATGAAATAAGGCGGTCGATTAAGTATGAAATAAAGAGCTTTTTATTTTATACATACTCGATCCCCCATTATTGATTGATAGAAACAATGGGGGTCGAGTATGTATGAAATAAAGAGCTCTATATTTTATACATACTTGACCCCCCATTATTGATAAAAACAAGCGCCTGTGCATTGGCAGTGGCTAGTCCAAATATAAATGCTGTCAAGTATCGTTGATAACCTAGTATGATCCCACACGTGTGATGGATGGAGAAAACGGAGCAGAATCAGACGGGGTTATTGACGATTGCATCTTAGAAGCCTTTTATTATTTTTTTATGTTTGGCTTCCTATGTCTCTGGGGATTTAAAAAAGTCCAAATGACAAAAACCACAGAAAGATGTTTTGATTAGGCATTGTAAGACTGTCTGCGTGTCCACGATTGGGATTTTTAAAAATAAATATGCACATTTTCCAATATAGGACTAGTTTTACTAAATAATCTGATCATGTATAATTAAAATACACAAGCAAGTATAAATATGATACATTTTAATGTGTAATGATATCAAATCAATTTTATTCTTGAATTTATATGGAAAATGATTACAAAATGAAAATAAAAAATGTATAGATCTACTTAGAAATAAGATCGATCATAGGGATAATTAATATTTCTGTTTAAACTTCAAATATAAATTTAAATCAATAAGGTCTCTTAACTCTTGCTGATGTGTAGCATGATTGTTTGTAATCTCTGCACATGGATTTATTTCAAAGCAAATTTTAAGTCTAATTTTGTCCCCCAAAGATTTTCGGATTGATGTTTTTACAGTTTTAAAGTTTACAAGTTATAGTCCCTAAAAATTGTTTGGTTCTTATAAAGAAAAAAAACTTGTCGTCAATGGGTTATCTTGAAACTTAGAAAAGATTTATTTACAAAGATAACATCATTTTTTTTCAAAGAGATCGTCACCTGAATATCTTTGATTAAAATGTCACTTGAAATGTTCAATATTTTTTATTATTAATTATGAAAATTGTTTTATTTTTTATTATTTAAAATCTTTGTATTATTTATTTATTATCATTTATATATTATTGTTTATTGCCAATTTTTCAAATACAATTTTATGACATGTCATGCAGACATACTTTTGTATATTAAAAACAAAACTTGATTAGTTTACAATAACAAAATTATGAAAAACATTGTATATAAAAACAAAACTTGATTAGTTTACAATAACGAAATTATGAAAAACAATCTACGGTTTACTGGGAAAACTTTTGTTTTACTATGGTATACGGAAGCCTGGACAAATAGCCTGTGGACTATTCCTCCATGTGGCATGGATGTGCAGCTAATGCCTCATGATTATCTGGACTACATTTTGGGGAGCCTGACATTTGAATTTGCTAGATCCTTTGCATCAAGATTTTTTTTAAATGCTCGCCCTCCCATTTAAAAATTTCTGGATCCGCCACAGACTTAGAGGTTCAGACTTGAAATATCTGGCTATCCTGGATATTTGTGCAAGAGGCCATTTATTTTTCATTATGCTTAAGGTTGATGATAAACTCTCATATTCATAGTTCATTTATGTGCACTGATGATGATGATTATTAACATTAAGTTTGTTCATATAATTATCATTTTTTTTCTAGGTTTAAGATGTCATGATATGATCTGATAACAACTAGAAATGACAATGGGTGATAATAACAAATCCATGTACGGGAAGATGATCCTGGATGTTGTTGTGGGACCATTGTTAGAAAGTGTGAGTACCAGTATACAATATTAATGGATATATTTATTGCCTAGAGCTTAAGAATAGCCAGGCATCATTGAAACCTGAAAAAAAACCTTGAATTTCATTTTGAAGTTCTAAATCTCGGATACTAGTGCTGAAAAATTGTCAGAAATATCCTTTTAACCCCCTTGAATTTGATAAGCCGACAATCCATAGTGAAAAAAAAAAGTTTCTAGGGAAATTTATTGATTAATTGAATACTTGCATGCTGGATTTAATCTCATCGATATTCTATTCTTTATTCTTTACAGTATGAGATAGCCACATGTACATGTTGATGTATTTAGAAGCTTCTGAGCTTAAAAAGTAGAAAACATAACAGATTAATAAATCATTGATTACTATCGAAAGGCATTACATGACTGTGGTCTGCCAACTTTCTAAGTTTTGAAATCTGGTTTTTCAGTATTTCTGTGACCTTTTCTATTACATTCTAAGACCCCCCCCCCCCCCCCCAAAAAAAAAAACAAAAAACAAAACAAAACCTGTGAAAATCAGGACAGTTGTCAGCCATGGCATTATTTCATTTTCACAAAAAAAATCTTTATATTTTCATAATTTTTTTCAGCTTGAGAAAAAAGATAAATCTGCTGCCCAAACATTACGAGCTGCCTTCTCTAAGGTAGATTAATGCTTAAGATTTAGAAACTTTGAATAGTTGGTGATATTATATGTTTTTAATGAGGTTCATAAAAATCTTGTGCAAAACGTTTATGACAAAGTTTCAAGGTAATAGATTACAGTTGCAGTTAATGTACACAGATTTAATGTTATAGATCATAAATGTTTTTTTTTCCCAAAAAGTAATTCACACTTAATAATGGAAAAAATATCCAGCTAAAATTTTAAGCAGTTATCATTTATTTCTATTACAAGTAATGTTCAGGAAAGTCATGAAAGTAATTGATTATTCTCAATAACTTAAAAATTTGTAATTTATTACAATCGATGATAATTACCCAGTGTCTAATTATAAGCCTAAAACTGAATTCCACCTCTACAGGAGGAGATTTCTGTCTATAAATAAACCTCCTTTCGGTCCTAAAAAATTGCTGAGAATGATTTTAAAATTCAAAAAAAAGAAATAATGTAAAAGGGTCAGAAAATACTGGTATATTTGGCCATGGTCTTGGTTTATTCATGGTTTGGTGTAGACAGGTTTTACTGTAGTCTTCTAACATGTATTCTAGGTTGATACAACACTACCAGGATTTGTCCATGATTTTCTGAGAGGAATCCTGAAAAAGGCAGACATCCAGGACCAGTTTGAGATGTGTGAGACCCTTCTTAGACTAGGGGATGCACAGGGATATGATGGTATGGACTTTGATTTTTTCAGGAATGGGCGTTTATCCCCTGTCTATGAAAGTGTTCTGGTCTGTTTTTCAATTCAAAATCAGTTATTACATTAAGGAAGTATGCTGTCATCATGAATTATTATGCACGTATGCATTTAGAGAATAAGTGAATAATTATCTTTATTGCAAAAGCGTAAACTGCCACAACAAAATTAAAATTTCATATTTTGATAATAGCAGGAGAGACATAATGAAAATAACTTACATGGACATACAATAAAACAATATAAGGTTGCAGAGTTTTTGAAATTCGTCAGACCTGCAGGACCAGTCAGCAAAAAATTGCTAGGTCCTGCAGAAAATTTCAATTATTTACATGTAAGGTAATGGGGAAAAGATGGTCTTCAAAGCATTGGGTCCAGCAAAATTAAAACCGATTTCAAAATCTCTGAGGTTGTACTCCTCACATCGACTTCATGGTCCAGTGATTGTGAAAAAAGACATGTTTTGAGTTTGCCATTATGTCTTCAATATATAGTTTATCAATTAATGATGAAGACTTAATAATCAAAGAAAATAACGAGATGTGGAATAAGTGTACGCGACACAACCAACAATTAAACAGCAATTTAGAAAAAACACAATGGACAACCGAGGCCATTTGGCACTGCTTGCGGTTCTGCAATTGGCCCATGGTCTAAATAAAATGCATATAATTCAAATCCAGCCCTGAAATAGTCACAGATAGACCCCCTTCTTAAACAAGGAACAGAAAACATCAAAAAGACAAGTACAAACGAAAGCTTTGTCAAAGATTCCTGGCTTAGGACAGGCACATGTAATATGTGGCAGGGTTAAACTAGTTTTTTCGGGCCAAACCTTCCCCCTATCAATATTCCAAGACAAAGCACAAAAACTAAACACACAATAAAAATCAAATCGATCAAAGTCCAATTCCACTAGAGAGAACCTAAGACAAAAAACAAGACGAACAAACAAAAGGACGGTAAAGGAACTCTCTATAGAACACTTGCTGTTACTGACAGCTAGCTGAGAATCATCAATCGACTGATGTAAAATAATCAAATATCCAAAAAAAAAAAAAATCAATATGTTTGCAGTAAAATTTTATATGAAAATTTAAATTATTATTTTTCAGCCTCAAAGATGACACCTAGTGGAGCCTCTATGCATCCAGCATCTAAAGGTATACAAGATAAGTGGTCAATAATTGAATATTATTAACCCTTCTCCAGCTTGAAAGTGGGGGTTTATAATGATAAAGAGTTGTCCACTTATGGATCCTCGCAGCATTACACCTCAGTGTACTCATCTATTATCCTCAGCTTCACACATTTTCATGAAACTTTAAGAAAACCTTTTGAGATACGGTAGTGACTTTACCACCTTCTTTGATTTTTATACGACCGCAAAATTTTTGCGATCGTATAATGTTATGGCGATGTCGTCGTCGTCTGGGGACATTTGGTTTCCGTGCGATAACTTAAGTAAATATGGACCAATTGTTATGAAATTTTAATATGATGTTTGTTACCACTAGAGGAAGGTTGCTATTGTATTTGGGGTTGGTGGCCCTTACCGTTTTGGAAAAAAGGGCCAAAAGGGGCTAAAACAGGTGTATTGACAAAACTGTTGTAGAATGTTTATTATTCAATAGATTTTGATAATTCTTTTTTTATTGAATTCCTCATTAAATTCTGTCAACAAAATGTGTCAATGGTTTTGATGTATATTGAACCGTTACATAGCTACAGGGGGTCGAAAAGGGGCCACACGCAAAAAAAAATGACTTTTTAGCTCACCTGGACCGAAGGTCCATGTGAGCTATTGCCATCACTTGGCGTCCGTCGTCGTCCGTCGTCGTCGTCCGTCGTCGTCGTCCGTCGTCGTCCGTCGTCGTTAACTTTTCTTTGAAAATCTTCTCCTCTGAAACGACTGAAGGGATTGCTTTGAAACTTTGCACACTTCATCTATGGGATGTCCTCTACCAAGATTGCACAAATGGTGACCGCCGTCCAAACAACATGGCCGCCATTACTAAAAATAGACCAGGGGGGTCAGACTACTGTTTTTGGCTTGTAAATCAAAAAGTATAAGAGATAGATGAAATCTGATGCCACGCTACTGCTTCAGCATCAAAAGCTCTACAAAAGTTTCCATTGAGTCGAAGTTGTCAGATGACCCCTTATAGGAGTTACGGCCCCTTAAAGGTGAAAAATAGCATTTTTTCATGTTTTTGGCTTAAAGAATGAAAACTATGACAGATAGAGAAAAGTTGTTGCTTGCTTAAATGTTCAGCTCATTTAGCTCTACAAAAGTCTCCATAGGGTCGAAGTTGTCAGATGACCCCTTATAGGGGTTACAGCCCCTAAAATAACATTTTTCATGTTTTTGGCCTATTGAATGAAATCTATTGCAGATAGAGAGAAGCTATTGCTTGCTTAAATGTTCAGCTTATTTAGCTCTACCAAAGTCTCCATAGGGTCAAAGTTGTCAGATGTCCCCTTATAGGGGTTACGGCCCCTAAGATAACGTTCTTTCATGTTTTGGCCTATAAAATGAAAACTATAACAGATAGAGAGAAGCAGTTGCTTGCTTAAATGTTCAGTTCATTTAGCTCTACAAAAGTTTTCATAGGGTCAAAGTTGTCAGATGACCCCTTATAGGGGTTATGGCCCTTAAAATAACGTTTTTTCATGATTTGGGCCTACGGCTACAGAATGGAAACTATAGTAGATAGAGAAAATCTGTTACATGTACTTGCCTAAATGTTCAGCTAATTTAGCTCTAGAAAAGTCTGTTTAGGGTCGACATTGAGACCAGGTGAGCGATTCAGGCTCCTGGGAGCCTCTTGTTTATTTGTGGTCCGATTTTCAAAATCTTTTTTTCATTGGAATCCTTGTGAAAATCCCTGCCTGCATTTTTCAATCAGATTTGCAATATCTCTTACGGTTTTTGAGAAATTAGGGGTCAAAGGGGCCAAAAACACCATTTTTAAAAGTTTGTCAAGGCAAATAATTTTATACCAAAAATTAAGTTGTACTGGGCCAGCCAATTGTTATGAAGTTTTGATATGATGTTTGTAACCACTAGAGGAAGGTTCCTATTGTATTTGGGGTTGGTGGCCCTTACCGTTTTGGAAAAAAGGGCCAAAAGGGGCTAAAACAGGTGTATTGACAAAACTGTTGTAGAATGTTTATTATTCAATAGATTTTGAAAATTCTTTTTTTATTGAATTCCTCATTAAATTCTGTCAACAAAATGTGTCAATGGTTTTGATGTATATTGAACCATTACATTGCTACAGGGGGTCGAAAAGGGGCCACACCCCAAAAAATGACTTTTTAGCTCACCTGACCCGAAAGGTCATGTGAGCTATTGTCATCACGTGGCGTCCGTCGTCCGTCGTCCGTCGTCTGTCGTCCGTCGTCCGTAAACTTTTTAAAACGTTAACTCCTCTGACACCATAAGTCCAATTGCAACCAAACTTGGTATGGTTGTTCATTAGCATTCGGTGCTTAGAACTGATGTGGGGATTTTTGATTCGTCGTAAAACATGGCCGCCATGGCTAAAAATAGAACATAGGGGTAAAATGCAGTTTTTTGCAAATAACTCAAAAACGGCTACAGATATCAAAATTCTGGCTTAGGGTAAAAGTGATCAGCACCTCAAGATCTACCTACCCTGAAATTTTGAAGAAAATCCAACGACCCATGTAGGAGTTATTGCCCTTTTTGTGGATTTTTTGCAAATTTTGCACCTGTTTAGCTCAATATCTTGAAAACTATACTAGATATTTAAGAAATTTAAATTGCATATTGTTAAGCACATCAAGATCTACAAAATATGAAATAGGTTCAACGTTGTAGGACCTTTCCTTTTAGGAGTTATTGCCCTTAGAACGTCAAAATTTAGCATTTTAACAGCATTTCCTCATTACATTGAAAACGTTAACTCCTCTGACACTTTAAGTCCAAATGGAACCAAACTTGGTTTAGTTGTTTATTAGCATTAGGTGTATAGAACTGATGTGGGGATTTTCGATTGGTCGTAAAACATGGCCGCTGTGGCTAAAAATAGAACATAGGGGTAAATGGCAGTTTTTTGCAAATAACTCGAAAACGGTGACAGATTTCAAAATTTTGGTTGGGAACAAAAGTGATCAGCACCTCAAGATCTACCAGCTCTGAAATTTTGAAGAAAATCCAACGACCCATGTAGGAGTTATTGCCCTTTTTGTGGATTTTTTGCAAATTTTGCACCTGTTTAGCTCAATATCTTGAAATTATACAAGATATTTGAGAAATTTAAATTGCATATTGTTAAGCACATCAAGATCTACAAAATATGTAATAGGGTCAACGTTGTAGGACCTTTCCTTTTAGGAGTTATTGCCCTTAGAACGTCAAAATTTAGCATTTTAACAGCATTTCCTCATTACATTGAAAACGTTAACTCCTCTGACACTTTAAGTCCAAATGGAACCAAACTTGGTTTAGTTGTTTATTAGCATTAGGTGTATAGAACTGATGTGGGGATTTTCGATTGGTCGTAAAACATGGCCGCTGTGGCTAAAAATAGAACATAGGGGTAAATGGCAGTTTTTGGCAAATAACTCGAAAACGGTGACAGATTTCAAAATTTTGATTGGGTACAAAAGTGATCAGCACCTCAAGATCTACCAGCTCTGAAATTTTGAAGAAAATCCAACGACCCATGTAGGAGTTATTGCCCTTTTTGTGGATTTTTTGCAAATTTTGCACCTGTTTAGCTCAATATCTTGAAAACTATACAAGATATTTGAGAAATTTAAACTGCATTTTGTTTACCTCATCAAGATCTACAAAATTTGTAACAGGGTCAACGTTGTAGGACCTTTCCTTTGAGGAGTTATTGCCCTTGGAATGTCATAATTGAGCATTTTAACTGCATTTCCATATATTGAAAATGTTAACTCCTCTGACACTTTAAGTCCAAATGGAGCCAAACTTGGTATTATTGCTTATTATTATTAGGTGTATAGAACTGTAGTGGGGATTTTTGATTGGTTGTAAAACATGGCCGCTGTGGCTAAAAATAGAACATTAGGTTAAACTGCATTTTTTTGCAAATAACTCAAAAAGGGTGACAGATTTTTAGATTTTGATTGAGAACAAAAGTTATCAGCACCTTTAGATCCACCATATTGTCAGATGACCCCCTTATTAATCTTATGACCCTTTCAACGTTAAATAGATTTTGCCTTATAACCTTTACTTCAGGCACATTTGTCAGGTGAGCGATTCAGGCTCCTGGGAGCCTCTTGTTTATTTGTGGTCCGATTTTCAAAATCTTTTTTTCATTGGAATCCTTGTGAAAATCCCTGCCTGCACTTATCAATCAGATTTGCAATATCTCTTACGGTTTTTGAGAAATTAGGGGTCAAAGGGGCAAAAAACGCCATTTTTAAAAGTTGGTTTTACACAAGAAATTTAGCTGTAATGGGCCAGCCAATTGTTATGAAGTTTAAATATGATGATTTTATACACTGAAGGAAGCTTTTTATATCATTTGGGGTTTGTGGTCCTAATCTTTTTTTTAAAAAAGGGCCAAAAGGGGCTAAATTGTGTCAAAAATGTCAACAAATTTAGAAATAAGATTTTTTTTCTATTAAATGTTATTGTAAATATATATGTGTCAAATATGCATTTTAAAGTCCACCACAGGATGCATGTGTAAAAAAGGCTTTGTAAGTCCACCATGGGCTGCATGTGACCAAAGCAATAGACTATCCATATTAGGCCTCCAATGTACAGGATTCATCTTGTTGCGGTCGTATCATGCTGCGCTCGGCGTAGCTTTTTATTGATTAGATTGATTTATTTGAGGTTTAGTTTTAAAAATCAAAAGTTTAAACTTTTCCAAAGGAAAGTTATTAAAGATAAAACCATTTAATTTCATTTTAGATGTAACAAGCTTTGTGATTGGCTGAAACCCTTTTGTCTATAATTCCATAGACCAAATTTTGCATCATCATTTCCTTTTCAATTTCTTACTTAATATGATTTTATGAATTTAAAAATCACAAGAAATAACTTTCATATTCTTTCAGTCTATTTGAAATAACCTAATAGCCTGTAGTGCACAACAAAGTGTTCACCTCATGATTGAGGTTATTTCTTCATAGACAGAAAAAAATACTAGTCATTCCTTAATAAAGCAATTGATTTGATGCAAAGGTTTTTCATAGGAAATTTAATCTCTATTTAGAGCTTCGATTATTGAGACCAGAACCTTCATTCCAAGATCTGAATAGATGTGCAACAAACCTTAAGACCATTCTAAGTCGCATTCCAACCCAGATAGATGACAGAAAACAGTTTCTAGAAACCATAAAGTAAGTTTTCTCTTCATTGTTTGAAAAAAAAAACTTCAACAGATATTTAAAAAAAAAATCATTTTTGATCACAAATTATTTGTTATGGTAGGGATTCTAGACAGTTTTAAGAGCTTTTTGAAAATTTTGTCAGTATTCTAACAAAAATGATTACTTACTCTCAGAAAAATATTATTTTAGATCTATCTTATATTATAGAGAGATAGCTGGTTCTATCAAACATTTGCTGGATGCCTTCAATAAAGTGATTGCTGAAATCCCTCCTGCTGAAAATGGTAGCAAACAGGTAGACTATAGATATGCATAGTTTTGTAAATTAATGTCTCAATATGAGATAATAGCAAAAAAGGACATCTGAAATATAAACACTAAATGTTTTTGAATAAGAATAAAAATATACCATAGTTATAAAAAGTTGACAAAATAAAGTAGCACTTTTGATAATATACCGGTATTTCTAGATTATGAGTTTTTTTCGTTGAGTTTATATACATGTATTTTATTGGGCTTGATTGGTAAAAGGCCATTTTTGATAATACATTTAAACCAACATCTACCCTTTTCAGATTTTAGAAGACAGGAAGAAAGAGTTTGTTAGATATTCCAAGAAGTTCAGTAACATGTTAAAGGCTTTCTTCAGAGATGGCAACCAGTAAGTCAAACATTGCTTATTTTTAAATACTCTGCAAACAATGTTCGGATGGGGGAGGGGTATAAAGGAATCACCCTATCTGTTTTTTCATATGTCAATCCTTCAGTCTGTCTGTCTGTCTACATTACACAATAACTGCTAACCACTAGATGGATTTTGATGAAACTTTACATGAAGTTAGTACTGGCACTTTTTCCTGCATTTCTATTGTAAACTGATTAAAATTTAATATAGTATTACATAATTTTATTATTCAGGATTGATTTGAAAACAAGGAACACCCTGTATTTACACATTGTACAACATAAAACAAATAATAAAAAGAACCAAAAAAAAGAAAAAAAAACTGAATGTCATTATTTATTTTCTTTATATTTCAGGAGACAGAATGTATTCTTGAGTGCTAACTATCTTGTTTTCCAAACCAATGTCATCCTTAGAACAGTAAAGCAAGAGACTGAAAGGGATTAACATCTGATACCCTCGCACAGTTTAATGCTACAAATTTATAATTTGAATTCCAAGTTCCATTACCAATATAGCAGTCCCATAGTTCATGGTATGGGTTTAGTGTATAACTATATATATATAGAATTTGTTTGTACAATCATAGCCAGAATTGCCTAAAGAATTTTTTTAAATTATTTAATTTTTATGTATATTCATATTCAATAATTTATAATTGTTGTTTTTCATTCCAAAATCAGGTTGCAGGTGATTTTTTTTTATTAAATATTTATTTAATGTATAAAAATGTTGATCTTATATTAATTGCATGAACAAATATAAGCAAAAGTTTTGTTGTTGTTTTTTGTTTGTTTCTCAATTTCCAGAGATTTTTTAAATTGTAAAAATGGCATTTGTGTATACAGTTGATTGTATATTTTTTAAAATGGTTTTGTTTGTTATACTAGCCTCCACTTCATTGATTTCCTATATATTCAATAGATTTTTTTTTATCAAAAGTGGGAGTTCAAATCCCTTTTACCCTTGGTCTGGGTATGATGAATAAGATTTTACAAGTTTACAAGTTATCACAAGTATTTACCTGTAACTTCGAAATAAATTTGAAGTTAGACCTATGCGTTTAAATCATAGATATACTTACTAAATGCTTCACATATTTTGATAGCCTCTTACTCTTTTTATAAGAAATGTTATATTTTCCATAATATGAACATTCCATTTAAGATTTTTGAGATGTTGAAATTACTTCATTCTTATATAATGTCCTTTTGTAAAATTCCTTTGAAGATGTAAAACAATTTGCCTTGTTATTTGGAAAAGTCAATAGCTGTGACATTGTGATGTACACAATTCACTTCCATTTAATTGGTCTATTTTTGTTTAGATTTTTAAACATATACCATTTTAAACCATAATAGAGACCATTGGTAGATCTTTGTGGGCATTACTAAGTCTACTTGAAACAAAGTTTTTTGGCAATTTTTTTAAATACAATTATTTTGGTTTTTCACATTACTCTGTTCTGCTTAAACTTGTGATTTTCTATGTGGGAACATTTTCTTTGTTTTTGTTGAGACTCTCAGGGTTTCTTGTAAATTGGACACTTAGTCTCTCAGTAACTTTTTTACACATGATTGACCATGTATCTTAGAAATCCAATAATATGTTATTTTTTCTAAAGGATAGGTTTCCAATTCAATTGAGTTGTCAAATTATCTTTGACTGTTAGGTATATGAAGTTTTGTTCAAAACTTGGCTACATAAATATAAGAATCTGACAAAAAATCAAGATCTTGTTTTTAGATCCTCAATAGTTGACACATTCATGTTTACCTCTTTTTGTGTTTTAAAGATATGTTATACATGTTTAAATTTATAATCCTTTTGCATACATGTTTCAAGACAAAAAGCAGTATCATTCATAAGCTTGGATAAAAGATGAATATTATTTTGTATTTATGTTTTAAATATTATTTTATGTATAAATCACATGATTTATCTTCTTATGATGTATGCTGTATAATGATTTTCAATATCTGAGGAATGCAAAGAATTAAATTTACCTATAACCCTACTTTGAAAAATAAATGTTTTTCATGCAATAACTAAAGTATTGTTTCAAAAGTAATCAAATATTTATTTAATGCATGTGATAAAATGCAAATTGTTTTGTTTATTTTACATGTATCAGTATTCATATCAGCATTGTATGAGTTTTAGGATATACAGTATTTTGTTTTTCAATTACTTTCATGTGTTTTTGTAGGGATCAATTTTCATCAGTTTACCCCAAAAGATGTTTCTTTTGATTTTTAATGTTTTGGTTTGCAAATGTTGCTAGAATGAATTAATGTAAAATTAACATTTTCCTGGATGATTGGCATCAATGAAAACCACCAAAATTGGTAACCAACGAAAATAACCAATAAAAATGAAACCACTGTACATGCTGTACATGTTATTAGTAATTAGATTTTGGTAAGGATTCATGAGACAGGAAAGGTTAATGATAAATCCCCTTTCATAGGAGACTGTATACAGTCACATGTAAAATTGGGCTTACAACATAAATTGGTTTTTAAAAGAAATGACAAAGGTGTACTTAGCATTCTTTGTTTGTCAAATTCCAAAATTTATAAATTAACATTAAACATGGTTATTGTTAAAGCTTTTGTTGAAAAGTTTGTCTGAAGATTTGTGATATTTTTAAGCAGCATTTTATAACATTTGTGCCTTCATCAAAGCAATGCTTATACAATATCCTATATAATAAAATACAAACAAAATAGAATCAATTGCTTCATTCATTGTAGTTTGTGTGCTTAAATGTAACTGTAAATGTGTGGAAATTTTGCAGGATGATATTCTACCACTTTTGTAAAATAAACTTTTGTGTGGGGGTATAAATTCACATTTTCTTTTCAATTATAATCTGTAGTTTTAGAATAAATTATTCACATGGTATATTTTGTAGTCGCAAGTAAAGCAAAAATAGATCCCACGCCAAAATGTCCACAATTACAGTAATGTGTATCAGTATCTGATTTATTTCTTGTAATTGTTTATTTATTTAGATTAGTGTATGCCAGTATTTGAAAATTTAGTCAAGTTTCAATTTACGTTTAAGTAATTGCCTATTTATACATAGATCTGAACCAAGTTTTACATTCATATATACATTTGAAATAGATTATATCCTACTTATCTATACCATTGTTTTTATTTCCTAAGACAGGTGCCAATGATTGATTGAAAGGTTGTCAGTTTACAGATTAATTTACAAACCTTTCAATGTTGGACTTTGGATATAAAAAGCAAATAACAATACGAAATTAAAATATTTTTATGCCCCGTCAACAAAGTTGGGGGTGTATATAGTTTTTCAGTCTGTTTGTCCGTCCATCCGTCACACTTTAGTTTTCCGCTTTTTTTTCGACATCCTTGCCAGTGTTCTCCCCAGGCCCTTATAGCATCTCGGGACCGAGACGCTATCAGATTTTACCGAGATGCTATCGGTCTGTACCGAGACACTATAAAATTGCTTAAAATTTGTACAATGAAGCCATTCAGAACCATTTGGTAATGACACCTTTACAACCCCAAGCCAATTACCAAATAAATGATTGGTCTGTTGTCAATTATTTGAAAGATATCGATTTTTACCTAATTAGGCTTGATAACAGGTGATTTGCCGACATAAGGCACCTGTAGCCCAGTGTTTTATTTTGGTTGGACAACCAATCAGAATTGACCAAAATAAAAACAAACACAAGCCATGTGTTTGATACACGTTGGTTTTTGAACTTACATGAAAAAGAATTGAAAACTAAAACTAAAAGACTGATAAAGATAAAAGAATGTTTTTTTTTACCTTAAAGAATGAATATTTGAATCCTTTTACATCCTTATTTACGATTATATAGTCCAAAACATTGATTTCACACATTTGATTTTGGCAGTAAATTACATAAACAAAGAAAGACAACTTTTGGGCAAAGGGAGATAACTTAAAGGCAGTGGCTACTGTGTTCAAATTTCATGTACCATATATTTTTTATATGGTACATGTCAGCAAAACTATTTATTCAAAGCAGATTAGGAATGAAATATATTCATGATATCAATATAAGTTTAATTATTACTATTTCAGGTAACTTTCTGTCCCTTTCGCTCCCATTTTAATTTAGGTTGTGAGTCATCACATCCAACATAATTGTCTCGCCTGCGACGAATAGTCGCGGAAGGCGAGACATAGGTATTACTTTCCGGCGACGGCGGCGGCGACGGCGGCGGCGGCGACGGCGGCGGCGTAAACTTTTTTGTAAGACTTTTGTGGACAATGAATTGCTTGAAAAGTATAATAGCTAGGCATCTGATATTTGGTATACAGACAGTTCAGGTTATGGTCTACGCAACTGTCACCATGCCGTTTGACCCTGACCCCATTTTCACGCTCCAGTGACTCTGTGAACTTAGGTTTTTTTTCAGGCCGTAAACTTTTTTGTAAGACTTTTGTGGACGATGAATTGCTTGAAAAGTATAATAGCTAGGCATCTGATATTTGGTATACAGACAGTTCAGGTTATGGTCTATGCAACTGTCACCATGCCGTTTGACCCTGACCCCATTTTCACGCTCCAGTGACTCTGTGAACTTAGGTCTTTTTTCAGGCCGTAAACTTTTTTGTAAGACTTTTGTGGACGATGAATTGCTTGAAAAGTATAATAGCTAGGCATCTGATATTTCGAATACAGACAGTTCAGGTTATGGTCTACGCAACTGTCCCCATGCCGTTTGACCCTGACCCCATTTTCACGCTCCAGTGACTCTGTGAACTTAGGTCTTTTTTCAGGCCATAAACTTTTTTGTAAGACTTTTGTGGACGATGAATTGCTTGAAAAGTATAATAGCTAGGCATCTGATATTTAGTATACAGACAGTTTAGGTTATGGTCCATGCAACTGTCACCATGCTGTGTGACCCTGACCCCATTTTCACGCTCCAGTGACTCTGTGAACTTAGGTGTTTTTCAGGCCAAAAAACTTTTTTGTAAGACTTTTATGGAAGATGAATTGCTTGAAAAGTATAATAGCTAGGCATCTGATATTGGGTAAACAGACAGTTGCAGTTAAGGACAACGCAACTGTCACCATGCCATGTGACCATGACCCCATTTTTATGCTCCAGTGACTCTGTGAACTTAGGTCTTTTTTCAGACAGAAAACTTTTTGTAATACTTGTGTGGATAATGGATTGCTTGAATAGTATAATAACTAGGCATCTGTTATTAGGTATACTGACACTTTTTGTGTTTATATCAAGAAATGAAAGCTTAGGTAGTTGATTTTAGTGATGGTGCCGGCAGGCGAGACATACTTTTAGTGGCCACACTTGTTTTTATAACTAGACTAATTATCTTTTCCCAAGAAAGAGAATAAAGCAATATATATATAGTCATGTTTTACAATGTCTGGACTGTTATTTTCCAGTCAATCATACAACTCCCCCTCCTATATAATTTTTAAAAGTATTTCTGAATCATGTTTTATATTAAAAGGGGGGGGGGGGGTTGATACAATTAAAATTAAACTTTAAATAAAACATGAGCCAGATGTCGATTGACGCGATTTGTTTTCCTTCAGATGAAACTTGTTTACGCAAAATGTGATGCTATCCAAAATTTCTGAGGAGAACACTGCTTGCATATATTCAAAAGATTTTTGGTATGTTAGTCTACCATGATGAGTTACAGGTCAAGTATGAGTTTCGTTCCGGTCCACTGATTTTCACCTAAATTACAGTCCTCGGACTTAGCAAATTTTGTAAAAATAACAGTTTTCCACACTTTTTAGCTCACCTGACCCGAAGGGTCATGTGAGCTATTGCCATCACTTTGCGTCCGTCGTCCGTCCGTCGTCCGTCGTCCGTCGTCCGTTAGCTTTTTTCAAACATCTTCTTCTCTGAAACTGCTTGGCCAAATGCAGCCAAACTTGATATGGTTGTTCCTTAGGGTATTGTGCAAAAAGTTTGCGTTGGGATTTTTGATACGTCAAAAAACATGGCCGCTGTTACTAAAAATAGAACAGGGGGGTCAAATACAGTTTTTTGCAAATAACTCAAAAACGGTGACAGATATCAAAATTCTGGCACAGGATAAAAGTGATCAGCACCTAAAGATCTAACTGCCCTGAAATTTTCAAGAAGATCCAACAACCGATGTAGGAGTTATTGCCCTTTTTCTGGATTTTTTCAAAATTTTGCACTTAATTAGCCCTATATCTTAAAAACTATACAAGATATTTTAAAAATTCAAATTGCATATGATTAAGCACATTAAGATCTACATTTTATGTAATTAGGTCAAAGCTGTGGAACCATTTATTTTAGGAGTTATGGCCCTTAAAGCGTCAAAATTTACCATTTTTCATTACTTTTTCCCTGAATTTCAAAGATTAAATTGCCTGACACCATAAATCCAACTTCAACCAAACTTGGCACAGTTGTTAAATAGCATAAATGCTACAAGTGTATTGTTCAGATTTTTGATTGGTCAAAAAATATGGCCGCCATGGCTAAAAATAGAACATGGGGGTAAATTGCAGTTTTTTGCTAATAACTCAAAAATGGTTACAGATATCAAAATTCTGATTGGATACAAAAGTGATCAGCATCTCAAGATCTACCTGCTCTGAAAGTTTCAAGAAGATCCAATAATTGATGTAGGAGTTATTGCCCTTTTTCTGGATTTTTCAATATTTTTCACTTATTTAGCCATATATCTTGAAAACTATACAAGATATTTCACAAATTTAAATTGCATATGATCAAGCACATCAAGATCTACATTTCATGTATTTTGGTCGAAGCTGTAGGACCATTTCTATTAGGAGTTATTGTCCTTAAAACAACAAAATTTACCATTTTTCATTACTTTTCCCCTGAATTTCAAAGATTAACTTGTCTGACGCCATAAGACCAACTGCATCTTAACTTGGCACACTTGTTTAATAGCTTATATGCTACAACTCTATTGTTCAGATTTTTTATTCGAAAAAAAAATGGCTGCCAAGGCTAAAAGTAGAACATAGAGCGTAAATTTCATTTTTTTGCTAATAACTCAAAAATAGTTTCAGATATCAAAATTGTGCAAGAATCAAAAGTGATCAACATATTAAGTACCTGTCCTGAAATTTCGGAAAAGATCTGACTGCTGATGTGGGAGTTATTGCCCTTTTTTCTAAATTTTGCACTTATTAAGCCCGATAACTTGAAAACTAACCAAGTTATTTCAGTAATTTAAATCACATATGGTTAAGCACAATAATATCTACAAAATATATGTATCTGTGTAGTTCAGGTGAGCGATTCAGGCTCCTGGGAGCCTCTTGTTTTCTACATGTACATCCTTGCATATATTTGAAAGGTTTTTATTTTGTGAGTCTACCATGATGATTTACAAGTCAAGTTTGAGTTTCGTTCTGGTCCACTGATTTTGACCTAAATATTGGCCCTTGGACTTAGCAAATTTTGTAAAAATAAAAGTTTTATTTTATTTGCCAGCGTGGCATCAGTGTCATCTTGACACATTTCCTTGTTATAATTTAGCATGATTTACTGGTAAAGAAGATAATGAGATGTGAAATAAGTGTACCTCACACAACCATAATAAATCAGTTGAAGTTGAAAAACAACCAGAAGTCTTCAATGTAACCAGTGGCCCCCTATCGCTGTCTAGCTATTGGCACCAGATCAAAACCAAAAATACAATGCATAGGATTCAAACCATTCCCCCTTCTAACACAAAAAACATCATGTGATGTAATAGGACTTTTTAGCTAATTTTCAAAGTTATATAAATAAATGATTTTAAACCGTTCCTATATCTTATATTGTCTAACACAATATTACCTGTGACCCTTATTTTTGGAGTAAAGGAATAGATATATTTCAGCATAGTCATAAAATCTGAAAATTTTTAGTCCCCTACCAGCGAAAACCAAAGGGGACTATAGGTTTGCGCTCTGTCCGTCCGTCCATCCGTTTGTCATGCCTTAGTTTTCCACAATTTTTTCTAAACCCTTAAATGTAATGAACTGTTTTTTGGTATGTGAATTAGGATGCTGAGTTACAGATCAAGTTTGAGTTTTGTGCCGGTCCACAAATCTATACTGGAGTTATGGCCCTTTGAAAGTTGAAAATAAACTGAAAGGATGAGTGGCAATAAGCCCCATTTTTGGCCCAAGATTTACCAAGAAATTAAAACTGAGCATACAGATGTTTTGAGTTGATGAAACATTGATAAATTATTAGGCTTAAAGAAAATGATAAGCTTGTGCCATATCAGTTAAGCTGTCATGCCAATCAGTTTACTCAAAAAGCTATATATTATAGAAATTGTCCTAATTTCATTGATTTTTGCTGATTTTCACAAACTTTTTGGTCTGAAAGAAGGTGGGCGCATCAAAACAACAACCCCATACTTGGATAAAATGTGTAAAATGATGAAATCCATCATTTCTGAAAGTTTGGAGTTGTTGTTTTCATGCGCCCAATGTTTTCTTAAAGAAAATATGCACTTAAACCATTCAAAATTGCAGATTTTCTTAATTTTGTCAAATAAGACCACTAAATATGATGTCATAATTAGGTCACAATGAATGAAATTTGCCCTATTTGATGTGTTTTTTTTGTAACCACATATATGCTTATATTTCTTATAAATATCAAAACATTTGAACCAACTTCATTTTCTTGGGCCAATTATGGGTCTTAATGCCACTCATCCTTTCAGTTTTCCACACTTTTTTCTAAACGCTTATAGATAATGAACCCATTTTTGGTATGGGAGTTTACCATGATGAGATACAGATCAAGTTTGAGTCTGGTCCACCAATTTTTAGCAGAGTTATGGCCCTTTGAACATTTAAATTCACTGAAATTTCAGTTTTCCACACTTTTTTTCTAAACACTTATAGATGATGAACTTATTTTTTGGTATGTGAGTTTACCATGATGAGTTACAGATCAAGTATGAGTTCGTGCCAGTCAACCAATTTTTACCAGAGTTATGGCCCTTTGAAGTTTGAAATTGTATTTTCTGCACTTTTTTATTAGCCCTTGTAGATTATGAACTGATCAAGTTTTGGTTTACCAGTGACTGAAATATGAGGCCGATAGGGGACTATTTATTGTTTTGCAATACTCTCAGAATGCTTATTTATTTTGTTTGTGTTATAATCTATATACAACAGCATATCATGCCATATGACATAAAACCTTTGTGGAAAATGAATCACTTAAAAAAGTATTATACTTAAACAGCAGGTATTTAGCATACAGACTTTTAGGGTTACCTGTATATATACAATGTATGTTCTCATGACACAATTGTCACCATGTCATATGACCTTGACAATATATCAATATTATGCTAAAACAGGTAGAAGATATATTTTTCATAGTTTTTTTAGCTCACCTGACCCAAAGGGTCATGTGAGCTATTGCCATCACTTTGCGTCCGTCGTCCGTCGTCTGTCCTCGGTCGTCCGTTAGCTTTTTTCAAACATCTTCTTCTCTGAAACTGCTTGGCCAAATGCAGCCAAACTTGATATAGTTGTTCCTTAGGGTATTGTGCAAAAAGTTTGCGTTGGGATTTTTGATACGTCAAAAAACATGGCCGCTGTTACTAAAAATAGAACAGGGGGGTCAAATACAGTTTTTTACAAATAACTCAAAAACGGTGACATATATCAAAATTCTGGCATGGACAAAAGTGATCAGCACCTCAAGATCTACCTGCCCTGAAATTTTCATGAAGATCCAACAACCGATGTAGGAGTTATTGCCCTTTTTCTGGATTTTTTCAAAATTTTGCACTTATTTAGCCCTTTATCTTAAAAACTATTCAAGATATTTTAAAAATTCAAATTGCATATGATTAAGCACATTAAGATCTACATTTCATGTAATTAGGTCATAAATGCTACAAGTGAATCGTTCAGATTTTTGATTTGTCAAAAAATATGGCCGCCATGGCTAAAAATAGAACATAGGGGTAAATTGCAGTTTTTTGCTAATAACTCAAAAATGGTTAAAGATATCAAAATTATGATGGAAACAAAAGTGATCAGCATCTCAAGATCTACCTGCTCTGAAAGTTTCAAGAAGATCCAGCAATTGATGTAAGAGTTATTGCCCTTTTTCTGGATTTTTTCAAAATTTATCACTTATTTAGCCATATATCTTGAAAACTATTCAAGATATTTCAAAAATTTAAATCGCATATGATCAAGCACATCAAGATCTACATTTCTTGTATTTAGGTCAAAGCTGTAGGACCATTTATATTAGGAGTTATTGTCCCTAAAACAACAAAATTTACCATTTTTCATTACTTTTCCCCTGAATTTCAAAGATTAACTTGTCTGACACCGTAAGACCAACTGCATCTTAACTTGGTACACTTGTTTAATAGCTTATTTGCTACAACTCCATCATTCATATTTTTTATTCGTAAAAAAAACATAGCTGCCATGGCTAAAAATAGAACATAGGGGGTAAATTTCATTTTTTTACTAATAACTCGAAAATGGTTTCAGATATCAAAATTGTGCAAGAATCAAAAGTGATCAGCATATTAAGTACCTGTCCTGAAATTTCTGAAAAGATCTTATTGCTGATGTTGGAGTTATTGCCCTTTAAGCCCCTTTTTTCTAATTTTTGCTAAATTTTGCACTTATTAAGCCCAATAACTTGAAAACTAACCAAGTTATTTCAGAAATTTAAATCGCATATGGTTAAGCACAATAATATCTACAAAATATATGTATCTGTTTAGTTCAGGTGAGCGATTCAGGCTCCTGGGAGCCTCTTGTTTCTCATAAAATATCAATACAAGAATATAAGAATACAATATTATTGATTATGGACCCTTAAGGGGCAAGAACAAAACAAACAATAATGATTCAGAAGCATATGATTTTTACAATATAAAATTATTACAAAGAAGCAGAGGTACCAATAGGGTATCCGAATGTCAAAAGTCCGAAAGGGCAGAGACAAAACCAGTAAACACCAACAAGAACAGGACAAAAACAGACAACTTGTAAAACATGGAAACACAAATTGAGAATTATTATTTTACTGTTCAAGTATATAAGTATAAATAATATTTATACCCCACGCAACGAAGTTTCGAAGGGTATAATGTTTTTGACTCGTCCATCGGTCCGGTCCGTCTGTCCGTGATCAAAATTTTTGTAACAGATATCTCAGCTATTATTAATCCTATATATAGGCTTTTGATATCTGGTATGTAGCTTCAGTTCGGGGTCCCATATGGTGGGATACGTTTTCAGGTCTGTTGATCATCTACTTCCTGTTTAACGAGCTGACTTACACTTTTTTCACTAAATTTTCAGGGTCAAAAATTTTTGTAACAGATTTCTCAGCAACTATTAATTGTTGGTATTTAATATTTGGTATATAGCTTCGGGTAGGGGTCCAATATGGTGGGATTCGTTTTCAGGTCTGTCGATCATTTACTTCCTGTTTAAAGAGCTGACTTCGACTTTTTTCACTTAATTTTCAGGGTTGAAAATTTTCGTCATAGATTTCTCAGCAACAATTTATTGAAGGCTTTCAATATTTGGTATGTAGCTTCAGGTAAGATGGGATACATTTTCAGGTCTGTCGATCAGCTAATTCCTGTTAAACGAGCCGACTTAGATTTTTTTCACTTAATTTTCAGGGTTGAAAATTTTTATCACAGATTTCTCAGCAACTATTAATCATAGGCTTTTGATATTTTGTACATAGCTTTAGGTAGGAGTCCCATATGGTGGGATACATTTTCAGGTCTGTAGATCAGCTAATTCCTGTTAAACGAGCCGACTTAGATTTTTTTCACTTAATTTTCAGCGTTGAAAATTTTCATCACAGATTTCTCAGCAACTATTAATCATAGGCTTTTGATATTTTGTACATAGCTTTAAGTAGGAGTCCCATATGGTGGGATACATTTTCAGGTCTGTCACTCATTTTTTTCCTGTTTAACCAGCCGACTTGGAAAGACAACAACTCGAAATAGATATTCTCTGTCCATTATGTGGATGCATGGGGTATGTGAGCGTGCTCACTAAGGTCCTTTCATTTGATCAATCAAACAAATGGTTTCAGTTACCTTAAGTTTCATGTTAACTCAGACTCCAAGAGGAACATACAAAGGGAATTCAAAATGGTTTTATTTTCACAGTTGTAAAAGTCTAAAGTAATTTGTGAAATGGAGATGACTTGTAAAAAATCCTGTTTATTTTTTTTTTATTAAGATATCAGACAAGGTTTTTCTATCATTTGAAAATTGTGTATATTTGTTAAAAAAAATGGGATTCATCATCAACTTTAGAGTTATTGCAACTATCAGAAATCAATTCATTGATGAGTGTTTTGGATTTGTTTTACCTACCCAATTATATTTCAAACTTATGACAGCTAATTCTAAATCAAGTAATACATCTCAGTTACTAGATGCGGGTATTTATTGGCTTTACCAATCTCCATTTATCAATTTATCCCTGTACATGTGCTTGTACGAACTTGTAATAGTTAATTTCGTCTTTTTTTAATTTTCGGAATGCAGTCTTACGTATTCTCTCGGGTTTTACCATAAGCACCAGTCATTCAAAGGGTGGTGCCTAAAATGTGTAACCCGTACCCGTACCCGTGCCATTTTTGGCTCATTTACCCGTACCCGTACCCGCACCAGTTTGCAAATTTGACTCGTAAAGAGCGAAAACGCAATGAAACTTTCTGAAATTGCACATGAAGGTTTCTGATAAGTTATTCAATGACCTGGTATCATTTGTTTTGCAAATCTTTATTCTAATTTTCTAAAATCAATGATGTTAGAAAATTTTGGTGCCTAAAATGTGTAACCGGAAGTTTACACCATGACGAATGTGCCAAAGAAGTGATAACTTTGAACTCCTAAAAAATTATACTTTTTAATCGTTAATTGAATTCGTTTTAATTGTTAAATGTTATATTTAATGTTTATAACGATTGTATTGTAAATTGACTCTTAAATGAATATGTTTTTACTTATTTTGTACGCTCCAAAATTATCAAAACTTTGGCCCGGATTTTCACCGGGTACGGGTTATTTGTAAACATTGGATAAAATCGCGATAGGTTCTCGGTATAAAGCGAAATTGTGAAATAGATAGTTATCGTTTTTGAATAAATCGTTCATTCACTTACTGCTGATATATTTTTGTAACTTTTAATTCATGTTTAAAACAAACCTGTTTCTCATTTGATTAGAAAAGACCATGTATGTCATCGGGTACGGGTAAATTTTCAATGTCGGTATCGAGTAAAAACATGAAATACATCAAAATATGAATGTTAATTTTAAAGTTTTGAGATACGAAATCATTCAATGTCATACTTTTAAGGCATACGTCAAATATTACAATGATTGACTTTGTTTTCGCTACAGTCGAAGCGAATATGTGAAATTTTGAAAAATCTGGGTGCGGGTACGGGTACGGGTACGGGTTACACATTTTAGGCACCACCCATTCAAAGGTAAACAAACACACCTGCCACAAAAAAAGCATATTTCTATGAACATCAAGCTTTTGGTCCGTCAAAAGATGCAAATTAATTAAATGTTAAGATTGAAATTGATGCAGGTTTAAATTCTTGTAGGAAAATTTCATTTTTCTTCTTAATTTAGGCTTTTTTTATGTACTTCCGTGATTTTCCTTTTCAGGAAAATTATCTTGCTTTGCCAAAGCTTATGTTTGTCCTTTTTTGCATCACTTTTAATGCTGCTGGATGTTTTTCATTGTTAATGTTAGATCAAGGATGAATTAGGTGGAGTTACCTTATTGTCACACAGTTGATCTCACCAAACAAATATACATGGAAATCAAACCACCTGCATGACCTAAAATCAGTTGTCAAATATGTAATTTTCAAGTTAATTGCTTTCTTGAAAAATCTCTCAATTGCACAGAAAGTATCACATGACTTTACCAGTTTGCTGCCCAAAGACCTATTCAAAAGCGCTTCATTGTGAGATCATCAAAACAATCATATCGCTAGAAATCATTATGGTAAATACTTCAATTGAATGAAAAAAAAAATTCTCTTAGCTCTTTATTGTACTGGAAGCTGTCTTGCCTAGAAAAAATTATAATAAAAGAACTTTTTCCAGATTCTTCAGTCATTCTGCACTAACCCAAAACTAACATTTTATTTGGACAATAAGGTCAGAAATAATAATTTAATGTATGAAAGGCATTGGTCTAAAAGCTCATGTAGATTTAGATTAAATCATTATCAATTCCTTTGGTATCACTAGTACCAGGTCCGTTGGACAAGATAATTTGATGTGATAGCATTTCCAACGCTTTCCTGCACTTGCAGATTTTTCCATAAACTTCCAAAAAGTCTTCTCTTTACATTACACAGCTGGCTATATATGCTGATATAATCATATAAATGCTAGATTAGAAATAATTAATTTGGATCTATAAGGGACCAGATATGTAGTTAGGGGTGATGTGATATTATTGTTTGTGTTATATTATTCTAAAAGCATAAGGTTTTAATGAAGTTAGTCTGTCTAATGCTATTTGGTTTAAAATAAGATGGACAAACAATTTCTGACACACATTAGGATTCTCAGAAGTTATTGAAGACAAATCAGTTAAATCATAAATTTATATTTTATTTCATTCATTTTATTTTGTTATGAATAATTGTACTGCCTCTCACTGGGCTCCATGATTGGATTTAAATAAAATATGTCTATGTCTATGTCTATGTCTATGTCATTAATTCAAGCCTAGCTCTGAAAAAAGACTTGAAATATTATCATGTTGTCCCTATTCCAGGGTTCCCACGCCATCCTTGAATTCAAGGAAACCTGGAAAAGTCCTTGAATTTCATTTCAATGTTCAAAAACCTGGAAAAATCCTTGAATTTAATCAAATATCCTTGAAAAACCCTGGAATTTTGTTATATGCAGATTTGTTGACCGTTTGATAAAAAAAGGCCGAAAAATATTGGAATTTAAAATTTTTTGCAGACTATTTTAATCCTTGAAAATGACCTCAATACCCTTGAAAAGTACTTGAAAAACCCTTGAATTTTGTGTCCAAAAAATAGTGGGAACCCTGCTACTCTGAGACTCATCCCATTAGTACATGTAGTACAGTTAACAAAGTAAAGTACTTTTCTTTATCATGAGATTAAAGACAAATGTCTTTCATATTATTCTATGTTATTTCACTTTTTTATTTCTGCCCACGTTTTATTCAACTTGCAAAATATACTGACAGACTGTGCATGGTTAAAAACAGGATAAAGCAGTTATAGTTTCTTACTTCATTTTCATATGAGATTGGCCTAAAAGCTTGCGTAGATATGGTAGATACAAAATTAAAGCCATTCCATTTTAATTGTTGTAATGAGATAATAAGGGACAATTTGATTGTATTTCTCCTCATTTTTCTGTACATAACGGTAGACATTTTTGAAAACATCTTAAAAATCTGAATGATTGGCAGTTTGATTTTACTGACCATCATGTTTTGAGTTTTGTGCAAATTGGCAGACTCTACATTAGAAGGCTTGTTTTGCTTGTTCATTTGGTTATAAACCTATATTATACATGTATAAACCAATGATCTTTTCTTTTATGTCTTTGATTATAGGTTAATGTTTTGAAATATTTTTGTACAGAATTGTGTACTTATGGAGGGAATAAAAGAATAAAAATATGGGAGAGACTCACAAATCCCTGTATGCCAGAATGCTGGTGGATGTAGTTATAGGACCAGTACTGGATAATGTAAATATTTTAAAAGTTAATTGCACTGAATAGGAAAAAAAAACTTTCATGAAAATTTAATTTCAAATATTTGTAATATTTATTTGATGTACATTTACATTGAAAAAGACAATTTGGAAAAGTGTCTGATCAATTGATTTGAGCCTCATCAGGAATGTACGTGAAGAAAGGTTGAAACAGACAATGTCAATACATGTATGACAATGAACAACAGAAAAAAACCATAGAAATTCACAGGTAGAAGGTGTTAATATGTGTTATAATTCACAGTATAAAGTACATGTACATGAGTATTTATCTTTTCCTTGAAAATTTGTAAAAATCTCAACTGAAAATTTGTTGATAAAATAATATGTACCTTTTGTCATAGAAGTTATGTTTCATTTTTTTTACAGTTAGAGAAGAAAGACATATCAGCAGCACACACACTTAGAGCAGCTTTTGCCAAGGTAAATAATTTACATAGCTTTTTTTTCTCTTCAGTTCAGTGGGAGATCAAGAATAATTTTGTCATAGAACATCTTAAAGAGTGACGAAAGAGAATTTTCACGACTTCTTTATGCATCAATTTACAATAGCTTATATAATAACTGGTAAAGGTGCAAAATACTTGCAACCATTTAAGACAGAGGTTTTGAAATTTAATTTGGTTCTGCCAGACCTACTTATGTTTGGGACATATTTTCATATTCATTTCAATATAAATTTGGGGGATTTTCTGCCGGACCTACTAATTTTCTGCCCAAATGTCTGACAGGTCCGACGCATTTCAAAATGACTGTTAAGATATTTAAGATACTTCTTTTAGGTAAACCAAACAATGTAAAATATAATTTCAAAGATAGTTGATGAATTTTATTTACTGTACAAGTTTAAACTCGATGACTTGGATTAGGTGTGGCCATGGGCCATTTTACACATTCTAATTTGAAATGTCCCATAGAAATCTGGAATATTTACAAAAAAATGTTAAAGAATGTCCAATTGAAATTTTAAAAGAAATTATAAAAAAGCACAATCTCAAAATTTTAATCCTATAAATCACTGTTTAAAACTGTAAACCAGTTTTCACTAGTGATACCCTAGATTAAAAAAGAAATGAAAAATCGTTATATGGACATATGTAAAACAACATACTTCCTTTTCTTTGAAGTAGGGGTATAAAAATATTCTCAATCCTTAAATCATATTTGACCTATTTAGGGCTATCCAGAATTGATTGCATGTGGATGTTGGAAGGTATACTTTTTATTTGCCCCACCTCCTTAGACTTATGGGGACTCATGGCATTGAAGATAAGCTATCTGTTGTTAAAAAAAAGTTAATATGATTTTCCCTTATGTTGCTTTAGAAAAATATCTTAAAATAGCGCCATCCGAAACCCCTATACAATAACTTATAGAATAGCCCTTAGGACCTTTGATCTAGCCTAATTTTAAAACAAAAACTAGCCAGCCCAGCTGTCTTTGACCAATAATAGGGTTAATATTTAGAAATCTTCAAAAAGTCAAGTAATATTGTATGTATAAATTAGGGATAAAATAATGTATATTGCTCATATATTACAGGCAGACAACACACTACCTGGCTTTGTGTATGATACTATGAGGGGACTTCTAAGGAAAGCAGAAATGTCTGATAAAGTAGACATGTGTGAAACTCTCCTTAGACTTGGGGGAACTCATGACAGTGAGGGTAAGCTATTTGTTGTTCAATTAAGAATTAGTAAATACCACA
Organism: Arcuatula senhousia; assembly: GCA_963971305.1. NCBI lineage: Eukaryota > Metazoa > Mollusca > Bivalvia > Mytilida > Mytilidae > Arcuatula > Arcuatula senhousia. The sequence continues at coordinate 29,679,758 of OZ020304.1, forward strand.
AAAATGACTTGATTTCCTACTACATGTATGTGTACATGAAGCAAACTAGCAATCATACAAAATAATACCCCCATTCACCTCCCCAAATAATTAATAAGATCATGGAAGTATTAAATTTACCATTTTATACTTCCATGATAAGATCTATCATCAATTTTAAGATAGAATGTGCACATCTATATTATGTATATAAGATGCAAAATGTATACTCAGAGGTGTAACAGAAGGACAAACAGATAAGCATCCCTTTGACTTTATGCCCCAATTTTTAAGCTGAGAATATATAATAAACAATTCAAACCTTTTACTAAATCAATTTAAAAAAATACATATATATCCCTGTCAGGTTGCTAAAGTATTAGATTATAACAAAAATCAACTTAGCTGTTATTCATCAGAAAGACTTATACAATACAATTTACATTGTTTAAAAATAAAAACCAGCAAAAATAGCTGATATCTACAAATGTAATTCCTCATGTCTAACATTTATTGTATAAAAAGAAAAATACAATATAAAAAAGTATGAATTTTTTTTAGAAAAAAGAAAACATAGATTAAGAACAAGCATGGCACATATTTATTTTATATACATAATGAAAAACTTTTTATATTTTTCTCTAGAAATGAAGTTATACCGTCCCGAAAAGAATTTTCAAGACTTGACAAAATGTGCAACAGGGTTAAAGGTCATCCTAGCCAAGATTCCAGATCAAATATATGACAGAAAACAGTTCTTAGAAACAATCAAGTAAGTTGATAGGATAAATACTGTTAAAAACCTCCTTTACTCAAAAATTGTAAATTTAAAGGAGTAATCTAGTTTGCTAATGGAAGTCCCAGAGGAATAAAAGTTTAAGATACCACATTATCTATCACTTGTCAGTTGTTTGTGGTTCACATGGGCTGTTGATTTACACACAAAAAAAGCAACAACAAAAACAAACACAAAAACACAGTTTTACTTTCCATTCCAGAGTCAAGATACTATAATATGACTTTCTATAAGAACAATTTTTTATGGCCCACAAACAAAGTTAGGACACAAGTTTTTGTTGTTGTTCTTCTGTCACACCTCAAGCTTTCCCTTTGCATTTAAACTTATACTGACCGGGAAGAAATCATTAGTCAGATCTTTTATGAAATTTTGGAAAGAAATTTCAATATTTATGTGACCAGCATGCCATCAATGTCTTAAAAGATGCATTTGCTTGTGTTTGTTTACATTTAAAAAGTATTTGATAGTGGATGTAATCTGTTTTTTTTTCTCTTTGCAGAGAAATAGCTAGTTCTATCAAATTGTTACTAGATGCATTTAACAAAGTAATAGAAGATTTACCATCAACAGAAACAGGAAGTAAACAGGTAAAAGTTTGTATCAAGAATTTTTAAAAACAGAATATTATTTGTAAATTCAGTCTATGAAACAAGCTAAGAAAAGCTGATGATTTTCATCAGCCCTCTTATCTCAAACTTTATCAGCTAAATCAGTAACCTCTCAGCATGATGGCCATAAAGACAGTGAAAGTTAACATTAGATTGGTTTTAATTACTTGTACACTGTCAACTTCAAAGTGATGTTTGAAATCATGTAAAATATTTTCATTTTTGTGAAGAAAATTCTGTAACATGATATGTGCACCATAGGGTTTGTGGTCAAGGAACTCAACTGGGTGTTGATATATTTATAACTAATTTTGAGTGATCAGAGGTAAGAAATGTAGCATCCATCTAGCTTATTTCATAGACTGAATTGTGAAAAAGGCATTTTAAGAAAATCTTAATTGTCCTAGTGGAAATACATGATTATTGAGGTACTGTTTGGGCATCAGAATGTCAAAAGTCCCAAATGAGGAAACACAAACAAGAATAGCATGAAGAAGCAAACAACACAAAAACACAATAACAACTGAATAGCAATCAACAACACTAATTCAAGCCATAAAGAGAGTGAACTCGTGTGTTATGGAAGAGTAAGCAGTTCCTGCATGTTAAAGCACACCCGTTGTGCTGCTAAAAGTTATATTGAGAAAAAGATATCAAGAGCTGTTTTATTAAAATCTTCATTGGACTTCTGGGTTGCAATTTTAAAAAAAAATCTTGTTTAAAATGAAAGTGCATTGTTGTTAAGACAACAGTGCTCATATGAGGAAGAAATCATAAAAAGAATTTTTCCTATCTTTTGAACTTTTCTTAAAATTTTTGTTTGTTTGCAGATTTTAGAAGACAGGAAAAAAGAATTTGTTAGATACTCAAAGAAGTTCAGCAATATGTTAAAAGAATTCTTTAGAGATAGTAGTCAGTGAGTATACAAATTGAAAGCAATTTAAGTAAAGTAAAGTTTAGTTTGTTCAAAATGTTATTTCTGAATAATAAGGCCATTTAGGGCCATGCATTGATCAATTTTTCTGTCACATATTTTTAGAATCAAACATTGTGTATACTGGAGCTTAAGATATGTATTGTAGATATAAAATTTTGTACATTAAATATGTAGCATATCAATTTATGCCTAAAAATGATGTGCAAATTGGTTAGTTATGTTGTTCATTAACTTTTCTGTTATTTTTAAAATGAAAGTAAAAGTGTTGCTAGAAAAAGCAAAGAGGCACCAATTGGGCATTGTCAAAAGTAAGAAAAGGCAATGATGAAACCGGAACACACAAACAAGAACAAAAGGAAGAAACACAAAACACAAAATCAACCAAACAGAAATCAACAACTGGAACTTAAGTCGTAACAAGAGTGATCTCAGGTGCTCTGGAAGAGTAACTGGTTCCTGCCTGCTAAAGCACACCCTTCATGTTGCTAGTTTCCAATGCAGTGTGACAAATCCGGTAAAGGAAGACAAAACAAACTTCTACGACAAACAAGCATCTGCACTCATTTGAGAGATAGAAATCCTGTATTTGTCTACGAGTGCTCGGTGTCTACCGTAAATTTAATGAGTTAATCATTCTGAACTTTTGAGGGAAACCTGTAAAAGCGACAAATCTGTTAGAAAAACTAAAAAACTAAATAGGAATAGAGTTCTTTAAAATGTTATTAAAGTTTTACATGTACATCTGTCTAGAAAGTAAAATATCAAGCAAATTCTATGATCTTTTATGTTTGTATCATTTCAGAAAACAGAATGTGTTCATGAGTGCCAATTTTCTGATTTTCCAAACCAACGTTATACTGAGGACTGTCAAACAAGAATGCTGTTAACACTATATGTACATCAATACTACCATGGAAAGCAACTATTCACAGAACTATGAAAAATGCATATATAGAAAAATCTTTGTCAACATAACATTTTATGTATAATTGTTCAGTTGTTCATTGTAATATTTTTTTAAAATGATAAGTTTTGAGATAGACTTTTTTAATTGTAAATTAATATATGTGGCAGAAGTGCATTAAAGACATAGAACCTATCAATTTCGCAATTTTTTACATTGAATAAAAAGTACATATATAAAAAAATATACTATCTAAAACTTACCTTTACCAACATAAAAACTCAATGTTTTGCAGTTTTCTATAAAATAATGTTATTTTAATTATTCAGGTTGATTGAGTATTGTCCAACATAAATATTTACTTTTGGTAAACTGGGTACTGTTAAACTGAGAAACGAAATAAAAGAAAATGAGGCGAAGAGAAAATGAAATTGGTAAATTAAGAAAAATGACTGGTGTCGGCTAAAATCGATTCAGTTTTCTTTTTTACCAGTTTCGCTCGATTTCGTGTCCTTTCTTTACTGATTTCGCTTGCTTATTTACTGTTTACGTTTCCTTCTTTACTGATATCGTTTTTGTTCCGCTTTGTTACTTTTCGTTTCTCACTTTACCGGCACCTGCAAGTGTTTACATTCTATAATTAGTTTGTCCTCTTTTTAGCTCACCTGGACCGAAGGTCCATGTGAGCTATTGCCATCACTTGGCGTCCGTCGTCGTCGTCGTCCGTCGTCGTCGTCGTCTGTCGTCGTCTGTCGTCGTCGTTAACTTTTCTTTGAAAATCTTCTCCTCCGAAACGACTGAAGGGATTGCTTTGAAACTTTGCACACTTCATCTATGGGGTGTCCTCTACCAAGATTGCACAAATGGAAGCTGCCGTCCAAACAACATGGCCGCCGTTACTAAAAATAGACCAGGGGGGTCAGACTACTGTTTTTGGCTTGTAAATAAAAAAGTATAAGAGATAGATGAAATCTGATGTCACGCTACTGCTTCAACATCAAAAGCTCTACAAAAGTCTCCATTGAGTCCAAGTTGTCAGATGACCCCTTATAGGAGTTACGGCCCCTTAAAGGTGAAAAATAGCATTTTTTCATGTTTTTGGATTATAGAATGAAAACTATTGCAGATAAAGAAAAGTTGTTGCTTGCTTAAATGTTCAGCTCATTTAGCTCTACAAAAGTCTCCATAGGGTCGAAGTTGTCAGATGTCCCCTTATAGGAGTTACGGCCCCTAAAATAACGTTTTTTCATGTTTTTGGCCTATGGAATGAAAACTATAGCAGATAGAGAGAAGCTGTTGCTTGCTTAAATGTTCAGCTTATTTAGCTCTACAAAAGTCTCCATAGGGTCGAAGTTGTCAGATGTCCCCTTATAGGGGTTATGGCCCCTAAAATAATGTTCTTTCATGTTTTTGGCCTATAGAATGAAAACTATAGCAGATAGAGAGAAGCTGTTGCTTGCTTAAATGTTCAGTTCATTTAGCTCTACAAAAGTTTTCATAGGGTCAAAGTTGTCAGATGACCTCTTATAGGCGTTACGGCCCCTAAAATAACGTTCTTTCATGTTTTTGGCCTATAGAATGAAAACTACACCAGCAGATAGAGAGAAGCTGTTGCTTGCTTAAATTCAGTTCATTTAGCTCTGTAAAAGTTTTCATAGGGTCAAAGTTGTCAGATGAGCCCTTACAGGGGTTATTGCCCTTAGAATAACGTTTTTTCATGATTTGGGCCTACGGCTACAGAATGAAAACTATAGTAGATAGTGATAAGCTGTTACTTGCTTAAATGTTCAGCTCATTTAGCTCTAGAAAAGTCTTTATAGGGTCGACATCTAGACCAGGTGAGCGATTCAGGCTCCTGGGAGCCTCTTGTTTGACACTGGGTTTTTTTCTTCAGTTTTCCGTCGAAAAGAATACTTTCTGGTAGGTTTTTTTGAAAATTTAACAATTGCTTCAAAGGTTTTACAATGTATTCTTCAAATAGTGTGAATTTCATTATTTTTTAAAAATTGCCAAATTGATAGGTTCTATGTCTTTAAGAAGTAATTGAGAATTAAGAAGTTTTAAAAAATAATTTTATTTTTATGGAGACAAAATGTTGCAATATGAAAAGTCTCCTTCTATAGGACACAATAGCAATTTTAGTAATATTGAGATTTCAATCACATATTTTTGTTAATTGGTAATAGGTAGAGGGTAATGATTTTGAAAGCAATATTATTACAATGTATATCTCCTGTTAGACATACTTAATATTTTTGTGCCATATTTTACTAATTAAAACTAATCAATATTTTGGAATGAAAAGCATACATTTAAGTCTTAGAATGTGAACTAATCAATGTTTATACATTATGTTTTATCTTAAAAATGATGAAAATTACTTTTCTTTTCATTATTGTGGGTAGTGCTCTCAATGGTTCTTTTATGACATTTTTGGATATTATGTAACATGATGATATGGTCTACAACCAAACATGGAAAACTTTGTCATTTATTTTAATTGTTAATTTTGAAATACTCTAACTTGTTATTGCAATATTGAACAATTTTTATAGATTATTGAAGGTGGGTAAAGACCTAGAAATATTTTCAATACATCTATTTATACAAGAAGTTGTGTTGGTCAATAAATTGTAACAAAAGATATCAAATAGCAAAATGATATAAATATATTTAATAGTTAGTAAACTTCATATAATATGTATGATAAAACATGCGTTTTTTATCTTCTCCAACTCTTGTTAATAATACATCATAACAAAATGTATATTCAATTCATTAAAAAGGCTAAAATAGTCAGATTTTATTTGATAATATTTACTTTAGTACATTATGTACATTACTTATTTTATTTTACTTATAGTTATCTAAAGCTTTCACCTGATCTTGGTGTCAATTCATAATATTTTAAGGAACTTTTGTAAAAATAAAAATAATATATAAATGTTTCTTTCTTCAAAACTTTGGATAGCTTTTTAAAATTCAGGCCTGTTTATTTTTGTTGTTGTTGAAGTTATGCCTCTTTGTCCAGTCAGAATAAGCTTAAGCAGTTGGCAAGGTACCTGGTTATTACTGTTATCTATTTACCAGTGCAAAAATATCAGTGTTACTAGAACGAAGAAGCAGCATAATGATATAAAGTTGTCTATGAAAGACAAATATTAACAATTGTGGTTTTAAACTTTGTAAAATATTGTTATATCAAGATATATTTACTATTAAATATTTATGAAAATAAACATTTTATTTAATTATGTTCTTAATTGTATTTAAATATATTTCACCTCTGTTGAGTAAGGTGAGGTTAAGTTACTTTCTTGACCAGATTTCATGTTTTGAACTATTTCTGTTGCAATTAAAACTCTGTCTTATAAAACTCTTTGTTTCAACCTCAAATCAACCACAAATCTTACAGGAAGCATTTTCATACAAGAGCAAGCTTGATTATGAAATAGTATGACAACAAATGTCCCTACAAATGATTTTTAAGTGGGGGTGATACAGCTTTCACGTTTAAAATTTATAGGAAATGCTAAAGCCAATATTACTAGAATACTGAATTTAATCGTATAAAGCAAGACTCAAAATGAAAAATAATGTTAAGTATAAAAATTCTCTGAGTGTAACACAGTTTTAAAATTTAAAATCGGATTAGGCAAAAAAGAAATCTTTATTTTCAAGGAACTTAAAATGAAAAATTGATATAAATTGAATCAGAAATTACCATATCTAGGTCCAGCTATGCTTTATTTTATTATTTTATTTGTAGTTTTTGTTCTGCATATACTAAAAAATAGGTAGAAAATTTCGCTATTTGTAACGAAAATTTAGTGAAAAAAGTTTTAAGTCGGCTCGATAAAAGAAAGTTTATGATCGTCGGACCTGAAAAGGTATCACACCATATGAGACCTCTACTTGCAGCTAAAGCAAATACAAAAGCCGATGATTAAAACTTGCTGAGAAATCTTATTATGAAAATTTTGATCACAACAGACAAATGGCCAGTCAAAAACATTATACCAGTTGCAAACTTGTTGTGTGGGGTATAAATACATCCAGTCACAATTTTTAATGAAAATCCAATAAGTAATTAAATGTTGGTTCCTCCCCAACATGAGCCCATTGACCAAATATTATCCTTCTACCACTTGCGGAAATATTAACCAGAGTTATTCATGGGGAAAATGTAGGTCGAGGAGACCTAATTCCAGTATGAATGATGGTTAAAAAATGTACCTAACGATAAAATATCATCCTCAATGATGTGTAGTCACAAACAAAAACCATTGTGTACAATGTACTTGCATACAATCAAACGAACCAAACTGGCTTACATACCGTACAATCAAACGAACCAAACACCACCTTATGACATTTTTTAACAATCCTTACAGATACTTAGACGACATCCTTGCCCTTAACAACCCCAATTTCTCTAACTTTATAAATGTTATCTATCCTAAAGAATTAACCCTTAATAATTCTAACTTGACCGGCGATAGATGTCCATTTTTTTATTAGCTCACCTGACCCGAAGGGTCATGTGAGCTATTGTCATCGTTAAGCGTCCGTCCGTCCGTTAACTTTTCTTCAAAGATCTTCTTCTCTGAAACCACTGAAGGGATTGCATTGAAACTTGGTCTACTTGATCTTTAGGATGTTCTCTACCAAGTTTGTGAATTATATACATGTCGACAAACCAACATGGCCGCCATTGCTAAAAATAGAACAGGGGGGTCAGACCATTGTTTTTGGCTTATAACTCGAAAAGTATAAGAGATAGAGAAAATCCGAAGCAACCTACCTTGTTCAGCATCAAAAGCCCTACAAATCTCTCCATTGAGTGGAAGTTGTGAAACAATTCCTTATAGGAGTTATTGCCCTTTAATCATCAAAATTGACCATTTTTGCAGTTTTTGGACTATATCTTGAAAACCGTTAGAGCTACAGGAAAAGTTAGCATTGCAGAATTGTTAAGCTCATTGAGATCTACAAAAATGATTTCAGGGTCTAAATTGTCAGATCAGCCGTTTAAGAGTTATTCCCCTTTAACTGTTTTTTTCCATTAATTTACACTGATTTTCAAAAATCTTCTTCTCTGAAACCACTGAAGGAATCGCATTGATACTTGTTACACTTGATCTTTAGGATGTCCTCTACCAAGTTTGTGAATTATATACACGTAGACCAACCAACATGGCGGCAGTTGCTAAAAATAGAACAGGAGGGTCAGACTATTGTTTTAGGCTTATAACTCAAAAAGTATAAGAGATAGAGAAAATCCTAAGCAACCTTTCATGTTCAGCATCAAAAGCTCTACAAATCTCTCTATTGAGTCATAATTGTGAAACGACTCCTTATAGGAGTTATTGCCCTTTAATCGTCAAAATTGACCATTTGCAGTTTTTGGACTATATCTTGAAAACCGTTAGAGCTAGAGGAAAAGTTAGCATGCAGAATTGTTAAGCTTATTCAGATCTACAAAGATGATTTCAGGGTCAAAATTGTCAGATCAACCATTTAAGAGTTATTCCCCTTTAACTGTTTTTATCCATTAATTTTAACTGATTTTCAAAAATCTTCTTCTCTGAAACCACTAAAGGGATTGCTTTGAAACTTGGTACACTTGATCTTTAAGATGTCTTCTACCAAGTTTGTGAATTATATACATATCGACCAACCAACATGGCCGCCATTGCTAAAAATAGAACAGGGGGTCAGATCATTGTTTTTTGCTTATAACTCGAAAAGTATAAGAAATTGAGAAAATCCGATCAAAGCGACTTTTCTTGTTCAGCATCAAAAGGTCCTGATAGAAGTTATTGCCCTTTAACTGTTTTTTCTATTAATTTAAATTGATTTCCAAAAATCTTCTCTGAAACAACTGAAAGGATTGTTTTGCAACTTTGTATACTTGAAAGTTGGTGAAATTTATTCAAACTTTGGCATAAGAGATCAGGTGAGCGATTCAGGCTCCTGGGAGCCTCTAGTTTAGATTTTAGCATTGTCAATGGAAAATTGCACACTAAAGTCTATGATAAACAGGATGACTTTTCTTTCCCAATTGTAATCTTTCCTTTTCTTGAAGGTGATGTACCTCTAGCTCCATCTTACGGAGTGTACATTTCACAGTTAGTCAGATATGCTCGAATTTGTAGTGGTGTTTCTGATTTTAATGACAAAAACTGTGTCATTACAGAAAAATTGCTAAAACAAGGTTATCGATACCACAAATTAGTCAAATCTTTTACTAAATTTGTTCATAAATATGGGTATCTTATTGAAAAATTTAACTGTACACGTCGTTTTTTGATTCTAAAAGGAATATCACATCCCGAATTCTATGGAAATGTAGTTTATAAGGCATGTAAATTCAAAAACAATCCTCTTGACATGGTAATTTGGCTTGAAAACTTATTAAAGAAAGGATACAAGTTGGAAGTTATAGTAAACTCTTTAAATTTGGTGTTTTTTGGTAGAAATATTGATAATTTGATAGTAAATCTAAAACATCAATGTTTTACTTTTTGACTATTGTATTGTTTCGAAGCATTACAGCAATCAAATATGTCGGTTTTGTGTGATGATATAATACTAAATCATTAGTTGTTTGCAGTGTTATGTTGGATTTAGAATCGATATGTTTGATTTTTTTACATCAGTCGATAAATGCTTCTTAGCTACCTGTCAGTTACTGTGAGTGTTCTCAAGGGAGTTCCTTTATGTTTCGTTGTTCTCGTATACTACTCTTGTCTCAGGTTCTCTCTACATGAATTGAACTTTTATTGATTTAATTTTTAAAGTGTGTTATTTTTTGTGCTTTGTACAAGATAAACATTAGGCAAAAAACTAGTTTAACCCCGCCATATTTTATATGTGCCTGTCCTAAGCCAGGAATCCTTGTCAAAGCTTTTGTTTGTCCTTGTCTACTATTTGTTTTTTTGTTTTATGTCCAAAAATGGGTCTTTCTTTGATAATCTAGGGATTTGTTTGAATCTTATGTATTGTATTTTTAGTCTTTGACCAAAACAAGACAGCGAGCATTGACCTCTGGTCATGTTGAAGACTGCTGTCTGTTTTCCATTGTGATTCTTTAAATTGCTGTTTCTTTATGTAGGTTGTGTTGCATACACTTATTCCACATCTCTTTATTATACAAATATAGCCTTTTAGTAGGTCGATACGAGAAAATATCGACCTGAGGCATATCGACCCGACAACGCAGTTGGAGGTCGATATGCACATCTCAGGTCGATATTTTTCGTATTGACCGTGGTTGAAGGCTATATTTGTTATATTATTAATTCAACATAATTACTTTCTTGATAATTAAAATGTTGTGCTTACATGTAATTGTGATCTGCAAACTGTAATGACTGTAGTGATTGCAATCAATTTGTATATTGTTAAGATTTCTCATACTGAAAAATCTAGCATTTCAAAAAGATTAATAGTTTTGTGTGGGTAGTAAGATGGAAGAACTAACCTTTAAATTTCTATTCCATCCACTAGTGAACTTTCAATGACTTTGGTAGCTTTTTAGGGAAAGACAGCTGACATATTCTTTATTTTGTTGATGAGACTGAATTCCCATTCCAAGAGTTGTTCAATTTCAATCTACAATTGCCAAATCAACAAATGAACAAATCATTGCTTGGGAATTCAGTCGTCTCTGCTGAAATTCGCATTTGAGAGTCGTTATTTGCATATGTTTACTTAAAATTTCTGCTTTGCCTTTGGGGTGTCTTCTCGGCCGGGGAATGAAACAATCCCAGATTCGAATGAAACACGTGACCGTGCAATATCAATTTTTTTGCACCAAGTCAATATAAAAAAATATCACCAGGTCACCTGGTATGATTCAACTAATCAAATCAAGTAAAAAATATAAATTAATAATATCATCAAATAACTGAACATTTGAGACAGTTTAACTATGGTATAAGTCCTATTTTTTGGAAATACCCTGATAAAAAATCTGACTGAATGTGTTAAAATTTTATTGAATTGATCACATATTATTTATAGTGGTCTGTTCACTGAATATATTTACAATATTTGATAGAATAAAGTAAAATCTGTACAATTTTTTATAGAATTATGTAAAATCTGTACATATTTAAAATAAATCTAGCACAATGTTTTGTTCACAAGCAAGCACACAGAATTCTAGTACATGTGGTACACTTATAATAAATAAACAGCAAGGTATGGATTAAAAAGAAATACAGAAAGGTTCCATTTCCCACAATTTTCATACATTTTGAAGTGACATAAAAATTAAAGTGCTGTAAATCTGGTATAAATTTTAAGATTTATAAACATATAATGAATCAACTTGATATTTTTTAAGTTCCTGTTCTTTTAAACTCATGGTCATTTTAGGAATGTTAATTGTTGTTAAGCAAAACTTTGTTTGAAGAATACAAAATTCCATTTTAAAAACATCCCAAATTTAGAATGTTAAGTCTTATAAAAGTGAAGAGGATGCTCTTATTTTACCAGTATTAACCATCACAATGCATCTAAAACAATGTAGAAAATAACATTTTCACTTAACATACAATACACCAAGTACATCTGATATTGTTCCGAATCTACCTATCCCATTGTACACATGCATAACCATGGCAACAATAACAAAAGTCAATAAATAATAACAAATAACAAGTCAACAAATTTCAAAGGATCAAAATTACAATGGATGCAAGTCAAGTATTACAAACTAAACCCATAGTGCAATTTCTTACAGTGAAAGAGTGTACAAGTTTGCAGTTCTCCATTTGGGTGAAGAATAGGTGTACCAAAAGGGGGGTAACTCTATCTACTAAGTTCTACAATCTCTGTTTTGGTAATCGAATAAAGCAAAAGACCAATACATGTATAAACTTTATAAAGAAATTGTTCCACTTTTGTGGAAGAATTTTGTTAACTCTCATCTTTTTCACACACAACAAGCATTCCATGGACAACCTTAAAATCACTCAAAAACAAATACACAAGTTTTAAATCTACAACCATATATAGGGAATACTTGTATTTGGCTTGAAATTTAAATCAAATTTCTTATGAACACCGATTTATTCTTTTTTATTGCCATAAAGTATAAAACAAATCGTATAAAATCTCCAAAAAAGAAAAGAAGACATAAAAATACATTTTTTGTTGGAAGATAAAATTCTTATAGTTTATTTATTTCTTGGGACATATACATGGAATCTAAATCTCCTTTTTCTTGTAATAAAAATCTGCATTTTTCTGTTTTCTGACAAGTCATGTAACTCTTTTTTATTCTCCAGATTGTGCAGAGGCTATTTTCTTAATTCTTTTACTGTGAAACTGGTAATTTCGCGGTGTGAATTTTTTGCAGATTGGAATGAACATTCTGTAATATTTTTGCTTATTTTAATTTTTGCAGTGTAACAATTTCATTAACGAATAAATGTACTTCATACTTTTTACACGATTTAAAATTTTGCGGTTGAGTGTCCACTGCAAAATAACGCAAAAATTAGATTTCCAGAAAAATGACCAGTTATATGGTATGTAAGATTTAAGTTAACAAGTCTGAATAACCAACCAGGTGAATAAAATAGAGTGAAACAGCTTATAACATTTCAAAATGTTCTATTTCTTACTAGTTTTATTTGCAAAAAATCTTTGGCATACTTTAAGATGAAGGCAATAGTATCTATTGGAGTTAAAATATTATAAATACATTGCATATGGTGTACAAATTTATATACTTCCATCTTTTATAATTTCCTCCATTCATGTCATACAAAATTCATTTGCACACATCATTTTTAAATCTATGGGTTCACAGCTATAAAATTCAACATATTACAGAATACAAAAATATGATTTTCATATACTAATGGAAAAAAGAAACTGTGCATCACTTTGAAAAATCACAAATTCAAAATTTTATTTAGTATTTGATACATTTTATCACAAAAGTATTGCAAAATCATTTTTCTCAAGATCTGGACAAAAAATTTCATTTCCATACCCCTAAAAGATGTTTTGTTTGCAGTTTGAAATCAGGTAGTGTCAATTTGAAATTCACAAAATCAAACTTTGGAAACAATGCACATTTTTGAAATTAAGTTTTTATAGCTGATTTTCACCAAAAACATTACTCCTTTTAGTGGTTGAAAGTTTACAGATTAAATTTTGAGTGAAAATCTTGATTTTTCATTTCTGGGTTAAAAAAAGTGGTTTTTTGAATCTCAGAAACTGGAATTAAATTTTTTTCAGATTTTAACCCAAAAATAATCTGCATGGTCCACTCGACATTCAGTGAAAATTTCAACTCGATAACTTTTTTTTTTACTATTTTCTGATTAAAAGAAATATGAGTACAATTGATTTTCCAATAGACATGCACAGTTTCTTTTTTCCATGAGTATATTTATCTACTAGCTCACAAAGTTCACATTTTTTTAGTTCCGACAACATAAGTGTTAAGCAGTGAAAATGCTTCCCTCTTACAAAGTTTAATCGTAATTCTAGAGAAAATTGTAACAACTGACAGCAATGTAGCGTATTATTCAAAATTATTTCCATTTATGGAAGAAAACAAGCGCCTTTTTATCAAGCCCGTGTGGCTTACACAGTTTGTCTTTTGAAACTTCAATTAAATATGTCTTTTGAAACTTCAATTAAATACCACTTAAAGCAATCAATGCACCAAAACAAATAAATAAAATCATAAAATATGTTTTAGCTACAATTTTTAATACAAATACAATTTCTACACATCTGAATGAAACTGAAAGGTTTTCATCAATACAAATATGAAGATGGGATGAACCTTAATGCCCAGCTGAAATAATTATAACTGATTTATATGGTTATACATTGTATACAGCACATTATAATTTTTTTCGTGGGTGTGTATTTCTTCATGTGCATAATTACATTTGATTATGTATCTAACAATATGGTTTGATAATTCTATTACATGGAATGTGATAGGATCTTAATGTTCAAAATCTACCATAACTCAATTACTCGGTAGGTGTTTCAAAATTCACAAAGATTTATTTTTAAAATCATTGATAATAATATTTCATATTACGAGGACAAACTTGCAAAGTTTCAATGCAATAGTAGTGATTCTATTTAAAAAAAAAAAACACATCTTGCTTTGCAAATTTTTCATTCCAACTCATGTACTTTAAATGTACTAATTTGACTAGAGAACCTTAACAACATTTACAAAATGGCACCACAAACCAATCTTAATCTTTAAATTATGCATTGAAAGACAAAAGAACAATTCATTTATCTTTGGTCAAACATTTTGCTTCATTTACACTGAGTGGTCAATGCATTTTTTACTTTTCTTCACTGAATTTTGATCAATTTCCTGTTGAAACCATACAAAGCATAAATGTCTTAATTTGATTTTTAGAACATGTTTGAATCTTCTATCTATATTATAGGTTGTATCTATGCTTAATTTATAAAAAAAAAACCTTACTTGAAACAATGTATCTAGTTTTAAGGTAGCACCATACAAAGGTTGTTTTAGTCCGACCATCACACTTTAAACTTACATAACTTTCTTATTATTTTACCAATTTTAATAAATGAGACATCATTTGAAAGAGGAAATGTAACCCTTTATGATGATACCTACAAAAAATAACTATAATGTATAACAGATGGAATTACTGTTCAAAATTAAAAAATTCAACACAACCGACTCAAATGAAATTAGCTCTCCTAGCATTACAAATATCTCTTTAACATTGATTTAATCTGAATTAACACAGCATGACCTTCAAAACCGTGTCTCAGAATTTTCCTATCACATTCCATTCTCCAATAAAGCAATATTTTGTGTACAAGGCTTTATTGCATAAGGGGTCACTCTATTCAATGTGCCATAAAATATTTTCTGATGCTTTAATCTAAAATCTGAGACACGGTTTTGTTGATAATAGACCTTGGAATAACATATCCAAAAACCAGCCACATTGGGGTACTCATGTGGGAGCTAAATTCAATCAAACTTTACTTTTCTCTTGAAAAATGAAAGTGGAAAACCCCCAAAAATATCAATTTCCTACTTTGAGCCCCATTTACTAGATCAAATGGCATGATTCTACCATGGGAGCACTGTAGGATTCTTAGATCATCATAAATCAACATTTATTTGACCTATAAACCTTAGTTTCATCCACACAAACATTAAATATAGCCCAAAATGCACAACCCCTACACTTAATTCAGAATTTGCGGGAAATATTACATCAAATTGACCTTATCTCAGGTCAGTTGTTAACTGTAAAGGGCAAGACTCCTCCTTCACTGACCAGATGTTTCCACTTTTGATTGTCCATCTTATTCATTTAACTTATTTCACTTCAAATGACTGGTCAAAAGTCATAAAACTTTCCAGCTGTTATAGATAAGACCAACCTCCATGGTTTATTGACAGCTTAAATTACATGTGCATTTGTTTTGATTTTTTAATCATCACCATAGCTCATTAATTATTAGGTGTACTGAAAATATTTTTGCACCATTAGATAAAGGACATTTTATAGTATTGAAAAAGTTATAAATTAAAATTTTGATAAAATTTTAGCACTTTTGTATGGTGCTACCTTAACAAAACATTTTCACATTTTCATGTGTGTGTTTACATGTAAACTGCCATAACTAGTTACTGTGGTTTCATTATTTTTCATGGGGTATCAATTGTCATTATTTTCGTGGGTGTGGCTGATCTGCAAAAACTTAATACCCTATGCAAAATTTAACAAAGCATATTGCAATCTTCAGAACCACAGTACCATCAGTAAATGTGAATACTGCCGAAGTCACCTATATTGGAGCAAACTATGGACGATTTAAAGGATAATTTGTGAAAATATTGATGTATACGAACTGTATGTTCTAGCATCAAACAAAACTAAAAATAGAAGTTCTGAAGGATCTGAAAGATCTATCTTGTAGGGCATTTACAATACAGAATGGTTTAAAATACAAACTCGCTTCTATAAGATATGTCTGATGGAATTTTCATAGCAAACGAACCGGAATTTTTCAGATCTTACAGTCATTGGTTAAACTTATGATGCCCTGTACATGTCTTCATGGAAGCATTTTAAAAAGGAATTCATGACAACATTACCTATTAAAACATGCTAAATATAAACTTAGGCATTATTTAAATTTTTTTTAACAAAAACACGTATAAATGTATTATCTGGTGATCAGCATCCACTATGTAATGTAATGGCTTGGATCACCCCTCCAGCTCTGGAACCCATATTCTTTTAAACATAAAACCTAGATGTTGAAGATCAACACTTCATCACAAGAATGGATTGGTAGAATTTGTTTTGGGTGCTGTTTGCTGTGATGCAGCAGACTGAAAATAGAACAGAAAAATTATGGATTTAAAGAGACACAAAAGTTACAAAAAAAGGAAAATCCACATTATTTTTGTTTAAAGAATGTTATACAACAATTCAGTTCTAAATTATGAATTGGTTAAAACTGTTGACATTTATTCTAAAGGTATCATTTTCATGCTAGCTGTTTTTTGTCAAGAACGGGTCTTTCTTTGATAATTTTAGGATTGGTTTTGAATCTCATGCATTTATCATTGATCTAGAGCCAATATCAAGACAGTGTGCAGAGAAGGCTGGTCACATTGTATGCTGCCACTTGTTTATCTATTAGGAATTGCAACTGATTTATGTTGGTTGTTCGTGTATACTTACTCCACATCTCATTATCTTCTATTGTTAATATCGTTATGGTTTTTCATATCTTTTATTACATGTACATTTGTACAAGAAAGGAATTCTTTAAATATGTCACATTATTAAAATTATTAATGAAACTAATTTTTTTTTAAATGAATTAAAACAAGAATATGTCCAAAAGACATAATGCCCCATCTTGCATCATTTGGGACCAACAGATGGACAGACTAACGGACCCAAACACTATATGTCTCCTAATGTAAGTAAAAGACCTCTATAGATGAACTACCTACCATAAAAGGATTAGCACTAGGAGCTGGTTGTCCCCACCCAGATGGAAATCCTCCTGCTTGACCAGCTGGAAATCCAGCCCCTCCCATTTTATTTGACTGTCCAGCAGCTGTTGTCATAGAAGTACCAGCATGTCCTCCAAATCCAGCAACACTTGAAAAACTTCCTCCATTTTGCACTGGGAATTGTCCAAATCCTTGTGGCTGAGTCCCTCCCCAGCCAGCTTGTTGCCCCCCAAAACCTGCTGTACTTGCAGGTGTCTGATTAAACCCACCCATTGTTTGTTGACCAAACCCTTGCTGTCCAAAACCAGCATTACTATTAGGCATCTGTCCAAACCCAGCACTAGAACTAACAGGTTGTCCAAATCCTACACCTTGTCCAAAACCAGCGTTACTTGCAGCCGGTTGTCCAAATCCAGCATTTGTTGCAACTGGCTGTCCAAATCCAGCATTGCTTGCAGCTGGTTGTCCAAATCCAGCACTAGCTGGTTGTCCAAAACCAGCATTGGCTGAAGCCGGTTGTCCAAAACCAGTATTAGCTGCAGCTGTTTGTCCAAAACCAGCACTAGCCGCAGCGGGTTGTCCAAAACCCATATTTTGACCAAATCCTCCACTTGAACTCACAGGTTGCCCAAAACCTGCAGATTGCTGACCAAATCCTTGTTGTTGCCCAAATCCTGCTGATGGTTGCCCAAACCCTGACATTTGACTAGTTGCAGGTGCCTGCCCAAAGCCTCCAAATGGATTACTCATGTCTGTCCCACTTGAAGAGGTAGAGCTAGTTCCACCAAATGGGTTTGCAGAACCACCTAAAATAAAGAAGAATAAATTCTTTATTATTCATCATATCAAATGTTAACCTTATGATACTCCTTGAATTTTTCATATAAAGCATAACAAAATCAACCATTAACACCTACTTTGGTACTGTGTATTTGTTTGGCTAACAGATAAGGAAATACCGTTTGAACTATTACTATCAAAGAATACAAAATTGATAGGCAAAAAAAATGGAATCAGGATGTTTAAATACCCAGTTTATTTTGATATTCTGGTACAGTGGAATAGCATTATGTTGAAACGTTTTGAAGGTACATGTAAATATAATCCTCTACATGTACAACCTCTTCCCTCCATCTTCCCTTCCAACCCCCCCCCCCCCCCCCAAAAAAAAAAGGAGTCTGGAGGCATGAGTCCATTTGTCACGGATATCCCTGCATCCAAACCAGAAAATAGGAAAAAATACAAACCAAAACTGGCAAATTTCATATGTATTCTTATGTATGGTTTCTGAGAAAAGCTTACATGTAGCATAACTGTCAGAAATTTTTGGTAGAGGAACAAATTAACAGTAAATCATATTAATCAATTTTTTTTTAGTTTTATTTTAATGGAACTACATGTACAATATTTAGTTGTTGTTGACATTAAACAACAAAAGATACATAACAGATCATACATATTACTTCTAAAGTAAAATATATCAATAAGACCTTAAGTTATTCTGCACAAATCCATGCTCTTAATAAATTCAAGATGCATGTCGAAAATAAGCTAAATTTGCTCTTAATAAACTCAAGATGCATGTTAAAAATTAGCACAATGTTTTAAGTCATTCAAAAGCTTTGCATTCAGCAACAGAAATCAATAAGTCATGAAAGCAACATGATTTTGTTTCAGCAAAGAATAGTTCTTTTAAACTCAAACAAGCAAATATGTCTGAAAAACAAAGGTTTCTGCTTTGACACAAATTGCCTTCTTTTTATCAAATGTAATGAAATCAAATGTAATTAAATGCCTGAAAGTTTATGCCATAAATGTCCATATTTTTACAGTTAGCAGACTATTAGCAGATGCACTGATCAAAATAAATGTCCCTCTAACAATACTTCAAGAATATAAACAAGAATAGGTCCAGAAGACACAAAGTAGATATTTTCTCCATATTCAATGAACCATTAGTTGACATTATTGGTATAAATTTATGATGATCAATGTTTGCCCATATCCTGAAACATATGTTTATTAAGTTTCATTATGAAATCATGTATACTTCCTGTAGAAGCAAACTTAAACCTGTAAGTATAGGTAAGAATTCCAATCCTGGGTATTTTTTATTTTAACTTTTCTAAGAAAGTAAGTAAAGTTATCAGTCTCTTACTTGCCATCTAATTTTGTATTGGATTAGGGCTAGAACCCCTGTGCTAATTTGCAGAGCCTTGCACTGAAATACAGTGACTGGCCATCCTTGTTTTATAGTGTATTGTCAAAATCAGACAATTGAGAAATTTTATATCATAATTTCATGAATTTTCTAATCTGTTTTTTTTATTTTTATAAAAATCTGTGGTAAAAAAATGGCCAGATTTCATTAAACCGGAAGTAGATGAGCAACAGACCTGAAATCAAATGCCACATTATGGGATCCCACCCTGATGGTGTATAGTAAAAATCAAGTGGCTGCGATTACGTAGTTGCTGAGAAAACTGTTATGAAAATTTCTTCCCAGCCCACCTGCCAGACATTTATCATTTTATAACCAGGAATTTTCACTCTTTGAAATCTGGCCAAAAATATTTGGAAAAGAAATTATAATTCAATTTTTTTCATTGGCCTAGTTCGATCACCAACCATAGTAGAACTATGGTCGCCTCTCTGTGCATGTCTGGTTTACAAAATGGTCGAATACATTTTAGTAGAAGTCTGGTCGATTTAAATGGCCTAATACCGATATCTGACAGAAAATATTAATCCAAATACATTCTTTAATAAAATTTTAATTCTGTTTGCTTACATTTACTATAAAATAGTTACAAACAACGCTATTTGTCGATACTCAATAGAAAAAAGTCCTTCCAAAAACCACAATATCTTTAAAGAAGCATCTAGTTTTCATAAAATTGTAATACTGATCTTATTCATGTCCATTCCGATTTAAATTTCACAAAAATTATAACAAATGTCAACATCAAATACCAATTCGAGATTTTTTGTTGGTATTCGATACTTCCCGTTTACGCCGCCATGTTGTCTACCAGAGGAACCCACGCTTTAGAATGGTGGAACCATGGTAGAAAAATGACGTCACTCTGGTTCAACTATAGACAGTTCGATGCAACTTTGGTCGAACTTTAGTTACCACGGTAGCTGATCGAACTAGGCCCATGTATATATTATCACAATTACATAACTCGCACATTTTAAAAAAATTTAAATATTAGTTAATTCTATTTGTATAGCATGTACATGTATGGCTGGTACTCTGTAAATAAAAATAAAAGTTTATCAATTCTGAATGAACACAAAATAATGATGCAGCAAGCTCATTTATCATGAAGTGTAGAAAATGGAAACCACCATATAAGAAAACACATGCAAACTATGGCCAGGTCTTGGCAAATAATAAGAACCATTTACCAATACCAACATATGTATCACCAAAGGAAAACAAAGATAATATCCAACAACCCAGTAACTGATAATCATAATATATGTAATTAACGGTTATTGAACGCAATTTAAAACCATTTTTTTTAATACCACAATATTTATAAATTTGTAGTCTTTGAAGAAAAATAATTTAACAATTTGAACAGAAGTCAACTTCTTGATAAAAGTTACAAATTTTGTAATAGAAAAAAGAAACTATCATTTAATGAAACTAGAACAGAGATTAAAATATAACTTTAGATTTATTGAAAAAAAAATTTAAAGCCCTTTTTTTTCATTTTTAGTACAATGTATTACATCATCAGAATGTATTTTTATTTCCCGGTATCAATGTTAGAAATATTTTTTTGAACAGAAAAAAAATCAACTCTTTTGACACTTCATGATAAATGATGATGAAAGTTCATATAACAGGCAACGAAGTATCATGCTTTGCATTCTACTGTACCATAGTCCGTAAAAAATGGGTTGCCAGGCTTTCCTGCGGGTACGTGATTCGTGAAATAGTGACCTGATAGAAAAATATATATCACAACAGGTGCGAATAGTGCAGATAATAAACTAGAATTATATAATTTTGCAATAGAGAAAAAAATTAAAGAGAAATTGTACAATAAGCAGAAATGCTCCTGTATTTTGTCCAGTCTTAATTTTTTTTTAAATAAGAGGTTATTTTCATTTTAATTTTGAACTTTTAAAAGAAATTGCTTGAGAACCAAAACAATTTGAATACTTTTCTGCTTGAAACATTACTTAATAGTGTTTCTGATATAAAATGCACAAAAAAAAAGATCTTGAAAATTTAAAAACAAAGTATCCCTTTTTTCTGTCTTGTGAAAAGTCAACACTTGAAAGAATTTTGGCAAAACTTAGGCGGTGAAATCTAAGAATAAGTTGAGTTTATACCCGCTGGTGTAAGAATTTGTATACAAGAGATCAATATCATTTTATGTGTTTTGATGATTTCATGTTCAAAGTTTGACAATCAGAAGACATTGGGACAAAATTAACCTTAGTAAAGTTGAAGTTTTGCTTTCAATAAGGCTGATTTGGCAAAGAAATACAGTTATATTGGTTAAGGCCTGTAGGTCGGCCATGTTGAATTTTTCAAAAAAAATATTTTGCCAAATAAAGACTTCCATGAAGGACTTTAAGTTACACCATTGTTTTCATACCCATGAAAATATTGCTTCTGGACAAAACTGCATGGTTTTCTCTGAGACACGCACTTAAGAATAACTTGTAGCTATATGATGATGTAGGGTTAATACCTGTGTTAGCTGATGTATTAGATGTACTAGTATTATTGGATGACATCCACCCTACATTGGTGGAAGATGATGGCGTACTTGTATTGTTCCAATTCACTCCAGTTGAACTACTGCTGTTCCAGCTAATGCCCGTACTCCCACCAGCAGAATTGTTAGATGTTCCTCCCCAGTTAATATCTGATGATCCACCCGACCAGTTAACCGATGATGTGGCAGTCGGGGCTCCTGCGGGGGTTGATGATGATGGAGAGGAACTAAACAGATCTGTAAATGCCGAGTATTTATCTCCACCAGAGGGAGCTGGAACGTTCTGTGGGGTTGACCCATTTACTACAGGGGCTTGCGCTGATGGAGTATTACCCATAGGTACTAATGGATCTAAAATGAAAAGTTTTGATACACATTAAACAGGTAAATCCTATTAACTGCAAACTTGGTACATTTATTTATAAAACTGGCCTCCTTATTTTGGCCCAAAACAATCCTTATCATACAGTGTCCTTATTGTTCTAGCTCTAAAATCAAAAATTTAAATCAGAGGACTTTGAAGCAAAATTGAAATTAAGACTGAGGAAGTTAAACACCTCCTGTTATGCACATGGTAGCATGATGTTACATTGTTTACAAAATAATGTCATAAGACAGTTGAATAAAACTGTTCCATCCAACTCAATCGAGTCCATTGATATGATTTTCAGAGGTCAAAAGAACAAAGGAAAGATTGGTAAAATAGTGACAAAATAATATTTTCAAGTCTTTAATAAACAAACCATTTATCAAGAATAGCAATAAAAGAGCTGGTGCTTTGCTGTTCTATTTCATTTATAAAGATGTGATTTGATGTCATGCATTTATATAGGGCATCTGCAGGGAACACAACTTCACATTCCAAGGTTGCTTTTAAAATGTTTATAGGTTACTATAGTGCCATATTTTATCAGACTTTAGACGTCACTTTCAATTTTTTTCAATTTTTTCAAGGTAGGTTGTTTATAACCAATTAGAAATCAGAAACCTCATATTTCAAGAGCCAATCAGTCAATCTACCTAAGGTTGATACCTACTGTTACTAGGAGGAAAGCCAGGGAATGATGATGGAGGTGCTGCCGGCGGGGCGGCTGATGGCTGGGAACCAAACTGATTAAAACTAGCAAAATCTGCAAATCCACCTGCTAAAATATATTATATATATATATATAGGATAAAGTTGTCAGGTCACATAGCGACAATGTATCAAACTTATCGATAGATTTGTACAAGTTCTTTGGATAGTTATAAAATATGTGGTAATGTTTTCAAGGACTGATAATAAGCATCTGCAAAAAATATTTCAGAAAATGAGTAATTGTATCTCCTAAACATGGATTGCTTGCAAATTGGCACATTATTCTAATTGCATAACAATAATGGTCAAAGAAGAATTAGAGTCTTAAGTAGAGGCTTCTAGCAAAGCATCATAAACAAGTAATACTGTGAGCGAGCTCACAAAAGGATACCCCCCGCTTCATATTGGACATTGTACTGTAAAAAAAAATCTCAAGTCCAGTTATCTCCCCTCAATGATAACTGAGAGCTATACAAATAATTACTCATGCACATCGACAGATGATGTACTTCCTTCATGTAAAGTTTCATCAAAACCCATCAAAGGATTTAGGAGGAGTTGCAGGGTCTCCCATTGAATAATGTATTTAAAAAGTCTAAGTCCAATTATCTCCCCTTAATGATATCCAAGAGCGATGAAGATACTTCATGCACATCTATCATCTATAAATGATGTACTTCCTTCAGGTAAAGTTTCATCAAAATCCATCAAGCGATTTAGAAGTTGCGCTTACCTGGTCTCCCATTGAATTATGTATTTTAAAAGTCTAAGTCCAATTATCTCCCCTGAATGATGTCTCATTGCGATGAAAATTCTTCATGTACATCTACATATGATGTACTTCCTTCATGTAAAAGTTTTATCAAAATCCTTCAAGCGGTTTAGGAGGAGTTGCGCTTACGAGGTCTCCCATTGAATAATGTATTTAAAAAGTCTAAGTCCAATTATCTCCCCTGAATGATGTCCGAGTGCGATGAAAATTCTTCATGCACATCTACAGATGATGTACTTCCTTCATCTTAAGTTTAAGCAAAATCCTTCAAGGAGTTTAGGAGGAGAAGCGCTTACGAGTTATGTGGACAGACGGACGGACGGACAGACAGACAGACAGACAGGGTGTTTCCTATATACCCCCCCAAACTTTGTTTGCGGGGGGTATAATAAATTATCCTAATGTGTGTGTGTATAATTTTTGCTGCAATGAGTTGTACTTGTATTGATAAAAAAGTGTACAAAACTTTGTTAAGATCAATTTTATGTTTCAAAGAATTCGGCTTAGATGCAAAGGTAAACCTAATAATGGATGAACAAATTGGCTAAAAATTTATATGTCCCAACAACTTTGGTTAAAGGCCATAAGAATCTTATTTTGTATGCATACTATTGTCTCCTCCAGCAGGTGGATTTGAGGGGGTTGATGACGAGGAGCTGAATGGGTCTCCCCCTAAATCACCCAGTAGATCCATTGTGGCTGATCCTGAACTCTGAGAGGACTGACTATGTTGTCCGGGGGACTGGAATGATGGATCTTTCTGTGGGGGCTGACCAAGAGTTATCTGTCCTGGCACTGAGGCTGCCTGGCTTTTTAATGTTTGTTTGGGTGACTACAAAGAGAAAAGAATTCAAAATGTAATTAGGGCATACAACTAGGGAAAACTGCCCGTGAGACATAAATTCTGATTAATTCAACATACATGTATATCCAATAAAAGAGTATTAAGCATCTAAAACATAAATTTTTAACCAATGTTCAATTCAACAGCAGTGCTTGCTTTTAACAGGTAGCCTTAAGCCTGGGGCCACTAAAAACTAATTCAAGTTAGTGAGGTTTTCATTGTGTATGGTAGTTCACTGTACATTGTAGTACACTGTTCAATTATTTGGTTTATTCTAAAAATTTTCAAAGGAAAGTACTGCTGCAGATATTTTGTACTGTTAAAAAATGTTGTCTGCAATATTAACACGAGACAAAAGAGATCAGCAATCAATGGTGAAATTTTAAGACTAATGGCTGATTCCAACTTCTGGTTTTAAAATGGTCTACATTTTATGGATGCTGTGTCATGTACATTTACACTACAACTTATTACTTCACTAACAGGTAATTTGACACATAGTGCAAGTGAGATTAAAGTCAGCAAAAATGTAAAATTAATGCAAGTTTTAAACATTTTATCATGTTTACTAAGCCCCCCCCCCAAAAAAAAAGTATAGTTATGTTTCCTTATTCATGATCTACCCATTTTTTTTTTTTTGCACAAGAACCCTTAAAGACTGGCTTGTTTCCCTACTGACACAAGATAAAGTCATTTTGAAAACAATTTTTCTACCTACCAACCCAATTTTTGTATGCAGGAAATAAACATAAACATATAATTTTTTTAGTTTTGGCCTAAGCTTAAAAAAATTCTAAAGCATTGTTTTAATGGTTTGAAACTATATCAAACAGATCTCTTTATGCTTTCAGAGTTCAAAAATCAAATGATGAAAAGCACTTCTAAGAGATTATTCAAACTAGACAGGAAGTTTATACGAGGATATGTACTTCAAATAACAAAACATTGAATTATACACTTACACGGAAGATTTGTAAATTAATTCCAACAATTCAAGTGGATTTCTACTTCAACCATCCTCAATTAACCAGTGAATGAGATGACTTGTAAGATAGAACACCCTGGCAGTGATAGGACTGACCTGTACAATTTATCAACATATGGCAAACCCTAAGACATGGTATGGACATAGATAGGTCTGAATTGTCTTCCGTGTTTTACAAACACAGTCAAAGATTTATCCTTGTATAATATATAACTTTAACTTTTTAGACAAATTGCACCAGACTCTTTAAAAAAAAACCTGTCTCATGATCCATCGGAATTTTTTTAGGCAAACTAGACGTCTAAATGGAGATTCAGTGAGAGTGTGGAAGAAAAACATTTCCCAAATCTCATTTGAGTTTTTAGGGAAAATAATCTACCGTATTTTGCCGTGTATAGTGCGCAGTTTTTTACAATAATTTCCAGAATGTAACATAGGGGTGCGCACAGTACATCCCTATATGAGATTTTCATACATTTCATGAACATCGGCAACGGGAAAAGATCGATGTTTGTCAGACTTTGGACAGAAGATTCATCCATGATTGAACACAAGAATCATAACTCACATGATTTCTATTGAATCCTGTTCATTATTAGTATCTCTAAATAAAATTTATCATGCTTTTTTCAAATAAAAAACTTAATTGAAGTGTCTTCATGTGTTTGTTTATTAATTTTTTTCATATCGTCCGCCATTTTGGGTATGTTTAGTTTGGTATCTAATATTTGTGTTCTTAAAAAAAATACTTCTATCCAATTTCTTTATTCAAAATAAGAATAATAAAATATGATTTTTATTTATTTATTTATTCTCCCTTTACTTGTTTCCTTTCTCAATCAATATTGTGTATTCCCCTCAGTAACCTCATTTAAATAATTCTAAAAATAGAATGGTTTGTTTACATGATTGTGTATTTTCTTTCATGTAATTATTTGAGCAACTTGAGCAAGAGATAACCATTTTCTTATTGTTTTGTGAATAAATACTCATCCCAAGCTGGAGATAATTTAGATTTACTGGTAATCATTTGTTTTGACACTGAGGCTAATTTGCATACAACATCGATATTTTGTCAAACTGGCTTGGACAATTAACAAAGCCATTCAGTTGTAATACTTCAGGATTGTTTGAATAGTAATTTGTTGATGATCACTGTTTTGACACCTTTATTGTTTTCATCAAAAGATGTGAGCTTGGGTTAGCACTTGTTGTTTGTTAATTGAAAAGGGGGACCATTACCGGGATTTACGATCTCGCTGTCACAATAAAATACACAAATAATATAACAGTTTATTTTTATTTTCACAAATAATTACAAAACAATTTTATTTTCATTAAAAAATCTTCATCTGTAGTCTTTCTACCTGAAAAAAGAGACAAATTTTCAGGGTTCTCTGTCATAGAAAATGATCGTGCATTTTACACAAAACTTCGTTTTTTTCCCCAGATTTTCATCATGAAAAGGGAGTGCGCATTGTACATAAATGCGCACTATACACGGCAAAATACGGTAAATAAAGTTGTGCTGTTTTGCCCTTACTTTTCATGCATGTTTTATATTTCGGGCAATCACATTCTCTTTAACATCAGATCATAGGTTAACCCCTGGTATATATATTTATGTAATCTAAATTTCTCAACTCATTTCTTCCATTCCAGTCCATATTTAAAGTATTCCCTTATAAAGTAAATTTCTCCACTGATAATCATTGTTTAATTACTTTATCTATCTAGGATGGAGAACTGATGATAATCAATTGATAACAAAATTCATTCATTAATCTGTGTCAATTATATATCAAAATATTTTTGTTTATTAAATATGTTTACGATATTGATATTATTTTCAACTAGAGGTCCACAATTTACCCTTACAGACGAGTGCATTTGAAGCTGAAACAAACTTTTTCAACAAGCTATCTTTAAATTAAAATTTGTTTGCTTTTTAAATTGTTAAAGTATCTTCTTAATTGTGTTGCTAAATGCTTGAATACCAAAGGAGTAGGGGCAATAAGGCCTGTTTATGGCCTAAAATTTTACCCAAGTCTCAACCTTTGAATACAGTTATCAGATGCTGACAAAATATTTATTAAATGTCCAAAAAGGAGAAACTAAATATATTTTTTTCATTTTTAAATGATTGGTTTTGTAAAAAAATATGAAATGAAACTGACCTTCATTCAGAAAATCTTCAATTAACACCAATTTTCAGCACTTTTGAGACACATTTTGGACTGGAAAAGTATCTCCGGATGCAAGAAACAACTAAATATTTTTACAGTTTGTTTATATAGCTTAAATAAACCTTTTCTAAAAATATGAACTTGTTTCTTGTGTGTGGACGATGTTTTCTAGTCCAAAATGTACCTTGAAAACGATCTGGCTAAAATCACTAAAATTACGACGTCATTATGACATTTCAATACTAAATTTTAAAATGTTTGGACACGTTTTCCTTTTAGACAGAGTGTACACTATATTGTAGCCAGAAATGGACACTTTTGCATAACTTTCATATTTTTAGGCTAAATTAGGGCCTTATCGCCCCTACTCCTTAAAAATTCTCTTGTTTTCATTCTGACAACTGAAAAAGCATGTCCCCCTACTTTTGCTTACCTGATCATTTTGTTGTATATTCAATGAAGGAGCTTTGTCCCCTAGAATTGATTTCAGTGGTTTTACAGCTGGAGCTTTGTTCATGGCTGCTTCATTTGCCTGTTTGGCCTCTGTTTTCATCGCTTCTGTTGGTGCTACGTAGTATCTTTTTCTCTCGTATTTTTGAACCATGAAATCTTTAACTTTTTGTTCATCCCTGCTATCTGGTTCCGCTCCAGACCGATTGTCATATAAACCTAAGTAAACTTTCCGACAAAACTGAAATGTAAAAGTTAACATTCATCAGTCAGGGGCCTTACTTAAATGAGTGATTTTTGTTTTTTTCCTATAAAAACTTGAGTTACCTCTCTTGCAAAGTCACTGGTTTGAGTAGTACAAATGAAATGAAAATAAAGGGGGGACCCCCATAATCAATCCCATTCATCCTTTTATGGTATGAAACATTATTGTAAATGTATGTAACCAGAACAAAAGATATTGTGGGAACACACAAAAAATTAGTATTTTTGACTCCTAATTTCTGAACGAAAAAAGGGAGACCCCCAAAATCAATCCCATCTATCCTTTTATGGTAAGGAGCAACATTGTCAAATTTTATAGCAATCGGATTACTAGAAAAGTTATTGTGGGAACACTAAAGTTAAAAGACAACAATGACGCAGCCGACTGCATCAAACCATTATACATCCCCAATTTTTTTGCTGTCGTATAAAAAATGTGCTTGGGTCCACTTTTACACACCAATAAAACTACAAAATATTGCATTCAATGTATAAATATTTACATTGATGATGATGGGTATTTATAGTCGCGACTAGGGGAAAGCCCCTCTGCGTCGACTATTAAGACTCGCTATGTGCCATGAGTCGTCCAGCCCATGACACACCACTGCCAGTGTTAGCTGCTCCAGAGTATCCTTTGTTATCGCTGGAGCAGGGCCCATCTTCCACCACGGGTAGGTACTGGTCGGAATTCTGGAAGACCAATATTTACATTGTACATGTACATCTATATATATTCAGGCACTGATTTAGGGCAAAAACCACCAACTCACTCACTTATATTATACAGGCACTGAACATGTACTTACTCCATTGCCGTGACATTTTAGGAAGTCCATTTCTTCTGGTGTAAAACTAGCCATTGATATGGATTTCACTCTGTGTGGGGGATTTAAACCTCTCCTACAATAAAAAATAAGAATCTTTATGTACATTTATGATATAGATGAAATATCCTGATTTCTGAGTTAAATAAATCATTTGATTATCGCTGAGTTAATTACAGGATTTATCTAACTCGTGTGCGAATTTATCTAACCCTCGTTAAGTTTCCCCGCGAAAAATACAATGTATGTAACTGATTAGTGTGCAATACACAATTCATCAATCAATAATTTCTTATGTTTTCATTATTTCACGTTTATCCAATTTATCTACATGTATATAATAAATAGTATACATGTAACTAATTCGGGATGATGAATATCAATTTTAATGTCACTTGTGTCGAATAACACTATAGGATTCAACTAGTGCATGAACTTTTTCAAGGATGAAAATAGTCGACAAAATTTCAGTCCCCAGATGAAATTTTCTGTGAAACCGTTCAATCATGAAGGTTTGATTGTGGTTCACAATAAGACATTTCAAATTAATTTAGCTTGTAACTTAGGGAGTGTCACACATACAGGTTAAACATGCCTGCAGACTGCAAAAATATCACTGGCCTGCTTGCCTCTTGGCAGTAAAAATCCTTTCAGGGAAGTGAAATTTAGAGGCATTTCACTTTGGATAAATTGAACAAAACTAAAAATCAAGGATCCGGGCAAGTGAAGCTCATATCCTAATTTCTTTGACTGCAAGGAAGTGCCTCATATTATATTTGTTCATATACTATATTTCAAATACTTTTAGTTGATTTGATCAATGAAATGTTACATTTTGATTGGATATAAGTTTGTACAAATATATGCAGCCTCATGGCTCATAGGCATGGGTGGTTGTAAATCTGCGTACTTCCACTCCGTGTGCTAGCACGTTAAAACCCGAGAACTACGCTCGGCTAGCCAAGGCAGCTAAATTATTTTTATATGCATTAATTTACACCCTTTGGCTTTATTATTCTCTTGGCTCAAAATATGCATACACATTGGCTATCTAACTTCAAACACACAAAATAACTTAAATTTGCAACACACCTTGGCATACCAAATAAAAACACGCATTTGGCTCTAAAACGCAACACCTTTTGGCAGTTCAAAATTAAACACGGCTGTTGTTCCTGGTCTCAGCTTGGCATCCTACAGCTCCTGGCGTCCGGCTCATGTTTGGCTAATTCACTCATATTTGGCATTAAGTTTTTGTTTCTAAATACATTGCGTCTCATCTTTGGCATTAAATTTTTATTTCAAAACCAAGCTCCTTCTCTTCCGACTTTTTAGCATTAAATTTTTGTTTTTCAAAAACGGCACCATGGGTCCGGCTTGTTTCTCCTACACCACGTCCTGGCATATTATATTTGGCATTAAATTTTTAATTTTCTTTCAAAAAATAATAAATATATACTATTTATTCATTTATTTATTTTTTATTTTATTTTATTACTATCATTTATTGTATCACTATTTATTTAAATATTCGTTTTTCTTTTTCGTTTTTTAACAACACTTATTTTAAATATTATTATATTTTTTTTTGTGTTTTAATTATTTATTCATTTTTCTTTTATTTTAATTTTTTATATACTGCATTTTCCTTTTTTTACTAAAAATTATTTAATTTATTTTAAAATCATTAAATGCTCGCTTCAGTGCACGTCGCTGCAGACCTATATATAGGTATAGTCACGACGTTAAACTCCCCAGTCAGTCAGTCGGCTCATAGGTCTGCTTAGACTGCTTCCAAATCTCCTGAATTCTCACTACAACCTTCAGAAGGTGGGAGACAGTATCATATGAACAATAATAAATCATAAGTTTTTAAAATCTGTTAAATTCTGTAAAATAAAGAGCAGCTAACTCTTAGATGGGGCCGATGGGGTTATTTCGTGATGCATGATCATCCATTTCAATTTTCTGTGAACTGTCATGAGGACAATGTCTGTGAACCGTTTTCGGTCAAATTTATGATTGGTGCCTCCAAAGATATCTTTTGTCAAACTATTTCCTGTGAATTGTGATTTGGGGAATTTCCTGTGAAATGTGAATTACAGATGTAATTTTCCATGACCTGTGATTGGTAACCCCCTCTTATCATTTTAGTAACTCTTAGTCTCTGCCTCTGGTGTGTCATGAGCTACACAATTCATAGCACACAACATGTCTAGTTTAGAAGTCGCTGCAGAGGCTACTAGCCTATAATCACAATTGTAAACTTCCCTTGGATTGATCTTACAAATTACAGGGAGCCACTGTCTTGGCTTTGTTTACAACACCAGGTTCCTTTCCTTGTATAGTTGTACATTGTCAATATCCTCAGTGTTTGCACCCCTGTTGAGATGATTTTGTACAAGTATTTTTTTCCAATGCTTTTTTATTCTTGACCTTCCATTTCTTTTAATTCAATTGAATTTCTACTGATGACTGATGATTTAAAATAATTTTTGTTTGACAGATTTTCTAGGGTACAACTTACAGTATCCCGCTACATGAGGTACAGACAAAAGAGCCAATCGTCATGTTCACATATGTTGGGCCCCTTTGGTGGCAGTCAAGGCATTGTTTATTAGCAGGCAATGCTGCCATTTCCCTTAACATTTTAAGGTGTTTTTCATCTTGCTTTCTTTTACTTGACGCCATCTTGCAGACAATTTTGACCGGAAGTTAATTTTTATTGCTGGATTTCGAATGGGAGAGAACTCATGGTCACCTGAAAAAATCATGAGGCTCCAAGTGAAAACTTAGATACAGAATTTTGGGGTCCTGTGTCAAAGTTCAGGGAAAATCAATATCGATATCACAGTTCAACAACAATAAGATTTACTGAAAATGTCCACATCACAGTTACTAGTAGGGAGCAACCGATTGATTTTTAGGGGGGGGGGGGGCATTTTATTTTTTCAACCTGCCTTTTTTTTTTGGAAAAAAATATTGGAGCCTGTTTTTTTTTTCATGCAAGCGCCAAAATTTTGCTTTGTTTTAAAATTTAACATAAGTTTTTCAGGTAAATACTGCATCCTGCTATTTTTATTTCAAAGCATCGTCCTGCCTTTTTATTACTTGATTTTTGGCATCATAGGCGGATCCAGGAGGTCCGAGCCCCCTCTTTTGGCAGAAAAATTTGGTTGAATATATAGGAAATCATTGTAGTGTGACCAAAGTGTACCCCCTCTAAGGCCAGTCAGTGGGCCCCCTCTTTTCAGAATTTCGGGATCTGCCACTGGGCATCCTTCCTTTTTTATTTCCAATTTCACCATAGTCCCCATCCCCCCACTAAAAATCAAATGGTCCCTTACTTAACGAGAAAGTATTTAAAGTTTGCTTTTGCCTGCAAAAACATTGTCAACCTATTTCCCCTAAAAGTTTTAAGTTCAAAGGTCCATAAACCCCACAAAAAATTAAGGATCAAAATATGCTAGTAATATGAATTGCACAACTTTGTGTTCAGTAGTTTAAGAGGAGTTGCACTGACAAGATGAGAAAGGATTTCATAAAATTTTTAAGTTAAAAGGTCTTTTACTCCCACAAAAATTTCTGGCAATATGCACAACTACATATGGTGTTCTTCCTATATACCAAGCTTCATTAAATTAAATTTAGTAGTTTCAGAGGAGATGCAGTGACACCATAATAAATGAGGATTTTTCAGAGAATTGAAAATGAACCAATCAAGCATCACAAAATTATCCCATAGCCCCCTCAAGTTTCATATATCACAACATATAGTGTACTATATATAGTTATATTTCAAGTTCATTAAATTTAGCTGAGCAGTTTCAGAAGCATTGAATAGAATAACTTTGTGATGGACCAAGAGACAGAATGACATGACCAACAATATATCCCTTTAACAAGAGGCTCCCAGGAGCCTAAATCGCTCACCTGGTCTTGATGTCAACCCTATATTTGGTAGAGCTAAATGAGCTGAACATTTAAGCAAACAACAGTTTTTCTTTATCTACTTTAGTTTTCATTCTATAGGCCAAAAACTCGAAAACCGTTATTTTAGGGGCCGTAGTCCCTATAAGGGGTCATCTGACAATTTCCACCCTATGGAGACTTTTGTAGAGCTTAATGTGCTGAACATTTAAGCAAGCAACAGCTTTTCTCTATCTGCTATAGTTTTCATTCTAAAGCCAAAAACATGAAAAAGGTTATTTAAGGGGCCGTAACCCCTATAAGGGGTCATCTGACAACTTCAACCCTATGGAGACTTTTGTAGAGCTAAATAAACTGAACATTTATGCAGCAACAGCTTTTCTCTATCTGCTATAGTTTTCATTCTGTAGGCCAAAAACATTAAAAAGGTTATTTTAGGGGCCATAACCCCTATTAAGGGTCATCTGACAACTTTGATCCTATTGAGACTTTTGTAGAGCTAAATGAGCTGAACATTTAAGCAAGCAACAGCTTTTCTCTATCTGCAATACTTTTCATACTATAGGGCAAAAACATGAAACAAGAGGCTCCCAGGAGCCTGAATCGCTCACCTGACATTTGTGCCTGAAGTTAAGGTTATCAGGCAAAATATATTTGACGTTGAAAGGGTCATAAGATTAATAAGGGGGTCATCTAACAATATGGTGGATCTTAAGGTGCTGATCACTTTTGTTCTCAATCAAAATCTAAAAATCTGTCACACTTTTTGAGTTATTTGCAAAAAAATGCAGTTTAACCTAATGTTCTGGTTTTAGCCACAGTGGCCATGTTTTACAACCAATCAAAAATCCCCAAATCAGTTCTATACACCTAATGCTAATAAACAATAATACCAAGTTTGGTTCTGATTGGACTTGAAGTGTCAGAGGAGTTAACGTTTTCAATATAATGAGGAAATGCTTTTTAAATGCTCAATTTTGACGTTCTAAGGGCAATAACTCCTAAAAGGAAAGGTCCTACAACATTGACCCTATTACATATTTTGTAGATCTTGATGTGCTTAACAATATGCAATTTAAATTTCTCAAATATCTTGTATAGTTTTCAAGATATTGAGCTAAACAGATGCAAAATTTGCAAAAAATCCACAAAAAGGGCAATAACTCCTACATGGGTTGTTGGATTTTCTTCAAAATTTCAGAGCTGGTAGACCTTGAGGTGCTGATCAATTTTGTTCCCAATCAAAATTTTAAAATCTGTCACTGTTTTAGAGTTATTTGCAAAAAACTGCCATTTACCCTATGTTCTATTTTTAGCCACAGTGGCCATGTTTTACAACCAATCAAAAATCCCCACATCAGTTCTATACACCTAATGCTAATAAACAACTATACCAAGTGTGGTTCCATTTGGACTTAAAGTGTCAGAGGAGTTAACGTTTTCAATGTAATGAGGAAATGCTGTTAAAATGCTCAATTTTGACGTTCTAAGGGCAATAACTCCTAAAAGGAAAGGTCCTACAACGTTGACCCTGTTACATATTTTGTAGATCTTGCTGTGTTTAACAATATGCAATTTAAATTTCTCAAATATCTTGTATAGTTTTCAAGATATTGAGCTAAACAGATGCAAAATTTGCACAAAATCCACAAAAAGGGCAATAACTCCTACATGGATTGTTGGATTTTCTTCAAAATTTCGGAACTGGTAGACCTTGAGGTGCTGATCACTTTTGTTTCCAATCAAAATTTTGAAATCTGTCACTGTTTTAGAGTTATTTGCAAAAAACTGCCATTTACCCCTATGTTCTATTTTTAGCCACAGCGGCCATGTTTTATGACCAATCAAAAATCCCCACATCAGTTCTATACACCTAATGCTAATAAACATCTATACCAAGTTTGGTTCGGATTGGACTTAAAGTGTCAGAGGAGTGAACGTTTTTAATGTAATGAGGAAATGCTGCTAAAATGCTCAATTTTGACGTTCTAAGGGCAATAACTCCTAAAAGGAAAAGTCCTACAACGTTTCTCAAATATCTAGTATAGTTTTCAAGATATTGAGCTAAACAGGTGCAAAATTTGCAAAAAATCCACTAAAAAGGGCAATAACTCCTACATGGGTTGTTGGATTTTCTTCAAAATTTCAGGGGAGGTAGATCTTGAGGTGCTGATCACTTTTACCCATGCCAGAATTTTGATATCTGCAGCCGTTTTTGAGTTATTTGCAAAAAACTGCATTTTACCCCTATGTTCTATTTTTAGCCACGGCGGCCATGTTTTACGACGAATCAAAAATCCCCACATCAGTTCTAAGCACCGAATGCTAATGAACAACCATACCAAGTTTGGTTTCAATTGGACTTATGGTGTCAGAGGAGTTAACGTTTTAAAAAGTTTACGGAGGGACGCCAAGTGATGACAATAGCTCACATGACCCTTCGGGCCAGGTGAGCTAAAAACTCTATGTTTTGCCTTTAAGGGGCCGTAACCCCTATAAGGGGTCATCTGACAACTTTGACCTTATGGAGACTTTTGTAAAACTTTTGATGCTGAAGCAGTAGGGAGGCATCAGATTTCATCTATCTCTTATACTTTTTGATTAACAAGCCAAAAACAGTAGTCTGACCCACCTTGTCTATTTTTAGCAACGGCGGCCATGTTTTTCGACGAATCAAAAATCCCCACATCAGTTCTGTGGGGGATACCCTAAAGTACCACCAGACCAAATTTGGTTTGAATCTGTGCAGCCGTTTCAGAGGAGAAGAAGTTTGAAGAAAAGTGAACGACGACCACGACGGACGCCAAGTGATGGCAATAGCTCACATGGCCTTTGGCCAGGTGACCTAAAAATGGAAAGAGATGTAATTAAGGGACATTTCCCTCATTGGAGTCTCAAAAGGTTCACACATGCATGCATAATGTTTGTATTAAATTGAAAACATGGAAATTTTGTTAGTATATTTTCATGTTTTTGCAAATACATTTGTATTATCTTTTGCATGGAAAATGAATTCATGTTGTTTTTAATTATTTTTTTCTTTGCTTATTATAGAAAAATCATTCATATCAGGTATATTTTGAGATTGTAAATAAGAGGAAAAAAACATGCACGCACGCACACATAAATTTCCATATGTACAGTATAACATGTGGGCACCTTGTCCTATAATGTATCACTTAAGTTTGACTTTCTTTGTTAAATATCATTACAGATTATTTTTCAGTTTTCAGATCATCAAAAATCTTTTATTTTTATTTTGCCTTAATGTGCAACATGTTGACAAAAATTGCTTCAATGTGTTGTCATAGTAATGATTTATAAGTGTACAAAATCTCATGAAGATCTGATTTTAGTATGGTTTCAGAGAAATCACCTTTTATGCCAAGGTAAACCTGAGACGATAAACAAAATGATTCACAACATTTTTTGGTGTGCCATAGTTGATGGAAAGTCTCGGAGGTTTTCACAATCAATGGGTTTTTCTAGTCGTGACTATAGGCTAAAGAGCCAGTGCAGCAGCTTTTAAACATTTTTAATTTCTATTGGTTTGTGGAGGTTGTGTCACATTATTTTCTATATATACATGCATATACAATATACATGTATATATAAAACCAAGAGCAATAGTACAAAAAACAAATTTTTAACCTTTTTATATGTATATAATAACAAATAAATTTCGTAACAATATATGATTTTAGATCCTAAAATGTCATGACTGCCATTCACAACAGTAAGATATACATAGTAAATGATTTTTGGAAACAGACAGATAATTTGTCAATGAATATAATTGAATTGAAAGATTACCATTTTCTATTAAGAAACAATGTTACAAACTAAAAATTTAGTAAGAAGAAGGCATATAGCCGAAACATAGGGAGGTTTAACCCATAGTTAATAAACTAGAGGCTCCCAGGAGCCTGAATCGCTCACCTGATCTCTTATGCTAAAGCCTCTTACCAAGTGTGAAACATGGTCATGTACTTAGTTAGTAACATTAAAGAAACTAGTTAGGATAGAAAACACTTTTAAGATCAAGAATACAAGTTTACAAAGCTTTCCATTTGAACAAAAAAAAACAACAAGTTAAAATTGATAGAAAAATCAGTTTAAGGGGAATAACTCTTAAACGGTTGAGCTGACAATTTTGACCCTGAATCATATTGGTAGATCTCAATAAGATGAACAATTTTGCAATGGTAACTTTTCTTCTAGCACTTACAGTTTTCAAGATAAAGTCCAAAAACTGTGAAAATGGTCAATTTTGACGATTAAGGGGAAATAACTCCTATAAGGAGTCATTCCACAACTTTGACTCAATGGAGAGTTTTGTAGAGCTTTTGGTGCTGAAAAAGGTAGGTTGCTTCGGATTTTCTCTATCTATATACTTTTTGAGCTATAAGCTAAATACTATGGTCTGACACCCCTGTTCTATTTTTAGTAATGGCAGCCATGTTGGTTGGTCGATGTTCACAAATTTCACAAACTTGGTAGAGGACATCCTAAAGATCAAGTGTACAAATTTTCAAAGCAATCCCATCAGTGGTTTCTGAGAAGAAGATTTTTAAAAATCAATTAAAATTGATAGAAAAATCAGTTAAAGGGGAATAACTCTTAAACGGTTGAGCTGACAATATTGACCCTGAATCATATTGGTAGATCTCAATAAGATGAACAATTTTGCAATGGTAACTTTTCTTCTAGCACTTACAGTTTTCAAGATAAAGTCCAAAAACTGTGAAAATGGTCAATTTTGACGATTAAGGGGAAATAACTCCTATAAGGAGTCATTCCACAACTTTGACTCAATGGAGAGTTTTGTAGAGCTTTTGGTGCTGAAAAAGGTAGGTTGCTTCGGATTTTCTCTATCTATATACTTTTTGAGCTATAAGCTAAATACTATGGTCTGACCCCCTGTTCTATTTTTAGTAACGGCAGCCATGTTGGTTGGTCGATGTTCACAAATTTGGTAGAGGACATCCTAAAGATCAAGTGTACAAAGTTTCAAAGCAATCCCATGAGTGGTTTCAGAGAAGAAGATCTTTGAAGAAAAGTTAACGACAGACGACGGACGCCTAATGATGACAATAGCTCACGTGACCCTTCGGGTTAAAAAATTTAATCTAGATCTTAGTTGAACAAAATTTTATTAATTAATAATGTGAGTGAATGATACAAGAATACTTTATTGACCTACAAGAGACCCTGAAGGGAAAATGGCAGTACAGATAATAATTTAGTGACAAATATGAGTTGTAAAAACAAGTTGTATTAATAACTTAAACATCAATTGTAGTTTTACTATAGATCTAACAAAAATATCAAAAGCAACAAATTATCATATGTACATGTATTGGAACAAAAAAATCATATTTCATAAATTTCTGTTAAAAAATCATGCTTCATTCAATTGTACAGACAACTGGAAAATAAATTTTAAGACATAGAGTTCAACAACACATATTAAATGTATATCAAATAGTACTGCAATCAAAAACAAGAGTTAACACTAAAGTATGTCTCGCCTGCCGGCACCATCAGAAACAATTATTCTTCTTACTTCCACTATATTTTGAATTTACATGGATTTTCAGTTTCTGAGATCAAAAGATGTTTATAGAACTTAAACATTGCAAATATATGCAATAAAAATAATCAAAGTCATTCAACCGGAAAATCAAGGTCAAGGTCAAAAGATGGGGATGCAACTGTGCTAAGCTACTACTGGGGAATATGCATACCAAGTTTCATCAACCTAGGACCTATAGTATTTGAGATATGGAGGTGCTCGCAAAACTTTTCCATTGCTATTATATGTATTGAAAATTGTCAAAGTCACTCAACTGAAAAATCAAGGTCAAGGTCAAAAGATGGGAATGCAACTGTGCTAAGCTACTACTGAGGCATACGCATACCAAGTTTCATCAACCTAGGACCTATAGTTCTTGAGATATGGAGGTGCTCGCAAAACTTTTTCATTGCTATTATATGTATTGAAAATTGTCAAAGTCACTCAACCAGAAAATCAAGGTCAAGGTCAAAAGATGGGGATGCAACTGTGCTAAGCTACTACTGGGGCATATGCATACCAAGTTTCATCAACCCAGGACCTATAGTTCTTGAGATATGGAAGTGCTCATAAAACTTTTTCAAAAAGTTAACGCCGCCGTCGCCACCGCCGCCGCCGGTAAAGTAACACCTATGTCCCGCTCTGCTTCGCAGGCGAGACAAAAATTAAAAGTTAAAGATAAAGAGAAAGAGAAGAGATCAAATATTCATAACAACACCGATCATATCTTAGAACTTTGAAAAAGAAATGGAGTTTAGAATAAAAGTATCAACAAAACTATCGAACTGGAATGATCAATCTCAATCCCAGAAACAAAGGCAAAGACACACCAGAGAAATTGAAGATTGCAATAGTCCTGACTTGGTACATTGTACAGACATTTACTTACAAATGTAAATATTGCACATACTGCATGTCTCATTTTTTATTACATTTTGATGATCACAAGATTTGTTGACCGATAAACAAAGGTTAATCTGCAGGTCTTCTGATTCTTTGATTAGTGTTCTTCTGGCATGATTGAAAAATACCAGGGGTTCAAATAAGCAGGATCAGAGATTAGGGACCTTTATTTTTTGACTCAGTACCTTTGAAATTCTATTAACAAAAGTCCTAGAGCTGCATGTCTTTGTAATATCTTCAACTATAGATTTTAGTATGAATATCTGGTGGACTTTCCACCTAAAACTTCAAAATAATGATCCCTTTACTCTAAAATGTTAATTTTGAACCTCTGAATTTGAATATCAACTCATAAGGCTTTAACATAAAGCTAGTCTGGTCATAGTCATGTAACAGAATATTGGAACTTCTTCATTAGTCATATTGGAGTAAGAACTCATCTTTCTATATTTTCAATTGTCTGTACAATGGTAATAATCTGTTTCACTTGGTTAATGGCATATGCAGTAGACTCTTTGATATCTGTGACTGAAATGAGAATTTTACATACAATACTACAAACATTGATTTGTCAAGGGCAAATATTGAACATTTCGAAAGACAAGTAGATATGAGTTATACTACTCTATCGTAGCTTCAACCTTTAGAAAAAATCTACAGTTTTAAGACAACAAGAATATGTCAAAAAGACATGATGCCCCATCTCGCAACATTTATTTTTTTAGGCAATCACTAAAGCATCAATATGGTTGCTAAGGCTATTGACTTGAACCATTCTTCTATAAGTGGTCATTCATGCGGAAAATATAGGTCACAGCCAGCATCTGAAGCATGCATTGTGCTTAGCATCATAAGTTGCACCTACATTACCAATATAGTTGATGTGGAACATGTCAGTAAAAAGGAATGGACTTTAACCATTCTTCTACAAGTGGTCATTCATGCGGAAAATATAGGTCACAGCCAGCATCTGAAGCATGCATTTTTGCTTAGCATCACTAGATGCACATACCATACCAATATGATTGATGTGGCACTTTTCAGTATGTGGGAATAGACTTTAACCATTCTTCTGTGCATGGTCATTCATGCAGAAAATATAGGTCACATCCAGCATACGAAGCATGCATTGTGCTTAGCATTACTAGATGCACCTACCATACCAATATGAATGATGTGGCATTTGTCAGTAAGTAGGAATTTGGAAATAATTTGGGACGGACGGACAAACGGACAGGAAAACTGTATGCACCTCTACTTTCGTAGATGGGGCATTAAAAACAATACAAGTTACACTATGCTTTTTGCATAAAAAGAGTGAGTGTGCAGCAGACCTGTAATCTAGCCCCATAATATTGGACCCCATGCTGATGATGTAATTTAAAATTGAATATCAAAAGATGGTACATGTAATAAGTTATTGCTAGGAATGCTGTTACAAGAAATCCCCCTGATAAGGTGATAAGATATGGATGACGTAATATCCTTAAAACATTAGTGTTTAAATAAAATTTTACAATTCAACAAAATGTACCTCCACAATTAGTTGACAGCTCTTCCAATGCTTTCAGTTGTTTGAGAGATTTATCAAAGGTCAACTGGACTTCATCCATTTCTATCATGTCTTGTCTCAATACACCATTGGCATACCTAATCTAAAGTAACAAAACACAAATATATCATTTCATAATAACTTAATAATGTTTTTT
Source organism: Arcuatula senhousia (assembly GCA_963971305.1). NCBI lineage: Eukaryota > Metazoa > Mollusca > Bivalvia > Mytilida > Mytilidae > Arcuatula > Arcuatula senhousia. The sequence goes on from OZ020304.1 coordinate 29,721,279, forward strand.
TTATGTTGTGTGGTTTTTTGCTTGTGATGTTTTTTTGGTCTACCAATATTGTTTTGGCCTTTTTGAACTTACAGCATTTAATGGCTCCTATCGGTTATCTAAGGTAAAACTTAATGCCTTGGCATGTTTTGGAGGGCACAAACATACATGTACCTCAATCATTAAATCAATTGACTGTTACTTCAGTTAAACCTGGCCCCAGTTTTATAAAACATCTCAATTTGAGTAGTTCCTAAAATCTCTCCTTGACTCAAATTTCAACATTTTTGATTGGTGAGATTTTGAGTTGAGGAAGATTTGAGGAAATACTCAGTTAGCCCGCTCTGGCACCAACCTTTAGTGTTGGAGAACACATCAAAGCTTTAAATTATCTGTTTAAATTTCAAAATTGTCTACACCCTAAGATTCTTCCTACCCCAGACATAGGTTGATCATGTAAGTAATAATCTGGTGCCCCAATTTGGTATTTTTGGTTTTATTGTTCTATGCTCTTCATAATCATATAGGTATGGCATTTTCAATATTTTTGGTAGAGTGCCTCTGAAGAGTCTTGAATAGACAAAACGTGTGTCGGGTGTAGCAAAATCTATTGTCTGGAACTATGTTGTCATTCTTATTTTGTGATGTATTATGATACCCAGCCTGTTTCTTTATGAAATTTTAGAGCTTAGGTGTACACAATCACATACTATTGACATGCAGTTATGAGAACTTTAAATTATAATTAAATATTACATACTATAAGAATTTTCTCCTCCAACTCTTTGATCTCTTGATCTAGTTGTTTCTCATCATCAATGGTGTATGGACTATCTATCTGACACTGGTCGTTAGGTAATACAACATGATCAGGGATTTTGAAAACATTTGTCATCAAGTATTGCTACAAAGAAAGAAATAATCTAATAAATTGTCTTATTGCAGCAAAAATCATGCCACAAATATATGCAGATTGGGTCAGCGCATATATTTGTTGCATAATGTCCTTCTTGTTAGGGCTTTTCCAGGAAAATTTCCCACTGTGAGGGGCAGGGAGCATGAGTAAAACACCGCTCATTTTTAGGGTAACACTTATAGGATTATTGAAACATTTATACTATTCTTATAGTATAATAGTATAGTACTTTATATTGGAAATGATTGCAAAATGTTTGCAGTTGTATAAAACATCATAAAAAGTTAACTGGTTTTACCTCAAGCACATCAAAACTCCTGTCTAGTTTCTTTATCACATGTGAAATCATTTTCTGTTGGCTTTGTTCTAGTTGAGAATCTGTCATGGCATCTGGATACTACAAAAAATTGTTTTCAAAATTTGCATGCATTTTGATATGCAGTAATCTAGATACTACAAAGAAAATTAGTTTTGAAATTCACTTGATGTAAAATGTTGTTTATATACATCAATGTTGAAGTTTACATGTAACTTTCAGTGGCCCTAAAAATATGACAAGAATACTGTAAAGGTACTTATTTTCACAGATTTTGCAGTCAAGCATTTTTTGTGAAATACAATCCCAGCGAAAAGAAATAAATTGTATAAAATAAATGATGCAGAAAATTCAAAATTAAGTACCCACAAACTTGGGTGAACTCATAAAATCGTGAAAATAATTATGTTTACAGTATATCCAAAAGACATGTTGCCCTGTCTTGCAGCATGTTCTAATTCAATAATCAACTACAATGGCTGACTACCATGGAAGACGTATGCTGCCTGTGCCTTAAAACATTCGGTTATCAGGAAGTAGATAAGTTGCAGCCATAAGATCACTTTATACCATATATTACTATAGAAGGAAGCTACATGCCAAATATCAAAAGACTGTGTCATGCAGTGGCCTGGAAAACTGCAATGAAAAATTTTGTGAGGCCACAGGACAACAACACAAGATGACGGATAGTGTCAAAGTGACTTCTATATGTTGCGTTCATGAAGTTGATGTCAGAGGTATATTTTTATGATGTTTTGAATTTTGTTTGCTTATATCCTGATGTATATCTGTATAGTAAAGTTTCTTGATGATATCATACTTCTTAAATAAAAAAGTGACGAGTTGCACTTACGAGGTCTCCCATTGAATAATGTATTTTAAAAATCTAAGTCCAATTATCTCCCCTGAATGATGTTAAAATTCTTCATGCACATCTTCATATGATGCACTTCCTTCATATTAGGTTTCAGCAAAATCCTTCAAGTAGTTTAGGAGGAGAAGTGCTTACGAGTTATGTGGACAGATGGACAGACAGACAGGGTGTTTCCTACATGTATATACCCCTCCAAATTTGTTTGCAGGGGTATATAATCATAGAATTTTTTACTAATTTTATTACCTACACTAATAAAATAATGAGTCACATTTTGTTGCCTTGGTTGCCTTTCAACAACAAAAAAAATATGACAAGGAAGCTTTAAATAAAAGAAGCACTTAGTAGGTGACTTTTATCTTTACATTGTGAACAGACACATTTGATTCCGCATTTCCTAATTAATTAATAAAATCTGGATGAGGAAACCGATACCATTCCGAGCTTATAAATGCATGTTAGAAACTAAAAAAAAAGTAAAACAACAGACCTCTAAATAATAATATTACGTTAATAAAGAGATGAGAAATATAAAAATTTTTAAAAGGAAAAGTGTAGTGGAGTTATACTAGTAACTAATATTTTCACTTTCAATGTGAAATCTGGCAATAAATGCAAACCTGTTTCTTCATGTAATCTGTAATTGCTGCAAGACTCTCTCTTATGTACTCTGCCAATGCATTATAAACTAAAACAGGAAAACAAAATATGTCATGCATTTCTATTTTCTCAGGTGAATCTAAACCTACCAGTGATGACAAAAGATTCAATTTTATCTTAATGATTGTCTTTTTTCAATACCAAAAAGCTATAATAATATTATTTGATTGTGTGAAGTATTTATCTTAACACATGCATACAATAAACTATTCATTTTAAGGATTTTCCAGGGCATGGATATGGAAGAAAAATAATTATGTCCAAGAATATTCTTAACTCATTGTGTTTTCCATGTGAGTTGAGAATATTCTCCAACTTAAGAATTTTTACTGCCACCTGACTCAATCATCCATACAATTTAATTGAAAATCTAACAAATTTAAAATGTGCATCTTTATCTGTAGGTTTAACATTCTTTTTCTGCTCTTCAACAAATTCTAAGACAAGGGTCCACAAAATTACTAAAATAAATCTGTCAGAGTTAAAAAAAAACCTGGCTCCGGCCCCACAAAACTTAAAAAAAATACTTCAGTCTGAGAATATTCTCAACTAATTGTGACGTCTTTTTGATTGAAGTCGCCATGGAAAATAAGAATATTCTCAGACTTAAGTATTTTTGAGGTTTAGTAAATAATGGCCAGATTTCATTAAACAGGAAGCAGGTGTGTGACAGACCTAAAATCAAATTCCACATTATTGGACCCAACCCTGATGCTGCATACCAAATATCAAGTGGCAGGGATTAGTAGTTGCTCAGAAAACTGTAATGAAAAATTTCTTCCCCACCCAGCCGACATTCACCATTTTACAACCTGGATTTTCACTCCGTGAAATCTGGCCAATAAATACAAGGACTGTAAGGCTATGAAAATGTCAAATGGACAATACACATAGAAATAAATTTATAACTATACCTCCATTCATCATTGATTTAGGAATAAAACCAAAGTATTGTGTTTCATATTCCTGTAGAGGATCGTCATCTGATTCCAACTGTTCATTAACAGAAACGCTTTGTAGAACAGAGCCCTCACAAAACACACTATCACTAACTGAACATATAGGACCACTCCTAGTTTCTGAAATGTATAATGAAATACACATGCACATAGAAATGTCATTTTCAATTTATACCGTGATTGTAGATATGTTTACAGAACGGATACCATCATTGTGTAAAGGAACTCCTTAACCAGATGTCATGATCCATTAAGGACACTCCATTTTGTAAATAGGTGAAATGGACCTTCATTGTACAAAATTTAATGAAGATCTAAATAACGATTTTCAAGAAATCATCTTAAATGGAAAGGAACCCAAGAGATTGGACTTTCATATGAATAAAAGAACAGACAGGGAGAAAAACTAAATGATCTGCAACTTTCATTGGTTTAAGTGGTTAACCATTATTTTATTTTATTTTAATCATTTAACAATTCAAAATCAACTCTAAGCCAAAAATAGGTTAAACTTATTCTTCCAAGTAAATGACACAAACTTGCAGCAAGATGTTGAGCATTAGATCAAGTCTAAAGCTTATCTGACTTTGGGATGAAAAACAGCAATATTGACAAAAAAATAACTTCAGACTATATTTCTTTTTTTTTCCATTTACATTTTATCATTCAATATCATTCATTTGAGGTTACCACCTGACTTACTTATGTCACATGGTTTATCATGCGACTGGCTGTTTTGCGAGGCTTCATCATCCATTGTTGTAACATCTATGTTGGACTGAGGCAATTTGCATTCTTCTTTTTCCTCACAGATGCTTCTCCTTTTACTTGTATTTTTGTCATCAGTTGATGACAAATTTCTTTTTCTGTTCTGTTCAGTTGACATTGTTCAGGCTTATTTCATTTGTCTGAAAAAAAAAAAAAAAATTTCTTACCAGCATTATGAGCATGGTCATTTCGTTTATCCGTAATTAGCAGCTTTTCCCTTTGATCTCATCTGCCTGATATTTTTTTTGCAACATGGACAGTCTGTGATACAAAAATGTCGGTGGGAGCACTTGATAATTGAGGCCTCAAGTGATAAAATGTGACGTAATTTGTGACGTCGTATGATGTTATTGTACTGAAAATTGTTAAATATGTGGTTTTTTTTTAATCACAGATAAAAAGAATATTATATACTTTCCATTTTGATACTATCTACATTTAGTCTCGTATTGGACTTGTTCTACTGATACTCACCTAGATATAGATAGTATCAAATAAGGAAAGTACATAATATTCTATATTTATTGACTAGCATTTCTGCATTGTCAAAAGGTGGGATTGGACAGAGGTATATGTTATCATAATCTAAAACTAAAACATTCACAGCAGCATACTTAGTATGGGCAACAGAAGTAGGAAAAAATTACCTACTAGAACACAGGTTTTTAAAATTGTCCCTTTACATCAGGTTACAACCGAGTGTCTGTTTACTGAACATCACAATGTTATCATTTTCTCAGGCTAATGTAATTATTTCAGGGTCTGTAAAGGCAAAAAATCAAGGTACACAGATCAATATCAGGCACAACATTGCCAAATTTCGCAGAATTGCCAGAACAAACTCCAATTGTGAGGCCAAGATGCTATGAATGAAGATAGTTTTGGGTGTTTTGAAAAGAAAAAGAAAAATCATCCATGAAACTAACTATAAATAGTAAGGTATGAGATCAATGATTTATCAAAAGAAAACCAAATTGAAGAAAAAGGGGGATTGGTAAAAGTAGTATCTCCCTTGTGTTTTTTTTTTTTCATATTGCACATTGACTAAATAAAGAAATATCAAACATGGTACATGTAACTCTCCCATTTTCAACAGGAGCGCACAGTTTCAAGAACCTATCTCCTGTCTCCCGTTTTGTGCCTAAAGTTTCACAGTTACCAACCAATTTTCCATATATTATAAAAAATAAATAAATAAGTCAATAGAAAACTACAGTAAGTCACGAAAATGGTCATTTTGATTTTTCTGGAGCAGTGTTACAATGATCACATGCATGTAATTACAAGTTGATCAGGTCAACTAAAACATAACTCTGTTTCACCTTTCACCCTAGTTCTAAATATAAAACCTCCCATTTCTTGTTTACCTTTTCTCATTTTTCATCGGATATTTAATATTTTATGTTTATAGTGAAATGCGAGTGAATTTCACTATAAACATAAAATATTAAATATCCGATGAAAAATGAGAAAAGGTAAACAAGAAATGGGAGGTTTTATATATAGAACTACTTTCACCCAAGCTAATTTAAGAACCCATATCAACATGATCAAGCATTCACTGTTAATTGTCAAATCATCAAGGTAAAATCCCTTCAATGGACATCTCACCGCCAAGTTGTTTTATGTTTGACATCGATCTTGAAAGAATGTAAGGAAATAGAGTTGTGTCCCTTTAAAAAAAATAAAATTCTATAAAATCAGAAATTTTCAAAATATTTTAGTTCTTTGCCAGAAATTATTCCAAGAAATATCACATTTGGGTTAAGGGAATAATTATTAAGAAAATTTTAGCGTTAAGATTATTTGTTTTTTTTTATTCTATAAAATTTATCTTTAGTTTTCAAATTCATTTCCTTTTATAAGCAACATTGAAATTTATGTCGCCACAGACCTACATGTATATTTAGGAATAGGCACAATGTTAAAGACATAGAACCTATCAATTTCGCAATTTTTTACATTGAATAAAAAGTACATATATTAAAAATATACTATCTAAAACTTTCCTTTACCAACATAAAAACTCAATGTTTTGCAGTTTTCTATAAAATAATCTTATTTTAATTATTTGCTTTGATTAAGTATTGTCCATCATAAATATTTACATTTGGTAAACTGGGTACTGTTAAACCGAGAAACGAAATGTAACCAAACGAGGCGAAGAGAAAACAAATTGGTAAATTAAGAAAAACGACTGGTGTCGGCTAAAATCGATTCAATTTTCCTTTTACCAGTTTCGCTTGATTTCGTTTCCTTTCTTTATACAGATTTCAGTTGTTAATTTTACTGTTTACGTTTCCTTCTTTACCGATATCGTTTTTGTGCAGCTCCGTTTCGTTTGGTTCTTTTTGTTTCTCAGTTTACCAGTACACGCAGGTGTTTACATTCTATAATTAGGTTGTCCTCTTTTTTGACACTGCGTTTTTTTCATCAGTTTTCCGTCTAAAAGAATACTTTCTGGCAGGTTTTTTAAAAATTTAACAGTTTCTTCAAAGGTTTTACAATGTATTCTTCAAATAGTGTGAATTTTACTATTTTTTAAAAATTGCCAAAATGATAGGTTCTATGTCTTTAAACTCCCCAGTCAAAAATTTCAATAAAGATGAATGATTCTGCTGTTGATTTTGGTAGAATTATCAGGCAAAAATTCTAAACCATCCTTGTATTCATTAAAATTTGCAATTATTAAGCAATATAACATGATACTTTGATATGTCGATAATAATCTCTTCCGGAGAGGCTCTTAAAAGCTGAAAATTTCCTTGAGGGGTCCTCTGAAAAGTTAACATGACTGAATATTGATATATAGAGGGGAGCAAGTCCCTGTGTTTAAAGCATAAAAGACTTTTAAAAATTCAGTAAAGCAAATACTAACAACGCAGAGTTCGTGAAACTTAAAATTTCTTTGCCGGACATCATGAACATAGGTCTGCCGAAATGGAATCTTTGATTGGACCTAATTTTTTTTTTACTGGTCCTGTCTACTACATTTTATAAAAAATTCTAAAATCTACTGGACATGGGTCCAGTAAGTATGTTGAAAATGCCAGACCTGCTTAAATTTTACCAGTCATGTTCAACAGGTCTGACACATTTCATGAACTCTGGCAATGTATTTTATTTGCACTTTTCACAGGTTGGGTGTAATAGCTCATTTGTGCTATATAGCTCATTTGATGAACTATAATTTTAATGAAGTAAAAAAAAAATAATTAAGATTTGAATTTTTTGTTGAATTGTCGCATATGTCCATGTTATGAGCAACATTTTTTGTAAAAGAAGATGGTCTGAAATATTTTTGGTTTTCCTGATTGATACTACGAAAATTTGCAAATTTCCATGACTACATGTATGTCCAAGAAAAACCATTTGAAATAACTACCTTGCTGGCCATGTTTCTTTACAAAAAATGATAAGCAGTATGTACAATTATGCGACACTCGACCAAAAATTGAAAATCTAAATTTTTTTTTTACTTCATGAAAAAAATAGTCCATTTTATACTAAATACATGTACCATCAAATGGGCTATATAGCGCAAATGAGCTATTACCTGATTAGGTAATCGGAAAGAAAGTCACAGGAAAAAAGGTCACAGTTTTGATCCCAGGAACTTGTTACGAAAAAAAATTAAATAGGTTTTTTATATAGTGATATTTAATTTTTTTTCGTAACAAGTCCCTGTGTTTTGATAGGAAAAAAAGTCACAGGAAAAAATGTCACAAGAAAAAAAGTCACAGGAAAATAAGTCCCAATGTATTTTAAAGTCCCTATTGAAATAAGTGTTATTATTTTTAAGTTTACCTGATTACACCCAACCTGTTTCATTCAGTTTTTGTCTCACCTGCGAAGCAGAGCGGGACATAGGTGTTACTTTACCGGCGGCGGCGACGGCGGCGTTAACTTTTTGGAAAAGTTTTATGAGCACCTCCATATCTCAAGAACTATAGGTCCTGGGTTGATGAAACTTGGTATGCATATGCCCCAGTTGTAGCTTAGCACAGTTGCATCCCCATCTTTTGACCTTGACCTTGATTTTCCAGTTGAATGACTTTGACAATTTTCAATACATATAATAGCAATGAAAAAGTTTTGCGAGCACCTCCATATCTCAAGAACTATAGGTCCTAGGTTGATGAAACTTGGTATGCATATGCCCCAGTAGTAGCTTACCACAGTTGCATCCCCATCTTTTGACCTTGACCTTGATTTTCCGGTTGAGTGACTTTGACAATTTTCAATACATATAATAGCAATGGAAAAGTTTTGCGAGCACCTCCATATCTCAAGAACTATAGGTCCTAGGTTGATGAAACTTGGTATGCATATGCCCCAGTAGTAGCTTACCACAGTTGCATCCCCATCTTTTGACCTTGACCTTGATTTTTTGGTTGAGTGACTTTGACAATTTTCAATACATAAAATAGCAATGGAAAAGTTTTGCGAGCACCTCCATATCTCAAGAACTATAGGTCCTAGGTTGATGAAACTTGGTATACATATGCCCCAGTAGTAGCTTAGCACAGTTGCATCCCCATCTTATGACCTTGACCTTGATTTTCCGGTTGAGTGACTTTGATTATTTTTATTGCATATATTTGCAATGTTTAAGTTCTATAAACATCTTTTGATCTCAGAAACTGAAAATCCATGTAAATTCAAAATATAGTGGAAGTAAGAAAGAATAAATGTTTCTGATGGTGCCGGCAGGCGAGACATACTTTAGTGTTAACTCTTGTTTATATTTCATATCAACATGTTCAATGAAGCAAACATATCTCTGATAGGACAAATTATGACTGATGATGTTGTGCAAGGGACATCATGGACATTGAATAAAAGTCTCAAATTGATATGTAATTGTTCAAGAATTTTAGAACATACATTCTATCATATAACATAAAGTGTCTCTTCAAACTCAAAGTTCAAAATATGGCGCGTCGCATTATAGCCTTAAACTAAAATGATGTACATGTAATATCATACAGACTTTGTAGATGTATTGAAATAAAAAAAAAAATAAAATCTTAAACTAAAAACTTATTTCATTAACCTGTGAATTCACAATAACAATAACAATAATCGATGAAAAGTTTTGGTTTAAGACTATTTGCAGCAAAAAAAGAAAGGTTCGAATATAAATATTTCAGGTTACCATCTGCCGAATTACACATAAACCATGCACATAAAGTAGAGCAGGTTCTACTGAAAACGTCAGGCTGCGCCCGGGTACGTCCGGTAGTGCATAAAATGCGTTCGGCAAGGTATAAAAAGCGTCCGGCAGAATGACATAATCTTATTACAGTTTAATGAAAATATAATTTTGTTAAACATTATCTTCAATTACAGATAGCACATTTTCCCTTTTGTATAGCAACATTCCGTCCGCTCCTGCTTATGGAGTCTTCGCGGTATCACAGTTGATTCGTTACTCCAGAGCTTGTGGGAATTACATCGATTTCCTTGGCAGGACGTCACATTTGACACAGAAATTGCTGACACAGGGTTATGTTGCTCCACGCTTGCTGTCTTCACTAAAAAAAAATATGGTAGGCGTGACACCGTGCACTCGTGGACAAATATGGGATTTCTCTCTCTCAAATGAGTGCAGATGTTGGTTTGTCGTAGAAATTTGTTTTGTCTTCCTTTAGCGGATTATGTGACACACTGAATTGGAAATAAGCAACACGACGGGTGTGCTTAAGCAGACAGGAACAGCAGTTACAGCTTACTGTTCTGGAGCACCTCAGTTCCATGTCCAAGAATCATGGACAAATTCAGGGTAGATAACTCCATTTGAAATTTTGTCACCACTGATAACGAGTTATGTAACATGACTTTTTCACACATACATACTTATTATTTAGTTGAGATAAAAGCAAATTTAATCAATAATCAATAATTTGATAAATCATTATATGTAAATTGTCCATTAATATTTGTGTGTTAGCATATTTCAGTAACTTCAAGTTGAGTAACATTTGAATCAACATTCATGTCATGGACAATGGATAACTTTTTTTTTACTTCAACTTTTTTTTGCATATTTAGGGATATTTCAAGATAAACATAAATGTTTCTTCTTATTTGTATTTTAAGCAAATTTCAAACATTGACATGGTTAAATAATATTGTGGCATATATATGCGTTTTTTTTTTTTATTTATTTATTTTTCTTGCTACAAACATGATACACGGGTAAACTGTATGGTATTCAGCTTTTATTACTGTTATTTGACAGTTTAAGCGGGACTAACTTAAAAGTGTGTGTCGTTATTCTATTTATTTATTTGAATTGGTTTATTTTTTATATTTTATTAAATTGCGTCAGGCAATGCAAAAAGGAACTTAAGGTCCGTTCACACATGAAATAGAGAATAAGCCAATTATAAATTAAAGTATTTGAGGTCAGAGCTTAAGCACAAAGGTACAAAAAAAATATTAAAACCACCACTATGTAATATAATTGTATGGCGTAAACGCAAGTGTTGTATATTATTGAAATATATGACTTGATGTACAGTGTAAACGGGCCTCTAGACCAACATGTTTAGATTTTGGCGATTTTTAAAGATTAATTCTTAAGAATTTGAGAAACAAAAACGTACGGTACCCTTATCTTTACTGAAGACGAACTTCAAATGTTACAAGTTTTGAAAAAAAGATGTAAGGGGGAAATTATGAACCTTGTCTAATGAGTTTTAATTCCTTAGAAAATGGAGTTGCAAAAGTAGCCACGATCCTTATTAAAAGATATAGATAAATAAAATAACAAGATTTTACGGCTATTACGAAATTTTTGCTTTATTTCTTAGAGTCCTTTGTCTTTGGTGGTTCTTATAAGATATCCTATATTTCTGTTAATTTATAGTTTGGCGTACATGCAGTTTATTCGTCTTTTTTTTCTGTTGAAAAGTGAAAACAAAACGTGACTTCATTATTTATTATATAATTTGTCCGCGGCTTCGCAAGAAAATCTCACTTAATCAGTCCCGTGTGGGACCCGGGTGGCGAATAGGCCCACATCAGTGCCTAGTTTGTCGTAAGAGGCGACTAAGGGTATTTGGATTCTGACGTCGGGTCAGCGCTCAGCCCACAGCGCGACCAAGGTGTGTATTCTAGGTGGCTGAATAGGGTTGCCCTCGTCCGCAGGGGTTGTGAGGCCTATAATAGGGAAACCCTGACCGGTGACCAAAGCGGGCCAACGTGTGTGATGAGTGCCACGCTTCATGCACGTAACAATCACTCTGTGTACCACCAAATAGGCTAAATTTTCTGCCCCTACCCACTTCTCCCCTTTTTCCGGTGTTTTTTTTTCTTTCTTCAAAAGTTGCTGTTTCCTTTGTTTCCCACCCCACCCCATGTTTCATATCATTATCATCGACATGTCATGTTCATTTTAACAATCTTTCATGTTCATTGCCTTCAAATAACCTATAAAGTGTTGCGAGGGCCTAAAACACAACTCACTCACTCACCCACTTGATCACACATGTACATGAATTTTAAACAAACTTTAAGCGTTGATTTTCTCAGAGCTCGGTAAGACTGGATTAGGGTATGCTCCGCACAATGTCACACCATACATGCATTGTCGTTCCTTTTTTTCATTTAGAAGTATGGAACTCTCATACATTTATTCTTTGATAGTTATATATACCAGTGACATTTTAAGAAAACTAGAAAAGAAAATTGCATCAATATCAGGCTATGATATATTTTCATTTATTAAAAACATAAAATTAATTAAATAAATCTATGCACAATATTAATTGGACAAGATAATCTGTGAACGAAATTAAAAAATCCGGACTCAAAACGTAGCAAACAAATGAACAATCATAAACATTATAGATTAACAAGATTTAAAATTCTACTATACTATCGTATAATATACTTATTATGTATAGCAAACAATATTTGACACTGTAATAAACTATTTTTTTTTATAAAGTTAAATCCTTTAAAAGTTGAAACTCGAAAATAAATAATTTTGGTGTTATAGATATCAAATTATCGCCAATTAGCAAATAATCAACTGATCTAGTCTGAGAAAGTATAAAACAAAAATGGCTAGATTTTAACTTAAATTTGACAGAAAAAAAAATTAAGTTTAAACTATTTTTGTTGATACCTGTAGAAAATTTAACATTTGAAGCATTTTTTGGGATGTAGGGCTAAGATTTCCGTTGAGAAATAAAGTGACGGCGATTTTTTAAACTAGAGCCGTTTTACCATTTTTAGGCTAGTTTATATAGAATTCTATTGGAAAATAACGTAATTTTTTCACCAATTTTCAATCAAAAAATGACAGAAAATGTATTTACTTTAAACTAATATACGATATACTGCACGAAAGATAAATGTTTAAGGTATTTAGTCAGACGTAGGGCTAAGGTTTTATGAGATTAGTTACTTGTCAATTGAAGAAAGTATAGGGACTGTCAAAATTTTTCCATTACGTTCTATTGTAATCAGTTGATGGTGAATGGTGTCCCCCCTATGGTGACAAAATAATTGGAATCAATTAAAGTTGTCCACTATTCTTGAGTATGACTTTTGTTACCGGACTTGAGTTCGCGTTGTTGATTTACATTCTGTTAAATTAATTTGTGTTTTTCCGTGCTATTCTTGTTCGTGTTTACCGGTTTTGTCGTTGCTCTTGGAGTCTTTCGGACACTCAAATGCTCCTTGCCAAATATAGTTATACATACATTAACTACTATATTGTAGGGAATAAACTTCTACTGAATGAATACTAAAATACTTTCTGTACGGACCATCGGATACCAAAATAATAATTTAGCCATTTATGCAAATAAATATCACAAATTGTTTATCATCAAGTTGGTATCCGACTGTCCATATAGATATATACATAGACCTGTATATTTAATATACAGGTCTATGATATATATGTACGGTATATGTGTGTCATTTCTTTCGTGAATTATTTGCATAAATGGCTTATTATTTTGGTATCCGATTGTCCGTACAGAAAGTATTTTAGTTTTGTTTTACTACTTAGAAAGTCCAAATTTGCTGAGCATGAGGCCCAATATATATTCAGTTGACAACAACATACATGCCTGCTATAAACAATCACGAATAAATGATATAAGAAAAGTTTGACATCTACCGTCATTTTCGATAATTTTTATTGCTCCGTGAAAATCGTATCGCTCCGTACTCGCTGTATCGGGAGACCCGGTGTGCTAAGGAATATATTCAATGACTTAAACAAAAACGAAAACAACTGGGAATAAACTTTTTCTTTATTTATGTATTTTGTTATAACCATGTTGCTTATCCTGAAAGACGGTCTTCTTGAAATAAACATCTCATTTTATTTCTGTGTGCTGGACAGTTTTTCGTTGTGGATTATAGAGCACATACACTTTTCCAAACCTCATTTTGTTCAATCATTGTTCAACTTTTTTCAAAGGAAAAAAAATCACAACGTATTTTTTTAATTTAGGCACCAACGCAGGCCTTTTAAGTGTTTTAGAGCGTTCATGTTTTCATACGAATGCATTTTATATTACCAGTAGCTTTCCGGACGCCGTTTTTACCTTGCTAGGACCACATAGAGCTATATGGTTTAAAAATATATATGTGAACTTATTCATTCTGGCTTTGAACATATACAAACTGATCATTATAATGTTATGATATTTTATCTATCTTTCTTAAACTTTATTGTTTTTATAGGTGTAATGTCTGTCATTGTTTTGTGGAAAACATCATCTTTTTTTTCATAGACCTGTATATTAGAATCCGAAATTAGAATATACAGGTCTATGGTTTTATAATATTCCAATAAACTAGACGTAAATAAACTAGACGTAGTCTGATTAGTTTAAGTACTCTGCTAATTAACATCTCTTTAGTTTTTTGTCTCTGCAAATTAAAATTTCCTTAGAAAGCCATATAGTAAAATCTTGTTGTGCTTTTTGTGAACAACCTATTATTCACTGGCGGTTGGCGGCTAATCGTAACGGCAGTTACGAGTATCTCAAGATGACGGGGGATATTCCTTGACAGTCGGATTTTATATTATATCTTTTACAAAAGATTTTCTTTTGAATGAAAATAGAAAGAAAACCGATGCTAATGACATACAGTTGCCATCTAACATGTGCTTTAGTAGTGTGAAACTCGTAAATCGTCAATCTAAAAAAACACGAAGCTGTCGGTAACTGCAATGATGAGATACTCGTAACTGTAAAATATGTTTTTGAGAAGATACTCGTAAATGACATTTGCCAATTTGGCATTTAAAAGTTGTTGCTCCCAGGAGCCTGAATCCCTAACCTTATCTTTAAGCCATAAGGGTCTTTTCTTTAAGGGGTCATCTGACAACTGAGACCCAATGGAGACTTTTGTGAAGCTTTTCTTTCTGTGTCTAATTTATAGGACAAAACGCTGAAGAAACGCTATTTTAGACCTGTAAGGGACTATAATCCATATAAAGGGTCATCTGACAAGTTCGACCTAATGGACACTTTAATAGAGCTTAATGTGCTGAACATTTTAGCAAGCAACAGCTTTTCTCTATCTGCAATAATTTCATTGTATAGAGAAAAAACACTAATTTTGACCTGTTTAAGGGACATTACCCCTATAAGGGGGTCATCTGACAACTTTGAACCAAGACAGCGTATTGAGCTGAACATTTAAGCAAGCAACAGCTTTTCTCTATCTGCAATAGATTTTTTTATTCTATATGGAAAAACACAATTTTTGACCTGTTAAGGGCCATAACCCCTATAAGGGTCATCTTACAACTTCGTCAACCCAATGCAGATTTTTGTAGAGCTTTGTGAGCTGAACATTTAAGCAAGCAACAGCTTTTCTCTTTTGCAATAGTTTTCATTCTAGAGGGCAAAAAGATGAAAAAAAACACTATTTTCAACCGGTTAAGGGCCATAACCCATATAGGGGGTCATCTTACAACTTCGACCTAATGAAGACTTTTGTAGAGCTTGATAAGCTTAACATTTAAGCATGCATCAGCTTTTCTCTATCTACAATAGATTTCATTCTATAGCGACAAAATGCTATTTTTGACCTGAAAAGGGCCAGTTCCCCTATAAGGGGTCATCTCACAATTCCGACCCGATGGAGACTTTTGTAGAGCTTATTGAGTTGAACTTTTAAGCATGCATCAGCTTTTTGCTATCTGCAATATTTTTATTCTATAGAGCATCGACATTAAAAAACGCTATTTTTGACCTTTAAAAGGCCATAACCCCTATAAAGGGTCATCTGACAGCTTCGACCCAATGAAGACTTTAGTAGAGCTTTTGATGCTGAAGAAGGAAGGTGGCAGCCTAATTTCTATCTCTTATATTTTTTAATTTACAAGCCAAAAACAGAAGACTGACCTCCCTGGTCTACTTTAAGCAACGGTGGCCATGTTTTTGACGGATCAAAAATCGAAACACAAGTTGTGTGCACGACATCCTAAGAATCAATCATACCAAGTTTCATAGAATTCTGTTCAGTAGTTTGAGAGGAGATTTTTGAAAAAAAATTGTTAACGGACGATGACGGACGCCAAGTAATTCCTTTTTACTGTATTTCTAGTTATCGTATAACTACATGTGCGCCACTTTACTCACCTGAACCCACCTAAGCCTGTTACATGAACATACCCATAATTAAACCTAATTTGAGGGTGTGATTAGGGCAGCGAAAACTATATTTTTATTTCTTATTAGCTGGTCAATGGTGCTATTAATAATGCAGGTTATAATGCCATGTAGTATTCCGCTAAGGAAAGATTGTTCAATAGCTAATTTTCAGTTGGAAGATCTGTAGACTTTAAAAAAACCATAAAATTATATGCCTATATCAAGGAGTAACTTCTTTTCAGCAGCATTTTTGAATCAAAACATTAAAAGGTGTTAGACTTGCTACAAGTCCCTCTGTATTATATATTCTATCTTATTGCTTAATTAACAGGAAAGCGAAGACCCAAACGCCTTTTACTTCAATAATAAGCTTCGCAGAGCGCTGCATTATACTACCGCAATATAGCGAACACGGAACGTTTTCGGGCAAATATGGACAGTAAATTGCTCTTGACACATACAGCCAGTGGTAGACTGCCAACTTTTGTTTGCCCATGCAGCCTTTGGTAGACTTTTTTTTTATATAAAACATTAAAGTGAAATTCCACAGCATTTGGTTAACCATAACAAAAGTTACTATTGAAACAAACCAAAAAGTTGCATTTTTGGCCCCAAATTTTTTTGCGGTCGTATAAAAATTACAAACACATAGAATACTAGTAATTTATATTTTTTTCTATATGTACAATCACTAATTTTAATATAAGATTTGTCCGTTACCAACATCATACCTTAGCAGTTACGCGTATCGTCACTGTTTTCGATTTTGCAGTTGCGAGTATCAATGATGTTTTTAAATATTAGAAATTCTCGAAGTAGAAGGCATTTTACGTAAAATGATAAAATGGAATATCTGTATTTTTTTATTTGTCATCGACCTGACATCAGAAGACTTTGTTTTCGAAGCGAGATTCATCGTTTTGGGAGCGATAAAAAATTATCAGAAAATCCTCCGCCATCTTGTGATACTCGTAACTGCCGTTACGAGTAGCCGCCAACCGCCAGTGATTATTGTGAGGCAAACACGCAGTTTTATTTTTTTTATATCGCTTATGCAACCAATATAAATGAATTTCTATGCCAAAAAGTTAGAACCTAAAAGTGAAATACAAAATGATGTGGGATTGCCAGGATTTGTGTTTCCAAGTAAATAAATAATGAAGCTCAAGCTCTGTGGAGCTGAGGACACACTTTTCCTGCAAGGTTAGGAAGAGAAAAATATTACTGTTGAAAAAAATGTGTAATTTTTCAGTTGAATCATGATAATATTTGCTACTTTGTTCATTTGTTGTTGTTGTTTTCAAGTGAACTACAAGTGTGTTTCATCAGCGGAATTTTCGGACAAAATTCAGTCTTAAGTTCGAAGTCGAGAAAAAGCGTTTTTTTTTCGTGTTTTTTTTTTTGGCCTGTGCTATCGAATGAACACTGTTGAAGATAGAGAAAAAACTTTTGCTTGCTTAAAGCGTGAGCTCATTAAGCACCTAACAGTCTTTATTTGGTCGAGCCTTATAAGAGATTTGGTCGGGTTATTGTCATGCGGATCGTTATATTAAACCAATAAAAAGTTAAGAAAAGTTATTATTTGCCATAATGTTTGGCTATATGTGCTCTACAAAAACCTTCATTGGTGGAAGTTGTATGATGATCCTTTGTTGCAGTTTTTCGCATCATATGCCTAAAAACATCATTGTTAATATGCCTCAAAATATCATGGTTATTCCGTCAGTCATTGAAGTAAGGCTTCTTACTTGGAGCCTCTTTTTGAGTTTCAAGGTGTTGTATTTATGAATGTTTTTACCAGGAATATTTATCTGTGTTTATAATTCTACTTGTATTCTCTATATTGATCTTATTAATTTTGTCTTATTTCAAGAAGAGGGTTTTACTTTGGTATTTATGATCTCTTTAATATAGGATCAATTTCAAAACGACTAGCTGCTTCCTCTGGTCACATTGATGGTTGTTAATTGGATGTTTTTGATTGTTGATTTTTGTTGGGGGAATTTGTTATTTATTGTTTCAAAAGAAAGAAGGAAAAAAAAAGACCACTGGATTAGAACATTAGAATATCTTAAGCCCCCAAAAGGCCAAGACAAATATATCCAGTAGCTGTAAAACAATAACAAAACTACACAGAGAAGCTAAGTACTACTAAATCACAGGGCTTAGATTTTGGTCATTTATTTCGGCCACCATTGTCCTATATAACTCCAGGTTATACAAGAAAATGAATAAAGAAAAAAAGGGCATCTAATGGGACATTAAATGATACCCCGCCACAATATTCATCAAAAGTTAAATATATATGTATACTATACTGGATATACTATACATCTATATAGAGACAGAAAAGAAATGAGTTATCCTTCTTAGACCAGAAAATTTCATCATCATTAAATTTGGAAAATTAACAAAGTGGCAAACCTTCAATAATGTTATTCGGATCATCCTGAACATTGAACTTGGCCTGTATTTTATTGTACTCAACAGCTGTGCAAACTATCATTCTAATCCTTTGACGCGTTTTCAGATAATCATTCGGATAACCTCGGGGGACGGACAGACGGACGGACGGACAAACACCGAAAGAAACATAAGAGGGCATAAAATAATACCTCGCCACTTCGTGTGGCAGCGTATATCGAAAATACTGGTTATGTATTTTTTAGTAAGTGTTCTTTTACTTTTCATGTTTATTGTCATTTCATACCTTCTTGTAAAAATCGGAAAATGTAGTCAGCTTAAGACATTTAAGGTCGTGTTTTTATCAACTTTAAAAATCGACAGCAACCTTTCTCTTTAAAACACACAAGGGAATGGTTTTTTTTTTGTAAATTTAAGCCATGTAAGCAATGGCTATTCCAATAAAAATAATCGTAAGGTTATGGTAAAAATAGAAATCATAACAAACATATCCAACAATATAAAGTTGTTATCAACAAAATCAACACAATTCATTTACAGATCTATGAAAATGCACACAAAATTACATTAAACTAAACCTTGAAACCATGTATTATTTGCACAAAATCTTAATTTTTCATTCCATAAATCGATGAATGGAATTTTTTTTCGGGGTCCCCATTATATATTTTTTTTAGAAATGTGGCAAAATATTCAAACATATTGTATTTCTTCTAACAATATAACTTGGGTGCTGGTTGGCCAATTGCTATGGAATTTGCATGGTTAGTCCTTACCATTAAATGGTAATAGATGGGATTGATATTTGCATGGGTTTGCTCTTATTTCATTTAACACTAAGGGAATTAAAAAACGAGCAAAAAAATAGGCATACTATAAAACCTGGCCTGGCCTCATTGGCTTGGCCTGGCTTGGCCTAGCCTGGTCCCATTGGCCTGGCCTGGCTTCATGTCGAGGCTTCTTTGGCCTGGCCTGGCTTCATTGGCTTGGCCTGGCTTGGCTTCATTGGCCTTGCCTGGCCTCTGAAAATTGGCACAGTTTCAACTTTCAATTTGATTTGTATAAATAATTTATGCATGTTTTATTTATTTAATGATGAACAATGGAAACATCTAAATACTTTAATCAACTTGTTATTGTTTGACTAGGCTGTGCTGAGAGAGAATAAAGGTATGATAATACATTATCAGTTTTATCAGATACCCATCTGACTCTGTAACAGGGCAGTCTGAGTTTCAAAGCATTTTGTGTATTTCAAAAGTACAGGTTTTTTCAATTTTTTTTTCAACAGATGTTTGAAAGATTTAAAATTAGTTTATAACAATCAGAAATACACCAAAAATATACCATGGTATAAATTCTATGGCGTGGTACTAAAAATGGACCCACTTTTTAAAATTATTTATAATGTATTAATCCTTACAAGTTTATACAATTAACTAAAGTGTTTAATATATTATCCATCTCAGGGGCGGATCCAGAGGTCCGTGAAAGGGGGGGCGTAATTGCTAACAATGTCAAATTTAATGAAAATTTGAAGTTGCTTGGTCAATTTTATACAGAATTTTTTTTTTTTTATCAATTTAAAGAGGGGCGAACGCCCCCTCCATCCCCTTTGAATCCGCCATTGCATCTCTATTATTTTATTACTGGAAATAAACATTCTGTACTAGTTCCCAGTAAAAATTGACAAATTCTTTGCTTATCTGATCTTATCTGCTGAAGTGAACAATATTTCAAAGCTAATGGATTTAAGTTGCACACTTTAGAATGATATCTTAATTAAAAACTGAATGAACGGAACTAAAATCATGATAAACAGTTATCTTATGAACAATGTACAAGCATTACTTCAAACAAAAATGTTTATTAGAAATAAAAAAAAAGGATATCTATATTTCTTTATTTAGATACATGTACAAAATTTGGAATACTCTTTTATTACACAAAACGCTTTGAAACTCAGACTGCCCAGTGTTACAGAGTCAGATGGGTATCTGATAAAACTGATAATGTATTATCATGCTATTATCATACCTTTTTTCTCTCAGCACAGCCTAGTCAAACAATAACAAGTTGATTAAAGTACTGGTCATCATTAAATAAATAAAACATGCATAAATTAATTATACAAATCAAATTGAAAATTGAAGCTGCCAACTTTCAGAGGCCAGGCCAGGCCAATGAAGCCAAGCCAGGCCAAGCCAAGCCAATGAAGCCAGACCAGGCCAGGCCAAAGAAGCCTCGACATGAAGCCAGGCCAGGCCAATGGGACCAGGCCAGGCCAAGCCAATGAGGCCAGGCCAGGTTTTATAGTATGCCCAAAAAAATAAACTTTTTTTTTATTACTGCTTCGATTTTGACATTTTTTTTAAGTCAATTGTTTTTAAGTAATGGATACAAAATGGAGGATTCCCCTTTTTTTTGAAATCAGGGGCTAAAATTAAAACGCATTCATTGTCTGATCTGTAATTTTTGGGGTAATAAATTTTATGTCGGTAGTGGATTTTCAAAATTGATGATTGATTTTTGTGACAGTCCTTCCCATTGCCGTTAATGGCTTAAAGAGGCAAAATGAAATGTAGCAAACATCCTTAATTAGGGACCAAAAGGGGAAAAGTTCTGATAAGAACATTTAACGTATTTCTTGTGAAGTGTGGATGGGAAGTCCACTAAAAATTATATCATTCCCCATAAGCCCAAAGCAATAGACTATCTATTTTTCATGATGCCCGTTTTTGTTTCGTATTGTTCTCGTTTGTGTTTACTGATTTGTCTTTGTCATTTCGGATTTTTGCTCCTTATAGTACATATGCACCTCTCTGGTTCTTTAGGAAAATGTAATATGCATACAAATGACAACAAAGTTCCAGACAATAAATTTTGCTACGCCTGACGCGCGTTTCGTCTATTCAAGACTCATCAGAGGCGCTCTACCAAAAATATTGAAAATGCCAAACACTGAATGAATATGAAGAGCATAGAACAGTATAACCAAAAATACCAAACTTGGGAACCAAATTATTACTAAGATATTCAACCTATGTCTGGGGTAGGAGGAACCTTAGGGTTTAGACAATTTTGAAATTTACCCCATGTGAAACTCGGAAAATCACGTTTGAGTTTAAGTTTTATCATTTCTTTAAAATTATTTTTTTAATTTTTTTATAGATATATATATATATGAATTCTTTCGGGTAAATGTTATGGATAAATTAGGGGTATCAATTCTGTCATGACTGTAAGGAATGTTATCGTAAAAAAAAATATGTGTATGACATGGCTAGACAAACGGTGGTGCTTGCCAGTCATTTTTTTTTGTATCCATGCAATATCTTAAATGGCTGTATAACTTGGTTTATAAATCGTCAAGTATGTATCCCAAAGTACATGGGTAGGTCTTTTTTCCCCTTCTCTTCAGTATTTCTAACCATATTACTGTATATCAACTATATGTACACGAAAGCATCACACGCTCACATTTTAGTTTTTATCCCTATGGACCCGACCTTCATGCCGTCTCAGATCGCACAGTCTAGCAAAACAACCTCCACAATGGTCACATCTATGTGGCTTAACGTCCGTATGAACAAATTGAGTATGTGATTTCAAATGTCCTGATGTTGTAAAACAGTGACCACAAGCTTTGCACTTGTACGGTTTATCACCCGAATGTGTACGCATGTGATGCTTCAAAGCACTGGAGGTAGCATGTGCCGAATCGCATATCTCACATTTATATGGTTTGTCACCTGTATGTATACGCATGTGCACGGTGTGGTGCCTCTTACGAATAAATTCTTTGTCACAAACCAAGCATTTATAAGCTTTATCACCAGAGTGGATCATCATATGTAATTTAAGGTTCGATTTATGTTTAAATAACTTTTGACAGACATCACAACTAAACGTAGGTTTGATGTCTGAGTGCATACTTATTACGTGACATTGGAGGTGACTCTTTTGTCGAAACTGGGTATCGCATTGACTACAATGAAACGGTTTATCGCCAGTATGTATCCTAAAGTGCATTTCCAAGCTTTTATTTGAAAAGAAACTTTTACCACACTCATTGCAGCTAAACTTACGCTCCTCGTCTCCTGAGCTCATATGTGTCTTCATGTGTCTGTTCCTGTGAGCAATCTGGCTAAACCCTCTATCACATGTGTCACATTTGTAAGGTTTGTCCCCCGTGTGTGATCTCATGTGTAATTTCATGTTTTCTTTTGTTTTAAAAGATTTGTCGCAAATTTCACATTTGAACAGTTTATTGTCATCATGCAATTTAACGTGCTTTTTAAGACAATTTTTAGACTTGAACATTTTCCCGCATGTATTACAGTGGAACGGCTTCTGTTCAAGATGTCTCAGTCTATGGGCATCCAAACCTGATTTATGTCTAAAATCTTTCCCACACATGTCACATTTATAAGGTTTATCTCCGGTATGCAATCGCTCGTGATCTATGAGATGTCCTAAATCGCAAAATCCTTTACCACATTCGTCACATTCAAAAGGCTTTTCGGTCATGTGTGTTCGTTCGTGTCTCCGCAGACCGGAACTCGAGCTGAAACCTTTTTGACACACTTTACAAACAAATGGTTTATCACCCGTATGTATCCTCATGTGTACCCGAAGAGAATCTAACGTGGCACATGCTTTGGGACATTCCGTACACATGTGTTTAGTTTCCCCCGTGTGTATCACTCGGTGTTGTTTTAGACGACTGTTTGTAATGAACCCTTTACCACAGGTCTGGCAAATGTACGGGCGTACTCCCGTATGGACTCTAAGATGAACTTTCAAAGAGCTGCTCTCTATAAACGCCTTATCACATACGTTACATATGTGAGGTTTGTCACCGGTATGTATCTTTATGTGTCTGTTAAGGTTCGATTTGTTCGCATATACCTTACCGCAATACTGGCATTCAAGACATTCCTCTATAGTATGTGACGTCATATGAGCGCGAAGATGAAATTCAACTCTGTATTTCTTTCCACACAGTTCACATTTGTAATCTCTGTCACAAGGTTTTTTTCTGTGAAGGATAAGACTACTCGATTGAATGAAGCCTTTACCGCAATCTTTACATTCATAAGGTTTATCCCCGGTATGTATACGCATGTGTGCTTTCAGTACGCACTTCTCTCGGAACCTTTTATCGCAAACAGTGCAAGGAAAGGGTCTGTGGCCCGAGTGAGACTTTATATGTTCTCTAAGTACGTTTGATGATGTATACTGTTTACGACAAACGTGACATTTATAAGGTCTATCGTGATTGTTAAGCTGTTTTCGTTTTCTACCATGGTCAAGTGTACCATTTGATGACTTTTCACTTTTACAGAACATGCCTTTATGAGGTTATTCTTTATTAATCTTGGACGAATTGTTCAATATGTATCTTGCAGATGGTCACACCCAGAATGTTGAAAAATCTTAACTATCTATAATGATAAGAATAAAGTTTTCATAAACATTTTGATCTGGTTTTAAAGGCAGTGGCGGATCAAGGGGGTGGGGCGTTTTTCATTGAACTGTATGTCCGCCCCTGAAAGGTAAATTTGTGAAAATCTTGATACTTTTCCGAAATGGCCATTACAGTTGGAGTTAACATATGTGTTGTGGTCTCATGTTCATTTACTCCATGTCCTTTATTATATTATTTATTACCAGAGTTTGCCTTTTATGCCGTGTGGAGTTAGTAGAACAATTCCCCGTGTTTCAGATGTATGCCCTTTTTTTTTAGATATGGTGTATTTGTACATGAGATTACTTTTCATGTGTACACTTTTATAAATTTATGTAAATTCTAAAACCTAAGGTTAAACTCCATCTATCATAGTTTTGCCCTTAGCTATATTGTATGTATATATTTGGATTTCGTTTTGCATATTGCATTTTGAACATCTTTTGAATTGAGGATTTGCTTTGTTTGGGTTCTAGTGCTACTGATGAGGAATAATTTTCCGAAATGGCCATACAGCTCATAAAATTTAATTGCAGTTGGAGTTAACATATGGGTTGTGGTCTCATGATCCTTTCTTAAATCACTTATATGTCATGTATGTATGTCAGACATTTTTCACTTTGATGACCGAAACAAACACATCGTTCAAATTCTTCACTAAAAATAATGTATTGATATAAAGAGATATAAAACACCATTCAACCAGTCTGATAACAATAGCTTCGAACGTATTTTGTTTTCTTATCTTTATGCAAATTGACTTTTTAAAGCCTTTTGTTGTATGGGTGAATATATAGCAAAGTGATATATAGACAATGTATAAAAGTTCACTATAAACTATGAATTAATATCAATATATTATATTATGAGTGGCCGTTCATGTCATAATAAGGATACTTCTATAATTATACTTTTTCTATCATTATACTTCTCATTTCTATCATTATACATTTTGAAAGTATAATTATACTTTATGTTAGTATAATTATACTTCGTCAAAGTATCATTATATTTTCTGTAAATATCATTATATTGGTGGTTCTTCTTGTAATAGTTGAAAATTGATTGAAAGTATAATGATACTTCTCAAAAGTATAATGATACTTTTCAAAAGTATAATGATACTTCTTGAAAATATAATGATACTTCTTAAAAGTATAATGATACTTCTCAAAAGTATAATGATACTTCTCAAAAGTATAATTATACTTCTTAAAGACATAACGTAACTGATAGAATACCGGGATGAAAATAAATCCTTGCATGCCCAAAAGTATCTAATAATACTGGCCTATGAACATGATGAAATCGTTTGTTACTTTGTTCTTGTTTTCGTGCCCTCGTTCTCGCGAGAATATTAACGGCGTTCGGAACTCATCTTATAGTTCGTACCGAGCCTTACAAACCATTCGAAGATATATCGATTGAAAGAAACGGCGCGCTATTTGACCATGAAAAGATACTCTTAACTGATGGAAGAAGTTTACAGCAGATACGGGCATCATCTCGAGACAACGGTGACCAAGACGATTTTGCAACTGGGTATTTACAGTGATAAAGAGTTTAATTAACTAATGCAATCAAGATAACTGTGCACCACATGTTTCGAGCCCCACACTAGTACAAATAATTATGCCGTCTTGGAAGCCTTTTATAATTTTTGAAGTTCGGCTTCTTTGAGGATCTAAAAAAGTCCAAATGACAAAAATCCCATAAGGACGTCATGATTAAAACACTGTTCCTGTATAACAGTATAATATAAGAGGTCTTCGACTTGGTTAGCATGGCAGTAAGTCCAAGATGGGATCCATCCTCCAATGTTGGTGTAGTGTCTGGCAAGGCTTTTTAGGCAGAGCCTTATGGAGTCATATAGCTATCTGATTTTCGCGGGTTTTTTTTCGTCTAGACAGGGTAAATCGGTCAGTCAATATTGCCACCAGAGGATCTATTACCGAACATTAATTGTGCATTGTAGTTTAAATGTTATACAGATTGTCTAAAATAAGAGGTACATATTTATACACCAACATAAATGCGATATAAATGTGCACTACATATCGTGTATCAATACTCGTTGACGTTTACTTAAGCATTGTTGACCTTTGACCTTTGATCAAGTGGGTGGAGCTAAATTACAGATTTCTTAACAAATATGTAAGTGTGGGGAGGAAACAAACAAAACTGATGTGCTATGTTTCAAGTTTATTAAACACAGATCGTTCTTTATTTTAGTGCTTAGATTTAGGCCTGCTTTTTAACGCTTTAGCGCTTTGATTTATTAGACTGGTGATTTACAATTTGTTACGGTTTTGTCCAAATTTGCCGTAACCGTATCCTGTGCAAGAGCTATGTTTTTGCAGCATATAATTAGAGTTTATAAATAATCGCAAAACTGTGTCTGTAAAGTGCTGTTTTAAATAATAGATTTCAATTGTCACTGTCTTAAGTACGCATGCTTTCAATTCAGAACGTAATATTAATTTTACCAGGATTCGGGATATTCTCATTTTAAAGTGGGGATGACGGGATTTTGTAAAAATAAGTTCGGGATGCCGGGATCAGACACCCTCCTACCCCCCTCATCAATCTATCAGCAATAGAACATGTCAGTTAATTAACTAATGGCCTAGTTTGTTGTCAAATCAGAAAAATTAACTGTCCGAAATAATATCCTACTTTTTAGGACCTCCGATTCTTCTTATACATGTACATGTATACTTAGTCTGAAAAAAGTCTTGGGATGAATTTATCTTTGTATAATATTAAAAACGAAAAAGACAGAAAGACACGATCCACATATGATATATTTTTTATAAATGTTAAAAAACTAACATTCAATGCGTGTGGAGCGCTTTTCTAAACTAACCTTCATCAGACACGCTAGAGGTCGAAAAATTGGAAGACCGGTAGGACATTAAATTTGAACTAACAAAACACTAAAGCCAAAGAAATATTACAACAAGTTGCTTTCTTTAAAAAAAAGAGAGCAAACGCGAGCTTTATGTTTTTGCTTTCTAATGAGCAAGATTTTATTGATGAAAATAAATCTTAATTGATGAATATTTGTTGTACATGCAGAAAAATTGTATCAAGTTTCATGGAAATTGGCTCAGCAGAGTCAGAAATTGGTTGAGCATATATATTTAGAGTTGACTGAGAAATAAGCTGCTCTTCAAAGTTCAAAAGTTAAATGTAAAATTACTTTTAAGCACTTCAAGCATTTTGAGTACCGGTATTCAAATGTACTGGTGATAAATCACTACAAAATAGTTCTCCGTGTTAGCCGGATACCATCATTGCATATAGTGATTTTCACATACACTGTCACATATTCTGTCTTGGGCGACTGTCCCAGTGTTGTACTTTGAGTGGTTATCTTTAGTGATCCCTATGTTGGCGGTAGTATAGCCAATGATGGTATTGTGACTCTGTTAGGGTGTGGACAACTTCAGTTCCCCTGTCATTGATGCAGAGTATCTGTGATTTGGTCACACTGATGGTGTATTGAGGCTGGGTGTTGAATAACAACATTGTTGTTGAATAAAGCGAGAAAACGACTGATGTAAAATGCCATGCGATTGGCTAGCGGGAAATTATAAGAAACATAACGATACCTTTGTAACACTTCTATTAAATACATTTAGGAAAGTATCATTATACTTTTGTAAAGTATCATTATACTTTTAAGAAGTATCATTATACTTTTAAAAAGCATCATTATACTTTTGAAAAGTATCATTATACTTTTGAAAAGTATCATTATACTTTTGAGAAGTATCATTATACTTTTGAGAAGTATCATTATACTTTTGAGAAGTATCATTATACTTTCAATCAATTTTAAACTATTACAAGAAGAACCACCAATATAATGATATTTACAGAAAATATAATGATACTTTGATGAAGTATAATTATACTAACATAAAGTACAATTATACTTTCAAAAAGTATAATGATAGAAACGAGAAGTATAATGATAGAAAAAGTATAATTATAGAAGTATCCTTATTATGACATGAACGGCCACTCATATTATTGTATCATTCACATTCATTTGTATTTATGCATATATGTAATGTATATATGTACATGTATTTGTATTTGTTACCTATCTATCAATCATGATCTTCTCTTCTTACGTTATGTAACTTTGATTGCTCCTCGTGGGCTCCTGATTTGGTTAATAAAAAGTTTGTTTGTTTGTTTGTTTATAAATGATGAAAGGTCTTTCATTTTGAAAGAAATTCAGCAAAAAATAAGACACAACAATGCAACAAAAACGCAAATTATATGAATATATGACTTACTTGCATTCAAGAACGTTTGCCATCATCGACTGGTGGACATGCACACATTCTCAACCAATTGGGGCTCTTGCACGGTATCGGCACAAGGTGGAAAGGTCATTTGCTTTCTATCTTTAATTAAGGCATATTTTCATGACGTCGAAGTTTTTTAGTGAAGTTTTATGTTTAAAGGTACAGTAGGTCATTTTCAATCAAATGCGATCACGAGCCCCTCATAAAAAGCTTTCATGTACTCCCAGGTCGCTTTTGACCCCGCGGGAGCCCCATTAATTCTGACAGTACACGTGCGTTGACACGTGCACTTGATTAGTTATACATTGTTATCTAGGATACTTTACTGTCAGTTCCGCTATTGTTAATTACATTTATTTGACTCTCACTGGAAGTAAACAGCTATGTCAAATTTCGCCAGATTTCAGTTTAAATATTTTGGAATATGTTTCCATCTATCAAATGCTGAACCAAGAGTACTAAAATATCCACCTTCATTAAATGCATACATTAAATATTTAACTTGACTTTTTACAAGTCCCTCTGTATTATTTATTCTATCCTATTGCTTAACGAACCTCTACTGATAACATATTCTAACAGCTGCAGCAATCAGTAAATTTGTACCTATTAGAAAAATCATCTTTGATTGAAAAATATTTAAAAATATGTTTAAAAAAAAAGGGGATTGTAGAAAGTCTAATATTTAACATTTACCATAGATGTATGCATTTACCATATTAGAATACAATCCCCTTAAGGGTTTTCATTTTTTTTTAATAAAGTATGTGCTCCAATTTTTGTCAAAAACATCATTTTCTAACACAAAAGTAGAGTTAAATGCAAAATTTCTTACGTATATCTTTGGAGTCCTGGACAAAATATAGTAAGAATGCATTATTTTGAAAATGATACAAACCCATAACAAAAAGTATTTAACATTTTTCCACGTATGAGTTTATTGTTACATACTATAAATTGAAAAGCGGTCAAGAACTGGTCTCATATACTACCAAATTTACTTAAATTTCCGCTGCAAAACATAAAGTTGTTTTGCGTACACTTATTTAACATTTCATTTCATTATATATTTTAAAATACATTTTCTTGTTTTAAAAAAAATACAGTTTCTGATATCAAATATTCATTTTTTGATATCAAAAATTATAATTCTTGATATCAATAATTAACTTTTGATCGACTGAAAAAATATTTTCTGATATCAGAAAATAAATTTTTGATATCAGAATTCGAATTTTTGATATCAGAATTCGAATTTTTGATAGCAAGAAATCTATTTTTTTATATCAAAAAATGAAAATTTGAAATAAAAAAAAAAATCAGAAAATCGATTATTTGATATCAGAAAATGCATTTCTTGATATCAATAAATGATTTTCTGATATCAGAAATGTCAAAAAATGTAAATGACTTTCTGATATTTTAAAAAAAAATTCATACTTCTGATATATAAAAAAAAGTTTTTTTTTATATCAAAAATAGATTTCTTTATATAAAAAATAGTGAATGGTAAAACGGCGGCTCATAAATAAGAATAGCTGTCAAAAGGTAATACTTAACAATTAAAAAAGGATTGCTAGAAACTTATGTCAGTTAAGCAGATTTGCTATCATTATTTCTGTGGTCTGTCTTGGTATTTTATGGTCTGTTGTCAACACAAAGAAAATTGAAAAAAAATCCCAAAGAGCGAATATTGAGATATGTTTATTCAAATTATGAGTCTAAAAATGAAGATTTATTAATTAAAGCAAAAATGCATTCATTAATTATAAGACGAATTAGAACCATATAGCTATAACTTAAAAAAATTACACGAATATAAGCATGTTGTAAACACTAAAATTTGTTAATTTTCAACCAAGATTAGTGCAGTAATGTTGAATCATATTGTTGTTTTTGTGTTTGATGTTGCAATTTGCCCTTTTTTATT
This sequence comes from Arcuatula senhousia, assembly GCA_963971305.1. NCBI lineage: Eukaryota > Metazoa > Mollusca > Bivalvia > Mytilida > Mytilidae > Arcuatula > Arcuatula senhousia. The sequence goes on from OZ020304.1 coordinate 29,751,539, forward strand.
CGTTTTTTAGTTTAAACATATTTATTTATCCTGGATTGGGAAACAAGCGCAATGCTTATGTGAATCCCTCTCCAGCTATAGCAGTTTGCGAGTATGGCTTTTGTAGCCCCCCCCCCCCCATTAAGCCTACTCTTATCGGATTAAACAAAAGGGTCTTTAACGTGCATGGGGTATTGTTCTCCATATACACGAGACAACCTTTTTTCGTCCCTTCCGAAGGACTAGCATCGGTCCTTGAGACCATTATTCTCGCAAATGGCGCCAAGAGAGAGTAGGAAATTTTCACCCCTGAAGAGAAACGAACCACGGACCTTGGTGTTAGTAGCCCAACGCGTTAACCACTACACGTACCACCGACTCCTCCTTTTTAAGGTCCCATCTACGAAAAAAAGAGGGTAAATGGTGTTTGGGTCTATTCATCCGTCCCATATGTTGTGAGATGGCATGAGCATTGGTCTTATGGGCATATTCTTGTTTATAGTTTTTTTTCCTTCAAATTCTGCATTCTACATGCATTTATATATCATTTTATACTGTCGTGTGCATTTTCTACTATGATTATTTTCCCCTTCCACATAGAATCATATTTCATGAAGTATATTTTAACAATTTTATAATATGAAATGATCCCGACCATTTCATTCATTCATCTTTACATTTTACATCCAATGAACAAATAATTTGGCTACTAAATTCTGAGGATGTTAAACTATTAGCTCATATATGTGAACTTATTAAGGAAAGTGAGATATAGTTTTTTTTATACATGAGTCAGTAATGAGTGACATGTCCTTAATTTTTTATAGAAAGGTACTCCATCCTTTTTCTTTCTATACACAATAACTGAATTATAGTGATATGGCAAAGTCGGATGGACCATAGAGCACTGTCCCTTGGTGCCCTCTGTGGTTGTATTACTATAAGAACTAGTTCATCCACATTGGGCACAAGGATGACTCACCTGGACTTGTAGCCACATAATACATATTTTCTTGGCAAGGACCGGGGAGTGCCATAAAGCACCGTCCCTTGGTACTTTCTTCTGACAGATTACATTATCAATATCTAGTCTGTCTGCTTTTTGTACAAGGATGATATTACCCGTGTCTTGCAGCCTATTTCAAAATGGAACAATTCAACAAAAGTACCACTAGTATATACCGATTATCATAAAGTGACAAATTATGAAAAGACAGATTCCTCTCGTCCTGGCTGTATCTGGGTCTATGTATTAACACATTAACTATCATAGATAATACACCTATTTATTCTTTAATATAAATAATTCCTATACATATTTCATTATAATCAACTAAGTGAATAAAAAAGGATATTCACCTGGCAAAGTGATATTCACCTAAAAAATGGCGGGAAAGGTGATGACGTCGTTACAGTATTTTTCTGTTTGGTTTGAATTTTTTTTAACACTTCAAATGCATATTTTTGTCAGATATTGGATAATAGAATAAAACAATTACTGTCTTTTGTTTCGATAAATGTAAGTGTTATTGACTTTAGAAAAACTAAAGATATTCACCTCGCCCTTCGGGCTCAGTGAATATCTGTTTTTCAAAAGTCAATAACACTGCACATTTACCTCAACAAAAGACAGTAATTGTATAGTATCTATGATATCATACTTCTTATTTATTAGTTATGATGAGCTGCCCCAGTACTGCAGGAAAGCATCTTCTTTAATGAATTTATCTTTTTAGAATTTTTTTTATCCGTTTTGTAGTTATATTATCCCTTTTTTGTGGGTTTGGTTTAGTTCTGTACTTATACAAAATTGGTAAAAATGGTATATCTGTATTATACAATAAAAACATTTCCATCCATTTTCGGTCGTCTGTAAGTGTGGTCTTTGTGGCTAATTCTATCGAATCTATACAAAAACGGTGACACGACACCAACAATTAATGTTTACGCTCTGGCAGAAATGACAATCATAATTTAATTGCACGCGCTCGGTTGCTTAAAATGTGATGTTTTTCTAGTTAGAGTTCTAGTTCTAGTCTCAAAGGTTCGTAAGTTCTTGCTTTTGAAAAAAGATCACTTACAGGCGCGGATCCAATATTTTCGATTAGAGGGGACGCGGGCAATAAATTTTCTGGCCTTTTTGATTGATATCATGGGAAAAATAAAACTTTTTCACATTTTGGGGGGGGGAGCGAGACGGGTGCGCCCCGCCTGAATCCGCGCCTGTCTTTCGTCTTTACTATTTTCACATTATTATTTTGCTCTTCGGTTGCTGTTTGCTTCACTCAAGAAATATGGAAGACATCGTGCGCTTGTAGACAAATATGGGATTTCGATCTAGAAATTGATTTGTCATAGGGTTTGTTTTGCCTTCCTTTATCGGATTCGACACACTGAATGGACTGTTGGCAACGCGACGGGTGTTCTACAGCTGCTTACTCTTCCGGAGCACTTGAGTTCACTGACATTACGACTAGAGTTCGCGTTGGGAGACATATTGTTTTACCACGAGTTCTTCATCTTCTTTTCCTTATTCTTATTCTTTTCAGCGAAGCTTTGTCCGGGCCATAACTTTTGTGTCTTTTGACATAAGTCTTAGATATTTGGTATGTGGGTAGATCACTAAAAAACGATGTTTCGCGTACCAACATGGTTGAGACCTTGTCCTTTGACCTCAAGGTCATTTTTTATGAGATTTTGGACCATAGTCTTGTCTGGGCCATAATTTTTTTGTATTTTCATAGGCCTTAGAAATTTGGTATGTAATTAGGTCACCACAAGGCGATGTGTTGCGTACCAACACAGTTGACCTTGACGTCTGACCTCAAGGTCATTCATGATGATATTTAAGACTAGTCTTATAAGGGCCATAACTTTTTTGTCTTTTGGCATAAGCCTTAGATATTTGGTATGTAGTTAGGTCACAACAAGGCGATGTGTCGTGTACCAGTGGCGGATCCAGGGGGGGGGGGTTCTGGGGGTAGGACCCCCCTTTCCTCCGCATTTTTTAAATTTTTGTGCAGATTTTCAGCAAAATTGGTCTGGAACCCCCCCTCCCCCTTTTGCCCACCGAACCCAGTATGTGGACCCCCCCTTTCTAAAATTTCTGGATCCGCCCCTGTGTACCAACATGGTTGACTTTGACCTTTTATCTTTTTTTGTCCTTTGACAAAGGCCTTAGATATTTGGTATGTGGATAGGTCACTACAAGACGGTGTGTCGCGTTCCAACATGGTTCACCTTTGACCTCAAGGTCATTTTTGATATTTGGGACCATATTCTTTTCCGGGTCATAACTTTTTTTTTTGTCTTTTGACATATGCCTTAGAAATTTAGTATGCAGGAAGGTCACTACAAGACATGTGTCCACAGTAAATGGCTGACCTTGACCTTTGACCTCATACCTTTGGTTATTACGTAAAATACACAAAACCAAGGGGAGACATCAGTTTTAGTTACCTAAAGCTATTCTAGTTGATTTTCAGTAGTTTCCATGTTTTATATGTTGTCTGTTTTTTCGTCCGCTGTTCTCGTCGGTGTTTACTGGTTTTGTCTCTGTCCTTTCGGACGTTTGACATTCGGAGGCCCCATCGGTACATCTGCTTCTTTCACACACATTATCGTGCCAACATACAGTAAATCTTTATTTTACTTTAATTTATACACCTGATAGTTTTCAAAAGAAGAAAGCTACAATGACTTAAAAAAACTTTAGGATGCTTTGAAAAATCACAAATTCAAAATTTTATTTAGTATTTGATACATCTTATCACAAAAGTATTGCAAAATCATTTTTGTAAAGATCTGGACAAAAAAATTCATTTTTAGACCCCTAAAAGATGTTTTGTTTGCAGTTTGAAATCAGGGAGTGTCAATTTGAAATTCACAAAATCACACTTTGGAAATAATGCACAGATTTGAAATTAAGTTTTCTTTGCCGATTTTCACCAAAAACGTTTATTCTTTTAGTGGTTGAAAGTTAACCGCTTTAATTTTCATTGAAAATCTTGATTTTTCATTTTTGGGTTAAGAATCTCAAAAACTGGAATTACAAAAATTTCGGATTTTTACCCAAAAATGATCCGCATGGTCCACTCGACATTCAATGAAAATTTCAACTCGATAACTGCATTTTTTACGATTTTCTGATTAAGAGAAATATGGGTACAATAGATTTTCAATAGACATGCACAGTTTCTTTTTTCCATGAGTATATTTTCATATACAGCTGCGAGTTATCGGTGGTGCCTAAAATGTGTAACCCGTACCCGTACCCGTACCCGCACCCAGATTTGTCAAAATTTCACGAATTCGCTTCGACTGTAAAGAAAACGATGTCAATCATTGTGATATTTGACGGGAGTCTTTTAAATATAACATTTATTGTTTATATATCTCCAAACATCAAACCTAACATTCATATGTCTGATGAGTCTTGAATAGGCCAAACGCGCGTCAGGCGTGGCAAAATTTATTGTCTGGAACTTTGTTGTCATTTTTATTTCGAACACACGTGAAGGGGGTCCATGTATTTATCCAAGAATACCCCAAAATACCCAAGAATACCCCAAAATACCCCTGAATACCCAAGAATACCCCCAAATATCATACATTACAATAAAAATAATACGTATATTCAATATATTTGTAAAGTTCAATGAGAAATTTAATAATTGAATTAATAAAGATAAGAAAATTTGTATACCAAAAATTGGAAGGAAAGATAATCCAATTTGTTATGGACCGACCATCGATGGGCTAGCTATTTATTAAGGGGGTGAATATAAAATTTTGGCAGCAGAGGTTTAGATAAAAAGAATAAAGGAGGATTTCAGTCATATCTTGATACAAAATATGCTAATTAGCTATCTATTAGAAAAAAATTGAATATGATATTTTGATAGCAGAGGTTTTAATTTAGGAGGGATAAGAAGGTCAATATTGCCAATAGATGTCGTAAGGCAGGTCTTTATATGAAAAAGGAAGTAGTGATATTTTTATTCAAATCCAACTTCTGTATGTAAAAATATTGGACCTAGAAAAATAGGATGGTTGCCAGTGTCCTTGTGTACTATGCTGTTATTCTTATACACCAATGATGTAATATAACAAGAGGCTCCCAGGAGCCTGAATCGCTCACCTGATCTCTTATGCTAAAGCCTCTTATAATTACATAGTGTGCAACATGGTCTACATGTACTTGGTAAGTTACGATAACACCCTTAAGACCAAGAAAACAAAGTAACAAAGCTTTCCATTTGAAAAACCAAACAAGTTAAAAGGGGGATAATTCTTAAACGGTTGATCTGATAATTTTTACCCTGAATCCAATTTGTAGATTGCAATTAGATGAACAATTTTGCAATGCAATGACTTTGAAGTCATTGTTAAAGAACTTAATGAGCTTAACACTTTTGCAATGCTTACTTTTCCTCTAGCACTAATGGTTTTCAAGATATAGTCCATTACAAAAATGGTCAATTTTGACGATTAAGGGGAGATAACTCCTGTAAGGAGTTGTTCCACAACTTCGACTCAACGGAGAGATTTGTAGAGCTTTCGATGCTGAAACAGTAGCGTTGCTTCAGATTTTCTCTATCTTTTATACTTTGTGAGCTATAATTCAAAAACAATGGTCTGACCCCCTGTTCTATTTTTAGCAACGGCGGCCACCTTGGTTGGTCGGCGTGCATAAATTTCACATACTTGGTAGAAGACATCCTAAAGATCAAGTGTACCAAGTTTGAAAGCAATCCCTTTAGTGGTTTCAGAGAAGAAGATTTTTTTTAAAATCAGTAGAAATTAATGGAAAAAACTGTTGTTACCAACATTGAAAATTTACTCGACGTACCCGATGACATACAGGGCCTTTTCCAATTAAAAAAAGAAGCATATTTGTTTAAAACATAACTTAAAAGTAACAAAAATATATCAGCAATTAGTGTATTAAAGTTTCTTTAAAATAAATAACCACCCATTTCAAAGTTTTACTTTTTACCGAGGGACATATCGCGATTTTATCCAATATTTACAAATTACTCGTATCCGGCGAAAATCTAGGCCAAGGTTATGATAATTTCTTATGTAAAAATTAAGATTAAAAAGATTCATAAAAGAGTAAATTTTCGATATTAACATAAAATATAACATTAGATAATTAAAAGAAACAAATTTACGATGAAAAAGTAAAATTTATAAAAAGCTAAAAGTTATCATTTCTTTGGCACCTTTGTTCTAGTGTAAACTTCCGGTAACACATTTAAGGCACCATAACTTTCTAACATCATTGATTTTTGAAAATTAGAATAGCGATTTGAAAAACAAATAATACCAGTTCATTGAATAACTTATCATATATCTTCATATGCAATTTCATAAAGTTTCATCGCGTTTCCGCTGTTTACGAGTCAAAATTGAAAACAGGTGCGGGTACGGGTACGGGTAAATGAGCCGAATATGGTACGGGAGTGGGTTACACATTTTAGGCACCACTGAGGTTATCTTATTTCCAATTTATTGGGTCCTACTAAAAGGCGCCCGGAGAAAGAAAAGGCGCCCGGGGATAAGAAAAGGCGCCAGGGGAAAATAAAAGGCGCACGAGGGAAAATATTTATACATGATGTTTTTTATGTTGAAAAAAAAATCATGTTAAACATTGACTGCCGGGAAAGTCATTTTTAAAACCGATCTAATACATCACTAACCAAATCAACTAAAATCATTCTAAAAAGATGTTATACTTCTACAAAAACACAGTACATATATAATAAAAGGTAATTAAAGATATAGAACATATTGCGCTAACACTTAATATGAAATTATCATTTAAAATGCATTAAAATAATAATAATATCATCTCATTAAAAATGCATTAAAATAATAATCAATGGGGTTTTCGGGATTTTGAGCTGTCCATCTGACGATTGCACAACAGTCTCCTTTTGTATGGTAAGGTTATTTATTGAACTTCTTCATCAATGGCATCATTTTTTTTATTTTGTTGCCCATGCCGATTCTGTGACTTGAGGTCTCTTTGCCCAAGGCGCCAATGCATAGTTCCCTTGGCCATGGAGTGCTCTTCTGATATCTCTGTAGCTCTGTAGCTGAACTATTTTGTGCAGTTTTTCAATTAGTTCAGGGAGTTTCAATGCGGACCAATTCGTCGATAGTTTTGTTCATACTTACACATGAGTTAATAAGGGCTGAGAAAACCATATCAAATTCTTGTCTCAGATTAGGGGAGGGGGCTTCATTCTTGTAAAACGCTGTATGAACATTAATTGTTCTTAACAATCATAGTATTGTAGTAATTTTACCATTATTGTACTTTTTCTGGGATTAAATAAAACTGATTTAATCCCTGACTTTTTACTTCAATTGAAGATATCTCATATTTCCCCCTAAATCCGAAAAACTATTTATTGGTGGTGTCGCATGTGCAATAATTTAACAAAATTACTTTTAGTTAAATTAAGATTATTAGAATTTTTTTGCCCGCTTGTATTATATGAGTTAATAAATGTTATGTCACTCTTTTTTTCCATATCGTCACAATACCAGTTTGCCGTAATTATAAGTGCCGTAATAATAAGAAAATTATTATTGTTACGGTCGGTTATTGATTCGTTCTCTGTCCCGTCATCCGTTCTCGATTTTCGTCTTTGCCGTAACGATAAGAATGTCTTATTGTTACGGTTTTGTTCAAATTTGCCGTAACCGTATCCTGTGCCAACTTTTAATACAAGACTTAAACGATTTGATTGAACATTCACTTTCTATGTATTTTTTTTGTACTTTAATATATTTTATATAAAAAAAAATATGCTCCCGGGCGCCTTTTATTTCTCCCCGGGCGTCTTTTGGTAGGACCGAATTTATTACTACGCGAGCACTGTGCACTTTTTTCAAGTCGGTGTCCTGCTAGCTTATTTTGTTGAAATTTTTGATTGTAAAGGACTTGAAATCACTATCGCATTTGCGCTTTATTAGGTGAACAAACCACTTATTGATTCCAAGCTTCTTTTACATAACCTTGCAGACTGTTATGCAATCAAGCGGAACATGTGTCTTCTGAATGAAAGATCCTGATCAATGAATGAGAGATCCTGATTAATCTAAAATAATGGATGAAACACTAAGGCACCACAATCCCAATCCGACGCTGACGTCTAATCCGCTGTCGAAATTATTTTTCTGGTAAGTAAAACACCTGTCATTCTAAAATAAAAAAATTAACTTGTAGCAAGAAAATACTGTAACTGACCAGTGTGAGAACAGCTGATTTTGACATCTCCACTACATGTCCTAAATGTGCTTAGTTGAAAATTTGCAAACAAATGCCAAATATTTTTGGGGAAATGTTTCATGGTTTGTTACTGCTTTAAATGAAATAATATTCTTGAGCCTTAAAATTAATGCCTCTTTAAAGTTAACTGATAAAATTATGTCCTAAAAGTTGAACCCAGGTTTTTGAAAATTATTATACATGTACATTGACAGTGGCTTCAAGTAAAAATAACACATTTTAATTGGGAAATTAGCGGGGTATATAGAGTTTGGGTCTGTCCTTCTCAAATGTTGCTTGATAATTTGGGGATTGTGTCTTTTGAACATATTCTTGTTAATTGGAAAACTACATGTTATACAAAAACAGTTTCCAGAAAAGGCACTTTTTCAGTTTAAATTCTCCTGAGTAACAATCTTAAAGAAATAGAATTAGGATTCTTATCTGAAAAGATGCCACTCCCCGACACTATACCTGTTTTAATCATATGTTGTGTCATTTTTCCAAAGAGTATACATGTACATGTAGGTTGCGTTACTGGAGAAGTCGGACCAAAACAGACTCGGACTATTACAAAGCCGGACTAAAACAAGGTCGGACCATAACAAAATCGGACTACAATACATAATATACTATGATAATATATATAAGGCACGGACCATTTGATTTTCTGGGGGGGGGCCTGGGATTTTTTTGAAAAAAAATTTCCCGGCCCTGATTTTTGTAAAAAAAAATAATCTGGCCAGCACCTAGGTTGAAAAAAATAATCTGGTTTCAATCTTGCCAATTGAAAAAAAAATAATCTTGCCAACAAAATTTCCTTGCTTAGTATGTATTTGAAAAAAATAATCTGGCCCGCAAAGCGGGCGAAAAAAATTTCCCGGCTCAAGGTAAAATCCCAGGCCCCCCCAGAAAATCAAATGGTCCGTGCCTAAGATACTTTTTAAAGTAATAGAAAAATGAAAGAATAAAGTAACTCTTTTATTTTTTTTAATAGAAAATTGAATTTCAAAACGAAAACAAAAATTTATACGTTAATATTGTCCTTACGGCCATAGATATACAGGTCTATGTTATGGCTCATTACATAAAAAAATGAAATTGGGTAAACATGGTTTATTAAAAAATAAAAATAACATTTCTAATTTACACCAAGAATTAAGAAACATTTATGGTAGAATCCTAGTAGTATAAATAACGATTTATCATTTTAAATGATTAATTTAATTAAGGGCCAACGATTGATAATTTTAAATGATTAATTCAATGAAGACATTGTAAGAGCCGTAAAACAATTTCAAGGATTGGAATTATCATGATTGTGTATACAAGTCATATAAACACACACTGGTTAATCCAATTAACCAATTAAAACGGTATTGACCTGTTGCATATGGGGGAGGGGCATAATTTCTTATTTATTTATGATCGAAAAGCAGAAATAAATAAATAAAATAGAGATAGAATAAGATTTAAAATCTTCAACAATATAGCAAGCAACAACCCCGCATGTAAATTCCGCGGGTTATTGCCGGCTATCGTAACCACGGCCATCGTTCGGTATCTCGAGGTATCATAATTCTTTTTTACTTCCATCCTTAAATGTTTTAAGATTTTACTTGTGTTAAAATAACTCCTATAACATTTGGCACTTTAGAGGAGTTTTGAAAGAGCCAGTATTACCTTAGTTTTTATGAAAAAAACAATAATTTACAAAATTTTCGTAAAGTTTTCACTTTAAATTGTCACAAAATCTTTATTTCTCAACCAAATAAAATAAAATTTTCACAGAGATATTCCTTAATCTTTTCTCTGTCTAATGCAATTTATTTTGATTAATTCCATAGAAAGGCATTGAAGTAGTTCAAAAAATAAACCAACTCTCATTTATCGACCAGTGATATTTTCACACATATACTGGACCATTAACAAGTTGCAAATCTATTTATAATATACAGGTCTATGATATAATCCATCAAAACGTTGACACCATAAACCTAGCTAATATCTAAATGCTAATTTCAAAAGTTTTTTTTATTTAAGTTTTGAACCATAGATGCTTTGAGGATCGTAGTCCGATTTTGTTATGGTCCGATTTAGTGAAGTCCGATTTTGTTATGGTCCAACTTTGTCATGGTCCGACAATGTTATGGTCCGGGATGTCACGGAATCGTAGGTTGAAGTAGATTTCATCAAAGAGTATATATCCAATAGTAATGCCCTTTAAACAGGTTGGGTGTAATAGCTCATTTGCGCTCTATAGCTTGTTTGATGGTATTTAGTATCAAATGAGCTATAATTTTCATGAAGTAAAAAAGAAAATTTAAGATTTGAATTTTCTATTGCATTGTCGCATATGTCCATGGTATGAGCAACATTTTTAGCTCACCTGGCCAAAGGCCATGTGAGCTTATGCCATCACTATGCGTCCGTCGTCGTCTGTCGTCGTCCGTCGTCGTCCGTCGTCGTCTGTTGTCGTCTGTTGTCGTCTGTCGTCAAAAATCTTCTCCTCTGAAACCACTAAACCAATTTAACAGAAACTTGGCAGGAATGATATATGACATGTTGGCAACAAACGATCCTCATTTTGAAATGCTTTGATAAAAAACATGGCCGCCGTTGCTAAAAATAGACTAGGGGGGTCAGACTACTGTTTTTGGCTTATAAATCAAAAAGTATAAGAGATAGAGGAAATCTGAGGCCACGCTACTGATTCAGCATTAAAAGCTCTACAAAAGTCTCCATTTGGTCAAAGTTGTCAGATGACCCCTTATAGGGGTTACGGCCCCTTAAAGGTGAAAAATAGCATTTTTTCATGTTTTTGGCCTACAGAATGAAAACTATTGCAGATAGAGATTAGCTGTTGCTTGCTTAAATGTTTAGCTCATTTAGCTCTACGAAAGTCTCCATAGGGTCGAAGTTGTCAGATGACCCCTTATAGGGGTTACGGCCCCTTAAAGGTGAAAAATAGCCACTTTTCATGTTTTTGGCCTACAGAATGAAAACTATTGCAGATATAGATTAGCTGTTGCTTGCTTAAATGTTAAGCTCATTTAGCTCTACGAAAGTCTCCATAGGGTCGAAGTTGTCAGATGACCCCTTATAGGGGTTACGGCCCTTGAAAAATAGCGTTTTTTCATGTTTTTGTCCTACAGAATGGAAACTATTGCACATAGAGATTAGCTGTTGCTTGCTTAAATGTTCAGCTCATTTAGCTCTACAAAATTCTCCATAGGGTCCAAGTTGTCAGATGAACCCTTATAGGGGTTACGGTCCATGAAAAATAGCGATTTGATTTTTCATGTTTTTGGCCTACAGAATGAAAACTATTGCAGATAGAGATTAGTTGTTGCTTGCTTAAATGTTCAGCTCATATAGCTCTACAAAAGTCTCCATAGGGTCAAAGTTGTCAGATGACTCCTTATAGGGGTTATGGCCCCTTATAGGTGAAAAATGGTGTTTTTGGCCTATAGAATGAAAACTATTGCAGGTAGAGAAAAGCTGTTGCTTGCTTAAATGTTCAGCTCATTTAGCTCTACAAAAGTATAGGGTCAACATCAAGACCAGGTGAGCGATTCAGGCTCCTGGGAGCCTCTTGTTTGTAAAAGAAGATGGTCTGAAATATTCATGGTTTTCCTGATTGATACTATGAAAATTTGCAAATTTCCATGACTATGTCCAAGAAAAACCATTTGAAATAACTACCATGTTTCTTTACAACAAATGATCAGCAATATATACATTTATGCGACAATCAAACAAAAAATTGAAAATCTAAAATTATTTTTTTTACTTCGTGAAACAAATAGTCCATTTGATACTAAATACCATCAAATGAGCTATATAGCACAAATGAGCTATATAGCACAAATGAGCTATTACACCCAACCTGTTAAAGCCAATAAAAAATATCCCAGATTGTAAGGATGCCTTTGAATGTAATGGAGCAGCCATTTGAAATTTAAAGCACAATGAAAGCCCTAATGTGAGTTTCATGTTATCACTTATTTAGGGGTGAATTTGAGATATTAATTGCTAAAAGTATTCAAGTTTTAATGAAATAGTTTATGTTTACATTTGTAACTTATTTTGATCTAAACTTTTTAATAAAGTTCAAGATCAAAATAGATAAAGGGACAATACATTGTATTATTGACAAATCTCATTCTGATATTAACAGCCAATCTGCCAGAAAACCATGCATAATCCTAAATTTTGTTCCAAACTAATATTTTCATATCAACCTAAGGGATGGTTTAACTAAAAGACCTTCACGAAAGACTTTATATTGAGGCAAAATATTTTTTCCGGGAAATTCAAGATGGCCGACCTACAGGGTTCATCAGTATTCCTGGATTTCTTAACAAAATCAGCTTGAACAATTACAAAACCTCATGTATTTCAAAGATTCTTTTGGTCCATTTATCTTCAAATTATCAAAAGTTGAACAGTAAATATTCAAAGGGTAATACCTTTGCCTTCAAAATAGATGGAAATTTTGAAAATCTTAATTACCATTACCCAGCATCCCTAGGGGGTGACATTGGCAATTTTCCAAATTGTAAAAAAACATCAAAATACTTGAATTTTAGCATTGTTTTATGTCTAAGGCAGGTTCTGTAAATCAAATTCACTCCCATATACTTTAACAAAAGGCTTTAATGTCAATCATATCGAAAAATAGAGCTCGGCTCATGCTTTATGGCATCGCTACAAACCACGGAAGTGGGTCAGTCTCACATTTTGATAGAAAATTTCCTATTTATTGACAACATTTGTAAAGACATGCTTGTGTTCAATTTCAAACAAAGTGCATTTTTAATAAGCGACAAAATAGTTTGTTACAATACCAATTAATGTAACTGTCCTCGAGTTGTGGAAAAAGTGCAATTCAAGAGTCAAGTTTGTGTATTTTTCAAGAATAATTGATAAATTGAATATATTGTCAATTTTAGATATTGAAGGCAGACCAATGATAAATCCAGTCAAAAATTCTGATCATTGATCCAAAAGAATGCTCTTTTGTCTCAAAGAAAAAATATTTACAAATATGCTAGCAGTCATTATTTTCATGATAGAGTTTAATTCAAAAAGTGGCATTTGGCCATTATTGTCAAAGTCCAAAAATGAGCTTCTGGGCCCATTTGGTAGCATTTTTTTAAAAGTTGTTCTATACAGGGAAAGGTGTTTTTATTTATTCTTAACAATGCTTATGTCTGCATGTCAGCAATCAATATCAAAAGAATCTGTATAAAGTTGACTTAGATAAATTTGGTCAAAAATGACAAAATGTGTCATGTGGCTGAAATTGCTATCTACCTTTAAAAAACAAAGTCCGAAATTGTACCAGGCAATGCATTTTTTTATACTTCTTTTCATGTGGTTAAAACTATAAGACATCGTCTCAGATACCTTTCAGAAAACAATTTTTTTTTACTTAGTTTTTTTGGGAGTCCGTGATGTTTTTGGTCATATAATGCTTTTTGCCAATTTTGAACAAACATTTAACAGGCACCTTTTGACAGATTCATTTGAAATTCTTTGTTTGAGTGCAAACAAGAGCAAATTGAAGAAATAATCAAATTGTTTACTATTCATTCAACAACTTCTGTAAAACAAATGTCAAAATGGTACAGAAGCATGTTTTGTGACTATGACGAAAATGACAAAATGCCATTTTTGGATGCCTCTATCATGGAAATAATGACAGCTAGCATATTTGTAAATATTATTTCTTTGAGACAAAAGAGCATTCTTTTGGATCAATGATCAGAACTTTTGACTGGATTTATGATGGGTCTGCCTTCAATGTCTAAAATTGACAATATCTTCAATTTATCAATTATTCTTGAAAAATACACAAACTTGACCCTTGAATGCACTTTTTCCGCAACTCGAGGACAGTTACATTAACTTGTATTGTAACAAACTATTTTGTCGCTTATTAAAAATGCACTTTGTTTGAAATTTTAACACAAGCATGTCTTTACAAATGTTGTCAATAAATAGGAAATTTTCTATCAAAATGTGAGACTGACCCACATCCGTGGTTTGTAGAGATGCCATAAAGCATGAGCCGTGTGATATGTGAATGACTATTGTTATAAGGGCCCCGCATCGAAGATGCAGACGCCCTATAGTTTTCACTTTGTCTGTCTGTCCGTCTGTCAACAATTCTTGTGAACACTAAAACTCAAAAACTATGAACACCACAGTTCTGAAATTTTGTACAGCTACTTAGTAGGATGTCATAATTTGCATATTAAAATTTCATGCAAAAATGTGAAATATTTCTACAAAAAAACTTCATTTTTTATCGAAAATCACAGATTTTGAGAACTGGACTTTGTGAACACTAAAACTCAAAAACTGTTAACAATACAGTTCTGAAACTTTGTACAGCTGCTAAGTAGCATGTCATGATTTGCATATAAAATTTTGTGCAAATTTGTTAAATATTTTTGAAAAAAACTTCATTTTTTATCAAAAATCACAGATTTTGAGAATTGGAATTTCTAAACAATAAAACTCAAAGGCTATTATTAATACAGCTCTGAAGTTTCATACACATTCCATGGAATATGCCTTATTGGTTATAATCAAAGTTCGTATGATTTTGAAAATACTTAGATTTTTTGCCTCGGGGCCCTTTCTGACTTCAGTATTCTAGTTTTATTAGCTCACCTGGCCAAAGGCCATGTGAGCTATTGCCATCACTTGGCGTCCGTCGTCGTCGTCCGTCGTCGTTGTCGTCGTCCGTCGTCGTTTACTTTTCTTCAATCTTCTTCTCCTCTGAAACGGCTGCACAGATTCAAACCAAATTTGGTCTGGTGGTACTTTAGGGTATCCCCCACAGAACTGATGTGGGGATTTTTGATTCGTCAAAAAGATGGCTGCCGTTGCTAAAAATAGACCAGGGGGGTCAGACTACTGTTTTTGGCTTGTAAATCAAAAAGTATAAGAGATAGATGAAATCTGATGCCACGCTACTGCTTCAGCATCAAAAGCTCTACAAAAGTCTTCATTGAGTCCAAGTTGTTAGATGACTCCTTATGGGAGTTACGGCCCCTTAAAGGTGAAAAATAGCATTTTTTCATGTTTTTGGCCTATGGAATGAAAACTATTGCAGATAGAGAGAAGCTGTTGCTTGCTTAAATGTTCAGCTCATTTAGCTCTACAAAAGTCTCCATAAGGTCAAAGTTGTCAGATGACCCCTTATAGGGGTTATGGCCCCTTAAAGGCAAAAAATAGAGTTTTTGGCCTATAGAATGAAAACTATTGCAGATAGAGAAAAGCTGTTGCTTGCTTAAATGTTCAGCTCGTTTAGCTCTACACAAGCCTCCATAGGGCCGAAGTTGTCAGATGACCCCTTATAGGGGTTACAGCCCCTTAAAGGCAAAAAATAGTGTTTTTGGGCTATAGAATGAAAACTATTGCAGATAGAGAAAAGCTGTTGCTTGCTTAAATGTTCAGCTCATTTAGCTCTACAAAAGTCTCTATAGGGTCAAAGTTGTCAGATGACCCCTTATAGGGGTTATGGCCCCTTAAAGGCAAAAAAATAGAGTTTTTGGCCTGTAGAATGAAAACTATTGCAGATAGAGAAAAGCTGTTGCTTGCTTAAATGTTCAGCTCATTTAGCTCTACACAAGTCTCCATATGGTAGAAGTTGTCAGATGGCCCCCTATAGGGGTTACAGCCCCTTAAAGGCAAAAAATAGTGTTTTTGGTCCTATGGAATGAAAACTATTGCAGATAGAGAAAAGCTTTTTATTGCTTAAACATTCAGCTCATTTAGCTATACAAAAGTCTTTAAAAGGGTTGACATTAAGACCAGGTGAGCGATTCAGGCTCCTGGGAGCCTCTTGTTATTGTATTAAAACAAGAGGCTCAATAGTCCTTGTGCAAGTGGCAAAGTTAGAGTTTTTGTCATTAAACTTATTTGTACTAGCCACAATGCAGAGTGATGACATAGAAATGCTGATGTCATGTGTTCATCACACTTATTTTTTGTAACAGTTTTTCAGCAAAATTATTAATCATATGCTTTTGATATTTGGTACAATGTATGCTGCTTCAGGTAGGGGTCCCATATGGTGGGATGCGTTTTCAGACCTGTCACATGAATTTACTTCCTTTTTAATGCGCTGCGACTTTAATTTTTTCCCATTCAATGGGCCAGGACTAAGAATCTGTTCTTGTTTTGCTTTGGCTGTTTAAAGGATAAATGTATACCATGTACATATGCAAGAAACAAATTATCTCAAGAATAAATTATATTGAAATAAAAGCAATAAAAGGGACTAAGAATCTATTCTTGTTTTGCTTTGGCTGTTAAAAGGATAAATGTATACCATGTACATATGCATGAAACAAATTATCTCAAGAATATATTATATTGAAATAAAAGCACAGCAAAGAGCATTTTGATATACCAATCTTCTTTCAAATTCCTAGATTCTAAAGTAATAAAAGAGACACCAACCATATAACTTACACACACACACTTCCAAAACTTACTTTAAGCATTTACAATAACAATTAAAAAACCCCCAAACTAATACAGTTTTGTGAGCACTTGACTTTCATATACATATTATATATCTGGATTTGTTATACCCTATAAAGCTAGGCAAGGAAGTTGCAAAGGGTATAATCTTTTTGACCAGTCCGTCTGTCACTCAGTCAGTCCCTCAGTCCCTTTCTCCCTGATCAAAATTTTGTAACGGCTATCTCAGCTATTATTAATCGCAGGCTTTTGATATTTGATATGTACAAAAAAGTAGCTTCAGGTGGGGGTCCCATACATTTTCAGGTCTGTCAATGATCTACTTCCTGTTTAACGAGCCGACTTAGACTTTTTTTTACTAAATTTTCAGGGTTGAAAATTTTCGTAACAGATTACTCAACAACAATAAATTGTAGTTATTTGATATTTGGTATATAGCTTTGGGTAGGGGTCCTTTATGATGGGAGTCATTTTAAGGTCTGTCGATGATCTGCAATGTTTTTACTTCCTGTTTAACAAGCTGATTTTGACATTTTTCACTAAATTTTCAGGGTTGAAAATTTTCCTCACAGATTTTTCAGCAACTACGTATTGAAGGATTTTGATGTTTGGTATGTAGCTTCAGGTAGGGGTCCCATATGGTGGGATACCTTTTCAGGTCTGTCACTCATTTACTTCCTATTAAACGAGATGTTTATAATGTGGACGCGTGGGGTATGTGAGCATGATCACTAAGGTTCTTTCAATATGCAAAATTTTTGCTAGAACTTTTAGGGCTGTAAAATGCTAGGTTACCATTTGGACCTACTGTATGGTTATGTCCCGAAGTAGTAATTATTAAGGACATTTGCACCACCACCTTTAAGCATTGGAATGGGTAACAGGTTAAACAGTTTCAAATATATTTTTTTTAATATAAAATATTCAATAATATTTTATAAATTTCATACTTTGGTCATTTATTTAAGAAGCTTGCAATTGGTTTCTTAAACATGACAAGTGTGATGATCTAAAAACTTTCAACTGACTTTTAATTTAAAGAGTAATCTCCTTTATATGTTTTATACCATGCAATTGAAATGTTGAATCAATAAGACATGAGTTAAGAAGTTCAACAGAATAGAACTTGAAAAGATGATTTTGTCTACTGCACTTTGCAAAAAATACATGTAGGAGTCATTTTGACACCATCTGTCGTCTTGTGGTGTCATGCGTCCATCATCCTGCGGGTACCTGTATTTTGCTGTGAATAGTGCACATTTATGTACAATGTGCACCCCCTTTTAATGATGAAAATCTGGGGAAAAAACGAAATTTTGTGTAAAATGTGTGATCATTTTCTATGATGGAGCACTCTCAAAATTTGTCTCTTTTTTCAGGTAGAAAGACTACAGATGAAGATTTTTTAATAAAAATAAAATTGTTTTGTATTAATTTGTGAAAATAAAACTAAAGTGTTAAAAATTATTTGTGCATTTTA
Organism: Arcuatula senhousia; assembly: GCA_963971305.1. Classification (NCBI taxonomy): domain Eukaryota; kingdom Metazoa; phylum Mollusca; class Bivalvia; order Mytilida; family Mytilidae; genus Arcuatula; species Arcuatula senhousia. The sequence continues at coordinate 29,769,787 of OZ020304.1, forward strand.
TTATGACAACGAGATCGTAAATCCAGGTAATGGTCCCCCTTTCAATCTACAAACAACAAGAGTTAACCCAAGCTCTTATCTTTTGATAAAAACAATAGAAGTATCAAAACAGTGATGATCAACAAATTACTATTAAAACAATCCTGAAGTATCAAAATTTCCGGAAAACTACATGTACATGTCCTAGCCTCTTGATATTTGACATGTAGCTTCCTCCTGTAGTACTACATGTATATGGTGTAAAGGGGCGATTTTATGCCAGTAACTTGTGCACATGTACTTCCTGTTTCCCAAATATTTTAAGACCTAGGCAACTTACTTTTTCCATGGAAGACAGCTATTCCCTCTTTTCGTATATAGTGGGTTATCTCCCATTTGCAGAGTTATCTTTTCTTTCCAGGAGGTATTTTATACTAGTTACTGTGGGGAAATATAAGCTTTTCTGCATTTATTTTTTATTTTGTCAAAAAATTTCTAAAAGTTAAATATACTGATTTTCAAAAAGGTATTTAACATGTTTTCCTTGACAAACAGGGACCGCTAGGCCCTTTGAATAATTTAGAAAAAATAAAAACTTTATTTTCCCCATTCATTCCAATGTAATATACCTACTGTAATGGAGGACAACTCTTGCAAATAGGAGATAACTCATTGTATTTACGAAAATAGGGAATATGTATATTCTACTGTTTAGTTAGAAACCAAAGCATACCATCAACATGGAGGACATCTTTTATCTTTAGTTTCATTTTAAGAGAAAATTGTAAATATAAAATGCAAGCCTTTGTCAAAAGTACAAGTTCAACATGTTAACCAATGGAATGTGTAACATGGTTCCAAGATAGTTAATTGGACATTTTATCATCTTGTATCAGCTGATTAAACTAATTACAGGTTTAATGATAACTGTCTAAATGGTTTTCTGTCTGTAAAACCTTGACCCTGTTTATTCTTGATTTTTATTTTAAACTTGCTTTATTTTGAAATGTAATTTACATGCAAAAAAACTGAGTTCAAAATCCAATGATTATCTTGTATATTCTTATGCTTAGAAGTTCTAAAATAAAAAAAAAGATAATTATTTAAAACTATTTTGCAAGGTTTTTATGCATGCAATGTGCATGTTTTAATAGGCCTTTTAAAACATGATATTAACACACATGCTGCCAAGAAAAAGGAAGTTTAAGAATATCAATGTTTGTTATTATTTTGCCCTTGAATTAATCATGAAACTAAGATTTTTATCAACAACATAATATATGACTTGTGGTTTCTTGGTTTTGCATTTTACACATACCCTAAAAAATCTAGCACATATTACCCATCATTTGTTACTGGATGTAGATCAAATTATTAGGGTCCTGTATTGATAATGTGATCGAAAGCTTTACAGATTAGTTTTTAGCTCACATGTGAGCTATTGCCTTCACTTGGCGTCCATCCGTCTGTCTATCCATCGTCTGTCCTCTGACACCATAAATCCAATTGCAACCAAACTTGGTACAGTTGTTTATTGGTATATGTGCTACAAAAATAACAAAATCATTGTTTGGATTTTTGATTTGTTAAAAAAAATTCATGGCATCCATGGCTAAAAACATACAGGTAAATTGCAGTTCTTTTGCAAATAACTCAAAAACAATGACAGATATTAAAATGCTGGCTGGGTAAAAGTGTTCAGCAGCTCAAGATCTTCCTGCACTGAAATTTTGAAGAAGATCCAATGACCCATGTAAGAGTTATTGCCCTTTTTGTGCATTTTTTTCCAAATTTTGCAATTATTAAGCTCAATATCTTGGCAACTATAGAGGAAATTTGAAAAAAAAATACATTGAATATTGTTAGGCACAATAAAGATCTACAAAATCTGTAACAGGGTCATTGTTTTAGGTTGGTTCCTTTTAAGAGTTATTCCCTTAGAATGTCAAAAATTGACCATTTTTTCATTTCTTATTCATTGTATTAAAATCATTAACTCCCCCAAAACCATAAGTTCAATTGCAACCAAACTAATTGTTGTTCCTTGGCATGAGTGCTAGTAAACTATTGTTTAGATTTTTGATTTGTAAAAAAACATGGCCACTATAGCTAAAAATAGAGCATAGCAGGCCTGTCAAGTTTTTATGAGCTGCTTGCGTGAGATTTGCTAAAAAATTGAAAGATCAAAGGAAAAAATTAAAAGATGAAAGAAATTTGCCGCCAAATTGCTGACTAGATGCGTGAGTCTCACACGAGTTGCGTGACACTTGACAGGTCTGGCATAGGGGTAAATTGCAATTTTTTGCAAATACATGTATAAAAATGGTGACAGATATCAATAGTCTGATGGAAGCAAAAGTGTTAAGTACCTCAAGATCTACCTGTCCTGAAAGTTTGAAGAAGATGTAATCACCCATGTAGGAGTTGTTGCCCTTTTTCTTGATTTTTATACAACTGCAAAATTTTTGTGATTGTAAAATGTTTTGGCAATGTCCTTGTCACAAAATTTTTGTGATTTTATAATGTTATGAGTGAATATTGACCAATTGATATGATATTTTGATATGATGTTTGTAATCATTAGAGAAAGGTTTCTATTGTATTTGGGGTTGGTGGCCCCTACCGTTAAGAAAAAAGGCCAAAAGGGGTTAAAACGGGTGTATTGACAAAACTGTTATACAATGCATAATTCATTCGATTTTGAAAATTCTTTTTTTATTGAATTTCTCATTAAATTCTGTCAATGGTTTTGATGTATATTGTACCGTTACATTGCAACAGGGGGCAAAAGATCGGCCATGCCCCAAAAATCCACCTTTTTTTATTTTTGGTCCGATTTCAAAATCTTTTTTCAATTGATTTCTTGTAAAAATCCCTGTCTTATTTGGCAATATCTCTTGCAATTTTTGAGAAATTAGGGGTCAAATGGCAAAAAATTTCAATTAATACATGTATATAAACAAGGCTTTTTGTATTAGATGTTTATGTAAATAGATATGTGTAAAATATGCATTCTAAAGTCCACCACAGGATGCATGTGTTAAAAAACTTTATAAGACCACCATGGGCTTCATGCATATGTGACCAAAGCAATAGACTATCCATATTGGGCCTCTAACGTACAGGGTTTAACTTGTTGCGGTTGTATCATGCTTCGATCAGCATAGCTTTTAATTTTTCTTGACTCACTTAAGTTTCAACATTATATTTTGTAGATAGAATCATCACTTAAAAAATCATTGCAGCGGAAAATAGAAATTTGTAAAATGCAACTCTATAGTCAGATAAAACATGTTAAAAAAAAAAAAAAGTGTTTTGATAAGTTTCCAATGTTTGGTGTTCTTATTTGCTTGACTGCTGCGTTGTAGATAGGCCTGTCATATGGTGAAGTTGGGTGATCTGAACCAGTTTCAAGTCGATTTATTGAAAATTACAGCATCTTTTGTAAAATTATTTTGAAAGAAATGTTTGTTCTTCGAATGTACATGTATAATACATGTTTAACTTTTCTAATTTTATGGCAGTTGGACTTAAATCTTTTATATGTTAATAAAAAGAACTACCGGTACAAATTCAAGAGCCTCCAACTATTTCATTTAAATTCTGTCACAGTAAAGAGCAGAAAACTTGAGGATTTCTTCTGAAAAAGTCTCACATCCATTAAAAAAAATGTTTGATAAGTTTCCAACTTAGCTTTTTCTTATTTGCTTGACTGCTGAGCTGAGGAAACTACTTTGACAGATTTTAGACAAGGCTGAATTGTGTGTCAGATCAAGTTTGAAATGTAAGGTCAATGGTTTGAATTCTTTAAAGAATTTTGTTACTATAACATTTCATGGTTATCATTAAGTGATAAGGAAAAACTGATTGATTAGTTATAAATGAAAAGATTTTGCTGCTCTTTAAAAGAGTAGGGTTTTTGATGGCCCTGTAAAGATATGTCAGAGAGCATTAAGTTTTATTCATGTCTGTCTGTCTGTACATCTGTACAAACCAATATCAGTTAAGCTTTTCTCAGAAATAGTATTTGAGAATGATTTTGATGGGCAGAATGATTCAGTATGACAAACTGTTTGTCCTAAATAACTTTCAGACTTTACAGACTACAACATGTACTTCCTGTTTACAAAATTTTTGAGAAAATATCTGTCATTAGCTTTTCTCAGAACCAATACATGAGAATGATTTTGAAATTTGGTAGAGTGGTTCAGTATGACAAACTGTACTTCTTCAGGGATTTTCAGACTTGTTGGATTTTCATAATCGCACCTGTGTCCCATGGATATATTTTTCAGCCATGGAGTTTAGGTTTTACAGCCTACAGGACTATATCTATGATTTTGAAATAATTTATTAGATTGTGTCACAAAAGTTGGTAAAATTTACAGGACTGAACAAAATTTTACAGGTTGTGGACTGTCAGTCCTGTGCTTATTTCCATGACTGTTTTTTACTTAGCAAATATTTGTTAATAGTTCATAATTGTCTCACCTGCGAAGCAGAGCGGGACATAGGTGTTACTTTACCGGCGGCGGCGGCGACGGCGGCGTTAACTTTTTGGAAAAGTTTTATGAGCACCTCCATATCTCAAATACAATAGGTCCTGGGTTGATGAAACTTGGTATGCATATGCCCCAGGTGTAGCTCAGCACAGTTGCATACCCATCTTTTGACCTTGACCTTGATTTTCCAGTTGAGTGACTCTGACAATTTTCAATACATATAATAGCAATGAAAAAGTTTTGCGAGCACCTCCATATCTCAAGAACTATGGGTCCTAGGTTGATGAAACTTGGTATCGGATGCCCCAGTAGTAGCTTAGCTCAGTTGCATCCCCATCTTTTGATCTTGACCTTGATTGTCCGGTTGAGTGACTTTGACAATTTTCAATACATATAAAAGCAATGGAAAAGTTTTGCGAGCACCACCATATCTCAAGAACTGTAGGTCCTAGGTTGATGAAACTTGGTATGCATGTGCCCCAGTAGTAGCTTAGCACAGTTGCATCCCCATCTTTTGACCTTGACCTTGATTTTTTGGTTGAGTGACTTTGACAATTTTCAATACATATAAAAGCAATGGAAAAGTTTTGCGAGCACCTCCATATCTCAAGAACTATAGGTCCTAGGTTGATGAAATTTGTTATACATATGCCCCAGTACTAGCTTAGCACAGTTGCATCCCCATCTTTTGACCTTGACCTTGATTTTCTGGTTGAGTGACTTTGATTATTTTTATTGCATATATTTGCAATGTTTATGTTCTATAAACATCTTTTGATCTCAGAAACTGAAAATCCATGTAAATTCAAAATTTAGTGGAAATAAGAAAGAATAATTGTTTCTGATGGTGCGGGCAGGCGAGACATACTTTAGTGTTAACTCTTGTTTTGTTAAATGTTAGGACTTGTAAAATTTTCATGAGATAAAGCTGTTGAATTACCTCTTAATTTTTGACACAGTTGTAAAGACTTTGTAATTTGCTAGCGCTTGGCATGTTGAACTTAGTCAGCCATTGTAAGCATGTGTCTCTGACAGTGAACAATGCAAAGATGTAACACAGGTCCAAACGTGTACTGCAAGATACATAGCTTTTTGTCCATTCAGAAACTGAAAACCTGAAGAGTTGCCCATGCTCTAATTATTTATCCCCACTTTGAAGAATACTGGACTACCTCTATCTGCCTGTCTGTCTGTCCCCAACTTAATCGTTTTAACAGTTTTCTCAGCAGCTATCAATCACAGCGACTTGAAATTTGTTAATTAATCAGTATGAGGTCTTTTATTGCAATTAGTGTATTCAAAATATCGAAATTGCATTGAGAGCAAGTGATGTTCTATTCCTTGTCCAGTGGCTGGTTACCGTCCCCTGGTTACCGACGGTAACAGTAAAATCCAGTGAAATATGACTAAGTACCCAAATAATCAAAGTGAACAACAATTGGCAAATGCACTATTAGGTTTGTCAAGATTCAAGACTCAAGATTCAAAATTTATTGATACACTCAGACACAATTAAGGCATGGACCATTTGATTTTCTGGGGGGGGCCTGGGATTTTACCTTGAGCCGGGAAATTTTTTTCGCCCGCTTTGCGGGCCAGATTATTTTTTTCACACACTAATTAAGTAGGAAATTTTGTTGGAAAGATTATTTTTTTTCAATTGGCAAGATTGAAACCAGATTATTTTTTTCAACCTAGGTGCTGGCCAGAATTTTTTTTTTTTCAAAAATCAGGGCCGGGAAATTTTTTAAAAAAAAATCCCAGGCCCCCCCAGAAAATCAAATGGTCCGTGCCTAACATGATTAAGGTAACATGAGGTAAATAATATAATACATACTAAGGTACATAATGACAGGATGAATAAGTTGACATGGTACAGGAATAAGGCTAAATATCTGCTAAGTTGGTTTACAAAAGTTGAAACATTTGATAATACTTTTACATTACAATGATAACATACCTTTCATCTTATTTGAATTAGGATATGCAAATACCTTGGTATATATTTTTGTCTTAGCTGTTTAATCGATTCGTTTTCACATTTAAAAAGATAGTGATATTCGTCGCCAATTCCATTTCTACACAGATATCTGACTTTCAAATTTCAACATTACTCTTCATCATGTCAATTGTTGAAAATTTTCGTAACAGTTTTCTTAGAAATTACTTATTCACAGGTACTTGATAATTGGCATATGACTTCAATATGAGGCCCTCTATAGTTGGTGCTGAAATTTGAGGGGTATATATGTGTATCACCCTGCCTGTGTGTCAGTCTGTCCTATGTCTCATTAGTGCAATCCTCCTTAATGGCTTGATTGATTTTGATAAAACTATTTACATGAAGGATGTAAATCATGTGTCTGTGAAGAAATTTCAATGTTCTTGAAGATAATTGAATTTTATTTTTTTTTTTTAGAAAAGAGTTCATTATGATACAGGGGTAATGTTTTTTGAGCTACCTTGCAGTATTACTTGTTGTTTACTGTTCAAGTTTTTAATCTATTAAAATTGTTCAGAATTGTGTTACATCATGTCTTTTGCAGCAGCTGATTTTTGTGAAAGAAAGAGTTTCAATTCTTTAAAAGAACTTGTAAGAGATAAGAATTTCGGTTAATTACATTGGAAAAAAAATTTCATGCTAGGGCAATGCAATAAAAAAAAAGATAAAAATGCAATAAACATAATCATATAAACTTACTACTTATTGCTAAATTACTGAAGTCATTGCACTTTAATATCATTTATATTGGTAAGCTCCTTAATAATGTGAAAATTAATCTTTGTTGCTGATATAAGACTATTAAACTATCATGTTTATTAGATAGGTTTTAACCAATATTTTGAAGCAAAAAGAATTAAGGTATTACGTCTTTGAAATCATTGAAGTATGATGTTGATTTTTCATCTTTGATGTTCTTTTAAAAGGGGCCAGGGAGCATATGTAGGGCCTGCTTGGAGCCTGAGTGCTCATTGAGAAAGGTCTTAATCCCATATCACATATCCCATATATTTATTTATCACATGTGTGAGAAATATCCAAGGGCAATTCTAAAAGTTCCATTGACAAATTCGCAATGAAAACTTACAGCATTTAAAAAAAAAATGTATTTTAAACATAAACATGAAAGCTTGAGATTATTCAAATTATTCATGTTATTGGGTTAACAAAATAAATCAAAATTATATACAGCATGTACAAAGGTAGCAATATGAGAAAACATAAATGTACATATTATATCAAGAACAGAATTGAACATTTGAACCAAGTATCTGCTTCCTTTCAATTGTTTACAATACAGAAGATTTACAAATCATGAAATGACATTATAACAAATTATGTTATCATAATTACAAGTCTTCTATATCTATGTTTTCCATTTGGAATGTTATTCTAAACAATTCATCCTCAGTGACCAGGGGGTTCTAACTATTTACATGGAATGTAATCATAATCTGTTATCATATACAAATTGAAAGTATGGAGGTGATGTACTTAAAACAATTTACCAAGGACATAAAATAAAGTGGCTTAGGCTTAAGCAAAACAAACCTTAGAATTGAAACAAATGAAGATAGAAAGAAATTGAAATTACATTTTGAATAATATTGCTTAAAAAAGTAATGATCATTAAGAAACTACTTCTGCAGCATCTTGGCTGTAGCTAATGTTTCAATCCACTTAATATTCATATCAAAAGTAACAGCCTGAAAACAAAATGTTTTTTGAGGATTTGCAAAGGGTCATAAAAATCTCAGAAGTATAAAAAAAAATCCAGCAAACACAATCCCTTTGAAAAAAAATACAAAACCCAAAACACTACAAAACGAAAAAAGAAAAGAAAGCAACAACACAACACACAAAACTATATTCATCAAATTGAAACTTGAGGTAGATCTACCCTGTCTAGGGTCTAATAGGTGTTTTTACCCAGAACAAAAAAAAATTGGGGTGAAAAATGACAAATTGTCGAAATTTTCATAAAAAAGAGCAGTTAAAATCTTTATAAAAAGATAGAGATTGAAGCTTAAACAATATATACACATGAGTTTTGTATCATGATTTTATCAGGCATATATTTACTATTTCAATTTGATACGTTCGATATGTTCATCTTATAATCAACTCAAGTCTGTACTCTGATTTTTATGGGTTTTTTTTCTATTTCAGGTGGCTTAACCCTTTATTCAGTACTGGTTACAAAAGAAGATTAGAAGTAGATGATATGTACAATGTCTGTGAACAGGATTCATCAGATCATTTAGGAGATAGATTAGAAAAGTCAGTTATAAATTAGTCTGTAATTTTACACCATGCTAATAAAAGAACAATTAATTAAGAAAATTTGAAAGTTAGGGGCTTTAAACCCCAACCTCAGCCAAATAGGAGGCAGGCTGCCAGTGAAATAATCTCAGCTCTTTTTATCACATCCCTTCATAAAAAGTTAAGCTAGTCCCATAATGTTGGGGTTGATTTCAGGTCTGTTGTTCACCTATTTCCCGCTTATGCTGGCGTCACACTGTCCCGATTTCGACATACGATGGACACACGAATGTGAAAATTTCAACTTCGTACGAAGTTAGTCCCGAACTTGCTATAAATCAAAATCAAAACCGAAGGGTATACGATTAGAACCGATGGCTAAGCGATCGGAAAAGTAGCACATCCGAATAGCTGCGAACCGATTACGAAGTTGTTACGATGTTATCAAGATTAGTCGAGAATTAGATCCGAAGGAGACACGAATTTATACGACGGCTGTACGACGTCGTGTTTAGCATACGATGGGTCTACGAAGCATCACGATGGGTATACGAAGTTTGAAATATAATAACGCGATTTGCAATAAGGTTATATAATTTAGTATAATATATAAATTGTCCTTTGCAGCCTCTAATTAGTATTTATGGATAACAAGTTAAAACGATGGCTCTCCAAGCAAACCCCTGCTGTCCCTGATGTCGATCAGTATGAGTAGATAAGACATTTGATCTAAAGCTAATATGTAGAGCCTGTTAAGATAGAACAAAACAGATGACGCTACTTTATCTTGTTTTGTTCGTGTGAGTTGACCGAAGCACACATAATCTGAAAACAAGAAGAATATGTTGTAACTATGTAGAAACTTCAACAATTTTAGCTGTTGCGAACGATTCTTGAACAAAGCATGTCCACCTATAGTAATACATAACTTCGTTACCGGTCCTATACCGGTATCTAAGTCTAAAGGTCCCGTAAATATTTGCGGACCGAAACGGAATGTAAACTTGATCTCAGTAACCCGTAATGGTGGACTGGCATACAGTACATACCAAAAAGCAGTTTAATAACTATAATCAAGGGTTTAGAAAAAAGTGTGGGAAACTGATATTTCAGTGAAATTCCAAAGTTCAAAGGGTCCTAACTCTGTAAAAAATTGCGGACCGGAACAACGCGTTAACTTGATCTTTAACTCATCATGGTAAGACTCACATTCCAAAAATCAGTTTAAAGCTTAATATCTATATATAAGGTTTTAAAAAAAGTGCGAAAAAGTTATTGTGACAACGAGACGGCCGGGCCGGACAGACACACAAACGGGCATACGGAGCGCAAACCTAAAGTCCCCTTCGGCTTTTATCGGTAGGGGACTGATAAAAACTAAAGTAAGTTTAAAATGTTTAAACCTTTATTTCTGATATTAAAATCTAAGTATTAAAAGGTGCCACAAAAGCTTGGACGAGGACGCGAAAGAGGGAAGTGCATGGCTGGAAAGAACAGGACGAAAAGAAAAGCGTCAGAAAATTCTAGATCCAGACTGTCTTTGCTTTGTTTTGTCTTTTCTTCTTGAACTTTTGAGACTAATCATTCTAGTTTCAATTTTTTTTAATTTCCTTTATCAATTTTTTGAAACTAAAAAAAATATGAATTAAGAATTAATGAGTAAACTTGTATCATAAGCTGCTGTCTTGTAAGTCTTCTCCTGCTGTATTTTAATTATGAGGGGGAAAACAGAGCTATATACCTGTACTAACTTTTCTTTTTTTAAACGATTTATTGTAACACGCCCCTAACTGAAATGGATTAATAAATGTCCCTCGATAAGGCACTTTCACACGTTTGATATTTTTTTACTTCAGAAATCGTACTGCTTTGACCAGTGCCGTGTTTCCATCTCCATGCCATTACTCTATGCCATTACATTAGTTACGACGGATATACGAATACAAAGCGAGGTCTTTGCGACGCCGTGTTTCCTTCGCACCACCTTCGGAGAGCTTCTTGTTTTATTCGTGCCGCCATCGTGAGATAAATTAAGCCGACGACACTTAGAAGGCAACACGAAATCAGAAGATGCTTTTACGAAGGCATTACGATAGAAAGGATGGATTAACGAACACAACACGAACAAGGACCTTCGCACGAACCTTCGGGAGTTTTTTAACATGTTAAAAAATTAGGAAGGCATTACGAAGTTGCTCCCGGAGTTTGAATTTTTCAGCCGATGGTGCTACGATGGTAAAAGATGGCAACACGAATAGCGCGATTTGAATACGATCACTCCCGATTTTGAAAATATCCATAATCGTGTTTCCATCGGGGTCAAAATCGGGATAGTGTGACGCCAGCATAAACAAAATCCAATAATTATTTACTTTGACAAAATGAATGAAGTCATATTTGGAATATTTTGTTATGACATGAAACAGTTTAAGTTTGAATTAAATTGCCTTAATTTAGTGTTACAAACATCATGTTAGGATAGCATACAAAGCAGAACTTAGTTTTGAAAACATGCTATTACTCCTAGTCATATTTTACCACGTAAAAAAAGTCTTATCAAATATCAAAATGTAAATTTAAGTTTTTTAACCTTGATGTTTGAGAAAACAAAATGTTTACATTCATATCTTGATAAGCATGATAAAAGAACATATCCCCCTGGAAATTGAAGCTGTGATTTATTAAATCATAAATTTTGGTATTTATTTGTCTAACTTTTGACATGGGATAGTTATGATAACTTGGAGCTGCTGTCTGGCTTTTGTTTACTGCTTTAGTGCATGTGCACTCTATAACTACACTTTGTTCATATTTTAGTATCTACTGCTTCTATATAGGGCTTATTTTGTGACCTTGGATTTGGCATATTGTTTAAAGCTAGTAATTAAAATGCCAACTTTCAATTTTAATTCTCAGAATTAATTTTGATTAAGTGATGTTATTTAAGTTTAGTTTAGATTGTTGGCTTATTGTCAGCTGTTCACCAAAACAAAACAAAATCTTTATCACTTTGATATGTGTCAGATTTGTTGTCTACATTTTAATAGGACAAGTCTGTCTGTCTGTCCGTCAATGATTTTTTGTGAACAAATTGATAAAACTGAATACAGATTTGAAATTTCGCACAGTTATTAAGTACATGTATTTATGTCTTTCCTTCCAACCTCGAGATAAAGGGTAGACTAGTTCCATGTGAATATTTAGACAGGAATTGCTGATTACCATCTCTTTTATTCAAAACATGGTGTAAATCTTAATTAATTGCTTCTATAATAATACAATTAATATTAATTTACTTTTCAAAATTCATGAATTCACTTCAATAGATAAACACCTGCACACTCTCTTTTGCATAAAGTTTAAATCAAACATTATCAAATGTTGTAAAACTTGTGCCCTGCCTGATGTAAAAGCAGGGGCGCTACTGTTGGTCTTTCCATCCATTTGAATCTATTTCCTTGGTGTAACTTTTGAAAACCTTAAAAGAAAATCTTGGAACAAATATGAGGAAAGGAGAATGTCAAGAAATTTCATAACATGGTACCAAACTTTCCCAAATGTATGAGTGTATTACTTGCAGATTTGATACACATGTACATATAAACACAAAACAACTGTTCTATTTCGTCTTTATTTTAACAGCAGAAGCCTTTAAATTTTGAAGTGAATAGGTCTTCAGTTACAGTCAGACTTGAGCCATATTCTTCATGTGATGTTTTATATTGCAGAGAATGGAAGAAAGAAATAGATAAAGCAAGTAGAGGAAGAGGAAAACCAAGTCTATTGAAATGTTTAATCAGAATGTTTGGTTTTGAGTACTGTCTACTTGGAATTATTGTATTTATAGAGGTAAATCTTAAGAAGGCTAAAAAGCATTAGACAATAAAAAAAGGAATTTTGTGTCCCCACTTGAATTCAGAGCAGGGACATATCATCTGGGCTTCCATGCATATGTCTGTCATATGTTAAAAAGAAACCCTAAAGTATTTACTGGATTTTCTAAGATATTTACAGAATGTTTGTATTTGAATACCTCAGACAAGTTCGAAGTATAGAACTGAAGGATAATTTTTGTGATAATTATTTTCCTTTGACCATTAACATCAATGGATGGAGATATGGAAATACAGTTCATTATGATAAAATGCATTTGGTTTTCTTTTGTATCAGATTTAATATCACACCTAGATTTTGTGTTAGGTTTATATCCTATTTAAAAATATACATAAAATAACTGTTAATCTTGCATTCTGCAGTTTCTGTGGAATCCAATGGAGCAAGAACGTAAACACGTTAGAGATAGCTATAAATAGACCATGCTTAAAATAACTGTTTCCATACATGTAGGTTTAGCTTTCCAAAGATCATGATAACAAATCAAATTAGGAAATTTTAAAGGCCAATCCAAGTCACCATGATATGTTATGGAATGTGTGAAAAACCTATTTATGACCAATTTTGTACGTTGCTTAAACTTTTAATATGATTATTATGATGTAAAGAAAAAATGCTAAATTTCTTTCTACATTGTTATCTGTGTATGCACTAGATTTGTTCATTCAACTAAAAATGTCAGAAAAGACAATTGTGTCTTGTAAAATATTCTTCAAAATTTAATTCTTTTGAAAATTTGTCATAATTGTTTTCAAAACATAAAACTTCTATATTGTATTTTTACACAGGAAGGGACCAAGATAGCTCAGCCACTTTTATTAGGACAATTAATACGTTATTTTACTCCTAACTCAACAGTGAGTGCTAGAGACGCCTATTTGTATGCCATGGGAGTAAGCTTGTGTGCCATTATACTAGCTATTTTTCACCATCCATATTTCTTTGGAGTACAGAGAATAGGGATGCAGCTTAGAGTAGCTTGTTGTAGTCTTTTATATAGAAAGGTAAATATTGTAAGAAAAGAAAATAGAGTACAAAAACAACATCAAAGTGAAAACTTTGTTTCTAAAAAGCAGCAATGCTTCCCTGATCACATGAAAAACATGATTCCATTGCTTCAAAAAGGATGATGAAAATAGCAAAGAGTAGTAATTCAATCTCTTGATTTAGGGAAAGCATTCTGTTGCAGATATCCTGTCTTTTTCACTTGAGCAGTCCATAAATACACCTGTCACCCATAAAAATTTATTAACTGATCTGAAATGTTTAGAACTTTTTGATGAAATGCCACTAATTATTAAAAATTAAATGAGCATCCATCAAAAATTTTGGAAAACCATGGCTATTCCTGACTTATTAGTATTCAAAAGTAAACACTTTATAGGAAGAACCTTGTTGCAACAAACCAGTCTTATACTGATTAATACAATCCTTGAAGATTCTAGGTCCTTTTCCGTTAAGACATTTCAAGCACAAAGACATAGATTTGTAATAGTTAAAATCCTACCACTGTAGTTTCACATATATACAGGTATGCAAGCATTGAATTATTAGGGGACCAGCATTCAGAATTTGGGAGCCTTTTGGCTCTCGGTTGGTCTGAAAGAAAATGTTTAATTAGTTGTCATTTCTTAATATTTCTATTTATGGTTTCAGTCACTAAGACTTAGTAATACAGCATTAGGTCAGACCACCACAGGGCAGATAGTCAACTTGATGTCCAATGATGTCAATAGATTTGATACTGTAAGTATTGATAGTTGATTTGATGTCAAATGATCAGGCCTGGGGTAATGCAAATTCCTAATGCAAATGCATTGTAATCATTACATTTTTTCAGTAATGCAAAGTAATGTGTAATGCACAACTTCTGCATTACATGTAATGTAATGTAATGCATTACTGAGGTCAAAAATTGTGTAATGCACCCATTACATTGCAATACATTGCATTATTTTTGCTTATTTTGTACATCTGGAAAAAAATTGAGAAGGAAAACTGGAAAAAAATTGAGAAGGAAAATAAAATAAAAAAATAGTCATTATAGGATTGAAAACACAATGTTGTCAATCAATCCCTTAATCCAATAATATTTTACATGTACTTTTATTTGAAAATAAAAAAAGTTTAAATTATGCAAAGGGTGCTGTTAGCAACATGGCACTATTTATGTCTATAGTAAAGAAAGTAAGAGACACTAAAATAAAAAAAAACTTAAAAAGGATACTCTTAAAAAATATTCATTTGAAATCACCTGCAATTAAGGTCAATTAAGATACATTGACATTTTTATTGTACTAATTTGTTTTTATAACAATTAGATATGTTCACTAATTCGGGTCACATTTTTGAAAGGACAAAAGACCAAGGGATTTAAATACATATTTTGTGTCTTAAATACAATTAATTGTAAAAACAGAAATGGCATGCCTGTCTTTAGTGGACTTGCACAAAACACTATTTTCTGATTTTATTCTACAGGATTTTAAAATTGAATAAATGAAACCAAAACTATAACATTATTTTACAATCATAATTAAAAGTATTTACAATATACATGTATGGTCATTTGTGACAATTCCACTGTTACTTTGAATAAGTTAGCCTAATTTCTGTTGGTTTTACAGATTTTGATCGTTAGAACAAACTAGATTTCCAATAAATATTTTTTTTCAATTTTAAATCCATATATCTCCGCAAGGGATTATGATCATATTTAAAAAAAAATTCAATGATTATGTCAATACCATTGCATGTTAGATGTTTAACATTTCAAAACATTTATTGTATATAGAACAACAACAAAAATAGTGTTTTCTGCATCTGACTTTAATATTAGAAGTACAAAAAGATTTACCTAAACATATTTAATCAAAATGTAATGTGTAATGCAATGCATTACACAGGCAAAGTAATGGTAATGTAATGCATTACAGAAGAGAAAAAAAGTAATGGTAATGTAATGTAATGACAAAATTTGTAAAGTAATGGTAATGTAATGCATTACATTGCATTGTTATTGACCCCAGGCCTGCAATTGATGTCAATAGATTTGATACTGTAAGTGGAGATAGTCGATGTGATGTCAAATGATCAATAGATTTGATACTGTAAGTGAAGATAGTTGATTTGATGTCAAATGATGTCAATAGATTTGAAACTGTACTGTAATTAAAGATCTAAAGAATCAATTAGATTTAGAACTTTGAGTATCATATCTGTCAGAATTTCATGCTAGTTATAGTAGAAATGTGAATGGTTATTAGCTCACCTGGCCAAAGGCCATGTGAGCTAATGCCATCACTTGGCGTCCGTCGTCGTCGTCCGTCGTCGTCGTCGTCGTCGTTAACTTTTCTTCAAACTTCTTCTCCTCTGAAACGGCTGCACAGATTCAAACCAAATTTGGTCTGGTGGTACTTTAGGGTATGCCCCACAGAACTGATGTGGGGATTTTTGATTCGTCGAAAAACATGGCCGCCGTTGCTAAAAATAGACCAGGTGGGTCAGACTACTGTTTTTGGCTTGTAAATCAAAAAGTATAAGAGATAGATGAAATCTGATGCCACGCTACTGCTTCAGCATCAAAAGCTCTACAAAAGTCTCCATTGAGTCGAAGTTGTCAGATGACCCCTTATGGGAGTTACGGCCCCTTAAAGGTGAAAAATAGCATTTTTTCATGTTTTTGGCCTATGGAATGAAAACTATTGCAGATAGAGAGAAGCTGTTGCTTGCTTAAATGTTCAGCTCATTTAGCTCTACAAAAGTCTCCATAGGGTCAAAGTTGTCAGATGACCCCTTATAGGGGTTATGGCCCCTTAAAGGCAAAAAATAGAGTTTTTGGCCTATAGAATGAAAACTATTGCAGATAGAGAAAAGCTGTTGCTTGCTTAAATGTTCAGCTCATTTAGCTCTACAAAAGTCTTCATAGGGTCAAAGTTGTCAGATGACCCCTTATAGGGGTTACAGCCCCTTAAAGGCAAAAAATAGTGTTATTGGCCTATGGAATGAAAACTATTGCAGATAGAGAAAAGTTGTTGCTTGCTTAAATGTTCAGCTCATTTAGCTCTACAAAAGTTTCCATAGGGTCAAAGTTGCCAGATGACCCCTTATAGTGGTTACGGGCCCTTAAAGGCAAAAAATAGTGTTTTTGGCCTAAAAAAAAGAAAACTTTTGCAGATAGAGAAAAGATGTTGCTTGCTTAAATGTTCAGCTTAATTAGCTCTACAAAAGTCTTTTCATGGTCGAAGTTGTCAGATGACCCCTTTAAGGAGTTATGGCCCCTTAAAGGCAAAAAATAGAGTTTTTGGCCTATAGAATGAAAACTATTGCAGATAGAGAAAAGCTTTTTATTGCTTAAACATTCAGCTCATTTAGCTATACGAAAGTCTTCAAAGGGTTGACATTAAGACCAGGTGAGCGATTCAGGCTCCTGGGAGCCTCTTGTTTTTATAAGTAAGGAAAAAAGTTGGTAACTGCTTTGTCAGCCTTTTAATATTTGATGTTACGTAGAACAATTAACAAAACATTCAAACAAAAGCATTGATGAAAATACCCAGCTTTATTATTATGATTTACGAATTTGTGCTAAAAATACAGATAGTAGTCAATATACCAATTCCAGCCCATCAATTTCAAGCATACCAAGGCTCTTTACTTATTTTTCAGGCAGCCATATTTCTGCATTATCTCTGGGTAGGACCAGCCCAGGCTATTCCAGTATTATTTATTCTGTGGAATGAGTTAGGACCATCAGCCATGGCAGGATTTGGTGTACTTATTCTTCTAGTCCCTGTACAAAGCTGGATGGGAAAATTATTCTCTAAATTTAGGTAAATAAATAGTTACACAAGCTTTCTGCTATTTAATAGTGAGTGGAATATGTAAAAACACCGGTTAGCATAAATAACTGTTGTTTATTGTTATCTTTTTTACCTACATGTAAAATCAATGCTTATAAATTGAAAATTTACGATGTCTGCTTACTGTATAATCATTTGTTTTCGTGGGGATAAAATTTCGTGAAGTACATTCTTCAACTAAATACTCTATATTCCAGAGGATTTAATTTCGTGGATTTTTCTTACCCTCGAAATAAAGGAGATTAAATTCCCCACAAATATTTCTGCTTCTACAGTATTTCTTTGATTAATTTCCATTATAATCATTCTGAATGCATTGTTTATGAATTGAAATGACTTCCTAAGGTCAGGTTCACCATGTTGCAACTGTATCAGGCAACACATCATAAAACAATTATGGTCTCTGTTTTAATCAGTGTTTACAATAAAATCATGTTCATAGTCATTAAGTCTCTTTGTTCATCAATCCTCGCCTTGTTATAGCTAAAGTTCTGGTATTGTGTAATCCATATGTTGCACTGGCATTTAGTGAGATGATAAGTGCAATATAAAAAAACATCTTTATCTTAGATTCTCATCCCATCCCACCTTGATTTTTTTCAGCCGCCTCAAAGAATTATGTCTCCCCCCACTTTTGTGGGGAGACATATTGTTTTTGTCGTGTCCGTCCGTCTGTCCGTCCGTCTGTCTGTCTGTCCGTCACAAAGTTTGTCAGCGCAACTCCTCTGAAACTACTAATCCAAATTCAACGAAACTTGGTATATAGGAAGGACAGCATATGTAGTTGTGCATATTACCAGGAAATTTTGATCTTCAAATTTTTGTGGGAGTTACGGCCCTTTGAACTTAGAAAATTGCTGAAAATCCTCATTTATCATCTTGTCAGCGCAACCTCTCTGAAACTACTGAACCGAATTCAATGAAACTTGGTATATAGGAAGGACACCATATGTAGTTGTGCATATTACCAGGAAATTTTGATCCTCAAATTTTTGTAGGAGTTACGGCCCTTTGAACTTAGAAAATTGCTGAAAATCCTCATTTATCATCTTGTCAGCGCAACTCCTCTGAAACTACTGAACCGAATTCAATGAAACTTGGTATATAGGAAGGACACCATATGTAGTTGTGCATATTACCAGGAAATTTTGATCCTCAAATTTTTGTAGGAGTTACAGCCCTTTGAACTTAGAAAATTGCTGAAAATCCTCATTTATCATCTTGTCAGCGCAACTCCTCTGAAACTACTGAACCGAATTCAATGAAACTTGGTATATAGGAAGGACACCATATGTAGTTGTGCATATTACCAGGAAATTTTGATCCTCAAATTTTTGTAGGAGTTACGGCCCTTTGAACTTAGAAAATTGCTGAAAATCCTCATTTATCATCTTGTCAGCGCAACTCCTCTGAAACTACTGAACCGAATTCAATGAAACTTGGTATATAGGAAGGACACCATATGTAGTTGTGCATATTACCAGAAAATTTTGATCCTCATATTTTTGTAGGAGTTATGGCCCTTTGAACTTAGAAAATTGCTGAAAATCCTCATTTATCATCTTGTCAGCGCAACTCCTCTGAAACTACTGAACCGAATTCAACGAAACTTGGTATATAGGAAGGACCCCATATGTAGTTGTGCATATTACCAGAAAATTTTGATCCTCAAATTTTTGTAGGAGTTACGGCCCTTTGAACTTAGAAAATTGCTGAAAATCCTCATTTATCATCTTGTCAGCGCAACTCCTCTGAAACTACTGAACCGAATTCAACGAAACTTGGTATATAGGAAGAACATCATATGAAGTTGTGCATATTACCAGGAAATTTTGATTCTCAAATGTTTGTGGGAGTTATGGACCTTTGAACTTAGAACTTTTTGGGAAACGGGGGAAGACATGGTTTTTGTAGGCAAAAACAAACTTTAATTTTATTGTGATTTTTTGGGGCAATTCATGTTCGTTTTCAGTCCAAATGGATAAAATTATATTCACCCCATATTTTCATGAAATTTGAACGAGAATCTAGGATTTATTTTATTAGGGCCTCCTAACAGAAACATTTAAGATTTAAAAGATTTCCCTTTTGGGAAAAGTTTTTTTGGGGTATGTTGAACTTATTTTATTATATAGATATAGGTGAAATATCGTGATTTCCGAGTTAAATAAATTTCTAGATTTTCACGGAGTTAATTACAAAATTTATCTAACTCGCGTGCGAATTTATCTAACCCTCGTGATGTTTCCCGCGAAAAAAACGTAACATAGATTAGTGGGCAATACACAATTCATCAATCAATAACTTCTTTCGTTTTCATTATTTTGATGATCTTTTAGTCACGTTTTTTAAAATTATCTATATAATAAATAGTATAACTAATTTGGGGTGACGAATATCAATTTCAATGTCACTCGTGTCGAATAATGTGAGGGGATTCAACTCGTGCGCGGAACAAGTTCCGCGCACTTGTTGAATCCTGGCGTTATTTGAGACTTGTGACATTAAAATTGATATTCGCCACCCCTCATTAGTTATACTATAATTATTTTTTTAGACATAAAACAGCTATTCATACAGATGAAAGGGTCAAGGTCATGAATGAAATTATATCTGGAATGAGAGTGATCAAAATGTATTGTTGGGAGAAACCATTTGGTCAGTTAGTGGAGAAAATTAGAAGGTAGGTACCTCACTATTCTAAAAATAGTAACAGTTTTCTATAGATAGAAAATAAAAACCCATGAAACTGGTTTAACTTTTCCTGAACGGCTGAGAAGGGGAAACAAAAACAAAAACAGCTGATTTCTAGACTTTTACACAAATTTATATGTGAAATGAAAACAAAATATTAATTAAGAATTTTAAAGAAAAAAAAAACAGAAAAGAAGAAAAATCAACTAGGGAAGGAAAAGAATAAAAAAAACAAAGGAAAAAAATCAACTAGGGAAGGAATTGAAAATTCGAATTGACTTATCTGCTGTTACACTGACTGGTGAAATATGTAAACTTTTGATACATTCAAATTGAACTTGAAGGTAATTTGGAAAGTAAAATGTATGCAGTTCTTGCTGAAGATAGCAAACCTTGAGATTAGAAAAAAGAAACAAGAACAAAAAAAACCAAAACAAAAATAAACCTAAGCAAATCTCAACAAAAAATCTTGAATTTATCAATGTGTTTAAGATTTTTTTGGTTATTTGTTTATTTTTGACTTATGTGAGTTTATGTGCACTTGAACCATTTATTTTGCTTCACTTTAAAGAGAGATATGAAACATGATGTAAATTTTTGTTGGAATTTCTCAAAAATGTTTATTGCCATGATGAAGACTAATGGCTCTTGTTTATTTTGGTGCTGTTTTGAAATTCTTGCAAGTTCCTGTTTTTAGATATTTTTGATTGAAAAAATTAAAGCAGATGTTTTATTTCTCTTTTTAAAACATGAACATTCTTATATTATAAAAAGTTATTGCACTGATTATTGCCATGATTATTTGCTCTTGAAAAAAAAAATGAATATGATAAGTTTGGCAGATTCTATTTTCAACTCAATTAGAATTAATTAAGAAGAAAAAAAAAATCCCTTTCTTATGCTATATATATATTTCACCATAAAACAGTTAATGTAAAGGTATAAACAATTGGTCATCAACTTCCTGTTTTCCAAATCAACTTCTTAAGGATAAATTTAGGGGTCAAAACTTACAAAATACTCTACTTCTTCATGAGGGATTGATTCCAAACTGTCGTCCCATTCCAGGTCAGTGGGTCATCTATTTTTTTGTTTTCTAAATAGTTGGGTATGTTAAGCACAACTTAGTACAACACCATGTGGTACTTAATGTTTTAATTGGATTGGCAAGAAAGAGATTAAAGTTTTTCATATTTTTAATGTCCCTGATCAAAGTTTAATTACTGTTTGAGTGACCTTTACATTAAATTGATTTGGCAATAATTGTGCAATGACCTTTTGAACTTGCATGTAATAACCTTACTAATTTTGCATGTTATTAGACCTGTATAACCTGTTTATGTTTGTATTGCTTCTCTTGTCTTTGTCTCTGCTTGCATGTGCTTTTAATCCCTTAATTTGCATTCATATAGAGCTTTATATTAAGTGTTCAAGAAGTTAATTTTGCCGCAGATAATTATTTGGAAGATTCCCCTAATGTTATATATTCTCCATATTAACGAAATAATTAGAAGTACAGAGTTTCCCCACCCTCCTTGAGAAAATTAACTGCCCTGTACCTTCTAAGAGCCTAAACTTTTCCACAGATGTCATACCATCTCCACCAAATCAAATTCCTTGCTTTACAGTTGAGCTGATAGGAGACCAGTGTCAAAATTTCCTTATGAATAAAATAATTCAGGTAATTTCACTAGACCCTTGAATATACAAAATGTTGAATAATTTTAAAAAGAGAAAAAACACCAAGAACACCTAACTTTTCAGTGCCCAATCTGCCTTATTTGTATAAAGGGGTGGTCGAAAATGTTTAAAAGATGTAAGTCCAGTGAGACCTTTATTCTTATAATACAATGGAAGGACTTAGTAATTTTTTATTTCCATCTTTGTAAATCAGTTATCTTAACAGCCATTTTGAATTGTTTGTGATAGTTTGCTTTATGAGACTAAAATTGTCTTGCTGAGGCTTTTGATCTGTTGTTATGCAAAGAAAACTTGGAACATGTATGTTTGTTGTCTATGTTCATTCAAATGAATTCTAGTTATAAGTATTTCAATGACTGTGAAGACATGAACTGCATTATATTAGTAGTTTGAAAGTTATTTTGATGGCAAGGCCTTGGTTTATGCATTAAAGTTGCATGGATGAAGGTTCTTGTGTAATTTTTTTGAGGTGATGAAAGAATTTATATTTATTGCAAGGCCTTTGTAGTAAAAAACATACTTTTGTGTCAGTTTTCAATGTTTTATACTATTAGGTTGCATGCATGGTTGACGATTCTTGTGCAATTATCTTCCAAATTGCATTACGTGCACAGTGAACATGTATATGGCTATTTTGTTCTTATACTTTTGAGCTTTAAACTCTACATATGAACATGAACACATTCTATTTCTTATATGTTTGTCATTTTCTTTTGAATTCATGTTATTCTTGCTTATAGCAATATGTAGCATGTATAGTTTCATGAAGTATATTGGCATGAAACATGTATTATCTTGGACATATCTTGAGAAGCTTCAGTCTATAGATTTGATGTGCTTAAGGTTGTCTGCTTGTTGACTTTATACCCCCACCTTTTAGATAAGGGGCTATTTTGCAATCACCTTGTCTGCCATCCGGTACAAACTTTTGTAACAGTTTTCCCGGTTTCCACTAAAGTGATTGGTTTCAAATTTAGTACTCAGTTTCAGCATTATGAGTTGTACCATGCCTACCCTTTCCAGGTCATTTGATCATCTACTTCCTGTTTTATGAACTGACTAAGACTATTTTAAAGGTTGAAAATGGAACAATATTGTAACAGATTTCTCAGCTTCTTAAGGGATTGGTTTTAAATTTGGTACACAGCTGTAGTATAATGAGTTGTTCCTTGTGAGTTGGTCTTCTACTTCCTGTTTTCCTAGCAAGAATTAATTTTAAGGGTCAAAAAATTTTGTAACAGATTTCTCAGCTACTAAAGGGATTGGTTTTAAATTTTGTATTCAGCTTCAGCATTATAAATTGTATCATTCCTCCCCTTTCATCGTTAGCTGGTCATCAACTGTTTTCTAGATGATCAAGTTGCGGTATGCTAAGTAAGACTTAGTGCAACCCCTTGTTATGCTTGATTTCATATGGTTTCTGTATTTGTAGTTTCTGTATTGATTTGTTCTTTATTATCTTGAGGTTACCTCAGTAAGATTTGCATCAAATTCTTTTCACTTTTTTTTCATTTCCCATATTAGAATTTGTTTCTGTTCAAAATTTTCTGAAGTTGCATCCTTAATCTTCATCATTACACTGAAAATCGCTGATGGTTTACCTATTTTTCCAGCCTTTGCAAGGCTCAAACAAAAAAAATCAAAAATAGGAATTGCCCCAATAGCAGCATCTAGATATAAATTTGTTAATCCCTTAATCTTACAAGTTAAAAGATTTTTGTTGTTGTCACAATTCATTTTCTTTCCTTTTAAGCTGCACTTTCAATAATGCATGAATGACCTCTAAATATGCTTCCATCATGTCCATATATACGTATGTGAATAGATTTGATAACAACAAATGAACAAAGAGGATTTTGGGTTCCGCTTAAATTTGGTAAAAGAAATTTTTAGAATTACTGAAATTTTCTATTTAGAAATCACATTACTACAATGCTTTGCTAGAAATAGCTAGCATTTGGTTAAGTAATAAATGTCTTGCTTGCAATTTTATAAATTGAGCTATATGTACAACTGCAAAATTTATTTGCCATCATTCATATACTATGTAGTTTTTACCTTTCCTTATTTATACCCAGGCTTATTATGGGTGGCAAATCCACAAGATTGAACCACAATGTTTCCTGTGTTTAAACTGATCAAAAACTTTGATAAGCAGGTTATAAACTTTACATGTTAGGATTTGGTAAAGACTAATTCACTTGCTGATATTAACAGTTTTTGTTGTAAACAGACCAAAATCAGGCTGCTTATTCAAACTTTTTTTTTCTTTTTTCATTATTTCAGGTGTGAGGTAGATAAGGTGATGTCCAGTGCATATATTAGGGGTTTGATTCTCGGGCCGTTCTTTGTTTCGGCAAAATTGATTGTTTTTCTAACCTTCATTTCCTATGTATTTACTGGTGGTCGTCTATCAAGTGAGATCGTTTTTGTGACCATTTCCCTCTACCAGGCTATTCGACTTTCCATGACTCTTTTTATTCCCTTTGCCATCCAGTTTTCCTTCGAGACGAAAGTGACACTGAAAAGAATACAGGTTGGTTGTGTATTTTGTTTTAAATGTTTGTAGTGCTTTGCATTTAACTTGTATTTTGTTGTGTTCTGTTTTCAATGTTCTTTAAACAAGCTCATTTAAAGATTTAGTAAAACTAAAACAAATGGATAATTCAGGAATATTTAGATTTTATTGCTAAAAAGAGGAGATAAAAAATTACTTTACAGTGGAAAAGCTTGAAAAGACACAAATACCAGGCTATATATATACATATATAGAGCGATCGGACTGATATTCGTTGCTTAAATAACCAGGGTCAAGTCAGTTTATAGTCTATATCTTTGTACTAAACAATGAGATTTTCATTGGTGTAGTTCACAATTAACTTAGGGGAGGAAAGCTGGTATACCAATACATTTGCCATAAAAATTATAGATTCCATATCTAAGACCGGTGCTAATTTTAAAGCTGATATTCAACTTCTTATGAAAAAGTTTTATATAGTTGATTATACATTACACATGTATTTGCTTGCCAACACAAATGTTGCTGAAAACTGCTTTGGAAATAATTCAATATCAAATAATTTCATGAAATTTCTTAAACTTTCCTAATATAATATGTAAATTGATAAACATTATTTTAGGAAATGGTCATAGTGTACTAGAATTGGGATAAGCAGTATGAAATTATATGTTTTGTTGACAATAAAACAATTCATTTTAGGTGACATAAATATTGAGACCAAATGTCTACCAAGTAACATATTGAGACCAAATGTCTACTAAGTAACATATTGAGACCAAATGTCTACCCAGTAACATTGAGACCATATGTCAACCAAGTAACATATTGAGACCAAATTTCTACCAATTAGAATAATGAGACCAAATGTTTACCAAGTATCATATTTAGACCAAATGTCTACCAAGTAACATATGGAGACCATATGTCTACCAAGTAAAATAGAGACCAAATGTCTCCCAAATAACATTTTGAGACCAAATTTCTACAAAAGTAA
Organism: Arcuatula senhousia; assembly: GCA_963971305.1. Taxonomy (NCBI): domain Eukaryota; kingdom Metazoa; phylum Mollusca; class Bivalvia; order Mytilida; family Mytilidae; genus Arcuatula; species Arcuatula senhousia. The sequence continues at coordinate 29,795,195 of OZ020304.1, forward strand.
AATATTGAGACCAAATGTCTACCGAGTAACATATTGAGACCATATGTCTACCAAGTAACATATTGAGATCATATGTCTACCAAGTGACATATCAAGACCAAATTTCTTCCAAATAACAATTCAAGTTGGCATGATGGTCCTTGCAATGAACATGTCTAAACCACCTTGCATTTATTTTGTAAATATAACAGATTAATTGGTCCTGCAACAAAGTTTCACATATTTTGCTTGGTATGATTAAAATGCATCAGAACCAGGCCATTTTTATTCCATTCTCATCTTTGGACTATGACTCTGGATTTTAAGTTTAGCAATACTTGATTTTTTTTCAAGGTTACTTTAGCAATGTTAGAGTTCAAGTTTGATTTTGTTATATGAAAGCATTAGGGGGAACTAACAAAGAATTTATATTTTGTGAAGGTTGTATTGGCCTGACTGCATTTTATCTTGGTCTTTTTAAGACATGTATCTTTAGTTTTGACCTGTGACAATGCATTCAGTCTGTTTTGCCTCAGATATTTCTAATATTTTACCCTTTACTTGTTTCCTTTGTACGCCTCAAAATGTGCTGAATTTGCTTGTGAAGTACTTTAATTTTGGTTCAATATTGGAATAAAAGTTTGACATGAATATCATCTATTTTTGACTTGTCAGTCATGCATGTAACTTTTATTTGTAAAACTATTTAAGCATGTGTCTATTTATAGATGTCCAAGACCAGGTTGAATGTCAATCAGCTAAAACCAAGCTGCTTTTGGTAATTCCATCTTTTTTCTATTTTTAACTAGGTGTGAGGTTGATCAGGTGTTGTCCAGTGGATATATTAGGGGTTTGATTCTTAGTCCAGTTTTTGTCGTAGTTGTTTTTCTAACCTTCATTTCCTATTCATTTACTGGTGGTCGTTTGTCAAGTGAGATTGTCTTTGTTACCATTTCTCTCCTCCATGCTATTCGGCTATCCATGACAGTTTTCATTCCATTTGCCATGCAGTCATCTTTTGCAACAAGCGTGACATTGAAAAGAATACAGGTTGGTGATGTGTTTTGTTTTGCGTGTGTTGTGTTTCGGATTTTGCTTGTATTTTGACATGTTGTGTTTTCCATATCTTTTAAAGACATTGTAAATTTATAAGAAATTGATACTCAGGAATATTGAGTTTTAAACTCTTAAAAAGGGAAAGAAGATTTGGAGTGGAAGATTGCCTTTGATGCCAGGCTACATATAGAATGATTTGACATCTATTTGTACACTACATTGCTTGGTTTAATGTTATGTAAATTTTATTTCCCAGACTAAAAACTGTGGTCCACCATAGTGCAATTTCACTATTGCAATTTGAAAACTAAGTGATAGCTTCATAAATACAAGTTTAGGAAGTTATGATAAATAGGTACGTGTACATTGGAGTTATAAGTTTTATGTCAAGCATGTCAGGCATAGGTTTATTGAAAAGATTTTTATATCCAGAATTTTATTGTATAGACAATGGCTAAGCCAAAGGTCTTTTTATAAACATTTTTTTTTATCAATTCAGTTAAGAATTAAGTTTCAAAATTCCAAGGTCAACAAAGGCTATCTCACTAAATTTTCAACAGCATAAAAAATTTACAGAAAGAAGAAGAAAATTGAAATTCACCAACATAAAATCTATTTTATACCACAGACACATATAAAAATTTGTGAATTTGGGGGGGATTATGAAGTTTTAATGTTGTCTTGGTTCTTCCTGTCATTATCAATCTTCTAGTTTTCCTAAGGTGTTTAGCACCCTTTAATGAGATTTCTGTATATTTTACACACTTTTCTGCATGGGAAGTTCCTGTAGAACTTTTTATATATCCATTTATTAATCTTGGTTTGGTTTATGTATTTTGTTCTATTAATAAGTCAATAACTTGTTTCATTGTTTTTCTTATGGTACTTATTCTCATGGTTTTCATGACAGCTATTGAAGCAAAAAGAACTTTTATTACTGTAAACCAATTTATTTTCGTGACTACAATTTTTATACGACCGCAAATTTTTTGCGATCGTATTATGTTATGGCGATGTCGTCGTTGTCGTTGTCGTCGTCGTTGTCGTTGTCGTTGTCGTCGTCTGTAGACACTTTGGTTTCCGTGCGATAACTTTAGTTGTAGTTAACCAATTGTTATAAAATTTTGATATGATGTTTATAACCACTAAAGGAAGGTTGGTATTGCATTTGGGGTTTCTGGCCCCTACCGTTTTAGAAAAAAGGGCCAAAAGGGGCTAAAACTGGTGTATTGACAAAATGTCTGTAGAATGTTTAATTTTCATCCGATTTTGATCATTCTTTTTTTATTGTATTCCTCTATAAATTCTGTCAAAAAATGTAACAACACCTTTGATGTATCTTGTATGGTTACATTGCTATAAGGGGTCAAAAAGGGGCCAAACCCAAAAAATTGACTTTTTTATTTGTGGTCCGATTTTCAAAATCTTTTTTTCATTGGAATCCTTGTAAAAATCCCTGCCTGCATTTTTCAATCAGATTTGCAATATCTCATACCGTTTTTGAGAAATTAGGGGTCAAAGGGGCCAAAAACGCCATTTATAAAAGTTTGTCCAGGCAAATAGTTTTTCACCAATATTAAGTTGTAGTGGGACAGCCGATTGTTATGAAGTTTAAATATGATGATTATATCCACCAAAAGAATGTTGGTTTTGTATTTGGAGTTTGTGGCCCCTACTGTTTTAGAAAAAAAGGGCCAAAGGGGCTAAAACGAGTGTATTGACAAAACTGTTGTAGAATGTTCATTATTCATTCAATTTTGAAAATTCTTTTTTTGTTGAAGTGCTAATGAAATTCTGTCAACTAATTGTGTAAATGATTTTGATATGTATTTCACCATTACATTGCTACAGGGGGCTAAAGACAGGCCACGCCCTTAAAATCAACTTTTTTATTTTTGGTCCCATTTTCAAAATCTTTTTTTTCATTGGAATCCTTGTGAAAATCCCTGGCTGTGTCTTTCAATCAGATTTGCAATATCTCTTAACGTTTTTGAGAAATTAGGGGTCAAAGGGGCCAAAAACACAGATTTTAAAAGTTTGTGATCAAGGTAAAGTTTTATACTTAAAATTAAGTTGTAGTTATAACATATATATATAAATAAGGCTTTTTGTATTAGATGTTGATGTAAATATATGTGTCAAAAATGCATTTTTAAGTCCACCACAGGATGCATGTGTCAAAAAGCTTTGTAAGTCCACCATGGGCTTCATGTGACCAAAGCAATGGACTATCCATATTAGGCCTCCAACGTACAGGGTTAAACTTGTTGCGGTCGTATCATGCTGCGCTCGGCGTAGCTTTTTATTCACGTTTTATAGTCATAGGGGTATTTTCGCGATTGGTGGTAAAAACAAATAGTAAGATTACTTTGAATATGAATCCATTTGCAACAAATTACATGAATTATTTTTGTTAATTTCTTTTTAAGAGAAAACCATGAAAATTGGTCACCATGACAATCAATGAACCCAAATTAACCTGATAGCACACTTTATTGTATTGATAACAATATTAGGTTCATATTGTCTAATAATAACATATTAAAAAAAACTAACTCAAAAATCTAATATACTTCCTCGTTTCAGATCAGAAGGTCAAAAGGTCAAGTCAAGTGCTAATGTAAGGGGGATGATTGTAGGCCCTTTCTTTGTTTCGACAAAATTGATCATCTTTCTTACATTTGTCTCCTTTGTTTAAACTGGAGGAAAGCTCACAGCTCAAAATGTTTTCACAACAATTTCCATGTACATGGCGATACGGCTGTCCATGACTCTGTTCATCCCATTTAGTGTGCAGTTTTTATTTGAGACCAAAGTTACGCTGAAAAGAATACAGGTTTGTTATCAGAGTGTCTCCCTATAGTTTGGTTGTACTTACTGTTATGGATAATTAATATATAGTGCCCTTGATATTGAGCAAGAGCAATAGATGGTTGATTATAACTTGTCTGTGCTGGCTAAGTGACCTATCATCCATACAAGTTCCAAGTGAATTTCCAACTTAGTAAAAAAATTGGGTTATAACAAAAAAGGTCCAAATTTAAACTGTCAATTCAAATATATGTAGTATCAAAAATGCCAGACTTCCTAATATGATGCATTTTGGAGACAAAAGATCTAATTTTGTAAACTAAAAACTAAAAAATGACTTTAAGGTCACCTGTTTATGCAGGTATTACAACATGTAGCTTGTATTTATGTACTTGTCAATGCATTAAAATGTCCTTCATAGTTTTCTGAGTAACTATTATGGTATGGCCTTCAATATTGATAGCAGCATGATCAAAAAGTGCTTAGCTATAAAATGTTAAGCATTTTCATGATCCTTGCTTGTCCCCTTATTGATTACCAAATAATTATGTCTTGGTATTCCCTGGAATTTGTAAGAACTATTACTTTGCAAAGTAAACATTTGACAATGTCATTTTACATATGAATAATATGATAAGAATGTAAAATGGACAGATTCAAGAGGGGTTTGTTTTACATACATGACAAAGTTACAGGGAAAATGGCTTTTGACACCTATATAAGTTGTTTTTGGCAAAAGAACATGCTTCAATTGTTTGACAGATTAAATGTACCAAAAAAGTTTTTTACAAAAATAGGTTGATCAGTATTTCTTATTCCCTGTTGAGTTTAATGAACTATTTGAAAAGAGGAACTTAAATATCTCAAAACTAACAGTTGGAGGAGGGGAATTGTACTCAGTGGTCAATTGGTGTAATATTTGACTTGTATAGCAGTTCGAATGTTCTTTAGTGCATGTACATATATTTAGTTCTAACCAAGTAACAAAGGAAGAAAACTCACAGAGTAATGATTCTAAAAAAAACATAATATTTTATCTGATAGATCAACTCAAACACCTAATTTCCTTCCTTATTTCAGATCAGAAGGTCAAAAGGTCAAGTCAAGTGCCAAAACTAGGGGCATGATCGTGGGCCCTTTCTTTGTCTCAACAAAGTTGATTGTGTTTTTAACCTTTGTTTCCTTTGTTAACAATGGCGGTCTTCTTACAGCTCAAAATGTTTTCATGACAATGTCCCTGTACCTGTCAATATCAGTGCCCATGACATTGTTTGTTCCCTATAGTGTACAGTTTTTATTCGAGACCAAAGTTACACTAGGAAGAATACAGGTTTGTGAAAAGTTTTATTCAATATACATACGTTATGGGATACTTACTTACACATAATGATGAGGGAGGAAGTCTTGTATGGGATATTTTTCCAGGTTTGTAAATTTGGTTGTAGCGTCCTTTTGGGCATTCCTTGACACTCTGATATTTCCTGTTTTGACTTTTTAAATTTTTTGTACTGTATAATAAACCAATTAATTCCTTGTCTTCCATACCTAGGAAATAAACTCACACTTCTTCATAAACCACTCACTGATGCTAGAAATATAGTTATCTTGGGTAAAATAATCAAAGTTTGTATGTTGGTGATGTCCTACCATGTATGAAAAATTTAAGCATTTTTGTTCAAAAGAATAAAGGATGGTTTTATTTTATTTGAAATAATGTTTGTGGTTAGTTAATGTTTTAACTCTTTATACTGTGGATTCATTTATGTTTGTGGGTACCAATTTTTGTGGTTTGGTGAAAATTATAAGTTTGTGGATTCTCAAATTTGTGGTTCTGTAGTGTGCAGCATTCACACCAATGTTAAGTTTCCTTTTCGGGGGATATCAAATTTTGTCGTTCAAGGCTATCCACGACAACCATTTAAATTGAAATTCCACGAATAATAATGAAACCACAGTATTACTTGATATATATGGTAGAGCATAAAACTATGAGGTGTTTGAAATGAAGGTTTTCTATTCCACATTTTGATTGAATCAATTTAGATTGCTAGAACTTGAAAAATTAGCTTCATATCTGGGCAAATGCCTATACCTATCCATGTTGCACATCATAATTCTTACATGTTTTCTTTTGCAATGACATGTAATAATTTAATGTTTTCTTATAAATGTTATTTATTCAGGTTTGAGATGAGAGTTATCAGAAGTGCTAAAAATGTCTATGGATCTACTGCCACTCTAAGCATGGTCGGCCATATGTTTTGTTTACTTCCTATTCTCTATGCTGTTGTGTTTTCTGGGTACCAGTTTAGGGCAGAGAATATTTACGTTTGTATATCAGCATTGGTAGGATTGAGACGGACTGTGTTTACTTTTCTTATGAGGAGTTTCCAAAGCTCTGGGGAACTATTGGCATCCTCTGCTAGAATTGTGGTAAGGCTGTTTATCATGACCCCTCTTTTCACCATTCTTAGTTGGTCTTGTAGCACTTATTATCACCTCTAGACATCTCTATTGCTAGTTACCCTACTGTATAGCAGAATTGAAAAATTTCAAGAATTGCACTACAAAAATGACACTTGGGCACACCAATATATGTAAGTATATTCTGTGATTTCATTAGATTTACTGGTACTGTGGCTTTTGATTATCATTTATGGGGTATCAATTTTTGTGGCTTTCGTGGGTGGCCTTTACCCATGAAATTAATGCCCCACCAAAAGAGAATTAAACAATTACCTGACTGCTGCAGTCTTCAAAACCATGAATTTAAGAGTCATCAAACTGATCCTTTTTCATCAAACCACTAAAATTGGTACCCATGACAAGAAACGAACCCATACTACTCTGTTTTCTTTCACTTTTAAAACTGACCATTTGGGTGTACAGTCCATATGCATCAAAAAGGCATTAAACACTCACCATAGCAAAACCTAGCTGCCCTGTCAAAAGTACATAAACTGCGCTTACTGTAATATTCATGTTTATGAATATGGGGTAGGCATTAGCCTAAAATTAGGCAAAGCCCATATCACTAAAATGCAAAAAAAAAAATCATTGGTCTTTGGTTTCAACAGTTTGCGCATATATGACAATAATTGTGTTTCTATGGAAACACCAGAAGTGTTTATCACAAGGCATTGTTTGGGATTATTTGAAAAATGCTTTATCTGGTTTTAATCTTCACTCTACAGTTAGTTTGTCTTTGCCCAAAATATTCCAAATAAGTTGGAGAAAACTGGAGAAAACATTTAACTTACTACCACTATTTCTTATATTTGTATAATCTTACAAAAACTTTTGCATTAACTATAAACTTTAACCTGGGTAGTCTTATGATCTTTTATCCATTTCCTATAAATTCTGGTGTGGTGGATGGGTTGATAACTGAAAATATTTAAAAAAAAAACATTTTTGTGTCTTGAAAAATTGAAAAATCTGAATAAACAAATGCCAGGCAATACATGATTTTTGAGGTAATTGGTTTTCTGGAAAAATCCCTCAATTACACAGAAATTATCACATGACTCTACCAGTTTGTGAACCAAACTGGTTTGCTGTCCCATAGACTTATTCAAAAGGGATCATGAGATCATGAGAACAATCATATCTCTATAAACAGTAAATACTTCAATTGAATGAAAAAATGTTCTTACATGTGTAGAAATATTGCCAAAATCAAAGATTTTATATTGAACAAACAACAATTTATTTCAAAATATTTTGATCTATTGCTCTTTATTGCACCGGAAGTTGTCATGTCTACAAAAAAATTATTATAAAAGAACCTTTTCTGGATTTCTCAGCCATTCTGCACTAACCCATAATGACATATTAACAATCAGTGCATACATGCATTTCTCATACTCTTAGTAAAGTTAATTTGTGGAAAGTTTATAAATGTATCTTTTTGACCATTGATATCAATTCGAAGTACTGTTCAATTTCTCAATTTATGCCAATAGATGTGTAACAAGACAATTGATGATTTTATGCTAAACCAATAACAATATATAGATGTATTCCTGCTTAAACCCTTGATATGGTGTGCGTTGCCAGCACTCTGTAATTTAGTGGCTCAATCTTCTCACCTTCTACTGATTCATGTTCCCTTTTATGTTCATCTCCCTGATGTATCAAAACTTGCACAGCTTGGAAGTAAATCAAGTAACCTTACCATCTATGAGACTAAGCCACTATCAACCCTCTGTGACCACTAATAGCACTACTACATGTATTAATTTTGATTAAAGACTGCTGTTTATAAAGTCAAGATTTTATTCAAAATAAGCCTTCCATCCTGGCCATGGGTAAGAATTTTTACATGTTAAAAAATACAAACACAACAACATGTTCAAAAAACAAAGTTCTTTATTTTTTCTCCCTTACAGGAAACAGATGAAGTTTGTTAGAAGCCACTGGTATCTTACCTCATTCCAAGACATTTTCTTTACTTATGGACATAAAATCCTCCAGCTGGCTGTGTTTCTGCCATTTTTCTTGACAACTACAAAATTTACAGTTGAAAACATTTATGTATCCGTTTCATGTATTACCCTTCTACATGACAGATGTTTGAGACTGTTTGTTTACTACATCAGTAATGCAATGCAAACTCTAGTCACTACTCACTATGAGAAGATGTATGGTAAGTTGAGAGATTCGTCCAGCAGCAGATCCAGAAATTTTGCCAAGAGTCCCCGGGCCCTTTTGCTGAACCAAGAGGGAGCTTTGCCAGGTTGCAGTTCCATGATTTTCCATATACTTTACCCAAAATTCATTTCATACAGGTGGACTGGGTCCCATGCATCTTCATCTATCACTTCTGTCTACACAAAACAAAATCTAGTTCATGAAAAAAAAAACCATTATCAATAGCAAAATATGAAAGGTGGGTCTTATTCTCTGTAGACAGCTCTAAATGGCTTCAGTGGCCTGAGTAGTCCCAAGACAATTATTTTAATACCACACATTGGTCACCAGTCAATTACCATCAGGTGATAGCTTGCACACCTGTATAAGGGTCAACAGTTCCTAACCTGCCAAAGGTCTGTGATTATCTTCAGCATTTAAAAATCAAATGCCCTTTGTGGGTAGAAAAGAATAATAAAACCCAAACACTTGCTCAATTAGAGCAAAGCATGAAAGTTTGGTCTTTTCTTTATAAATAAGCCTTTATTGTAACTGTTTGGTTCACCATTTACTGGTAAATCATGTTTGATAATGTTAGCTTGATCAAATTGAGATGCTTTTGACTTATAGATTGGATGTTAAATATATAACATCAACACATGTTTGGTAAAATATCTGGAACATGAGTCCTTATTACTATTTTTACTGTGATTTGTTATAGAATATTAGAATTCACCAATATCAATGTATTAATGAAAGCCTTTTACCATTGGAATCTCTCTGCTTCTTTCACTAAATGTATCATCAGTGGTTGCTGAATCACAATTGTTTTTGTCAACTTGTTGATAAACGTATTCATGTCCACTTGAATCCGTCACAACAAAAGTTTTCTTTAGTCATTGAGCACAAGTTTTCCCGACCTCCTTTGGACATGTACAGATGTTATATAATCTGTAAAGAAAAACTGTAAGCTTTGTTAAACTTCTTGAAATTCTTGACAAATGGGTTGTTTATGATAAGTACAAGCAAACCCCTTTTCTTTAAATCAACAACAGCCCCCAAAAAATCTTTTGAACCAGTAAATTTAATGTTATTGTCAAAAGAATACTTTTTTGTACCCTGCCACACAAAGTGGGGAGGTATTATGTTATACCCTCAGTTTCTTTCGGTTTCTGTCCATCTGTCCGTCCGTCCCCTGAAGGTTTCCGGATGATAACTTGAAAGCGCATCAAGGGATTTGAATGATTTTGTAAGGACACAAAAATATCTGTTTGTCAATCAGCTCCTCCCTACAAAAGCTCTTAATTTAAGACTTAAGATATGAATCCTCTCCCGAAAATTGTTTTAAAACAAACTAAGCTCCTATCTTCACATTTATTTTGTAGATTTAGAATCTTTTTCATGTCATAAAGAACGTGTCAACCTTGTTGTTTTGGCCAATATATAACTTTATGTATGTTGTCTGCTACACTAGATTTTTGTCAGCTAGATCATTATTAAAAGGGGCTTTATAGACATTTATAATCTGATCGTTATAAATCAATTGATTGGTAAAGATTTTTTAATTGATGCTCTGCACGTAATAGTGATAGAAAAGAAATTATCACCAATCTTTTATATGTTGAAATTGTCTTATTCATATTTGTTAGGGAAAAAGCTTATGAAGTATTCTAATGATTATTAGATCCATAGGAGAAAATGGTATCTTTTTTTTTACCTGAACAGGAAACAGATGAAGTTTGTTAGATACCATTGGGATCTTGTAGCATATCAAGACATTTTGTATTGCTATGGACATAAAATCTTACAGCTGGCTGTTTTTCTGCCATTCTTTTTGACAACCACAAGTTTCACATCTGAAAAGATATATGTATCGATTGCATGTATCACCCTTTTACATGATAGATGTCTACGACTGTTTGTTTACTACCTCAGTAATGCAATGCAAACTCTTGTCACTATAAGAAGATGTATGGTAAGTACGTCGAAACTTGGGGGTATTTCTTATAGTCTGCTGAAGTTTTTCTTTAATTAGAAGGTGCATATAACACATGACAAATATGCAGTGCTGTCAAGTTTTGATGAGCTTCCTGCGTGAAATTTGCCTAAAAAATGGAAGATCAAAGGAAAAATAAAAAAAATAAAAGAAGTTTGCCATCAAATTTGGCAAGACTAGATTCTGGAGTCTTATGGATTGTGTGACACTTGACAGGTCTGAAATATGCCAGATTGATCAAATCTTTTAAATTATCTTTTCATCTGAAAGTATGTCTGTGTCATTCACAAGAATGGCTTGCACACCATCAGATACCTTCCAAAGGTCTGGGATTGTCTTGAGGTGACCCGTTTGTTCTCCACAACAAAAAATAACTCCTTCTAATGGACTAATGTGTATCAAATTGGCAAAAAATTCTTACATTCACTTAATCACAGTAAAAGTATGAAGGATGGGTCTTTTTCCTTATAAATCTTTCTAAAAGCTATCAGGTAACTGATTACATAGTTTGGTTATTGTAGATCATGTATTGTTTATTGGTGTAGGCTTGATAAAATCGAGGTTCATGTGACTTTTAGATTGAATGTCAAAGATATATAACTTTAATACTTGCATTGGAAGACAGGAACAATTGACAATTCTTATTGTGAAAAATTTCTGATGTTCTTATCGAGTCAAATTATATGCAATTGAACACGAATATCTATTATGAAATTAGCTTAGACTTCTACTAGGTTGGCTTTAAAAATGTATGTTCTCATGCTTGCTGTGATTGCTTTGCTTTCACTGAACTCCAGGTTCAACCTTAAGCACATCTTACATGACCAAGGCTCCTTTCCATTTCCTTGTGATGTATTGTATTGTCCCAGGGTTGCCACGTATTCTTGAAACCTGGAAAAACCCTTGGATTTCATTTGTCAGTTCAAGGTCCTGGAAAATATCCTTGAAAAATCCTGGAATATGATAGTTCTACAATCAAAGGTTCATGATTTAACTGTTTCACAAAAAAATTCATCGGGGACTGAAATTTTGTCAACTATTTTCATCCTTGAAAATGACTTGAATACCCTTGAAAAGTCCTGAAAACACCTTGAATTTTGCAACAACAAAATAGTGGCAACCCTGTTGTCCAGTAAATGCTTCAGGCTTAATTTCCTTTGTACAGCAAGTGAGTGAGTGAGTGTCCTGAACCTGATCAGAATTACAATTTGTGTACCGTAATTTTCTCAGATGATAGATATGTTAAAAAAAACAAAAACAAGATAAATAAATATTTCTTAGTTAAAAAAAAAAAACCTTGAATATAAAGCCTAGCTGTAAATGTATGATATGACCCTGATATAGTTGGGAATCAATTATTAGAAAAAAGGAGTCTTTCTTTTACCTAAACAGGGAACAGATGAAGTTTGTTAGATACCATTGGCATCTTGCAGCAGTTCAAGACATTCTGTATTTCAATGGACATAAACTGCTCTATTTGGCCATATTTCTGCCGTTCTTTTTGACAACCACAAAGTTTACATCTGGAAACATTTATGTATCCATTGCATGTATTACCCTTCTACACGAAAGATGCTTGAGGATGTTTGCTTTCTACATGAGCGTAGCAATGGAAACTCTAGTTACTTTGAAAAGATGTATGGTAAGTTCACCAAAGCTGAGAATTGCTTGCAGGAAAACTTGGACATATCTCTGGTGGACTTCCTTTGTCATTCTTCTGTTCCACTCCTAGTTCCCTCCCTCCTTACTCCTTATTTCCATCCAATGAACTCCAGACATTGTATATTCAGGCTATGTTCTATAAGCATGTATATTGATGGCTAAGTGTTATTATTTATAGGTATTTTTAAGTTAGGGTTCTATTCTTATTTATTTAAGATATGTAACTAAAAATAGAACATCAAGAAATATGAAAAGGAGAAGAATACCAATGAGATTCTAAAAAGATTGTAAAAAGTGATAAAACTTTAAATGAGTTTTTCTTTGAGGTTGAAATATTACGGAGGGGAAAGTCGAATTAGTATAAAATAAAAAAGCATGTTTTAAGCATAATGATTCATACTTTATATAACAATGCAGATTGTGGACCCATAGAATAGTATTGACATTTACTTTATTTCCGGCCAATATCATTTGACCAGGTCCATAGTAATAGTGTACCGGTATCCAAAATTGATGAATAACCCATATATAGACCATCGGTATTCATACTGTGTCTTATATGATGTAAAGGACTTGTATTAAAGTTGTAAAACCAGAAGTAGGTCAATCCTTAGGACCTTTCTTGATTAGCTTAAGATTGAGCTTGAAGCAAAATAAATAAATATGGAATAGAAATGCAAATTCTGATTACCTTAGTATTGAGCTTGCCACAATGCAAATTATTGTAAAGCAAAACGCCTTATCCTGACTAGCTGAGGATTGTGCTTGAAGCAAAACAAATTAACATACTAAAAAGCAAAGAGCAAAAGGGAAAATCCTGACTTATTTTTTGCATAGGAATGAGTTTTAACTATAGCAGATTAACATAGAGCAAAAAGAAAAAAAAAACCTGATAAGTCTTGGAATGAGCTTGATAAAAGTATTTTTCCTAAGTTTGTGATAAGAAGCCATTTTACTGTCCTCACCTCACTTGAAATACTAGTATGCTCTTAAACAGATTATTGATATTGTGCTATGAGGGCAGTTGTGCTATGCTAGATATAAGCAAAAATCATATAAGCAGAGTTTTCTATAGACATTTCAGCCTCTTTATATCTTCAATATTCTATTCTTCCTTTCGGAAAATGCATGTTTGCATTTATTTAATCTCATTTAGGAACCAGTTAAAGTTTGTACGTGCTCATTGGATGCTGACTGGTTGCCATGACATTTTGTTATCCCATGGACATAAACTTTTACAGCTGATAGTTCTTGTACCATTCTTTCTGACTGCCTCTGGGTTTACTGCCACAAACCTATATGTTGCTGTCTCATGTCTGTATATAATACACTTTCGTTGCTTGAGAAGATATACGTATTATATTACAGCAGCTGTGCACCTCTATGTTACTATTAATAGATGTTGGGTAAGTGTATTTTTCATCCAATATTTTCAGCCCTTAGTTTGACCAATGAATTTTGGTACCTTTTTTTCCTGTAGAAAGTGTATTGCTCCTTTTTATTAGGAACTTGGGTGTGTGTATTCTTGTAGATGTTATATAATTATTGTGCAATGATAATACATGGTCTTTTAGATTTAATATTTCTTACTCTCTCTTGATGCATTTTTTTTTTTATAAAGAATGGTCTCGAGGAATGAAGCAAGTCCTTTCCAAGAGACATGTATTGTGAAAGCAATACTCTATGCACATTTGTAGAATTCAATAAGAGTTAGCTCAATTTTTGCCACTATAAAGGCCACTCTCACAATTGGAGTGGGATTCCCATAAGCATTAAGCTTATTTTCAGGATAGATAATAATAATAATAAAGTCTTTATTTAAAGAGGGTAACACAGTTAGTAATACAACTAATCTTCCCTGAGGCCCTCATGCAAACAAAATAAAACAAATTGATAAACACAATATGATTACAAACATAAAAGCATGATATTGAATACATAAATGGATTAAAAACAATCATGACTTATGCTACGTTTCTACCATTTCCTTCAAACAGATACTTTTTAACATCATACTTAAAAGGGAGGGTGTTATGTGTGTTTTTAATGTCATTAGGAAGTTTATTCCATAACAAAGATCCTGAATACTTAAAAAATTGTTTGTAAAATTCAGCTTTAGGTTTAGGGATAACAAGATGACCTTCTGAAACATTTCTTAAGACATATGGATTGTTCTGTGATAAATATTCAAATTTATTGATTAAGTACTCTGGACCCTCCCCTTTTAATAATTTATGAAGTAGTAAATACTTGTGATACTTAATTCTTGAATATATTGTCATTATGCCAAGTTGTTTGAAAAGAGGCTCAGATGGTGAAAGTGGATCTACATTAAGTATTATTCTTGCAGCTCTTTTTTGTTATTTTAATATTCTTTCTAGACTTTCATTATTACAACTTCCCCAAACAACACAGCAGTAATCAATAAGAGGCAAAATATATCCATTATAAAAAGTTTTTCGTGCTTCTAAAGTAAGGTATGACTTGATTTTTGATAATAAGAAGATCCTAGATGAAATGCTTTTACAAACAGCATCAATCTGTTCTCTCCAGTGAAGGTTTTCATCTATTTTTACCCCAAAAACTTTTTCACAGGAGGAATTCATAAGATGTTGTGAAAAAAGTTTTAGTTCAGGTTGAAGATTTTGACTTGACAATTTCTGTTTTGTTCCAATAACCATAAATTTTGATTTATTAGAATTTATATACATATTATTTTCTTTACACCAATTTTCTATCACATTTAATTCTTTATGCATCTCAATTTGCAAGGTTTGGGTGTTCTTTCCAGCTAAATGTAGGGTTGTATCATCTGCATAAAGGTCAGCTATACATTTATCCAGATATAGAGGTAAATCGTTAATAAATGATACAAACAGTAGGGGGCCTAATATGGATCCTTGGGGGACACCAAATTTAACTTCTTGCTTACTTAATTGAGAAAACATTACATAATTTTACTTGTTGAGTCCTGGAAGATAAGTATGACTTGAAAAAATTGACAGAATCTGAGGAAAACCTATATGCTTCAAGCTTTCTGCATAGAACGTTATGATCAACAACATCAAAAGCCTTTTTAAAATCAACAAAAACTGCAAGGTTAACATTGCCTTCATTCATTTCTTGTAACCATGTATCAATAAATGAATTTAAATCAAACTAATATTTTATGAACAGTTGTTATTGATATAGTTATAGGCTCAATCTTGGACTCGTAAGGTCACCTTTGTAATTTGGAGAGAGATAAGCATCAAGCTTATTTTCAAGCTTGTTTTCAGGATAAGTAAATAACTTCAAACTATCTTTGTAAATGCTTCAATGTTGATTAATTTATATCATGCATTTGTACTAAGAAAACATCTGCTTCCTTAAATTGTTCAGAATTACTAAATATATATTAAGCTACACTTGTGAGTGTTTGATGGTCATATATATTCCAAAAATAAAATACATCTTTACAGTGAGTTGCCAAAGCAGTAATTGCTTGTCCATTTTCTAACACATGCTAGGTAGCTCAGATGTACTTGTTTAGGTAGTGCTATAATGTTTAGTTTTTTCTTGTATTGTTAAAAGTGTTAATCTATGGACTGGTGTGCAGATTGTTCATGGTTTCTTAATTTTGCAAACTTTTTTTTTCTCATGTGTAACTATAAAAGGTATCATATTGTAGTAATAATTTTGATAAAATGCATATTATTTAAAAGCAGGTTAGAGTTGGATGTTGTACTGAGAGCAAAATGTTTTATGGAGTTTCTACCTTATTACAAATTGTTGGCCATCTTGTCTGCTTTCTTCCTATGATTCTGTTATTTGTTCTTATTGGGGAGAGTTTCCGTGCAGAAAGTATATATGTTTGTATGGTTGCCTTGAACCAGCTGGAAAGAACCTTCTTTTTCTTTTGGTTGAGGAGTTTTTAGACAGCAGGGGAGGTTACTTCTGTGTTAGAAAGATTTGTGGTAAGAGTGTGGTAAATGTGCTTGTGTCTTGTTTATGGAATTGCTATTCTTGTGTCATGCATATTATATTTTGGTTTATGTTATAAGTTTGCGCTTAAAGTAAACAAGGAAAGCAAACACTCAAAAAGGAAAAATTACTTGCTTCCAAATGGCGTTTCAGTGTATAAACTAATAGACTAACTCTAGATTAATAATTAATTTGATACTTTACTTGAAGAACTTACTAACCTAGATATGGTTATAATTATCCAATGCTTAGTAAATTAACAGTTAACAGATTTTAGAAATAATGTATGGAAAGAAAGATTTGATCCTGGGGATCTGATAGTCATTTTTCAGTAACAAAACCCAATATTTTCTCTCTTCATGTTTCAGAATTTAGTCAGATTTTAAAACTCCTGTAGACTTTACCTTTAATTACTGCAGAAACTTTTTTACCACCAACCCCTACTTTTTAAGACATTTTTCTGATTTTATAGACCATCTTTGTTCACATTGGTTGATAAAAACTGCATAGGTCATGCAGAAAGTCCTTTCATTTTGAAGTATTTGACTACGGTGGAGTATGACCAATTGATCTAGAATGAAATGTGTCCTTTTAATTTTGAATTGAACTTTTGACTTATTTTAAGTATAAAAAGCTTACAATATTCAAAATTAAACGTAATTGTAGGTTTGCTGGAATATTCTGACAGTTTTCTTGAGTATTTTGAGGTATTCTTGGGTATTTACATTGACTGGTACTTTACATGTTGTTGGCCTATAAGGGTTTTCTACTCATTTTTTACTTTGAATGTTTGAAAATTAGGCAATGACTTCATAATGTTATGTGCTATTGTCTTGTCTTTTCTGTAGTGTCTCCTTTTATGTAATACCTTTCATGTCTAGATGCTGTTAGTTCTCATGAAATCCTCTAACTTATGATTTTCACAAAATTTCTATCATAGAAAATAATCATTTGGGAATTGGTGTTTTATTTAACAGGTTGGAGTTGCTTGTTGTCAGGAAGACCAAAAGGTTTTATGGATGTTCCACCATATTTCAACTGGCTGGCCACTTGATCTGTTTTCTACCAATGATTTTGGTTCTTGTTCATGTCCAGGGCAGTTTTCGAGCAGAGAATGTTTATGTTTGCATGGCAGCCTTATACCAGCTAAGAAGGACTTTCTTTACATATGTGTTAAGGAGTTTTCAGGCTGCTGGTGAGGTCCATGCTTCTGTTGAAAGATATATGGTAAGAGTGTGAAGATGGAAGATTAATAACAGCCTGACTACTTATTTTTTTTTTTCTTTACAGATTTTTATTTCTTGATAATGTGATGTGGAATAAAGTATTTTGCAGGGTTGATTAAATGCTCTACCTAGATATAACACACCTCTGAAAGATATTGAAATAGTCATTTGGCGCCATATTTTTTTTAATCCTTATTCTGAGAATATTCATTATTCATGGCAACTTCCAATCAAATCCTAGCAGACTAAAGAAATTATTTATATTTTACAAATTTTGGTGTTCAGCACTGACATGAAATTAAAACAGGTGTATTACTCATGATTTAGTGTAATCTGTATCTTATGGAACTGTTGGCAATTAAGCTTGCAAAATGCTTTCTCCATACATCATTATCAAGTAAAGGTCCTGTCAGAATCCAATAATTTTGGGGCTTTCTGTGTTATGTATTTCCTTGCATCTGCTAAATAGTCTTGTACCCTGTTGTAGAAAAACCTATACTATCACATTATCTTTACTTGCACATTTTGTTAGGGCCTTGTCTGACCTTGACCTTATTTAAAATCCTTGAACTCTTCAGCAAAGAGGTGAAATATCTCAGAATTCATTGGAACATGTTGAGCTGCACTGACCTGATGTATTACTATGGGCAGAGGCTTTTACAACTGGCTGTTTTTGTTCCTTATTTCTTGACGGCTGAAAAAATCACGGCTGAAAGCATATATGTGGCTCTTATATGTTTTGAACTCTTGCATTGGAGATGTATGAAATTTGGAACTTATTCCTTTAGAACTATGTATACTTGTCTGGTTTCTGTTAGGAGAATACAGGTAAGTGAAAAAAGTCATCAATTTGCTTAATCTTATTCCATGCTCATATATTCACTGTAGATATTTTGCCAGATTTTATAAAGTGACAATGATGAATGTACCTGGTCAGACCACAGGGACTTGCTCCCCTCTATCAATATTTTGTTAGAGTCAATGTGCGGTACGAAAAAAACACAAGGGATTTTATATATCATTGATCTCGTACCTTTTCTTATATAATTCGTGTCACAGATGATTTTCCTTTCCAAAACACCCAAATATATTTTCATTCATTGCATTTCAGCCTCAAAATCGGGCTTTGTTCGGGCAATTTTGTAAAATTTGGCAATCGCTTGGACATGAAAAGCATTACGTCAAGGAAAAGTCTCGAAACTCGAAAGAAATCCGAATG
This sequence comes from Arcuatula senhousia, assembly GCA_963971305.1. NCBI lineage: Eukaryota > Metazoa > Mollusca > Bivalvia > Mytilida > Mytilidae > Arcuatula > Arcuatula senhousia. The sequence goes on from OZ020304.1 coordinate 29,813,739, forward strand.
AATTTTAATAACGTTTTTACGTTTAATGTTACATTTATTGGTAAAGTCCAGAGAATGTACTTTCATTTTCATGCTCCAGTGACTCTGTGAACTTAGGTCTTTTTTTCAGACAGAAAACTTTTTGTAATACTTGTGTGGACAATGGATTGCTTGAATAGTATAATAACTAGGCATCTGTTATTAGGTATACAGACACTTTTTGTGTTTATATCAAGAAATGAAAGATTAGGTAGTTGATTTTAGTGATGGTGCCAGCAGGCGAGACATACTTTTAGTGGCCACACTTGTTTGGAGTGAAAAATCTGTGTTATAAAATGGTGAATATCAGGTGGGCGGGCGAGCGTGTGGATGGGGAAGACATTTTTGTAACAATTTCTCAGCAACTACTAATCACAGCCAATTGATATTTGGTATAGAGCATCAGGCTGGGGTCCCATAATGTTGGATTTGATTTCAGGTCTATCTCTCACCTACTTCCCCTTTTACGAAATCCGGACATTTTTGATGGACATTTTAGAGTGGAGCTATGTGATAAACATAAAGAGAAATACAAATTTCACCAGTAGAATTCAGAAGAGTTTATTGACATTGAAAATAAGAAGAAATTTTGTATATTTTCACATATGGGAATATTTATATAGTTCATAGGTCTTTTTGATTTTTAGCTCACCTGGCCAAAGGCCATGTGAGCTATTGCCATCACTTGGCGTCCGTCGTCGTCGTCGTCGTCGTCCGTCGTCGTCGTCGTCCGTCGTCCGTCGTCGTGGTCGTCGTCGTCCGTCGTTGTTAACTTTTCTTCAAACTTCTTCTCCTCTGAAACGGCTGCACAGATTCAAACCAAATTTGGTCTGGTGGTACTTTAGGGTATCCCCCACAGAACTGATGTGGGGATTTTTGATTCGTCGAAAAACATGGCCGCCGTTGCTAAAAATAGACCACGGGGGTCAGACTACTGTTTTTGGCTTGTAAATCAAAAAGTATAAGAGATAGATGAAATCTGATGCCACGCTGCTGCTTCAGCATCAAAAGCTCTACAAAAGTCTTCATTGAGTCGAAGTTGTCAGATGACCCCTTATGGGAGTTACGGCCCCTTAAAGATGAAAAATAGCATTTTTTAATGTTTTTGGCCTATGGAATGAAAACTATTGCAGATAGAGAGAAGCTGTTGCTTGCTTAAATGTTCAGCTCATTTAGCTCTACAAAAGTCTCCATAGGGTCAAAGTTGTCAGATGACCCCTTATACAAATGTAGGGGTTTAGGCCCCTTAAAGGCAAAAAATAGAGTTTTTGGCCTATAGAATAAAAACTATTGCAGATAGAGAAAAGCTGTTGCTTGCTTAAATGTTCAGCTCATTTAGCTTTACACAAGTCTCCGTATGGTCGAAGTTGTCAGATGACCCCCTATAGGGGTTTCAGCCCCTTAAAGGCAAAACATAGTGTTTTTGGCCTATGGAATGAAAACTATTGCAGATAAAGAAAAGCTGTTGCTTGCTTAAATGTTCAGCTCATTTAGCTCTACAAAAGTCTCCATAGGGTCAAAGTTGTCAGATGACCCCTTATAGGGGTTTTGGCCCCTTAAAGGCAAAAAATATAGTTTTTGGCCTATAGAATAAAAACTATTGCAGATAGAGAAAAGCTGTTGCTTGCTTAAATGTTCAGCTCATTTAGCTTTACACAAGTCTCCGTATGGTCGAAGTTGTCAGATGACCCCCTATAGGGGTTTCAGCCCCTTAAAGGCAAAAAATAGTGTTTTTGGCCTATGGAATGAAAACTATTGCAGATAGAGAAAAGTTGTTGCTTGCTTAAATGTTCAGCTCATTGAGCTCTACAAAAGTTTCCATAGGGTCAAAGTTGCCAGATGACCCCTTATAATGGTTACGGCCCCTTAAAGGCAAAAAATTGTGTTTTTGGCCTAAAGAAAGAAAACTTTTGCAGATAGAGAAAAGATGTTGCTTGCTTCAATGTTCAGCTTAATTAGCTCTACAAAAGTCTTCTTAAGGTCAAAGTTGTCAGATAACCCCTTTAAGGGGTTATGGCCCTTTAAAGGTGAAAAATAGTGTGTTTTGCTTTGGAATGAAAACTATTGCAGACAGGGATGGGGTCAATTACATTGAAAAGTAATTAATTAAGTTACAATTACTTTTCAAAAATCTTCAATTAGTTACAATTACAATTACTAGGATTTGGAAATGTAATTAATTAAGTTACAAATACTTTTCAAATGTAATTAATTAAATTACACAATTACATTTCATCTTTAATGCAGTACATATTATACAGTCATACATGTATCAATGCATTGCTCTTCAAGATATTCTTCTACTTCATGTGTTATAGATTTTAATGAAACATGTCTTTTTCATTAATTTTTGGCACTTCATAATTTCTAAAAATATTTGAATTACACATTTTGTTGGTTTTTACTATCCAAAATGAAATAAGTAAATAAACTAGTTAAATTTCAGTGAATATTCTTGTTATGCTTCTTTTACATAAATATTGTCTGGGGGTATATTAATTAAGAACTACTTAATATGAAATTAAAGGGTTCGTTATTGTAAACACTTGTTGTAAATGTGTCAACTCTTCATTGTCAAAACAAAGGATTAGAAGCCCTATATCTTTATAGCTTCAGGTCTTTGATCAAGCTTATATATTTTTTAAAATTAACAGTAAATTGATTGTCATAGAATTCATTTTTTATTGTTTATTAAAAGAAACAAATCATGAGTAATTTACATCTTTAATTAAGGGATGTGTAAATACGTGTCATATTTGTGCAATTAGGAACATTTTATTTACATGTAGTTAATTAAAAAAGAGAAAATATGCCAATATAATGTCAAAGGAAAGTAAAAACTTTTAAAAAGTTTTATTCATGCCATTGTTCCTTCTTCCTTCAATCCCTTTGGACAGAAAATGGATGAAAGTAATTGAAATGTAATTGAAAAGTAATTGACAATTACATGCTTTTCTGAAAGTATTTAATTAAGTTACAATTACATGTAATTGGAAAATATGTCAATTACAAGTTACTTTCAATTACCTCAACATTTGTAATTAATTACGCTCAATTACAATTACAATTACAAATTAAAATTACCCCAACCCTGATTGCAGATAGAGAAAAGCTTTTTATTGCTTAAACATTCAGCTCATTTAGCTATACAAATGTCTTCAAAGGGTTGACATTAAGACCAGGTGAGCGATTCAGGCTCCTGAGAGCCTCTTGTTGGTTTCAGTGTGGCTGAATTAATATAAATGCCAAATCCTTAGGGAAGTGATAATAAATATTGTATATTGAAGTGTTGAGCCAAATGTTGACATTTTCTCTCCGTGTAAAAGCTGAATTTTTAAATAGCTAATAAATAAAGAAGAGTTTAAGCTTTGGGGGTGAAAAATTGGAAAATATATTTAATTTTTAAAAAGACATTTTAATTTCTGCATGTAGATTACAGCCATAACGTATCACATTTTTTAAAAGCATCATCTATTTAAGTTTGCATACAAAACCAAAGCACTTCTGCCTTGAAGATAAAGATTGCTTTGCATGACATATTATAAGTCACTTTGACCTTGCTTTGAGATGTTACAGAACATTCATATACATATGTTTTGAAAAGCCTTGATTTCTGACCATTCACCTAAATATTATGGAAATTAAACCATAAGTTCTTATTTTTCTTCATTAGAGACGAACTGAAATATTTGTGGAAGCTTGGTATTCTACAAAGTAGTATAGGTCTCATGTTGGATTTTGGGGAGAAAATTCTGCAATTGGCCGTTTTCCTTCCTTTCTTCTTAACAAGTTCTGTGGTCACTTCTGAACAGATATATGTGTCATTCATTTGTATACTGATATTGACGGACAGGTGTTTACGATTTGGGGCAACTAACATCAGTAGAGGCCTCCAGGTGTGGGTCTCTGTTCAAAGAACTCAGGTAAGTTGTAACTACTGGTAACCAGATGACATACCTGAAACCTGATTGGCTGACAGTTTGTAATAACTGGTTCCCTGCTTTTACCCAACTATTACTTTGATATATCAGAAGTTAGTGTAACCAGAAAACATAATTAGTATAATGCCCCATATACAAACCTAGAGGGGCATTGAGTGCAGAGGTCCATTTTACCGTCCATTGAGAATTGGGTTTACTTTCTTGTTAAAGATAATGTTTCTGTGGGGAGATGGGGCCTTATCACAAACAGGATTTTAAATGTTAATAAGACAATAAAGATTGATTGATTCAGATTATGTCTTATGGACATTGTCATGAACTGCCATGTAGTGGCTACTCAAATCAGTTGCCGTTATTATGTTTCCCCCCACTTTTGTGGGGAGACAAATTGTTTTTGTCGTGTCCGTCCGTCCGTCCGTCCCTCCGTCTGTCCGTCACAAAGTTTGTCAGCGCAACTCCTCTGAAACTACTGAACCGAATTCAACGAAACTTGGTATATAGGAAGGACATCATATGTAGTTGTGCATATTACCAGGAAATTTTTATCCTTAAATTTTTGTGGAAGTTATGGCACTTTGAACTTAGAAATTTGCTGAAAATCCTCATTTATCGTCTTGTCAGCGCAACTTATCTGAAACTACTGAACTGAATTCAACGAAACTTGGTATATAAGAAGGACATCATATGTAGTTGTGCATATTACCAGGAAAATTTGATCCTCAAATTTTTGTGGAAGTTATGGCCCTTTGAACTTAGAAATTTGCTGAAAATCCTCATTTATCATCTTGTCAGCGCAACTCCTCTGAAACTACAGAACAGAATTCAATGAAACTTGGTATATAGGAAGGACACCATATGTAGTTGTGCATATGGCCATGAAAATTTGATCATCAAATTTTTTTGGGAGGAAGGGCCTTTTGAACTTGGAACTTTTTTGGGAAACGGGGGGGAGACATCGTTTTTGTAGGCAAAAACAAACTTTAATTACCCTTACAGAACATATACAATCAGATTGTAGGAGAAATGATCAAGGTGACTCATCTTGAAACAAATGCTTATAATCTGAAAGCATTTTATCAAACATGTAAAAACTGAGTCAAACAAGTGAGTCTTTATTTGCATTTACATTGGTCAGAATTCCCAATTAAATTTTAAATTTATATGCATTACTTGAAAATTAGGGGAAAATATCAGCAACTGAACTGGTTTGTAGATTTTTTTAATTACATGTGACAGTTGTTGAATTTCTTTAATTAAATAAATTGTAAGTTTCCTTTAAAAATGAATTCATATGTCATGGTTTGTTTTGCCCACAAAATGGTTGCCTATTGATTAAAAAATTCGCTCACAGAACCTGTACACTAAAAAAGTGGTGGTACTCCTTGAACACGAAGTCTAGGTTGGAGATCTTTGATTGACCTAAAATATTTAAGGGTACTCAGGCTCTGATATTAATCATCAAAAAACAAAGTCAAAACCATCATTACTAAAGTAAGTCTCATGCCACATAGGACTAACTTTGACATGGCCTATGAATTTCTAGAACAGCTATAACTTATTTTTGTTAAATACTTTGCAAACCTTTAGCTGCTTTGAAGTATAGTTTCGCTAGATTACTTCTGTTTTGACCAAGTGCAATCTGTTTTTCAAACTTTTTGTTCTATGGTGAAAGCTTAGTTATTTTTGTAGAAAAATCATGGTAGTTTTCCCTACCCCCTTGAAAATTTTGAATCAGTTATTGTAATCTCATATGGCATGTGCATGTAGGAGCTAGTGATTTGTGTTGTAAATGTCTTTCCTTCAAAATATAGACTTTAATAATTTCTTGACAGATTGGAGATGGTAGTCCAAATGAAGACATTCAATGTCAATATAATGAAAGAACTTGTATTTTTTACTGGTGACAAAGCTTTGCAGTTGGCTTTGGTTGTTCCCTATGTCTTAACAACACCTAATCTGAATGCTGGAAGTATTTATGTCATGATGGCATGCATTAGGATCCTTCATTTTATCTGGATTGATCTTGGCAGTGAAACAGCTAAATATCTTTGTATATTTAGAATTTGTGTATTCAGACTGCAGGTAAAAAAAAAATTATACTCCATTCCCCTATTGATAAATGGCCAGTATATGATAGAGCTGTCTTTCTATCTGTTCACTTGGTAGGCCAGGGGTTTGTTAAGGACATGTACATCTGTTAATCCATATAAAAAACATTAACTTGTACATGTACATGTTTGAAGATATCGATTGGTGTAAAACATTTTATGTTTTTCAACTTGTGCACTGATCCTATTTGCCAAATACTAAAAAAAAATACAGATGACACATCCCTTCTGTGGAAGACTTACAACCAACTGTAATAGTTATTAGATGTTGCAATGAAAACAGTAATTGAATGGAATAAAAAAATATCACTGCATAAATATTATGGTAAAATCTTTGAATTATTTTTGAACCTCTTTAAACAACTCTCTTATGTCAGTATTTGAGTTAACACACATGACACATGTGCAATAGAAAGACAAGATTTAATGTTAAGATTTTTTTTTTCAAGTGGAGTTAATCAAAAGAAATTAGTTTTGATAGAAAACTCCAAGTCAGTTTAATTTTTTGCATATGTTTTCCTCCCAAATAAGGCTGTTTCCCATAGAGAAAATTTTTAAAAATTCAAAAATTGGCTTGAATATCTCCCAAATGATGTTATTTGAAGCAGAAAAATAATATTGATTTGTTAAAGAAGTCACATAGAAAATCTTGGTGACATAAACAAAGAGACCCAACAGTAACTGGTTGACCCAGCGAAATATCACATATTTATGTCACCTCACATTGTCTGCAAATAGAAATGAAGATTTCTGTACTAGAATATAATATATGATATTGTTATAGCTTGCTAAACAGTTTGTGTTTTTTTTTCTAATTAGATATTTGAATAATTTAGTAGCAAAAGGAATACACAACTTTCCAAGCATGTGCCGACTTCCAATAAAAAATGGGTGAAATGGTGTTTTCTAGGAATATCTCATCTTGTAAAGTGGGAAATGCAAAAAGTCTCGTTATATTTTAAAAAGATGATGTTGCAGTGAGTTTGAGAAATATGCTTTCCTTGGGTTAACATCAATGTCTTCTTGAACATTGGAGTTTAAACACTTTTATTGTGTCTTTGTTTCTGTAAATGCCATGTGTATTTTAAAGAAGTACCTAAGCCTCCTTCACTTTTCTTGTTAAAGTATATCTAACATTTTCATATGTGGACACTTGAATTTATGACATCTGAGTTTTTTAAAATGCACTTTGAAAACTAAACCCATTTTAATAGAACCATTTTGCATTCATATGTTCATATACTTTCATTTAATTTCTGATTTCTGTTTTGAAAAAAGGGACTGGGTTAAGGATAATTATTTGCTTTTCCCTATGAAAATTTGAAGCATTCCTAATCATTTTAATCCACAGTGCCTCAAAATAATACATTTAAGTTTAACAGCATTACTAAGAAGACTAACTAACTTGTTGATACACAGTATCCTCCCTTCTAGCATGTAAACATAATCTTGCCTTCTTCTTCACAATTTTATTTGTTTTGAGTTTATTGTTTAGTTCTATAGTTTTTGTGTAGTTTTTTTAACTTTGTGTGTGGCTAATCTAAATGGCTTTCTTTTCTTTTTTCTTTCTTTTTCTTTCAATTCTCTTTTTATGTCGCCTGCAACGTGTTGCAGAAGCGACATATAGGGTTTACTTTGGCACTATCCGTCGTCTTGCGTCGTCGTCCTGCGTCGTCCTGCGTCCTGCGGCGTCACAAAAATTTCCGTCGCAGTTTTCCAAGCAACTACATGCCACAGCCTCTTGATATTTGGTATGTAGCTTCATCGCATAGTACTTTAAGGTGTAAAGCGATTTTATGCCGGAAAAATAACTACTTCCTGTTTGACGAATACTTAACGTTTTATATATAATGGGACATAGGTGCAAAATTTTCGTCGCAGTTTTCCAGGCAACTACATGCCACAGCCTCTTGATATTTGGTATGTAGCTTCATCGCATAGTACTATAAGGTGTAAAGCGATTTTATGCCGGAAAAATAACTACTTCCTGTTTGACGAATACTTAACGTTTTATATATAATGGGACATTGATGCCAAATTTTCGTCGCAGTTTTCCCGGCAACTACATGCCACAGCCTCTTGATATTTGGTATGTAGCTTCATTGCGTAGTACTATAAGGTGTGAGGCGATTTTATGCCAGAAAATTATATACTTCCTGTTTGGCTAATAAACATAGATACGCAGGCGACATATGCCTTCCGGGGAAGGCTCCATCTAGTATCATGTAAAACTTTTCTACAGTTGATGTTTCATATTGTTCAAATGGACCAAGTTCAATAAATGCACATGTATGTGTTTCTCCTACTTTTATATCCCCAGGTCAGAGATGAAAGTCCAAAGAAGAAATTATTGCATGCAGGCTTTAGTTGACATCCTATTTTATCAAGGGAAGCTACTGTTACATATGATATTCTTGGTCCCGTACTTTTTGACAGCCCCACAAGTACATGCTGAGGCTATCTTTATTACAATGGTCTGTTTGTCTGTTTTGCATATGGTTTGGATTGGATACGGATCTGAGGCGGCACATTATTTTGCATACTCATACACAACAGCAAAAAGGTTAAAGGTAACTCATAGTTTATAGTTCTGTTGAAACTTGGTGATTTTTAGAATTGCAGGGGAATATTGATTAACAGATTACTCAAAAATTCATAACATATTTGGTTTTGAGTACTTAAATGAAATTGACTATGGAAGCTGTATTGCCTGTCATGTCTCTAATGGTCTTGTCAGCTTATATAGATGTCAGGTAAGGCAGTTAGGTAAAAAAAAGAACATAAGTTATACACATGTACCAGTGTAAGATCCAAGTGGGATGTTCTTGAGGTGGAAAACTACCTTTTCCTTTAAAGATGTTGTTATTTTGTGTACTAAAGGTTTTCCACTTTTCCACAGTCAATAAAACTCTGCAAAAATTATACTTTGGAATAATCAAGTTGTATGTAAAGCAATATACAATATTAAACAAAAATGAAAATTAATACTAAGGATTGGATATGCAAAAATTTATATGCTTACAGTTTTCTTTCTTATTCTAATGGACTGTCACTATTGGATCACAAATGCTTTTTTTAAAGATTCTTTAATTTTCAAGAAAGCAAAAATTAGATAAATCAACAATTATATGTATAATGAAAGTCTTGTTTGAAGCTGTAAAAAATTGTCTGTGCAAGAATAAAGTAAATATTGTCAACATTGTAGTCCAGAACTGATGAAAAGCTATAAAGTCCTTTGACCAAATTTGATGATACCCATGTTTAATCCCCAGTGAATATATTAAAGAAATTAGAATATGTTTAATTTGGCAGCATGTAATTCATTATTTTTTTCTATTCTTAGTCTTATGTTTGTTGATGTGTTTTGTCCGCTTATTAAATTGAAAAAGTTGACTGGCCTTACTCTGTCTTTACTATCCTTTGCATCAACCATTCTTTTGAGCTACTTATTGTTATTTGTGGAACAATTTTATTATTTCTGTGGGCATTAATTCATCTCAATATTTACTGAATTTTAGTTAAAAGATACTTTTTAACTCTTATATTAGAACCGACTAGGTATTCTTGCATGTAATTGTGAATGAATCAAAATCTTAATTAAACCATTCACAAAACTTTGTCTGCTAGCTAGTTGTCTCTTAAGATTCAGTATAGCTAGAGTTTTCTCATCTTAAAGAGATATTTTAGCAGTGGATGGCAAAATTTTTTTTTCAAGAAGGGTGCTCTTAAAAAAATCCAAAACTTTCATACTGTTTGCAATGATAAATATTGATTTTGAAATAGATAATTTCTCAGATGAAAAAAACAATTAATTTAAAGACATTTTAAAATTCAAGCAATTTCAGCTAGGCTTATATCCTAATTGTATTGTTCATGCTCTGCTATGTTTGCACTTAACATGTTTTTGAAGTAGATTTTGCTCATATGAGCTTGAGCTAGAGCAAGTCCTCCTAATCCTTTTACTTATTGAGCAGAACCAGAATTTCTGATGCTCTCTTTCTTTCTCACAGGTTTGAGATGGCCATGCTTAGAAAATACTTCAATGTGACTATTCTCTTACATTTGATGTATTTTCAAGGGAAGCAATTCTTTCACTTGGTTATATATCTCCCGTACTTTTTAACCTCTCCTGTTGTTACATCAGAGACTGTGTTCATATCTATGTACTGTATCACTATACTACACACCGTATGGGTGGATTATGGGAGTACGCTCACTTCAAGCATATCCAATGTACATGTGACCCTTCGTAGATTGGAGGTAGGTGTATTATACAGGTAATGAATTAGAAAAAAAGGCTAAATAATGATACAAAATGTGAAAGAAGGGGGGGCATATAGTGTCCTTCCGTCCATTCATCCGTCCGTCCCAAATTGTGTTGTGATACATCATCGTCATGTTTTATATTCATACCAAAAGCTAACTAACCTGAGAAAACATGTATTTGACAGGATATTTTGAGTTGTAGTAAGAAATAAATGAATGGGTGCCTTTAGGTATATTGCACTTAATAGAAATATAAGGAATCTGTGAAATGATATATTGATCAGACAGTGTTCTACAGCATGAAAAAATATACTATATAGAAATAGATTAGTATAGAATACTTATTGGTCATGCTATGCATTTCGACATCAGATTATACTAGATAGAAAAAATATAAGTTCATGTATTAACTCATTGTTCCTATCAGGTATGTGGAAAAATAGAAATAGTTAGTCGCTATTGGCATGGGATGGGGACAATAAAAGGATATTCTGACTCAAGTCGACTCATCAGAATTTTTTGATACTGTTGCCAGTCTGGCCTGTTCTTTTACCAAAAGGTGGAAACCTGCTAGGGATGAATGCAAAAGATTTTTTGTGTGTTTTAATGTGTCTATGAAAGTGGTTTTTTTCTCACAGCTACAAAAACAAACTTTTAGATGTTTAGAACGATTTTGACTTACATTTTCCCCCAGATATCATGGCGTTTCAGGGCTTTGCCTGGAAGCAATGATGGCTTTAAGCAGCCCTCAGACCCCCTGCCAAATACAACTTTGCTGTAAGCTATTGCACCACTGTCAGATGTCATTCACTAAGCATTTGATGAAGTAGAGGTAGTTCTCAATTATATCTTTGAACATGGCATGACATAGATATTCTAGTAAGATAGAAAATTGTTTTTTGATGTTCACTCTAGTATGGACTAAAAAAACTAGTAATAAATTCTCATACATATAGTATTGAAGTGTCATATAAAGAAACATAGATTATGCATTTTTGCATGTTAAAGTCTTCTTATAGTCTTTGATGACATAAATCTTGGTTATAAATTATTTCTTTGATTTGTGTAGGAAAGAGCGCAAAATGCAAAGGAAATTCTTTCACTTGAGAAACGTGGAGGAAAACAAATTCTACTTAGGCGACAGATTTTTCTGTCTGGCTTTCTATGTACCATATGTATTGACAACGTCCAGAGTGACAGCTAAGACTGTTTTCGTTATCATGATGTGTATCAAACTGATTCATGAAGTATGGGTTGGGTGTGGTATGGAAGCGTTTGACGATTCGTGTGTTTTAGATGTGGGTATAGCTCGGATGCAGGTAACAGTTGTTCTTACTTAGCATGTGTGATGTGAAATGGAAATGTGAACAGCTGAATAAAGTAAAAAGTGGACAATAACAAAGAGGATGAACAAATGAAAATGTATAGGTGTTCAGTTTTAACACGCATTGAATGTTTGTTTTTTATCATTTATAAAAATAATATCAATTTGTGGATCGTGTCTTTCTGGCACATATTCCATATTTTTTCGTTTTTGTCCCCCGCCGCAACGCGTCGTAGGGACTTAGTAATGGTCTCCGTCCGTCCGTCCGTCCGTCCGTCCGTCCGTCCGTCCGTCCGTCCGTCCGTCCGTCTGTCCGTCCGTCACGTTTTTTAGCTCACCTGGACCGAAGGTCCATGTGAGCTTTTACCATCACTTGGCGTCCGTCGTCGTTGTCGTGTCGTCGTCGTCGTCTGTCGTCGTCTGTAAACAATTTTTCAAACGTTCACTTGTCCGACACCATAAGTCCAATTGCAACCAAACTTGGTATAGTTGTTTAATGGCATTATGTGTACAAAACTATCGTTCGGATTTTTGATTCGTAAAAAAACATAGCCGCCATGGCTAAAAATAGAACAGGGGGGTCAAATTACAGTTTTTTGCAAATAACTCAAAAACGGTAACAGATATCAAAATTCTGGCAAGGGTATAAGTGATCAGCACCTCAAGATCTACCTGCCCAGAAATTTTCAAGAAGATCCAACAACTGATGTAGGAGTTATTGCCCTTTTTCTGGATTTTTTCAAAATTTTGCACTTATTAAGCCCTATATCTTAAAAACTATACAAGATATTTTAAAAATTCAAATTGCATATGATTAAGCATGTCAAGATCTACGTTTCATGTAATTAGGTCAAAGCTGTAAAACCATTTCTTCTAGGAGATATGGCCCTTAAAGCGTCAAAATTTACCGTTTTTCATTACTTTTCCCCTGAATTTCAAAGATTAACTTGTCTGACACCATATATCCAACTATAACCAAACTTGGCACTGTTGTTTAATAGCATATATGCTACAATTCTATCGTTCAGATTTTTGATTCGTCAAAAAATATGGCAGCCATGGCTAAAAATTGAACATAGGTGTAAATTGCAGTTTTTTGCTAATAACTCAAAAATGGTTACAGTAATCAAAATTCTGATGGGAGACAAAAGTGATCAGCACCTCAAGATCTACCTCCTTAGAAAGTTTCAAGAAGATCCAACAACCGATGTAAGAGTTATGCCCCTTTTTCTGGATTTTTTCTAAATTTTTCATTTGTTTAGCCATATATCTTGAAAACTATACAAGATATTTAAAAAATTTAAATTGCATATGATCAAGCACATTAAGATCTACATTTCATGTATATAGATCAAAGCTGTAGGACCATTTCTTTTAGGAGTTATTGTCCTTAAAACAACAAAATTTACCATTTTTCATTACTTTTTCCCTGAATTTCAAAGATTAACTTGTCTTACACCGTAAGACCAACTGCATCTTAACTTGGCACACTTGTTTGATAGCTTATATGCTACAACTCTATAGTTCAGATTTTTGATTCGTCAAAAAACATGGTCCCCTTGGCTAAAAATAGAACATAGGGGTAAATTGCATTTTTTTGCTAATTACTCAAAAATGGTTTCAGATATCAAAATTGTGCAAGATCAGCATATTAAGATCTACCTGTGCTGAAATTTTGGAAAAGATCTGACGTCTGATGTGGGAGTTATTGCCCTTTTTCCTAATTTTTGCCAAATTTTGCATTTATTAAGCCCAATATCTTGAAAACTAACCAAGATATTTCAGAAATTTAAATCCCATATGGTTATTCGGCACAATAATATCTACAAAATATATGTGTCTGTGTAGTTCAGGTGAGCGATTCAGGCTCCTGGGAGCCTCTTGTTTGTGGGTGCAACTCCTTGGACACTACTGAACTGATGTTGCTGAAACTTTACACACTGATAGGGTACAATTAGTAGATGATCATCCCATATTTGAAATTTTCAAAATGGCCGTCGTTTCCATGGAAACAGAGAAGAAAGGTCAAAATATAGGACATTCAATATCTCGGTTACCTAGGTGCACAGGGTTCTGAAATTTTGTAGGCTGATAGAGCATAAGGTACTCTATAATAATACGAAGAAAAAAAATTGAAGCGATATTTACGGTTTTCGAGTTATTTACGAATTTGTGATTTTTCAGTCCGAAAAATGGGACTTTGTCAAACGTTTTTGTGGGTGCAACTCCTCGGACACTAATGAACGGATGTTGCTGAAACTTTACACACTGATAGTGTACTGTTAGTAGATGATCATCCCGTATTTGAAATTTTCAAAATGGCTGCCGTTTCCATGGAAACAGGGAAGAAAGGTCAAAATATAGGACATCCAATATTTGGTTACCTAGGTGCACAGGGTTCTGAAATTTTGTAGGCTGATAGAGCAAAAGGTACTCTATAATAATACCTAAAAAAAATTTGAAGCGATATTAATGTTTTTCGTGTTATTTACAAATTTGTGATTTTTCAGACCGAAAAATGGGACTTTGTCAAACGTTTTTGTGGGTGCAACTCCTTGGATACTACTGAATGGATGTTGCTGAAACTTTACACACTGATAGGGTACTGTTAATAGGTGATCATCCCATATTTTGACAACCTATTTCTATCGTTTCTCAGAGAATATATTGCTTGAATTGACATACCACACAACTTTTATGCGGCGGCGGGGGACACATGGCTACGCGTAGCAATCTTGTTAATTTTAAACTTTATTGTTTTTCTGTTTCCCCTCCAACATTTGTTTGTAAAAAAAACATTTTAATTTTACCTATCTTACTTTGGATTATTCAGCTGTTGTTTTATTTAAATTCTGCTCCACACTTTCAAACTTGATGTTGTACATAGATTATAGAACTAAAACTTAAAACCTGCTATTTTGTTGTTGTCTCAACTAACTTCCTGTGTAACACATATTGATGGATGCATTTTATCCATGTGTACATATAATTGAAATTCTTTTCATGACATTAAAAGTCATTAATTGTTCACCTTAACAATCTGCAGGACATAAGGTACAACCAGTTTTCTGAGTTTTCAAGTTTTGATGATATCCCTGTTTTGAAGAACCAGGGAACAAGGGCTTCCCTGTCCACATACTTTTGTATCAGAGATTTTTTTGGAATGACTATCAACTTATCAAATCCACATTAATATGTAACTTTGGTTGGGGCATGTGCACATGCAGCAAGTACCAATCTTAAATCCATGTTTTTTGTTATGGTATTCCTAAGCTTCTATTAACCACATTGTGTTGATATTTTGGTTTTCAATATTCATATAAAGTCCTGTAGGTCTAGATCTTTAGATTAAATGCATACTGTCAAACAGCTACTTTATACTGTTTCATAAATAGCTAAATTTTGAAGTTTCTGACATTTTTAATCATGTGAGTGACTTGAAATTAATTTTGTATCTTTTTCATGAGGTCTTAGGGAGGTCTTGTGGATTTCTGGTCAGGGTTTTTAGAGTAGGTCAGGGGGGTATACTTACTTAGCAGTGGCTCACAGACTCCTTGCTCATAGCAGAATATTTTTTAATAAAAATTTCAGTTTTCAAATAAAACAATCAGTACCTCTTTTTGTTATGATATAATTTCCTTAATGCTTATGCCAGTCTTACTGAGCTTAAACTACCTGCTTAAAATATAGTTATTTTAGCCTGTTTGTGTGTTGTTTGTAGACTTTTCTTTCTAACAATAGTTAGATTTTTAACCACTTTTATTATGAAAATTTTGACACCCATTTTGTGTGAAAGACATGTTTATGTGGCTGGTTTCACACTTGAGTTGGCTTATTGCATTTACACATTGACATACATTATTTACCTTAAAAAATGTCATTAGCAAATTTCTCTAAAGATCTTGACATTCATTCCTGGTTTTCCTGCTTCCAGGCAAGAAACCAAATATGTATGGTCGTCCAAAAAAGTGTGGGCTCAATCCAGACAGGTTTGGCTATATGGGCCACGCTTTATGTACACATTCACCATTGTGCCACCTGCATTGTTAGGCGTGCCACTGGAAGCTGAGAGGTTGTATTTATGTTTGCCCCTGTTATTTGTGGTGGGGCAAACTATTATGGGATGTATTCCACACTTGTGGCATGATTTGGCTGAAGCTAAGATTACAAAAACAAGAATGGAGGTTTGTGATATTTGTATTCAGATAAAATGTTCCAATTGTGTAGCAGCTACAGTAAGCAATTTGCATTGAAATGGATACTGAATTTAAAAAAATGAAAATTTCAAAAATTGTTAATTACTCATATTTATACAATAGACTATTCTTCATTGAATGCAGTAATCCATGAAAATGGTTACTTCATGAATTCAGTTATATTGATACCCTAAACCAATGGACAAATAGCATTATAATTATATATACAGAAAGCTCAAAGCCCAAAAGCATGTACTCTTTATGTAATCAGGAATTACATATAACATAGCTTAGCAGTTTCAGTCTGTATATACATAAAAGATTGTGCAATGTTTGAGTGTTGTATGAATTAACATTACATTCCTTTTTGCACATCAGTTTTTAGTTTTATACCAGTAAATCAGGTGTTTGCTGTTCACTGGTACCTGAAAAATACAAGTTTTAAGTCTTATAGTTTTATCAGTTATATGATACTTAAAATATTATGTCCCACCCCCACTTCGGTGAAGAAAATTGAATAGATATCAGGGGCAGATCCAGAAATTTTCGAAATGGCCAAAGGGAAGGGGGGGGGGGTTTCCAGACCAATTTTGCTGAAAATCTACACAAAAATTAAAAATTTCAGAGGAAAGGGGGGGTTCTGACCCCCTGAAACCCCCCTGGATCCGCCACTGGATATTTGATTTGCTGGGCAGATTTGAAGAATTCTTAGACTCCACAATTAACAAAATATCTTGATGATATAAAAAAAAGATATATATCTGGTATGGAATGAGGAAAATAATGACACCATATTCAAAATGAATAGAAGTAATTAGTTAAATGTATCTGTATTACATGTAAGAAGCAATTTTCTTAAATCCTGTGACAGCTCAAACTTATTGTAGCTTATGATCAGAAATCCAGATTATATATTCAGAGGAGTTTTGTTTCATTTAATTTCTATTTTGATATTATTTTGTAGAGTATGCAAATTCTAACATGTTTTGATTTATTGTGATTACATTGTATATTGAGATTACAAGTTATTGATATGCGAAATTATAGACATGATGAGACGTGGAATAATTATTTACATATGCAACATCTAAAAAATGAAACTTGAAAAACAGCCATTGAAAATTGTATCTTCACGCATTGGAATGACTATTATGACACTCTTTTCTAGAAAAAAGTTTTTAATGATAGATGAACTAAAAAGACCAATCTTAAAATGTTGAAGAAGAGCTGACAGAAGCTGGTTGTTAAATATCAGAGAAATTTAAACATATCTGATCCTGACTTGGTACTAGCAATATCCATTGAACAAGTTTTAAAAGTTTTTTTTCTAAACTATGTTTATATTGCTTCTTTTATGATGACAACACTACTTTATTACGAAATTCAAAATTTTACATAAAATCTTATTTAACCTTATGCTACTGTTTCAGAAATTTCTGATGCTGGATGAGCTTAAGAAAGAAAGCCATTTAGAGAGAGCAGACTCAACAGAGCCAGGGGACTGCTATGTTTCTATAAATGACATCACAGCTAAATGGGACCCAGTAAGTTAACTTATAGGTTTTGAAAATCATTTTAGTGCAGTAAAATTTTGTAAAATGAAAGATATGGATACTTCACATATATGGTCACATTGAAGGCTGCTGGCTGTTTTCCATTGTGGATATTTAAAATATACGTTTATAATGTAGGTTGTGTCACGTACACTTATTTCACATCTCATTTTCTTCTATTCAGATTATTGATGAATGACCAAATCTTTTGTTACATGAAAGTTTACATGGATTTGAACAAACTTAAGAACTAGACACTTCTTGCTTAGAGCTAACCTTATACTGGAAGGTTAATACATTAAACATGGAATATCAGGTCAGCAACTTTAGTGAATTTATAGAGTGTTGAAGCAGTTTGATTTTTAAGCTTTTCGATTTCAATAGCATTATGACAAATGCCTGAATTGATACTTATAACTGTTTTCTTGTAGGAATCAGAACAAACAACATTAAAGGATATAAATGCCAGAGTAGACCCTGGGAATTTATTGGCTGTCATAGGCCCTGTGGGTGCTGGAAAGGTATGATGGTTAAAGTTTGTTGTGATTTTGAAAAAATAAGTTGTTGTCATTGCAAGGGTTTGATTAACATTTTTTGCATGAAAGTTTCCAGACCCTTGGGTCATTGATAATGATTTGGTTTGAAAGTGTGCTGAATATTCAAAGAATAAAAAAAAAAAAATTCATATACTACAAAGGAACTTCTCACTTTGGCTTTTGGTATTAAAATCTTGGAATTTTCATTTTAGAAACAAAATGGGTAACCAGTTTCATTAACTCAAATTAGGACAAGCAGTAAAAATTCTGTGCTTTCTAACAAATTAATCACTTTTGAAAATTATTGAATATGAAAATTTGAAAACTTAAAAAAACCAACAAACTGATAAAACAAAACTTGCCTACTGTATTCGATCTTATTTAAGATAAATGATCACATTAAGTATAAAGGTGTTATTTCTTTTAAAGTAAGTTGCCTTCCAAACAGAAAAAGAATTCAATAATTATAATATTTCTTTTTTTTTCAGTCCTCACTGTTGATGAGTGTCCTTGGTGAAATCCCATTGGTCAAAGGAGATGTCAAAGTTCATGGAAGGATTTCCTATGTTGCTCAACAACCTTGGGTTTTCTCAGCCAGCGTCAGACAGAATGTTGTGTTTGGAAACAAATTTGACCAGTCTAAATACAACAAGATTTTGAAAGCCTGTGCTTTGAATAAGGTTAGATTAAGACAGCTTGGTACTCATTTAGCTTTTTATAACCTGTTGATAATGTATATCTCAAAGTATTTCGTGTATCCAGTATTTATACTCTAATATTACCTTCACATATACCATATTCTCTTACGATTTGTTATGGTTTTAAAAAATTTTAGTTTTAAGAGTTCTTATCATATTTTCTTCCATCCTTTTATGAGCTACTTCTGAGCTTTCATGATTTCTTAGTATTCAGCAATTTTTATTGCACTCCAGACCAGCGACAAAAGAAATTTTAATTTTGAAGTCTTTATGAAATACTGTGCAAGGTCTTCCCCAGTTAGTTATGAGTAAACATAAGTCATTTACAATCATTACCAGTTCTTTACGAGTAATAGGCGATGTGTTAATGAGTATAATTATGACAATGTTGATTTTTCAACTTGCAAAAGTTGTATGAGGATTTTTGACATGAGTTCAGACTATTTCACACAAGTTTAAAAGGCGAGTTTTAAGAGTTACTGAGAGTTAATTGCCAGTAGTTCGTGAGTCTTTGTAAACTCGTAAGAACTCATAAGAAAATCTCGTATATGTGAAGGAGGTTTAAGCACTTGTATATTAGAAGACAAAATTACAAAAAGTAGTCAATGGCTTTAAATTTTGCTTTGCCTGATGTGCGTTTTTACTAATGAAGACTCACCTGGGGCACTCTACCAAAAATGTTGTGCCAAACACCGTAGAATAACTATATAGAGCATTAAATGATAAAACCCCTGAAATACAAGAACATGAGAGTGTAGTTAATATTCACACAAAAGTGATGCAATTGGAACACATTTTAGTTTTAACTTTTACACTTCATACAGACAAATTAAATGAAATAAGGCAGATAAAATTGATAAACATTTAACAGTCTTCATGGTTTACTTTTTGAAGCACAAGCCCGAAAACTATCATTTTTAGAATTTTCTTAACATTCAATTGGCTTATAATTCCATATTTTAAGAAATTTTACTGGTCCGAAAGCTTTTTTACTGGCCAGGGCTGTCAGACTTGTGGCTAAATTTGAAGACTGATTTAATGATGTATGTGACAACATTTTAAGGTTCTATTTTTATTTGGCAATTCTTAATGACAGGATATTGAATTGATGCCAAATGGAGACAGCACTCTGATTGGTGATAGAGGGGTCAGCTTGAGTGGAGGTCAGAGGGCAAGGGTCAGCTTGGCCAGGGCTTTGTATATGGATGCTGATGTTTACCTGTTGGATGACCCTCTCAGTGCTGTGGATGCTGCAGTTGGCAGACATTTATTTGAAAAGTAAGAAGATATGGTTAATGTAAACATCGCAAGGAATGAATGTCAATGACAAAAGCTTTAAAATGTGCTTTAATGGATTTTGGTGCATATTCCCTTAAAAATCAAACCATGTTGTTAATATGTATGCTTTCATAGTTTTATGGTAAAGTTAGTAGGTTAGATATTGCTTTAGTCCTAAGTGATGTAAATGTGACTTAAATCAGGGAGATGAACATAAAAAGGATGATAAAATGAACATAAAGTAATTTTTGATTTGGAGGAAATGAGCACACAAGACCAATACAGTCAGAAAGGTGGTCAGAACGAGACAAAAGAATATGCGCTCTTCAGTAAATAAGGTAGAATTTGATTCGGCATGTTTACGTAGTAACTATGGGCATTAAAAAGTTTATTTGAGCAACTTTTAAAATAAATTGTGATATAAAATATGTATAATGAAAGTAAACAACACCGAATTTGCCTTGGTTTATTAATTTTGCAGCGTGAAAAGAGCACATTTCTCATGTTAAGTGATATTATGGGGTCTGATTTCCTTTGTGACAAATAAAACATCATGCTCCTAAAAATCTGAAAAAAATATATCCAACAGATAAGACTCCATTCTTTCTGATAAAAAATTCCTGAACCCGTCGCTATAGCGGTATTGATAAAAATGATTGTCAAAGTTGTGCTAATTTCACAAGTTATTTGTGAATCCCCCTTTCTAAATATAGAAATTTCATTCATAAAATAAATAAACATTGAGAGTATCTCATACCCAGCTAAAAATAGCAATGGTCTACTCGACTTCCTAAAATATTTTTTTTTTAATTCTGCAATATATAAGGCCTTAACTGATGAAACTGTTTAAAATTTACCTTTTATTAATATAATGCATGTCTTTATAATAAGATGATAATAAGCAAATGTAAAATGACGTTTTAGAAGGGGGAGGTCTATTAAGTGAGGTTTGTTCGATTTGTAAAACTGTAATCGTCTCCCTTCATTTGCCTAGCAATGTTTTAGACTTACTTGTGACAAAAAAAACCATTTTTCTCTGATTTCCTTAAAATTTTGTCAACAAAACAAGCATAAGATTGGTTGTCATCTGTCAAAGAATGTAACCCGTCGCACTTACCATTATTTTTTAAATTCAACATGATTATCACCTTTATAGAGTTCCGGTTATTCCTTAGAGATAATAAATTCCTTTTTTGTCACAAATTATTATTCTATGCGTAAAACATCCTAACTAAGAAAAAATATCAATATTTTGTCCATTCACTTGTACCCGAACTTGAAAATAACCATGACCTACTTTTTATTAATCAAAAGATTAAGTTGGTGATTTCAGCTCACCGCGTCATTCAAAATGATGTGTTTTTCAGATCAGTTAGACATACAAATTATTTACAAGGGAGATAATATTTTGTCACTACCTGTCTGACTGAATAGGTTAAATAAGTTAAGACTGTTACTGGAAAATGTATTTTTGTTTAACATTTAAAAGTTTATTCATTTCAGGGTGGTGCAGGGTTATTTAAAGAACAAGCCAAGAATATTAGTTACTCATCAATTACAGTTCTTAAAAGAAGCAGATGAAATCATTATAATCAAAGAGGTAAACTAGGTTTAAGTACATACAACATTTTCATCACAGAATAACTACATAAAGGTAGAAATTCAAAAAGTTTTTCTAAGTGATAGAAAATACAGAAAATTGACTAGCTTAAAATTTTCTGACAAAAAAATTTATTTAGCTCACCTGGACCATGTGAGCTATTACCATCACTTGGCGTCCGTCGTCGTCGTCCTCGTCTGTCGTCATCGTCTGTTAACAATTTTTCTAAAATCTTCTCCTCTGAAACTACTGAACAGAATTTAATGAAACTTGGTATGAATGATCTTTAGGGTGTCCTGCACCAAACTTGTGTTTCAATTTTTGATCTGTCAAAAACATGGCCACCGTTACTAAAAATAGACCAGGGGGGTCAGACTACTGTTTTTGGCTTGTAAATCAAAAAGTATAAGAGATAGATGAAATCTGATGCCACCCTACTGCTTCAGCATCAAAGGTTCTACAAAAATCTCCATTTGGTCGAAGTTGTCAGATGATCCCTTATAGGGGTTACAGCCCCTTAAAGGCAAAAAATAGAGTTTTTGGCTTATAGAATAAAAACTATTGCAGATAGAGAAAAGATGTTGCTTGCTGAAATGTTCAGCTCATTTAGCTCTACAAAAGTCTCCATAGGGTCAAAGTTGTCAGATGACCCCTTATAGGGGTTACAGCCCCTTGAAGGGAAAAAATAGTGTTTTTGGCCTATAGAATGAAAACTATTGCAGATAGAGAAAAGCTGTTGTTTGCTAAAATGTTCAGCTCATTTAGCTCTACAATCGTCTCCATGGGGTGGAAGTTGTCATATGACCTTTTATAGGGGTAAAAGCCCCTTAAAGGCAAAAAATAGTGTTTTTGGCCTATAGAATGAAAACTATTGCAGATAGAGAAAAGCTGTTGCTTGCTAAAATGTTCAGCTTGTTTAGCTCTACAAAAGTCTTCATAGGGTCGAAGTTGTCAGATGACCCTTACAGCCCCTTAAAGGCAAAAATAGTGTTTTTGGCTTAAAGAATGAAAAATATTGCAGATAGAGAAAAGCTGTTGCTTGATTAAATGTTCACTCATTTAGCTCTTCAAAAGTCTTCATAGGGTGGAAGTTGTCAGATGACCCCTTATAGGGGTTACAGCCCCTTAAAGGCAAAAAATAGAGTTTTTGGCTTATAGAATGAAAACTATTGCAGATAGAGAAAAGATGTTGCTTGCTCAAATGTTCAGCTCATTTAGCTCTACAAAGGTCTCCACAAGGTCAAAGTTGTCAGATGATTCCTTATAGGGATTACACCCCTTAAAGGTTTGAAAAATAGTGTTTTTTATGATTTTTTGGCCTATAGAGTGAAAACTATTGCAGATAAAGAAAAGCTGTTGCTTGCTTAAATGTTCAGCTCATATAGCTCTACAAAAGTCTCTATAGGCTTGAAGATGTCTGATAACCCCTTATAGGGGTTGCAGCCCTTTAAAAGTTTAATAATAGTGTTTTTTGATTATTTGTAATGAAAACTATTGCAGATAGAGAAAAGCTTTTTCATGCTGAAACATTCAGCTCATTTAGCTATACAAAAGTCTTCATAGGGTTGACATCAAGACCAGGTGAGCGATTCAGGCTCCTGGGAGCCTCTTGTTTATAAGATGGTAAAAAATGTGTCAAATGTTTTAATGAGTAAAAACAGGCAGTCTAAAATGGTACTTTATCTGCACTTTCCAGCTGATACCAATTCTTTCAATGGATAAATCTCTTGTTTCACAACTACTCTTTTCTATTCTATGCATTTAAGAAAAAACCTTTTGAAGATGTTTAAGAAGTCATTCGTGTCTAAAAATAAATTCATCTAACATCCTCAGTGGTCCCAAATGCAGAAAATGAATTTACATAATTTTGGAAATCATTTATACTAGTATATGTATGTTAGGGAAGAAGCAAAGAGGCACTAATTGGGCATTTTAGCGTCAAATGTCCAATGGCAATGACAAAACTGGCAAACACAAACAAGAATAGCATGAGGAAACACAAAATCAACCAAACAGAAATCAAAAACACAAACCATCAAATCAATTAAAAAGGACAATGAAAATGGTAAATATACTAAAAGATGCAACAAATGAAATTTGTTTATGGGTCTTAATGCCAACATTCATAATGAGCATATGTGAAGTAAATTAAACTTGAATTTCCTATAACCACATACTTATGTTTCCAGGGTATATGTTTGGGTCAGGGAACGTTCGATGAGATGTCAACATCAGGCGTAGATTTCTCATCGTTACTTAAGAGAGACAAAGAAGAGGAAGTAAACCCTGAGCCAGACTTTTATGAGCGCCAGGACTCTGTAACTAAATATCAGCCTGATGCCAAAATTGTCGGATCCATGTTGTCATTGACCTCTATTGGGACAGAATTTGAGGTTTGTTCATTAATGAAAGATTATAGAATATTTAAGGTCTTACTAATATAAAAATGTATAATGTTCTCTATCGAACAACCTTTATCAAACTAAAAATCTTTATAGAATAAGTGACACTCATGTTGGGATCAGCTCATATGCAGACAGTTAGCATCGAATGATATAAAACAAGTTTAAGATACAAGTAGATTAATTGAAGCATCATAAATTATGTCAAATTTCCTAGTTTAAGTAACAATTATAGGTTAACTACCCATTCCAAAATAATTTTGTTCATAATATGTATTATTTAGCTAGATATTACTGTAATGAGTTATTTAAAAACAAAATGAAAAATAAAGGACTAAAACCAATGGTTTTCATCAAGTGGGTGTACTTAAAAAAGGTAAAGCATCTAAGTTGAACATTGTGCCTATACTCATTTAGATTGTAAAGACATCTGAAGTTTATTTATATTTTGTATCTATAGCCCGATCCTATCCAATTACCAGAGGAAGAGGAAAGACGAGAAGGGACTGTTGGATGGAAGGTTTATTTTGAATGGATAAAAAATGGCTGTGGACCATTTAAGTTCCTCATTCTCTTGTTTCTAAATTTAGCAACACAGAGTTTATATGTTTTCAGTGACTGGTGGCTTGCATTGTGGTTAGTATAAATAACTTGATCATATTGTTACGCTTAGGGGTAATAATAATGTTAAGGGCATTGGTAGGTTTGTAATGAAGTGTATTTTTCATTTTTACTTTCATTTGTAGTTGCTCAAGCACCTGTTTTTATTCTACTTTCACTTTCGCGACCGTAGTGTTTGAGTAACATGTGTATATGCGACATTGCTGTGAATGCTTTGAATGGACATTATTATTCACATTGTATATTTATATTGTATGTATTTATTGTTATTTTGGGTGTTTGCGGGAATGTTAGGTCATAGTTCGTCCTCATTGTTTTGACCCCGTCAGTTCCCAGACATACCAGCTTTATTTTGTCCTTCCCATGTCTTGTCCCGTTCTTTTATCATGTTTGCCTTTTTACGTAAGGGTTATTTATTGTAGCTAAGGTTTTTGTCATGTAAGGTTAGGTCCCGTTAAGCCCCTGTCCCAGTATATTGTCACGCCGATTGCTGACATTGATGTTTTCATGGAAGCTGCCATTTTTACGGGAATTCCCCTGAGTCAGTGCGCGTGTTGTCATAGAGAATAACAACGACGTTGACCTGGATGCACTGACGTCATATATAAACAAACAGCGTCTGTAGAAACGGTTAGACTGCGGCAAACGATCAGGGTGTTCAGATCCCGAGACCAGGGAAAATGACCAGAGCAGGGCAAAGATACCATTTGCAACCCGCTGCAGTCTCAGGATCCCGTTTATCGTCAAACTATTGACGTCATTTATATTTTCACACCCCTTTTTACCATATTTGGATGTTTTGGCGTGACACAGATAACTTTTAACGATGTTTACTTTCGTCCATTCATTGGGGGGGCCCGTTATTATCTGCTCTGGTAGATTTTTATTACTATTGTATTTGATAAATCAGGTATTTATTAAATGTTAAAGAAGTACAAGCTGTTTTCCTTGTTATTTATGAGACTTTGTAGCTGTATTGAACCAGTGCCTATTGCCATGCTAGACCATGCTACCAATGGTGAAATCTATGTGACCAATAGATTTATTTTATCACGCCACCAGTGATACCTATTTATCTTAAATTGTCACGCCACCAGTGACATTTATTAATTTCTTTTTATCACGCCACCAGTGATACTTTATTTTGTCACGCCACCAGTGATACATTTATTTTCTTTTGTCACGCCACCAGTGATACTTTATGTTGTCACGCCACCAGTGACATATATTTATTTTCTTTTATCACGCCACCAGTGATAGTTATTTTATTTATATTGCCACGCTACCAGTGCCAGTATTTGTGTACTGACACGCTACCAGTGTCATACTTGTAAATTTAGTATTTGATAATTTTGTTTCAACGTACAAGTTCGAAGTAGGAGTTGTGGGTTAGTTATAATCATTAACGTAGTAGAAAGAGACTACCCACACAACGCTTCAATATGATATCAATCTATCAATAACAGCATAAATTATTCCTTTCACTTTTTGATAAAGAGTTACTTAAAAACAAACTTTCAAAGATTCACAGTCGATTTTCAACTTATCATATCTATGCAATAGGTTTTACACAATTTATCAGTGATGAAAATTTGGAAAGAGAAGTTGAGTGATAGGAATATAACTTTTAAGTTAATTTCTTATGTTTTTAAGTAGAATTTGACACATTAGGGCCGTGGGTGCCAAAGTGGTCTAAGGTGCTCGTTTAAAAACCTTAATATTGATCAATAGTCAATTTCCTCTCCGATGTTGTTCGAGCAAGTCCTGGTTTGTAATCTACAAAAATTAGACTTCCCCCACTGCCTTCAAGTCCTTTAGATTCCTTCACCATAAAAACTGACCCCCTAGCTGTGTCAAATGGTCATTTAACAATGCACACAACTTTTAAGATGAGCATGTTAATTCTCCCATAAATGACTCTTTTCAGTGTTAGATGACCAGGTTGAGATGTGAGCAGGGATCTCACACTGGTCAATTAACCAATAATAACCGGCGGTACTGATATTTATCTATGATGTCAACCAATGAAATGCAATGTTATTTAAAACTTTCAGTTTTTAGAATGAAGCCACCTAAGGTTTCAGAATATAAAAATTTAATTGTTACGGAAGAAATAGTTACTTACATGCGTTCTTGGAAAACAGGCAATGATCTTGCACTAGTGATAGAATTTTTTGGGTCTTTTGTCTCGTTCCGCTACGCTCCACTCCCAAAAAGACAGAAAAATTCTATCAATTCAATATGAAAGATCAGCTGATCTTTTCCAAGAACTTATGTAAGAACCTATAAATCTTCTTTTCTCTATGCAAATTATGGAAAACTTAATAATTTAACACTTCAACGCTTTGCTTGATATTATTACAGGTCTAACCAGGAAGAGAATAAGCATGCGGCCATTGCTGAAGACAGCCTGATTCGTTCACAGGGACACAACATAACCAATATCACCATTCCAGTTGTTGATACCCACCAAAATGTCTACATCTTCACTGGGATTATAGTCGGTGTTTTCCTCTTTGGATTGCTCAGGGCACTCATGTTCTTTAAAGTGGCTGTTGATGCCTCAATGAATATGCATAACAAGATGTTCAACAGTATTCTACGATCTCCAATCAGTTTTTTTGACACAAACCCTGTTGGTATGTATTGCATATTTAGTGAAAAAGATTTTATTTTAATTTATTTAGAATTGTTTGAAATGTTGCCTACATATTTTTGACCGTTTATAATGAAAATAAAATATCTGAATTCTGTAAAAAAAAATTCTCATCAACTTGTTTTTCCGGAAGAACATATAATTTTGTGTGTGTAGGAAAAAAAATATGCAACATTGACTTGTTTAGCTTTCGAAACAACCAATTTGGTGCAAAAGAATACAACAGAACAACAACAATTTCAAAAGCTCCCTGTTTTTTTAATGGACTTAAAGAGAAGTTAGGAACTTATATTAAAAGAAAAAAAAAACGAAAAAAAAACAAAAAAACCACCAAAACAAATGTGGTTTGTCCTCTCCATAAAGCATTATTTCTGCTAAAAGTAAACTGCTCTTTTGATGGATCAAATCAGATTTGAATAGACATGATTCACTTGAATAGAATTTTTCACAGTTTTATTTGCACCATTCCAGGAAGAATATTGAACAGATTTTCCAAAGATACAGGACACATGGATGACTTACTACCCATTACAATGTTTGACTTTATCCAGTGTTTCCTTCTTATCGTGGGTATTGTCATAGTGGTCGGCATTGTAATCCCATGGATATTTATACCACTAATACCTATTGGTATACTGTTTGTCATGGTACGGAGATATTATATCAGGACGTCCCGGCACATCAAAAGATTGGAAGGAACAAGTAAGTTATGGTTTACGCCATTTTCTCTCACTTGTCAAATTGAGGTTTTACTGATTAAAGGCTTGTTGTATTAATGAATATTCTTATCACTGATTCCTAATTTGTTTGTCATAGTATCAAGATGTTCATTTGAATGTCATGGTAGTTGTAAAATTCATACACAATTCAAGGGATATCTTTAAGGGAGTACATGCCTGAGATTTTTTGTAATTAAAAGTTATTTAAAATAGAAAATTTGGAAAGAATAGCTAAAAATAGCTAGACTTTATGAAAAAAAGTTTTCAAAAACATGGAGCCGTTTTTAAGATATAAGCACCCAAAAATATGGCGGGAAAAAAATTTCTCTGGATTTTTCATAGAAAATACATTGAAAACTCTTCTTCTGTTTTAGCATAGAAAATATAATTAGATTTGGTTGAAATTTTGACAAGGTGTTTATTTGGACCTTCTCTAATTGGTTCGGAATAAATATTAGGAAAACATGTTGGAAATTTTTTAATGCAGAGAATCCCGAAAATCTTCAATTTCTGATGCTCGTACTCCCTTAAACAGCACCATTGTATATGAAAAGTTCTTCAGGTGTTCAATTTTATTGCTGATATACCAACCTATGATTTATAAATTTTGTGTAATTAAGTAATGAGCCAAATATTTTCCCATATGAGTGCATCTTTTATATATTTTGAACCAAATGGCATATATTTTTGTTCTTTTACTTCTGTTATTGATACCCTCACCTTATAAAACATATATTAAATAAACATATTTTGTAACATTTTAGCAAGGAGTCCTGTATTTTCCCCACTGACCTTATAAAAATGTAATACATAAACATATTTTGTAACATTATAGCAAGGAGTCCAGTATTTTCCCATTTGAGTGCCTCACTGCAGGGCCTACATACCATCAGAGCCTTTGGGGTCCAGGGAAAGTTCCAGCAGGAGTTCGATAATCACCAAAATCTCCACAGTGAAGCCTGGTTCCTGTTCTTAGCTACCAGTAGATGGCTTGCTGTCAGGCTGGACTGGATGTGTGCCATGTTTGTCACGGCTGTGGCCTTTATCTGTGTAATAGTAGCTGATTGTAAGTTTAATTTGTAATTTAAAAGTGAAAGTTAGGCAGCTCTGGATGCTTAATGGAATATTTATTATACACTTCACAAACAAAGTTTGGATTTTACACCTCCAAAACAAAGTTTGGGGTTTGTATAGGAATTACCCAGTCTGTCTGTCTGTCCGTCTGTCCACATACCTCGTAAGTTCTTATTCTCCTAAACTGCTCAACAAATTTTAATGAAGCTTTAAATGAAGGAAGTTCATCATTTGTAAATGTTCATGAAGAATTTTCATTTCCCTTGGATACCATTCAAGGGAAATAATTGGACTTATACTTTTTAAATACAGTATTTAATGGACGGTCTTGTAAGCGCAACTCCTTAAATTCTTCAATGTATTTCAATGAAACTTTACATAAAGGAAGTACATCCTTAACATAAAGGAAGTTATTCATATGTAGATGTGCATGAAGAATTTCATAGGATATCTTTCAAGGAAGATAATTGGACATTGACTTTTTAAATGTAGTGTTCAATGGGAGACCTTGTAAGTGCAACTCCTCCTAAACAGCTTGATAGATTTTGATGAAAGTTAATATGAAGGAAGTACATCTCATATAAATGTGCATGAAGATTTTTCATTGTTCTTGGGTATCATTGAGGGGAGATAATTGGACTTAAGTTTTTTTGGCAGTACAGTGTCCGATATAAAGTGGGGCATCCTCTTGTGAGTTTTTAAAAAGTCTTTCTAGCTGATTGTATTACTCCCATTAACCCATTAAGAGCAATAAAAACAGTTTAACGTTTTAATTTCAGTATCAAAATATTTAACGTATTGGTTTGATAAAGCCGATTTAATATTTTGCACAGAATTTGAAATGAAGTCTGCAATTCATTAGTATCGTGGAATGACAGAATAAAGCTGAAAAGGAAAAACAAATAAAAAAACAATGCAAAATATTAACAGAAATACAAGAACAATAACCACATGCCTTTGTTTACAGCTCTAGATGCTGGAAGTGTTGGTTTGTCCTTGACCTATGCAATGACCTTGATGGGTATGTTCCAGTGGGCAGTCCGTCAGAGTGCTGAGGTGGAAAACCAGGTAAAGACTTTTTCTGCTGAATGGAACTTCTTCAAAACTATAATTGATTTTAATAGCATGCATTTTATCCTTTATTTTTACCTGTACATGAATAAAGGTTATATAACAAAATGATATCACAACAAAAATACTGTAAATTTGGAGTAAATGCCTATTTGTGGATATGTATTCTCATGGTTGGGACAAATTCTTTATTGAAAACAAGGTTAACTTTCTTATATTTTGGAAGCCTTATATAGTGGTATGTCTATCGACAAAACCTGAGAATTGTTACCTCACAGAAATTGATACTTTACAAAAGCTTGAATAATAGTTTCATAGTTTTTATAAAAGAACCAAATTTTACACTTAAACCAGAACAATTTATTAATTTGGTACTATGTGAATTGATCTTTTATCTGATTATTACAAGATTTAACTAGTCTTAAATGCTTTTATGGGTAATAAAAGTATATGTTATTTTCTATTTTCAGATGATATCAGTAGAAAGAGTCCTTCAGTATTCCCAGCTTCCCAGTGAAGCCCCACTCAAATCTGACAAGAATCATCAGCCCCCTCCAGAGTGGCCTGCCAAGGGGAGGATAGCCGGAGATAATGTCTGTTTGAGGTACTCCTCCAATGGTCCTCAGGTCCTGAACCATCTCAAGTTCTCTATAGAAAGTGCCGAAAAGGTCAGTTGGAGTAAATCTATAATGAGTTTCAGAAAGAGGTTAATAAATAAATTTTAATATTTTTTTCATAGAAACACAGACATTGACAATGATGGGAAACAAATGACACTTATCATCATTGTGTTCTCCATACTAAAGAGTACAATGTGAAAAAAAAAACAATATTTTACAGTTAAATGAATCAATTGGTTAAATACTTGTTTATCTAATAACAGAGCCGGTGTTGTAATGGTTAACACGTCGGGCTATTAACACTAAGGTTTCATGAACCAATTTTCCGACTCTCTCTTGACACCATTTGCGAGGATAGTCTCAAGGAACGATGCTAGTCCTTCGGAAGGGACGAAAAAAGATTGTCCTGTGTATGTGGAGAGCAATACCCCATGCACGTTAAAGACACCTTTGTAGAGTTCTATAAGAGTAGGCTCAATGGGGGCCGCTGCAAAGGTCACACTGGCAAACTGCTAGCTGGAGAGGGATTTACATAAGCATAAAGCTTGTTTCCCAATCCAGGATAAATAAATAAATATGTTTAATATGTGACATTACCTACATAAATCAGCAGAAATGAAAACAAAAAAACTGGGTTGAGCTGAAAAGTCCCCACTTTGAAACAGTAAGATAAACCTTACATTCATACCTTGTGTAAAACACCCCTAATGAACTTAAATATATACATTTTGTGGCATTAAAACTTTATGTCCTATAATACCTCTTCAGATTGGCATTGTTGGGAGAACAGGAGCTGGCAAGAGTTCTCTGATAGCCATGATGTTCCGAATGGTAGAACCCCAGGGGAAGATCCTGGTTGACAATGTCAATATCCTGGAGATAGGGCTGCATGAGCTCAGGAACAAGATCTCCATCATACCACAGGATCCAGTTCTGTTCACAGGTCCTCTCAGGAAAAATCTGGATCCCTTTGGTGATCATCAGGATCCAGCATTGTGGAGTGCCTTAGAGGAGGTAACTGGTTTTTACATAGATTAGTATGAATTTTGTCTTGCTTTGGTTAAAAGTTCTTAGGTATGTTGGGTAACCTGATGTGATTTTTCAACTAGCAATCAACTCTTTATACTGAAATATTTTCATTTAAATTTCTTAATAAACTTAAAAGAAATATCATCCATTGCATTTCTCAATAAAAAAAAAATTAAAAAATGATAAAAGTATCCATGGAACTTTTGAAGGTTGTAAATGCTTAGATAATGTGCACCATTATCATTCCTTTATTTTTTCACTTACGTAAATACATTTGCTTTAAACTTTGCAGGTACAACTGAAGCCAGCTATAGAAGACTTACCAAGTAAACTAGAGACTGAGGTATCGGAGGGTGGTATCAACTTCAGCGTGGGTCAGAGACAGCTGATCTGCCTAGCCAGAGCCATACTGAGGAAAAATAAAATTCTGATGATAGATGAGGCCACTGCTAATGTTGATCCAAGGTATTGTTATGACTTGTAGTCAATGTTTGCTCTGTCTGTCTTTCTTTCTGTCTACAAATCTCATATCTTTAAATACTTGGAGATTTTCAAATAAAAAAAATCATTGGTCTAAAATATCATTCAGGTGAGATATTGGGACTATTTTCAAATATTTTAAGTAAAAATAGGTTTAAAAAAAGAAAGTTACAATTTTGGAGAAAGAAACAACACAAATCGACTATTTAGAACATGATATAGACCAATAGTATAGGTTAGCATAGCTTTACAGATCATATGCATTTAGAAGGAAAGCTCAATCAAAATGCTTATTTTACCCCCAAATATTAATGTTTAAATAGCAAGGTTTCTGTGTTTTGTCATTTACAATTATACAACACAAAAAGGGTAGTTAAAAACAGTTAATTTTGTTATTTTGTATATCAATTTCATGGGGTAACATCTCATCAGCAGCATTTGAATCCAAACATTGGAAGGTCAAAAACCAAAAATAGTGAATGAAAAGTACTCAAAGGCAAAAGGTTCAAACAGGGAAGCCAAATCCAGCACCAAGAATATCGACCAAGTGCACTACAAGGAAAGTAGCCTGGTGTTTTAAACAATTTAGAATTTAACAATTGGGAATTTCAAAAACAAAAAATTTTAGAAATTTTATGGTAAATAATTTGTATTCTCTTTTACAGAACTGATGCCTTGATACAGAATACAATAAGAGAAAAGTTTAAACATTGTACAGTATTGACGATAGCACACAGGCTTCATACCATTATGGATTCTGATCGTGTATTAGTGAGTTATTCTTTATAATGATACATTTATCTGTTCTATACCCCTGTTGTGAGGTAGATCAATACTCAAGGTGTGTCTGGCCAACCTGTCTATCTGTTTATTATTGACAATTTGCAGCATTTTTCTTTGATGTTTGCTGGATAACCTGTCTCTCAGACTCGCCTGATACTGGCCGTTATAGAATCAATCTGGAAAAAAAAAGTGATATACTGTGGTTTCATTATTATTCATGGGGTATCAATTTTTCGTGGTTTTCGTGGATGGCTTTGACCCACGAAATTTGATCCCCCTCGAATAGGAATTTTAACATTGATATGTATGCTGCACACTTCAAAACCACGAATTTTAGAATCCACAAATTGGCTCTTTTTCATCAAACCACGAAAATTGGTACCCACGAAAATAAATGAATCCACAGTATTTAATATGTAGATGTGAATCCTCCTAAACAACTGGACAGAATCCAATTTATTAAGGAATCTTTCCTATATAAAATCAGTATAATAATAGATATGCACCTCCCATATTTCATGCTATTAGATTTAACTGGGGACTCGTGTGGGATAATTATATGTGAGCTGATGCTAAGTTTAAAATTTGTTTGAAGATTTGAACCTCAAGTCAACAATCAAAACAATAAAAGTATTCAGATTAAAAAAATGCAATTGATGTGTTTCAACTGACATTCATGTAACTTTTTTTAATAGTTGATGATAATGTTTGAGATCGCAATCTTTTGTAGGTACTTAACGAAGGAAACATTATGGAATTTGACCATCCATACCAACTCCTTCAGATTGAAGATGGGTACCTGTCCAAAATGGTGCAACAAACAGGACCAGCAGAAGCTGAACATTTACTTGACATTGCCAAGACAACATTTAACTCTTCTGGGTTGAAGTTAGAAAAAGTACCTATCAAAGAAAATGACATAGATGAAACTCTATGTCAGAAGGAAAACAGTGATAAAGCTTCACACTTAGAAGGAAATGGTAATGCAGTGATCATTAGTAATTCAATTAATCCTCATACAGACCAAAGTTCAGAAAAAAGGACAGAGCAAAATGTAAATAAAAATCTGTCTCAAAAAGTGGACAACCAGTCAGCAGCAGATGAGAGTGTTGGTGAAGGTCAAATTGAAAATGAAAATGAAAGTAGACCATTGTTAGAAAAATCAACTGATCATGGTGCTGAAGAGAAGTCACATGATTCAGTTCAAAAGTCACATGACAAAGAAGAAAAAACAGATGATGTGGGTAGTAATGAAGATGATGAGGCTTCTGAAACTAGTCAATTACTAGATAATGCTAATCAAAATAATGAGAGTCATTAGTTTTATAACTACATTTTCATTTCTGTTCATTATATTTTATCTATTTTTTTCCATCCAACTTTTTAGATTTTTAGGTTTGATATTAGGACTGTTTTGGTTTTTGTTGTTTTATATATATTTTACAGTATTTGGTGTTTTGTACTAATACAAGAATTTTAAGAGGAATAAATTTCATTTTAATTTAGTTCTTTAACTCCATAAAAATAATGGTAACCTTTTTCTTAACATTTATCAGATGTATTTTTAAAAGATGTTAGATTTTTATATCATATACATGTACTGTTAAAATAAAAAAAATAATACTACATGAGTATTTGAAATTTTGACAAAAAATATATCAGTATTTATTTTTGTCAGTGGCGGATACAGAGGGGGGGGGGGCACAGGGGGCACGTGCCCCCCCCCCCCACTTGACCTCTTCAAAAATAAAATTAGGCCTATAATTGCATGATCATAATCCACCACTTTCTTATCCAAACATAAAACAATTAACACAACTTGTATATATCCTGTCCTTTTGTTTATCAATTGATTTATGGCTTTACTGTTACCAGATGTGATTTTTACAGGTACATGAAATTTCTGTTTTTGTAGTTGATACCTGTTGATATATGCATATTTTAACTGTGTACATATATATGCCAGGGCAAAAGCTACATGTATACAATTGTGTTCTTTATAAAAAAATAATGATGAAATAGAGAAAATGATTCATCGGTTTGCAACAATGCATTAAAATTCATAATTCTTTGTTTGTATTTTTTCTTTAATAATTAGTGTTTAAATAACAGTGAAATCAGTGTGGGTATTTGCTTAAAACAATTTTGATATTATTTATGTTTTATTTTTATGGGAATTGAAGAAGAATTCACTTTTATTCAGTTTAGGGATATGACCAATATAAATTGGAATTTCATAGTAAAATTGAACCTTTATGCAATTATTTAATGAATGACGTCTTTGATTGACAAGTCTTTTTTATGAAACAAAAGGTTTAGGAAGTTTTATTGACCTAAGCACTGGTGCATTCCCAGCACTTACATGGTTAGAAAATATTATCATTTCCTATTTCATCATAGTTTTGCATGCCCCTAAGTTCTAATAAAAAAAACCTAAATGCTCGTTTACTCTGGGGATTTTAATTGGACCAACTTGAATGTAATGGAGCAGCCGCTAAGTTTAAAAGCTTTAAGGTCTTTAAAGTGCGATTTTTGTGTTGCTGTGGAAATAATATAATTATTAAACACTTTAATGGTGAATACATGATATTACCCAAGAGTATTAAGTTTTATCCTTAATTTTATAGCAAATTTTAGGATCAAAACAGTAAGAGACGAGTGACTATATTATCGTCAAAACTTACGAAAATTTTCAATTATCCTCTTTCTGTTAAAACCTTGGTATAAGTACATTGTGCAAGACATTTTTAAATTTGATCACTTGGTAGTGACCCAATCGATCCCTTTGATCTTATATTGTATTGAAAAAATGAATAATTGTTTTAGCAAATTTTATGGCTCCATTTTTATAAAAACTCTGTTGAGTAGACAACAATACACTCATACTTGTTTACTTAAATGCACAAGCTACTTCAGTTAATCCTATGATTAAAAGTGCCTAAGGTTATACATGTTTCACTCATGAGCTTGAGTTTGAGCTAATGGATTTGTTCATTTTTAAGGGGGAATATAGTTACATGTTTTAAATTAATATCCTTTTTTTAATTTTATATTTTTAAATATAAATTTTAAAAATGGTAGTTTAAGTTAATAAAGTTGATAAGAAGATTTAGTTTCCATTAATCTAGAAAGAAATGAATGTTTGCTTTCATTTCAAAAGCTTAGTACCCCTTTTACGAATTTTAGTTGTGCCCAGATTTACTTAATTCGTGTCATTTTTAAGCTTGTTATAAAGTGTTCGGCATTAAAATTTCTACAATAGAATTCCTTGTTCAACTGGGTCCTGAATTCCTAACATATGAGAAAACATTCATTCAAAATGAAGTCCTTTGATAGCGATGAATTTGAGTGTTGATCTGGATATATGTTTGAGGAAAGTCCTTTACCACTAGCACACAAAAGGAAATACAATTGGCTATAACAAATTAAACTCTTCTACTAAGGAAAGGCCAAACTTTTCAGGGACTGAAAATCAATAATCGCCATCAAATATAATTGTCCCAAAAGTTATAACTTTTTTAACATCTAGATCAAAGCTCCAAATGATATATTGGTATATAAAGAAGATTTTGCATTGGATGCTTGTTATTTATATCTGAGATAATTATTTATTCATAAAGTTTGAATTTACTACACAAAACCTTTTTACAATAATATAGAAAGTTTTATGCCATGTCACGAATTAATAAAGTTTACTTAACTGGTCACCAATCTTATATTCTTGGTAAGAATTAATTGATACATGACATTCATTGATCACGAACGGTCCTATTCATTTTTTTTCAATACAATAGAAGATTTAAAGGGCTTGTTTGGGTCACTACCAATTGCTCAAATTTTTAAATGTCTTGCACAATGTACTTATACCAAGGTTTTAACGGAAAGAGGATAAAAAATAACACAAGCTAGTGCATATCATAGTTTCCCTGAGTAGCTTAACCCATTTCAAGTCTTGAGAAGTCTAAACATAAAATTTTTACTTCCTTCGTTAGGGGTTAAGGAATCCCTTTGTAGCTCCGCTTAACCATAGAGATGTCTACAGGGGCGGATTCAGGCGGGGGCCCACCCGGCCCGCACCCCTTTAAATGTGAAAAAAATGATTTTTTTTCCCATGAAATCAATAAAAAAAAGCCTAAAATTTTCGCACCTCGCTCCGCAAATTTTAATACCTGCGCCCACTCTAATCGAAAATCCTGGATCCGCACCTGGTCTAAGGAGCTACATTATTGCAGCTACATGCCCCTTTATGCAGCATACGGAGGCGTGAAAAAACAGGACTCTTGAAAATTTTCACTTGTGCCCCCCCCATCCAAGTCAATTCTGGATCCGCCCCTGTTTGTTATGTATAACTTTTGATTGCAATACATGTACAAATGTATATAGCTACAAAACAAATAATGTTATTTTCTGCATACCTGCTAAAGAATTTTTGGACTTATTATTATTTTTTTCATGGAGGTAAAGGCCAGATTATTTATTTCCAAGTCTTTCCAGGCCATAATATTTACAAAATCTGCCAGTCCCCCTCATATATGGTCATCCCCTTACTTATATTTTTTTTTACACAGGTAAAATGTCTTTCATGTATGGTATCTTTGGCCCGTCCTAGACATGTGCATGGACTATTACGCCATCAAATCCATCATTTTTATGGTTGTGAATTCCAAGAATTTATTAATTTGTTGAACCTGTAATAAAAAGTTGAATAAGACTTTTCTATTGTCCCCAATTTTTTAATGTTCCATACAAGCTCTCCCACATTGATATTTTAAGAACTACTTATCACAATATCACAAGAGCAATCATTGTTTGTATGCAAATAAGTGACAACCAGTGGTTCTCCTTGTTAACATGACTTCGCCTAATGTAAATAAGTAAGGCTATTTTATTAATCAGATATAAACAAATAAATAATTTAAAAAATCATTTGAATAAAAATAGATGATTTGAATGTTGTTGTTTATTATTAAGTGAAATTAGCTTTTTCAATTTGTTTTTTTTTTAAGTGTTTATAGCAAATATAGAGAATTTTTGAACTGACATTCCAAAAGTTTTTAAATGTGATTCAAGATCAGCATTCATATATTTATGATTTTTATGTTCTATTTTTCTGTTGTTAATTAACATAATTATGACTTCAATATTATTTTTAACAAAAGATATTAACATTGTTCTTTTAACTTTGAAATATGTTTACTGTGGATTAATTTTTCATGGATATCAATTTAATGTTGAAAAAAACTATTTTCTCAGGGTTTTTATGTCGCCTGCAACATGTTGCAAAGCGACATATACATGTAGGAGTCACTTTTGCACTTTCCATCGTCTAGTGTCATCCTACAGCATCACTTAACTTTCCATCACAGTTTTCCAGGCATTTATATATCATGGTGTGTGGCTTCCTCCTATAGTACTATATTTAAAGGGATTTTATGCCCGAAACTCATGAACTTCTTGTTTAACTGAATATTTTAAGCGTAGGTGACATACGTCTTCCATAGACGACAGCCATTTTAGTGTTTACATGGCTTGTGTTTATAAAATTCTAGAATAAGGTCACTATCTGTTACCCTTGGTTACTGTCACAAAAATTATTACCACAGTTTTCCTTTCAACTATTTAAATAAGGTTTTTGATATTTTGCTAATGGCACCATTTTATTGTTCTGCCGTTTGGTTCTAGTCCTGACTTACCTAATTCTAGTAAATCAAATACATGTACTTAGATGGTGACAAACGTTTTCCTTTGAAAACTGCAATTCTTATTCAATTAAGCAAAATAGAAAAATGAATCTTCAACTTATAGTCATTTTACTTACTTTAAGAAAAGTTATTGAGAATAAAACTTATTTTCATTTTACGACACAAAGGGTGATTAGGTTTGTTAGTTACCTACCCAAGGTTGGTGGTTTCCTCTTAGTGCTCCACTTTCCTCCACCATTAAAACTGACAGCCTTTTATAAAGACCCAGGTGCAATGAAAAGACTTTTCAACCCTAACATACACACACTTACAAACGCAAAGAATTAAAAATAAAATGCCATTTTGCCACTTTTACATTTAAAGCAAAGAAATTGAAGATAAAAGATATTTTAAGTTTACTTGAGCAATGGATTGAAGATAAATCATACTTAAAAACTTATTTATATTTGTTTAAGCAAAGTTAGTGAACGAATAAATTGTTTTGCTGTCTTACTTTAGCATAGAACTTATTTCCAAGCAATTGAAAGTACATCTGTATAACTAAATATAATTTTACTTTGGCAAATCAATTGAAAATAAAACTAAATGCCAATTTTTGTGTAGAAAAGCAATTGAAACTTTAATGCCATTTTACTTCAAGTTGAGCACATTTGAGATATTACTTTTGCAAAACAATTTTTGGATGATTTTTTTTGTATGTTAACATCGGTAAATATGTGTATTGTTTTTTTATGTGTATGGAATACAAGTACATGCATTAACTTTTGTGTAAAGATTAATGTTTTTTTTTCTGTAGCTGAATCAGTCAGATTATTTTTTTCTTTCACTCATTTTGACATTATGGGTACAGTAATTTTTGAACTCGTTTCATTAAGGTGCTTTTATTGTTGGTTGTTTGGTGTGATTTAAATCGTGTTATACTACAATTGTGTATAGTTTTGGGTATCTTTTTTTGACTAATGAGGTCATATCATTGTTTTGAATTAAGTCATGCCATGCATGGTCTTTTTCATTATTTTTATAAGCAAAATTTTTGCGATCGTATAATGTTATTAAATTTTTAATTTTGGTAATGGTCATAGAGTAGATCTAGCTAGCAAGTAAATCTTACCACCCAATTTTCTAACATTTATTGTGAATTTACTTCACAGATAAAAAAAAAGTACAACCTAATCTCTGAAGAAAGTAAATAGCATTTTAAGTTTTAGCCATTCCATGGTAATTGTAATCCACAAATTGCAAAATAATTTGCAATATTGTGAGAACTGTTATGAAGAATAAATGGAAAGAACTACTCTCTGACCAGTACTTATTGAGTCACATATTTGTCAGTGTAAGTATGATAATATGCAAATTTAAGTCCTTTACTTGCCAGCAGTAATTGGTCAGCATTAGACTTGTTGTTTGTGTTGTCACACATTTTGAATGTTTAGTTTTGGTTTTGAAATTGAATTAACAGGGCTTGTGTCCAACATTTATACCCAGGGAACCCCAGGAAGGGAAAAGTTGCTCACTTGGTGGAGAACGAGAACAACCTGGGTGATGTAATATGTAACCTAGGTTGTTCCGAATGTACAGTTTTGTTTGTTAAGAGGATCATTGACCCATTAAAACAAAGGTCACCTGCATTCTGCTTTATTTTTTACCCTTGAAAATAATCTACCCAGGGTGCCCTTGGAGCAGGCATGGGGTAATGCAAATGTGTAATGGTAATGCATTGCAATGCATTACATTTTTTCAAGTAATTCAATGTAATGTGTAATGCACCATTTTTTGCATTACATGTAATGGTAATTCAATGCATTTCTTTCTCAAAAATGCATGTAATTCATGAATTACAAATGAATTACATTGCATTACTATTATTACATGTGAAAATGAAGAAGGGTCAGTAAATTTTTCAACATTTTGTAGCAGGTTTATGAAACTATGAAATCATAACATATTGTTCTAAAAAAAATTGAAGTGAAGCCATACAAACACAAAATAATTAAATATTTTCTTTTGAGACTGTTGTAAAAACAACTTAACCAGAATGTCAAAACAACTCTCCTGTCAAAATTAAATGGCTTCAAGTTAAAAAATATTAATTAAATTATTATACCCCCACTCGTAAGAGAGGGGGCTATATTGCAATCACCTTGTCCGTCCGTCCGTCTGTCTGTCTGTCCGTCCGGTTCAATTTCTCTGCTTCTACTAGATGGATTGGTTTCAAATTTGGTACACAGCTTCAGCATGATGAGTTATACTATGCCTACCCTTTCCAGGTCAGTCCATCATCTACTTCCTGTTTTCCAAGCCGACTTAGACTTTTTAAGGGAAAAAAAATTTGAAATGTGAAATTTTTCGTAACAGATTTCTCGGCTTCTACTGGATGGATTGGTTTCAAATTTGATACACAGCTTCAGCATGATGAGTTATACCGTGCCTCCCCTTTCCAGGTCAGTCCATTATCTACTTCCTGTTTTTCGCGCCGACTTAGACTTTTAAGGGTAAAAAATTTGAAAAGTGAAATTTTTCGTAACAGTTTTCTCGGCTTCTACTGGATGGATTGGTTTCAAATTTGGTACACAGCTTTAGCATGATTAGTTATACCGTGCCTCCCCTTTCCAGGTCAGTCCATCATCTACTTCCTGTTTTCTGAGCTGACTTAGACTTTTTATGGGTCAAAAAAAGACAATTTTTCGTAACAGATTTCTCAGCTTCTAGAGAAGGGATTGATTTCAAATTTGGTATACAGCTTTAGCATGATGAGTTGTACTGTGCCTCCCCTTTCCAGGTCAGTCGGTCATCTACTTCCTGTTTTCTGAATGGCCGAGTGGGGGTATGCTTAGCACGACTTAGTGCAACCTCTTGTTTATTTTTGTTTTTCATGTTTATGATAACTATCTTTAACTGAAAATATTTGACCATGAACCAAGAGAGCTGAATTGGCAAATAAATTTCAAAATTACTTAAAAGAATATATAAAAAATGAAATATTTTTCAATGGTTGATCCTCATTCAGTAAATACTATGTTATCTTCCTGGACAAAAATGATATATGTTTTAAGATTATTTTAAAAATACTTAAAATTCAACTTTACAACTGCTTTGATTTACAATCCTAGTTTTTGTACAGATCACAAGCTGACTTTTCAACAAACTATTCCTATTCATGATCTAATCTTCTTCAACTATATATGAGTTATGAACATATATTTTTTTGAATAATATTCTGCAAAACATGAGTTATGAACAATATTCTCTAATATACAAGTTATAAACATATATTTTTTAAACTACTATTTTCCTATACATTTGTTTTGTTCATGGTTCGATGTATGAAAATATACATTGAAAAAGAGGTATTAATTCTCTGAAAAAAAACCAAAGTTTTTGCTTAGCATTTTTTAGCTCACCTGACCCGAAGGGTCATGTGAGCTATTGTCATCGTTAAGCGTCCGTCGTCCGTCGTCGTCGTCCGTCGTCCGTCCGTTAACTTTTCTTCAAAGATCTTCTTCTCTGAAACCACTGAAGGGATTGCATTGATACTTAGTATACATGATCTTTAGGATTTCCTCTACCAAGTTTGTGAATTATATACACGTCGACCAACCAACATGGCCGCCGTTGCTAAAAATAGAACAGGGAGGTCAGACCATTGTTTTTGGCTTATAACTCGAAAAGTATAAGAGATAGAGAAAATCCGAAGCAACCTTCGTGTTCAGCATCAAAA
Organism: Arcuatula senhousia; assembly: GCA_963971305.1. Taxonomy (NCBI): domain Eukaryota; kingdom Metazoa; phylum Mollusca; class Bivalvia; order Mytilida; family Mytilidae; genus Arcuatula; species Arcuatula senhousia. Next base: position 29,856,132 of record OZ020304.1, read on the forward strand.
GCTCTACAAATCTCTTCATTGAGTCGAAGTTGTGAAACGACTCCTTATAGGAGTTATTGCCCTTTAATCCTCAAAATTGACCATTTTTGCAGTTTTTGGATGTTATCTGGAAAACCGTTAGAGCTAGAGGAAAACTTAGCATTGCAGAATTGTTAAGCTCATTGAGATCTACAAAAATGATTCAAGGTCTAAATTGTCAGATCAGCCGTTTAAGAGTTATTCCCCTTTAACTGTTTTTTTCCATTAATTTACACTGATTTTCAAAATCTTCTTCTCTGAAACCCCTGAAGGGATTGCATTGATACTTAGTATACATGATCTTTAGGATGTCCTCTACCAAGTTTGTGAATTATATGCACGTCAACCAACCAACATGGCCGCCGTTGCTAAAAATAGAACAGGGGGGGGGGTCAGACCATTGTTTTTGGCTTATAACTCAAAAAGTACAAGAGATAGAGAAAATCTGAAGCAACCTATCATGTTCAGCATCAAAAGCTCTACAAATCTCTTTAGTGAGTCGAAGTTGTGAAACGACTCCTTATAGGAGTTATTGCCCTTTAATCCTCAAAATCGACCTTTTTTGCAGTTTTTGGACAATATCTTGAAAACTGTTAGAGCTAGAGTAAAAGTTTGCATTGCAGAATTGTAAAGCTCATTCAGATCTACAAAAATGATTTCAGGGTCAATATTGTCAGATCAGCCATTTAAGAGTTATTCCCCTTTAACTGTTTTTTTTCCATTAATTTTAACTGACTTTTCAAAAATCTTCTTCTCTGAAACCACTGAAGGGATTGCATTGATACTTGGTATACTTGATCTTTAGGATGTCCTCTACCAAGTTTGTGAATTATGTACATGTCGACCAACCAACATGGCCGCCATTGCTAAAAATAGAATAGGGGGTTAGACCATTGTATTTGGCTTATAACTCGAAAAGTATAAGAGATAGAGAAAATCTGAAGCAACTTTTCATGTTCAGCATCAAAAGGTCCTTACAGGAGTTATTGCCCTTTAACTTTTTTTTTCTATTAATTTAAACTGATTTCCAAAAATCTTCTCTGAAACCACTGAAAGGATTGTTTTGCAACTTTGTATACTTGAAAGTTTGTGAAATTTATTCAAACTTTGGCATAAGAGATCAGGTGAGCGATTCAGGCTCCTGGGAGCCTCTAGTTTTTTCTGTTTTGTTTTTGTACCAAGACATGCAATGTATCAGCGTACAAAAGTTTATGAAGTTCTGACTTATTAAGTTTATATTAGAAATCTTTTGAAACAAAGTTAACCAGGTATGATGGATGTTGCAAACAAGTCAACGGAACCTAAAATGTAATGGTAATTCAATGCATTTCTTTTCAAAATCCTTGTAATGGTAATGGTAATTCAATGCAAGTTTTCTCAAAGTAATGGTAATTCAATGCATTACATTGCAATGTAATTCGCCCCATGCCTGCCTTGGAGGGAATGTCAAACGCACCTAGTTTGTCAAGCATGAACAACTTATTTGTTTGCTTTATTTAATTGTTTTCTAGTTCTGCAATATCACAGGGAACATGCCATATCCTTTTAAGCTCACCTGACCCGAAGGGTCATGTGAGCTATTGCCATCACTTTGCGTCCGTCCGTCGTCCGTCATCTGTCGTCCGTCGTCTGTTAGCTTTTTTCAAACATCTTCTCTGAAACTGCTTGACCAATTGCAGCCAAACTTGATATGGTTGTTCCTTAGGGTATTGTGCAAAAAGTTTGCGTTGGGATTTTAGATACATCAAAAAACATGGCCGCTGTGTAACAACCGTTATTGTAATAAAAACCGTTATTGTAATAAATTTTGTTATATGAATTAAAAGTGGATTTTTTTATTTTACGTGAAGGAATTAATTGTAACTAAGATATTATCATCAAAAATAATTGAATATTTTAACTAATTTTGAAAAAAAAAATACATTTAAAAACAGTTTATTACAATAACAGTTGTTATCACAATAACGGTTGGCATGCTCAACCGTTATTGTAATAAACTTTTATATATCGTAAAATTTAATTTTTTGAATAAATTTTACTTCTTAGTTGAAGTCAAAATATATTCATGATTGCTTAATACCGATATCAGTTGTTATTATTACTATTATAACCAAAGGAATGACTTTGATTTTTTATCACAATAACGGTTGACGACCGAATTTCTTATTATTAGAACAACCGTTTTAGTAATAACTTTTTTCAATCAACCTAATTTCGGTTTTTAATCATCCAAAATGACTAATAGTCGCGGAAAATTGGTATTTCAGTCCTTTTAAACAGTTATTTTTTTATATTTTCGAACTATTTTCAGAAATTAAGATTTTTTCTAACAATTTTGGCTAAGTGTCCCATATATTCTGAAAGTATGAATATATTGTCTGAAATGAATATAGATGAACTACTGGTACTTGAATATACTAATTGATTCAAATTCAAGTCATTTTGAGTCACTTCTGAACAAAATATGTCTTTGAAGGTTTTATTACAATAACGGTTGACGACCAAAATCCTTATTGTAACAACAACCGTTATGGTAATAAACTTTTTCAATCAATCTTATTTCGTAATTAAAATATCCAAAAATGACTAATAGTCGCGGAAAATTGGTATTTCAGTCATTTTAAACAGTTTTTTCTTTATTATCGAACAAATTTCAGAAATTAAGATTTTCTAACAATTTTGGCTAAGTGTCCCATATATTCTGAAAATATGAATATATTGTCTGAAATGGATAAAGATGATCTACTAGTACTTGAATATACTAATTGATTCAAATTCAAGTCATTTTGAGTCACTTCTGAACAAAATATGTCTTTGAAGGTTTTATTACAATAACGGTTGACGACCAAAATCCTTATTGTAACAACAACCGTTATGGTAATAATCTTTTTCAATCAATCTTATTTCGTATTTAAAATATCCAGATTGATTAAAAGGTTTATTACCATAACGGTTGTTGTTACAATAAGGATTTCGGTCGTCAACCGTTATTGTAATAAAAACTTCAAAGACATATTTTGTTAAGAAGTGACTCAAAATGACTTAAATATGAATGAATTAGTATATTCAAGTACTAGTGGATCATCTATATCCATTTCAGACAATATATTCATATTTTCAGAACATATCGGACACTTAGCCAAAATTGTAAGAAAAAATCTTAATTTCTGAAATAAGTTCGAATATATCAAAAATAACTGTTTAAAATTAGAATACCAATTTTCAGCAACTATTAGTCATTTAAGATGTTTTAAAGACAAAATAAGATTGATTGAAAAAGTTTATTACCATAACGGTTGTTGTTACAATAAGGATTTCGGTCGTCAACCGTTATTGTAATAAAAACTTCAAAGACATATTTTGTTAAGAAGTGACTCAAAATGACTTAAATATGAATGAATAAGTATATTTAAGTATAAGTAGATCATCTATATCCATTTCAGACAAAATATTCATATTTTCAGAACATATCGGACATTTAGCCACAATTGTTAGAAAAAATCTTAATTTCTGGAATTTGCTCGAAAATATAGAAAATAAATGTTTAAAGTGACTGAAATACCAATTTTCGGCGACTATTTGTCATTTAGGATGTTTTAAAGACAAAATAAGATTGACTGATCGAGAAAGTTTATTACCATAACGGTTGTTGTTACAATAAGAAATTTGGTCGTCAACCGTTATTGTAATAAAAACTTCAAAGATTAAATTTGTTTAGAAAAAAAAAAGACAACAAAGTTTCAGACAAGTGACTGAAAATGACTAAACTATGAATTCATTAGTATTTTCAAGTACTAGTAGATCATGTATATCCATTTCAGACAATATATTCATATTTTTTTGGAATATATCGGACACGTAGCCAAAATTGTAAGAAAAAATCTTAATTTCTTAAATTGGTTCCGAAAATAAAGGAAAACTGTTTGAAAAGTCTAAAAAGCCGATTTTCCGTGACTATAAGTCATTTAGGATGTTTTAAAGACAAAATAAGATTGATTGAAAAAGTTTATTACCATAACGGTTGTTGTTACAATAAGGATTTAGGTCGTCAACCGTTATAGTAATAAAAACTTTAAAGTCATATTTTCATAAGAAGTGACTCAAAATGTCTTAAATATGAATCAGTTAGTATATTGAAGTACTAGTAGATCATCTATATCCATCTCAGATAATATATTTATTTTTTTTCAGAATATATCGGACACTTAGTCAAAATTGTAAGAAAAAAATCTTAATTTCTTAAATTGGTTCGAAAATAAAGGAAAACTGTTTAAAAATACTAAAATTCCGATTTTCCGTGACTATAAGTCATTTAGGATGTTTGAAAGACAAAACAAGATTGATTAAAAAAGTTTATTACCATAACGGTTGTTGTTACAATAAGGATTTCGGTCGTCAACCGTTATTGTAATAAAAACTTCAAAGACATATTTTGTTAAGAAGTGACTCAAAATGACTTAAATATGAATCAATTAGTATATTCAAGTACTAGTGGATCATCTATATCCATTTCAGACAATATATTCATATTTTCAGAACATATCGGACACATAGCCAAAATTGTAAGAAAAAATCTTAATTTCTGAAATTTGTTCGAAAATATAGAAAATAACTGTTTAAAGTGACTGAAATACAAATTTTCGGCAACTATTTGTCATTTAGGATGTTTTAAAGACGAAATAAGAGTGATTGAAAAAGTTTATTACCATAACGGTTGTTGTTACAATAAGGATTTCGGCCGTCAACTGTTATTTTAATAAAAACTTCAAAGACATATTTTGCTTAGAAGTGACTCAAAATAACTTAAATATGAATCAATTAGTATATTCATGTACTAGTAGATCATCTATATCCTTTTTAGACAATATATTCATATTTCAGAATGTATCAGACACTTAGCCAAAATTGTAAGAAAAAATCTTAATTTCTAAAATAAGTTCGAATATATCAAAAATAACTGTTTAAAATTAGAATACCAATTTTCAGCGATTATTAGTCATATTAGATGTTTTAAAGACAAAATAAGATTGATTGAAAAAGTTTATTACCATAACGGTTGTTGTTACAATAAGGATTTCGGTCGTCAACCGTTATTGTAATAAAAACTTCAAAGACATATTTTGTTAAGACGTGACTCAAAATGACTTAAATATGAATGAATTAGTATATTCAAGTATAAGTAGATCATCTATATCCATTTCAGACAGTATATTCATATTTTCAGAACATATCAGACATTTAGCCAAAATTGTAAGAAAAAATCTTAATTTCTGAAATGTGTTCGAAAATATAGAAAATAACTGTTTAAAGTGACTGAAATACCAATTTTCGGCGACTATTTGTCATTTAGGATGTTTTAAAGACAAAATAAGATTGACTGAGAAAGTTTATTTCCATAACGGTTGTTGTTACAATAAGAAATTCGGTCGTCAACCGTTATTGTAATAAAAACTTAAAAGATTAAATTTGTTTAGAAAAAAAAAAGACAACAAAGTTTCAGACAAGTGACTGAAAATGACTAAACTATGAATTCATTAGTATTTTCAAGTACTAGTAGATCATGTATATCCATTTCAGACAAAATATTCATATTTTTTTGGAATATATCGGACACGTAGCCAAAATTGTAAGAAAAAATCTTAATTTCTTAAATTGGTTCCGAAAATAAAGGAAAACTGTTTGAAAAGTCTAAAAAGCCGATTTTCCGTGACTATAAGTCATTTAGGATGTTTTAAAGACAAAATAAGATTGATTAAAAAAGTTTATTACCATAACGGTTGTTGTTACAATAAGGATTTAGGTCGTCAACCGTTATAGTAATAAAAACTTTAAAGTCATATTTTCATAAGAAGTGACTCAAAATGTCTTAAATATGAATCAGTTAGTATATTGAAGTACTAGTAGATCATCTATATCCATCTCAGATAATATATATATATTTTTTTTCAGAATATATCGGACACTTAGTCAAAATTGTAAGAAAAAATCTTAATTTCTTAAATTGGTTCGAAAATAAAGGAAAACTGTTTAAAAATACTAAAATTCCGATTTTCCGTGACTATAAGTCATTTAGGATGTTTGAAAGACAAAACAAGATTGATTAAAAAAGTTTATTACCATAACGGTTGTTGTTACAATAAGGATTTCGGTCGTCAACCGTTATTGTAATAAAAACTTCAAAGACATATTTTGTTAAGAAGTGACTCAAAATGACTTAAATATGAATCAATTAGTATCTTCAAGTACTAGTGGATCATCTATATCCATTTCAGACAATATATTCATATTTTCAGAACATATCGGACATTTAGCCAAAATTGTAAGAAAAAATCTTAATTTCTGAAATTTGTTCGAAAATATAGAAAATAACGGTATAAAGTGACTGAAATACAAATTTTCGGCAACTATTTGTCATTTAGGATGTTTCAAAGACGAAATAAGATTGATTGAAAAAGTTTATTACCATAACGGTTGTTGTTACAATAAGGATTTCGGCCGTCAACTGTTATTGTAATAAAAACTTCAAAGACATATTTTGTTTAGAAGTGACTCAAATTAACTTAAATATGAATCAATTAGTATATTCATGTACTAGTAGATCATCTATATCCTTTTTAGACAATATATTCATATTTCAGAATGTATCAGACACTTAGCCAAAATTGTAAGAAAAAATCTTAATTTCTGAAATAAGTTCGAATATATCAAAAATAACTGTTTGAAATTAGAATACCAATTTTCAGCGACTATTAGCCATTTAAGATGTTTTAAAGACAAAATAAGATTGATTGAAACAGTTTATTACCATAACGGTTGTTGTTACAATAAGGATATTATTGTCAACCGTTATTGTAATAAAAACTTCAATGACATATTTTGTTAAGACGTGACTCAAAATGACTTAAATATGAATGAATTAGTATATTCAAGTATAAGTAGATCATCTATATCCATTTCAGACAGAATATTCATATTTTCAGAACATATCAGACATTAAGCCAAAATTGTAAGAAAAAATCTTAATTTCTGAAATGTGTTCGAAAATATAGAAAATAACTGTTTAAAGTGACTGAAATACCAATTTTCGGCGACTATTTGCCATTTAGGATGTTTTAAAGACAAAATAAGACTGATTGAGAAAGTTTATTTCCATAACGGTTGTCAACCGTTATTTTAATAAAAACTTTCAAAGATTAATTTTGTTTAGAATAAAAATGACAACAAAGTTCCAGACAAGTGACTGAAAATGACTAAACTATGAATTCATTAGTATTTTCAAGTACTAGTAGATCATTTATATCCATTTCAGACAATATATTCATATTTTCAGAATGTATCGGACACTTAGCCAAAATTGTAAGAAAACAATTCAATTTCTGGAAATAGTTCGAAAATAAAGAAAAAACTGTTTAAAATGACTGAAATACCAATTTTCCGTGACTATTAGTCATTTAAGATGTTTTAAAGACGAAATTAAGTTGATACGAAAATTTTATTACCATAACGGTTGTTCTAACAATAAGGATTTCGGTCTACAACCATTATTGTAATAAAAAAAAATCAGTCATTTCTTGATTTTAATAGTAATAATAATAACTGATATCGGTATTTAGCAATCCAGAAATATATTTTGACTTCAACTAAGAAGTAAAATTAATTCAAAAATTTGAATTTTACGTTTTAAAAAGTTTATTACAATAACGGTTGAGCATGCCAACCGTTATTGTGATAACAACTGTTATTGTAATAAACTGTTTTTAAATGTTAATTATTTTCATAATTAGTTAAAATATTCAATTATATTTGGTGATAATATCTTAATTACAATTAATTCCTTCGCGTAAAATAAAAAAATCCACTTTTAATTCATATAACAAATTTTATTACAATAACGGTTGTTATTACAATAACGGTTGTCACACCGCTGTTACTAAAAATAGAACATGGGGGTCAAATATAGTTTTTTGCAAAAAACTCAAAAACAGTCACAGATATCAAAATTCTGGCGAGGGGAAAAGTGATCAGCACCACAAGATCTACCTGCCCAGAAATTTTCAAAAAGATCCAACAACCGATGTAGGAGTTATTGCCCTTTTTCTGGATTTTTTCAAAATTTTGCACTTATTTAGCCCTATATCTTGAAAACTGTACAAGATATTTTAATAATTCAAATTGCATATGATTAAGCACGTCAAGATCTACGTTTCATGTAATTAGGTCAAAGCTGTAGAAGCATTTCTTTTAGGAGTTATGGCCCTTAAAGCGTCAAAATTTACCATTTTTCATTACTTTTCCCCTGAATTTCAAAGATGAACTTGTCTGACACCATACATCCAACTTCAACCAAACTTGGCACAGTTGCTTAATAGCATAATTGCTACAATTCTATCGTTCGGATTTTTGATTCGTAAAAAAATATGGCCGCCATGGCTAAACATAGAACATATAGGTAAATTGCAGTTTTTTGCTAATTACTCAAAAATAGTTACAGATATCAAAATTCTGATGGGAGACAAAAGTGATCAGCATCTCAAGATCTACCTGCTCTGAAATTTTCAAGAAGATCCAACAATCAACATAGGAGTTATTGCCCTTTTTCTGTATTTTTTGAAAATTTTGCACTTATTTAGCCCTATATCTTGAAAACTATACAAGATAATTTAATAATTCAAATTGCATATGATTAAGCACGTCAAAATCTACGTTTCATGTAATTAGGTCAAAGCTGTAGAACCATTTCTTTTAGGAGTTATGGCCCTTAAAGGGTCAAAATTTACCATTTTTCATTACTTTTCCCCTGAATTTCAAAAATGAACTTGTCTGACACCATACATCTAACTTCAACCCTTCAACCAAACTTGGCACAGTTGCTTAATAGCATAATTGCTACAATTCTATCGTTCGGATTTTTGATTCGTCGAAAAATATTGCCGCAATGGCTAAAAATAGAACATAGGGGTAAATTGCAGTTTTTTGCTAAGTACTCAAAAATAGTAACAGATATCAAAATTCTGATTGGAGACAGAAGTGATCGGCATCTCAAGATCTACCTGCTCTGAAATTTTCAAGAAGATCCAACAATCGACATACAAGTAATTGCCCTTTTTCTGTATTTTTTGAAAATTTTGCACTTATTTAGCCCTATATCTTGAAAACTATACAAGATAATTTAAAAATTCAAATTGCATATGATTAAGCATGTCAAGATCTACGTTTCATGTAATTAGGTCAAAGCTGTAGAACCATTTCTTTTAGGAGTTATGTCCCTTAAAGCGTCAAAATTTACCATTTTTCATTGTTTAATAGCTTATCTGCTACAACTCTATTGTCAGATTTTTTATTTGTAAAAAAAAACATGGCCACCATGGCTAAAAATAGAACATAGGGATAAATTGCATTTTTTTGCTAATAACTGATGTGGGAGTTATTGTTCTTTTTCCTAATTTTCGCCAAATTTGCACTTATTAAGCCCAATATCTTAAAAACTAACCAAGATATTTCAGAAATTTAAATCGCATATGGTTAAGCACAATAATATCTACAAATATATGTATCTGTGTAAATCAGGTGAGCGATTCAGGCTCTTGGGAGCCTCTTGTTTTGTTTCAAAATTAGGGACCCAAAAGGGAAAACAAATTCAAATATTTTATTGTTCCAACCATAACTTCGGTCCTAGTTGGCTTATTGCTGTGAAATTTGTGAAGAATGTTTCATACATTATAAGAATGAACTGGATGAACTTTAGCGTGCCCCCCTTTTTCCTGTTAAGTAATTAAGGGCCAAAAGGGGCCAAAATCAAAACTTTTTAGTGGACTGATTTTGAAAAAAAAATTTGCATGTTTATTCTTGTCAAATAGCAGATGCAAAATTGAGAAATGACTTTTGCTACCCCATCTTTTTCCCCATTATTATGTAATTAGGGGCCAAAAGGGACCAAAATAGAAAAAAAAATTTACTTGTGATCCTATTTTGAAATTTTTTTTTGCATGTTTGTTCTTGTCAAATAGTGGATACAAAATTGAGATTTAATTTTTGCGACACCCCTTTTTCCCCTTATTATGTAATAAGGGGCCAAAATCAAAACTTATTTATTTGTGGTCTGATTTTGATCTCCTTTGGAAAAAAAATAATTCCATTTTAAATGTGAAAAGAAAGTCCACCAAAAGCTGCATGTGTCAGAAACCTTTGTCAGTCCACCATGGGCTGCATATGTCCAGAGCAATTGACTCTCCATATTGGGCCTAAAACATACAGGGTTCAACATGTTGCGGTCATATCATGCTGCGCTCGACGAAGCTTTTTATTAGTGTCTTAAAGTGGATAATGGACAACCATAATACATAAAAAGTTTTATGCTTTTTCTATTCTATGGTGAACATAGTATTTCTATATTTGAAGCATTAACTTTTATTTGCATTGTCATATCAGTTTAGTACAAAATTGCACTTATTATAACTGCATAAAGACCATGAAAATTATACATGTATTGTTTTAACATTTTTACTGTAGTAGATTTGCTATTTGTAAAATGTTCAAGATTATGATGTTTTTAAAGTAATCAAAATTTTAGATGGATCTGTAAGTTTTTAATGAGCATAATTATGTTTTAAGGTGTTTAAAAAATAATGGTGTAGAATTTTGATAAAGTTTGGTGTTCAAATGATAAAGTGCCTCTATTGTATGAATAAAAGAATTGTATATTTTTGCTTAATGAGTAAAACTGTTTGTTTTTATATCTGGGTAAACTGATTTGTTGGTTATTGTTGACGTCAATTATGATTATGATTGTGTTATGAATGTTTTGTGATTATCAAATGATTATTAAAGTGAATTGTAACATATTTTGTCATCTTTTATGCATTTGTAATTTTTTTAACCTTAATTTGTGTAATATTTAAAGGGATATCCTCTAAGAAAAAATATTTTTTTACTAACAAAAAAAGGCCAACAGACAACTTTTTTTGTTTAATTCTAAACATAGGAACAACAATAATACGGCTATGGCACCAACTTAACCTAAAAATCGAAAAACAATAATCATTAAATAATATTTGTAAAGCTTTACATGATCATTCATATTCATGAGCTTAATCCCGTCTTAAGCATGCACACTGTTTTTAGTTTTGTTTATAAACTTTGCTTGTTCAAAATCGCAGCACTGTATCGCAAGGTTTTAGGCCGTAGAAATATTCACAGTGAGGAAAACGCCAGAGTCGCCAAACAAAGAAAATAACATTTATGGCTCGTATATTTAATGAATGAAGATGGTTAAGATAGTTCACATTGAATTTGTTTGATTTGTCACCATATTTAAGTCTTCAGGAACAAAATATCCTAGATCCCGATCAATGGCCGTATTAATACACTAAAAATATATCTGTCCTCAAGAATGTAAACAAATAATCAATCAACTAGGTCGAATTATTTTGATCGAAATAAACCAAGTTGAAGGCAAATTTGGTAAAAAATTGATACTCAAAGTTTCTTTTATTACATTTTGGTGTAAATGACAATAAAAAATTGGGGACGAAAAAAATGTGATTTTGGTAGACAATATGCCTTTAAGAAAACCCTCTGATTGTGTATGGTTGAGTGCTTTTCAGCATCTTTCCCAAGTAACATGTTCATTAAAATGAAATGAGAGAACAATAATAGAAAATAATGAGATATGGAATCAGTGTATGTGACACAACTAGAAAAACAAGCAGCAAATTAGAAAAACCACAAAGGACAACTGCCAGCAGCCTTCAACGTGGCCAGTTAGCACTGCTTGCATTTTTCTGCAATATGCCCATGGGCTGAAAAAAATGCACATTATTCAAATCCAGTCAAAGCAAGATCAAAACTTTTGCAAGCAAATCTCAAAATATTTACTGTGTTATGGTTAAAATTGTTTGGTATATCAAGGTTTATCACAACAACAAAACCAAATGGCTGCCATTGCTTAGAATTGGACATAGGATAAAATTACTTAATAAGTCCAGAAGTATAACTGACAAAATCTGATTGATATAAGGCTTTTTAGAATAGAAAGATCTGCAAATCTGAATTGGGTCAGATTGTCAGATGTTTTCTTTCAAGGGTCTTTGAGACCCTTTATAGATCAAGAATCACATTTTAAGCGAAGGGTCAGGTGAGCTTTTGTCATCACTTGGCGTCCGTGGTCCATCTGTAATCTTTTCAAAACGTTAACTCCTCTGACACCATAAGTCCAATTGCAACCAAACTTGGTATGGTTTGTCATTAGCCTTCGGTGTTAGGAACTGATTTGGGGATTTTTGATTGGTCGTAAAACATGGCTACTGTGGCTTAAAATAGAACATAGGAGGAAATTGTAGTTTTTTGCAAGTAACTCAAAAACGGAGACAGATTTTTAAAATTTGATTGAGGACAAAAGTGATCAGCACCTCAAGATCTACCAGCTCTGAAATTTTGAAAATGATCCAACAACCCATGTAGAAGTTATTGCTCTTTTTGTGAATTTTTTGCTTATTTTGCACCTATTAAGATCAATATCTTAAAAACTATATAAAAGATATTTGAGAAATTTAAATTGCATATTGATAAGCACATCAAGATCTACAAAATATGTAATGGGGTCAACGTTGTAGGACCCTTCCTTTTAGAAGCTTTCCCCTAAGAACATCAAATTGGTTATTATACCCCCACTCGTAAGAGAGGGGGCTATATTGCAATCACCTTGTCCGTCCGTCTGTCCGTCCGGTTCAATTTCTCTGCTTCTACTGGATGGATTGGTTTTAAATTTGGTACACAGCTTCAACATGATGAGTTATACCATGCCTACTCTTTCCAGGTCAGTCCATCATCTACTTCTTGTTTTCTGAGCCGACTTTGACTTTTTTAGGGTAAAAAAATTGAAATGTGAAATTTTTCGTAACAGTTTTCTCTGTTTCTACTGGATGGATTGGTTTCAAATTTGGTACACAGCTTCAACATGATGATTTATACTGTGCCTCCCCTCTCCAGATCAGTCCATCATCAACTTCCTGTTTTCCTAGCCGACTTAGACTTTTTAGGGTAAAAAATTTAAAATATGAAATTTTTCGTAACAGTTTTCTCGGCTTCTACTGGATTGATTGGTTTCAAATTTGGTTCACAGCTTCAGCATGATTAGTTATACCCTGCCTCCCCTTTCCAGGTCAGTTCATTATCTACTTCCTGTTTTCCGAGCTGACTTAGCCTTTTTATGGGTAAAAAATAGACAATTTTTCGTAACAAATTTCTCGGCTTCTACAGAAGGGATTGATTTCAAATTTGGTATACAGCTTAAGCATGATGGGTTGCACCGTGCCTCTTCTTTCCAGGTCAGTCAGTCATCTACTTCCTGTTTTCTGAATGGTCGAGTGGGGGTATGCTTAGCACGACTTAGTGCAACCCCTTGTTTTCACAGCATTTAACCAAACTTATTATGATGATTGAATGGTATTATGTGTATAAATCTGATATTGGGATTTTTGATTGATTGTAAAACATGACCTCTGTGGCTAAAAATGGAACATGGGGGTAAATTGCAGTTTTTTGCAAATATCTCAAGAAGGTGATAGATTTTTAAATTTCGATTGGGAACAAAAGTGATCAACACCTCATGATCAACCAGCCCTGAAATTTTAAAGAAAATCCAAAAACCCATGAAAGAGTAATTGCCCTTTTTTAGCTCACCTGACCCGAAGGGTCATGTGAGCTATTGTCATCGTTAGGCGTCAGGCGTCCGTCGGCCGTCCGTCTTCCGTTAACTTTTCTTCAAAGATCTTCTTCTCTAAAACCACTGAAGGGATTGCATTGAAACTTGGTATACTTGATCTTTAGGATGTCCTCTACCAAGTTTGTGAATTATATACACGTGGACCAACCAACATGGCTGCTGTTGCTAAAAATAGAATAGGTGGGTCAGACCATTGTTTTTGGCTTATAACTTAAAAAGTATAAGAGATAGAAAAAATCCGAAGCATCCTTCCTTCTTCAGCATCAACAGCTCTACAATCTCTCCATTAAGTCGAAGTTGTGAAACGACTCCATATAGGAGTTATTGCCCTTTATTCATAAAAATTGACCATTTTTGCAGTTTTTGGACTATATCTTGAAAACCGTTAGAGCTAGAGGAAAAGTTAGCATTGCAGGATGGTTAAGCTCATTGAGATCTACATAAATGAATTCAGGGTCAAAATTGTCAGATCAGCCGTTTAAGAGTTATTGCCCTTAAACTGTTTTTTTTTCATTAATTTTAACCGATTTTCAAAAATCTTCTCTGAAACCACTGAAGGGATTGCATTGATACTTAGTATACTTGATCTTTAGGATGTCCTCTGCCAAGTTTGTGAATTATATACACATCGACCAACCAACATCGCTGCCGTTGCTTAAAAAAGAACAGGGGGGGTCAGACAATTGTGTTTGGCTTATAACTCGAAAAGTATAAGAGATAGGAAAAATCCGAAGCAACCTTCCATGTTCAGCATCAAAAGCTCTTCAAATCTCTTCCTTGAGTCGAAGTTGTGAAACGACTCCTTACAGGAATTATTGCCCTTTAATCTTAAATTGACCATTTTTGCAGTTTTTAGCTCACTTGACCCGAAGGGTCAAGTGAGCTATTGTCATTGCCATGCGTCCGTCGTCCATCCGTTACTTTTTCAAAAATCTTCTCCTCTGAAACCACTGAATGGAATTTTTCAAAACTTGGTCCAAGTATTAATCAGGGCATGATGTTTAAAAATTGTGTTCGCCTTTATGATTTGTTAACAAACATGGCCGCTGTTACTAAATATAGAACATAGGGTAAAATCACATTCAAAGACTTAAAACTAGAACAGATAGAAAAAATCTGAAGGATCTTAGGCTCTTCAGAATCAAAAGCTCTACAAAAGTCTCCATTGTGTAGAAGTTGTCAGATGACCCCTAATAGGGGTTATGGCCCTTTTAAGGTCAAAAACAGCGTTTTTTCATGTTTTTGCCCTATGGAATAGAATGAGCCTGAATCGCTCACCTGATCTCTTATGCCAAAGTTTGAATAAATTTCACAAACTTTCAAGTATACAAAGTTGCAAAACAATCCCTTCAGTGGTTTCAGAGAAGATTTTTGGAAATCATTTAAATTAATAGAAAAAAAAAAAACAGTTAAAGGGCAATCCTGACGCGCGTTTCGTCTATTCAAGACTCATCAGAGACGCTCTACCAAAAATACGGAAAAAGCCAAACACTATATGACTATAAAGAGCATAGAACGGTAAAACCAAAAAAAAACCAAATTGGGGAACCAAATCAATACTAAATAAAACGACCTTTTGATGCTGAACAAGAAGAGTTGCTTCGGATTTTCTCTCTCTCTTATACTTTTCAAGTTATAAGCCAAAAACAATGTCTGACCCCCCTGTTTTATTTTTAGCAATGGCGGCCATGTTGGTTGGTCGACGTATATATAATTCACAAACTTATTATAGGACATCCTAAAGATTAAGTGTACCAAGTTTCAATGCAATCCCTACAGTGGTTTCAGAGAAGAAGATTTTTGAAAATCAGTTAAAATTAATAGAATAAAAAACAGTTAAAGGGGAATAACTCTTATATGGCTGATCTGACAATTTTGACCCTTAATCATTTTTGTAGATCTCAATGAGCTTAACAATTCTGTTATGCTAACTTTTCCTCTAGCTCTAACAGTTTTCAAGATATTGTCCAACAAGAGGCTCCCAGGAGCCTGAATCGCTCACCTGAGTAGAGCTAAATTAGCTGGAAATTTAAGCAAGCAACAGCTTTTCTCTATCTTCAAAAGTCTTCATTCTATAGGCCAAAAACACTATTTTTCGCCTTTAAGGGGGCTGTAACCCCTGTAAGTGGTCATCTGACAACTTTGATCTTATAGAGACTTTCGTAGAGCTAAATGAGCTGAACATTTAAGCGAGCAACAGCTTTTCTTTATCTGCAATAGTTTTCATTCTAAAGGCTTATAACTTGAAAAGTATAAGAGAGAGAGAAAATCCGAAGCAACTCTTCTTGTTCAGCATCAAAAGGTCGTTTTATTTAGTATTAATTTGGTTCCCCAATTTGGTTTTTTTTTGGTTTTACCGTTCTATGCTCTTTATAATCATATAGTGTTTGGCTTTTTCCGTATTTTTGGTAGAGCGTCTCTGATGAGTCTTGAATAGACGAAACGCGCGTCAGGATTGCCCTTTAACTGTTTTTTTTCTATTAATTTAAATGATTTCCAAAAATCTTCTCTGAAACCACTGAAGGGATTGTTTTGCAACTTTGTATACTTGAAATTTATTCAAACTTTGGCATAAGAGATCAGGTGAGCGATTCAGGCTCCTGGGAGCCTAGTTTCTTTTTTTTAATTAATTTTGCACTTACAAAAAATATTTCAAGATCTTTAAATCTATATAAGATATTTAAGAAATGTAAATTGCATAAGTTAAGTACATCATGATCTACAACATATGAAATAAGGTCAAGATTGTAATACTGTTCATTTTAGGGGTTATTCCTCTTGGAATGTTGAAGGAATGAAAATTATTAAAAGGTTTCAATTGCTAAAATATAACTCTGTACAATCATTACTACAAAATGTTAAACCATATTGTCAGATGACCCACTTATTAAACTTATGACCCTTTCAATATCAAATAGATTATGCCTAATAACCATATGTCAGGTGAACGATTCCGGCTCCTGGGAGCCAATTGTTTAATGCTCAAAGAGAAAAAAAAACTGTAGCATGCTTAAATGTTTATCCATCCCAAGAAGCTCTGTAAAATTCTAAGGTTGATTTTTGTCTGGATTTTGTAAGGCGACACCTTTAACTTCAAAGTTTAAGGGGATATACCTCTAATCTGCAACAGTCGACAATAATTATTGTATCACTTTTCTCGGTTCTAAGTTAAAAGATCTTTCAAATTGATCGATACATTTAAGGGACTGTCAACGATTACCGGTACTTTATTCAAGTAATATAATGATTTCTCTAAGAAAGGTTTTGTTAGCATTATTTCTGCAGAGAAAAAAATAATCAGGCGTAAACATTAAGAACAGGGATATCAAAATGCCAAGCTCATCATAGTTTCAATTTTAATACTTAAAGGACTGTATTTAATATTTTCATACAAGTGTGTGGCAAAGAGATAAATTCGAAATTTTGTTTACCCGGCAGAATTTAATTTAATTTAACTTGATTGATCATTAGGATGTCCTGCATAAAATTTGTACATGTATTTTGTTTTTTTATCCGTCATAAAACATGGTCCCCGTTGCCAGAAATAGACAAGGGGTTCATATAACTGTTTTTTGCTTTAAAATCAAAAGGTGTAAGAGATAGATAAAATTTAATGCACCCATTCCTTCTCCAGCATGCACAACTCTACAAAAGTCTCAGTCAGATGACTCCTAACACATGCATGTGTTATGGTGGAAAATAGTGTTTATTCGTTAACGTTTGTTTTGTCTTTAGAAGATAAAGAAAACCTGCTTCATGTTTTTCATTTTTTTCCCTAAAGATTTTAAACTATTGCAGTTGGAGAAAAGCTGTTGCTTGCTTAAACTTTCATTTCATCTAGCCATACAAAAATCTCCTTTGGGTCTAAATTTTCTGGCAGTCATATAGTTTAGGCCCTTTCAAGGTTAATTTTAGCGGTTTTTTGTGCCTAGAGAACGAAAAACTTTTGTAGTTAAAGAAAAGCTGTTGTTTGCTTAAACTGCCATAAAATATGTGAACCGGATCGAAACATGAACTTGATCTGTAAACATAATATAGACTCGTATACCAAAAATTAGTTCATTATCTTCAAGCATGTAGAAATAGTGCGATAAACTGAAATTTTGTTTTTCAAAATTTATAGGACCATAATTTTCATAAAATTTGTGGACCGGGTCGAATGAAGCATACACTTTCTTTGTCAGTCATCGTAGTAGACTCACAAACCAAAAATCAGTTCATTGTCTTCAAGTAGGAAAAACGACTTTTTTAGCGTACCTGACCCGAAGGGTCAAGTGATATATTGTCATGGTTAACGTCCGTCGTCCACCCGTCGTCCGTTCGTTGTCCGTCCGTCCTATAACTTTTTGCAAAAAATCTTCAGGATTCTTTGAATCCAATGAGGGGATTGCTTTGAAACTTTGTACACTTGATCTTTAAGATGTCCTCTTCCAAGATTGTGAAATTTGTACATGCCGACCAACCAACGTGGCAATCATTGCTAAAAAAATAGATCAGGGGGTCAGACCTTAGTGTTTAGCTGAACTGGACCTTCCCTATTGCCATCACTTGGCGTCCGTCGTTGTCGTCATCATCATCGTCGTCTGTCGTCCGGTAACAATTTTTCAAAAGTTTTGTCCTCTGAAACTACTGAACAGAATTTAATGCAACTTGGTATAATTGATCATTAGGGTGTCCTGCACAAAAGCTCTGTTTCAATTTTTAATTCATCAAAAACATGACCGCCGTTGCTAAAAATAGACCAGGGGTATCAGACTACTTCTTTTAGCTTGTAAATCTGATGCAACCTCTCATCTTTCGCATCAGAAGATCTACAATAGTTTCCATTGGATGGAAGTTGTCAGATGACTCCTTAAAGGAATTATGGCCCATTTAAGGTCAACAATAGAGTTTCTCATGTTTTTGCTTTTAGAATGAAAACTATTGCAGATAGACAAAAGCTGTTGCATGCTTAAACCTTCAGCTCTTTAAGCTCTAAAATAGTCTTCATTTGGGTCAAAGCTGTCAGATTGCCCCTTTTAGAGGTTATGGTCCTTTAAATGTCAAACATATCGTTGTCTCATGTTTTTGCCTTTTAGAATGAAAAGTATTGCAGATAGAGAGAAGCTGTTGCTTCTTACTCAAAGGGATTTAACTTCCGTTAAAATTTGCAGACCGGAACGAAATGTACAGTTTTAATACACCTGCACAAAAACAACAAGACATAAATGCACCACGATTAGTGATTTAGTTAAATGATATGATAATTGATATTCAGTAGTTTCTGTGTTTCCGTGTTTTTCTGTTGTCTGTTCTTTCGTTCTGTCCTTTTTTGTGTTTCCTGGTTTTGTTTCTGCCCTTTCGGACTTTGACATTCGGATATCCCATTGGTATCTCTGCTTCTTTCAATGAGTTCGGTAATTGTTTAGAAATTCAGCATATTTCCATTGCAATAAATCAAGCAAAATTAAGATCCAGTGCGGTAAAATCAAGAGATAATACACTCGCACAATGACACCAATGGATCGACCTTAAAGCTTGAATACTAAAATTGAGCTCTTAACACGACTTAACAACTAATGTGTTCAGTGTAAGCAAACATTTTAAAGTACTGTGGTTTCATAATATTCGTTGGGTATCAATTTTCGTTGTTTTCGTTGGTAGCCTTGAACCACGAAATTTGATATCTCACGAAAAGGAAATTTAACATGGGTGTGTATGCTGCAAACTAAAGAACCACGAATTTAAGAATCCACAAACTGATACTTTTTCACCAAACAACGAAAATTGTTACCCACGAAAATAAATGAATCCACAGTATGTCCGATCAAGAAAATTATATACTTACTATTGACAACTGACCGCGAGAACGTACGTATGATCTAATTTTTTTAAAATCGTACTTAATTATTTAAAAGAGAATTGTCAAATTCACTGCTATATATGCCCCTATTGTATTTCATATTCTTTCGAAGATTAACGTACAATGATAATCTTCTTGTTGTTAATTGCTTTTAAATTACTTTTGTAAAATCATACGAAGGAAATGAAATGCAAAATATATTTTCAGTAATTTTCGTACATAAAACATTTTTTCGCCTTTTCAACACAAATAGTCTGTCATTTAGTTTGAAATGGACGAAACGTGCTTTATAAAACTGAAAATTACTTAACTTTCAAGTGATTGGTTTTTTAAAATTCAATATATTTTCATTGCAGT
Source organism: Arcuatula senhousia (assembly GCA_963971305.1). Taxonomy (NCBI): domain Eukaryota; kingdom Metazoa; phylum Mollusca; class Bivalvia; order Mytilida; family Mytilidae; genus Arcuatula; species Arcuatula senhousia. The sequence continues at coordinate 29,876,072 of OZ020304.1, forward strand.
CAATCAAGCAAAATGGAAATCGTGTACAGTAAAATCAAAAGATAATACACTGCACTCTTATCTATCGGTCGTGTTCTGGTAAGAAAACCATGAGACTGACTTCATCAATGGCTATCCCGAATGCTTAGTTTCATAGGTTTACATGTGCCTAGCACCTAATAAAAACTATTCCAGGATTTAAAAATATTAACACTGAAGAGGTAACATAGAAATTATATATTTTAAATCATTCAAACCCTATGTATAAGTATTCTGTCGTGTTCTGGAAAGAAAATCATTAGACCGGCTTCATCAGTGGCTATCCCAATGCTTTATTTCATAAGCGTGTATGTGCTTTAGCAATATAATTAGTTACAGACCAATGTCCTTTATAAATTCTATTTGAATGAATTTTATAAATTCAACTACGAACATGAGTAACAGACGGAAAGGACTAGGTTATACCTTACGACTTTTGTTCTTTTCTAATGAAGAAAACAACAATTCATATTAGAAAAACGTATTTCAAAAGCTTGAACTTTGGGTGTAACAATTTAATTTTAAGATATTGTTGAAGATACAAGAGACAATGACATGTGAAACAAGTGCACTCACGACATAAAAGCAGCGACAATTCCTCAATGGATACAGCCAAAAGCCTTCAATTAGACCAGCTTTTTTTCCCATCCCATCCGATCATTCATGTTCATTTATTCATCCATACGAACATGAGTAACAGACGGAAAGGACAAGTTTGTACCTTACGACCTACGATCTTTTCTTGTGAAGAAAACAACAATTTTATATTAGAATAGAAAATAATGAGACGTGGAATAAGTGTACGCGACACAGCCCACAATCAAGCGGCAATTCAGAAAAAAACACAATGGACAACCGTCAGCAGCTTTCAACGAGGCCAGTAGGCTCTGCAATTGGCCCATGGTCTAAATAAAATGCATATAATTCAAATCCAGTCCTGAAATAGTCACAGAAACAAGCTTTGTTTCCAATCCCGTCCGATCATTCATGTTCATTTATTCATCAATTATATGTTCATCGCCCTGGCTTATATACATCCTACATAGTGTTATGCGGGAGTAAAACATCAAATCACTCATTGACCTGTCACTGACGGTCGCTGTTCGCCATTATGTGGCCTTACATCAAAGATATAGTGAATATATGATTAAAAAGAACTAAAACCATCAAACAGAAACTTCCTTCTAATGATAAACATAGAACAACTGAGAAGTTCACACATAAACTTTGGAAATCAAAAAAAAAACATTTGGTCCTTTAACTTTTTAAGAATGCAAACGAACATGAATATGCTGCCTCTTGCTAAAATGTTTTTGCTATAGTGTGAACTCCAGTATGCACTTGGGTAAAGGATGGGTTGCGATAAGGCCCTATTTTGGCCCATCTAGAGGCAAAAAATAAAAAGTATTTCCAAACCTGTTACTTTATACCTTATTTTGTAGCCAAATGGTCGTGCTGTTATGAAAGAATACTCTTTAATGATTTTGCATACACACAAGTTGGAACATCCTGTTCAAAATTTACCCATTATGAATGTAAGGAATATTTCACGGTAGACCTTCAATACATTCAAATTTTGAGCTTATATACTTGGAACAGTCTTTGACAATTAAATTAAAGGTTCCTGGTATATATACCTTTCTTTGAACAACAATTTTGAATTAAAAATAATGACTAATCTTGAAAAAAACGAAGAAAACTCAGATATTTTGAACATTTTATAACTACTGACTACGAGGTTAAAAATTATAGTATTTTTAATTTTTCAGTATGTCTTGCACGCGGAACAAGCTTGAAACTTTCACAAAAATGTGTTTTAGTTATACAAGTTTTTCAACAAAATATGGACCTGGTTCCGCGTGCAAGGCTATACTCCCGGGGAGGATAGATATCACTCAATTTGCAAAATTTATTGTCTGGAACTTTGTTGTAATTTGTATTTCGAACACACGTGAAGGTTAGCACTGCTGGTGGAGTTTAAATTCCCCGAAGTTAGCCCGCTCCGGCACCAACACTTTTGAGTTGGAGAATACATCAAAGCTTTAAATTATCCGTCTAAATTTAAAAATTGTCTAAACCCTAAGGTTCTTCCTACCCCAGACATTGGTTGATCATCTTAGTAATAATTTGGTTCCCCAGTTTGGTATTTTTGGTTATACTGTTCTATGCTCTTCATACTCATACAGTGTTTGGCATTTTCAATATTTTTGGTAGAGCGCCTCTGATGAGTCTTGAATAGACGAAACGCGCGTCAGGCGTAGCAAAATTTATTGTCTGGAACTTTGTTGTAATTTGTATTTTGACCACTTTTTTATAGGCACAATGTTAAAATCTTTTGAAGTGGTTCATATCAAGCACCATTTACTAAAAAATAAAATGAGCTTTTATACTACAGACGATTATTAATAAAACGCCAATTGAAAAACTTCATCTTTCCTTTTGTGAAAATATTTTAGGGACAAAAAAAGTTTGAAAATGTAGGTCAAATCCAGCATCCGAAGCATGCATTGTGCTAAGCATCACTAGGTGCACCAACAATACCAATATGGTTGATGTGACACTTGTCAGTAAGAGGGAATAGACTTTAACCATTATTTTGTAAGTGGTCATTGATGCGGAAAATATAGGTAACATCCAGCATGCGAAGCATGCATTGTGCTTAGCATCATTAGGTGCACCTTCCATACCAATATGATTGATGTGGCATTTGTTAGTAATAGGGATTTTTGGAAATATGGGGATTTGGGACGGACAAACGGACGGACGAACGGACCTGAACACTATATACCCCTCTACGTTCGTAGATGGGGCATAAAAACCCGCTCCCATTTACAGTATGAAGGCTTGAAAGTTAAAATATAATTTAATTTCTTTGATTAAAAGTTTTGGAAGATAAACTCATAATTTATAATGATAATCTTCTTAATTGTTATCAAATTTGAGTATTAAAAAACCTTTATCTAAAGAAAATCATCCAAAATGAATGAAATGCAAAATATAATTTTAGTAATGTACGTACATAAGGGACGGACCATTTGACTTGAAAAGAGGGGGCTTTGGTTTTTTATTTCGGTCGAAAATTGTTTTAAGGCGTCAAAACACATATTTTTTTCCTTATTGGGGTTATCTTATATAGTAGAAATCTTTCTTCAAAATATTTTTTCTCATCCTATGCTGCCAAAATATTTAAGCAAAGATCATTTTCAAAATATTTTTTTAAGAAAAAAACCAAGTCCTCGCCTTTAAGTTAAATGGTCGGTCCCTTACGTACATAACACTCTTTGTTCGCCTTTTGAATGCAGGACTGAACAGTGTCAATTTCTAGTTTTAATTGGAAATGGACAATTCCCGCATTTTTTATATTAAAGACTGAACATTTTTAAATCATCCCACCCCATCCAAAATCTATATCTCCCATGATTATATTTCTGCCATATTCTGGTAAAACCATGGGGTCGGTTTTATCAGTAGCTATCCCAATGTTTCATTTCTTATGACAAAATTTACATTCTTAAAGATCAGTGTCCTTTCAAAAATATTTCAATGAATTCTACGAATTTAACAAAGAACACGAGTAACAGAATGATATGACAATTTTGTACCCTTACGACCCATGTCATTTTATGAGAAAAACAAGTCTAAAATAGAAAAAAAACCCATATTTTACCAGCTGGAACTTTTGGAATAACAAATTAAGTAAGACTAGTTTAGTATATATAATGGGACAGACCAACCTCTTAAATCAACATATTTTTGAAGAAATATATTTTTCTCCTCACCAAAGGTAAGTGAGAAGTAAATGGTAGAAATATTATTCCATTTATGACTTTGTTAGTAGTAAACTTTGTGATTTTTTACATTCGTTAATGTTGTATACGGCTCGTTTTTCTTGGGTTGATGAAATCTTGATAGAGACTTAAACAGTCAATAATTATTCCCTTTAAACAAATAAAAAAAAAACCCGCATCGTAAGTATTTATGTCAAAACCTGTCAAAATTCATGTCCCATATTTATATTGTGGAATATTTAGACTAAAATTTTTAAATTTTATTCAAAGATTTCCAAAGATGAATTCCAGAATCTTCTTATTTTGTCTGCTTATCGTTGGACTGGCCGTAAGTTCAACAGTCGCCTACGGTCCGAGTCATCCAGGACTAGAAAATGGCAAAGGATTCACTAATGGAAATAGGAATGGAGTCGGAAAAGGAAAAGGAAATGCGAAAGGAATAAATAAGGGTACATTTGGTGGCATAGGAGATGGACTTGGAAGAAAGTGAGAGTCCATGCGAAGGTACATTTATTTTATATATGTTAAAACAACGTTTAATGTGCCCTCTTTACGTGTCATTGGTTAAAAACGACGTGTCGAAAAAATAGTTTTTTCTATGGCATACTACAATATTTATAATTAGATCAAAATGCAGGTAGAAACGGTTAATTTGGATATGCTATATATCGATATTTCAAGGAGTAAACTCTCATCAGTAGCATTTAAATCAACACATTCGAAGGTAAAATTCCAAAACTGTTGGAAAAAGACTAATACTCAAAACCTAAACGTTAGAACAAGGAAGCAAAATCCAGAACCGAGGATATCTACCATGCGCATTACATTATATCGTCGACGTACGATTCTCGTGTGTCTCTTAATGAAAACTGTTTTTGGCCAAGTATCTCCGGACATTTAGAGATGCCGATGTTTCATTTTGTCTTATTCCATTTATGTTTATACTAATCTTCCTTTCAAAAATGACATTTTGAAAGTAAGATACATTGTATCGTTAAATAATTGATACAAAATAACATATTTTTATTTTATATTCGAGTGTATATGTAGCAGGTCAAAGGTGTCGTGAATTTACACTTATTTCCTATAAAAATGATAGTACCAATGCGAATCTGCATTTATTTACTATTTTTTCTAAATGGATAACAATATAGTAATAATTTCAGTAGTTATTTGCCTATAGACATTAATGCTTGACCAATTTTGATATTAACGAAGCAAATTGGCACCAATGGGACATTCAAGTGTCAAAAGTCCAAAAGGGCTTAAAGTCTAAAAAAAAACTGTCTTTCAAATAAAAATCTTTCATACCTTTTAGTAAATTAGAAATACAGTTGCTTCTTCTTCTTAACAAACCATTATGTCATATGGCATTTTTGGCACTTTCATGTGCCTTGTTTACAAACATTATAATTTCGCACTATTTAGAACTTTATTTTTAATTTTTAAAGAATAACTATGTATTAGATTTGCTGAAAACGTTTCTTTTCCTATATTTCAACCAATACCAGAGCTCCAGAGGTTCAATTTGTACCAGATTATTCTCCCAAAAAGGGGTGGGCTTATATGTCGTACGGGTTATAAGTAATATATAAGTAATATATATTTATATATACAAAATCTATAGTTTGTTAAATTTGAATAAATTATTCGTATACTCTTTAATGTTTACCTTATGTTGATCGCCCATGGATCAATTTAACTATATCATTTACAAAAAGAGATTTTATATTATGCAGGATTAAATTTTAATATTAAAACTAATCTAATTCATATTTTTCTTATCTATTTCAGATTTAGAATTCCAAAGATATGAAAGAAATGTGTGAATAAAATAAAGTTTTATGATATCACAGTCTGAATTTCTAATCTGGTTTAAGAGAAATCAACTCAGTAAATAGAATGAAAACTACTGTAGATAGAGAAAAGCTGTTGCTTGCTTAAACATTTAGCTGAATGAGCTATACAAAAGTCTCCATTGGGTTGAAGTTGTCAGATGACTCTTTGTAGAGGTTATGACCCTTTAAGGGTAAAATTAGTGTTTTTTAAATTTGTTTGTGTCCTACAGAAACTGCTACTTAAAAGTCTCTCCAGAGTCTAAGTTGTGAGGCGAACTCGTATAGTGGTTATGACCCTTTCAAGAAAATAATATCTTTTTTTGCCTAGGGAATAAAAAGTATTGTAGTTAAAGAACAGGTTTTGTTATCTGTCCACAAGTCTCCATTGTATCAAGATTGCCTGATGACTCTCCAAAGAACATATGCCCATTTTAAAGATCAAATATATTGTTTTTCCCATGTTTTGCTTTAAAAATGAAAACTTTTGCAGAGACGAAAAGTTGTTGCATTCGTAATCCAACTACTAATTAAGTACTACAAAAGACTACTCTGGATCATATACTCAAGTTTTCCAGTGATAAAAGGAATTCAACTCCCCTCTCGGGATATCCCCAGTCGTAATATGGTGATTTGGAATTATTCTAAACTCACAGGGTAGTTGGGAATCTCACCAAAACAAATCCATCAAGATAGTCGCCCATCGGTCCCATTGTGTAAAAAAATAGCGATTCGAAATGAACTCAATATGATAAACTCACATATCAGAAATCAGTTCATTTATATCTACAAGGCAGCGTTTGCATGAAGAAGTACGGAAAATTTCAGTCAATTTTCAAAGGGCCAAATATTTTCAAACTACCGTTAAAATAGCGAATCAGAACGAAACATAACTTGATCTGTGACTCATCATGGATCAGTAAATCTGCATGCGTTTAGAAAAAAGTGTTGAAATCTGAATTCTTGTAAATTTTCATAGGGCCATAACTGCCTTGATATTTGTGAACCGGAACGACACCATGGTAGACTCACATACCAAAAAGGAGTTTGTTATCTCACGTGGCAAGCATGTATTATCGTAGAATGTGAGATAAAATTAAATTTGTGCGAATTTTCAAAATTCATTGGACCATAACTTTCATAAAATTTGTGGACCGGAATGAAGCCTAAAATTTATTGGTCACTATAATCGTAGTACCCTCGCATAGCAAAAAATAGGTTCAATTATCTTCAAGCGTGGAAAAACGACTGACATTTCAGGGAAATTTCAAAGTTCAAAGGGTTTTAACTTTCGTTAAAATTTGCAGACCCGAACGAAATGTACAATTGATCTGTAAGTCAAACCTCCATAGAATCACATACCAGAAATCGGGTTAAATTCCACAAGCGTTTAGAAAAAATGTAGAAAACTGAGATGTGATACACAGGGGGAAGGAAGTAGGGTAACATTTAAATCCCTTTGGCGTATAGGGGACATATCATTTCATTTCATGTACAAAAAAGGTAGAAATTAAGTTTTGTTTTATCCATAAGTTTTTAGGGCGATTCGTATTTCGACATTGGATAACACGAATACAAGGTATAAAAGTATAAAATATAAAGTATTTTATTTAGCCAATCATGGGCCCGCTAGGGCATATATAATCAAATTTGACACATACAATTTATTTATTTAAAAATTATTTCGAACACGAGTGAAGGTTAGTACTGCTGGTGGAGTTTTAATTCCCCGAGGTCAGCCTGCTCCGGCACCAACACTTTTGTGTTGGAGAAAACACCAAAGCTTTAAATTATCCGTTTAAATTTCAAAATTGTCTAAACCCTAAGGTTCTTCCTACCCCAGACATAGGTTGATTATCTAAGTAATAATTTGGTTCCCCAGTTTGGTATATTTGGTTTTACTGTTCTATGCTCTTCATATTCATAAAGTGTTTGGCATTTTCAATATTTTTGGTAGAGCGCCTCTGATGAGTCTAGTATAGACGAAACGCGCGTCAGGCGTAGCAAAATTTATTGTCTGGAACTTTGTTGTCATTTGTATTTCAAACACACGTGAAGGTTAGCACTGCTGGAGGAGTTTTGATTCCCCGAGGTTAGCCCGCTCCGGCACCAACACTTTTGTGTTGGAGAAAACATCAAAGCTTTAAATTATCCGTTTAAATTTCAAAATTGTCTAAACCTTAAGGTTCTTCCTACCCCAGACATAGGTTGATTATCTTAGTAATAATTTGGTTACCCAGTTTGGTATATTTTGTGTTACTGTTCTATGCTCTTCATATTCATAAAGTGTTTGGCATTTTCAATATTTTTGGTAGAGCGCCTCTGATGAGTCTTTTATAGACGAACCGTGCGTCTGGCGTAGCAAAATTTATTGTCTGGAACTTTGTTGTCATTTGTTTTTCGAACACACGTGAAGGTTAGCACTGTTGGTCTGTTGGTGGACTTTTAATTCCCCGAGGTTAGCCCGCTCCGGCACCAACACTTTTGTGTTGGAGAAAACATAAAAGCTTTAAATTATCCGTTTAAATTTCAAAATTGTCTAAACCCTAAGGTTCTTCCTACACAAGACATAGGTTAATTATCTTATTAATAATTTGGTTCCCCAGTTTGGTATATTTGGTTTTACTGTTCTATGCTCTTCATATTCATAAATTGTTTGGCATTTTCAATATTTTTGGTAGAGCGCCTCGGATGAGTCTTGTATAGACGAAACGCACGTCAGGCGTAGCAAAATTTATTGTCTGGAACTTTGTTGTCATTTGTATTTCCACACTGGACCATTCAAACCTTACCCATAATCTATGTATAAGTAGTTTGGTGTTTCTGTCGTGTTCTGGAAAGAAAATCATTAGACCGGCTTCATCAGTGGCTATCCCAATGCTTTATTTCATAAGCGTGTATGTGATTTAGCAATATAAGTAGTTACAGACCAATGTCCTTTATAAATTTTATTTGAATGAATTTTATAAATTCAACTACGAACATGAGTAACAGACGGAAAGGACAAGTTTATATACCTTACGACCTACGATCTTTTCTTGTGAAGAAAACAACAATTTTATATTAGAAAAGAAAATAATGAGACGTGGAATAAGTGTACGCGACACAGCCCACAATCAAGCGGCAATTCAGAAAAAAACACAATGGACAACCGTCAGCAGCTTTCAACGAGGCCAGTAGGCTCTGCAATTGGCCCATGGTCTAAATAAAATGCATATAATTCAAATCCAGTCCTGAAATAGTCACAGAGACAAGCTTTGTTTCCAATCCCATCCGATCATTCATGTTCATTTAATCATCAATTATATGTTCATCGCCCTGGCTTATATACATCCTACATAGTGTTATGCGGGAGTAAAACATCAAATCACTCATTGACCTGTCACTGACGGTCGCTGTTCGCCATTATGTGGCCTTACATCAAAGATATAGTGAATATATGATTAAAAAGAACTAAAACCATCAAACAGAAACTTCCTTCTAATGATAAACATAGAACAACTGAGAAGTTCACACATAAACTTTGGAAATCGAAAATGAACAGTACAGTTAATCAATTTGGTCCATTAACTTTTTAAGAATGCAAACGAACATGAATATGCTGCCTCTTGCTAAAATGTTTTTGCTATAGTGTAAACTCCAGTATGCACTTGGGTAAAGGATGGGTTGCGATAAGGCCCTATTTTGGCCCATCTAGAGGCAAAAAATAAAAAGTATTTCCAAACCTGTTACTTTATACCTTATTTTGTAGCCAAATGGTCGTGCTGTTATGAAAGAATACTCTTTAATGATTTTGCATACACACAAGTTGGAACATCCTGTTCAAAATTTACCCATTATGAATGAAAATGTCATCTTGATGTAAGGAATATTTCACGGTAAACCTTCAATACATTCAAATTTTGTGCTTATATACTTGGAACAGTCTTTGCCAATTAAATTAAAGGTTCCTGGTATATATACCTTTCTTTGAACAACAATTTTGAATTAAAAAAATGACTAATCTTGAAAAAAACGAAGAAAACTCAGATATTTTGAACATTTTATAACTACTGACTACGAGGTTAAAAATTATAGTATTTTTAATTTTTCAGTATGTCTTGCACGCGGAACAAGCTTGAAACTTTCACAAAAAATGTGTTTTAGTTATACAAGTTTTTCAACAAAATATGGACCTGGTTCCGCGTGCAAGGCTATACTTCCGGGGAGGATAGATATCACTCAATTTGCAAAATTTATTGTCTGGAACTTTGTTGTAATTTGTATTTCGAACACACGTGAAGATTAGCACTGCTGGTGGAATTTAAATTCCCCGAGGTTAGCCCGCTCCGGCACCAACACTTTTGAGTTGGAGAATACATCAAAGCTTTAAATTATCCGTCTAAATTTAAAAATTGTCTAAACCCTAAGGTTCTTCCTACCCCAGACATTGGTTGATCATCTTAGTAATAATTTGGTTCCCAAGTTTGGTACTTGTGGTTATACTGTTCTATGCTCTTCATATTCATACAGTGTTTGGCATTTTCAATATTTTTGGTAGAGCGCCTCTGATGAGTCTTGAATAGACGAAACGCGCGTCAGGCGTAGCAAAATTTATTGTCTGGAACTTTGTTGTAATTTGTATTTTGACCACTTTTTTATAGGCACAATGTTAAAATCTTTTGAAGTGGTTCATATCAAGCACCATTTACTAAAAAATAAAATGAGCTTTTATACTACAGACGATTATTAATAAAACGCCAATTGAAAAACTTCATCTTTCCTTTTGTGAAAATATTTTAGGGACAAAAAAAAGTTTGAAAATGTAGGTCAAATCCAGCATCCGAAGCATGCATTGTGCTAAGCATCACTAGGTGCACCAACCATACCAATATAGTTGAGGTGACACTTGTCAGTAAGAGGGAATAGACTTTAACCATTATTTTGTAAGTGGTCATTGATGCGGAAATATAGGTAACATCCAGCATGCGAAGCATGCATTGTGCTTAGCATCATTAGGTGGACCTTCCATACCAATATGATTGATGTGGCATTTGTTAGTAATAGGGATTTTTGGAAATATGGGGATTTGGGACGGACAAACGGACGGACGAACGGACCTGAACACTATATACCCCTCTACGTTCGTAGATGGGGCATAAAAACCCGCTCCCATTTACAGTATGAAGGCTTGAAAGTTAAAATATAATTTAATTTCTTTGATTAATAGTTTTGGAAGATAAACTCATAATTTATAATGATGATCTTCTTAATTGTTATCTAATTTGAGTATTAAAAAACCTTCATCTAAAGAAAATCATCCAAAATGAATGAAATGCAAAATATAATTTTAGTAATGTACGTACACAAGGGACGGACCATTTGACTTGAAAAGAGGGGGCTTTGGTTTTTTATTTCGGTCGAAAATTGTTTTAAGGCGTCAAAACACATATTTTTTTCCTTATTGGGGTTATCTTGTATAGTAGAAATCTTTCTTCAAAATATTTTTTCTCATCCTATGCTGCCAAAATATTTAAGCAAAGATCATTTTCAAAATATTTTTTTAAGAAAAAAACCAAGTCCTCGCCTTTAAGTTAAATGGTCGGTCCCTTACGTACATAACACTCTTTGTTCGCCTTTTGAATGCAGGACTGAACAGTGTCAATTTCTAGTTTTAATTGGAAATGGACAATTCCCGCATTTTTTATATTAAAGACTGAACATTTTTAAATCATTCCACCCCATCCAAAATCTATATCTCCCATGATTATATTTCTGCCATATTCTGGTAAAACCATGGGGTCGGTTTTATCAGTAGCTATCCCAATGTTTCATTTCTTATGACAAAATTTACATTCTTAAAGATCAGTGTCCTTTCAAAAATATTTCAATGAATTCTACGAATTTAACAAAGAACACGAGTAACAGAATGATATGACAATTTTGTACCCTTACGACCCATGTCATTTTATGAGAAAAACAAGTCTAAAATAGAAAAAAAACATATTTTACCAGCTGGAACTTTTGGAATAACAAATTAAGTAAGACTAGTTTAGTATATATAATGGGACAGACCAACCTCTTAAATCAACATATTTTTGAAGAAATATATTTTTCTCCTCACCAAAGGTAAGTGAGAAGTAAATGGTAGAAATATTATTCCAAGAAAGTGAGAGTCCATGCGAAGGTACATTTATTTTATATATGTTAAAACAACGTTTAATGTGCCCTCTTTACGTGTCATTGGTTAAAAACGACGTGTCGAAAAAATAGTTTTTTCTATGGCATACTACAATATTTATAATTAGATCAAAATGCAGGTAGAAACGGTTAATTTGGATATGCTATATATATCGATATTTCAAGGAGTAAACTCTCATCAGTAGCATTTAAATCAACACATTCGAAGGTAAAATTCCAAAACTGTTGGAAAAAGACTAATACTCAAAACCTAAACGTTAGAACAAGGAAGCAAAATCCAGAACCGAGGATATCTACCATGCGCATTACATTATATCGTCGACGTACGATTCTCGTGTGTCTCTTAATTAAAACTGTTTTTGGCCAAGTATCTCCGGACATTTAGAGATGCCGATGTTTCATTTTGTCTTATTCCATTTATGTTTATACTAATCTTCCTTCCAAAAATGACATTTTGAAAGTAAGACACATTGTATCGTTAAATAATTGATACAAAATAACATATTTTTATTTTATATTCGAGTGTATATGTAGCAGGTCAAAGGTGTCGTGAATTTACACTTATTTCCTATAAAAATGATAGTACCAATGCGAATCTGCATTTATTTACTATTTTTTTTAAATGGATAACAATATAGTAATAATTTCAGTAGTTATTTGCCTATAGACATTAATGCTTGACCAATTTTGATATTAACGAAGCAAATTGGCACCAATGGGACATTCAAGTGTCAAAAGTCCAAAAGGGCTTAAATTCTAAAAAAAACTGTCTTTCAAACAAAAATCTTTCATACCTTTTAGTAAATTAGAAATACAGTTGCTTCTTCTTCTTAACAAACCATTATGTCATATGGCATTTTTGGCACTTTCATGTGCCTTGTTTACAAACATTATAATTTCGCACTATTTAGAATTTTATTTTTATTTTTTAAAGAATAACTATGTATTAGATTTGCTGAAAACGTTTCTTTTCTTATATTTCAACCAATACCAGAGCTCCAGAGGTTCAATTTGTACCAGATTATTCTCCCAAAAAGGGGTGGGCTTATATGTCGTACGGGTTATTACTGAAATCATACCTATAAGTAATATATATTTATATATACAAAATCTATAGTTTGTTAAATTTAAATAAATTATTCGTATACTCTTTAATGTTTACCTTATGTTGATCGCCCATGGATCAATTTAACTATATCATTTACAAAAAGAGATTTTATATTATGCAGGATTAAATTTTAATATTAAAACTAATCTAATTCATATTTTTCTTATCTATTTCAGATTTAGAATTCCAAAGATATGAAAGAAATGTGTGAATAAAATAAAGTTTTATGATATCACAGTCTGAATTTCTAATCTGGTTTAAGAGAAATCAACTCAGTAAATAGAATGAAAACTACTGTAGATAGAGAAAAGCTGTTGCTTGCTTAAACATTTAGCTGAATGAGCTATACAAAAGTCTCCATTGGGTTGAAGTTGTCAGATGACTCTTTGTAGAGGTTATGACCCTTTAAAGGTAAAATTAGTGTTTTTTAAACTTGTTTGTGTCCTACAGAAACTGCTACTTAAAAGTCTCTCCAGAGTCTAAGTTGTGAGGCGAACTCGTATAGTGGTTATGACCCTTTCAAGAAAATAATATCTTTTTTTGCCTAGGGAATAAAAACTATTGTAGTTAAAGAACAGGTTTTGTTATCTGTCCATAAGTCTCCATTGTATCAAGATTGCCTGATGACTCTCCAAAGAACATATGCCCATTTTAAAGATCAAATATATTGTTTTTCCCATGTTTTGCTTTAAAAATGAAAACTTTTGCAGAGACGAAAAGTTGTTGCATACGTAATCCAACTACTAATTAAGTACTACAAAAGACTACTCTGGATCATATACTCAAGTTTTCCAATGATAAAAGGAATTCAACTCCCCTCTCGGGATATCCCCAGTCGTAATATGGTGATTTGGAATTATTCTAAACTCACAGGGTAGTTGGGAATCTCACCAAAACAAATCCATCAAGATAGTCGCCCATCGGTCCCATTGTGTAAAAAAATAGCGATTCGAAATGAACTCAATATGATAAACTCACATATCAGAAATCAGTTCATTTATATCTACAAGGCAGCGTTTGCATGAAGAAGTACGGAAAATTTCAGTCAATTTTCAAAGGGCCAAATATTTTCAAACTACCGTAAAATTGCGAATCAGAACGAAACATAACTTGATCTGTGACTCATCATGGATCAGTAAATCTGCATGCGTTTAGAAAAAAGTGTTGAAATCTGAATTCTTGTGAATTTTCATAGGGCCATAACTGCCTTGATATTTGTGAACCGGAACGACACATGAACTTGATCTGTAAACATCATGGTAGACTCACATACCAAAAAGGAGTTTGTTATCTCACGTGGCAAGCATGTATTATCGTAGAATGTGAGATAAACTTAAATTTGTGCGAATTTTCAAAATTCATTGGACCATAACTTTCATAAAATTTGTGGACCGGAATGAAGCCTAAATTTTATTGGTCACTATAATCGTAGTACCCTCGCATAGCAAAAAATAGGTTCAATTATCTTCAAGCGTGGAAAAACGACTGACATTTCAGGGAAATTTCAAAGTTCAAAGGGTTTTAACTTTCGTTAAAATTTGCAGACCCGAACGAAATGTACAATTGATCTGTAAGTCAAACCTCCATAGAATCACATACCAGAAATCGGGTTAAATTCCACAAGCGTTTAGAAAAAATGTAGAAAACTGAGATGTGATACACAGGGGAAAGGAAGTAGGATAACATTTAAATCCCTTTGGCGTATAGGGGACATATCATTTCATTTCCTGACAAAAAAGGTAGAATTTAAGTTTTGTTTTATCCATAAGTTTTTAGGGCGATTCGTATTTCGACATTGGATAACACGAATACAAGGTATAAAAGTATAAAATATAAAGTATTTTATTTAGCCAATCATGGGCCCGCTAGGGCATATATAATCAAATTTGACACATACAATTTATTTATTTAAAAATTATTTCGAACACGAGTGAAGGTTAGTACTGCTGGTGGAGTTTTAATTCCCCGAGGTCAGCCTGCTCCGGCACCAACACTTTTGTGTTGGAGAAAACACCAAAGCTTTAAATTATCCGTTTAAATTTCAAAATTGTCTAAACCCTAAGGTTCTTCCTACCCCAGACATAGGTTGATTATCTAAGTAATAATTTGGTTCCCCAGTTTGGTATATTTGGTTTTACTGTTCTATGCTCTTCATATTCATAAAGTGTTTGGCATTTTCAATATTTTTGGTAGAGCGCCTCTGATGAGTTTTTTATAGACGAACCGTGCGTCTGGCGTAGCAAAATTTATTGTTAGGAACTTTGTTGTCATTTGTTTTTCGAACACACGTGAAGGTTAGCACTGTTGGTGGAGTTTTAATTCCCCGAGGTTAGCCCGCTCCGGCACCAACACTTTTGTGTTGGAGAAAACATAAAAGCTTTAAATTATCCGTTTAAATTTCAAAATTGTCTAAACCCTAAGGTTCTTCCTACCCAAGACATAGGTTGATTATCTTATTAATAATTTGGTTCCCCAGTTTGGTATATTTGGTTTTACTGTTCTATGCTCTTCATATTCATAAATTGATTGGCATTTTCAATATTTTTGGTAGAGCGCCTCGGATGAGTCTTGTATAGACGAAACGCACGTCAGGCGTAGCAAAATTTATTGTCTGGAACTTTGTTGTCATTTGTATTTCCACACTGGACCAGTAGCCTTCAATTAGACCAGCTTAACTTCCCATCTTATCCCCATATTCCTCATAATTCAGCATTTCATGTCCATATTATCGGCCCTTTCATGTTCATCGCCCTTATATATCCTTTATAGTGTGGCTAGGCAATGCGATTTAGATTATAAATATAATGCATATGATTCCAAAAAGAGACCTTCATACATACTAAAAGAACATTAAACTATTGAAACTACAAATATTTACTTAACCGGATATGACACACCAAATTGGACATTGGTAGTACAACGGGTGTGCTATAATAGGCAGGAACTGCTTACTCTTCCAGAGCACCTGAGTTCACTCTCATTACGATTACAGTTCGCGTTGTTAATTGATATTCAGTAGGTTTTGTGTTTCCATGTTTTATATGTTGTCTGTTCTTTCGTCCTGTTCTTGTTTGTGTTTCCTGGTTTTGTCTCTGCCCTTTCAGATTTTGACATTCGGATACACCATTGGTACCGCTGCTTCTTTCAATGAGTTCGGTAATTGTTTAGAATCCGTTGCAATAAATCAAGCAAAATTAAGATCCAGTGCGGTAAAATTAAGAGATAATACACTGCACACAATGACACCAATGGATAGACCTTAAAGCTTGAATCATGAAATTGAACTCTTATCACCACTTAACAACTAGTTTGTTTAGTGTAAGCAAACATTTTAAAGTATGTCCGACCAAGAAAATTATATACTTACTAGCGACAACTGACTGCGAGAACGGACGCATGATCTTTAATTTAAAAAAAATCGTACTTAATTATTAAAAAAAGAATTGTCAAAATCACTACTATATATGCCCCATTTTTTTTCCAACGATTCACGTATAATGATCATCTACTTGTTGTTAATTGCTTTTAAATTACTTTTGTAAAATCATCCGAAGGACATAAGATATTGTCAGTAATTTTCGTACATAAAACATTTTTTTCGCCTTTTCAACACAAATAGTCTGTCAACGTTCATTTTTATTTTAAGTTGGAAATGGACGAAATGTGCTTAATAAAAGTAAAATTACTTAACTTTCAAATGATTGGTTGTTTTAAAAATTCAATATATTTTCCATGCAGTCAATCAAGCAAAATTGAAATCGTATACAGTAAAATCAAATTATTTATCTGTCGTGTTCTGGAAAGAAAACCATGAGACTGACTTCATCAATGGCTATCATACCGAATGCTTAGTTTCATAGGTTTACATGTGCCTAGCACCTATTAAAAACTATTCCAGGATTTAAAAATATAACACTGAAGAGGTAACATAGAAATTATATATTTTAAATCATTCAAACCCTACCCATAAAGTAGTTTGGTGTTTCTGTCGTGTTCTGGAAAGAAAATCATTAGACCGGCTTCATCAGTGGCTATCCCAATGCTTTATTTCATAAGCGTGTATGTGCTTTAGCAATATAATTAGTTACAGACCAATGGCCGTTATAAATTTTATTTGAATGAATTTTATAAATTCAACTATGAACATGAGTAACAGACGGAAAGGACAAGTTTATACTTTACGACCTTTGTTCCTTTCTAATGAAGAAAACAACAATTTCATATTAGAAAAACGTATTTCAAAAGCTTGAACTTTTGGTGTAAAAATTTAATTTTTAGATATTGTTGAAGATAAAAGAGACAATTAGATGTGAAACAAGTGCACACACGACATAAAAGCAGCGACAATTCATCAATGGATACAGCCAAAAGCTTTCAATTAGACCAGCTTTTTCCCCATCCCATCCGATCATTCATGTTCATTTATTCATCCATACGAACATGAGTAACAGACGGAAATGACAAGTTTGTACCTTACGACCTAGGTTCTTTTCTTGTGAAGAAAACAACAATTTTATATTAGAATAGAAAATAATGAGACGTGGAATAAGTGTACGCGACACAGCCCACATTCAAGCGGCAATTCAGAAAAAAAAAACAATGGACAACCGTCAGCAGCTTTCAACGAGGCCAGTAGGCTCTGCAATTGACCCATGGTCTAAATAAAATGCATATAATTCAAATCCAGTCCTGAAATAGTCACAGAGACCAGCTTTGTTTACCATCCCATCCGATCATTCATGTTCATTTAATCACCAATTTCATGTTCATCGCCCTGTCTTATATATTCTAAATAGTGTTATTTGGGAGTAAAACATCAAATCACTCACTGACCTGTCAACGCCGTTCGCTGTTGGCCTTACATCAAAGATATAGTGTATATATGAAACTATCAAACAGAAACTTCCTTCTAATGATAAACATAGAACAACTGAGAAGTTCACACATAAACTTTGGAAATCAAAAATGAACGGTGCAGTTAATCAATTTGGTCCATTAACTTTTAAAGAATGCAAACGAACATGACTATGCCGTTTCTTGCTAAAATGTTTTTGCTATATAGAGTGTGAACTCCAGTATGCACTTGGGTAAAGGATGGGTTGCGATAAGGCCCATCTAGAGGCAAAAAATAAAAAGTATTTCCAAACCTTTTACTTTATACCTTATTTTGTAGCCAAATCGTCGTGCTGTTATGAAAGAATACTCTTTCGTTATTTGCATACATACAAATTGGAAAATCCTGTTCAAAATTTACCCATTATGAATGAAAATGTCATCTTGATGTAAGGAATATTTCACGGTAGACCTTCAATACATTCAAGTTTTGTGCTTAAATACTTGGAACAGTGTTTGCCAATTCTATTAAAGGTTCCTGGTATATATACCTTTCTTTGAACAACAATTTTGAATTAAAAATAACCATTAAATATCCATCATGGAAATTTTGAAAGTTTGAATAATTTTGATAAAATAAATGTCATCTTAAACCCATCAACACCAACCCAAATTAAGGATGTATCGTCTTTTATAGAACAGTCATTAGAACTGAGGAAGGAAGACCCTGGTCAGTCGTAGTTTTCTAAAATTTTTATTAGAGAAAATCGGATAAGAAAGTCTCATTTACGTAATGTATCATTTAAAGTACATACAGTCCGAAAACCGGTGGTATTTAAACAATAGAATGTGAGCTCTTCATTGGAAAAGATAGGAAAGTCAATTCGAATGTTTATCCTGGTTGTCAAGTGAATCAAAAGTTCTTTTTAGTACAAAATTTCTTCCAATTTTAAGTTATGCTGATAAAATAAACTTTTTTGAATTAAAAAGAGTTTTTAAAAGTAACAGATTGCATTTTAATGCATGTTATTATGTGGATATTTATGAAATGCATACGGTGCAAACTGAAATGGATCGCACAACTTTAACTTTTATTTAAAAAATTGAAAAAAATCACACTATTTGTTTAAATGTATATCTTCCCATCTGCAAATTTTCAGACATGTACTGCAAGAGGTAAAGCCAAAATAAAATTAAGAAAAAGACCTATTTTTCTAGTCCGTCTTGACAACCTTCTTTTTAAAAGTACACGATTTACCTGTTGAATTCGATTATGTAATAGAACATGTTTACCTTTTTGACCGGTATCCGTAAATTGGGATCAACAGTATGTGAATTTGCATTGTATTGGAGTAGATGTCCAATTCAATATTCAGTCATCCGTTTTAAAAATAGGAATGACTCCCATTTATCATGTTTATAATTTATTAACATTACTAAGAATTAGTTCGGTTTAAGGGAGATAATCCAATCTGAAAACTTTTTTCTTTCTCTTAAAGAACGATAACTCGTCCTCAAACAGTAGGAGTCCGCGATAAAGTTTATTCCTTGAGACAAGATGTTGGTTTGCTATCTAACCGCCCGCTATGGTGTTGAAATTTTATGACTGGACTATTAAAACCATATGTTCAGAAGTGTTCCTTTTTAGTAATGAATTTATCATTCTGTGAAGTTCTATCATGTATTGATTTTTTCCCAAAGTTGATCGGGATCGATGTAAAGGTATAATTTTTGTTCGAGGCGTAAAGAAATAGGGACTTTGGGTTTTTGAAAAAAAAAATGTTTAAAAAGGAAACAAAGGAATATAATATAATAACATGTAAAATAATTCGCCTGTTTATGTTTGTTTTCTTTACTTTATTTTCTCACATATGTAAGCTTAAAACACACATGCGTAAAGCATTTCACAAAAAAAACTAATTAAGTTCCATTTAGGACCATGTTATAAACCAGTTTTCCTTTAATGTTCTATCATTCCATATAAATGTACTTACGAATACAGTAATATACATCTATGAAAATGGATCAAAATGTAAGACGTATACCGCTCTTTTTAATTAATTTTGACTATTTTATGCAGAGCTATAAACATATTCTTCAGGTTACAATCCAGCAAAACATCCGATAATTTGATTAACGATTATGGTCATTTGACTGTAATTATATATAAGTATTTTAATTTGACATAATACCTGATGTTGATGTGCATCATTTTAAAAGTTTATTCATTATTTTTGTTTTGCACCGTATCGTTTACATTTTTGTTCCGGAGTTTGATACCTTGACTACTTCGTTCATAGTTCCATAGTTCTTACAAATTCTTTTGATAAAATATATGCATAAAGGTATTTTTACAAAAAAACTTGATATGGCTTTCTAAAGCTAGTGTCCATCAATTCATTTGGTCTATTAAAACCAGCTTTAATAATTAAAAAAAAAAGTAGGTCAAATTTGTTCACTTGTCCAGTTTGAATATTTAAAAAAATGCGTAAATTTGATTATATCAAAATGCTTCTTCGACATTACATTTCCTACATGGTCATACATTTTTCTATTTGAGCATGGAGATAAATGATATCAAAGCTCATGATTTGAACTATTGTTTGTAAATTATAAAGACAAAAAAAATATGCATGCATACGTACTCTTGATATGATATATCGAAAAAGAGTTACTTTAAAAATCTGAAGTTCCATTTCGTTGACAAATACTTAAAAATTTCAACTTTTGTGCTTCCTATGTCCATCTTTAATTGAGAATAAATTATCTAGATTATAGCATTAGAGCATCAAATTAGCTAAGGAATTCCTCTATAATTTTGGATCTTGAATAAAGTTTTTTTTTATTTCCATAGTCTATAGTGAAACCGAGGAAGAAAGGCGTGAATTTGTCAAAAATCTGTACGAAATTAAAGATTTTCCACGAAAAGTGGTTTCCAACCCTAGGACCGCTCTCTTGATATGCCATTAAGTTCATAGACGAATTGCTTTCAATGGAGTTGTTATTAAAAAGACTATGATTCAGATCTGTATATTTAAAAAAAATCTGATTTGCAATCTATTAATTTTTTTGAATATTGTATAAGTATAGCATTTAAAACTTCATTTATCTGTTCCAATAAATTCACAACCATTTCTACACATCCATATTTTATCATGAAGTCATTTGCTTTGATAATTAACACTTATCTAGCAATTATACAATGTCACCAGGACGCAGTTCCTTGTTATCAATGGATCACAGCATGTCTCAATCAGTAGTCAAAATTTTCAAAAAATACAAAAAATGACTATTTTTAATTTGAATTGGAAGTAGTTTAACCATGCCATAGACAAATGTAACAAATACCATTTAAATGTTTGAAGTTTCCTCTACATAACGGTAACAGGGCCTTTCCGGAAAATAAATGCTAAATATTTTTAATCCTGATTCAAAGATACCAACTACAGCAGAATTTAAGTATTTTTCAATACATTGCGTTGCAAGTTTCTAACAAATTATAGGATGTAAAAAACTTAAATTGGAAGTAAATTAATAATCAAATTTCTTTTAATAACCGACATCATTGAAAAGCTTAATAATAAGCGCATCCGCTGATAACAGGGCCTTGACGAAAGTCCAAGTAGAACATACTTTAATTGTCAGTTGAAACAAAAATCATACACAAATCCTTTATACGATTTATCGTAACTTGATCGGCAAAATTGACGCATGCGCATTATCGACCGAACTAATTCTTAGTAATGAGATAGAACTTGGTTGTGTCCCTTGAAAGTTTTTCATAGTTACACATTGAATTCAAATGGATCGTTATATGATAACAGTAAAATATAATTTTCAAACTAATATCTGTCGAAAGAAAAGGTAATAACCTAACTTTCCCACAAGTTTCGAAAATGTACTGCAGGTATTACGCCTTGTGTGATTTTTTAAAGGTTGAGTTGACATTTTAATTTTTTCCAACGGCCAATAAGTTTCACTCGATTTGTTAAAATATGCACTTTTGTTGACCTTATAAACAACTGTTTACGCAACAGAAAAGATTCGTTAATAACATAACATGTCCAACGTATATGATAGTAGTCAAATCCATGCGTAATAAATGAAAATTGAAGATTGTTTATATGCCGTCGCCATCGTTGTTGTCATCGTTAAAAATTTAAAAACACATTAGCTGTTTTCTGCAGGGGAGATAATTGAATACCACTAGATATTAGACTGCATAACACTACGTAAGGCATGTTTTCTTTTGTCTTCCTAACGTAACAAAATGCTATAATCAAATTTGAATTGTCGTTCTTTGTATGGCTTTCTTTGATAAGTTAAGTAACGTACGTTAGACTTACATTACGAGTAGCAGAAAGTTAGAAATACTCTCCCTTGTTTGTCAGCTTATATTAGTTTTATCGATAATAAAATGAAATAAATTGATAAATTTATCCATGCTATACTAAAGTTCATTTAAGGTTATACAATAAATGTATTTTTGCACTATTTTTATAAAACTGTAATAAACATTTGCAAATCAATCAGATTCGTATACCATATATATGCGAACTATTTATTATTTGTCTATTCATCTTCTCAAACTTATAATTAGCACATTGCTGCAAACCTATACCTTGGGATAATCACGGCGTATAAACTCCCCAGTCATTAATAAAATTAACTCCCCAATCAGTCGGAATACTACCTCTGAAATTTAATCAACTGGATAAATGCTTGAGGTAACTCGAAGAAATATCAATTGCCTCACATAATTGTATTTTGACGTTTCATCAAACCCTTGACCGTGGTCCCACATTTTTAACATGAAGCGCTAGCGCGTTTAATTAAAAATGTGCTACGGTCAGCGGTTTACATGTCAGCGAAACATCAAAACATCAAAATACAAACATTCAATTCTTAAATTAATGTTCGGTATTTTCAATCTACCACCGTTGAATCTTTTATAGACGACTAGCAAAAGTTGTTATCTAGAACTTTGTTGTGTTTTTTATTTCTAACATCTGTGACGGTATGCGCCACTGGTGGAGCTTTAATTCCTTTGGGTTAGCCCGCTCCGGAATCAACACTTTTGTGTTGAAGAATACCAAAGCTTTAAAATCATCCGCTTAATTTTTTTAAAAATGCCAAAACTCTAAGAGTCTTCCTTCCCCCGACATAATATTTTGGTCTTGTCATAATTTGGTTCCCTGTTCAACATTTTTGGTTTAATTGTTCTATGCTCTTCATATAATGTTTGGCATTTTCAATCTTTTGGTAGAGCACCTCTGATAAATCTTGAATAGATGAAACGCGTAGCAAAATTAATTGTCTGGAACTTTGATGTAATTTATATTTCGAACTAAAGCCGGAACGAAAACTAAACTCTGGCGCTTTTGAATGGTAAGTGCAACACATCCGTTGCTTTGCGAACAGTCAGTAACTTTGAATTGTTATTTTTTATTGGTTTATAAAAGCAAAACTTTCAAATTGCAGTAATCTTCTCCCGATTGAACGCCTATCACTTTTCGAGTAAGCTTTTGGTTTGTATCCTTCGAGTAGTTTTTTCTACTACTCGTTAGGGACCGATCATTTAACTTGAAAGGGGGGGCCTTGGTTTTTTCCTAAAAAAATATTCTGAAAATCATTTTTTATGAAAAAAATATTTTGGCAGCTGAGGGTAAGAAAAAAAATATTCTGAAGAAGGATTTCTGTTATAAAAAAATAATGCTGATAATGAAAAAAATATTCTGTCGCGACGCCTTCGAAAAATAAATATTTTGTCCGCGCTCTGCGCAGAAAAAAAATTGCTGATCAAAACAAAAAACCAAGCCCCCCCTTCAAGTTAAATGGTCCGTCCCTTATAGATGCAAGTATTTAACTTAGCTGGCAAATCACGGCTATTCAAATAGACCGAACAAACCAGTTTTTGTACATCGCATAACAACTTTTAATATATTTGAATAACAATAGAAAAGTGAAAATTAGCTACTTGACCATTTAAACTGATCATTTAATTGTCGAATCGAATCCCTGCAGCCGTGGTACGATAAACCATTCTCATCGGTCTTCAAGCTATTAATTTAGATAACAATTGTATATGTATAGAACTTGTTTCGCCAGATTGTGTGTTACTGATTTCAATAGGAAGTGACATAAAAAGGGGGGCCTTTTGTTAACCCAAGCAAGTGATAGATTCTATGATAATTAATTGATTTTTGCTAAAAAAACAAAAAGAGTGTTTTGCAAAAGTGTAGATAAGCAAATCATGGACGTAACTTCGAATAATTTACTAGATGATTTCTAAGTTTAGTTTAGTTTAAACATATTTTATTTGCAAATATACAAATATTGGATAGGACTCGAGTTATTCCAACTCACAAGGTCTTCTCCATACAATTTTACAACATACAAACAATTGTGGTACTAATTTCTAAGTACTGACAACTCCAATTTCTAAGTTTTAAATTTCACCGTTTGCACGGGTAAAAAACTAAACAATTTATAAGTGAATTCTAAAAATACATTATAATTTTATAAAAATTGCAAAACTTACTATTATCAAGAAAATCGAAAAAAAATAAGTGAGGGAAACGGGGACACAAGGCCAGTCGGGGAGGACAGTTTTGACTTGCAAGTTGCATGGGAAAAGGAGTGATGGTATTTACTGGCAATTTAACCTCCTATGGACAACATATTCTTCACGAGACCTGCAACAAGGTTATTTAACGCGCGAGGAACGTTTAATTTTTCCTAATATGGTGCCCTACTATGGGTTGCGGTTAGGTTATCCACATTATAGCAAAGCGACCCGAGCCGATGTCAGGTTTCTTTAGCGCTCTTTGGTGGACTGTTACCGACAAGCTTAGCGCTGCTGTGGTTCTATTCGCCACACGGAACCCGCAGTGGTAAATAAAAGAAAAAAATGAATGATAAACACTAAAAATATTAACAAAGAAAGAAGACTTTTGATCCTAATAAGTTTCTATATATCGGAACATAAATGCATATTCTGGTATTATAGATCAAATTTGTCGATCTTATTTCGAATTCCTTCCATGATATTGCTTTAGACATTTTGTTGTTTACAAGAAGGGTTACATGTATGTTTTTTTCTGATGTTAAAATATCACCAGGTGCTGTTAGCAACCAGGCTTATATCGGACTAGGATTGTAAGAGCAAAACAGGCATTTCTACGCATTACAGCTTTAAAAAGTCTAATCAACATAGAACGGCCTGTACTAGGGTACACACTTGGTCGCGCTACAATAGTAAGAAAACTACTCTGTTGAAAAGTATCATAAGTATATCAACGGTGAACTTAGTCATGTTAGTCGCAAGCTTAAAGAATATGTATTTGTGATGAGCTACACATTACAATCATTACTGCGATTCTTCTTTGCAGATACCTTTGATTTTCATTGACTTACATTTTTATTGTTTTAAAATAATAATTATCAATGTTACTTCAGTCATGCATCAGTCAGAATTTCCTTTAAACTCAATATGAGTGGCGCAATCGAATTCATAAAATATTAGCGCAATTGATCTTACCCTTTCAAAAAATATGTTGGCGCAATTATAAGTGGCGCAACCAGCAGAAAGTCAAATTTGCGTAATTAGATATCTCCCCCTACTAAGGTTGATATCCTGTTGATTTATGTTGTACTGAGAAGATCACCTCTTTATTTCCATTTTGTCTCACAACCATGTTGTGTTTTATGTTACTAGACCTTTGGATCGCAACGGAAGAGGGAAGTTTGGCGCCATAAAACCTGGTTCAACCTACCATTTCTTTTGAAATGCCTGTACCAAGTCAGTACCATTGCGATCTTAAATTTCTCTGGTATGTCTTTGCCTTTTTTTTTGTCTTTTGTTCTTTGATATATAAGATTGATCATCCCAGTTGGGTAATTTTGTTGTTACCTTTATATTCCATATATCAAGTCCAATTCTTTACAAACATCAAAACCAAAATTTGACAACAGTACCGGTATCGTTATGTATAACAACAGGAAATTAATATGCAAAGGATTATGTCACCAAAGTATCATGTAAAATCTTAAGCGCATTCTTAAATGAGAAGAAGATGATGAGAAATTGAATATTTCACAAGTGTAGCGACGGGAAGGGCAAACATATTCCGATTGTGGCCTCGTTCATTTGCCTTTTGTCGACTGACGAATTACAGCTTTGATTCTTTCCGAGTGTTGTGTAGATGCAGGTTGGCCCGTCAGACAAGACAAACTCTGGTCAGTAGCCAAATGAT
This sequence comes from Arcuatula senhousia, assembly GCA_963971305.1. NCBI lineage: Eukaryota > Metazoa > Mollusca > Bivalvia > Mytilida > Mytilidae > Arcuatula > Arcuatula senhousia. Next base: position 29,902,089 of record OZ020304.1, read on the forward strand.
CATTTCAAAACTCGACCCATGTCTTAACACGAATTTGGTTTGTGTGCAACACATAAGGGGTGTGTGGACAGGGGGGGGTCTCTTCCCCCGTTCCCCGCCCCCTCCGACCCCGCTCCCTGCCCTCTCCACCTCCGCTCTCCGCCCCTTCCACCCCTTCTCCCCGCCACTTAAATCCCCGTACCCCCGTCCCCCCTTGTCCGCCCCTGTACCCCCGCTCCCCGCCCCTTCCACTCCCGTTCCCCGCCCCTTCTACCCCCGCTCCCCACCCCTTCTACACCCGCTCCCCGCCTCCTCAACCCCCGTACCCCCGTCCCCCCTGTCCGCCCCCTCACATGCATAAGGTTACACCAGAACCTGAGCTGACACAGTCAAAAAGATTTTCAACTGCAATGATTTAAAATACGGTAATATCCGAAGATCTTCAGTTGACTGTTCAAACACAGGAGTACATTCACTAGCATTGAAACATAATTTTATCTTTTATATGGTGTCTCCCTTTCGAAAGGCATCTTGAAAGGTTTTTCAATCAATTTAACATTTATCAATGTTTCATAGATTTCAGTCCTGTCACGACTTGAATTTGCGTTTAAGATTACTAGTCCTTTGCCCTTTGCTTGTATAATTATTTTTGTGTTTTATGCAGGCGGATTTAGAACCGGCGTGCTGGGCGCACGCCCTCCCGTTTGACAGCCAAGTTTGGTTAGGAACTGTATGAAACAAGAGGTCCCAGAATATTTTTTTTAACTTGGGAGGGCGCCTCCCATATGAAAATTTCTGGATCCGCCTCAGATGCGGTTTGTTTCTTTGTCCTATTCTCGTAATTGTTTATTATAGTTTTGTTTTTGCCTTTTCGGAATTATAACATGCAGATGCCCCATTGGTAACTACTTCATAAACTGTTCATAGACTTCTGATTAAGATATTCAAGTCTCTGATTGTTTTCCATTGCGGATTTTGTTATAATTGCGGCTTATATGTGTCTTCATGAACAACATAAACCTCTGAATTAAAGAGCTCATGAGAGTTGTTTGTTGTCTAATGTTATTTTATTCCAGGGCCACACGCACATTCAAAACATCAAATATTCGCACCCCACTACAAATAAGTACACTTTACATTGTAATTTGTAACAAGTAAAATAATATATTCCGGCACCGAACAGTCTTCTTTTTTTGGAAAGATTATTATATTATTTAATCAATTGCGTTGAGTAATTGTAATCTAAGCTTAAATTCCTACAAAATTGTCATTAGAATACCAATTAATGAGGAGGTATATCACTACCCTACTACTTCTCGTTTTTCAGTATAAAGTGTGTAACAATAAATAAACTCTTCTAGCGGTATACAAATTCTTATTTTTTTGCAGTGAATATTCGTTATGGAATAGTTATTCTATAGTTTAGATTTCTTAATCACAGCTTAACATTGTTTTCATTATTCAACGCACTGAAATATCATTTTAAATTCCGCATCCATCACTAAAAGAGGGTATATCTAAAAGCAAGGGAAACAAATTCTACTCTTTGCTAAATGTACTAAAACTTAAGTAATTGACTTAATGTTTTACAAATAAATATCCAAAGAACGATAATTCAAATTTTATTACAGCACTAAGTGACATAAGGTCTCAGTCTTGTAAAAGATTTTCCATTGACAATAATGTTAAACAGGGTTGGAATAAAAAATTCTAAAAATTCTAAAAATGATTCAATCAAAGTTTCAAGCATATGCTGTACTTTAGGAAAGATGAAAAAATCATTTCATGCCAAAAAAACCATATGAGGCCACGAAGTTTTTCAAGATAACTAACCTCAAAGTGAAAGTCGCATGTTTTCCACTTTCATTTCACTGTTTATCCTTAGCCGCACCACCCATAGTAAACAGCATATCCCTACATTTTCCCTTTTCTCAAATGCTACCAAATTTTTTTTTCAAGTAAAATAATTATATATCTTTAAAAACCTATGTCAAAAATTGTACTTTTTCAAATATGGGATACGGAGAAAAAAAGAGAAAAATAGGGACTATATTATTGGCGTCCATGTTTTGACGTGCACCCAGGAAGTAAAAATCTTTTACAAGACTGGTACCTATTACTGCCATACGTGTTTGAATTTTTATTAAAACTGTTGTTTTTCTGTATCTTTATTCATTTTGCAATAAAATTCTGAAAAATTCATATCCCAACTGCCAACAAAGATTTTTTTATTACATATTTAAAATGGGTACCCTCATAACATATTTGCTAGTTTTCTCATTTTTGACTTAAAATGAACACTTTAAGGTTCTATTTCAGTCTAGTCATTCTCAGATAAAATATCTTAGCTGATTTGATGTGAGCAATACCCAAGGCAAGATATAAGAGCAAAAAAGGGTTTTCAAGATGGTTTTAAGTTCTTAAAGAAGAAAAAAACTATGTGCGACCCCCCTTTTTCACCTATGTAGACAACCGGGAGCCTCTTGTTTATCCAAAAATCAAAACCAGGCCCATCAAATCTTTTCAGGTAACAAAAATGGTAAGACTTATATGAGAAAAAGAATAAATGTGAAATGAACAACATCATAAGAAAGAAAATTGGACTTTATTGACCAATTTATGAGCTTTTCAAGCAAAATTAGTGCCCTGGGCAGATATAAATGGCCCTCCATTGGTTAGAATTTATACATTAGGCTTATGAAACTGAACAAGTTGCTTAGAAAGAAGGTATACAAGGCAGAAATCACCAAAATATTGTATGACTTGATCAAATATATTGAGAAAATGGCTTTTCTTACTGTAAAATAGCAATTTCACATTTCCCGCACATAAAAAACACATTATATGCACATCACAGAAGACCACTTAGAAAAAAATATTGAATTAATTTAGGTTTTTGGGCTGAAATCAGTCATACAATCTACCTGGAACATTTTAAAACCATTTTTATTGTTAAGGAGTCACCATTTCAAAATTTATTACAGTTGCCATATGTGTGGAGAGGTAATGAAAACTGACATTTCTTACATTAGACTTGACATATGGAAAGTGCGAAAAAAGTTAAACCGTATAAAATAATGCAACTTTAAATGAAAAAACTCACTACTATGAATCTATTCTTACTAAATATAAAAACTGTGTGCATTTGAATTTATTGGTCCCCATGAAAAAGACAAAAGTTATTCTAATGTCCTAATATGGTCAAACCCTGCCATTAGAGCAAAAAATGAAGGATGGCAGTAAAACCGTTTCTTAAAATTAAAAAATATCACCTTAAAGTATCATACAATGTGACTTTCTTTCCTTTAAACCTCATTTTTAAAATTTATTTGATATTCAACTTTACTGTGAAAACTGTCTACCAGGTCTCAGTCTTGTAAAAGATTTTCCATTGACAATAATGTTAAACAGGGTTGGAATAAAAAATTCTAAAAATTCTAAAAATGATTCAATCAAAGTTTCAAGCATATGCTGTACTTTAGGAAAGATGAAAAAATCATTTCATGCCAAAAAAACCATATGAGGCCACGAAGTTTTTCAAGATAACTAACCTCAAAGTGAAAGTCGCATGTTTTCCACTTTCATTTCACTGTTTATCCTTAGCCGCACCACCCATAGTAAACAGCATATCCCTACATTTTCCCTTTTCTCAAATGCTACCAAATTTTTTTTTCAAGTAAAATAATTATATATCTTTAAAAACCTATGTCAAAAATTGTACTTTTTCAAATATGGGATGCGGAGAAAAAAAGAGAAAAATAGGGACTATATTATTGGCGTCCATGTTTTGACGTGCACCCAGGAAGTAAAAATCTTTTACAAGACTGGTACCATAAGAAAGACAAAAGAAAGCATACCTTATGTGAGTTAAGTATCTAAAGTGAAACTTAACTTTATCTAATGTTCCTTATCCGATTTTCTCTACTATGTCTTTATATATGTTTATATGTTATGTGATTTGTTATTGTATCACCATGACATGTAGTCTTGTGTTGTGTTAATAAAGATCATTATTTTCACCAAATATAAACATCTACCTTTCCAACAAACATTTTTTGGTAGAATTTATCTAATTTTGTTTTTGGCTTTTATGGTGGGCTGAAAAGGGGTCTTATCGCAAGCCATCCTTTATCTTATTCTTTAATAAAAGAGAAAAAAGTCTTCCTTGTATTAATTGTATTTAACAGCTATCTAATAGAATGGTGATCCCCAGTGTACCATATGTACATATCAATTAAAAAATTGATTGACCATGAAATCCCATCTTATTTTTTTTCTAAAACAAGAATATGTCCAAAAGACCAAATGCCCCATCTCGCAACATAATTTTTTTTTCCACAATCACTAAACCATGAATTTGTTCCAAAAGTATGATTTTATGTTGATTAAATGATTTATAAAGTTTCATGATACTATACTTACATCTCTTTATGCGGAAAATATAGGTCACATCCAGCATCCGAAGCATGATTATTTTGTGCTTAACATCACTAGGTGCACCTACCATACCAATACGGTTGCTATGGCACTTGCCAGTAAGAAGGAATGGATTTTAACCACTTTTCTATAAGTTGTCATTCATGCAGCATAGGTCATAGCCAGCATTTGAAGCATTAGCATCATGAAGTACACCTACCATACCAAAATAGTTGATGTGGCACATGTCAGTAAGTGGGAATGGACTTAAACCATTCTTCTGTGTGCTAAGCATCACTAGGTGCACCTACCATACCAATATGGTTGATGTGACACTTGTCAGTAAGAGGGAAAAGACTTTAACCATTATTTTGTAAGTGGTCATTGATGCGGAAAATATAGGTAACATCCAGCATGCGAAGCATGCATTATGCTTAGCATCACTAGGTGCACCTTCCATACCAATATGATTGATGTGGCATTTGTCAGTAATAGGGAATTTGGAAATATCGGGATTCGGGACGGACAAACGGACGGACGGACGGACGAACGGACGCACGAACGGACCTGAACATTATATGCCCCTATACGTTCGTAGATGGGGCATAAAAACCCCGCTCCCATTAACTGTATGAAGGCTTGATATAAGATAGAATAAGTTAAAATATAATTGAATTTCTTTGATAAATAGTAATGGAAGATAAACTCAAAATGTATTTAGTCGAATTTTTGTTAATTGTTTTTTGTCAAGAAGAGGGTCTTTCAATGCACTTTGGGATTGGGCTTGAATCATATGTATTTTATTTTCAATCCAGGGGCCAATTGAAAAACAGCGAGCAGCGACCGCTGGTCACATTGAAGGCTGCTGGCTGTTTTCCATTGTGGATATTTAAAATATACGTTTATAATGTAGGTTGTGTCGCGTACACTTATTCCACATCTCATTTTCTTCTATCATAATTAATAATTATAATCTTCTTAATTGTTATCGAATTTGAGTATTTAAAAACCTTTATCTAAAGTAAAATCATCCAAAATGAATGAAATGCAAAATATAATTTTAGTAATGTACGTACATAAAGGACGGACCATTTGACTTGAAAAGAGGGGGCTCGGGTTTTTCACTTCGGTCGAAAACTGTTTTAAGGCGTCGCAACACATAACTTTTTTCATTATTAGGGTTATCTTAGATACCAGAAATCTTTCTTCAAAATATTTTTTCTCATCCTATGCTGCCAAAATATTTTGTTCAGCAAAAATCATTTTCAAAAAAGTCCTCGCCTTAAATGGTCGGTCGGTCCCTTAAGTACATTGCACTCTTTGTTCGCCTTTTGAATGCAGGACTGAACAGTGTCCATTTCTTGTTTTAATTGGAAATGAACAATATCCGCATTTTCTATTTAAAATCTGAGTAACATTATCAAAAGCTCTATTTCTAAATCCTCCGAACCCATCCAAAATCTATATCTTCCATTTGATTATGTTTCTGTCACATTCTGGTATAAAACCATGGGGTCGGTTTTATCAGTAGCTATCCCAATGTTTCTTTTCTTATGAGAAAAGTTACATTCTTGAAGATCAGTGTCCTTTTAAAAAATATTTCAATGAATTCTAAGAATTTAACATAGAACATGAGTAACAGATTGTACATGTAAGAACATTTGTACTCTTACGACCTAGGTCATTTTATGAGAAAAACAAGTCTAAAATAGAAAAAAAAAATTAAACAGCTTGAACTTTTGAAATAACAAATTAAGTAACTTATTTAAAAGGTATATAATGGGGCAGACCAGCCTCTGAAATCAACATACGATATTTTTCTCCTGAACAAAGGTAAGTGAGAAGTAAATGGTAGAAAATATTATCAATTAATGTCTTTATAAGTATTACCTTTTTTGTTATTTTTAAACTTGCGTTAACGTTTATACTATGTACGGCTCGATTTTTTTTAGGTTTATTGAAATCTTGTAAAAGACTTCAACAGTCAATAAATGTTAATTTTTAAACGAATCAAATAAAGAATAGTAACACTAGCATCGTAAGTATTTTGTCAAAATCAACCAAAACGGGACACACTTGCTATTCTAAGATCTTTTATCAAATCTAATCATCACAACAGTTCTTTTACTGATGTTAAGGTAAACCTGACAAACAGATTTCTTAATATTATTACCTTACATTTCGTCTAAAATAAAGTAACATTGGAAGCTAAAATATGTTCCCATATTTACATTTTGAAATATGTGAATGTGATAGTTTGATTTGATTTATTTATTCAATTTTCATTTTTTTAATTGTTCTTGTTGATGTATTTTATGTATTTTATATGTATTGTAAAGCGCTAAGAGTAATTGTATTATATAATGCGCTCTACAAATGTTATAATAATTATAATAAAATATAATATTCAGACTACGATTTTTTACATTGTATTCAAAGATTTCCAAAGATGAATTCCAGAATCTTTTTATGTTGTCTGCTTATCGTTGGATTGGCCGTAAGTTCAACAGTCGCCCCTAATCCTCATCCAGGACTAGAAAATGGCAAAGGATTTACTAATGGAAATAGGAAAGGTGTCGGAAAAGGAAAAGGAAATGCAAAAGGAGTACCTAAGGGTACATTTGGTGGTATAGGAAATGGACTTGGAAGAAAGTGAGAGTCCAAGTGAAGGTACATTTATTTTACATATGTTAAATTAAAACAACGTTTAATTTGCCCTCTTTACGTGTCATGGGTTAAAAACGAAGTTTAGCAAAAAATTATTTTTCTATGATTGAAACGTATATGAATTGTCAAAGGACGTTCCTGAATTTTCAAAGGTATAGGCTTGAAAATACTTTTTATTCTATCGTTTATTCTATCTATTTTGGTTTAATGCCTGAAAAATAAAGATGACCCATGTCATCCTACAGTAGTTATATCGTCGACGTAGGGTTCTCGTGTGTCTGTCAATGAAAACTGTTTTTGGCAAGGTATCTCCGGAAAATTCAGATATGCCGATGTTAAATTTTGTCTTGTTCCTTAAAATTTTTTTTTTCAAATTACCCTGACGTTTTGACAGTAAGACAGTAAGATACATTGTATCGTTAAATAATCGATCAAAAAAAATGTCATATTTTTATTTGATATTCGCATGTACATGTAGCAAGTCAAAGGTATTGTGAAAAAATCATTGAAAAATGAGACGTTTATCCAACGTTACGTTCCTTAATTTACAAATGTTCAGAATTTACACTTGCTTCATATAAAATGATGGTAACAAGGCAAATCTGCATTTATTTTTTCTTTTTAAAGGGATAACGTTATTAGACATATATAATACATACAAATATCTATAGTTTTGTATTATTTGATTTAGTTATATCTACATACATGTGATTCTCCCGCCGGGAGACGAAATCTCCCGACTTTTTTATCCATCTCCCGTTCTCCCGACTTTTTGTGTAATCTCCCGCTTTTTCAAGACATGATAAAATTTTAGTTTTATAGACCTTTTATTTGTTCAGTCATAAAACATTTCCGTTGTTTTAGGGGGTTGTCAATTAGGTAGACGTTAATTTAACAGGTAAAGGTGTTAATTAAATGTTTATTGCCATAATTGACCTGATGATTGTATAAACAGTTTGAGATTAATCAGTGAAGTCATGCATATTTGGCACACGCTAGCGCCCCCAATTGACATTGAAATGCATTTTTAATGAGCTTTGAAATTCTCCCGCTTTTTGGTCCAATCTCCAGCCAAAAAAATCAAAATCTCCAGCTTTCTCATCACAGATCCGTCACATGTATATATCTATACTCTTTAAGGTTAACCTGATATCATTCGCTCATGTATCAATTTTTCTGTGCATGTGTTTTAAATACAAATGACAACAAAGTTCCAGACACATATTGATAAATTTTAAAATTTTAGTTTTACAGAGATACAGTCATTGATTTTTGTCATAGATGCAAGACACGGCTAGAAACAATAATCGAGTTCAATAATATTTACTAATCCTTATTATTGAATTGAGTCCAAATGATTTTTCTTCTACCCATTAAAGATTTTTTATATTCAATTTTCAGCCCTATTGCTAAAAGTGAAAAAAAAAATATATCCCTCGATTACGTCTGCATAGTAGAGATAATTCAGTTGAATGATAAGAAATAATATATATTATAGTTGGAAAAAATATTGACATCGATACGTATTTCCCTAGCAGTGCAAGATAAATATTTTTATAAAATTTACATGGAGATACTCTAGATTATGTAGGATTAAATTTGATACTAAAACTCAATTAACTCATCTTTTTTCTTGTCTTTTTCAGATTTAGAATTCCAAAGACATGAAAGAATTGTCTGAATAAAATTAAGATTTATGATATGAAGTCTTACTTTTTATTCTGGGGCCTGTTTAACAAAAGTGACTTATGACTAAGACTTGTCTAAAGATGGTCTATAGACAAATCTTAGTCCTAAACCTGTTCATCAAAGACGTCTTTTTTTTAGACATCGCAAATTTTTCATCCTAACACTTATAAGACTACAAATTAGTAGTCTAATGGTGGTCTTTAGACACAAAAACGTACTAAAATTTCTAAAAGTAAACATATTCTAAATACATCTTCCGTATTTTTGTCTGCGGTACAATATGTACATAGTATAAGTACGTCTGCTAATTATTCGAGTACATAAAGACCCCGGAACGCATTATTTTGCACGTGAATTACACTAAGTGCAACGTGACCGGTTTTGAATTTGTAAGTATTTAAAACATGCAAATGTTTGACAAATTTGATCTTATCGTATCGAAGTTGTTTACACGATAGTTTTCTTATTTAACATTAATAAGTTGTTTTTTTTTTACAACCCTTAGTTAAAGTTTCAATGAAAAGTTTAAGATTGAAACTATATTAATTTTTACTTTTATTTCTGTTTATTTGCCATCATATCGATCAAAAATGTTTTGAATGAGAATAGAGATAATGTTAAAGTGCAGTATTGATACATGTATTTAAAATAGCGGAAAAAAATTACATTATTTCATTCTTGTCAAAGACTTTTAATATTAATCCGATGCGAACATTCAATTGTGACCACCAAAAGACCATCTTAAGTAAGATACCCATAAGATGGCTTTGTTGTGTGGTTTAAGACATGTTATAAGATGGTCAAAAGACCATCTCAATTCGACCTCTTATGCATGTCTTTAGACATATCTTTAGATAGTTTTGTTAAATAGGCCCCTGATTTAAGGGGGTTTGCTCCTCTATCTTTAAGTAAATAAAAATGGATACAGTTGCATTTACTATTAAGAATATGGGCAAACAATCAAAATAAGCAATAAAAAAGGTCCATGTGCTCGTTTTTATACTATTATAAGAATATGGGCAAACAATCAAAATAAGCAATAAAAAAGGTCCATGTGCTCGTTTTTATACTATTAGCACTTATAGTTTTGGCGAGGAAAAGGTTTTCTCTAGAGTTTTCATTACTTAAGCATTGGCGCTGATTGGCAACTTTAAACCCTCTTAAATGAATGACAGAGTAAATTAAATTGATTAAAAATTGTCAACTTTATATTAAGTTTACTTTATTTAATGAGAGAAAGGAAATAGGAGTTTCATGGGCAAAAAAAAAAATTCAAGCATATAAGATGGATAAAACCTGAGGATCTCGAAAAAAAATCAATAATATGAGGAGCAAACCTCCTTAGAGTATTTAACTCAGTAATACAGATTGCAGATTACACGGAGTATTAACGGCTATGGTTAACACTAGAAATCCGAAGACAGTCAAGGTCGAGAAAAAAATATGATTTTCAACATAGAAAATATAATTATAGTCAACTCAGTTAATCTTTAGACTATTGTCAACTACGATCTCCCATTTACCATTCCTTTGTTAAAAATCAAAAGCTGATTTGCGTTGGATGTGTTACAACTTTGGCCCTCTATAATATTGCAACTATGTGCGGAAGCAGAATTAGGCAATGGTGAAAAAAAAATATTTCGTTCCCACAAGATAGTATCTTGTTCCCATCTCGTCCATATATTATAATATGTTGTTCCCACAAATTATATGTCGTTCCCTCAAGATATTATGTCGATCCCTCCAGATATTATGTCGCTCAAAAATTAGGACCTCTTTCCCACAAGATATAACTATCTCGTGCCAAAAACATAATAATGTTTTCGAAAGTTAGTATTTTGTTCCCACAACAAATATACTTATATTTTGTGGGAACACGATACTATCTTGTGGGATTGAAATATCAAGTTGTGGGAACAAAATACTATCTTATGGGAACGAGATACTTATCTTGTTGGAACGAAATATTTATTTTGTGGGAATGACATATTTTGTTGTGGGAACGACATATTTTGTTCTTGGGACGACATACTTGTTGGGACGAGATACTATCTTGTAGGAACGAATTTTAAGTTGTGGGATTTATCTTTCGGGAACGACATATTAAGTTGTGGGAATGAGATACTTATATATTTTGGGAACGAGATACTTATCTTGAGGGAACGAGACAATTATCTTGTAGGAACGATACATTTATCTTGTGGAAACGACATATTTTGTTGTGGGGACGACAAACCAAGTCGTGTGAACCAGAAACTATCTTGTGGGAACAACATATTAAGTGGTGGGAACGAGATACTTATATATTTTGGGAACGAGATACTTGTTTGTTGTGGGAACGAGATACTTATCTTGAGGGAATGACATAATTATCTTACCGAAACGATACATTTATCTTGTGGGAACGACATATTTTGTTGTGGGATCGACATATTAAGTTGTGGGAACAACATAATTTCTTGAGCGACATAGAAAACTTTCTTCGCATGGCCTCATTCTACTTTCGCAACTGTGCATGTAACATTAAATTCGATTAAACAATTTGGTTGGTAGAGATACTGTACAGATAAAACAATGCACTAAAACAATCAGGGTGGTATGAAGGGGGTATATATCAAAAGTCCAAAATGGAAAAGAAAAAAAAAATCAGCATACTCTTAACAAGAACAGCACGAAGAATCATACCTGTGACCACATTAACACACAAAAACAACTTGATAGCAACAACAACGCGAACTAACGTCGAGACGAGAGTCAACTCCTCGGTTCATCGGGAAGGTACGCAGTTCATGTTTGTTGCAGCACACTCGTCGCGTTGTTAACGGTCCATTATAATAAAAAATATCGAAAAAAAAGCAGTATTGACGATGATCTAAGCTTTTGTATTTCTAGCTCATGTCATGAGATTTCCTTTGTTTACGACATCTATCAAACCAATCCTCGAAACTTTGTTTCACAGGGTTTAGAAAAACCTTTAATCAGAACATCATGAAATTTAGTACACTTATATTAGGCTTCCTTGTTTAAACGTTTTCTTCAATGCCTTTGCTTATCAATCTTCCAAAGCTTTCATTAAAAGGCTGTTGATGAGAGATTATTCCTTGAATATACGGCAAAACTATTTAACCGTGTCTCATATCGCATTGGTACTTTGTAAATTAACACAAACACAGACAGGAAAGTTAAAAGGAAAGATAAACAGTCCACAAAAAGTTAAGAATAACCACATTTTAAAATGGTTCCCCCTTTTTATATCTCATTGAAACATTCTGATCTTTTGCATACAAGAACCTTTGGATATTAGAACAATTTAACATCTTACAAAAATTTAAAATAAAGTAACATTCTAAAAATAAGGATAAATCGTGTTGTGTCATTTTACCCAAGCCTGAAGTCAAAAGAAAAAGAAGAAAATTCAAGCAAACCTTGGTTTCAAAGAATCTTACGTGCTGTCAATCACATCAATTCTTTAATGAAATTTGCAGTTTTAAGGAGCCTGCTTAAAATGTCTGTTTTTTCTTACTTTCTGACCATGATATGAATTGGATATTTTGGTTAAATCTTTGAATTTAGTGTTTTTTTGCAGTTATATTGATAAATTGATACTTACTTTAAAACTTCCATAAGCGTTTTTACTAATTGCTATTCTTAAGTCTTATAGTAATCAAAAAGTATCAAACTTTGTCTAGGAATATTGATAGGGGGAGGTTGGGCCTAAAAACTTAGTATAACCCCGCCACATTTCATATGTGCCTGTCCTTAGAAGCATAGGTACCAATGGGATATCCGAATGTCAAAAGTAAGCCATGAATCTTTTGACAAAGCTTTTGTTTGTACTTGTCTTTTTGATGTTTTCTGTTTCTTGTTTAGAAGGGTGTCTATCTGTGACTATTTCAGGACCGGAATTGAATTATATGCATTATATCTAGAGTATGAGCCAATTGCAGAACCACAAACAGCAGCAACTGGCCTCGTTAAAGGCTACTGGCGGTTGTCCATTGTGTTTTTTTTCTAAATTGCCGCTTGTTATGTGACCTGTGTCGCGTTCACTTATTCCACATCTCCTTTTTTTTCTATTTCAAATGCTAATTTCTTCTTTAAATGCATGGAAATAAAATATTATTTTTCGATGATAATTGAGTTGAGATAAAGCGCAAGTAGTCTGTTAATCGAGTTGGTCAAAGACTGGTAATCAAATGTTATCGAGAAATACACACAGGCAAATTACATTTGGTACATGTATAAGCATTTCTATAGAATCTTATTTGTAAAACAAAATATGTCTGTCCAAATTGTTGTTCGTTTCCTAATGATATACAAATTTGCGTTTAAAGAAAGAAAATATCTAAGAAGTCATCCGACTCAATCGAATTAATATATGCGTTCGACATGACAATTTGATCCTTTCCGTTTTTTTCCCTCCGATAATTTCCGGTAAAATGACGTTTTATCGTTTGTAATGTGTGAAATGATCTTATAAGATTCTAAACTCAATTTTTGTTTTGTTTTCGTATCTTATGAATGAGGATATTGATTGCTGTATTAGTCTCGAACCCAAACTCATACTACAAAGGTAGTGAGTCTGGGAAAACACCTATTGATTTCCCTTTTGGCGGAAAAAAATGGTGGAATATATAGGAAATCAATGAAGCGTGACCAAAGCGGGCCCCTTCTTAGGCCAGTCAGTGGGCCCCCTCTTTTCAGAATATCTGGATCCGCCTCTGGGTATTGGAAATTCGGTCGGTTAATGAGTCAAGTCAAATGGATTTTGGTCTGTTATAAGATAGGTTAGGAGTAAATCGATATATATTATTGCAGCTAGCAACTAATTGAATGATTTGTTTGATGTTAGAAAATCTTAGTGTTCCTAACTTTATTCCATTTCACATTACCAGGTATCTCTTTAACATATTTTCCATTACCACTCACTATACTTTCTGTGAATTATCAGTATACATTGTAATTGAAAAAAAAATGTTCTGAAAATCATTTATGTTAAAAAATGAGATTTATAATCCTCAAAGTAAAAGTAATTTATTTCTTATCAATATAATGTGAATACATGTGCTTTTAAAAGTAAACATTTAAAAGCAGTGACATTATTGTCGTGTAAGGCCAAACATAAAAATATGCATGTTTTTCTTGTTACATGTGTGAAAAAAAAACAGGGTAGCTGGGCAACATTATAGAGAAATGCTTCATATGGCAAGTCTTCTGTTAAATAATTTAAACCAAAATCTGTTTGGTTTTTAGCTCGAAGCGAAAGCGTTCAATTCGCAAGGTTAAAAATCTTTCAGGTCAGTGACCCAATTTTTAAATATATTTAATTCTACAAAGTTTTTAAAAAAAATCTTGAGTATTTTGTTCCATCCCTTTAACCACATTTACAATCTCGAAGGGGAGATATCATTTCCAACCGAGTGTAACTAATAGAAAATAATCAGATGTTGAATAAGTGTACGCGACACAGGCCACAATCAAGCGGCAATTCAGAAAAACCACAATGGACAACCGCCAGCAGCCTTCAACGAGGCCATTTGACGCTGCTCGTGGTTCTGCAATTGACCCTTGGTCTAAATAAAATGCATGTAATTCAAATCCAGTTTTTAAAAAGTCACAGATAGATCCCCTTCTTAAACAAGGAACAGAAAACATCAAAAAGACAAGTACAAACGAAAGCTTTGTCAAAGATTCCTGGCTTAGGACATGCACATATAATAAGTGGCGGGTTAAACTAGTATTTTGGGCCCAACCTTCCCCCTATCAAATCAATATTCCTAGTCAAAGCACAAAAACTAAACACAATAAAAATCAAATCGATCAAAGTCCAATTCCACCAGAGAGAACCTAGGACAAAAAACAGACCAAACAAAATGACGGTAAAGGAACTCTCTATAGAACACTCGCTGTTACTGACAGCTAGCTTAAAATCATCAATCGACTGATGTAAAAAAAATCAAACGTATCGATTTTAAATCCGACCCAACACTTCATTAGTGAAGTGTCATCACACAAAACCGACATGCTTGATTGCTATATATAATGCTTAAAAATGACAATTTTAAAAACGTTTATGGAAATTTTAAAGTAAGTATCAAGTTATCAATATTTCTGCCAAAAAAACACTAAATTCAAAGATTTAGCCAAAATATTCAATTCATATCCTTTCCGTAATGAATTTTGAAGCCAATAACATATATATTAAAAATATCAATAAATATTGATAATTTGATACTTACTTTAAAATGTTAATTGCTACGGTGGCAGAATACGGCCATGAGAAAAAAAAAATAATATCACGTTCCCTCGTGATACCATCACGTTCCCTCAATATAACATCACGTTCCCTCAAAATAGTTATTGCGTTCCCTCAAGATATTTATCTCGTTCTCTCTAGATAACATCACGTTCCCTCAAGATAAAAACGCGTTTTTCTCAAAATAATTATTGCGTTCCCTCAAGATAATTATCTCGTTCCCCCAAGATAATTATCTCGTTCCCTTAAGACAATTATCTCGTTCCCTCAAGATAACATCGCGTTCCCTCAGGATAACACCACGTTCCCTCAAGATCATTATCGCGTTCCCTCAAGATAACATCACGTTCCCTCATATTCTTGAGAGAACGCGACAATGATCTTGAGGGAACGCAATAACTATCTTGCAGGAACGTGGTATTATCTTTAGTGAACGCGATGTTATCTTGAGGGAACGTGATGTTATCTTGAGGGAACGTGATGGTATCACGTGGAAACGTAATATTATCTTTTTTTCTCATGGCCGCATTCTACCACCGTAAATTGCCCTTTTATACTTATGTAATTTTTGAGCATTACAGCGGTAACGTGTGTTGGTGTTTGTGTAATGATACAACATGTACATCACCAAATCATTAATTGTTTGACGTGTTGTATCGGATTTAAAATAGACTTACTTGATTTTTTTACATCAGTTAATAGGTGCCTCTTGGCTAGCTGTCAGTAACTGAGTATCTCTACGTCCCGTTAATTTCTTGTTGTCCTTTTGTTTCAATTTCTCTCTTTTTGAATTGAACTTCTATCGATTTGATTTTTACTGTGTGTTAGTTTGCGCTTTGTTACAATGTATCTATTATTAATAGGGGGATGTTGGCGACAAAAAGTAGTTTAATCCAACATTTTAAATGTGTCTGTCCTAAGCCAGGAATCTTTATCAAAGCTTATGTTTGTAATTCGTCGAATTTATGCTAATTGTTGTTTTGTCAAAAAGAGGTTCTTTCATTGCACTTTAGGATTTGACTTGAACTAAACATGTTGTTTATTTTAAGTCCAAGGCCAATTGAAAAACAGCGAGCAGCGACCACTGGTTACATTGAAGGCTGCTGGTTGTTTTCCATTGTGGGATTTTTTAAATTGTCGTTTATATTGTAGGTTGTGTCGTGTACACTTATTCCACATCTCATTATCTTCTATCTTTTACTTGCTCTGTCCTTTGCCTTTGTCTTCGCCTCGTTCCAATTCATTCCGATCTTCCTGAGATCTGTGTTGCTACCTCTACGCCAAGTGTTTTTCAGTCCACCCCTCTTTCGTTGTCCTTGGGGTTCCAATATAATGCTTGTTTTGTTTTGTAGGTTTCTGCTTTCCTTAGTTTGTGCACAATCCTCTCTCATTTTCTCATTCTATTTTCTATTGATTCCAACCTAATCTACATTCATTCAACTTTATTTTGTCCGTATATTGCAAAACTGGTGGTCATTTTGATATATCATGGAACTAGAAAATTTTTGTGCTTATCCGACAATGACTTAATTTTCTTTAATATTTCGTTTGTATTTAGACCTTTTTTATCTTTCTGTTATTACTTTAATAATTTTGTATAACTTTAGTTTTGACCGTTTTAAATTGCACTACAAAGAAACAATATAATCTTTCTGTGTCATTATAATTTATAAAGATGAGAGTGGGTCGCAGCTAAATTATTTTCAATGATCAAGTATAAAAAAAGTATCAATACTTTTAGTGAACTTTAATGACACTTAAGCACTAGCATTAGAAACCATAATATTCTATATTTCAAAAAAAAAAACATTGCATGACTCATTTAATTCATAAAGAAATCAGCAAATCTTGAAGACTAAAAAGCTTATGCAAGAATAAATGTTGTTCTATGACTCCGCGTCTTCTTAATGCCTTTGTGTCTTAGTTTTCTCCCTTTTATGAAACGAACTTTGATTGATTTGAGTTATGTCCTGTATGGTAATACAACGTATACAACAGACATAGCACGTAAAAGTTTTCAATTACATGTTCATTAAAAAGATCTATATATGTATCTAATGAAAATTTGCTCATAGATTCCAATACAACCTTATTCTATCCAAGTACCCAGTGATTATATTACTTCTTGACAGATGGTTTGTGAAAGGCCGTGGCCAATGGGATTTCACTTAGTTCTTGGCTTTATATAAAGAACTTCGTGATGCCAAATACTGATTTTTCTTGTGCAAACAACAAAGCGGATAATAATCTAAATCTTAGATCAGTAGTCCTAAAACTATGGCAGTAAGTTTGATCTTTTTTTCATTTTTAAGGTCCCGATTGGCTCTTCTAATCGAGGCGTTTTGTGCTTTTGTGTTGAAAAAGCTTCATTTTTTTTCAAGTTTTGTCGTCTTCTTTCATTTTATGCAGAGAAATAGAGGTACCTATTGGGCTAGTCAAAAGAACAAAGACAAAACTAATAGTAATCACCAACAGAAACAGACAAGACAAAAATGCAAAAACAAGTATTTAAAAAAAAGCATTTATAAGTCATTTTCAGAAAAGGTTGATCTATTGTGCGTTTTAAAAAGCTTTGAATTTGTATTTATATTTTGTATTGCTGATAAAAAAAAAAAAATTGTCACCGAAAGATTTAGGACAGACCATTTAACTTGAAAAGGAGACTTATTCTAAAATATTCTGTGATTTGTGATGGAAAAATATCATGGCACCGGAGGTTAAGGAAAAAAACAGTTGTGACGGTGCTTTAAAAAATAAATATTTTTTCGCCGCTCTGTTCGAAAAAAAAATATTCTGATCGGATAAAAAAACCAAGTCACCTCTTTCAAGATAAATGGTCGGTCCCTAATATAAAGTTTTCGAAATTGCAAAAAAGTTCCAGACAAAAAATTTTGCTATGCATATCCCACGTCTATAAAAGACCTGTTAGAGTCTACCCAAATATCAAAAATAACAGTCTCAAAAGAAATAGAGATTCGAACAATTTGAATGATATAACAAACTTCAAAGTATTTTGATTTAAATCCTGATTTTCTTCAAATTCTAAATTATGTCTTTAACAACAAATATATTTTTCACAGTAAGCTGT
This sequence comes from Arcuatula senhousia, assembly GCA_963971305.1. Taxonomy (NCBI): domain Eukaryota; kingdom Metazoa; phylum Mollusca; class Bivalvia; order Mytilida; family Mytilidae; genus Arcuatula; species Arcuatula senhousia. The sequence goes on from OZ020304.1 coordinate 29,920,184, forward strand.
TTTTTATAAATTCAACTTCGTTATAAAATGGATGAGTTGCAATGAGACCATCGTTAAGCCCACCATTGAAGTCAAAAATAAAATAATGTAAATTATCAATTATGGTCATGTTTAAAAGGCTAACGTTTGCTTTTTAAAAAAAAAAATTAACGCCCGTAGCATCAAAGTTTGTTTTATTTGTTAGAAAATATTGCCTGAAATGAACCGCTGCAAATGATTCTTACATTGTGCCTATGGAAAATTGGTGAACATTGAGTGATACATCCTTCCCGGAAATATAGTAAATTGCACGCGGAACCAGCTCCATATTCTATTTAAAAAACACAATTTTTGTGAAAGTTTCAAGCTGGATTCGCGTGCAATACATATCGAATGATTAAATATTTTATAATTTAAACTCTTAGTCAGTAAATGAAAAATATTCAAAATCTCTGCGTTTTCTTTGGTTGTCATTATACTTGCATATATTTGAAGTTCAAAATTGTTGTTTAAAGTAATGTTTATATACTCTTCAAATAAAGTTACGCATAGATAGAAAATTCCCCGTAGGTTTAATGCAAATCGAAACAATTTCAAAACATTATTGCCGAGCTGTTCTGTAACCGATTTTCACGAAATAAAATCCAGTAAAAAGAAAACAAAATAGAGATTGTTTGTTTAATTTGAGTAAAATATTGCAAGTAGAACTCAAGTGTACATTTTACGATTCAATTTCCCGTTTAAATCAATGCAAAATTTTCCGTGAAAAACCTTAGTCGTGTTCTACTCACAATGTCTTAAAAACCATTGAAGTTAGGATTTCAGTCTAAATGAATCAAACAATCTTCATTTTTTTTCCTTTTTACTGGATTTTATTTCGTGAAAATCGGTTAAAGAACAGCTCAGCAATAATGTTTTGACATTTGACAATTGATGAGCTCTGTCTTCAACTATATTAGCTCAAATTTCAATTTTATAAAGGTCAACCTTGAAATTTGTTTTAAATCAAGATGCGATTTTTATTCAAAATGGGTCCATTTTGAACATGATTTTTCAACTTTGTGTTTTTGCAAAATTATCAAAGAATATTATTTTAAACTAGTACATTTATTTGGCTACAAAATAGGGTATAAAGTAACATGCTTCGAAATACTGTTTTTTCGCCTTTAGATGGGCCATAATACGTCTTACTCGCAGCACATCTTTCAGTAACATTGTCTGACAGCATATCGATTTTTTTTCGCATTGAGTTCATGGCTAGTTCAGAAGTCATTGATTTCTTTCATATTGTAGAGTTAAGAAGCAAAGGTGTACTAAAGCGGTAATCAAGCATCATTCCACCGAAAGATAAAGACAAAATCGGTAGACAAAATCATCACAGAAAACAAAGCACAAAAAACCCACACACATACATGTAACAACTAAACCGCATTAGCAACGTGAACTCAAGTCGAAACGAGAGTGAACTCGGGTGCTAACATATAATGTTCCTGCTTGCTATAGCACACCCGTCACGTTGCCAAAGATCGATAAAGGGTTGATCAAATCCGGAAAGGATGACATTACCAAACTCTATCTGTGCTCATCTGAGAGATAAAGATCCCATATTAATCTACAAGCTTATGATTTCTTGAGTGATGACAACAACCTGGGAGCCATGTACCCCTGTGTTAACAATAAGCTTTTTAGCCGTGTAGCTCTAAGGGTGAAACAATGTGGTCAAATTTCAGGTTTCAAATTTGGCTTATTTTTACCTGTCCTTCCATTCAAAAGAAGCAGAGGTATACTAACAGGACATTACAAAGACAACAACAAGAACAGTACGAACATTTACAATTCACAAATCTTACAGAAAAGAATTCTTGTTTTATAGGCAGTAGATTCATTAATACATTATCTTAACTTAAAATCCAAACAAGCTAAGGAAGCAGTAATTTAATGAATTCGTTTGAATTGCATGTAATATTTAGACGGATTTTTTTCAGATATACAAGCATCTCTGTGTTTCACTTTGCTTTTCGTGGTTATCTGCAACAAGCCAGGATGTGGAATTAGATAATAGAAATCAGTCTTTGACAACGACTCTTTCATGGCAAACAGACGAAACAGACGAAACAGCAATCAACAATTCTAACATTACTAATGCCAATGGTGACATACATCCTAACGAGGAAACCACTTTAACACCATCATCTAATAGGATCTCATTAAGAGATTTAAAGACTTTTTATATCACTGAAACACCAAACTTCACTCAAATCGCCACACGAGAGCCAATAAACAACTCAACAAAGGCATTGCAAAACATATCTATACCAGCTGAAGCAATGCAAGAAAGTCTAGAGAATTCAAACAGTACTACGTCTAGTCCAATATATCCAAGAAATTCAATTTTACAGTTCCGGAAAAACTTCCAGTATGTTCATGATATGTTTATACTTCCTTGTTTATGCCCCTTTGGAATCATCGGAAACAGCATGGTAGCCCATACACTGGTTCAACAAGGCAAAGCTAAGACAGCAAACAGGTATATGATAACCATACTTGTAACAGATGTCTGCAGTCTTATTTCTGATATAATCCTTCCGATTGCACGAGTCTTCGCGCAGTCAGATTCCTGGTCCGTCAAAGAGATCGCTGCTCATGCTTACTACTATACTTCTGATGGATTTTCGTTCTTTTGTAGACGGTTTAACTTAAATGTTTTCTGTGTGTTGTCAGTTGAACGTATGATTGCAATAACGAAACCGTTTGAAGTAAAACAGTCGATAACATCTACAAAATTTCATTGGTTTATCGTTGCATCGTTTATTGTGGCGGTTCTTCAATCAGTTCCGGTAATGAACGTGGAAATGAAACCTGTTTAAAACGAAGCAGATGATTATACCTCTTTTGTAGTTCGCCTTCGACATGAGCTGCTCCCAAAATGGTACTTAAACAACAGCACGGCTGCTATCAGTATTTTTGACGGGCCCATTCAAATTTTGTTTGTCGTCATACTTAATGTTTTGATAGTTGGGGCGCTAAAAAAGAGAAAAAAATCTGTTGCCTTTGCCAATGACAGAAGCAAAGTAACTTCCTTAAGCAATCATCAGAAGAAAATAGTAAAGATTTTCCTGGTTATGTCTACTACAAACATACTTGCTTTTCTGCCAAAACCCTGTGGCATTATAATTAATACATTTTTGAAAACCAATCAAGATCAACGCGTTCCACCATGGCTGGTACTTGTGGTGTCAGGGTCCCATTTCCTGAGAGTCTTCAACAGCCTGACAGACTTCATCGTGTTCTTGGCAGTATCAAGGGAGATAAGAAGAGACGTTAAGAAGATAATCATATGTGAAAAAAAAGAATGATTACTGTGGTTTCATTATTCTTCGTGGGGTTTCAATTTTCGTGGTTTTCGTGGGTGGCGTTGACCAACGAAATTTGATACCCCACGAAAAGGAACTTTAACATTGATCTGTATGCAGCAGACATCAGAACCACAAATTTTAGAATCCACAAACTCATAATTTTTTTTTCAAACCACGAAAATAAACGAATCCAAAGTAGTTCAATTGTTAGCTTATCGTTCAAAAATTTAGAAATCAGCGACTTTATGAAAATAGAGTCTTTGCTCTTAGTCTCTAGAATTTATTTGAAAAAACATTTTTTTTTTGAGCGAGTTAAGTACGATTGTCGAAACACTAATTTGTATTGTTTGTTTCATAATTGTACATTTCCATGTTGTATCGCCGATATCCTTTCATTAAGAAATAAAGGACAAAAAGTAGACTAGGGATTAGTTGTGTACGTTCTATAAATGAATGGAAAAATAATTTTGCCTTCCCTTCCTTTATCTATTTCTTTTCCCCTCCTTTCTCATGCTTTCCTCTCTGATTTATGGTAACTATTGCCAGAACAATTTGCAGTTATCTACAATCCTGCCTTCAAAGTTTTTTTTCCTAAGCAGTATATGTCCTGAAAATTTGGGTAAAAAGTTTGAGATTTTGTCAGAGTGATGTATAACATTAGTTTATTAATATATAAGTAAAAAAAAATGCTTGTATTTTATTTGCAAATATCATTTTCAAGAAAAAGGCCTCAAACACTTTTTAAACCTTTTATGTTTTAGCTGACATAATCCGGTATAACAATTTTCAATTAAATGAACTAAAGGAACCTTCATACGAAACATTGCATTGCAATTTAGCTGAAACAATTGTTTCAACTTTCTATAAATTAATCTATAAAAGTGGTTTAACATTTATATCAAAGAATGTTAATGCAGGTTTAAGAAAAGTTTTGTGTTTGGTTGATTGCAATCTGCTGTGATGTTGGTTTATTATGAACTGCATATCAGTGCACAATTGAACACACTATCTTTTAGTCTACTATAATTCTTTGATCTTTTAATTAAAACTGCCACTTAACTCCTAATGAAACTTAATATAAAGTTTAGCATTTAGAATACTTTATTCTAGCAATTTCTAATTGAATAGTTTCCATGCAATCTTAAAATGAATAACAAACATGTTGAGTGAGTGAGTGCTTTGTTTAGTAATATCCATGTTAAAATGGTAAACTAAGTGAACAGTTCAAACTAGTTTGCCACAAACTATCAGTGATCGACCATTCAACTTCATAAAGGGGGGATTTTTTTCACTCGCAATATTTGAATTTGTTTTTATTAAAAAATATTATGGCAGCAGAATTAAGACACAGTTTCTGATGGACTTTTGCTTTATAAAATACTGCTTATATTGAAAAGATATTCTGTCGTTTATGAAAAAAAATCCATCAAGGTTTCTGACCAGAACAAGAAACCAAGGCTCCCCTTCAATGTTAAATAAAAGTCCTTAAATGAAAGTATGTATATGACTGAAACTACCGACACGGAATGATACATGTAACTCTTATATGTAAAAAAGACAAAACAAGACAATTACATATCAAATAGATTGAAGAACTATAGCATCTTTGCATCTTTGGATCCGGCAGTAGCACAAAGCACATCACCGTTGGTAAACACAATTTGGATTGTGAGGTGATCATCTCAATACAACAGACAACCAAGAACTAACTAAAACAGCCATAGATTAAATCAGCTGATAAAATGTTAATGTTTTCATATCTTCTTTTACAGACAGTATTTAGGATAATTTAAATTTACCTTAAAATACGAACAGATATATGGAGTTAACATATTTATTCTGGATACATTAACTTCACAAAAACCATACAAAGAAAGTTGAATAGCTGGATATATGAGTAATTGTGTAAGGCCACAACAGATCCGTTGCATAATTTCAAATATCGGTCGTTTTCTGAGGTTATTTCATGAAAACATTTGATTATTAACTTTGTACACCATCTTGATATGAAAAAATAAAGTGTCGTCTGAAAAAAAAACTTTTGAAAAGGCTTTTTTTAGATTTTAATTTCTTTCCAATTTTGCAGTATTCTTTATTTTCTTGTTGAAAACATATTAGTCACATTTGGAAGTGAGAGTTTTCAATAACAAATGGACATTGCAATGAGCAGAAACTGTACGCTTCTCCTCAGTAGTGTTAAATAACGGGTCAGAAACTGATAGAATAATTGATCCGGCTACTCCGGAACTAAGCCCTCTCACTGTTGGAAACCGGACAAAACAACCGCTTCAGTCATGACAAGGTAGGACATTTCTTTATTTTTTACTACTAGCGGCTCAAATAATTCAATGCAAAGTATATCTATTCTAAGGAGAACGGTTATAAGATTTGTCCAGTGTGGTCAATTTTTCAAATTGTTTGTTGTAATTTTTGTGAAAAGCGGACAAACCTGGAATTTTACGATGAAATTTTGAACTATGTGTCAAAGTTTTTATAAACCAAATAGATTCCAAGCCCCCAAGTGTCAAAGTAATGTATGTATAACACAAAAATGAACAAACAATCAGGCTGTTTGTTTATTTACATCGTTGAAAGTTCATTAATTATGACGGTATAAGCAGAAATCTGTTGGGAAATGCTCGGAATAAGTCTTTTAGAATTGGGGAAAGTTATGTATCAAAATTGTGAAGTTTTGTCTCGCCTAAGACAGATGTCGCGAAAGACGATTCTAAACCAAGGTATCGTGATTCATTCCGGCGAAGTCGGCGTTTATAATAGTTAAAGTTTTTGAATAATTAAGTATGTTTTATGCGAACAAGTAATGATACGCAATTAATATTGGTATAAAAGATCTGGTATACAGTTGCATCAGCATGAGTACAGATGAATAGCAATCTATTTGTATGTTCTTGCAGTCACGGTCTACTGGCCCTTCATTTGTTTTTTCTGATTTGGTCAATTTTGATCTTTTTTTCTTAAGTCTGTTAAACATGAAACAGTTATGGGACACCATAAGTATTTGGTACTAGTATGCATATGCATTTAGCATCATTGCATATCAATTTCAATAACAACTGACCTTACTCCAACAGAATGTTAACCTATAAGAACCATCCGAATATGAATCAATTTACCATCACAAATAATGGAATAACTAAATTACAAAAACAATTTACCAGCGTCAAGTTGGTTCAATATTCAACATTCAACATTCAAATTTTTTTTTGTTAGTTCAACATTCAAATTTTTTCTTACTTCAATATTGAAACAGATTTTGTTTCAACGTTCAACATTCAACATTTTTTTACTTCAATATTGAAACAGATTTTGTTTCAACATTCAACATTCAAATTTTTTCTTACTTCAATATTGAAACAGATTTTGTTTCAACATTCAACATTCAAAATTTTTCTTACTTCAATATTGAAACAGATTTTGTTTCAACATTCAACATTCAAAATTTTTCTTACTTCAATATTGAAACAGATTTTGTTTCAACGTTCAACATTCAAATTTTTTTTACTTCAATATTGAAACAGATTTTGTTTCAACATTCAACATTCAAAATTTTTCTTACTTCAATATTGAAACAGATTTTGTTTCAACATTCAACATTCAAAATTTTTCTTACTTCAATATTGAAACAGTTTTTGTTTCAACATTCAACATTTAAAATTTTTCTTACTTCAATATTGAAACAGATTTTGTTTCAACATTCAACATTCAAATTTTTTCTTACTTCAATATTGAAACAGATTTTGTTTCAACGTTCAACATTCAAATTTTTTTTACTTCAATATTGAAACAGATTTTGTTTCAACATTCAACATTCAAAATTTTTCTTACTTCAATATTGAAACAGATTTTGTTTCAACATTCAACATTCAAAATTTTTCTTACTTCAATATTGAAACAGTTTTTGTTTCAACATTCAACATTTAAAATTTTTCTTACTTCAATATTGAAACAGATTTTGTTTCAACATTCAACATTCAAATTTTTGCTTACTTCAATATTGAAACAGATTTTGTTTCAACATTCAACATTCAAAATTTTTCTTACTTCAATATTGAAACAGATTTTGTTTCAACGTTCAACATTCAAAATTTTTTTACTTCAATATTGAAACAGATTTTGTTTCAACATTCAACATTCAAATTTTTTCTTACTTCAATATTGAAACAGATTTTGTTTCAACATTCAACATTCAAAATTTTTCTTACTTCAATATTGAAACAGATTTTGTTTCAACATTCAACATTCAGAATTTTTCTTACTTCAATATTGAAACAGATTTTGTTTCAACGTTCAACATTCAAAATTTTTTTACTTCAATATTGAAACAGATTTTGTTTCAACATTCAACATTCAAAATTTTTCTTACTTCAATATTGAAACAGATTTTGTTTCAACATTCAACATTCAAAATTTTTCTTACTTCAATATTGAAACAGATTTTGTTTCAACATTCAACATTCAAAATTTTTCTTACTTCAATATTGAAACAGATTTTGTTTCAACATTCAACATTCAAAATTTTTCTTACTTCAATATTGAAACAGATTTTGTTTCAACGTTCAACATTCAAAATTTTTTTACTTCAATATTGAAACAGATTTTGTTTCAACATTCAACATTCACAAAATTTTTCTTACTTCAATATTGAAACAGATTTTGTTTCAACATTCAACATTCAAAATTTTTCATACTTCAATATTGAAACAGATTTTGTTTCAACGTTCAACATTCAAAATTTTTTTACTTCAATATTGAAACAGATTTTGTTTCAACATTCAACATTCAAATTTTTTCTTACTTCAATATTGAAACAGATATTGTTTCAACATTCAACATTCAAAATTTTTCTTACTTCAATATTGAAACAGATTTTGTTTCAACATTCAACATTCAAAATTTTTTTTACTTCAATATTGAAACAGATTTTGTTTCAACATTCAACATTCAATTTTTTTCTTACTTGAATATTGAAACAGATTTTGTTTCAACATTCAACATTCAAAATTTTTCTTACTTCAATATTGAAACAGATTTTGTTTCAACATTCAACATTCAAATTTTTTTTACTTCAATATTGAAACAGATTTTGTTTCAACGTTCAACATTCAAAATTTTTTTACTTCAATATTGAAACAGATTTTGTTTCAACATTCAACATTCAAAATTTTTCTTACTTCAATATTGAAACAGATTTTGTTTCAACATTCAACATTCAAATTTTTTCTTACTTCAATATTGAAACAGATTTTGTTTCAACATTCAACATTCAAAATTTTTCTTACTTCAATATTGAAACAGATTTTGTTTTCAACATTCAACATTCAAAATTTTTCTTACTTCAATATTGAAACAGATTTTGTTTCAACGTTCAACATTCAAAATTTTTTTACTTCAATATTGAAACAGATTTTGTTTCAACATTCAACATTCAAAACTTTTCTTACTTCAATATTGAAACAGATTTTGTTTCAACATTCAACATTCAAAATTTTTCTTACTTCAATATTGAAACAGATTTTGTTTCAACGTTCAACATTCAAAATTTTTCTTACTTCAATATTGAAACAGATTTTGTTTCAACATTCAACATTCAAAATTTTTTTTACTTCAATATTGAAACAGATTTTGTTTCAACATTCAACATTCAATTTTTTTCTTACTTGAATATTGAAACAGATTTTGTTTCAACATTCAACATTCAAAATTTTTCTTACTTCAATATTGAAACAGATTTTGTTTCAACATTCAACATTCAAATTTTTTTTACTTCAATATTGAAACAGATTTTGTTTCAACGTTCAACATTCAAAATTTTTTTACTTCAATATTGAAACAGATTTTGTTTCAACATTCAACATTCAAAATTTTTCTTACTTCAATATTGAAACAGATTTTGTTTCAACATTCAACATTCAAATTTTTTCTTACTTCAATATTGAAACAGATTTTGTTTCAACATTCAACATTCAAAATTTTTTCTTACTTCAATATTGAAACAGATTTTGTTTCAACATTCAACATTCAAAATTTTTCTTACTTCAATATTGAAACAGATTTTGTTTCAACGTTCAACATTCAAAATTTTTTTACTTCAATATTGAAACAGATTTTGTTTCAACATTCAACATTCAAAATTTTTCTTACTTCAATATTGAAACAGATTTTGTTTCAACATTCAACATTCAAAATTTTTCTTACTTCAATATTGAAACAGATTTTGTTTCAACGTTCAACATTCAAAATTTTTTTACTTCAATATTGAAACAGATTTTGTTTCAACATTCAACATTCAAAATTTTTCTTACTTCAATATTGAAACAGATTTTGTTTCAACATTCAACATTCAAAATTTTTCTTACTTCAATATTGAAACAGAGTTTGTTTCAACATTCAACATTCAAAATTTTTCTTACTTCAATATTGAAACAGATTTTGTTTCAACGTTCAACATTCAACATTTTTTTACTTCAATATTGAAACAGATTTTGTTTCAACATTCAACATTCAAATTTTTTCTTACTTCAATATTGAAACAGATTTTGTTTCAACATTCAACATTCAAAATTTTTCTTACTTCAATATTGAAACAGATTTTGTTTCAACATTCAACATTCAAAATTTTTCTTACTTCAATATTGAAACAGATTTTGTTTCAACGTTCAACATTCAAAATTTTTTTACTTCAATATTGAAACAGATTTTGTTTCAACATTCAAAATTTTTCTTACTTCAATATTGAAACAGATTTTGTTTCAACATTCAACATTCAAAATTTTTCTTACTTCAATATTGAAACAGTTTTTGTTTCAAAATTTTTCTTACTTCAATATTGAAACAGATTTTGTTTCAACATTCAACATTCAAATTTTTTCTTACTTCAATATTGAAACAGATTTTGTTTCAACGTTCAACATTCAAATTTTTTTACTTCAATATTGAAACAGATTTTGTTTCAACATTCAACATTCAAAATTTTTCTTACTTCAATATTGAAACAGATTTTGTTTCAACATTCAACATTCAAAATTTTTCTTACTTCAATATTGAAACAGTTTTTGTTTCAACATTCAACATTTAAAATTTTTCTTACTTCAATATTGAAACAGATTTTGTTTCAACATTCAACATTCAAATTTTTTCTTACTTCAATATTGAAACAGATTTTGTTTCAACGTTCAACATTCAAATTTTTTTTACTTCAATATTGAAACAGATTTTGTTTCAACATTCAACATTCAAAATTTTTCTTACTTCAATATTGAAACAGATTTTGTTTCAACATTCAACATTCAAAATTTTTCTTACTTCAATATTGAAACAGATTTTGTTTCAACGTTCAACATTCAAAATTTTTTTACTTCAATATTGAAACAGATTTTGTTTCAACATTCAACATTCAAATTTTTTCTTACTTCAATATTGAAACAGATTTTGTTTCAACATTCAACATTCAAAATTTTTCTTACTTCAATATTGAAACAGATTTTGTTTCAACATTCAACATTCAAAATTTTTCTTACTTCAATATTGAAACAGATTTTGTTTCAACATTCAACATTCAAAATTTTTCTTACTTCAATATTGAAACAGATTTTGTTTCAACGTTCAACATTCAAAATTTTTTTACTTCAAAATTTTGAATGTTGAATGTTGAAACAAAATCTGTTTCAATATTAAAGTAAGAAAAATTTTGAATGTTGAATGTTGAAACAAAATATGTTTCAATATTGAAGTAAGAAAAAATTTGAATGTTGAATGTTGAAACAAAATCTGTTTCAATATTGAAGTAAAAAAATTTTGAATGTTGAACGTTGAAACAAAATCTGTTTCAATATTGAAGTAAGAAAAAATTTGAATGTTGAATGTTGAAACAAAATCTGTTTCAATATTGAAGTAAAAAAATGTTGAATGTTGAACGTTGAAACAAAATCTGTTTCAATATTGAAGTAAGAAAAATTTTGAATGTTGAATGTTGAAACAAAATCTGTTTCAATATTGAAGTAAGAAAAATTTTGAATGTTGAATGTTGAAACAAAATCTTTTTCAATATTGAAGTAAGAAAAATTTTGAATGTTGAATGTTGAAACAAAATCTGTTTCAATATTGAAGTAAGAAAAATTTTGAATGTTGAATGTTGAAACAAAATCTGTTTCAATATTGAAGTAAGATAAAATTTGAATGTTGAAAGTTGAAACAAAATCTGTTTCAATATTGAAGTAAAAAAATTTTGAATGTTGAACGTTGAAACAAAATCTGTTTCAATATTGAAGTAAGAAAAATTTTGAATGTTGAATGTTGAAACAAAATCTGTTTCAATATTGAAGTAAGAAAAATTTTGAATGTTGAATGTTGAAACAAAATCTGTTTCAATATTGAAGTAAAAAAATTTTGAATGTTGAACGTTGAAACAAAATCTGTTTCAATATTGAAGTAAGAAAAATTTTGAATGTTGAATGTTGAAACAAAATCTGTTTCAATATTGAAGTAAGAAAAATTTTGAATGTTGAATGTTGAAACAAAATCTGTTTCAATATTGAAGTAAGAAAAATTTTGAATGTTGAATGTTGAAACAAAATCTGTTTCAATATTGAAGTAAGAAAAATTTTGAATGTTGAATGTTGAAACAAAATCTGTTTCAATATTGAAGTAAAAAAATTTTGAATGTTGAACGTTGAAACAAAATCTGTTTCAATATTGAAGTAAGAAAAATTTGGAATGTTGAATGTTGAAACAAAATCTGTTTCAATATTGAAGTAAGAAAAATTTTGAATGTTGAATGTTGAAACAAAATCTGTTTCAATATTGAAGTAAGAAAAAATTTGAATGTTGAATGTTGAAACAAAATCTGTTTCAATATTGAAGTAAAAAAATTTTGAATGTTGAACGTTGAAACAAAATCTGTTTCAATATTGAAGTAAGAAAAATTTTGAATGTTGAATGTTGAAACAAAATCTGTTTCAATATTGAAGTAAGAAAAAATTTGAATGTTGAATGTTGAAACAAAATCTGTTTCAATATTGAAGTAAAAAAAATTTTGAATGTTGAATGTTGAAACAAAATCTGTTTCAATATTGAAGTAAGAAAAATTTTGAATGTTGAATGTTGAAACAAAATCTGTTTCAATATTGAAGTAAGAAAAATTTTGAATGTTGAATGTTGAAACAAAATCTGTTTCAATATTGAAGTAAAAAAAATTTGAATGTTGAACGTTGAAACAAAATCTGTTTCAATATTGAAGTAAGAAAAATTTTGAATGTTGAACGTTGAAACAATATCTGTTTCAATATTGAAGTAAGAAAAATTTTGAATGTTGAATGTTGAAACAAAATCTGTTTCAATATTGAAGTAAGAAAAATTTTGAATGTTGAATGTTGAAACAAAATCTGTTTCAATATTGAAGTAAGAAAAATTTTGAATGTTGAATGTTGAAACAAAATCTGTTTCAATATTGAAGTAAGAAAAATTTTGAATGTTGAATGTTGAAACAAAATATGTTTCAATATTGAAGTAAGAAAAAATTTGAATGTTGAATGTTGAAACAAAATCTGTTTCAATATTGAAGTAAAAAAATTTTGAATGTTGAACGTTGAAACAAAATCTGTTTCAATATTGAAGTAAGAAAAAATTTGAATGTTGAATGTTGAAACAAAATCTGTTTCAATATTGAAGTAAGAAAAATTTTGAATGTTGAACGTTGAAACAAAATCTGTTTCAATATTGAAGTAAAAAAATTTTGAATGTTGAACGTTGAAACAAAATCTGTTTCAATATTGAAGTAAGAAAAATTTTGAATGTTGAATGTTGAAAGAAAATCTGTTTCAAAATTGAAGTAAAAAAATTTGAATGTTGAATGTTGAAACAAAATCTGTTTCAATATTGAAGTAAAAAAATTTTGAATGTTGAACGTTGAAACAACATCTGTTTCAATATTGAAGTAAGAAAAAATTTGAATGTTGAATGTTGAAACAAAATCTGTTTCAATATTGAAGTAAGAAAAATTTTGAATGTTGAACGTTGAAACAAAATCTGTTTCAATATTGAAGTAAAAAAATTTTGAATGTTGAACGTTGAAACAAAATCTGTTTCAATATTGAAGTAAGAAAAATTTTGAATGTTGAATGTTGAAAGAAAATCTGTTTCAAAATTGAAGTAAAAAAATTTTGAATGTTGAATGTTGAAACAAAATCTGTTTCAATATTGAAGTAAGAAAAATTTTGAATGTTGAATGTTGAAACAAAATCTGTTTCAATATTGAAGTAAGAAAAATTTTGAATGTTGAATGTTGAAACAAAATCTGTTTCAATATTGAAGTAAAAAAAATTTGAATGTTGAACGTTGAAACAAAATCTGTTTCAATATTGAAGTAAGAAAAATTTTGAATGTTGAATGTTGAAACAAAATCTGTTTCAATATTGAAGTAAGAAAAATTTTGAATGTTGAATGTTGAAACAAAATCTGTTTCAATATTGAAGTAAGAAAAATTTTGAATGTTGAATGTTGAAACAAGATCTGTTTCAAAATTGAAGTAAAAAAATTTTGAATGTTGAACGTTGAAACAAAATCTGTTTCAATATTGAAGTAAGAAAAATTTTGAATGTTGAATGTTGAAACAAAATCTGTTTCAATATTGAAGTAAGAAAAATTTTGAATGTTGAATGTTGAAACAAAATCTGTTTCAATATTGAAGTAAGAAAAAATTTGAATGTTGAATGTTGAAACAAAATCTGTTTCAATATTGAAGTAAAAAAATGTTGAATGTTGAACGTTGAAACAAAATCTGTTTCAATATTGAAGTAAGAAAAAATTTGAATGTTGAACTAACAAAAAAAAATTTGAATGTTGAATGTTGAATGTTGAATATTGAACCAACTTGACGCTGGTAAACAATTTTACCAATATAAAGCCCAGGGACAAGGTTACATATTGAGAATTCTCAAAGAATTGCAAAAAAATTGCATCAATTTCTCTATATATGTATGTATATCTGTTTATGGATACCAGCAAAGTTCCAGTTAACTGGCGCACAGCTAACGTGTCACCAGCTTACATAAAAGGATCTCAAACCAAAGCAGAAAAGTATCCACCCATATCCCTCACATCGATATGCTTTTAGATTCTAGAAGATATTATAGACAGCAGCATCACAAATCATGGAGAATCAAAAAAACCTCTTTTACCTTCTCCATTATGGATTTAGACACATATAAGCCATTGATAGAGACCAAACTGATATAATTGGTTGACGACATATATTTAAAATCTACAAGACTAGAAACAACCGAACATACTCATTACAGACCTCGCAAAGGCATTTGATAAACTAACACTTGCTTTCTCATTAATTCAAGCATTATGACATTGTTAACAAAACCGTAAAAATGGACCCCAAGCTGCCTATCAGAAAGTAAACAGTTCGCAGTATTACTAGTGGATAGAGAAACATCCGATTAAGTCAGTGTTGACACTAGTGTCCCCCAGGTTCAGCATAAGGACTAAGACTTTTATCTTCTATACATACCAACGACCTACAGTCTCGTCTTGGCTCCACAATACGCTTATTCACTGATGATACGATTGTATTTATACCTGCCAATTTCAAATGCCTAAGATGCGGAAGCATAACAATAGGACCTTATTCAACTAGACCAGTGGGAAGAAGACTGATGCATGAAGTTCCACCTAGATAACTACACTGCCCGAACTATCACCAATAAAAGAAAAATTAGATTATAGAGCCAAACAATCAACTTCGTGGTCATTAACTAAAAGCATAACTAGCAAAATATCTTGGACTCACCTTCACAAACAAACTACTTTGGCAAGAGCACATAAACAACACCTACAGTGTATTACAAATCTAACAAGACCAACAGCTTCCTATGCAGAAATCTGATATCATTAATTGATATGAAAGAAAAAGCATATATTTCACTTGACAGGCTCCTAGTTGAAACAGCCAGTACTGTTTTAGTCATATAAACAGTGCAATAAAAATCAAATTTAACCTGTACACCAACAGTTACAAAGAAAGATCCAGTGTATGCAATATCATATACAATGTAAATTGGTAACCCCTACAAGACCGTAGAAGGGACTCGAGACTCCTCATAATGTATAAAATTGATCGAGGGTTTGAAGCTATACTAAAACTCAACAGGCTAACACCACACCTGGGAACATTTAGAAGAAGGAACAACAGAGCATTTTAAATAGAAAACAGCAGAATCGATATCAGGAAATATAATATCTTCCCCATAACAGTTCGTGCTAGGAATGCACTACCACCAGACATTGTAGAACTCGACACTATTAAAGCCTTCGAAGCTAAGATAGTGTCCAAGTGAATAACATGTTTTATGTCCCGATTATGGCTGCAATATTGCTGACGGGACATTACGCTAACAACAATCAATTTATGAACCATCAGACTCACCTGTAGATAGTTTTAAACAATTTATTTTTTTTACTTAGCCTATAACTTTCGATATTAAGGATAAGTAGGGTATGCGCATAGTCAACATATCATAAACTTCGAAACGACGAAGGAGGCATTTGAAAGGCAGAAAAGGGCAGAATTGACAACCACATATGATTCAGCAAAATCCGTTGAACGGATTCAAAGCAGATCTGTGTCCAGAAAAGATGACATACCAAATCCTTCCGTTGTGGTGCGGTGATGGACATTTATTAATATGAATCATATAAATCTCACGGTGGTGGACTAACACATGAATATCCGTTTTCCATATCCTATGGGCTTATTCTGACGTTTCCCAACTTTATTGTGCTTATGTTGTTTTATTGTTCAATTAATAATATAAAATATATATAATTTGCTTGAAAGCAATCAGCCACTGTCACAAAAACCATTGCATGTATAAAATATACCTAAGGCAACTTCAAAAATGATTAAAATTCATAAACTTTCTTTTAGGTGTGTGTCTCGGCAACCTTTGTCCTTGTTTCATTGTTTAACCAATTGACCCAGATTTTCCCTGTTTGATCAGTTACTTTTTAGAACTTATCACCCGAAGCTTGCATATATTTTTATTTTCATAAATAGCCAATTTTTATGTGTAAAACGCATTTTTTAGAGCCGAATTAATACGTTTTCCAAAAATTCAAAGCTTATCAGGCCATTTACCAACAAAATAATTCTATCAGTTTCTCCCGCGTGTAAATGACTTCTCTTATATTAGATATCAACACATAAAATCTATAAGTTATATGTTAGAATATAAAATTTTCAAACTCCTAAGTTATCTCCCACCCAAGATATAGTTTGATTTTAGAACAAAAATGGTTTTAAGTTCGGCATTTTTTTTGTTTTATTGTTATGTGCTTTTCAAATGAATATTGTGTTTGGTATTTTCAATCTTTGATTAGAACGCCTATGGTGAGTCTTGAATAATTAAAACGGGCGCCATGCATATCAAAATTTATTGTCTCCAACTTCACGGTCGTTATACTTGTCCTGCGACAACATGTTTCTACCGATGTTTCTGCTTGTTTTCTACCGATGTCCTAGATTTCTACCGATGTGATGATGAAAAAAAACAAACTTGGCAGACGATTTTTTCCAAACAATGATACCCGGCAATTACGGCACTTATAAACAAGTTAGTTTAATTTACATTATTTATTTTTAAGTCTGAACATAAAAACAGTATTGTTTATTTTGTCCAGAAAGCGACAATTTCCCTTTTTTCAGATAATCATGAATATCTGTTTTAAATTACCATTCACTGGGCTGAAAATTATTCTCTATGTTCTAAATTATCGTACCTTTTTAAAGACATTTCCCTTTTCATTACAAATGGTATAATTTTGATTTTTCGATCATTTTTCAAAACATTATGGTCCTGGTTTTCTATAGATGTGTCCTGGTTTTCTACCGATGGTCCTGGTATTCTACCGATGTGATTTATTAAATGACATATCATCATGTTCATTACAAATTGTAAAACTGTATATCTTATTGCACATAATATTGATGATAAAAAGAATATGGCGGTTCATGAGCAATTGCGCGCGTCAAATGCTTAAAATAGGTCATTAAAATCTTAAACAAACTCGAAAACATTAAGGGCTCGTATCGTTAATAAATTATCATACAGCATAAACACAATTTCTTATGTGACATGAACAATGGTCATATGAAAGAAAGACAGTTCATTCTGTTTGCTTATGGCTGCCATTCCTTTATAAACAGCAATTAGTTTAAATATAAATATACTTTATTGCATACAAACCCCAAAGGTCTACAAACACGAACAAGCAAAAACAATGAACATATAATTATAGACACATAGTACAAATACAGCTAAAGAATGAAACAGTAGCATTTTCAAATATGTGTGTACATGTATTTGACAATTGTCGCAACTCAAATGATTGCTTTACAAAAGGGCAAAACATCCACATATTTGGATTAAGTACAACAATTTATTTTTCAATAGTGTCAGGCTGGTTAAAATTTGAATATTTTGATTGTATAAAGTCAATAAAAATGTTTTTTTCTTATATTATTATTAATTTTACAATAAAAAAGAAATGAGCTTCATCATCAATAATTTTACAGGTTAACACAGTCCTTGATCTCTTGGGATATTTTTATATCTACCAAGTTTAATCTCTAGTTATAATCACTAATCATAGATTAGTACGTATTTTTTTACTATTAAAATTTTGAAGATTTAGATAGTCTGAAATATGAACATCAGACTTAAAGTATAATTTTGTTTTTGAAGAGTCTTCAAAGCCGGATATTTTATTCATTATAAGTTCATAATATTTTTCTTTAATAGTCTTTTTGTTTTCTCTTTTTAAGCTTGATATAATGTCATTAAAAGACTTATTAACATTCTCAAAATTTTCATAATCTATTTCAAATTTCTTTGTTACAGATATAGCAAAACTATGCCAATTATACACACCCTCTATGTGGAGATTTTTATTTAAAATGAATGTCTCTTTTACAAGAGGGTTTATATCTAAAGAGTTTATTCTAGCAAAATAGATGTAGCAAATTAACTGTACGTTAATAAAAGAGTCTAATGGTAATCTACCAAGTTCAGTTTTTGCAGCAATATAACATGCTGTTTTGCGCACACCCAGAACACTTTTACAAAATTTATTGTGTTTTTTTTTAAGCTGGATTATCAGAAAATGATAGTATCAACAATTCTTCCACTTATATTAGATTTGTGAAGTGCTTAATAAAATGGGATATAATCCTCCATAGACCATATTCCACTGTCATATCTAGAAATGTAGGCTGAGACAGTATGATGAAGGTTCACTGTAAAACACAAGCATTTATGGTGTATGAATGCCATTAAAAACAACCAAAATGTCAAGGAGGCCTAACCGTTTATCGAGAAATATGGTCCGTTAAAAGGTGTTTCACGGTTTTTGTGGTCCGTTAAAGTCGCTGTGACAGTCCGTTAACCAGGTATAATCGAGAAAAAACACTTAAGGTCAGTAATTAATTTGTTATATCATAATTAATACGCATTTTAGATTTATAAAAATTACATCTGTCAAAATGAAAATGAATGACTGTTCGATACGATTTGCATTTGGGTAAAAATAGTTCTATAAAACTTCATAAAATGAAAAGGCGTGTGGCTCCTTAGTATTTTAAAGGTCGAAAATGTAAACATGTTTACCTCATTTTTATCAATTTCTCTTTTTATATAACAAAACATATTTTTTGGTTGATATCCATAGAAAGAACTATAATGTATCAACATTCTGTTTAATTTTCAGTGCTCTATGTTATATAATAATTTTGTAATAGGGGAAAAGTAATAAAATATGGTCCGTTAAGGGCTGATGACATATTATTTTGTCCGTTAAGTTGGTCCGTTAAGTGCCTGTGACAAAATATTATGTCCTTTAAATAGCATAAATAGATAGAAGATTAGAATAGTTTTGTTTGATATGACCTATCATAATTTTACTATAAGGACTGAACGCTAGTATACAGAAGAAAAGACAAAATTCATGTGGATTTATCGAAACTAAAATACATATGTCCGTTGCTACTGTTGTGTATCATTAGTTAATATTTGTGTTTAAATAATGCTTTATAGCTCAGATGCTCTATCTGTTGACCAAAATAATGAACTGCTCATTAAGGAACAAGACTTTGTATTAAGAGGTAAACGTTTTATTGATCAGTAATTTAAAGCATTTCAATATGTACATATCCCAATTAGCAAGGTTTACCCTTTATCTATTTTTTTTCAATATCTCTCCTGTTGCTTTTTATATTTTTTTCATAAATAAATGTAACACTATATTATTCTATTTGTATCATTTATGTAAGTATTTCCAAGTAAAATACATTTAAATGAAATTAATAATTGTGTTCAGATTTATTTCTTTTGCCACAAACTCGTGTAAATATTTTAGGCATTTATATTATATTAAAAATAATACAATAATTCTGGGAAACCAATCGTTACAATCTTCTGACAAAGATATCATCTATTTTGCCAATTTTAATAATTGGGATTCGCTATATTAAGGTTTATTTCCATCAGACCATGTGAGACATGCATCATTAACGGACCTAAAAAGTGTCACGTGCCTCTTAACGGACCATGTTTCTCAAAGTAATACCAATTTTGGCATTTTTGTTTCAATATTAATATTTGGGTCCAGAAAATACTTCTCTTATGTTTTAATTGTGCAAGTAGCACAAGACTTACTACCAAAAAAAATGTTTCAATGACGAAAATAACGTATTTTAATGCATTTTCGTCATTATAAGGACACATTTTGGCAGAGGGTAGGTCTCCGCCTTTTCGTTTTGCGAAGAAGTGTCAAATCAAATCAAAATGGTTTTTGCGGGAAGTTTTTCGTGAATAAAAACCATTTGGACACATCTATCACAAGTTTCACTTATTTACTATATTCTAGCCTCAGAGTTAATTTCGTAAAAATAAATGATTTTTTTTTTCATATAACTACTTAACGGACTGCCCCATGCAACATATAACGGACAAAACCGTAATGTTAACCTATGGTAGAAACACGTAACGGACAAAATGCCTCGATAAACGGTTAGGCCTCCTTGAATGTGCAGTTATATGAATTTAAATCATCGGTAGAAAACAAGGACTCATCGGTAGAAAACACAGTAAAACCAGGACATATCAGATTTTTTAAACCTGTTAGTTATATGAAAAATCAAATGGCTCTTTTACAAATAAACGATCATTTATTGCATATTCTCAAATAGGATGTATTTAAATGTTAAAAATAAACGTAATTTTTCATATTTCTAAAAATAATCTGTAGAAAACAAGGATCATCGGTAGAAAACAAGCAGAAAAATCGGTAGAAAACATGTTGTCGCAGGACAAGTATAACGACCGTGAGCTTATTGTATTTTTTACATAGTATACAAGCTTTCCTAAAAATGGATGTCGTAGCTTTATGAACATGTCATACTGCAAGTATATTATATTATATTACCTTCTAATTGGACCGTAAAAATCACCAATGAAGAAAGTACATTAAACAAATATATTTTCTTGCGACCTCTTCATTCCGATGGACTTAAAATTTTTAGTCCTTATCCTAAACCTCAATTGTTATTCATTTTCAATCCATTTGCATGTCCGTTTGCTTTTCTAGTCCCTTTTTACTCCCTTACATAGCTGAATATTCTTCCGCTGGATGTAGTGACAGCGGCGGTGGCGATGGCTGGTAATATACTGAGTATAGAGGCAAAGCAGAAATAAATATACAAAAGAAGATGAACCTGGTATTCATTTTAGATGCTAAGTTGTTTCTTAAAAAGAAAATAATAAATATGACGTGTTCAGTTTAATCTGCATTTTTTTAATAATCACATATAGAGACACATTTACCCTTTCTTTGCTGGTAAAAGTCACCATTCCAAACTATTTAAGTATTTAATTTGTTTTTATTCTTATGTGTCATGTGATGAATTTTCGATTTCTTGAAGGCGATGTACCGCTAGCTCCATCTTCCTGAGTGTACTATTCATATTTGTTCAGATATGCTTAAATTTGCAGTGGTGATTCTGATTTTAATGATAGAAACCGTTTCATTACAAAGAAAATATCAAAACAAGGTTACCAGTGTCACAAATTAGTCAAATCTTTTACATAATTCATACATGCATTACATAAATATGGGAATCTCATTGTAGAAATTTAGTCTGCACATCGATTTTCGGTTGTAAAAGTAATATCACATCTTGAGTTTCATGGAAATGGTGTTTAAAAAGCACGAAAATTCAAAGACAATCCTCTGGAGAGGGTTCATTGGCTTAAAAACTTATCAAAGAAAGGATACGAGTTGAAAGGTTAGTAAAAGCTTTGAAATTTTTTTCTAGAAATAATGATAATTTGATAGTAACTTTTAAACGTTAGTTTATTACCTTTGACCACTGTATTATTTTAAGCATTACAGTGGCCAAACATGTCGGTTTTGTGCGATGATATAACAACAAATCATAAAATGTTTGAAGTGTTGAGTCGGATTTAGAATCGCTAGTTTAGTCGATAAATGCTTCTTAGAGTGCTGCCAGTAACAGTGCGAGTGTTGTCAAGAAAGGTCCTCTACGTCTCGATGTTTTCATGTAGCCATTTTGTCCCAGGTTCTCTTTTGGTGAATTGAACTATTTCGATTTGATTTTTAGAGTTATTTTTTTTGTGCTGTATAGGAGGAAGTTTGGGCCCAAAAACTAGTTAAACCCCTACGCATTTATATGTACCTGTCCTAAGCCAGGAATCTTTGTGAAAGCTTTTGCTTGTTTCTGTCTTGTTTATTGTTTTATGTCCAGAAATTGGTCTTTAGGTGATAATTTTGGGATTGATACTGAATGAAGCAAAGAAGTATTGCATCTTATGTATTGTACTTTCAGCCGTGAATCAATGTTAGACATCGAGCAGCGCAGGGACATCTGGTCATGTTGAAGACTACCGGCTGTTTTTCATTGATATTTTTTTAAAATTGACGTCTCTTTTTGCTGTTTGTGTACACTTATTCCTCATCACATTATGGTATATGATTTAAGTACAGCATACAAGGGGATAAGTATAGTCCTTTTTAGAAAGTATTTTCCGGACGTGCAGACCTGAGAAATCTTTTACTTATGCACTACAGGTTAACGACTTCCGGGTAGGCCTCTCCATTGAAAATCTGTTGAAATTAACTAAATTCGTCAACTTGTTAAAACATTTTAAATCTGATTGCCAAAGTCTAAAATTACTAAAACATACGTTAACATCCAAGGCTTCACTCCAAACCAGTTTATTTGAACCGGGAATGGGAAATTACGCCAAAATCGGATAGGGATAAATTGATGTTTTTCCTTAGCTCAACGTTGTTCACACCATGAGGCCGACCCACAAATGGAAACTACTCTTGCAAAAATGAAAACAAAAGAATCGGAATCGGAATTCCGGGTGACTTTTTGAAAAGGGCTATAAGTACATGCAACTTGTACTTATAAAAATCGTGTCTCAAGTGAAAGAATGCAACATGCAAACGTACGTTTTCCTTGATATATTAACTGCGTAGTTTCTACACCTGGGTGTACAGTATGTAACATTTTTCAATATGGGTAAATTTATAATTCGTGATTAATTAAAAAGCGGCATGACAAATATATGTACTTTAGAATGAAACAACTGGTTGGAAATAGGGATATCGTTGCTGTAGAGGACTTATATAACATCGAAAAAACACAACTTTGTTACTATCTGAAAGATTTCTCTTTAGGCGAGTCTTGCTTTTGTACCAATTAACTACATCATATTATTCAAAATATCTAGATTTTAACTCAAACATTTTTTATTTGGTTACTATGAGCACAACGAACTTCCACAGGCAGTTGCGTTCAATTTGTCTTCTGAAGAAATCTTCTAAATCAGAAGATTTTTTTATTTTGTTTAAATCATTTGAATATTACCATATTTGTACTGGATACCTAAACTTCACAAAAATCCGTACAAAGAAAGGTATATAGCTGGATCTTCATCATGTTCAACTACAGAGCTGTCCGTTCATTTAACTAAAATCTTGTCTGCTGTCAAAGAAGGTCAACAAGCATACTGCGACACTATTTATAATCGTAGTGGAATTAACCATATGTGGATTTTGAAAAACTCAAAAGATTTGTTAGATCATTTTAAATCTAGATCATTTTCTGAGGTTCACTCTTTGAAAACGTTCGATTTTTCAACTTTATACACTACCTTGCCACACGAAAAACTAAAATGTCGCCTGAAAAAACTTCTCGAAAAAGCCTTTTCAAACTCAAGGAATTTTGTTGTTATGGGTTATAATTCTACATTCTTTTCCAAAACATCTTTCAAAGATAAAATTTGTTACACACTGGAACAAGTTTGCAGTATGCTTGATTTCCTCATTGACAACATATTTGTCACCTTCGGAGGAGAGATTTTTCAACAACAAATCGGCATTCCAATGGGCACAAACTGTGCTCCTCTCCTCGCCGATTTGTTTTTATACTCTTACGAGACTGAATTTCTTCAGGGACTCGTAAGGAACAAGAAGATGAAAGAGGCAAGGTCATTTAATCTTACATTCAGATATATTGATGATGTCCTTTCTGTCAATAACACTTCATTTGGTAGTTGGATTCCTTCAATATATCCTCCGGAATTGGAGATTAAAGAGACCACCGAATCTAATTGCTTCACGTCTTTCTTGGATTTGCACCTCGAATTTGACCCAGGTGGTCATCTCAGTACAAAAATTTACGATAAACGAGACGATTTTAATTTTCAAATTATTAATTTTCCTAATCTACAGAGCAATATACCTACTTCTCCTGCATACGGTGTTTATATTTCTCAACTTATTCGATATGCCAGAGCTTGCACACATTTCACAGATTTTTTGATCAGACACCGGTTTCTTCGTGACCGACTTTTGAAGCAGGGCTATAAGAAAATACGTCTCATACGATCACTAAAAAAATTCTTTCTTCGTTATCAGCCACTAGTAGAAAAGTTCAAAATTGAGTTAAAAGATATGATAGTTAATTGTTTTAATTAGTGTTTGACTGGTCTGCTGTACTGAGATGATCACCTCAATATCCCTATTGTGTCTCATAACTATGTTGTGTTCTATGGTCATTACCGGATCCTAAGATCACAATGGAAGAGGGAGGTTTGGCGCCATAAAACCTGGTTTAACCCACCATTTCGTTTGAAATGCCTGTACCAAGTCAGGACCATTGCGATCCACCAGTTCTCCGGTATGACTGATTCGTTTTTGTCATTTTCTCTGGACTATGAGATTGATCATTCAAGTTCGGTAGTTTTGTTATTACCTTTATTGAATAATTATAATTGTTACAGAAGTATTATGTGTCGAAAATCTACAACTAACTTATGAAGTCAGCTGTTTTTGTTTAATTAGACCAAAAAAAAAGAAATATTGTGGTCATTTTTGTTGATTAATAAAATTCAATTACATGTTTTCTCAATAACAAAAAATCATAGAATATAGGAGAACAATTATTTAAAATCATTTTATAAATTCGATTCCCCGATTTGAGCCCCATCTGATCAAAAGCTTCACACATTGAAAAAATAACACAAGTTATCAGATTGTTAACCTATCATCTGAATATCATAAAAAAATTAGCAGGTTTTAATATATTTGATATAATTTTTTTTTTCATTTATAAGATATTTTTCCTCTAGATTCTTATTCAAAAATATAAGTTAAACTATAAGTGCAGTTTACTACCCGTGTGATTTAACTATGGACTTTCAATTGTAGCGTAAAGTGTTGTGTGCAAACACAACAATGGACATTTACGTCGTCATGAACAAAGCCAAACGTTAACAAAAACCACAAATCGTCACATTTGATAACATAAAAATACATTGATTGAATGAATGGGTCGTGCAAACATTAAATCTGATTGGATATTGATGAATAGTCGGCTGACGTTGGTTTTTCTTACTGTGACGTTTTGCGGTTTTTGTAACCGATTAATGTCTTCTCCAATATGTTAAATGAACATTTGTGCTGCTTATTCATATTACAGTACAGATAGAAATCAAGAAGTTACGATAAATACAAATTGGAATTAATATATTTTTTTTCGATTTCATATTAAATGCATATTGTACATATGCTTTTTATTAAAATGATAGTTGATACATTGTTTTTGCCTCGCAAACTTTTACTGTTTCGATATGCCAAGGTCAAGTTATCAATAATATAATTTAGATAATTGGTGTTTTTTTATTTTAGATAGTAGTCATTATATTGTTTATATTAATGATAGCCTTAATGACATAAAATGTTTACGCTTTTTGCAATATTGTTTTTATTTACTGCAGCATATTCAACATACCATGAACATGATGAATACCAAAATCTCTATCGGCTTTCTGTTAATCTTTTGATTGGCTATCAGTTTAACAATGACCTTTCCAACCCAGTTTAACAAAACAGGCAGAATTCATATATTCAAAAAGAGTGGAAACTGGAGTATAATGGTAAAAGGAGTAGACAAAGTTAAAAGTACCAAAGCACCATCAATGATCGGTGGATACGGTGGTTTTGGTAATAGTACTCATTCTGGTTAAAAGTGAGTCAAATTTAATTTGAAATTTATTGGACACTAAAATTAACCCCCAAACAAATGGTTTTTGAAATTAGATGTATTTCATTTACAAAATTTAACATATTATCTATACAATTCTTTCATTCATTTTATAAATACATGGATCCATAACACAAATTCATATTCGTTTTTTATACATTTGAAAAATTCAAGCAGTGAAAGATTTAACCATTTTTTACTAAAAAAAAAAAAAAACAGCAAAAACTTCACTGCATCAATAATTTGGTTTCCGGACACTTTTTGAAAAGGCACTATTAATTCATCTACACCAAATTAATAACAAGCATATCGAAGGGTTAGTAAGGTAGTCATTCGATGAATTTATCAAAATTATTCATACACTATGTAAATGTACACTGTCTATGTATAATAAAGCACCATATAGAAAATATCGCATTTACCATATTTGTGCATTTGAAGACAGTAAAATGTCAATATAAATAAATAAATAGTATTTTGAATATTAGTACTTTTAAACATTTAACGATTTATAGAAACGTTTTTATTCATTTCATTTCAAAATATATCCATTCTAATTCCATTTCAGATAAACTGTATGACGTTTGATCAGTGAGAAGCTATTTTTACAATAAAGATTTCTGAAATCGTTTATCTGATTAGACTTTTTTAGCCTGTATGACTTAATAAGTGTACATCAACTGGTGTACAGTGTATTGATATATGAAATGTAGTGCAGGTATCCAGTACAAATATGCCAACGCTTAATGGACCTTCTTCAATAAGGACATAAAAGAGTTATGGCTGCACTCAACTATGTCAAATGAAGTTTGAGTGTATGTAGCAGTAGTGGAAGTAGAGGATGGTCAGTTTGGTTAAATAAAACCTGGTCAATCCATCATTTTTTTCTGAATTTCATACAGTATCAAGTCAGGACCACAGCAAACTGAAATTTCTCCGGAGTGTCTTTGATTTGTCTTGTCTTTTTCTTTGACACCCTGTAAGTTATTTTTGCATTTTTCCCTTCATTCTAATCTGATTTATACTAAATCAGGTTAAATCAAGATCAGTCTGAAAGCTTGATACCTGTTGTAGATAATGTCATGAAATAAAACGTTCAGATTATATGTTAACATTTTGAAATCTGGTGTTTTTTCAATGGGCGCAGTTTTTTTATCAGGTGGACTCCAATTGGGAATTAAATGTCATTTCTTCGTAGACAGAACAAATACATTGTATTGTGGTGATTCCTTAAAATTTACCACTGTTTTTACAAATTATGATAGTGGGAGATATAAACCCACAAACTAAAGAAAATTGTGCAAATATTGATACAAGCATAAAATTTTCCACAATACCTCTTTTTACTTGTGTAAACAAAAAACAAAAAACAAGACCAAAAAGGTAAAATTGACACCCTGATTTTCAAAATGGCGACCTTTCATAGTACCTATGTACATATTATCTGATGTCGTTATATAACTCAACAAAATTTAAATGTTCTTCGTCATTTTTGCTGCCTTCATCGTGTGCTACAGCTTGAGGGGTAATATAATCAAAGTGTTATGTGACAAAACATCGAGGTAATGCTTGTTTGCGTCAAATATAAACTGCTTGTTTGCGTCAAATATGTAACTCCTGTATTCCAATAAGCATACACACGTCCTTCGATGTTTCTGAGTAATTACTGATATCGGAGCCAGGGTGACCAAGTGGTCTAAATTTGGCTTTAAATTCATGCTATCGATCACTTGTTAATCATATAGGTGTTCGAGCTCGCTTTTAAATTAATTAAAATGCCAATTATCGCCAATGTGTAATGAGGTTTTCCAGTTTTCGGCCACAGTTCGATTGTTTTTCTCAGGGTTATTTTTTCACCCTTAAAACTAACCACCCTTTGCTACTCATGGTTGTAGTAAAAGGAGTCAAACACCAACACTTACTCACTTTCATTTTTGAAATAGAGGGTGGAAACGTTACAAAGCCTGTCTACCTTACTTTACCTTTTTACCCTTCCTGAGAATTCATGACAATATCACAATAAGAAGTACCAGTACAAACATTTCCAAAGAAATTACAATTTCATCCTATTGGAAGCCATAGAATATACTTATTTTTCCTCATTATGTTCAGGTCAATTGTTGTAGGAATAGAGATCTCCGAAATTCCAACAACTGTATCTGTACTGTGAATATTGATATTCTAACTGTAATCGTTGGAATGAAAAATTGAGTTTTTGCTTTCGTCGTTCCTGTCAATAATCTACAGGTAAATTCGTGGAAACATATCAACCACGCTAAAAAATACATACATGTATCTGTGTATCTAAACTGTCATTTCTGGTCATCAAAAATTTGAGTAGTTTTGTTTGTTTTTTGTTTGTTTTATGTCCAGTCAACATCATTTTAGTCATAATCGGGACAAAAACTAATTAAAATAATGAAAATCAAATTGTGTAGACCCACCCAGGACACAGCACCCATAACACAGACAAATGTTTGTCATGCAAAAAAGGCCAATGTATGACCGTAAACTGAAGAAAATCTTTAAAGACAGGCAAATGTAGCCTCAAAGCACCATAGGCCAACGCATCCAGAAAGTGACGAAATCCTTCCCCTAAAATTTTGCACAATCTGAAATCCTTATGTTAACTGGCAATGAAGAACTCTTACCTGAAATGCGGTCACACTAGTTGGAACATTTTCCTGTGTGGGATATAGCCAACTCTTACCCAGTTTAATTTAATATAAGCATTCCCTATCTGTCGAAAATACAATGCTAAATCCTGGGTAAACCTACACACACAGAGAGAAAAACGGGGTAGGGCTGGGTAACAAAGGAACTTTAAATTTTGAAAACCACTGGAAAAGAGGAGAGGTGGGTAGGGGCAGAATATTTAGCTCACTATATTCTGCCCTACTTGGCGGTCCACAAGGGATTTTTAACGTGCATGAAACATGGCCCTCTCCACACATGTTTGCCCACTATGGTTTATGGTCAGGTTTTCCGCATTATGGCTTGACAACCACGATATTCATTATGACAGGGCTGTCCTATTCAACCACCTTGGCACTGTTGATTTTTTGTTATTGTCTTATAGAAAAGGTATTTACGAGGTTAACTTGTTCCCACAAATTGATATTTACCCGTGAAGATCTTGAGTGTCAGTTCATAATAATTCTTAACGTTCATTAGAATAGGATGTTTTACAATTTTGTATATCTATATACACGAGCGTTAGTTTAGCAATAGAACCGAAACATATCTGTATCAATTTTTTTTTTCAGGATCTTACACATTCATGGAAAAATCCAGTTGAATGTGGAATGCTATTTTATGAATGGCTACCGGATTTGAAACACTGAATTGGGAATTGGCAGTGCGACGGGTGTGCTATAGCAAACAGGTACTGCTTACTATTCCGGACACCTGAGTTCAATCTCGTTACGAAATGAGTTCGCGTTGTTGATTTCTGCTCTGTTGATTTTGTGTTTTTTGTGTTTTTTATTTCTTCGAGCAGTTGGATCGTGTTAACTGGTTTTGTCGTTGCCCATTCGGAATTTTGACATTCGAATGCCCAATTGGTGCTTTTTGCTTCTTCCGAAGCGTGACCTCAAATCTGATAAATAATTGACAAAACAGCCATCATCTACTAAATCTTATTCAAAGACATCTTAAAATAATGCATCTAAGGCAATAATAATTCTTTTTTACATAAACGTGTCCAGTCAGATATGAACAAATGGTTTTTTTTATGTATAAAAGCAGGGAAACCTGTGCTAAAATCTCCTGATTGTGTCATATTTTGCACAATACTTGAAATATCTCCTTCTCAATAGAGTTTTTAACAACCACTTTTCTACTTTGTATTTGCTCATAAGCGAATCCCTTTTCTGTTTTATTGAAATTTTGTCCAATGACATTGTGGTCCTGTTATTAGCATTAAGAGTGCTATAATGACTCAGCGATAGCGTACGTATTTTATAATATCAATACCATTTTATATTGATTTGAGCATGTTGAGGAACCATTGTGTTGCTTTGTTTTTTGTTTAAATAACATGTATTACTTCTGTAATAAATAAAAGTAAGACCAAAACTACAATCAATCTCAATCTCAATAAAGATCAATCTCAAATGTCCGAGAGAAAGACAAAACAAGGCAGATTATACCGGAGAAATTGAAAATGGCATCTGTAGGCTTTTCTCTCATAATTTGATCTTATAAATATAGAAGGTAAGATATTTTGAAATGAATTTATATCAGTTCAATATTCCAAGGCGTTATTTACGATTTCACCTGAAATAAAAAAGAATTAATAAGTAAACACATATGAAACCAATACGTGTAAGGTAAGGTCAAATAATTTATTTTGATTTGAAATAAAGACTCAATCTCAGTAAATGCGTTTAGGTTACAAGTGCTCAAATGCAAACCTCTGCCACCGGTATTTTTTACACCCAAGATAAAGAGTGGAATAAAATACAGAAAGCAACGTGATTGGTTGATATGAAATGGTATTTAAATAGATGAGTGAATAAACTTATGTTAAATATTGACAAAGAAATTCTGGTGCCAATCATGTGCCTACAGGCCTAAGGCGCTCGCATCTTTGAAAATTAATTTGTGTATTGAAAATAAAATCGAAAAATCACCCCCCCCCTTTTCAACCTAAAATAACGCTCGACATATGTTTTGTATCGGCAAAAAAACGTTTAGATGTAAACTGAAAGATTTTGACCCATAGAAAGTGAAAATTGGTCAAAAACTATTTTTAAAAAAATGAATACAAAGGTACCCTCTATGGAAAAATGTATTGTCAACATTTGCGCAGTTGTAACCTTTAACGCTTATTCAAATGATTTCGAATGGTATTGTCATCGTTTTAACATGTATGTTGTTAGAAAACAAGAATGTCAATGGAGAAATAGCTTTAGTAGATCGCAACAATAACAATTTGCAACATATTTACATGCACAGTAATATCATAACGTTCATTTTGGATTGCTATAAGGGATCGACCATTGAACTTGAAGGGGGCCTTGTCTTTTTTTCCTAAAAAATATTCTGAAATTCATTTTTGATGAAAACTATTCTTTGGCATCAGAGGGTAAAAGAAATATTCTGAAGAAGGATTCCTGCCATATAAAATAATTATAATAATGAAAAAAAATATTCTGTGGCGAGCGATGCCTTCGAATTCTTTTTTTCTGCACTCAAAATTATCTGACCAAAACAAAAAACCAAGGCCCCCTTCAAGTTAAATGGTCCGTCTCTAAATAATACGACTTAAAGGCCTTGGTTTTTTATTTTGTACAGAAAATTTTCTTCCGCGCAGAGCACGGAAAAAAATATTTATTTTTGAATGCGTCACGACAGAATTTTGTTTTAAGGCGTCGCGACAGAATATATTTGTTTTATTACATGTATTAGCATTATTCAATATAACAGAAGTCCTTCTTCATAATACTTGTTTTCTTTTCTTCTGCTGCTAAAATATTTTTTTCATCAAAAATCATTTTCAAAATATCTAATCATTTTCAAATTTTTTTGGGGGAAAAAACCAAGCCTCCCCTTTCAAGTAAAATGGTCGGTCGATTAACACTTTATTGTTAAAATGAGAGATGTTACAATACTTTGTTACATATGTATATAGAATGCCTCTAAGATATACGAAAGGAGCACTTTCTTTTCTTTTTATTATCAAAAGATAATTACTCACAAAGCTTTCATAGTTTTAGGGACATCCCTCTTTCCTGGTTTCGATTCATCTGCTTTAAATCCAGAAGAGCCTTTTATTGAGAAGGTTGAAGCTGCCTTCAGATTCCTATTATCACCACCTGCTTTAAATCCAGAAGTCGGAGAGCCTTTTATTGAGAAGGCTTAAGCTGCCTTCAGATTCCTATTATCACCACCTGCTTTAAATCCAGAAGTCGGAGAGCCTTTTATTGAGAAGGCTTAAGCTGCCTTCAGATTCCTATTATCACCATCTGCTTTAAATCCAGAAGTCGGAGAGCCTTTTATTGAGAAGGCTTAAGCTGCCTTCAGATTCCTATTATCACCACCTGCTTTAAATCCAGAAGTCGGAGAGCCTTTTATTGAGAAGGCTTAAGCTGCCTTCAGATTCCTATTATCACCACCTGCTTGAAATTCAGAAGTCGGAGAGCCTTTTATTGAGAAGGCTGAAGCTGGCTTCAGATTCCTATTATCACCTGTTGTAGCATCTACTTTAAATCCCATTATTCCAGAAAGACCTTTTTTGAAAGAGGTTGACTCTCCCTTAAGTTTTCGGATACCACCTTTCATATTAGTGGCTTCAGATGAAGCCAACCCAGCAAGGAGCAAAAAACAAACGATGAACCTGGTATTCATTATGTATTGTCTGAAAACATGTAATTCAAAGAAAAGTTGGATATATTCTGCAAAAATTGTAATAACAAGCCTCATAGGAATATACTGTGGTTTCATTTTTATTCGTGGGGTATCAATTTTCGTGGTTTTCGTGGATGGCTTTGACCCATGAAATTAAATACCCCATGAAAAGGAAATTTAACATTGATCTGTATGCTGCAGACTTCAGAACCACGTATTTAAGAATCCATGAAATGGTCCTTTTTCATCAAACCACGAAAATTGATACCCACGATAATAAATGAATCCACAGTACTTTGCATTTGTACAGTTGTAATTCCAATGAAATAAAAAAAATGTTTTAGGAAATTAAACAATGCAACATCCTCCTCGCGTTCCATCCATCTAATACTTAAAAATGTGTTTGAAGTGGGGGTACAGTAATCTAAGGTAGATTACTCTTACAAACCATTTGAACGTTTTAGTCGATTAAGTTTAATCAAAGAAATAAACAATTTCTGTGATCAAAACAGGAAATGTTGAAACTCTATTTTGTTCGACAAAAACATTCACAAGAGATACATGGTTCAATTTTCTTAAGATTTAGCAATTTATTCTTTAGTTCATAGTTACATGTAAGTAAATTTTCAGGAAAATTAAACGACACAATTTTATTTTAGCCTAGGTGTTGGGTATCCCAGTCTATGATTGGAGATGTTTGAATTGTACAAACATTTTCGCAAATCTATTTATTACAACACTGTATAAATTTGAACAAGTCGCATTCGTATATGACAAAATCTTACAATGTAAACCTGCTTTTGAATAATTTTATCATTGAATATTAACGTAACAAAATTTTATATTTCATTACATTTAACACAATAGTGCAAGAAAAGTCCATATTCAAAGAGCAAGATTAATTGGGAACAGTTGAGTATAACGATTCACAAGAATCCAATGTAGATGTAGGCAATGGGCTTCAATCACATGGTCGTAAGCTCATTGGCTTTGGTTCGCACAGACGGCACCGACTCAATCTCTTTTAACTTTGCCTTTGAGTGAATGTTTTTTTTTAACTATTTACCTCCGACATTCAAGAAACTAGTATAAATTGTATGTCCCAAGGTTGCTAATCTTGTCAATAGCATCAAAAGCTCACATATGACTAATTACGATATGTTGACTTGTGTATAAATACATTATGTATTTTTTTAATCTTTACGACATGCAAGATAAGTCTGAGTTTTTTTTTTAAATTTACAATTAAAAGATTTGGGCTTGTTTTGCAAGCTGGTCTTAATGATTACTAGTCAATTAAGGCAAAAATAACAGAATTTTGTTTAACAGGAAGCATGTAACTTACAGGCCAAAAATCGAATTCTACGATATTGTAGCCCATTCCGATGCTGCTTGCTAAATAAAGCATTAAACAGTCTGTTATAGGTACACGTAGTTGCTGACAAAAAAATCTATTGACCATTTATTTTACTATTTAGGCTAACTACGTCGGCAAACAGACGACAAACATAAAAATACGAAATATGACCCCATGCTGATGCTGCAGGTTATAGTAAGAAGTTGTTGAGAAAACTGTATCAAATCTACTTTAGCCCCAGGCCATCCCCACACACGTGAAATCCGGCCAAGACCAGGTCGTGCACAACTGTATATAATTGAGTTCCTTATTCGATATGATACATGTAGCTGGTGTCATCAATCATTGAAACTGACCATCATATATGCCTTTAGGCATTTAACCGTATAATCCAGTCACTCACTTTCTATTTTTATAGAAACAAAACTTACCTTAAGAGAGCCAAACTGTATTGTTCCACGGATTTGTTGATTCCAATAGTAAGTCTATCTTCTATTTATACATTTTCTATGTCTTTGTTTTTGCTAATACCACCTGCTACACGTACATGGTGATTTGAAATCGCACGACTGCATCACATGCAAACGTACTTTTGCTCAGGTCTGGTGGTTTCAAAATGTTGCAGACATGAAATCATCATTTATGTAAGGAAATAATCTATTGTTTGTTTAACGTAAGAAATTAAATAAAATAGATACAAGTCTTTAACAAGAGTTTTCAAAGACAAAGTTAAATATTTAGTACATGTATAAATAAATAATAATAATTCACAACTTTCAAAATGTAAAAAATATTGATATAATTAGGGACCGACCATTTAACTTGAAAGGGGGGGCTTGGTTTTTTCCAAAAAAATATTCTGAAAATTATTTTTGATGAAAAAGATATTTGGCAGCTGAGGGTAAGAAAAAAATATTCTGAAGAAGGATTTCTGCTATAAAAAATAATGCTGATAATGAAAAAAAAATATTCTGATAAATAAATATTTTATCCGCGCTCAGCGGGGAATTTTTTTTTTGATCAAACCAAAAAACCAAGCCCCCCCCTTCGAGTTAAATGGTCCGTCCCTTAAAGAGGTGTAGTTCTATTTATTTTTACAAGTTTTGAAATGGAAAAAAAACAAAAACAAATAAATGGAATTAGAAAAATATAATGAGACCAATCAAAAAGCTCGATACAAAACTACCAAAAACGAAGTATTTCATGTGTACTTTCCCAGGGAAGAGCATTAGTAAGCAAGAGAAGAACCCCTGGGTATCCCAGTTTGTGTTTTTTTATACCGCTTTTAGTCTTTTGGATTTTGAAACCACTGGGTCGATAAACGCCTCTGGTGGACAAGAAGTCCTCGAGGTATTTTAGGAGTTCATAAGAAAAGTGTGAACTTTGCTGTATTATCTGAATTTGGAAAGTTTCCTTTATATTATGATATAATAAAATCAATCATTAATTATTGGTATAGACTAGAGAATCTCTCATCTGATTTTCCATTATTAAAAGATGCATATTTATGTGGTAAAATTTTGGCAGTAGTAATAGATCTAGCTGGTATACTTTTGTATCAAAGCTATTGAATTACCTTGGTATAAATACAGACACAAGTAATTACAGCAGATACAAATTTAAAAAGATGCTTGAAAAATTACTAAGGGAAAAGCTTTTGGACAATTGGTATAATTATAGACTCTCTAAACTAGATGGAAAACTATGTACAAACTTATTTCAAAATCAAGGATCATTTTGGATTTTAAATTTTTTTATTGAAGATAAACAATCCTGATCAAAGAAAAGCTCTCTGCAGACTTCGAATATCAGCCCATAGCAGGGGGTCCAATGTAATTGGTAAGTGCGCAGCATAATTTGGTAAGTGACTATAAAGATGGCGGAAAAACCTCGCTTCGATCGACAACGGTCAGTTTTCTCTTCGTGTTTACAAAAGTTATACACATCTTATGAATAAAACCATGTTGCCTTTCGGCAATTATGAGTTATGAGAAATAGTACATAACAAAAATTTAATGCTTGATTTGTTTATCAAAAAGCTATTGAAGAAAAACCGGCCACTTGACAGCAATTTTTTTGTCATGCCGAAAAAAACAGGCTTTGTGTCAGGTACTCTGATCACAAACGTAAGGTTTTATGGTGTTTTGTGGTTCGTCAACAAGCATGGATATTCCCAAATATTTGTTTCTGTAAAAGAAACATGTATTTGTTGACATATTTACAATTATTTTATTTTTTGGTAAGTGCAAGTCGGTGTACTAAACAAAATTGGTAATGAATATTATCACAGTGCAAACATCTTTATTCATTGCGTTAACGTTTTAATGAGATAGATGTTTTTTTTTTATTTCCGATTCATTTCTATTCTACTATATGAATCTGTTTAGCAGGCTGAATCAAGTAACTTTGATTTTTCCGACAAAGTACGTGAACATGTACATATTTTCCGGTTAATATGTTAATTTCACATTGCCAATTCGGCTACCTTGCTATGATGAGTATGGTCTTGTGTTAAATTAACACTCTAAGTTTTATTTTAAAAGGCATACTAATACAAATAAGTTTATGATCAATGTGAAAACCTATACGAATTAAATGTAACTAATTTTTCGAGCTTTTTGTATTTAAAAAGAGTTTGAAAGTATCACTTACGAAATATGTTTGAAGCAAAGAAGGTGCTCTTTTAATAATATAGTTCAGCTTTGACCAAGGAAAATCGCATTAGCCCAGATGGCTGGTTTTCCAACCGATGCCAGTACATAAATATTTGGACTATAATGTCACAATACAATGGGAATCTCCCTAGTTCTGATAGAACTGCTAAATTTGTAGTCTGTTTAGAGACCCCTGACAGAAACTTACAAAATTTCATGTTAAGCTTTTCTTGTTCCCAATCTTTGTATATTTCATACAAATTCAATTGCTTTCTTTTTGGCGTCACGTTTGTAATCCCCCGTTCTCGCACCCATATAAACAAATGGGTTTTATAGTATGATAAAAATGTGAAGGAGAACCTTGATTGATGGAGATACCACCTTCATGTCTCTATATAGTTTAAAACTGGCTTTTAATGCCTTTTCATATAACTTAGACTTAGCTTCTGTAAAACGGCAAGTTTTGTCGACACAATACCAAGATATTTATAGCTTTTTACACATTCAATCTTTTAAATGCCAATTAGAAATTCTTCATTTAATAATTTACCAGAGTTATTAAATACGACAACTTTGGTTTTGTTGATATTTATATCTAGACACCATGTTTTACAATACTCCTGCAAAATATCAAGTTTATTTTGTAGACAGTCACATCTTTTAGAATGGGCCATCAAGACTAAGTCGTCTGCATACAACAAGCAAGGGATTTTCCTGTTATATAAAGTAACTGATTCAGACTGATCTAACAATTTTTGTGGTAAATCATTTATGAAAAATCTGAACAAGTTAGGGCTAGGTACGTCGCCCTGTCGTACACCAACCTTGGCTGTGAAAAAATTTGTCATTTTGTTGCCCACTTTGATGCATAAAGTATCATTTATTAAGTACATATGTTTAGTTTTCTATAAAAATAACCACTTACATTTCTTTCAAGAAGTTTGAACATAATTCCAACATGGATAACTCTATCAAATGCCTTGCGAAAATCCACGAAGCAATTTGTTTTAGATATTTATCAATTATACATTTCAACACAAATATGTGATCTGTGGTACCAGATTTTTTTTAAAAAGCCAATTTGACTTTCATGTATTACTTTATTATCTAACAAAAATTTGTCAAGGCGATTACAAAGTATTATATTAAAGAGTTTCCCAATACTATTATTAATAGCTATACCTCTATAGTTTTCTGGCTTTAGTGGATTTTCATTTTATAAATTGGACATATATAACTTTTGGACCATTGTTCCGGGTACTGACCTGACCTAAAGACAGCATTGAACAGCTTCAACAGACTTGGGTTAATATAGGATTGTGAAGCCTGGAGCATTTCATTACTGATATTATCAAGGCAAGGACTCTTATTATTCTTAATAAGAAAGCAATCGGACACATCAAGATTAGAATACCCCCCCCCAAAAAAAAAATCGATAACAAAAGAAATATAATGCAAAATATTTAAAAGAAGTGCTTTCAAAAGTTTTTGCGCTGTAATGATATACATTACCATTTTTTTTTAGTACACTAACTTGCACTTACCAAACAATTAAATAATTGTAAATATGTTAACAAATACATGTTTCTTTTACAGAAACAAATATTTGGGAATATCCATGCTTGTTGACGAACCACAAAACACCATAAAACCTAACGTTTGTGATCAGAGTACCTGAAACAAAGCCTGTTTTTTTCGGCATGACAAAAAAATTGCTGTCAAGTGGCCGGTTTTTCTTCAATAGCTTTTTGATAAGCAAATCAAGCATTAAATTTTTGTTATGTACTATTTCTCATAACTCATAATTGCCGAAAGGCAACATGGTTTTATTCATAAGATGTGTATAACTTTTGTAAACACGAAGAGAAAACTGACCGTTGTCGAACGAAGCGAGGTTTTTCCGCCATCTTTATAGTCACTTACCAAATTATGCTGCGCACTTACCAATTACATTGGACCCCCTGCATAGACTACAAATTGAAATATGGCGTTTCTCCAAAATACCTAGATCTGAGAGAACTTGTACAAACTATTCTTCTTGGGAAGTTGAAGATGAAACACACTTTTTATGTGTTTGAAGCAAAAAGAAATATTTTATTTAATCATATTGCCAAAGAGTATCCCAGCTTTTCTAGTCTATCAAATAATTCCAAAATGATATTTTTACTTAGTAATGAGGACATTGATATACTAACTGCCACTGTCAGATTTATACTGGATAAAGATATTTTTTCAGTAAATTAATATTTTCGATATTTGTTATTCAATTTATGAACTTGGTTGTATCACCATGTTGTCTGTTGTATAATTATTTTAGGTGTAATCTATCAATTATGTTCTTTTCCTCTATATGTACAACTCTCCATGCTCCCAGTGGGCTCCTGACTAGAAATAAAAGATATGTTATGATATGTATACACGTATAAATTGCTCTTCTGGTTCATGGTCTGTTTAAGATGCTAATCTTTTAACACCAGAAATCATGACTGTGGTTTCACTTCAGATTAACAGAGAGCACCACAAAACTGATCAAACATTATAAAACAAGCATTCAAATAGTAATATATGCCTTTTGCGCATAGACAAGTTTCTAATTTGATCAGATATTAACGTTAATTGTAAGATTTTTTTTAGATTATTTTGAATTTGTCATTAATGCATTATAAAGTATTGAATCACACAATAGGAAGTGAATATAATTCAACTTAAGACAATAAGTGTGATCTATTGTTGTGATTTTAGACGTCAATTCAACTCATTAAGGGACGGACCATTTAACTTTAAGGGGGGCTTGGATTTTTGCTTTGGTCAGAAAAAAATATTTATTTTTGGAATGCGTCGCGACAGAAATTTTTTTTTTCATTCTTATCATTATTTTATATGGCAGAAATCCTTCTTCAGAATATTTTGTTTCTTACCCTCTGCTGCCAAATATATTCTTTTTCATCAAAAATAATTTTCAGAAAATATTTTTTAGAAAAAAACCAAGTTAAATGGTCGGTCCCTAAGGTGTGCTTATTCATGTTATTACATGTTTTGATTCTCAATATTAATGTCTCCATATTTTCAAATTTGCTGAACCAACAGCTACATGTATAGCGATCAATATATTTAATAAATAAAAATTCCAAAAAGACAAATCGTGATTAGGATTTCCTCTGTTACATTTGCAAATCATTCAGCATGACCACACGAAAAGATAGCGACATAATTATGTAACAACTGGTTGGTGGTAAAGAACAGAGAAATAAGAAATTGTATACATAGAGGAATAATGTACAATCAAAATCACCATAACTATGGAATAAGCTGAACATTTTATCGTAAGGTAAGTCTTATTTCTAGTATGTACATACATAAAAATGAATATGAATATTTAAAAAGATATTTTGAGCTTACTTATAGCAAAAACTGTTCATGTAAACCAAGCTTTATATAATTAATTACTTGAAATACATGAAGGTGTTTATTGGCATACATGTACATGTATGTGGCCCCAAATCCTTGTTATTGAAAAACACGACTCATGATGCTAAAATCACAAGAAAGGTTAGATTGTATTTTTTTGTCAAATTTCTGATGAGGAGCAAAAGTGTCGAAAAAATGGGTATTCGTCGAATTTCAATAAATACCGATTTCGTTATGATTCACCAAGTCCTTAAATTTACATTCTCATGACAATTTATACAAATTAAATTCCGTAAAAGAAAACAGTGGAAAGGAGTGTACAATAAAAGAAAGATATTTTTTTTTTGATTTTGGCATCAACGATACAGGAATTCAAAATTTTAGACTGTTTCAACTTTAAAGTTTAAGGTAAGGATATATTCCAGAGTGATGATGAATCGTAACGTAGAAAAGTTTAATAAAAAAACATTTATCCATAAAAATCTATTTTTAAAGACAATGAAAGTACAACAAACATATACACGCCACAGAAAGAAACTTGCTTCTTTAAGAATATTTTTGATTTTTCAATAGTTCAACGAAGCTTTTTGACTGCAATTTGTTATATATGAAATGAATAACTTACCCTTCAATTAAAGTGAACAACATTTTTCTATGCCGTCAAAGAAAGTCAATTTTGACGTTTTTCTAAAACAATAAAAAGTAAAAATTCTCCATGAAAGAAAGTAAAACGTATAACCTTGATAGTGAATTGTTTCATTTTTTACAAGACAAATAAAAGGTGATCAAAACTGAAACCGGAAAATCAAACATCTGGATACAACGTCAACGTCAAAACAGAGAAAAAAGAGACATTAAATTGTACAGGTTTCTTTGTATTTCAAAGACATTGAAATCCAAATTTGTTATTCAAACCCGATCAAATCAAGTTTAATGAATCATTTTTCACAAACATTTACTATTGAAAATCACTCCCGAACACGTCAACGACGGAAAACGTTGCAACGTCAAAGCGCCGTTTTACTCGTATTCCAGCTCGAAATTTACAGCTTATGCTGAACTAGCCCCAATTATGAAAATGATTTCAAACAGGCAATCGATGTGCCAGAGAAGTGTTTTTCAAAAATGGCACTCATTTGCTTTCACTGAAATAAGCACAATGTCGTTCTTCTATCGCCCTAAAGATCAAACAATTGTTTCTCCACTTTTTAGCTGTTGAGTTTTATTTGAATCCGTGGTAAGTTATTTTTTCAGAAGTCAACCACGCGTTTACTTTATAAATTTTGGTATCGTTTCTTTTTGTGGCTAGTATATTTTATGGTGCATCTAGATTCAATAAAAGAAACACTCTCAAAGGCAGAATCTGTACACGTCAAATTGTATAAAAATAACCATAGAATCCACCCATCTATGGAATGGAAAGCATGTCTCTGACCCGACATTGCGTACTGTACATCTTAATGCAATGTTTCGTCCATTTTTAAGGCAAGGACTCATCAGGGATCGCCTGGTTCAGGACTGTTTGTTGTCCATTTGATATTTTTGATAATTGTTTTTAATCAATCGTGTTTTAAATACCCAATTGTTTGTGTTTATTTGTCTTTCAACATCAACAAATCTTGTTGTGTTTTTGTATTTCTAAGATTGCTTGTTCTGCAATTCAAATATTATGATAGTAAATCTTTAATTGACTTTTGTATATAAGTCACAAATTCTAATCTTTTCTATAAAAGATATTGATATATTGCACCTATGTATTAAGTTCTATCATAGGATTTTATAAGCAGATGTTTGCTATGCTCGAGTCTTGATAAGAGTCTTGATAAGAGAATTTGAGTCTTATCAAGACTCGAGCATAGCAAACATCTGCTTATAAAATCCTATGATAGAACTTAATACAAAGGTGCAATATATCAATATCTTTTATAGAAAAGATTAGAATTTGTGACTTATTTACAAAAGTCAATTAAAGATTTACTATCATAATATTTGAATTGCAGAACAAGCAATTTTAGAAATACAAAAACACAACAAGATTTGTTGATGTTGAAAGACAAATAAACACAAACAATTGGGTATTTAAAACACGATTGATTAAAAACAATTATCAAAAATATCAAATGGACAACAAACAGTCCTGAACCAGGCGATCCCTGATGAGTCCTTGCCTTAAAAATGGACGAAACATTGCATTAAAATGTACAGTACGCAATGTCGGGTCAGAGACATGGTTTCCATTCCATAGATGGGTGGATTCTATGGTTATTTTTATACAATTTAAAAAATATTTATGAAAAGATAAACGATAAATATGAATTTTTACTACATGTACTTCCAGACCTGACCAAATTTTCTTTCACACATACACATGATTCTCTTTTTATTGTTGACATAACATATCTTTTTTGTAGGCAAAAATATTCTTTTTGCGCTTCTTTGCGCCTACTTGGCGCTTCTTGTCGCTTCTCTTGGTGGTTCTTGTCGGTAAATAGGCGGACCGTAATTTCCCACTTAGTCGAATTCATTTTTTTCCGGGTAAGTAGAATAAAACAATCTGCTACTAAGTAGGAAATTTCCGATTTAAGCGCAAATCCGGGATAGTAGTATAACACACGTCAACAAGTAATAGTTTACAAGAAATTAGATATGTAATTAATGTATTTACTAAAACCCTTAAACTCTTATATATATATTATGCAGGTTCAAATCGAAATTTTCCTTTTTTTCAGGGACAAAGACCGAAGAATAACTGAACAATCTATCTAAATAAAATGAAAATAAGTTACATATTTGAATCAGTTTGATCGTTATAAGACTATTGTAATGAATCAGGAAATAATAATCCAAGCGAAGATTCTTAAGATAAAAAAGAAAAAAGTAATAGACAAGGTTCATCTATTAAAGACAAGGGTTGAAATTATAACTACTTAAAAATGTCGGAAGTACAACATACCAAAGACAATAATAATACTTTATTATCAAAAGAAATACAGCTAATAAGTACATGTGTGTACAACATAAGCTACAAACAATATCAAATAGCGAAGCATACATGTAATTATTTAGGCAATGTTTATCTTTGTCAGCATAAAGCAAAAAATATTTATGGTCTTTAACTACATGTATTTTGTCATATATATGCAAAAGCAGAGCCAATTTATAACACGTTTATTTGCTAATTTATAAGGTTTAAAGCACATTTTTAAAAAGGCCATTACATTTTGTACCACAAAAAAATCATCTTTAAACACACAGCACAACAATCACTAACCTTTCATTCCATCTATACAATAATAACAACATGTTTTATTTTCAATAACGTGCATAAATATTTTGCAAATATAAATTTTTCACTAATGAAGACATCATTTATTTTTTTTTAAAAAGCACATAGACATCACTTGGTCATTCGAATGCCAAAAGTGCAAACCGGCAAATACAAAATCAGTAAACACGAATGAGAACTGCCTGCTGAAAAGACAACCTAAAATAAAAACACATAAAAATCAACTACGCAAACTCCAGCCGAAAGAGAGTGCACTAGGGCGCTTCAAAAGGGCAAGAAGTGGATGCCTGTTGCAACACCCGTCGCGTTGCTAACGG
This sequence comes from Arcuatula senhousia, assembly GCA_963971305.1. Classification (NCBI taxonomy): domain Eukaryota; kingdom Metazoa; phylum Mollusca; class Bivalvia; order Mytilida; family Mytilidae; genus Arcuatula; species Arcuatula senhousia. The sequence goes on from OZ020304.1 coordinate 29,963,546, forward strand.
TCGATTTATGGTTTGTCAAATCAGATAAAGGAGGACAAAACAAAACCATTTGACGAAACATCTGTACTCATCTGAGAGGAAGAAATCCAAAATGTGTATCTTACATGTAGCACACGGTGTCTTTTTTAAAGATAACAAACGATAGAAAAACAGAGATACACAAAATTATCTCTTATTTCAATGACCATGAAATCTAAAAACAGCATTCATCCATCCTAAACTAGTACACTACTTCTTTTCCTGCGCAGATTATTATATAAACCATATCATTACCATTAAAGGAACAGAGTAAATCGGAATTCACCACAAAATCTTTTACGTTCTGATTTAGAATGACTATGGTATATCAGCAAATATACGGAGGCTCATACGATGACAACTTTTGTTAATATATATAATAACCAACATAGTGTTCTAGGCAAAGTGCAAAAACCCTTATTAACAAACATTAGTTTGGCATAGAATACAATGTTATCGCCTTAAAGTACAGATAGTTCTTATATAAATCTAAAATATACAAATTATTTAAAATGCTTGCTTTTTATAGAAGTCTACACTGATAGAGCTATTGAAAGTAGCTGGCAGATGTTAATTTTGTTCATGTTTCCAGTTTATGAAGTCAAAAATATTTTAGTATATCAAACATTGTTCATGCTCTTTATTCAAAATCAAGGAATTATTCTGAAAAAATCCCATAATTTATCCACAGTTTTTAAGTAGTGTCAAACAGTCCAGGCACACAATTAGTGTGAGAAACAACGTTATTATTGCTATGCCAACAGCGCCAATTTTCATTGAAGACGCTCTGTCGTCTGTTGCGCTTGACTTCCGGCGGATGTAAGCACTCGTAGTTGATTTATCAATTGAAAGCGTTTTCTCAAGCTGCTTGATTTCTTCTGAAATTAAATTGTATAGTTCTTGTGAAGAGATGTTTGAGTTTAGAATTGTTGTCCATTTAGAACCAACTGATCGACAAGGGCACATGCACTGATCTGTTTTGGAATGAGATGTGGTTTCCTCTGTTTTTTGCATCTTTCCTGAAAAAGACCAAAACTTTCTTTAATAAAACAACTGTCCTTATAATTCATTAAGGGAAAACCGTTATAAAACTATGATAATATTTCAAACTAGGATAATATAATTCAAATAACAACATCGAAACATTGTGTGTTAAAAAGGAAACTAAGAAGAAAAATATGATAAGCGTACATAACACATATGTATGTAAATTCAATAATGAACGTATTTGCAAGAACCAAAAACGCACCAATGGGGAAATCGAGTGTCATAAGTCCAAAAGGGCAACGAAAAAACCAGCAAACACGATCATGGACAGCGCGAGGAAACACAATACACATTTATCCGAACAGAAATCAACAACGCGAACTCAAGTAGTAACATGAGTGAACTCAGGTGCTCTGGAAGAGTAAGCGGTTCCTGCATGCTATAGCACACCCGTCGCGCTGCTAATTTCCAATCAAGTGTGCCAAATCTGGTTAAGGAAGACAGAACAAAACTCTACAACAAACCAACATCTGCACTGATCTGAGAGATAGAAATTCCATGTTTGTCTACGAGTGCATACATGGCGTCTACCGTAAAACTTCTTGAGTGAAGACAGCAACCGAGGAGCAACATGGCCCTGTGTTAGCAATTTCTGTTCAAACGTGACGCTTTACCAAGGGAATCGATGTAATTCCCACAAGCTCTTGAGTTACGAATCAATTATACGAAAAATCCATAAGCTAGAGCGGACGGAATGTTGCTTAACAAGAAGGGAAAGTTGACGATATGAAAGCTACAGTCATCACGTTTGTCATAGAGCTTAATTGAAAAGTTTTCTTAAGGATGTAGATCTTAATATGAAGCAAACTTCCTTGAATATGTTGTGTCCTTTATCCCACGTTCCTGAGGATATATGAGATCACCAAATCGAGAATTGTTCAGTGGTAAGACATCATCAATATAACAAAATGTGAGGTTAAAGGCATATTGTCTACCAAAATCACATTTTTTCTAAATTTATTTTGACCAAAATGTACTAAAAGAAAACTTTGCATATCAATTTGTTACCAAATTTGCCTAAAGCTTGGTTTATTTCGTTCAAAATTGAATATTTGTTTTAGTGTATTAAATACGGCCATCGATCGGGGTCTCGGATGTTTTGTTTCTGAAGACTTTAATATGGTGAAAAAAATTAAATAAATTCAATGTGAACTATCTAAACATCTTCATTTATTATATACGAGTCATAAATATCATTTTCTTTGTTTGGATAAAAAATTTCCATCTTAGATAGTGCTATTGCTGTGTATGTGGTGCTATTGCTTGTACAACCAACCCCTAATTCAGATGTCATGCAGTCAATATAGTGTTTCTTGCACACAAAAATAATGTTATTTTATGCTTTGTTTGCAAGTACAACATATTTGTCATCTAAGGTGGACAGTGTTTTTTGCAACATCAGCGTAAAGAGCATATATCCTAATAAATTGTTGTTGTAAAGGTTAATATTTCCTCATATAGATATCTCTTTTGTAGTACCTTTTTGACATATATTATGTAAAATGTGCAGTCCTACCTGTTTTGCACAAAACGTCATATCCTGTGTCATTACAGCTAGTAGTTCTCAATCCATGTAAATCTAATCTCACACAGTGCTGTTTATATATATTTATGTCATTAAGGCAGTGAGGATCGTTCACTGGATCCATACAATTTGGCTCATTTGGGTACCATAGTATGTCATTCGGGTTAACCTTTTTACCGGTGTCGGTCCATACAAAGTTTTTAAGCGCATCATCGTATACCATCCCTATCCACATTGCCTTGAATCTAAATAAACTAGAAAATGTGTCTATGAGCCACAGGATGGCCCTCCCGTTCTTGAAACATCATTGACCCTCAATGTGTATTACCTGGGATATTGACCTTTACCAAGAAATTGATCAAAAGTGTTTATATGTAAAATATAGGTCGCTGTGACCTTATTTCTGGTGGGTTGTGCCATGTTACCAAGACTCATCGAGTAGTGAAATATTATTGACCCCTAACATGTAGTATTCAAGATATGGACCTTAACCAAGAACTTAACCAAAGTCATTCATGCTTAAAATATAGGTCACAGTAATCTCATTTCTAGAGGATGGTGTCACCTTACCCAAGACACATCTAGTGGTGAATAAAGGTAATAACAAAACTACCGAACTTGAATGATCAATCTCATAGTCCAGAGAAAATGACAAAAACGAATCAGTCATACCGGAGAACTGGTGGATCGCAATGGTCCTGACTTGGTACAGGCATTTCAAACGAAATGGTGGGTTAAACCAGGTTTTATGGCGCCAAACCTCCCTCTTCCATTGCGATCTTAGGATCCGGTAATGACCATAGAACACAACATAGTTGTGAGACACAATAGGGATATTGAGGTGATCATCTCAGTACAGCAGACCAGTCAAACACTAATTAAAACAATTAACTATCATATCTTTTAACTCAATTTTGAACTTTTCTACTAGTGGCTGATAACGAAGAAAGAATTTTTTTAGTGATCGTATGAGACGTATTTTCTTATAGCCCTGCTTCAAAAGTCGGTCACGAAGAAACCGGTGTCTGATCAAAAAATCTGTAAAATGTGTGCAAGCTCTGGCATATCGAATAAGTTGAGAAATGTAAACACCGTATGCAGAAATATCAGTGACCCCCAACATCTAGTATCCAAGTTATGGACCTTAACCAAGAACTTAACCGAAGTCGTTCATGCATAAAAAATAGATCACAGTGACCTAATTTTTATTGGGTGAGGTCATCATACCCCAGACACATCTAGTGGTGAAATACCATTGACCAACAACATGTGGTATCTGAGATATGGACCTTAACCAAGAACTTAACCAAAGTCCTTCATGCGTAAAATATATAATAGGTCACAGTGACCTAATTTCTAGAGGGTGGTGTCACATTTAGTAGTGAAATATCATTGACCCCAAAATCTAGTATCCAAGTTATGGGCCTTAACAAAGAACTTAACCAAAGTCGTTCATGCATAAAAAATAGATCACAGTGACCTAATTTTCATTGGGTGGTGTCATTTTACCCCAGACACATCTAGTGGTGAAATACCATTGACCATCAACATGTGGTATCTGAGATATGGACCTTAACCAAGAACTTAACCAAAGTCATTCATGCGTAAAATATATAATAGGTCACAGTGACCTAATTTCTAGTGGGTGGTGTAACCCTAACCAAGACCCATCTGGTGGTGAAATATCATTGACCCAAAACATCTAGTATCCGAGTAATGGACCTTAACCAAGAACTTAACCAAAGTGTTACGGACGGACGTACGGATTGACGGACAAGGGTAAAACTATATGTGTATTATGGATTATTTAAAGGGATAAATAAGATATTGTTTGCTTAAGAATTATTCTTAGCACGATCATTTGGTAGAAATTCTGCTTGGACTCGACCACTTTGCAACCATGTTGTGTTATAACGGAACAAATCTACTCAGTTTTAAGCTAAAATTGTGAATAAAATCTATTACTGAATTTTACGCAAATGACACTCTTAATTTAAAAAAAAACAGAAACCATATTGTATTTTATGACCAATTGTAGAAATCACTTTAATAGGTATTTTACTTAAAAAAGTTTGTGTAACACGTACAGCAATAACTTTATATGTTGCAACTCGTATGATTGCATCATACATTTACACAACCGTTGAAATAAAATATGTGTGTTACTCCTTGAAATATCGATATACAGCATAATCAAATTAACCGTTTTATACCCGATTTTGGTATTGTATTTTGAAACTACTAGGTCGATAACCGCGCTGCTGGTGGACTAATGGCCCCCGCGGTTAATCACTAGCCTGGTCGTCAGACTTGTCTGACACGATTTTACCAATAAATTTCTAACATTTTTTGTCATTGACATTTCCGATTGTAAAATTCAAATTTGTTTAGAACACCACGTTTCTTTCCTTGTAATGCACATGGTCGATATCCACGGTGCTTGATTTGGCTTTCCTATTCGAACATTTTGATTTTTATTCATTCAATATATTTGTGTTTTTATCTTCTAATGTTTTGATTCGAATGCTGCTGATGAGAGATTACCTATTGAAATATCGATATACAACATAACCAAATTAACCGTTTTGTATCCGTTTTTGATATTGTACATTGTAACTTGTGCAGAACATATACACGATACGGTGGTTCTATTATTCATGAATTTCCGTTATACCAAATTTTCCTTAAGTAAAAAGTAAAACAACGTGAGATAGTATTGTTTGATTCGAATATATTCTTTTGACAATTTGTAACTTTATTATAGGATTCAAATGCCACAATTTAAACCAGAACAAAATACGTGACGGGAATAAGGAACACTTCGGTAATATCAAAGATCATTCAGCATTAAAGCATAGGTGGTTTGTCAAAGAACAATCCCTACCCTGGCCTGTCCCTTTGAAGTCGTGACTAAATTGTTAACAAGTGATTTCGATATTACCCATTAGAATACCAGTGGAAATGATAATTTTTCACTTAATCACTATTACATATAAGTCACTGACAACATTTAACCTATTGTCTTACATATAACGATAATGGGCCAATAGGAACCTCATAACTTCATTGTATTCTTGTCTTGACTTCGGTACAGGTGCCAACCTCATGCCTCTTTCTTTACAGAGTGTAGTTGCAGTATCAAAATCTACTCCATTGGTGTTAATAAGCTTGTAAATGAAGTCATCGTCTTCTGTGAATGAGTTTTGTTTTGGTAACTTACAAGCATCAAGATGGTGTTATAATAAAGAAAAAAGATACTTTTTTGGTGAGAAATTTCTAAAGTTACTAATAAATAAGTCAAAATTGATGACGTTATGTTTATTTTTCCCCTAAAATAAAAAAACTATTTAAAATTCATGGATATTTTAAGTTGAAATTTTAAATCAGTTTTTGTAAGTTTGTCTGTAATGAATTGATGTCTTTAGTTTTAAGATTATGTTGAGTGTTTCGCTATCATTTTTTTCGATAATAAAGATTTGATTAAATTCTAGTTTTGTCTTACCTCGGAGATTCGGACTTCCCCTATAGAACCTCTATGTTTCGTTTATAGTTAAAAATGTCAAACACATCCTGAGTGTTTATTACCAAAAAAAAACCCCTAATGGGATCTACTGTTAAGCGTCAATTAAGATGGTTCGAGAGTATAAAACTGGGCATCTTTTTCGGACATTTTTCAAATTTTAGACTGGATTGCAATTAAATGACTAAAATTTACACAAGAGATGATTTTTTTTAAATGCATGAAATAAATATAACATAAATATTGAAAAAGAAATTAAGCTTTCTTTGAAAAAAATCAACTTTGAGGGGAGATAATTGGCGGGAAACTGTGTGACAAATTTCATATAGAAATGTGAAGGAAGAATTAGTTTTTTTTTAAATATCTAAAAAAGGTCTGCGACCCCAAGTTTTTATCATATTTTTCAGAGGATAGTATATGTGGCTTGTCATTTGTGAAATATAACTAAAATATGATGGGTTTCCAGCTCACAGTGATGCTCAATAACTCTATTCCCTTTATAATCTATTGAACAACAAAACTTTAGGCAACCAACTTTGCAAGGTCATAAATATTTAGAAAGTCCGTGACCCCCAATCATTTTTTTCCCTTTTCTTAATGTTCTTTTATCAAAGTTTAATTCTGTAAATTTTAACAAAAATCTCATGGATTTTTCTTATACTACCGAACCACCTTTAATCGCAGTTTAAGTAAACAATATTAATGTACGACATAACGCTCAGTCCCTCAATATATACCGCTGCGCTTATGAATGCTATATGAAAATTATACGTCTCTCTTAATATATACATGAGAAACTTGTAAAAAGCAAGGTCATTTAGTACTATGTACAATGAAAGAACCTTACTAGTTCTATCTTGAGAGGTTGAGTCTTGTGTTACATAAGGTGTTGCAGTTGGATTTCCAGCTTCATACAAATCTGTTATTTTGTCAGACGTTGATGACACAGCAACATCAGTAGTCACTTTATCAACTTGGTCCGTTCGAGAGTAAGTTACTAAATCTAGAAAAAAAGGTTTATCATAAAAGTTGTAATTTTTCGAAAAAGTAAGATTTTTGGGAAAAGTGACTATAGATACATGTAGTGTTCTTTAAGATAATTAAATGCAACCATCATATGCATTTTATTTTTTTTCCAAATTCCACATTAAGTTCATTAATTCATACATATTCTCAGACATGTAGGTAGAGATTGGTAATAAAAATACACCGATTGGGATGATCAGTCTAAAGTTACTCTATACAGTCATGACAAAAGACAAATAAGATAATAATTTTGTATTGACAAATGAATGATTAAAAAATGAAACTGAAAAACACGCATTTTAGAAAAAAAGTATACAAAAAGGACTGAATGACACAAACTGTGTCGCTTCTATTATAATCATAGCGACCGATGATAATACATGTACAAAACCAAATGGGATTACGAGATACATGTACTATGCTTAAAAGTTTTACCTTGAAGTACTTGGTATAAAAATAGTACCTAGGTTTTTTTTTTTGGTTTAATTTCATTCGTCATATCAAAATGTCATTTAGATCGTATCGGTAAACACGTGTCCTTTGATACAAATACAACTCATAGAACAATTGCTAAACTAATATAATGCATTGTATTTGTGTGAACTGAGAAATATATGAACAAGGTGTGTAATATGATGCAGGCTTTGATTTGGGTTTTTTAAGTATTACAAATTACCTGTCGTAACACCAGTTTGCTTGATTTTTCCCGTTGTTACCGTAACCTCTGGGGTTTGTTTGTCTTTTATAACTGCTACATGTACATTTGTTGTTAAAAAGAGAATAACAGTAACAAATAAACAGTGATGTGTAACAGTGATGTGTAGCAGTGATGTGTAGCAAACAAGCAGTGATGATCAAAAAAAAAAGAAGGCAAAGACATACAAGAGTGATTGAAGATCGCAATGGTCCCAACTGTGTACAGGCATTTAAAATGAAATGGTAGATTTAATCATGTTTTATGGTGCCAAACACCCACTCCAAAAAACCTTCAAGTACAAAATAAAACCGGAGAACGTTGTGGCAAATATAATTGTGAATGATAAACACGAATTATACCTCAAAACATTGTTTTCGTTAAATATTTATAAAAAGTTATTTATCAAGCATAAACACACATTGCATAGAGCGATTTTTGTTGTTTTTGATGTATTAAATATTCAACATGTTCAAGATGCAATAAAATAATCAAGACGCACATCTATATAATAAAACAAATATAGCCTTTTACACTTTGGTAAGGGAGCAATCATTTGATTTGGGGGGAGGGGGGCTAAGGACATTTTCTTCGTCCTGCCTTTTAATTTTCGAAAAAGTCGAGCCTGGATTATTTTGGTGCGCTCGCGCAAATTGTTTTCTTTTTAAAACAACTATAAACTTTTTAGCCAAAAATACCATCCTGCCTTTTTTTTAATCAAAGCACTGTCCTGCCTTTTTATTTCTGGAATTTTGCCATCCTGCCTTTTTATTTCAAATTTCACCATAGCCCCCCCATAGAAATTAAATGATCCCCCATAAAAATCATATGGTTGCTCCCTAAGTACCTAATTTATCAACCCAGAAAAAACAATATTTCGACCTCGAACTTCGTCATTAGTCGATATAGTTTTTCTTGAGTCGATAAAATTATGCATTGACCCCTGAATAAAAAGTTATTTTGTATAAACTCAAAGATTAATCGGTAATTCAAAGATACTATTTGTATGAAATGAGAAATATATGAACACGTTGCGTCACACGGTTTTAGCTTTGATGTACTTTCTTCTTCACAAATTACCTGTCATAATAGCAGTTTGCTTAATAGTGTCCTTTGTAACTGCTTCTTCGGAGGTTTGTTTGGCTTTTACTTTTGCTGAACTTGATGCTGAAATGAAAAATGTCACTGTAATCAAATTGTAAATCAGAAACCTAAACGATACTCAAAAAATTGTTTATGTCAATTATTGATTTAAAGTCGAAAAATCTTTCGTTTTGCAATTTTCGAAAAAAAGAAGTAAAAAAAAACATATTATAAGAAAAAAAATAGTGTAAAAACTACAATTAGGTTATTTAGATTAAAAAAAAGATACTTTATGCAGTCATGACTAGAAAAATAAGATAATAATTTTGTATTGACAAATGAAAAATTAAACTGAAGAACACGCAATTTAGAAAGAGAGTGTGCAAAAATGTCTGAATGACACAAACTGTGCCGCTTCTATTTGCGCGTGCAAATTGTTTTATTTTTAAAGCTACTATAAACTTTTTAGCCAAAAATACCATCATGCCTTTTTTTTACTCAAAGCACTGTCCTGCCTTTTTATTTCTGGATTTTTGCCATCCTGCCTTTTTATTTCAAATTTCACCATAGCCCCCCCCCCCCATAGAAATTAAATGATCCCCCATAAAAATCATATGGTTGCTCCCTAAGTACCTAATTTATCAACCCAGAAAAAACAATATTTCGACCTCGAACTTCGTCATTAGTCGATATAGTTTTTTTCTTGAGTCGATAAAATTATGCATTGACCCCTGTGACCCCTGAATAAAAGGATATTTTTGTATAAACTCAAAGATTAATCGGTAATTCAAAGATACTATTTGTATGAAATGAGAAATATATGAACACGTTGCGTCACACGGTTTTAGCTTTGATGTACTTTCTTCTTCACAAATTACCTGTCATAATAGCAGTTTGCTTAATAGTGTCCTTTGTAACTGCTTCTTCGGAGGTTTGTTTGGCTTTTACTTTTGCTGAACTTGATGCTGAAATGAAAAATGTCACTGTAATCAAATTGTAAATTAGAAACCTAAACGATACTCAAAAAATTGTTTATGTCAATTATTGATTTAAAGTCGAAAAATCTTTCGTTTTGCAATTTTCGAAAAAAAGAAGTAAAAAAAAACACATTACATTGTATAAGAAAAAAAAATAGTGTAAAAACTACAATTAGGTTATTTAGATTAAAAAAAAGATACTTTATGCAGTCATGACTAGAAAAATAAGATAATAATTTTGTATTGACAAATGAAAAATTAAACTGAAGGACACGCAATTTAGAAAGAGAGTGTGCAAAAATGACTGAATGACACAAACTGTGCCGCTTCTATTTACGCGCGCAAATTGTTTTATTTTTAAAGCTACTATTAACTTTTTAGCCAAAAATACCATCCTGCCTTTTTTTTACTCAAAGCACTGTCCTGCCTATTTATTTCTGGATTTTTTCCATCCTGCCTTTTTATTTCAAATTTAACCATAGCCCCCCCCCCCCATAGAAATTAAATGATCCCCCATAAAAATCATATGGTTGCTCCCTAAGTACCTAATTTATCAACCCAGAAAAAACAATATTTCGACCTCGAACTTCGTCATTAGTCGATATAGTTTTTCTTGAGTCGATAAAATTATGCATTGACCCCTGAATTAAAGGTTATTTTTGTATAAAATCGAAGATTAATCGGTAATTCAAAGATACTATTTGTATGAAATGAGAAATATATGAACACGTTGTGTCACATGGTTTTAGCTTTGATGTACGTTCTTCTTCACAAATTACCTGTCATAATATCAGTTTGCTTAATAGTTTCCTTTGTAACTGCTTCTTCAGAGGTTTGTTTGGCTTTTACTTTTGCTAGATTTGTTGCTAAAAAGGGAAAATGTCACTGTAATTAAATTGTAAATGAGAAACCTAAACGATACTCATCTTTTACCCATAAAATATTGATTTAAAGCCATATAACCTTTCGTTTTGCAATTTAAAAAAAAAAGAAGACGTAAAACACATTATAAGAAAACTTAAGTGTAAAATCTACAATTAAGCTGTTAAAATCAAAAACAATCTGTACTATGCATTTTGTCATACATGTATGACATTTTATATGAAAGTGCACAAAATTCATTGTTCCTCAAAAAGACAATGATTAATGATCCGAGTCAAACCAGGCAAGGCATCTTTAGAATTAGTGAATTTTTTTTTATGAACATAAAGTGAAAGTTTCATTCACTTGTACATATCTATCCATTTCTTTTTGTATTTAAAAAAGCTCTGGAAATTCCAAACATTCAAAGTGCTAATTTAATTCTAAATGCTATTTGGGAAGCACTTGCAAATTGTCCCATTAGTATTTAAGGAGACCTAACTATACTTATGTTGTTTATTCTATTACATTTGGCACTTCAATTTAAAAATGCAATATATATATATACCATTTTCTTAAATCAGGCATTTTGTAAATTGCCTGATATTTTTGGCATTTTATAAAAGTCCTATCGGCATTATATAAAATGCCTGAAAATATTAAGGCATTTTACAAAATGGCTGGATTTTTTAAACAAAATTAAAGAAAATGCCTAGACTGTTTAAAAAGAATCTTTTGAAATTTATAAACTTCTTTAAATCATTGAGAACATGTTCATAACAGCAAATAAAGAAAGCAAACAAAGATAATGCACTGAATTATTACTATATTTGCAAAAGTTTTTTTTCTTTTTATTAGCAAAATGTTGAACCCTGTACGTTCTGGGTGCAATATGGACAGCAAGTAGTTTTTGACACTTGAATCCTATAGCTATGTTGGACTGACAAAGCATATTTGTCATATGCAACCCATTATAGACTGACAATGAATATTTAGAAATAAATATTTAAGATGATTATATCTAACAAGACTTAAAACAAAACAAAAAATTAGTTTCAATCTCCGCTTTTTTACCCCTAATTCCTAAACAGAAAAGGTGATTCCAAGAAGAAATTTATCCATTTTGACCAATAATGACAAAAATTAACTAAAAAAATATATCAAAATCAAATCAAAAATTTTAAAAAATTGTATTTTTATCCCATTTGGGTCCTTCATTTCTCAGTGAAAAAAAGGACGTATAAATCATTCCAATCAATCTTTTTATGGTTAGGAGCATAATGATAATTGCACTACGGACGGAGTGATCCGGCTACTATACATGATTTCGCTTTCGGCGACGCAGGTTGAAATAGTGTTTTTCCATGGTTTTGTCCAATAGAATGACAAGAATGGCAGATAGAGAAAAGCTTGCTTAAACCTTTAGCTCATGAAGTTCTACAAAATCTGCATTGGATGGAAGTTGTCAGAGATTGTTTAGGACTTATGTCTCTTTAAAGGTAAAAAATAGCTTTATTCTTTTTTTTTGCCCTATGGAAGGAAAGTTAGATAGAGAAAAGCTGTTCTTTTCTTAAGCCTTCATCTCATTATGCTCTAAAACAAAGTCTCCATTGGTTCAAAGTTGTCAAAGTTTCCTTTATAGGGGAAACATCTCATACAAGAGACCCTTTAATCGCTTAAGGACCAGATGAGTGATTCAGGATCCTAGGAGATTCTTGTTTATTAAGGAAGCAACAATTTGATATTTACAAAATTGGGGTTGTTATGACTATGTTTTAAACTTTTTTAAACAATATTTTATAGCCAGATTTTTATTTTTGCATAATGTCTTTTTATTTAACATTCCGCCTGAATTCAATTCTTGGTCAGGCATTTTATTAAAAGTTTCAATATTTTTCCAGGCATATTGTTAAATGACTGAAGATTCAAGTCATTTAATAGAATGCCTAATATTGGTCAGCATTTTACAAAATGCCTAAAATTTTCAGTCATTCAACAAAATGTCTAAATTAAGAAAATGACTGTCACATATATATATATTCAACAACATAAGGCGAATCGCAAAAGGATAAGCATCGAACCAACATGGACGGTCTTTGCGGTAAAATATTAAATGATTAGTAGACATAACTTTGCTAGCAATATCCATAAAGGTTCGATCCATAGCAATATTAAGCTATCAACAAAACTAACAAACTCAAGTATCATGCTGGAGAAAGTTCAAATCACAATGGACCTCAATAGATACAGGCATTTATAAAAAGGTGGGTTTAACCAGGTTGTTTGTCCCCGGACCTTCCTCTTTCATTGTGATCGTCACGTGCGGTAACGCAAAACACAACACTGATGTGAGAGTTGTGAGACATAATATGGGTATTGAGATGAACATCTCAGTACACAAACAGCCAAAAACTAATTGAAACAATCATAAATCGATTCGCCTAACATATATTGAATCATTCCACCAGTGGCTGATAATGAAAGTCTAAGGAGGATTCGTTTATTTATTGTGGATCCAATTTCAAAGAATCAGTTCGTGCATTCTTCGATTCGTGGATAGGAAGTCTGCAGAAAAGATCAATGTAAAATTTTCTTATCGTTAGATATCAAGTTTTGTGAGTCAAGGCAACCCTAGAATACCACGAACATTTATGCTCAAGGAAAAATAATAAGACCACAGTTGTTGGTCACGAAGTCTGAAAAGTTTGTACAATTCATTTTCTTGTTATTTACGAGCTCCTGAAGAAATTCAGTTTCGTTAGAGTGAAAACATGTCGAATTTAAGGGAACAGTTTTTGACTATAAGAATGCCAACATTTTGTTCAAAAATGTCTCCTCTGAATGTGACATATGTTGTTAATAAGGAACTCAAGCATACTACAAACATGGTCCATGATGGTGAAACATGCCTTATAAGATCTTTTAGATGAACACGTAGAATCATGTTACATCTTAAGATATTAAATGGTTGCATTACGTTCGAATCGTTGTATTTCATAAGATATCTTACTAACTTAATATTCAAAAGTTAAATGCATATCGGCTAGCTGCAACTATTCGTCTACGTTCTTGTCTGTCAGATAGCCATATACTATGACAAAATGCATGGTAACTAATCAAATGTGTGGAGTTATTTGCACTGGCTAATTACTAACTTGTTGACATATCGGTAAACATAACTTGCCCATTTGGTGTCGCTGATTCTGTGCTCGGGCGGACATAGTTTTGTGTTGCGTTAGTTGCTGCAAATTAAAATATTAACATTTTTGGTTGGTTATAAACAAGTGTGGCAATCAAAACATTATAAAGCAATTTTGTTCAAGCAAATTGTTTGTTTTTTAATTTGTGTATCAAGGAAGTAGGAATTGGACTGGTGTGTAATGTATATGTATTCAGTTTCCGAGTACGTCACTTCACACTTGTGTATTGATTAGATCTCTACAAAAATATTAAACGATTTGTCTTTTTAATAAAGATTAACAGAATATGACATGTGCGTATCAAAATCTCAATGTAATAGACCATTGTTTGGGGGAAAAGTTGGACTTTTTGAACAAATAGCAACCGTGGATAGGATATCAGGTTGACTGGTTATGCGATCAGATTGACTGTTAGAGATCTCACAGTGACTGGTAAAGATAAAAGTAAAATAAAAATTACGTACCTAACCTGGAGGATCAATCTCAGTGTCAAAGATAAAAGACAAAACGTGGAAGACATACCGAAACAGTTACAGATCACAATAGTCCTGTCTTTGTACAGGCATTTCAATGATACAGGAATTTCAAATGAAATGCATGATGGGTAAAACAGGGATTTATGGTTCGCCAAACCTCCCTCTTCAACTGCGATCTTAAAGTACGGTAGTAACAAATCGCAACGCAGTTGTGAAGACAAAATAGGGATAATATGATGATCATCTCAATACAAAAATTAGCAAAACACTAATCAAAACAATCACTTACGTTCAACCTTATTTTGAATATTTCCACCAGTGGTCAGTGGTCGCAATTAAAGAGGAAGGTTTGGCGCGCCATAAAACCTGGTTGAACCCATCATTTCATTTGAAATACCTGTACCAAGTCAGGACCATTGCGATCTATTACTATTCCGGTGTGTCTTCCATGTTTTGTCTTTTCTCTTGGACATTGAGATTGATTCTCAAAGTTCGGTAATTTTGTAATTACCTTCAATGATTGGTTAGAATATCAATGTGACTGGATAGGATATCGGATGGACTAGATAGGGGGTATCAGATTGACTAGCAATGATATCAGATTGACTTGTAAGGAGTTCAGATTGACTGGTGTGGATATCAGATTGACTGGTAAGGATGTAAGATTGACTGATTAGTGTATCAGTGTGACTGGTTAAGGAATCAGACAGACTTGATTGAATGTCAGATTGACTGGTTAGGATATCAGATTGAATGATAAGGATATCAGATTTAATGGTTATGATATCAGAATGACCTATTACGGTATTAGCGTGACTGGTTATGATATCAGATTGACTTGTTATGGTATCATATTGGACTAAATAGAATGTCAGAGTGAATTGATAGGATATCAGATTGACTCTTTAGGATATCAGAGTGACTGGTAGGGATATCAGAGTGACTAAACTGGTAATTATATCAGATTGACTGGTAAGGATGTTAGATTGCCTGGTTTGGGATAACAAAGTGATTGGTTAAGATGTCAGATTGACTGGACAGGATGTCAGAGTGACTTTATAGCATTGCAGATTCACTAGGTAGGATATCAGGTAGACTGGATAGGAATTTAGATTGACTGGTGTGGATATAAGATTTATTGGTGAGTAGGGTATCATATTGGACTAAACAGAATGTCAGAGTGTATTGAAAAGATATCAGAATGACTGGATATGATATTAGATTGACTGGTTAGGATGTCAGATTACCTGGACATGATGTCAAAGTGACTGAAAATGATATAAGATTGACCGGTTATGATGTAATATGGACTGGTTAAAGTATCAGATTTAATGGATAGGGTATCATATTGACTGGTTAGGGTATCAGAGTGACGAGATTGAAAGTCAGATTGACTGGTTAAGATACCAGAGTGACTGGAAATGATATCAGATTGATTGGTTAAAGTATCAAATTGATTTGTTATGACGTCAATTCGATTGATTAGAATATCTGTGTGACTGGTAAGGATGTCAGATAGATTGATTAGGATATGTGACTGGAAAGGATATTAACTGGAAATGATATCAGATTGACTTGTTAGTATTTCAGATTGACATTTGTGGATAACAGATTGACTGGTTAGAATGTCAGGGTGACTGGTGTGGATAACAGCGTGACCTGATAGGATATCAGTGTGACTGGTTAGGATGTAAGATTGACTGGGTAGAAAGTACGATTGACTGATAAGGATATCAGAGTGACAGGATAGAATGTCAGATTGATTGTTAGGATATCATATTGACAGGTAGGGATGTAAGATTAACAAGTTAGAGTATCAGATTGAATGAACGAGGTATCAGATTGGCTGGATAGGATACCAGTTTGACTGTGAGGATGTAAGAATGACCGGATAGGAAGTAGATTGACTGATAAGGATGTCAAAGTGAATGGATAGGATGTCAGGTTGGCTGGATAGGATATCAGATTGAATGATAAGGATACCAGATTTAATAGTTATGATATCAGAATGACCTATTACGGTATTAGCGTGACTGGTTATGGTATCAGACTGACTGGATTGAATGTCAGATTGACTGGTTATGATATCAGATTGACTTGTTATGGTATCAAATAGGACTAAATAGAATGTCAGAGTTTATTGATAGGATATCAGATTGACTCGTTAGGATATCAGAGTGACTGGTAGGAATATCAGAGTGACTAGACTGGTAATTATATCAGATTGACTGGTAAGGATGTCAGATTGCCTGGTTTGGGATAAAAAAGTGATTGGTTAAGATGTCAGATTGACTGGACGGGATGTCAGTGACTTTATAGCATTGCAGATTCACTAGGTAGGATATCAGGTAGACTGGATAGGAATTTAGATTGACTGGTGTGGATATAAGATTTATTGGTGAGTAGGGTATCATATTGGACTAAACAGAATGTCAGAGTGTATTGAAAAGATATCAGAATGACTGGATATGATATTAGATTGACTGGTTAGGATGTCAGATTACCTGGACATGATGTCAAAGTGACTGAAAATGATATAAGATTGACCGGTTATGATGTAATATGGACTGGTTAAAGTATCAGATTTAATGGATAGGGTATCATATTGACTGGTTAGGGTATCAGAGTGACGAGATTGAAAGTCAGATTGACTGGTTAAGATACCAGAGTGACTGGAAATGATATCAGATTGATTGGTTAAAGTATCAAATTGATTTGTTATGACGTCAATTCGATTGATTAGAATATCTGTGTGACTGGTAAGGATGTCAGATAGATTGATTAGGATATGTGACTGGAAAGGATATTAACTGGAAATGATATCAGATTGACTTGTTAGTATTTCAGATTGACATTTGTGGATAACAGATTGACTGGTTAGAATGTCAGGGTGACTGGTGTGGATAACAGCGTGACCTGATAGGATATCAGTGTGACTGGTTAGGATGTAAGATTGACTGGGTAGAAAGTACGATTGACTGATAAGGATATCAGAGTGACAGGATAGAATGTCAGATTGATTGTTAGGATATCATATTGACAGGTAGGGATGTAAGATTAACAAGTTAGAGTATCAGATTGAATGAACGAGGTATCAGATTGGCTGGATAGGATACCAGTTTGACTGTGAGGATGTAAGAATGACCGGATAGGAAGTAGATTGACTGATAAGGATGTCAAAGTGAATGGATAGGATGTCAGGTTGGCTGGATAGGATATCAGATTGAATGATAAGGATACCAGATTTAATAGTTATGATATCAGAATGACCTATTACGGTATTAGCGTGACTGGTTATGGTATCAGACTGACTGGATTGAATGTCAGATTGACTGGTTATGATATCAGATTGACTTGTTATGGTATCAAATAGGACTAAATAGAATGTCAGAGTTTATTGATAGGATATCAGATTGACTCGTTAGGATATCAGAGTGACTGGTAGGAATATCAGAGTGACTAGACTGGTAATTATATCAGATTGACTGGTAAGGATGTCAGATTGCCTGGTTTGGGATAACAAAGTGATTGGTTAAGATGTCAGATTGACTGGACAGGATGTCAGAGTGACTTTATAGCATTGCAGATTCACTAGGTAGGATATCAGGTAGACTGGATAGGAATTTAGATTGACTGGTGTGGATATAAGATTTATTGGTGGGTAGGGTATCATATTGGACTAAATAGAATGTCAGAGTGAATTGATAAGATATCAGAATGACTGGATAGGATATAGATTGACTGGTTGGGATGTCAAATTGACTGGTTAGGATATCAGAGTGACAAGAAGGGATTTCAGAGTGACTGTACAGGATATCAAATTGACTGGTAATGATATCAGATTGACTGATATGGATGTCCGATTGCCTGGACAGGATGTCAGATTGAATGATTAGAATATCAGATTGATTGGTGGGGATATCAGATTGACTGGTTAAGATATCAGATTGAATGGTTAAAATATCAGATTGATTGGTTATGACATAAGATCGATTGGTTAGAATATCTGTGTGACTTGTAAAGATGTAATATTGATTGGATAGGATATAGGGGTAACTGGACAGGATATCAGATTGACTGGTTAGGATGTCAGATTACCTGGACAGGATGTCAAAGTGACTGAAAATGATATAAGATTGACCGGTTATGATGTAATATTGACTGGTTAAAGTATCAGATTAAATGGATAGGGTATCAGTTTGACTGGTTAGGGTATCAGAGTGACTAGATTGAAAGTCAGAGTGACTGGTTAAGATATCAGATTGAATGGTTAAGAAATCAAATTGATTAGTTATGACGTCAATTTGATTGATTAGAATATCTATGTGACTGTTAAGGATGTCAGATTGATTGAATAGGATATTGGATTGACTAGAGATATATCATATTAACTGGAAATGATATCAGATTGACTTGTAAGTATTTCAGATTGACATTTGTGGATAATAGATTGACTGGTTAGATTGTCAGAGTGACTGGTGTGGATAGTAGCGTGACCTGATAGGATATCAGTGTGACAGGTTAGGATGTAAGATTGACTGGGTAGAAAGTACGATTGACTGATAAGGATATCAGAGTGATAGAATGTCAGATTGATTGTTAGGATATCATATTGACAGGTAGGGATGTAAGATTAACAAGTTAGAGTATCAGATTGAATGAACAAGGTATCAGATTGGCTGGATAGGATACCAGTTTGACTGGTGAGGATGTAAGAATGACCGGATAGGAAGTAGATTGACTGATAAGGATGTCAAAGTGAATGGATAGGATGTCAGGTTGGCTGGATAGGATATCAGATAGACCGGATAGGATATCAGATTGACAGGTTAGTATATGTAAGATTAACTGGTTGAAGTATCAGGTTGAATGGATAGGGTATCATATTGGCTGGATAGGGTATCAGATTGGCTGAATAGGATATCATTTTGACTGGTCAGGTATAAAATTGACCGGTTTGAATCAGATTGTCTGGTAAGGATATCAGTAACTGGATAGGGTGTCGGATTGACTTGTTAGGATACTAGATTGACTGGGCGGGATATCAGTGGTTGGATAAGTGCAGATTGAATAATTAGGATAAAAGAGTGACTGGAGAGGATATACGATTGAGTTGTTATGATTTCAGTGTTTGTAAGGACATTGGATTGATTGATTAAGATATCAGATTGACTGGTCAGCATATATGAACTTCAATACACAGGTGAAGCGTTATCAACATTTAGCCAAGACTTCCGCATATACATGTACTTGACATACGGCGCTAGGGGCGCCCTATACTAGCCTTGGGGTGTGATATTTCTATTTCTGAAATATGCCAATTGCGTATACTATTCCTTTATTTTAGATCTTACATGCAAGTGCGATAATACTCAAAATAGGATTGCACTGTATTGGAAGAAGTGTTGTCGTTTCTTTACATGTATAAACACTGAAATAATATAATGTACGTGTAGCGAGCTCTGTCATGTAGAAAGTCTGCCGAATTGAATGACACCCAAAATATAATGAAACATAATAAAGAAACATCGTTTCGCCCAGAAACATTTAGATTTTTCTAAAGTTTTTTAAAAATGTCGGTGCGAGCAGAAAAACGGCAGGAAATAATGACACATCGTCCCAAATTATCTCGTCCATTTGATACAAAGTATCAATGGAATGTATATTTTTTGCATCTTAATTGTTTGCAAGCATTTAAGACACTGTACTCCTCATATTTCTAATGATTGGAAATATCAGGTCTAACTGTTTCTAGCTGCGGTTCCATAGTATGAGATTGCTCTGACGCCCTACATCTTTTTTTCGCCGACAAGTAACACAATTACACTCCAATAGAGTCTGACTCCTATGTAGAAAAAGAAGAAGTGGATGCTGGGAGAACAGGCCCCAGCTTGTATGAAAATAAAAACTGTTGGCCCTTAGAGCAATCTAAGAGAAACAGCCCCCAGCTTGTCTGGAAAAAGGCACTTCAGAGCAATCTCTGAATAGGTTCTGTAGCTCTTTACTGTCCTGTTGCTATTAAATAATTGGTCTGTCAAATCAAAAATATTCAAAAAGGACCATTAAGAGCTACGGATACGCCGCGACAGTGCACATGCATACTTAATTTGAAAAGATGGTTGCCTTTAGGATAAACGTACCTTCTACTAAAACAGCAGATGTCTTCCGATGAGTCTAAATACGCTAAACATTATGACTATTGGTCCAACATCGTATTTGTTCAAAATTTATGAATATATTGCCAGTCATCCTCACAATGTCAGGGCTCATGTGTCCATATCTTTCCGGGGAACCACGGACAGATATGGACACAGGTGCCCTGACATTGTGAGGATGATTTCCAGTAAATTTTAACTACCTACATTTTCATCTCCAAAGTACTTTTCATACTTAATTGTACGGTATGTAATAACCGTTTCATGTTCATGGATGTTAATTAAAAGTTCTACTTTTTTATACTTCAATATATCCATATTTTTTGTTTACTTCAACCACGCAAAAGAATGAGCATTATCTATGATGACGTTTCCAAGAACTATAGCTAATCAAGGAACACATCCAGGAAAATCTTGTTGACCGGCAAAAAAGCAGAAGTTCTATTAACTGTTACTTATGTTTTAATTCAATCACCAGATATGGATAACCTCCCCCTAAAAATGGACAGGACAAACCATATATGAACATTATTAAACGGGAATGGTTAGAATGATAAGTACTTACTTGATTTACAAAGTGCCTTGTAGTGTTTGGTACAGACAGATGTTCTAAAACGTTTTGAATATCTCATTTTAACACAATCTTGATAATAAATGCTGCACCCTTGAGGGTTATATCCAGTCATACACATAGGTTGGTTGTCAGCCCATATTGAACTTGTAACCTTCTCGTCGTTATCTGTCCATCTGTGGTCAAAAGTCTCAGCACTCCAGTACATGCCTATCCATAAAAAGGTAACGGACCTAAGAATGATATAAAACAATTGTGTTTGCAGACTTTAGATGAAAGGAGCAATATGAAGGAGATATAAAGATATTTTTCAATCAATCAAAATATATTTTTTGTTATCATTTATCTATCAGGTGCCATTGATTAGGAGGTCTGGAGATTGCCATAAGGAGGGAACGGTCTATGTTAAGCGAATGTGAAAATCAGATACTGAAATACAAATGACAACAAAGTTCCAGACAATAGATTTTGCTACGCCTGACGCGTGTTTCGTCTATTCAAGACTTATCAGTGGCGCTCTATAAAAAATATTGAAAATGCCAAACACTATATGAATATGAAGAGCATAGAACAGTAAAACCCAAAATACCGATCTGGGGAACCAAATTATTGCTAAGATAATCAACCTATGTCTGGGGTAGGAAGAACCTTAGGGTTTAGACAATTTTGAAATTTAAAGCTTTGATGTTTTCTCCAACTAAAAAGTGTTGGTGCCGGAGCGGGTTAACCTCGGGGAAATTGATAGATAAAAATACTGATACATGTAGCAACCTTATATGGAGAATGCACAAAACGTGACATTGCAAAATTTCTTCATGTCCTCATATAATCAAAATAATTACAACATTACAGAACTGAGATGATCAGTCTCAAATGCCCAAAAAGAAAAGAAAATCAGAGAGACGACATACATGTATCAGAGAAATTCGATTTCAGATTTTTCAGATTAAAATTTGAAAATCTGAGAAATTAGTCAGAGATTACAATGGTCACGAATTGGCACAGGCATATAAAATAAAATGGTGGGTAAAACTAGGTATTGTGCCGTCAATTCTTCTTACTCCTCTGCAATGAAATGTAATCTGATCTTTTGCATTTAACAACCTTTAGATATTATGATAATTTTGCATTTTTCAGAAATTGAAAATAAAAGTTACATTTAACAAATATGGAAGCATTGTCATGTGTGATCTTATCCTAGCATGGGCTCAAGTTTCAGTGTTGCACGGAAAACCGCTTTAAACAAAAAAGATTTTTTTTAAAAATGTGTTATCCAATTTTAGAGGACTGCATATTTTTTTTTTCTTTACTTTAAGATCATGTTTACTAACAAACACAAATTGCTGAAAAGGCATAGAAATGAAGCAGCGACTTTCCGGTTAGGATTAAGTTGCTTTTATTTGAATAAATTGTAATTGAAAAATTATGAAAAAATGAAAATGAAATCGTTTTTATGTCTTCTAAAAATTGCGGTTTTTTCTTAAAATTTTAGAAACGAGCTAAAATTTTATGAGGACGAGATTTCTTTAATTTCAATTGTGCAAATACCATTTGAATAACAGTTTTGTATGGTGAAGAAAAAAATATTAATCATGAAATTGCACCTTTTTTTAAATGATAATTTGAATTCGTTTTTTTTATTACACTGTAGACTACCCGATTTCATGTACATGTATATGTTGTGTACAAGTTGCAATTTTGTACATGTTGCAACATGTACAAATAAAATGTACATGTTGCAACATGTATGATGCAATCATACAAGTTGCGACATGTACACCTTTTGCTGTACATGTTGCATCTTGTACAGACTTTTTAATAAAATTTGTTCTAACGTGTACAAATGGCATATAAGGATAAAATCGCGTCAAGTTATTGTCTGCTCATGTAATTTGCTTGAAATTCTGCTTTATTCATTTCATCATCTAAGGCGATAACTGTTCAATTATATCGAATATTTAAATGAAACAATTCAATATTTAATTTTAATTGCCTCAAATTTCGGACATTTACATTGTTGAAGAAAAAACAAACGTGGGGCTCACGTGCAAAATCTCATGAGAGGGTGACCCTACCATGCAACCCAGCAAAATATCACATGTCACATGACTGTCTTTAAGCAATCACAAGAAAAAGATTTTTTATGAGGTTATAATATTTTATCTGTCCTTTCCTCGTTCATACTTGATAACTCTTATGGGCACTTAGGAACATCTGTTGTAAACTAACCTTTGACAAAAAATCGCTCTAAGGGAAGGACCATTTGATTTTTAGGGGGGGTGGCTATGGATACTTTCTTCATCCTTCCTTATTTTCGAAAAAAAATCAGAGCCTGGATTTTGTTTGCACGCTCGTGCGCGCCATTTTCTTTTTTTAATCTTGCTATAAGTGTTAAAGTCAAAAACACCATTTTGCTATTTTATTTCAAAGCACTGTCATGCCTTTTTATTTCCTGATTGGTGACATCTGACTTTCCATTTCAAATTTCACCGCCCCCTATAAAATCAAATGGGTGCTCCCTAACGAAAAAAAATACTGGTATAAATGAATTCTCAAAAGATCAAAATTTAATCTTTTTGTAATGTATCGTTGTAAGCTACTGCACAGGGACTTGCACCTTCTGTTAATATTTTGTTAGTCATGGCACATTGACTCTAAGAAAACACTGAAAGAAGGGAGCAAGTTCCTGTTGCTGCTGCTTGCTTGTAGTCTTGTATGAGATCTGATGTACCTCCCTCACTAAAAGTATTGTTTGCTGAAGAATTGTTCTCATAAAGATGCACAAGTGATAGAATTTCTGCTGTGATTCCGTCATTTTGAAAAGATGTTGTGTTTAAACCTAACAAGTTAACTTACATGACTTAGTTTAAGCTGATTGAGCCTTGAGATTTCTAAATCTCTTTCATGTCTAATATGGTTTAATTCAAGTGCCTTACACAGGTTTCTGAGTAAAATTTAGAATTTAAAATCAACCCAATTTCAACTGAATTCTACGTATCTGACACTCTTTCTCAAAGCTGAGAAACTTTGTACAAGTTAGAACAAACTTCATGAAAAAGTTTGTACATGTTGCAACATTGTAAATTTGAAGAAGAATTAACCACCCATGTAGGAGTCGCCCTTTTTGTTGATTTTCTTAAAAACTTTGCACTTATTAAGCTCAGTTGACAAAATATTTGATTGCAAATTGTTAAGCATAGAAAGACCTACAAGTTGTAGGACAATTCCTTTTTGGAGTTATTCTTCTTAGATCGTCAAAATTGAGCATTTTCTCAGCCATTGTAATACAAACCGCTAAAACTAAAGAAAAGCTGCAAATTAAGATATTGCTTAGTTAGTCAAGCCCTACAATAAACTCAATATAATGGAATTTTTAAAAGAACCCTTATAGGAGTTTTGGTTCCTTAATGTCAAAATAACTGTTTATAGCTTATCACTGGCAATATGTAGAAAAGGATAAACAGCATTTGATTGCCAAAATGTTCAGCTTATTGTATTCTACACTAAAATGCATTAGGTTAACTGATGTTGTAAGATGACCTCTATTATCAAAGTTATGGCCCTTTTAATGAAAAAAGGCAATTAAGTCAGTTAGTTTAGGCTCCCGTGAGCCTCTTGTTACTATTGATTCTTTTGAACGAAAATGCCAACTATGAAAATTTATAACTTTAATTGTACATACCAGTAATTTGATTTTTCCCCTAAACATTTTTCTGAGAAACATTTAAGATGTAAAATCATGTTTTATTTGAAGCGTATTATACATTTTATTTTTATTTCCTTATCTGACTCATTTTTTTTTTTTGGTGTGCTCTGACAATTTGTTTTCAATCGCTGTCTTGCAGTTAAATGTCTTCTGCAAAATTACGCTGAGATTACACTTTAAAAACATATAAGGCGGTGGTTAACAGATGGCGGACTGTGTTTTCAGATGAGGACGAGTATCAAGAGCCAGGTTTATGAGTTTGACTAGAAAAAAATATTTGAGAATGCTAACATAGTTATTATACTTTTGAATATTGCACTTTTTAGGGAATATTGCGAAACTTAAAATGAAAATAATCACTCACATATTCAAACTATATAAATCTTGGATTTCTTCCAAATTTTTCGGTACCGACGCCAGTTCCATGCCATAGGAACGACATATTTCTTTTGACGCATTCCAAGTATCTGCAGTTTTAGATATGAAATACCTGTTATGGGTACCTAAAGTTAAAGGAAAAATACACAACTTTAATTAAATTATTCACACATCTGCACAATATCAGTGTTTATAACGTACTGCATAATAACCTGAAATGAACATTAGTTCTTCCAAAACTTTAATACACGTGAAATCCGCCAATTCCGACGCTATCACAGTAAAAAAAAAACACTTTAGATCCTTAGTGCTTTAATCCAGATCTCGAGGCATTTTACTGTATTATCATGAAACAAGCGTTAATGCTATTTTGCTCTTAAATTTTTAAGTTTTTGCAACATGTGTGCAAGGAGGAACTACTTAGTTTTCTGGAACACCCGAATTCACTATCGTTTCGACTTATGTTCACGTTGGTTATTGAGGTTCGGTTGAAATACGTGGTTTTTTTTTGTTATGTGGGTTGTGGTAATTTTGATTGTACCTTTTCGGATCTACAACATTTCAATTTTCCATTGATACACCTTTGCATCTTATATGTGGTTCCCTTATTTAGTTAAACAAATAAAAACTCAAATATTGAGAAATATTGTTTACAATGACATAATATTTTGTAATTTTATCAACGTTTATGTAATTTCTTCTTACCGGAAGATCCGTTCAAAACTGTAATTAATAATAATCCGACAAACAAGATAGTTAAAATTATCATTTTTGCTTGGCTAGCTTGAAACTAGCTTCAGTAGGTGACTTTTTGAATGTGAAAGTAATACATCTAAAATATAATCACATCTCTTTGGGTGATTATGGAAAAAAAACTCCAACCATAACCAGTCTGAGATCCATGAAAACGAATGAGTTTGCTTAATTATGCCTTCTGTTCTTCAATCAAATATCATAAAAAATGTTCAGAACCTCGTTTGCTTTGATTTCAAATCTATAATATCTAAAAGTAATTATTTATACATATTCAAGTTAAGAAACCTGCAGATCAATTTTATGCTTAAGCAAGTATATAAACAATAATTTTAAGATAAACAAAATTTCTGTAAAAAACGCCCTCATTTTACTAGTTTTGCATGATGATTTTTGTGTTTTTGCTTTGAAACGATGCATGGCAATATCAACAAACAAGTACAGATACAAACAGAATGAAAACAAAAGAATCCAAGGAAAACAAATTGTTTACGTGATTTTAATTGCTTATTCTAGAATACATGTAATTATCATATTAAAACCATCTTGAATTCTAAATCAGCAGAAAAAAATAACGTGCAAAGCGTCAAATTTCTTCATCAGATTTGATTTCAAGGGCAATTTTCATAAAGCCTACGTTTCCTGTTCTTGTCATTGTATGGTGACATTACCTTTTACTGGGAATAACATGTCCAAACTATGACATAGGCAAAGTTGAAACAAAGGGGCAATCAAATGTCGTTTATCCGGAAAGACAAAGTAAATTGGTAGACATGAATCGTCATAACAAAACAAACCACAAAATATACATGTACATAAAAATGTCAAACAGCAATCAGCAAAGTGCACTCGAAAATTGTAACGCGGACTTTATTAGGTGCTCCGGAATATTGAGCAGTTCTTGTGTGCTCAAGCACACCCATCACTTTGCCAACGATCGATTTAGTGTAGTTCAAGCACATGATATTTTCCGTAAACTTTCTATAGTGACAACAACATGCGATCCCTTTTGTCAAGAAGTGGTTGGAAGAAGTTCGCTTCATTTGAATGAAAATAACTAATCGACAAGCAAAGGTACACAAGGCGTGCCCATTTGGATGCAAATTGTCTGCTGAAAAATATGTTCACCTATTTGTTTAGATATGATGTCAATAAGAAAGTTTGGCAGGTTTATTTTTTTTTATCTTTGGAAGGTTTATTCTTTGATCTTCTGAAATTACAGGGTGCCCATGACCAGCCAAAATTAAAATTCAAAATACCGTTTTACTTTGTTTTACAAGATTTCTTGAATTAAAAATAATGGGAAAAAAAATATAATTAAATGCTTAAGACTTTTAGTCTGATTTGAAAATTATCTAAACAATTTCTTTTAGTAAAGTTTGGTTTTATTTAGATAATAATTATCATAAAACCAAGATAAACCGTGTTTTCTGCATTTTTGCAAAGGGAAATAATTTGTATCAAAATATGCCATTTTGGGTCCTTTTTTGGCATACTTTTCTCTTTATCAGAATAACCGAATGGGAATCACCCAGTTTTTTCTTTTCATCTTTCTAATGCAATAAACAATTAAGCCATATATAATATAAAAAAGGCAAAAATTCATTGACAATTTTTTTAAACAGACACGATATTCCTTTGGAATTGGTAACTTTCTTTAACATTTCAATAAAAATCAACCCAACTTTGGAGTCATTTATATCAAAAACCAAGTGGGAAGCATGCTCTGTTTTAATTGAATTTTCAAAGAGCATGTCATAGTGCATCCATCAACAAATTAAAAAAAAAATCATTGACAGGAAAAATTTGATGCATGTGTCATGTTCCTCCCTTAACTCATAGATAAAATATTCAGTCGACTACCTGCAGATATTTTTACCTTCGCTTTCCGTTTTTTTTGATTAAGCTTCGTTCAATAAACTTTGCCAAACATGATTCTAATTGTGTATATGTTTAATTAAAGTGTATATTGTGGAGAAATCAAAGTTTCAATGTTATTGCAAGATGAAAACGACTCTGAGTGGAGAACTTCCATCAGTTCTTTTGAATTTATGAGAATCCACATTTGATTGACACCATTTTTACAGTAAGAACAATCGAAATACTTTTGAAGGCTTGATTTTATTGTCATCAATAATGATGTTAAAAAATCTGGAAGAGGTTCAGTTGTACATATTGACGACCAAACATGCAATGTTGCTTGTATTTTTGTGTTTTTATGTAATTTTGAAATCCAATACAAGAACGGAATGTCATTGTTCCTTTCATCAACATGAAACATCCAAATATCGTTGATATTAGATAAATGAAAATAATTTTTCTGTATCCACAAACAAAAACAAATGCTCCAGCGTAAATTAAATCTAAAAATGTTCCAGATTTGAATACAGCTCAAATTTCCTGATATCCTCTTCCTGTCTCTTATATAGTAAAATAGGTGGTGCGCTTTTGTCTTTTATAAAAATCAAATATTATTAAGGCCCAAGTGCAACTTTTTTACAAACCCGGTTGTTTACAGGACGCAACTATATATATATCATATATCTCAACATATCTAGATCAATATATAAATTCATACCATAGTTCAAATCGAAATGCCAACATGGAGACTTTATTATTCTTTTACATCACCTTCCTCCATGTGATTTGTTTAGTCCCCACTCAACCACTCTCCTTTCTTATTATCTTCTGTTGAATTACACCCTTCTCGTTCTCTTGATTTGATAGTCTAAGTCGAAATAATCAAAGTTGTACCAAATAAGCAGCTAAATATCGAGAATTCGAAAAGACAAAGATAAAACCAGTTAACACAACAAAACACACACATAACTTGTGACAACCAAACCGCAATCAGCAGCGTGAACTCAAATCAAAACGAGAGTGGTGTCTTCATGTGCTCAGGAAGAGAAAGGAGTTCCTGCTTATTGCATCACAACCGCCACGTTGCAAACGACCGATTTTAAAAGTGTGGGTCAAATCCGGAATTGAACTCTCATGTCAAACCAATATCTGGGTTCATCTGTGAAATCGAAACTGAACATTACAAACACTAATCCTAATATAGACCAAAAAAAAAAAGACAGAAACAGCTGTTAATGCATACTAAATATGCATTTAAATGTCAGAAAATACCAGACAAAAATATTATCCAGGATTAACTGTCCTAACTATCATTAAGCTGAGCCAAGTTATTATAAAAATATATTGCTTAAACTAAGATTTTCTAGTATTTTCAGTTATTCTTAGTTTTCCTTAGCTAAATGTGAGTTATGAGAAAATTGAAGTTTTTGTGAAAGCAACTAAATCTAAGATTAACTGAAGTATCTATCATTAAGATGAGAAAAATCTAGGATCTAAACGTTTTCAAGAGAAACTAAGTTATTATATTAAAACTCAGTTATACTAGGATTAAGTACTTAACTAAGATATTCTCATTAAAGTGGTTACGGCGTGCCATACTCGGTATACTATTATTCTCCTTCAAACTGCAGGGTTTTTTTGTCTGTCCACATGCATCTATAGCTCAATTTTACCTTTGCTGACAACTTTTAAAAAGACATCAGAAAACTAAACATTGATTTACATAACAAAGTTGTATCGCTTTCTTATATTATCCAGCATGTTCAAGGGAGATTAAAAGAATTGAATTTCTCAAATAAAGAGTTTTATTTGAATCCTTTTTTTGAGGGTTCGCGCACAAATTTTCGAAAAAAAAAATCCATGGCTTATTTGTTCTGTTGTTTTATTTATTATCTTTAAGTATTGGTTAATCCTCGTATTTATTCTAAGAGTTTTGATTTAAATTAAAATTAAAATGCCTCTTGTCTTGACAAATTATGTTTTGCGCTATCATCGAACTAGAATTAATGCAAAAAGGATTTGCTATATCTTAAATCATATACATTTTTGGTCATTTGTAATTAAACGTTTAAAAAGTATAATGCGAGAATTCACGATTTTAGACAAAAACGAAAAACGTTGTTAGTCTCTCTTACCAGTTGATCTGTGAAAAACTGTTATGAAAAATAATCCGACGAGCAAACTCCGTTTTGACATCCTGTTGAGTCTTTATCTTTGAACTAGCTTTAACTGGTCGCTTCTGTCATACTTAGCATTTGTGTCATAGATATATACACTGATGAAATATACCAATTTCTTTTTTAACACTGACCGAAGAGTGGAAAATGATAATTACGGGATGAAAGAAATCAAATTATTATTTTTTTCTTTAAATCTTTTCGAAAATCAAAGAAATAATTCTAATCATGACGTTCGAACATTATTTATTTATATGTGTATTTGACTGTAGCTTTACCCTAATTTTATGCTTAGCCAAGCCTATAATCAATACTTTTGAGATAGAAAAAATATTATAATTATCATTTTGCAAATTAAAATCTTACTTATTCCTAGTTAAATACATGTATGCTTTCTAGTCATTAGTAGTCGTTTTTGTCATATCAAAGCCTCAAACTGCATGTAATACTAACATGAAAATTAGGTTTCAATAAGCGATTAATCAAGCAACAATTTTAACCGGCATTTTGTTAATCAGAAGGGAAAAATATTTTAAGTACAATGTAGTAGGCTGTAGCCTTGAAAACAAAATGTACAAATGTATAAGACCCTCTTCAGTGTGGAATGGATAGACATGCGAGCACATGATGCGATCTCAGTCATACTGGTCAATAATAATAATAAAAAAAAAACCGTCGGCACTGATATTGATAAAGGCGAAAATCTTATCTAAATCAATGAAGTTAGTGCCTAGAAATGGCATATTTCAAAAAAAAGTTTAAAAACAGTGGAGAACGTTCAGGGGAAAAATCTGGGTTAAAATCTAATGCTTAGGGTTGTTGTGATTTAGCTTTGGCTGTTGTCAGCCTGAAATTTCCGTTCTTGTCTTTTGCAGATAATTTTGAAATCAAACAATTAAATGGCTACTTCGTAAGATAAGTTGCAATAGGGACGATATTTGATAAAAACAAAAATAAAATATACAAATTTATTATAATCAATAAAAATAAACAAGAACAGTTTGGCCCTTGGGAGTCAACTCTGCTATAAAAAATTAGACCGGCCTCTGCCGTGAAAGTTTTGAGCATTCATAAGGAGCTAAACAAACTTAAAGGGCAGAGACACACCCGTCAATTGAACAGGAACGGTGCATCGTTCCGAAAGAGCAAAGCGTTGCTCTGGTACAGCGCAGCATGGCTGTTTAGGAATTCTAGTTGTTATTGACGGTGGTGGGAAAAATAATTTCTTGGGGGAATAAATGAAATAAGTTTCATGAATTGCCATTTCATGAAAGCTAAGAATAACTCCCAGATCGATGATAAGTTGAAGGTGAGTGGTTGGGGATGGTGGCGGATCTAAACTTTCCAAATGTAAATCAAAAATATGAAAATGGAAAAACGTCCATATTGCAAGAAGTATCGTGAAAATCTAACTGAAGTACAACCATGCATGCTGACATGTTCCTACAACCAATCAGAGTGCTTTGTTGGAGAAGGAGGAGCAAGAACGTCATCATGAATAAACCACGTTTGTTATACTACTATCCCCGAACTGCGACTATCCCCGAAATCGGGGATAGTCGCAGCCTACATTCGGCTATCCCGGGAACTGCGAATATCCCCGAATTAACGGTTTAGTCCTTACGGATATGTCTGCGTTGGCTAAACAAAAACCGAATAAAAATAAATGTAGGGGATATAGTCGAATATGTTGTACATAAAATAATCAAAACGACTATTTAATGACTATTTTTTTCTCTCAGTCATCTTTGATTTTTATATAAAACTAAAATTCTCGAACTCGTGAGTTAAAATGTATCAAAATGCACCCGTAATCTAGTTAAAAAATCTTTGTTAGAAGAGAGATTGCGAGGATATTCTTCTTTACGGGTTGATGTCTCAGGTGGGGTATACATATCTATTAGCCTAACCGTCTAGAGTATAGGAGTACATCAGATATACAAATGTAGAAATTTCGGCACGAATCAGCTAATATTACATACAGGTATACTAAATTGATTATCTAATTGGCTAAACGAATTTACAGATAAATCTTCTATTGACAGGTCAGCTTCTTATCAGAATCAGCTGTATCTTATTTGACTCTAGCTAAATTATTCCCTGCTGGTCAAATTGTATCAATACATGTTTCATACATGTATATATGTTATCCAGTAGGGGTCTTATTTTAATCTTAACTCCGTCAATATTCAGACTATGTATCCACCAAGTTCATAAGTATTTTATAGCGAGCTCAGCTCGAAAGCGGGCACGAAGTGCCCGCTTGAGCGGAGAGCTCTACGGTATTTGTTCCCGCGAGAAATTTGCCTAATGCTGATATTGACTTTTCATGGTCCGGAAAGGCTCTCAAAATTTACAGGAACGGAATGAATTTGAAAATAATTACCCATTTTGCTAGTCGCATTCCAAAAATTATCTATGTAATAATGTATAAAGAGAAAAATATTCTAATGACGATGAGTTGCTACATTTTTTTGTAGTAACCAAATTTAATCGATTTTTTCTTGCTTTTCTATTTAACGTCCAATCGCCCCGAGCATCTCGTCCCAAATTGAACGTTCTAGAAAATGAACCAAAACAAAAATAACTACGACGATTTCAAATCATTAAACAATGTTAACAATGGCACTAAACATGTTAACATTACAATTATTTTACAGAATTATGCTGTGCTCGCATTTAGGTAATGCCTATTTCATATTATAGTATATAATTTCTTAGTTGCCTAAAGTACTAAAAATTTTCAAAAAGTTGGAATCTTCTCGACCAACATGCATTTAGTATAACTCAAGACTTTACACCGTTATTGACATTAAATAGTTTGCCTTTTTATTAAATTTTTCTTGGTGTTTCGCTGTTTTAAACAAATCTCCCAAAGATGAAAATCAATTGATCGATAAACATCAGTGGTATTTGCAGGGTCCAGCTCTTCAGAAGTCCAACCCAACTTATTAGTTCTTATTGTGCATTTCAAATCTTTTGCACTCTTTTCATATCTTGAAGGCATGTGTTTTCTCTGAGCCGACACAAGGCCGACTGATTTTTAAATTTTTTTCTGCAGATAATTTGTTGCTGTAAAGGTTATACGAGGTCACTAGCCTATGTGACCTACCTTCCTATCTAAAAATATCATAACATGTGGTGGAATCTTTATCTGCAGAAAAAAAAAATAAAGATTTAAAGTATTTTACCATGCCAAAAACATTATAGATACATTCAAAAGGTATATAATGAATGTACAAATACAACGATATATAATACATTCCATTACAAACGTTATTTTCGTGTCATACGATATGTATGACATCTACCTTATTGAAACAGTATTGCGTTCGGGCTATAAAATCGAACAGTGGAAAAACAAAATAAAATAAATAACGATTTTATAGCCCGAATCATTCGGTCTACAAACAGACTTACTTGAATCATTTTGAACGATCTTAGTCGGTTGTTGAAAACTGTGACGCGTTTCAACAAATTACCAGTGACGGTACAATTTCAAATAAGTATAGGTATCATACCAAAATATCTCTTTCTTACAATGGGCCAAATGATATTTGGATAAGTTTAAGCATTTGTGAGTTTATAACGGTTTAATAAAGTTGTCGTGTAAAAGATAGCATAATTCATGCGTATCATCAACTAAACTTAACCAGAAGTCGTAGAATTGAGCTTAATACAACAACCTCTTTACTTTCCGATCTGACCCCGTGATTACGAGGCCAGATTGTATTGTTGATTGTAGTCTGGTTGATTGATGTGCTTTTTTATGTTTTCTATTTCTCCGTTTCTTCGTGTTGTTTTGTTTTGTTAGTATAAGCTAGTTTAGTCTTTGCAAAGAAGGGGGAGGGCTTTTTTCGGACTATATACAATAGAACAAGTAGAATAATATGGCGACCTGAAGTTACAGTTTACTTGACCTTTCATTGGTTATACCTTTGCGTGAAATCTTTGTTTTTGGCAAGTTTTTTTTACTTATATATAAAAGGAAGCCTTAACTATCCTCCTTGATTAAAAGAAAATGAAACACCATTTCAATAAAGTAATGCCTCCTTCATTTCATAAAAGTAATGGCTGTTACCACTGAAAAGAAAGAACGTTTTAAAATTTTAATAGCCGCCATTATTTGACGTCCACCCGCGCGGGACCGTAACTAACGTTTAGTGTGCAAACATGTATTTGAAATTAAGTTATCTACTTTATCTTTTGCTTCTGCTTATGACAAAGCATACTTGTATTTAGTTAATATTTATGCTCTGTTAATGGTGAAACAGAGGGAGGGTAGGGATGGAAGGTCAGAAGTTAAAGGCTGATCCGGATACATGTACGAGCGGAAATTGAAGTTAAGGGACATGGGTTCTAGGTTTTCATGGACCTTCGAGGCTTACGCTGCAGAAGCAACACCTCGCGTCCGTATGGCATGCAATATGCCTTTTTTGAATGTGTTTTACACATTTTCGCTGTATTTGGTTTACCCTATACATATAAACCTCTTTGGAATTTGAATTGATAAGGTCTATAAATGTTGTATATTTGCAAATACTCATTAGATTTTCATTGTAAAACGTTTTTTATTGGGATTTCAAATTCAATACTTTTATATTTACTTACTAAAATAATGCGAAGCTAAAAAGTTGGACTGTTTGTATTTGAAATTCAAAATTTCCGTCTTTCTATACATTTTTTTTTCGGATAAAGTTAAAACAAACGAATAACGTGTTGGGTTTATGGAAATTCATTTCACCAATTTGATAAAACTTGGAAAAAGGGCACTTTTAAATACCATCTTCTTACAAAAAAAATGTAGGCGTAATTATCCTTGAAAAATATCAATGAATCTGTTTTTTTTTATCTCTAATATACGTTTTTTCAAGTACATGTATACGGTTTGTTTGGTATTTTTTTGTTAATCAAAAACATTAATATTCAGTCACTGTAAAGAAAAAAAAGGGGGGGGCTTACAAATAACTTTGAACAGTGAAAGTTTTCATTATCGTATCACTTTTTATTCTAAATATAGAAGTGCCACTTTTGCACTGGATTTGACTCACGTGCCCATTGTCACGCGCTCCATTGTTCCATGGGTTGACATGACGACGTTCATTTAGTGACAGCACGGAAAACACGGGAAAACGACCTGCACGGGTTTCACGGGGTGAGTTGCACATATTCTTTAAAATGATTTCATTTATTTTAACCAAAAAAGTTTTCGCACATCATGCCCACCCTTCCGAAGCACTTGATTGCACTCATTTTACGAGGCCAGATTGTATTGTTGATTGTAGTCTGGTTGATTGATGTGCTTTTTTATGTTTTCTATTTCTCCGTTTCTTCGTGTTGTTTTGTTTTGTTAGTATAAGCTAGTTTAGTCTTTGCAAAGAAGGGGGAGGGCTTTTTTCGGACTATATACAATAGAACAAGTAGAATAATATGGCGACCTGAAGTTACAGTTTACTTGACCTTTCATTGGTTATACCTTTGCGTGAAATCTTTGTTTTTGGCAAGTTTTTTTTACTTATATATAAAAGGAAGCCTTAACTATCCTCCTTGATTAAAAGAAAATGAAACACCATTTCAATAAAGTAATGCCTCCTTCATTTCATAAAAGTAATGGCTGTTACCACTGAAAAGAAAGAACGTTTTAAAATTTTAATAGCCGCCATTATTTGACGTCCACCCGCGCGGGACCGTAACTAACGTTTAGTGTGCAAACATGTATTTGAAATTAAGTTATCTACTTTATCTTTTGCTTCTGCTTATGACAAAGCATACTTGTATTTAGTTAATATTTATGCTCTGTTAATGGTGAAACAGAGGGAGGGTAGGGATGGAAGGTCAGAAGTTAAAGGCTGATCCGGATACATGTACGAGCGGAAATTGAAGTTAAGGGACATGGGTTCTAGGTTTTCATGGACCTTCGAGGCTTACGCTGCAGAAGCAACACCTCGCGTCCGTATGGCATGCAATATGCCTTTTTTGAATGTGTTTTACACATTTTCGCTGTATTTGGTTTACCCTATACATATAAACCTCTTTGGAATTTGAATTGATAAGGTCTATAAATGTTGTATATTTGCAAATACTCATTAGATTTTCATTGTAAAACGTTTTTTATTGGGATTTCAAATTCAATACTTTTATATTTACTTACTAAAATAATGCGAAGCTAAAAAGTTGGACTGTTTGTATTTGAAATTCAAAATTTCCGTCTTTCTATACATTTTTTTTTCAGATAAAGTTAAAACAAACGAATAACGTGTGGGGTTTATGGAAATTCATTTCACCAATTTGATAAAACTTGGAAAAAGGGCACTTTTAAATACCATCTTCTTACAAAAAAAATGTAGGCGTAATTATCCTTGAAAAATATCAATGAATCTGTTTTTTTTTATCTCTAATATACGTTTTTTCAAGTACATGTATACGGTTTGTTTGGTATTTTTTTGTTAATCAAAAACATTAATATTCAGTCACTGTAAAGAAAAAAAAGGGGGGGGGGGCTTACAAATAACTTTGAACAGTGAAAGTTTTCATTATCGTATCACTTTTTATTCTAAATATAGAAGTGCCACTTTTGCACTGGATTTGACTCACGTGCCCATTGTCACGCGCTCCATTGTTCCATGGGTTGACATGACGACGTTCATTTACTGACAGCACGGAAAACACGGGAAAACGACCTGCACGGGTTTCACGGGGTGAGTTGCACATATTCTTTAAAATGATTTCATTTATTTTAACCAAAAAAGTTTTCGCACATCATGCCCACCCTTCCGAAGCACTTGATTGCACTCATTTTACGAGGCCAGATTGTATTGTTGATTGTAGTCTGGTTGATTGATGTGCTTTTTTATGTTTTCTATTTCTCCGTTTCTTCGTGTTGTTTTGTTTTGTTAGTATAAGCTAGTTTAGTCTTTGCAAAGAAGGGGGAGGGCTTTTTTCGGACTATATACAATAGAACAAGTAGAATAATATGGCGACCTGAAGTTACAGTTTACTTGACCTTTCATTGGTTATACCTTTGCGTGAAATCTTTGTTTTTGGCAAGTTTTTTTTACTTATATATAAAAGGAAGCCTTAACTATCCTCCTTGATTAAAAGAAAATGAAACACCATTTCAATAAAGTAATGCCTCCTTCATTTCATAAAAGTAATGGCTGTTACCACTGAAAAGAAAGAACGTTTTAAAATTTTAATAGCCGCCATTATTTGACGTCCACCCGCGCGGGACCGTAACTAACGTTTAGTGTGCAAACATGTATTTGAAATTAAGTTATCTACTTTATCTTTTGCTTCTGCTTATGACAAAGCATACTTGTATTTAGTTAATATTTATGCTCTGTTAATGGTGAAACAGAGGGAGGGTAGGGATGGAAGGTCAGAAGTTAAAGGCTGATCCGGATACATGTACGAGCGGAAATTGAAGTTAAGGGACATGGGTTCTAGGTTTTCATGGACCTTCGAGGCTTACGCTGCAGAAGCAACACCTCGCGTCCGTATGGCATGCAATATGCCTTTTTTGAATGTGTTTTACACATTTTCGCTGGATTTGGTTTACCCTATACATATAAACCTCTTTGGAATTTGAATTGATAAGGTCTATAAATGTTGTATATTTGCAAATACTCCTTAGATTTTCATTGTAAAACGTTTTTTATTGGGATTTCAAATTCAATACTTTTATATTTACTTACTAAAATAATGCGAAGCTAAAAAGTTGGACTGTTTGTATTTGAAATTCAAAATTTCCGTCTTTCTATACATTTTTTTTTCAGATAAAGTTAAAACAAACGAATAACGTGTGGGGTTTATGGAAATTCATTTCACCAATTTGATAAAACTTGGAAAAAGGGCACTTTTAAATACCATCTTCTTACAAAAAAAATGTAGGCGTAATTATCCTTGAAAAATATCAATGAATCTGTTTTTTTTTATCTCTAATATACGTTTTTTCAAGTACATGTATACGGTTTGTTTGGTATTTTTTTGTTAATCAAAAACATTAATATTCAGTCACTGTAAAGAAAAAAAAGGGGGGGCTTACAAATAACTTTGAACAGTGAAAGTTTTCATTATCGTATCACTTTTTATTCTAAATATAGAAGTGCCACTTTTGCACTGGATTTGACTCACGTGCCCATTGTCACGCGCTCCATTGTTCCATGGGTTGACATGACGACGTTCATTTAGTGACAGCACGGAAAACACGGGAAAACGACCTGCACGGGTTTCACGGGGTGAGTTGCACATATTCTTTAAAATGATTTCATTTATTTTAACCAAAAAAGTTTTCGCACATCATGCCCACCCTTCCGAAGCACTTGATTGCACTCATTTTACGAGGCCAGATTGTATTGTTGATTGTAGTCTGGTTGATTGATGTGCTTTTTTATGTTTTCTATTTCTCCGTTTCTTCGTGTTGTTTTGTTTTGTTAGTATAAGCTAGTTTAGTCTTTGCAAAGAAGGGGGAGGGCTTTTTTCGGACTATATACAATAGAACAAGTAGAATAATATGGCGACCTGAAGTTACAGTTTACTTGACCTTTCATTGGTTATACCTTTGCGTGAAATCTTTGTTTTTGGCAAGTTTTTTTTACTTATATATAAAAGGAAGCCTTAACTATCCTCCTTGATTAAAAGAAAATGAAACACCATTTCAATAAAGTAATGCCTCCTTCATTTCATAAAAGTAATGGCTGTTACCACTGAAAAGAAAGAACGTTTTAAAATTTTAATAGCCGCCATTATTTGACGTCCACCCGCGCGGGACCGTAACTAACGTTTAGTGTGCAAACATGTATTTGAAATTAAGTTATCTACTTTATCTTTTGCTTCTGCTTATGACAAAGCATACTTGTATTTAGTTAATATTTATGCTCTGTTAATGGTGAAACAGAGGGAGGGTAGGGATGGAAGGTCAGAAGTTAAAGGCTGATCCGGATACATGTACGAGCGGAAATTGAAGTTAAGGGACATGGGTTCTAGGTTTTCATGGACCTTCGAGGCTTACGCTGCAGAAGCAACACCTCGCGTCCGTATGGCATGCAATATGCCTTTTTTGAATGTGTTTTACACA
The DNA here is from genome assembly GCA_963971305.1 of Arcuatula senhousia. Lineage (NCBI taxonomy): Eukaryota > Metazoa > Mollusca > Bivalvia > Mytilida > Mytilidae > Arcuatula > Arcuatula senhousia. Next base: position 30,002,649 of record OZ020304.1, read on the forward strand.
TTTTCGCTGGATTTGGTTTACCCTATACATATAAACCTCTTTGGAATTTGAATTGATAAGGTCTATAAATGTTGTATATTTGCAAATACTCATTAGATTTTCATTGTAAAACGTTTTTTATTGGGATTTCAAATTCAATACTTTTATATTTACTTACTAAAATAATGCGAAGCTAAAAAGTTGGACTGTTTGTATTTGAAATTCAAAATTTCCGTCTTTCTATACATTTTTTTTTCAGATAAAGTTAAAACAAACGAATAACGTGTGGGGTTTATGGAAATTCATTTCACCAATTTGATAAAACTTGGAAAAAGGGCACTTTTAAATACCATCTTCTTACAAAAAAAATGTAGGCGTAATTATCCTTGAAAAATATCAATGAATCTGTTTTTTTTTATCTCTAATATACGTTTTTTCAAGTACATGTATACGGTTTGTTTGGTATTTTTTTGTTAATCAAAAACATTAATATTCAGTCACTGTAAAGAAAAAAAAGGGGGGGGGCTTACAAATAACTTTGAACAGTGAAAGTTTTCATTATCGTATCACTTTTTATTCTAAATATAGAAGTGCCACTTTTGCACTGGATTTGACTCACGTGCCCATTGTCACGCGCTCCATTGTTCCATGGGTTGACATGACGACGTTCATTTAGTGACAGCACGGAAAACACGGGAAAACGACCTGCACGGGTTTCACGGGGTGAGTTGCACATATTCTTTAAAATGATTTCATTTATTTTAACCAAAAAAGTTTTCGCACATCATGCCCACCCTTCCGAAGCACTTGATTGCACTCATTTTACGAGGCCAGATTGTATTGTTGATTGTAGTCTGGTTGATTGATGTGCTTTTTTATGTTTTCTATTTCTCCGTTTCTTCGTGTTGTTTTGTTTTGTTAGTATAAGCTAGTTTAGTCTTTGCAAAGAAGGGGGAGGGCTTTTTTCGGACTATATACAATAGAACAAGTAGAATAATATGGCGACCTGAAGTTACAGTTTACTTGACCTTTCATTGGTTATACCTTTGCGTGAAATCTTTGTTTTTGGCAAGTTTTTTTTACTTATATATAAAAGGAAGCCTTAACTATCCTCCTTGATTAAAAGAAAATGAAACACCATTTCAATAAAGTAATGCCTCCTTCATTTCATAAAAGTAATGGCTGTTACCACTGAAAAGAAAGAACGTTTTAAAATTTTAATAGCCGCCATTATTTGACGTCCACCCGCGCGGGACCGTAACTAACGTTTAGTGTGCAAACATGTATTTGAAATTAAGTTATCTACTTTATCTTTTGCTTCTGCTTATGACAAAGCATACTTGTATTTAGTTAATATTTATGCTCTGTTAATGGTGAAACAGAGGGAGGGTAGGGATGGAAGGTCAGAAGTTAAAGGCTGATCCGGATACATGTACGAGCGGAAATTGAAGTTAAGGGACATGGGTTCTAGGTTTTCATGGACCTTCGAGGCTTACGCTGCAGAAGCAACACCTCGCGTCCGTATGGCATGCAATATGCCTTTTTTGAATGTGTTTTACACATTTTCGCTGTATTTGGTTTACCCTATACATATAAACCTCTTTGGAATTTGAATTGATAAGGTCTATAAATGTTGTATATTTGCAAATACTCATTAGATTTTCATTGTAAAACGTTTTTTATTGGGATTTCAAATTCAATACTTTTATATTTACTTACTAAAATAATGCGAAGCTAAAAAGTTGGACTGTTTGTATTTGAAATTCAAAATTTCCGTCTTTCTATACATTTTTTTTTCAGATAAAGTTAAAACAAACGAATAACGTGTGGGGTTTATGGAAATTCATTTCACCAATTTGATAAAACTTGGAAAAAGGGCACTTTTAAATACCATCTTCTTACAAAAAAAATGTAGGCGTAATTATCCTTGAAAAATATCAATGAATCTGTTTTTTTTTATCTCTAATATACGTTTTTTCAAGTACATGTATACGGTTTGTTTGGTATTTTTTTGTTAATCAAAAACATTAATATTCAGTCACTGTAAAGAAAAAAAAGGGGGGGGGGCTTACAAATAACTTTGAACAGTGAAAGTTTTCATTATCGTATCACTTTTTATTCTAAATATAGAAGTGCCACTTTTGCACTGGATTTGACTCACGTGCCCATTGTCACGCGCTCCATTGTTCCATGGGTTGACATGACGACGTTCATTTAGTGACAGCACGGAAAACACGGGAAAACGACCTGCACGGGTTTCACGGGGTGAGTTGCACATATTCTTTAAAATGATTTCATTTATTTTAACCAAAAAAGTTTTCGCACATCATGCCCACCCTTCCGAAGCACTTGATTGCACTCATTTTACGAGGCCAGATTGTATTGTTGATTGTAGTCTGGTTGATTGATGTGCTTTTTTATGTTTTCTATTTCTCCGTTTCTTCGTGTTGTTTTGTTTTGTTAGTATAAGCTAGTTTAGTCTTTGCAAAGAAGGGGGAGGGCTTTTTTCGGACTATATACAATAGAACAAGTAGAATAATATGGCGACCTGAAGTTACAGTTTACTTGACCTTTCATTGGTTATACCTTTGCGTGAAATCTTTGTTTTTGGCAAGTTTTTTTTACTTATATATAAAAGGAAGCCTTAACTATCCTCCTTGATTAAAAGAAAATGAAACACCATTTCAATAAAGTAATGCCTCCTTCATTTCATAAAAGTAATGGCTGTTACCACTGAAAAGAAAGAACGTTTTAAAATTTTAATAGCCGCCATTATTTGACGTCCACCCGCGCGGGACCGTAACTAACGTTTAGTGTGCAAACATGTATTTGAAATTAAGTTATCTACTTTATCTTTTGCTTCTGCTTATGACAAAGCATACTTGTATTTAGTTAATATTTATGCTCTGTTAATGGTGAAACAGAGGGAGGGTAGGGATGGAAGGTCAGAAGTTAAAGGCTGATCCGGATACATGTACGAGCGGAAATTGAAGTTAAGGGACATGGGTTCTAGGTTTTCATGGACCTTCGAGGCTTACGCTGCAGAAGCAACACCTCGCGTCCGTATGGCATGCAATATGCCTTTTTTGAATGTGTTTTACACATTTTCGCTGGATTTGGTTTACCCTATACATATAAACCTCTTTGGAATTTGAATTGATAAGGTCTATAAATGTTGTATATTTGCAAATACTCATTAGATTTTCATTGTAAAACGTTTTTTATTGGGATTTCAAATTCAATACTTTTATATTTACTTACTAAAATAATGCGAAGCTAAAAAGTTGGACTGTTTGTATTTGAAATTCAAAATTTCCGTCTTTCTATACATTTTTTTTTCAGATAAAGTTAAAACAAACGAATAACGTGTGGGGTTTATGGAAATTCATTTCACCAATTTGATAAAACTTGGAAAAAGGGCACTTTTAAATACCATCTTCTTACAAAAAAAATGTAGGCGTAATTATCCTTGAAAAATATCAATGAATCTGTTTTTTTTTATCTCTAATATACGTTTTTTCAAGTACATGTATACGGTTTGTTTGGTATTTTTTTGTTAATCAAAAACATTAATATTCAGTCACTGTAAAGAAAAAAAAGGGGGGGGGCTTACAAATAACTTTGAACAGTGAAAGTTTTCATTATCGTATCACTTTTTATTCTAAATATAGAAGTGCCACTTTTGCACTGGATTTGACTCACGTGCCCATTGTCACGCGCTCCATTGTTCCATGGGTTGACATGACGACGTTCATTTAGTGACAGCACGGAAAACACGGGAAAACGACCTGCACGGGTTTCACGGGGTGAGTTGCACATATTCTTTAAAATGATTTCATTTATTTTAACCAAAAAAGTTTTCGCACATCATGCCCACCCTTCCGAAGCACTTGATTGCACTCATTTTACGAGGCCAGATTGTATTGTTGATTGTAGTCTGGTTGATTGATGTGCTTTTTTATGTTTTCTATTTCTCCGTTTCTTCGTGTTGTTTTGTTTTGTTAGTATAAGCTAGTTTAGTCTTTGCAAAGAAGGGGGAGGGCTTTTTTCGGACTATATACAATAGAACAAGTAGAATAATATGGCGACCTGAAGTTACAGTTTACTTGACCTTTCATTGGTTATACCTTTGCGTGAAATCTTTGTTTTTGGCAAGTTTTTTTTACTTATATATAAAAGGAAGCCTTAACTATCCTCCTTGATTAAAAGAAAATGAAACACCATTTCAATAAAGTAATGCCTCCTTCATTTCATAAAAGTAATGGCTGTTACCACTGAAAAGAAAGAACGTTTTAAAATTTTAATAGCCGCCATTATTTGACGTCCACCCGCGCGGGACCGTAACTAACGTTTAGTGTGCAAACATGTATTTGAAATTAAGTTATCTACTTTATCTTTTGCTTCTGCTTATGACAAAGCATACTTGTATTTAGTTAATATTTATGCTCTGTTAATGGTGAAACAGAGGGAGGGTAGGGATGGAAGGTCAGAAGTTAAAGGCTGATCCGGATACATGTACGAGCGGAAATTGAAGTTAAGGGACATGGGTTCTAGGTTTTCATGGACCTTCGAGGCTTACGCTGCAGAAGCAACACCTCGCGTCCGTATGGCATGCAATATGCCTTTTTTGAATGTGTTTTACACATTTTCGCTGTATTTGGTTTACCCTATACATATAAACCTCTTTGGAATTTGAATTGATAAGGTCTATAAATGTTGTATATTTGCAAATACTCATTAGATTTTCATTGTAAAACGTTTTTTATTGGGATTTCAAATTCAATACTTTTATATTTACTTACTAAAATAATGCGAAGCTAAAAAGTTGGACTGTTTGTATTTGAAATTCAAAATTTCCGTCTTTCTATACATTTTTTTTTCAGATAAAGTTAAAACAAACGAATAACGTGTGGGGTTTATGGAAATTCATTTCACCAATTTGATAAAACTTGGAAAAAGGGCACTTTTAAATACCATCTTCTTACAAAAAAAAATGTAGGCGTAATTATCCTTGAAAAATATCAATGAATCTGTTTTTTTTTATCTCTAATATACGTTTTTTCAAGTACATGTATACGGTTTGTTTGGTATTTTTTTGTTAATCAAAAACATTAATATTCAGTCACTGTAAAGAAAAAAAAGGGGGGGGGGGGCTTACAAATAACTTTGAACAGTGAAAGTTTTCATTATCGTATCACTTTTTATTCTAAATATAGAAGTGCCACTTTTGCACTGGATTTGACTCACGTGCCCATTGTCACGCGCTCCATTGTTCCATGGGTTGACATGACGACGTTCATTTAGTGACAGCACGGAAAACACGGGAAAACGACCTGCACGGGTTTCACGGGGTGAGTTGCACATATTCTTTAAAATGATTTCATTTATTTTAACCAAAAAAGTTTTCGCACATCATGCCCACCCTTCCGAAGCACTTGATTGCACTCATTTTACGAGGCCAGATTGTATTGTTGATTGTAGTCTGGTTGATTGATGTGCTTTTTTATGTTTTCTATTTCTCCGTTTCTTCGTGTTGTTTTGTTTTGTTAGTATAAGCTAGTTTAGTCTTTGCAAAGAAGGGGGAGGGCTTTTTTCGGACTATATACAATAGAACAAGTAGAATAATATGGCGACCTGAAGTTACAGTTTACTTGACCTTTCATTGGTTATACCTTTGCGTGAAATCTTTGTTTTTGGCAAGTTTTTTTTACTTATATATAAAAGGAAGCCTTAACTATCCTCCTTGATTAAAAGAAAATGAAACACCATTTCAATAAAGTAATGCCTCCTTCATTTCATAAAAGTAATGGCTGTTACCACTGAAAAGAAAGAACGTTTTAAAATTTTAATAGCCGCCATTATTTGACGTCCACCCGCGCGGGACCGTAACTAACGTTTAGTGTGCAAACATGTATTTGAAATTAAGTTATCTACTTTATCTTTTGCTTCTGCTTATGACAAAGCATACTTGTATTTAGTTAATATTTATGCTCTGTTAATGGTGAAACAGAGGGAGGGTAGGGATGGAAGGTCAGAAGTTAAAGGCTGATCCGGATACATGTACGAGCGGAAATTGAAGTTAAGGGACATGGGTTCTAGGTTTTCATGGACCTTCGAGGCTTACGCTGCAGAAGCAACACCTCGCGTCCGTATGGCATGCAATATGCCTTTTTTGAATGTGTTTTACACATTTTCGCTGTATTTGGTTTACCCTATACATATAAACCTCTTTGGAATTTGAATTGATAAGGTCTATAAATGTTGTATATTTGCAAATACTCATTAGATTTTCATTGTAAAACGTTTTTTATTGGGATTTCAAATTCAATACTTTTATATTTACTTACTAAAATAATGCGAAGCTAAAAAGTTGGACTGTTTGTATTTGAAATTCAAAATTTCCGTCTTTCTATACATTTTTTTTTCAGATAAAGTTAAAACAAACGAATAACGTGTGGGGTTTATGGAAATTCATTTCACCAATTTGATAAAACTTGGAAAAAGGGCACTTTTAAATACCATCTTCTTACAAAAAAAATGTAGGCGTAATTATCCTTGAAAAATATCAATGAATCTGTTTTTTTTTATCTCTAATATACGTTTTTTCAAGTACATGTATACGGTTTGTTTGGTATTTTTTTGTTAATCAAAAACATTAATATTCAGTCACTGTAAAGAAAAAAAAGGGGGGGGGGCTTACAAATAACTTTGAACAGTGAAAGTTTTCATTATCGTATCACTTTTTATTCTAAATATAGAAGTGCCACTTTTGCACTGGATTTGACTCACGTGCCCATTGTCACGCGCTCCATTGTTCCATGGGTTGACATGACGACGTTCATTTAGTGACAGCACGGAAAACACGGGAAAACGACCTGCACGGGTTTCACGGGGTGAGTTGCACATATTCTTTAAAATGATTTCATTTATTTTAACCAAAAAAGTTTTCGCACATCATGCCCACCCTTCCGAAGCACTTGATTGCACTCATTTTACGAGGCCAGATTGTATTGTTGATTGTAGTCTGGTTGATTGATGTGCTTTTTTATGTTTTCTATTTCTCCGTTTCTTCGTGTTGTTTTGTTTTGTTAGTATAAGCTAGTTTAGTCTTTGCAAAGAAGGGGGAGGGCTTTTTTCGGACTATATACAATAGAACAAGTAGAATAATATGGCGACCTGAAGTTACAGTTTACTTGACCTTTCATTGGTTATACCTTTGCGTGAAATCTTTGTTTTTGGCAAGTTTTTTTTACTTATATATAAAAGGAAGCCTTAACTATCCTCCTTGATTAAAAGAAAATGAAACACCATTTCAATAAAGTAATGCCTCCTTCATTTCATAAAAGTAATGGCTGTTACCACTGAAAAGAAAGAACGTTTTAAAATTTTAATAGCCGCCATTATTTGACGTCCACCCGCGCGGGACCGTAACTAACGTTTAGTGTGCAAACATGTATTTGAAATTAAGTTATCTACTTTATCTTTTGCTTCTGCTTATGACAAAGCATACTTGTATTTAGTTAATATTTATGCTCTGTTAATGGTGAAACAGAGGGAGGGTAGGGATGGAAGGTCAGAAGTTAAAGGCTGATCCGGATACATGTACGAGCGGAAATTGAAGTTAAGGGACATGGGTTCTAGGTTTTCATGGACCTTCGAGGCTTACGCTGCAGAAGCAACACCTCGCGTCCGTATGGCATGCAATATGCCTTTTTTGAATGTGTTTTACACATTTTCGCTGTATTTGGTTTACCCTATACATATAAACCTCTTTGGAATTTGAATTGATAAGGTCTATAAATGTTGTATATTTGCAAATACTCATTAGATTTTCATTGTAAAACGTTTTTTATTGGGATTTCAAATTCAATACTTTTATATTTACTTACTAAAATAATGCGAAGCTAAAAAGTTGGACTGTTTGTATTTGAAATTCAAAATTTCCGTCTTTCTATACATTTTTTTTTCAGATAAAGTTAAAACAAACGAATAACGTGTGGGGTTTATGGAAATTCATTTCACCAATTTGATAAAACTTGGAAAAAGGGCACTTTTAAATACCATCTTCTTACAAAAAAAATGTAGGCGTAATTATCCTTGAAAAATATCAATGAATCTGTTTTTTTTTATCTCTAATATACGTTTTTTCAAGTACATGTATACGGTTTGTTTGGTATTTTTTTGTTAATCAAAAACATTAATATTCAGTCACTGTAAAGAAAAAAAAGGGGGGGGGGCTTACAAATAACTTTGAACAGTGAAAGTTTTCATTATCGTATCACTTTTTATTCTAAATATAGAAGTGCCACTTTTGCACTGGATTTGACTCACGTGCCCATTGTCACGCGCTCCATTGTTCCATGGGTTGACATGACGACGTTCATTTAGTGACAGCACGGAAAACACGGGAAAACGACCTGCACGGGTTTCACGGGGTGAGTTGCACATATTCTTTAAAATGATTTCATTTATTTTAACCAAAAAAGTTTTCGCACATCATGCCCACCCTTCCGAAGCACTTGATTGCACTCATTTTACGAGGCCAGATTGTATTGTTGATTGTAGTCTGGTTGATTGATGTGCTTTTTTATGTTTTCTATTTCTCCGTTTCTTCGTGTTGTTTTGTTTTGTTAGTATAAGCTAGTTTAGTCTTTGCAAAGAAGGGGGAGGGCTTTTTTCGGACTATATACAATAGAACAAGTAGAATAATATGGCGACCTGAAGTTACAGTTTACTTGACCTTTCATTGGTTATACCTTTGCGTGAAATCTTTGTTTTTGGCAAGTTTTTTTTACTTATATATAAAAGGAAGCCTTAACTATCCTCCTTGATTAAAAGAAAATGAAACACCATTTCAATAAAGTAATGCCTCCTTCATTTCATAAAAGTAATGGCTGTTACCACTGAAAAGAAAGAACGTTTTAAAATTTTAATAGCCGCCATTATTTGACGTCCACCCGCGCGGGACCGTAACTAACGTTTAGTGTGCAAACATGTATTTGAAATTAAGTTATCTACTTTATCTTTTGCTTCTGCTTATGACAAAGCATACTTGTATTTAGTTAATATTTATGCTCTGTTAATGGTGAAACAGAGGGAGGGTAGGGATGGAAGGTCAGAAGTTAAAGGCTGATCCGGATACATGTACGAGCGGAAATTGAAGTTAAGGGACATGGGTTCTAGGTTTTCTTGGACCTTCGAGGCTTACGCTGCAGAAGCAACACCTCGCGTCCGTATGGCATGCAATATGCCTTTTTTGAATGTGTTTTACACATTTTCGCTGTATTTGGTTTACCCTATACATATAAACCTCTTTGGAATTTGAATTGATAAGGTCTATAAATGTTGTATATTTGCAAATACTCATTAGATTTTCATTGTAAAACGTTTTTTATTGGGATTTCAAATTCAATACTTTTATATTTACTTACTAAAATAATGCGAAGCTAAAAAGTTGGACTGTTTGTATTTGAAATTCAAAATTTCCGTCTTTCTATACATTTTTTTTTCAGATAAAGTTAAAACAAACGAATAACGTGTGGGGTTTATGGAAATTCATTTCACCAATTTGATAAAACTTGGAAAAAGGGCACTTTTAAATACCATCTTCTTACAAAAAAAATGTAGGCGTAATTATCCTTGAAAAATATCAATGACTCTGTTTTTTTTTATCTCTAATATACGTTTTTTCAAGTACATGTATACGGTTTGTTTGGTATTTTTTTGTTAATCAAAAACATTAATATTCAGTCACTGTAAAGAAAAAAAAAGGGGGGGGGGGCTTACAAATAACTTTGAACAGTGAAAGTTTTCATTATCGTATCACTTTTTATTCTAAATATAGAAGTGCCACTTTTGCACTGGATTTGACTCACGTGCCCATTGTCACGCGCTCCATTGTTCCATGGGTTGACATGACGACGTTCATTTAGTGACAGCACGGAAAACACGGGAAAACGACCTGCACGGGTTTCACGGGGTGAGTTGCACATATTCTTTAAAATGATTTCATTTATTTTAACCAAAAAAGTTTTCGCACATCATGCCCACCCTTCCGAAGCACTTGATTGCACTCATTTTACGAGGCCAGATTGTATTGTTGATTGTAGTCTGGTTGATTGATGTGCTTTTTTATGTTTTCTATTTCTCCGTTTCTTCGTGTTGTTTTGTTTTGTTAGTATAAGCTAGTTTAGTCTTTGCAAAGAAGGGGGAGGGCTTTTTTCGGACTATATACAATAGAACAAGTAGAATAATATGGCGACCTGAAGTTACAGTTTACTTGACCTTTCATTGGTTATACCTTTGCGTGAAATCTTTGTTTTTGGCAAGTTTTTTTTACTTATATATAAAAGGAAGCCTTAACTATCCTCCTTGATTAAAAGAAAATGAAACACCATTTCAATAAAGTAATGCCTCCTTCATTTCATAAAAGTAATGGCTGTTACCACTGAAAAGAAAGAACGTTTTAAAATTTTAATAGCCGCCATTATTTGACGTCCACCCGCGCGGGACCGTAACTAACGTTTAGTGTGCAAACATGTATTTGAAATTAAGTTATCTACTTTATCTTTTGCTTCTGCTTATGACAAAGCATACTTGTATTTAGTTAATATTTATGCTCTGTTAATGGTGAAACAGAGGGAGGGTAGGGATGGAAGGTCAGAAGTTAAAGGCTGATCCGGATACATGTACGAGCGGAAATTGAAGTTAAGGGACATGGGTTCTAGGTTTTCTTGGACCTTCGAGGCTTACGCTGCAGAAGCAACACCTCGCGTCCGTATGGCATGCAATATGCCTTTTTTGAATGTGTTTTACACATTTTCGCTGTATTTGGTTTACCCTATACATATAAACCTCTTTGGAATTTGAATTGATAAGGTCTATAAATGTTGTATATTTGCAAATACTCATTAGATTTTCATTGTAAAACGTTTTTTATTGGGATTTCAAATTCAATACTTTTATATTTACTTACTAAAATAATGCGAAGCTAAAAAGTTGGACTGTTTGTATTTGAAATTCAAAATTTCCGTCTTTCTATACATTTTTTTTTCAGATAAAGTTAAAACAAACGAATAACGTGTGGGGTTTATGGAAATTCATTTCACCAATTTGATAAAACTTGGAAAAAGGGCACTTTTAAATACCATCTTCTTACAAAAAAAAATGTAGGCGTAATTATCCTTGAAAAATATCAATGAATCTGTTTTTTTTTATCTCTAATATACGTTTTTTCAAGTACATGTATACGGTTTGTTTGGTATTTTTTTGTTAATCAAAAACATTAATATTCAGTCACTGTAAAGAAAAAAAAGGGGGGGGGGGGCTTACAAATAACTTTGAACAGTGAAAGTTTTCATTATCGTATCACTTTTTATTCTAAATATAGAAGTGCCACTTTTGCACTGGATTTGACTCACGTGCCCATTGTCACGCGCTCCATTGTTCCATGGGTTGACATGACGACGTTCATTTAGTGACAGCACGGAAAACACGGGAAAACGACCTGCACGGGTTTCACGGGGTGAGTTGCACATATTCTTTAAAATGATTTCATTTATTTTAACCAAAAAAGTTTTCGCACATCATGCCCACCCTTCCGAAGCACTTGATTGCACTCATTTTACGAGGCCAGATTGTATTGTTGATTGTAGTCTGGTTGATTGATGTGCTTTTTTATGTTTTCTATTTCTCCGTTTCTTCGTGTTGTTTTGTTTTGTTAGTATAAGCTAGTTTAGTCTTTGCAAAGAAGGGGGAGGGCTTTTTTCGGACTATATACAATAGAACAAGTAGAATAATATGGCGACCTGAAGTTACAGTTTACTTGACCTTTCATTGGTTATACCTTTGCGTGAAATCTTTGTTTTTGGCAAGTTTTTTTTACTTATATATAAAAGGAAGCCTTAACTATCCTCCTTGATTAAAAGAAAATGAAACACCATTTCAATAAAGTAATGCCTCCTTCATTTCATAAAAGTAATGGCTGTTACCACTGAAAAGAAAGAACGTTTTAAAATTTTAATAGCCGCCATTATTTGACGTCCACCCGCGCGGGACCGTAACTAACGTTTAGTGTGCAAACATGTATTTGAAATTAAGTTATCTACTTTATCTTTTGCTTCTGCTTATGACAAAGCATACTTGTATTTAGTTAATATTTATGCTCTGTTAATGGTGAAACAGAGGGAGGGTAGGGATGGAAGGTCAGAAGTTAAAGGCTGATCCGGATACATGTACGAGCGGAAATTGAAGTTAAGGGACATGGGTTCTAGGTTTTCTTGGACCTTCGAGGCTTACGCTGCAGAAGCAACACCTCGCGTCCGTATGGCATGCAATATGCCTTTTTTGAATGTGTTTTACACATTTTCGCTGTATTTGGTTTACCCTATACATATAAACCTCTTTGGAATTTGAATTGATAAGGTCTATAAATGTTGTATATTTGCAAATACTCATTAGATTTTCATTGTAAAACGTTTTTTATTGGGATTTCAAATTCAATACTTTTATATTTACTTACTAAAATAATGCGAAGCTAAAAAGTTGGACTGTTTGTATTTGAAATTCAAAATTTCCGTCTTTCTATACATTTTTTTTTCAGATAAAGTTAAAACAAACGAATAACGTGTGGGGTTTATGGAAATTCATTTCACCAATTTGATAAAACTTGGAAAAAGGGCACTTTTAAATACCATCTTCTTACAAAAAAAAATGTAGGCGTAATTATCCTTGAAAAATATCAATGAATCTGTTTTTTTTTATCTCTAATATACGTTTTTTCAAGTACATGTATACGGTTTGTTTGGTATTTTTTTGTTAATCAAAAACATTAATATTCAGTCACTGTAAAGAAAAAAAAGGGGGGGGGGGCTTACAAATAACTTTGAACAGTGAAAGTTTTCATTATCGTATCACTTTTTATTCTAAATATAGAAGTGCCACTTTTGCACTGGATTTGACTCACGTGCCCATTGTCACGCGCTCCATTGTTCCATGGGTTGACATGACGACGTTCATTTAGTGACAGCACGGAAAACACGGGAAAACGACCTGCACGGGTTTCACGGGGTGAGTTGCACATATTCTTTAAAATGATTTCATTTATTTTAACCAAAAAAGTTTTCGCACATCATGCCCACCCTTCCGAAGCACTTGATTGCACTCATTTTACGAGGCCAGATTGTATTGTTGATTGTAGTCTGGTTGATTGATGTGCTTTTTTATGTTTTCTATTTCTCCGTTTCTTCGTGTTGTTTTGTTTTGTTAGTATAAGCTAGTTTAGTCTTTGCAAAGAAGGGGGAGGGCTTTTTTCGGACTATATACAATAGAACAAGTAGAATAATATGGCGACCTGAAGTTACAGTTTACTTGACCTTTCATTGGTTATACCTTTGCGTGAAATCTTTGTTTTTGGCAAGTTTTTTTTACTTATATATAAAAGGAAGCCTTAACTATCCTCCTTGATTAAAAGAAAATGAAACACCATTTCAATAAAGTAATGCCTCCTTCATTTCATAAAAGTAATGGCTGTTACCACTGAAAAGAAAGAACGTTTTAAAATTTTAATAGCCGCCATTATTTGACGTCCACCCGCGCGGGACCGTAACTAACGTTTAGTGTGCAAACATGTATTTGAAATTAAGTTATCTACTTTATCTTTTGCTTCTGCTTATGACAAAGCATACTTGTATTTAGTTAATATTTATGCTCTGTTAATGGTGAAACAGAGGGAGGGTAGGGATGGAAGGTCAGAAGTTAAAGGCTGATCCGGATACATGTACGAGCGGAAATTGAAGTTAAGGGACATGGGTTCTAGGTTTTCTTGGACCTTCGAGGCTTACGCTGCAGAAGCAACACCTCGCGTCCGTATGGCATGCAATATGCCTTTTTTGAATGTGTTTTACACATTTTCGCTGTATTTGGTTTACCCTATACATATAAACCTCTTTGGAATTTGAATTGATAAGGTCTATAAATGTTGTATATTTGCAAATACTCATTAGATTTTCATTGTAAAACGTTTTTTATTGGGATTTCAAATTCAATACTTTTATATTTACTTACTAAAATAATGCGAAGCTAAAAAGTTGGACTGTTTGTATTTGAAATTCAAAATTTCCGTCTTTCTATACATTTTTTTTTCAGATAAAGTTAAAACAAACGAATAACGTGTGGGGTTTATGGAAATTCATTTCACCAATTTGATAAAACTTGGAAAAAGGGCACTTTTAAATACCATCTTCTTACAAAAAAAATGTAGGCGTAATTATCCTTGAAAAATATCAATGAATCTGTTTTTTTTTATCTCTAATATACGTTTTTTCAAGTACATGTATACGGTTTGTTTGGTATTTTTTTGTTAATCAAAAACATTAATATTCAGTCACTGTAAAGAAAAAAAAGGGGGGGGGGGCTTACAAATAACTTTGAACAGTGAAAGTTTTCATTATCGTATCACTTTTTATTCTAAATATAGAAGTGCCACTTTTGCACTGGATTTGACTCACGTGCCCATTGTCACGCGCTCCATTGTTCCATGGGTTGACATGACGACGTTCATTTAGTGACAGCACGGAAAACACGGGAAAACGACCTGCACGGGTTTCACGGGGTGAGTTGCACATATTCTTTAAAATGATTTCATTTATTTTAACCAAAAAAGTTTTCGCACATCATGCCCACCCTTCCGAAGCACTTGATTGCACTCATTTTACGAGGCCAGATTGTATTGTTGATTGTAGTCTGGTTGATTGATGTGCTTTTTTATGTTTTCTATTTCTCCGTTTCTTCGTGTTGTTTTGTTTTGTTAGTATAAGCTAGTTTAGTCTTTGCAAAGAAGGGGGAGGGCTTTTTTCGGACTATATACAATAGAACAAGTAGAATAATATGGCGACCTGAAGTTACAGTTTACTTGACCTTTCATTGGTTATACCTTTGCGTGAAATCTTTGTTTTTGGCAAGTTTTTTTTACTTATATATAAAAGGAAGCCTTAACTATCCTCCTTGATTAAAAGAAAATGAAACACCATTTCAATAAAGTAATGCCTCCTTCATTTCATAAAAGTAATGGCTGTTACCACTGAAAAGAAAGAACGTTTTAAAATTTTAATAGCCGCCATTATTTGACGTCCACCCGCGCGGGACCGTAACTAACGTTTAGTGTGCAAACATGTATTTGAAATTAAGTTATCTACTTTATCTTTTGCTTCTGCTTATGACAAAGCATACTTGTATTTAGTTAATATTTATGCTCTGTTAATGGTGAAACAGAGGGAGGGTAGGGATGGAAGGTCAGAAGTTAAAGGCTGATCCGGATACATGTACGAGCGGAAATTGAAGTTAAGGGACATGGGTTCTAGGTTTTCTTGGACCTTCGAGGCTTACGCTGCAGAAGCAACACCTCGCGTCCGTATGGCATGCAATATGCCTTTTTTGAATGTGTTTTACACATTTTCGCTGTATTTGGTTTACCCTATACATATAAACCTCTTTGGAATTTGAATTGATAAGGTCTATAAATGTTGTATATTTGCAAATACTCATTAGATTTTCATTGTAAAACGTTTTTTATTGGGATTTCAAATTCAATACTTTTATATTTACTTACTAAAATAATGCGAAGCTAAAAAGTTGGACTGTTTGTATTTGAAATTCAAAATTTCCGTCTTTCTATACATTTTTTTTTCAGATAAAGTTAAAACAAACGAATAACGTGTGGGGTTTATGGAAATTCATTTCACCAATTTGATAAAACTTGGAAAAAGGGCACTTTTAAATACCATCTTCTTACAAAAAAAAATGTAGGCGTAATTATCCTTGAAAAATATCAATGAATCTGTTTTTTTTTATCTCTAATATACGTTTTTTCAAGTACATGTATACGGTTTGTTTGGTATTTTTTTGTTAATCAAAAACATTAATATTCAGTCACTGTAAAGAAAAAAAAGGGGGGGGGGGGGCTTACAAATAACTTTGAACAGTGAAAGTTTTCATTATCGTATCACTTTTTATTCTAAATATAGAAGTGCCACTTTTGCACTGGATTTGACTCACGTGCCCATTGTCACGCGCTCCATTGTTCCATGGGTTGACATGACGACGTTCATTTAGTGACAGCACGGAAAACACGGGAAAACGACCTGCACGGGTTTCACGGGGTGAGTTGCACATATTCTTTAAAATGATTTCATTTATTTTAACCAAAAAAGTTTTCGCACATCATGCCCACCCTTCCGAAGCACTTGATTGCACTCATTTTACGAGGCCAGATTGTATTGTTGATTGTAGTCTGGTTGATTGATGTGCTTTTTTATGTTTTCTATTTCTCCGTTTCTTCGTGTTGTTTTGTTTTGTTAGTATAAGCTAGTTTAGTCTTTGCAAAGAAGGGGGAGGGCTTTTTTCGGACTATATACAATAGAACAAGTAGAATAATATGGCGACCTGAAGTTACAGTTTACTTGACCTTTCATTGGTTATACCTTTGCGTGAAATCTTTGTTTTTGGCAAGTTTTTTTTACTTATATATAAAAGGAAGCCTTAACTATCCTCCTTGATTAAAAGAAAATGAAACACCATTTCAATAAAGTAATGCCTCCTTCATTTCATAAAAGTAATGGCTGTTACCACTGAAAAGAAAGAACGTTTTAAAATTTTAATAGCCGCCATTATTTGACGTCCACCCGCGCGGGACCGTAACTAACGTTTAGTGTGCAAACATGTATTTGAAATTAAGTTATCTACTTTATCTTTTGCTTCTGCTTATGACAAAGCATACTTGTATTTAGTTAATATTTATGCTCTGTTAATGGTGAAACAGAGGGAGGGTAGGGATGGAAGGTCAGAAGTTAAAGGCTGATCCGGATACATGTACGAGCGGAAATTGAAGTTAAGGGACATGGGTTCTAGGTTTTCATGGACCTTCGAGGCTTACGCTGCAGAAGCAACACCTCGCGTCCGTATGGCATGCAATATGCCTTTTTTGAATGTGTTTTACACATTTTCGCTGTATTTGGTTTACCCTATACATATAAACCTCTTTGGAATTTGAATTGATAAGGTCTATAAATGTTGTATATTTGCAAATACTCATTAGATTTTCATTGTAAAACGTTTTTTATTGGGATTTCAAATTCAATACTTTTATATTTACTTACTAAAATAATGCGAAGCTAAAAAGTTGGACTGTTTGTATTTGAAATTCAAAATTTCCGTCTTTCTATACATTTTTTTTTCAGATAAAGTTAAAACAAACGAATAACGTGTGGGGTTTATGGAAATTCATTTCACCAATTTGATAAAACTTGGAAAAAGGGCACTTTTAAATACCATCTTCTTACAAAAAAAATGTAGGCGTAATTATCCTTGAAAAATATCAATGAATCTGTTTTTTTTTATCTCTAATATACGTTTTTTCAAGTACATGTATACGGTTTGTTTGGTATTTTTTTGTTAATCAAAAACATTAATATTCAGTCACTGTAAAGAAAAAAAAGGGGGGGGGGGGCTTACAAATAACTTTGAACAGTGAAAGTTTTCATTATCGTATCACTTTTTATTCTAAATATAGAAGTGCCACTTTTGCACTGGATTTGACTCACGTGCCCATTGTCACGCGCTCCATTGTTCCATGGGTTGACATGACGACGTTCATTTAGTGACAGCACGGAAAACACGGGAAAACGACCTGCACGGGTTTCACGGGGTGAGTTGCACATATTCTTTAAAATGATTTCATTTATTTTAACCAAAAAAGTTTTCGCACATCATGCCCACCCTTCCGAAGCACTTGATTGCACTCATTTTACGAGGCCAGATTGTATTGTTGATTGTAGTCTGGTTGATTGATGTGCTTTTTTATGTTTTCTATTTCTCCGTTTCTTCGTGTTGTTTTGTTTTGTTAGTATAAGCTAGTTTAGTCTTTGCAAAGAAGGGGGAGGGCTTTTTTCGGACTATATACAATAGAACAAGTAGAATAATATGGCGACCTGAAGTTACAGTTTACTTGACCTTTCATTGGTTATACCTTTGCGTGAAATCTTTGTTTTTGGCAAGTTTTTTTTACTTATATATAAAAGGAAGCCTTAACTATCCTCCTTGATTAAAAGAAAATGAAACACCATTTCAATAAAGTAATGCCTCCTTCATTTCATAAAAGTAATGGCTGTTACCACTGAAAAGAAAGAACGTTTTAAAATTTTAATAGCCGCCATTATTTGACGTCCACCCGCGCGGGACCGTAACTAACGTTTAGTGTGCAAACATGTATTTGAAATTAAGTTATCTACTTTATCTTTTGCTTCTGCTTATGACAAAGCATACTTGTATTTAGTTAATATTTATGCTCTGTTAATGGTGAAACAGAGGGAGGGTAGGGATGGAAGGTCAGAAGTTAAAGGCTGATCCGGATACATGTACGAGCGGAAATTGAAGTTAAGGGACATGGGTTCTAGGTTTTCATGGACCTTCGAGGCTTACGCTGCAGAAGCAACACCTCGCGTCCGTATGGCATGCAATATGCCTTTTTTGAATGTGTTTTACACATTTTCGCTGTATTTGGTTTACCCTATACATATAAACCTCTTTGGAATTTGAATTGATAAGGTCTATAAATGTTGTATATTTGCAAATACTCATTAGATTTTCATTGTAAAACGTTTTTTATTGGGATTTCAAATTCAATACTTTTATATTTACTTACTAAAATAATGCGAAGCTAAAAAGTTGGACTGTTTGTATTTGAAATTCAAAATTTCCGTCTTTCTATACATTTTTTTTTCAGATAAAGTTAAAACAAACGAATAACGTGTGGGGTTTATGGAAATTCATTTCACCAATTTGATAAAACTTGGAAAAAGGGCACTTTTAAATACCATCTTCTTACAAAAAAAATGTAGGCGTAATTATCCTTGAAAAATATCAATGAATCTGTTTTTTTTATATCTCTAATATACGTTTTTTCAAGTACATGTATACGGTTTGTTTGGTATTTTTTTGTTAATCAAAAACATTAATATTCAGTCACTGTAAAGATAAAAAAGGGGGGGGGGGGGGCTTACAAATAACTTTGAACAGTGAAAGTTTTCATTATCGTATCACTTTTTATTCTAAATATAGAAGTGCCACTTTTGCACTGGATTTGACTCACGTGCCCATTGTCACGCGCTCCATTGTTCCATGGGTTGACATGACGACGTTCATTTAGTGACAGCACGGAAAACACGGGAAAACGACCTGCACGGGTTTCACGGGGTGAGTTGCACATATTCTTTAAAATGATTTCATTTATTTTAACCAAAAAAGTTTTCGCACATCATGCCCACCCTTCCGAAGCACTTGATTGCACTCATTTTACGAGGCCAGATTGTATTGTTGATTGCAGTCTGGTTGATTGATGTGCTTTTTTATGTTTTCTATTTCTCCGTTTCTTCGTGTTGTT
Source organism: Arcuatula senhousia (assembly GCA_963971305.1). Lineage (NCBI taxonomy): Eukaryota > Metazoa > Mollusca > Bivalvia > Mytilida > Mytilidae > Arcuatula > Arcuatula senhousia. Next base: position 30,022,063 of record OZ020304.1, read on the forward strand.
TTGTTTTGTTAGTATAAGCTAGTTTAGTCTTTGCAAAGAAGGGGGAGGGCTTTTTTCGGACTATATACAATAGAACAAGTAGAATAATATGGCGACCTGAAGTTACAGTTTACTTGACCTTTCATTGGTTATACCTTTGCGTGAAATCTTTGTTTTTGGCAAGTTTTTTTTACTTATATATAAAAGGAAGCCTTAACTATCCTCCTTGATTAAAAGAAAATGAAACACCATTTCAATAAAGTAATGCCTCCTTCATTTCATAAAAGTAATGGCTGTTACCACTGAAAAGAAAGAACGTTTTAAAATTTTAATAGCCGCCATTATTTGACGTCCACCCGCGCGGGACCGTAACTAACGTTTAGTGTGCAAACATGTATTTGAAATTAAGTTATCTACTTTATCTTTTGCTTCTGCTTATGACAAAGCATACTTGTATTTAGTTAATATTTATGCTCTGTTAATGGTGAAACAGAGGGAGGGTAGGGATGGAAGGTCAGAAGTTAAAGGCTGATCCGGATACATGTACGAGCGGAAATTGAAGTTAAGGGACATGGGTTCTAGGTTTTCATGGACCTTCGAGGCTTACGCTGCAGAAGCAACACCTCGCGTCCGTATGGCATGCAATATGCCTTTTTTGAATGTGTTTTACACATTTTCGCTGGATTTGGTTTACCCTATACATATAAACCTCTTTGGAATTTGAATTGATAAGGTCTATAAATGTTGTATATTTGCAAATACTCATTAGATTTTCATTGTAAAACGTTTTTTATTGGGATTTCAAATTCAATACTTTTATATTTACTTACTAAAATAATGCGAAGCTAAAAAGTTGGACTGTTTGTATTTGAAATTCAAAATTTCCGTCTTTCTATACATTTTTTTTTCAGATAAAGTTAAAACAAACGAATAACGTGTGGGGTTTATGGAAATTCATTTCACCAATTTGATAAAACTTGGAAAAAGGGCACTTTTAAATACCATCTTCTTACAAAAAAAATGTAGGCGTAATTATCCTTGAAAAATATCAATGACTCTGTTTTTTTTTATCTCTAATATACGTTTTTTCAAGTACATGTATACGGTTTGTTTGGTATTTTTTTGTTAATCAAAAACATTAATATTCAGTCACTGTAAAGAAAAAAAAAGGGGGGGGGGGCTTACAAATAACTTTGAACAGTGAAAGTTTTCATTATCGTATCACTTTTTATTCTAAATATAGAAGTGCCACTTTTGCACTGGATTTGACTCACGTGCCCATTGTCACGCGCTCCATTGTTCCATGGGTTGACATGACGACGTTCATTTAGTGACAGCACGGAAAACACGGGAAAACGACCTGCACGGGTTTCACGGGGTGAGTTGCACATATTCTTTAAAATGATTTCATTTATTTTAACCAAAAAAGTTTTCGCACATCATGCCCACCCTTCCGAAGCACTTGATTGCACTCATTTTACGAGGCCAGATTGTATTGTTGATTGTAGTCTGGTTGATTGATGTGCTTTTTTATGTTTTCTATTTCTCCGTTTCTTCGTGTTGTTTTGTTTTGTTAGTATAAGCTAGTTTAGTCTTTGCAAAGAAGGGGGAGGGCTTTTTTCGGACTATATACAATAGAACAAGTAGAATAATATGGCGACCTGAAGTTACAGTTTACTTGACCTTTCATTGGTTATACCTTTGCGTGAAATCTTTGTTTTTGGCAAGTTTTTTTTACTTATATATAAAAGGAAGCCTTAACTATCCTCCTTGATTAAAAGAAAATGAAACACCATTTCAATAAAGTAATGCCTCCTTCATTTCATAAAAGTAATGGCTGTTACCACTGAAAAGAAAGAACGTTTTAAAATTTTAATAGCCGCCATTATTTGACGTCCACCCGCGCGGGACCGTAACTAACGTTTAGTGTGCAAACATGTATTTGAAATTAAGTTATCTACTTTATCTTTTGCTTCTGCTTATGACAAAGCATACTTGTATTTAGTTAATATTTATGCTCTGTTAATGGTGAAACAGAGGGAGGGTAGGGATGGAAGGTCAGAAGTTAAAGGCTGATCCGGATACATGTACGAGCGGAAATTGAAGTTAAGGGACATGGGTTCTAGGTTTTCTTGGACCTTCGAGGCTTACGCTGCAGAAGCAACACCTCGCGTCCGTATGGCATGCAATATGCCTTTTTTGAATGTGTTTTACACATTTTCGCTGTATTTGGTTTACCCTATACATATAAACCTCTTTGGAATTTGAATTGATAAGGTCTATAAATGTTGTATATTTGCAAATACTCATTAGATTTTCATTGTAAAACGTTTTTTATTGGGATTTCAAATTCAATACTTTTATATTTACTTACTAAAATAATGCGAAGCTAAAAAGTTGGACTGTTTGTATTTGAAATTCAAAATTTCCGTCTTTCTATACATTTTTTTTTCAGATAAAGTTAAAACAAACGAATAACGTGTGGGGTTTATGGAAATTCATTTCACCAATTTGATAAAACTTGGAAAAAGGGCACTTTTAAATACCATCTTCTTACAAAAAAAAATGTAGGCGTAATTATCCTTGAAAAATATCAATGAATCTGTTTTTTTTTATCTCTAATATACGTTTTTTCAAGTACATGTATACGGTTTGTTTGGTATTTTTTTGTTAATCAAAAACATTAATATTCAGTCACTGTAAAGAAAAAAAAGGGGGGGGGGGGGCTTACAAATAACTTTGAACAGTGAAAGTTTTCATTATCGTATCACTTTTTATTCTAAATATAGAAGTGCCACTTTTGCACTGGATTTGACTCACGTGCCCATTGTCACGCGCTCCATTGTTCCATGGGTTGACATGACGACGTTCATTTAGTGACAGCACGGAAAACACGGGAAAACGACCTGCACGGGTTTCACGGGGTGAGTTGCACATATTCTTTAAAATGATTTCATTTATTTTAACCAAAAAAGTTTTCGCACATCATGCCCACCCTTCCGAAGCACTTGATTGCACTCATTTTACGAGGCCAGATTGTATTGTTGATTGTAGTCTGGTTGATTGATGTGCTTTTTTATGTTTTCTATTTCTCCGTTTCTTCGTGTTGTTTTGTTTTGTTAGTATAAGCTAGTTTAGTCTTTGCAAAGAAGGGGGAGGGCTTTTTTCGGACTATATACAATAGAACAAGTAGAATAATATGGCGACCTGAAGTTACAGTTTACTTGACCTTTCATTGGTTATACCTTTGCGTGAAATCTTTGTTTTTGGCAAGTTTTTTTTACTTATATATAAAAGGAAGCCTTAACTATCCTCCTTGATTAAAAGAAAATGAAACACCATTTCAATAAAGTAATGCCTCCTTCATTTCATAAAAGTAATGGCTGTTACCACTGAAAAGAAAGAACGTTTTAAAATTTTAATAGCCGCCATTATTTGACGTCCACCCGCGCGGGACCGTAACTAACGTTTAGTGTGCAAACATGTATTTGAAATTAAGTTATCTACTTTATCTTTTGCTTCTGCTTATGACAAAGCATACTTGTATTTAGTTAATATTTATGCTCTGTTAATGGTGAAACAGAGGGAGGGTAGGGATGGAAGGTCAGAAGTTAAAGGCTGATCCGGATACATGTACGAGCGGAAATTGAAGTTAAGGGACATGGGTTCTAGGTTTTCTTGGACCTTCGAGGCTTACGCTGCAGAAGCAACACCTCGCGTCCGTATGGCATGCAATATGCCTTTTTTGAATGTGTTTTACACATTTTCGCTGTATTTGGTTTACCCTATACATATAAACCTCTTTGGAATTTGAATTGATAAGGTCTATAAATGTTGTATATTTGCAAATACTCATTAGATTTTCATTGTAAAACGTTTTTTATTGGGATTTCAAATTCAATACTTTTATATTTACTTACTAAAATAATGCGAAGCTAAAAAGTTGGACTGTTTGTATTTGAAATTCAAAATTTCCGTCTTTCTATACATTTTTTTTTCAGATAAAGTTAAAACAAACGAATAACGTGTGGGGTTTATGGAAATTCATTTCACCAATTTGATAAAACTTGGAAAAAGGGCACTTTTAAATACCATCTTCTTACAAAAAAAAATGTAGGCGTAATTATCCTTGAAAAATATCAATGAATCTGTTTTTTTTTATCTCTAATATACGTTTTTTCAAGTACATGTATACGGTTTGTTTGGTATTTTTTTGTTAATCAAAAACATTAATATTCAGTCACTGTAAAGAAAAAAAAGGGGGGGGGGGGCTTACAAATAACTTTGAACAGTGAAAGTTTTCATTATCGTATCACTTTTTATTCTAAATATAGAAGTGCCACTTTTGCACTGGATTTGACTCACGTGCCCATTGTCACGCGCTCCATTGTTCCATGGGTTGACATGACGACGTTCATTTAGTGACAGCACGGAAAACACGGGAAAACGACCTGCACGGGTTTCACGGGGTGAGTTGCACATATTCTTTAAAATGATTTCATTTATTTTAACCAAAAAAGTTTTCGCACATCATGCCCACCCTTCCGAAGCACTTGATTGCACTCATTTTACGAGGCCAGATTGTATTGTTGATTGTAGTCTGGTTGATTGATGTGCTTTTTTATGTTTTCTATTTCTCCGTTTCTTCGTGTTGTTTTGTTTTGTTAGTATAAGCTAGTTTAGTCTTTGCAAAGAAGGGGGAGGGCTTTTTTCGGACTATATACAATAGAACAAGTAGAATAATATGGCGACCTGAAGTTACAGTTTACTTGACCTTTCATTGGTTATACCTTTGCGTGAAATCTTTGTTTTTGGCAAGTTTTTTTTACTTATATATAAAAGGAAGCCTTAACTATCCTCCTTGATTAAAAGAAAATGAAACACCATTTCAATAAAGTAATGCCTCCTTCATTTCATAAAAGTAATGGCTGTTACCACTGAAAAGAAAGAACGTTTTAAAATTTTAATAGCCGCCATTATTTGACGTCCACCCGCGCGGGACCGTAACTAACGTTTAGTGTGCAAACATGTATTTGAAATTAAGTTATCTACTTTATCTTTTGCTTCTGCTTATGACAAAGCATACTTGTATTTAGTTAATATTTATGCTCTGTTAATGGTGAAACAGAGGGAGGGTAGGGATGGAAGGTCAGAAGTTAAAGGCTGATCCGGATACATGTACGAGCGGAAATTGAAGTTAAGGGACATGGGTTCTAGGTTTTCTTGGACCTTCGAGGCTTACGCTGCAGAAGCAACACCTCGCGTCCGTATGGCATGCAATATGCCTTTTTTGAATGTGTTTTACACATTTTCGCTGTATTTGGTTTACCCTATACATATAAACCTCTTTGGAATTTGAATTGATAAGGTCTATAAATGTTGTATATTTGCAAATACTCATTAGATTTTCATTGTAAAACGTTTTTTATTGGGATTTCAAATTCAATACTTTTATATTTACTTACTAAAATAATGCGAAGCTAAAAAGTTGGACTGTTTGTATTTGAAATTCAAAATTTCCGTCTTTCTATACATTTTTTTTTCAGATAAAGTTAAAACAAACGAATAACGTGTGGGGTTTATGGAAATTCATTTCACCAATTTGATAAAACTTGGAAAAAGGGCACTTTTAAATACCATCTTCTTACAAAAAAAAATGTAGGCGTAATTATCCTTGAAAAATATCAATGAATCTGTTTTTTTTATCTCTAATATACGTTTTTTCAAGTACATGTATACGGTTTGTTTGGTATTTTTTTGTTAATCAAAAACATTAATATTCAGTCACTGTAAAGAAAAAAAAGGGGGGGGGGGGCTTACAAATAACTTTGAACAGTGAAAGTTTTCATTATCGTATCACTTTTTATTCTAAATATAGAAGTGCCACTTTTGCACTGGATTTGACTCACGTGCCCATTGTCACGCGCTCCATTGTTCCATGGGTTGACATGACGACGTTCATTTAGTGACAGCACGGAAAACACGGGAAAACGACCTGCACGGGTTTCACGGGGTGAGTTGCACATATTCTTTAAAATGATTTCATTTATTTTAACCAAAAAAGTTTTCGCACATCATGCCCACCCTTCCGAAGCACTTGATTGCACTCATTTTACGAGGCCAGATTGTATTGTTGATTGTAGTCTGGTTGATTGATGTGCTTTTTTATGTTTTCTATTTCTCCGTTTCTTCGTGTTGTTTTGTTTTGTTAGTATAAGCTAGTTTAGTCTTTGCAAAGAAGGGGGAGGGCTTTTTTCGGACTATATACAATAGAACAAGTAGAATAATATGGCGACCTGAAGTTACAGTTTACTTGACCTTTCATTGGTTATACCTTTGCGTGAAATCTTTGTTTTTGGCAAGTTTTTTTTTACTTATATATAAAAGGAAGCCTTAACTATCCTCCTTGGTTAAAAGAAAATGAAACACCATTTCAATAAAGTAATGCCTCCTTCATTTCATAAAAGTAATGGCTGTTACCACTGAAAAGAAAGAACGTTTTAAAATTTTAATAGCCGCCATTATTTGACGTCCACCCGCGCGGGACCGTAACTAACGTTTAGTGTGCAAACATGTATTTGAAATTAAGTTATCTACTTTATCTTTTGCTTCTGCTTATGACAAAGCATACTTGTATTTAGTTAATATTTATGCTCTGTTAATGGTGAAACAGAGGGAGGGTAGGGATGGAAGGTCAGAAGTTAAAGGCTGATCCGGATACATGTACGAGCGGAAATTGAAGTTAAGGGACATGGGTTCTAGGTTTTCTTGGACCTTCGAGGCTTACGCTGCAGAAGCAACACCTCGCGTCCGTATGGCATGCAATATGCCTTTTTTGAATGTGTTTTACACATTTTCGCTGTATTTGGTTTACCCTATACATATAAACCTCTTTGGAATTTGAATTGATAAGGTCTATAAATGTTGTATATTTGCAAATACTCATTAGATTTTCATTGTAAAACGTTTTTTATTGGGATTTCAAATTCAATACTTTTATATTTACTTACTAAAATAATGCGAAGCTAAAAAGTTGGACTGTTTGTATTTGAAATTCAAAATTTCCGTCTTTCTATACATTTTTTTTTCAGATAAAGTTAAAACAAACGAATAACGTGTGGGGTTTATGGAAATTCATTTCACCAATTTGATAAAACTTGGAAAAAGGGCACTTTTAAATACCATCTTCTTACAAAAAAAAATGTAGGCGTAATTATCCTTGAAAAATATCAATGAATCTGTTTTTTTTATCTCTAATATACGTTTTTTCAAGTACATGTATACGGTTTGTTTGGTATTTTTTTGTTAATCAAAAACATTAATATTCAGTCACTGTAAAGAAAAAAAAGGGGGGGGGGGGGGCTTACAAATAACTTTGAACAGTGAAAGTTTTCATTATCGTATCACTTTTTATTCTAAATATAGAAGTGCCACTTTTGCACTGGATTTGACTCACGTGCCCATTGTCACGCGCTCCATTGTTCCATGGGTTGACATGACGACGTTCATTTAGTGACAGCACGGAAAACACGGGAAAACGACCTGCACGGGTTTCACGGGGTGAGTTGCACATATTCTTTAAAATGATTTCATTTATTTTAACCAAAAAAGTTTTCGCACATCATGCCCACCCTTCCGAAGCACTTGATTGCACTCATTTTACGAGGCCAGATTGTATTGTTGATTGTAGTCTGGTTGATTGATGTGCTTTTTTATGTTTTCTATTTCTCCGTTTCTTCGTGTTGTTTTGTTTTGTTAGTATAAGCTAGTTTAGTCTTTGCAAAGAAGGGGGAGGGCTTTTTTCGGACTATATACAATAGAACAAGTAGAATAATATGGCGACCTGAAGTTACAGTTTACTTGACCTTTCATTGGTTATACCTTTGCGTGAAATCTTTGTTTTTGGCAAGTTTTTTTTTACTTATATATAAAAGGAAGCCTTAACTATCCTCCTTGGTTAAAAGAAAATGAAACACCATTTCAATAAAGTAATGCCTCCTTCATTTCATAAAAGTAATGGCTGTTACCACTGAAAAGAAAGAACGTTTTAAAATTTTAATAGCCGCCATTATTTGACGTCCACCCGCGCGGGACCGTAACTAACGTTTAGTGTGCAAACATGTATTTGAAATTAAGTTATCTACTTTATCTTTTGCTTCTGCTTATGACAAAGCATACTTGTATTTAGTTAATATTTATGCTCTGTTAATGGTGAAACAGAGGGAGGGTAGGGATGGAAGGTCAGAAGTTAAAGGCTGATCCGGATACATGTACGAGCGGAAATTGAAGTTAAGGGACATGGGTTCTAGGTTTTCTTGGACCTTCGAGGCTTACGCTGCAGAAGCAACACCTCGCGTCCGTATGGCATGCAATATGCCTTTTTTGAATGTGTTTTACACATTTTCGCTGTATTTGGTTTACCCTATACATATAAACCTCTTTGGAATTTGAATTGATAAGGTCTATAAATGTTGTATATTTGCAAATACTCATTAGATTTTCATTGTAAAACGTTTTTTATTGGGATTTCAAATTCAATACTTTTATATTTACTTACTAAAATAATGCGAAGCTAAAAAGTTGGACTGTTTGTATTTGAAATTCAAAATTTCCGTCTTTCTATACATTTTTTTTTCAGATAAAGTTAAAACAAACGAATAACGTGTGGGGTTTATGGAAATTCATTTCACCAATTTGATAAAACTTGGAAAAAGGGCACTTTTAAATACCATCTTCTTACAAAAAAAAATGTAGGCGTAATTATCCTTGAAAAATATCAATGAATCTGTTTTTTTTATCTCTAATATACGTTTTTTCAAGTACATGTATACGGTTTGTTTGGTATTTTTTTGTTAATCAAAAACATTAATATTCAGTCACTGTAAAGAAAAAAAAGGGGGGGGGGGCTTACAAATAACTTTGAACAGTGAAAGTTTTCATTATCGTATCACTTTTTATTCTAAATATAGAAGTGCCACTTTTGCACTGGATTTGACTCACGTGCCCATTGTCACGCGCTCCATTGTTCCATGGGTTGACATGACGACGTTCATTTAGTGACAGCACGGAAAACACGGGAAAACGACCTGCACGGGTTTCACGGGGTGAGTTGCACATATTCTTTAAAATGATTTCATTTATTTTAACCAAAAAAGTTTTCGCACATCATGCCCACCCTTCCGAAGCACTTGATTGCACTCATTTTACGAGGCCAGATTGTATTGTTGATTGTAGTCTGGTTGATTGATGTGCTTTTTTATGTTTTCTATTTCTCCGTTTCTTCGTGTTGTTTTGTTTTGTTAGTATAAGCTAGTTTAGTCTTTGCAAAGAAGGGGGAGGGCTTTTTTCGGACTATATACAATAGAACAAGTAGAATAATATGGCGACCTGAAGTTACAGTTTACTTGACCTTTCATTGGTTATACCTTTGCGTGAAATCTTTGTTTTTGGCAAGTTTTTTTTTACTTATATATAAAAGGAAGCCTTAACTATCCTCCTTGATTAAAAGAAAATGAAACACCATTTCAATAAAGTAATGCCTCCTTCATTTCATAAAAGTAATGGCTGTTACCACTGAAAAGAAAGAACGTTTTAAAATTTTAATAGCCGCCATTATTTGACGTCCACCCGCGCGGGACCGTAACTAACGTTTAGTGTGCAAACATGTATTTGAAATTAAGTTATCTACTTTATCTTTTGCTTCTGCTTATGACAAAGCATACTTGTATTTAGTTAATATTTATGCTCTGTTAATGGTGAAACAGAGGGAGGGTAGGGATGGAAGGTCAGAAGTTAAAGGCTGATCCGGATACATGTACGAGCGGAAATTGAAGTTAAGGGACATGGGTTCTAGGTTTTCATGGACCTTCGAGGCTTACGCTGCAGAAGCAACACCTCGCGTCCGTATGGCATGCAATATGCCTTTTTTGAATGTGTTTTACACATTTTCGCTGGATTTGGTTTACCCTATACATATAAACCTCTTTGGAATTTGAATTGATAAGGTCTATAAATGTTGTATATTTGCAAATACTCATTAGATTTTCATTGTAAAACGTTTTTTATTGGGATTTCAAATTCAATACTTTTATATTTACTTACTAAAATAATGCGAAGCTAAAAAGTTGGACTGTTTGTATTTGAAATTCAAAATTTCCGTCTTTCTATACATTTTTTTTTCAGATAAAGTTAAAACAAACGAATAACGTGTGGGGTTTATGGAAATTCATTTCACCAATTTGATAAAACTTGGAAAAAGGGCACTTTTAAATACCATCTTCTTACAAAAAAAATGTAGGCGTAATTATCCTTGAAAAATATCAATGAATCTGTTTTTTTTTATCTCTAATATACGTTTTTTCAAGTACATGTATACGGTTTGTTTGGTATTTTTTTGTTAATCAAAAACATTAATATTCAGTCACTGTAAAGAAAAAAAAGGGGGGGGGGGGGGGGGGCTTACAAATAACTTTGAACAGTGAAAGTTTTCATTATCGTATCACTTTTTATTCTAAATATAGAAGTGCCACTTTTGCACTGGATTTGACTCACGTGCCCATTGTCACGCGCTCCATTGTTCCATGGGTTGACATGACGACGTTCATTTAGTGGCAGCACGGAAAACACGGGAAAACGACCTGCACGGGTTTCACGGGGTGAGTTGCACATATTCTTTAAAATGATTTCATTTATTTTTACCAAAAAAGTTTTCGCACATCATGCCCACCCTTCCGAAGCACTTGATTGCACTCATTTTACGAGGCCAGATTGTATTGTTGATTGTAGTCTGGTTGATTGATGTGCTTTTTTATGTTTTCTATTTCTCCGTTTCTTCGTGTTGTTTTGTTTTGTTAGTATAAGCTAGTTTAGTCTTTGCAAAGAAGGGGGAGGGCTTTTTTCGGACTATATACAATAGAACAAGTAGAATAATATGGCGACCTGAAGTTACAGTTTACTTGACCTTTCATTGGTTATACCTTTGCGTGAAATCTTTGTTTTTGGCAAGTTTTTTTTACTTATATATAAAAGGAAGCCTTAACTATCCTCCTTGATTAAAAGAAAATGAAACACCATTTCAATAAAGTAATGCCTCCTTCATTTCATAAAAGTAATGGCTGTTACCACTGAAAAGAAAGAACGTTTTAAAATTTTAATAGCCGCCATTATTTGACGTCCACCCGCGCGGGACCGTAACTAACGTTTAGTGTGCAAACATGTATTTGAAATTAAGTTATCTACTTTATCTTTTGCTTCTGCTTATGACAAAGCATACTTGTATTTAGTTAATATTTATGCTCTGTTAATGGTGAAACAGAGGGAGGGTAGGGATGGAAGGTCAGAAGTTAAAGGCTGATCCGGATACATGTACGAGCGGAAATTGAAGTTAAGGGACATGGGTTCTAGGTTTTCTTGGACCTTCGAGGCTTACGCTGCAGAAGCAACACCTCGCGTCCGTATGGCATGCAATATGCCTTTTTTGAATGTGTTTTACACATTTTCGCTGTATTTGGTTTACCCTATACATATAAACCTCTTTGGAATTTGAATTGATAAGGTCTATAAATGTTGTATATTTGCAAATACTCATTAGATTTTCATTGTAAAACGTTTTTTATTGGGATTTCAAATTCAATACTTTTATATTTACTTACTAAAATAATGCGAAGCTAAAAAGTTGGACTGTTTGTATTTGAAATTCAAAATTTCCGTCTTTCTATACATTTTTTTTTCAGATAAAGTTAAAACAAACGAATAACGTGTGGGGTTTATGGAAATTCATTTCACCAATTTGATAAAACTTGGAAAAAGGGCACTTTTAAATACCATCTTCTTACAAAAAAAAATGTAGGCGTAATTATCCTTGAAAAATATCAATTAATCTGTTTTTTTTTATCTCTAATATACGTTTTTTCAAGTACATGTATACGGTTTGTTTGGTATTTTTTTGTTAATCAAAAACATTAATATTCAGTCACTGTAAAGAAAAAAAGGGGGGGGGGGGGTTACAAATAACTTTGAACAGTGAAAGTTTTCATTATCGTATCACTTTTTATTCTAAATATAGAAGTGCCACTTTTGCACTGGATTTGACTCACGTGCCCATTGTCACGCGCTCCATTGTTCCATGGGTTGACATGACGACGTTCATTTAGTGACAGCACGGAAAACACGGGAAAACGACCTGCACGGGTTTCACGGGGTGAGTTGCACATATTCTTTAAAATGATTTCATTTATTTTAACCAAAAAAGTTTTCGCACATCATGCCCACCCTTCCGAAGCACTTGATTGCACTCATTTTACGAGGCCAGATTGTATTGTTGATTGTAGTCTGGTTGATTGATGTGCTTTTTTATGTTTTCTATTTCTCCGTTTCTTCGTGTTGTTTTGTTTTGTTAGTATAAGCTAGTTTAGTCTTTGCAAAGAAGGGGGAGGGCTTTTTTCGGACTATATACAATAGAACAAGTAGAATAATATGGCGACCTGAAGTTACAGTTTACTTGACCTTTCATTGGTTATACCTTTGCGTGAAATCTTTGTTTTTGGCAAGTTTTTTTTACTTATATATAAAAGGAAGCCTTAACTATCCTCCTTGATTAAAAGAAAATGAAACACCATTTCAATAAAGTAATGCCTCCTTCATTTCATAAAAGTAATGGCTGTTACCACTGAAAAGAAAGAACGTTTTAAAATTTTAATAGCCGCCATTATTTGACGTCCACCCGCGCGGGACCGTAACTAACGTTTAGTGTGCAAACATGTATTTGAAATTAAGTTATCTACTTTATCTTTTGCTTCTGCTTATGACAAAGCATACTTGTATTTAGTTAATATTTATGCTCTGTTAATGGTGAAACAGAGGGAGGGTAGGGATGGAAGGTCAGAAGTTAAAGGCTGATCCGGATACATGTACGAGCGGAAATTGAAGTTATGGGACATGGGTTCTAGGTTTTCATGGACCTTCGAGGCTTACGCTGCAGAAGCAACACCTCGCGTCCGTATGGCATGCAATATGCCTTTTTTGAATGTGTTTTACACATTTTCGCTGGATTTGGTTTACCCTATACATATAAACCTCTTTGGAATTTGAATTGATAAGGTCTATAAATGTTGTATATTTGCAAATACTCATTAGATTTTCATTGTAAAACGTTTTTTATTGGGATTTCAAATTCAATACTTTTATATTTACTTACTAAAATAATGCGAAGCTAAAAAGTTGGACTGTTTGTATTTGAAATTCAAAATTTCCGTCTTTCTATACATTTTTTTTTTCAGATAAAGTTAAAACAAACGAATAACGTGTGGGGTTTATGGAAATTGATAAAGCTTGGAAAAAGGGCACTTTTAAATACCATCTTCTTACAAAAAAAATGTAGGCGTAATTATCCTTGAAAAATATCAATGAATCTGTTTTTTTTTATCTCTAATATACGTTTTTTCAAGTACATGTATACGGTTTGTTTGGTATTTTTTTGTTAATCAAAAACATTAATATTCAGTCACTGTAAAGAAAAAAAAAGGGGGGGGGGGGCTTACAAATAACTTTGAACAGTGAAAGTTTTCATTATCGTATCACTTTTTATTCTAAATATAGAAGTGCCACTTTTGCACTGGATTTGACTCACGTGCCCATTGTCACGCGCTCCATTGTTCCATGGGTTGACATGACGACGTTCATTTAGTGACAGCACGGAAAACACGGGAAAACGACCTGCACGGGTTTCACGGGGTGAGTTGCACATATTCTTTAAAATGATTTCATTTATTTTAACCAAAAAAGTTTTCGCACATCATGCCCACCCTTCCGAAGCACTTGATTGCACTCATTTTACGAGGCCAGATTGTATTGTTGATTGTAGTCTGGTTGATTGATGTGCTTTTTTATGTTTTCTATTTCTCCGTTTCTTCGTGTTGTTTTGTTTTGTTAGTATAAGCTAGTTTAGTCTTTGCAAAGAAGGGGGAGGGCTTTTTTCGGACTATATACAATAGAACAAGTAGAATAATATGGCGACCTGAAGTTACAGTTTACTTGACCTTTCATTGGTTATACCTTTGCGTGAAATCTTTGTTTTTGGCAAGTTTTTTTTACTTATATATAAAAGGAAGCCTTAACTATCCTCCTTGATTAAAAGAAAATGAAACACCATTTCAATAAAGTAATGCCTCCTTCATTTCATAAAAGTAATGGCTGTTACCACTGAAAAGAAAGAACGTTTTAAAATTTTAATAGCCGCCATTATTTGACGTCCACCCGCGCGGGACCGTAACTAACGTTTAGTGTGCAAACATGTATTTGAAATTAAGTTATCTACTTTATCTTTTGCTTCTGCTTATGACAAAGCATACTTGTATTTAGTTAATATTTATGCTCTGTTAATGGTGAAACAGAGGGAGGGTAGGGATGGAAGGTCAGAAGTTAAAGGCTGATCCGGATACATGTACGAGCGGAAATTGAAGTTAAGGGACATGGGTTCTAGGTTTTCTTGGACCTTCGAGGCTTACGCTGCAGAAGCAACACCTCGCGTCCGTATGGCATGCAATATGCCTTTTTTGAATGTGTTTTACACATTTTCGCTGTATTTGGTTTACCCTATACATATAAACCTCTTTGGAATTTGAATTGATAAGGTCTATAAATGTTGTATATTTGCAAATACTCATTAGATTTTCATTGTAAAACGTTTTTTATTGGGATTTCAAATTCAATACTTTTATATTTACTTACTAAAATAATGCGAAGCTAAAAAGTTGGACTGTTTGTATTTGAAATTCAAAATTTCCGTCTTTCTATACATTTTTTTTTCAGATAAAGTTAAAACAAACGAATAACGTGTGGGGTTTATGGAAATTCATTTCACCAATTTGATAAAGCTTGGAAAAAGGGCACTTTTAAATACCATCTTCTTACAAAAAAAATGTAGGCGTAATTATCCTTGAAAAATATCAATGAATCTGTTTTTTTTTATCTCTAATATACGTTTTTTCAAGTACATGTATACGGTTTGTTTGGTATTTTTTTGTTAATCAAAAACATTAATATTCAGTCACTGTAAAGAAAAAAAAAGGGGGGGGGCTTACAAATAACTTTGAACAGTGAAAGTTTTCATTATCGTATCACTTTTTATTCTAAATATAGAAGTGCCACTTTTGCACTGGATTTGACTCACGTGCCCATTGTCACGCGCTCCATTGTTCCATGGGTTGACATGACGACGTTCATTTAGTGACAGCACGGAAAACACGGGAAAACGACCTGCACGGGTTTCACGGGGTGAGTTGCACATATTCTTTAAAATGATTTCATTTATTTTAACCAAAAAAGTTTTCGCACATCATGCCCACCCTTCCGAAGCACTTGATTGCACTCATTTTACGAGGCCAGATTGTATTGTTGATTGTAGTCTGGTTGATTGATGTGCTTTTTTATGTTTTCTATTTCTCCGTTTCTTCGTGTTGTTTTGTTTTGTTAGTATAAGCTAGTTTAGTCTTTGCAAAGAAGGGGGAGGGCTTTTTTCGGACTATATACAATAGAACAAGTAGAATAATATGGCGACCTGAAGTTACAGTTTACTTGACCTTTCATTGGTTATACCTTTGCGTGAAATCTTTGTTTTTGGCAAGTTTTTTTTACTTATATATAAAAGGAAGCCTTAACTATCCTCCTTGATTAAAAGAAAATGAAACACCATTTCAATAAAGTAATGCCTCCTTCATTTCATAAAAGTAATGGCTGTTACCACTGAAAAGAAAGAACGTTTTAAAATTTTAATAGCCGCCATTATTTGACGTCCACCCGCGCGGGACCGTAACTAACGTTTAGTGTGCAAACATGTATTTGAAATTAAGTTATCTACTTTATCTTTTGCTTCTGCTTATGACAAAGCATACTTGTATTTAGTTAATATTTATGCTCTGTTAATGGTGAAACAGAGGGAGGGTAGGGATGGAAGGTCAGAAGTTAAAGGCTGATCCGGATACATGTACGAGCGGAAATTGAAGTTAAGGGACATGGGTTCTAGGTTTTCTTGGACCTTCGAGGCTTACGCTGCAGAAGCAACACCTCGCGTCCGTATGGCATGCAATATGCCTTTTTTGAATGTGTTTTACACATTTTCGCTGTATTTGGTTTACCCTATACATATAAACCTCTTTGGAATTTGAATTGATAAGGTCTATAAATGTTGTATATTTGCAAATACTCATTAGATTTTCATTGTAAAACGTTTTTTATTGGGATTTCAAATTCAATACTTTTATATTTACTTACTAAAATAATGCGAAGCTAAAAAGTTGGACTGTTTGTATTTGAAATTCAAAATTTCCGTCTTTCTATACATTTTTTTTTCAGATAAAGTTAAAACAAACGAATAACGTGTGGGGTTTATGGAAATTCATTTCACCAATTTGATAAAGCTTGGAAAAAGGGCACTTTTAAATACCATCTTCTTACAAAAAAAATGTAGGCGTAATTATCCTTGAAAAATATCAATGAATCTGTTTTTTTTTATCTCTAATATACGTTTTTTCAAGTACATGTATACGGTTTGTTTGGTATTTTTTTGTTAATCAAAAACATTAATATTCAGTCACTGTAAAGAAAAAAAAAGGGGGGGGGGGGGCTTACAAATAACTTTGAACAGTGAAAGTTTTCATTATCGTATCACTTTTTATTCTAAATATAGAAGTGCCACTTTTGCACTGGATTTGACTCACGTGCCCATTGTCACGCGCTCCATTGTTCCATGGGTTGACATGACGACGTTCATTTAGTGACAGCACGGAAAACACGGGAAAACGACCTGCACGGGTTTCACGGGGTGAGTTGCACATATTCTTTAAAATGATTTCATTTATTTTAACCAAAAAAGTTTTCGCACATCATGCCCACCCTTCCGAAGCACTTGATTGCACTCATTTTACGAGGCCAGATTGTATTGTTGATTGTAGTCTGGTTGATTGATGTGCTTTTTTATGTTTTCTATTTCTCCGTTTCTTCGTGTTGTTTTGTTTTGTTAGTATAAGCTAGTTTAGTCTTTGCAAAGAAGGGGGAGGGCTTTTTTCGGACTATATACAATAGAACAAGTAGAATAATATGGCGACCTGAAGTTACAGTTTACTTGACCTTTCATTGGTTATACCTTTGCGTGAAATCTTTGTTTTTGGCAAGTTTTTTTTACTTATATATAAAAGGAAGCCTTAACTATCCTCCTTGATTAAAAGAAAATGAAACACCATTTCAATAAAGTAATGCCTCCTTCATTTCATAAAAGTAATGGCTGTTACCACTGAAAAGAAAGAACGTTTTAAAATTTTAATAGCCGCCATTATTTGACGTCCACCCGCGCGGGACCGTAACTAACGTTTAGTGTGCAAACATGTATTTGAAATTAAGTTATCTACTTTATCTTTTGCTTCTGCTTATGACAAAGCATACTTGTATTTAGTTAATATTTATGCTCTGTTAATGGTGAAACAGAGGGAGGGTAGGGATGGAAGGTCAGAAGTTAAAGGCTGATCCGGATACATGTACGAGCGGAAATTGAAGTTAAGGGACATGGGTTCTAGGTTTTCTTGGACCTTCGAGGCTTACGCTGCAGAAGCAACACCTCGCGTCCGTATGGCATGCAATATGCCTTTTTTGAATGTGTTTTACACATTTTCGCTGTATTTGGTTTACCCTATACATATAAACCTCTTTGGAATTTGAATTGATAAGGTCTATAAATGTTGTATATTTGCAAATACTCATTAGATTTTCATTGTAAAACGTTTTTTATTGGGATTTCAAATTCAATACTTTTATATTTACTTACTAAAATAATGCGAAGCTAAAAAGTTGGACTGTTTGTATTTGAAATTCAAAATTTCCGTCTTTCTATACATTTTTTTTTCAGATAAAGTTAAAACAAACGAATAACGTGTGGGGTTTATGGAAATTCATTTCACCAATTTGATAAAGCTTGGAAAAAGGGCACTTTTAAATACCATCTTCTTACAAAAAAAATGTAGGCGTAATTATCCTTGAAAAATATCAATGAATCTGTTTTTTTTTATCTCTAATATACGTTTTTTCAAGTACATGTATACGGTTTGTTTGGTATTTTTTTGTTAATCAAAAACATTAATATTCAGTCACTGTAAAGAAAAAAAAAGGGGGGGGGGGGGGGGGCTTACAAATAACTTTGAACAGTGAAAGTTTTCATTATCGTATCACTTTTTATTCTAAATATAGAAGTGCCACTTTTGCACTGGATTTGACTCACGTGCCCATTGTCACGCGCTCCATTGTTCCATGGGTTGACATGACGACGTTCATTTAGTGACAGCACGGAAAACACGGGAAAACGACCTGCACGGGTTTCACGGGGTGAGTTGCACATATTCTTTAAAATGATTTCATTTATTTTAACCAAAAAAGTTTTCGCACATCATGCCCACCCTTCCGAAGCACTTGATTGCACTCATTTTACGAGGCCAGATTGTATTGTTGATTGTAGTCTGGTTGATTGATGTGCTTTTTTATGTTTTCTATTTCTCCGTTTCTTCGTGTTGTTTTGTTTTGTTAGTATAAGCTAGTTTAGTCTTTGCAAAGAAGGGGGAGGGCTTTTTTCGGACTATATACAATAGAACAAGTAGAATAATATGGCGACCTGAAGTTACAGTTTACTTGACCTTTCATTGGTTATACCTTTGCGTGAAATCTTTGTTTTTGGCAAGTTTTTTTTACTTATATATAAAAGGAAGCCTTAACTATCCTCCTTGATTAAAAGAAAATGAAACACCATTTCAATAAAGTAATGCCTCCTTCATTTCATAAAAGTAATGGCTGTTACCACTGAAAAGAAAGAACGTTTTAAAATTTTAATAGCCGCCATTATTTGACGTCCACCCGCGCGGGACCGTAACTAACGTTTAGTGTGCAAACATGTATTTGAAATTAAGTTATCTACTTTATCTTTTGCTTCTGCTTATGACAAAGCATACTTGTATTTAGTTAATATTTATGCTCTGTTAATGGTGAAACAGAGGGAGGGTAGGGATGGAAGGTCAGAAGTTAAAGGCTGATCCGGATACATGTACGAGCGGAAATTGAAGTTATGGGACACGGGTTCTAGGTTTTCATGGACCTTCGAGGCTTACGCTGCAGAAGCAACACCTCGCGTCCGTATGGCATGCAATATGCCTTTTTTGAATGTGTTTTACACATTTTCGCTGTATTTGGTTTACCCTATACATATAAACCTCTTTGGAATTTGAATTGATAAGGTCTATAAATGTTGTATATTTGCAAATACTCATTAGATTTTCATTGTAAAACGTTTTTTATTGGGATTTCAAATTCAATACTTTTATATTTACTTACTAAAATAATGCGAAGCTAAAAAGTTGGACTGTTTGTATTTGAAATTCAAAATTTCCGTCTTTCTATACATTTTTTTTTTCAGATAAAGTTAAAACAAACGAATAACGTGTGGGGTTTATGGAAATTGATAAAGCTTGGAAAAAGGGCACTTTTAAATACCATCTTCTTACAAAAAAAATGTAGGCGTAATTATCCTTGAAAAATATCAATGAATCTGTTTTTTTTATCTCTAATATACGTTTTTTCAAGTACATGTATACGGTTTGTTTGGTATTTTTTTGTTAATCAAAAACATTAATATTCAGTCACTGTAAAGAAAAAAAAAGGGGGGGGGGGGCTTACAAATAACTTTGAACAGTGAAAGTTTTCATTATCGTATCACTTTTTATTCTAAATATAGAAGTGCCACTTTTGCACTGGATTTGACTCACGTGCCCATTGTCACGCGCTCCATTGTTCCATGGGTTGACATGACGACGTTCATTTAGTGACAGCACGGAAAACACGGGAAAACGACCTGCACGGGTTTCACGGGGTGAGTTGCACATATTCTTTAAAATGATTTCATTTATTTTAACCAAAAAAGTTTTCGCACATCATGCCCACCCTTCCGAAGCACTTGATTGCACTCATTTTACGAGGCCAGATTGTATTGTTGATTGTAGTCTGGTTGATTGATGTGCTTTTTTATGTTTTCTATTTCTCCGTTTCTTCGTGTTGTTTTGTTTTGTTAGTATAAGCTAGTTTAGTCTTTGCAAAGAAGGGGGAGGGCTTTTTTCGGACTATATACAATAGAACAAGTAGAATAATATGGCGACCTGAAGTTACAGTTTACTTGACCTTTCATTGGTTATACCTTTGCGTGAAATCTTTGTTTTTGGCAAGTTTTTTTTACTTATATATAAAAGGAAGCCTTAACTATCCTCCTTGATTAAAAGAAAATGAAACACCATTTCAATAAAGTAATGCCTCCTTCATTTCATAAAAGTAATGGCTGTTACCACTGAAAAGAAAGAACGTTTTAAAATTTTAATAGCCGCCATTATTTGACGTCCACCCGCGCGGGACCGTAACTAACGTTTAGTGTGCAAACATGTATTTGAAATTAAGTTATCTACTTTATCTTTTGCTTCTGCTTATGACAAAGCATACTTGTATTTAGTTAATATTTATGCTCTGTTAATGGTGAAACAGAGGGAGGGTAGGGATGGAAGGTCAGAAGTTAAAGGCTGATCCGGATACATGTACGAGCGGAAATTGAAGTTAAGGGACATGGGTTCTAGGTTTTCTTGGACCTTCGAGGCTTACGCTGCAGAAGCAACACCTCGCGTCCGTATGGCATGCAATATGCCTTTTTTGAATGTGTTTTACACATTTTCGCTGTATTTGGTTTACCCTATACATATAAACCTCTTTGGAATTTGAATTGATAAGGTCTATAAATGTTGTATATTTGCAAATACTCATTAGATTTTCATTGTAAAACGTTTTTTATTGGGATTTCAAATTCAATACTTTTATATTTACTTACTAAAATAATGCGAAGCTAAAAAGTTGGACTGTTTGTATTTGAAATTCAAAATTTCCGTCTTTCTATACATTTTTTTTTCAGATAAAGTTAAAACAAACGAATAACGTGTGGGGTTTATGGAAATTCATTTCACCAATTTGATAAAGCTTGGAAAAAGGGCACTTTTAAATACCATCTTCTTACAAAAAAAATGTAGGCGTAATTATCCTTGAAAAATATCAATGAATCTGTTTTTTTTTATCTCTAATATACGTTTTTTCAAGTACATGTATACGGTTTGTTTGGTATTTTTTTGTTAATCAAAAACATTAATATTCAGTCACTGTAAAGAAAAAAAAAGGGGGGGGGGGCTTACAAATAACTTTGAACAGTGAAAGTTTTCATTATCGTATCACTTTTTATTCTAAATATAGAAGTGCCACTTTTGCACTGGATTTGACTCACGTGCCCATTGTCACGCGCTCCATTGTTCCATGGGTTGACATGACGACGTTCATTTAGTGACAGCACGGAAAACACGGGAAAACGACCTGCACGGGTTTCACGGGGTGAGTTGCACATATTCTTTAAAATGATTTCATTTATTTTAACCAAAAAAGTTTTCGCACATCATGCCCACCCTTCCGAAGCACTTGATTGCACTCATTTTACGAGGCCAGATTGTATTGTTGATTGTAGTCTGGTTGATTGATGTGCTTTTTTATGTTTTCTATTTCTCCGTTTCTTCGTGTTGTTTTGTTTTGTTAGTATAAGCTAGTTTAGTCTTTGCAAAGAAGGGGGAGGGCTTTTTTCGGACTATATACAATAGAACAAGTAGAATAATATGGCGACCTGAAGTTACAGTTTACTTGACCTTTCATTGGTTATACCTTTGCGTGAAATCTTTGTTTTTGGCAAGTTTTTTTTACTTATATATAAAAGGAAGCCTTAACTATCCTCCTTGATTAAAAGAAAATGAAACACCATTTCAATAAAGTAATGCCTCCTTCATTTCATAAAAGTAATGGCTGTTACCACTGAAAAGAAAGAACGTTTTAAAATTTTAATAGCCGCCATTATTTGACGTCCACCCGCGCGGGACCGTAACTAACGTTTAGTGTGCAAACATGTATTTGAAATTAAGTTATCTACTTTATCTTTTGCTTCTGCTTATGACAAAGCATACTTGTATTTAGTTAATATTTATGCTCTGTTAATGGTGAAACAGAGGGAGGGTAGGGATGGAAGGTCAGAAGTTAAAGGCTGATCCGGATACATGTACGAGCGGAAATTGAAGTTAAGGGACATGGGTTCTAGGTTTTCTTGGACCTTCGAGGCTTACGCTGCAGAAGCAACACCTCGCGTCCGTATGGCATGCAATATGCCTTTTTTGAATGTGTTTTACACATTTTCGCTGTATTTGGTTTACCCTATACATATAAACCTCTTTGGAATTTGAATTGATAAGGTCTATAAATGTTGTATATTTGCAAATACTCATTAGATTTTCATTGTAAAACGTTTTTTATTGGGATTTCAAATTCAATACTTTTATATTTACTTACTAAAATAATGCGAAGCTAAAAAGTTGGACTGTTTGTATTTGAAATTCAAAATTTCCGTCTTTCTATACATTTTTTTTTCAGATAAAGTTAAAACAAACGAATAACGTGTGGGGTTTATGGAAATTCATTTCACCAATTTGATAAAGCTTGGAAAAAGGGCACTTTTAAATACCATCTTCTTACAAAAAAAATGTAGGCGTAATTATCCTTGAAAAATATCAATGAATCTGTTTTTTTTTATCTCTAATATACGTTTTTTCAAGTACATGTATACGGTTTGTTTGGTATTTTTTTGTTAATCAAAAACATTAATATTCAGTCACTGTAAAGAAAAAAAAAAGGGGGGGGGGGCTTACAAATAACTTTGAACAGTGAAAGTTTTCATTATCGTATCACTTTTTATTCTAAATATAGAAGTGCCACTTTTGCACTGGATTTGACTCACGTGCCCATTGTCACGCGCTCCATTGTTCCATGGGTTGACATGACGACGTTCATTTAGTGACAGCACGGAAAACACGGGAAAACGACCTGCACGGGTTTCACGGGGTGAGTTGCACATATTCTTTAAAATGATTTCATTTATTTTAACCAAAAAAGTTTTCGCACATCATGCCCACCCTTCCGAAGCACTTGATTGCACTCATTTTACGAGGCCAGATTGTATTGTTGATTGTAGTCTGGTTGATTGATGTGCTTTTTTATGTTTTCTATTTCTCCGTTTCTTCGTGTTGTTTTGTTTTGTTAGTATAAGCTAGTTTAGTCTTTGCAAAGAAGGGGGAGGGCTTTTTTCGGACTATATACAATAGAACAAGTAGAATAATATGGCGACCTGAAGTTACAGTTTACTTGACCTTTCATTGGTTATACCTTTGCGTGAAATCTTTGTTTTTGGCAAGTTTTTTTTACTTATATATAAAAGGAAGCCTTAACTATCCTCCTTGATTAAAAGAAAATGAAACACCATTTCAATAAAGTAATGCCTCCTTCATTTCATAAAAGTAATGGCTGTTACCACTGAAAAGAAAGAACGTTTTAAAATTTTAATAGCCGCCATTATTTGACGTCCACCCGCGCGGGACCGTAACTAACGTTTAGTGTGCAAACATGTATTTGAAATTAAGTTATCTACTTTATCTTTTGCTTCTGCTTATGACAAAGCATACTTGTATTTAGTTAATATTTATGCTCTGTTAATGGTGAAACAGAGGGAGGGTAGGGATGGAAGGTCAGAAGTTAAAGGCTGATCCGGATACATGTACGAGCGGAAATTGAAGTTAAGGGACATGGGTTCTAGGTTTTCTTGGACCTTCGAGGCTTACGCTGCAGAAGCAACACCTCGCGTCCGTATGGCATGCAATATGCCTTTTTTGAATGTGTTTTACACATTTTCGCTGTATTTGGTTTACCCTATACATATAAACCTCTTTGGAATTTGAATTGATAAGGTCTATAAATGTTGTATATTTGCAAATACTCATTAGATTTTCATTGTAAAACGTTTTTTATTGGGATTTCAAATTCAATACTTTTATATTCACTTACTAAAATAATGCGAAGCTAAAAAGTTGGACTGTTTGTATTTGAAATTCAAAATTTCCGTCTTTCTATACATTTTTTTTTCAGATAAAGTTAAAACAAACGAATAACGTGTGGGGTTTATGGAAATTCATTTCACCAATTTGATAAAGCTTGGAAAAAGGGCACTTTTAAATACCATCTTCTTACAAAAAAAATGTAGGCGTAATTATCCTTGAAAAATATCAATGAATCTGTTTTTTTTTATCTCTAATATACGTTTTTTCAAGTACATGTATACGGTTTGTTTGGTATTTTTTTGTTAATCAAAAACATTAATATTCAGTCACTGTAAAGAAAAAAAAAGGGGGGGGGGGCTTACAAATAACTTTGAACAGTGAAAGTTTTCATTATCGTATCACTTTTTATTCTAAATATAGAAGTGCCACTTTTGCACTGGATTTGACTCACGTGCCCATTGTCACGCGCTCCATTGTTCCATGGGTTGACATGACGACGTTCATTTAGTGACAGCACGGAAAACACGGGAAAACGACCTGCACGGGTTTCACGGGGTGAGTTGCACATATTCTTTAAAATGATTTCATTTATTTTAACCAAAAAAGTTTTCGCACATCATGCCCACCCTTCCGAAGCACTTGATTGCACTCATTTTACGAGGCCAGATTGTATTGTTGATTGTAGTCTGGTTGATTGATGTGCTTTTTTATGTTTTCTATTTCTCCGTTTCTTCGTGTTGTTTTGTTTTGTTAGTATAAGCTAGTTTAGTCTTTGCAAAGAAGGGGGAGGGCTTTTTTCGGACTATATACAATAGAACAAGTAGAATAATATGGCGACCTGAAGTTACAGTTTACTTGACCTTTCATTGGTTATACCTTTGCGTGAAATCTTTGTTTTTGGCAAGTTTTTTTTACTTATATATAAAAGGAAGCCTTAACTATCCTCCTTGATTAAAAGAAAATGAAACACCATTTCAATAAAGTAATGCCTCCTTCATTTCATAAAAGTAATGGCTGTTACCACTGAAAAGAAAGAATGTTTTAAAATTTTAATAGCCGCCATTATTTGACGTCCACCCGCGCGGGACCGTAACTAACGTTTAGTGTGCAAACATGTATTTGAAATTAAGTTATCTACTTTATCTTTTGCTTCTGCTTATGACAAAGCATACTTGTATTTAGTTAATATTTATGCTCTGTTAATGGTGAAACAGAGGGAGGGTAGGGATGGAAGGTCAGAAGTTAAAGGCTGATCCGGATACATGTACGGGCGGAAAATGAAGTTAAGGGACATGGGTTCTAGGTTTTCATGGACCTTCGAGGCTTACGCTGCAGAAGCAACACCTCGCGTCCGTATGGCATGCAATATGCCTTTTTTGAATGTGTTTTACACATTTTCGCTGTATTTGGTTTACCCTATACATATAAACCTCTTTGGAATTTGAATTGATAAGGTCTATAAATGTTGTATATTTGCAAATACTCATTAGATTTTCATTGTAAAACGTTTTTTATTGGGATTTCAAATTCAATACTTTTATATTTACTTACTAAAATAATGCGAAGCTAAAAAGTTGGACTGTTTGTATTTGAAATTCAAAATTTCCGTCTTTCTATACATTTTTTTTTCAGATAAAGTTAAAACAAACGAATAACGTGTGGGGTTTATGGAAATTCATTTCACCAATTTGATAAAGCTTGGAAAAAGGGCACTTTTAAATACCATCTTCTTACAAAAAAAATGTAGGCGTAATTATCCTTGAAAAATATCAATGAATCTGTTTTTTTTTATCTCTAATATACGTTTTTTCAAGTACATGTATACGGTTTGTTTGGTATTTTTTTGTTAATCAAAAACATTAATATTCAGTCACTGTAAAGAAAAAAAAAGGGGGGGGGCTTACAAATAACTTTGAACAGTGAAAGTTTTCATTATCGTATCACTTTTTATTCTAAATATAGAAGTGCCACTTTTGCACTGGATTTGACTCACGTGCCCATTGTCACGCGCTCCATTGTTCCATGGGTTGACATGACGACGTTCATTTAGTGACAGCACGGAAAACACGGGAAAACGACCTGCACGGGTTTCACGGGGTGAGTTGCACATATTCTTTAAAATGATTTCATTTATTTTAACCAAAAAAGTTTTCGCACATCATGCCCACCCTTCCGAAGCACTTGATTGCACTCATTTTACGAGGCCAGATTGTATTGTTGATTGTAGTCTGGTTGATTGATGTGCTTTTTTATGTTTTCTATTTCTCCGTTTCTTCGTGTTGTTTTGTTTTGTTAGTATAAGCTAGTTTAGTCTTTGCAAAGAAGGGGGAGGGCTTTTTTCGGACTATATACAATAGAACAAGTAGAATAATATGGCGACCTGAAGTTACAGTTTACTTGACCTTTCATTGGTTATACCTTTGCGTGAAATCTTTGTTTTTGGCAAGTTTTTTTTACTTATATATAAAAGGAAGCCTTAACTATCCTCCTTGATTAAAAGAAAATGAAACACCATTTCAATAAAGTAATGCCTCCTTCATTTCATAAAAGTAATGGCTGTTACCACTGAAAAGAAAGAATGTTTTAAAATTTTAATAGCCGCCATTATTTGACGTCCACCCGCGCGGGACCGTAACTAACGTTTAGTGTGCAAACATGTATTTGAAATTAAGTTATCTACTTTATCTTTTGCTTCTGCTTATGACAAAGCATACTTGTATTTAGTTAATATTTATGCTCTGTTAATGGTGAAACAGAGGGAGGGTAGGGATGGAAGGTCAGAAGTTAAAGGCTGATCCGGATACATGTACGGGCGGAAAATGAAGTTAAGGGACATGGGTTCTAGGTTTTCATGGACCTTCGAGGCTTACGCTGCAGAAGCAACACCTCGCGTCCGTATGGCATGCAATATGCCTTTTTTGAATGTGTTTTACACATTTTCGCTGTATTTGGTTTACCCTATACATATAAACCTCTTTGGAATTTGAATTGATAAGGTCTATAAATGTTGTATATTTGCAAATACTCATTAGATTTTCATTGTAAAACGTTTTTTATTGGGATTTCAAATTCAATACTTTTATATTTACTTACTAAAATAATGCGAAGCTAAAAAGTTGGACTGTTTGTATTTGAAATTCAAAATTTCCGTCTTTCTATACATTTTTTTTTCAGATAAAGTTAAAACAAACGAATAACGTGTGGGGTTTATGGAAATTCATTTCACCAATTTGATAAAGCTTGGAAAAAGGGCACTTTTAAATACCATCTTCTTACAAAAAAAATGTAGGCGTAATTATCCTTGAAAAATATCAATGAATCTGTTTTTTTTTATCTCTAATATACGTTTTTTCAAGTACATGTATACGGTTTGTTTGGTATTTTTTTGTTAATCAAAAACATTAATATTCAGTCACTGTAAAGAAAAAAAAAGGGGGGGGGCTTACAAATAACTTTGAACAGTGAAAGTTTTCATTATCGTATCACTTTTTATTCTAAATATAGAAGTGCCACTTTTGCACTGGATTTGACTCACGTGCCCATTGTCACGCGCTCCATTGTTCCATGGGTTGACATGACGACGTTCATTTAGTGACAGCACGGAAAACACGGGAAAACGACCTGCACGGGTTTCACGGGGTGAGTTGCACATATTCTTTAAAATGATTTCATTTATTTTAACCAAAAAAGTTTTCGCACATCATGCCCACCCTTCCGAAGCACTTGATTGCACTCATTTTACGAGGCCAGATTGTATTGTTGATTGTAGTCTGGTTGATTGATGTGCTTTTTTATGTTTTCTATTTCTCCGTTTCTTCGTGTTGTTTTGTTTTGTTAGTATAAGCTAGTTTAGTCTTTGCAAAGAAGGGGGAGGGCTTTTTTCGGACTATATACAATAGAACAAGTAGAATAATATGGCGACCTGAAGTTACAGTTTACTTGACCTTTCATTGGTTATACCTTTGCGTGAAATCTTTGTTTTTGGCAAGTTTTTTTTACTTATATATAAAAGGAAGCCTTAACTATCCTCCTTGATTAAAAGAAAATGAAACACCATTTCAATAAAGTAATGCCTCCTTCATTTCATAAAAGTAATGGCTGTTACCACTGAAAAGAAAGAACGTTTTAAAATTTTAATAGCCGCCATTATTTGACGTCCACCCGCGCGGGACCGTAACTAACGTTTAGTGTGCAAACATGTATTTGAAATTAAGTTATCTACTTTATCTTTTGCTTCTGCTTATGACAAAGCATACTTGTATTTAGTTAATATTTATGCTCTGTTAATGGTGAAACAGAGGGAGGGTAGGGATGGAAGGTCAGAAGTTAAAGGCTGATCCGGATACATGTACGGGCGGAAAATGAAGTTAAGGGACATGGGTTCTAGGTTTTCATGGACCTTCGAGGCTTACGCTGCAGAAGCAACACCTCGCGTCCGTATGGCATGCAATATGCCTTTTTTGAATGTGTTTTACACATTTTCGCTGTATTTGGTTTACCCTATACATATAAACCTCTTTGGAATTTGAATTGATAAGGTCTATAAATGTTGTATATTTGCAAATACTCATTAGATTTTCATTGTAAAACGTTTTTTATTGGGATTTCAAATTCAATACTTTTATATTTACTTACTAAAATAATGCGAAGCTAAAAAGTTGGACTGTTTGTATTTGAAATTCAAAATTTCCGTCTTTCTATACATTTTTTTTTCAGATAAAGTTAAAACAAACGAATAACGTGTGGGGTTTATGGAAATTCATTTCACCAATTTGATAAAGCTTGGAAAAAGGGCACTTTTAAATACCATCTTCTTACAAAAAAAATGTAGGCGTAATTATCCTTGAAAAATATCAATGAATCTGTTTTTTTTTATCTCTAATATACGTTTTTTCAAGTACATGTATACGGTTTGTTTGGTATTTTTTTGTTAATCAAAAACATTAATATTCAGTCACTGTAAAGAAAAAAAAAGGGGGGGGGCTTACAAATAACTTTGAACAGTGAAAGTTTTCATTATCGTATCACTTTTTATTCTAAATATAGAAGTGCCACTTTTGCACTGGATTTGACTCACGTGCCCATTGTCACGCGCTCCATTGTTCCATGGGTTGACATGACGACGTTCATTTAGTGACAG
This sequence comes from Arcuatula senhousia, assembly GCA_963971305.1. Classification (NCBI taxonomy): domain Eukaryota; kingdom Metazoa; phylum Mollusca; class Bivalvia; order Mytilida; family Mytilidae; genus Arcuatula; species Arcuatula senhousia. The sequence goes on from OZ020304.1 coordinate 30,051,160, forward strand.
CACGGAAAACACGGGAAAACGACCTGCACGGGTTTCACGGGGTGAGTTGCACATATTCTTTAAAATGATTTCATTTATTTTAACCAAAAAAGTTTTCGCACATCATGCCCACCCTTCCGAAGCACTTGATTGCACTCATTTTACGAGGCCAGATTGTATTGTTGATTGTAGTCTGGTTGATTGATGTGCTTTTTTATGTTTTCTATTTCTCCGTTTCTTCGTGTTGTTTTGTTTTGTTAGTATAAGCTAGTTTAGTCTTTGCAAAGAAGGGGGAGGGCTTTTTTCGGACTATATACAATAGAACAAGTAGAATAATATGGCGACCTGAAGTTACAGTTTACTTGACCTTTCATTGGTTATACCTTTGCGTGAAATCTTTGTTTTTGGCAAGTTTTTTTTACTTATATATAAAAGGAAGCCTTAACTATCCTCCTTGATTAAAAGAAAATGAAACACCATTTCAATAAAGTAATGCCTCCTTCATTTCATAAAAGTAATGGCTGTTACCACTGAAAAGAAAGAACGTTTTAAAATTTTAATAGCCGCCATTATTTGACGTCCACCCGCGCGGGACCGTAACTAACGTTTAGTGTGCAAACATGTATTTGAAATTAAGTTATCTACTTTATCTTTTGCTTCTGCTTATGACAAAGCATACTTGTATTTAGTTAATATTTATGCTCTGTTAATGGTGAAACAGAGGGAGGGTAGGGATGGAAGGTCAGAAGTTAAAGGCTGATCCGGATACATGTACGGGCGGAAAATGAAGTTAAGGGACATGGGTTCTAGGTTTTCATGGACCTTCGAGGCTTACGCTGCAGAAGCAACACCTCGCGTCCGTATGGCATGCAATATGCCTTTTTTGAATGTGTTTTACACATTTTCGCTGTATTTGGTTTACCCTATACATATAAACCTCTTTGGAATTTGAATTGATAAGGTCTATAAATGTTGTATATTTGCAAATACTCATTAGATTTTCATTGTAAAACGTTTTTTATTGGGATTTCAAATTCAATACTTTTATATTTACTTACTAAAATAATGCGAAGCTAAAAAGTTGGACTGTTTGTATTTGAAATTCAAAATTTCCGTCTTTCTATACATTTTTTTTTCAGATAAAGTTAAAACAAACGAATAACGTGTGGGGTTTATGGAAATTCATTTCACCAATTTGATAAAGCTTGGAAAAAGGGCACTTTTAAATACCATCTTCTTACAAAAAAAATGTAGGCGTAATTATCCTTGAAAAATATCAATGAATCTGTTTTTTTTTATCTCTAATATACGTTTTTTCAAGTACATGTATACGGTTTGTTTGGTATTTTTTTGTTAATCAAAAACATTAATATTCAGTCACTGTAAAGAAAAAAAAAGGGGGGGGGGGGGGCTTACAAATAACTTTGAACAGTGAAAGTTTTCATTATCGTATCACTTTTTATTCTAAATATAGAAGTGCCACTTTTGCACTGGATTTGACTCACGTGCCCATTGTCACGCGCTCCATTGTTCCATGGGTTGACATGACGACGTTCATTTAGTGACAGCACGGAAAACACGGGAAAACGACCTGCACGGGTTTCACGGGGTGAGTTGCACATATTCTTTAAAATGATTTCATTTATTTTAACCAAAAAAGTTTTCGCACATCATGCCCACCCTTCCGAAGCACTTGATTGCACTCATTTTACGAGGCCAGATTGTATTGTTGATTGTAGTCTGGTTGATTGATGTGCTTTTTTATGTTTTCTATTTCTCCGTTTCTTCGTGTTGTTTTGTTTTGTTAGTATAAGCTAGTTTAGTCTTTGCAAAGAAGGGGGAGGGCTTTTTTCGGACTATATACAATAGAACAAGTAGAATAATATGGCGACCTGAAGTTACAGTTTACTTGACCTTTCATTGGTTATACCTTTGCGTGAAATCTTTGTTTTTGGCAAGTTTTTTTTTACTTATATATAAAAGGAAGCCTTAACTATCCTCCTTGATTAAAAGAAAATGAAACACCATTTCAATAAAGTAATGCCTCCTTCATTTCATAAAAGTAATGGCTGTTACCACTGAAAAGAAAGAACGTTTTAAAATTTTAATAGCCGCCATTATTTGACGTCCACCCGCGCGGGACCGTAACTAACGTTTAGTGTGCAAACATGTATTTGAAATTAAGTTATCTACTTTATCTTTTGCTTCTGCTTATGACAAAGCATACTTGTATTTAGTTAATATTTATGCTCTGTTAATGGTGAAACAGAGGGAGGGTAGGGATGGAAGGTCAGAAGTTAAAGGCTGATCCGGATACATGTACGAGCGGAAATTGAAGTTAAGGGACATGGGTTCTAGGTTTTCTTGGACCTTCGAGGCTTACGCTGCAGAAGCAACACCTCGCGTCCGTATGGCATGCAATATGCCTTTTTTGAATGTGTTTTACACATTTTCGCTGTATTTGGTTTACCCTATACATATAAACCTCTTTGGAATTTGAATTGATAAGGTCTATAAATGTTGTATATTTGCAAATACTCCTTAGATTTTCATTGTAAAACGTTTTTTATTGGGATTTCAAATTCAATACTTTTATATTTACTTACTAAAATAATGCGAAGCTAAAAAGTTGGACTGTTTGTATTTGAAATTCAAAATTTCCGTCTTTCTATACATTTTTTTTTCAGATAAAGTTAAAACAAACGAATAACGTGTGGGGTTTATGGAAATTCATTTCACCAATTTGATAAAACTTGGAAAAAGGGCACTTTTAAATACCATCTTCTTACAAAAAAAAATGTAGGCGTAATTATCCTTGAAAAATATCAATGAATCTGTTTTTTTTTTATCTCTAATATACGTTTTTTCAAGTACATGTATACGGTTTGTTTGGTATTTTTTTGTTAATCAAAAACATTAATATTCAGTCACTGTAAAGAAAAAAAAGGGGGGGGGGCTTACAAATAACTTTGAACAGTGAAAGTTTTCATTATCGTATCACTTTTTATTCTAAATATAGAAGTGCCACTTTTGCACTGGATTTGACTCACGTGCCCATTGTCACGCGCTCCATTGTTCCATGGGTTGACATGACGACGTTCATTTAGTGACAGCACGGAAAACACGGGAAAACGACCTGCACGGGTTTCACGGGGTGAGTTGCACATATTCTTTAAAATGATTTCATTTATTTTAACCAAAAAAGTTTTCGCACATCATGCCCACCCTTCCGAAGCACTTGATTGCACTCATTTTACGAGGCCAGATTGTATTGTTGATTGTAGTCTGGTTGATTGATGTGCTTTTTTATGTTTTCTATTTCTCCGTTTCTTCGTGTTGTTTTGTTTTGTTAGTATAAGCTAGTTTAGTCTTTGCAAAGAAGGGGGAGGGCTTTTTTCGGACTATATACAATAGAACAAGTAGAATAATATGGCGACCTGAAGTTACAGTTTACTTGACCTTTCATTGGTTATACCTTTGCGTGAAATCTTTGTTTTTGGCAAGTTTTTTTTACTTATATATAAAAGGAAGCCTTAACTATCCTCCTTGATTAAAAGAAAATGAAACACCATTTCAATAAAGTAATGCCTCCTTCATTTCATAAAAGTAATGGCTGTTACCACTGAAAAGAAAGAACGTTTTAAAATTTTAATAGCCGCCATTATTTGACGTCCACCCGCGCGGGACCGTAACTAACGTTTAGTGTGCAAACATGTATTTGAAATTAAGTTATCTACTTTATCTTTTGCTTCTGCTTATGACAAAGCATACTTGTATTTAGTTATTATTTATGCTCTGTTAATGGTGAAACAGAGGGAGGGTAGGGATGGAAGGTCAGAAGTTAAAGGCTGATCCGGATACATGTACGAGCGGAAATTGAAGTTAAGGGACATGGGTTCTAGGTTTTCTTGGACCTTCGAGGCTTACGCTGCAGAAGCAACACCTCGCGTCCGTATGGCATGCAATATGCCTTTTTTGAATGTGTTTTACACATTTTCGCTGTATTTGGTTTACCCTATACATATAAACCTCTTTGGAATTTGAATTGATAAGGTCTATAAATGTTGTATATTTGCAAATACTCATTAGATTTTCATTGTAAAACGTTTTTTATTGGGATTTCAAATTCAATACTTTTATATTTACTTACTAAAATAATGCGAAGCTAAAAAGTTGGACTGTTTGTATTTGAAATTCAAAATTTCCGTCTTTCTATACATTTTTTTTTCAGATAAAGTTAAAACAAACGAATAACGTATGGGGTTTATGGAAATTCATTTCACCAATTTGATAAAACTTGGAAAAAGGGCACTTTTAAATACCATCTTCTTACAAAAAAAATGTAGGCGTAATTATCCTTGAAAAATATCAATGAATCTGTTTTTTTTTTATCTCTAATATACGTTTTTTCAAGTACGTGTATACGGTTTGTTTGGTATTTTTTTGTTAATCAAAAACATTAATATTCAGTCACTGTAAAGAAAAAAAAGGGGGGGGGGCTTACAAATAACTTTGAACAGTGAAAGTTTTCATTATCGTATCACTTTTTATTCTAAATATAGAAGTGCCACTTTTGCACTGGATTTGACTCACGTGCCCATTGTCACGCGCTCCATTGTTCCATGGGTTGACATGACGACGTTCATTTAGTGACAGCACGGAAAACACGGGAAAACGACCTGCACGGGTTTCACGGGGTGAGTTGCACATATTCTTTAAAATGATTTCATTTATTTTAACCAAAAAAGTTTTCGCACATCATGCCCACCCTTCCGAAGCACTTGATTGCACTCATTTTACGAGGCCAGATTGTATTGTTGATTGTAGTCTGGTTGATTGATGTGCTTTTTTATGTTTTCTATTTCTCCGTTTCTTCGTGTTGTTTTGTTTTGTTAGTATAAGCTAGTTTAGTCTTTGCAAAGAAGGGGGAGGGCTTTTTTCGGACTATATACAATAGAACAAGTAGAATAATATGGCGACCTGAAGTTACAGTTTACTTGACCTTTCATTGGTTATACCTTTGCGTGAAATCTTTGTTTTTGGCAAGTTTTTTTTACTTATATATAAAAGGAAGCCTTAACTATCCTCCTTGATTAAAAGAAAATGAAACACCATTTCAATAAAGTAATGCCTCCTTCATTTCATAAAAGTAATGGCTGTTACCACTGAAAAGAAAGAACGTTTTAAAATTTTAATAGCCGCCATTATTTGACGTCCACCCGCGCGGGACCGTAACTAACGTTTAGTGTGCAAACATGTATTTGAAATTAAGTTATCTACTTTATCTTTTGCTTCTGCTTATGACAAAGCATACTTGTATTTAGTTAATATTTATGCTCTGTTAATGGTGAAACAGAGGGAGGGTAGGGATGGAAGGTCAGAAGTTAAAGGCTGATCCGGATACATGTACGAGCGGAAATTGAAGTTAAGGGACATGGGTTCTAGGTTTTCATGGACCTTCGAGGCTTACGCTGCAGAAGCAACACCTCGCGTCCGTATGGCATGCAATATGCCTTTTTTGAATGTGTTTTACACATTTTCGCTGTATTTGGTTTACCCTATACATATAAACCTCTTTGGAATTTGAATTGATAAGGTCTATAAATGTTGTATATTTGCAAATACTCATTAGATTTTCATTGTAAAACGTTTTTTATTGGGATTTCAAATTCAATACTTTTATATTTACTTACTAAAATAATGCGAAGCTAAAAAGTTGGACTGTTTGTATTTGAAATTCAAAATTTCCGTCTTTCTATACCTTTTTTTTTCAGATAAAGTTAAAACAAACGAATAACGTGTGGGGTTTATGGAAATTCATTTCACCAATTTGATAAAACTTGGAAAAAGGGCACTTTTAAATACCATCTTCTTACAAAAAAAATGTAGGCGTAATTATCCTTGAAAAATATCAATGAAACTGTTTTTTTTTTATCTCTAATATACGTTTTTTCAAGTACATGTATACGGTTTGTTTGGTATTTTTTTGTTAATCAAAAACATTAATATTCAGTCACTGTAAAGAAAAAAAAAGGGGGGGGGGGCTTACAAATAACTTTGAACAGTGAAAGTTTTCATTATCGTATCACTTTTTATTCTAAATATAGAAGTGCCACTTTTGCACTGGATTTGACTCACGTGCCCATTGTCACGCGCTCCATTGTTCCATGGGTTGACATGACGACGTTCATTTAGTGACAGCACGGAAAACACGGGAAAACGACCTGCACGGGTTTCACGGGGTGAGTTGCACATATTCTTTAAAATGATTTCATTTATTTTAACCAAAGAAGTTTTCGCACATCATGCCCACCCTTCCGAAGCACTTGATTGCACTCATTTTACGAGGCCAGATTGTATTGTTGATTGTAGTCTGGTTGATTGATGTGCTTTTTTATGTTTTCTATTTCTCCGTTTCTTCGTGTTGTTTTGTTTTGTTAGTATAAGCTAGTTTAGTCTTTGCAAAGAAGGGGGAGGGCTTTTTTCGGACTATATACAATAGAACAAGTAGAATAATATGGCGACCTGAAGTTACAGTTTACTTGACCTTTCATTGGTTATACCTTTGCGTGAAATCTTTGTTTTTGGCAAGTTTTTTTTACTTATATATAAAAGGAAGCCTTAACTATCCTCCTTGATTAAAAGAAAATGAAACACCATTTCAATAAAGTAATGCCTCCTTCATTTCATAAAAGTAATGGCTGTTACCACTGAAAAGAAAGAACGTTTTAAAATTTTAATAGCCGCCATTATTTGACGTCCACCCGCGCGGGACCGTAACTAACGTTTAGTGTGCAAACATGTATTTGAAATTAAGTTATCTACTTTATCTTTTGCTTCTGCTTATGACAAAGCATACTTGTATTTATTTAATATTTATGCTCTGTCAATGGTGAAACAGAGGGAGGGTAGGGATGGAAGGTCAGAAGTTAAAGGCTGATCCGGATACATGTACGAGCGGAAATTGAAGTTAAGGGACATGGGTTCTAGGTTTTCATGGACCTTCGAGGCTTACGCTGCAGAAGCAACACCTCGCGTCCGTATGGCATGCAATATGCCTTTTTTGAATGTGTTTTACACATTTTCGCTATATTTGGTTTACCCTATACATATAAACCTCTTTGGAATTTGAATTGATAAGGTCTATAAATGTTGTATATTTGCAAATACTCATTAGATTTTCATTGTAAAACGTTTTTTATTGGGATTTCAAATTCAATACTTTTATATTTACTTACTAAAATAATGCGAAGCTAAAAAGTTGGACTGTTTGTATTTGAAATTCAAAATTTCCGTCTTTCTATACATTTTTTTTCAGATAAAGTTAAAACAAACGAATAACGTGTGGGGTTTATGGAAATTCATTTCACCAATTTGATAAAGCTTGGAAAAAGGGCACTTTTAAATACCATCTTCTTACAAAAAAAATGTAGGCGTAATTATCCTTGAAAAATATCAATGAATCTGTTTTTTTTTATCTCTAATATACGTTTTTTCAAGTACATGTATACGGTTTGTTTGGTATTTTTTTGTTAATCAAAAACATTAATATTCAGTCACTGTAAAGAAAAAAAAAGGGGGGGGGGGCTTACAAATAACTTTGAACAGTGAAAGTTTTCATTATCGTATCACTTTTTATTCTAAATATAGAAGTGCCACTTTTGCACTGGATTTGACTCACGTGCCCATTGTCACGCGCTCCATTGTTCCATGGGTTGACATGACGACGTTCATTTAGTGACAGCACGGAAAACACGGGAAAACGACCTGCACGGGTTTCACGGGGTGAGTTGCACATATTCTTTAAAATGATTTCATTTATTTTAACCAAAAAAGTTTTCGCACATCATGCCCACCCTTCCGAAGCACTTGATTGCACTCATTTTACGAGGCCAGATTGTATTGTTGATTGTAGTCTGGTTGATTGATGTGCTTTTTTATGTTTTCTATTTCTCCGTTTCTTCGTGTTGTTTTGTTTTGTTAGTATAAGCTAGTTTAGTCTTTGCAAAGAAGGGGGAGGGCTTTTTTCGGACTATATACAATAGAACAAGTAGAATAATATGGCGACCTGAAGTTACAGTTTACTTGACCTTTCATTGGTTATACCTTTGCGTGAAATCTTTGTTTTTGGCAAGTTTTTTTTACTTATATATAAAAGGAAGCCTTAACTATCCTCCTTGATTAAAAGAAAATGAAACACCATTTCAATAAAGTAATGCCTCCTTCATTTCATAAAAGTAATGGCTGTTACCACTGAAAAGAAAGAACGTTTTAAAATTTTAATAGCCGCCATTATTTGACGTCCACCCGCGCGGGACCGTAACTAACGTTTAGTGTGCAAACATGTATTTGAAATTAAGTTATCTACTTTATCTTTTGCTTCTGCTTATGACAAAGCATACTTGTATTTATTTAATATTTATGCTCTGTTAATGGTGAAACAGAGGGAGGGTAGGGATGGAAGGTCAGAAGTTAAAGGCTGATCCGGATACATGTACGAGCGGAAATTGAAGTTAAGGGACATGGGTTCTAGGTTTTCATGGACCTTCGAGGCTTACGCTGCAGAAGCAACACCTCGCGTCCGTATGGCATGCAATATGCCTTTTTTGAATGTGTTTTACACATTTTCGCTATATTTGGTTTACCCTATACATATAAACCTCTTTGGAATTTGAATTGATAAGGTCTATAAATGTTGTATATTTGCAAATACTCATTAGATTTTCATTGTAAAACGTTTTTTATTGGGATTTCAAATTCAATACTTTTATATTTACTTACTAAAATAATGCGAAGCTAAAAAGTTGGACTGTTTGTATTTGAAATTCAAAATTTCCGTCTTTCTATACATTTTTTTTCAGATAAAGTTAAAACAAACGAATAACGTGTGGGGTTTATGGAAATTCATTTCACCAATTTGATAAAGCTTGGAAAAAGGGCACTTTTAAATACCATCTTCTTACAAAAAAAATGTAGGCGTAATTATCCTTGAAAAATATCAATGAATCTGTTTTTTTTTATCTCTAATATACGTTTTTTCAAGTACATGTATACGGTTTGTTTGGTATTTTTTTGTTAATCAAAAACATTAATATTCAGTCACTGTAAAGAAAAAAAAAGGGGGGGGGGGGGCTTACAAATAACTTTGAACAGTGAAAGTTTTCATTATCGTATCACTTTTTATTCTAAATATAGAAGTGCCACTTTTGCACTGGATTTGACTCACGTGCCCATTGTCACGCGCTCCATTGTTCCATGGGTTGACATGACGACGTTCATTTAGTGACAGCACGGAAAACACGGGAAAACGACCTGCACGGGTTTCACGGGGTGAGTTGCACATATTCTTTAAAATGATTTCATTTATTTTAACCAAAAAAGTTTTCGCACATCATGCCCACCCTTCCGAAGCACTTGATTGCACTCATTTTACGAGGCCAGATTGTATTGTTGATTGTAGTCTGGTTGATTGATGTGCTTTTTTATGTTTTCTATTTCTCCGTTTCTTCGTGTTGTTTTGTTTTGTTAGTATAAGCTAGTTTAGTCTTTGCAAAGAAGGGGGAGGGCGTTTTTCGGACTATATACAATAGAACAAGTAGAATAATATGGCGACCTGAAGTTACAGTTTACTTGACCTTTCATTGGTTATACCTTTGCGTGAAATCTTTGTTTTTGGCAAGTTTTTTTTACTTATATATAAAAGGAAGCCTTAACTATCCTCCTTGATTAAAAGAAAATGAAACACCATTTCAATAAAGTAATGCCTCCTTCATTTCATAAAAGTAATGGCTGTTACCACTGAAAAGAAAGAACGTTTTAAAATTTTAATAGCCGCCATTATTTGACGTCCACCCGCGCGGGACCGTAACTAACGTTTAGTGTGCAAACATGTATTTGAAATTAAGTTATCTACTTTATCTTTTGCTTCTGCTTATGACAAAGCATACTTGTATTTAGTTAATATTTATGCTCTGTTAATGGTGAAACAGAGGGAGGGTAGGGATGGAAGGTCAGAAGTTAAAGGCTGATCCGGATACATGTACGAGCGGAAATTGAAGTTAAGGGACATGGGTTCTAGGTTTTCATGGACCTTCGAGGCTTACGCTGCAGAAGCAACACCTCGCGTCCGTATGGCATGCAATATGCCTTTTTTGAATGTGTTTTACACATTTTCGCTGTATTTGGTTTACCCTATACATATAAACCTCTTTGGAATTTGAATTGATAAGGTCTATAAATGTTGTATATTTGCAAATACTCATTAGATTTTCATTGTAAAACGTTTTTTATTGGGATTTCAAATTCAATACTTTTATATTTACTTACTAAAATAATGCGAAGCTAAAAAGTTGGACTGTTTGTATTTGAAATTCAAAATTTCCGTCTTTCTATACATTTTTTTTCAGATAAAGTTAAAACAAACGAATAACGTGTGGGGTTTATGGAAATTCATTTCACCAATTTGATAAAGCTTGGAAAAAGGGCACTTTTAAATACCATCTTCTTACAAAAAAAATGTAGGCGTAATTATCCTTGAAAAATATCAATGAATCTGTTTTTTTTTATCTCTAATATACGTTTTTTCAAGTACATGTATACGGTTTGTTTGGTATTTTTTTGTTAATCAAAAACATTAATATTCAGTCACTGTAAAGAAAAAAAAAGGGGGGGGGGGGCTTACAAATAACTTTGAACAGTGAAAGTTTTCATTATCGTATCACTTTTTATTCTAAATATAGAAGTGCCACTTTTGCACTGGATTTGACTCACGTGCCCATTGTCACGCGCTCCATTGTTCCATGGGTTGACATGACGACGTTCATTTAGTGACAGCACGGAAAACACGGGAAAACGACCTGCACGGGTTTCACGGGGTGAGTTGCACATATTCTTTAAAATGATTTCATTTATTTTAACCAAAAAAGTTTTCGCACATCATGCCCACCCTTCCGAAGCACTTGATTGCACTCATTTTACGAGGCCAGATTGTATTGTTGATTGTAGTCTGGTTGATTGATGTGCTTTTTTATGTTTTCTATTTCTCCGTTTCTTCGTGTTGTTTTGTTTTGTTAGTATAAGCTAGTTTAGTCTTTGCAAAGAAGGGGGAGGGCTTTTTTCGGACTATATACAATAGAACAAGTAGAATAATATGGCGACCTGAAGTTACAGTTTACTTGACCTTTCATTGGTTATACCTTTGCGTGAAATCTTTGTTTTTGGCAAGTTTTTTTTACTTATATATAAAAGGAAGCCTTAACTATCCTCCTTGATTAAAAGAAAATGAAACACCATTTCAATAAAGTAATGCCTCCTTCATTTCATAAAAGTAATGGCTGTTACCACTGAAAAGAAAGAACGTTTTAAAATTTTAATAGCCGCCATTATTTGACGTCCACCCGCGCGGGACCGTAACTAACGTTTAGTGTGCAAACATGTATTTGAAATTAAGTTATCTACTTTATCTTTTGCTTCTGCTTATGACAAAGCATACTTGTATTTAGTTAATATTTATGCTCTGTTAATGGTGAAACAGAGGGAGGGTAGGGATGGAAGGTCAGAAGTTAAAGGCTGATCCGGATACATGTACGAGCGGAAATTGAAGTTAAGGGACATGGGTTCTAGGTTTTCATGGACCTTCGAGGCTTACGCTGCAGAAGCAACACCTCGCGTCCGTATGGCATGCAATATGCCTTTTTTGAATGTGTTTTACACATTTTCGCTGTATTTGGTTTACCCTATACATATAAACCTCTTTGGAATTTGAATTGATAAGGTCTATAAATGTTGTATATTTGCAAATACTCATTAGATTTTCATTGTAAAACGTTTTTTATTGGGATTTCAAATTCAATACTTTTATATTTACTTACTAAAATAATGCGAAGCTAAAAAGTTGGACTGTTTGTATTTGAAATTCAAAATTTCCGTCTTTCTATACATTTTTTTTCAGATAAAGTTAAAACAAACGAATAACGTGTGGGGTTTATGGAAATTCATTTCACCAATTTGATAAAGCTTGGAAAAAGGGCACTTTTAAATACCATCTTCTTACAAAAAAAATGTAGGCGTAATTATCCTTGAAAAATATCAATGAATCTGTTTTTTTTTATCTCTAATATACGTTTTTTCAAGTACATGTATACGGTTTGTTTGGTATTTTTTTGTTAATCAAAAACATTAATATTCAGTCACTGTAAAGAAAAAAAAAGGGGGGGGGGCTTACAAATAACTTTGAACAGTGAAAGTTTTCATTATCGTATCACTTTTTATTCTAAATATAGAAGTGCCACTTTTGCACTGGATTTGACTCACGTGCCCATTGTCACGCGCTCCATTGTTCCATGGGTTGACATGACGACGTTCATTTAGTGACAGCACGGAAAACACGGGAAAACGACCTGCACGGGTTTCACGGGGTGAGTTGCACATATTCTTTAAAATGATTTCATTTATTTTAACCAAAAAAGTTTTCGCACATCATGCCCACCCTTCCGAAGCACTTGATTGCACTCATTTTACGAGGCCAGATTGTATTGTTGATTGTAGTCTGGTTGATTGATGTGCTTTTTTATGTTTTCTATTTCTCCGTTTCTTCGTGTTGTTTTGTTTTGTTAGTATAAGCTAGTTTAGTCTTTGCAAAGAAGGGGGAGGGCTTTTTTCGGACTATATACAATAGAACAAGTAGAATAATATGGCGACCTGAAGTTACAGTTTACTTGACCTTTCATTGGTTATACCTTTGCGTGAAATCTTTGTTTTTGGCAAGTTTTTTTTACTTATATATAAAAGGAAGCCTTAACTATCCTCCTTGATTAAAAGAAAATGAAACACCATTTCAATAAAGTAATGCCTCCTTCATTTCATAAAAGTAATGGCTGTTACCACTGAAAAGAAAGAACGTTTTAAAATTTTAATAGCCGCCATTATTTGACGTCCACCCGCGCGGGACCGTAACTAACGTTTAGTGTGCAAACATGTATTTGAAATTAAGTTATCTACTTTATCTTTTGCTTCTGCTTATGACAAAGCATACTTGTATTTAGTTAATATTTATGCTCTGTTAATGGTGAAACAGAGGGAGGGTAGGGATGGAAGGTCAGAAGTTAAAGGCTGATCCGGATACATGTACGAGCGGAAATTGAAGTTAAGGGACATGGGTTCTAGGTTTTCATGGACCTTCGAGGCTTACGCTGCAGAAGCAACACCTCGCGTCCGTATGGCATGCAATATGCCTTTTTTGAATGTGTTTTACACATTTTCGCTGTATTTGGTTTACCCTATACATATAAACCTCTTTGGAATTTGAATTGATAAGGTCTATAAATGTTGTATATTTGCAAATACTCATTAGATTTTCATTGTAAAACGTTTTTTATTGGGATTTCAAATTCAATACTTTTATATTTACTTACTAAAATAATGCGAAGCTAAAAAGTTGGACTGTTTGTATTTGAAATTCAAAATTTCCGTCTTTCTATACATTTTTTTTCAGATAAAGTTAAAACAAACGAATAACGTGTGGGGTTTATGGAAATTCATTTCCACACTATGCCATGTTGGTACTCTATGAAATGTTATTTCCCGTGCCGGGTACTGTTATTTCCCCAATTGTGCATCACGTGGTTTTCTTATATTGATTACCGACACCTAAATTTAAAGATTCTGAAGCAAAACGGAATTGCTTAGCTGTAAAATGGAAAATATATCACTTTTATGAAAATTTCAAATCCAACCTCTAAAAAATTGAAAAGTAAAAATGTCTGTGTAAACTTTTATTTGATATTTCTTGCTGGAAAATTAGCACATTAACTGAAATATTTGATTGATTGTCTCTTAAAAACAAATAAAACAATGACCATGCATTAAATCATAAATTAAAACTTTTATAAACATCATTTTTCTTTCTTTCTCAAGCGTTTTGATATCGACATCGATTTTATTTGTTGTGATTTTCAACGATTAGTTGCGGTGGGTAATTTTAAAATTGTACTGTTATTTCGCGTGGCAAATATGCATGAGGTACTGTTATTTCCTGTGGTTTGGTACTGATATTTCATGTGATTACTTAAAACTTAGTTCAAATTTTTGCAAGAATTGGTGGTTAACAATTGAACAAGCATTCTGAGAGTATTGCAAAACAATACATAGCTTCAGTTGTATGCTCTTATATTTTTCGAGTACTGGAATATGTGTTGGAAAGACACAGTTTACATATTTCCAAAATTTGACAACGTTTGGCTGTTTCTTTAAAAATTGATAAATTTATCTGTTTGGTCATTGTTATAATATTTTTTGGCATTTTTTTTTTTTATCAAATTTAATATTCTACCGGTTTTCCAAGTTTTCTACTCCTATCGTGTCTGATGAAGGTTAATCCAGAAAAGCGCTTCACACGCAGTGAAATTTTGCTTTTGTACATTATTAAAATCATTTCAATATGTGGATCGTGTCTTTTTGGCACATATTCCATATTCTTTCGTTTTTAATAGTCCCCCTACCGGCGTCATATTTCAGTCTCTGGTAAAAATAAGTGTAACGAAACATTTTAAACTTGATCAGTTTATTATTTACAAAAGTGTTAATAAAAAAAAAGTGCAGTTAACAAACTTCAGTAATTTCTTAAAGCCCAAAGGACATGTAAAAATGCGCAAACCGGATCAAAACGCGAACTTGATGGTAGACTCACATATCAAAAATCAGTTCATTATCTGCAAGGGTTTAGTACAAAAAGTGCGGAAAACTGTGGCATGACGGACAGCTAGACGTGCAAACCTATATATATAGTCCCTTTCGACTATCGCCGATAGAGAACTAAAAAACACTAGATGTTCTAGACAGTGCACCTAATTTTGTTAGGTGGAAGACCAATTCATATGCACATGACCATTATTTTGCGACTCGTAGCCAAAACAAAACAGTTTACCTTTAAAAAGTAAACCAGAGGTTCTCTAGGTCTAGATTGTTCTATGTAGGCCTGGTCCGCCTGAGTTCAGACCAAACCATATTTAGAGCGGACCTTGAGTAGACCAGTCTCGAAGCAGACCAGATTAGAAAAAGTACCAAATTAAGAATGAACTTTTGAGCAGACTGTCATGACTGTGACACGCCAATCACAAATAAATACTACCCCCTCCCACAAAAAAAAAAGATAAAAACAACAACCTAAAACAACAAACAAAAACAAAAAAATAACTAACCAGATAAAGTTTTCAAATAGAAAGTGAAGGTACATATCCACATGCATTATTGAAAGTCCAATGGAAATTTATTAAGAGGTTTATTAGGCGTTGTGAATAACAGAGTAAGATATTTATCAGACTTAATTATAGAAATGATAAAGGAGATGCGCATCTACAGAAGGTCACATAGATTGTTTGAATGTTTCATATATACCAATAAAATGGTTGATATAAAAGTTTAACTCAAAGGTGTCACGGACGTACATTTCTATCACTATATTATCCTCATAATTAAGCGAGGGCATAAAATACAGTTTCCCTTTTACAGGAAATAACAGTACCATAGTAAATTTTCTAACCAGAAATAACAGTACCATACCACATTTACCACGCGAAATAACAGTACAATTTTAAAATTACCCACTGCAACTAATTGTTGAAAATCACAACAAATAATATTGATGTCGATATCAAAACGCTTGAGAAAGGAAGAAAAATGATTTTTATGATGGGTTTAATTCATGATTTAATGCATGGTCATTGTTTTATTTGTTTTTAAGAGACAATCAATCAAATATTTCAGTTAATGTGCTAATTTTCCAGCAAGAAATATCAAATTAAAGTTTACACGGACATTTTTACTTTTCAATTTTTTAAAGGTTTGACTTGAAATGTTCATAAAAGTAATATACTTTCAATTTTACAGCTTTGCAATACCGTTTTGCCTCAGAATCGTTAAATTTAGGTGTCGGTAATCAATATAAGAAAACCACGCGATGCACAATTAGGGAAATAACAGTACCCGGCACGAGAAATAACATTTCATAGAGTACCAACATGGCATAGTGTGATTTCACCAATTTGATAAAGCTTGGAAAAAGGGCACTTTTAAATACCATCTTCTTACAAAAAAAATGTAGGCGTAATTATCCTTGAAAAATATCAATGAATCTGTTTTTTTTTATCTCTAATATACGTTTTTTCAAGTACATGTATACGGTTTGTTTGGTATTTTTTTGTTAATCAAAAACATTAATATTCAGTCACTGTAAAGAAAAAAAAAGGGGGGGGGGGGGCTTACAAATAACTTTGAACAGTGAAAGTTTTCATTATCGTATCACTTTTTATTCTAAATATAGAAGTGCCACTTTTGCACTGGATTTGACTCACGTGCCCATTGTCACGCGCTCCATTGTTCCATGGGTTGACATGACGACGTTCATTTAGTGACAGCACGGAAAACACGGGAAAACGACCTGCACGGGTTTCACGGGGTGAGTTGCACATATTCTTTAAAATGATTTCATTTATTTTAACCAAAAAAGTTTTCGCACATCATGCCCACCCTTCCGAAGCACTTGATTGCACTCATTTTACGAGGCCAGATTGTATTGTTGATTGTAGTCTGGTTGATTGATGTGCTTTTTTATGTTTTCTATTTCTCCGTTTCTTCGTGTTGTTTTGTTTTGTTAGTATAAGCTAGTTTAGTCTTTGCAAAGAAGGGGGAGGGCTTTTTTCGGACTATATACAATAGAACAAGTAGAATAATATGGCGACCTGAAGTTACAGTTTACTTGACCTTTCATTGGTTATACCTTTGCGTGAAATCTTTGTTTTTGGCAAGTTTTTTTTACTTATATATAAAAGGAAGCCTTAACTATCCTCCTTGATTAAAAGAAAATGAAACACCATTTCAATAAAGTAATGCCTCCTTCATTTCATAAAAGTAATGGCTGTTACCACTGAAAAGAAAGAACGTTTTAAAATTTTAATAGCCGCCATTATTTGACGTCCACCCGCGCGGGACCGTAACTAACGTTTAGTGTGCAAACATGTATTTGAAATTAAGTTATCTACTTTATCTTTTGCTTCTGCTTATGACAAAGCATACTTGTATTTAGTTAATATTTATGCTCTGTTAATGGTGAAACAGAGGGAGGGTAGGGATGGAAGGTCAGAAGTTAAAGGCTGATCCGGATACATGTACGAGCGGAAATTGAAGTTAAGGGACATGGGTTCTAGGTTTTCATGGACCTTCGAGGCTTACGCTGCAGAAGCAACACCTCGCGTCCGTATGGCATGCAATATGCCTTTTTTGAATGTGTTTTACACATTTTCGCTGTATTTGGTTTACCCTATACATATAAACCTCTTTGGAATTTGAATTGATAAGGTCTATAAATGTTGTATATTTGCAAATACTCATTAGATTTTCATTGTAAAACGTTTTTTATTGGGATTTCAAATTCAATACTTTTATATTTACTTACTAAAATAATGCGAAGCTAAAAAGTTGGACTGTTTGTATTTGAAATTCAAAATTTCCGTCTTTCTATACATTTTTTTTCAGATAAAGTTAAAACAAACGAATAACGTGTGGGGTTTATGGAAATTCATTTCACCAATTTGATAAAGCTTGGAAAAAGGGCACTTTTAAATACCATCTTCTTACAAAAAAAATGTAGGCGTAATTATCCTTGAAAAATATCAATGAATCTGTTTTTTTTTATCTCTAATATACGTTTTTTCAAGTACATGTATACGGTTTGTTTGGTATTTTTTGTTAATCAAAAACATTAATATTCAGTCACTGTAAAGAAAAAAAAAGGGGGGGGCTTACAAATAACTTTGAACAGTGAAAATTTTCATTATCGTATCACTTTTTATTCTAAATATAGAAGTGCCACTTTTGCACTGGATTTGACTCACGTGCCCATTGTCACGCGCTCCATTGTTCCATGGGTTGACATGACGACGTTCATTTAGTGACAGCACGGAAAACACGGGAAAACGACCTGCACGGGTTTCACGGGGTGAGTTGCACATATTCTTTAAAATGATTTCATTTATTTTAACCAAAAAAGTTTTCGCACATCATGCCCACCCTTCCGAAGCACTTGATTGCACTCATTTTACGAGGCCAGATTGTATTGTTGATTGTAGTCTAGTTGATTGATGTGCTTTTTTATGTTTTCTATTTCTCCGTTTCTTCGTGTTGTTTTGTTTTGTTAGTATAAGCTAGTTTAGTCTTTGCAAAGAAGGGGGAGGGCTTTTTTCGGACTATATACAATAGAACAAGTAGAATAATATGGCGACCTGAAGTTACAGTTTACTTGACCTTTCATTGGTTATACCTTTGCGTGAAATCTTTGTTTTTGGCAAGTTTTTTTTACTTATATATAAAAGGAAGCCTTAACTATCCTCCTTGATTAAAAGAAAATGAAACACCATTTCAATAAAGTAATGCCTCCTTCATTTCATAAAAGTAATGGCTGTTACCACTGAAAAGAAAGAACGTTTTAAAATTTTAATAGCCGCCATTATTTGACGTCCACCCGCGCGGGACCGTAACTAACGTTTAGTGTGCAAACATGTATTTGAAATTAAGTTATCTACTTTATCTTTTGCTTCTGCTTATGACAAAGCATACTTGTATTTAGTTAATATTTATGCTCTGTTAATGGTGAAACAGAGGGAGGGTAGGGATGGAAGGTCAGAAGTTAAAGGCTGATCCGGATACATGTACGAGCGGAAATTGAAGTTAAGGGACATGGGTTCTAGGTTTTCATGGACCTTCGAGGCTTACGCTGCAGAAGCAACACCTCGCGTCCGTATGGCATGCAATATGCCTTTTTTGAATGTGTTTTACACATTTTCGCTGTATTTGGTTTACCCTATACATATAAACCTCTTTGGAATTTGAATTGATAAGGTCTATAAATGTTGTATATTTGCAAATACTCATTAGATTTTCATTGTAAAACGTTTTTTATTGGGATTTCAAATTCAATACTTTTATATTTACTTACTAAAATAATGCGAAGCTAAAAAGTTGGACTGTTTGTATTTGAAATTCAAAATTTCCGTCTTTCTATACATTTTTTTTCAGATAAAGTTAAAACAAACGAATAACGTGTGGGGTTTATGGAAATTCATTTCACCAATTTGATAAAGCTTGGAAAAAGGGCACTTTTAAATACCATCTTCTTACAAAAAAAATGTAGGCGTAATTATCCTTGAAAAATATCAATGAATCTGTTTTTTTTTATCTCTAATATACGTTTTTTCAAGTACATGTATACGGTTTGTTTGGTATTTTTTGTTAATCAAAAACATTAATATTCAGTCACTGTAAAGAAAAAAAAAGGGGGGGGGGGCTTACAAATAACTTTGAACAGTGAAAATTTTCATTATCGTATCACTTTTTATTCTAAATATAGAAGTGCCACTTTTGCACTGGATTTGACTCACGTGCCCATTGTCACGCGCTCCATTGTTCCATGGGTTGACATGACGACGTTCATTTAGTGACAGCACGGAAAACACGGGAAAACGACCTGCACGGGTTTCACGGGGTGAGTTGCACATATTCTTTAAAATGATTTCATTTATTTTAACCAAAAAAGTTTTCGCACATCATGCCCACCCTTCCGAAGCACTTGATTGCACTCATTTTACGAGGCCAGATTGTATTGTTGATTGTAGTCTGGTTGATTGATGTGCTTTTTTATGTTTTCTATTTCTCCGTTTCTTCGTGTTGTTTTGTTTTGTTAGTATAAGCTAGTTTAGTCTTTGCAAAGAAGGGGGAGGGCTTTTTTCGGACTATATACTATAGAACAAGTAGAATAATATGGCGACCTGAAGTTACAGTTTACTTGACCTTTCATTGGTTATACCTTTGCGTGAAATCTTTGTTTTTGGCAAGTTTTTTTTACTTATATATAAAAGGAAGCCTTAACTATCCTCCTTGATTAAAAGAAAATGAAACACCATTTCAATAAAGTAATGCCTCCTTCATTTCATAAAAGTAATGGCTGTTACCACTGAAAAGAAAGAACGTTTTAAAATTTTAATAGCCGCCATTATTTGACGTCCACCCGCGCGGGACCGTAACTAACGTTTAGTGTGCAAACATGTATTTGAAATTAAGTTATCTACTTTATCTTTTGCTTCTGCTTATGACAAAGCATACTTGTATTTAGTTAATATTTATGCTCTGTTAATGGTGAAACAGAGGGAGGGTAGGGATGGAAGGTCAGAAGTTAAAGGCTGATCCGGATACATGTACGAGCGGAAATTGAAGTTAAGGGACATGGGTTCTAGGTTTTCATGGACCTTCGAGGCTTACGCTGCAGAAGCAACACCTCGCGTCCGTATGGCATGCAATATGCCTTTTTTGAATGTGTTTTACACATTTTCGCTGGATTTGGTTTACCCTATACATATAAACCTCTTTGGAATTTGAATTGATAAGGTCTATAAATGTTGTATATTTGCAAATACTCATTAGATTTTCATTGTAAAACGTTTTTTATTGGGATTTCAAATTCAATACTTTTATATTTACTTACTAAAATAATGCGAAGCTAAAAAGTTGGACTGTTTGTATTTGAAATTCAAAATTTCCGTCTTTCTATACATTTTTTTTCAGATAAAGTTAAAACAAACGAATAACGTGTGGGGTTTATGGAAATTCATTTCCACACTATGCCATGTTGGTACTCTATGAAATGTTATTTCCCGTGCCGGGTACTGTTATTTCCCCAATTGTGCATCACGTGGTTTTCTTATATTGATTACCGACACCTAAATTTAAAGATTCTGAAGCAAAACGGAATTGCTTAGCTGTAAAATGGAAAATATATCACTTTTATGAAAATTTCAAATCCAACCTCTAAAAAATTGAAAAGTAAAAATGTCTGTGTAAACTTTTATTTGATATTTCTTGCTGGAAAATTAGCACATTAACTGAAATATTTGATTGATTGTCTCTTAAAAACAAATAAAACAATGACCATGCATTAAATCATAAATTAAAACTTTTATAAACATCATTTTTCTTTCTTTCTCAAGCGTTTTGATATCGACATCGATTTTATTTGTTGTGATTTTCAACGATTAGTTGCGGTGGGTAATTTTAAAATTGTACTGTTATTTCGCGTGGCAAATATGCATGAGGTACTGTTATTTCCTGTGGTTTGGTACTGATATTTCATGTGATTACTTAAAACTTAGTTCAAATTTTTGCAAGAATTGGTGGTTAACAATTGAACAAGCATTCTGAGAGTATTGCAAAACAATACATAGCTTCAGTTGTATGCTCTTATATTTTTCGAGTACTGGAATATGTGTTGGAAAGACACAGTTTACATATTTCCAAAATTTGACAACGTTTGGCTGTTTCTTTAAAAATTGATAAATTTATCTGTTTGGTCATTGTTATAATATTTTTTGGCATTTTTTTTTTTTATCAAATTTAATATTCTACCGGTTTTCCAAGTTTTCTACTCCTATCGTGTCTGATGAAGGTTAATCCAGAAAAGCGCTTCACACGCAGTGAAATTTTGCTTTTGTACATTATTAAAATCATTTCAATATGTGGATCGTGTCTTTTTGGCACATATTCCATATTCTTTCGTTTTTAATAGTCCCCCTACCGGCGTCATATTTCAGTCTCTGGTAAAAATAAGTGTAACGAAACATCTTAAACTTGATCAGTTTATTATTTACAAAAGTGTTAATAAAAAAAAAGTGCAGTTAACAAACTTCAGTAATTTCTTAAAGCCCAAAGGACATGTAAAAATGCGCAAACCGGATCAAAACGCGAACTTGATGGTAGACTCACATATCAAAAATCAGTTCATTATCTGCAAGGGTTTAGTACAAAAAGTGCGGAAAACTGTGGCATGACGGACAGCTAGACGTGCAAACCTATATATATAGTCCCTTTCGACTATCGCCGATAGAGAACTAAAAAACACTAGATGTTCTAGACAGTGCACCTAATTTTGTTAGGTGGAAGACCAATTCATATGCACATGACCATTATTTTGCGACTCGTAGCCAAAACAAAACAGTTTACCTTTAAAAAGTAAACCAGAGGTTCTCTAGGTCTAGATTGTTCTATGTAGGCCTGGTCCGCCTGAGTTCAGACCAAACCATATTTAGAGCGGACCTTGAGTAGACCAGTCTCGAAGCAGACCAGATTAGAAAAAGTACCAAATTAAGAATGAACTTTTGAGCAGACTGTCATGACTGTGACACGCCAATCACAAATAAATACTACCCCCTCCCACAAAAAAAAAGATAAAAACAACAACCTAAAACAACAAACAAAAACAAAAAAATAACTAACCAGATAAAGTTTTCAAATAGAAAGTGAAGGTACATATCCACATGCATTATTGAAAGTCCAATGGAAATTTATTAAGAGGTTTATTAGGCGTTGTGAATAACAGAGTAAGATATTTATCAGACTTAATTATAGAAATGATAAAGGAGATGCGCATCTACAGAAGGTCACATAGATTGTTTGAATGTTTCATATATACCAATAAAATGGTTGATATAAAAGTTTAACTCAAAGGTGTCACGGACGTACATTTCTATCACTATATTATCCTCATAATTAAGCGAGGGCATAAAATACAGTTTCCCTTTTACAGGAAATAACAGTACCATAGTAAATTTTCTAACCAGAAATAACAGTACCATACCACATTTACCACGCGAAATAACAGTACAATTTTAAAATTACCCACTGCAACTAATTGTTGAAAATCACAACAAATAATATTGATGTCGATATCAAAACGCTTGAGAAAGGAAGAAAAATGATTTTTATGATGGGTTTAATTCATGATTTAATGCATGGTCATTGTTTTATTTGTTTTTAAGAGACAATCAATCAAATATTTCAGTTAATGTGCTAATTTTCCAGCAAGAAATATCAAATTAAAGTTTACACGGACATTTTTACTTTTCAATTTTTTAAAGGTTTGACTTGAAATGTTCATAAAAGTAATATACTTTCAATTTTACAGCTTTGCAATACCGTTTTGCCTCAGAATCGTTAAATTTAGGTGTCGGTAATCAATATAAGAAAACCACGCGATGCACAATTAGGGAAATAACAGTACCCGGCACGAGAAATAACATTTCATAGAGTACCAACATGGCATAGTGTGATTTCACCAATTTGATAAAGCTTGGAAAAAGGGCACTTTTAAATACCATCTTCTTACAAAAAAAATGTAGGCGTAATTATCCTTGAAAAATATCAATGAATCTGTTTTTTTTTATCTCTAATATACGTTTTTTCAAGTACATGTATACGGTTTGTTTGGTATTTTTTTGTTAATCAAAAACATTAATATTCAGTCACTGTAAAGAAAAAAAAAGGGGGGGGGGGCTTACAAATAACTTTGAACAGTGAAAGTTTTCATTATCGTATCACTTTTTATTCTAAATATAGAAGTGCCACTTTTGCACTGGATTTGACTCACGTGCCCATTGTCACGCGCTCCATTGTTCCATGGGTTGACATGACGACGTTCATTTAGTGACAGCACGGAAAACACGGGAAAACGACCTGCACGGGTTTCACGGGGTGAGTTGCACATATTCTTTAAAATGATTTCATTTATTTTAACCAAAAAAGTTTTCGCACATCATGCCCACCCTTCCGAAGCACTTGATTGCACTCATTTTACGAGGCCAGATTGTATTGTTGATTGTAGTCTGGTTGATTGATGTGCTTTTTTATGTTTTCTATTTCTCCGTTTCTTCTTGTTGTTTTGTTTTGTTAGTATAAGCTAGTTTAGTCTTTGCAAAGAAGGGGGAGGGCTTTTTTCGGACTATATACAATAGAACAAGTAGAATAATATGGCGACCTGAAGTTACAGTTTACTTGACCTTTCATTGGTTATACCTTTGCGTGAAATCTTTGTTTTTGGCAAGTTTTTTTTACTTATATATAAAAGGAAGCCTTAACTATCCTCCTTGATTAAAAGAAAATGAAACACCATTTCAATAAAGTAATGCCTCCTTCATTTCATAAAAGTAATGGCTGTTACCACTGAAAAGAAAGAACGTTTTAAAATTTTAATAGCCGCCATTATTTGACGTCCACCCGCGCGGGACCGTAACTAACGTTTAGTGTGCAAACATGTATTTGAAATTAAGTTATCTACTTTATCTTTTGCTTCTGCTTATGACAAAGCATACTTGTATTTAGTTAATATTTATGCTCTGTTAATGGTGAAACAGAGGGAGGGTAGGGATGGAAGGTCAGAAGTTAAAGGCTGATCCGGATACATGTACGAGCGGAAATTGAAGTTAAGGGACATGGGTTCTAGGTTTTCATGGACCTTCGAGGCTTACGCTGCAGAAGCAACACCTCGCGTCCGTATGGCATGCAATATGCCTTTTTTGAATGTGTTTTACACATTTTCGCTGTATTTGGTTTACCCTATACATATAAACCTCTTTGGAATTTGAATTGATAAGGTCTATAAATGTTGTATATTTGCAAATACTCATTAGATTTTCATTGTAAAACGTTTTTTATTGGGATTTCAAATTCAATACTTTTATATTTACTTACTAAAATAATGCGAAGCTAAAAAGTTGGACTGTTTGTATTTGAAATTCAAAATTTCCGTCTTTCTATACATTTTTTTTCAGATAAAGTTAAAACAAACGAATAACGTGTGGGGTTTATGGAAATTCATTTCACCAATTTGATAAAGCTTGGAAAAAGGGCACTTTTAAATACCATCTTCTTACAAAAAAAATGTAGGCGTAATTATCCTTGAAAAATATCAATGAATCTGTTTTTTTTTATCTCTAATATACGTTTTTTCAAGTACATGTATACGGTTTGTTTGGTATTTTTTGTTAATCAAAAACATTAATATTCAGTCACTGTAAAGAAAAAAAAAAGGGGGGGGCTTACAAATAACTTTGAACAGTGAAAATTTTCATTATCGTATCACTTTTTATTCTAAATATAGAAGTGCCACTTTTGCACTGGATTTGACTCACGTGCCCATTGTCACGCGCTCCATTGTTCCATGGGTTGACATGACGACGTTCATTTAGTGACAGCACGGAAAACACGGGAAAACGACCTGCACGGGTTTCACGGGGTGAGTTGCACATATTCTTTAAAATGATTTCATTTATTTTAACCAAAAAAGTTTTCGCACATCATGCCCACCCTTCCGAAGCACTTGATTGCACTCATTTTACGAGGCCAGATTGTATTGTTGATTGTAGTCTGGTTGATTGATGTGCTTTTTTATGTTTTCTATTTCTCCGTTTCTTCGTGTTGTTTTGTTTTGTTAGTATAAGCTAGTTTAGTCTTTGCAAAGAAGGGGGAGGGCTTTTTTCGGACTATATACAATAGAACAAGTAGAATAATATGGCGACCTGAAGTTACAGTTTACTTGACCTTTCATTGGTTATACCTTTGCGTGAAATCTTTGTTTTTGGCAAGTTTTTTTTACTTATATATAAAAGGAAGCCTTAACTATCCTCCTTGATTAAAAGAAAATGAAACACCATTTCAATAAAGTAATGCCTCCTTCATTTCATAAAAGTAATGGCTGTTACCACTGAAAAGAAAGAACGTTTTAAAATTTTAATAGCCGCCATTATTTGACGTCCACCCGCGCGGGACCGTAACTAACGTTTAGTGTGCAAACATGTATTTGAAATTAAGTTATCTACTTTATCTTTTGCTTCTGCTTATGACAAAGCATACTTGTATTTATTTAATATTTATGCTCTGTTAATGGTGAAACAGAGGGAGGGTAGGGATGGAAGGTCAGAAGTTAAAGGCTGATCCGGATACATGTACGAGCGGAAATTGAAGTTAAGGGACATGGGTTCTAGGTTTTCATGGACCTTCGAGGCTTACGCTGCAGAAGCAACACCTCGCGTCCGTATGGCATGCAATATGCCTTTTTTGAATGTGTTTTACACATTTTCGCTATATTTGGTTTACCCTATACATATAAACCTCTTTGGAATTTGAATTGATAAGGTCTATAAATGTTGTATATTTGCAAATACTCATTAGATTTTCATTGTAAAACGTTTTTTATTGGGATTTCAAATTCAATACTTTTATATTTACTTACTAAAATAATGCGAAGCTAAAAAGTTGGACTGTTTGTATTTGAAATTCAAAATTTCCGTCTTTCTATACATTTTTTTTCAGATAAAGTTAAAACAAACGAATAACGTGTGGGGTTTATGGAAATTCATTTCACCAATTTGATAAAGCTTGGAAAAAGGGCACTTTTAAATACCATCTTCTTACAAAAAAAATGTAGGCGTAATTATCCTTGAAAAATATCAATGAATCTGTTTTTTTTTATCTCTAATATACGTTTTTTCAAGTACATGTATACGGTTTGTTTGGTATTTTTTTGTTAATCAAAAACATTAATATTCAGTCACTGTAAAGAAAAAAAAAGGGGGGGGGGGGCTTACAAATAACTTTGAACAGTGAAAATTTTCATTATCGTATCACTTTTTATTCTAAATATAGAAGTGCCACTTTTGCACTGGATTTGACTCACGTGCCCATTGTCACGCGCTCCATTGTTCCATGGGTTGACATGACGACGTTCATTTAGTGACAGCACGGAAAACACGGGAAAACGACCTGCACGGGTTTCACGGGGTGAGTTGCACATATTCTTTAAAATGATTTCATTTATTTTAACCAAAAAAGTTTTCGCACATCATGCCCACCCTTCCGAAGCACTTGATTGCACTCATTTTACGAGGCCAGATTGTATTGTTGATTGTAGTCTGGTTGATTGATGTGCTTTTTTATGTTTTCTATTTCTCCGTTTCTTCGTGTTGTTTTGTTTTGTTAGTATAAGCTAGTTTAGTCTTTGCAAAGAAGGGGGAGGGCTTTTTTCGGACTATATACAATAGAACAAGTAGAATAATATGGCGACCTGAAGTTACAGTTTACTTGACCTTTCATTGGTTATACCTTTGCGTGAAATCTTTGTTTTTGGCAAGTTTTTTTTACTTATATATAAAAGGAAGCCTTAACTATCCTCCTTGATTAAAAGAAAATGAAACACCATTTCAATAAAGTAATGCCTCCTTCATTTCATAAAAGTAATGGCTGTTACCACTGAAAAGAAAGAACGTTTTAAAATTTTAATAGCCGCCATTATTTGACGTCCACCCGCGCGGGACCGTAACTAACGTTTAGTGTGCAAACATGTATTTGAAATTAAGTTATCTACTTTATCTTTTGCTTCTGCTTATGACAAAGCATACTTGTATTTAGTTAATATTTATGCTCTGTTAATGGTGAAACAGAGGGAGGGTAGGGATGGAAGGTCAGAAGTTAAAGGCTGATCCGGATACATGTACGAGCGGAAATTGAAGTTAAGGGACATGGGTTCTAGGTTTTCATGGACCTTCGAGGCTTACGCTGCAGAAGCAACACCTCGCGTCCGTATGGCATGCAATATGCCTTTTTTGAATGTGTTTTACACATTTTCGCTGTATTTGGTTTACCCTATACATATAAACCTCTTTGGAATTTGAATTGATAAGGTCTATAAATGTTGTATATTTGCAAATACTCATTAGATTTTCATTGTAAAACGTTTTTTATTGGGATTTCAAATTCAATACTTTTATATTTACTTACTAAAATAATGCGAAGCTAAAAAGTTGGACTGTTTGTATTTGAAATTCAAAATTTCCGTCTTTCTATACATTTTTTTTCAGATAAAGTTAAAACAAACGAATAACGTGTGGGGTTTATGGAAATTCATTTCACCAATTTGATAAAGCTTGGAAAAAGGGCACTTTTAAATACCATCTTCTTACAAAAAAAATGTAGGCGTAATTATCCTTGAAAAATATCAATGAATCTGTTTTTTTTTATCTCTAATATACGTTTTTTCAAGTACATGTATACGGTTTGTTTGGTATTTTTTGTTAATCAAAAACATTAATATTCAGTCACTGTAAAGAAAAAAAAAAGGGGGGGGCTTACAAATAACTTTGAACAGTGAAAATTTTCATTATCGTATCACTTTTTATTCTAAATATAGAAGTGCCACTTTTGCACTGGATTTGACTCACGTGCCCATTGTCACGCGCTCCATTGTTCCATGGGTTGACATGACGACGTTCATTTAGTGACAGCACGGAAAACACGGGAAAACGACCTGCACGGGTTTCACGGGGTGAGTTGCACATATTCTTTAAAATGATTTCATTTATTTTAACCAAAAAAGTTTTCGCACATCATGCCCACCCTTCCGAAGCACTTGATTGCACTCATTTTACGAGGCCAGATTGTATTGTTGATTGTAGTCTGGTTGATTGATGTGCTTTTTTATGTTTTCTATTTCTCCGTTTCTTCGTGTTGTTTTGTTTTGTTAGTATAAGCTAGTTTAGTCTTTGCAAAGAAGGGGGAGGGCTTTTTTCGGACTATATACAATAGAACAAGTAGAATAATATGGCGACCTGAAGTTACAGTTTACTTGACCTTTCATTGGTTATACCTTTGCGTGAAATCTTTGTTTTTGGCAAGTTTTTTTTACTTATATATAAAAGGAAGCCTTAACTATCCTCCTTGATTAAAAGAAAATGAAACACCATTTCAATAAAGTAATGCCTCCTTCATTTCATAAAAGTAATGGCTGTTACCACTGAAAAGAAAGTACGTTTTAAAATTTTAATAGCCGCCATTATTTGACGTCCACCCGCGCGGGACCGTAACTAACGTTTAGTGTGCAAACATGTATTTGAAATTAAGTTATCTACTTTATCTTTTGCTTCTGCTTATGACAAAGCATACTTGTATTTATTTAATATTTATGCTCTGTTAATGGTGAAACAGAGGGAGGGTAGGGATGGAAGGTCAGAAGTTAAAGGCTGATCCGGATACATGTACGAGCGGAAATTGAAGTTAAGGGACATGGGTTCTAGGTTTTCATGGACCTTCGAGGCTTACGCTGCAGAAGCAACACCTCGCGTCCGTATGGCATGCAATATGCCTTTTTTGAATGTGTTTTACACATTTTCGCTATATTTGGTTTACCCTATACATATAAACCTCTTTGGAATTTGAATTGATAAGGTCTATAAATGTTGTATATTTGCAAATACTCATTAGATTTTCATTGTAAAACGTTTTTTATTGGGATTTCAAATTCAATACTTTTATATTTACTTACTAAAATAATGCGAAGCTAAAAAGTTGGACTGTTTGTATTTGAAATTCAAAATTTCCGTCTTTCTATACATTTTTTTTCAGATAAAGTTAAAACAAACGAATAACGTGTGGGGTTTATGGAAATTCATTTCACCAATTTGATAAAGCTTGGAAAAAGGGCACTTTTAAATACCATCTTCTTACAAAAAAAATGTAGGCGTAATTATCCTTGAAAAATATCAATGAATCTGTTTTTTTTTATCTCTAATATACGTTTTTTCAAGTACATGTATACGGTTTGTTTGGTATTTTTTTGTTAATCAAAAACATTAATATTCAGTCACTGTAAAGAAAAAAAAAGGGGGGGGGGGGGCTTACAAATAACTTTGAACAGTGAAAATTTTCATTATCGTATCACTTTTTATTCTAAATATAGAAGTGCCACTTTTGCACTGGATTTGACTCACGTGCCCATTGTCACGCGCTCCATTGTTCCATGGGTTGACATGACGACGTTCATTTAGTGACAGCACGGAAAACACGGGAAAACGACCTGCACGGGTTTCACGGGGTGAGTTGCACATATTCTTTAAAATGATTTCATTTATTTTAACCAAAAAAGTTTTCGCACATCATGCCCACCCTTCCGAAGCACTTGATTGCACTCATTTTACGAGGCCAGATTGTATTGTTGATTGTAGTCTGGTTGATTGATGTGCTTTTTTATGTTTTCTATTTCTCCGTTTCTTCGTGTTGTTTTGTTTTGTTAGTATAAGCTAGTTTAGTCTTTGCAAAGAAGGGGGAGGGCTTTTTTCGGACTATATACAATAGAACAAGTAGAATAATATGGCGACCTGAAGTTACAGTTTACTTGACCTTTCATTGGTTATACCTTTGCGTGAAATCTTTGTTTTTGGCAAGTTTTTTTTACTTATATATAAAAGGAAGCCTTAACTATCCTCCTTGATTAAAAGAAAATGAAACACCATTTCAATAAAGTAATGCCTCCTTCATTTCATAAAAGTAATGGCTGTTACCACTGAAAAGAAAGAACGTTTTAAAATTTTAATAGCCGCCATTATTTGACGTCCACCCGCGCGGGACCGTAACTAACGTTTAGTGTGCAAACATGTATTTGAAATTAAGTTATCTACTTTATCTTTTGCTTCTGCTTATGACAAAGCATACTTGTATTTAGTTAATATTTATGCTCTGTTAATGGTGAAACAGAGGGAGGGTAGGGATGGAAGGTCAGAAGTTAAAGGCTGATCCGGATACATGTACGAGCGGAAATTGAAGTTAAGGGACATGGGTTCTAGGTTTTCATGGACCTTCGAGGCTTACGCTGCAGAAGCAACACCTCGCGTCCGTATGGCATGCAATATGCCTTTTTTGAATGTGTTTTACACATTTTCGCTGTATTTGGTTTACCCTATACATATAAACCTCTTTGGAATTTGAATTGATAAGGTCTATAAATGTTGTATATTTGCAAATACTCATTAGATTTTCATTGTAAAACGTTTTTTATTGGGATTTCAAATTCAATACTTTTATATTTACTTACTAAAATAATGCGAAGCTAAAAAGTTGGACTGTTTGTATTTGAAATTCAAAATTTCCGTCTTTCTATACATTTTTTTTCAGATAAAGTTAAAACAAACGAATAACGTGTGGGGTTTATGGAAATTCATTTCACCAATTTGATAAAGCTTGGAAAAAGGGCACTTTTAAATACCATCTTCTTACAAAAAAAATGTAGGCGTAATTATCCTTGAAAAATATCAATGAATCTGTTTTTTTTTATCTCTAATATACGTTTTTTCAAGTACATGTATACGGTTTGTTTGGTATTTTTTGTTAATCAAAAACATTAATATTCAGTCACTGTAAAGAAAAAAAAAGGGGGGGGGGCTTACAAATAACTTTGAACAGTGAAAATTTTCATTATCGTATCACTTTTTATTCTAAATATAGAAGTGCCACTTTTGCACTGGATTTGACTCACGTGCCCATTGTCACGCGCTCCATTGTTCCATGGGTTGACATGACGACGTTCATTTAGTGACAGCACGGAAAACACGGGAAAACGACCTGCACGGGTTTCACGGGGTGAGTTGCACATATTCTTTAAAATGATTTCATTTATTTTAACCAAAAAAGTTTTCGCACATCATGCCCACCCTTCCGAAGCACTTGATTGCACTCATTTTACGAGGCCAGATTGTATTGTTGATTGTAGTCTGGTTGATTGATGTGCTTTTTTATGTTTTCTATTTCTCCGTTTCTTCGTGTTGTTTTGTTTTGTTAGTATAAGCTAGTTTAGTCTTTGCAAAGAAGGGGGAGGGCTTTTTTCGGACTATATACAATAGAACAAGTAGAATAATATGGCGACCTGAAGTTACAGTTTACTTGACCTTTCATTGGTTATACCTTTGCGTGAAATCTTTGTTTTTGGCAAGTTTTTTTTACTTATATATAAAAGGAAGCCTTAACTATCCTCCTTGATTAAAAGAAAATGAAACACCATTTCAATAAAGTAATGCCTCCTTCATTTCATAAAAGTAATGGCTGTTACCACTGAAAAGAAAGAACGTTTTAAAATTTTAATAGCCGCCATTATTTGACGTCCACCCGCGCGGGACCGTAACTAACGTTTAGTGTGCAAACATGTATTTGAAATTAAGTTATCTACTTTATCTTTTGCTTCTGCTTATGACAAAGCATACTTGTATTTAGTTAATATTTATGCTCTGTTAATGGTGAAACAGAGGGAGGGTAGGGATGGAAGGTCAGAAGTTAAAGGCTGATCCGGATACATGTACGAGCGGAAATTGAAGTTAAGGGACATGGGTTCTAGGTTTTCATGGACCTTCGAGGCTTACGCTGCAGAAGCAACACCTCGCGTCCGTATGGCATGCAATATGCCTTTTTTGAATGTGTTTTACACATTTTCGCTGTATTTGGTTTACCCTATACATATAAACCTCTTTGGAATTTGAATTGATAAGGTCTATAAATGTTGTATATTTGCAAATACTCATTAGATTTTCATTGTAAAACGTTTTTTATTGGGATTTCAAATTCAATACTTTTATATTTACTTACTAAAATAATGCGAAGCTAAAAAGTTGGACTGTTTGTATTTGAAATTCAAAATTTCCGTCTTTCTATACATTTTTTTTCAGATAAAGTTAAAACAAACGAATAACGTGTGGGGTTTATGGAAATTCATTTCACCAATTTGATAAAGCTTGGAAAAAGGGCACTTTTAAATACCATCTTCTTACAAAAAAAATGTAGGCGTAATTATCCTTGAAAAATATCAATGAATCTGTTTTTTTTTATCTCTAATATACGTTTTTTCAAGTACATGTATACGGTTTGTTTGGTATTTTTTTGTTAATCAAAAACATTAATATTCAGTCACTGTAAAGAAAAAAAAAGGGGGGGGGGGGCTTACAAATAACTTTGAACAGTGAAAATTTTCATTATCGTATCACTTTTTATTCTAAATATAGAAGTGCCACTTTTGCACTGGATTTGACTCACGTGCCCATTGTCACGCGCTCCATTGTTCCATGGGTTGACATGACGACGTTCATTTAGTGACAGCACGGAAAACACGGGAAAACGACCTGCACGGGTTTCACGGGGTGAGTTGCACATATTCTTTAAAATGATTTCATTTATTTTAACCAAAAAAGTTTTCGCACATCATGCCCACCCTTCCGAAGCACTTGATTGCACTCATTTTACGAGGCCAGATTGTATTGTTGATTGTAGTCTGGTTGATTGATGTGCTTTTTTATGTTTTCTATTTCTCCGTTTCTTCGTGTTGTTTTGTTTTGTTAGTATAAGCTAGTTTAGTCTTTGCAAAGAAGGGGGAGGGCTTTTTTCGGACTATATACAATAGAACAAGTAGAATAATATGGCGACCTGAAGTTACAGTTTACTTGACCTTTCATTGGTTATACCTTTGCGTGAAATCTTTGTTTTTGGCAAGTTTTTTTTACTTATATATAAAAGGAAGCCTTAACTATCCTCCTTGATTAAAAGAAAATGAAACACCATTTCAATAAAGTAATGCCTCCTTCATTTCATAAAAGTAATGGCTGTTACCACTGAAAAGAAAGAACGTTTTAAAATTTTAATAGCCGCCATTATTTGACGTCCACCCGCGCGGGACCGTAACTAACGTTTAGTGTGCAAACATGTATTTGAAATTAAGTTATCTACTTTATCTTTTGCTTCTGCTTATGACAAAGCATACTTGTATTTATTTAATATTTATGCTCTGTTAATGGTGAAACAGAGGGAGGGTAGGGATGGAAGGTCAGAAGTTAAAGGCTGATCCGGATACATGTACGAGCGGAAATTGAAGTTAAGGGACATGGGTTCTAGGTTTTCATGGACCTTCGAGGCTTACGCTGCAGAAGCAACACCTCGCGTCCGTATGGCATGCAATATGCCTTTTTTGAATGTGTTTTACACATTTTCGCTGTATTTGGTTTACCCTATACATATAAACCTCTTTGGAATTTGAATTGATAAGGTCTATAAATGTTGTATATTTGCAAATACTCATTAGATTTTCATTGTAAAACGTTTTTTATTGGGATTTCAAATTCAATACTTTTATATTTACTTACTAAAATAATGCGAAGCTAAAAAGTTGGACTGTTTGTATTTGAAATTCAAAATTTCCGTCTTTCTATACATTTTTTTTCAGATAAAGTTAAAACAAACGAATAACGTGTGGGGTTTATGGAAATTCATTTCACCAATTTGATAAAGCTTGGAAAAAGGGCACTTTTAAATACCATCTTCTTACAAAAAAAATGTAGGCGTAATTATCCTTGAAAAATATCAATGAATCTGTTTTTTTTTATCTCTAATATACGTTTTTTCAAGTACATGTATACGGTTTGTTTGGTATTTTTTTGTTAATCAAAAACATTAATATTCAGTCACTGTAAAGAAAAAAAAAGGGGGGGGGGCTTACAAATAACTTTGAACAGTGAAAGTTTTCATTATCGTATCACTTTTTATTCTAAATATAGAAGTGCCACTTTTGCACTGGATTTGACTCACGTGCCCATTGTCACGCGCTCCATTGTTCCATGGGTTGACATGACGACGTTCATTTAGTGACAGCACGGAAAACACGGGAAAACGACCTGCACGGGTTTCACGGGGTGAGTTGCACATATTCTTTAAAATGATTTCATTTATTTTAACCAAAAAAGTTTTCGCACATCATGCCCACCCTTCCGAAGCACTTGATTGCACTCATTTTACGAGGCCAGATTGTATTGTTGATTGTAGTCTGGTTGATTGATGTGCTTTTTTATGTTTTCTATTTCTCCGTTTCTTCGTGTTGTTTTGTTTTGTTAGTATAAGCTAGTTTAGTCTTTGCAAAGAAGGGGGAGGGCTTTTTTCGGACTATATACAATAGAACAAGTAGAATAATATGGCGACCTGAAGTTACAGTTTACTTGACCTTTCATTGGTTATACCTTTGCGTGAAATCTTTGTTTTTGGCAAGTTTTTTTTACTTATATATAAAAGGAAGCCTTAACTATCCTCCTTGATTAAAAGAAAATGAAACACCATTTCAATAAAGTAATGCCTCCTTCATTTCATAAAAGTAATGGCTGTTACCACTGAAAAGAAAGAACGTTTTAAAATTTTAATAGCCGCCATTATTTGACGTCCACCCGCGCGGGACCGTAACTAACGTTTAGTGTGCAAACATGTATTTGAAATTAAGTTATCTACTTTATCTTTTGCTTCTGCTTATGACAAAGCATACTTGTATTTATTTAATATTTATGCTCTGTTAATGGTGAAACAGAGGGAGGGTAGGGATGGAAGGTCAGAAGTTAAAGGCTGATCCGGATACATGTACGAGCGGAAATTGAAGTTAAGGGACATGGGTTCTAGGTTTTCATGGACCTTCGAGGCTTACGCTGCAGAAGCAACACCTCGCGTCCGTATGGCATGCAATATGCCTTTTTTGAATGTGTTTTACACATTTTCGCTATATTTGGTTTACCCTATACATATAAACCTCTTTGGAATTTGAATTGATAAGGTCTATAAATGTTGTATATTTGCAAATACTCCTTAGATTTTCATTGTAAAACGTTTTTTATTGGGATTTCAAATTCAATACTTTTATATTTACTTACTAAAATAATGCGAAGCTAAAAAGTTGGACTGTTTGTATTTGAAATTCAAAATTTCCGTCTTTCTATACATTTTTTTTCAGATAAAGTTAAAACAAACGAATAACGTGTGGGGTTTATGGAAATTCATTTCACCAATTTGATAAAGCTTGGAAAAAGGGCACTTTTAAATACCATCTTCTTACAAAAAAAATGTAGGCGTAATTATCCTTGAAAAATATCAATGAATCTGTTTTTTTTTATCTCTAATATACGTTTTTTCAAGTACATGTATACGGTTTGTTTGGTATTTTTTTGTTAATCAAAAACATTAATATTCAGTCACTGTAAAGAAAAAAAAAGGGGGGGGGGGCTTACAAATAACTTTGAACAGTGAAAGTTTTCATTATCGTATCACTTTTTATTCTAAATATAGAAGTGCCACTTTTGCACTGGATTTGACTCACGTGCCCATTGTCACGCGCTCCATTGTTCCATGGGTTGACATGACGACGTTCATTTAGTGACAGCACGGAAAACACGGGAAAACGACCTGCACGGGTTTCACGGGGTGAGTTGCACATATTCTTTAAAATGATTTCATTTATTTTAACCAAAAAAGTTTTCGCACATCATGCCCACCCTTCCGAAGCACTTGATTGCACTCATTTTACGAGGCCAGATTGTATTGTTGATTGTAGTCTGGTTGATTGATGTGCTTTTTTATGTTTTCTATTTCTCCGTTTCTTCGTGTTGTTTTGTTTTGTTAGTATAAGCTAGTTTAGTCTTTGCAAAGAAGGGGGAGGGCTTTTTTCGGACTATATACAATAGAACAAGTAGAATAATATGGCGACCTGAAGTTACAGTTTACTTGACCTTTCATTGGTTATACCTTTGCGTGAAATCTTTGTTTTTGGCAAGTTTTTTTTACTTATATATAAAAGGAAGCCTTAACTATCCTCCTTGATTAAAAGAAAATGAAACACCATTTCAATAAAGTAATGCCTCCTTCATTTCATAAAAGTAATGGCTGTTACCACTGAAAAGAAAGAACGTTTTAAAATTTTAATAGCCGCCATTATTTGACGTCCACCCGCGCGGGACCGTAACTAACGTTTAGTGTGCAAACATGTATTTGAAATTAAGTTATCTACTTTATCTTTTGCTTCTGCTTATGACAAAGCATACTTGTATTTAGTTAATATTTATGCTCTGTTAATGGTGAAACAGAGGGAGGGTAGGGATGGAAGGTCAGAAGTTAAAGGCTGATCCGGATACATGTACGAGCGGAAATTGAAGTTAAGGGACATGGGTTCTAGGTTTTCATGGACCTTCGAGGCTTACGCTGCAGAAGCAACACCTCGCGTCCGTATGGCATGCAATATGCCTTTTTTGAATGTGTTTTACACATTTTCGCTGTATTTGGTTTACCCTATACATATAAACCTCTTTGGAATTTGAATTGATAAGGTCTATAAATGTTGTATATTTGCAAATACTCATTAGATTTTCATTGTAAAACGTTTTTTATTGGGATTTCAAATTCAATACTTTTATATTTACTTACTAAAATAATGCGAAGCTAAAAAGTTGGACTGTTTGTATTTGAAATTCAAAATTTCCGTCTTTCTATACATTTTTTTTCAGATAAAGTTAAAACAAACGAATAACGTGTGGGGTTTATGGAAATTCATTTCACCAATTTGATAAAACTTGGAAAAAGGGCACTTTTAAATACCATCTTCTTATAAAAAAAATGTAGGCGTAATTAGCCTTGAAAAATATCAATGAATCTGTTTTTTTTTTTATCTCTAATATACGTTTTTTTCAAGTACATATATACGGTTTGTTTGGTATTTTTTTGTTAATCAAAAACATTAATATTCAGTCACTGTAAAGAAAAAAAAAGGGGGGGGCGCTTACAAATAACTTTGAACAGTGAAAGTTTTCATTATCGTATCACTTTTTATTCTAAATATAGAAGTGCCACTTTTGCACTGGATTTGACTCACGTGCCCATTGTCACGCGCTCAATTGTTCCATGGGTTGACATGACGACGTTCATTTAGTGACAGCACGGAAAGCACGGGAAAATCACCTGCACGGGTTTCACGGGGTGAGTTGCACATATTCTTTAAAACTGATTTCATTTATTTTAACCAAAAAAGTTTTCGCACATCATGCCCACCCTTCCGACGCACTTGATTGCACCCATTTTACGAGGCCAGATTGTATTGTTGATTGTAGTCTGGTTGATTGATGTGTTTTTTTTTATGTTTTCTATTTCTCCGTTTCTTCGTGTTGTTTTGTTTTGTTAGTATAAGCTAGTTTAGTCTTTGCAAAGAAGGGGGAGGGCTTTTTTCTGACTATATACAATAGAACAAGTAGAATAATATGGCGACCTGAAGTAACAGTTTACTTGACCTTTCATTGATTATACCTTTGCGTGAAATCTTTGTTTTTGGCAAGTTTTTTTACTTATATATAAAAGGAAGCCTTAACTATCCTCCTTGATTAAAAGAAAATGAAACACCATTTCAATAAAGTAATGCCTCCTTCATTTCATAAAAGTAATGGCTGTTACCACTGAAAAGAAAGAACGTTTTAAAATTTTAATAGCCGCCATTATTTGATGCGCGGGGCCGTAACTAACGTTTAGTGTGCAAACATGTATTTGAAATTAAGCTATCTACTTTATCTTTTGCTTCTGCTTATGACAAAGCATACTTGTATCTAGTTAATATTTATGCTCTGTTAGTGGTGAAACAGAGGGAGGGTTGGGATGGAAAGTCAGAAGTAAAAGGCTGATCCGGATACATGTACGGGCGGACATTGAAGTTAAGGGACATGGGTTCTAGGTTTCCATGGACCTTCGAGGCTTACGCTGCAGAAGCAACACCTCGCGTCCGTATGGCATGCAATATGCCTTTTTTGAATGTGTTTTACACATTTTCGCTGGATTTGGTTTACCCTATACATATAAACCTCTTTGGAATTTGAATTGATAAGGTCTATAAATGTTGTATATTTGCAAATACTCCTTAGATTTTCATTGTAAAACGTTTTTTATTAGGATTTCAAATTCAATACTTTTATATTTACTTACTAAAATAATGCGAAGCTAAAAAGTTGGACTGTTTGTATTTGAAATTCGAAATTTCCGTCTTTCTATACATTTTTTTTCAGATAAACGTACGAATAACGTGTGGGGTTTATGGAAATTCATTTCACCAATTTGATAAAACTTGGAAAAAGGGCACTTTTAAATACCATCTTCTTATAAAAAAAATGTAGGCGTAATTAGCCTTGAAAAATATCAATGAATCTGTTTTTTTTATCTCTAATATACGTTTTTTTCAAGTACATGTATACGGTTTGTTTGGTATTTTTTTGTTAATCAAAAACATTAATATTCAGTCACTGTAAAGAAAAAAAAAGGGGGGCGCTTACAAATAACTTTGAACAGTGAAAGTTTTCATTATCGTATCACTTTTTATTCTAAATATAGAAGTGCCACTTTTGCACTGGATTTGACTCACGTGCCCATTGTCACGCGCTCAATTGTTCCATGGGTTGACATGACGACGTTCATTTAGTGACAGCACGGAAAACACGGGAAAATCACCTGCACGGGTTTCACGGGGTGAGTTGCACATATTCTTTAAAACTGATTTCATTTATTTTAACCAAAAAAGTTTTCGCACATCATGCCCACCCTTCCGACGCACTTGATTACACTCATTTTACGAGGCCAGATTGTATTGTTGATTGTAGTCTGGTTGATTGATGTGTTTTTTTTTATGTTTTCTATTTCTCCGTTTCTTCGTGTTGTTTTGTTTTGTGAGTATAAGCTAGTTTAGTCTTTGCAAAGAAGGGGGAGGGCTTTTTTCGGACTTTATACAATAGAACAAGTAGAATAATATGGCGACCTGAAGTTACAGTTTACTTGACCTTTCATTGATTATACCTTTGCGTGAAATCTTTGCTTTTGGCAAGTTTTTTTACTTATATATAAAAGGAAGCCTTAACTATCCTCCTTGATTAAAAGAAAATGAAACACCATTTCAATAAAGTAATGCCTCCTTCATTTCATAAAAGTAATGGCTGTTACCACTGAAAAGAAAGAACGTTTTAAAATTTTAATAGCCGCCATTATTTGATGCGCGGGGCCGTAACTAACGTTTAGTGTGCAAACATGTATTTGAAATTAAGTTATCTACTTTATCTTTTGCTTCTGCTTATTACAAAGCATACTTGTATCTAGTTAATATTTATGCTCTGTTAGTGGTGAAACAGAGGGAGGGTTGGGATGGAAGGTCAGAAGTAAAAGGCTGATCCGGATACATGTACGGGCGGACATTGAAGTTAAGGGACATGGGTTCTAGGTTTCAATGGACCTTCGAGGCTTACGCTGCTTAAGCAACACCTCGCGTCCGTATGGCATGCAATATGCCTTTTTTGAATGTGTTTTACACATTTTCGCTGGATTTGGTTTACCCTATACATATAAACCTCTTTGGAATTTGAATTGATAAGGTCTATAAATGTTGTATATTTGCAAATACTCCTTAGATTTTCATTGTAAAACGTTTTTTATTAGGATTTCAAATTCAATACTTTTATATTTACTTACTAAAATAATGCGAAGCTAAAAAGTTGGACTGTTTGTATTTGAAATTCGAAATTTCCGTCTTTCTATACATTTTTTTTTCAGATAAACGTACGAATAACGTGTGGGGTTTATGGAAATTCATTTCACCAATTTGATAAAACTTGGAAAAAGGGCACTTTTAAATACCATCTTCTTATAAAAAAAAATGTAGGCGTAATTAGCCTTGAAAAATATCAATGAATCTGTTTTTTTTTATCTCTAATATACGTTTTTTTCAAGTACATATATACGGTTTGTTTGGTATTTTTTTGTTAATCAAAAACATTAATATTCAGTCACTGTAAAGAAAAAAAAAGGGGGGGGGCGCTTACAAATAACTTTGAACAGTGAAAGTTTTCATTATCGTATCACTTTTTATTCTAAATATAGAAGTGCCACTTTTGCACTGGATTTGACTCACGTGCCCATTGTCACGCGCTCAATTGTTCCATGGGTTGACATGACGACGTTCATTTAGTGACAGCACGGAAAACACGGGAAAATCACCTGCACGGGTTTCACGGGGTGAGTTGCACATATTCTTTAAAACTGATTTCATTTATTTTAACCAAAAAAGTTTTCGCACATCATGCCCACCCTTCCGACGCACTTGATTGCACTCATTTTACGAGGCCAGATTGTATTGTTGATTGTAGTCTGGTTGATTGATGTGTTTTTTTTTATGTTTTTTATTTCTCCGTTTCTTCGTGTTGTTTTGTTTTGTTAGTATAAGCTAGTTTAGTCTTTGCAAAGAAGGGGGAGGGCTTTTTTCGGACTATATACAATAGAACAAGTAGAATAATATGGCGACCTGAAGTTACAGTTTACTTGACCTTTCATTGATTATACCTTTGCGTGAAATCTTTGTTTTTGGCAAGTTTTTTTACTTATATATAAAAGGAAGCCTTAACTATCCTCCTTGATTAAAAGAAAATGAAACACCATTTCAATAAAGTAATGCCTCCTTCATTTCATAAAAGTAATGGCTGCTACCACTGAAAAGAAAGAACGTTTTAAAATTTTAATAGCCGCCATTATTTGATGCGCGGGGCCGTAACTAACGTTTAGTGTGCAAACATGTATTTGAAATTAAGTTATCTACTTTATCTTTTGCTTCTGCTTATGACAAAGCATACTTGTATTTAGTTAATATTTATGCTCTGTTAGTGGTGAAACAGAGGGAGGGTTGGGATGGAAGGTCAGAAGTAAAAGGCTGATCCGGATACATGTACGGGCGGACATTGAAGTTAAGGGACATGGGTTCTAGGTTTCCATGGACCTTCGAGGCTTACGCTGCTGAAGCAATACCTCGCGTCCGTATGGCATGCAATATGCCTTTTTTGAATGTGTTTTACACATTTTCGCTGGATTTGGTTTACCCTATACATATAAACCTCTTTGGAATTTGAATTGATAAGGTCTATAAATGTTGTATATTTGCAAATACTCCTTAGATTTTCATTGTAAAACGTTTTTTATTAGGATTTCAAATTCAATACTTTTATATTTACTTACTAAAATAATGCGAAGCTAAAAAGTTGGACTGTTTGTATTTGAAATTCGAAATTTCCGTCTTTCTATACATTTTTTTTTCAGATAAACGTACGAATAACGTGTGGGGTTTATGGAAATTCATTTCACCAATTTGATAAAACTTGGAAAAAAGGGCACTTTTAAATACCATCTTCTTATAAAAAAAAATGTAGGCGTAATTAGCCTTGAAAAATATCAATGAATCTGTTTTTTTTTTTATCTCTAATATACGTTTTTTTCAAGTACATGTATACGGTTTGTTTGTTTTTTTTTGTTAATCAAAAACATTAATATTCAGTCACTGTAAAGAAAAAAAAAGGGGGGGCGCTTACAAATAACTTTGAACAGTGAAAGTTTTCATTATCGTATCACTTTTTATTCTAAATATAGAAGTGCCACTTTTGCACTGGATTTGACTCACGTGCCCATTGTCACGCGCTCAATTGTTCCATGGGTTGACATGACGACGTTCATTTAGTGACAGCACGGAAAACACGGGAAAATCACCTGCACGGGTTTCACGGGGTGAGTTGCACATATTCTTTAAAACTGATTTATTTTAACCAAAAAAGTTTTCGCACATCATGCCCACCCTTCCGACGCACTTGATTGCACTCATTTTACGAGGCCAGATTGTATTGTTGATTGTAGTCTGGTTGATTGATGTGTTTTTTTTTATGTTTTCTATTTCTCTGTTTCTTCGTTGTTTTGTTTTGTTTTGTTAGTATAAGCTAGTTTAGTCTTTGCAAAGAAGGGGGAGGGCTTTTTTCGGACTATATACAATAGAACAAGTAGAATAATATGGCGACCTGAAGTTACAGTTTACTTGACCTTTCATTGATTATACCTTTGCGTGAAATCTTTGTTTTTGGCAAGTTTTTTTTACTTATATATAAAAGGAAGCCTTAACTATCCTCCTTGATTAAAAGAAAATTAAACACCATTTCAATAAAGTAATGCGTCCTTCATTTCATAAAAATAATGGCTGTTACCACTGAAAAGAAAGAACGTTTTAAAATTTTAATAGCCGCCATTATTTGATGCGCGGGGCCGTAACTAACGTTTAGTGTGCAAACATGTATTTGAAATTAAGTTATCCACTTTATCTTTTGCTTCTGCTTACGACAAAGCATACTTGTATCTAGTTAATATTTATGCTCTGTTAGTGGTGAAACAGAGGGAGGGTTGGGATGGAAGGTCAGAAGTAAAAGGCTGATCCGGAGACATGTACGGGCGGACATTGAAGTTAAGGGACATGGGTTCTAGGTTTCCATGGACCTTCGAGGCACACGCTGCTGAAACAACACCTCGCGTCCGTATGGCATGCAATATGCCTTTTTTGAATGTGTTTTACACATTTTCGCTGGATTTGGTTTACCCTATACATATAAACCTCTTTGGAATTTGAATTGATAAGGTCTATAAATGTTGTATATTTGCAAATACTCCTTAGATTTTCATTGTAAAACGTTTTTTATTAGGATTTCAAATTCAATACTTTTATATTTACTTACTAAAATAATGCGAAGCTAAAAAGTTGGACTGTTTGTATTTGAAATTCGAAATTTCCGTCTTTCTATACATTTTTTTTTCAGATAAACGTACGAATAACGTGTGGGGTTTATGGAAATTCATTTCACCAATTTGATAAAACTTGGAAAAAGGGCACTTTTAAATACCATCTTCTTATAAAAAAAAATGTAGGCGTAATTAGCCTTGAAAAATATCAATGAATCTGTTTTTTTTTATCTCTAATATACGTTTTTTTCAAGTACATGTATACGGTTTGTTTG
Source organism: Arcuatula senhousia (assembly GCA_963971305.1). Taxonomy (NCBI): domain Eukaryota; kingdom Metazoa; phylum Mollusca; class Bivalvia; order Mytilida; family Mytilidae; genus Arcuatula; species Arcuatula senhousia. Next base: position 30,094,452 of record OZ020304.1, read on the forward strand.
GTTTTTTTTTGTTAATCAAAAACATTAATATTCAGTCACTGTAAAGAAAAAAAAGGGGGGGGGGGGCGCTTACAAATAACTTTGAACAGTGAAAGTTTTCATTATCGTATCACTTTTTATTCTAAATATAGAAGTGCCACTTTTGCACTGGATTTGACTCACGTGCCCATTGTCACGCGCTCAATTGTTCCATGGGTTGACATGACGACGTTCATTTAGTGACAGCACGGAAAACACGGGAAAATCACCTGCACGGGTTTCACGGGGTGAGTTGCACATATTCTTTAAAACTGATTTCATTTATTTTAACCAAAAAAGTTTTCGCACATCATGCCCACCCTTCCGACGCACTTGATTGCACTCATTTTACGAGGCCAGATTGTATTGTTGATTGTAGTCTGGTTGATTGATGTGTTTTTTTTAATGTTTTCTATTTCTCCGTTTCTTCGTGTTGTTTTGTTTTGTTAGTATAAGCTAGTTTAGTCTTTGCAAAGAAGGGGGAGGGCTTTTTTCGGACTATATACAATAGAACAAGTAGAATAATATGGCGACCTGAAGTTACAGTTTACTTGACCTTTCATTGATTATACCTTTGCGTGAAATCTTTGTTTTTGGCAAGTTTTTTTTACTTATATATAAAAGGAAGCCTTAACTATCCTCCTTGATTAAAAGAAAATGAAACACCATTTCAATAAAGTAATGCGTCCTTCATTTCATAAAAATAATGGCTGTTACCACTGAAAAGAAAGAACGTTTTAAAATTTTAATAGCCGCCATTATTTGATGCGCGGGGCCGTAACTAACGTTTAGTGTGCAAACATGTATTTGAAATTAAGTTATCTACTTTATCTTTTGCTTCTGCTTATGACAAAGCATACTTGTATCTAGTTAATATTTATGCTCTGTTAGTGGTGAAACAGAGGGAGGGTTGGGATGGAAGGTCAGAAGTAAAAGGCTGATCCGGATACATGTACGGGCGGACATTGAAGTTAAGGGACATGGGTTCTAGGTTTCCATGGACCTTCGAGGCTTACGCTGCTGAAGCAACACCTCGCGTCCGTATGGCATGCAATATGCCTTTTTTGAATGTGTTTTACACATTTTCGCTGGATTTGGTTTACCCTATAAATATAAACCTCTTTGGAATTTGAATTGATAAGGTCTATAAATGTTGTATATTTGCAAATACTCCTTAGATTTTCATTGTAAAACGTTTTTTATTAGGATTTCAAATTCAATACTTTTATATTTACTTACTAAAATAATGCGAAGCTAAAAAGTTGGACTGTTTGTATTTGAAATTCGAAATTTCCGTCTTTCTATACATTTTTTTTTCAGATAAACGTACGAATAACGTGTGGGGTTTATGGAAATTCATTTCACCAATTTGATAAAACTTGGAAAAAGGGCACTTTTAAATACCATCTTCTTATAAAAAAAATGTAGGCGTAATTAGCCTTGAAAAATATCAATGAATCTGTTTTTTTTTATCTCTAATATACGTTTTTTTTTCAAGAACATGTATACGGTTTGTTTGGTATTTTTTTGTTAATCAAAAACATTAATATTCAGTCACTGTAAATAAAAAAAAAAGGGGGGCGCTTACAAATAACTTTGAACAGTGAAAGTTTTCATTATCGTATCACTTTTTATTCTAAATATAGAAGTGCCACTTTTGCACTGGATTTGACTCACGTGTCCATTGTCACGCGCTCCATTGTTCCATGGGTTGACATGACGACGTTCATTTAGTGACAGCACGGAAAACACGGGAAAACGACCTGCACGGGTTTCACGGGGTGAGTTGCACATATTCTTTAAAACTGATTTCATTTATTTTAACCAAAAAAGTTTTCGCACATCATGCCCACCCTTCCGAAGCACTTGATTGCACTCATTTTACGAGGCCAGATTGTATTGTTGATTGTAGTCTGGTTGATTGATGTGTTATTTTATGTTTTCTATTTCTCCGTTTCTTCGTGTTGTTTTGTTTTGTTAGTATAAGCTAGTTTAGTCTTTGCAAAGAAGGGGGAGGGCTTTTTTCGGACTATATACAATAGAACAAGTAGAATAATATGGCGACCTGAAGTTACAGTTTACTTGACCTTTCATTGATTATACCTTTACGTGAAATCTTTGTTTTTGGCAAGTTTTTTTTACTTATATATAAAAGGAAGCCTTAACTATCCTCCTTGATTAAAAGAAAATGAAACACCATTTCAATAAAGTAATGCCTCCTTCATTTCATAAAAGTAATGGCTGTTACCACTGAAAAGAAAGAACGTTTTAAAATTTTAATAGCCGCCATTATTTGATGCACGGGGCCGTAACTAACGTTTAGTGTGCAAACATGTATTTGAAATTAAGTTATCTACTTTATCTTTTGCTTCTGCTTATGACAAAGCATACTTGTATTTAGTTAATATTTATGCTCTGTTAGTGGTGAAACAGAGGGAGGGTTGGGATGGAAGGTCAGAAGTAAAAGGCTGATCCGGATACATGTACGGGCGGACATTGAAATTAAGGGACATGGGTTCTAGGTTTTCATAGACCTTCGAGGCTTACGCTGCAGAAGCAACACTTCGCGTCCGTAGGGCATGCATAGTTTAATAATTTCAGTCCAGATTTTAAAATTCTATTTCGAGAAAGGGGAAGCATGATATTGACGGCAACGGGTTGAAAATGGGCTTAAAGTGTTCAAATTGATACATATTCGACGAAGTAAATCAGCCATGGCACTCAAACAATAGGACCGGGTCAAAATGCATACTGGCAAATTAAAGTGCGATAGTATAACCATAACCATACTCCCTAAAATCGATAAATATCAGTCTTTTTGCAGAAGTTAGAACAGCTAATTTTGGACTTCAGATATTTATTTTAAGTTCTGTCTGAACTGTTTTCTTGACGGAATATTGTTTGTTGCGAGATTAAACAAAGTATCATATTGATCTATAATTTCGTTAACAGTTAAGTGTATAAATTGCATATATTAAGTACTTTGCTTATTAGAAGCCTATAGTTTTTAGCCAAAGTGATCGATGTTTACCCAGATAGCAAAAGTATGTTGGGCCCACGTTGGTTTATGGTTGGCAGTCTCGTTTGCCCATCGTTGGCTAACGATATTGGCCCAACATCATTTTGCTCATCGGGCCCACGTTATTTCCAACCGTTGGCTCGACGTTGGCCCGACGTAGTACAAATATAAATGCCAACGGCGAACCAACGTTTTTCTATTATAAAGAGTGATTTAGGTATTATATTTATATTTTCCCTACTATTCATACACTAATGTGCATATTACCAATCAGCAGTCAATAAGTTTCTAGATGAAACTTGTCTGTGATCTTGCTGATCTTTACAAAAATAAAGGCAATAGCATAAATAGTCAATTCTAAAAGTCTCTATTTTTGGTAAAGTTAAAATGTAATAGGTTAAATTAAAACCTTAATATTGCATAAAATTGCTTCCAATCATCAGTATTGTCACAACTTGTTCATCAATTAATTAAGTATGCATTTTTTTGTTCTATAATATGTAAGAAACTTGAGTCTTGGTTTGTATAACTTGTAAAAATAATTTCATATAATTGCATATTATAATGATTTTAAGGGGAAATAACCAAGTTTTTGACGTTGGCCTAATGTTGGGCCAATGTTGGCCCAACTTTTAATTATGAATACTTGATACCTTTTATATGGAATTTCTTGACCCTTGGAAATTTGACAGATTAAGAAATGGAAGAAATCTGTTCATTTTCAGGATATAAAGTTCAAAGTATAAATCATGCAAAATCGATATGAATTCAGATGAAAGTTTACTCAAAAGTACACATTGTCTGCACACAATATTGACATGACCACAAAATTGGATAGTAATTCAAAATATATTTAAAGAATGAAAATTATATCAATGCTTGATCCGTGTAATCATCCGTGTAATCCTTAAAATATTAACTGCATTGATTTAATTACCAAATCATTTATCATCGGTTACCCAACGTTTTGCCAACCGATGGCTGTACTTTGGTGGGCCAACATTGGGTCAATGTCGTACTGCCAACCGTTGGTTTTGACACATTGGTCCAACGTTGGCCCAAGGTATGCAGGCCAATGCCAACCATATGCCAACCTTGCCAACTTAATGCCAACGTTGGCCCAACAATGTCTTGCTATCTGGGTAACTTCTTAAGGAAATCATAAATTATACACTGTACACAGGTTATCTATAGTTCAAGGAAGAACCTTTTATAGAAGCATGTCCGTCCTATATACTTCATTCGAAAAATGACGTTATCATACACACGTTTCCTCATCTTTCAATATCCAAACGGGGTGATCGGACACTGTGTGAAGAATCAATGAAGTCATGTCACTCACATAAATTTGTATATCACCGAACTTTCCACCGGTCTCGCGCGTGGATTTATTCTGTCTTTATATGCTAATACATTCAATCATGATACATACACTCATCATTGGTCCTGTTGTCTGATGAAATAAAAGAAAAAACTTTCTTTTCGCATAGGCGGTCGTGCATACACATGATACATACGTAATACATCCATGCATACATACATACATACATACATACAAACATACAAACATACATTACAAGCTAGACTAGAATGGCAGTGTTCCATGGAAGACGTATGTCGCCTATGTCTTTAAATATTTGGTAAACAGTAGATGAGTTACGGGCATAAAATCGATTTACACCATATAGTACTAAAGGAGGAAGCTAAATGCCAAATATCAGGAGGTTGTGAATGTAGTTGCTCTGAAAACTGATTTTTTTTTTTGTGACACTGCAGGACAACTACGGCGCAGGACGACGCAATACGACAGATGGTGCTAATGCAACCCGTAAAGGTCGCTTCTGCAACACGTTGCAGGCGACATAATTACATACTACATACGTAAGGGTCGGTAGGGTCTTTTACGAAAGAGCTGGAAAGGCTTATTTTTATACGGGGAATTCGGAATATTACAAAACTCGGGGAATTCAGGATTTTTACTACGTTTTTCTGCTCTATTAATTTACCGGGAGTGCGTGATTTAGTATTTTTGTTTTCGATTGCATTTCATTTACAAACTTCGCTTACATGTACACATGCGGAAAATATTGGTCACAATTAAAACAAGACATATTGTATAGAAACGGATGAATATGACAATTTAAAAAAAAAAAAAAAATTCGGAAGATGGATATACAAGTATAAAAAGCTTTATTTATAGCAGTGATTCATAGTTATTTTGCGAGAAGGATAAAGTCTGGTTCGTTGGATAAATTAAATGGTTTGTTGATAAAAACTAGTAATTTAACTTACGAAATAATGAAGATTTCTGATATCAGCTATCAATTTTTCGGTATTAAACAGAGAATTGTATTGTAATAACATTTCCATTAGATTGATACCATTATACAATGCCTTACTTACTATTAGTAACGTTTTCATTTAAAAAGGCATGTAATTAGTGTAAGTTAAGGGGGTCTTTCGGCTGGGCCTCAGCCGCGACGCAGCTGCATTCCGCACTTACTTAAGTGGCGGTTGACAGTGAATTCACTGTCAATTTGGCATAATTCGCTGCTTCGTGAACTTAAAGAACATTTTAAGGGGTTTTGGTCTCTTCAACCGTGTATACCACAGTAATCCAAAATTTCTTTCATTCAGCCATCTGTGTATCCCACGGTGGTTCTTAAGGGGTTTCGGTTTTAAATATCATTCACCCGTGTATCCCACGGTGACGCCAAATTATTCTGCATATTTGTATTTGTATTGATTTCTGGTTGCCATTCACAATATTCGGTAACCATTTATCTGATCATTGAATGTTGATTTTTTATGTTTATTATATATTATCTGAAAATATAATTTCTTTAACCACCTGTGCATCCCACGGTGGAATTTATTTTATCGATTATCTTTTGATTATTTATTGATTATCTAGATTTATATGATATATTATGATATATGAGAAATCATTCATATTTATTATTGTAAATCCTTATTAAAGCTGAAGCCCAATAATGCCAAACCTTACAAAGAGTTTTCATTTCCCCCTTAGTTATACATGGATATGCATTATTAGCTAAAGGCAATAAGATTAAGAGGTCTGCTTAAAAGCAGGAAAAGTTGAAACTTGTCACTGCATCATGTTCGTTTTATTTTTGTTTACGCATCAGAGATAATGAAATTTAAGTACGTTATACTTAAATTTGGTTATCGCGGTAAGTACCTTTTATTTATGGTTGTTAGTTTATAGGAATTACGTCGTCGCGATTGTTACGTCACAATGTCAAGGACGTCATTAGTTCATTGATTTTCTGGAAGACAAGACGAAAAATTGGTTGGCGAGCCGATAATAAGCGTTCAAAATTTGGCTGTAAAAGGCTTTCTTTGACTTTTTTATAGGTTCAGCATTCGACTTGTTTCAGTGTAAAAACCTATTGCAAAAAAGCAAGAACTTTATAAAACTTTAAATTAACCCTTAATGACCCAATAAACCCTTTTATTAAAAAAACATGGGGTTTCTTTGCAAAATAGTATCTCTTTTTGAATGGGAAAATCCAGAGGATTTTGAACATGTTGAAAATCCTACATAAATCTCAAAAATTGGCCAGCGATTATTCTCAACTACTGTTATGCGATATCAATTCTTGTTTATGCGTGATTTATATCTCTGTGTTAATTTTGTCCTGCTTTGCCGGATTTGACCTACAACAAATTTGATGATTGACAACATGGCGAAGATGTTATTACAACAAGGAGGTACTGCATTGCTTGAGTTCTTTTGTTCAATGTTCATATAGAATAAAATGGGATGTGGAATAAGTGTACGCGACACAACCTACATTATTAACGTAAATTTAAAATATCCACAATGAAAAACAGCCAACAGCCTTCAATGTGACCAGCGGTCGCTGCTCGCTGTTTTTCAATTGGCCCCTGGATTGAAAATAAAATACATATGATTCAAGCCCAATCCTAAGTGGAATGAAGGACCCTCTTCTTGACAAAAAAAAAACAAAAAAACATTAACACAAATTCGACTAAATACAAACATAAGCTTTGATAAAGATTCCTGGCTTAGGACAGGCACATGAAAATTTGGCGGGGTGAAACTAGTTTTTTGGCCACTCTTTACTGTTGAACATTTTAATAAGTAAACGAGAACAAGAACCCGTTTGGTATCTGATTCTCTTTATTTGGTGTCAAATTATACTAACGCGTGGTTACTCGTCGCATAATGCATTCACAGTACAATCATTAATGTACAACAAAACTATCACAATTGACCACTTTTCAGAGTATAAAAGACTTTTATTTAGAAGGGTATTAATGGTGACTTTAAAAACCTTTCAGCAAACTGTTAAATGTTGCAATTTTAATTATTTGAAAGGCGGATTTATTTCATCAATGATGCAAAATGGGGTATCCGAAAAGATGAGACGCAATATGATAAGATAAAAAAAAAAAACAAAAAAAAAAAAAACAACATGGACCGCAATCAGCAAAACAGACACCAAGCCAAAATTATTTTGATCGGGCCAACACTGGACTTGTTACGTTATTAGGTGTTAAAATTTAATTTATCTACTTAATGTTTAAAGCCAATCAAGTAATCTGAATATTACTTTATTGACTGGAAAGAAAATGAAGTCAATTTTTACTGAATTTCTTAAAATATTTGACTCTTTGAAAGTTCAGTAAATTTAGTGGTTGTTGCTTTTCGAGTAAGACTTGCGACTAAACGTAAGAAAACTTATGTGCTTCAGCAATAAAAGAAGCTCCTGTTTGTTTCAACATACAAGTCTCGCTGCCATCGATCACTTTTGTAAAGGCTACAAATATCATTTACAAACCATATTTATGCTTCACTTAAAAACAAAACCAAATTATCGTATTTGTCTTCGCTCAGCATCGTCAACATGTACTTTGTCTCTATGTTTTAGAATATGAAGCAGGCCAACTTCACGACAGACTTTCAAGCATCGGGAAATATGCTGTTCTTTATAATTTGGAAGAAATGTCGTCAGAGAGAATTGATCATTTGATGACCTTAAAAAGCAAAGCTCATGACGAAACAAGTCTCAAAGTAACCATTTTATGTAGATTGGAATCGTGCACAAAGTATATCACAAAGGTTGGTGTTAAGTTAAAAATGTCTACAATCGCGATAGTCAAATGTTTTTGCTTTTATTTCCCAGCTTTGCGAGGACGTTAAGCTCTAAAGTCCCACTATTGATTCATGAAATCTAATAATCAGTCAATGTAATGATGCAATAATCTATTTTTCTAAATGTGAATTATAAAAAACCACAAGGATTTAAGTTGATAAAACCATATAGAACCTATAAAACAAAACGATTGATCGCCATTTGATCTTATCCATCTGGTGATGAACAGTATAAAGAAAAAGATGTGATAGAGGCTACATGACTGTGTGCCGGAAAAGAGCAGAGGACATGGTACCTCTATTTCATCGAAAAAAACTGAAGTAATCCATGTAAATGCACTTAACATTTTGAGCAAAATTGTTCAATATAATGACTTTATTTTGATTTTTTCATAATGTACTAAGTTTTTAGTTCTATATACCATGTAGACCCCTAAAACTGACGAAACGGAGCAAAATGCTAAATTAGATGCTTAAGTTTTTTTTCAACTGATGTAGATTTTTACTGAAGTGCGTTTTAAGATAAAAAATGTATTGGTCAATCAGGCGGAAGCACTTTGAAATTTTAAAACATGACCCCAAATTTATCCAATTTTCAGCCAATTTGAAAGAAATCTTCCATATTTTGTTTGTTTTGCCTTTATACCAGATGATACATAAATGATCATCAAATAAAAGATAATTGTTTGTTCATTTATTTTTCTGGCATAGGAAATCTTTTTAAACCATTTTGCAATTTTTAATCATAGAGAGCAAATATTAGCCTTAATGTACCCTTTGCTTTTAAAACATATCAAACAGAGGTAAACTACTCTAGGTTAGTTCTTAGATGAACAAGGTAGAGTATTAATACTGTATTTAAAAAAAAAAAACTAATTAATTGCGTCACATTCACGTCATCAAGTTTTTTGTAAAATTGTAAAATCATGCACATTATAAGCAAATTTCGGCAAATTTAATTATAAGACACAAAGTGAAACACAAAGATAGAAAATTATAAGAGATAGACAAAATCTGATGGAACATTCCTTCTTCAGCATCAAGTCTCTATTTGGTCAAATATATCTGATTTCCCATTATAACGGTTATGATCCTTTTTAACCCTCTGCTGATTTGGGTTCCACAAAAGTATTTATTGGGTCAAAGATGTCAGATAACCCCTTATAGAGGTTATGATCCTTTAAAAGTCAAACATAGCATTAGATTTTGTCATGCTTGTGCCCTATAAAATGAAAACAATTGCATATAGGGAAAGACTGTTGCTTGCTTAAACCTTCAGCTCAATGAAATCTTCAAAAGTTAACATTAGGTCTAAGATGTCAGATGACCACTTATGGGGATTATTTTCCCTTTCAAGGTCCTATAGAATGAAAACTATAGAGAAAATATATTGCGTGATAAAATCTTCAGTTCATTGAGCTCGATTATGCTATATAACTATTGTAGTTGTTGCTTGCTTAAACCTTCAGCTCACTGAGCTATACAAAGGATTTAACTGTTTGGAAGTTGTCGAAAAAAAACCTTTATAGGGGGAATTGCTCATTGAAGAGACCCTTAAAGTGTAACGGCCAAGTGAGCAATTCATGCTCATGTTAGCTTGTTATTTTACATAACAGTAATATTACAGTTATTAAATCTACTTGCATGCCTATATGATTGTCTTCTCAGCTTTATATTTTGGGGTCTTTTTTTCAGCCGTTTGATTACAGCCGTAAACATACCGTTCGTTCATCATTGGTACACAATTCTAAATGGTTACTAGGAATATTCCACGATGGTGATTTGTCAAGCCTGTAATCTAACAGTACAGAGTTGGACAATGTTGCTGTTATACAGTATCCGACGTCATTTTTGAATGTTCTTCATAAAAACTATATTGTAGGTAACAAAGTGCATCAAATAACTATTTCGCAGAAATGTCTGACATGCACCATAATTTTAAGAAGCAGAGGTACCAATGGGGTATCCGAATGTCAAAAGTCCGAAAGGGCTGAGACAAAACCAGTAAACACCAACAAAAACGGGACAAAAACATACAACATGTAAAGAATGTACAAGACTAAACTACTTTACAAATGTTGCATTTTGACCATTTGTATTGAAATTCATAATGCAGCATTTTTAAGAATTGTTTCGAGTATTATGCAAATATTCAATTTCAGCTATATTTTCGTCAGATACACTATCTGCCTATTGCCAATTCCAACATCATGACAAAGTAAACGGTCTTGTCGAAATAAACCGCCATATCACGGCATTGATTTGGTACATGTGAAGCTCAAAACAACACACATACATGTACATGTATATGTATGTAAGTTTAAGTGAGTGAGTGAGTTGGTGTTTTGAACGGGCGTAAAACACCAACTCACTCACTCACACAAAGAAGGTCAACAAGCATACTGCGACACTATTTATAATCGTAGTGGAATTAACCATATGTGGATTTTGAAAAACTCAAGAGATTTGTTAGATCATTTTAAATCTAGATCATTTTCTGAGGTTCACTCTTTGAAAACGTTCGATTTTTCAACTTTATACACTACCTTGCCACACGAAAAACTAAAATGTCGCCTGAAAAAACTTCTCGAAAAAGCCTTTTCAAACTCAAAGAATTTTGTTGTTTTGGGTTATAATTCTACATTCTTTTCCAAAACATCTTTCAAAGATAAAATTTGTTACACACTGGAACAAGTTTGCAGTATGCTTGATTTCCTCATTGACAACATATTTGTCACCTTCGGAGGAGAGATTTTTCAACAACAAATCGGCATTCCAATGGGCACAAACTGTGCTCCTCTCCTCGCCGATTTGTTTTTATACTCTTACGAGACTGAATTTCTTCAGGGACACGTAAAGAACAAGAAGATGAAAGAGGCAAGGTCATTTAATCTTACATTCAGATATATTGACGATGTCCTTTCTATCAATAACACTTCATTTGGTAGTTGGATTCCTTCAATATATCCTCCGGAATTGGAGATTAAAGAGACCACCGAATCTAATTGCTTCACGTCTTTCTTGGATTTGCACCTCGAATTTGACCAAGGTGGTCATCTCAGTACAAAAATTTACGATAAACGAGACGATTTTAATTTTCAAATTATTAATTTTCCTAATCTACAGAGCAATATACCTACTTCTCCTGCATACGGTGTTTATATTTCTCAACTTATTCGATATGCCAGAGCTTGCACACATTTCACAGATTTTTTGATCAGACACCGGTTTCTTCGTGACCGACTTTTGAAGCAGGGCTATAAGAAAATACGTCTCATACGATCACTAAAAAAATTCTTTCTTCGTTATCAGGCACTAGTAGAAAAGTTCAAAATTGAGTTAAAAGATATGATAGTTAATTGTTTTAATTAGTGTTTGACTGGTGTGCTGTACTGAGATGATCACCTCAATATCCCTATTGTGTCTCACAACTTTGTTGTGTTCTATGGTCATTACCGGATCCTAAGATCGTAATGGAAGAGGGAGGTTTGGCGCCATAAAACCTGGTTTAACCCACCATTTCGTTTGAAATGCCTGTACCAAGTCAGGACCATTGCAATCCACCAGTTCTCCGGTATGACTGATTCGTTTTTGTCATTTTCTCTGGACTATGAGATTGATCATTCAAGTTCGGTAGTTTTGTTATTACCTTTATTCACTCACTCACTCAAACTTACATACATATACATGTATATGTATGTGTGTTGTTTTGGCGTAAATGGATTATACAAATGAACTACATGTAAATACAAATGCCAAAACTGGTATAAAATATTGATTTATGCTGGATATCGATATTTCAAGAAGTAATCTAATCAGCAGCAAACAAAAATCAGAATTCACGTGAAAGGCCACAAATACAGCATTCCATCATGGTTTAATAATTTTATATAAGTGCAATTTCACTTGCAATGACTAGAATATTAAACAAATAACAATTAAATTGCGTATGATAATAGAAAATAATGAGATGTAGGATAAGTGCATGCAACAGAGTCCACAATCAAGCAACAATTCAGAAAAACTACAATTGACAACTGTCAGCAGCCTTCAACGAGGCCAGTAGGTGATGCTCGCGGTTCTGCAATTGACCTATGGTCTATATAAAATGCATATTATTTAAATCCAACCCTGAAATAGTCACAAATAGACCCCTTTCTTAAGCAAGGAACAGAAAACATCAAAAAGACAAGTACAAACAAAAGCTTTGGCAAAGATTCCTGGCTTAGGACAGGCACATATAATATGTGGCAAGGTTAAACTAGATTTTTGGATCCAACCTTCCCCCTATCAATACTCCTAAACAAAGCACAAAAACTAAACATACAATAACTAGATAATATGTCTATGAGCCACAGGATGGCCCTCCCGTTCTTGAAATATCATTGACCCTCAATGTGTATTACATTTGTACCTGGGATATGGACCTTTACCAAGAAATTGATCAAAAGTGTTCATGTGTAAAATATAGGTCGCTTTGACCTTATTTCTGGTGGGTGGTGCCATGTACCAAGACTCATTGAGTAGTGACATATTATATATTGACCCTTAACATGTAGTATTCAAGATATGGACCTTAACCAAGAACTTAACCAAAGTCATTCATGCGTAAAATATAGATCACAGTGACCTCATTTCTAGTGGATGGTGTCCCCTTACCCAAGACACATCTAGTGGTGAAATATCATTGACCCCCAACATCCAGTATCCAAGTTATGGACCTTAACCAAGAACTTAACCAAAGTGTTACGGACGGACGGACGGACAAGGGTAAAACTATATGTCCGATCCACATACGTGGTCGGGCCATAAAAATCAAATCGATCAAAGTTCTATTTAACTAGAGAGAACCTTAGAGAAAAGACAACAAGAACAAACAAAGGACGGTAAATGAACTCTCTATGGAATACTCGCTGTTACTGACAGCTAGCTCAGAATCATCGATCGTCTGGTGTTAAAAATTAAATATATCGATTTAAAATCCGACACAACATTTCAAACAATACTGATTTGGTGGAGTGTTTTCGCACAAAACCGACATGCTTAATCGCTAATAATGCTTAAAATAATAATTAGTTAAAAAGATTATGGAAGTTTCAAATTAAGTATCAAGTTATCAATATTTCTGAAAAACACTAAATTCAAAGATTTAACCCAAATATTTAATTCATATCCTTTGTGTGAAGCCATTTTTTTCATTTCCAATGGATTGTTTTTAAATGTGTGACTTTTATATAAAAAAAAACATTGCCATAAAATTCAGATGTGATATTCCTTTCAATATCAGAAATCGACAAGTAAAATTAAAGGATGGATTGCGATAAGACTCTTTTTCAGCCCACCGCAAAAGTCACAAAATTAGAATTAAGTAAATTCTATCACAAAATGTCTTGTTGGAAAGGTTAATATTTTTATTGTTTGAAAACGATCGTCTGTAGTTGAAAAGCTTATTTTATCTTTACGTAAATGGTGCTTGAAATGAACTACCGCAAATGATTTCAACATTGTGCCTATAGGAAAGTGACGCAAATGAGAGGTATATAACATTCCCGGAAGTATAGCCTTGCACGCGGAACCAGCTCCATATTTTATTCAAAAACTTGTATTACTAAAACACATCTTTTAATAAAGTTTCAAGCTGGTTCCGCGTGCAACATACTGAAAATTTAAAAAGACTATATTTTTTGAAGTTGTAATCAGTAGTTAAAAAATTTGCAAAATCTCTCCGTTTTCTTCGTTTTCCTTGACATCAGCGGTCATTTCGATTTCAAAATTGTTGTTTAAAGTGATGCATACATATAATGGACCTTATATAGAATTGTAAACACTGGTTTCAAGTATATTAGCACAAAATTTTAATTTATTGAAGCCCTACCTTGAAATTTTCTTAAAATCAAAACGAAATTTTCACTCAAAATGGGTCAATCTTGAACCCGATTTTCGATCCTGTGTTGGTGCAAAAGTATTTAAAAGTAGTTTTTTACAACAGTACAATCATTTTGCTACAAAATGAGATATAAAGTAACAGGCTTTGAAATACTTTTTATTTTTCGTCTATAGATGGGCCAAAAAGGGCCTTATCGCAACCCATCCTTTTCATTCAGAGATCGATACTTGTGAAAGAATTTAGAAAAAAGATTTTACCAACTTGTGGCATCAATAACCTTGTCTTAATAAACCTTAGAAATAAAACGGTTTTTATTATTAGAATAAAAAACACAACTTCAGATCCGAGCATATCTTACTAACTTTGAAACGAAAACCCACTTATGGAACATCATCTTCAAGAAAATGGAAATTTATAATAGGGAAGGTAAAGTTGTCAAAATAAACATCTATCACCGGTGACGTTAGATTTGTTCAAAGTTAATTCGAAAGGAAACACCTTAAACAAAGGTTCTTTAATTATTAGAGTACCATAGATTTTCCAATGATACGCATGTCTACTAGTTCCTCTTTTGTCCATTTAACTCTCCATATTCATACAGTGTTTGGCATTTTCAATATTTTTGGTAGAGCGCCTCTGATGAGTCTTGAATAGACGAAACGCACATCAGGCGTAGCAAAATTTATTGTCTGGAACTTTGTTGTCATTTGTATTTCGAACACACGTGAAGGTTAGCACTGCTGGTGGAGTTTAAATTCCCCGAGGTTAGCCCGCTCCGGCACCAACACTTTTGAGTTTGAGAATACATCAAAGCTTTAAATTATCCGTCTAAATTTCAAAATTGTCTAAACCCTAAGGTTCTTCCTACCCCAGACATAGGTTGAATATCTTAGTAATAATTTGGTTCCCCAGTTTGGTATTTTTGGTTATACTGTTCTATGCTCTTCATATTCATACAGTGTTTGGCATTTTCAATATTTTTGGTAGAGCGCCTCTGATGAGTCTTGAATAGACGAAACGCGCGTCAGGCGTAGCAAAATTTATTGTCTGGAACTTTGCTGTCATTTGTATCTTAACCGAATCGCTAAATTAAATGATTAAAAATTTTTATGCATAAGAAAACATCTTTGTGTGAATACTTTCATATTACTCTTGAATCTTTCAGAAAGATATTTTGATTGTCATTTTTAGATGGATTTTCCAGTGTTTATTATATTTTTTTATGATATGAAATAGCTTGAATCGTCTAGCATATGCACGTGGAATGCAGTCAAAACGTTAATGTGGGTCAAAAATCCTCGTAAAACTTTCACGACTTCTTACGATTGAACACGAGCTAGAAAGAACTGTTTACGAGTAACAAAGAGTGATTTACGAGTCTTTGCGAACGATAAAGAGTTGATAACTCGTAAGGAAATCTCGTATATGTGAAGGGGGTATAACGAACATTTGCACCTCTTATTTCCTAAATATATTTTGGAGTTGTTATACAAAGGCATATTCACTGACATGCCAGTTTTGCTATGCACTATTCATGCTAAACCATTGACTACGACAGATTAAAGATTTGTTTGCTTTATTATCATACTGCTCACACACTGTTTTTGTTTAAGTCGCACATGCGCTACAAGTATTTTTAGGAAACACACATTTTTATTTTACCTGTCTTGCAGTGGCCTCCCTTTGTTAGCTATGACAATTCAACGGGAAAATACTCTGGATTTACAATAGTCATTCTACAAGAGTTAGCCCATCGCCTTAACTTTACGTAAGATTTCAAATTTATGTTATAATATAAATCAATTATTTAATTGTTTATAACAGCTGTTTAAATTGCACTTTTCACTCGAAATGAAATAAATGAATTACTTAACACATAATAAATCAAAAATTACTTCACTATTTAAGTTTTTGTAGGTAGAGTTTTATTTGAGGAAATCAATAAAAATTTGGAGTACAATGTAAAAATACGCTTTGCAACTAATCATATATTTTCTACCATTGTCTTAGAATTACTGATAAATCGTTATGATATTGATTTCATCCAAGATTTGGTGATTGATCTAGTCCAATTAATATAGCAAATGTGGTCATTTCAAAATTCGAGTGTCAGAAGTCTGAATGGACAACGACAAAACCAGTGTACACGTACGTACAGCACAAAGGAAAAAACCCCACAAAATCAACCGAACAGAAATCAACAACGCGAACTCAAGTCATACATGTACGAGAGTGAACTCGGGTGCTGAACCACAGTAATCAGTTCCTGCTTGCACACCCGTCGCACTGCCATTTTCCAATTCAGTGTGTCAAATACAGTTATGAAAGCTGACAAACAAAACTCTATGACAACCCAACATCTGCGCTCATCTGCGCGGCAGGAATGCGTATACCATATTTGTCTATGAGCTCTTGATGTCTGCCGCAAAATTTCTTGAGTCAAGACTGCAACCGAGGATCTACATAACCCTGTGATAGCAATGTTTGTGTCATACATCAAATCAGATGTTATGTCCCCCAAAAAGATGCATATAAAGAGTCATAGAAACGAATTTAAAAAAGCTTTCTACCTAATTTTTCAAATACCAGTGTAGATAATTCAATGTTTGTAAAAAAAAGCTGTTTCTTAAGAAATAGTTTAACAGTCTTTACAATTACAGAGAGAAAATGTGACGTCGCAATTAGATACATATTGTGACTTAATATAAGTTGCTAAATAAAAACAAGAAATGATTACAAATTTTTGCAAATATCTTTCATATAAGGACAATCAACTCTTTGTTTTAAATTTTCATCCTTTAGCAGAACAAAAAAAAACAAACATCATTTGAATACTGTGGATTTATTTATTTTCTTGGGTACCAATTTTCGTGGTTTGATGAAAAAGCATCGTTTCGTGGATCCTTATATTCGTGGTTCTGAAGTCTGCAGCATACAGATCAATATTAAATTCCTTTTTGTGGGGTATTAAATTTCGTGGGTCATGGTCACCCATCCAAGAAAACCCCGAAAATCGATACCACACGAATAATAGTGAGACCATAGTATGTCAAAACAACTTCAATGGCATACCTTTTCTTTATATATTAGAGTATTCTTATTCACAAAAATTTCTTCAACTTCTTTAACAACCATTTCAGAGTTAACCTTTGTATTGCATTGAACAAATATAACCATAATAAACAAATCCAAAAGACTGATTTGAAAATGTCCAATGGATAAAAACTCATTGCATGTTTATTATTCTTAATCTAAAATATGCACTTTTTAACATTTGTTTCATAAAGAAATGGATTATTTAAGTCATTGTTTCCTTTTATATTAGAAATATAAATACTGAACTACGCTTATTTACAAATTGTCATTGAAACATTCACTTCATGATTATAACTGCACCCTGGATAGTATAATATCGGCCCTGACATCGGATACATTTTAAACCTATTTCGCTGGATCCAAATATATTGAAGATAAACTCAAGGTCAAATTGCAATGCAGTGACACCTGATCTAATTTAGTTTATTTACAATTAAAAGGAAAAAAATCAAAAAAAAATCATCAAAATGTCTGTAAATGTCATATTTAAGACGATAGTATATTAATTGAAATGAAATTTTTCAAAATAGATATTTTGTACAACGAAAGAAATGTTATTTCAGCAACATGTGTTATGTGATGTCCAAGAGAGTTATGTAGAAAGTAAATGTTCGTTTCCATTTTCAAAGATGCTTTGTAATCATATACTTTCATCTTTATTGAAATTACCTCAAGTTCGCCTCGATAGGAAGTTAACTGATCGTATTTTATAACATTTAAGAAAAAAGACGTCATGCAAAAATCCAATTACAGGTACGATAGCATAGTTAGACCAGAAGATAATCAGTGGGGAGTAGAACAGAATGGCTCCTGGACAGGACTCGTAGGTGAACTCCAGCGACTGGTAATTTATTCAAACTATTATGATGGTTATATAATAATAACAGAATATATTCAAAACATTAAAAAAAATTAAGTTAATAAAATTTTCGAAGGGTCTGGATTCAGAGAAGGAACCTACTATCTCAATTGAGAGGGAACTAAGTTCTTTATTCCGATCAGTTATTATTCAAACTAAATTAATCATTGCTTTGGGATGTCCACACACACACACACACACACACACACACACACACACACACACCGCTCCATAAATGTATTCGAAAGTATTCCATGGAAATATGTGTATAATGTAAATTTATTTGAAATTTAAACTGTTTTAATATTTCAACACTAGATTGGACTTTGAGATATTAAAAATTACCTTTGTAAATTTTTTGTGTTGGACAAAGAGCTCCGGATAACCTGATTGGTCGACCTAAACTAAAATTAATTTTCATTATGTTTTCCGGTTTTGGTCTTTGTCTTTTAGATTAATGATATTTTGCTATGTATACATGTACATAATTTGACTTTGTTTTATTTTTGGATTTTAAATATTTGACTATGTCTACCGATTTGGTCCTCTTTTCTTTGATATTTGACTATGTCTACCAATTTTCTCTTTGTGTTCTTTCCTGATCTACGGTATTTGATTATGTCTACCGATTTTGTCTTTATCTTTTTGGATTAACGATATTTGATTGCCCCGTTGTTACATCTTTGTTTTTTTTTAGATATATTTTACCTGTTCATTAATTGGAACAATATACATGTAGGTAATAAGAAATGAGTAAATGTAATAAGGACCAAATGATAACAATGTTAGAATCTACATTTGTATAAAATGCTGAACTAATTTCGTAGATCGAGCAATGTTACAAACAAGTAAAATTAATTGAAGAATCATAAGTACTGCTTAGTCATGATTTGGTTACGATGGTTCTATAATGTTCTATAAAACAAGGTCTTAATGAATGAAGTTGATTCGATTTTTTTTTCTTACCAGCAAGTAGACATGGTTGCTGCACCTCTTACTGTCAACTTTGAGAGAAATTAAGTGATAGATTTTGCTCATCCTTACTTCTACGAATCAACAGCCATCCTTCTTAAAAAGCCTGATCCGAATGAAACGAAGTGGCGAACCCTGATAGACCCCTTTAGCACTACTGTTTTCATTTGTATTTTCATCACTCTCCCATTTGCATCGTTCTGCCTGTTTTTATTCGAAAAGAACAGTCCGTATTATGGCATGAAACAAAACAGGAGTGAAGTTGACGGATTGCACCATTTCTCAGAATCATTTTGGTATATCTATGGGGCACTTTTAATGCGAGGTATAAAAACTAATTGCCATAAAGATTATTAAATGTACATTATCTTAATAATAATCCACAAAACATACAAAACAGTTTCTCTTTACAAATGAAAAGACAGAATCGGCGAGCCCCTTAAATGACAAGATCTCGTTAACAGAAAACATGCGAGCGCTTGAAATCCAATCCGACAACATTTGACCTCATGCGTTGGTGTATATCAAATAGCACTAAGCTGGTTTAAGTGGGGGAGTCACAACCCCCGCACCCAGAATACCGAATACCATTTAAAAAAGGACAGAATACCGTTAAAAAGACTGGAATACCGAATACTCTAAAGATCACGGCGTACGCGTACCAAAAAACCTAAAAATTCGGAACATGGCGTACCGCGTACCACACCTTGGCGTACCAAATACCCTTTAAAAAGCACGAAATACCACGTACCAAAAGGGCTGTGACACCCTCATAAGTAGTTTTGTCCGCCATCAGTGGATGCACAACTTTTGACATGTTATTACAGAGGTTTTACTTCATGAAATCTGTCTAAAAACATTATTTTCCCCTTTTGAAGAAGATGGAACATTGTATTTCTATTAATTTGGGAGAACACTATTATGTTATATATTGTTTCTATCATTAATTCATTTTTCAACGATTTGCATTTTGTATGTATTTTATACTAAGGTAGTACCCAAACGGCCGACTCGACAACTGGGAGAACTTTTCTAATATTTTGCACAGGTACTTGTGGACAGGACCCCATTTGGAGCCCCATTAATTTTCACCCCCCTTTTTTCTTGACTTATATATTTTTTGTCTTTCTATCTTTACACTATATCAGACATAACATTATTTCAAGGAATATATGGGTTACTATCAAAAAGCGAGCTTCCCGAAGGGAAGCGAAGCGAAGGTAAGTCACTCTACTTTGTTTACATTGGGGTACCACATAGGAATTCTGCTCAATTTTCTAATTAAAAGTAACTTTGTACTTACCAAACTGTACATCGGCTAACTCCAAATACATTATTCTTTCTGAAAATAGTCATTTAAAGTCACTATAAGCAACATTACCGGCGTAATTGACAACATTTTTACGATAATTTCTATAGTTTGAACGCCATTCGAGTTGAAAGAACGGAAGCAGGTATCGCGGCGCCACCTGTGAAAATCGATTTCTTCCGAATGGAAATGCGGCCTACGTACAATATAGAGAATCTCGAGTATTTTCGCGGATTTTCCTTGGCGCAAAAATATAAAAACAGAAAACTATTTTCCAACCCATTTTGGAAGCAAAGAGTCACATAATGAGTGAAATATCACAAAGTTCTCTGTTAAATTGGTTGTTTTTAAATTTAGATGAAGGTAGTTGCGATGAATTTGTTGATTTGAATCAAATTAAGAAAAAAATTCATTTTAAAACCTCAAGCACAGCAATTGGAAATTTGATTGGAAAACTCTTTACAAAATGCAAAGTGAAAAAGGGCAGATGTCTGGATGACTGGACTAAAACAACTCAAAGATATTATGGATTAACATGGAAAATTTCCTCCGATATCAAAACTCAATCCGAATCTGAATGTACAATTACATTTGAAAATTTGTCCAAAACTATACCCAATGATTTTTTCATAATGAAAAAAACCCTCACCAGTTATACTATTGGGTTTTTGACAGGCGAAGTTATTAATGGTGTCAAAACGATTCTTGAAATCACACTGAATGAGAATTATAGCTGTAAACTACTTGTAATGGGTAAAAAGTGTGACTTGAAATATTTAAATGTTGGTGAAAAATACAATTTTTTAAGTATTTTTCCATTAATCAGGAGTTTGATTTATTGTAAAGGTACTACTGTTATTGATGACACAAAGTCAAAATATGAATTTATCACTGAAAATATTTCAAAAATAGATGATGAAAATTCAAATTTCATAAGATTTAAGGCAAGATCTTGCTGCCAAGTTCTCCCTTTCAAGAGTTCACAAAATGTTAAATCAACATGTAAAGACTGTATATTTGTTGGAAAGTCAGATGTTACTTTACAATTTCCTATTCCAAAAGCTGAAAATCATGAAGAAATGTCAAATGAACAATCAGGTGCTGAGAATGAAATTAATCCAAAGGTTACATATGCAAATGTACCTATATGTAAGACATCTGAACAGGAAAACCCTGTTGAACACGTTGAACTTTCCCATAATGATAATACTGATATGACAATAATCTTAAATAAAATATTCCCTGAATGTGGTGAAAAAATGAAATTATTTTTAAATTCTCAAAAAATGGCTTTGGAAAGAAACCCAAATGGTAGAAGATGGCCTAAGGACATTATTCGTTTGTGTTTATCTTTGTGGTGTCGCTGCCCTAGAGGGTACTCTGATTTAAGATCCAGTAATTTCTTGATATTGCCTTCTGAAAAACAGTTACAGCGGTTTAAAAACATTGTACATCAAAATGCTGGAATTAATAAAGAGTCACTTCATTGGATGAGTAACGAGGCAAAACTGAAATGCTTACCACCTGAGGGATATCGAGGCGGGCTAATTATAGATGAAATGTCTATCCAGCCTGATTTACAATTTAGAAAAATAAATGGTGAAATTGAACTGATTGGCTTTACGGACATATGTCCAGAAACTCTTGTGCTGGAAAAAATGAAAACAAATAAAAATGAACGTACTTTAGCAACTCATGTGCTCCAATTTGTTTTTCTTGGATATACAGGTTTCAGGTTTCCCTTTGCACATTTCCCATCCCATAATGCTTCTGGACATGAACTCTATCTGTTACTATGGAAGGCTGTTAAAATGTTGATAAATTTTGGATTTAGCATAGACTACATAAGTACTGATGGTGCACAAAGTAACAGGGACCTTTTTAAGCTTCTGGTTCCAGATTTTAAATCCTGCGACCCTAAAACATGTTCATTTAACAACATTTACAAATTTGGAGA
The DNA here is from genome assembly GCA_963971305.1 of Arcuatula senhousia. NCBI lineage: Eukaryota > Metazoa > Mollusca > Bivalvia > Mytilida > Mytilidae > Arcuatula > Arcuatula senhousia. The sequence continues at coordinate 30,116,712 of OZ020304.1, forward strand.
TGAAAAAATTTCATTTATAATGGATATCTCCCATGTTATAAAAAAAATTCGCAATAATATTTTGAAGAGTGGCACTGATCCTGGATGTAAAAGACATTTACATTTACAAAATCTATATATTGAGTGGAGACATTTTCGTGAAGCATATACTTGGGACATTTCATCTCATCCATTTCCTATTCACCACGAATTAACGCAAGAACATTTTTACTTAACGTCTGAATTAAAGATGAGGAACTATTTAGCAGAGGATGTTTTAAATGATGAAATGCTTCATTTAATTAAGGAGTTCAAAATGAGTTTAAAAAATGACCAGAATAAACTTGATGCTACGATTCAACTTTTTGAAAATACAAGCATACTAATTCGAAACTTCAGAGATAGGAGGCCAATAACATTTTCAGAAGATGATAGACTAAAACAAAATCATGAAGCAATGAATTTTTTTATCAGTTGGGAAAATGAAATTAAAACAAACATGAACATCAAGAACAAAGAACGCTGTCTGATATCGCATCAAACAAGAGAGGACATTGTGTCCAGCATTCTAGGGTTCGAGGAATTGTGTAAAGAACACTTTAAAAAGACCCATGGTTCGATCATTCCCTCAAGATTGAACAGTGATGTTATAGAAAATGTTTTCTGCCAGCAAAGGACTCTACACAATGGTGCTAACACCAATCCTACATACCTTGGCTATTGTAACTCTTTGAACTCAGTTATTCTTGGGCAGACTGTGATTTCAAGGAAATCCAACACTGGAGGTGACAGGGAGGCAGCTCAACTGAAAGAAAGTAATCAGAAAGTAAGTTGTTTAGTCATGTTGGTTAATATGAAAGAAGTAGTATAAACTAGAAAAAAAGCTATTGAGATCATCATCAAAAACCCAGAGGTCCTCACAAGCACATATATGTACAGTGAAACCTGAATAAACCGAAAACCCTAACCCTGTCTAAAGAAAAATGAATTCAAAGTCCAGTTTAAACTATGCCATTACATTTATAATCTGTATAAACCAAACCCCTGTCTATATGGAACAATTCCTTCAGTCCCAAATGGATTTGGTTCAGACAGGTTCACTGTATTTATCCTTTTTTTTCAAATGACATGTAAATGTATGTAAAATTTGATAATTATCATAAAGGGGGGCGCTTTTGAAAAAAAATTGGTTGCTTCATTTATATAGGAAATCACTGAACTGGAACAAAGCCAGTCTAAGTCTGTAAATGCCCCCTTTTTTCAGACATCCTGGATCCATCATCAGTGATTATCTTAATACAATCATGTTTTCTTTTTATAAAAGCAGGAACATTTTAAAACAAGTGTTTATTTAATGTTCCTGATAAAAGCTATGGGCAACTGTTTTTGTATGATAATTGATTTATTTTCCTAAATATATTGATATGGGAAAAAAGAAACTTAAAAGAAAAGAAATTCAGATGTGTAAAAGTTCAACTTGACATAAAAAAGATTACAATAAACATGATAAAGGGTACTGTATTTAAAAAAAAAATACTTTAAACAATTGATACTGTACACTTTGTTCAAGTAAAAAATTACAGGCACAAAATGTATATTTTTTTAAAATGCCTTTTTGCTCTTAATAAAATGTAATATGTAATTCAAAAAAAAAATATATGTATAGAAAAAAACATACTGTAGTAAATTTACATGCACATCGGGCAAGTAAATTGTGCCTCTTCCTTCTGTATTTCTTCCCAGGCCGTATCATCTTCCAAGTTCACACATTGACGGTGATACCACCCTTCACAAATGTCACAAGAAATCCATTGTTCTCCTTCAACATAACCTTTACTACAAATTCCACAGTGTTCATTATCTTCCTGCTCCTCTTCCTGTCTTTTCTTTGACCTTTTTCCTTTTCCTTTCCCTTTCCCTCGTGTGCATCGTCTCTTACCGGCTGATTTTGATGTTTTTGTTGTTCCTTTTGTTTTGTTCTTTGCAGCTTGTGCAGGAGAAATCGACTGCTGAGCAGAAGAAACCAGTGAACCAGGCGGTTGCTCTAAAGAAGGCTGTTGTACAGGAGAAGTAGGTGGATGGTCAGAGGAAGAGGCCTGTGTTACAGGAACTGTTTGTAAACCACTAGTACCTGCTCCTTCAGATGGTAAGGGACTGTCATATTCCATAACACCTTTCATTAGGATCTCAATGATAGTACCTTTGTTTGCCTGTGTTGATATCTTTTCAAGTTTAAAGTCTTTACACAACAATATTAAATCCTTCTTAGTAAATGAATTTGATCTATCATGAAAAAAATTTTTGTTTTGAATTAATTCAGATTTCATTCTCAAAAATGACACTTGTTTGTTTACTGATTTGTCTCCATTATAAAATTTCATATCAAAATTTTTACTAGATTTCTTAATTTTTAATTTTGGATTTAGCATAGACTACATAAGTACTGATGGTGCACAAAGTAACAGGGACCTTTTTAAGCTTCTGGTTCCAGATTTTAAATCCTGCGACCCTAAAACATGTTCATTTAACAACATTTACAAATTTGGAGATGAAAAAATTTCATTTATAATGGATATCTCCCATGTTATAAAAAAAATTCGCAATAATATTTTGAAGAGTGGCACTGATCCTGGATGTAAAAGACATTTACATTTACAAAATCTATATATTGAGTGGAGACATTTTCGTGAAGCATATACTTGGGACATTTCATCTCATCCATTTCCTATTCACCACAAATTAACGCAAGAACATTTTTACTTAACGTCTGAATTAAAGATGAGGAACTATTTAGCAGAGGATGTTTTAAATGGTGAAATGCTTCATTTAATTAAGGAGTTCAAAATGAGTTTAAAAAATGACCAGAATAAACTTGATGCTACAATTCAACTTTTTGAAAATACAAGCATACTAATTCGAAACTTCAGAGATAGGAGGCCAATAACATTTTCAGAAGATGATAGACTAAAACAAAATCATGAAGCAATGAATTTTTTTATCAGTTGGGAAAATGAAATTAAAACAAACATGAACATCAAGAACAAAGAACGCTGTCTGATATCGCATCAAACAAGAGAGGACATTGTGTCCAGCATTCTAGGGTTCGAGGAATTGTGTAAAGAACACTTTAAAAAGACCCATGGTTCGATCATTCCCTCAAGATTGAACAGTGATGTTATAGAAAATGTTTTCTGCCAGCAAAGGACTCTACACAATGGTGCTAACACCAATCCTACATACCTTGGCTATTGTAACTCTTTGAACTCAGTTATTCTTGGGCAGACTGTGATTTCAAGGAAATCCAACATTGGAGGTGACAGGGAGGCAGCTCAACTGAAAGAAAGTAATCAGAAAGTAAGTTGTTTAGTCATGTTGGTTAATATGAAAGAAGTAGTATAAACTAGAAAAAAAGCTATTGAGATCATCATCAAAAACCCAGAGGTCCTCACAAGCACATATATGTACAGTGAAACCTGAATAAACCGAAAACCCTAACCCTGTCTAAACAAAAATGAATTCAAAGTCCAGTTTAAACTATGCCATTACATTTATAATCTGTATAAACCAAACCCCTGTCTATATGGAACAATTCCTTCAGTCCCAAATGGATTTGGTTCAGACAGGTTCACTGTATTTATCCTTTTTTTTCAAATGACATGTAAATGTATGTAAAATTTGATAATTATCATAAAGGGGGGCGCTTTTGAAAAAAAAATTGGTTGCTTCATTTATATAGGAAATCACTGAACTGGAACAAAGCCAGTCTAAGTCTGTAAATGCCCCCTTTTTTCAGACATCCTGGATCCATCATCAGTGATTATCTTAATACAATCATGTTTTCTTTTTATAAAAGCAGGAACATTTTAAAACAAGTGTTTATTTAATGTTCCTGATAAAAGCTATGGGCAACTGTTTTTGTATGATAATTGATTTATTTTCCTAAATATATTGATATGGGAAAAAAGAAACTTAAAAGAAAAGAAATTCAGATGTGTAAAAGTTCAACTTGACATAAAAAAGATTACAATAAACATGATAAAGGGTACTGTATTTAAAAAAAAAATACTTTAAACAATTGATACTGTACACTTTGTTCAAGTAAAAAATTACAGGCACAAAATGTATATTTTTTTAAAATGCCTTTTTGCTCTTAATAAAATGTAATATGTAATTCAAAAAAAAAATATATGTATAGAAAAAAACATACTGTAGTAAATTTACATGCACATCGGGCAAGTAAATTGTGCCTCTTCCTTCTGTATTTCTTCCCAGGCCGTATCATCTTCCAAGTTCACACATTGACGGTGATACCACCCTTCACAAATGTCACAAGAAATCCATTGTTCTCCTTCAACATAACCTTTACTACAAATTCCACAGTGTTCATTATCTTCCTGCTCCTCTTCCTGTCTTTTCTTTGACCTTTTTCCTTTTCCTTTCCCTTTCCCTCGTGTGCATCGTCTCTTACCGGCTGATTTTGATGTTTTTGTTGTTACTTTTGTTTTGTTCTTTGCAGCTTGTGCAGGAGAAATCGACTGCTGAGCAGAAGAAACCAGTGAACCAGGCGGTTGCTCTAAAGAAGGCTGTTGTACAGGAGAAGTAGGTGGATGGTCAGAGGAAGAGGCCTGTGTTACAGGAACTGTTTGTAAACCACTAGTACCTGCTCCTTCAGATGGTAAGGGACTGTCATATTCCATAACACCTTTCATTAGGATCTCAATGATAGTACCTTTGTTTGCCTGTGTTGATATCTTTTCAAGTTTTAAGTCTTTACACAACAATATTAAATCCTTCTTAGTAAATGAATTTGATCTATCATGAAAAAAATTTTTGTTTTGAATTAATTCAGATTTCATTCTCAAAAATGACACTTGTTTGTTTACTGATTTGTCTCCATTATAAAATTTCATATCAAAATTTTTACTAGATTTCTTAATTTTTTTCAGATACTTTTTTCCTGAGGGCTTTTCCTTTCTCTTTCCGCAACAATGTTAAAAAGTCCCTTCGGAATTGACTCAAATTTACTCTCAAAAACAAATCCACAACCAAATGAAATAAAGTAATGCAATTTTCACATGAAATAACTAAATCCGCCATAATTTTTTCAACATCATCTTCACTATCAACCGAAGGTTTTGACTTGGATACACAATACATCCATGCTTCAAATAATTTGGAGTCATTTAACAATCTGTCTTTCACTATTGCATATAGGTTTTTTCCAGAAACAACTAAGTTCAAATGGGTTAGTTCTTCCCTGCACCTTAATTCCAGAGTTTGAAAAAAGCCAAAAGCATAATCTGACACATTTGTAAGTCCTTCCCGACTATTTTGTTTTCTTTTAGTTTCATATAGAGAGGAAGGGTCAGCGCATGACTCACTGAGTTCATCATATGTGGCACATAAACTAGTAAGAATGGTCATTTGATCCTGATCAGTGATGATCTGATTTTTCTTTGCTTTTACAAACAAAGAGTTTCTTATCCTTTTGGATAAGTTGTGTTTCAGTTTTGCTAACACATACCCTCTGACATATCTTATTTTGCCTTTTCCACTCGAGTCAATGTCAGCATCAACTGCAGGCTTCACAATTGGTTTAGGTGGATCGAGTTTTAGGTGTGACTCTAAGTTCAATAAATATTGACTTTGTAAATAAAATAATATGCTAACAAGAAGTTGGTAAATTGGTCCATCCAAAATTTGTTGATAATGTATCAGTACATTTGTTGCATGCGATTTGTAATCATTTGAATTTAGATATGCATTAAACTTTATAAAATAATCATTCCTATGTTTTTGAGAGAAAGTTTCTGTACCCTCTGGAAAACAATTTAGGCCAACATCATCCATTATGGACTCCTGCTGGGTAAACCAGTTACAAAATTTATTTGGATTTAAATAAACAATTTCTTTGAATTTTAAAATATGATTTTCATTTGGTGTGTCTAAAAATTCAATAATTTCATTCTCGAAAGCCTTCTTCCAATCTAATTCTTCATTTACTACACCTGTTTCTCTAAATAAGTCATCAATAAACTGCACATGTTCAATTTCAGAATCTGAAAAATCTGAGTCCCCTTCACAGTTTTCATTATATGGTTCATAATGATCTGAATCTGAAGCAGTACATGTATCACTGTCTGAAAATGTTTCGTTTGCTAACTTTTGACTATTACGACAACATGACAGATCTTCAACAACATTACCAATGGAAAATGAGTCATAAAAATTATAAAGTATCTGTGGATGTTTCTTACAGTAGTGTTTTTTGAAGTTTACTACTCGCAATCCCTTAATTGACACAGCTCTCCCAATAGCTACACCTAGCTGTCCAGGTTGTGAAATAAACTGACAATTCACTGTGACATTCTCCAAACTCATGCCCTGGGCTTTATGGATTGTAATTGCATATGCAAGTTTCAAAGGTAAATGGACTCTTTTTGCCAAAAGTACTTTATCGACAGGGTCATAAGTTGAAAATGATTCTGGTAAAAGTAAAGTTGTAACAGTTTTTTCACTAATGACAAATTTAACTTGCACTGAAGTTTGATTGATTTGTGTCACTGTTCCACGAAGGCCATTAACCAGCACATCACTTATATTTTTGAGCAAAAGTACTTGACACCCGACTTTTAATGCTAAGTGTTTTGGTGCTATTAGTTGTTTAAGGTAATAATCCGAACCTGAATCAACTGATGTATACATTTTTTCCTCTCCCTGAAATGTCTGAAGCTTGTTGTAGTTAAATGTGTCAACATCAAAATTTCGTGCAAAAAGTTGAATGCTACTATTTTCATTTTCAGTTGGTCGCTCAAGAGATTTTATGAATGCGATTGTCAAATCAGAGGGGTCACCAGCTTCTATTTCATTTATAGCCTGAATTAACTGTGGCTCATCTTGCCTGTGAACTATATGTAAGTTTATTTTATGTGGGAAATAACTTTCAAACCAGGATAGTCTAAAACAAGCAGTGCCTGGGTCACCATATATTTCATTTGCCACTGGGGGGGAGTTGCATGAAATCCCCAACAAGTATCACCTGAATATTTCCAAAAGTAACTTCAGAATTTCGAATTTGTTTACATACTGTTTGAATTTGATTGAGAACTTTGGCACTGACCATTGAAATTTCATCAACAATCAACGTTTCAACTGATAAAATATTGGTTTTATTTTGTAAGTACCTCTCGTCTGTCCTCACTAAATGTACTATCTCTTCATTTAGATATCGTCCATCACCTACACCAGACCATTTGTGAATGGTTTGGGCCCCTAGGTTTTCATAATGAGTGCCAGCAATCCCCGTCGAACAGACTAAACTAACGTTTCTTTTTAGTTTAAACCTCATGTATTCCACTATTTTCCTTACCAGGAATGATTTACCTGTCCCCGCTTGTCCTGTAATGCACAAATTATGCCCTTTTAGGGCTAGATCAAACGCAAATAACTGATCTTCATCCATTTTTGACAATTCAGCAGAAAATTCCGCGAAGATACTCGAGATTCTCTATATTGTACGTAGGCCGCATTTCCATTCGGAAGAAATCGATTTTCACAGGTGGCGCCGCGATACCTGCTTCCGTTCTTTCAACTCGAATGGCGTTCAAACTATAGAAATTATCGTAAAAATGTTGTCAATTACGCCGGTAATGTTGCTTATAGTGACTTTAAATGACTATTTTCAGAAAGAATAATGTATTTGGAGTTAGCCGATGTACAGTTTGGTAAGTACAAAGTTACTTTTAATTAGAAAATTGAGCAGAATTCCTATGTGGTACCCCAATGTAAACAAAGTAGAGTGACCTACCTTCGCTTCGCTTCCCTTCGGGAAGCTCGCTTTTTGATAGTAACCCATATATTCCTTGAAATAATGTTATGTCTGATATAGTGTAAAGATAGAAAGACAAAAAATATATAAGTCAAGAAAAAAGGGGGGTGAACATTAATGGGGCTCCAAATGGGGTCCTGTCCACAAGTACCTGTGATATTTTGGTGGATATTCTGTATAATAATGATGGTTACATACTGTGGAAATCTAATTGCCTTTCTTACGGTACAAAAGGATATACTGCCTATTACAAACCTTGCTGAACTCGTTGCTCAGAATGTTTACAAATGGGGAACACTTGGAGGTTCTACATATGAAACTATATTTAAGGTATACATCTATATATACATGTATATATTACATTTTGTTTTTTGTTTAGTCTTCTACCAAAAATTCCTAACAGTCCGGGACTGAAGGTTCGCATACTTATCGACCGTGTGCATGTTTGCCCGTTCGTTTGCTGCACTTTTTTAACACTTTTGGTCATTAAACTGATTTTTGGTATGCAAATTTATAGTAATGAGGTACAGATAGATTTGACAATAGTTTAGTTTCACTAAGTTGTACTGCAGTTAAAGTAATTTGAATTTCATAAGGTCACTGAAATGTCATTTTTTCCGAACTTTTCCTCTTAACGTATTAATGTTGACTGATTTCTGGTATGCAAATCTCACCTGATGAGTCACGGATCAAGTTAACGTTTCATTAGTCCCAGCTTTTGTATGGGAGTTATTGGCTTTTAAGATTGAAAATGCAAGAAAGAGGGAACTTTGATTGTTTTGCTTCTGAGAGGGCTATTGCTACAGCTTTAGTTGGCGTTTGTTTTCATTACTTACTTGTTTTCGATGGGTGTTTGTTGTCTGGTTCTTCGTGTTGTTCTCGTTCTTGACTCCTCGTGTTTTCTATGCCTTTTCGGTTATTCGATTGGCCTAGTTGTACCTCTCTCCTCCTTACAATAATATCCGAATGCTTGGATTTTTTTTATTATAACCAGCGCAGTGAGGTTGCAACCGGTTTGATGTGTTTGAATGGACCGTCTGTCCATTCATCCGTGATCAAAATTTCCGTCACAGATTTCTCATCAAATATTAATAAAAGGCTTATATTGGATTCCAAAGTTACATAAAATTCCATACAAGCAACGATTTATTGTTGGGTCATCCAAATGTACAACTAAGCCTCTTTCAGTTTTGTTAACATCAATATTGACGGCAATAAAATCAAGCCTTCAAAAGTATTTCGATTGTTGTTACTCTAGAAATGGCGTCAATCAAATGTGGATTCTGATAAATTCTAAAACTGATGGAAAATCTCCATTTCCATCATGTTATTACATTAAAACTTTTGATTTGTCTACAATATATACTTCAATTTCACATTACAATGCTCTATGACAAACGGGATGACTTCAACTTTCCAATAGTTAACTTTCCCTTTCTGTGTAGCAACATTCCGTCCGCTCCATCGTATCATAATTGATTCGTTATTCCAGAGCATGTGCGCAGGTTGGTTAATGCACTTTTCCGGAAAATCGTCCGTTTCCCGACACTTTCAAACATAAAATATTAAAAATCAATTATAAAGTTATTTTATATGGAAATGAACGGGAATTTGATATATTTAGAAAATATGTAAATGCGTTAAAATACTGCTCATATAGTACCATAAATAAGTATCCATGGCAACCATTTTGTCTGCAACATAACTTTTCTCGGATTTGGAAACTGAAGTTTAGCACCCCGATCAGCACCATCGAATTGATTAAAAATCATTTATTTAAGTTCGTTTTTTATCAAATTATTTGGATTTAGGTGCTCATTGTTGATAATGTTAAGAATAAGTTTAATTTTTGGACGAAAAGGGTAAATCAGAATGAGAAAAACTGCGTTTTTCATCTTGATATCATTTTTTTGGTTATAATTTTCAAAAATACAAAAGAATGAGCAGCAATTTTCAAATTCTATATTTTATGATCTATCATGTGGTGAAATTCTAAAACAATCGATGTCGATCTTCGGGGTGCTAAATTCGAATTAAGAAATTAGGTATCAAATTTCGTCTGATTAACCAAATAAGGTAAAATGGGCGGGAGTTAATTTCCAATAGAAAATTCTTCTATTCGGGTTTTTCCAACTATTGAGTAATATTAATAAAATATAATGGTTTGGATAACTGTAAATAATAAGAGATGGGTCCAAACCTAACCTGTATGCAAACCAAACTAAAAAAGCAAACCAGAAGTTTGGTCTAAGTTCACTATTCACTTTGTTTGGTTTACTTTAGCAAACCAAAGTTTACTTTAATGTTTGCTCGAAAAGTAAACCAGACGGCTGGTTTGGTTTGGTTTGGTTTGGTCAGAGCGAACCAAACTTTAAAAAGCAAACCAAACCAGCGCCCTAGTTTGGTTTGGTTTGGAGTGTTCTGAGCAAACCGCGAGCATGCACAGAGGATTCATATTATCGATGTGAACAATGTCCGAACTATTTCACAATTATTACATTTCATGAACAAATATTATTCACTTAATGTTTCAATCGAATTACAAATTCTGATTTAAACATTTAACATCGTATTAGACTGGTATTTTATGAGTAAACCAAACCAGCACCCAAGTTTTCTATTTTTAGAGCAAACCAAACAGTGGCCTGGTTTGGTTTGGTTTAGTTTGGTCTTAGCAAACCATGAGCATGCGCAAATGATTCAAAGAATCGAAATAAAACAACGTCCGACATCATTTTATGATATTTGTTCTCGTAAAATAATATGTTTTACTTGAAAAAATTATTATGATTTAGATATTAACCATCATTTTAAATTGGTTTGGTAAGAGTACACCAAACCAGCGCCCTATTTTGGTTTGGTCAGAGCAAACAAAACCAGCACCCAAGTTTGGTTTGGTCAGACCAAACCAAACCAGCGTCAAAGTTTGGTTTGGTCAGAGCAAACCAAACCCGCCTGGTTTGGTTTGGTTTGCTTTTCAAACCAAACCAAACTAGAAAAAGCGAACCACGGTTTGTTTTAAGTAAACTGTGGTTTGCTATTCTGTTTGGTAAAGCAAACCAAACCAAACCAGAAAAGTAAACTACATGTAGATGTTTGCTCCCGGTTCACTTTTGTACAGGTTAGGTTTGGACCCATCTGTATGTCAGACTACATAAGACAATAAAACTACAAATATTTTATCCAGTCTATATGGTACAGGCATTTTATTTTTCCGAGCATTCGTCGCAATAAGGGGGACAACTCTTGGAAACTTTTTTTTAACTTTTGGCGGGACTAACGTCATTTACATCACTGTGTGGGGAGTACAACGACTTCCTTGATAGAGCTACACGACTGACAAGCAAATTGTCAACACAGGGGTAGGTTGCTCCTAGGTTGTTGTCATCACTCAAGAAATTTTACGGAAGACCTCATGTGCGTGTATACAAATACGGGATTTCTATCTCTCAGATGAGCACAGGTGTTGGTTTGACATAGAGTTTTGTAATGTCATCTTTTCCGGATTTGACCAACTCTAAATCGATCTTTGGCAACGTGACGGGTGTGCTATAGCAAGCAGGAACTGCTTACTCTTCCGGAGCACCTGAGTTCACTCTCGTTTCGACTTGAGTTCACGTTGCTGAATGTTGTTTTGTTGTTATGTGTGTTTGTGTGTGTGTGTTTGAAGTTGTTATGTGGTTTGTTTTGTTATGATGATTTTTTGTCTACCGGCTTTGTCTTTGTCTTTATGGTTTTATGAAACTGATTACTCCTTTGATACACCTTTGCTTCTTTTGATATTTGGTATTAAGCTTTAGGTAGGGGCCCATATGGTGGGATTCGTTTTCCGTTCTGTCGATCATCTACTTCTTGTTAAACAAGCTTAAAACTTTTTTCACTAAATTTTCAAGGTCGAAAATTTTGTAAAAATTTCTCAGCCGGAATAAATCACAGGATCTTGAAATTTGGTATTTAGCTTCAAGAAAGGGTCTAATATGGTGAGATTCATTTTCAGGTCTGTCGATCATCTGCTTCCTGTTAAACGAGGTGAATTAAGCTTGAAAAGACAATATCTCTGACTTTTTTAATTCCTAGCTCTATAGAAAATATCTGTCCAGAATATGGTCGCGTGGGGTATGTTAGCGTGCTCACTATGGTTCTTTCATTGAAATCTTTTTAAATACAAGTATAATTTAAATTTTTTATATGTACTATTTTGTTCACATGTAGCAAGTTTACAAATTCTACTCCTCACATGCTTATGACTTTATGTTTTTAGCACATAACAATGGAAAAGTAGTTAAAAGTAGTGTTTAATTCTCGCCTCCCATGGGAGGCGTTATGCATTATCAACAATTAACATCTGCTATTAAGATGTGGAACGCTTTACCGATCGAAACACGAAACTCGAGATCACTGAGTATATTCAAATCACGAATTCAATTAAATCCGAACAAACAACGTATTTATTATAATGCGGGAAGTAGAATGGGTCAAATCTTGCACGCCAGATTGCGCATGAATAGCAGATCCCTGAAGGAGCACCTGTTCAGGCGAAATCTGGCGGACAGTCCAAATTGTGCGTGTGGACTTCGAGAGAGTAACAGCCACTATCTTATTGATTGCCAAAATTATCGAGATTTACGTCAGACAACTATTTACTCCTTGTATTTTAACGTACAAATAAACTTGAAATTATTGCTTTATGGTTCAGATGCTTTATCTGTTGACCAAAATACTGAATTGTTCATTAAGGTGCAAGACTTTATATTAAGAAGTAAACGTTTTATTGATTAGTAACTTAAAGCATTTCAATCTGTTCATATTCCAATTACCAAAGTATCCCTTTTATTAATTTTTTCTCAATATATCTCCTGTCGCTCTTTCATTTTTTTCTTTTTTTTTTAATTTATCTTATTATTTTTTTCTTTTCTCATCCTACCCGAATACTGTTTTATTTTTCTTTCAGTTAAATGTAAGATATTGTACTATTTTGAGCATGTGATAATCATCATTCTTATTTATATATGTCATGTAACTTGGAGACGGATTCACATAAGCGTAAGCTTGTTTCCGAATCCATATGATGTACTTTGTGTTTGTATCATATATGTAATTATCTTCAAATAAGATACGTTTAAACTAACAATTAACATTTCTACAAAGGTTGATACCTTTGAACTTTATTTTACTTGTTTTTTAGAGATCAGAATTATCAGATTATAAACAGTTTTGGTTAAAATTGGTCGAGTTTAATAAAACTGATCCCGGTGTCTTAAACCATGATGGTGTTACCCATGTGGAAAAAGTCAAGAAAGGAAAATACGCGTATGTTGGTGATCAAACATATTTGGAGTTTAAAACCGTGAATGATTGTGATCTTGGATTATCCTCAACGGATATTTTTACTCATCAATACTCCATAGCATTACCAAATAATTCCCCATACACCAAACTATTCAGTGACAAGTAAGTATTTTTTTGACCAGATAAAAGTGGTAAAAAAACATTTGCAAAACGAGGATTTTTAAAAATGTCAAGTAAGGCCTCGTTCATTATTAAGCAGTTTTATGTAAAAAAATATAAGGAATTTGTTTAATATGCTAAGAATGAGTTATATCCCAACAATCAGAGTATTATATCGAAAAAAAACTCGATATATGTATCTGTTGTTCATTTGTTAACACACTGGGTCGTCCTAACTTTTATAAAAGTAAACCTAGATTTAAAACAAAACTGATGAAATGTGATTAACACTTATATCTAATGGTTAATTTAATATCTAGTTATACAATGTATTACTTTGAATAAATGAGTTTAGAAAAAATACAAGGGACCAGATAATCGACATTCTAAATATTCTAATATCAAACAACATATTTAGACTGCTCAATAATCGTGGTTTCAAGCGAACTATAGACATTCCAATGGGCATTAATTATTTTCTTTATTTACTAATGTGTTTTTTCCATTCATAATCAGCAGACTTTTTATTACTTATTATCGGGTATACCTTCAAACAACCCGTGACTACCTCTATAGTTTGACCAATAATTTCAAGTTCTTCTTCTCGTGTATCATTATTTCGTTATGTTTGTCCATTGAAACAGATATATTGGTCTGAGTCACGTGATTTTATACAATACATCACACATCGAAGTTGAATTGTCTCTGTGTCAATTCCAGCTTATGTACTTAACGTATCACAACTGTTTCGTTAATCCAGAGCTTGTGGGACTAACAATGCTTTCTTTGGTAGAGCGTAAAAAATGCTAACAAAGTTATGTCCCTCTTCAATTGTTGTGATCACTCAACAATCTGAATGAAATTAACATCATGCACTTATTGAAAAATACTGGATTTTTCTCTTTCAGATCAATGCAGATGTTGGTTCAAATGTCACCAATGTCTGATGGTTTAATATACAATGACTTACTTCGCATAAGTGAGGCTAAGAAAAAGAGCAAATTTACGAAAGACCAGATATGGACACTTTCTGATAATAAACAACATTTTACACAGCCCAATAAACGCTGTTTCTGCCAACCATTAAACATTCAAAGGGGCGCTTTGTATTATCCTGTATTTGTTACATGTATTTGTTTCTCCGTTCATATGAAGCAGACTTTTAATTACTTTTATCCTTAAATAACATTTGAACAGCTCTTACTGTCCAATTATTTTAACTTTCCCTTCTGTCGTAGCATTATTACGTCGGCTTCAGCTTGGATCCAGACATAACCTGTATAAAAGTTAACTTTAGGCAGTCAATTAAGTTGCTTTTCTTGGTAATTTGAGTTAACCATGGTCCACTATCTAGTTAACTAAAGTTAGTTTTAGCCTTGACAGAGCAGTCCACGGTCTGGACAGCTCTGGACTTCTCTTGTCCATGAAATGGAGAGCAAAAGGCAGTCCAAAGTTAACTTCAGGTCAAAGCAGTCCACAGTTAACTTAAGGGAACTTAAGGTCGTAAGCGGAACAAAGTTAACTTTAGGTTGAAGCAGTCCAAGGTTAACTTTAGGGATCTTTATGTCGCTAGTAGACTAAAAATAATTCTAATTCACTAAGAATATACTTCAAATAAAAATATATGAAAATCAAAATTATATTCCTTAAATAAATAAATAATGTAAATAGACAAATAATTCAATATAAAACTTCATTTCTAAGATAGATTACTACTTTTGAAACAAAAAAATGTAAATAGATAATTCAAATTAATAAACGTTTTAAAATAAATAATTACTTTCAACAAATAAATATTCTTGAAAAATGTTTTTATTGCAATAGTTATTAAAAATATAGTATTTTTATTTGAAATGAATAATAAGTTGCAATTTTCTAAACACCCTGCCAATATATGTTAATAAAATAAATCTTTCATATATTAACAAATCTTTTTATTAAACTAATATATTTAAATAAAAAATTCATGGAGATAGATAATTGCATATAATACATGTATATATTTGTTGAAATTGGGCTTCAAATTATTCTTTAAAAATCCAAAGAATAAATAGTGGTAATAATATTGAAAATGAAAAAAATATATATAGTTTTATATAAATCAAGTCAAATGATAAATATAATCTGAGCCGAGTTAACTTTAGGTCGCTATAGGCTAAAGTTAACTTTTGGTCGCCCTTACGCTAAAGTGAACTTCAGGATGGTTCTAGGCTAAAGTTAACTAACAGAGCGGTCGAGAAGAGCAGACCGTGGACCAAGTTTTCTATTATTTACAGTTAACTTTAGACCGATTGCCTGATGCAATCTAAAAAGCAGACCTCAGTTTACTTTAGGCAGTCAAAAAATTTACTCTCCCTGTTAATTTGGCATACAGGTTATGTCTGGTCGTATCTGTAGTTAACATATTACAACTGTTTTGTTATTGCAGAGCTTGTGGGTTAACAACAATTTCTTTAGTAGAGCGTCAAAAATTATTTATTCAATAGTTGTGTTCACTTTACATTTTGAATGGAAGACATCATTATTGACACATATGGGATTTCTATCTTTCATATGAGTGCAGATGTCGGTTGTCATAGGATTTTATTGTGTCCTCATTTACCTATTTTGACACGCCGAATCGACTGTATGATGTGCTAAAGCAATCAAAAACTCCTTTTCTGGAGCCCCTTAACTCATTCTAGCTAAGACTTTTGAGTTCATGTCAATAGTGATTCAGATGTTTTGAATTTTTTATCTGTTTTTTCGTGATTTTCACGTTCGTCTTGACTGGTTTTGTCCTGTCCCTTTTGCATTTTTCGACATTCGAAAGTCCCATGGGTACCGATGCAAGCACTGTTTGCAAACACAGTAAAAAAAAGACAATTTTCATATTGAGAAACTAGAAGTAAAATAAGTATTTAAATGATTGTTTCTTAATTAAGGCAAACATTATCAAAGGAATACTCAATTCAGTATTTTCTTTTTTTATACCCCCGCTTCGAAGAAGAGGGAGGTATACTGTTTTACCCTTGTCCGTTCGTCCGTTCGTCCGTAACAAAACTTCCGTCGCAGTTTTCTAAGCAACTACATGAGATAGAGTTTTGATATTTTGTATATAGCTTTATCCTATAGTACCATATGGTGTATACCGATTTTATGCTCCTAGGTAGTTTACTTCCTGTTAACCGAATACTTAGGTTTTTACACATAATGGACATAAATGCAAAATTTCCGTCACATTTTCCCAAGCAACTACATGAGATAGAGGTCTGATATTTTGTATATAGCTTTATCCTAAAGTACCATATGGTGTATACCGATTTTATGCTCCTAGGTAATCTACTTCCTGTTTACCGAATACTAAGGTTTTACACATAATGGACAAAAATGCAAAATTTCCGTCACATTTTCCAAAGCAACTACATAAGATAGAGGTCTGATATTTTGTATACAGCTTTATCGTATAGGACCATATGGTGTATACCGATTTTATGGTCCTAGGTAGACTACTTCCTGTTTACCGAATACTTAGGTTTTTACACATAATGTACATAAATGCAAAATTTCCGTCACAGTTTCCCAAGCAACTACATGAGATAGAGGTCTGATATTTTGTATATATAGCTTTATCCTATAGTTCCATATGGTGTATAGTGATTTTATGTTCATAGGTCAACTACTTCCTGTCTGCAGAGTATTCAAGCTTGTATGCATGGCTTAGTTTGGGGAGCGGGGGTATCAGTAGTGAGCATTAGCTCACAGGTTTACTTTTTTCTTTTGCAGAAATACATGTGAGATACCCATTATAAATATATGAATATATGAATCCGTTTTATTTCAGAATAATTAGGTTCCACGAGAGCGGACTTCTTCAAATGTGGAAACAAATTCATTGACCTAACCAAAAGGTTTGCAAAGGATCTCTTTTGAAGGATGCCAAACCTATCACTTTAATTGACGTTCAGAGTGCGTTTTATATTATAGCCATAGGTGTCGTTGTAGGAAGCATGGCATTATGTGGAGAAAATCTCCGACAAAAATAATTTAAAGGGAAGAGGGAGAATTTGTAAGCTAAACCCAAATTGCAGACTATAAATGATAAAACTTGTTAAAATATGGTTTTTAAAAGTATTATGCACAATGAACAATAAAAGCTTAGCTATGCACGAATATGTCCATAAAAGCATAATGCCCCATCTTGCAAAATTAAAGACGAACGGACGAAAGGAAGAACCGATTCGAATACTAATAGTTTTATGCGCCAAAATACCTGGTGCATGCATGCACAAATTAAAGTAAAGACCATTTCGATCCAAAATTGACCGGTATGTCATTCTTGTTTGATATTTTCTATGGATATTTGAAATTCAAAGTTCGGTTACTTCTATTACCTTTATTTACATGTATATAATTGTTTCTGAATGCGGTATTGTGTGTATGTTATGTGAGTGTTTTTGTTTTTATTATAGTGGTTTTTAATCGTTGTGATGAATTTTCGGCGACCTATTCTGTCTTTGTCCTTTCGGTATAACCCCTTTGATACACCTTTGCTTCTTCAACATAGAAAATAAAGAGATGTGGAATAAGTGTACGCGACACAGCCCACAATCAAACGGCAATTTAGAAAAACCACAATGGACAACCGCCAGCAGCCTTCAACGAGGCCATTTGGCACTGCTCGCGGTTATGCAATTGGCCCATGGTCTAAATAAGATGCATATAATTCAAATCCAGCCCTGAAATAGTCACAGATAGACCCCCTTCTTAAACAAGGAACAGAAAACATCAAAAAGACAAGTACAAACGAAAGCTTTGTCAAGGATTCCTGGCTTAGGACAGGCACATGTAATATGTGGCGGGGTTAAACTAGTTTTTTGGGCCCAACCTTCCCCCTATCAATATTCCTAGACAAGGCACAAAAACTACACACACAATAAAAATCAAATCGATCAAAGTCCAATTCTACTAGAGAGAACCTAAGACAAAAAACAAGAACAAACAAAAGGACGGTAAAGGAACTCTCTATAGAACACTCGCTGTTACTGACAGCTAGCTGAGAATCATCAATCGACTGATGTAAAAAAATCAAACGTATCGATCTTAAATCCGACACAACACTTCAAGCAATAATGATTTAGTGAAGTGTCATCACACAAAACCGACACGCTTGATCGCTATAATGCTGAAAAATGACAATAATAAAAACGTTTATGGAAGTTTTAAAGCGCGTATTAAGTCTTAATATGTCTTAATGTAATAACAAGTATAAGATATTTTATGTTTTCTATAGATCTTTTGTTTTTAGCCAATTGTTTGTACATGTACATTTTCATCGATAAGTGTCTGTTATGCCTACTAATAATTGTACATGTATAACCAAAACATCATTCTATTATATATCATATTTATCTGAATATTTTTACTTAATTCCGTAGACCTATCATGTATGAAATACCAATTGTCATTTATTTTGTACACTCGACCTTTTGGGTTTTAAGCTTACATTAGACATTTTCACTAAAAGCCGAAACAAAAACCTATACCGAAATCGAAACCGAAACTGAATTCGACTGTTTTGAAACTCTGATTTCTCCGATAAAATATTAATTGTTTAACCTTTAAAGTCGACTTAATTTGTTCACATGTTTACTCGACGAATGTCAGCATTTCGATTCAGTTCTTATGTTGGCGTATAAGCGGTTACCTTTCAAGAAGTCGGATGAATAATTCAACTATCTTCTTACAGTTGACTGTATGTAACGTTATGGTATCTAAAAGGTTTATCTTTCAATATCCGTCTTTGGTATACAAACTTAAAATCATGTCAGATTAAATGACCCCAATTTGCTAAATTTTTTTGACTGTTTATTGTTCTTATGTGATAATCTTCACTATAGCTTTTGTTTTTTACGGTAATGTTGTGCTTTGTGCTTCAACCGGGCATTAAGAACACATGGGAGATGATAAAACCTCGTTTAACCCATCATTTGTAAGATCCCTATATCAAGTCAGGACCGCTGCAATTTTCAGTTTCTCAAGTGGACTTTGCCTGATTGTCTTTTTTTTGTTCGACACATAAGATTGATCATCCAAGTTAATTTCAGACATAAATCTGTATGTCAATGCATCGTTTGGATGACCAATGAAGCGTTATTTCTCTGTTAACCCGTTATGCATCTACCTCATAAAAGACTGAATATGATGCATTTTGTACAAGTAGAAATAAAAAATTAACAAATTAACAAAGAAAATGACAAAACAAAGCAACACAAATCAGTGTATACGACTTAAATTTGCGATGCTGGATGTTTGATAGTTTGTTCGTTTGATTCTTATTCTTGTGTGATACTCATTTGTGTTTACTTATATCACATTTGCTTTTTCAGACTGTCAAAAGGTCGGTTTTAGTACACAATCACACAACATAATAGGTAAACCATATAACATAATGATTAAGAAAATAAGCAACATAGCAGAATGAATAAAACGCAAATAAAACATTCTTTGAACATCACAAAGTAGCAAATGATGATAATGACACAATATTCGCGTTCCATACTTTAAGTTTCGGTTTCGATTTCGGATTCGGTTTCGGCTTACAGTTAAAATGTTGACAATAGGTGTTTTGGATACAGTTCTTCGACTTATTGTCACAGTTTATGTTATTCACCATATAACTAATGTTACGTCTACTCGTTGGAAAAAGACAGTCCCTCATACTCGAAAATTTTGGGGCACATAACTAGGTTTTACGGCCTCATATCTAATATGTAATATGTAAACTGTCCCAAAAATGGTATGTGGCGTCACAATTGTCACGAAACAAGCTTTACCGAAATAGGTAAACATTGTTCAAGCAAATGCTCATGCAAATCAAAAGCATGGAAATTATGCAACTTTGAAATGACCAACCTGTTCAAAGTGGAAATGGATATTGACAAATCTATATAAGCGATTTGTGAGACATAAAAATCAGAGTAAGTTCTTGGTGTTAAGTATAAGAACTAAATGCCCTGTTCTTAATATTTATCCATCTATCTAAAACATTGATGGTTGACTGATGTACTTATTCATTTCTTTCAAGTGAGATGGAAGACATTCGGACGAAACTTTCAGATGAAAATACTTCTGTAAAAGGCCTTACTCCATTCTTGAAAAGGAAGAAAAGAAGAACAATAAGACATTAAAACGTTGAACGGCAGGCACACAATATGCATCAAACCCACAATAATATCAAAGACAACACGAAAACACGCGGGTCAACAGATATAGCACAAATAAACAACAATCGTCGACACAAACACACGAAACTTGAGGGAACTAAGGGGTGGGTGTTGTTGATCTGATAGTTTCTTTGTATTTTTATACCCCCGCTTCGAAGAAGAGGGGGGTATACTGTTTTACCCTTGTCCGTCCGTCCGTAACAAAACTTCCGTCGCAGTTTTCTAAGTCACTACATGAGATAGAGGTCTGATATTTTGTATACAGCTTTATCCTATAGTGCCATATGGTGTATACCGATTTTATGCTCCTAGGTAGTCTACTTCCTGTTTACCGAATACTTAGGTTTTTACACATATTGGACATAAATGCAAAATTTCCGTCAAAGTTTCCCAAGCAACTACATGAGATAAAAGTCTGATATTTTGTATACAGCTTTATCCTATAGTGCCATATAGTGTATACTGATTTTTTGCTCCTAGGTAGTCTACTTCCTGTTTACCGAATACTTAGGTTTTTACACATAATGGACATAAATGCAAAATTTCCGTCAAAGTTTCCCAAGCAACTACATGAGATAAAGATATGATATTTTGTATACAGCTTTATCCTATAGTGCCATATGGTGTATACGGATTTTATGCTCCTAGGTAGTCTACTTCCTGTTTACCGAATACTTAGGTTTTATACACATAATGGACATAAATGCAAAATTTCCGTCAAAGTTTCCCAAGCAACTACATGAGATAAAGGTATGATATTTTGTATACAGCTTTATCCTATAGTGCCATATGGTGTATACCGATTTTATGCTCCTAGGTAGTCTACTTCCTGTTTACCGAATACTTAGGTTTTTACACATAATGGACATAAATGCAAAATTTCCGTCAAAGTTTCCCAAGCATCTACATGAGATAGAGGTCTGATATTTTGTATACAGCTTTATCCTATAGTGCCATATGGTGTATATTGATTTTATGCTCCTAGGTAGTCTACTTCCTGTTTACCGAATACTTAGGTTTTTACACATAATGGACATAAATGCAAAATTTCCGTCACAATTTCCCAAACAACTACGTGAGATAGAGGTCTGATAATTTGTATACAGCTTTATCCTATAGTCCCATATAGTGTATAGCGATTTTATATTCATAGGTCAACCACTTCCTGTTTACCAAGTATTTAGACTTGTATGCATGGCTTAGTTTGGGGAGCGGGGGTATCACTAGTGAGCATTAGCTCACAGATTTACTTGTTGTGTCCTAATTATAAACAGTTAAGCTTTTATTCACTTTTTATCCTCCGATACTTGGTTATCTAGATAGTACGAACATGTGGAATGAAAATTAATTCGTTCTATCGTAGTTATGCACATGAACTTTCTAGTATCTATGGGTCCAACTTTCCAGTTTTTACCTGTCTTTCTTTGTTTTCACGTTTCCCCTAGAATATGTTTTAAATTTATGTTTGATTGAATATAAATGACTTCACTTTAACATCCACATTAGTAATATCCAAGCCTTGAATTAAAACTACGGAATACCAATTGCAAGGATGGTATCAATAAAATGGTTTTTCTGCAATGTTGTCATGATAGATCTTTTTAAAAAAATATTTAATACCAAACGGATGGTTGTAGCCATAACACTGTCTATTCATATCATACCCATTAAAATCCATTTAACTTTCACACCCCTACCATCTAGATGTATTAAGTTTTTATCTGAAATTGAATTTTTTTTCAAGTTGATAAAACATTACACATTTATCACTTTGTCATATAAACGATTCTTCTGCAACTGCAAAAACTTCTTATATAACAATGATTCATCATTAATATGCTATTTATTCATACACTAATTAATTATGTTATAACAACTCTACCTTTCTATGATTTACGATTACAAAGTAAAGCTTAATCATTGCACCTAAAAAAATATTTATTGTTTTTTTTCCATTACTATATTAATATTAATTCCTTGTACATATAGATGGTTCAATTAAAAAAAATATTTAAGAAGAGCGGGTAAGAAAAAAAATGAAATAGTGGAATTAACACATTTATCGGAGGGAGATAATTACGTGAATTTTGAAGAGTAAAAAATAAGTCTCCTTCCGGAAAAGGCTACAATAATTCTGACTTCGGTGCATATGAATTATAATAACTGTTGACAAGACTGTCTGACTTCGGTGCATATAAATAATACTAAATGCTGACAAGACAATAAAACTTGACTTAAAGTTCTGTACAGGAATCCTATTAAATCTTTTGAATACAAATCCTGTTTTTACAATGCCCTATGCATTTCAAAAGGGGAGGAAAACAAGGAAAGAAGACGTTGAACGGGTAACAGTAGACAAAATGATGAAGACTTCACATTACAAAACTGAAACAGTGCACTCGGGAGTTGTTGAAAGGTACAAGTAAGCTTCACCTGCCTGTTGCAATAACAGAAAAGAAGAAAATTTAGATGATCTAAAGAATAGTTAAATACAGACAGAAAGTTTTGTTGATTTGATTTTTTGTTTGTATTTTGTTGAATCTTATTAGTCTATTCTATTCTATTCCATTGACCAGGCTGGTAATGGGTAAATTATGTCGGACTTCGGCATTGGAGTCCTGCATTAAAGACCGAGAAAAACAAAGCTCGACCAAACCTTGTCAATAGAATAGAGTAATGATAAAAGCGGTTCAGCCTAAATTAATTTCACTCAATTTTTATACGTACTTGATCACGGTTAACAATGTCCTAAATCATAACTTTCATTTATGCGAGGAAATTCGTTAAGAGAACTTCCGGATAACGATAAGTGTGCTTGAACTTTTCATCTTTATTGTCATTCCAAGCTTCATTTAGAAAATAAGAGAATGTAGTCAGGTGTAGGAATGACTGCAGTAACAACGTATTTCATGTTAATATGTTACGGAAAATAGTCACATTTTTGGCCAAGGGGCCAAGGGTGTAAAATTGAGACACGTCCACAAAAAAAAAAAACAGTTACGATCTGAAACAATATACTATCATGGAATAAGTTGTTTCATAAACTCTAGCCATAGAAATAGATGACTAAATTCTCCGATTTTCACAGGAAAATGAGCAATGACATCAATCATGAAAAATAAAAGCAAATTTACCAGAAAACTTCTCTTCAAAATCACGACAAAGAATTTCCCTGCATAACATCTGGTTGTTATTCAACCCATTGGTAGCCGTGTTTATTATATATTCATAGTCGTTTTTGCACGATGAATTTTATACTGCAAACACTTGAAATATCATTGTTACTTTAATGCACATAGTTGTGATCAAGTGCTGACCTTAGCCTTTTTTAACTCGCTGTCCGAAGGCTTTATGAGCTTTTGCAATCACATGGCGTCCGTCGTCTGTCCGTCGTTAAACTTTTCTGAGACCTTTTCTGAAACGGCTTTGTCAAATGTTATTAAAGTTGGAAGGATTGTTCTGTAGTATGTCTTCTATAAAACCTTCGTTCGAATATTTGAGACATCAAATAAAATGGCCGCCATGACTCTAAAATAAGAGGGATTTTTTTTTTCAAACATGATTATAGGTAAACAACAATAGCAGTTTTCTGAGTAACTTTTTATCAATAAATAGCACCGAGTCCCAAATATCATGGGAATTGTATTCAGGTCTGTTGCTCACATAACATCTGCTATCTGACCATTTTTTGTTTCTGACTCCTTTTGAAAATGTCTAATACATGTAAACGTTAGTATTTAGAACGGAACAAAATTTCAATTTCATTTTTTGGAGGTGACTTCAAACGGATATCTTACATTTTCAAACCGAATTGGGTTCTGAAAAAAATATGGAAATTGATCATAAAATTCTTATATTACACAAATGATTACGTATACATCAAATAGGTATGTAGTTGATTGTATATTTTCTGACAAAAAACTAAGAAACATGAACAATAAAATTGTTTACAAAATGTATTAGAAAAACAGACTGAAAATAAAATAAAACAGGAGATCTGTTGCTTTAAACCTTTTACATGTAGATTAAATGAATGCTTTACATTGCATGATTAAAACATCCCATATCTACCATGTAGGAATACGAACGATTCTTTTGAGACCATTAAAACGCACGCCAGACAGTCGGTTAATCGAGGAAAAAGTCTGTTGATTTACCTGTATATGCAGTTAAATGGGAAATGAGTCTGTTGATGGAGTCGGTAATAGGTCTGTTGAGAGTAAAATTGAAATTTAATTCACAAATTCTCTGGAAAACGTCTATTTTTACATGAAAAAAGTATCCAATCAAAAAACGAAAAGTGTAGGACAAAATGATATTCATTTCAGCATAATTTCCAATTAGCCCACAGACAGAAAGCCATCACAGTTTGTGACAAAACGAATAGGCGCAGAGACAGTAGCAGCAGTGTTAAGGACTAAAAAAACATGTTTTCATCAAAAATCGATTTGTCTCTTAGAAAAAAATCACAGATTTGGTACCAAAATGTGCGGTTAGTTATAAGCTAAATTATTGGTTATTAAAATTTTAACATATAAATATTTTAGATATGGTTAAGCGTCCTTTTCTTAAAAAATGACGGTCAAAGTCTGTTGATGAGTTGGTTAATGTCTTTTTTGTCAGTTGATGCGTCAATTAACCAGTATAAAACGGTAATATAATGGTATACTGAGCGTTAAGAAGATTATGAAATGATGATACTTCAAAATTTAGATACGTCTAATGTCTTATTTATAAGGCAAAGTAGTCAAATCATATTTTCAATTGGGTGTTAAAAAGGAGGAAATGAGTAGAATCGTCTGAAAATGACAGGAAAGTCTGCGATTTGTTTCATTCTCGTTTTCACTTTGTCAGTTTGTGTCCGTATGTTAGTCCGTCACAAAGTTTCTGGAAGCAACTGATCTTTAACTTTTGAGCATAATTTAGAAATAGTTTGTGAGTAGTATATATGTTTCCTGTTGACGTGCATACAATAATGTTTTATCCCGTTTTGTGGAGGTAATTTGTACTGAGCAACTTGCTAACGAAACATGATCTAATCATCATGTCTTCGTCATATTGTTGTTGTATCTTCTTTGAAACTGTCCACCATTTTGGTAGCTTAGAGGAATGTACCTTTTAAATAGTGATATTTTTGCCAATGAACCCGCTATTATTTTAGATCAAGTTGAATTGGTCATAACGAGCTAATTTGCAACATTTTACCTATCTTGCTTTTCCACAGGTTAATAGACAGTTAGGGATGCTGTCTACGCAACTAATCCCATTTGAAACTGACCCCATATTCGTAGTACGGCGGATCTGCAGACTTTTTGGAACCATAAAACTCTTTGTAAGACGTTTGGAAAATGTATCAATTGAGAAGTTTAATAGCTTTGCATCTGCAATCTGCTATATTGACACTCCCGGGTTATGGTGTATGCAACTGAAACCATGTCTTATGTTTCCAAGATAACTCTTAGATAATTTATGGGACCAAAAAATGATTGAAAATGAAATAAGTGATATGTTATCTGTATTCACATACTTGGGGTTATGGTTTACGCAACTGATACCATGTCATGTGACCATGACAGTGACCATACGACTCTGACACCGTGTCAAATGACCACGACACCATTGCCAGTTGATGTTTGTGTGTTTCTTGTTTGTTCGTGCGTGTTTTGTTTGGTGTTTACCGGTTTTGCATTCGCTCTTTTGGACGTTTGACAAGCCCATCTATAATATTGTTAGTTCGTATTTTCTTCCACTGATACTTTCTGTTGTTGTAGATTTTGTTTTTTCTCTTCATTCTTCAATGAATGAAATTTATCGATCCTTTCTTTGTTGACAAACGCATCAAAGCTTTGAAATTGTCTGTTTAAATTTTAAAATTCAGACATATGTTGATATTAGGCCTAATTGGTGTTCTACTTTGGAAGTTTTTTGGATTTATTATTCTATGCTCTGCATATTTGTATAGTGTTTGGCTTTTGTAATAGTTTTTGTAGAGCGCCTCTGATGAGTCTTGAATAGAAGAAACGCGCGTCAGGCGTAGCAAAATTTAATGTTTAGTACTTTGTTGTAATTTTTGTTTTAAACACTAGGCGATTATTTTTGTGATGTGACTAAGTGTGTGTTAATTATGTTCCAATCTTGAAATGTGAAAGCTTTGGGAGATGACGTAAAGATTAGTTCATGCGCATAAGTTGAAGTTTTGTAATTAATGATTGTTTTTTGGAATTGGACCTTCCATGATTCAAGTACTGTAAAAGTCAAAATTCTAAAAAAAAAATAAATGCATAACCAACAAGCACACACAATAGCACAAACAAACCAAAAATACAAAACACACGAAAAACTGAACAGCAACTGACAACTTGAATTCAGGCCAAAACGAGAGCTGACCGGGAAGAGTAAGTTAATCATCCCTGTTGCAAAGTACAAGTCTCAATGCTAGTTACAATTCAGCGTGTAAAATCCAGTATAGGAGTACGAAATGACCCTATGACAAACAATGCCCTTATCTGAGAGAATGAAATCACACTATGAGCCGATCATGTCTTTCAGAAGACCTTCTTAAGAAAAGATAACAAACATAAAATCATGTAAAAAATTACGAATTATCGAAATTTATTAAAAATAAGTTGTATTCATATATTCTTTTGATAAATATTATCCTTTATAATGTTTTGACCACACCATATATAGCGAATGCTGACTAATTGATTAATATGTTTACTCTCAACAGACCGATCAACAGATTGAGTTTTCATTAACCGACTCATCAACAGACTGTGTTTTAACTAAAACATGATTTATAGCACAAAAACTTAAAATCTAGCACAATAGTTTTGCATATAGACAAAATAGAACACATCCGATGTAATGCATCTGCTGGTGCAACAAGAAAAACGTTATTTTGTTCTTTATTAGGATTTTGCATGGTTTTGTTTACATTTTTGAATGCTAAAATGTTAATGAAATATATACTGAGTAAAACGCCTTTTCATTTTATAGCTTATTAAATTGGTGTTAATAAAAATTTTAACATTCTTAATTAAAGTATTCTTTTTCATTTTGTTAGACATAAATGGTTTTGCTAATTGATTTACCATATTAGTGAAAATATGTGTTATTTACTATCCCTACGATGTTTTTCTCGATACTTCCATATCAACAGACTCGAATCGACTCCATCAACAGACTCATTTCCCATTTAACTGCATATACAGGTAAATCAACAGACTTTTTCCTCGATTAACCGACTGTCTGGCGTGAAACGGCTTACGGATCAAGGATTAATCATTACTGTGCTAAGTACATATGCATTCATAAGCTATTTATTGTCTGTTTGATATGACTGTGGTCGTGTGACAATATATAGCTCATCCTATTTTCAATGTGACAAGACCAACTGGTCATTTTAATCTATCAATTGATAAAATTAAACTGACTCTCAACTGATTTTTTTACCTTAATAGCCACTAGCTCACCTGGAGCATGAGTCTTGAATAGACGAAATGCGCGTCAGGCGTAGCAAAATTTATTGTCTGGATCTTTGTTGTCATTTGTATTTCGAACACACGTGAAGGTTAGCACTGCTGGTGGAGTTTTAATTCCCCGAGGTTAGCCCGCTCCGGCACCAACACTTTTAAGTTGGAGAATACATCAAAGTTTTAAATTATCCGTTTAAATTTCAAAATTGTCAAAACCCTAAGGTTCTTTCTACCCCAGACATAGGTTGATTATCTTAGTAATAATTTGTTTTCGCAGTTTGGTATTTTGTGTTTTACTGTTCTATGCTCTTCATATTCATATAGTGTTTGGCATTTTCAATATTTTTGGTAGAGCGCCTCTGATGAGTCTTGAATAGACGAAACGCGCGTCAGGCGTAGCAAAATTTATTGTCTGGATCTTTGTTGTCATTTGTATCTGGATTTATTTTCCCACACCCTGACTGGATAGCCCTCGCATGAAATTATATTCACCTGTACAAGTACCTTGATACTTCTCCGAGGTTATACATGTACTTAAAATACTTTTCATTTTTGTAAGGTTTCATCATTTGATGAAAACTCGGTGAAAAATAGCAAAAGTTTTAGTATGTTCTTTTGGAATACAAATTTGAATTAATTATAGAAATGTGAAAAACAACTTTTCCGATCAAATGTATCCACAATGATTATGATGTGGTTATTTTGAATAAAAATGACGCATAGGGTATTTTTTCGACAATTTTCTTCAAGTAAACAGCAAAGGATGGGTTGCTATAAGACCCCTTTTCAGCCCACCATGAGAGTCAAACATAGAATTAGATAAGTTCTACCACAAAATGTCTTGTTGGACAGGAAAGTGTTTATTTTTGTTGAAAATAATCGTCTGTAGTATAAAACCTCAATTTATTTACTAGTAAATGGTGCTTGAAATGAACCACCTCAAAAGATTTTAACATTGTGCCTATGGAAAAGTGGTCAAATTGAGTGATATATATCCTTCCCGGAAGTAAAGCCTTGCACGTGGAACCAGGTCCATATTTTATTCAAAAACTTGTATTACTCAAACACATTTTTGATGAAAGTTTCAAGCTGGTTCCGGGTGCAAGACATACTGAAAAAAAAATTAAAAAAACCATAATTTTAAACCTCATAGTCAGTAGTTTCAAAATATTCAAAATATCTGGGTTTTCTTCGTTTTTCTTAAGATTAGTAATTATTTTTAATTTAAAATTGTAGTTCTATATTTTGTATTGTATATATACCAGGAACCTTAAATAGAACTAACAAAGACTGTCTTCAAGTATATTAGCACAAATTTTTAATGAATTGAAGGTTTACCTTGACATATTATTTACATCAAGATCAAATTTTCATTCAAAATGGGTCAATTTTGAACACAAGTTTCCAACTTGTGTGTATGCAAAAGTAATAAAAAGTATTCTTTGATAACAGCACAGCAATTTGGCCACGAAATAAGGTAAAAAGTAACAAGTTTGGAAATACTTTTTAATTTTTGCCTCTAGATGGGCCAAAATATGGCCTTATCGCAACCCATCCTTTTGTAGAAATTTTCAAATCAAAATTAACCAACATATTAAGGGGGAACTTGCAGGTGATCACATGACCAGCCAAAAATTAATTTAAACTTGCCATTTAATTTAATACTAAAAGGTGTTCAAGATTTTGAAATTCCATTTAAAAATAAAATATCATAATGATATATTCTTAACTTTGTTTTGATATCAAAAGCATTGATTTTTTTCTTTATTTTGTTAGTTCCATTTTTATGAAATATTCTTCAAACCTAATGGATTCTCATATTTCTGCATTTTGACAAAGGGAGATAATTTATGTCTAAATTTGCCAATTTTGACCACTTTTTGACATATTTTTGTATTTATCTGAAAAACCAACTCAGAAGCACCCCTTTTTCTTCATATCATTTTAAAGCAATATCACAGCCCAATATAATATCAAACAATTACAAAATTCTATTGATCAGATTTTTTAAAAATCAGAATTTTCCTTTAAAATTATGTACTTTCTTTAACATTTAAATGTAAAAAGGCCAACCTTCAGAATCAGTTATCTCGAAAACTAACTCAGAAGCATGCCTTTTCGAGGTGGATTTTCAAAGTGTATCTCTTGATGTGTCTATTTGCAAATTTTAAAGAAAATCTATTGACAGGAAATTTTTGGTGTTTGGTGCAAGTACCCCCTTAAGGCAATAACTCCTAAAAGGAAAGGTCCTACAACGTTGACCCGATTATATATTTTGTAGATCTTGATGTGCTTAACAATATGCAATTTAAATTTCTAAAATATCTTACATAGTATTCAAGATATTGAGCTAAACAGGTGCAAAATTTGCAAAAAATCCACAAAAAGGGCAATAACTCCTACATGGGTTGTTGGATTTTCTTCAAAATTTCAGGGTAGGTAGATCTTGCCGTGCTGATCACTTTTGTTCCAATCAAAATTTTAAAATCTGTCATAGTTTTTGAGTTATTAACAAAAAACTGCCATTTACCACTAAGTTCTATTTTTAGCCACAGCCGCCATGTTTTATGACCAATCAAAAATCCCCACACCAGTTCTATACACCTTATGCTAATAAACATTAATACCAAATTTGGTTCCAATTGGACTCAAAGTGTCAGAGGAGTTAACATTTTCAATGTAATGAGGAAATGCTGTTAAAATGCTAAATTTTGACGTTCTAAGGGCAATAACTCCTAAAAGGAAAGGTCCTACAATGTTGACCCTGTTACATATTTTGTAGATCTTGATGTGCTTAACAATGTGCAATTTCAATTTCTCAAATATCTAGTATAGTTTTCAAGATATTGAGCTAAACAGGTGCAAAATTTGCAAAAAATCCACAAAAAGGGCAATAACTCCTACATGGGTGGTTGAATTTTCTTCAAAATTTCAGGGTAGGTAGATCTTGAGGTGCTGATCACTTTTATCCTATGCCAAAATTTTGATATCTGTAGCCGTTTTTTGAGTTATTTGCAAAAAACTGCATTTTACCCTTATGTTCTATTTTTAGCCATGGTGGCCATGTTTTACGAAGAATCAAAAATCCCCACATCAGTTCTAAGCACGGAATGCTAATGAACAACCATACCAAGTTTGGTTGCAATTGGACTTATGGTGTCAGAGGAGTTAACGTTTTAAAAAGTTTACGGACGACGGACGACGGACGCCAAGTGATGACAATAGCTGACCCTTCGGGTCAGGTGAGCTAAAAAGCAATATTTTGGTATCCCAGAGGACATATATGTATGCGCTGTGTACATTCCACTGGTTACATCCAATCACTATAATGAAGATTACTTATATCTTGAAAATGAAATTAATAACTTCAGTAACAAAGGAAAAATTGTCCTGATTGGTGATTTTAACTCCAGAACTGACTCAAAGCTAGATTACATTGAAAATGATTCTGTAGATTTAAATCGTTTTCAGGACAATGATTTATTACCAGAAAATTATAGAATATATCTCTAAAAGAAATAGTGCTGATAAAGTTTCAAATTTACAGGGAGAGCATCTTTTGGAATTATGTGTTTCCTCCAGACTTAGGATTTTGAATGGCAGATATATAGGAGATATCTTGGGAAATTTTACATGTTTTACTGCAAATGGTAGTAGTGTTGTAGATTATGCCATTGTTAGTGAAGATCTCCTTTCCTCAGTTCGACACTTTAAAACAGATGATCTGAATTTTTTATCAGACCATACACAAATAGAATGTTCCTTGAAATGTAACTTTAGCTTACAAACAAATGAAGATATATTCTCAGATAAAAGATGGTCTTCAACTTTTTCCTATCATTGGGACCAAGAGAAATCTAGAATTAAGTTATGTGATTTTATATCAAATAAACAAGTAATAGAAGATCTTGTTGATTTTGAACTGAAATTTTTTTCAGATGATCAAAAAGGTGTTGATGCTGCAACTAATAAATTATCAAATATTTTTTTATAAAATGTCTGATTTTTCTTGTAAAATAAAGAAAAAAAGAAAAACTAAGAAAATTAAACCAAAACAAAAATGGTCAGATAATTCTATTTTAGAGTTGAAACAACAAATTAATTTTATAGGAATAAATATGAAAATCAATCCATACAATGAAGAATATAAAATAAGGTACCACACACTTTTAAAACAATTAAAGAGGACACCAAAATTTAAAAAGGCTCAATTTAAACAAAATTTATATAAAAAAAACTTGAAGGCTCATTTAGACATGATAAACAGGAATATTGGTCTATATTAAAAGATATGAAACATGAAGTAACACATAAAGAAGAAACTGAAGAGGAAATATTTAAAGAATTGACTCCTCTTGAAAACCACTTTAAAAATCAAGGGAATTGTAGTACAACTAATAAATTATTCCAATACTATGTTGAAAAAGAAATAGAAAATGGTGAAAACAGCATAAAATGGAATGAAAACACTGATAAACCTATAACTTGTGAAGAGGTTAAAATTATTCTTCAAAAATTAAAATCCGGCAAATCTAGTGGACCTGATAAGATAATAAATGAAATACTTAAATATAGCAAAGATGTCACACTTAAATCTCTGACCAAACTTTTCAACATGATTTTAAAATCAGGATATTATCCCAAAAATTGGGAAGAATCCTATATTATAGCTCTACATAAATCTGGAGATAAATTGAATCTAAATAACTACAGAGGTATCTCATTGATGAGTTGCCTCTCAAAAGTTTTCAGTGCTATTCTTAATGCAAGGCTAACAAAGTTTATGGAAAAAAAATATAATAACTCCCAATTTGGATTCAGAAGTAATCATAGGACTTCTGACAGTCTTTTTATTCTTAAATCTCTAATAAATAAATATCTTCATAAAAATAAAAATAAAGTTTTATGTATGTTTTGTTGACTTACAAAAGGCCTTTGACTCCCTTTGGAGAAATGGCCTTCTTTACAAGCTTAAAAACATGGGAATTGGTCAAAATATGTACAATATAATTAAAAATCAGTTTAAGAATACCCTGGGCTCTTTAAAACACCAAAACTTTATTTCAAGTCCATTCAAAATAGATAAAGGAGTGAGACAAGGAGACTCTATAAGTCCCACTTTATTTAACATTTTTATTAATGACTTAAGTGACATATTTTCTACCGCTACATGTGAACCTTTAACACTATTAATTCAAAACTTGGAAGCTTACTGTTTGCAGATGACCTTATCATTCTATCAGAGAGCAAAGAAGGCCTGCAAAATAGTTTAACAAATCTCTCAGAATATTGTGATAAATGGCAATTAACTGTAAATGTCAGTAAAACTAAAACTATGATTTTTCAAAATAAACCTGTAAATATACCAACTTCATTCACAGAGTATAAAAATATTCCTATTCAAAATGTAAAGGAATTTAGATACCTGGGATGCTTAATAAATAGCAACGGTAGTCTGTTAACAGTACTGTAGATATGACAAATAAGGCCAGAAAAGTACTTTTTACTGTGAAGGGATACACATCAAATTTAAGTCAAATTCCCGTGAAAGTCTCATGCAATATATTTGATACACTCATTCATCCTATTTTAACTTATAATGCTGAAATAAGCTTCATGGATCATTATTTGAAATATTATAGAGCCAAACTTAGAGCTCACAAGAACAATTTAGAGGTAGATCCCAATACGTTTATAGATAAAACACCTATTGAGAAGCTACATCTAAGTTTTTGTAAGAATACATTTGGAACTAAGAGAAGTTCCTCAAATTTAGCAACTAGAGCTGAACTTGATAGACTTCCTGTTAAATCCTTTGTAAAAATACAAACCATATCATATCTTGCTAGACTCTATAGCAGTAATATTAATCCAATACTAAAGGAAGCTTTTCAACTAACAGAAAAGCTAGATGTGGAGGGGACATATTCTTGGAACACTTTTGCAAAAAATATTTTGGAAGAAACTAATATACAAAAGCACCAGTTAGCAAACTGGGATCCAATAAAGAAATTGGGTCATGTTAAAAAAATAATTAAAGACAATGTGACTGAATATTGTAAAAAAATAACTATTAGCAAAATAGAAAATTTAACAGAAGACAATTAGTTGTTCTTATATAAAAGTATTAAAGTTACAAAAAATCAAATGGAGTTTTACTTAAAACATCCAAATAGAAAAGTACGTCAAAACAAAACAAAAATTTTAAACCCGTCAACACCTGAAGAAATTGGGATTGTTGTCTCTTTTATAGATCGGTCATTAGAACTGAGGAAGGGAGACCATAGTTAGTCTTGACATTTGTCAACGCTGTCTATGATATTTTTCCATTATTGAATATAAAATGTATATATTACCAACTATATGTTTGTTTCATATTATATATGTCAATTTGTTATTACCCATGTATGTCATTGTCATTGTTTTGTACTGTATGCCATGACTGTACTAGTCTATAGTTGCATTAATAAATGAATAAAAAATTATTTGTAACTCTGTTGTCAAGTCTAACAAGAGGCTCCCAGGATCCATAATCGCTCACATGGTCTTGATGTTAACCCTATGAATACTTTTGTAAAGCTAAATGAGCTTAATGTTTAAGCAAGAAAAAGCTTTTCACTATCTGCAATAGTTTTTATTCTAAATAAGCAAAAAATACTATTATTCAACTTTTAAGGGGCTGTAACTCTATAAGGGGTTATCTGACAAATTCAACCTTATGGAGATTTTTGAAGATCTAAATTGCTGAACATTTAAGCATGCAACAGTTTTTCTCTATCTGCAATATTTTTCATTCTGTAAGCCAAAAACATAAAGAACGCTATTTTTCACCTTTAAGGGGCTGTAACCCCTATAAGGGGTCATCTGTCAACTTTGACCTTATGGAGACTTTTCTAGAGCTAAATGAGCTGAACATTTAAGCAAGCAACATCTTTTCTCTATCTGCAATAGTTTTCATTCTGTATGCAAAAACACTATTTTTTGTCTTTAAGGACTGTAACCCCTATAAGGGTTCATCTGAAAACTTCCACCCTTGAAGACTTTTGTAGAGCTAAATTAGCTGAACATTAAAGCAAGCAAAAGCTTTTCTCTATCTGCAATAATTTTCATTCTTTAGGCCAAAAACGCTATTTTTCACCTTTAAAGGGCTATAACCCCTATAAGACCTATAAGGGGTCATTTGACAACTTCGACCCTAGGAGACTTTGGTTAAGCTAGATAAACTGAACATTTAAGCAAGCAACAGCTTTTCTCTAACTGCAATAGTTTTCAATCTATAGGGCAAAAACACGAAACATCACTATTTTTCACCTTTAAAGGGCCATAATCCCTAAAAGGGGTCATCTGACAACTTCGACCCAAGAGAGACTTTTGTAGAGCTTTTGATTTTGAAGAGCCTAAGATCCTTTAGATTTTTTCTATCTGTTCTAGTTATAAGCCTTTGAATGTGATTTTATCCCATGTTCTATTTTTAGTAACGGTGGCCATGTTTGTTGACAAATCATAAAGCCGAACACAATTTTTAAAACATCATGCCCTGATAAATACTTTGACCAAGTTTTGAAAAATTTCCTTCAGTAGTTTCAGAGATTAAGATTTTTGAAAAAGTAACGGACGGACGAAGGACGCATGGCGATGACAATAGCTCACTTGACCCTTCGGATCAGGTGAGCTAAAAATTGACACTATTTTGCGACACACCCATACCATTGATTTCATAGGAAGAAGCCCCCTTGGGATTTTGAGGTGCTGACCACTTTTGCTATCAGAATATTGATATCTGTGACTGTTTTTAGTTATTTTCAAAAAAACTATACAAAGTTGCAATTAAACAATCTAATTAAAATTACACGTTAGTTTGAATCTTTTTTTTAATTTTCTCTGGCGATCCACTATCTTTTTTTTTTAATTTCTCTGGCGATCCACTAACGTTAGTGGATCGCCAGAGAAAATAAAAAATAAAATCCGAACTAACGTGTAATTTTAATTAGATTTATGGCACGCCATATTTATATTTATTCCTCTTTAAAGATATCTCATAAAATTTATAAGATATCTCGTATACTTTATAAGATATCTTATTAAATATATAAGATATCTCATATAAATGGTAGTTTATAAGATATCTTATAAAACTTATGAGATATCTTATAAAACATATAAGATATCTTATAAAACAAATAAGATATCTTATAAAACATATAAGATATCTCATAAAGTTTATAAGATATCTTATAAAGATTATTAGATATCTCATATAAAATAATTTATAAGATATCTTATAAAACTTATAAGATATCTTATAAAACTAATAAGATATCTTATAAAGTTTATAAGATATCTCATAAAGTTTATTAGATATCTTATATATTTTATGAGATATCTTATAAGTTATTTTTTATAAGATATCTCATAAAGTTTATGAGATATCTTATAAACTTTAAAAGATATCTTATAACTTTTATTAGATATCTTATAAATTATTTTATATAAGATATCTCATAATCTTTATAAGATATCTAATAAACTTTATGATATATCTTATATGTTTTATAAGATATCTTATATGTTTTATGAGATATATTATATGTTATATAAGATATCTCATATGTTTTATAAGATATCTTATAAACTCCCATTTATATGAGATATCTTATATATTTAATAAGATATCTTATAAAGTATATGAGATATCTTATAAACTTTATAAGATATCTTATATTTTTATAAGGCCTCTTTAAAGATATCTCATAAAATTTATAAGATATCTCATATACTTTATAAGATATCTCATAAAGTTTATAAGATATCTGATAAACTTTATAAGATATCTTATAAACTTTATAAGATATCTTATAAGAAATAATTTATAAGATATCTCATATACTTTATAAGATATCATATAAACATTATGAGATATCTTATAAACTTTATCAGATATCTTATAAACATTGTGTTTAGTAGATATCTCATTTTCTTTTAAAGATATCTTATATAGTAAATAAGATATCTTATAAAATTTATAAGATATCTCATAAAGTTTATAAGATATCTTATAAAGTATATGAGATATCTTATAAATTATTTTTTATAAGATATCTCATAAAGTTTATAAGATATCTTATAAAGTTTATAAGATATCTTATAAACTTTATGAGATATCTTATAAAGTATATGAGATATCTTATAAAGTTTATGAGATATCTATAAAGAGGAATAAATGTAAAAACGGCTTGCCATATAGATTGGACTGGCACTTGAGTAAATGAGAGATGGGGTAGGCACGATGTGTGTCCTATGTTCAGTCAGTTACACCATTTGTCTTTATTTAAACATAAACAGGTGGATGTCATGCACTGTTTCGACTATACAAATTGTCGCTGATTTTATGCATGCCGTGTTTGGTCGCTGTTTTGATATATCACTATTTTGGAAAAAAAAATGTCCATCAAAATTATTGTGTCCTTGGTGAGTAACAAAACAATGAATTAATCGCGCTTTACAATTTTAATTTGATTTGATTGAGAATTAAGTGAGTTTAAAACTCACTGAAAAAACTGACCTATGATTACTCTTAAAATTATTGATAACCATTAACTGCCGAGAATAGTGCAAATGGAAGATTTTTCAGTGGCGCAAGTATATATCTTTAGAATTGGCGCAAAATGCAATACGCCCGTTTGGTGAATGGTTTAAAGTATAAGGACCATTGCAATTTTCACTTTTCTCGGCTGGTGTGTCTTTTTCTTGCTTTTTTGCACTTTCTTTTCTGATATATGGAGATTTATCATTACAGTTAGTTAGTTTTGTTGCTAACTTTCTTTCCATTTTTTGTTGTTGCTACCTTTCTTTCCATTTTTATTTTCTAATGAATGTATGTAATTTTTGTCCCTGATTATATATTGTGTTTTTCGATCCAAGAAAAAAAAACACAAAAGAAATCTGTGAAGTAGCATTGATTTAATTGTGCTTACTACCCTCAATTTCGGCTTCAACATGTAACATCTTAACATGAAAGACTATGAAAAAAATATGTTTTTGTGCTCGACCCCCCTTTTTCCCTAACAACGAATAAATAATAAAAATAGATAAATAAAAACAAATATTTTTATTTATAAAAAAAAGTGTGCAAAAATCTTTTTAAAAAATTAGATCTTTAATTTGACCCACACTTCGTCTTAATTGTTTGTTTATAAATAATCCAAATATGGATCAACTACCGACCACAAGGTGCTTTGATTGTGACGTAGACACTAATTATAATAAGATCTAATTTTAGAAATATTTAAAAATAGAACTGGTTTTGCAAATTTGCACTCAAAATCGTAATATCTATTTCAAATGAAACAATTTTCGTTGCATTTTATGTTATCAAACATTTTTCTTGTGGGATTCTTTAGCGTAAAATAGTAAAATTCGAACGAGAATAATCAGTTTTCATCCAGGGAACCTCCCAAATCAAATATCCAATAGAAAACGTAATGGAGTATGGAGTCACGTGGTTAATTTCGTGGCGTACTGGCTGCTTTCATAGCAGCTCAGTGTTGTGCGCCATAGTGTAAAGAACGGACGCGTATAGCGGTCCTTATGTTACTTGTCTTTTAAGCGACGTTCTTTAGGGTCATTTCAATGATATAAAATCTAAGAAATGACCATTATTCTTTTTCTTGTTGATACGAGTTCTTCGATGAACCAAAGAACTTATTTGGGGACTTCATTGATAGACATTGCTAAAGCTTCCGTTGAGACGTTTATGAAGGTAAATTCCGTGTCTGAATCGATCAGTTTCTTTATGTTTATGTCAATTTTATTTTCTATAACTTAAAAGACTTTTATTTTGTCCTTCAGATCAGATCTCGAGACACAAACAGCAGATGGGATCGATACATGCTTCTAACATTCGAAGATCCGCCTTCAAATATAAAGGTAAACGACGATTACACCGAGTGAAAAGGTTATAAACAGAGCGAGAGTGGTCCGCGTGATGTAAACAACAAATGACAAGTCTGCGAAAGCCGATTTTGGGGGACAAACAACGAAAGTTTGGGAGCTCGTTCCTCATTCCAAACGATTCGCCATTTTCTCCTTGGGAATAATTTCTAACTGGTTTCTGGAAAGTTGGGGTTGCTCATTATTGAATGAATAAGGGTACCAGTAAAGAATGATGGGAAATATCGAACAAAGTAATTAGCATATTTGAGGCCCAATTAGGGGAAAGAATGTTGGGGTCACTAAAGGAGGCAATTACTAAAGTAATAAAATAAAAAATATCCTGTGATAAGAAAAATAAATGAATAGTTAAATCAAATTAAAGACAATATTTAAATGAAAAAGAATACCATATTCTTCATTGTTTATACATTATCAGTGCGACTGTGAAAAAGGGAGTGTTTAATAAATTTTAGATTTTACCCTTTTGAGGGAGGTCATATAAAAATAGCACAAGAGTAATTTAATTATTTTTGCCCAATATGAACAATATTGAATAACATAAATAGTGTAAAAGTAAAAAAAACTAAAACCCCCAAACCACATTTACAAAAGTTATCAATGAGCAATGAGACTTTCCTATAATTCTTTGAGGGGGGTGCAGGGGCTAACAAGAAGACAGGGCGAAGAGTACTTAAGTGCCAAGATTGGGGCACCTTAAATTTTATGCATCCAAAGTTGAATCAAAATAACTGTTATTGATCTACAGTTTTAAAAAGAACAGGAAAAACCCGATACAAACTTATTTTGTTGAACACCAAACTACAAAATTTGATAAGTTGGATCCGATATACAAAAATAATTCTTTAAAAAATTCAACATATATAGTATATTTTTAATAAATTTTTATTTTTAAATATAAATAGTTTGGGGGGTATTTCAGAGTATAAAATTTGGATCATAAAATGGTGAATATCAGGCCGAGGGCAGGTGGGAGAAATGATTTTCATAAGTTTTCTCAGCAAATACTAAGCGTCTTGATATTTGGTATGCAGCATCAGTAAGGGGTCCTAATCTGGCTGTATTTTAAGGATAAACCATTTAACTTGAAAAGGGGGGGGGGTAGTTCCTTCAAAAATACTTTGAAAATTTTTCAAAATAAAGATAAGAAAAAGATATTCTGAAGAAGGATTTCTCACTGATAAACATTAAAATTATACCAATAATGAAAAAAAAATCTGTCAGGACAAGGTCAAAAAATTTCTAACCAAACAAAATACCAAGGCACCCCCCCCCTTTCAAGTAAGATGGTCCTTTCCTTTGACAGATTTTTTTCAAATGTGCTTTGGATCCATTGGATTCAACAACTAAATTTCTTTTGTTACTTTTTAGGCTGGATGGAAAGAAAGTCATGCTACATTCATAACTGAACTGAAGAACTTGAAAGCTGGTGGTCTAAGTAGCTTGGGTCCTTCTCTTAAGCATGGGTTTGACTTGTTAAATGTCAATAGGATGCAGTCTGGTATTGACACTTATGGACAGGTATACAATTGTGATAAACTTGTGTACTTGGACAATATTATTTTTCGTGGGGTACTAATTTTCATGGTTTTTTGTTAGTTTGAAAAACCACGAATATTTATTAGCAATGAATTACCAATGACTTTTACATTTCAATTGATTTCTATGATGAAATTCTTGAAAACAATGAATTTATGAATCAATTAATAAGTGTTTAATTCTCAATCCTCGAAAAAAAATATTATGATGCCTGTAAATTCAAGTACATTCACATTAGTTAATGTTCATACATGTATAACAGAATATAAATTTAGGACTAAAGTCAGATTATAAGAGCGTAAAAATCATCATAATTATTGATTATTATTTCAAAAATACATTATCAGTAAGAGACACATGCAGAGATATTCTATTCTAAGTTGCACTTTTAAAATGAAATTTAAGACTCTAAAATTTTCAAGTATAGATTATATTAAAGCTTTTGTTTGTGAAGATTTTTTTAACAAAAAGTATATTTTTTCCACATCAGAATTTCATAATAAGGGCTGTTCTATTGATCAGATTTATGTACTTTCTTTAACATTTCAATGTAAAAAGGCCAACCTTCAGAATCAGTTATCTTGAAAACTAACTCAGAAGCATGCCTTTTTTGAGGTGGATTTTCAAAGTGTATCTCTTGATGTATCTATTTGAAAATTTTAAAGAAAATCTATTGACAGGAATTTTTTTGTGTTTGGTGCAAGTACCCCCTTAATTCCTAAATAAAACTTAAAGATATTGAGATTGTTAACAAAAAGAGTAATGATATTAGCAAGATGTATTAAAATCTGCTGCAGTTTTTTTTTATAGAAGATAAGGGCTATAAGGTGCTAATTTGGCCCAATTTTATTGAGAAAAAAAATTCTGAAAGCTAATAAAGTTTATATTGTAACTTATTAATGTTATGTATGCTTGTATTGAAAGAAGCTGAATTACTTATTTCTTCATTGACATCACGTCACAATCATTGGTTTAATGACGTCATATTTCAGGAAAACTGAAAAAACAGTCAAAATTTTCAAATATCAGATCAGTTTTTCAAAAAATTAAATACCCCTGCATGTCTGCGCCAAAAAGATATTTCACACCCTCAAATATTGTGTGATTTTACATATTTTTGCCAAGTTACATTTTGGTGCAAGCCTGTGGAGGCATTAAAATTTAGCAAATACCATTCTAAAATGTGATGTTTTTGACCATTTTGATAAAATCTATAAAATGGTCATACTTTTAGGACAAGTGTAAAGAAAGACTCCGACCTCTCAATGCTATAATGGCCAAATACTTGATTTGCATCATTTTAAGATTGCAAATAAAGCATATGTTCTTAATATAAAAGACACCCAAACTTTGGGGCAAAATAGGGTCTTAGAGCCCCTACCTCTGCTGTGGTATGGCAATTGTGTCATGTACACATTTTTTTTCGCTTTCCTATATACTACATGTATTTTTTAAAAGACAACTTTCCAACAATTTAAATTCATTTAATCTTCTTGGAAATCATTTCAAATTTAAGTACTACTTTTTCTAAGAATCAGGCAGAAACCAT
The DNA here is from genome assembly GCA_963971305.1 of Arcuatula senhousia. Classification (NCBI taxonomy): domain Eukaryota; kingdom Metazoa; phylum Mollusca; class Bivalvia; order Mytilida; family Mytilidae; genus Arcuatula; species Arcuatula senhousia. The sequence goes on from OZ020304.1 coordinate 30,158,688, forward strand.
TCATAGGTTGGCACATCGATAATAAATACACAAAAAAATATAACAGAATTAGGTAAAGCAACCCCATATGCAGTAAACATTGTTTTGACCACTAAATTTTTCAGTCTATCTTGGGTTTAGGAGATATTAGCAGCCATAAGTTAGTTACATTGTATAGTGAAAAGTACGGGAAAATTTCCCGCCATATTTTTTTCCTATATGACCAGTCAAAAAATATATAGGCACCAAATACATATTTAGATGTAAAAACTGCATTGGGTTTGTTTTTATGGTAAAATGAATGCATCTATACCCCAAAATCTGAAATTGGAAATTATCGATGTGCCAACCCCTGCCTGACCCTATGTGGAATAGTACTTAAATTCATTTTAAGCTTGATATTAATAGTCATAAATAATACAGAAGTATACGTTGGTAGCCCTGTCTTCCAAGCTGAAATAGACAAGTGTTTAAAATACAACTATCTGGATTCACCTTCAATATTTAAATACCACAGTAGGTTTAACCACGGTCATACCTAACAGACAATTATATCTTGTTAAAATAGCGTAACCTTTTCATGATATTCGACGACAAAGTTAATAATTTAAATATCCAGTATTTTTTATGATAAATGTTATTGATATCCCATTATTTCAACAACATAGGAGTACAGCAAATATTGACGTTCCAAAAGAAGAGATAGGAAACACGTTAGAGGTTTGCATAGTTAGAGAGCAGGTAAGTAAAACAATTTAGAAATTTGAAAAACAACGAGTTTACTCAACCAAAATATTTTCATGAATTCTCACGAATCCAAGAAGTGTGTGTTGTTGATTACTCATCAGTTGTTAGTGTGATTATAAAATGTTTGTTTCTTAATGCTGTTATGTTGCCGTTTTTTATTTGTGTTAGTCTTATCCCTTTCAAACGTTTGATATTCGAATGCCTCAAATTGGTATCTTTTTTGCTTCTCCCAGAAAGACGTCAACGTAAGTGCACGCAAATGGAAATAATTTGTTGAAACTGCGTTACTTTTTTACCAGAATTAATCCATCGCGATCTTTTGGCTCGGACTTATCACAGCACGCACACAACACTTATGTTTAATTGGTGTACCACCTCCAAACACCATTTCGTTAAAGAAGCAGAGGTACCAATGGGACATCCGAATGTCATAAGTACAAAATTGCAGGAAAAAAAATAAACACCAATGAGAACGGGCAATAAAACAAATAACAGAAAGAACAAAGAAACATAAAACAACTAAATATCAATTAACAATGCGAACTCTGGTCGTAGCGAGAATGAAATCATGTGCTCCGGAATAGTTAACAGTTCCTGCTAGCTGTTACACATTAATGTTGAAACTATATTAAATGATGGTCAAACCGTTCACAAAAAATAATAATTTTTATCACGTGCAGCTTTTTTGGTTTTATTATGTGGTCGACTAATAATCATTTCCTAGAAAAAGTTTATTTCTGAATGGCAAATATCAGTATAGGATTTTCGTACTTTATCGAGTAATCAATTGAAAATTTTTTAGAAGAATTCGTTATAGAAATTATTTAAACACAGTAGTTTGATGATTACAGTTCTCTGACGAAATTACAATGCTATATTTTAAAGACCTTACAGGTCCAGAAATATTTTTTTTTGAAACAAGTGCATGCTATGAATGGAATATTACCGAAAATGATGCAAGTAGACAATTTTTCGTACAATATGACTAAACTTGTATCGATCATCACTTCAACTGCATACAAAGGGAAGTTAAACTTTGTAAAATCAGTTGTAATATATTATGATTCATTGGTTGTCGTAGTACAAATAATTATGCCGTTCAATCCAGTGACTAAAATATTGAACATTTGTTTAAAAAAAAATCCTAATATACATGTATCAGTTCGACAATGAATATTCTAGCGCGTTCTTTGTGCTTATAAATATTAGAATCATTTAATGTTCCTGCTAAATATAATCAGAAGTGAAATAATTTTTTTCTTAATGACAGAGCTTGTTTGTATATTTTTACTTGCAACAATCATGACAATACATATTTGAAATGAGCTGAATAATTAAAAAAAATTTGTGATCTTTGTTTATGTATTATACTTCAACATTCATTATTCGATTATTTTAATATTTTCAATATTTTAAAATGTAGTTCTTGCTACCTGTATATTTTTCTGTTAACGTACTGACGAATATGACGGATATAGCACAAAATCGAAATAAAAGCAGGAAATTCTCGTTTGTCAATACATTTTTGATTGAAATCATTTGTTAAGGGAGTACGAGCCTGAGATTTTTTTGTAATTAAAAGTTTTTTAGAATAGAACATTTGGAAAGAATAGCTCAAAAAAGCTAGACTTTATGAAAAAAGTTTTCAAAAATATGGAGCCGTTGTCAAGATATAAGCACCTAAAAATATGGCGGGAAAAAACTTCTCTAGATTTTTCATAGGAAATACATTGAAAGTTCGTCTTCTGTTTTAACATAGAAATTGTAATTAGAATTGAATGAAATTGTTATAGGGTGTGTATTATGACCTTCTCTTAATAGTTCTGAACAAATATTAAGAAAACATGTTGAAAAATTTTTAATGCATTTGAATGGATAAAAGCTGAGGATCTCGAAAATGTTCAATTTCTGAGGCTCGTACTCCCTTAACAGAAAAAAAAAATCAAGAAAATTTGATTTACGAAGTTGACGATTGGCAGGTTGAAGTCATTACGTTTGTCATAGAGTTTTGTTAAAAAGATATCTCTGAGAGTCTATTTCGAGATGTAGACATATCTCCTGAGAAATATATGAGATGGAAAAAGTCACCAAATGGAGAATTGTTCAGTGAAAATACATTTTAATACAAAAGGCTCCCAGGAGATTGAATCGCTCACCTGGTCTTGATGTTGACCCTATAAAGACTTTTCTAGAGCTAAATGAGCTGAACATTTAAGCAAGTGATAGCTTTTCTCTATCTACTATAGTTTTCATTCTGTAGCCGTAGTCCAAAATCATGAAAAAACGTTATTTTAAGGGCCCTGCCCCCTATAAAGGGACATCTGACAACTTCGACCCTATGCAGACTTTTGTAGAGCTAAATGAACTGAACATTTAAGCAAGCAACAGCTTCTCTCTATCTGCTATAGTTTTCATTCTATAGGCCAAAAACATGAAAGAACGTTATTTTAGGGGCTGTAACCGCTATAAGGGGACATCTGGCAACTTCGACCCTATCGAGACTTTGGTAGAGCTAAATGAGCTGAACATTTAAGTAAGCAACAGCTTCTCTTTATCTGCTATAGTTTTCATTCTATAGTCCAAAAACATGAAAGAACGTTATTTTAGGGGCCGTAAACCCTATAAAGGGACATCTGACAACTTCGACCCTATGTAGACTTTTGTAGAGCTAAATAAACTGAACATTTAAGCAAGCAACATCTTTTCTCTATCTGCTATAGTTTCATTCTATAAGCCAAAAACATTAAAGAACGTTATTTTAGGGCCCGTTACCCCTATAAAGGGACATCTGGCAACTTCGACCCTATGGAGACTAAATAAACTGAACATTTAAGCAAGCAACAGCTTCTCTCTATCTGCTATAGTTTTCATTCCATAGGCCAAAAACATGAAATAACGTTATTTTAGGGGCTGTAACTCCTGAAAGGTGTCTTCTGACAACTTCGACCATATGGAGACTTTATTAGAGCTAAATGAGCTGAACATTTAAGCAAGCAACAACTTTTCTCTATCTATAATAGTTTTCATTCCATAGGTCAAAAACATGAAAAAAACGTTATTTTAGGGGCTGTAACTCCTTTAAGGTGTCATCTGACAACTTCGACCATATGGAGACTTTAGTAGAGCTAAATGAGCTGAACATTTAAGCAAGCAACAACTTTTTTCTATCTGTAATAGTTTTCATTTTATAATCCAAAAACATGAAAAATGCTATTTTTCACCTTTAAGGGACCGTAACTCCTATAAGGGGTCATCTGACAACTTCGAATCAATGGAGACTTTTGTAGAGCTGTTGCTGCTGAAACAGCAACGAGGCATCAAATTTTATCTATCTTTAATACTTTTTTGATTTACAAGCCAAAAACAGTAGTCTGACCCCCTGGTCTATTTTTAGTAACGGCGGCCATGTTGTTTGGACAGCGGTCACAATTTGAGTAATCTTGGCAGAGGACATCCTATAGATGAAGTGTGCAAAGTTTCAAACCAATCCCTTCAGTCGTTTCGGAGCAGAAGATTTTCACAGAAAAGTTAACGACGACGACGACGGACGACGACAGACGACGACGAACGACGACAAGTAATGGCAATAGCTCACATGGACCTTCGGTCCAGGTGGGCTAATAACGGAAAATGAGGTTAAAAGAGAGAGCTAGTCCACGATCTTTTTTTTCCTAGAAGAGATAGTGAGAACTCTACTTCATATAAATAAAGAAATCAATCAGCAAGCAAAGGTGCACAATAAGGTGAACTGCTGACAGTTATGTAGGACTGACTTATCGATTCTTATTTATTTTTAGTATCACTCTCTTTTAAAAATGTCGTTTGTTCGTTCTCTCATGTGTTCATATTTTCATATGATTAAGCTAATATGTTCATATAGTTTTTATCAGATCAGAAACATCGATTTTTGTGTAAGGAAAATACATTAGTACAAAAATTAAAGAACTTTTATAAGCTGCTTTTAACAAAAACGATTGAGCATAAAAATTGGAAAAAAGTTGCATGGACTTCCTCCATCGACTATGGCAGTTGATAAATCATTCAAGAACTTAGTATTGATCTTTTTACAAAGAAAAGGGTATCTCCCACATGATATGTAGTACCGTTTTATAAGCGACCGTGGGACGTTAGAAAGTACCCCGTGACAGCTTTAACTATTCTCGAACTCTTTTGTATTCATTTCTTCTTGTCTTCTATTCCCTTTAACTATTTCACAGCCAGATACATGTAAAATGTCAAAAAACAACCAAAGATTATGAAACAAAAATCTTTTTTTTTTCGCTAAAATAAAAAAAGAATATCAAAATCAAACAACAACTTAAATACATTTTGTACCTATATGATGTATGGTAATTATTAAAAATAGTCAAAACGATCATTTTTCATTTTTTATACAATTGTATATAGAGACCAAACACTGTGGTTATGTCGACTATAATTTATTCAGAGGCCTATTTGCTTGTCATATATATTTATGAAGTTTAATGCCATAAAAGCAACAATATTAATAAAACTTGAATAATTCAAAAACTAATTTGACTTAAAGAACATGTCTTAATCAGAATTGCAAAACAAATGAAACTTAATTGAATTGTTGTCGTGCTTGAAGGAGCGGAATTAATTGTTGATGAAATCATGAAATAGAAATGTTGAAATAATTAAATATTTTTCTAAATGACCTTAAAAAGCTAATTGAACAACATTGTATTTCTCGGGCCATTAATTGAACTACATCTTTAGCTTTGCTCTGCAAAGCAAAGTTGAAAGTGTAATTTGAATTAAGCTGTTTCCTTTACGAAAAAAATTCTATCATCATAAAGAAACATTATGCAAAAAGCTTTTAAATATTTTATAGTTTTTTTTATTGTCGTCCTTTATTATATTTTCTAAAGATTATTAGGTACATGTACATGTATATGACATTAATCAATATTTCTTGGATAACTTTATGTTGTGTTATTCTAGTCTGGGAGACTAGCTTAAGTTAAGCAGCAGAAGTAAAAGTATTCAATTAGGTTTTTATGGAGTAGATTATATCTAATGACTACTTTCGACAGTTGTAGAAAAAGTGTTTCTGGTTAATCTAAGGTAAGTAAACATTGTAGATAATTAAGGTTTCCTTGGCTTGTTGTTTTTTTAACAATTTTGTATAAACCATGCCAAATATTTACTAAGATGTTTTAGTTTGCAGCTCAATATGATCTTCGTTCCCAAGTTAATATAGTCAAAAGACAAAAAGCAACATGCTGTATCTTTCTTTTTAGGAATTAGATTTAATACTCCAAATCTGGAAAATTCCCCATATTTCCAAGCGAACGAAACATTTCTTTTATTTATTTCTTTAGATTATTAGCTTTCTGTTAAAATTGGATTCTCGATAGCCATTAACTTTCATTACTTTTATTACTTTTGACAATGAACCAGAATAGTTCAAAAACTGTCAGCGTTTAGAAATGTCAGTGTACAGAACATTTTAGAGTTGTCAGGTCGTAATACAGTGTAGAACTTTCAGGGCTTAGAACAGTTCTAAATCTGTTATAAGGTAGAACTTTCAATAGTGTTATTTGACAGGACACAGTTTGTCAGAAACTGTCATAGAATTCTCAGCAGAACAGAATTAGAAAGACTTCTTAAATTTTCTGACATTTCTGAGATTTTAGCACTGACCCCAACTGTACCTCAGGAAGATAGGCACTTTATGCTTCCTTTATAATGTTTATGTTGTGATCCTTTTGTGTTTTTTCAAAAAAGAGCTAATCACAGCAAACCTGTCCGAACCTAACAGAAATGGGACTTTGGGATTTCATCGGGTTGAACAAGTGTTTCGTTTTCTCAGGGTTCACAAACGGATATTGACAATAGTTAAAATACAAATGACAACAAAGTTCCAGACAATTAATTTTGCTACGCCTGACGCGCGTTTCGTCTATTCAAGACTCATCAGAGGCGCTCTACCAAAAATATTGAAAAAGCCAAACACTATATGATTATGAAGAGCATATAACAGTAAAACCAAAAATACCAAATTGGGTAACCAAATTAATACTAAGATGATCAACCTATGTCTGGGGTAGGAAGACCCTTAGGATTTAGACAATTTTGAAATTTAAACGGATAATTTAAAGCTTTGATGTATTCTCCAACACAAAAGTGTTGGTGCCGGAGCGGGCTAACCTCGGGGAATTTAAACTCCACCAGCAGTGCTAACCTTCACGTGTGTTCGAAATACAAATGACAACAAAGTTCCAGACAATTAATTTTGCTACGCCTGACGCGCGTTTCGTCTATTCAAGACTCATCAGAGGCGCTCTACCAAAAATATTGAAAAAGCCAAACACTATATGATTATGAAGAGCATATAACAGTAAAACCAAAAATACCAAATTGGGTAACCAAATTAATACTAAGATGATCAACCTATGTCTGTGGTAGGAAGACCCTTAGGATTTAGACAATTTTGAAATTTAAACGGATAATTTAAAGCTTTGATGTATTCTCCAACACAAAAGTGTTGGTGCCGGAGCGGGCTAACCTCGGGGAATTTAAACTCCACCAGCAGTGCTAACCTTCACGTGTGTTCGAAATACAAATGACAACAAAGTTCCAGACAATTATTTTTGCTACGCCTGACGCGCGTTTCGTCTATTCAAGACTCATCAGAGGCGCTCTACCAAAAATATTGAAAAAGCCAAAGACTATATGATTATGAAGAGCATATAACAGTAAAACCAAAAATACCAAATTGGGTAACCAAATTAATACTAAGATGATCAACCTATGTCTGGGGTAGGAAGACCCTTAGGATTTAGACAATTTTGAAATTTAAACGGATAATTTAAAGCTTTGATGTATTCTCCAACACAAAAGTGTTGGTGCCGGAGCGGGCTAACCTCGGGGAATTTAAACTCCACCAGCAGTGCTAACCTTCACGTGTGTTCGAAATACAAATGACAACAAAGTTCCAGACAATTAATTTTGCTACGCCTGACGCGCGTTTCGTCTATTCAAGACTCATCAGAGGCGCTCTACCAAAAGTATTGAAAAAGCCAAACACTATATAATTATGAAGAGCATATAACAGTTAAACCAAAAATACCAAATTGGGTAACCAAATTAATACTAAGATGATCAACCTATGTCTGGGGTAGGAAGACCCTTAGGATTTAGACAATTTTGAAATTTAAACGGATAATTTAAAGCTTTGATGTATTCTCCAACACAAAAGTGTTGGTGCCGGAGCGGGCTCACCTCGGGGAATTTAAACTCCACCAGCAGTGCTAACCTTCACGTGTGTTCGAAATACAAATGACAACAAAGTTCCAGACAATTAATTTTGCTACGCCTGACGCGCGTTTCGTCTATTCAAGACTCATCAGAGGCGCTCTACCAAAAATATTGAAAAAGCCAAAGACTATATGATTATGAAGAGCATATAACAGTAAAACCAAAAATACCAAATTGGGTAACCAAATTAATACTAAGATGATCAACCTATGTCTGGGGTAGGAAGACCCTTAGGATTTAGACAATTTTGAAATTTAAACGGATAATTTAAAGCTTTGATGTATTCTCCAACACAAAAGTGTTGGTGCCGGAGCGGGCTAACCTCGGGGAATTTAAACTCCACCAGCAGTGCTAACCTTCACGTGTGTTCGAAATACAAATGACAACAAAGTTCCAGACAATTAATTTTGCTACGCCTGACGCGCGTTTCGTCTATTCAAGACTCATCAGAGGCGCTCTACCAAAAATATTGAAAAAGCCAAACACTATATGATTATGAAGAGCATATAACAGTAAAACCAAAAATACCAAATTGGGTAACCAAATTAATACTAAGATGATCAACCTATGTCTGGGGTAGGAAGACCCTTAGGATTTAGACAATTTTGAAATTTAAACGGATAATTTAAAGCTTTGATGTATTCTCCAACACAAAAGTGTTGGTGCCGGAGCGGGCTAACCTCGGGGAATTTAAACTCCACCAGCAGTGCTAACCTTCACGTGTGTTCGAAATACAAATGACAACAAAGTTCCAGACAATTAATTTTGCTACGCCTGACGCGCGTTTCGTCTATTCAAGACTCATCAGAGGCGCTCTACCAAAAATATTGAAAAAGCCAAACACTATATGATTATGAAGAGCATATAACAGTAAAACCAAAAATACCAAATTGGGTAACCAAATTAATACTAAGATGATCAACCTATGTCTGGGGTAGGAAGACCCTTAGGATTTAGACAATTTTGAAATTTAAACGGATAATTTAAAGCTTTGATGTATTCTCCAACACAAAAGTGTTGGTGCCGGAGCGGGCTAACCTCGGGGAATTTAAACTCCACCAGCAGTGCTAACCTTCACGTGTGTTCGAAATACAAATGACAACAAAGTTCTTATTATAAATTTAAATGATGCTAACAAATAATAGAAAACGATATCAAGCAAAGGACATGTTAAAACAAAATTTATAAAATCATGTTCTATTCTAAATTCAAGCGAAGCATCTTTAACTTAATTTAAAAGACCAAAGAGCTGCGGATACAGAAAAAAATATAAATCTTTTTGTACAGACAAAATGCTTCTTATAGCTTAGTTTTAATATTTTTTTCCTGGTTACTTATATTTTTAACAAAATGAAACATTGTCTATTTATCAAATTATTAAGCTAAGCTTTGGTCACAATGAAAATCATTTAGAATTTTATAGATTGGTGAAACTCATTTTATTCAAAACATTCATATATTAACTGATTTAGTAAATAAATTATTAAAAAAAGGATCCTAATTATTTTGACAGCTCGGGTCATTATTGTTTATGTACATGTGATCATCAATGGAAGATTTTCAAAGCCGTACAGCACTGATAAATGTATCACTATGTTAAGTTTGTCATTAATTAGCCATGATCGTTTCCAAAAAAGACAGGTCTTTATTAAATGATTAATTAAACAAAACGAATAAAAATTGGTTCGGTATTTGATTTGGACAGTATTTGATTTTAACAGGTTAAAAATACAAATACTGATTTATGTAAAACAGAGCATAAATGATTGCTTTTCAGATTATCCCTTATTTCGCTTATATAGGTACAAATACTATAACTTTCACTATGTCAAATTAAATATGATTCTTTAATGCTACATGTTTCACATTTGAAACAGTTTTCACTGCAATATTGGCCATGATAATTCGTACTTTAAATATGTTAGTGGAACAATTTGATCAAACATTTACTTTAAGAGAATTTCGGATGTAAAAATAAGTTAATTTATTCCAAATTTAAGTATTGATATTATTTGAACCATTTAAATATGTAAAACTTACATGAACAATATTTTGTGTCTAAATACACCAAAAAAACCTCTCTAGTTATTATAACGAAAATAAAAACTGATTGATTTTTTAAAATTTTGTAACAATGTATTTTGCTGAGAAGTAAACAATCATTTTCTAAGCATAATATTATCTATATTTTATGAGTTACATTATGTCTCAAACATAAATCAATAGCGATAACTGTTTAGTATTTATATTTAAAATGACAAAACCATGACCAGTTTACTTTTCTAAAGTATTGGTTACGGTTACACTTGGATTGATTCTTACATAGTCGAATAATTAAATGTAAAAATTGTTTTCTACGATTCTATAACACGCTGCATCCGGTTTATTTCAATGTTTTTTGTAAGTATAGAAAAGTTCGTGCTTAATCTTTAAATGGATATTTGTTCTAGATTTATACCATGTTTGATATGTTAAAGCTGACACAATTTTGCAATGTTTAGGCAGACGCATTAAAGCTGCTATCGTGATAATGCTATTACATTTTGTCTATCAATAAAAAGATTTCTATTCAAACTCATACTTGTGTAAATAAAAAAAAAAACACAATTTAGCTTCAGCTAAATTTTTCATTTCATAGGATGCATATAATGCCAAAAAACAACAAAAATGGGTAGGTGTTAAGTGATGTTTTGTAAAAATTCTAATAGTCTCTGATAAAGTTGTTGTCTAACTAACATTCAAATTCATTACAAAAATATTCGGCATTGGTACCTCTACATTTTCATAGTATAGAGCACAACAGGTATGTGTAAATCAGTAGAAATATGTACAGTTGAGTCCAGTTCTAACATCTCTTTAGAACTGTCAGGAATCTGTTCTAATTCTGTTCTGCTGACAGTTCTAGGACAGTTTATGACAAGCCCTGTCCTGTCATAGAACAGTTCTTGACAGTTCTATCCCGTGACAAATTTAAAACTGTTCTAACCACTGACAGTTCTAAGCTGTCATACGCCCTTACAGATTAGAACTGTTCTAGCCTCGGACAGTTCTACCCCCTGACAGTTTTGATTGTGACGATTTCAGAACAGTATAGAATAAAGATAAATAAGAATTGTCTGGTTAAACTAAGTTATATATCGAGTTTCATTAAATAATAATGCCAAAAATATGCGTATTTCCCGAATTAGGAGTATCATTATAACCGCGTGACGTCTTTTAGAACTGTCAGGGTGCAGAACTGTCCAAGGCTAGAACAGTTCTAAGGTGTAAGGGCCTAGAACAGTTCTAAGCTGTCAGGGCCTACAATAGCTCTGAAGGTGTCATGGCAGTTCTACCCTAGAACAGGTTATGACAGCTGCTGTCCAGGGTTAGAACAGTTCTTGAACTGTCAGGAGAGCTGGACAGTAGAGATGTTATTACTGGGCTCAACTGTATATAACATGATAATGAAAAAACATATTTCTAAAAACTATATTTGCTTTATATTTTGTTTATGATAGATATGTAACAGTTTCATCATGGTTATCTTAGAGCTTTGTTGAAAGTCTTACTTGAGAGTCAACTTTTAAATGTAAATTTAAATACCGGTATGAATAATAAACACGAAAGAATATGGAATATGTTCCATAAAGACACGATCCACATATTAAAATGATTTTAATTAATGTACAAAAGCAAAATTTCACTGCGTGTGAAGCGCTTTTCTGGATTAACCTTCATCAGACACGCTAGGAGTATAAAACTTGGAAAACCGGTAGAATATTAAATTTGATAAAAAAAAAAAATGCCAAAAAAATATTACAACAGACTTCCTAAAATCCGTTGTTTCCTTTATCTCAAGTTCTTGTGGATATATGAGATGGAAAAAGACACCCAATCGAGAATTGTTTAGTGAAAGGAAGCAAAGGGGTACCGATGTGGCATTCTAGTGTTAAAAGTCCGAAAGGGCAACGACAATACCGGTAAACACGAACAAGAACAGCACTAAAAAACACAAAAACACAAAATCAACGGAACGGAATTCAACGAACTCAAGTCGTAACAAGAATTAACTCATGTGCCCCGGAAAAGTAAGCGGTTCCTGCTTGCTATTGCACTCCCGTCGTGCTGCTCATTCAAATTCTTTGTGTCACATTCGGTAAAAGAAGACAAAACAAAACTCTACAACTCACCATCATCTGCACTCATTTGAGAGATAACAAATCCTATATTAGACATTTTCAATATAAGCCGAAACCAAAATCGAAACCGGAACTGAAATATATTGTGAAGGAAACCTATTTTGTAATCATTGATACCCCTGATAAAATGTTCAACGTTAACCTTTGTTTGTCCTAATGTTTTTGCTAAAGTTTACTCAACAAGTATCAGCATTCTGATTTTGTATATTTGTTGAGTTCTGTTACTTTTAAAGGTATTCTGAAGGATGAACGCATTTTCTTGCAATTGAGTGACTATATTTCATTTATTTTAAAAGTTATATATCAACATGTATAGCGTTTGGGTCACAAAGGGACCCTGATTTTTATATAGGACCGTCAATGGTTTTTGCAGTGTTATCTAGTCCTCTTAATTCCTGGCATTAATTTTCGAGTGTTGATCAAAGAGTAAAAGATATAAATCACTTAATTTATCCCGAATACATGCAAATATTTTTTTATAAAAAAAGGTGTTAAAAAGAGAAAGATGAACCCTCGGATATTCTACGAGATACCATCCCACCTTTGTTATCTCTTAAATATACAAACAACAGTGTAGATACACAATACGAGATGTCCGTCGTTTGCTATAAAGCGATGAATAGCAAAATTTCGGAACTTAGTATTTTGAATAGCTATATAAAGACTATGATGCTTTAGGGAAGTGAGAACCAACATTTCTTTAAATAAACCTATCAAGGTGAATGTTAAGGGGGTTTGCTCCTCAATCTTAAAGTAAATAAGAATTGACAAAGTTGCATTTCTTTTTCAGATTATAGACAAAAAATCAAAATAAGGAAAAAAAAAATGTAGGTCCATGTGCTCGTTTTCATGCTATAAGCTCCTATAATTTTGGCCGGAAAAGGGCTTTTTCTAGAGTTTTCATTACTTTTGCATTTCCGCTGATTGGCAACTTTAAACCTTCGAAAATGTATGACAGAGTAAATAGAATTTCTTTAAAAATTGTCGACTTCATATATAGCGGTTCTTTTTTTGAATAATGAAAAGAAAATATGGGGTTCATGGGCAAACATTTTAAGCATATTAGATGGATAAAATCCGAGGATCTCGAAAATCTGACAAAAATTCCAAAATATGAGGAGCAAACCTCCTTAACATCGATAAATTCCGCCAAGAACCCAGGAACATATTCAACTCCAATACTCTTTTTAGCAGCATTTTGTCAAATCAGAAGACCGTGCAAATGCTCTACTATCAATAGCTATTCCACCATGAACAATAACATTGAAAACATTGCTGGAAACTAAAGGGAATTCGGTCAGAAATACCTGCTTTATAATGTTTGTCAAATGTCACTCAGTACACAGTGCAACAAAAAGAAACCCACACTTGAAAATCAATTTGCGCTAAAAAAAATCACAAATTTTACTTATGATAAGAAGCATTCCATTATTTAAATGTACATACAGAAATACTAAGTATACTTAATAGAATGTATTTACATGTAGTAATGAACAAATAAAAAAACTGGATAGAAAAAGACAATACAACACAACTCATATCGTATATGAATTCATTTTGCTGATTGACGTTCTTCTGTTTTTGTGTGTTTTATGTTATCCGAGTTTTCGTGTTGTTCGTGTTCACTGATTTTGTATGGTATATTTGCTTTCGGACTTTCTAATGCTTCATTGGTGGCTCTTTGCTTCTAATACAAAATGTTCAAACCATATTACATATGACTAAACGGTGTACCTCAAACCACATGTCAAAATGACTACACCACACAGCAAAATCACTAAAATACATAGCGAACCATTATTTGGACAAAAATAGGCAACATATAATGATTATGACACAGTATTTGCGTTCCATATTTTTGCTTTTGGTTTCGGATTCGGTTTTGGTTTACAGTGAAAATGTCTATTTGTCTACGAGTGCATGGTGTCTACCGTAGAATTTCTTAAGTGAAGACAGCAACCTTGTGTTAGCAATTTCTGTGTCAAACGTGACCCTCTGCTAAGGAAATTGATGTAATTTCCGCAATCTCTGGAGTAACGAATCAACTGTGATACAAAAACTCCATAACCCGGAGGTGACGGAATGTTGCTACAATAGAGGGAAAAGTTGACGATTGGAAAGTTGAAGTCATCATGTTTGTCATAATAGAGCTTGTTAAAGTCTTCATTGAGAGTCAATTTCGAGATGTAAAAGAGATAGCAAGTCTACGATCTCTTTGTCTAGAAGAGATAGTTAAAAGTCTGCTTCTTATGAATCAATAAGCAAATAAGCAAGCAAAGGTGCACAATTGATGCCCATTGGAACCCCAATTGTTTGCTGAAAATACTTCCATCAAACTAAACAAATATTTTGTCCATTCGAAAATTGAACATGTCGAATATTTTGTCTTCTGTATACTTGTTCTTTTTTTTTTAACTCATTGATGAGAAAGTAAGTCTTACTGTAATCGACTACCATATATTTGTGCATGTGTTTTCCATTCTTTTTTTAAAAAGCTGCGTTAATCAGCTGTGCCAATCACGACTTCAGCTGTTCATGCAGAACAAAAATGGTAACAGTGGATTAATCGAAAGTTTAAATACTGTTGCAAGATGGAATTGATTTTGAGCTTAGAATCTCCAATTGTTCTTTCGAATTCATCAGGATCCACATTTTAGGGACACCATTTCTAGAAAAAAACAACAATTATATTATTTCTGGCAGAAAGCAACGTCTAAGTGAAGGATGACAGGTCGTTACATTGCATATCTTTGTCTACAAAGTTTTTTTTTCTATCTTTTCATATTTTACCCAAGGAACAGCAAACTTGATTTTGCTATTTCACGTCCTAACAAAGTACTTTGATACCTGATACTATTTTGAATTAACCATTATCGGCCTAAGCAGATTGTTTGTGGATACATGCGTTTGATGACTTTATTTATGACAAAATGTGAGCATGAATGAACCATATTTTATTTGACATACAGAGAGTGAAGCTTATACAGTTGTTCCTATATAAGCAATATTAGAGATAAAGTAATCATTCTAGCCTCTCTTGTCACCGAATATTTTATATGGTATTTTTAATTTTCGAATTTAGAAATATAAATTGCTTACACCATAGCAAATTTTATTTTCTTGTTGTAACGAAGTTCCTATTATTATTTTACCTTTCCGTATCTAAAACGTATTGTCACGAATGTATAGTCTTATCTACGAGTATATAAGTTCGGTTGTACATTGGTTTGTCGATTTTATTTAGGATTTTAATAGGAAATGGATGAATATGTCAATATAACAAACACAAATTTACTGTATGCAATAGTTAATCAGATAATATGTAAAATTGAATTGGTTTATATAACATGCATAACCAAAGACATATAAACCCGGTAATAATAAAATTATGAGGTAACACATATCTGAAAAATTCTTTTAATATGAAAATAATAAAGACTTTTGGTGTTTTGACTTCGCACTTTCTCACTTGTCCAATGAATACAAAAGTGTCGTCATCAACAGGGTTTTCTCGTATTAGCCGCATGAAGATTATTTTTAGTACACATGTTACTAATTATTTTTTAGCTGTTGCATTCATATATCTAGTACTCGATTGTACCACGAGAGTGGCAAATTTCAACAAAATTGATTCTATAAAGATTCAGTTGAAGCAAAGCCATCAACGAAGGAAGGGATAATGTCTACTATCCTGCAATATATCTAATTTATGTCAAATGACGTCAACGATTGGACCAACTGAGTCAAGTGGATGTTTCCAACCTAATGGAAGTAGCCTGATATTCTATGGCCCAGTTTCGGCGAATGAGACTGGTGTGTCCTTAACGACTCTTGCCATTATACTGTATTTGAAATGGACCTCAGTTAACATCTTATACGAAAAAAATACAGGTATAACAATTATTAACTTAACTTGTAGCTAGATTGTATTTTTTTTGTTTGTTCAAAAATATATTGGTTAAATTTGATATTTTATTTTTTGAAGCAGGGTTATAGTAATTAAAATAGAAAGGAATCACAAAATAGGATATTTTAAGAGCTAATAGCAGAATGCTTATAATTGAAAATAATCTAATGTTTTATTGTTTTAACCTTTATTTTTCGCCCTTTCAGAAAATGAGGCAGCACAACTTCATAACAGGCTGTCAAGACTGGGAACATTTGCTGCATTATATGATATGGAAGAAATGTTTTCAGAAAGAATCGATAGTTTAATGAGTTTGTTAAGCCAAATTCATGATGAATCAATCCTTAATGTAACTATTCTATGTAGATTGGAATCGTGCTTAGAGTATATTGGAAAGGTTTGTTTTAAAAACTTTTTTTTAAAGTTTTCAATTATTTTTGAAAGGGGAGAGGTGTTACATTATGAAAGGATGAACTGGGTCGGTCTATTAAAGATGATGAAGAAATGTTATAAATCCAACGACACATCAGAAAAAACACATATCGCAATGGTACTTGAAGCAGGCTTAGCATTAGAAATGGTTATATTAAACAGTTTAATATAGTCAATTTAACAAGTTATGGTCCCAAAGTTCCGTTGTGATCTTTTGGTTAGAGAGTAACAAAAAAAAGCACGTTAGACACAACATAGACAGTGAGGTTATCATCTTATAAATAGTACAACAAATTCAATATCGTTAATCCGTAAAGACAAAGACAAAATCGGTAGACAAAAAATCCTCACAACAAAACGAAAATAAAAAACAATCAAATCACAACCAAAAATCAGCTAGATTCGGAATTAGTGTGACCTCAGGTGCTCATAAAAGTAAGTAATTCCTGCTTTCCTTATCACGCCCATCACCTTAGCTTGGTTACGATCGTTTAAATGATGACCAAATTTATTAAGTAAGGCAACTCTTAACCTCGATGTCAAACCAATATCTACGCTCATCTGAGAGAAAATAATCATGTTTATGTTTACAAGCACTTGACGTCTTCCCTTAAATTTCTTGATTGACGAAGCCAACCAGAGAGCAACGTAACCGTTTAAAAAATTGCCAATCAGACGTTCTGTCAGGAGAGCCACATTAATACCCACAGGTACTGGAATTAAGAATCAGTTGTTATATGTTAACCGATAGGCTTTCAACATATTCATTTTCTTAGTCTTGTTCAGGACCTAACTAACCAAAGAAGCACCAATTGATTCAACCGTAGAAACACTACAAACTACCAAAAGTCCGAATGGTATAGTATTTGTACTTAACCTTACTGAAATGTACTCGACCATTCTGAATAGGTCTTAAATGTGCTCAACTGTACTCGACCAGAGTCTGAATTTTTGAAAAAAGTCTGAACATGTACTTTATTGTTTGAATTAGTCTGAAAGTACTTAATTTTACTCGACCTTGATTAACGTTAATTATCAGATAGAAAAGGAAGAAAATGTTAATTCTGAAATGTACTCGATCAAGTCTGAAGTGTACTTACATCTTAACAATACTAAAACGTTCTCGACCTAATTAAATTATTTATTAAAGGCATATTGTCTACGAAAAAATATTTTTTTGTAAAACCAAAAAATTGTCGTCAGCCTATTCGTTTTGTTTATTTAGAAAGATACAAACTTTCAAAATACCACTAGGGTTCTTTATTACTTCAAAAATTGAAAAATAAATAATATTTGTAAAGCTTTATAAAAATTCATATTCATGAGATGTAGATGAGCTGTAGGCATGCGCACTATACTTTCTTTGATTGAAAACTTCAATAGTTCTTGCACGTGGTGCATAATCTGTTTCTCGAAGTTTTAGCTCGGAAGAAAATTTAAACGGCAACCGAATATTAGAGCTACTTAATGAATAAAACTGACAATTATTGCCTGTATTAATTTTTGAATGTTATTTAAAAGGTAAACACGAAAGATATCGGTATTTTTTCAACATATCAATGTATTCGGGGACAAAACTCGAGATTCCGCTTAGTGTCCGTGTTAAAACTACTCAGTCTAAATCTGTGTCAATGTGACGTAGTGCAGGTAAATAAAATATCAATCAATATTGTCGAGCTATTTTGATCAAAATAAACTACTTTTGAGGCAAAATTTGTAGCAAATTTGTTTTTCAATATTCATTTTATTGCATTTCGGTCTAATTGACACCAAAAAATTGAGGGGTAAAAAAAATGAGTTTGCCGTAGACAATATGCCTTTAACACACTTTTAGAACATTAGATAAAATCTTTAATGTTTATTAGACCTAATTGATTTTTAATTAGTTAAGTACGTTTTAATCAAGGTCGAGTACGTTTCAGACTATGTCGAGAACATTTTAGACTGACGATAATACATTTGAAATTGTCAAGTTCATTTTAGTCTTTTTAAGAATTTTCAGACTTTGGTCGAGTACAATTAAGTACTTTTCAGACTTTTTTAGACTGGTCGAGTACATTTCAGTACGATTAAGTACAAATACTACACAAATAAGACTTTTGGGAGTTTGTAGTGAAAGCAGCTGATATCGTCTGTATTTATATGAAAGAAAAAAATGCGTATATTTACCTATCGTTTTTATGTTCCTGTTCAAATTAGGATTTTTTTATATACTTGTTATAGCCGTTTGATTACACACGAAAGCACACTGTCCGTTCATCCTTGGTGCATGATTCTAGATGGTTACTAGGAATATTCCATGATGGTGACTTGTCAAGCCTGGAATCTAACAGTACAGAGTTGGACAATGTAGCTGTTATACAGTATCCTACTTCGTATTTAAATGCTTCAAATCAATATGCTGTTGTAAGTATCTAGTTGTTATGAGATTTGACATTGAAAAGATGACATTTAATATTACAAAATTTGTTTAAAAATTACATGTTATATCTAAAAGCTTGTACTGCTGTTAAATCTAAAAAGATTCTATTAACAGCCAAAATCTAACACATTTACCGTAGCTTTTCGTCAAAATGTTTCATATTTTTAGAGTATCTGCGATTCCGTGGCTCTTTATGTCCTTTTCGATTACTATGTCTGATTTGCTTCCCTGTTAGAACCTCTTGGCTTTGAGTACTTTTAATTCAATATTTTAGGTTTTTGACCTTCCAATGTCTTGACTTTAATGCTGCTAGTGAGAGGTTACTCCTTGAAATATCGATATACAGCATAACCAAATTTACTTTTTTACCTGTTTTGATATTGTATTTTGAAATCACTGGGTCGATAACCGTTGCTGGTAGACCATATGTCCCTAAGGGTAATACATGTAACATGCCTGATCGTCAGACTTGTCTGATACGAATTAACCATTTAATTTCTCATATTTTTGTTATTGATATTACCGATTGTTAAATTTTAAATTGTTTTAAACCCAAGGTTTCATTCCTTGTACTGCACATGGTCGATATTCTCGGTGCTGGATTTGGTTTTCCTGTTCGAACCTTTCTGCTGATACTAGGTTTCATCTTATCAATATACAGCGTAACCAAATTTATCTCTTTTTTAAAACCCGTTTTGGTATTGTATTTTTAAACAATGGCATTCTGCAAAAAAACTAGAATAGCATGGATGTTATAATGTTCGATTTAGAAAATTTCATTCAAGAGGGGCATTGGCTCTGGGTGCAGTGACCCTGTACCTTTTAATGGACATGCATATTGTATATAAACTTTTAGTCATAATTGTAAACACAAAACAAAAGAAAAGAATTATGTGCCAAATGAAAATGAAAAAGGTAAAGCATACTCATTTAAGATGGAAACATTTATTCTCTTACAATATGTGAGGTTTATGCTATAAAGTTTGACGCGTATGTTATATTTATTTGGTGGGGAATATATATAAAAAAATAATAAAAAGTCTGTTTTGCAGCTTTGTAACAAGATAGAATAATTTCTATTCAATTAAAATTCAATTATTACGAAAAAACAATTGTAAAAGAATAATACAATTTAGATATCAAGTCTGAATTTCCCGGGTTCAGTTCCGTCTTTAAAAAAAGCCTTTCATTGCCATCAATGATGAAAATATATAGGTTATAACGTGTATAAGTGTAGCAGAAGGCACATCTCAACGAAAAAAAAATCATTTAATGCAATATTGCACCTGATGACTGAAATAAGTAGAACTCTTTTTAAAGTTTTGAAAGTTTGGAAATTAAGACAAGATATGCATTCGTATTGGATAAATTTTCAGGTGCTTTTTGCAACAAAGCATGTCAATCTTCATTTATTTTGTTTTTCTTTGGTACACAGTTTTCATTGAACTACAAAGTATAAATGCCATTATCATTTAGATATGACAAATACTAAATCTAGTACAAACCAAAAAATATTTAAATAAGAAATAATGTTTCATAGTATAAAAAAATGGAGAAAATTCATAAACTTTCTATTCATCATAAGTAAACCAGAAAACTATGTATCATCCACTTTTATGTGTCCACTATTTAAAGTGAAGTTTTATAACAGGCAGGAACCGCTTACGGAGCACCATGTTACGACTTGAGTTCGCGTTGTTGATTTCTTTTCGGTTGATTTTGTGTTTCTTTATGCTGTTTTTATTCGTGTTTACCGGTTTCGTCGTTGCCCTTTCGGACTTTTGACACTAGAATGCCCCATTTGTGCCTATTTTCCTCTGTGACAGGAAAACTACCTAACCAAAATCTAAAAAAAAGTTTTTCAAACCAAATAAAAAATAATGAGATTTGGAATAAGTGTACGCGACACAGCTCACAATGAAGCGCCAATTTAGAAAAAAAAACCACAATGGACAACCGCCAGCAGCCTTCAACGAGGCCAGTAGGCGCTGCTCGTGGTTCTGTAAATTGGCCAATGGTCTAAATGAAATGCATATAATCCAATACCAGTCCTGAAACAGTCACAGATAAACACCTTTCTTAAACAAGGAGAAGAAAACATCAAAAAGACAAGTACACACGAAAGCTTTGTCAAAGGACAGGCACAAATAATATGTGGCGGGGTTAAACTAGTTTTTTGGGCCCAGCCTCCTCCTATCAATATTCATAGACAAAGCAAAAAACTAAACACAAAATAATAATCAAATCGATCAAAATTCAAATCCACTAGAGAGAACCTTAGACAAAAGACAACAAGAACGAAAGGACGGTAAACGAACTCTCTTTAGAAAACTCGCTGTAACTGACAACTAGCTGAGAATCATCAATCGACTGGTATAAAAAAAATTCAAACATATCGATTTTAAATCCGACACAACACTTCAAACAACAATGATTTGGTGAAGTGTCCTCACACAAAACCGACATGCTTGATCGCTATAATGCTTAAAAATGACAATTAGTAAAAAAAAATTATGGAAGTTTTAAAGTAAGTATCAAGTTATCAATATTTCTGCCAAAAAAAAAACCACGAGATTTTAAGATTTAACCAAAATTTTCAATTCATATAATTTGTGTAATACATTGTGAGCCAATTTTTCACATCCAATGGATTGTTTTTTAACTTTATAAAAAAATAGCCATAAAATTCAGGATGTGATATTCCTTTTAACTATCACTACGCGTACAATAAAATTTTTCAATAAGAGATCGATACTTGTGGAAAAATTTAGAAAAACAAGATTTTACTAACTTGTGGTATCGATAACCTTCTTTAATGATTTTTCAGTAATAAAAACGGTTTTTATTATGAAAATTAGAAACACCACTGCAAATCCGATCCTACATGTATCTTACTAGCTGTGAAATGAAAATCCCGTATGACGGCGCAAGTGGAACATCTCGTTTAAGAAAAGGAACATTTATAATAGGGAAGGTAAAGTCGTCACGTTTATCATATACTTTGGTTGGTAATTTTCCGTCAATTATACTTAAATCTTAATCTAAAAATGGACACATATCACCGGTGACGTTAGATTTGTTCAAGGTTAATTCAGATGGATAGATATCTGTAATAAAATTAGAAAATGAAGGATTGGTGAGTACAAGAATGTCGTCTAAATATCTAAAAGTCTTTTTAAAAGTTTCGATTAGGTTCTGTTTGTTTGGGTCCTGTTGTAATTTAGCCATAAATTGTGATTCATAACAATGTAGGTTAGGGTCAGCTATAAGTTGCGCACAATTAGTACCCATTGGAATACCAATGATTTGGCAATAAATTTGTTTGCCAAAACATAGGAAAAAATTATTTAAAAAATAATGTAGAGTACTTATAGTTTCTGCATCAGTCCTGTTAATGTAACCTTTTTGGGTCTCGTTACTAAAATTATGATTTACTAAATGAGTTAACTGCATAGCAAATATCCATGTTTTAATATATTTTTTTTAATTCTAATGGAATAGTTTGATTCTACTGACAAATTGACTTGGCTTCCAGTCAAAACATTAATGTGGGTGAAGGAACAAAAACGTGGTTTAAGTACAGTTGGATATACACAGATAACAGGAAGTCTTTGTACAGAGAAGGAAATATTTCCTAATGTTAACATGGGTTTCAATAAAAGGAGATTAAAAGTTTCTACTCTACCGGTAAGTTTTGATGAAAGTCTTTTAATTCCATTGCATATTTGTTGTTGTGCTAAATGATCTCACAATACATGTACATAGCTGACAAATTTATTTCTTTAAAGAAACAAATCCAAGGAAGACAACGAAAGCTTATATGTATAACCATATATTTCATGTAGACTACGTGATTCATATCTCTCTGAAGAGTACATATGAATCTATATCGCACAGATGTCATTATTGAGAATCATTTAAAATGCAAGATGTCCTTACTGTGTCCTTACTGAATAAGGTCAAAGTTTTCGTCGCTGGATTTGGCTTTCTTATTGGATTTTTTTGGATAGAGAAATTTTCTTTTGACACGAATGGATTTTCAACTCTATGCTGAATTTGGCTTCCCCCTTTTTTTGGTAACGAAGAGACCGGTAAACCCGGTAAACAAAACACAAAAGAAACCAAACGGAAATTAATAACGCAAAAATCATATCGTAACAAGAGCAGGTGCTCCAGAGGAGTAAGCTATATCATATTTGTTACACTGCTAATTTCCAATTCTCTGTGTCAAATCCGGATAAGGAAGACAAAGAACACTCTACGACAAACCAGCATCTGCACTCATCTTAGAGATAAAAATCCCATATTTGTCTACGAGTGCATGGTGTCTACTGTAAAATTTCTTGGGTAAAGACAACAATCGGTGAGCAACATAACCCAGTGTTAGCAATTTCTGTGTCAAACGTGACGCTCTGCCAAGGAAATCGATGAAATTCCCACAAGCACTGAATTCAAAGTAACGAATCAATAGTGTTACGAAACGGACGGAATGTTGCTACACAAGAAGGGAAATTTGACGATTGTAAAGTTTAAGTTATTACGTTTGTTATGGATCTTTGTGGAAAGATTTCCAGGTAGTCTATATAGAGATGTAGATCTAAATATGAAACAGACTTGCTAGAATCCGTTGTGTCCTATATTTCAAGTTTCTGAAGATATATGAGTTAGAAAAAGTGCCCAAATCGAGAATCGTTCAGTGAAAGGACATCGTCAATAAAACGGTACGTGTTGTTAAAAGAGAGAGCTTGTCTTCTTTCTGTCTTACCCAGACATAGGTTGGTCTTAGTATAAATTGATCCCTCTTTCGACATTTTTGGTATAATTTTTCTATGCTCTTGACAATCATATAGTGTATGGCATTTTCAACTTTTGGTAGAGCGCCTCTGATGAGTCTTGAATAGACGAAACGCCCGTCAGGAATAGCAAAATCTATAGTCTTGAAACTTTGTTGTAATCAATATTAGATGCCTTAAGATTTTTCCACATTGTTTTAATCAAATTTTATTGGTCCTGTTCTAGAATACATGCTATGAACAGACAAAACACCGTTCCATAGTCGAAAAAGCAATATTCATTATCAATGTTAATTGGTCACAATTTGTGTTATCTCTTTATAGTTACGGGTCTATATCGTAATGGCCCTGATATCTCCCAGTAAATTAAGCTTTACCTAATGTCTATGTACTCTGATCAACATGTTTGGCCAGGTTGTCATTGTTTTTGGTTATTAATTTTTTTCATTAGATACTTTTAATCAAGGGGTTAAACCCCTTTCAATGGCGCTTTATTAAAAAATCAGAATATTCGGCCAACCCCATACGTGTTTTATGTTATAAATTTGGTAGTATGATCCCAGCCTTGTTACATGTAACATTATAAACATAGAGCACCTGCGTTTTGCATGCATAGTCGTCAGACTTGTCCGACACATATTCACAAATATATTATATTCATCTTTGCAATTTTAGATTATTCAAATTAAAAACTGTTTAAAAATTGTTGACTCCAACAGGGTTGGATATGGCTCCCTTGTTCGAACGTCTTCAGTTTGCGTACTTTGCTTTTCACACTTTGGTTATCAACCTTTTTTCATTCTAATGATGAGAAGCGGTTACTCATGGAAACGTGATAATTCAGTATATCCATATAAAACTGGTCACATTGAATACTGCTGGCTGTTTTCCGATGCAGATGTTGAAATTGCGTCTATGTATGTAGTTTTGGACGGGTGCACTTATACCTTATCTTAAAACCAACTATTTTCATAGTTTTGTGTGTCAATTTGTAAATTATTTAACCTAAACTTAATAAGTCGCTAGTAACTCGACAGTTGTGTTGAGATCAGTAGGAACTGGTTATTCTTCATGACCATCTGAATACATTCTCGTTTCTGTTTTGTTTGTGGTTAAATATAAATGTTTCCAGCTATCTGTCTGGAGTAACCTTTTGCGATCGGGTTTGATGATTTTGGACTCCCACCCAACATTCAAATAACAAATATATGCACACCCTAGTGCAATAACCAAATTCGTTTATTTTAAACGTTTATGACCGTAACCAAGGAGAAATCGAATTAAAATATATAGTTATATTTAAACACCATAACAAATAATGTTTATATAAAATACAGTTTATCTTTTTCAGTGGCCTCCCTTTGTAATCTATGACAATAAATCGGGTAGATATTCTGGATTTGTCATCGATGTATTACAGGAACTAGCACGTCGTCTTAATTTTACGTAAATTATTTTTAATACAATATTGCATTATGGACGAAAAATTTAACTTGAAAGGGGGCGTGGTTTTTTGTTTTGCTCAGAATTTGTTTTTATAATGCATCGCGACAGAATTTTTATTTTTTGAAGGCGTCGCGACAGAATAATTTTTCATTAAAAGCATCATTTTATAAAGCAGAAAAAAAATGTTTTCTTATCCTCTGCTGTCAAAATATTATTTCGTTAAAAATTATTTTCAAAATATTTTATTTTGGGAAAAATCATTTTCAAAATATATTTTTCGGAAAAAAAACGTTTTCTTCCAAAGTTCCGAGTAAATCATTTTAAAAGAAAAAAAATCACGAAATTTGCACACCGCAAAAATTACACGCTATACAGTAGCCACATGATCTATCTTATTGTCCAAGAGAAGAGGGAAAACAAGGAAGACCCACCAGAAAAAAATGAAGATCGTAATGGTCCTGACTAGGTACTGGCCTCCAAAAGAAACTGTGGGTTAAAAAAGGTTTTATGACGCGTCAAACGTCCCTCTTCCATTGCGATCTTTAGGGTGGTAGTAATACAAACCACAACACAGTTGAGAAGAATTAAACACAAGGTATATTGAGGTGATCATCTCAAAACAACACCCAGTCAATCAAAACAACGTCTAACCATCGCGTTAAACACACCTGGACGGTTAAACTATTTCAACAAAAATGTATATGACGAAATTTTTTGGCATCAAGATTTTGGATGTTTTTATAAAAAATGATGTTCACTAATAATGAGTAGCAATCTTGCTCCTTTTGTCTTTCAAGGGTCGAAAAATACAAATAGGTAAAAATTCAAAAAAGCTTACATAAATTTCAATTTAGGAATCTCATTTTTAATAGGAGTTTGTGTGGTTATATTATATGATAAAACTAACATGAACTTTTCCTGTTGATAGGATTTTTTCTTTGCTTTCAGTAGAAAATTTCTAAATATCATTAAAGTTTACATTTAAATTGATTATTCTCTTAAAAAACAAACAGGACAATTGGACATGCCTGCCGCAGGACACGGTACCTACCGTGATAATCTCTAATTTAAGATATTTTTGATTAACAGGTACGACATCACCCGCCCAAAAGACAATCAATGGGGTGTAGACAGGAACGGGTCATGGACAGGGCTAGTTGGTCAACTTCAGCGATTTGTAAGTTAGACGCAGTATTTTAGAAAAAGGCTCTTGTCCTATTTCATTGTTAAACGGCCTTGTTGAGCTTGCACGTACATGTATTAGCACAAAACACTTGCAGCAATGTTGCTCCATTAATTCAAATTCGAATGCAGTCATACATATACTAAATAAGATTATACATACATTGTAAGCATTATTTGCAATTACAGGAAAAGTTCAGACATATTACATGTAGATTTCGGTGCAAGATTTTTTGTTACAAAAAATAAAACTACTTGATTTTTTTTAAACTCATCAAGATATTAAAAGGAAAAGATTAAGGCCCATGTGAGGCATACATTCATTGGATGAAACTATTGCCTTTTGATTGGGCTTCACACATTTCTTAATTTTTATTTTATGTGAAAGGTGAAGGAAAACAAAATCTTTATCAAAATAATCCAATGACATTTGTTTTCCTTCTCGAAACAAAACAACTGATTTCATTAGAGGTATAATTACAAAAAAAAGTTTAAAGGCTTCTTTAATGTACGTATTCAATTATTTTGCAATGAATTTAACTTAATCTTCTTTGATCACCTACAATTGAGGATTTATTAATTTATGAATTATCTAAGAATTTGAAAAATCGCCCCTATTCCCCCTCGGGGTGCCGTGTAATGAAAAATAAAGGTAATAACAAAATTACCAAACCTGGAGAACCAATCTCAATGTCCAAAAGAAAAGACAAAACAAGACAGGCATACCGGATAAATTGCCAATCGCAATGGTTCTAACTTGTGGTATCGGCATTTCAAAAGAAAGGGCGGGTTAAACCAGGTTTTGTGGCGCATCAAACCTCTCACTTCCATTGCAATCTTAGAGTTCGGTAGTAACACAAAAAAAAAACGGTTGTAAAGACATAACAGAGATATTGAGGTGATCATCTCTGTACAACTATCAGCCACTTGTCAAAACAATCACTTACCATTGTCTAAAACGTGATTTTGAATTTTCCCACCCGCGACTGATACATGTAACAAAGAAAGAATCTCTTATAGATCGAATAGGACGTATTATTTTGTAACATTGGTATGATAGGCAGTCAATGAGTCAGCGGTGTCGTAAATCTGAAAAGTTTAAATAAGTTGTGAAAAAAAGATACCATAAGCAGGTGAAATAGGTATGTTACTTCCTAGGTTAGGAAAATAATGATTTGAAAAATAGTCGTTTCTTTGATCGTATATATATTTTTTTTGTACTGAGATGACAAACCTTGTCAAGTTCGAGATGTGAATTCAAGAATAACCTGAAGCAATTGGATTCGGTGGTTTATTTAATCTCTAACTCTGGAGGAATCCATCTACCAAACGAAGCGTTTTTGACAGAGAATGCATCTTTAATGTATCTGAAAGTGAGATTAAAGGATCTTTCCTCTTTCATTTTCTTTTTCATCGTGAGATTCGGATGAAATACAATCTCACAGCAGTAAAACAAGTCGGCGATTAGAGGAGAGCACAATTTGTGCCCATTGGAAATTTCAATTTTCATTTTAATTTTTTAAATTTGAAATTAAAATATAACTCTTCAAAAATTTGATTACTGGATCATAAGAAACAGGAAAAACAAACAATAAAAAAGTTGAATTTCGGCACGTAGGACTGTTAGTTATAGCTACTTTTGCCACAAAACAGTACTGATCAAGGCCCATAGGTCAGTCATCTTAAATTTCTCGAATAAAACATTTTTTTTTCAAATATTCTTACATTTAGTGCTTTCAGTTACAATATCCCTTTTAGTTTAAACATATTTATTTATCCTGGATTGGGAAACAAGCTTAATGCTTATGTAAATCCCTCTCCAGCTAGCAGTTTGCGAGTGTGACCTTTGCAGCGGCCCCCATTGAGCCTACTCTTATCGAACTCTACAAAGGGGTCTTTAACGTGCATGGGGTATTGCTCTCCACATACACAGGACAACCTTTTTTCGTCCCTTCCGAAGGACTAGCATCGTTCCTTGAGACCATTCTCGCAAATGGTGTCAAGAGAGAGTCAGAAAATTGGTTCATGAAATTTTCACCCCGGACGAGGATCGAACCACGAACCTTGGTGTTAGTAGCCCGACGCGTTAACCACTACACCACCGGCTCTCATAAATATCCCTTTTGTGAATCTGTACGAAATTATACGGTTTTCTCAGACACGCGCGTAAGGCCGAAAACCAAATGTATTTGAAAAATGAAACGATAAACCAACAAATATTAGAACAAGGAAGCCAAATTCAGCACCAACGATAAAACACGATAATAATGAAAAAAGTTACTTAAATTGCGTTGAAGGCCGGTGTTATATACATGCACATTTGTATGTACTAGTTTCCCCCAATACTAGAGTTTCTTCCCGAAAAAAATGAGAATATACTCAGCTCTCCAACGGGGAAAAATGTTGAAGAATGAATATATACTCAGCTCTCCCACCGGGAAATATGAATATATACTCAGCTCTGCCACGAAGAAAAATGAGTATATACTTAATTTACCCCAAGGGTACTTTCAACAAAACTATGAAAAAATAAAATGATGACACTTCTTAATACAAATATATCAAGTTTTTTTTCTCTCACTGAAATGGAACGCCTTTCACTTATAATTGAGTGCATATATTACAGATGTTCATCGACACAGTGATAGAAATAATAACATATTATCTAGTAAGTCTAAGCAGAGCCTTTACATGAAGGGGAAAGATCAGTATGGGATTGCAAAAAGGGGAAAATCTAGACTAGTACGAATTTTAGGGGGGGTCAGAATATTCTGATTTTTCCGGGGGGAAATCTCAGTATATACTATTTTTTTCCGGGAGGAAAGATGAGTAGATGAGAATCTAGTATGTAACAACGGTGGAATCTAGTATGTAACAACGGTATGCTGTGCAAAACCAAAATATATTTGCTCAGACCCTATCAAGTTAATTAAGGTCCCACTTTCATTGATAAAATGCTTTGATTTTTTACAAGGAAGTGGATATGGTCGCTGCTGCTCTTGCTGCTCAGAGTGAGAGAGAACAAGTTATGGATTTTGCTCATCCTTACTTCTACGAAACATCAGCTATTTTGTTAAAAAAGCCAGACCTATCTGCAAATAAATGGCGTACACTAATAGACCCCTTTAGCACGACTGTTTTAGTGTGTATTTTTGTTGCATTACCAGTTTCTTCTTTCTTCCTGTTCTTCTTTGAAAAGAACAATCCATACTACCGACAAGAAGAGGAAAGATATAAAGTTCGAGGATTGCATCATTTTTCCGATTCATTTTGGTACATGTATGGAGCACTTTTGACTCAAGGTAGCTATATTTCTGTTTTAGAGAACCATATAACCACTTTGTCCTTACTGATGCAAATTTTGTTGGTTGCTCTTTGTGAACAAAGAATTAAAAAGCAATACGTGCACAACAGAGAAATACAAAAACTCCGTGTAAACATTACAACAATCAACATAATGTATGTGCATATAACAAAAATCATAACAATATGTGTGCGCATAAATGTAAAATATAACGCAAAATGATTGTGTCGCAAACCATACGCATTGAACAAAAAATCTACCATGATATATAACTTAAAATCTGTAGAAGACGAAAACTTTAACTTAATGTTTTGATTGTGGCCCTGTCACACTATTACGTTTTAGTCAAATTGAATTTCAAACTTCGAATCTCGATTTCGAGTTCCAAATTTCGAATTTAAAACATGCACGTGTTCACTTAAAAAATGCTATTTTCATTGGTGTATGATTATAAAGCTAGAAAATAGAAAATAATGAGATGTGGAATAAGTGTACGCGACACAACCCTCAATTAAACGGCAATTTAGAAAAAGTCACAATGGACAACCGCCAGCAGCCTCCTACCAATCAGATTAGTTATAGATATATTGCAATTGAATTTCGAAATTGAATCTCGAATTCAAAATCTCGAGTGTAAATTCTTGAATGAGCCTTCTGCATTTTCGTATATACCTTGTGAAATAAATTAAAGATTTGAACCAATTGAAATAAAGTGTTTATAACTTTCATATGAAATATTCTAATTAAGCTTACAAGTTTTGCTTTTATTCTCCTAATTATGCCGACTGATAAAGCCTTGTTAGATTCATTTCATGTTCTATTTTTCTTTAGCCATGTGAATTGCAAAACCCATTACTACAATATATCAAACATCTTGTTTAAAAAAAAAAACAAAAATACGATTTGATTAAAAGAAGACAAATGGTGCATCTTTCGAATGGTTTAACTTATTTTAATCCCCGTTGCTACTTAATTGTAATTCATATGTTTAAAAAATAATGCTAAATATTTCGTTCTTATTTCATTTTTTCTTTATTCGAATTAATATTTATATTTGAACTGTTCTCTTCTAAATGTGCATATATTGATTATCTTTTCATCAAAGGTGGTGAGCATATGGCTGATTCAGTGTCTGGAAGAACTTTACTGAGTTTTTGGTGGATGTTTTGCATAATCATGATGGCCACATATAGCGGAAACCTTATTGCATTTCTTACAGTCACAAAAGATAAGCTACCTTTTAACAACCTCGCTGAACTCGTTAATCAGGATGACTACAAATGGGGTACTCATGGAGGAACGTCATTTGAAAGTATATTCAAAGTAAATATCTCTCAGTCGTTGTAGAATTAGTGTTATCATTTTTATCATTAACATTAAAGTAATTATAACTTATTGAAACTAAGAACTCGAAATCCGTTTACAAGTAACACTTATAATAAGATAAAACCATAAATAGATAAGGAATTCTGTGAATGAGCTCACAAAAGGATATAGTGAATCCGTTGAGTTATTTCTTATATTAATTCAATTTGTTTATTAATGTGCATCTCCATATAATGTGTTTTTTAATATTATGTTTTATTTAAATGCTTCATCTTGATTAGACGACTTGCTTATGATATATTTTAATAGTCGGACGGACGAACAGACAGACATGGTTATTTTTATATATCCCCTAATATCTTGTGAGGGTACAATTTTCGTATTCAAAAAAGTCTTCTCGGAAAGTGAAATGCATGTGATCAAAAACATTGGATTCTTTGTACCACACGTTGACCTTACATATGTTAACAGACAAAATCAAGATTTCCTCAGAGATAGGCATGATTTTGGAATGAATAATTTGTAAGGAATGTCAGGTAGTGACAATTTGTTAAGATAGAAAAAATAAATAACTTGATATTAATCAGTTGTTAGCTTATATTGAGAAAATATTGATTTTTTGTCTTCATTATTTACCATTATTGAAAACTATCCTCAAGTTGATAAATTCAAATGACTGTATTATTCTTAAAAAATAAACAAAATAGGTAAAAAAGTAAAAGTAGATCAGTTTTAATACCACTGAAGTGTGTAAGCAGTAGACTCAGACTCTCTATCTAAGATAGGCGAACACGTTTGGAAGGAAAGCGTCCTCGCCATGGTTCTTTCATTTGTTGAGTCACACAAAACATTTATATGGATAAACTATGTTTATAGAATAAGATGGCTCATCTCATTTACTTTACAGGCATCAGAACTACCAGATCAACAAAAGTTTTGGTCAAAGCTAGTGGAGTTTAATCGGACCGACCCAACTGTCATAAGCATTGACAGTTCTGTTCATATCAATAAAGTTAAAGATGGAAAATATGCATTTGTTGCTGACAAGACGTTATTGGAATTTAATAGTTTGAACAATTGTGATCTTGCAATATCTCTAACAGATATATTGCCATTAAAATATTCCATAGGATTACCAAATAGTTCACCAAACACAAAAATTATAGCTCACGAGTAAGTAATTTCCTATTTTCAAAACGGGAACAAAATCATGGAAGACTAGGTTTCGGAGTCAAACTAAAAACATTTTAATAAAAGTAGGGTGGGTACATTGTACATGTATATACAGCAGTTAAACAATTAGTCAGAGTAAACGTCAAAATATACCCTTAATATAGATTGAAATGACAATTTCTGAATCCTAACTTGTTTAACATCTGAAAAAAAAAAACTTCATCTACGTTTATTCTAATCAAAAGCCAAATAATTTAAAACAGTGCTAAACTGGCGCTTTTTAAAAAAAAAAAAACTAATTTTGAGATGACGTTATCTTATGTACTTGTAAGTTTGTCCGATTTTAATGAAATTTTATTACTTACCCTATTTTATTGTAAAGAACTCAATAGTATGTAATCCACGGCCATTTACTTACCATAGCCGTCGTTTGGAAGCCATTCATGATCCTTAAGATAATATTCATATATATTTATATGTTTTGCTTTTAACATAAAAGTAATGTCACTAATGAAACAAAATATCATATTTGTAATATTATCAATCCAAAATTTATGAATTAGGCAGTCATGTTTGCAAATCCTTATTATCCCCCATCCCTGGAGCAATATGCAAAATTAATTTTTATAAACGCCTTTGTCTTAAACAACAAGGCACATATTATGGTCTGAGGAATCAAAGGTGTATCCATAGGGCAATCGAAAGTCGAAGTCAGAAAAGATAAGGACTAAATCGGTAAACAATTGAACATTTGTGATTCGTTCCACGAAAATTTTTAAGCGTTAAAATTGTCTTTTGAATTTCAATGATTCTGATTGGCTGAAAACTACACTTACGATAAATGTTACTCTTTAGATTTTTTGTGAAAAAGGCTGCAAATCATCAAACGTTACACACACAGAAAAAAATAAAAATCGAGCTAAAATAAGCAACATGCACTCAAGTTGATATTAAATTAAAACAAAATGTGCTCTGGAGCTAATCAAATCGAGGAATATAAATCAATAATAAAAACAATAAAATCTTTTGACATAATTTGTTCATGGAACTTGTATGTCACTACAAACCTCCAAAAGTCTGATTTGTATAGTATGAAACCCATGTGACAATCCTTTGGACAATGAAAGCTCAGACAACCTTTCTATTACAAGCATGACAAGTGACAATAGTGAACTACATGAAACTATTTTATGCAATGATGTTAGTCCAGTAGATGAAACTATGATTAAAACAACGCATGACAAAGATATGGTAGATAAGCAGCAAAATACTGACGAAAAAAGTGATCTAGTATCTGTCGACAAAAACAATAACATGGAAAATTTTATGATGTGCATGGAAAGACACTTTACCAATGCACTGGACAAGATTTGTAAACAACAAACTGACATGTTAATTGCAAAAATGAACTCTATGGATATGGCATACAAACAAACAATACAAACAAATGAAGAAAGGTTCTCGAAAATGATGGACAGAGTAGAAGATGCTATAAACATGAAATCAAATTTAGAGAAAGAAAACAGTGAATTAAAATACAAAATTAAACATATGAATCACGAAGCTACTCTGGAACAAGAACTATTGAAATCAAAACTAGAATCTAGATGTGAACTGCTCACACAGAAAAACAACTCCCAAAGTGACAAAATTGGTAAACTCCAAGCAGATATAGAAAAAATCAATAATGAGTTAGAAAGCAGGAAGAGTAAAATCGAACAATTAGAATCGTCATATTCTGATATTCGCAAAGATATTGAACAGAAGGAACAAGAAATACTCTCTATGAAACTACATGCTAGTCGAGATGATAGTGTAGCATTTCAGACAGCACCTGGGCCTAATACACATACTAGGCAAAACACGAAACCACTAGTAACACTAATCGGTACATCTAACATTGATAGGATAGACCCAAGAATCTCACCAGACTATGATGTCCATAAAACTATTGCGTACACGTTGGATGACGCAGAAAAAGAACTACAAAAGCTACAAAACAAACCAAATATTATAGTGCTACATTCCCTGACAAACGAGCTGAAGAATGAAAGTCCGACTAACTGTGTTGATAGAATGGCAAGGATCTGTCAAAACATTCATGACCAATTTCAAGATGTCAAAATAGTGATTTCACTGCCAACGCCAAGAAATGACTCAGAAGAACATAATGCTAATGGACAACTTATAAGTATCATGCTGAAAACAAAGCTGAGAAATGATGAATCCGTCTACTTTTGTGACAATAGCAACATGGCATACAAGGGACAGGCCATTAACCGATATTTAGATCATGACGGCTATCATCTATCCAAAGATGGAACTGCGGTTTTCGCTTCAAACATACGGGATTGTGTTGATAGAGCTCTAAATTTGCCTCCACGCAATATTCAAAACAGAACGAGATATGGATACAGTAGAGGTCGGCCTTTTAGAGGCAGAGGAAACCGAGGCGGCGGACGTGGATATGGGCGCGGTCAGAGATAAATAATCTCAATCAAAGCTCAAGGATTGTCTCACTGTTTATATACCTTTTCCCTTATATTTAAATTTTGTTTGATACAGTCAACTGTATTGTATTTCAGCGTATTAACAGCCATTATTGTATTGTTACATCTAAACTATAATAGAAAGTAAACATTTATATATATTATATATTTATAAATTACATTTTAAATAATGAAAACAAGCCTTGATATATGTACCTGGAATGTGGGTGGTTTGCTGTCAGAGCATCATAACAAGTTACATGATAAAACATTTCTATCTGAAATTGCAAACTATGACTTGGTATTATTAACTGAAACACATGTAGGATATGAACACCACTTAAAATTTGAAAATTTCTTATACTATCCTTTTTGTAGATCCAAATCTAAAAATAATAGATATTTTGGTGGGTTAGGTATTCTTATTCGTAATGAAATCCGAAATGGTGTTAAATTTTTAAATGATGGGACCTCAGAATACCAATGGATAAAATTAAATAAAGAGTTTTTTCAAATTAAAAAAGATATATACTAATGCTTGATTTACTACTCACCAAAAAGCCAAATAGATATTTTGGAAATTATAGAAAAAGATCTGACAAATAAATATAGCTTGTTGGGAGATATTTTGCTAGTTGGAGATCTTAATGCCAGAACTGGCTGTGAAAAAGATTTTATTGATGGTGACAGCACTACTCATGTTCATTTATTTGATAATAATTATAATATAGATTGTACTGTGGATGAAAGGGTCAGCAAAGATAAAATTGTTGACTCCAGAGGTAAAAATTTACTGGAACTTTGTATAGGTAACCAATTACGTATATTAAATGGTCGTATATGTGGCGATAGTTATGGTAAATTTACATGCTATAAACCTAATGGATGCAGTGTTGTTGATTATGCTCTAGCTACACAAAATTTAATTCCAGAAATTTTATATTTTAATGTTTCAGATTTTAAGGCTAATTTTTCAGATTGCCACTGCAAAATTACTCTAAAAATTTTAGCATCTTTTCAAAATAAAATTGAAAAATGTCCTATGAAAGATTTTCCCTTAAGATATAAATGGGACACTGAAAGTATACTTAATTTTCAAGAAACATTTACTCATCCTGCTATTCAAAATGAACTCAAAATTTTATGGATAAAGAAATTGTTTTAAACATGCAGAGCATAAATGACGCCACAAATACTATTCACACAATTTATGAGAATGTTTGTAAAGTTTCACTTAAAAAGAAAAAGAAACATGTTAAAACTTATAATAAAAAATGGTTTGACACTGATTTAAAGTGGATGAAAAAACAAGTTGATGCAAAGGCTTTATTAACGTCACAGTATCCTAAAGATCCTATAGTGCGTGGCTCCTTTTTTAAATTAAACAAGCAATTTGCCAAATTAAGAAAAAGGAAAAAGAGAGAATTTAAGGAAAATATTTTATCTCAACTTAGTAATTTAGAATCAGAAAATCCAAAAGAGTACTGGAATTTGGTCAATGAACTTCGCAATGAAAGCAATCAAGAAATAAACAATAATATAGATGGTAAGACTTGGTATAGATATTTTTCTCAATTGTCTTCAATTCCCGATAATGAACAGATAAAAACAAAATTGCATGAACTAAAAATTAAACTTGAAACTTTAGAAAAAAACAATATAGCATTCAATGAAATTGATTTCAAAATCACAGCAAACGAGTTGCAAAAAGCTTATTCTCAGCTCAAATCTGGAAAAAGTCCAGGTCTGGACAACATTTCAAATGAAATGCTTAAGGTCTCACAAAGTTATATGAAAAACTGTATTCTTAAACTCTTTAATTCTGTATTCCTGTCTGGTATTTATCCAAGTATATGGAATGAAAGTTATATTACACCCATATTTAAATCGGATGACCCTGAAAATCCTGAAAATTACAGAGGCATTGCCATAAATAATAGTATTGGAAAGCTATTTAATATTATACTTCATAACCGGCTTGATAAGCTTTTATCTGAAAACAATATTATAGATAAAACTCAAATTGGTTTTTCAAAAAAAGCCCGCACTTCGGATCACATTTTCGTACTTAAATGTTTAATTGAAATATATGTTAGAAATGGGAAAGGTAAATTGTATGTTTGTTTTGTAGATTTTAGAAAGGCTTTTGATAAAGTTATTCATGTTGGCATATTATACAAATTATTACAGTATACTCAAAATGGTATTTTTTATAAAATGTTAAAATCTATGTATAGTTATGACAAATTATGTGTGAAAGTACAAGATAAGCTTACTGACTTTTTTAAATATGATGTTGGAGTAAGGCAAGGTGATGTATTGAGACCTACATTATTTAAACTATTTATTAATGATTTGCCAGACATATTGAATAAACTCTCGGACAACTTCACTGTAAATCTTGATAACGAAAAGATCCCATGTTTACTTTATGCTGATGATCTTATATTAATATCCAATTCAAAAGAAGATTTACAAAGAAGGCTTGATACATTATGCACATACTGTAGAGATTGGTGTATGGAAATTAACATAAAAAAAATAAGATCATTATATTTAATAAATCTGGAAGACTTCTTCAGGAAAATTTTAACATAGGAAAGAATCACATTGAATGTGTGAAACAATATAAATATCTTGGTATCATTATTCAAAACACTGGAAATTTCAATGAAGCCAGAAAACAACTGTCACTTAAAGGTTTAAAAGCTTGCTTTAAACTTTATAAAGATGTGAAATCTTCTAATCCCCCTTTAAAAACACTTTTACATTTATTCGATCATTGTATCAAACCAATAATTTTGTATGGTTGTGAAAATTGGAGTATAATTAATATTACACCAAAAAGAAAATTTCTTTCCCTTTATGATATATTTAAAGATTGGGAATTTGAGAAACTGAATCTGAAATTTTGTAAATATATTCTTGGTGTTACTAAAATGTGCACCAATATAGCAGTCCTATCTGAATTGGGAAGATACCCACTATACATAAACCTACTAACTCAATTATTTATGTACTGGTATAGACTTGAAAACACCTCTACCAATTTACTGCAAAAAGCCTTCCCAGAGAGCAAGCTGATAGCCAATAAAGCTTTATCAAATAACAATAATAATCTTTGGTACTCAAATGTTCTCTTTTTTAGTGAAAAATTAGGAATTGACCTTAACTTATGTAAAAAAAATGAGCAAAAATAAATTTAAAAAGCTGCTATAAAATCAACTTAAAATAAAATTTCAAAGAGACTGGGATGAAATAAGGAATAAAAACTTAAATGATCAGGGCAAATTAGACTCTTACTTTAAATATAAGAAAACATTTAATTACGAAAACTATTTGGATATAAAAAACAAAAAGCGCTATTTACTAACTAAATATAGACTCAGCAACCATTGTCTCAGAATAGAGACTGGTAGGCATGAACAGGTTATCAATGTATCTGACAAACATGTAAAACTACCTCGCAGTGAGAGGCTATGTCTATATTGTGATCTAAATTGTGTTGAAAATGAAATACATTTCCTTCTTGAGTGCACTCTTTACAATGACTTAAGAAAAGATTTGAATAATTATATTAAAAAAAAAAACAAATTTACTCAAATTAAATAAATATGATCTCTTTTTTTGGATTTTAAGTAATGAGGAGGGCAGCTTATTATCTATCATATGTCAGTATCTTGATAATAGTTTCAGATTAAGAAATACAAAGAAATAATTTGTTTGTATGTATACTGAATATTGTGAAATATGCATGTACTATTAAGCCTAGTGTTATTTCCCTTTGATAATGACCCTTTCCTCAGTCGTTTTTTGTTCTCATCAATTACATGTCTAAATTACTCTGTAATGTGCTGTTTTTACTGTTTCTTTGTGTTATGCTCTAAATGGGCCCTCTAATTTGGAAATAAATATATTTGATTTGATTTGATATAGTATGTGTACTAAATCGTACTTAATTTTACTCTACCAGTCTGTAAAAGTCTTAAAAGTACTTAATTGTACTTGACCACAGTCTGAAATTCTTAAAAAGACTAAAATGTACTTGACAATTTCGAATGTATTATTGTCAGTCTAAAATGTTCTCGACCTTGTCTTGATTGTACTTGACAAAGTCTGAAACGAACTCAACCTTGATTTCAATGTATTTAATTAATTAAAAATCAATAATGTCTATCAAACATAAAATACTGTATCTAATGTTACAAATGTGTGTTAATTAAAGATTTAATTAGGTTGAGAATGTTTTATGTCGATATGTTTGATTTTTTTATATCAGTCGATAAATGCTTCTTACCTAGCTGTCATTAACTGCGAGTGTTCTCAAAGGAGTTCCTTTACGTTTCGTTGTTCTCGTATAGTACTCTTGTCTCAGTTTCTCTCTTGGTGAATTGAACTTTTATCGATTTGATTTTTAAAGTGTGTTATTTTTGTGCTTTGTACAAGATTAACAATAGGGGGACGATTGGGCCCCAAAAAACTAGTTTAACCCCGCCACATTTTATATGTGCCTGTCCTAAGCCAGGTTTTCTTAAGTCAAAGCTTTTGTTTGTTCTTGTCTACTATCTGTTTTTGTTTTATGTCCGGAAATGGGCCTTTCTTTGATATTCTAGGGATTTGTTTGAATCTTATGTATTGTAATTTTAGTCTTGGGCCAATGCAAGACGGCGAGCAGTGACCTCTGGTCATGTTGAAGACTGCTGGCTGTTTTCCATTGTGAATTTTTAAATTGCCGTTTCTTTAATGTTGGTTGTGTCGCGTACACTTATTCCACATATCTTTATCGTCTATTAGTATTGTTCAGAACAATTCTGACTTGGTCGAGTACATTTGAAAAAAATACATTTTCTTTTTTATCTATCTTATAATTAACTTTAATAAAGTTCGAGTAAAATAAAGTACTTTTCAGACGAATTCCAAAGATTGAGTACGTGTTCAGACTTTTTACAAAACATCAGACTTTGGTCGAGTACAGCTGAGCATGTTTAAGGCTTATTCAGATTGGTCGAGTTCATTTGGTACGCTTAAGTTCGAATACTATACCATTCAGACTGGTAGTTTGTAATGTGTGTAGGGCATAATATTGTTACTTAATGATTATTTGCAAATAATCATTCAGAAACAGTATTATGCCCTATTTGGTATATCTATTCATAAATTAAAAACATTACACTATATGTAAATATATATGATATAATGAATTACAACTCTTTATATTTTAGGATAATGACCATGCACGAAAGGGGACTTCTCAAATTTTGGAAAACTAATCATTGGCCCAGGCCAAGAGTTTGTCAGGAGTCTCTCATTAAAAATGCCAAACCTGTTACTTTAATTGACATTCATAGTGCATTTTATCTCATAGCCATAGGGATATGTTTAGGAACAGTACCACTATGTGTCGAATTGTTCAAGCATAAATGCCGTATTTGGAGGGAAGAGAGCAGAAAGGCTGAATAAGAGTCTAGACATGGAAACGAGAATTAACATAACATAAAAAAAATAATTAAGAATGTTTTTTACATGTATCATGAACAATTATTTATGTTTGATTAGTAATTTATTGAACATATAAAACAATTGGAGATAGTTCTTTAAAAATCATCAATGTTTTTTTAATAATTGTATATTGTACAGTGTACTTTAGATATCACAAAAAATCACCAATATACCGTTTGTTTGCACTTCTTAACTTAGGTATAACGTTATAGATGAAATATTTTAATTTCCGCCTTAAATGAATGTCTAGATATTCACAGTCAATAATGCATTACATGTATTTATTTTCTTTTTTTTACCCAATGTGATGTCTGAAAGCATCACCTGCGAGATGATATTTACATACTGTGTTGGTCAACCATGGCCATGTAGGCATTTATTAGTAAGAAACTTTAATTTTACATGAAATCTATGTAACAAAAAGTGTCATGAGAATACACATGTACTTTGAATAAAGTTATCTTGAGCCAGGCAGATTCACAACTGCTTTCTAAGTCTCTTCACTCGTCGAGGGTCTGGAATTTTGACTGCCTTCAGAATAGACGTCTATTCGGAATATTTAGGAAACTCTGATGAGCTACGAATGAAGGAAACCTCTCACATTAATATTGGTTGATCATTGACAAAAAAGTACATTGGATGATTGTTTTTATTTGTATACAAAAGCAAAATTTCCATTTTTTACTATCATAATTGTTTAAAACACCGGGTTTCTATCCTTGTAATGCACATGGTCGATCTCCTCGGTGCTGGATTTGACATTCCTGTTCAAACTGTTTGGTATGAGAACATTTCATTCAATATTTTGGATTTTTGATAATCCAATGTTTTGATTCAAATGTTGTTGATTGTTGATGAGAGTTTATTCCTTGAAATTTCGATATACAACACAACCAAATTACCCGTTTTATACCCGTTTTTTGGTATTGTATTATGAACATTTTCTTAAATCTAGCATTTTCCAGCTAATGCGGCAGAAAATTATGTCTAATGTTAAAGAATTATTCTACATGATGACATTTTTCCCTTAAACGTATTCTAGCAATTTAGAAAACTTTTTCAAAAAAGTGTACCCGTTGTTCTTAAGGTGTGTCCAGGAATACTCGGACGGTTTGTGGATTTTACGACGATTACGTATCACAATTGATTCGTTGCTCAAAAGCTCGTGGGATCTTCTACAATTTCCCTGGCAGAGGGTCATGTTTGACACAAAAATTGCTAATACAAGGGTATGTTGCAACTCGGTTGCTGTCTTCCATCACGAAATTTTACTCTAGACACCATGCACTCGTAGACGAATATGTGATTTCTATCCCGCAGATGAGTACACATGTGGTTTTGTCATAGAGTTTTGTTTAGTCTTACTTTACCGGATTTGACACACTTAATTGGATTTTAGCAATGCAACGGATGTGCTACATGTACCATAGACAGGAACCGCTTACTCTTTCGGAGAACCTGCGTTCATTCTTGTAACGACTTGCTTGCGTTATTGAATTCTGTTCGATCAATTTCCTGTGTTTTATGTTTTGTGTTTTTTCGTGCTGTTTTTTTTTCGTGTTTACCGGTTTTTTGTTGCCCTTTCGGACTTTTGACATTTGAATGCCCCATTGGTGCCTCTACGATTCAATTAAAATTATTAGATTTTGAGGTCAGTTGGTTTACGTCAGTTATTACAACAATGTTTTAAATCTATACATGTGTACCCTATTTTGCTTTTGGACTTATTTAACCTACAGGTCTTTATCAGAAAATTTGTAATGTTGTTGTCTTTTTTAATGCATTGTATGAAAATGGTTCGGGCAATGTTGAAGTTAAAGGTGTCTCGGAGCTTATAAGCTCCTGCTGCGCGGAAGCTCCATTGATTGAATATAATGCATTTAACGGGAAGACGTATACGCTAGTCAGAAATCTGCACCCAATAACACGAAATGCAAATTTAAATTCCGATTTTGTAATTTTCATTTATAAAAATAATATGCATAATTATTGTATTACATTTTGTAATATAAATATTTAAAGTATTCCCAGCTATGAGATGTCATTAAATGTAAAGAAAATATTCTAAAATTAGGACTTCGGGCATTTTTTAATAATAGGCGTAATAATTGTCCATTCTACCACTAGAGGTCAGGTCGTGTCCATCAAAACAATATGACAGAAGCGCGAGAACATGCCAATCTAAGTTTTGCGAAACAAGACACCCTAAAAAAACAAACAAACAAAAACAGCGCATTGTCAACCAAACAAAAATCTTGAATAATTCAGCAGACATATTATATTCCCTGCAGCCATTACACATTAACTTTGTCCTCAGTTAACAAATATGTTTTTGTTTTTTTTCTCTCTAGTCGGCTATGCTTTTAAAATGAAAGTAGAATTTCTTTACAGGTGTCTTCTGCGACG
Source organism: Arcuatula senhousia (assembly GCA_963971305.1). NCBI lineage: Eukaryota > Metazoa > Mollusca > Bivalvia > Mytilida > Mytilidae > Arcuatula > Arcuatula senhousia. The sequence goes on from OZ020304.1 coordinate 30,201,258, forward strand.
TTCAAAACAACTTTTTCTACCATATATGGTTTTAGATCAAATTACGTCCTTGTCCTGTTTGCAGGTGCGTTCCTTTTCCAAATTAATGCAAAAGCTTGTGTTTCTTGCTATTATTTAGAGAAAATAAGTTTTGCTTTAATTTAAGTATGGGGTGCCATATTTATATAAGAAAGTTGCTTTATCTGCGAGAGCTTATCAGGTTTAGCATGCATCATATTGGAACTCTTATATTGATTTTTTTTCTCATTTTTGATACATTAATAGTCCTTAATGTATTTTTCATTGTTGATTGCGACATGTATCAGCTTTTTAAAGATATAATTCCAGGTGGTCATCTCAGTACAAAAATTTACGATAAACGAGACGATTTTAATTTTCAAATTATTAATTTTCCTAATCTACAGAGTAATATACCTACTTCCCCTGCACACGGTGTTTATATTTCACAACTTTTTCGATATGCCAGAGCTTGCACACATTTCACAGGTTTTTTGATCAGACACCGATTTCTTCGTGACCGACTTTTGGAGCAGGGCTATAAGAAAATACGTCTCATACGATCCCTACAAAATTCTTTCTTCGTTATCAGCCGCTAGTAGAAAAGTTTAAAATTGAGTTAACAGATATGATAGTTAATTGTTTTAATTAGTGTTTGACTGGTCTGCTGTACTGAGATTATCACCTCAATATCCCTATTGTGTCTCTCAACTATTTTGTGTTCTATGGTCATTACCGGACCCTAAGATCGCAAAAGAAGAGGGAGGTTTGGTGCCATAAAACCTGGTTTAACCCACCACTCCTTTGGAAGTGCCTGTACCAAGTCAGGACCATTGCGATCTTTAATTCATCTGGTTTTGTGTTTCTCTCAAATAAAAATTACAGCAAAGGTCCAGACAAAAGCTTCTGTATTTTGTTCATGATAATTTTCATATCCTACATGTCCTATTATATTCGACTTGTAAAACCTAATTCCAAGAAAATTTTACAGTGTCACACTATTTTACGTAACTATATATTAGGGGACAAGCAAAATTTACAGTGTCACACTATTCTATGTAACTATATATATTATGGACTTGAAAATCGCAATGGAAGAGGGAGGTCCTGGTTTAACCCACCATTTCGTTTAAAATGCCTGTACCAAGTCAGGACCATTGCGATCCACCATATCTCCGGTATAACTGATTCGTTTTTGTCATTTTCTCTGGATTGTGAGATTGATAATTTAAGTTCGGTAGTTTTGTTCTTACCTTTATTCAATAATTTTGTTTAGAATATACGAGTTTATGAAAAAAAATATAAAGGCACAAAAAAAGAATTCTTACTTTAGAATCCGCTCAAAATCTCAACGAAAACTTTCAACAAATGACAAACTTGATGACTTCAACTTTCCAATTGTCAACTTTCCCTTCTTATGTAGCAACATTCCGTTTGCTCCAGCTTATGGAGTTTACGCATCTCAATTGATTCGTTACTCCAGAGCGTGCTGGACTTACATCTATGTCCATAGCAGAGCGGTACGTCTGACGCAAAAATTGCGCACACAGGGTAGATGGGTCCAAACCTAACATGTATGCGAACCAGACTTATAAAGCGAACCAGAAGTCTGGTCAAGGTCTGCTATTTTTCTGGTTTCGATTGGTTTAAGTGTACCTAGGTCTAGGTTCATTATTGACCGGACCAGACTGAGGTCTTGTCCACTCTTGGTTCACTATTGAGAGCAGACTAAATCAAACTTAGGCCTTGTCCACTCTTGGGTCACAATATAAAGCAGACCAAACTTAGGTCTGGTCCACTCTTGGTTCACTATTTAAAGCAGACCAGACCAGACTTAGATCAGACCAAACATATGTCTGGTCCGCTCTAGGTCTTGTCCATTCTTGGTTCACTATTGAAAGCAGACCAGGCCAGATTTAGCTAAGACCAAACTTAGGTCTGGTCCGCTCTAAGTCTGTTCCACTCTTGGTTCACTATTAAAAGCAGACCAGACTTAGAGCAGACCAAACTATTAAGGCAGTCCAGACCAGACTAAGAGCAGATAAAACTTAGGTCTGGTCCACTCTAAGATCACTATTGAAAGCAGACCACACCAGAATTTTGACTGAACCAGACATGTGATGAGGTCTGGTTTGCTTTCCTACCCAACTAAACCAGAAAAGTGGACCTAGGTCTGCTACTTGGTTTGATCAAGAGAACAAAACCAGACCAGGATAGTGAACCAAAGGTCAGCTCTAAGTTCACTTTTGTACAGGCTAGGTTTGGTTTCCTCTGTATGTCGCTCCTCGGTTGCCGTTTCACTCAATACATTTTACGGAAGACATCATGCACTTATAGACAAATATGGGATTTCGATCTCTCAGATGACTGCAGATGTTGGTTGTCATAGAGTTTTGGTTTTATTTTGTCTTCCTTCCCAGGATTTGACACACTGAATTAACTGTTTGCAACGTAACGGGTGTGCTATGGCAAGCAAGATTTGCTTACTCTTCCATAGCACCTGAGTTCACTCTCGTTTCGTCTGGAGTTCGCGTTGTTGATTGGCATTCAGTTATTTTATGTTTCCATGTTTTACATGTTGTCTGCTTTGTCCCGTTCTTGTTGGTCTTGACTGGTTTTATCTCTGCCTTTTTCGCCCCATTGGTTCCTCTGCTTCTCTCTTTTCTAAAGCCCTTCAAAATTTTCTAAAACAATAGAGGATCACCATTTTCTTTTTCTTTCTAGGTATTCTTGGAAATTAATACTATATAAATTATCTCTCTTTTGAAAACAGTTAAAAAAAACTTTGATAGATTAAAACCAATGCTACCACTTTTATACATGTAGCTGTAATTTGTTGGTTTTCAGAACATAAGCGATTATTTCGTAGCGATGTTACTATAAGCTAACAGCGTCAACCATGAGAGATGTTAGAAAATCAAAGTAACAATAAAGTTTTGGACAATACTTTCGTGTAAGCCTAGCGTGCGTGTCGTCTATCCGAGGTATTGTTCTTATCAGAATATTAAGATAATACATCTGAGAAACCAATTATGCTTGTGCACTGACATTTGTGTTTTAATTTAATTTGTTAATTGATAACGTTGACAATCATCTCCTGTCTATAACAACAGATAAGACCATTAAAAACATACTGTTTTTCTGTATAAAGTTTTTCTAATCATTGATAATATTTTAATATCCATGTAATATCATCTAGTTTTGATGATAATCGTCTTGTTTATGAAAATGTTTTCCTCATAATTAGACAGTGGCAGGCAAGCCCTTTTATTCGGATAACATTCCAAATTTATTGGATTTGTACAACGCCTAGTCAGGTGAGGTCAATTCTATTTTTCCTTTGGTAACGGTTTGAGGATTACAGGTATTTGATAACCTTGATAAAAAAGGAAAACGATATCTCGACTAATTTACAGTTTTTTTACTAGTACTGGCAAAATGATCTGAAACAGACACTCAAGTCCCATTTAAAATAAAAAGTCTTCAGAAAAAAAATGTTCAGACCTGTTGAAATGTTGAGTTAGTGTACAGATAAAGTGCCTAGCAGTTAATTATTTCTGAACAAGTCTAAGTTGACTTCAATGACTCACGTCTTTAAAGCACGCGATACCTGACATGTCTTTATATATATAAATATCTAGCAAAGCTAGATAGAATAACAAACAAGCTAAGATTTGCCGATAGCCAAGCGAACGTGTATAGAAGGTTCACGTACATACCAATCGTCATTATCAATATTCTTACTTTAATATTCTACTATAACATTATATAATCTAGGTATCAAGTTTGATGTTTATGTAATATGTTTGCCCTGAAACAAACGTTGAATGGCTAAATTCAAGCTACACAATATAAATTGTTTTTACGACTACCAACTGACAAAATATGAAATACATTTTTGTTGTCTGAATTGATTGTAACATCCTAGTTTTTAATTTGATTACCAAAGGTGCAAAATAATTTCCTAACACATTCTTATAAGCTCTCATTGCGCCCACCCTTGGTCTTATTGCCTGTAGCTTTAACTACTACTTCATCGTTGCTGTTTGTGGACAAATATCCACCAACACCTACATCAGAGGCATCACAAAACATACAAAACAATCTGACTCATAATTTGCAATCTTGCAAATATCTACACATTGAGCATTTAAAACTTTAAAGGACTTGCACCATTACAAATTATAAACTAGTGAACAAAATATATGCCGTACTGAAAATCAAATTTCGACCAAGATTAACTTATTCCTTGGATAGAAAAAAAGCTTAAAAAGCTTTGACAGTTTAAAACTAATGTTGTCACTTATATTGATTTAATTTGTTTTTTTTTCAGCACATAGGCGATTATTTTGTAGTGAGTTTACGTTAAGAATCAGACGCCAGTAACAGCGTAAACCATGATAGATGTTAGAAATCAAAGCAACAATCAATCCCAAAACATCAATTCTTGTAAGTCTGGTGTCTGTTTCGTCTATTCGAGGTATTTTTTGTATCAGGATTTTAAGATAATAAATCGAAGAAACCAGTGCACTGACATTTGTGGTATGGGCTTTTATAATTCTCCTATGGATTTTGTTCATTTTTGGCAAATTGAAATACCTTAATGTATAGATAAAAAATATCAAATAAAAAGATGAGTCCATTGTGAATTTAAGAGTGCTATCAGCTTTCTAAAAATAGCAAAGTTTCAATGTTTTATATAGGATTTGTAGGGGGGAAGCTAAAGAGACACAGAAATGAGAGTTCCTATAGAACCAGCCCAAATGCTGAAAGAAAGTCATTTTTTTCAAAAGCTTTTCGAATTTTTTTGAAAAAAATACAGGGTCACCGTTCATATTTTTCCAGATATTCATGGAAATTGAAAAATATGCTATTCATTCTATTTTTTTTATCTCCCTTTGAATTAGTACGGGAAATTCTAAAAATGATTTAAATGTCATTTTTTGTATCCCGATTGCTTTTAATTTGATAATATATATTGAAGTATAAAGTTTTTGTCTGCCAAATTCAGTTAGCTTACCAATCTTATACATAATTCAAATATGCACAAAAAGATGATTTGTTAAAAGGCTTCGAGCCACATTTATTTTGTCAATTGATAACGTTGACAATCATATCCTGTCTGTAAAAACTGATAAGACCATTACGAAACTTAATACTGATTTTTCTATATAAAGTTTTTTTTTAATAATTGATAATGTTTTTACTTGCATGTAATATTATCTGGTTTTGATGATAATCAACTTGTTTATGAAAATGTTTTCTTCATAATAGGAAGACAGTGACAATCAAGCTGTTTTATTTGGGTAACATTCCTGGTTTTGTTCAACTCCTCAGGTGAGAATTTCAAAATTTCCTTTGGTAAAGTTTTGATAATTAAAAGATTTGATAAGTAATCTCATTAAAAAAGGTAAAATTTATCTTATTTAATTTACAGTATTTTCACTTATACTGAAAAAAAAAAAGGAATACAAGCCACGTTTTTTTTTCATTTTTGTATGCATATTGAGTTTTGTATTTTATTTTGTAAGTTTAACATGTAATAAGCATTATAAAAGAAGTCTGCATTGCATTCATTTTTGCTGAAATCTCTTGAACAAACATGTTCCCCATGTAAAATTGTAAATGTAGAAAAGATTCATTTTCCTATCCTCGAACATGAAAAAATGTAAATCAAACTAAGTTACAATGTATTCAAAAACATGTGATGTTCATGCTCAGAACACATAATTCTATCGACGTCAGTCACTGATGTAGTTCAAATCTATGAGATATGAAACAAAATAACCATTTACGGGTCCTATTATTTTCTGAGATTTTAGCAGCATACATTTCAAATGCATAGTACCACAAGAAAGTGGTTACCTTTTTCAATTCATCATTTGTCCAGCATGAAATTTTGCATTTTGACCAAAATGACACGTTTTAAAGAAGCATACTAAAACTGTGAGCTTTAGAGGTCTGATATTGTGTTTATTCTGTACACTGTAATGTTTTGTTTATTGTCGTTATCAACATTAATGCGTTTTTATGGGACAAACCACGACTCGGTTGATGCAAAAGTAATACCCATTTTACCGCCCAATTTTAACATTAATTCAGCGGATGTGGAGATTAGTATTTCAATTTCACAAGTATCACACTCTAATAGATTAGAAATAAAATTTAATTAAAGTATAATCACATCCTGTTTCAAACTATAAGAACAGTACTAGTAAGCACACATATACTTTGCTGATAGATTTGAAATCTTTAAGATTAATTTAGAGACTAGTCTCTGATTTCTATAAAGGTATTAACTAGATATATTATGTTTACGTTTCACAGTTGATTCGGTGCGCCAAGGCTTGCTGGAATAATATCTTTTTTTTTCAGAGCGTCACGTCTGACACAAAATATTACTTACTTAGGGATACGTTGTTTCTCGGTTGCTGTCGTCACTCAATAAATTTTACTTAAATTATCATGCGCTTATAAAAAAAAATATTAGATTTCTGTCACTCAGATGTGTGCAGGTGTTGGTTTGTCAAAGCGTTTTGCTTTCTGCCTTTATCGGATTCAAAACAAAGAATTGGAAATTGACAGCGTGACAAAGGTGCTATAGCAATTAGAAGCTGCTTACTTTTTAGGGTTCATTCTCGTTACGAGTTCAGTTTTTGTTGTTGATTTCTATACTATTTTATAATTATGTGGTCTTGTGTCTTGTTTCTTCTTGCTGTTCATTTGTGTTTACTGATTTTGTCGTAGCCCATTCGGACTTTGATGTCATTTTCATCTTATCTTTTATCAACAGAATGATGACTGATCTAAACATGCTTGTATTGCTTTGGCTGATGCCCTTAAGATCACAACAAAATATCTGTCAGTCGATACCTGGTTGCCTGTGCGCTTTCATAGAACCCGATAACATCTATGTTGAATTTGATTGTTTGGATAGTGGACTATCAAACATTCCAAATTTTACCGACAAAGCTATACGAATGTAAGTTGATAGATATATATGTGAAAGTACAAATTGAATCTAAGGGATATTTCAATATTGATGTCTTACAATTGTTATGCTCTATCGTTATTCGTTTTCATGATTTATATATCATTAAGGTTTAATAAGGCCGACATATTTTGCACCCTTTTTCATTTGATAGAATATTATAAACTTGATATAAAATAAAATATATTCTTTATTATTTGATAGGACTACTGGATTAGCTACATGTTACATAATTTTGTCTGTTTGAGTTCATATTTTCATGTATTTGTCAACTTATTTTATTAATCATTTCAATCAATGTAATCAATGTATGAAATTAATGTTAATTATTCTGCCTTAACGGGCGTCTTTGATTGACAATAAAATATTTTGTTTGTTTGTTTGTTTGTAACTCGTATGATCAATCTTTTATGCATGTCATAAAATGTTTTTAATCAAATAAGATATAGACTAACACATTAATACCAAACTGGTTTAAATTGGAACTTTTTTAAATACTATTCTAATTTCCCATTTGACCTTGCAGCTCTTTCTCTAAATTTAAAAAAAATCATCACAACTACAGCCTTCATCACCTAAAATACCTAGGTCGTAAAGACGGATGCATTTTAAACCATTTTGGCATACAAAATCGCATTTTCTTTGATTAGCTGGTTTAAACATTTTAAGGGGTCTAAAACGTCCTAAAATTGTAGAGAATTCAAAACCCAGTCATGATTTTGAATAGACCGGTATTTCATCTAGAGCATTAGATTACCTGAAACAGAAGCAACATTCATTCTTTTAGATATTTTTTTTTGTTGATTTTACAGAATTCTATCTGAAAACTTGATCACTAATCTCCATGAAGATACCTTTGCCCATAACACAGAACTACGGATCTTGTACGTATATTTTTGCTATATCTAGTTTTGGTTATTAAATGGTTATTTGATTCACAAAACTTGCACAACTGAGGCAAAAAGGTGAAACACAAGCACCTTATGAAAAGAAACAAACTTTTCGTACTTTTACATCACTTGTCCTCGGTGATTTTTCTTGAAAGTTCACACAAGGAAGCAAATCATTATTAAAAGTGTCATTATATTCTAGGATATTTTTTTTTGCGTTTTGGAGTTTATGGAAACATTCAGTTTCATATGATTTTATTGTTGGTACAAATTTGAAGAAGGCACCAATAAAGAAGTTAAGCGAATTGAAAAGTGTATCATGGTGTAAAATCATATCATAGAAGAAATAGAGTTGTAGACTCCATCTGGACATGGAACAGTTAACGGAAATACACAAATAAATTATGAGAAAAATATAGGCTAAGACAGGCACATATGAAACATGACAGTGTTCAACTAGTTTTTGAACTCCAACCCTAATTTCTAGACATTATCTTACTACAATTTTTTGAAGTTTTACCATAAAAAACTAAGGGGTCATCTGAAAATTTAACAATTCACACTTTTGTAGAGCTCAATGAGCTGAAGGTTAAAGAAAGCAACACATTTTCTCTCTCTGCAATAGTTTTCATTATAAAGGACAAAAACATGATAATTTCTATTTGTGCCCTTTAAAGAGCAATTAACACTTTGAGGGTCGTTTGACATCTTTGACCCAATGGAAGCTGTGTAGCTCAATGAGCTGAAGGTGTAAGATCAACGGCGTTTTTCTTTCTACAGTAGATTTCATTTTATGGAGCAAGAACATGAAAAAAACCGCTATTCATTACCTTTAAAGAGCCATAACCCCTATAAGACGTCATTTGATATCTTCGATCCAATTGAGACTTTTGTAGGGCTCAATGAGCTGAAGGTTTGAGCAAGTATTTTTTCTCCCTGCAATAGTGTTCATTCTATCGACCAAAAACAATAGAAAATGCCATTTTACCCTTTAAAGGGCCTTAACTCCTCTGAGGTCATTTGACAACTTCGACCTGATTGAGACTTTTGTAGAACTTATGATGTTGAAAAGGGAAGGTTGCATCAGATTTTCTCTTTTTCGTTATACTTTTTGATTTACAAGCCCAAAACAGTAGTCTGGCCCCCCTAACCTATTTCAAGCAATGATTGCCATGTTTTTTGACGGATCAAAAATCGTAACCTAACTTTTATAAGGGATACCCTTATGATAAGGATCAATCACACTAAGTCTCATTAACTTATATTCAGTAGTTTCAGAGGAGAAGATTTCAAATCAAATGTCAACAGACGACGACAGACGACGGCGACAGAAGACGACAGACGACGACGAAAGACGACGACGGACGCCAAGTAATGACATTATTTCACATGGACCTGCGGTTCATGTGAGCCAAAATGACAATTCTTTTCTTCAAACAATAGAGTGATTTTATATTTAAAACAACAAATTGCACTCATAAAAAAGACAAATGCAATTAATTGTACATTCTTTAAATAACTTCAACACTTTATTATACGTACCGATATTTACATAAATTGGTACATAAACCATTAGATTTCATCCACGAGTTATCGAATTTACCAATAGAAGAGGCGTCACCACAGCTGACAAAACTACTCTAGATGTGTAAAATATTAATGTACATTTTAAAAACATTTAAACAAAAATGCGGCGTTAGTTTGTTTCGGAAAGGTCATATGAGTATATTCGTTACTAGATGGCTTGATTACAACATGATTGAGGTTCTTCCAGAGAACGTATTTGCTTCCAATACGGAACTCGTCAAATTGTAAGTAAAATTACAATAAATATATTTTATTTTGGCCGGAATAATCAACTATTTTTTTGCATATGTAATGCATAAAGGATACCTTTTTTATCTGATACTGTAAAATTACTTAAATTCGTGGGTATCAATTTCGAATTCGTGGTTTCGTAAAATTTTGGTCAAGTTCGTGGATTCATAATTCGTGGATTTATTTTTAATTAAAAAAAATTATGGTATGTGTTGATCTGTTTACGTTTCAGCACATGAGAGTGATAATTTTATTTGTATACTAAATTTAACTTTAAATTTTATTCATTAAATAATCATATGCCAGATAATTGTCTTCCTCGTTATGTCATTGTCAATGATTAATGTGTTAGAAATTTAGGGTATTATTTCGTTGGATTCTCAAATTCGTGTATCCGCCTAACCACAAAAATTGGTTACCCACAAATAAAAAAGAAATTCACAGTATTTAAAGAGTCAGGGTTGCTAACATTGTATTGGTTTCTCAATAATATTTGAAAATTGTTGAAATAACTAATGATGCCAATGCAGTATTGCCTGAAGTTATTTTAAAGCTCTTGATACATGTGCCCAAGATTGTAAGATTTAGTACATAATATGTAATATAAATATTATTTATAAAGATGCTTTGAGAATTAAATTACATAGGAAGTTTAACGTGAGAAGCAGCTACCGTTTTTATTCTTATCGTGGATCAATATTGAGTGTATAAGACTAATGAAATAAGAAATGAGGCAGCTAAAATAACACTTAAAGAAATTTTCGACCATAATACATATGAGTGTAATCACTTTTTGTCAGTATACATACATGTATTTGAAAAAGATCAGAAGGAAGCAAAAAAAAAACAAAAAAACAAAAGAAAACTCAGTTGATACGAACCAATCTTAATGGCACAACCCTGTCATTTAATCGCGGTCTGAAGTTTTGGATGGTAGTTTCAATGATGATATATGTATGAAAATTGATTAAATGTTTGTTTTGATGTACGACACAGTCGGCAATAACTGATTTCTAACTGCAACGCTTCTTATTTTAACTAATTGTTACTTTTTCATTTCACAAGGGAGCTACAAGAAAACAACATTCGAATTCTCCCAGAGGGCATTTTTGAAAGAAATAAAAAACTTGGATCCATGTAAGTGCTATAAAAACCAAAGGACAATTAAGCTTTTTTTACAAGATATATGTATGAATAGATGTAAACTTTCTTATAATTGCATCTAAGTACAATAAGGCACCAGTTGAATTTAAATATGTTACATATTAAACACGCAAGTTATGATGGAATAAATATGTCTTGTATTGTTTGAATTATAATTGTTTTCTTGGGGTGACTTTTGGCCGCGATATTTTCATTTTAATTTCAGTTAGACTTAGTATGCTATTACCTGTGTCTTAACTTGATAATTTTTTTCAAAATATCATATTGACTCATTATTTGAATAATTTTCTTTTGTATTTACTAGTAAATTATCAGGGAATAAAATACAGTTTTTACCCGAGAACGTCTTTGCTAATAATCCAGAAATTTCTTATATGTGAGTACCTACGCCACAAATTATAAACCATTATCTCTTCGGAATTTTCAAGACCTTTATAAACTGTTTAAAAACCGTTTTGAACAAAGGGACTTCCCCACCTGTCTGCGAATAAGTTTTCAGGTTACATGCCAATGGTCGGTAGTTACCTCCAGATACTCTGGTTTCCTACACAATTAAATCTAGTCATTCTATATGGCCAAGGTTGGTAAAAAAACAGCGTTAAACCTCAACAAACAAACATGTAGACAATTAAACTGTTTTGTTGACAATTACAGAAAAAAATGCGTGACAATGTAAGACTATGTTCCTACTCCCAGTGATTTTTAAACCTACGTGATTTAATTCATTAATTCAAATATTTTGCGAAATAGAAGATTTACTTTTGATGATGCTAATGTGTGAGGTAAATTGCGCATCTAAGAATAATCTAACAATAGCAAACATATTAATGATACGATAAATATGAAATAACTATAAGAAGACAACTGCGAAATATGCAAAACATACATGTATGCAATTGATATAATTCAACGATTAGCATATGTCTTTCTTTACAAACATGAATACCATCTTTTGGCTTCCCATAGCTTATACATATTCTTTTTAAGCAGTCGAGTGAAAAAAAACCGACTTAATGCATGGCCTGAACGACTATAAGATTAGAACAGCATTACTATAAGATTCACTCTAACATAGTAAAACGTCATATATAATAGAACTAACTTGATCTGTTTTGTTTCGAATTTTAAGGGATCTATCTGGAAATGAAATATATATTCTTCATGGAAAAGTGTTTGCTAGTAACATTGATCTTCAAATGATGTAAGTACCTACAATAATTATTTGTTCAAAAATAATGTTCAATAGTCGAGGCAGCAACTCTGCATATCTCCACACTTTTCTGGTGTTTGATAATAGAAGGGCTACATATGCAGCCCAGCTTCTATGCCCCTATGACCCTATCAAAATTTTGAAACCTTTAGCAGAATTTATATATATAGTGCAATTGCTGAGCCAATATTTAGTTTCGTATTTCAAATAATCTGGGAGCAGTTGAGTGACAAAGGAATAATGTACACTTAGGCTACATATGCTGCCATGTGCCTATGGGCATTATCATAATTCCGAATCCTTTGGCAAAATAATCATCTATAGTGCAACTACTTAGCTAAGTTTCAGTTCCGTATTTCAAATACATGTAACCTGGGAAGAGTAGTGTGACGAAGGAATAATGTGCCTTAGGCTTCCTATGCAAGATTGTTTGATCGAGTTCTTCTTCTGTTCTTGCAGTCTTTTGCCTTATGTTCTCTCGAGTGGTATTGAACGATAATCGATTTTATTTTTGTGTGCGTTAAGTTTGGTGCATTTCCTGGAATTATTGATAGGGGGAAGGTTGGGCCCAAAAAATTAATTATCCCCGCCATATTCAATATGTGCCTGTTCTGACCCAGATATTTTAGACAAAGCTTTTGCTTGCAGTTGTCTTTTTTGTGTTTTCTGTTCATTGTTTAAGAAGGGGTCGACCTTTGACTGTTTCAGGGCTGGATGCCAATTATTTGCATTTTGGTTAAAACTTGGGCCGATGCAGAACGGCAAACACCGTCTACTGGCTTTGTTGGGAGCTGCTGGCGTTTCATTCATTGTGGTTTACCGCTTGGTGTGTGACTTGTATATCGTATACTTATTCCATATTTATTTTTTTACTATAGAAATGTCTTAAATTTTGATTTTACTAAAGAGCTTTTTGTAGTTTGTGTTTTAAACATGTTACAGCATAGAGCAGCAATGCTACTAGGCTTACGTGTTTGTCTTTAAATCTTAGAATTTGTAAATGTCATAAGAAAGGAAGGCAAATACAAATACTTCCCGATATGATGTTGAAATCTTCCAAACGCAAGTTCAAAGAGATATTTTTTACGAAAATAAAACTTTTGACCTAAAAAAGGCCAGCAGACAACTTTTTGAGTCTAATATTAAACATATAAACAACAAAAATGAATAAAGTTAAGGTACATGTAACCTTTAACTCTAAAATTCGAAAAACAATCAACAATAATCAATATTTGTAAATCTTTACAAAAAATCATATTCATGAACTCTAATCTCGCCTTAAGAACGCCCTCTGTATTTAATTTTGTTGTAAACTTTCCTGGTCTATAAACCTGGTCAGGAATCTTTATCTTGAAGTTTTACCCCGTATAGAAATCTTATAACGACTACGAAAATGAGTAGGTTTGCGAACAGCCTTTTTGGCCCTAAATCAGGTCATATATCAAACTTATTTTCTAGATGCTATTGTGATGACTAATTAGTGCAAACTGATCGCTTGTAACAAAACAAAACTATTTTGAACGTTTTCTGCAATTATAACGTTGCAATGATGTCATATTGTGATACTTAAATTGACGATATGCTAATTTTAGTAGACTTTCGCCATTTTTCGCTTATTGTATTTTCATAGCCCACATATATATATATTTGCTTGAATTTGACAAATATATTGTTTTCTTCATGTTTCAAAAAATTTTGATGGGAAAGGGGTGGTGCCATGTAGGACATCACATAATTGTCACTGCAAAACTGGTAATTTTGGTCAAAAGGTGAAAGCTTATTAATTTTGAAGTGCCAAGGTGCTATAAAAATGATCAATACACAAAAAAAAACCAAATCATTTATAATTTAGCACTGTTATTTAGCTATACATCCACAAGTTTTTGAGTGAAACAAACTAATTTTAATTGCGTATCTACCGGGCCTAATACAGGGGTTCGTGGCGCTAGGGATTTTTCGTGACAAATACACAATGTTTTACAAGAAAACACATACAAAACTGTATCTGAACAACAATTAGATTTTGAAATATATGCTTTATTTTCAAAACAAAGTTTATTTTTGGAATTTTTTCTTGAATTGATTTTGTGTTGATATAATGCTTCACTCGTTGACTCGACATAATTCATGTTTTTATATGCATTCATTTGTCCCTTTTCTAGAAATTTACAAGACAATCGGATTGAAAGTATTCCTAATGATATCTTTGCTAACAATGTGAATCTTAAGCAAATGTAAGTACAATGTATTTACCTTTAACAATTTGCAAAAGGCGTCTGTGAATGGGATAACCACACTGTTCATAGAGCCTGGGCCCAAAAAGTATAAAAGGTTCTGTCTTTATGGTGGGAGAAGCAGAGGTACCAATGGGGTATCCGAATGTCAAAAGTCCGAAAGGGCAGAGACAAAACCAGTAAACACCAACAAGAACGGGACAAAAACAGACAACATGTAAAACATGGAAACACAAAATAACTGAATATCAATCAACAACACGAACTCCAGTCGAAACAAGAGTGAACTCAGGAAAAGTAAGCAGTTCCTGCTTGCTATAGCACACCCGTCGCGTTGCCAATAGTCCATACAGCGTGTCAAATCCGGTAAAAACAACACCCTATGACAAACCAACATCTGCACTCATCTGAGAGATCGAAATCCCATATTTGTCTATAAGTGCATGATTTCTTCCGTAAAATTTCTTGAGTGAAGACATCAACCGAGGAGCAACATAACCTTTTGTGAGCAATTTTTGCGTCAGACGTGTCGCTCTGCTACGGAAATCGATGTAAGTCCCGCATGCTCTGGAGTAACGAATCAATTGAGATACGTAAACTCCATAAGCTGGTGTGGACTGAATGTTGCTACACAAGAAGGGAAAGTTGATGATTGGAAAGTTGAAGTCATCACGTTTGTCATAGAGCCTTGTTGAAAGTCTTCCTTGAGAGTCAATTTCGAGATGTAGATCTTATGAAGCAGACTTCCTAGAATCCGTTGTGTCCGTTATCCCAAGCTCCTTGGGATATATGAGATGGAGAAAGTCACCAAATCGAGAATTGTTTAGTGAAAAGACATCATCAATATAACGGAACGTGAGGTTGAAAGAGAGAGCTAGTCTACGGTCTTTTTAGTCTTGAAGAGATTGTAAGAAGTCTGCTTCATATGAAGGAAGAAACAAATCAGCAAGCAAAGGTGCACAATTAGTGCCCATTCGAATCCCTATTGTTTGCTGGAAACCGGAGTATCCAAAAAAACCTTTCTATTCTTTAGCAAGTTTGGTACATCTTTTGTCATACAATGTGGAAGATTTGTCTCATTTCTGAGCTTACGAAAGGGCTATTGACAAGTGATCAACCACTCAGCTTTGTATTTAAGAAAAACAAATATAACATCAGATGGGAAACATATCAGATTTTGAAAATGCTCATGCTATAAAAAGAGTTTAATATATATGTTACAGTAAATTCGTGTAATCAGTAAATATGTGAATTTCCTGAAGATGTCAGTAAATTCATGTATTTACTGGGCGATTTAGGAAATACATGTATTTCCTTAGTTGAACAGTAAATACGTGTATTTACTGATTTTTCATAAACATTTTACACGTATTTACTGGGCATGGTTGGTCACACCAAATGTAGTATCTAACTTTAATCTTTCGGTTTAAAACATCAAATTTTGTTCATGCTTAACATTTATCAAGGGCTTAATAAGATTTTACAAGCTTTTTGGTAATAATACTAAATATATTTTTAAAATAAGCTTTGTGAAACCCTTTTTTTAAATGGTAGTGAACATCCCTAATGATGCGCAGCAGCACTAAGTTTATCAATAAATTAACAATTTACGTTATCATAATCAGGTTAGAAACAAAACGGTTATGCATTCTCCATGTACGTTATGGTCATTAATTATATGAGTGAGTGAGTTGGTGTTTTACGTCCTTGCAATACTAGATAGGTTTTTTAAAGGCGATGAACATGCAAAAAAATGATAAAATGAACATGAAATGATGCTGGGACATATGGGGTTGGGGTGGGAAACATAGGAACAATAAATTTTGAAGACCACATGAAAATGGGCGAAAAATTTAGCCTATATGATGCACTAATTGGCAGTCCACAAAGGGATATTTTCTGTGCATGAATTAAGCGTGGCACTCTCCATAAACGTTGGTCCACTATGGTCAGAGGTCACGCTTTCCGTATTATAGAACTGATAACCGCTGCGGTCGAGGGCAACTTTATTCAGTCACCTAGGGTACACACTTGGTCGCTCTGTGAGCTGAGCACTAACCCGATGTCAGAATACCAAGAACCTTAGTCGCCTCTTACGACAATTAAGCTATGCTCTGTTGGGGACCTATTCCCCATCCGGGCACCACACGGAACTATTAACCATAAAGCTATATATAATATGTAACAGAATTGAAAATGTTTAAAAAATGTACAATTCACAAACATGTCAAATTGGTGAAAAAAAGTAAAACATTGTTTTTGTATTAACTGTATAACAAACTTGACACAGACAAAATTATAATGTACAAAGTTTTATCTTCCAAAATAAGTATCAGTAAAAACGTGTAAAATCTCTTCAAAAGTTTAGGAAATTCATGTATTTACTGACCATTTTTAGTAAATACACGTATTTACTGGGTGCCTTAGTAAATTCACGTATTTACTAAATTTCAGTAAATACGTGTATTTACTGATTACACATATTTACTGTAACATATACATTACAGAAAAAGAAATTATAGGCGTTCATCATTTTTAAAAATCTATTCTTTTTTGTTTCTTTTTATTGATCACCCAACTTCGTTATTTTTTGTCGATCATGTAATGTAACACTACCATTTTATTAAACAATACATTGCTAAACTTGATTCTAGATTGCAAATGGACTACAATGGAACTTTTTTTCTTGATCATTAAGTCATATATCCGTATTAGAGTTAAGATATCAACATAAAATGTGCTTCTCTTTAAAGTGAAAACGAAACCAAAGATACCACTAAAGTATGTCTTGCTTGCCGGCACCATCAAAATTATTGGTTAATCCTTTAAACTATTAAAGTCACTCTACCGGGAAATCATGCATCTCTGCTAATCTACTACTGGAACACAATCATACTAATTTGCAACGATCTAGAACTTATAGAAATTATTGAAACATGGAGGTGTTCATTAAACTTTAACATTGCTATTATATGTATATTGTAATTGCGAAATGAGAGTATTTGAACTGAAAAATTAAGGTCACAAGATTAGGAAGCAGCTGTGTTAAGCTACTACTTGGCATATGCACACCAAGTTGTAGTAACTGAGGACTTAAAGTTCTTGAGATATGAAGATGCTTGCAAAAAAACAATATTTCGATAATATGTATTGAAAACAGTCAAAGACACTCAACTGGACAAACAAGGTAAAGGTCGAAATATGGGGATGCAAACGTGCTTAGCTACTACTGATGCATAGGCATACCAAATTTCAACAGCCTATAACGTATAGTTCTTGAGATACGGAGGTGCTCATAAGATTTTACATGCAACATTGCTATTCTATGTATTGAAAATTGTCACTCAAATATCAAATGAATGTCAAGGTTTAAAGATGGAAGCTGTGCTAAGCTACTACTGGGCCGTACGAGCACCATCTTTTATTAAGATAGGACTTACAGTTCTTGAGATTTGGAGATGCTTGCATAACTAAAAATTGCTATTATATATATTGAAAATTGACAAAGTCATTCATCTGGAAAATTAAGGTCAAGGTCAAATGATGGGAATGCGACTGTTCAAGGACATATGCATACCAACCTAGGTCTTATAGGTCTTGATATATAAAGGTGCTCACAAAACACAAAAGTTAACGCCACCGCCGCCGGTAAAGTAACACTTATGTCTCGCTCCGCTTCACAGTGTCGATAAAAGGTTTTTTTAAAAAAACATACACGTACAAAGCTGTCTATGTGTGTCGAGTTTGAGAATAAAAATTCAAGTATTAAAGGGATTTCATATATTCTTTAGCGTCATTAATATTCGATACCTGGGTATACATGAGATAAAAAGTGTGATTATAATTAACGGAAAGGAATGGAATTTTCGTTAATTGCTTTGATCGGACGTGATATGGAATTACGCATTTGTAAATTTAGATGATAAGCTTTGTAAAGTCTTGTGATTTTAATGACATAATATAAAACAAAAGCAACTTTTGTAAACTGGTGAAAAGTAAGTCAATAAAGTATATACTTTTTGCAACAATCATATGTCAGTTTAGACATTAAAATGCAATAATATTGCTTTATTTTAAACCAAAATATAACTGTAAGCAAACATTTTAAGATTCGATTTCAGTCTTTCGAAATATCAATGTGCATTTGACGGAAAATGTCATCAACCTAAAGTGTTAATAAAACTGAGACTATTTTGATGGTGTGCGATCGAACAATACGAAACACCTTGTGTTACATTGTAATTTTGTTTTACATTAAAGCAAACTGACCTTCAACTGTAACTGTATGAACGAAAGTGTGTATAGTTTTATTCTACAAGAGATAACAAAATACAACGATGTATGGTATTGTATGGACTCCGTTGAAAACATACTTTTGCTTCGTATTGTAAATTGTACAGGTAGGTTTAAAACTGATGCATTTCTCACAAAGTCATTAGATATTATGCATGTATAATGTTGAATCATATTTCAGGTAGTTGGCCTGGTTTACTACAAAATTGTAGCGACAGCAATCTTTTTCTGAAAGTTGCATGCTTTCATTTTCTAGTAAAGATGCATAAATATTTGAGTTTTAGGACATTTCACCGTTTCGTTATTCTGCTCGAGTCCTGTAACGATTGATATTTCTAACCTTTTAAGGAATTGATAGGCATCGAATTTAAGGCCTTGATGGGCATCGAATTTAAGGCCTTGATAGGCATCGAATTTAAGGCCTTGATAGGCATCGATGCCTTGTTGTATATTATAAAGTGAACACTACACCAAGAGACGTTCTGTGACTGATCCCTTACATAGACATTCCCACTCTTTTGATGGTAAGGATTAACTTTTTAAAGTAGTAAGACTGATAAGGGGGTCGTAAAACCCCAGGTTGACTAGCTCTTCTGGATGAAATATTTACCTGTACAGGATATGAGCAGCATTATTGCAACAGGTGATTTTAATGACAGGAAACAACAATTAGGTTAAAGGTCGTAAACCTTGACCATGCAGAGCAGTTTTATTGCTTTGACCATGGCTGACTTACAATGTAGTGGTATCATGTCAGTGGAAGTGGGTCTAACGGATAAAGTTTTATATCAATGTCAAAACTTGCTTTATCCTGCAATCTCACATTTCGTTATATTGATGATGTCCTTTCACTTAACAATCCTAGATTTGGTGACTATTTACATCTAATATATTCGAAGGAACTTGAGATAAAGGACACTACAGATTCTAGGAGGTCTGCTTCATATTTGGATCTATTTCTCGAAATTGACACACAAGGAAGGCTTTTTACAAGACTTTATGACAAACATATTTCAACTTTCCAAAAGTTAACTTTCCCTTTCTGTGTAGCAACATTCCGTCCGCTCCAGCATATGGAGTTTACGTATCACAATTGATTCGTTATTCCAGAGCATGTGGGGAGTACAACGACTTCCTTGATAAAGCTACACGACTGACAAGTAAATTGTTAACACAGGGGTAGGTTGCTCCCAAGTTGTTGTCATCACTCAAGAAATTTTACGGACGGCATCATGTGCTTGTTTACAAATACGGGATTTCTATCTCTCAGATGAGCACAGATGTCGGTTTGACATAGAGTTTTGTAATGTCATCCTTTCCGGATTTGACCAACACTTAATCGATCTTTGGCAACGTGACGGGTGTGCTATAGCAAGCAGGAACTACTTACTTTTCCGGAGCACCTGAGTTCACTCTCGTGTCGACTTGAGTTCACGTTACTGAATGCGGTTTTGTTGTTATTTGTGTGTGTGTTTCCTGTTGTTATGTGGTTTGTTTTGTTATGATGAGTTTTTGTCTGCCGGTTTTGTCTTTGTCTTTACGGTTTTATGATACTGATTACCTCTTTGGTACACCTTTGCTTCTTTCAGTGTTCAGTTACGGAAAGTCTCTTGGTGTACTGTAGGTTCTAAACAAGGCTATAGATTCATCAACTTTTAGCAAACATGAAAGCTTAGGTGATAAGGCAATACTAAATCTAAGAACAGTTCAGCATGTTTCATTTTCAATTATCATAAACTATAAAAATATGGTCAACTTAGAAAAAAATTGGACAAGCCGTAACAGCTTAATAAACACAATAATTTTTGAAATGTAACAGTCATTTGTTATGAAAAATTAATTCTTTGGTGGTATTATAAACCTGCAAAAATATACCAAAAATAGAAAATTTTACCAACTGGTTTAAAAGATACTTAACTTTAAAGGTACCATATGCATAAGCATGTCAAAACTAACTGTATACTGGTATTGTCTCTGCCATTTCCAGCCTTTAACATTCAGATGGCACATTGTCACCTCCGCTTCTTTCAAAGAAAGTCATGGAAAACCAATATGAATTTTATGGCGTTTTAACTTTTGTTTTACATATCACTAACTGATGCAATTGTGAACTGTCACCCAACTTTAAAACTTCAAAGAACTTATCTAATTTTATTAAATACTTGCCAGAATTTAGCATTGATATTCTCTTTTCAAAAACCAAAACTTGTCGTCGTTGAACCTATCATTTATGATTTTTTTTCAAAAATTAATGTTTTTAAAAAGAATGAAACAAGCATCAGATGATGGAGAATACAGATGGGTCCAAATGTAACATGTATGCAAATCAAACCAAACTAAAAAAGCAAACCAGAAGTTTGGTCTAAGTTTACAGTGCATATATTTAGTTTGGTTTACTTTAGCAAACCGAAGTTTACTTAATGATTACTCGTATAGTTAGCCAGACGGCTGATGTTGATTTGTTTAATTTGGTCAATGCGCTTTAGTTTGGTTTGGTTATCTGAGCAAATCATAAGCATGCGCAGATGATTCATAAAATCGACGTGAAAAAAATATTTCACAAATAAATTTTTCAATATCTCAATCGAATTTAAATTATGATTTAAACATTTATCACCATTGATTTTATAGGAGTAAACCAAACCAGCACAGTAGTTTGGTTTTTAAGCAAACCTAAACAGCGGCCCGGACCAATTTGTATGAAAACGATATTCATTTTACATGCTAGTTTTGTTCAAGGGGGAAAATGCACAAAATGCAGTGTAACAAATAAAAGCATATCAAATTAGCATCGACAGAATGCAAATGAGGCATGTATTTGTCCTTTATCATTTTTCGCTGTTTAAACAAAACACGCACTGTAAACTGATTACTTTTAAATATTCTGTTCGTTTTTTGTGTGTTTTTTTTGTGTTTTTCGTTTCCTCGTGCTGTTTTTGTTCATGTTTGCCCGTTTTGACGTTGCCCTTTTGGACTTTTGACACTAAAAGGCCCATTGGTTCATCTTTGCTTCTTTCAAATGATTCATTTCACAACTACTTTATTTTGCGTTCTTTTACATTCTTTGGATCATTTTGCAGCTGGTATATTCGCAAATCTTAATAGTCCCGCAAAAATAAGTATGTTAATAGTATATTCTTTGAACAGACAAAAATTACCGTTATCAAAAAAAAGAACGTTTTTAATAGATACTAAAACTGATTTTGCTAGACCACAAAATTTCCTTTTATCTAAGTTTCTTTGCTAAAACCCGCCCATTTCTGTATTTTTGAAATTTAATATGATATCAAATTTGTTAGCTAAAGCAATATTCAATTAAAGTCAAATGATTAAGGTAGTACAATAGTACAAAATCAGTCGGATAGAATTTTTCTAGATTTTGTCGTAAAAGTGCTTACATGTATGTTTGGAAAGTAAAAGAAAAAGAATAGGTCACCTACTTAATTTTTTGTAGAAAATTGATCAAAAATAGTTCAAATATGGCTATTTTATATTGTTTATATAGGGAGAAATGGTTGATATTATTTTGTTTTGCTAATTTTACGGCATAGATTGTTGTCATATTTTGTCAATACATCAATTGTGGTTAGGTCTTTGAAAAAAAAGGTACAAAATTATTGGGTCATCGTTAATTTTCCATAACAACCTGGAAAACTGAATTTTTCATACACTTTTTAAACAATTGATCTCCTTTGACACAAGTTTGGGAAATGTTATAATAAAAAGTAATAACAAAATTACCGGACTTGGAAAATCAATCCCAAATGTCCATAAGATAAGACAAAACAAGGAAAACAAACCGGAAAACATTGCAATGGTCCTGACTTGGTACAGGCAAAAGAAATGGTGGGTTAAACCAGGTTTTAAGTCGCGCCAAACCTTCCCCTTCCATTGCAATCTTTGGGTCCGGTGGTAACACAAAACAAACAGGTTTGTGTAGACATATTAGGGATGGTAAGGTGATCATCCCAATACATCAACCAGCCAAACACTAATCAAAGCAAGAACTAACCATTTCGTCAAACATAATATTATATTTTTCTACCAGTGGCTGATAACGAAGAAAGATTTTTTAGAAATCACATGGGACGTATTTTCTTATAACTTGGTCTAATAGTCAGTTACGGAGAAAGCGGTGTCGGATAACAAAATCTATATTTAAAAATGTGTGAAAGCCCTGTATTAGGTAACGTTGGTATGTTTCTTTCAATGTTAGGAAAATTAATAATTTTAGAATTAAAATCGTTTCTTTTATCGTAAATCTTTGTATAGAGATGAACACTCGGATCAAATTCGAGAAGTGATCCAAGAATGATGTAATGCATGTGGATTCGCTGGTTTCTTTAATCTCTGGAGGATATATAGAAGGAATCCATCTACCAAACGAAATGTTGTTGACATATAGGACGTCATCAATATATCTGAAATCAAGGTAATAACAAAATTACCGAATTTGGAGGATCAATCTCAATGTCCAAGAGAAAACACAAAATATGGAAGACACACAAGAATGGTTATAGATCACAATGGTCCTGACTTGATACAGGCATTTCAAATGAAGCGGTTGGTTAAACCAGGTTTTATGGCGCGCCAAACCTGACAGTGAGATTTAAGGACCTTTTTTCTTTCATCTTCTTGTTCTTATCGATATTCTGAATAAATTCAGTCTCGTAAAAGTATAAAAACAAGTCGGCCAGGAGAGGAGCAGAGTTTGTGCCCATTTGAATGCCGACTTGTTGTTGAAAATCTCTACTCCAAATGTGACAAATATGTTTTCAATAAGGAAATCAAGCATACTGCAAACTTGATCCAAAGTGTAACAAATCTTATCTTTATTAGAAATATTGGGGGGAAAAATGTAGAATTAAACCCAAAACAACAAAGTTCCTTGAATTTGAAAAGGCCTTTTCAATAAGTCTTTTTTTCAGGCGATACTTTAGTTTTTCGTGTGGCAATGTGGTGTACAAAGTTGAAAAATCGAAAGTTTTTTTAAAGAATGAACCTCAGAGAATGGCCGGATTTAAAATTATCTAACAAATCTTTTGAGTTCTTTAAAACTCACATATAACTAAATATAACAGTTAGGTTTTGTTTCAAATTACGTTTTTCTCTTAATTTATCATAGCGTCGATCTTTGAACAGATAATTAGCAAACTTTTTGCCTTTGCTAAATTTTGGTAACATGCTCAGATTGAGGCTCAAGGTTAGACCACTGTACTACCTTAAAGGAGTAGACGAATAAGAGTCTTGTTCTGTGCGTACATATGTACCACTAATATTACGACAAGACCTTATAATAATGTTAAATGTTTTATGAATTAAAGCAGGATACAAATATTTTTCTAATTCAAAAATGATAGATTCTATGTAACCAACTTTTTTAAACCACTTTCAACAAACTTTTAGAAAATATACATGTAACCAATATAATTTAACATGTGAATGATGATTTCTTACATGAAATATTTTTTACAGATACGTCATTGATAACGTTATATGGTAGCGATGAGGAAAGCCAATACTGTCCGTGTGAAGCAAATACATCATATACTTTACCGTCTTTTACACAAACAATAAAAGGTAAACATTTCTTATTTGTGTTTATCACACACACGATCATATCTTTTCAAGTAGAAACATGAAGGGTAAATGAATTGGTAATTTGTCGAAATACTAGTATGTTTTTCGAATATTACTTATTTTACACTTTTGATTGACACTAATCTTAGTACGGACTAAAACGTAATATTCACGTGTTGTTGAATATTGGAATTCTATTACAGACATAGGTTGGTCTTAGTCATAAGTTGGTTTCTGGTTTTTGGAATTTTTGGTAATAATTGTTCTATGTTCATCATATTCATATAGTGTTTGGCATTTCAGATTTTTGGTAGAGCCCCTCTGATGAGTCTTGAATAAACGAAACGCGCATCAGGCGTAGCAAAAATTATTTGTCTTGAACTTTGTAGAAAATTATAATTTATATTTATAACATTCCGTAATGGTTAGCGCTGCTGGTTGAGTTTTAATTCCCCGGGGTTAGCCCGCTCCAGCATCAACACTTTGTGTTGACAAACACATCAAAGCTAAAAATTATCCGTTTGAATTTGAAAAAAAAAATTCCTAAGTTTCTTTCTTCCCCAGACATAGGTTGGTCTTAATCATAATTTGTTTTCTGATTTTTGGCATTTTCGGTTGTAATTGCTCTATGATCTTCATATTCATATAGTGTTTGGCATTTCAATTTTTTGGTAGAGCGCCTCTGATGAGTCTTGAATAAAAGAAACGTGCGTCAGGCGTAGCAACAGTTTTTTGTTTGGAACTTTGTTGTAATTGATATAACTATTAAACTATCAAAAGTTTTGAATGATTTTTGAATAATTTCATTAAAAATGACTATACTAAGACATGACCATTACTGTACTCAATTTTCATGCATCGGTTTCTGATTTGTGTTTTCTCCCTGAACGTTTTAGTTTACAAATACCAAAACGCGGGTATAAACGGTAAATTTGGATATGCTATATATCGATATTTCAAGGAGTAACCTCTCATCAATAGCATTTGAATCAAAACATTGGAAGGTCATAAACCAAAACGGTTGAAAACGAAAAGTACTCAAAACCAAAACGTTCGAACAAGGAAGCCAAATCCAGCACCGAGGTTATCGACCATGTGCTTTGCAAGGAAAGAAACCTGGTGTTTTAAACAATTTTGAATTTAAAAATCGGAAATTTCAGCACAAATATATTAGAAATTTTATGGTAAATCGTGTAATACAAGTCTGATGACCAGGCTTGTGATTACCCCCGGGGACCTCTGGTCCACCAGCAGCGGTTAATAGCCCAGTGGTTTCAAAATTAAAAATACCAAAACGCGGGTATAAACTGTAAATATATTTAAAGCATTTTGTAAAGGTGTTTCGATGGCAACTTAGCCTTTAAAAAATCTTGTTAGTACAATATTTTTCTTTTGTAATAAAATTTGTTTTCTGACAATCATTTTGATATATACTTATAACCATGTGTGATTAATAGTTAATTGCTACAAGGCTTGTTAGAAAGGATTAATCAATGACATATGTTAAACTTAAAGGACAACCATATAGCAGTGGCTAGCATGAATATTGATAAATTTGAAAATAAAGAGATAATCAATACATTTGCGACAATTTGTGTGACAGCTTGAAAAGCATTCGTTGTTCTGAGACTGCTTATAAAAGAATTGTGTTATGTAACTGGTTTTATTAGTAAAATCAACTGAAGATTTTCTCCATTGTCGTTTTTATTTTATTTATATTTGTATGACGAACAAATATTCAACATGTCATTTTCTTCTATTCTCACTAGTGCTGATGTAAATTTGAAAGCTGTGCATAGATAAAATTCATTTTTCTATTTTTGTTAAAGTTAATACATTATTGATATAAATGTTTCAGGACATCTTGGAATCCAGGGCGATTCCGAATCGTCCTAGGGCATGTTAGATTTCCACATCGTCATAAAGGAAAGTGGTATTAACTTACACTGGATTATGTCCAGTGCGATTTGGAATTCCACTTTCCCCTATGAGAATTCGGGATATCCCGAATCGTCCAAAAAACTTAGGGTAATTTGGAATCGCACTAACACTTTCTCTTAGGGCGAACTGGAATCACCCAAGGTATTAATGTTGAAAAATAAGAAAACAAAAATATTTGTTGGAAAAAAATGATATACATTGAAATACTTTAAAAATATTGTTTTATGTTCTTTATATTTTTTTATATCTAATTCTGTAAAAATCTCAAAACTTATTAAACATATTAATCACAATATTAGTTTGACAAAATTCGTGTATTAACAAACGTGTTTGCTCACTTATTGTTGATTTTTTTGTTGCTAGCGTGTAATTTAGTTGAACAAGTTAGTCCCACTATGCGACAAGAGTAACTTTGTGTTGTGCATTTCGAGTTGCAGTTAATAAGAATGGATATAAATAATTTTATTGGATTTTGCGTTAGATATTGTTTTGTTTTTCTTCCATGCCTGGATATGAGATATAATTGGCAGGTAGAGTTTTTCAGGGAAACAAACCTCATATCTATTAAACCATCATCTGTGTAGTGAGAAGACGTTGGGAGAAGACGTTCTAAGTTGTAGAACTTGTGTCCTATCCCTTTGTCTTAGTTTGTTTGACAATAAAATATGTTTAATTATATCTGTGTAGTTGTTTGTAGTATTTCGTCTCTCGAAAAAATGCCCAACATTCTTCTTAAAATTTATTTAAATGATGTATTTATTTATTCTATCTATTATTTATGTATGTATTCTATTTATTTATTCTGTTTATGTCTGACGATGTGGAATTCCATGATGCCTTAGAACGATTCTGAATCTAAATCGCCCTGGATTCCAAGATGCCCTGTTACATAAACATCTAATAGTATATGATATTGTGATAGGCCATGATAAGGCGCTATCAGGGATCTAAACAAATTTATTTAAGGATGTACTCTGAAACAAAACCTTACATGTGTACTCTGATTTATTTAACGTTCTGACCAAAAATGCAATGTATATAAAAACATCAAAGGTTGCTTTTTGTGATACTTTCTAAAATTTATATCTAGCTATAACGATGTGATAAAAAAGACCACATATGACTATTTTATGTTTGGTTAAGAAATTTTCATCACATTTTTTTGCATTTTAGGGGCATTTTTGGCTGTTTTATATCCCAAAGCGCATTTTCCCAACTTTTTAGTTTTAAATGCAGCTTTATTTATTGCAAAAAAATAAATGTTTAAGATGCAATAATCGATGACAAGTGAACAATTCTCTCATAAATGTGTTTTTTACCCCACTACAAATTTTGAATAATTTTACAAAAATCCGCATTCAATTTAGGACATAAACTTTCAATTGGCTACTACTCCAAAACTACATTTATAATATTACATATTAATATTTGTAATAGAAATGCAACCCCATTGTACATACATTTGCATTATTCTTAAGTTACTTAAATTCCAAAACAAGATTTAAACGAGACTGAAGCCTGATGAGAACGCACCTTAAATGTCGGTTAAAGCAATCATAGGCATTCATACACACGGTGATGAATTTAATTGTTTGTTAACTTTTGTAAATGCTACATGTATTATTGCACTGTCTCTATTTAAACAAAGGATTCATTTATGCATCATTACCTTTTGTACCCTTTTTATAGGCGCTCTTAACATTTTTTATTTATCCTGAATTGGGAAACAAGCTTGATACGTATGTGAATCTTTATCAAGCTAGCAGTCTACGAGCGTTGCTGTTGTAGCTGACCCATTTAGCCTACTCTTATCGAACTCTACAGAGGGGTCTTTAACTAAC
Organism: Arcuatula senhousia; assembly: GCA_963971305.1. Classification (NCBI taxonomy): domain Eukaryota; kingdom Metazoa; phylum Mollusca; class Bivalvia; order Mytilida; family Mytilidae; genus Arcuatula; species Arcuatula senhousia. Next base: position 30,229,217 of record OZ020304.1, read on the forward strand.
ATGGGGTTATTGGTCTCCATATACACAGGACAACTTTGTTTCGTCCCTTGTAGGACTAGCTTCGTCTCTTGAAACCATTATCGCAAATGGTGCCAATAATTTTAAGAGAGTCGGACAATTGGTTCATGTAATTTTCACCCCGGACGAGGATCAAACCATGAACTTTTGTGTTAGTAGTCCGACGTGTTAACCACTTCAACACCATTTTAACCATTTCCTTAGTTTTGAAAAGTAGTCCGAAAAGACTTAGGTAAAATCGGCAAACAATAAAACCCAGCTATACAACACCCACTAAACCATATATTAAAACTAATTGACAATTACTAAAGTAAACTTTAGTCCACATGAAGGGCACTTCTGGGTGCACTGGAAGGCTATAGCACACCTGTCATTTTGCCAGTGCTTGATAAAGTATGGGTGAAACCCTGTAAAAGATGCTAATACTTTACCTCTATATCACTATCAGAAAGAAAGAATATCGGAACATAAAATATCTTGACCGGAGACAACTTCACCTTTGATCATACATGTATGATGAAGCGGGCAGAATGTTGTTATCCCAAAGAAAAACGCAAATGTGTACCAAAAGATAGTTAGATATCGATAATCCGATACGACAAAAACAAAATTTGGTAAGTACAATATCATCACAACAAAACAAACAAGCAAAAGAATCACTTTACAACCAAACCACAATCTGCAACGTAAACTCAAGCTGAAACAAGAGTGAACTCATCTGCTTCTTAAAAGTAAGTAGTTCCTGCTTGCTATAGCGTGCCTGTCATAATGCAAACGTTCACCTTAGTGTAGGTTTAATCTGGTTAGAATGAAAATAGTAAGCCTCTAAGTCATACCAACATCTGCTCTCAGAGTGATGGTAAGTAAGCAATGGGGAAGTTCATCAAGTTTGATAAATATCATTGCACATAGCCTTCCTGTTATATCAGATTTAGAAATATGATTTTAATTACATGTATGAAACAGACTAATTAAAATCTGTAGTGGTTTAATTACTAGTTCCAGAAAAAGGGACAAAAGAGATGTAAATAGTCGATAATTTAGAACAGTTGAGTGAAAGACCATTATTTATAAAACAATATGTGATATAAATGATAAAGCATGTCTACGACCCTTCACGAATTTAATGGTGATCGAATGCAGTGCACAAATATTATTTGTTTTCAGAAGAATGAAATAAAATATATATTATTATCATCTGATCACATTTCTTTCATCATAGAAAACAATGAGATGTTGAATAAGTGAACGCGACACAGCCCACAATCAAGCGGCAATTCAGAAAAATCACAAGTAGCCTTCAACGTGGCAAGTAGGCGCTTCTCGTGTTTCAGCAATTTGCCCATGGTATCTCTATATGAAATTCATATAAAATCCAGCCCTGAAATAGTCACAAATAGACCCCCTTCTTAAACTTGAAACAGAAAACATCAAAAAAACAAATGCTAGTACATGTAAAAGCTTTGTCAAGGACTCCTGGCTAAGGACAAGCACATATAATATGTGGCGGGGTTCAACTAGTTTTTTGGGCCAAACCTTCCCGCTATAATTACAATGTATTTCTAGAAAAAGCACAAAACTAAACAAACAATGAAAATCAAACCGATCAAAGTTCAATTCCACTAGAGAGAACCTTAGGCAAAAGACAACAAGAAAAAACAAATTGACGGTAAAAGAACTCTCTATAAACACTCGCTGCTGATGGCAGCTAGCTGAGAATCATCAATCGACCGATGTAAACAAATCAAAATACTAGTATTGCTTTATTATACATTCACATGGAGAACAATACATTCACTCAAACCATTTTACTTTACAGGTCAATCAAAAGAAATCATATCCACATCATCAACTAATAACATTTCGATAAAATCAACCGACAGAATTTCGACACCTTTATTAAATAACCTTTTGACAGAATCGACAGTCACCATACTGAGAGCATCCCAAAGTAATTTTTCAGCAAAATCAGAAGAATGGATGTCGACAAAAACACCTTATGTTGTGTTGGGCACTTCATTTGGGGTTATAGTAGGAGTAACAACGATTGTTGTTTTGGCTGCTTATGTTATAAGCAGACAATTTAAGCAGAAAAAGATTAAAAAGGTAAAATATTGCAATTCATTTCTTAATTTTAACGATGTTTAAAAGTTGTCGGTTAATCCATTCAAAATTATAGATTATAACAAAATAATTCATATAAAAAATTATTAGTACGTTACTAATAGAAGATACTGAGATGTGGAATAAAAATACACTAGTCACACAACATGACCAATATTTGTATATATCAGCGAAAAATCTAAAAATCCACATTAGCCAGAAGTTTTCAACGTGAAAAATGATCGGTGCTTGCTATTTTGAAACATGTCCTGCATTAATGATTATAGATACGACTCAAAACTAATTGTCAAAGAAAGACTCGTTTCTAATCATAGAACAAATAACAACAAAAAAACAGAGAGTATAATATAATCCTTGGTTAGATTTATTGCTTAAAGCAGTAATACAACAAATGTGAAGGGGCTTCATAATTACTCTGGGTCAAACCTTCTCACTATTATTAATTTCTAACACAGCACAAACTTGTGTTCAATTGAATTATCTAAGGGACCATATATTATAATTTTAAAATTGTTATGCACAATATAAGCATGGCATGATTTTATTTAACTCTTAATTTGTACTAATTTTTGTTTAAATATAGATCATTTGTTAAACTCGTTTTACCCGCTTGAGGGGGTACCGAATTTGTTCAGCTAGAAAATTCAATTTATAATATTAAATTAACTTATTGTGTTTTTCATTATTATTCGTGGGGTATCAATTTTCGTGGTTTTTGTGGGTAGACTTGAACCACGATATTTGATGTCCCACGAAAATGATATTTAACAATGGTGTGTATGCTACACACTAAATAACCACGAATTTAAGAATACACGTACTGATACTTTTTCCCCACGAAAATTGGTACCCATCTAAAATACATGAATACAAAAATCAATAAAAAGTTAGTTAAACTAAAATTCCTCATTTACAAATGTGTAATACACGTGTAATCATTTCAAGGCAAGTGTTAGATTGTGGTTAAGTAATACGGAACGGGAATGATAAAATGAAAGTATGTTATTCATTTCTATAATTAATTACATTATGGTGTAAAAAAATCAGATAAACGGGCTTAATCTCTGTTTAGTGATCCTGAATTTCGTAAGATATCTTTATCATCCCTTTCAATTACTTTTCCGTATTAAAAAAAAGTTATAACACATTAAGGCGTGTTCGATTTCTGTACACATGTATTTGTAGTAATTAATGCTTGGAGTGGAGACCTTTTTTGGTAAAAAATCAGAACTGCATTTATTCAAGATAATTTATTTCATAGCTCCAGGCCTAAATTTAATTTCAAGCGACACGCTAAACAGTACAAAGACTCGCTTCTTTAAATGACTGTAATATTTTGCTATTTTGTTTAGAGACAGGATCTGGTAAAAAGAGAAACTAATAATCATTTAAAGTATTGGATGGAAAATTGTGAAATAGACGAAACAGTCTTAGACGAAGCTTATGTTAAGGAAATGGTAGTTTTAAACATTTCAAATATTCCACCAGCTTGTCACTTGGAGACGCTGTAAAGGGGCATTATTGTGTCAGCATATAAAAGGGAACAGATGGTTAAACATTGCTAGAAGTTCCAACTGCCAAATAACACATGTTCAAGCAAAAAAAAATCATCACAGAGATAGAGATTTCAAATATATTTTTTTAAACATCCTCTGATATAGTCCTTTTGACAGTGGTTACTCTGGGAAAACAATTAATAAAAAATCTGTAGAATCGTTTATGCAAAAATCTATTTCACGAAAGCTAATCAAATATGAATACATATCTTGTATAAATTTCGCAACTTGAGTACCTTAAAAATAAAAAAAAAACGTTTTCACTCTTGTTTCGACTGGAGTTCGCGTTGTTGATTGATATTCAGTTGTTTTGTGTTTCCATGTTTTACTAGTTGTCTGTTTTTGTCCCGTTCTTGTTTGTGTTTACTGGTTTAGTCTCTGCCCTTTCGGACTTTTGACATTCGGATACCCCATTGGTACCTCTGCCTCTTCCATACACCTTGATAGCGAGCATCGCATATGCGAGCCTTACGACATTGTGTATGTTTTAAGATGTGCCAGAAATAAACTGACGAGAAAAACCGGAACACGTGTACTTTTACCGAACAAAATTATTTATAGACACGGATCAAGTAAAAAAATCAATCCTTTTGGCTTAAAAATTACATCATAATCAGTTATGCAAAATAAAAAAAAAATTCAAAACCAATGATAAAACCCTCATTCATCCACTTGTTTACTTTTACTCACATATTTTTATTTAAACACCACTCGGTCTTTTCCGCTGAAAAACGATTTTTCGGAAACTACCGAGCAAACTTTGGGCAACTGGTCACACCTAATGCATGAAGCTTACCAAGCTTTGTTAAATTCTAAGCACGATAAAGACATACATAAATTAACCGAATAAAATCTACTTACAACCTTGCATTCATAATAATAAATAAAAGGGTCTTACCTGAAAAAAAGTAGTCCTATATTGCGGGGTTTCACTCACTTTCCTCAATCCTGTATGATATTTTTACTTTACCGTTCTGATGCCAATTCTACAAACTAATCACTAATACTCAGAAAATCTCCCAAAACCTGACAAAATCTGAATGTTGTTTAGGTCTGCTGACATGGCTGACGAACTGCGAAATAATCTGACAAGGAAATGACGTCATGGAATCCATAAAGGATAATTTCGTCCCCGCTTAATGTCGTCCAAGAATGATACAGGGATTTATTATTTGCAGAAATAATTGAATTTTAAATAAGTAGTTATTGATTCAGAATATTTTAACAAGAACTTGTTCAAGTGCATATGATTTATTCATTATGAATAGATTTTCGATGCTCGCTAAAAAGGCAGGGCCTTAATCATATTAGTAAATGTCTACTGATTTTATTATGGAGTACAATTGCATTCTTTCTATATACAATTTAATTTTCTCATCTTTTAATTCAATTACATGTATATCTTCTTAAATAGATTCCCTGAAATCTGTAAAGACCCATCAACACATTATCAATGAAAGGTCACTTATGTTTATGAACATAAGGATCATCTTTGAAATGCTGGAAAACTTTTTTATGATATTTATCCATATATGATTATCGTTGGTGCAAATATTTTCTGTAAAATCGAACATCCGATTTTTAATAAATTATTTTTCCTTGGTAAACTGCTGTCAAATGGACTATACTTCACAATCTTTTTCTTTCATAGTGATATAAGCATTTATCAAAATAAATATTTGTTTTTTAATGTACAAAACGTCGTTACGACGTACGCCTATTAATTAATAAACAATTAATTAAAAAAAATCTTTTTATTTTTCTCATTGTTTTATATAAAATAAGATCATTATTTCAAGTAATAATCAGAAATTGAAATTTCTGTATGCATTTAATATTCAATTGGTTTATTATACAATATTGTTTGATCTACATACTATAAACGGAGACATTGTTGCCCACCTTAGTTGCAGCAGGACGCCTGAATATTAGTTCCAGCAGTTTTAAATTCGCACAGTATACAAAACGAAAGAAAATAGAATATGTGACAGAAAGACACGATGCACATATTGAAATGATTTTGATAAATAAACAAAAACAAAATTTTACTGCGTGTGTGGCGCTTTTCTGGATTAACCTGAATCAGACACGCTAGGAGTAGAAAAACTTGGTAAGCCGGTAGAATACTATATTTGATGAAACAAAAACAGAAGCCAAAAATATTACAACAATGACCAAACAGATAAATTTATCAATCTTTAAAGAAATATCCAAACTTTGTCAATTTTTAGAAATATGTAATATTACTGTCCATAGACTACAATGGAAAACAAATATATTGGCGACGTTCAATTTTTCCGCTTATGTCAACGCGGTTATACAACTGCAGCGATATTTTCCCGGTCAACATTACTATAATAGTGAAAATTTAGCATTAATAGTTTTTTTTCATGAGTTTACACGTGCGTAATTGTTGACCGATTTTTAGTAAACCCAGAGCAGAAACTCTAGACCTAGATAAGTGTACAACTGAAGAAGACATCTTTACTTCCAGACACATCTATACTTTCAAAATTATAGACTGTTTTTTTTATACGCGATAAACATGAAACACAGGAAACGTCAAAACATAACAATTGTAAGCTGACACGTGTCCAACATTGGAAATATATCATATTGATTATTGTTTTTATTAACGAATTATTAACTAATTAGTAGTTCCAAAGATATTTTCCGATTCCGCTTTTATTTTAGCTTCTACTCCATGCAGATTTTCGGCGTGGTCGATCTGCAGGTATGACAAAAATGAACCAGTAATTATTCTTAAAACAATGAATGACTCGACGCATCAATGAAATCGTTTTAAACTGTTCAAACATGTTCGTACGTAGAACAAGATTCTATACTTTGTTTTTTTTTCACACGATAACACAAAACGCAGGAAACGAAAAATCAAAACAAATAATTGAAAAATGAAAGGCATGATACATGAAGCTACTTCAATTAAAAACAAAAATCACAAATATTTCAATGTTTGTCAATGTCACATGGATTGTAAATATATCACAATAACATGGAGCAAGCTTTAGCCTAAGATCGGACAAAAGCATTATTTGAATAGAATAAAAAAATATATCAGTGTCATTTCTCGCTCTAAAGTGTCATTTAAAATTTTATATTTGTTCAATAACCTGTTGTCCTGTTTGTACTTGGAACAAGAGGTCGGGAAAGTAAAAAAACATACTGTCCATACGCAAACATTTTATATTCATGATATTTGTCTGTAGACGTGTTATTTATGTTTTCGTCATCTGTAATGTTGTCTGAGTGAGTGAGTGAGTTGGTGTTTTGCGCCCGTGTAACGCTATATAGGTTATTTACAGGTGATGAACATGAAAAGGATGATAAAATGAACATTCAATGATGATGATAAATGAAATATGGGGATTGGGTGGGAAACAAAGAAACGGTAAATTTTGAAGAACCAAAGGAAAAGGGATAAATGGAAAAGGGCGAAACATTTACACTACTACTTGGCGGTCCACAAAAGTGTCTTTTACGTGCATAAAGCGTGGCACTCTCCACAAACGTTGGCCCATTATAGTCAGCAGTCAGAGTTTCCGTATAATAGACCTGATAACCCCTGCACACGAGGGCCAACCTATTCCGCCACCTGGGATACACACTTGGTCGCTCTGTGGGCTGAGCACTGACCCGACGTCAGAATCCTAAGACCCTTAGTCGCCTCTTACGACAAGCAAAGCTCTGCTGCCGACCTTTTAGCCACCCGGTCAAGTGACGTTATAATTTAGTCCATCGTCATGTAAACACTGCCATGGACGCCGTTCATTGAAGAAATTTTCGAATAAAATGTACCTATGGTGGTTGCAAATTATGATGCATAATTTATTTACATTAATAAAAGGTCATTTGATATGTATATATGTATAACTTTATTATAAATACATTGTTATCCATTAAGCATAACACGTCACAAATTATGTACACATATTACAGCATCTTTCTTAGACTTATGAGCAACAATTTTGCAACTGATACTCTATCACGGTGATAATTCCTAGTTTGGCAATATTTTTAGTGGCAAAGGACATTTGAAATAGAAAAACTTAAGATTGTATTTTTTAACCGCAAGAGCCTTAAAAATCAATTTTACTCTCTTCTCGTTTTTAATGCTAGTTTTGTTAATGGTACATGTATTTTTACCATGTTCACACCTCATAAATTTAAAACAAATTTTACCAATATAACCTGATAGAAATCAAAACTACGTCAAATTGAGTTATTTGCAAAAAAAATCCTACATTTTACCCGAATGTTCTATTTTAGCCATGTTTTTCGACGAATCAAACATCCCCATATCAGTTTTGTTTTGGATATCTTAAAGTACCAACAGACCAAATTTGGTTTGAATCTGTGCAGCCATTTCAGAGGAGAAGAAGCTGAGCTAAAATTAGGAATCTAGAATTGTGAAATTAAAACTAAAGCAAAACTTTTAATCGTTTAATCTGAAATTATATTGTTTAGATCTTTTATTCAAATTATTTATCTCGTTAAAGATCCAAGATTCGGAAGTTAGGCAAATTGAAATTCTGTGTAAGCAGTTCATACTTGTCTAGTAAAAGGACCGCTTAGTCGATACACATTTCATTAGAAATATGATATAAGAATATTGAAATCTTAAATTCACAATTAGAAATAGCTTCTCTAATTCAAAAACAAATTCAAATTCACCCATCATAGAAACTATGAACGATAGAAACAATATATCTGCTTCAGAAGAAGCGAATACAATTTTTATTTTCAAAACTTCAAAATTGCACGAAGTACATAAAATTGAGCAGAGATAGACTGTACATCTACTTCAGCCGTCCGTATACTCGAGTCCGTATAAGATGAATGTTTCTTTATAATTTTTTTTATAAATACAAATATAATTTAGTTAGTAAGTAAAATAGATAAAATTGTCGAAAATTAACAATTGCATTGTGGGTATGGGGATAATATATGATTTATTGGGAATGGAATGGTAAATGGAGATGGGGATGGTAAATAGTGTATTGCAATAAGGATAGTAAATGGTGTATGGGGATGGGGGTAGAATATGGTGTATTGGGATGGTATATATGGTACAATGGTAAAACGGGAGAAGGGAAAGCTTTTACCATACGAGTACTGTATACTTTCTGGTTTCAAAGTGAAGTAAACAAGTAATGTTTAAGTAGACGACCATTTGATTCTGAGGGAAGATGGGGCTGGCAGTTCAGATCGAGTCAGATTATTTATTTTCCGCCGATGTACGACAAGAAAATATTTTTTTTCTACACACCATACTTAATTATTTAGGGACATATTTTTTATTTTATTCTTGGAGGTAGTGGGCAGAATACTTATTTCAAACTTTTTCCAGGCCATAATATAGGTTGACATCACTCTGTTTTTTTTCTCAACGATTGTGATACAGTTAACTCTAGTCCTTGGGGGATTTCAAAAGACAATATATTTTTTTAAATCCAGCATTGGAATTTATATTTTCGTTTTTGCTGTCAATTCTATTCATTTTGTTAAGTCATTTTCCTCGATACATTAAACTTGATCACTGAATGATTCTGAAAAAAAAAACGAAACGAAATTGACTTATAAACCAATCGGAATGCTGACCTATCGTGTATACACGATGCACGATGCATAAATGGCTTTTCATCACATGATACACCATACACAATTGACCAATACATGATACAACATTTCACCATACACGATAAATGGGAAAGTTACACAATTCAATAGCTGTATCATAAAGGAATACGATCGATTCTTTTGAGACTATTAAAACGGCTTACGGATCAAGGAAAAATCATTACAGTACTATGCTGAGTACATACATGACATATGTATCAATACGCTATTTAATAGCTAAAAGCTTTAAATATTTAGTATTTGTATAATTAATGTTATTGATATCCCAATATTTCAACAGTATAGGAGTACGGAAAGTACTGGACAAAGTTAAATAGCAGGTAAGTAAAACGATTTAGAAATAGGACAAACAACGAGTTTACTCTACATGGGTACTTACCTTAATTCCACGGTGTCCAACCCCCGTACAGTGCATTCCGGAAGTAGTGCGGTCCGGAACCGGTATAATTACGGAATTGCAAAAAATGTGTAACATGCATCTTTTGATATATTTTTTAAATTGGAAAACGCATTTTTATTTTACGAGTCCAAGGGTGAATATGAAGCAAAAACACATTTTTTGACCGGCTTTATTAATTGAACATCGACAATTTCACACAGCAAAAAAAAGTTTGACCTTTTTTGTCTTATTTGTTTAAATTTTAAGCTTAATGGTTTGTTAATAAAAGCACTATAATTATTTGAAATCAAGCACTAATAATTTGATACTGTACGGCCCGTTGCTTTTTATGGAAATCAAACTGTACGGCTCGTTGCTAAAATAATGCACATATTTTTCTTAATTCATAAACTAAAAAACATATAAAATATTGCGCGAGGTTATTTTAAAACCGGTTCAAGTAGTTACGCAGTATTTTAAAGGGAAGAAGAGTTGAAGTAACTGCACGAGAGAAGTGTGATAACTGTGTAAACCTTATGAACGAGGTGTTTGACCGGGAACTAGAACTTTGAGGAGTTTGACAGTTCCAATCCATTTGATTGGTTTGTACAACAATATTCACTGTCCAAGATTTTCAAAGCTTCTTTTTAATTACCTCTTTTTGACCCATGGCTCTCTAAATAAAATAGTACTCATATACACCATATATACTTTCATGCATGGCACGCAACAAACCGTCTCTTTTACGTCTACTTATACTAACTTCAGTGTATTGAATGTTTTGCAAATATACGCCGACAGCTCGATATGAAGGTTTATATAGACAATACAACTTTATATTTTTTAAGTTAAGAGAAAACTATGTACAATAAAGAAATGTAAATTTAGTGTTGAAGTGCTGAGATAGCTGCCTTGAATGACTCAGATGATTCACTCAGGCCTCATCGCAACAAAACTTCAATAAAAACCTAGCAAGTCTGAGTAATTACTAATGGAGTTGAGAATATTCTCAGACTTTAATAAGAATATTTTTTGTTTTGTTGCACCGGGGCCAGGAAAGCGCCCACAAGAAGGTTGTTCCAGTTTCGTATTGTCCGGGGAAAGAATGTTTGTTGACGGATTTAAAGACGAGACTGTGGAATATGGTAGGAGATGCGGGTCATGTGTCTAGTGAGCCGGTTTAGTTTGATAAGACCATGAATACGATCTTCATATTTTTTCCTGAGATATTTTATAGAGCATTGTCCAGTGGGATCTGTTCTGTGGTTTGATAGGGATCTCAAGTTCAGGTCATATATCATGTCACTTACGCTTGATGTATTCTGGTAGCGACTATAGACATGCATATACCTTGCAGTCCTGTGCTGCACATCTTCCCTATTTTTTTATGTCTTACTGTGTGTATGAATCCCACATGTACCAGGCATACTCCACTTAAGGTTTAACTAGTGATTTGTATGGCTGCGTTTTTACCGGGTGGAACTGATTTTGAAATTTCTGCATAGGAACCCTAAAGTATTGTTAGCATTCAGTTGGTGATGTTGTTTATTTGTCTGCCTATTTAGGTAAGATTGTATTAATACACCTAGGTATTTGAAGGAGTCAACATGCTCCATTTCATGAAGTTTATGGCCATTATTAAGATGTTTCTGTGGAGTTTCACTATTTTTGTTGGATATAAAAGCATCATATAAATACGCTATAGTGTGATCGGCAAATAATTTTATTGTTGATATTAAACCTATATAGCTATTGGAATGTCGTTAATGTAAAAAGGAAAAGGCTGGGTACCAGTACAGAACCCTGAGGAACTCCTGACTTAATTGATACATTCCTTTTCTATTATATGTGTACTTTTTTTGGTTGTTTTTGTTTTTTTTTGGTTTTTTTTTCTTTTGTTTTTTCTTTCTTTGTTTTTTTTAAGGACCTGCTGCTGCTTTTCTGAAGCCCTACCGATTCTTTACAACTCAAATTTCAAACCATTCATTTACTATAGTTATAATCACTTGTCAGAAAATCCAGAAAGATTCGCACAAGTATTAATCTTACTTAAATTCTTCCATTGTTAATTTACTAACGACAAAATACTTGAACCATAGAATGCTACATTAAGGACACTAAATTAAAAAAGTACACCCAATCATGATTATCATATACCTTTAGATCCGAAAACCTATTCCAGTCGTACGTCCATAAATACAAATACAAATTCTAAAACGGGTATAAAGGCCTAATTTGGCTATGCTGTATAACGATATTTCAAGGAATAACCTTTCATCAGCTGCATTCGAATCAACACATTCAAAGACAAAAAAAAACAAAATGTGTTGAACGAAAAGTACTAAAGACCTAAAACGTTCTAACAGAGTAGTACGAATCCAGCACCGAGAATATCGACCATGTGCAGTACAAAGAAAGAAACCTGGTGTCATAAACAATTTTAAATGTAACAACCGGAAATTTCAAAGACAAAAAAAAATATGGGAAGTTAATCTCCCCGGGAATTGTTCGTTCATTTGTTGTGCTTTATTTTGCTTTGTTATAATATTTTATGATATTATACAGCCACAGTTAATGTCTGCTCCAGAGCAAATGAGTGAGTGGATTGGTGTTTAACCCCAATGAAACGCTATATAGTTTATCTATATGCGATGGACACGAAAGTATGATAAAATGAACACGATGAGAAATATTGGGTCAGTGGGAAACATGGGAACAGTTAATTTTGAACAGAAAAGGAGAGAGGCGAAAAACTTAGCTTATGTGGTGCACTAACTTGACGGTCCACAAAGGGGTATCTTACGTCATGAAGCGTGGCACTTTCCACACACGTTGGTCCACTATGGTCAGCAGTCATGGTTTTGTATTATACCAGACGAACCCCGCGAACGAGGACCACGGTACACGTTTTAGCAACCTAGGGTACACACTCCGTCGCTCTGAGACTTAGCACTGACCCGAGTCAGAATCCTAAGACCTTTGGTCGCCTCTTACGACAAACTGGGCTCTGTTGTTATGGGTCTATTCATCTCTTTAGTCCGCACAAGACTAATTACTTATTTGTTGTCTTTATTTGACAGCTTGACAATACATGTATCTTACAGTGCCTCTTAACGAGTTGGCTAGGAAACGTGAACAAGTTATAATTTAAACAAAGTCCCCTGTCTTTTTTTATTTAAAACGTATTTAAAGTGAAGTCTACTACATTAGAAGAATACGGAATGGTTCGTTGAGATACTTTTCATCAGGTATCATACGCAAAAAGGTGCAACGGGCCGTACAGTTTCATAGTGAGTACGCGCAACGTGCCGTACGGTATCATTGCAACGGGCCGTACAGTGAAGAAAAAACTATGATCTTTATTTTCTTTTAAAGCATGTAGTTTTGCCTCCAATTGCTGAATGATTTCCAAAACTATACTTATAAAGTTTCTGTTGATACCCAGATGATTAATTATAGTCCGAGTCAGGTAAATTCTGCGCACGGTTTTCTGTATTTATTTTAAAACTGCTTACCAGAATCACTCGAGTTGTCTCTCATTCCTTAGATCGTTTTTGTCCAACTTTATTGCCAGTAATAATTTGCCTGATCACCGCCTTTTAAATCGATGGCAGCTAGAAATAGATTGTCTACGGGGATTTATAATGGGAAAATCCGCCATTGTTTTTCTTTGTTGTCAAGCGGAAGTGACGGCGGGGATCCAATATTTACATCTGTGATCCGAGCACCAGAGCGACACCTGTCAATGCAGGTGCTTTGTGGGATTGCCTTTTCGTACTTCTCGGACTTTTACTCCAAATATAAGGTAAGCAATAGAAACTTTGAAAACAAAGCAGACGAAAGTAAACAAATAACATTTGCAGTTCTGCAATACAGTTCACACTGATTGACTAAGTGAATTATTTGAATAATGCCAAAACTAAAGTCAAAAACATTAGTTAAAAGTCTTCAGGTACATAAAATAGAAAAAAAACAATTGCACCAGAAAGCTGAATATGCTACCAAAACAAAAAATCATAACCCCAACTTGTCCTGGACATGTCATATTTATGTCATTTGTTGACAGCAACACCATTATTATTTCATTCCTTAGGCTTAGAACTGTCTGCTTCCTTTTACTTTTACAGCATTGCATCTCTCCTTCAGCATGAAAGTTACATGGTAATTGGTATTCTCCCACCAATAATACAATGCTAAATTACAATACACATATAAGTCATTATTGTTACCAAGTTGCGGCATGTATAAGTAACTTGGTGCATTAACTACTTTATATAAATTACCTACCTTTGGCCAATATATTATTCATTTTGTAAACCAGTTCTTTTTATATATTAATTGAGCCTGTGCCAATATGATAATGTGCTTGTGTCAATAAAATTATTCTATTCTGCTCTTTATTATAATATAAAAAAAAATATCCTGTATTCTCATCCCCTCCCACCCTTAGCTGTGGTTCCATACACCAATGGTCCTTTTAGAAATTTTCTGATCTGGCAGTTCACCAAAATAAAAATAAGTATCAAAAGGGCTACAACATGACCCAAGAGCTACGAATCGCAGCTACTCTCATCTTAATGCCATCTCAAATACATAGGGTACTTTTTTTTAATTTTGGCAATATATGTTTAATTTTTTGGTTCAACTCCCTTTTTACCATTTAGCAAAATATTTTACATTTGGGAAGTTGGGCTACTTTTAAAATTGGTGAAAATGGATGAGAGACTGGGGAAATTTAATGGGGTTTTTATAAGTTCTTTCTACATGTATATACACATTGAAAATTATTTTAAATGTCTAGTATTTTTTTAGTATAAATTTCTCCATATTTTGAGTTCAAAACTTTTTAAAAGAGGGTCCATAATATTAAAACAGATAAGGGACCAACCATGGAGTGCAAAAATAGTAATACTTTTTAAAGGCAACATGATAAAGTATTTTTTTCATCATAAGCATTATTTCATATATGGTAGAAATTCCTTTTGAGAATATTTTTTTCATAGCCCTGGTACAAATATTTTTAATCAAATTTCTAAAATAATTTGTAATAAACTAAGAATATCCAACCTGTAACGATTTTAAAAATATATAATTACCTTAAATGCCATATTAATGTCCCATTGATAGGAATAAATATTTTGATGGGTTTGCAAATAACAAAAGGACTGTATTTTTGGACTCTTTGACTAAAAATAAGTGCTTGTATATGACACTGATGAATACTATCATGTTGGTCAAATTTATAATATGAGTTAAAATTCAAATAATATATATAAAGCATCATTATTGTTTTAATATAAAATATTTAACAGAAAAATGGGTTACTAATAACCATATCTGGCCCTAGCTTATATCCAAGCCAAAATTTAAAACTTACTTGCTTTATACAAAAACAGTTTTAAGTTAAAAAAAAAATTAAATTACATTCTAAGAAAAAAGGATATGAGATTCATTTGCTGGGCACTTGAATTTTAGTTTTAATATAAAATACCTAAATTGCTTGCCTGAACAGATTTTTACTGGCCAGTAAGCACAAATTGATGATAATTATCAAAATTTATCAATATTTGGTTTACTTTTGGGAAAATAGAGAAATGGTACCAACTTTTTGCTTACAAATTTTTAACTTGAAAGATATTTAATTTGGTAAAGTTATGAAATTAAAAAAATAAAATTTTGGCAACATTATGCTCCACATCAAGAAGAGCAAAAAGCTAATGTCATAATTTGCAGATCTTTACCATTTTCTATAAAGTTTGAACAAAAAAAAACTTGTGATCCACATTAGATAGTCAACATTTTTGAAATTATGAAAAAGTGTTTCAAATAAAGAAAGTTTTAAACTTTTACTCAAGGGCAAAGTATGGAACTTAGGGGACAACCATTTGATTCTGAGGGGGGGGGGGGGCTGGCAGTTTCGGTCGAGCCAGAATATTTATTTTCAATATTTTCCGGGTCAGAAAATTTATTTTTGTTTATTTTCTTGGGGGTGAGGGCCAGAATATTTATTTTCAGCTTTGGCCAGGCTAGAATATTTATTTACAAAAACTGCCAGGCCCCCCCATCAGAATCAAATGGTCGTCCCCTTAGTGAAACATGTCCTTTTAATCTTAGCATGAATTGTTTAAAAAAATAGTATTACAACACTAATATGCATAACTATACCCCTTGTAAAGTGGGAGGTATATAGTGATGGTGGTGTCTATCCATCCATATGTCTGTCCGTGTGCGTGCCCTTCTGTCCTTCAGTTTCAACTTAGGGTACCCATCTCTTAATCCACATCTCCTCCCAAACCCCTCGATGGATTTTCATGAAACTTTCACACAATTTTTGTGATATTATACATTGTAATGTAAATGTGCACCTTCTATTTAAAATTTGATCTGATGAATTTTTATTTTGGGAGTTCCCATAGCAAAACATGGACTTAACCATTACACAGCAAGGAGGTACCAATCTCTTATCCACAACTCCTCCCAAACCCCTCAACAGATTTTCATGAGACTTTCACACAATCTTTGTGACATAATGTAGATATGCACTTATGGTACTTTTTTAAAATTTAGCTATAACTATCTAAACTTGAAATACTGAATACATATGTTTCTCTCATATAAAAGTTCCCATTTTGTGGAATAAACAAGCACGATTTGACAACTTTTTAAGTAAAAAATATATATATACATTGTATTATATCTGCACATATTTCAAAAATACATGCATGTCAATTTTGTTTTACACAATTAATAATATAATTCTAATTTATTGCATACCATCATCTTAATGTTGTGGGGATATTCACAGATTTGTGAAATCGCTCCTTCCATGTGGCAACCTAACGGTGTACAATACTTGGCCCAAGTATCAACATCAGCATGGAAGCATTGATATGATGGTGTGCAAATACTGCAACATCAAAGATAATATATGTAACTGTATATATATTTCATTTAAATTGAAAAGAATCATTTGTTTACTTTCAGACAATTGATCTTCTTATGAAGATACTAAGCTTTTTCACTTTTGAAAAAAAACCAAAAGAGGCCATGGGGGCTGAAGAAACCAATGAAAAGGCTGAGTAAAGCAACAGGTATTATGCTTCCAAATAATTTCAAAAATACTTTCAGTGTCCTTATTCAGTCATAATAATGAAATATCATAAACAGTTTAGAGCTTTTACAATTTTTTTACACATTGCAGCAATGTCAGAATGAAAAAAAAAGTGTAAATTTGACGAAATTCATTGCAGGATTATGTTTTTGATAAACTTCAAGTTCATTTTGTATACCTGGGGTAACAAACTTTATTTATTTTTCACAATTTGTGTTGCCTAACATTACAGAAAAAAAAACAATGATTAATTTCTTTCATCTTTGCATGAAATTTATTAAGGTACATGTACAAAGAATCCTTGATTTAAAACAGGTTTTAATAAGAATTGGAATTAATATCAAACATTGAATTTTATCTTTTTTCAGCAGTAAACTAACATTATTTAAGACAAAAATGTCTTTTCAACAGTTACTACAAAATCCTACACTTTAAATTTACAAAATTCCTAAAAAGTGAAAAATGAACAATTTAAGGGCATATTTATTCACTTATCCTACCTTGTCTTTTCTGAGAAAATAAGAGTCAAATCTTATTTACTTTGTTTACTTGACAAATAATTTAAATTTCATATTTGATAATAATTCAAATATTAAGAAATACCATGTTTGGAATTAATGAAAATGAGATTGCTGGAGTTATTCCCCTTTGACCTTAAAGATGTTGGTTTCTTTTAGTGATTATTTGATTTTAGGGGGGGGGGTGAAATTTGAAATAAAATGGCAGGATGGCAAAAATACAGAAATTGACAAGTAGGAAAGTGTTTTAAATCAAAAACTAGAAAAGAAACAGTGAGCAGCTGCAAATATATACCTCCCCTCCCCCCAAAAAAAAGCTTACACCCAAAAATCAATCTGCTCAAATTTTAAATACTTACATGACTCTTTCTTTAATTTTATAGGTATAAAAGAAAGTACCCTGAGATATTATTGTAAAGGGAGTGATCCTGTGGAGGAGGTTGTCAAAAACCTGAGGAAGGAGAAGGCCAAGAAACCTGCTTCAAGTACCCAGAAGCTGGATGATTTCAACAGATGTGTAGTGAGAAGTACCATCTATGATCTGCACAAGAAAAATGAAGCTGTTTCCATGCCAAAGCTGCAGCAGGTGTTGAAGGAGAAAGACATTGATGTTTCTGTATCAACGGTGACGAGGACAGTGAGGATACTGGGGTTTCGGTAATTTTAAAAAAACTTAGGTTTTTCTTCATTCAGGTGGTTAACTTCAAAATGAATTTCAGACTTTTAATGTAAAAACTTACAAATACCATATATATGCAATTAGGTATAAAGCCAGTGCATTTTTTCTTGAGTTATGCCAAACTGTCTCTTTAAAGTTTTTGAGAGTCAAGTTTTAATCAGAAACAGTTGCAGGAAAGAACTATATCTGGAAAAATAAGAGTGGGAAAAAGATTGCAAACATACAAAACAGTAAAATTAATTTATGATTAACTTTATAAACATAGAAAAAATAAAGTCAAGTACATGTTTTTTGTATAAAAAGATAAAGCTTACATTGGTGTTTTACTACTATTGCATATATTTGAGGTAAAAAAAATTACACAATTACACAAATTTATAAGCCAACATAAAAATTTGGGTTCAATATATCAATATTTTCAGCCAGTCGAATATGGAATTAGTAAATATTGGTATTTTGGTTGCATTTGCATTAAAAAAAATAACTTAAGTTTTACTGATGCATGAACATTTTTTGTTTATCTCATTTCAGGTTTTGCAAGAATGCAACAGACCGAAGATTCGTCTCTGAACGTGCAGACATTGTACAGATGAGACATGTATATCTTCGCAAGATCCGAATGTTTAGGCACCAAGGCCGTCCAATTGTTTACTTAGACGAGACTTGGTTAAACACAAATCATGTACATGTAATTAAGGAAGATTGGCTGGATATCCCCAGTACATCCATGTCTGTCTTTGAGCCAACCACTAAAGGTAGTCACCGTGATGTGGCTTCTGGCAAAGGTACCAGATTGATAATTTTAGATGTCGGTCTTGCTGGAGTGGGCCTCATTCCTGGATGTGGTCTCATTTTTGAGTCAAAGACCAACAGCTCGGATTATCATGATGAGATGAATAAAGAGCACTTTACTGAGTGGTTCAAAGATGTTCTTCTCCCTAGATTACCCCCTCAGTCTGTAGTTGTAATGGATAATGCTCCTTATCACAGTCACTTGGATCCTGACTCAAGGGTTCCTAACACGAATTCCAGAAAGTCAGATATCTCGGCATGGCTGGATCGGAACAATATTCATTATGACAAGAAAATGAAGAAGGCTGAGTTACTTGATCTTGTGAGGTATAATAAGCCACGTCCAAAATTTGTGATCGATGGCATTGCATCAGCTAATGGCCATGAGGTTTTGCGATTACCTCCTTATCACTGTGAACTCAATCCTATTGAAATGGCTTGGTCCCAGATAAAGGGCTTCGTGGCTAGAAGAAATTCTAGCTCCAAGAAGTCAGACATCTTGAAGCTCTTTGCTGAGGCCAAAGCTCATTTCAGTGCTGAGGACTGGGCTAAGTATGAGGCACATGTGATAAGGGAGTATGAGGAAAAGTTGTGGCAGATGGATGGTCTTATAGATGAGGAGGTTTCTAGGGTGGTGATTCACTTGACAGACGATTCTGACAGTGATGACAGTCAGGTGACAATTCCTTACTGTATTTCGGAGGGGGAGGGGGATGACGAGGAAAATGACTGCGACGGGGATGACGATACCTTTGAGACCATCGATCAAGCTGGTGAGGTTTTGTGCAACACCTGTGGCAACACTGAGCCACCAAAATCTATTCAAAAAGAGCGTCACATTGACTGGTTTCAGTGTGACTTTTGTGACCAGTGGGTGCATAACAGATGTTGTACAAAACGTGCTCTTGCGAAGAATACATGTCTTCGGTGCTTTTCCATTCTTAACCACCGAGACCTCAGTGCACCATTGTCATCATCACCTGAAGATATGGAGCAGTAAATGTCTTGATTCAGGCAAAAAATTTGTTGTATATTTTTTTAAAGACTACTTTTTATAAAACACAAGTTCATTAATTTTAAAAAATGCAGAAATTTAAAATCCAAGTTGTTTGGTGAAATTCCTACATGACATCATGGTTTGTTGTCCACAGGGGTGGTCATGTGACTTTTCATGGTGTTCTAACAGGAACAAATGTACAATATATCTATATAGTATTGAGGATGCCCAACAATAAAAATGTTATGGGGGATGTCTTTGATTAAATGATAAGATATTCTGTTAATTAATTCTTATTATTTAACTGATTTTGAATTAACATATCTTAATGCATCTGCAGAATTCTCTAAGTCTTTTACCTCTTAAATGAAATATACAGTGTCTCATAGAAATTATTTTAAATGCAGTTTAAAGGACACAGATAGTAATATACAACAAATTTTATGCCGTTTCAATATCTGATGCAGTAATCACATGGCAACAGCTTTATTTTAAGGACATTTCAAGATGACTTCTCAATACACCTTTGTTTAATCTCCAGTTTCTGGTTAATATTTGTAGCAGTTTCTTGGCCTGAACATTTCTGTGATAAAAATACAACTGTGATACAAGCGTTCTGTGATAATTATAAACAATTAATCTGTGATATATTTATAATGAATGATTATTCTATTTAATTTTAACATCATAAATAGCATTATCATGTGAATTGTTGGTTTAATCATGTTGTTAATTGCTGTCACTTATATTTCTCTTTCATGTTTCATATATTATGTTAAATTTCATATCTATCAAGTATTTAAAGATTACCTTAAAACAAAAATACAGTGTTTAAAATACATTTTCATTGGAATTCCGTGTTTTTTTCATAGATATCAATGGGACTTTCAATAATCGGAAGTGAATAGAGATCCCCCATTTAACTTGAAGGAGAGCTTTGGTTTTTTTGTTGTAAAAAAATGAATTTGATATTTGATGAAAAATATTTTGGCAGCTAAGGTTATAAATAAAATATTCTGGAGAATGATTTCTGTCATATGAAATAATGCTAATTACATGAATTATGAAGAAAGAAAAAATTGGTTGCTGTTTCTTTAGAAAATAAATATTTTATGACCAGAACAAAAAATCCAGCCTCCTCTCCAAGTTAAATGGTATGTCCTATTAAGGCAAAGACAAAATCAGTTGACTCAAAACACAACATGACAAAAAATATATAACAATATATACATTACAATACAGACACACAAAACAACCGAACTGCAAAATAGCAACATATTAAAACTTGCAAATGTATTGGGTTATTCTCACTCAATGCAATAACACATCTGTTGGGTTGCCAACTCAACAATGATATATCCGTATGTGATTTTTTAAAATAAAACATGGCTATAGTACTTATGAAAAGAATCCATCTGTAAAGATTCATTGGAGTTGCTCAAGCTACATAAAGTGAAAAAAAAGGTATTGACCAGAAAATATCTACTTCATCCCATATCAGTAATATTTATTATTTACACCATGTACATGATGTAATAAAAAGAACGATATTTGAGAATCTGTTTATGAACCACCAGTGGCCCACATATTCTTGAAAAAATCATTGACCCCTACATGTAGTACCGAATATACATGATACACAAACCTATAACGCATTGGTAAGGAAAAACAAACCTTTGACAAACATTGATGTTCAGTTTTCTATTGTGAGTAATTGAGAATGAAAAACAAACTTAATTCTCTGAAGTTCAGTTTTAATTGTATCCTGATAGGGAAACAAGCTTAGAATGCAATGAAAATCCCTAAATCTCAAGAAGTTTCCATTCTGGGAGTTTGGTTTTCAATAAGATGAAAATGACAGGTGTGTCTCATTTTCTTCCTGAACATTTGAGATTGGTCTTTCTAGTTTGGTAGTCTTTTTATCTTTATGGACTGAATAATCAATATTTCATGTAAGCATGAAGTAAGAAAACTAATTTGATTTTTAAATTTTTTTGTTGGTTTTTTCATTCATGTCATTATTATCACAAACCATATCTTTATCTGATCATGGTCATCATTTGTGTAGAAACATGTTCTGACCAGAATTTTTTCTGTACTTTGTAATTTTTGTCAGTTTAAGGTGGTTTTGATCTTTGTTAAAGAGGGGCCCCAGGGATCTTTCTTGGATTATTTCAGGACTGGAATTGAATTGTTTGAATCTTTATTCAATATTGGGCCAATGGCAAAACTGCAAGCCGCTCCTATTGGCCTCGTCAAAGGCTCATTTTTCATAGTGGTTTTTATATTTCTGCTTGTTGATGCAGGCTATAATGTGAAATACTTATCTCTGCATGGTTTTTGACAATGTTTTTCTTGGATGTGGAAATTTGTAAATTTTCATGACACAAAACAAGTAGACCTGTCACCATAAATATTTTATAGCAACTTCTTTAAGTGCAAACCATTTAACTTGAAGGAGAGCCATTTGGGTTTTTTTGTTCAGGTCAGAAAAAAAAGTTTCTGCCTAGAGTCTCAAAAAAGTTTTTATTATTTTAAAGGTGTCAAGACAACATTTTTAAAAACATGTACAATTCAGTATTTCTTTCAAAACATTTACACTTTCTGAAAAAATACAGAGCAGCACCAATCGTTCAAAGTTCTATCAAATCATGTAATCTCAATTTATTTTATATATGACAGAATATTTTTCTTAGCCTCTGGTGTGTTGTTTTTCATCACAAATCAGTCTGAAAATACCCTTTTTAGAAAAAAAAAACCAGGGCCCCCTTTCAAGCTAAGTGGTCAATCTTATCAAAAAATGTTGCTCAAACATGGACCTAGATATGTGACTATGCATGAATAAAAATTCAATTTCAAACTATTGAGTATTGTTTTGTAATTCATGGGAACAGAAACATGTAAATACGAATGAGTTAGGGGCATTTTCTGTCAGGAGTTCAGGTCATTACTGCCAGTGAAATTCATGACTGTAGAATGTTGTTTGAAAAAAAGAAAGAAACTATTTAAAAAATTGTCCTCACACTCTCAAAATCAAAAAAATAATATTGGTCTATGATACTCCGTGTACAGAAGATCAGATACTTTTAAAAACATCATTCTTCTTTCCATAGGCATACACATGTAACTGTACGCCAACATCGCTTTTTAATAAACATTCACTTCACGTCTTTGTCCGATCAGCTGTTGCATCAGTTTTCATAAATATAAGGTCAAGGATGCAAAGGGACCACTTAGTTTACTTTCGTTTTTCGGAAAAGAGCCGCCGGATCAATAAAATCTTGACAGGAAAAAAAGCGCGGGAAATCGTGTCACATTAAATAACGCGGTAAGCGACGAGAAGTTCCTAACACATATTTATAATAAGCGATCCCCTTAGAAACCAAGATGGCGACATTACAATAGGAATTCCCCGTAAGGATTTTATTTTTAGAAAATAACAAAGTAAAAGGCGGTGATCAGGCAAATCATTGCTGCCAAAAAAATTGGACAAATACGATCTAAGGAATGAGAGACAACTCGAGTGATTCTGGTACATGTAAGCAGTTTTAAAATAAATACAGAAAACCGTGCGCAGAATTTACCTGACTCGGACTATAAATGTTTGTATAGTATAAATATATATGATTTTTCTGTCGAGTTTTCTAATAAAATATTATTACCCTAATGCGTTTTCAAAAGTATGCGACGAAGGATTCAGAATTGTTGTATTTGTGTATTTATTCATTTTATCAAAGGTTTCCTTTACACGAATCATAACCCAAAAGTATTTTTGAACAATTTAATGTATTTATATTCAAGGTTTTCTTAGTCAACACTCAAATTTTCTTCCTTGTTAACCATTGAAAAACGCACTACTATCGGAATGCACTGTACGGGGGTTGGACACCGTGAATTCGGACGAGTCAAAAAAAGCGTGTTGTTGATTACTATTCAGTTGTTAGTATAATTTAAAATGTTTGTTTCTTTATGCTGTTTTTGTTTATGTTTACTTTTTTTTGTCTTTTCCCTTTCAAACGTACGATAATCATGCTAATCGAATGCTTTCCATTGGCACCCTTTTGCCTCTACCATGTCTACCAAAAAGGACGACTAAGTAAGTACAAGACAATGGAAATAATTGGTTGAAACGGAATTACTTCTTACATAATTTATTTCATCGCAATCTTTTGGTGTGGCGTTACCACAGCACGCACACAACACTAATGGTATGGCCCTGTCACACTATAACGTTTAAGCCAACGCGTGCCGACGTTTTAGAATATATCTTTAACAAGCTGGTGTGCGTTGGATAAGTTTTGTATTAGTTACGAACACGTTACTAACACGTTATCGAACGTCAGCGTGCGATGGTGAACGTCGATTGGGTCGCAAAATTTTGAACATTCTTAAAATTTCCAACGTTCGCCAACGTGTTAATTATAAGTTATTCGAACGTTACACATAAATTAGAAGAACGGCCAAGAAACCTATTTAACGTGTTTAAAACATGCACAGAGCGCATAGTAGCGCATCAACTCCAGAACTTCATAAGTAAAATTGAATTGCAAGGCGGAAAGTCAATTTCAAAAGCTCAAAATACTAATCAAAACCCGAAAAAAATCTATTTGCAAAAAACAATGAACAAAGCCAAAAAAACTTGAATATTACAAGGATTACTTAGTTGGTCTGGAATGGAAAGTAATTCTTGCACATTTTAACACTCCCGTCGTGTTGCCTGTGGAAATTATTTGGTAAAAAAACTCACATACAACGAGTAACGACAGTCTAACTTCAATACTCATTTGAAATAATGCGTATTTTTAATATTCATTAAGCACACGCGTTCTTCTCTATCAAGGACATCCGTCATGCTGTTTGCGAACATTCAGGATCAGTCAAGTGAAGTAAAAAGGATGCTAGGCAAAATCTACAGACCGGTACTTTTTACATGACTGTATATGTTACAGGGAATGTTTGTAATTAGGGGTTACACGTTATCCCTCGAAATACTCATTTGAGATTTTTACATTAATTTTACATTTTACATTTGACAATACATCTAAGGCAGATAATAAATCTATTTGAAATAATACTAAAATTTCAAGGTCTCCTAACCGAGAGCAAAAATTTTAAAGACATAGAACCTATCAATTTTGCAATGTTTTGCAGTTTTCTATACAATAATCTTATTCTAATTATTCGCGTTGATTAAGTATTGTCCAGCATTAATATTTATCTTTGATAAACTGGGTACTGTTAAACTGAGAAACGAAATGTAACCAAACGCGGCGAAGAGAAAACGAAATCGGAAAATTAAGAAAAACGACTCGTGTCGGCTAAAATCGATTCAGTTTTCTTTTTTTTTACCAGTTTCGCTCGATTTCGTTTCCTTTTTTTTGCAGGTTTCGGTTGCTTATTTTACTGTTTACGTTTCCTTCTTTACTGATATCGTTTTTGTTCCGCTCCGTTTCGTTTGGTTACTTATTGTGTCTCAGTTTACCGGTACCCGCAAGGGTTTACATTCTATGATTAGATTGTCCTCTTTTTTGACACTGCGTTTTCCGTCGAAAAGAATATTTTCTGGTAGGTTTTTTTTTTGAAAATTAAACAGTTTCTTCAAAGGTTTTACAATGTATTCTTCAAATAGTGTGAATTTCATTATTAAAAAAAAAATCCCAAAATGATACATGTAGGTTCTATGTCTTTAAGTTAGACGAACGTTATGAATGCGTTCTGCAATTGTCACACATGCGTTTTGCAATCGTCAAGTACGCTGGACAAATGCTTTAGATAAGTTTGAATGAGTTAATCAGACGCGTTTTGTTCGTTCACAGAGATATTTTGAAACTTTTTACAGCCACTGCCAACGTGTTCCAACATTTCACACGTTGGCTAAAACGTTAAAGTGTGACAGGGCCATAAAATTGGTATAACCGTCTCAGAACAGCATTAAGTTAAATAAGCAGAGGTACCAATGCGGCATCCGAATGTCAAAAGTCAGAAATGGCAGAGACAAAACTAGCGAAAAAAAAAACACCAACGAGAACAGGTGAAATCATGTGCTCCGGAAGGTTAACCAGTTCCTTATTGCTATAGCACTGCCAATGTTTAAACTACATTTAATGATGGTGAAGCCGTTCACAAAAATAATGATTTGTTTTTCATGTTCATTTTTTTTTACTTTAGTGTGGGGTCGACTAAAATTAATTCCTAGAAAAAAATTGTTTTCGAATGGCAAATACATGTACCAGTAAAATATTTTCGGACTTCATCGACTAAGTAATTGAAATGCTTCAAGAGGACTTTGTATAAATATTTCTTTTTACACAGAAGTTTGATGATTAGCTTTATCTGACGAAATTACAATGAATTATTTTAAAGACCTAAACGTATAGAAATTGTTTTTTTCGAAACAAATTCAGTTGTATTGGTAAATAATATGAATGAAAAAAAAAATGACGAAAATGATGCAGGTAGACAACTTTTTTTAACATCACTATCTAATTATATCCATTATCATTTCAACTGTATTTCTCGACGCAGTCAGTAATTTTTCAAAATGGAAGGTAAACTAAGTAAATATGTTTTTTATGATACTTCGATTATTGGTCATCGGTTTTATTCAGAGACTAAACTATCGAACATTCGCTTACCAACAATTCTAAACTATCAGTTCGACAAGGTATATCCTAAAGTGATATTTTTTGTTATAGATATTAAATTACTTAATATACCTGTCATATTTTCAATATTTCAAAATGTAGGTTTTGCTACCTGTATTTTGATTTGTTAAAAAATACTTACGAATATGACAAATATAGCACAAAAGCGATACAAGAGCTAGAAATTCTCGTTGGTCAATGCGTTTTTGCTTGCAATATGTTGTTTAACCCACGAAATAGATAAAATTCTGGAAAAAAATGCATAACAATTTGTTAAAGTAATATAATTACCAATGTAACATTATTTTCATTAAGTTAAAAGTAACAAAATGGAATAATGGTAATTGTATCATCCTTATAAGTAAACATCTAGATCTTTTTACCAATTGTCATCAATATTATCTAAGAATGTAGGGTGTCAGATCAAGGGTACATACTATACACTCTTTTGTTTTTAAGATTCTGATTGGATTCTGAATGTTTATATCAATCTATTTACTATGGACATCAGTATGTATATTTCAAAAATACTGTAGGATATATATATCATATGTCAAATTAAATTGAAAAACACCGAATTTACATAGCATTATTCAATGTATGCGACTAGACAAGTGCTGGTATCTATCATCAATCGATCTTTCTATTTGACATATAAAGATGAGATCTAAGAAAAAAGGCGTTTATTCTACCAAATAAGAAAGTTCATACTTGTCGCTTTAGTAATTTCATAAGGTATGTGTTTAAAATTAATGGTAATTATTAGCGCTTCTGGTTGAGTTTTAATTTCCGGAGGTTAGCCCATTGAGCATCATTTCTTATGTGCTGAAGGACATATCAAATTCTGGATTTAGCCTTGTAAATTTTAAAATTGTTTAAACCCTAAAGTTTTTACTGTGTCAGGCATACATTTATCTTTGGTTTTTTTTTTCTAATTAGTTTTCACGTTCGGCATATTTTTGTTTAACTGTTCGTTGAGTGTTACACATTTTTATCATTTAGCGGAGCCTAGCTTGAATTTACGAAACGCGCGTCAGGCGTTACAAATTTTGGCCTGTTACTTTTTCTTTTATTACTATTCATATAATTTTAGTAAAAGCCGATATCAGGATTTTGTATTCCTATTTATAATGTATACTATTAAAATCATAGACTGTGTCTTTTTTCTGACGCGATAAACATGAAACCCAGGAAACGTAGAATTAAAACAACTATAATGTGATATGTGTCCAATTTTGGGTTTGGAATTTATATCACATTAATAATTGTTATTGTTTTAATTAACGAATAATTAACAAATTAGTAGGTTCGGAGATATTGGCCGATTTCGCTTTTCTTTAGGTCATATACATTGTCCTAAAAATGAGCTCAGGGGGCAACTAATACAGATAGGTCCAGTCCTAACCTGTACAAAAGTGGACAAAAAGCAGACTTTTGGACGGCAATTTTGATCAGGTCAACTTGAGCTGTCCGGAAAGTGAACCTTGGTCTGTTATAGAGGACCACGGTCCGCTTTGTCTGGTCAGGTTCACTATCTAGGACAGGAGCTGACCTGACCAGAAGTCTGGTCAGCTAAAAGCTGTCCTGACGAGAAGTCTGGTCAGCTAATGGCTGTCCTGACCAGAGGTCTGGGCAGCTAAGAGCTGTCCTGACCTAAATTTTGGTCAGCTGATAGCTGTCCTGACCAAAGGTCTTGTCAGCTAAGAGCTGTCCTGACCAGAGGTCTGGTCTGCTTATACCAGACCAGACATTTGGTCAGGTCAGCTTAAAGTTGTCCTGGGATAGGAATAGAAAGCAGACCAAGGACAAAGTCTGCTTTAAACGCAAACTTCAGACCTGTCCACGACGGTCCATTAAGGCTGACCAGAATGCTGTCCAGAGTGAACCAGGAAATGACTTTTGGACAGGTTCTCTGGTCCACTTGCTATACAGGTTAGGACTGGACCCACCTGTACTATACATGTAGGGGGCGTATCGAACTATACATTTGTCAAAATACAAATTAATTTATAATCATATCCATAACTTTATAATTCGTTGCTAAAACATCAAAGTTAATCCGTTGTACTAAGGCTTCTTGATAGGACTTTATGTCGGCAGTTATGAAATTCGGCAATCGCATGGCTTGAAATGAAAACGACACGTCAAGATAAAGTCTTGGGACTTCATTCTTTTGGGGGGTCGACTTAAAAGGACAGAAGATCTAGAGGATAGACAATTATAGGGAAATATTTTTTATTCTTCTAAAACGTTTTAATGTGTTAAAATTTCAAATCTACTTTCATGTTCATGTCCATGCGATTGCCATGTTTACAAAATTGCAGAATCAAATTAAATATAATTATTTTGAGGCCAAAATGCAACAGATGAATTTTTTTTTGGAAAGAAAAAATATAAATGTAATGAATTCTAAAGGGAAAGACCGGAGATGAAAAATAGGAAGTGAAATTAAGGGGGGCGTATGGCACATAGGCTGTAGTCACAGCGATAAAAAAATAAAATTTGGTAGAGAAGAGGAAAACCCTTTGGATAATGATATACATTTAGTCAGTTTGATAGTTCCCAACATTCGTACCTTGACCTACATGAATGACTTGGGTTAAAGTTTTGTTCATATTATCACAGCAAATGCAAGTATCAAAGGGTTGATGTTTGATAAGCGGGTATATGGTGTACACCTTGAGTGGTAGCACATATAAAACATCTGATTCTGGTAATAATAACATTTCTATAGTTGGTACAATAAATAAGAATCAGTGGCTTCGGGTGCAGCTAGTTTTCTATCTTCTTTTTTGCACATGTGTATAAACCGAATGCTTAAAGTCGACTAGAATTGCTAATACGCAGTGGCGGATCCAGTAGGGGTGGTCCACTTTTGTTGCAAAAATTTATGATTTTCGTGCATAATTTTCGCAAAATTAGTTTTTTTTTCAAGCTTTGGACCCCCTTTCTCTTCCGTGGACCACCCTTTTCAAAAAGTCCCCTGACACTTACAAACATATTGCAATGGACCTAAATTGTGGGTACAAATAACAGATGCATACCCAAGTACTCCTCTTAACATAAACAGGAGGTCAATACAGATGTATCAATTAAGCATACTATAGAAAATACATACACATGTCCAAATCTTTTCAAGACGGATTAGGAGCAATAATAATTTTGAAACTGTTAAATTACATTGTAACGGGTATTATTCCTAATAAAGAAAAAAAAATATAAAATCAGCAGAGAATATTTCTAAGAAATGGTTCGGTAAATTAGTAAGATTTTCAGATTGAATTAACTGTTTTTCATCAAGCTATAGGGATTTCAATGGGCACTAATTGTGCACTTTTGCTTGCTGATTTGTTTCTTCATTCATATGAAGCAGACTTCTTACAATTTCTTCTAGACAAAAAAAAAGATCGCAGACTACAATGTAGCTCTCTTTCAACTTCACGTTCCGTTATATTGATGATGTCCTTTCACTGACAATTCTCGATTTGGTGACTTTCTCCATCTCATATATCCCTAGGAACTTGAGATAAAGGACCAAACGGATTCTAGAAAGTCTGCTTCATATTTAGATCTACATCTCGAAATTGACTCTCAAGGAAGACTTTTAACAAGGATCTATAACAAACGTGATGACTTCAACTTTCCAATTGTCAACTTTCCCTTCTTGTGTAGCAACATTCCGTCTGTTCAGCTTATGGAGTTTACGTATCTCAATTGATTCGTTACTCCAGAGCGTGCAGGACTTACATCTTTCCTTAACAGAGCGTCACAAAAATTGATTTCACAGGATTATGTTGCTCCTAGGTTACTGTCTTCACTCAAGAAATTTTACGGAAGACATCATGCACTTATAGACAAATATGGGATTTCAATCTCTCAGATGAGTGCAGATGTTGCATTGGTTTGTCATAGGGTTTTGTTTTGTCTTCCTTTACCGGATTTGTCAAGTTGAATATAATGTTGGCAATGCGACGGGTGTGCTATAGCAAGCAGGAACTGCTTGCTCTCCCGGAGCACCTGACTTCACTCTTGTTTCGACTGGACTTTGCGTTGTTGATTGATATTCATTTATTTTGTGTCTTCATGTTTTACATGTTGTCTGTTTTTGTCCCGTTCTTGCTGGTGTTTACTGGTTTTGTCTCTGTCCTTTCGGACTTTTTACATTCGGGTACCCAATTGGTACCTCTGCTTCTTGCAAACAATTTGTAATAAGTAAATGTTAAAAGATCTTTAAAAGGGAATCTATAAATTAGGCATTTTTATCTAAAATCCTAAAATCGTTAGCCTAGCAACGCTTTAAACGTGGTTGTTAAAAAACTTTTCTCTGATACATTGTGATAACCTTAAAAAGTTGACCGCACAAAAAAAAACATTGAGTTGATCATCATCTGCCAACGTGTCCTTCCCGCCGAACGTTCCAATACTTTTTAATATAAACATTATCACCTTTAAGAAGTTGCGGTCATTCCTTGGAGTTTAAAATAATTTTGTCACATTTAATGATATTAATAATAGGCATCAAATATCCAAACGAAGAGTAAGTGTATGTCCACTCACTTGCGCTCGAGCTATTAGTAATGATGTGCAATTTGTTTTAGATTAACAAACGTAATATTTTCAGGGAAAATTCAGTCAAAACCTTTCTGATTGAGCCACTGACAAATATCTAGGAATTACTAATCGGTTAATTTCTTTAAGTTCGTTCTCTCGTGTGTTCAGATTTACATGTAAATAAAATACAAGTACAAACATGAAAAAAATAACTAAATTTTAAAAGCTTTTTTTCGAGAAAAGTCATGTTATTTCTTCTTTTCCTTTTCTAATATAAAATCTAGATCGATGTAAAATGTCATAAAAACACAAATTGTTGTTTTTTTTTCTATAAACAGAAAGCAATATCTAACAAATACATCATTGCAGATACTTATGTACTTATAAGATGCAGGCAGAGTATTAATAAAGTCACGATGAACATTTTGCACAATTAACATGATTAATATAATCATATAGACCTGCATTTGTGTCTATTATTTTTTTATGCAAAGGCATATTTGCGTGTCCGGCATATTAATGAATTTCAATTATCCAATACAATAAAGGCAAAAATGCTTAAATATTTCACAAAATAATTGAACACAAAATAATTGAGTTTTGAATTTACGGTGTGGAAATGATAAAAATAATGAATTATAATTTTCTAGATATTTTTTCAAAAGAAAATCATAGAAAATGTAATGAGAGAACAATTGTTTGGTTAATTTTTTTTTCTGGCCATTAATTGATCTATAACCCTCTTTTCTCTCTGCAAAGCAAAGTTAAAAGTGTAATTTGAATATAGCTTTTAGTTTTACTAAAAGTAATTTTATCTCAGGTCAATGTTCAATGCTAAAAACTATTGAAAACATTAGTTTTTTTTCTCATTTTATGGTCTTCCTTTATTATATTTTCTTAAAAACATCTGGTATCGACCATTAATTTAAATTTCTGGGATTAAATTAATCGTTGTGTGTCTGGGAGACTATTTAAAATTAAGCACCAGAGGTAAATCCATTGAATTATCTTTTACGGAGTAAATTATATTCTATGAATATATACTTACGACAGTTATATAATCTAAAGGAACCGGTAATGGTTTATTTTTCGGTAATTTAAGGTCAGTAAACATCGCTGAAAATTAAGGTTTCCTGAACAAGTTTTCATCTTTTTTTCAATTTTGTATAAACAAATGTCAAATACTAATCAAGATATTTAAGTTTGCAGTTAAATATGATCTTCGTTCCTAAGACAAAAAGCAACATCCAGTATCTCTTTAGGAATTGATTTTTGGAAATTTTGTAGTTTTCCGAAGATGTAAAAAAAAAGTCGATAAATGATTATTTTTTTTTGTATTTCTAATAGAGAAATATGACACTTTTCTCTGCATATGCATGGTCAAATTTTGCTTACAGGAAATGATCGTCTTTTACATATATATCAGGGATATGAACTTTTAAATTCCACAACACAGCCTAAATTCACTAAGTCCTTTATTTCTTTTACAGGAAACGGTCTTTTATCCTAAAAAAGTTAGAAATGTTTTTTGGCAAAATTAAAGAGCATTTCAAGAATACGTTCAGAACGCCCAAAATAAAATAAAGGCATATTCTAAATTCCATCGAAGCATTACAGTTTTCTTCTTATTTCAAAGAAGCAAAGAGCTAAGGATACAGAAAAATAGCAATGTTACATTATAATTAAGCTTTGTTATTTTTTTGTTTGTCACCAATATTTTCATCAAAATGAAAGTATTGTCTATTATTCAAATTTTCTGGATTATGAAGCTAAGCTTTGAATAAAATCAAACCATATAAAAATGTAATAATTTTATTCAAACATTCATATATTAACTATTTTAATTTATTTAATTGTTTAACAATAATAATATCCTAATTATTTTGACAGCTTTGTTCATTATAGTTTATCTACATGTAATTGACAATCAAATATTCTCAAAGTCATGAAATACTGATATATTAAATTTATTTGTAAAAAGGATTTATCCTTGATTATCTCTGGTGAGGTCGGTAAAGACAATGTTATTTAAACATGATTAATTGAACAAAAGGTTCGGTATTCGGTTTGAACAGGTCAAATTACCTTATGTCTTATTAAGAATTATATGGGACTTGGGAATTTCTTCGGTTTAATGTGATATTCGGTTTTGTCAGTTTTCACTGCAATATTAACCATGATTAGCATGTACTTTTAAATTTTTAAGTGTACCAATTTTATCACACATTAACCTAACGAAAATTTTTGATGCCAAAATTAGTTTATTTCTTCCAAGTTAAAGTAATGATATTAATTGAAGCATTTAGCATGTTTAGAGATGTAAAACTTACAAAATTAAAATATTTTACATGAGCAACATATACTACATGTATTAAAAACAAGTTAAGGTATAACGAACAATAAACAGAAACGTCAAATGCAATCATGGTATCAAACAAAATTGGAAAAAAAGTTTTGCACTTAAATATGTTGTGTCAAAAAAAAAACCGTATAACTCTCTAGTTATTATAAGTAAAGCGAAAACTGATTGATCTTTTAACTGTTGTTATTCTGGTTTTGAGTTAAAAATCAGTCTCTTAGCAAAACATTAGGTATATTTTATTTCTAACATAAACACTCAAATATTAATCAATATCGATAATCGTTAAGCATTTATCTTTATATTATAATGACAAAACGATTTCCAGTCCACTTGTCTCAAGTATTGTTTTTGGCTACTGTTGAGTTTGTTTTATTCATTGGGAAATCAAATGTGAAAAATTATTTCTATGATTTTAAAACACGTGGCAGATTGTTAGCACTATAGGTTGAAATAGAAAAAGTTGTGTTAAATCCATCAATATTTATTCTAGGTGTATATCATATTTGATATGTTAAAGTTGACATGTTTAGTCAGACACAGTAAAAGCTTTTACCGTGATAATTTTATTATATCAATAAACAAGTTTTCTCTCCAATGCTAACTCATATTTGTGCAAATGCAAGAAAATCAATTTAGTTTTGGGTGTTTTTGTTCATTGCATATAATGCACAAACAACAACAAAAGTGGGTAGGTGTCAAGAGACGCTTTATAAAAAAATAATGTCCATGATGACGTTGTTGCCTTATCTATAAACGTTCAATTTCATTTAAAAAAAATATAAAGATTGCTTCTCTTGTATTGTTTTATTTTTTTCTTTCGAACATTTCAGATTGATCCTCCAAGTACGGTAGTTTTGGTATAAGTTTTAGTTACAGGCATCTTTGTTTGATAATCAGTGTTTTAATTGGTATTTTGAGCTTTTGTGTTGTCCAATTTTTCGTGCTGCTATCGTTCGTATTTTCAAGTTTTGCATTTGCCCTTTCGGACTTTTAACATTCGGGTTCTCCATTTGAACCTCCGTTTGTCATAGGGTGTTGTTTTGTTTTCCTTTACCGGATATGACACGCTGAGTGGACTATTGGCAGGAACTGCTTACTCTTCCGGAGCACCTGAGTTCACTCTTGTTTCGACTGGAGTTCGCGTTGTTGATTGATATTCAGTTGTTTTGTGTTTCCATGTTTTGCGTGTTGTCTGTTTTTGTCCCGTTCTTGTTGGTGTTTACTGGTTTAGTCTCTGCCCTTTCGGACTTTTGACATTCGGATACCCCATTGGTACCTCTGCTTCTTTTTTATAGTTTAGAATGTGTAAATCAGTTGTAATATATATTCGACATGATAATGAAAATAAATGTTTTTTGAAAGTACTACATTTCCTATGTATAATTATCGAATTACAGTTTAATTAATTTTAACATGTTCAATGCTAATTCAAACCATTGTGAAG
Organism: Arcuatula senhousia; assembly: GCA_963971305.1. Classification (NCBI taxonomy): domain Eukaryota; kingdom Metazoa; phylum Mollusca; class Bivalvia; order Mytilida; family Mytilidae; genus Arcuatula; species Arcuatula senhousia. The sequence goes on from OZ020304.1 coordinate 30,264,050, forward strand.
GAGTGGACGATGTAAAATGGTTGATCTTTTCACATTTAACCCGAGGACCAGCAACATTTTTGTTTTTTTTTTACTTCCAAATAAGTACTTTGATAACTGATACTATTTTGATTTTAGGGTATTTAATGGTCGTCATATGACAAAGTGGTAGCATAAATGAGCCATATTTAAGGTTAGTGAGGACACCTGTCATGTGACAGAAATTAGCTAAAATGCAAAAAACAATTGCAAATGTCACAAATACCTTGAAACTTGTGTTAAATATTTTCATTAAATAAAACTCAATAAAAAAATAAATTTTGATACAAAAAAACCATTCCTTCATAAATGAATTTTTCAAATCAAACAAGGGAGATAATCCACTTGAAAAATGACAAAAAATTACAAGGATTTGTAGACAGAAATGTAAGCTGGTGGCCCCCAGTTTTTATTGTTTTATTTCAAAATATATTGTATTTCATTGATTTTTATCAAATATTTTGTTATTTTTTTCTGCGACAAGATTTTATACTATATTTTTGGCCCTGCCTATATAATCTATAGTAATTTGAAAAAAATTGATCCTAAATTTATGGAAAACAAGCCTTGAAAGGAGGTCCAATATTTTAAAACAAGTTAAAGTATATACTTAATACTGATATATAAAAAAATGGACATTTTAAATTCGGCATTATTTTTGGGGTCAGGTGTCCTCACTAACCTTAATTTGACATACGGAGAGTGAAGGTTATATAATTAAACCTATATTAGTGATCAACCTAATATTTTGTATGATTTTTTATTTAAGATTTCTTGAAATATATATTAGTTTTAATCAACATTTTTTGGTTTTGTTGTTCTATGCTTTGCGTATTAATATAGTATTTTGAATTTTCAATCATTTGGGTGAGCTCCGCTGCTGATTCTGGAAAAGACGAAACACGCGTCAACCATAGGAAATTTTATTTTTTGTTGCAACGGAGTTCCTATTAGTAACTTGTAATTTTCCGTATCTTTGGGGTTTTCAGTTGGGTAACCGGAAGTGCATTTTTGGTCAAAATGTAATCCGTGTCTGATCAGTGACCTTCCGCGTCGTCGGCACTATTTCGTGCACTTGCTGCGTCACAAATTGTCGCCGTGAAAGCGGCAACGCCAACGAACATCCCCGTATCTTCTAAACCGTTTTACGGAAAAGTATGAAAATTGGCATGCCCAATCTAAAGAAGATATTTAATTATTTCCAATAGTTAAAATAGAGTTTTAACAAAATTCTTTTGATTTATTTTTAATTCTTTTCAGACTTTTCAAAATCGTGTTTTCGCGATTCTGAAAAAAACTGTAAACTTAAATTTGGTACAAAAAAATGTTCATTCAAGAACCATCGAGATTTTTTGTCTGGACATTGCTGTATATCGTGGCAACATTTCCTATATAGTTTCGTTGTGGAACACACATGAACAAAAAAGTGTACAATTTTTAAACTCAAATCCCTGAAATTTGCGTATTTTTTTCGCTTCTTTCCCGAAATCCTTTTCATTTACTGATTGTTTTCAGATATTACGTCATGCAACCTACTAAATACGTGGAAGTTGTGAAGTAAATACGAAATAAAAAAGAATTTTATGCATGTTTTTTTTAAAAAATCGGCAAAAATAACCAAATATATATGAACATCTTTCAGCTCTTTCAACCAAACTGCAAGGTGCGCGCCACGACGTCAAATCATTAAGATGCCTGGTCATGCCTGGGCACAGCTGAGGGGCAAATGCCACATTGCATACTTCTGTTTGAAAGAGTGATTTCATGCCTTGGTATTTATTAACATGACAGTCGAAGGGACTGCAACACAGACACACACAAAATGGCAAAGTCCAGCTCCCCTTCTAGATATTTATAAAAAAATGTGAAATGTTGAATGATCTTGAATGGTGAATATTGTCTTTAAAAATAATTTTGGTTGAATTACTGTATCTATTTCATATGCGCATGTCATCTATTAGCATTTTGGTCAGTTGATTTTGTAAACATAATTGTTTAAGTTTACAATAACATGCATACATGGGTTAATAATTGGGAGGCAATTAAAATTGTGTTAATTTAAAAAATAAATGAACAAATCAGTGATAACAGGGATGTCCAAGATCAGTTTTATTTAATCCCTGGTGGTAATGAGAGAAAGCAAGCCAAAAATTTCCCAAAACAAATCATATAAATACTCTAACAGTTTTAATAGAGCCCCTTAATAATTAGGATGTGTAATTCTTTAAAAGGGAGATTGTTATTATTTATTTTTTGTCTGAAACCTGTGAGTTATAATCTTATTTCCAGCTGAAACATTAAAGACATTGGACATTTTTTAAATAGAGTTTCACTATTTATACTTCAAAACTGTCTCACATCCATTAGTAAGCAGACTCCATACATATTAAATATTATTAAAAAAAGCTATTTTTCTTATAAAAATAAGATTAAAATGAAAACAAACAATTTCAATAGATGCTTAAATATGCTTGTTGAAGGCTGCTGGCAGTTTTTTCATTGAGTTTTTTTCTTTATTTCCACTGGTTATGTGAGCTGTGTCCTGTACACTTACTCCACATCTCATTATTTTCTATTTCTATGCTATTAGCTGTTGTAATCTGTGTCCTTAGTGTCCATGTACTGAAATTGTTATATATGTATACATGTACAGGACTATTGCTAGTGTTAATCATGTTAATTATTGAACAAATTTGGATTATAGAGGAATTAATGCTTTAACCATATTCATAGGTTGACCTTTCATTCCATAATTATATACCTCCCGCAGAAATTAGCGAAACTTGAACTTAATAGATCTGTAACTCGTCATGGTAGACTCGCATACAAAATTAGTTCATTATCTACAAGCATTTATAAAAAAAGTGTTTAAAAACTGAAATTTTAGTGAATTTTTAAAGTTCAAAGGGTCATAACTCTTGTAAAAATCAGTGGACAAGAAGTAAACTTAAGCTTGATCTGTAACTCATCATGGTAGACTTACATACCAAGATTCATTTCATTATCTACACGCGTTTAGAAAAAAAGTGTGGAAAACTGAGGCATGACAGACGGACAGAATGCAAACCTAAAATCTACATTTACAGGAAGAGGACAAATAACTAAAGAGGGATTTTAAGCTCTGTGCGAGATGAACTTTTTGTATTTGAAACTTAGTTGGCCAAACTGTAGCTTTTGATGGTTGTTTTATGGAATATGTAGTGTTGAGATATCCATCCAATATTATAAGGTCCAAATTAAGATGAATAATTCCAGGAATAATTAGAAGAGCAAAACAAATTGTAAACTTGATCTAATTCATCTACAAAAGATCAATTCAATATTTATTAGCCCTTTAAGCAAAGGCGGATCTAGGACATACCCCCCCCCCCCCGTTTGACAAAAAAATTGGTTAGAAACTGTATGAAACAAGAAATCCCAGGAGGTTTTTTTTATAAGTTTGTAAATTTCTGGATCCGCCACAGCTTAAAGCACTAGTGTGGAAAACTTAAATTCAGTGAATTTTCAAAGTTTTATCAGCCATACCTGTATATTAAACTCCGGTAAAAATTGATGGACTGAAATAAAACCTAAATGTGACCTGTAACATATGGTAGACTTATACATTGTGTACATCAAAAATCAATTATTAGCAAGTAAACACATGTACATGTACATGTATATGTATCTACATGTATAAGCATTTAGGGGTGCGAGAGACATTCAATTCAGACTGAGTGCAAACCTTTGGCTTTCGCAAGGTAGGGGACTAAAAACAAGCTATACTGAGGGCAGCATGTTGAACTCTGATCACCAATTTTGTGCAGTCTTAAAAAAACCATGAATGCTGCAACATTGAAACAGTCAATGAATTGTTACACACAGCCAGAACTTTATCTTGGCACAAATCCACCCGCATCATATCAAGTACATAATTAAAAATTTACATGTACTATAAAGTTATAAATATTTAATAGGTAATCTTATAATATTACAGTAATAAAAATATCATATTTACCCGAACAAGTTGAAAGTAGTTTTACTGTTGCCATTAAGAGATGAAAGTACATAGCCCAAAATAAGCATTGCAATTATTCATACGCAAAAGTTGCTAATTTTGAGTATGAGTTTGTCTAGATCTGGCATCACAAAAAGCTGAATGGTCTTCAAATATCTTCTTGGTCTACCATTTATACAAATGCTGGATCAGCATTTCATTTGATGGACAATTTGAGAAAGATTTTTATTTCAACATACCTAATACATGTAACATGTTAAAAGTATTTTTTTAAAGAATATATAAAAATGGATTTAAAAGTGTGTTTTTATGAGATACCAGCATATGACATACAGAAGCATGCTTCAACTATAACCTTGGCTTACTGACATGTTGGTGCAGTGCATGAACAGTCTTACCAGTACATGTATATAAGCAAACAAATTTTGTTGTAGTTGAATCTTCACCATATATGAAACACAGAACTTTGTGCATAAACCTTCATGTATACAAAAAAAAAAGATTTCATAAGCATAAATTTTATCTGTAAAAGAATGAGACATCTTTCTTTTTTTAGATGTAATACTAATATAGTATGAGTATTGACAATTTAATTTGACATATCATGCATATAGGCCTTTGCATCATGTTAGATATACTGGTCAGACTTTTTATCAAAAAAAGTTGTGAGCTTAAAATTTTAATCGGTCAATTTTGGATTTCTTTAAAAATTTTCTCGATTTAAACCGTTTTCAATCATATATTGATAAGGTAAATATTACAATAGCATTACTTCTGAAGCAAAATTATAATATTATTTTATGATAAGAATGCGTACTATATACATGTAACGGACTATCAAATGCACTGTTATTCACAGAAATGCATGTGTATGTTTGTCTAGTTTGACTCAGCTGGACACAATATAAATATAGATTGCAAATGCTGAAATGCATACCAAATGTAAATGGTGTGCTGTATTATATATAATTTTCAATATACATTTGTACATATGCCCAATCACAAATTTGTCAAAGAAATTGTTATCCGTAATAAACCAGTTATCTTTTATTCAACATGTACAATTTTTTTTGTTTTTGGCACAAATTCCACCTAAAAAACAATAAAAAGTTTTTAAGCCTCACTTTGCTGGGTGACAAACAATTTATATGTCCTCTTAGACTAAAACATAGATCAGTCCATCATGATTTGAATGTTGATCCAGGGCTGTCAAGTTTTGATGGGCTGCTTGTGTGAGATTTGTTAAAAAATTGAAAGATCAAATAAAGGAGTTCCGAGTATTTGTGGCAAACTTTGGGACTACATGTAGATGTGCGAGTCTCATGCGACTTGCATGACACTTGAAAGGTTTGTCTTACAACTGTTGTTATCAGGCCAATGGGCACAACAGCCAAAAAGGAAAAAAAATAAACAAGTACATGAAGTATACCACAATGTCAATGTCAGCTGTGTTCCTTACTTCACAACAGAATGAGGATGATTGACAGGCCTTTGATACATGTACATGTCATAGATCTGTATATTGCAAAGATGTTACAGGGTTGTTCTTGTTCTGTTGTTTGATAAAATGCAAATTTATAAATGTAAGCAGAATTCGCAGGCGACTTGCGTTTTTTGAAAGGCAGAACTACCGAGATTGACCAAGAGACTAATGCATGTTCCTGAAGAATCATATGCTAGCATCTATTTCGCTAAATTAGGAAACCCTTTTATGAAGAAAAATGTTTAAAAGTATTTAGAACATGTCCACAAATTTTGTTTATCGAAGGGAGACAACACAGGAGTAGGAAGTTCGATCGATAAAATCCTCCCCAAGACGGACGTAAAATCCGTACTTTTTGACGCAAAAGTTTCAACTTTGAAATTGGTACAAAAAAATGTTCATCTACCGATTTTACTCGGAGTGGGCTTGTTTAAAAGAACAGAATCTCAGCTTTCATCCCATATTCGCTTCGTTGTGGAACACGAAACTTCGTCGCTTCGGTTTTTTCAGTGAAATATTTTGCACGATTTTGTCATGCCAAAATTTACCGATTGAAATTAAAATGAACGAAAGAAAAACATCATATTCGTCCAGGAAACGAAGATGAATAAATAGAAATATGCAACTGTTTCCTAATTTTTATTAAAGTTAGTTGGAAATCGTTAAAATAACATCACAAACAGTTGAAATCCTTCTCTCCCATTTTGACCATAAAATGGCGGCCATTACGGCTTCTCCGATAGACCCCTTTGATCAGTGATATTCCTACTCAGGCGCTTCCGGTTACCCAACTGTTTGATAGGAAATGGATGAATATGTCAAAATAAAAAATAAAAATTCTGTATGCAATATTGAATAGAATAACAAGTTAAATTGGATTGGTTTATATAACATGTATAACAAAATAAATAAATACCCGTTCAAGATAAGGAAATCAGGTAACAAATATCTAAACAATTCTTATGACATAAAGCGAGTTAAGAGTTTTACTGTTTTGATTTCACATTTTCTCACCTGTCCAGTGAATGCAAACGTGTCGTCACCAACATGGTTTTCTCTCAATAGTCATGTATAAATTAAACTAATAGTACACCTGTTACTTATTGTATTTTAGCCATTGAATTTATAAATGTGGTACTTTATTGTACCACGAGAGCGGAAAACCTTAACATTATTGATTCCATAAATATTGGATAGAAGCGAAGTCCTCGTCATCAACAAAGGAAGTGATTATTTCTCCTATCATGCAAAAAATCTAACTACTGTCAAATGATGACAACGATTGGACCAACTGAGTCAAGTGGATGTTTGCAACCAAATGGAAGTAGCCTGATATTCTATGGACCAGTTTTGGCGAATGAGACTGGTGTTTCCTTAACGACTCTTGCCGTTATACTGTATTTGAAATGGACCTCAGTTAACATACTATACGATAGAGATACAGGTATAAATCTTCCTCAACCTTCGGCTATATTTCAATTTTGTTCATGAAAATGTGTTCAAAAATATATTGCTTAAATTGATATTTTATTTTGGAAAAAGTATCTTATAAAAGTAAGAACAAAACTACCGAACTTGAATGATCAATCTCATAGTCCAGAGAAAAAAACAAAAACGATTCAGCCATACCGGAGAATTGATGGATCGCAATGGTCCTGACTTGGTACCGGAATTTCAAACGAAATGGTGGGTTAAACCAGGTTTTATGGCGCCAAACCTCCTTCTTCCATTGCCATCTTAGGATCCGGTAATGACCATAGAACACAACATAGTTGTGAGACACAATAGGGATATTGAGGTGATCATCTCAGTACAGCAGACCAGTCAAACACTAATTAAGACAATAAACTATCATGTCTTTTAACTCAATTTTGAACTTTTCTACTAGTGGCTGATAACGAAGAAAGAATTTTTTAAGGGATCGTATAGGACGATCCATCAGAAAAAAATCATTAAAATAAGACATTTTAAGAGCTAACACTCAGCTTGCTTATAACAGAAAATTATCTTGTTTTATAATGTTCTAAAGTCAATTTCAATTTTATCTTTATTTTTCGCCCTTCCAGAAAATGAGGCAGCACAACTTCATAGCAGGTTATCAAAGCTGGGAACCTTTGCTGTATTATATGATTTGGAAGAAATGTCATCTGAAAGAATTGATAGTTTAATGAGTTTGTTAAGCCAAATTCATGATGAATCAATCCTTAATGTAACAATTTTGTGTAGATTGGAGTCGTGCTTAGAGTATATTGGAAAGGTTTGTTTTTAAAAGTTAACATTGTTTTAAGTTTCTCATTTATTTTTGTAAAGGGAGGGGTGTTTTATTATTAAAGGATGAATGGATCGATCTATACAAAACGATAAAGAAGAAACGAAAAAAAATATAATGGCTGGTTTCGAATAAAACTTTTAAGATACCGAGTTAGATCTTGGTCTAAAAGCCTGTCACGGAGACAAATATGTGGATAAAAAATGGGGGAAATATAGAGGTTGCACATAAGGAAAAAGGATCTCTAAAATATAAAATATACTTTCCTACTGAGATGATTATTCGAATCAATTCGAGGTGTATATGTATGACTTGATAGAAGTAGATTTACCGATTTTGTTTATTTTTGCCTCTGGAGAATAGATTTTATTCATCCAACCACCATGTGAAGCATTTTTGATAGAGAGGACATAACTCAAAGTGAGATTGAAGGATCTTTCCCTTTGCATCTTTTAATTCTTTACGAGTATTTTAAGTCTTTAAGTCGTGAATCCTGAACGTGTGAGAAATTTATTACTTTTAAATGTGTAATAGTTATACTTTAAATTCATCTGTTAAAGCGGTATTAAAATCTCATCAAACATTTTAAGATTATAACATGTAAGGAGCACAATTCATCATCAAAACAAACAAGACCATTTATTAAAACGTGTTAGGAGTTGTCAAGGCAACAGATGTGTACCAATTGGGCAATCAAATATAGTAAATCTGTAAAAACGGTAGAAATAAATTCATCACAACAACAACAACAACAAAAAACACACAAAAATACATAACAACCAAACCATAATCAGCAACGTGAAGTCAAGTCTTTTGTATCTATTGATTCACCCGGAGATGCAAAATACCGTCTGTGGTTGTTTAAAAAAAATCACAATTTCTGCTACATTTACCTATCGTGTTTTGTACTGTAGAAATTTAAACAAAACAAAAACCGAAGAAGCAAATTATTTTTTGTATTTATTTGTTATAGCCGTTTGATTACACGCGAAAGCACACTGTTCGTTCATCTTTGGTGCACAACTCTAAATGGTTACTGGGAATATTCCATGATGGTGACTTGTCAAGCCTGGAATCTAACAGTACAGAGTTGGACAATGTTGCTGCTATACAGTACCCAACGTCGTTTTTAAAGGCTCCAAATCAATATGCCGTTGTAAGTATCTAGTTAGAATTGACAAAAGAAAGACGACATACATGTATTGGGTTTTAATAAATATGTATCGCGACATGAAAATGACAAAATTTGTTTGGAATTTACATGTCATATCTTAAACTTGTAAAGGCATATTCAGATTTTGATAAGATATTCTACTGTTTTGCATTGTGAAAAGACTCCATTGGCAACTAATCTCTAATACATTCATCTTTGCTTTTCGTCAAAATATTTCATATCTTTATTGTAGATGCGATTCCGTAGGTCTATAGGTCGATTATTTTTTCTGATTAACAAATACAAATGACAACAAAGTTCCAGACAATCAATTTTGCTACGCCTGACGCGCGTTTCGTCTATTCAAGACTCATCAGAGGCGCTCTACCAAAAATATTGAAAATGCCAAACACTGTATGAATTTGAAGAGCATAGAACAGTATAACCAAAAATACTAAACTGGGGAACCAAATTATTACTAAGATATTCAACCTATGTCTGGGGTAGGAAGAAATATCATCCTGGAAAAAATAAAAGAATAGCACGGACAAAGAAATTAGCTCTGAGTGCAGCGACCCTGTACCTTTTTATGAATATATATTTTGAAAGATCCGATCAGAAAATATAAACTTTAATATACTTTTTTTATATCAATATGGGGATCGTGTCTTTCTGGAACATATTCCATATTCTTTCGTTTTTAATTTTAAGTCATGGTTGTAAACACAAAAAAATCAATTTTGCGCTTATGGAAAAAGAAAAAAAGGCAGAACATAAACATAAAAGACATAGAACCTATCAACTTAGCAATTTTTAAATAAAACGTATATATATTAGAAATATACTATCTAAAACTTACCTTTACCAACATAAAAACTCAATGTTTTGCAGTTTTATTTAAAATAATCTTATTTTAATTATTCGCGTTGATTAAGTATTGTCCAGCATAAATATTTTCTTTTGGTAAACTGGGTACTGTTAAACTGAGAAACGAAATGTAACCAAACGAGGCGAAGAGAAAACGAAATCGGCAAATTAAGAAAAAATGACTAGTGTCGGCTAAAATCGATTCAGTTTCCTTTTTTGTCTCGCCTGCGACGAATGTCGCAAAAGGTGAGACTAAGGTATGGTGATTCCGGCGGCGGCAGCGGCGGTGGCGGCGGCAGCGGCGTCCACAATTGGTAAAAGTGTTTGCTTAAGTCTGTTTTGTGTGAACTAGTTATGTTACACCATTGATATTTGGTATGCTGTTGCATTTGCATCAGTACAGATCAGTTTTAAAAGGATTTCGCCTGTATGTTCCTGCAGTCACGGTCTACTGACTTTGAAATTTCACACTGATTTGGCCGAGGTTAACCTTTTTTCTTAAGTCTGTTTAACATGAAGCAGTTATGTTACACCATTAATATTTGGTATGCAGTTGCATCAGCATCAGTACAGATCAGTTTTAAAAGGATTCTACCTGTATGCTCCTGCAGTCACGGTCTACTGACTTTGAAATTTTACACTGATTTGGCCGAGGTTAAACTTTTTTCTTAAGTCTGTTAAACATGAAGCAGTTATGGTTCACCATTGATATTACAGCCCTCGGAACGCTCAACATTACCAGTTGAACGATGAGCGATGAGTGATGAGTGATGAATGATGAGCGATACACGATGAATGATGAGCGATGCACGATGAGCGATGAGTGGTGAATGATGAACGATGAACGATGAGCGATGAGTGATAGAATAAGAATGATGAGCGATAGAATCCGTATGACCATGGATTACGATATTTAAAATACTAGATTCTTAGCTGAAACGAACTTGTGGTGTGGCCGTCTGTTTTAATAGTCAATTTAATTGAGAAAAGAAGCCAATAATTTGGATGTATTTTATATTGATAACTTTTCATTAGGTTTTGTATATAATTCAACGTTTACGAGGTTTTGTATATAATTCAACGTTTTTGTTATGATTTATTTATTTTAACACACATATTCATATTAATTTAAATATAAATCAATATATATGATTAGCATAAAGTCAAGGGCGTATATATCCTTGTTTCTATGTTTTTATCTTTCAAGTTTTGAGTACAAAAGTCATTTCACCATTTATTTATTTGTTTATTTATTGTATTGCTTACAATGAAATCGTATAAAATTTTCATATGTTTTTGTTTCATGGACTTTTTGAAATCATGGAAGTATCAAATTAGCTAAGTTAATATAGAATAAAAACAAAAACGAAGGAAAATGAAAGATTCTTATATTTATAAAATACTATCTAGTTCTAACATAATAGATTTTAAAATCTGTCAATATAGAGCCCCGTGTATTAACATGTCATACATGTATATTAGTATTTACATGTACCTGCTATGCATGTGTCTGTTTTCAAGGCTCTAAATACATGTATAACGGACGGTACCTTGTAGGATAAATTATGACATGTTTATTGTTCGCTATGCATTCAAGAAAAAAGTCATGGGAAATGGACAAGACTGTGACATGCAGCCTTCTGTAATTCATGCAAAACATGCTCACAACTATAAAAAAAAAATATTGGAATAAAACGCATCTATTGGCATACACAACATATTTGTTTATGCCTTCTGGATAGACATAAAAATCGACCAGTCCTTAAAAAAATATTATATTCAATTTCATGAATTAGTTAAATTAAGTTTCTAATCTTATCATGAACGATCCCACTCTGTCATAAATTTATACATGTATCTAAAAAGGAGTGATACCATCCTTGTGTTTGTTCTTGTCTTATTTCTGTTATTTTATTTAACTGGTCCAATTTGCAAGACAAGAGCTTATTAATGGACTTTTTTAAAATTTTATTTACTCAGCGTTATGCTTGCTTTTTACTGAATATACAGTATCAGTTGTTTCAGTATGCAGGTTTATCCACGGCTATAGACCATCCACCACTCGTGCATACTTTATAAAAGATTAGCTTGCATCGACTCTTTAACTGTAACATGTATGTTAATACACCGGTACATTGACATTGGCTGTTTTAGATAAATTTCTGATGCTTTCTAAGTATGTTATAGGTTAGAATTGCGATAAAAGATTTTTTTTTTGGTTCTTCTGTCGCATATCTTGGCATCTTTCTGAACCTGAAGATGAGATACAATCAATAATGAATTAATGTAAAATAATTTTGACAGCTGTTTGTAAAGCATGCACATGATACAAAACAAGAACCTCACCAAGAACGATCTAAAGATGTTTTTGTGGTCATACATGTATATACATGTAGCTTTTTTCTAAACAAAAGGTACAGAGACACAAAATGTAGAAAAAAGTTAATAGGCCTACTAAATGTAGTATATAATAAGACCAATTTAAAAAAAAAAGAAAAGTTCTAGGGGCTGTAATAAGTTACCCTTGAGGATCTAACTTTTGATTTATGCTGCAAATAAATTTACATAAATGGTAAAGATCGGGTGAATGTTTGCTGTTCATCAATTCCATGAACTTAGTATATAATGAATGAACTTTATTCTCAATAACCTTATATGAAATTTCAGAGATGATACGATGATATATGTATATGCATGTGTTTTTAAATGAGCGAGATACATGTACATAATTTAAAAAAATACAATTACAAACATTTCAAAGAGAAAAATAACCTGCAGGAGGAAAGATCTTCAAGAACAGGACTATTAACTTGTTTTAATAAAGTAACTGTTAAAAATTGTGTATAAAGGTATTTCTAATACAATATTTTGGCAATTTGTTTTTTTATTTAGCAAAAAGAAATACATCTTAATATAAAATGGAATTCATCACCAATGTCATGTAACTTTTTTTTGCTATTTTTCAAATAATTTTGCTTTTTTTATTTATCTATCTATTTATTTTCAATGTGATTGGTTATGAAAAATAAGTCAAGCATAAAGGACACGCCTTGACTAATAATAAATCCCTTAATTGCTATCATTAGCCAATGATCACCTTTTTTCAAATTAACCAATAGCCATTTAGCCTTAATTAATTTAAACACTTGCAGGTGAGAAAATAGCCATTCTATTTTCGTGCAATATTGGATTAAAACAGTTATATAGCTTAATTTTGTGACCTTCTTAGAACGGAATAATTTGTGTTCTATCTGCGAAGATCAAGATACAGAGACAGCTAAAGAAGAATGGTAAGTATAACTTACATTTTCTTTATTATCTAAACATGCCAAAATTGACGAAATTTGTCTTTGGAACATTTCCCTACCTGTAGCTAATCCATTTCCGCGACCAATTTTCATAAGAGAACACACCTGAGGAACCAATTGTGCGGAGAACACATTCCTAAATTATTTTTTTTTAGGACAGATTAGTTTGAAAAAATCATTGTTTTGATTTCATATTTTCACAATAATATATACGGAAATTTAAGTTGATCATACACATGTACATGTCATATTTAAACTTTCTGAAACTACAAAATGGTTATCAATTTTTAGTTCAACCAAAATCAATTATTTCCATTTGAACTTTTTCCTTTTTCTATAGGACTTAAATTTTTATTCAAAACATATATTTGGTTGATTAAATAATTTTTTGTTAAAAAAAGTGCGTCAATATGGAACTTCCTAATGTACATGTAATGGCATACTTTTAAGGCGTGCCTACTTTTTAAATATATATAAAATTGGCTGAGAAACGATGGCTATTGAATATTGTTAGTGAAGTTTCATTCCCCTAACTTTTTTTCACCCTTTTCTGAGCTCATGTGATTTGAAGTTTATAATATCCTATCAAAATGATTTTGATGCTGTTAATTTTATTGTGTGAGTAGACACATTTAATCAAATGCATTTTATAAGGTAGTGCCTTTCTCATAAACACTTTTTCGACTTGGAAAGGGGCAATCCAGGGTACAAAATGTTGAGCAAACTCACTCCACAGAAATCAGAACTTTTTGTATCAAACATCATATATATATCCATAGACCTGTATATTAAATAGATTTGCAACTTGTTAATTGTCCAGTATATGTGTGAAAATATCACTGGTTGATAAATGAGAGTTGGTTTATTTTTTGAACTACTTCAATGCCTTTCTATGGAATTAAATTTAATATACAGGTCTATGATCATGATGATATATCTATGCAAACATAAACCAAATTCAAAGCACTTAAGTTTTGAAATTTATTGAACTTAATATGTTATCTAGAATATTGGTTCTGTTTTTAACATTTTGTTTTCATCCCCAATTTTCTAATGTCATAATCATGATAATTGTGCATGTTGTGACAAAAATGTAGTAAAAAAAAACTTTGCATATCAATTTGTTACCAAATTTGCCTTAAACTTGGTTTATTTCGTTTAAAATTTTTAGAACATGTTGATTGATTATACATGTTATATGTTTACATTTGTGACGACAGATACAATTTTAGTGTATTGAATTTGGTCATCGATCGGGATCTCAGATGATTTGGTCCTGCAGACTTTAATATGGTGAAAAAAATAAATAAATTCAATGTTAACTATCTAAATCATCTTCATTTATTATATACCAGTCATAAATATAATTTTCGTTGTTTGGTGACTTTTGGGTTTTCGTCACTGTGAATATCATGAATATTTCCACGGCCTAAAGCCTCTAGATACAGTGTACTGGCTGCGATTTTGAACAAGCAAAGTTTATAAACAATGAAAACATTGCGTATGCTTAAGGTGGGATTTAGCTCATGAATATGAATTATTGTAAAGCTTTACAAATATTATTCAATGATTATTGTTTTTCGATTTTTAGATCAATTAGGTACTATAGCCGTATTTTGGTTGTTCATATGTTTAAAATTAGACAAAACAAGTTGTCTGTTGGCCTTTTTTTTTTAAGTAAAAATAGAATATTTTTTCATAGACAATATCCCTTTAACACATGTTTAAGGTCCAATTTTGAAAAAAAAATTGCAAGTAAATTTTTGTCATATTTATTGGATACAAAATGGATAATAAATTTTTTCTTGACCCCACCATTTCTGTTTATCAATTACGGGTTAAAAGGGGGAATTGAAACTTAATTTTTTGTCTGATTTTGTGTGTGTTTTTATATCTTGTTAGATATTAGGTTCATAAATATTTTTTTTTCTAAATATTCATTGTCAGTCTATAAATTGGGTTGCATGTGACAAATATGCTTTCTCAGTCCACTATAGGATGCATTTTAGTGTCAAAAACTATTTACTGTCCATATTGAACCTAGAACATACAGGGTTCAACATTTTTTCGTGTGACCCACGGCCAGACATGGATTGGTCTTGTTTCCCAATAAAATATTCTAAAATTCATTTTTGATGAAAAAATATTTTGGCAGCAGAGGATAAGAAAAAAAAATATTCTAAAGATTTTTGCCATATGAAATAATGCTAGTAATGAAAAACATACTGTATTCTGTAGCCACGCCTTTGAAAGTAAATATTCTTTTATGCTCTGTTCAGGACATTTTTTTTACCAAAATAAAAAACTAAGGCCCCCCCTTCAAGTTAAATGATCCGTCCCTAAGGACTTGCTTCACTCTATCATGTCTATCAAAATTTTGCTTGAGTCAATTTGATTTATTAAAACAAAAAGAAAATTAAAAGTTAAGTATTTCCCTTGTGTTTTTCTCGAAACACACATTGACAAGGGTGCAGATAGGGTGTTCTCAATGCTTTATTCTGTAAATATTTTGGCCTTTATTTTCTATTCTTTAAAGGTTTGGGCTACCTTTCACATCATTCTTAATTATGTAAGGGTAATTATTCTCTATTCTTTAGTTTTTTTGTCATTATTCTTTATCTGTTAACTTTTTTTATCATTATTCTTTATTCTGTTAACCACATCCTCATTGACTCTAACAAAATATTGATAGAAGGTTGCATGTCCCTGTTACCAGAGGGGGAAAAGCAGCTTCACGAAACATGTTGACTGTTGAGCACTTGCAGATGTGGTTCTTGTTCATGTTTAACAAATATGGTACACAAATATTTACACATATGAAATGGGCATAAAAGTTGTTAAGATTTTAAGATTATTTTCCCTTTAAAAGTGTTTTTAAGATACAAATATCCCGAAATCAGGCTTTATTAAAGGTTCCACTAATGTCAAGACATGCATTTTTGCATTTTCTACATGTACATGATGTACATGTATGTAAATTTGCTTTAAACTTCATTCAATATGTAAGACTTGTATAATTCAGTATTTATCCAGTACAATTTAAGTAGAGTGAACCATTTCTTTGTACATGCATGTACATGCTGTATTTGATTTTACTTAAATCATGTATATTGTCTAATAATAGAAAAAACAGTTTAAATGTTAACCCTTAAGATATTTTTTTTCTAGCCTGTACCTGATTCTATGGATCATCTTTATTTACTCATCGAAAACTTTCAAATATATTTATATCTTTAGATCCTTTTTTTTTCAATTATTGAATTAAAATTAAATATTATCATGATTATTATAAATTAGTGAGTGATTTTAATAATATGTATTCATTCACAAATTTAAAATGGTTTATAGTTTAATATTATAGTCAACTATTAGTCTTATAGAAATTAAATTATTATAAAAATATTTTTGATAAATAGATATTTGTCTATCAATGAATGGGTTGTCCTGCTGAGAGTGACCATGCCATAGACAGGATGTTTATTGTGGATGACATGTTTATTGTCTGTCTCAGTGGTAGTCACACCTGCACCTGTTACACCTTGTAATTAGACTTTTGGCACCTTTACAACATTTTTAAAGGTGATAATTTTGAACAAAAATATGTTTAATAAAGGAAAAAAAAACATTTGGAGCAGTCTTGTCTTAAAACAATAGAACACCTAGTAATGAACAAAATGATACTGATAAAGGGATTTGTTGAACTAGTGTATGCATCAACACATGCATATGTACATATGTAAATGTTTAAATAAAAAAAATGCAAAAATTTAGTTATTTTCTATTATGCAAGTTCTTTAATTATGTTTTTCAATCATATCTTCACATTAAATTTGTATCTTACTGCTGAAGATATCTTATAAATTTTTCACAAATATCATGAACATGGCAAAGTTACAAAAGTGAATTATATTTATTTTATTAAAGCACACAGTAAACCGCATTGGTTATAGCTTTACAAAACTTAAAAAACATATACATGAATATAAAACAAGCAAAGAACAACATAAATCACAGTGGTATCTAAATTTTACAATGTACAGCTAAAGTATTTATGACAGGTCTCCTTCTCTCAGTTCTAATGACTGTTTAATAAAAGAAGTAACGGTCTTAATTTCTTCAGTTGTAGTTGGATTCAGAATTTTTGTTAGTTTTTCAGTTTTACTTAGTTTACTAAAATCATAAATGTTATTATAATATTGCAAAAAGACAGTTCGAATATTAGAATTGATTTTACATTCAAGTAAGAAGTGTGACTCATCATCAAGTGTTTTGCATATGGCACACAGTCTTTGATCTCTTGGGATTTTTCTATATCTACCAAGTTCAATCATTAGTTTGTGGTCACTTAGTCTAATTTTAGATAAAAGGGTTCTTAATGTTTTATTATGATATGAAAGATAGTATTCCATTTCATTTACATTTTGTTTTAGAGATTTATACAGACAGTTTTTATTGTTTTCATTTAAATTATTTAGTTTATTTAATATAATTTCTTTATAAAAAATTTCTGAGTTTTCTTTCACTATTTTTTTATGCTGTTTGACTTGTTTCATTGTTTGACAATTGTTTATAATGTCAATATCTAATTCGGTTTCTGACATAATATGTTTGGCATATGTATACCAAGAATAGACCCCCTTTTGGTCAAGACTTTTACTCAAATTGAATGCCTCTTTTAAGAGAGGGTTAATGTTCTCAGTATTAAGTCTAAGTAAATACATGATTGATTGAGTCTTAATAAAAGTTTCAATTGGCACTCTACCAAGCTCTTCTCTGACAACTAAATTTGTACATGTTCTTTTTACCCCTAGAGTACTTTTGCAAAATCTCAAATGTTCCTTTTCGATAGAGGTTTATTATAATCATGAAAGTTCTTTAATTATAAACATGATAAAGTTAGATACAATCTTAACATTAACATTGACATGATTAAATTTGTATTTTATAACCATGATAACTAAAAAGGTTTCTACTATAAACCAACAAATGGCCAACATCATTCTCATACAAATTTTACAACGTTCGATAATGAAAATGAAATATTTTTAATTTTTACAAATTAAGTTTAATAATGAAAATAAAATATTTTTAATTTTTACAATTTTAATTTAATAGAAAATGAAATATTTTTACAATAGTTAAATAAATAATTTAAATGGACAAAGACCAATCCATATATATCTGATTCTCTTAATTTTCCGTCAAAGATTTACATCTTGAACTTGATAAAAGCTGAGAAAATCATGTCGAAGAGAATCGAATCATCCTGTTAAACATATGAAATGGCTGAAAATAACAGTCGTTCTTGTGAAGATCTAGGATCCTCTTGATTAAACTTTGGTGTTTCTACAGTATATTCAAATATAAAAGTATCTTAAGATTATAGCTGAATTTCTCGTTCATTGTTTGATATTATTTTCGAAGTGTTTTATTTATTAATTTGTTTGTAATTTAATAAAATCAGAAAGATGGCGAAAAATAAAAAAAATCAAACACCACACGAACAGACTGATATTTGTCACAATAATCAAATTTCTTTATTGAGAGTTATATCGGCCAGCAGGAGTCCTGTTAAAACAGGAAATTGACCAACTTCAAACTGTTAATTAGTTGACCTGAATCTATCAAAAACCTTCAGATTTCACCTGAATACTCCCAAATCATTTTGCTATTTCACAGTACTACCGGTAAATAAGATACTTTAATGTAAGATTTGATATGAAATGTATTAGATTTCCAAGAGGTCTATTTCTAAGTTTGAATTTGGAAAAAAATGTACGATTGACTTTAAACTGTTCCTTTAGAATAAATGTGGGATAAAAATGAAAAGAAAAATAGTCCAAACAAAGCAGCAAGATATACTCTTTCCAATGATGTATACATGTATATTTTATATGTACAATTCATTATAAAAAAAAATTACTCGCTTGTAATGCAATGCCTATTTCAACAGGCAGAATCTGAATTTACAAATTAGCCCGGAGATACTGTTATTTTGGATTTATCGTGGTGACCAATCTCTTTAAATATTGTCTCAGATAAAAGCTTGGGTGTTAAAAATATGCAGTAATTACTGTAAAGAGCCTAGGACATTGTAAAATACATGTACTATTACATGTATTTTCTTCAAAATGGTGGATCAAACCAATATAAATAACTTCCTCTAGACTGTTATGTACCAAATTAAAGAGAAATGAATGATCTTGCAGTTTAAAGCGGACCATAGAAATACCCAAGAATACCCCAAAATACCCAAGAATACCCAAAAATACCCCCAAACACCTCTATATACTTCAAATTTTACATTGATGTATAAAAAATGTAATAAGTACTGTTGATTATATGCCTTTATTACAGAAGGGAAGACACTTTTAATGAACTATGTATTATACATTGATTGACGCGGGGACACTTATATGTATGTCATGTATGTTGCCACGTTAACTTTAGTTCTAGTCATCCGATTGCTTTGCACTTAGCATTAATGTTCCTTGACATAAAAGGGTGAATGGGATTGATTTTGGGGGTCCCCCCTTTTTTTGTTTCGAAATTAGGGGCCCAAAAGGGGAAAAAAATCAAATACATTGTATTTTATTGTTTCCACCATAACTTTGTTTCTAGCTTGCTTATAGCTGAGAAATTTGTGAAGAATGTTTCTTTCAATAAAAGAATGAACTTGATGAACTTTTGCAGGCCCCCCCCTTTTCCCTGTTATGTAATTAGGGGCCAAATGCGAAACTTTTATATAAGTGGTCCGATTTTGAAAATTTATTTTGAATGTTTGTTCTTGTCAGTTGAGAATTAATTTTTGCGTCCCCCCTTTTTTCCCTTTATTATGTAATGAGGGGCCAACAGGGACTAAAATCAAACCTTTTTTACTTATGATCCAATTTTGAAAAAAAAAATTGCATGTTTGTTCTTGTCTAACAGTGGATACAAACTTGAGAATTACTTTTTGCAACCCCCTTTTTCCCCCTATTATGTAATTAGGGCCAAAATGGAAAATTTGTGGTCTAACTTTGATCTCCTTTCGAAAAAAAATAATTCCTTTTAAATTGTAAGTGGATAGTCCACCAAAAGCTGCATGTGTCAAAAACCTTTGTCAGTCCACATGATGGGCTGCATGTTTCCAGAGCAATTGACTATCCATATTGGGCCTAAAACGTACAGGGTTCCACATGTTGCGGTCGTATCATGCTGCGCTCGGCAAAGCTTTTTATTGTGTTGTGTCTGTGGTTTGTTGCGTTGTCATGATTTTTTCGCTACCAATTTTGTCCTTTCGGTATAATGATGTTTGATACTACATCTTATGTACACTTTTGTGCTTTATTCTATTTTAAATGGTAGAATGTACCAAAAACAAATAAATGGTCTCATTCTCATTTTCATAAATAATCATTTCCAAATTGGCAATATCAGATTATATGTCTGATGTTAAAAAAAACAAATGTGTTCATCATGTTCATCCAGGGCCCACTGACTGGCCTAATAGGGGGCACGCTTTGGTCAAGCTTCACTGATTTCCTATATATTCAATCAAATTTTTCCGCCAAAAGTCGGGGGACGGCCCCCCCCCCAGGGTCTCCCCCTGGATCCGCCTACCGGTATATAATTTTAAAAATTACTTAAAACAAGACAGTGTCCACCATTGAAAGTATATAATTAACCTTTCTGATATCATTATGTTCTATTTGAAGAAATACAATGTCTGGTCAAAACTGAGCAATGTCTACTAAATATTTAAGAATGTGTCTCACAAAGCCTCTGTTAATGCCTTTAATGGATATATTAAAATTGTCCAAATTAAATCTTTCATTAGGGCCCTGCAACTTTGTTGCGGACGCCCTATAGTAATCAGTCTGTCTGTCCGTCCGTAACAAATTCAGTTTTCCAGACTTTATTTCTAAACGCTTCAACATATTTGGCTGAAAGTTTGTATGTGTGTCTTTTATGATAAGTTACAAGTCAAGTTCGAGTTTTGTTCCAGTTGGTTGATTTTTCACAAAGTTATGGCCCTTGGAATTTAGAAATTTTATTCAAAATATAGTTTTCTGGACATTTTTTCTAAATGCTTCAACATATTTGGCTGAAAGTTTGTATGTGTGTCTATTATGATTTGTTACAAGTCAAGTTTAAGTTTTTCTGGTTCGTTGATTTTTCACAAAGTTATGGCCCTTGGATTTAGGAAATTTTATTCAAAATACAGTTTTCCTGACTTTTTTTCTAAACGCTTCAACATATTAGGCTGAAAGTTTGATTGTGTTTCCAATATGATAAGTTACAAGTCAAGTTTGAGTTTTGTTCCAGTCCGTTGATTTTTTCACTAACTTATCAATGCTTATGGCTGACTCTCTCAAAAGTTCATGCATGCATTCTCTTAATTATAGAAAACAAACAATACATACGGGTCACTTTTAAAACTATTCCCTCAAAATTTCACCTGCAGTATAGTACTTAGTAATCAAGTAATCTGTCCATCTATAACAACCAGCGGGGCCCTTGGATATAGCTATCATCTCCCTGGTATCTAGTTTATATTGTCATCAATCATTGTCAATAAAACATTTTAATCTAGTAACATGGGTTCCCGCTTTGGAAAAAAAATTAATCTGTGTAAAATGTGGGAGGAGAGTCCACCAAAGCAAAGGCTGTTTGTGTCCAGAGCAAGTGACTATACATATTGGGCCCAAAAGGTACAGGGTTTGACATGTTTTTTTTGAGGTTGTATCACGCTGCGCTCATCGAAGCTCTTTTAATTATTTGATCTGGTCAGAAAAAAAAAGATTGCACAAGTTACTGACAAAATATTTTTTCATTACATACATGACATATATTAGCATTATTTTATATGGGAGAAATCCTTCAGAATATTTTTTTTGGCAAAAAAACCAAGCCCCCCTAACTCTCCTTAAATGGTCAATCCCTAAATATTATTTTAAGTTATGATATCATAAGTTATTTACTGCAGTAAGTTTGCTTCACATTGTCATGATTGTCAGAGAATCCCTTCCTATTTATTTTTCTACCCCCACTTTGAAGAAGAGGGGGGTATACTGTTTTACCCTTGTCCGTCTGTCTGTCCGTCCGTTTGTAACATAATTGCCGTCACAGTTTTCTCAGCAACTACATGATGCATAGGTCTGATATTTTGCTTATAGCTTTCTCCTATTGTACCATATGGTGTTTACCGATTTCATGCTCCTACATGTAGGTCAACTACTTCCTGTTTACCAAATACTTATAGGTCTGATATTTTGCATGGAGCTTTTTCCTATAGTACCATATGGTGTGTACCGATCTAATGCTTCTAGCTGAACTACTTCCTGTTTACCGAATACTAAGTATTTTACACATAGTGTACATACAATCAAAATTGTTGTCACAGTTTTCTCAGCAACTACAAGTCAAGAGATAGAGGTCTGATATTTTGCATAAAGCTTTATCCTATAGTCCCATATGGTGTATAGCCATTTTATGTTCCTAGGTCAAATACTTCCTGTTTACAGAGTATTTAAACCAGTATGCATGTAACTAGTAAATTAAAGAAAGAATATTTAAAGAAATACCGAGTGAAGCAAGGCATACATATTTTGCCAACTTTTGCTGATTCTACAAACTGAAATTGATACCATGTAGATTTTACATGATCTTAATTGTATCAATCTGGGATCCCAAAACTGAAAATCCCAAAATCCTGAGCTTAAAAAACTGACATTCCGACTGGATATAATTTTGTCACAGAATCCAAAACTTAAGATGCCCAAATCCCGGAAGCCCGAGCTTAAATATAGCCAATCCCATTATGGCCATTATAAAAAAAATGTTATGGTGATGTTCCATGTTCCATGAATTTTAATATGATGTTTCTGTCTATTAAAGAAAACATACTTTGATAACTATTTTTAGTCACCCACCGGCAAAAGCTGAAGGTACTTTAGGTTTGTGCAATTGAACAATTCATTAAATTTCATTTGTTTCATGTAAATTGCAGATGGCCAGCACAAGTCAGCTGTATGCACTTGTCCTTTTCGATCGCCATGGAGAAACATCTATCGTCCAGACACACAAGTTAAAACCTCAGATCAAAGTAAAGAAAGCCTCAAGACCTTACCTCTTCCTAGGCAACAGCCAGCATTTAGTTGAAGTGTTAGAATTATCAGGTATATCTTTACACAGAATTTGACATTTTATACTGCACACATCAAATAAAGGTAATAACAAAACTACCGAACTTGAATGATCAATCTCATAGTCCAGAGAAAATGACAAAAACGAATCAGTCATACCAGAGAATTGGTGGATCGCAATGGTCCTGACTTGGTACAGGCATTTCAAAATGAATTGTATTAATATATGACCAGTGATGAATGTGTATTACTGGATTGTAGATACATATGTATAGAAATGTCATTTAATAGGTTGTAAAGAAAACCTGAAAACCAAAACCATTACTAAACTGTTGAGAAGCAGACTGCATAAAAATGATGCAAAGTTATTAAAAAAATGGTACAATAAAATGGGAGAATAAAACAATTTTGGGTCAATAAGGTGTCAACACTGTCAGAATCTTTTCACAAAGGAATTTCCAAGCACTTTCGAGGGATAATTATGGTTTTGGTTTCATCATGCAAGCAGTGTTGGCAAGACAATTCAATCCTCTTTTTTCTGAAATAGTAATATACAGATTCAAGTATAATTTGTTAGGGGGCATTATTTTTATGCCTGTTTCTGTTGTACAAAATAAGATTTCCAGAGCCATTTAAGTCAGTTTTTTTTATTACAAGACAATAAAAATCAAGAACAATTAATGTATAGACATTTTAAAAATATAGTATTCTAAAGGAAGCTTTTATTTTGTCTTTTATTTTTGTATAACCGATTGTTTTAATTTCAGCAAAAGTCTCAGTACTTAAGGATGCACAGGCAAACTGGTCAAAGACACATCGTGCAAAAGCTATTGAGAATGTTATGGACAGCAGGGCAGCAAGTGATGACCAAGAAATAGAGGGAGGTTACCTAGATGTTTGGCCAGATGAGGTATATTTAACAAATTATAAGAAAAAAAGTTCAAATAAAGTGAAATGGCAAACTTAAATATGGTAGTATGTTATTTGATAATAAGCAAGGGGTATATAGTGATAAGGATGTATTCCTCAATAGGCTTTCATAAAACTTTTACACACTCTTTGTGACATACTGTCAGAAGATATGCACATCTTATTTTAAAATTTATTCTGATTAATTTTGGGAGGGTAAAGGGTATTATTTTTTTTTCTATTTTGGTTCTTTGTCAAGTTTTTCTTTTTGAATTGATTGATAAAGTGTGGGTTTAAATGAAATTTATGCATAGCTGACAAGTACACTAGAAAAAGACCATTTTTCATTTCTTATAATCAATAACATATTTATCACACAGATATCATTTTACAAATCTTATCAAAACTAAATGTGACTTACTAAAATAAAACTATCTCATTCGCGGACCTATTTAAAAAAACAAAGTCTTGTTAATGATTTCATGTATCACTAAAATTTAAATACTTGCATCACAGCAATAGTTATGACGACATGTCATATGTCAAATACAAAATATGAAAAATGTTTTTATATTTAAATAGTTTTTTAAAGTCAAATGTACAAATGTAAATAAGAAAGAGGTCTCAAACAGGCCTTCACAAATAGTAAAAACATATATAATTTCACCACCATTTTATTATTTCATAAATTTAAAGATTCTTATTTATTTCTATTAAGAATATTAACCAGAGGAAGCCTAGCAGCCAGAAGCAGACAAAGAGAAAACCCCTGGCACCAAAACGTGGCTCAAACAACAAAACTGCACCAGCTCCACCCAAAAAGAAAAAGACAGATGAACCAACCGCATCTAAATATCCATACTCCTTGGAGGTACCTTTTTTTCAAAATATGAAGATCATTGTCTGGAACTTTGTTGTCATTTGTGTTATATCATATTGTAGCTACTCCAACTAAAAAAAATTATTTTCAAATTCATTAATTATAGGATCTTAAAATGATAGGTATCTGCTTCTGAAAGAAGACAATATAATTTTTATTTTAAAAATGTTACGGAATATAGACTTTAAAAAACAAAAAAATGTTCATTTCCTGTGTTTTCTTTTCATTCTCTTCTGGTCAGTCGATTATTTTTTTCCATAGCTCATAATGGATTTAAACTGTGATCTGAAATTTTTAATGGCTTAAGAGTTATGGCCATTGTCAGCAATCAAATATATGTAAAATTCTTAGAAAATGACAAAAACATACAAAATTTAAATTTGATGTGCATCAACATATGCATGCATTTATAAAACAATATAAAATTTGGCATTTCGAAAGACAAATTATTGATTAAAAAAGGGAATATAACTTCTCATTTCCTCTACTTAAAGATGAATTTGAGCAATTATGAAAAGCCCACTAATTACTAAATTGCTTAATAAAATTGTTTGTTGGAGTAGCTATTTGTCTCTTGAAATTTATATTAATTTGTATTGTTGAACTAAGATTCAAGTTAAGTAATGTCTTGGACAGGAAAAAAGAAAGATATTTGGTTCTTTTTTGAATGGAAATAAATTGAACCAAAAACGACCGGTACAATAACTTCAACTAAAAACATGTCTATATAATGTTCATATCTAGGTACATGTATTAAAATAGTTTATTACTCCCTTATGGGCCAAAGCCGAAGGGGACTATAGGTTTGCGCTCAGTCCGTCTGTCCAACCGTCTGTCCATCTGTCACACCTCAGTTTTCCACCCTTTTTTTCTAAAATACTTAAAGACAATGAACTGATTTTTAGTATGTGAGTTTACCATGGTGAGTTACAGATCAAGATTGAATTATGTGCTGGTCCACAAATTTTTACGGGAATTATGGCCCTTTGAAGTTTGAAAATCTACTGAAATTTTATTTTCTGCAATTTTTATTATCCCTTGTAGATAATGAAAAAAATGATCAAGTTTGGGTTTTCATTTGTTAAACAAATTTTTACCAGTGACTGAAATATGAGGCCGGTAGGGGACTATGTATTGTTTTGCAATACTTTCAGAATGCTTGTTTTTCCTGAAAATATGTTGTTTTGTGCTGTACATCTACCAATATATATATATAAGCATAAAACTCCATAACATATCTTATAAAAGTACACATTAATTCTTGCTTGTATTTTGTGAATTAATTTGGTTTGTTTCTGTTTTAGGGCTCAAATGGTAGAAAGTTGACAGTTCTGTATGATGGTTCTGGGGATTACTCAGATGATGTCGCTACACCAAAGAGGCCACCAGTATTCCTTGATGGTATCTCTCAAGATGAAAGAGACCTAGTCTTATTACAGATGAACAACCATTCCAGGGGTCTTGTGAGCATTGGAACCCAAACAGATGCTGTAATTATACTATCAACAGAAAGGGAAGCAAGAGAATGGTTCCAAAACAAAACGCCACCACTGAATAACACACCAACACTACCAGACCAGCCATCGGTGGAAAACACACCCACACTACCAGACCAACCACCAGTTGACACACCCACACTACCAGACCAACCACTAGTTGAAAACACACCCACACTACCAGACCAACCACCAGTTGAAGAAACACCCACACTACCAGACCAACCATCAGTTGAAGACACACCCACACTACCAGACCAGCCATCAGTGGAAAACACACCCACACTACCAGACCAGCCACCAGTGGTAAACACACAGACACTTCCAGACCAGCCACCAGTGGAAAACACACCCACACTACCAGACCAGCCACCAGTGGAAAACACACCCACACTACCAGACCAGCCACCAGTGGAAAACCCACCCACACTACCAGACCAGCCACCAGTGGAAAACACACTCACGCTACCAGACCAGCCACAAATGAAAGACACAACCACACTACCAGATCTAGACCAGCCACCAGTTAAAGACACACCTACACTACCAGACCAACCACCACAGAGAGACGCATCCACATTACCAGACCAGCTTCCTCAGAGACAGGCACCCGCATTACCAGACCAACCACCACAGAGACAGGCATCCACACTACCAGACCAACAAATTGTACATCTGTATGACATGTCTGTCCATGAAAAGCTCGACACGATTTTAGATTTGGTTAAAAGAATTGGAAGCCACAACAATAATCATTCCTTTGACCTGTCCAACCTTTTGATAGATATTAGTACCCCTGCAGCTACCAATAACAACCTGCCTAGTACCCCTGCAGCTACCAATAACAACCTGCCTAGTACCCCTTCAGCAGACACATCAATAAACCAGAAGACAATCACAAATTACTACCTGCCTATTACAACAGAAGAGACAACTCAAAATCCAGAACCAGAATCCGAACCACTTCCTGTTCTTACACTGCCAAGCCGACCAACATCCACAGCTGTCACTGAATTGATGATCCCAACACCAACTGTCCCACAGCTGCCTTCATCTACCCAAGTCACAATTGCTCCATGCAGTAGAGGTCCCATAGTTGAAATCGCCTGCTATAAAGATCTGGCTGACCAGGACACAGACTCAAACACAGAGCTAAGGATTCCCTACACCTCTACTTGGAAAAGAAAAGAGCAGGCTTGTAGCCTTAACAACTTTGCATGGAAGTTAGCCCAAGATATTTACCAGAAAGAAGAGCTGATAGGGAGAAATTATGGTGGCAAGAAAGGTAAACTGGCTTTGTCTCCAAGGAGAAAGCATGCGATCGAGCATGCCATCATCGACTGCTATGGGAAAGATTGTCTACCACAAGGTGTCCAAGCCATCAACACCGGTATTAGGAACCTTAGCAGGAAAAAGTGAATGAACTAGCTTTATAATCATATTTACTTACAATTTAGGACACAAAATAGACATGAAATCTATATATTAATGTATAAATGATGATTGTATTTATTTGCATGAATAATGAGTGTCAGGTATTTATTGTTTTGTCAATAAATTGTTATTAATTTTTTTGTGTCTCTTATACACAGACTCCAAATTTCTAAAATAATTGTTTTTTTACAACAACCAAATTTCTAAAATAATTGTTTTTTTACAACAACCAAAGTCACATAACAAACAAAAGTAGACACCAAAGGTACATTTGAATCCCAAAACAATTATAGTCACCTTAATAAACAAACAACTTAAAAGGTGTAAAATGAGGCAAGCACATTTACAAGTGATATCAAGTTACGGTAAACAGTACCTGCTTGTTGCATACCAAGATAACAATTATATGCTTTGAGCTGTCTTAAACTTTGGAACTCATGGCTGTAGTTCAGTTTCTCATTTAAAAATTAATTTATGTTGTCATTTGTATTATGGGTATGTGCCAAAGGGTCTTTCAAATCAAAAGTCCTTCAAAAATTAATCAGGATTCCATAACAAAACACAAGGCTCCCAGGAGCATTAAGCAATTGCAAACAACACCAGCTAAATAAACGGAACATTTTAAAAGCAAGAAACAGCTTTTTTTTTAGATCTGCCAGTTTTCACATCATACCCAATACAAGTGTGGCCCACTAAGAGTCTCGCACCATCATGAAACTCATTAAACTTTATATGTCTTACTAGGCCTCTAGTTCTTCAGATATGGACACTTAAGGATGTGACAGAATGAAATCTAACTAGTAAGAGAAATCTGAACCAGCTATAGGTTCTAGATATCATAGTTCACAAAAAAATTACTTGACCTTTAAAATAAAGGAACTAAAATATCAACCTACATTTACAGAATCATGAAAATGTAAACACGAGGTTTAGGTCCTATATTACTCCTAGGTACCTTAGTATAAGATTTCAAGCAAATCGTATATCACCTCCAAACAAGAGGCTTGAAGGAGCCTGAATTGCTCACCTGGTCCTAAAGTTATAAGGGTCTTTTCTATGAACTGTTACCCTTAGAAGTTGTCATCTGACAACATTGACCCAATGGAGACTTTTGTAAAGCTTAATTAACTGAAGGTTTAAACAACTGCTTTTCTCTATCTGTATCAAGTTTTCATTCTATAGGACATAATCATAAAAGAAAAGTCTATATTTTATCTTTAAAGTGCTTCAAAAGTCTTGCATGTTATGCCGCTACTGCCAGAAAGTAATACCTATGTCTTGGCAGGCTAGACAAAAACTAGATGTTTAATCCTAAAATGGGTCACCCTTTGGTATAATGGAACCAATTGTAGAGTTTTTGTCTAGATGAACTTTTAATAAACATTGCCAACTCCAAAATAAAAACATAACTTCACATTCAGTAACTATAGGCAGTCCCTGCTGGTTGTTAAACAGATGTCATGCTGGCTGTTTTCTCTTTGGTATTTTTTTTAAGTATCGTTATAGCATATTGTAGGTTATGTTGCATACACTTATTCCACATCTCATTATCTTCTATTCCCAAATGATACTACATTTAAACCATTGTAATAAAATTAAGAACGAACACATTAGAAAATGTACATATACTTTTATTTTTTCTTTGATTGAAATATATATACATAAAGACAAGATAAAAGAAAATGCACATACATTTTTGAAATCTAATTTACAAATGATTAAACACATTACTTTGTACAATTTGGAAAAGAGGTTACAATTTACAGTCGCACCCAGATGACTGATTAAATATTATCTTACATCTACAAAACATAAAAAGTATATTATGTACAATTCAACTGAGAGATAAAAGACATCTTATTACCATTCACTTTTAAAAGTGTCTTTAAAACCTATATATCAAAGATTCATTTATCCTTTATATCTTACAATCTGTATCTCAATGTTAAGCTATTGAAGAAATCTACATGACAATAAAATATTTAAAGAGAGAGTTCACATCGAATTTATTAAATGTTCACTATATCAAATGACACAAAATATTCAAGATCCCGAATGATGGCCATATCAAACAAGAGTTAACACTAAAGTATGTCTCGCCTGCCGGCACCATCAAAAACAATTATTCTTTCTTACTTCCACTATATTTTGAATTTATATGGATTCTCAGTTTCTGAGATCAAAAGATGTTTATAGAACTTAAACATTGCAAATATAAGCAATTAAAATAATCAAAGTCACTCAACCGGAAAACCAAGGTCAAGGTCAAAAGATGGTGATGCAACTGTGCTAAGCTACTACTGGGGCTTATGCATACCAAGTATCATCAACCTAGGACCTATAGTTCTTGAGATATGGAGGTGCTCGCAAAACTTTTCCATTGCTATTATACATGTTATACATGTGTATGTATTGAAAATTGTCAAAGTCACTCAACCGGAAAATCAAGGTCAAAGTCAAAAGATGGGGATGCAACTGTGCCAAGCTACTACTGGGGCATATGCATACCAAGTTTCATCAACCTAGGACTTATAGTTCTTGAGATATGGAGATGCTCATAAAACTTTTCCAAAAAGTTAACGCCGCCACCGGTAAAGTAACACCTATGTCCCACTCTGCTTCGCAGGCGAGACAAAAATGTCAAGCAATTTTGAGCAAAATAAACTATGTTTAGGGCAATCTTGGTGGTCAATGTGTATATCAATTTTTCTTTAACTATATGTATTTATTGATCTGAATGACATGGGGATAAAAAAAATGTGATTTTTGTAGACAATATGGCATGTATGGCTTTAAAAAAGATGATGTAAAAGTAAACAAACATGACCAAACTAATGAAGTATATTTTAATTTTGTTATAGCTTAAAGCTAACCTTACAAAAAGTTACACTATAGTTCAGTCTTACAACACCATGCATTAGAACACAAAAGGTCTATTATTTTTTATCCATAAGTCAGGAAAAAAAATAAATATGCAGCCAAAATTCATATACAGTACTAACCTATACATGGTACATGTATATAACGGTGGAATAAATCATAAAATTGTAATAAAAATGGGTTGAGAAAAATTTTGAAAAAAAAACATTAATTAACATATTTATAGATAGTTAGAAAACCTTCAGTGACCTGGAAACTTTTGGTATGTACATGGTGTATATCTATTCATTGCAAAAAGAAAAACATTTGTCATCTTGGTAATGTTCAAAATCCTGAAGGACCGCCATCATTCAGAACAACTACTGGAAGGACTTTCTGTATGTGGTCTATATATCTGGAGCACTGTTCAGCTGTTAACGACTCCCAAAACTGCTTTATACCATTGACCAGTTGGTCCTTCTTCTGGGGTTTAACTGTATATTCTAGAAACTGTTTTAATGATGACCACACGTTCTCAATGGGGTTAATGTCAGGGGAAGAAGCTGGACACACCATCACCTTGTCGATCATATTCTGGTTTGTCATCCACTCTACTGTTGATTTGCTCTTGTGCTTACTGTCATTGTCCTATATAGATAGAAAAAATAGAATATGATCTTCAAGCACACAGAATAGAAAATGAAGGATACACTATATAACATTAGCAGGGTCTTGCAAATAAATAAATGCTAGAGGGGGAGGGGGATCAGCTCCTGTAAATAACCTTGTTATTAACAATACAATGTACCTAGTGATGCTACATGTAGTTGACTCTGATTCTTAACTTTTGTTTATATTGCTGAATGTGGTTTGGTTGAATGGTGGTAATATATTATTTTTCTGTGTGTGTGTGTGTCCTTTGTTTTTATCATGACAATATGTCTATCAATTTTGTCTACATCATAAAAAAAAAATTACTTAGTCATGCAAGTCACTAGTTATGGTTCTAAAAAGCACACAAAACAATGCACACTTGCAATATCATGTTTCAGTGTATTTGTATGAGGCCAAACAAAAAAGAATATGTGTGTTTCTTATACATGTCTGAAAAAAAATTAGGTAGGTAAGTTTATTTTTTTTACATTTTTTTTACCTTGAGCAAGGAATTAGATAGAAGGAATGGAATGAGACTTGGAGAAAAATTGAAGAGGAACACATCAATATATCAAATTTGTTTTCATCAAAGTTAATTAATGGTCATAAATTACTAAAGTTTATCCATAAAAACATATTTTATGAATATTTTTACATTTAATGATTTATAAAAATATTTCAAATATTTTTTAATTTAAAATAACACCATAATGTGTTGCATCAGGGGTAATCTCACCCTTATCTCGCCTCACAACATGTTTGTTAACATTGTGTATAAAATGTAATGAGATTCATTTCCTTTTGTCTAATTCCTGTTTATTTCTTGCCTTGAAATGGAGAGTGGAATTCAAGTTTAATGGTGCTTAAGCAGAAATGGCAAACACATGTTGGGGTAGGCATGAAAAAATAGGTAGGATTGAGTAAACCAGAAACGCACATATATTTTTTGGCCTGAATATATTTAACAATATTTTTTTAAGGCATGGAATTAAGGAGAGGGGTCCATATCCAACACTGTGAGCCAGAGTAACTTATCTTACTTGGTAAAGCCTATATCCATCTGGAAAACGCTTCTCTACAAAAGGCAAAAAGTTGTGCTGAAGAATTCCTTGGTAGCTGATGGAGTCCATAACACCAGTAAAGACGCAGCAGTCTGTCCTTCCACGATAGGAAATACCACCCCAGATGTGAACCTGCAAAATATCAATTCATATACATGTATATATATTGCTAATATTTGTATTAAATGACAATCTTCATTCACATGATTCATGTACAAACAAAAAAGTACATGATTTATTTGGTTGCACCTGGTTGTGCGTGCCTGTATCTCGCAATGAGCAAAACATTTGCTAAATGCATGAGTCATCATTTGATTTATATTTAAAATAATTCTTTGGTCTTTATATTCTAATCTATTTTTCAGTCTTATCACTTTTCACATTTGTCTTATATTTCTAACAACAGATGTACATGTAGTATAAGATTTGTCCTGAGCAGTTATTTTTTCTTCAACTTGTACATGTATAAGCCATGTACATGTATGTGCACTCTCTCTACATACTAAAAAAATGTATATTATACAATTATACATGTACATGTTACATGTATACAAAAGAATTAACACATGTATACATGAGGGTGTGGATGGGGGTGTCCTCAATTCTTTATTCTGCAAATATTTTGCCATTTATTCTCTATTCTTTAAAGGTTTTGACCACTTTTCACATTACTCTTTATTCTGTAAGGGCCATGATTATTCTTTATCTGTAAACTTTTTTGGCCATTATTCTCTATTCTGTAAACCCCATACATGCCCTCATACATGAACATAATTATAAAAAACAAAATATGATAATATGTAAATCATACTTTACCTTATAGGAGTGCTTTGGCTTCTGTTTCCTGGCAGGAAGGCGTTGAAGACAAGAGGTCTGTCTGTAGAAAAACAATTTTCCATTTGCACTCATCTCGACAGTTGACTCGTCAACAAAAACAACATTCTGGAAAGTTTCCTTCCTACAAAGAGCGGCTAAACACCAATCTTTCCTCACTAGGCGGTTCTTGTGGCTGATCAGTTGGCAGTACTTGACACGTTGTGATGTCCATCCCATTTGTCGTCTGACTTTCGTAACACAGCTGGAGGAGACTTTAACACCAAAACATTCCTGAAGTTTGTCTCTGATCATCTTTGATGTCATCTCACAGTTCTGTGTCAACCACATATTTATCACCTGTAAAAGAAAGTACATCACAGTATATTCATGATATTAAAATGCAGATTCATGATATTAAAAAATACACTTAAAATAACATGTATCATTTACAAATGTATGACAGTGGCTCTAATACAATGTACATCATGTACATGTAATACATGTGTGTAGTTTTTACATGAGTTCTATCATGTCTATTGTGAGTTGAGACTGTCCTGTTTCAACTTAAAATGTTTAATGAAAACCTTGAAATATTATTTTGATATATGCAAGCGATGCAAAGCTCTATACTAAAACACGTCATTAATGTCCCGCATATGGGGAGAGCAATATATCCTGTACATGTAGACCCCTTTGAAGAGTTCGATAAGAGTAGGCTCAATTGGGGCCGCTTCAAAGGCCACACTTGCAAACTGTCAACATACAAAAGCAGGAAAACTAGAAGTAGATTTTTACGCTCCCTTCGGGAGCGATAATGGTAAAAATGTCAATATTTTAGTTGTACTATGAGCTGAATTTTCCTTCAACGTCCGGTATAGCACGCGCTTGTTTTCCCGAACTTTCGGCGTCTTTTTAACGGTTTAATCTTTGAAAATTTTAGACGTCATTAAACGCTCACGTAACCCACAAGAAAAGCTAGTTTGTTTTTATTTTCAAACCAAAAAAAAAAAAACGGCAAAAAAATTAAACTAATTGAACCTCGGGAGCATAACAGGTTTTACCTGCCTCATATTATCATAGGAAAGATAACAAAAATCATACCCCCTCTCCAAAACTACAAAATGTGCATGCATCATGTGCATTGCTTATAGTGTGTTACTTTCTTACAAAGCTGGCTAAAAGCCTTCATAAAACGTAACTTTTATTTGTGGAAGCTTTTGATAAATGTCAACCATTTATTCAACGTTACCTGCTTATGAAATTCTGTAATTTTCGACTTTGTTTTGTTACAACCTGGAACATCCCCAACAAATCCTGTGGCTCGGAAGCGAATTAGAAATTTTCTAATGGCCTGTCTTGTTGTCAAAACGTTGTGATTGGTTTGTAGAAGTTTCTGAATCTTCACAGTTGATAACATTGCAGCAGTGTACTGTAATATCAAATTACGAACGAAGATGGACAAACGTGTTACTTTCTCGACCTTCATTTTGAACTCTGAATGTAATCCGTAAACCGCAATGCGAAACGAACTTACTGCTCAGCCAATCAGATCACTAGAAATTGTGAACGGAGCGATAGGGTGAATGATGAGTGATGAGCGATGAGCGATACACGATGAATGATGAGTGGTGAGCGATGAGCGATGAGTGATGAGTGATGAACGATGAGCGATGAACGATAAGCGATGAGCGATGAATGATGAACGTTGAGCGATAAAATGGTAATGTTGAGCATTCCTAGGGCTGTAGGTATACACTTGCATTAGCATCAATACAGATCAATTTCAAAAGTATTTTATATGTATGATCCTGCAGTCATAGTCTACTGACTTTGAGATTTTACACTTTTTAACTTTTTACTTATGTCATGAGTGTTTTATATAAAGCAGTTATGGTTCACCATTTATATTTGGTATGCAGCTGCTTAAGCATCAGTTAAGATCAGTTTAAGAGGATTTTTACTTCATTTTATACAGTGTCCAGTTGCGACAGGCGAGACATGTCTCTGTGTTAACAGTTTATTTACCAGTTTCGCTCGATTTCGTTTCCTTTCTTTACAGATTTCGGTTGCTTATTTTACTGTTTACGTTTCTTTCTTTACCAATATCGTTTTCGTTCCGTTCCGTTTCGTTTGGTTACTTTTCGGTTCTTAGTTTACCGGTACCCGCAAGTGTTTACATTCTATAATTAGTTTGTCCTCTTTTTTGACATTGCGTTTTTTGCTTTAGTTTTCCGTTGAAAAGAATACCTTCTGGTAGGTTTTCTGAAAATTTAACAGTTTCTTCAAAGGTTTTACAATGTATTCTCATTATTTTTCAAAAATTGCCAAAATGGTAGGGTCTATGTCTTTAAAGATGTAAAATATCTTTTTTAATCAAATATGTGAGTTTTATGCTATCAAGTTTGGCGCGTAGAATTTGTTTGTAGAGAATAGAAAAATGAATTTAAACTCTGTTTGACAGCTTTGTAACACGAGACATTTTTTTTTCTAAAAAATCAGAATTTAATTATTACAAAAAAAAACAATTTTACAAAATAACACATTATTTTTCTCGAAAACCGTGCATGAGAATGATTTGACGCTTGTTATGATGGTTTAGTATGACACACTGTACGTCTAAGCTACTATCAAACCTGTCGGACTGCTACTTCCCGTTAAGGACTTGGTCGAGATGAAAATTTACGTGAAAATTTCCGTCAAGCTTTTCTCAGAAACCGTAACTGAAAATGATTTGAAACTCGGTAGGATGGTTAAATATGACAAACTGTATATCCTTAGCGACTTTTAATGCACTTCCTGTTTGGGGCCAGCGGGGGCATCTGTGTCCCATGGACCCATTCCTTATATGCTAATTTATATTTAAAAGTTTGATTCTTCTGACGAATTGACTTGGCTTCCAATAAAAACATTAATGTGGGTGGAGGACCAAAAACGAGGTTTAAGTACAGTTGGATATACACAGATAACAGGAAGTCTTTACACACAGACAGACATATTTCCTAATATGAAGATGGGTTTTAATAAAAGGAGATTACAAGTTTCTACTCTTCCGGTAAGTTTTGATAAAACCATTTGTATTTCATTGCATTCAAGTTGTTGTGCTTAATGATCTGTTTATACATGTAGCTGATTTAAGATATCATAAGGAAGACAATGGATGTTCATAGGTATAGACATATGCGTCATGTAAGTGATTTACATATCTCCGATGAGAACAGATGAATCTTAACAGCACAAATGATATTATTAAGAATCATTTTAAATGCAAGGATTCCTTACTGAAAGTCCTCGTTGTTGGATTTTGCTTTCTTCTTTTTATATGGATAAATCAATTTTCTTTGGACACTTTCCTCTTCCAATGATTTTTTTTTCATTATTGTTTTAGTCCGATATCCTCATTGCAGGTTTTGGCTTCATCTATCCATTTTTTTTTTGTTATTTGAAAGAAGCAAAGAGGCACCAATGGGACGTTAAAGTGTCAAAAGTCCAAAAGGGCAACGACGAAACCGGAAAACAGGAACAAGAACAGCAGGAGGAAACACAAAACACACAATTAACCCCCCCAAAAAAATCAACAACGTGAAATGAAGTCGTAACAAAAATTAACTCAGGTGCTCCGGAAGCTGTTCCTGCCTGCTTTAGCACACCCGTCGCGCTGCTAATTTCCAATTCAGTGTGTCAAATTCGGTAAACGAGACCAAAACAGAACTCTACGACAAACCGACATCTGCACTCATCTGAGAAAGAAATCCTATATTTTTCTATGAGCGCATGGCGTATACCGTGATTTTTTTAGTGAAGACAGCAACCGAGGAGCAACATAGCCCTGTTACTAGTTTCTGTTTCAAACGGGACGCTCTGTCAAGAAATGTAATTCCCACATCCTCTAGAGAAAGAAATCAATTGTGATACGAAAACTCCATAAGCCGGAGCGGTCGAAATGTTGCTTAACAAGAAGGGAAAATTGACGATTGGAAAGTTGAAGTCATAATGTTTGTTGATGAGCTTTGTAGGAAGTTTTCCCTGAGAGTCTTCTTCGAGATTAAGATCTAATTATGACGAGGACTTCATAGAATCCATTGTGTCCTTTATCTCAAGTTCCTGAGGATATACGAGATGGAGAAAGTTACCAAATCGAGAATTTTTCTGTGAAAGACATCATCAATATAATAGCACGTGAGGTTAAGATAGATAGCTCGTCTTCTTAAGATACCTAATGATTATTCCCTTACAGTGTTTTAATCAAATTGTCGACCAATATCCTCGGTCCTGGATTATAATTCCTCGTTCTAAATTTGTCAGACCTGTTCCACGTTACATGATATGAACGGACAAAACTCATTTCCATAATCAAAAATACGATTTCTTATCAATGTTTATTGGTCAGACAATTGTGATATCTCTCAATAGCGACGGATCTTTGACATCATGGCCTGATCTTTCCCGGTGAATTTAGCTTGCCTAATGTTTCTGTACTCTGCACAACGAGTTTGACCAGTTTATCTTTGCTTTGGTTATAAGTTCTTTTCATTAGATACTTTGGGTTTTACCCTTTCCAATGGTGTTTTAATCATTATTCAGCGACTAAAATTGATTTCCGTCCGGTTGATTTTGTGTTCTGTTTTTCTTTGTTCTGTATTTTTTCGTGTCTACTGGTTTCGCCGTTGCGCTTTCAGCACGAATGTCACATTGTGCCTCTTTGCTTATTTCAGACTATATATACTTTCTTCCTCAAACGTACTTATCTTATGTTTAAAATTTGAAAATATGAATCCAACCTTATCAAAATAATTAACAGAGAGCCCAGTGACTCCTGCATGCACAGTCGTCGTCAGACTTGTCTGACACAAATTTACGAATATAATCATTTTTATTTTTGAAATTTCCGATTATTCGATTTCAAAAGTGTTAAAAACATTTCTTTGTACTGCACATGGTCGACTCCAACGGGGTTTGATATGGCTCCCTTGTTCAATGTTCGAAGCTCATCTGTTTGAATACTTTGCTTTTCAACTTTGTTTATTAAAGGTTCAATGTTTTGATTCTAAGGCTGCTGAAAATAAGTTGCTCTTGGAAAAAATGCACAAACAGCATACCAACATGAAACAGGTCACATAGAAGGCTTCTGGCTGTTTTCTATTCGCTTTTATGTATGTAATTATTGACGGATGCACTTTTGCCTTATCTTATAACCAACTATTGTCATTGAGTTTTTGTATGTCATCATTTTATTCATTTTACCCAAACTGAATAAGTCGCTAGTTACCCAACAGTTGCGTTGAAACCAGTGGGAACTCGTTTCCGTGTGATGTGTGGTTAAGAGGCTGTCCTTGTAAAAACCACGCAAAAGCCTACAGAATCTTGCACATGAAGAATTTTATCCCAGCAAATTTATTGATTTAATGTACTGTTGGATTCATATGTAAAACAAAAATCACCAGGGTTCGTTTAATGACTTGCGATTCAGCCTTAAAGTTAATGAACAAAGCAACCAAATGTTGCAAATATGCAAGAGTTGTCTCCCTTTTTCTGTATGTTTTCAATGCATTCTATATAAATCACATCTAAGTTATCACTCCAATAAACCTTAAATCTGCATTTGTTTAGGGGAATGGAAGTTAATCTGATGTGAAATCAATGAAAAATTTTGAAAAAATAAAAAATTGTCATGTGCAAGCTTTTGCCGTGGTTTTTCTTGAACAGCCTCTTAAATGCTAGTGTATTCAGCTGTTTTTTCTTTCTGGAGTTACCTTTTGCGACCGGATCTGCAGATATTATCATTTCATTTTCGAACTCCCGACATTCAAATAGCAAATGCACCTTAGTGCAATAATCAAATACATTTATTTTAAAGGGTCATGACCATAACATGGGAGAAATCGAATTACTGTTACATTTGATTTTTATCAGAACTAAGATTTGAATTATGAAAAGACAGCATTACAATTCAATGATTATGTAAAATACAGTTTATCTTTTTCAGTGGCCACCCCTGGTAAGCTATGACAATAAATCGGGTAGATATTCTGGATTGGTCATCGATTTATTACAGGAACTAGCACATCGACTTAATTTTACGTACGTTATTTTCAATACAATATTTCATTTGGACGGACCATCTAAATTGAAGGGGGGGGCTTATTTTTTTTGTTATGGCAATTTTTTTTATATGCGTCGCGACAGAATTTTTTTCAGGCGTTGCTATAGAATATTTGGTTATTATTAGCATTATTCTATATAGTTATATAGTTAAGACCATAATTAAGCTGCCACCACTTTTTTGTAGACTACTTTGTTATTTTAGTATTTTGACGAAATTGCTTTTTCGTACATTTGTACACTTTTGTCGTTCTTAATGTTTCTTTAATACATTACTGGTGCCAATAAGGACAATTGCTACGGTACAAAATTTTGATAGGTAAGTTACAATCTTATTTTTGTTCCTTATCAAGTCTTTGAAACTCTTTTATCTACACGGATGTAGGAAACAAAGAAATATAAAAAGAACATTACACTGGTTTATTCAAATCTGCTATATTTGTTAATGTTGTTATTTCAAGTGTATTAGGGTGTTTTAGGAA
Organism: Arcuatula senhousia; assembly: GCA_963971305.1. NCBI lineage: Eukaryota > Metazoa > Mollusca > Bivalvia > Mytilida > Mytilidae > Arcuatula > Arcuatula senhousia. Next base: position 30,303,962 of record OZ020304.1, read on the forward strand.
ATTGGACATCCACATGTTTTTATTCATGGAATACGGGATATTTGAAGTTAAACTAACTGGGATATGGAATATTTTTATTTATTTTATTTACGGGGATGAGGGATATTAAAATAACACTATTTTGGATACGGGATATTTTGATAAAAAAACATTAAGGGAATATGATATATTGGTACCCCCTAGCGTTTGCATGTATGTAAAGATAGAGAAAGCTTAAATGACATTTGAATCTCGTACTCTTATGAATTGTTCGGGTCTCTGAAACTATAATTTGTACATGTGTGTAGGAATTAACGAAGTACTAAAAGGGTTTTCAGGTCTTATTATGCTTAACTTAGATAAAACAGCAGACATAAAAGACGACTCTGTGATACAAACAAATACATTGGCCTCTTTGAAAGCTCAGGTGGTTTTTCATTGTGTTTTTTTTTTCAAAATTACCCCTTTTAATGTGAGCTGTTTCGCGTACACTTATTCCACATCTCATAATTTTGTCCAAAAACCCTTGAAATGATAGCACCATATTCATATTCTTGTTTCAACGTAGAATGTTTATGTTATAAAATAGTGAAAAAAAAAGATAAACACTACGCACTAACATGAAAGAACCTGGACCTCTCTTGAATAAAACATGGATGCCTCTTGAAAAAAGCATGTTTTCGGGTATTTTATTCCAATTAAAAGATATAGTAAGTATATGCTGCAACTTTTTGGCATCAAGATTCAGGATGCCATTATAGAACATTGATGTTCACTAATAATGCTGAGCTATAACGCTTCACATATTTGTTATTTTAAGGGTTGAAAAATGCAAAAAAGTAAATATTCCAAAAACAAGCCAACAATTCAATTTAGGAATCTCATTTTACAATAGGAATTTGTGTGGTTATACACTATGATAACACTAAAATGAGCTTTTCTTATTGATTATTTTCTTGAAAAAAACGGGACATTGGACATGTCTCTAGAAAAAAATCACCGTGATAATCTCGATATTGTTAGCTATAGTTCATTAACAGGTACGACATATCCCAACCAAAAGACAATCAATGGGGTGTAGACACGAACGGTTCATGGACAGGACTAATAGGTCAACTTCAGCGATTAGTAAGTAAGACATAATATTTAAGAAAAAGTCTATGGTCCTATTCCAGGGTTGTTAAAATGGCCTTGCTTAGCTTGCACGTACATGTATTAGGAAACAACAATTGCAGCAATCTCCAATAAAAACACCAGGTAGATGCGAACGAATTCATACATGTACTAAATGAGATTATACATAATCTTTATTTACAATATATAGAAATAAAGTTTAAGACATATAAGACTTTGTTATTTCATAAGTTGTATAATTATAACACAATTGAAATGATTTTTGTGTGTGTACATATTCAAACAGGAAATGGACGATAAAAAAGATGTGGAATAAGTGTACGCGTTACAACCAACATTAAAGAAACGGCAATTTAAAAAATCACAATGGAAAACAGCCAGCAGTCTTCAACATGACCAGAGGTCACTGCTCGTCGTCTTGCATTGGCCAAAGACTAAAAATGCAATACATAAGATTCAAACAAATCCCTAAAATATCAAAGAAATACCCATTTCTGGACATAAAACAAAAAAAAAACAGATAGTAGACAAAGACAAACAAAAGCTTTGACAAGGATTCCTGGCCTAGGACAGGCACATATAAAATGTGGCGGGGTTAAACTAGTTTTTTGGGCCCTATTTCAGCACCAAAAATGAAATGATAATAACAAATTTACTTAAACTGCGTTGAAGGTCGGTAAGCCGATCCAGAACCAAAACAATATTCGCACAGACGCTATCAAGATTATTAAGGTCCCTTGTTCATTGATAAAATGCTTTGATTTGTTTCCAAGGAAGTGGATATGGTCGCTGCTGCAATTTCCATCCAGAGTGAGAGAGAACGAGTTATGGATTTTGCTCATCCTTATTTCTACGAAACATCAGCTATTTTGTTGAAAAAGCCAGATCCAACCGCAACAAAATGGCGTACTCTAATAGACCCCTTTAGCGCGACTGTTTTAGTGTGTATTTTTGTTGTATTACCAGTTTCCTCTTTCTTCCTGTTCTTCTTTGAAAAGAACAATCCATACTACCGACAAGTAGAAGATAGATATAAAGTTCGAGGATTGCACCATTTTTCCGATTCATTTTGGTACATGTATGGAGCACTTTTGACTCAAGGTAGTAGCGCCTTTAGAGAACCACAAAATCTTTCGTCGTAACTGACGCAAATTCTGTTGGCCGCTTGTGTGAACAAAGAATTAAAAAGCAATACGTTCCCAAAAGAAAAATACACAAACTCGCGATCGGTGTGGACATTACAACAATCGACAAAATGCATGTGCACATAACAAAATCGTTACAATATGTGTTCGTATAAATGTAAAATATAACACATACAGATTGTGTCTCAAACAATACGCATTGAAAAATTATCCAGCATATACATGATATATAACTTATAATATGTAAAAGACGCAAGCTTTAACTTTACGTTTTTTGATTTTTCATATACTTATACATAACGATAGCACAGAAAGTTCCTTCTAGATTCTTCGAAAATCGAAATTCAAGATAAGAAATTCAATACACTTTCACCCAATCAGATTGCTTGTGAAATAATCATATATCAATCAGAAAAGTTATTATCAAAATTAATAGGCCTGTATCCACATGCCATTAAGTTTGCAAGCTTTGTTAAATTCCCAGCTTCTCAAACGAATGGGTCACTAGGTGTATCACTTAGATGATAAGTGATAGATGTTCGTACGTCTACCGAATTTCGACCAAAACATCGCCGCTCATAGCTGTGAAACTTTTTTTTCTCTAATTGTTTAATTCAATTATTTTCATTTGAAAGCTACTGACCGTTTTTCCCGTCAGAATTCAATGAATGACCTATCAATATATGCAAATTTTGAACGTCACGCCATGTATGACGTATGAATATATATGCAAATATGGAGCGTTACACAATGTTAACCAATCAAAGCAGAGAACCAAAAATAAAGACGAATCAAAAACTGAATTTAAATATAGTTAACCATTCAAAACAATTGAGTAAAATGAATAAAAACTTCGGATCACACACCGATAGCCAATGAAAATCGTTGAAATGGGATTTTCTTTCTATATCTCATCCTGTGAAGTGGGATACGTTAGAATGTCTCATCACGCAAGAAAAAGATAATGTTACATGTTAGAGAAACGTAAATAAAAAAAAACTTTCGTTAGTTAATAATAAAATCAACCAATAACTTCAGGATTATACCTGTAACATGAATGTGTCGGCATGGCATAGAAATTTTGTGTTTCTAAAAATCTGAACGACTTTTTATAACGCAAACGAAAAGGGGATTCCAACTAAGAAAACTCTTTCTGTGTCTTCCATTGCAGTATCTGATTTATTTTAAACTGTATCATAATTTAAAGTCAGGTTATTGAAATACTAATATGTATCTAATAACTTTATTCTTTAATACAAGACTGACCAAGACGAGTCATTGAATCGTGTCCGGTATATATGCCTAAACTGTATTTATATATTTAGTTCACAAAAAATATATTATACGCAGTTGAAAGTTTGTTGTTGCTATTTTGTTGATCATTTTTGGATTGTGTTTGTTTGTTTGTTTTGTGGGTAATTCAATGCTAGTCAATTTGATTGGTTGTTAATACATTGAACTTCGAATCTCGAATTCTAGTTTAACATTTCGAATTTCGAATTTCAAAAATGTACATGTTTACGTTTTTTAACATATCTGTATTGGTATATGATTATCAAAATACCAACCTGATTGATTAAACATAAATTTTATTTTGAAATTCGAATCTCGAAATCGGAATCGCAAGTGTCAAATTTCGAATGAACCATCTTGGTTTTCGTATATACCTTGTGAAATAATTTTAGGATTGTGTTCCCTCTGCGATAAAGTGTTTATTACTCTTTTGTTTTTGAAAAAAAAATGCTGCATAATTCATTGTTATTTGATTTTTTTGGTGCCACTAAAATGTGCACGCGGACGCCCGATGAGAATAAGACATCAAATTAGATATTAAGATAATGTATTTACTTTTGTCTAGGTACACTGTGATGTTTCGCTGACCTCTAACCTTTTGATATCTAATTCGATTTGTCATTCATGTCTTATAAACAATGTCATATTTATGAAAATATATAATATAATTCATGTAAATTTTTTTTTATGTTTTAAGCCTTTAAATAAAATAATAAATCCCCTGGCGCATTTTCCCATTCCTCGGGCGTCCCGGGCGTTTTTTAGTATGACCAGATTTTTTTTTAATTCGAAGAATATTTATTTATTTTTTCTCTTCTATGTTTTCATACATTGATTGGTTTTTTATCAAAGGTGGTGAGCATATGGCTGATTCAGTGGCTGGAAGAACTTTACTGAGTTTTTGGTGGATGTTTTGCATAATTATGATGGCCACATATAGCGGAAACCTAATTGCATTTCTTACAGTCACAAAAGATAAGCTACCTTTTAACAACCTCGCTGAGCTCGTTAATCAAGATGACTACAAATGGGGTATTCAAGGAGGGACGGCATTTGAAAGCATATTCAAAGTAAATATTTCTTGGTCATTGTCGAATTAGTGTTATCCTTTCTATTATTGATATTTAAGTAATAATAACGTATTGTAACAAGTTGTTGGAACTCGAAATCCCTTTACCAGTACCACTTCAAACAAGATAAAAACATAAAAAGATAAAGAATACTGTGATGGAGCTTACAAAAGGAGAGGGTGAATTCGTTGAATGATGTCTTAGAGTAATTAAATTTGTGTATGTGCATCTCCATAGAATGAGTTTTTTAATATTGAATTTTATCTAAATGCATCCTTTTGATTAGACATTCAGCTAATGAGATATGTTGACAGTCGGACGGACGAACAGACAGACATGGTGATTTCTTTATATCCCTTAACCTTTTGTGGGGATGTAATTTTTGAATACAAATTAGTCTTCACAGAAAGTGAAATGCATGCGATCAAAAACATTATAATCTTTGGACCACACGTTGACATTACAAATGTTAACAGACAAAATCAATATTTCCAAATGAGATGATTTTGGAATTACTTATCTGCAAGGAATGTCAAGCATTGACAATCTGGTAAGATAACTTGATATGAATCAGTTCTTAGCTTATATTGAAAACAAATATGTTATTGTTTTTTTTCAATTTTAATTATTTACAAATGACTAGATTATTCTTACAAAAATAACAAAATAGGTAAAAAACTGAAAATTTTTTTTAATACCACCGAAGTTTGTAAAAAGTAAACTTAGATTCACTGTCTAAACTAGGCGAACACGTTTGTATAATAAACGTTCTTACCAAAGTTCTTTTATTTGCAGAGTCACAAAAAACACTTATATGGATAAACTATATTAATAGAATAAAGATAGATAATCTCTGTTACTTTACAGGCATCAGAACTACCAGATCAACAAAAGTTTTGGTCAAAGTTAGTGGAGTTTAATCGGACTGACCCAACTGTCTTAAGCATTGATAGTTCAATTCATATGGGAAAAGTTAAAGATGGAAAATACGCTTTTATTGCTGACAAGACGTTTATGGAATTTAATAGTTTGGGCAATTGTGATCTGGCAATATCTCTAACAGATATATTGCCATTAAAATACTCCATAGGATTACCAAATAATTCACCAAACACAAAAATTATAGCTCATGAGTAAGTACTTTTCTATTTCTAAAAGGGGAACAAAATTATGTAAGACTAAGTTTTTGAATCAAACTAAAAACATTACATAGAAATAAGGTGGGTACATGTGTAAGGGCGTTTAAGGATAACACAAGTTGTGCGTTCGCGTGGTGTGTATTCGTTATACGTTAAAGAGATGGCTACGCTGCCTCTACAAATGTAACGTCACCATTACATTTAAAAAGACGGGAAATGTTTCAATTTAATGGCATACTATATATTTCCAACATTCTCCGGGGCCACAAAAGTTGTAACATCATGCCAAGATTGTCGTGAGAGCGTTCAAATTCCATCTATCGTTTCGGTTTTCTCTAACCAAATTCCTCCCGAGTAAGGATAGTTTCCTCAGTGCTATTGGTATCACTTATGTTGCATAGGTATCTCCCTACTGACCAAGTGCATCTTAATCCGCGGAATAATGCTTCAAGCTTATCGTAACAGGACCGAAGACTTTTCAAGTTGTTTTCTGTTGCATTGATTTACAGCAAAGCTTGCATTAAAAGTTTAAAATTTTAATCGTTCTTTCAGTAAATCCACGGCAACTTTGTAAATAACATTGGTGAGCAAAAGTCCTTCTAGGATCCGTTATACTTCGTCGACTAGTTGTGACCTCAGGTAGGTGAACTTCTGGACATCACTAGGTGTTTAATTATGATGCACAGCGGCTTCAAATTTAAATGAATCCCAGAAAATTTGCCATGTCAAAATATCAACAAAACAAGGTTACCGTTACCACAAATTAGTCAAATCTTTTACAAAATTTGCACATAAATATGGACATCTCATCGAAAAATTTGATTGTACACGTAGATTTCTGATTGTTAAAGGAATATCGCATCCTGATTTTTATAGCAATGTAGTTTATAAAGCACAAAAATTCAAAAACAACCTTATGGAAATTAAAAACTGGCTTAAGAACCTTTTGAAAAAAGGATACGAATTCAATGTTTTAGTAAAATCTTTGCATTTGGTATGTTTTGGCAGAAATATTGATAGCTTGATAGTAACTTTAAAACGTTAAATTTTCACTTTGTATCCACTGTATTATTTATAAGCACCACAGCGATCAAGTATGTTGGTTTTTTGTGGTGATTCAACTCTAAATCATTCATTGTTTTGACGTGGGGTGTCGGACTTAGAACTGATGTATTTGATTCTTTTACATCAATCGATAAATGTTTCTTAGCTAGTTGTCAGTAACTTCGAATGTTCTCTATAGAGTTCCTCCTTGTCTTGTTGTTTTCGTACAGTATTTTGTCTTAGGTTCTCTCTTGTTGAATTGAACTTTTGTCGATTGAGTCTTACATGTATGCTTTGTGCAAGTTTATCAATAGGGGGGAGGTTGGATACAAAAAACTAGTTTAACCTCGCCACATTTTATATGTACCTGTCCTAAGCCAGGAAACTTCGCCAAAGCCTTTGTTTGTCCTTGTCATTCTGTGTTAACTGTTTTATGTCAAGAATTGGTCTTTCGTTGATGATCTAGGGATTGGTTTTGAAACTTTTGTATTGTATTATAAGTCTTAGGCCAATGCAATTATGTAAGCAGTGACCTATGGTCATGTTGAAGACTGCTTGCTGTTTTCCGTTGTGATTTTTTGAATTGCTCTTTGTTTATGTTTGTTGTGTCGCGTACACTTATTCCACATCTCAATATCGTCTATGGAACGGAGGAAAAGTCAGTTCTGGGAGTTGAATATTACTAAACGCGGCTTGCGCTACGACTACATAACGTTTACACAAGATTCAAGGATTCAATCCTTATAACTTTCAACACAACTACGAAATCGTCTAATTTTTGTTGATAAAGCTAAGTTGTACTCATCTGATTGCATTATTTCCTCTTTGATGTTTTCCTTAGGGATCTCGTCCAATATCTTATTATCCAACGTCTGGAGCATTTTGTGGTCTTGTTCAATGACATTAATGACATCTAGGAATGACTATATTTGACTTTGAGGTATCGATTGCCGTTTTGTCATTCGAGATAACGATTCTCTGTATCCTCCACTTAAAATTTTCACTCTTGTATACTCCATGTCTTGAACACCCTTTTGGTCACGGCACCAAGATGTAAGGGCATGTAAGGATAATAAAGTTGTGCGTTCGTGTTGTGTTTCCTCGTTATGCGTTAAAAAGATGGCTACGCTGCCTATGCAAGAATACCATCAAATTAAAATAGAAACGACGGAAAATGTTACAATTCAACGGCGTGCTTTATATTTCCAACATATATACAGCAGTTATAGAATTAGAGTTAATGTAAAAAATATGCCCATAGGAGTAGAAAACTGAATCCTAACAAATAAGTCGTGGTTACATTTAAAAACAACCCATTAGTCTTCGTTTATTCTAACCAAAGGCCAAATAATTCAAAACCATTCTAAATTAGCGCTTTTAAGTAACAAACTAATTCTGAGATGACTGTATCTCATGTACATGTAAATTTAAGTTAATTTATTATTATATGATAAGCTTTGAACATAAAAGTAATATCACTAGGAAAACAACATAACATATTTGTAATATTAATTATCCAAAGTTATGCTAGCAAATACTCATTTTCCTCCTTGCCGGAAGCAATATGCAAAATTTATTTTTTTAAACTCACATAGTCATTATCGTAAAATATCAACAAGGTACCAATTATGGACCAAAGAATCAAAGATGTACCAATTGGGAAATTAAATGTCAAAGTCTGAAAAGATTAAGACTAAATCGGTAAACAATTAAACATTGTGATTAACCTTTTACAAAAACTCTTAAGGGTAAAATTTATCGTAAGTGTTGTTTTCAGACAATCATAATCCTTGAAATTTGAACTTAAGATAATTTTAACGCTAAAGTTTTTCGTGAAACGAAACAAATCATCAAACCTTACACACACAGAAAAAAATAAAGATTGAGTTAAAAAAAGCAACATACACTAAAGTCGATATTAGAGTGAAATAATATGCTTTGGAGCTAATTAAATCGAGGAAAATAAATCAATAACAAAACAATAAAATCATTTTACGTAATTTGTACATGCACATAAAATTGTCATGTAACTTACATGTGTAGGGCATAATATTGTTACTTAATGATTATTTGATATATCTATTAATAAATTTAAAACATTACACTTCATATATATATATATTTGATATAATGAATTACAACTCTTTATATTTTAGGATTATGACCATGCACGAAAGAGGACTTCTCAAATTCTGGAAAACTAATCATTGGCCCAGGCCAAGAGTTTGTCAGGAGTCTCTCATTAAAAATGCCAAACCTATTACTTTAATTGACATTCATAGTGCATTTTATCTCATTGCCATAGGGATATGTTTAGGAACAGTACCCCTATGTGTCGAATTTTTCAAGCATAAATGCCGTAATTGGAGGGAAAAGAGAAGAAATGTGGAATCAGAGTGTAGGCATGAAAGGGAGAATTAACATAACATAAAAAAGCAATTTCGTTTAAATTTTTTTTTCACATATATCATGATTAATACTGTATGGAACATATCAAAACAATTGGATATAGTTCTTTAAAAAATCGTAATGCTTTTTTAAATAATTGTACATTGTACAGTGTACTTGGGATTACACAACAAAACCCCTAATAGAGAAAATCGGATGAGGAACATTACATAAAGTTAGGTTTCACTTTAGATACTTAACTTGACATAAGGTATGCTTTCTTTTGTCTTTATTACTTCACTTAGTGATGTGATAAAATTTGAATTATCGTTCTTTGGATGTTTATTTGTCAAACATTACATGTACGTCAATTACTTATTTAGCAAAGAGTAGAATTCGTTTCCCTTGCTTTAGATATAACTTCTTCTAAGGATCGATACGGAATTCAACATGATATTTCACTGCGTTGAAGAATAAATACAATGTTTAGCTGTGATTAAGAAATCTAAACCATAGAAAAACTATTATACAACGAACATTCACTGCAAAAAATTAGAATTTGTATACCGCTAGAAGAGTTAATTTCATATAGAAGATCGAACTGTGGTGAGGTATTTGGTTATATCATGTCATTTCCTCTTCATATTTTTGTTTTCTATTGACAATTTTGTAACCAGTTTAACATAGATATGTTTACACTTATTTTTTATAGAAATTGATTAAATGTGACAATCGTTCCCCAAAAAGAAGCCTGCTCGGTTCCGGCATATATTATTTCACTTGTTACAAATTAATTACACTTACAATGTAAAGTGTACTTATTTGCAGTGGGGTGCGAATATTTGTTGTTTTGAATGTGCAAGTGGCCCTGCAATGAAATAACAGTAGACAACAAACTACTCTAAAGAGCTCTTCAATACAGAGGTTTATGTTGTTAATGAAGACACTTATCAGCCGAAATTATAACAAAATCCGCATTAAAAAACAATCAGAGACTTGAATATCTTAATCAGTGGTCTATGAACATTTCATAATGTAGAGTTACCAATGGGGCATCCGAATGTTTTTATTCCGAAAAGGCAAAACACAACTAAAAACACTAACGAGGATAGGACAAAGAAACAGACAGCATCTATGGCGGATCCAGAAATTTTCATATGGGAGGGAGTGCAAGTTAAAAAAATCTTCTGTGACCTCTTGTTTCAAACAGTTCCTAACCAAACATGTCTGTCAAACGGGAGAGCATGCGCACGGCACGCCGATTCTAAATCCGCCTGCATAAAACACAAAAATGATTATACAAGCAAAGAACTAGCAATCATAAACGCGAATTCAAGTCGTGACAGGACTGAAATCTATGAAACATATTTATTTAAATGTTAATAAAAATTGATTGAAAAACCTTTCAAAATGCCTTTAGAAAGGGAAACACCATGTGAAAGATAAAATTGTGTTTCAATGCTAGTAAATGTAAATGTGTTTGTACTATATGTACTGGTCAAATAAACAAGCGCCAGTCAATATAAAATCTTTGGATATTACCGTATTTTAAACCATTGCAGTTGAAACTCTTTGTGACTGTGTCAGCTCAGGTTCTGAGGCAACCTTATGTGTTGCACACAAACTAAATTCGTGTTAAAACATTGTTCAAGTTGTGAAATGATCGATTGGCTATACTGACCAGAGTTTGTCTTGTCTGCCGGGCCAACCCGCATCTACACTACACCCAATGCTGTGCTTCGTCAGTCGACGAAAGGCAAATGAACGAGGCCACGATTGGATTATGTTTGCCCTTCCCGCTGCTACACTTTCGAAATATTTAGTTTCTCATTATCTACTTCTCATTTATGAAGGCGCTTAAGATTTAACATGATACTTCGGTGATATAATCCTTTGCATAAATATTCACTTCATGTTGTTATACATACCGGTACTTTTGTCAAATTCTTGTTTTGATGTTTGTAAAGAATTGTGACCTTATATCTGGAAATCAACCTAAATTTAAGGGGGTATCCGTTTACGCAAATTTTACTTTTTATTGCGCCACAACTTATAATTGCCCAACATATTTTTTGAAAGGGTAAGATTATATGGGTCAATATTTAATTTTATGAATTCAATTGCGCCACTCATATTGAGTTTAACGAAAATTCTGACTTATACATGGCTGAAGTAACATTTTATCGTTTTATGACTTCCTCCACCTTTTTCGGGCTTTGGAAAATACAATACAACTGTTTACATGTATCTTAACAATAGTTAAGACATGCAAATGATTTAGAAAATATGCATAATTATTATTTTAAAACAATAACATTATTGTAAGTCAATGAAAATCAAAGGTATCTGCAAACTGCTGGATTGATATTTAAAGCAGATAATTTCAGTTTTAAGAAGATTTGCAATAATGGTTGAAATGTGTAGCTCATCACAAAAACATATTCTTTAAGCTTGCGACTAAAATGACTAAGTTCACCGTTAATATACTTATGATACTTTTCAACAGAGTAGTTTTCTTACTGTTGTAGCGCGACCAAGTGTGTATCCTAGTACAGGCCGTTCTAGGTTGTGCAATTAGACTTTTTAAAGCTGTAAAAACACAGTTAACGATTATAGTTTGGTCCAATGCGTAAAAGTGCCTGTTTTGCTATTACATCCTAGTCCGATATAAGCCTGGTTGCTAACAGCACCTGATGATATTTAAACATCAGACAAAATACAAAATACATACAATTCTTCTTGTAAACAAGTAAACACAATGTTTAAATCAATATCATGGAAAGAATTCGAAATAAATTCGACAAATTTGATCTATAATACTAGTATATACATTTATACATTTATGTTCCGATACATAGAAACTAATTAGGGTCAAAAGTCTTCTTTCTCTGTTAATTGTTTTAATGTTTATCATTCATTTTCTTTTTATTTACCCCTGCGGGTTCCGTGTGGCGAATAGACCGACAGCAGCGCTGAGCTTGTCGGTAACAGTCCACTAAAGAGTGCTCAAGAAACCTGAAATCGGCTCGAGTCGCCTTGTTTTTCTTGATGATAATAAGTTTTGCCATCTTTATAGAATAGTAATGTATTTTTAATTTTGATTTATGCAGACGGTGAAATTTAGAACTTAGAAATTTGGGTTGCAAGTACTAAGAAATCATCTAGTAATTTTTTTTCGAATTTACGTCCATGCATGATTTGCATAAAAACTGGTTTGTTAAGATAAAAAAGAATGGCCGTGACTTGCCAAATCGAATAAATTGTCGTGCAAACGAATTGTAATAAGCAAATGTTAAATGACGTAAAAAGGGAAGTTCTAAAAACCTAAAATCGTTAGCCTAGCAACGCTTAAACCGTGCTTGTTTAAAAATTCCCTTTCTCTGATACATTAAAGTTGAACACACGAAAAAATTAATTGATCATCATCTGCCAACGTGCCCTACCCGCCAAACATACCAAAACTTTTTTAAATTTAAACATGTTTATCACTTTTTTTGGAGTTTAAGATGTGTTTTGTCACATTTTATAATATTAGGCATAAACTATCCAAACGAGGAGTAATTGTGTGTCCACTCACTTCCATTCGAGCTATTAGTAATGATAAGGGAGTACGAGATTCAGAAATTGAACATTGTCGAGATCCTCGGCTTTTATCCATTCAAATGCATTAAAAAAATTCAACATGTTTTCTTAATATTTGTTCAGAACTATTAAGAGGAGGTCATAATAAACACCCTATTACAATTTCATTCAATTCTAATTACATTTTCTATGTTAAAACTGAAGACGAACTTTCAATGTATTTCCTATGAAAAATCTAGAGAAGTTTTTTTCCCGCCATATTTTAAGGTGCTTTTATCTTGAAAACTTTTTTCATAAAGTCTAGCTATTTTGAGCTATTCTTTCCAAATTTTCTATTTTAAAAAACTTTTAATTACAAAAAATCTCAGGCTCGTACTCCCTTAAATAAACAAAGTTAATATTTCCAGGGATAAATCGGTCAAAACGTTTCTGATTGAGCCACTGAAATTTATCTAGGAAATACTTATCGGTTCATTCCTTTAAAAGATTGTTGCGAGTTCGTTCAATCGCGTGTTCAGATTTACATGTAAAGAAAATACAATATACATGTGCATGTGCAAACATGAACAGAACTATTTTTTCTTAATAGAATAAAAAAAGGTTGCATGTACTTCATCCATGGATTTTGGCAATTTAGAGACATGATGAAACATCCAATAACTTACAATTGAGGATAACAGAGGGCTTCTATAGAATAAGAAGTAGCGTTTTAAAAGCGACCTTTGGGTGTAAGAAATTACCCCGCATGAGCTCTTCACTTTTCTCGAAATATTATAACCACATGTCTTTACTCATGTTTGTTCTTTTTTTTTCCTTGTAAACTATTAAACAAGATACATGTAAAATGTCATAAAAATTATCAAAGTTTTGGAAAAACAAAAATAAAAAGATTTACTAAAAACACAAAAAACATTAATATCCAACAAAAACAACAAGATTTAATTGATGTATGCAAAGTATGAATAAAATTAAAAGAAGAAAAAAACTATATATGGAATATATGTTAAAAAGACACGATCCACTTATATAAATAAATGATAAAAAACAAACATTCAATGCGTGTGAAGCGCTTTTCTTGACTTAGCTTCATCAGACACGCTAGGGGTCGAAAAATTGGAAGACCGGTAGGATATTAGAACACTAAAGCCAAACAAATATCACAACAATGACTTGACGAGGTAAAAATATCAACTGCATTAGAGATAACAAAATTTTAGATTTGAACGTCAGAAAACTGGAAATATGCAAACAGTGACTTTCAATCACATATTCCAGTACTCGAAACCATATAAGAGAATACCACTAAAGTATTGGGTAGTTTTTCAAACGGCACTTTAGCCAAACTCTGAAAAAATATTAAAATTGAAAGAATATGGAATATGTGCTAGAAAGACAAGATCCACATACATTATTTTTAAAGTCACGATTACCATTTTGCACTATTGATATAACGTGGAGACCTATTATTACTATGATTTATCAAAGGCATATTTGCGTGCCATGTATGTATATTCATGAAGTTCAACGTATCCAATACTATATAAGCGAAAATACATGATTAATGATGTCCTTATCAAAATCATCAAGGACCAATGAAACGATTTAATAGTTTGTCTTGTTTAAAGAAGCAGACGATATTGTTAAGTTAATAGTACTTAAAATCGTGAGACTTTTATTTAAGATGTGGAATTGATAAAAAAAATAATGTATAACAACTTTCAAAACAACTTTTAAAAAAGACGATCACAGAAAAGCCAATGAAAAAAACAATTGATTTAATTTTTTCTGGCCATTAATTGATCGATATCCCTCTCTTTGCCATTCAAAACTAAGTTTAAAATGTAGTTTTAATTTAGCTTTTATTAAGGTATTTCTATCATTATAAGGAAATATAATGTCAACATTAAAAGCTTTTAAATATTTAATTGTTTTATTGTAGGTTATTGTCTTACTTTATTATATTTTCTAATATACCATCTGTTATTTGCCATTAACTTACGTTTCTGTGATTTAAATCATCGATGTTTAGTTTTAGCCTGGGAGAGTAGCTGAAGTTATGCACCAGAGGTAAACTCATACAGCAACAATTATGTTTTCACGGAGAATATTGAATGTCATTAATACGTGTAATACTTCTGACAATTATGAAATTTGAAGGATCCGGTAAAATTTTATTTTTGGGTATTCTAAGGTCAGTACACATTGTTGAAAATTTAGGTTTCCTTAGTTTCTTTTTTTACAATTTTGTTTGAACACTTGACAAGTATTCATTAAGATGTTTTAGTTTGCAGTTTAATATGAACTTCGTTCCCAAATTCACATAGTTAAAACATAAAAAGCAGCATCCAGTTTTCTTTTAGGAAATATATTTTTTGTTAAATATGTAAGTTTCCGAAGATGTAAAATGGTGGTAAAAATTATCCCTTTTTGGTATATTTAATAGGGAAATGTGATATGTTTTCTCCGCAAATATTTGCTAAATGTTTCTCATAAGAAATTATCGCATTTTACATATCATATTTCAAAGGGACTGGGTTTTTTTCAATTCTACAGCCTAAATTGACTTGGCCCTTTTACTCGAAATGGTCTTAATCATTTAGAGTTGGAAATGTTTTTCGCATAATTAAAGAGCATTTCAGGAATACCTTTAGAAAGCACAAAATCAACCAATGAGTGTTAAGTATCCTAAAATAATATTGAGCTTTTATTACCTTTTTTCTTTAGACAATGAACCAGACTAGTTCTAAAACTGCAAGGGTTTAGAACTGTCAGAAGCTGTCACGGCTTAGACCTATCAGAGATCACAGAACCGGTAAGAGATGTTCGGGCTTATTTGACAATGCTTTTGTTGTGAACCAAACGTGTTTTGTTGAAAAAGAGTTAACCACAGTAAAACATATCCAAACCGAAATCCGTTAATTTAAAAAATACAATAAAAAAAGTCTTGTATTCTGTTTCGATAGTATCCGTTTTGAATAATTTAAATAACCATATATATCTTATCTAAAAATTCTATGCGACTTGAGATTTGTTTGGTTTGATGTGAAATTTGGTTATGTCAGGTTTGTTTTAACAGTTTTCACCACAATATTGACAATGTTAAATATGTACTTTGAAATGTGTCAGTGCTATAATTTAATCACACATTAATTTAAAGGGAATTTTGGACGCAAAATTTAGTTAATTTCTTTCCAATTAAAGTTACTGTATTCATATTAATCGAAGCATTGAAAAATGCAAAACTTAAGCTGCAAAATTCATGGACAATATATATTATATTTATAAGTTAAGGTATAGCGAACATAAATCAGAAACGTCGAATCACAATCACTGGTATCAAGCAAAATTGAATGAAAGTTTTGTCCTCTGAGTTTCTAGCCAAAATATTTTGTGTCTCAATATACCGAATAGCTCTCTTCTTACTATAAAATGTATAAGTAAATGAAAACTGATAAATATTTTAGATGTTGTTATTATACTGGTAAGTTATAAATCAGCATCTAAGAATAATAAATGTATATTTTAATAAGTTACATTACCACTCAAGTATAAATCTTTAGCGATATTCGTTAAGCATTTAAAATGACAAAACCATAACCAGTTCAGTTGAATTGTCTAAAGTAATGGTTATTGTCACACTTGAATAGATTTGAATATGGTTCACATATAACTAGAAAATGAACTATGGATGATTCTTCCTACGCTTTGAAACATGTGACTTCCGGTGAGCATTATACTATTATACATTTACGTTAAAATCGAAACGTTGGTGCTTGATCTATTGATGGATATTTGTTCTTCATTCATACCATATTTGATATGTAAAAGTTTACAGGATCAAATTGTTTAATCAGACGCAGTTAAAGCTTTTATCTTGACAATGCTATCATATCAATATAAAGGTTTTCTCTTTACTCTCAACTCATATGTGTGTAAAAACTAGAACGCAATTTAGTTTTGGTTTCTTTTATTCCATTATAATACATTAACAACAACAAAAGGGGTTGGATGTCTAGTGACGTTTGCTTAATAAAAATGATAACGTTATTGTTAAAGTCATCAAATTTCTAATTCATTACAAAATAAATCATAAAGAATACTTTTTGTTGTTAATACCATATACATGAACAGAAAAAAAAACATTTTATAACCTATGCTTGTTCATGAAATTTGTTCCAGAATTAGAAGTATTATTTCATGTATTTACAGCATTTTGTTGATGTAAATATCGATCACATGTCCAATCCATAGTGGCCTGGTTTCATACATGTATTCATGATATTGCCATAATAAAACATATCATTTTCTATTGGAAGTTTTATCGTATTTTAATGTATATGTTGTGTACAAGTTGTAATTTTATAAAAGTTAAAACGTATACAAAATATTTGTACAAGTTATAATTTGTAAATACCAAAAATAAAGTTAAAAATAATTTAAAAACAATTATCCGTTACACAAGGGTTTTAGGAAGCCTGCTCCATATGTAGATCTACATCTCGAAAAAGAATTTTCGGGAAAACTTTCAACAAAGCTTTACACTCGAAACTTTCCCTTCTTGTGTAGTAAGATTCAGTCCACAGCTTACGGAATTTACACATCACAATTGATACGTTACTCGAGAGCTGATGAGACTTATATGGTTTTTCTTCTTCTTTGATTCACCATTTCTTACTCAACTTTTCTTACACAAATGCACCAAGTCGGGTCCGTGGCGATTTTCAATTTTCCCTGAATAATTGCCATGTTTTTTTCTCTTGGACATTCGAAATTAAATCTTCCAATTATGGTATTTTTGTTATAAGCTTTACTTGCAGTCATACGCTATGGATCGCTATTCAATCGTTTTGGTATTTTGTGTTGTTAAATTCAACGTGCTGTTCTTGTTCGTATATACAGGTTTTGTCTTTGTCCTTAAGGACATTTAACATTCGTATGCTCCATAGGTACCTCTTCATTGTCATAGTAAAGTATGTGCAAATAATTAGAAAAATGTATAATATACGCTAATGAAAAGGAATGTTTCTAGAAACCGAATTTGCTTCGTATTTTATTTATAATAATAAAATTACAGTTTCATTGACTTTTAAGGCTAAGTCTAAATGAAGGATGTCAGTTCATCGGATTGCATATCTTTGTTTACAAAGTTTGGGCGATGTAAACGATGTTTTTTATCTTTTCATATTAGATCTGTTGAAGAGCATTTTTTGGCTTTTTCGCGTCCTTACAAGGTTATTTTGAAAGCTGAAACTGTTTCAATTTACGTTTATTATCCTTATTTGTTTACTGTTTTTTGTGTGGATAAATGATGCATATTAGATAAGCAATATTAGGGAAAAGGTAAAAATTACTATTATAGCCTATCCACCTAATATTTTGTATGGTTTTTTTTTGGTGTTTTTTTTTAAATAAAAAAATGGTTTAGTTCAACATTTTTGGTTCAAATTTGATGTTCCATGCTTTTCATATTCATAAAGGTTTTGCATTTTTAATCATTTGGCAAGAGCTCCTCTGCTGATTCATGAATAAACGAAGCACGCGTAATCCACCGCAACCTTTTCTTTTTCTTTCAATGCAGAGCAAGTTTTATTTCCTTGTTGTAACAGAGTTCCTATAGGAGTTTTTTTTTTAATTCAGTTATTATCATGAAAACAATGCCTTATCTAAAAGTTTACCGGATCGGTTGCACATGTATTTGTCAAATTCTTTGAGGGATTTAAAGGAAATGGATGAATATGTCAAAATGATACTAAAGCTTACTATCATATGCGATATTAAAAAAAAAGTAACACGTACGATTGAAAAGGTTCATATTGCATGTATAACCAAAGAAATAATTACAATTAATAATTAGATAATACAGTTCACAAATGTTTAAACAATTCCTATAACATTAAGAGAATAAGTAATAATACTGTTTTGACTTCCCACTTTCCCACTTGGCGAGTAAATGCAAACATGTCGTCATTAGCTATGTTTTCTCATAGTAAATGTTTATATTTATAGTACATAAGTTACTTGTTATATTTTAGTCATTATAAATCTGGTACTCTATTGCAACACGAGAACGGGAAACTCCAACGTGATTGATCCTATAAAGATTTAGTAGAATCGAAGTCCCAACTATCATCAAACGAAGGGATAACATCTGATTAATGTCAAATGAAGTCAACGATTGAACCAACTGAGTCAAGTAGATGTTTGAAACCGAATGAAAGTAGCATGATTTTTTATGGACCCGTTTTTGCTAATGAGACTGGTGTTTCCTTGTCCATTCTTGCCGTAATACTGTTTTTGAAATGGCCATCGGTTAACATCTTATATGACAAAAATACAGGTAAAATGATTCCTTAACCTTTGGCAAGTTTGCAATTTTTATGATACTGTGTTCCAAAAAAAATATTGCTTAAGGTTAATGAGGACAGGTGTCATGTGACCAAGCACATCTAAATATGCAAAGAAAACGCTAGCATATCAATAAATACATACAAAAATATCAAACGAGTTATTATTGCCTTAATAAATCATAGTTTTGAAAATATCAAGGGAGATATGTAAAATATGACCATCAAAATACAATGGATTCTACAGGCAGATTCAAACAAAGTTGGTGACCCTCTTTTTTCTCACTCTTATATCAAAGTTTGCTTCATTATTTTTATTCTGATCGAATAAAATCAAATTTGTAATGTAAGATTTTTTCTTGAGTAGTGATTTTATGCATTTTATATGTGCTTTCCTTTAATAGCCATTGTTATTAAGTCAATTTTTGAACCCTTAAATGGGAAAAAAAACAAGCCTGGTGACCTATCTTTATTTAAGTTTTACGTGAAAGATATCAACATTATTTGATATTAAAGGAAATAAAATTAGATTTTTAATGAGCAGATATTTTCAGAGTCAGGTGTTCTAATTAACCTTAAATCGATATTTCATTTTTGTAAAAGGGTTATAATTATTGAAATAGAAAGAAACCCTTAAATGGGAAAATGCTTAGAGCTAAAACTCAATTTGCTTATGTTTAATTATAATATTTTGTTCTACATGTTCTATCTTTCTAAACTTGATATCAAATTTATTCTCATTTTTTGCCCTTCCAGAAAGTGAGGCAGCACAACTTCATAACAGATTATCAAGACTGGGGACATTTGCTGTATTATATGATTTAGAAGAAATGTCTTCAGAAAGAATCGATAGTTTAATGAGTTTTTTAAGCCAAAGTCACGATGAATCAATCCTTAATGTAACAATTTTATGTAGATTGGAGTTCTGCTTAAAGTATATTGGAAAGGTTTGTTTAAAGAAAACAAAACATTTTTTTTTAAGGTTTACAATAATTTTTTTAATTATATTATATTATATTATGATAGGATGAACTCGGTCGATATATCTTAAATGAAAAAGAAGAAACGTAAAAAAATCCAACGACACATCAGAGAAAAAATTGCAATGGTCCTAACTTAATGCAGGCTTAACATAAAACTGGTTATATAAACCAGTTATGGTCGCAAACCTCCCTGTTCAATTGCGATCTTTAGGTCAGGGAGTCACACAAATTAAAAGGACGTTTTGAGACACAACATGAACAGTGAGATGATCATCTCTGTACAACAAATTAAAAGGACGTTTTGAGACACAACATGAACAGTGAGATGATCATCTCTGTACAACAAATGAACAAAACTATATTTAAAATGTCACGAATCATTTGATCTGAAATTCACGATTTGACTACCAATGTCTGGTTCCGAAATAAAAAACGTTAAAAGGACCGTATCAAATGTTTGTTTCATAACTTTTATCTAAAATCCTGTCTCAAAGACGAAGATATGGAACAAAAATGGAAGAAAATATAGAAACTCTGATATAAAGAATAAGTATCTCATCGAACAAAGAAGATATTTCGAGTCAAATTCGAGTTGTTAATTCAAGTAGGACTAGACAGATGTAGATTCAGTTATTTATTTAATACGCAATTCTAAAAAAGTTTAGTCATCCACTCACCATGCGAAGAGACTCACATGACTGAAATTAAATATAGTTAATCCGTTAAGATAAAGACAGAATCGGTAGACATGAAATCATACCCACAAAACACATAACAATTAAACCACAATCAGCTTCATCAACTCAAGTCGGAATTAGAGTGAATTCTCGTGCTCAAAAAAGTAAGCAGTTACTGCTTGCTGTAGCATACGCGTAAAGCTGGAAACGATCATTTGATTGTGGACCAAATCCAGAAAGGAATACAATTTTTAATTTCGATGTCAAACCAATATCTACGCTCATCTCAGATAAAGAAATCCCGTTTATGTCTACAAGCATATGATGTCTTCCGTAAAATTTCTTGATTCATGACGGTAACTAGAAGGCAACGTAAAACTGTGTTAACAATTCGCTTTTCACACGTTCTGTCAAGGAAGCCACGATAATACTCACAGGCTCTGGAATAAAAAGTCAAGTGTGATATATTAACCGATAGGTTATCAAAACATTCAATTACTAAGTCCTGTTCAGGCATAACTACATATACCCAAGGTGCAAACATTAATGCACCAACAGAAAGCAGCTTTTATCGTCTGTAGTTATAAGAAAAAACACAATATTTGCATATTTTTACTTATTGTTTTTTTTTTACTTGTTCTAATACCGAAAAAAGAAATTAAACAAATGTTATATACATGTACTTATTATAGCCGTTTGAATACACACGGAAGCACATAGTTCGTTCATCTTTGGTGCACAATTCTAAATGGTTACTGGGAATATTCCATGATGGAGATTTGTCAAGCTTGGAATCTAACAGTACAGAATTGGACAATGTTGCTGTTATACAGTATCCAACTTCGTTTCTAAATGGTAAATTTCTAAATGTAAGTTTATAGTTGTTTTTAGATTTGACATTGAAAAGACAATACATGTGGGTTTTTTTTTACCTAGATCCCAAATTAGAGCAACACTGAGGGAGAGAAAAAATGGTTCATCACATTATCTTATTTCTTCAACATATTTGATAATAGTACACACTCAGTACATGTATAAGACCAAATGACAAATGGATAAATGTTTCGGAATGCTTAATTGCTGTGGTAGCTTAACTTTTTAATTGATTATGTTAAAATGAAAAGAGAATCCTAGAATTTTGACTTTATTCCGAGATGCAGATTAAGAGATTATTTTCCACCAAGATCATCAATACGTCAAAGTTAAGGGGTATGCTAAATTACGGAAAATCTAATCACACAACCCCACCCGATATTGAAACTGTAAAGAGAAAAGTTTCTAAGCTTTAAAATAAGCTATAACACATGTACTGAATATCTATAGAAATATATCTACAAGCAATAATGACAATGTTATCGGCTTTGAAAAAGCATTTAGGCAAGTTGAGGCATTTATGTATAGCAACATGAAACATGTCAATATTTGTTTGGAACTTTCATGTAATACTTAAAAAAGACATATTCAGATTTTGATAAGATTTACTACTGCTGTAATTTAAGAAAAGATTCCACTGACAACCATTTTCTAATGCATTCAACGTAGCTTTTCGTCAAAATATTACATATCTTAGTGACGCTGCGAGTCCACATCTCTATAGGTCCTTTTCGATTACTTTTTTCTGCTTTATAGAGTTGAAAGTCTTCAAATAATCTAAGAATAACACGGATCAATTGTTTTATTTTCGATCTAGAAAATTTCATTCATTAGGGGCATATGCTCTAGGTGCAGTGACCCTGTTCATATTTGTACATCTATATGGATATGCACTTTTGGAAAAAAAATCGAACAGTATATAAACTTAAAGTCATGGTTTGAAACACAAAAAAACAATTGTGTGCTAAACGAAAAGAAAACAAAGGTAAAACATACACCATTAAAACATATATTTTATTATTCTAAGAATCAAATATGTGAATTAACATGGGGTTAGAATTTGCTTTTGTTGAGAATAGAAAATATAAACAAAAAGTATTTTTGGCAGATTTTTAACATGAGAAAAATGTTCTATAAAATCAGAATTAGATTTTACGAATACACTAGACAAAATAATCAAATCTTTTTAACGTGAAGCCTGAATTTCCCGGGTTCATTTCCTTCGTTTGAAATAGCTTTCCATTACCATAAATGGTGAAAAATGTATGTTAAAGCGTCTTTAAGTGTAAGAAAGCACAACCCAAATGATAAGTTCATTTCAATTAATGACATTCCGTGACTGAAATAAGAAGATAAAGATGGGTGCACACATAACCTGTACAGTAAGTTAACTTTGCAACAAGAAATAACATTCGAATTGACTTTCCTAACTTTTTGCATGAAGAATTATCAATCTATTGGTTCAATACCACAGGTTTTCGGACTGATAATATCATCCATATCATGAATGCATTGTAAGTGTTGACAATATAAACTGGGGAAATTGAATTTGACCGTAAAACTACCAAAAACAATAATCTTTTAGGTTTTCAAACTAAATCAGATATCCATGTTTTGAAATCTTTTTTTTTATTGTAATTGAATAGTTTGATTCTTCTGACGAATCGTCTTGGCTTCAAGTAAAAACATTAATGTGGGTGAATGAACAAAAACGTGGTTTAAGTACAGTTGGATATACAGAGATAACAGGAAGTCTTTATACAGAGAAGGACATATTTCCTAATGCTAACATGGGTTTTAATCAAAGGAGATTGAAAGTTTCTACTCTACCGGTAAGTTTTGGTGAAATTCTTTTAATTTCATTGCATATATGTTGTTGTGCTAAATTATCTCTCAGTATATAGCTGACAAATTTATTTCTCTAAACAAACTCCAAGGAAGACAACAGAAGTTAATATGTATTACCATTTACGTCATGTACAAATGTATGTGATTCACATCTCTCCGAAGAGTGCAAATGAATCTAAATTGCACAAATATCATTATTATTTTGAAGTACCTGAAATGCAAGGTGTCCTTACTGTATTCTTACTAAATATAAACCCGTTGGCATTCCATATAAGTCCTCGTTGCTGGATTTGGCTTTTTTATTGTTTTTCTTATAGGATAGAGTAATTTTCTTTAGACACTTGAGGATTTTTCTCTTCCAATACCTTTTTCATCATTTTTGCATTATTTGGCTTCCGCCTTCAAATCTTTTTTGGAGTAAGAAATAAGCAAAATAGGTTTCCGAGTGACAAAAGTCCGAAAGGGCAACGATAAAACCGGTAAACACGAAGTAGAACAGCACGAGGAAACCTAAACCCCAAAATGAACCTTGCAGTAATTAATGACGCGAACTCATGTCGTAACAAGAGTGAACGCAGGTGCTCAGGAAGAGTAAGCCATAGCACATCCGATGCACTGATAATTTCCAACTGAGTGTGCCAAACCAACATCTGCACTCATCTGAGAATGAAAATCCCATATATGTCTACGAGTGTATAGTGTCTACCGTAACAATTTTTTGAGTGATGACAGCAACCTATTAGCAACATTACCCTGTGTTAGCAATAAATGTGTTAAATGTACGCTCTGAAAAATAATTCGATATACTTCCCGAAAACTCTGGAGTAACGAAACAATTGTGTTACAAAAACTCGACAAGCTGGAACGGACAGAGTGTCGTTACACAAGAAGGGAAAGTTTACGATTAAAGGGTGAAATTTAGTTTGTCATGGAGCATTGTTGAAAGATTTCATTGAAAGTCTATTTCGATATACAGATCTAAATATTAAGCAGATTTTCTAGAATGTGTTGTGTCATTTATCTCAAGTTGCTAAGAATATATGAGTAAGAGAAATTCTCCAGATCGGGATCGTTCAGTGGAAGGACATCATCAATATACAGTGCCTGTAGAGTAAAAGCTTCCCAATCTATAGTATATGGGGGATGGGGAATTCGGATCGGGATGGGGATAGGTATGGTGAATAGTACATGGTGTATGGGGAACGGTATCTTGTATGGGGATGGGGATAGTAAATATGAAAGGTAAATAGATAATGTGGATGGTAAGTGTTATTTCAAATTTGATAACTGAGTAAATTTAGATTGTAAATGACAATATTAATCTTAATTCAAACTTTCAATATTTTTAATTAAACAAAATTATTGTAAGGAATTCATTTTGTAGATACTGGCTTATAAAAAATATACATTTGTAAATAGACTGTGCACAAGTTACCACAAAGTTCAGGATCAAATTAAATGACGTACATGTATTTTGTTTAAAGTAAGGCCAAAGATTTCTATGGAAATTGCTTACATTATTTTTATATATTATTAATACTTCTACAATAAATGAAATCCAACTCCTTAAATGAAATATGAAATAAATTAATAAACATAAACACTTCTATTTTAATATTTCTTTCTAAACTGTTTATAGATACCGCCTGATAAAAATATAGATAGACTATGTCCAAGTTACATGTACCAAAAAGTTTAGGATCAAATTGTGAATTTTTTCATTTATAAAAATGATTAGTTAAAATTCATATACTTTATTTTTTGTTTTTTTCTGCTTGATATGTTTTTTGGTTCATTGAATTTCACGCCTCGGTGATATCTTTTTCGTAAGTGGTTAGTTAGTTTCTAATGATTGTTTAGTTGTTTTTGTAATTTCTTTTCATTAAAGTTATTTTTCGTTTAGATTATTGTACATGTATAAGTCATTCTTACTCAGATTTTTCATTGAGCAGGTCGTACTATTTTTTTTGTTGTTGTTTAAGTTGAAGCATTGATCAACTAACTTTTGTATTTTTTTAGAAAACCCGCCCACCCAGCCCTTTTTTATTTTTAATATTTTATTATATGCCTTTTTGGTAATTTGATATGTATGTTATATGTTTTTTCTTTGTGTGTTACATGTGCTTGGAATGTAACTGTGTTTGTATATATCTAGACCTGTCTCTTTATGTCATATGTCACTTTGTTTATGTCATATGTCTATGAATTAAGTCTGATGCCTAATAAATGTTTTTAATTTATTTCTTGTTTACAACCTTAGTTTAATACAAGTTTTGAAGAGTAATTAAATGACGTACATGTACATGTATGTTGTTTTAAATTATGGCCATAGATCTCTATGAAAATTGCTTACATTATTTTCATATATTATTAATAATTCTAAAAATAATGAAATACAACTCCTCGAATGAAATATTAAATAAATTAAAAAAAATAAATAAACACTTATTCTTTAATATTTATTTCTTAATTGATTTAAGATACTGGCTGATAAAAAATAAAAATAGACCGTACACAAGTTGCCAGAATATTCAGGATCAAATTCAATAAGGTACATGTATGTTGTTTTAAATTACGACTCAAGATCTCTATGGAAATTGCTTACATTATTTTTGATATATTATCAATAATTCTAGAATATACTAAATACAACTCCTTTTAAATTAAATATTTAATAAATAAATAGAAATGCCCACTATATATATTTGAATATTTCTTTATAATTTGTTTATAAATAAATATATAATTAAATTAAAAATTAGATTAAATAAGATTGTCGATAATAAACAATGACATTGTGGGTATTGGTAAAATTTATGATGCATGGGGATACTTTAGATCAAGGTTTTTAACACCTTCCAATAATGTTTTAATCAAAATTTAGATATACAGCCTACCGTATACGGATTTTCTTTCCGTATAAAATGTGGTAATAGGATGTCAACCTTATAAACATAATAAAAAGAGAGCACGTGCTTCTTGCATAAATAGTCCTCAGACTTGTCTGACACAAATTTGCCAAATAGGTATTTTCTATTTTTTGAAATTTCCAATAATTACAGTTCAAAACGGTTTTAAAGAATGTTTAAGTCTTTGTACTGCACATGGTCGACTCCAGCGGAGTTGGAAATTGCTTTCTTGTACGACCGTCTTCGTTTTGAGTACTTTGCTGTTCACACGTTGGTTATTTTTTGTTTCATTATTTGATTCTTTCGCTGCTGAGAAGAGGTTGCTCATAGAAAAATGCACATACAGCATACATGTACACCTGAGTTCACTCTCGTTTCGAGTTGAGATCGCATTCTTGATTGATCATCAGTTATTTTTGTGTTTTTATGTTGTCTGTTTTTGTCCCGTTCTTGTTGGTGTTAACTGGTTTTGTCTCTGCCAATTTGGACTTTTGACATTCGGATACCCCATTGGTCCTATGCATCTTCCAATACAAAACTGGTCATACTAAAGGCTGCTGGCTTATTGTCATTGGAGATGTAAAATGTTGCGTTTATGTATGTTGTTTTAGACGGGTGCATTTATGCCTTAACATATAACAAACTATTGTCATATAGTTTTTGTATTTCATTTTACCTACGCTGAATTAGTCGTGAGCAACTCGACAGTTGTGTTGAAAACAATAGGATCTGCTCTCATGAGCATCTGAGTGCATTCTCGTTTCGATGTAATTTGTGATTAAATGTTAATGCATTTATCTGTGTATTTCTGTCTTTTTGCGACTTGGACTGCTGATCGATTTTGTCATTGCCTTTTTGGACTCCCGAGATTCAAATAATAGAAAATGTACTCCTTAGTACAATTATTCAATACATTTATTGTAAAATGAAAAAAATCGAGAGTGAACTCAGGTGTTAATGTATGCTGTGTGTGTATTTTTCTATGATTATAGAAATCGAATAGTTAGTATATTTTCGTTTTTGTCAAGACTAATTTTGATTATGAAAATACGCCATAACAGTAAATGATCTAAAAAAACATTTTATCTTTTTTAGTGGCCCCCTTTTGTAAGCTACGACAATACATCGGGTAAATATTCTGGATTTGTCATCGATGTATTACAGTTTTTAGCACATCGACTGAATTTTACGTACGTTGTTTTCAATACAATGTTGCCATAAGAATCAGAATTTATTATTATGATTTTGACGATTTAATCTATAGTTTAAAAATCAAAGGATCAAATGTTCTATGTATTAAATATTCATTGAAATAGTTGTAATTTCAGTTGCGTTGCTTTCGGCATTTTGTGCATGATACGAAATAATGATCTATAAATGTTTTATATAGCTACTATTTCAGACAACTTTGTTGATAATCTTATTTCAAACATCCGTGAAGGTTACTGCTGCTGATAGAATTTTAATTCCCCGATGTTAGCCCACTCCGACATCACCACTTGTGTAATAAAAACGCACCAAAGCTATAAAGTATCAGTTCAAATTTCCAAATTTATTAAACCTTAATGTTATGCCTACCCTGAAATAGATTGAACTGAGTCATTATTTGGTTTTTGTGTTCGGTATTCTTGGTACTATTGTTCAATTGTCTTCATATTCTGAATATAGTGTTTGGCCTTTCAATATTTTGGGTAGAGCGCCTCTGGTGAATCTTGAATAGACGAACTCGCGTCAGGTATTTAAAACGTTAGATTAATGGATTCAAACATTGATGTCACTGATAATGCTTAGCAATCTCGCTCCAGGTAAATTTCTTTTTTGTTAGGAATATGTGTGGTTATACTATGTGATAACACTTTAATGAGTTTTTTTCGTTGATAACTTTTTTGCTGTTACTTTCAGTAGAAAATCACCAATAATCTTCAAAGTTTTCAATTTAATTGATTATTCTCTTGAAAATAAAACAGGAGTATTAGACATGCCTGTCGCCAGACACGATGTCCACCTTGGTAATCTCGATTTTTACAAATATTTGATTAACAGGTACGACATTACCCGCCCAAAAGACAACCAATGGGGTGTAAACAGGAACGGGTCTTGGACAGGACTAATTGGCCAACTTCAGCGATTTGTAAGTTAAACCCAATATTCTAGAAAAAGGCTAATGTCATATTTCTTTGTTAAATAGCCTTGCTGAGCTTTAAAAAAAAATGTTGCTCCATTGAGACAAATGTAAAAAAAAATCATACATGTGCTAAATTAAATTATACATGTACGTAATCATTATTTACACTATATGGAATGGTTGAGACATATTAGATTTAATTTCAGAGCATTACTGTCTATAAATACTAATTATGCTTAAAGCGAGCAAGGTTATGTAACAAAAAAACTACTCGAATATTTTTTAAAGCTAATCATGCTAATCAAGATATTATAACAAAATTAAAAGGAAAGACTGAATGCTCAGGCGTGCATTCATTGTATCAGACTACAGCATTTTGATCAGGCTATGCAAATTTCTTTATTTTTATTTACTGAAGAAGGTAAAGGAAAACAAAATCATTATCACAATAATCATATGACATATCTTTTCTCTCTTTTTTTGAGAATTTCTTCTTTTCGTTCGTTCTAAAAAATCACGTTATCATCTTTGTTTGTATAAAGTCTACACCATCAAAGTTAAAGCATTTTTTTGTAACCAATTGTGATTGCACTTGTCAAAAATGTCTTTTTTTAGAAAAATGCATTCATTCTTCTACTTTGGGTGTGATAAATATGGGATTTTCTTATTAAAGCACGGTTCATGGTTCAAATTTGAAAAATTGCCCATATTTTATATATATTATATTATAAATGTTTCAAATTTGGATTATTGGAAGATAAAAATAAAACAAAGAAAACAGGACTAATTGAAGCATAAAACAGTTAAATTTTGGTATGCAGGAATATAAATTATAGCTTCTTTTGCCGAAAAAAAAGTTATACTGATTAAGACCCATAGGTCTTTTATCCGGAATTTCTTTAAAAAATGGGTTTTTGTTCCAAAATGAGTCTTGAAAAAAGTCTTTTTTGTTACAACATCTCTTTTGTAAATCTGCAATTCTTTCATCTAGACGAATTTCCACGGTTTTTGCAGACACGCTCGCTCGTAAGACAAAAGAAACCAAACTTATTTGAAGAATGAAACGATAAACCAACAATTTTTCGAACAAGGAAGCCAAATTCAGCACCAATGATAAAACACTATAATAATTATAATATGTACTTAAACTGCATTGAAGGCCGGTGTTTCACACGTGTTCTAGTTTTTTCCCCAAATTAGAATTTCTCCCCGAAAAAGGAGTATATACTCAGCTCTGCCTTGGGGAAAATGAGGATATACTACGTTTAGCCTCAGGGGACTTTAAACAAGACTATAAAAAGATAAAATTAATTTGATAACATTTCTTATCATTAGATCATTTTTTTTCTCTTACTGAAACGGTACGCCTTAAACGTATATTCGAGTGCATCATAACAGGTGTTACATCAACATAGTGATAAAATAATAACACATTATCAAGTTAGACTCTGCAGAGCTTTTATATGAAGGGGGAAGATCAGTATGGGTTTGTGAAAAGGGGGAAATTTTACATATACTCATTTTTGTACCCGATTTTTTCTGGGGGGAGGGAGATACAGAATATACTAGTATTTCCGGAGAGGGAGAAATCTCAGTACATACTGATTTTTTCCGAGAGGGGATGAATAGGGGAAAATCTAGTACGTTACACAGGTATGCCGTGCAAAAACAAAATATATTCGCTCAGACGCTATCAAGTTTAGTTTAGCATTTTTTTATAAAATGCTTTGATTTTATTTACAAGGAAGTGGATATGGTAGCTGCTGCTATTGCCATCCAGAGTGAGAGAGAACGAGTTATGGATTTTGCTCATCCTTATTTCTACGAAACAGCTATTTTGTTAAAAAAGCCAGACCCTACTGCAACAAAATGGCGTACACTAATTGACCCCTTTAGCACGACTGTTATAGTGTGTATGGTAATTGTATTACCAGTTTCTTCTTTTTTCCTGTTCTTCTTTGAAAAGAACAATCCATACTACCGACAAGTAGAAGATAGATGTAAAAATCGAGGATTGCACAATTTTTCTGGTTCATTTTGGTATATGTATGGAGCACTTTTGACTCAAGGTAATTATATTGCTCTTTCAGAGAACCACATTATTCTTCGTCAATACTGACGCAAATTCTGTTGGTTGCTCTTTGAGAACCAAGACTTAAACCAGTACATGCACAAAAGACAAATAAAAAAAAAACTATGTGTGAACATTACAACAACCAACAAAATGCATGTGCACAAAACAAAAATCATAACAATATGTGTTCAAATAAATGTAAAATATAACACAATTAGATTGTGTTGCAAACCATTCGCATAGCAATATTATTCAGCATGATACATAACTTAAATTCTGAAAAAAAACCTCAAGATTTCATTTTATGTTTTGATTTATCGTTTAATTTATACAGTACGAAAGGCAAGAAAATAATATCGAAATTCGGGTTAGAAATTCAATACACTTTTAATCAATCAGACCGCTTGTGGAATAATCAGCCAGAAAGCTTAAATAAATAGAGCAGCCTATATACACATGTCATTCAGTTTTTGAGCTTTGTTCAACTTCGCGGCTACTAAAACGAATAGGGCATTAGGTGTATCATTTACATGATAAGTGATATATGTCAGTTTCGTACGTCTCCTTATTTCGACCACAACCTCCACGCGACCGGAGACGGTTCCCTTCTCCTGTTCAACTGTAATTTCAGCAGTGAACTCTGACGATGGTGTGTTATGTACTGGACGATTCATTGCATTGCAAACAGCGAGTTTTTTTTATCGGACATAACATTTTATATAATATTTTGAGTAAATATAAATTTGAATGGTGGAAATACAGGTTTCACAATTATAAGCGATGTGATACCGTTTTTTATCAAATATTTGTCATATAATAAACGAGCATTTGCATGTTTCTTTAAAACAAGAGCTGATGAAAATAAAAGTAATTCACACAATGTGAATGAAATTCATTATGGTTTTATTAATAAAACGCCAATTGAAAACTTCGTTTTTCCTTTTGTATAAATATCTTAGGGACAAAAAAAATTCCTCAAACTTGTCAGTAAGAGCTGATCTTGGAAGACTTCCAATAGAGTCCTTTATTCTTATACAAGCTCTTAACTATCTGGTCAGATTAGATAACGAAGATATTAATGCTTTATTAAAATATTTTTTTTCAATTATAACGATCTAGATGAAGAAGGAATTTATACATGGTATACTTTTGTAAAACAATCTTCAGATATAATTTGGCTTTTATGTGAATGAAACAAAAATATGAACAAAAATTAAGTGACAAAATGCAAAAACACAATTTTTGACTCAAAGTAGTTAAATAACGACGAAGCATGAATTTAATTTGAATATAGTGAGCCAATCAAGTTCATTGCGTATAATGAATGAGCAACTACGGATCAAACACCGTTAGCCAATGAAAATCGTTGAAATGGGTTTTTTTTTGGAATATCTCATCCTGTGGAGAGGGAAATGCAATAATATCTCTCCACGCAGAAAAGATAATGTTACACAACCATTAGAGAAACGTATATAAAAAAAACCTTCGCTAGTTAATATCTGTAACAGAGATGTGTCGGCATGGTAAAATACATGTAAGTTTGTGTTTCTGAAAATCTGAACGCCTCTTTTATATATAACCAAAACTAAAAGGGAGATTCCAACTTCGAAAACCTTTTCTGAATCTTCCATTGTATTACCGAGTATCTTTAATATTTTAAACTGTAACAAAATTAAAAGTCAGGTGATTGGAAATACAAATATGTATTAACCGAACAAAAACAACAAAGTCACTTCAAGTTGTAAAAAGAGTGAACTCGAGTGCTACGGAAGAGTAAGTGGTTCGTGCCTGTGTAACATCCGTCGTGTTGCTAATTTCAAATTCGGTGTGTCAAATCCGGTAAAGGAAATAAAAACAAACATCTTCAACAAACCAACCTCTGCACTCATTTGGTAGATTTAAATACCATATTTGTGTACGAGTGCACGGTGTCTACCGTAAAATTTATTGAGTGAAGACAGCAACCGTGGAGCAAAATAACCCTGTGTCAGCAATTATCAGTGAAACTCTGGTAAGGAAATCGATGTAATTCCCGCATGCTCTGGAGTAACAAATCAACTGTGATACGAAAACTCCATAAGGAGGAGCGGTCGGAATGTTGCTACAGATAATAGAAAAATTGACGATTGAATAGGTGAAATCATCACGTTTGTTCTAGAGCTTTGTTGAAAGTCTTCCTTGAGAGCCAATTTCGGTATGAATATCGAAACATAAAGCGGACTTCCTGATATTGGTTGTGTCCTTTATCTCAGGATATTACTATATTGTGTTCACAATGTTGGGCGGAGTTTAATCTTGTCTGTCGTTAAGGTAAGATTTAAAAGAAGAATTACGAAATAAATTGTCCCGTGACCAACCAGGTTAATAGAATACAGTAATATATGAGATGGGGAAAGTTACCAAATCTAGAATTCATCATTACAGTACTTGAACTGATCAATGCAACAGTTTTAACGATTCGTCACGCGTCATTAATCAGTCATCGATCCGGTCTCAATCAGTCACAGATCCCTCATCAATCAATCACCAATCCGTCATCGGTCAGTGACCAATCCGTCCGATCCTATCCGCCAAATGGATCCTATGATGCAATTTTCCAATCTGTCACGCTTCAATTCAATTTAAAATACGGAATGTTTAGTCGTTTCGCTAATTGTTTCACGTGTTTCATGGATCGAATGCATAAAGTCTTTGAATTGAATAGAAATTTATATAAATAAATGTAAAAGCGGGACTTTTGACGGGTTTTTATATTAATAATAATTTCAAAAAATGGAAATTACAAAGCACAATCGACTTGTGTTACAATGTATTACAAAATTATTGAGTTAATCACAATAATAGCGAGGACAGCTCGTAGCGGAGAGCTCTACGGCAAGTTCCCGCTAAAAATTTGCCTAATGCTAATATTGATTTTTTTGTCCGGATATGCTTCTCACAGTTCATACAGGTCCGGTGTGAATTGAAAATAATTACCAATTTTGCTAGTGACCTTCCAAAAATTATCAATGTAAATAAAAAACAAAGAGAAAAATATTCTGATGAAGATGATTTACTATATTTTTTAAGTAAACTAATTCTTCTTATTTTTTTTTACATTTTCTTTTTTACGCTCATTTGCCCCAAGCACCTCGTATGCAACTGAACGTTCTAGAAAATGAACGGATCAAATTATAATAATTTTGATGACTTCAAATGTTCTTAATCAAACTTTTTATTCGTTCATGAAAAAAAATGTTAACAAAGATGCTGAATATTGAAGACATTGTGTCTGCTGCTCAAAATAATGATCAATAACCAATCAAAACATTTCATTCAGATGATTCGTAGCTGCGGTTCCGTAGGCTAGCTCTTAATGGTTCTTTTTGGAATTTTCTGACTGGCTGTGCTCGCATTTAGGCATAGCATATCTCATATAACAAATGTTATACACAGGGGTTTTTTTGCTAAGCATGTTTGTATTTTGTGTGTTTGTTTGTTTTGTTTTAGAATATAAATGTTGACCTATTTGGTTACTGATATATTGAATATTTAACTTTTGAATATCGGGTTTGGGTTTCAAATTTCAAAAATGCACATGTTTACGATTAAAAAAATCATTGATACATGTTATGAAGCTACCAATCAGATTGGTTATAATTTTGTCTGCCATTAAATTTTGAAATTCGAATCTCGAATCCCAATTCAGGAGTTTCAATTTTCGAATGAGCCTTCTGGATTTTCGTATATACCTTTTGAAATAAATTAAGGATGTTTCCCTTTGAGATGAAGTGTTTATTACTTCCATACAAAATATTCTAATTAACCCCAAAAAGCTTTATTTTCATCATACTAATAATGGCTGATAAAGCTTTGTTGGATTCATTTCGTGATGTATTTTTCTTTAGCAATGTGAACTATAAAACCCACTATTACAATATATCAAACATTTTGCTTTTTATAATTGAAAATACGATTTGATTGAAAAAAAGACATATGGTACATCTTTCGAATATTTTACTTGTTTTGATCCCCGAAGCTACTTAAACATAATTCATATGTTTAAACAGTAATGCTGCAAATTTCGATGTTATTTGTTTTTTTTTTTCCTTTATTCGAATAATCTCTATTTGAAATTTCTCTTCCATATGTTCATATATGATTATCTTTTTTATCAAAGGCGGTGAGCATATGGTTGATTCATGGGCTGGGAGAACCTTTTTGAGTTTTTGGTGGATGTTTTGCATAATCATGATGGCCACATATAGCGGAAACCTCATTGCATTTCTTACTGTCACAAAAGAACTACCTTTTAACAACCTTGCTGAGCTCGTTAATCAGGATGATTACAAATGGGGTATTCTAGGAGGAACATCATTTGAAAGTGCATTCAAAGTAAATATCTCTTGGTTGTATAATAAGTGTTGTCTGTCCTTATCTTTGATATAAATGTACTATTGGACGCAGTCCAACATATGTAAAAACTTCCAAAAGTTAATGGGTTGGATTTATTTTCCAAACCGGATGTGCCGAGTGCGCGCAAGCGCACTCGGCACGAATTTCTATGGGGCCAGAAATTCGATGCTTTTTTTTAAATAAATTTTAAAATTGACAGATTTAATAACCACAAATAAATTTCTTTTTAAAATAGACGGTAGAATACGGATGGAGAGTCAAAACAAACTCTCTAAATATATTTTTGAAGGAAACTCTCGTTGTCAAAGAGATTATATGATCTCGCCAAGTTCTCGCTAGAATGGTCATTGTTAACATGTGCGTTAGGAACAATCGTGATTATTTCATTCAACCAATTTATAGCGATGTTTAAGACAATAACAATAAAAGATAAAGCTTTACAATACTGAATAGTAAACAGATGGTCTTACCTTAGGCTTAGCTGATCTTGGAAATGTTTTTAATCAATCCTATGCATGTGCATGTTTTTTCTCCAAAATCCTGATTGAAACAAGTCTTCATTTTCTGCCAAGTTTTTATATCGATCTTTTCCACTCAATACTTCTAAAAAAATATATTGGTATACAGAAAATCACCCAAAACCTGGCAGAAAAAAAGGTTGCTTTGTTTACTTCTGCTGGAGCGCGAAATACTCTGACCGGGAAATGACGTCATGGATAACGCAACACCAAAAGAAGGTCCCGTCAACGTCATCCTAATATATTTTGATACTATTTTAGAATGTTACAAATATTTGTAATTTGCACAAATAATTCGATATTTGTAATTATTACCTATTGATCAATGATATTTTTGACAACTATTTTCTAAAGCTGCGTCCCATATTTGGTTGCACCTATTATCATATTAGTAACTTATTGTAACATGGAACTCGAAATCCATTTACCAGTAGGACTTTAAACTAGATAACAAAATTTAAAGATAAGGAACACTGTAGGTGAGCTCACAAAAGGATATGGTGAACACTAGCCTATCTCCGTTGAATGATATTTAAGAGTAATTAAATTTGTGCATCTCCATTCGATGTGTTTTATTAATACTGAAATTTATCTAAATGCACTAATTTGATTAGACGTTTTGCTGATGAGATATGCAAACAGTCGGACGGACGAACAGACAGACATGGTAGCAGCAAATTTGTTTCAAAAAGGGTAATCAAACATCACAATACAGAAATGACAATATCGATAGACAAATAATCAGCACAACGAAACAAACCTTACAACAACATAATTATGAATGTACAACAAAACAGCACACACATAACAACAAAACACCCTTTTGCAACGTGAACTCCAGTGGAAACGAGAATGAACTTAGGTTCTCCGGAAGAGTAAGCAGTTTTGCTGCCATAGGACACCCGTAACGTTGTCAAAGATCCGGAAAGGATGATTTTTATGTATTTCTTAAACTTCCAATGGGGAACAATTTTCGTATACAAATTAGTCTTCACAGAAAATAAAATAAATATTCTAATGCGATCAAAGGCATAACATTCTTTGTACCACACATTGACGTTATAAATGTTAAAGACAAAATCAATATTGCCAAGAGAGACAGACATGAATTTGGAGCGACTAATTTGTAAGGAATGTCAAGCATTGAGACTTAGACTTTCTGTCTATGATAGGCGAATACGTCTGGAAGGTGAGCGTGCTCTCAAGGGTTATTCCATTTGTTGAGTCACACAAAACAATTATATGGATAAACTATGTTGATAAAATAGACGGATAACCATATTTACTTTACAGGCATCAGAGCTACCAGACCAACAAAAGTTTTGGTCAAAGCTAGTGGAGTTTAATCGTACCGACCCAACTGTCATAAGCATTGACAGTTCAATTCATATGGATAAAGTTAAAGATGGAAAATACGCATTTATGGCTGACAAAACGTTTATGGAATTGAATAGTTTGGACAATTGTGATCTTGCAATATCTCTAACAGATATATTCCCATTGAAATACACCATAGGATTACCAAATAATTCACCAAACACAAAAATTATAGCTCACGAGTAAGTATTTTTTTTTCTATTTCTAAAAGGTAAACAAAATTAAGTTAGACTAGGTTTCTGAATCAAACTAAAAATATTAGATAGAAATAAGGTGGGTACATGTGGAAGGGCGTGTAAGGTAAACAAAAGTTTGCGTTTGCATTGTATTTATACGTTATACGTTAACAAGATTGATACGCTACCTCTACAAGAGTAACGTCCCAATTACATTAGAAAAGACTGAAAATGTTACAATACAATCATGACAACGGTGCGCTCTATATTTCCAACATTATCCGGGCCATAAAAGTTGTAACATCATACGAATATTGTTGATCTCTTCTTCAGCTATTGTTGCGATTCGCTTCATTTTGGTGCTTTGGGGTTGAGTGGGAAAATGAAGTTGAATTATCACATAAACTTTTAGGATGTTTTCGTTGCATCGTCAACTTCAATACTTAGATTGACATATATTGAAAGAATGTGGTGCTAAACAGTTGGCACATAAGTTCTTGTTCTTAACGATCTTCATGCGAGAATCACATGTTGTTACGGTTTGGCATTTTGTAGGATCGCGTATTGCTGTGCAGTACACACACGGTCTCAGTCGGACGTCGAGTTTCTTCCTACATGTTTTAATTCCAACTACAAGTGCTGAAGTTCATTGTCCAACATTTTGAGAAGCGTTACAAATAGATATAGGTTGACAGGCTTCCATGATCTGAATCTCTTTTTAAATTTCGTTTCGAAGAGCGTTCAAATTCCACTTATTGGTTCCGTTTTCTCTTACCAAATCCATCCTCAGTAAGGATGGTTTCCTCAGTGCTATTGGTATCAGTTATGTCCCATAGGTATATCTAAACTGACTAAGTGCATCTAATCTGCGGATTAATGGTTCAAGCTTATCGTGATAGGACCGAAAACTTTTTAAGCTGTTTTGTGGTGCATTCATTTACAGCAACGCTTGCATCAAAAGTTAATAATTTTATGCGGTTGTCAAGTTCGTTCTTACAGTAAATCCACGGCGACTTTGTAATTAACTATTGTATACGAAAGAAGCAGAGGTACCAATGGGGTATTCGAATGTCAAAAGTCCGAAAGAGCAGAGACAAAACCAGTAAACACCAACAAGAACAGGACAAAAAACAGAAAACATGTAAAACATGGAAACACAAAACAACTGAATATCAATCAACAACGCGAACTCCAGTCGAAACAAGAGTGAACTCAGGTGCTCCGGAAGAGTAAGCAGTTCCTGCTTGCTATAGCACACCCGTCGCGTTGCCAATAGTCCATTCAGCGTGTCAAATACGGTAAAGTCCTACTTTGCTCCATAATGCTTCGTCGGCTAGTTGTGCCCTCAGGTATGTGAACTTCTGGACTTCACTTAGTGTCAATGTCAAAATATCACCATGCAACGAAGGAAGAATCCATTCTGGTAGTTAGATATTACTAAACACAGCTTGCGCAACAACAACATCACTCGTGTTTACTGGTACAATAGTTTACACAAGAATCAAGGTTTCGATCCTTATAAATTTCAACACAAATACGAAATCGTTTATTTTTTGTTGATAAAGCTTAGTTGGACTCATCTGATTGCATTACTTCTTCTTTGATGCTTTCCTCCGGGATCTCGTCCAGTATCTTCTTATCCAACGTATGGAGAATGTTGTGGTTTTGTTCAATGGCATCTAGCACTGTTGAAAGTTCATGAATGTCTAGATTTGAAAGAAGCAAAGGTGTACCAAAGGGGTAATCAGTATCATAAAACCGTAAAGACAAAGACAAAACCGGCAGACAAAAACTCATCACAACAAAACAAACCACATAACAACATAAAACACACACACATAACAACAAACCCGCATTCAGCAACATGAACTCAAGTCGAAACGAGAGTGAACTCAGGTGCTCCGGAAGAGTAAGCAGTTCCTGCTTGCTATAGCACACCTGTCACGTTGCCAAAGATCGATTAAGTGTTGGTCAAATCCGGAAAGGATGACATTACAAAACTCTATGTCAAACCAACATCTGTGCTCATCTGAGAGATAGAAATCCCGTATTTGTAAACAAGCACATGATGTCGTCCGTAAAATTTATTGAGTGATGACAACAACCTGGAAGCAACGTACCCATGTGTTAACAATTTGTTTGTCAGCCGTGTAGCTCTATCAAGGAAGTCGTTGTACTCCCCACATGCTCTGGAATAACAAATCAATTGTGATACATAAACTCCATATGCTGGAGCGGACGGAATGTTGCTACACAGAAAGGGAAAGTTAACTATTGGAAAGTTGAAGTCATCACGTTTGTCATAAAGCCTTGTACAAAGCCTTCCTTGTGTGTCAATTTCGAGAAATAGATCCAAATATGAAGCAGACCTCATAGAATCTGTAGTGTCCTTTATCTCAAGTACCTTCGGATATATTAGATGTAAATAGTCACCAAATCGAGGATTGACATTGAGTTATCGATTGCCATTTGTTCAATCATTCAAGATGTCGATTTTCTTTATCCTCCACGTAAAAGTTTCACTCTTGTATACTCCATGTCTTGAACTTCCTTTTGGTCACGGCACCAAAATTTAAGGGCGTGAAAGGATAACAAAGTTGTGCGTTCGCGTTGTGTTTATTCGTTTTACGTTAACAAGATGACTACGCTGCCTATGCAAGAGTAACGGTACAATTACATTAGGAAAGACGGACACTGTTACAATTCAATTGCACGCTATATATTTCCAACAAATATATATATAGCATTTATAAAGTTATAGTTAAAAACATAAATATACCCAAAGGGGCAGAAAACTGAATCCTAACTAATTAGTCGTATTGACATTTGAAAATAAAACATTTAATCAAAGTCCAAATATCTCAAAACAATTCTAAACTCGCATTTTTTGCGTAACAAACTAATTTTGAGATGACTTTATCTTATGTACATGTAAATTTAAGCTAATTGATTATTATATGATAAGTTTAAAACATAAAAGTTATATCACTAGGAAAACAAATTACATATTTATTTGCTAGCAAATACTAATTTTCCTCCTTGCCGGGAGCAATATGCAAAGTTTTTTTTTTTATAAACGCACATAGTCATTATCGTAAAATATCAACAAGGCACCAATTACGGACCAAAGAATCAAAGGTGTACCAATTGGGAAATCGAATGTCGAAGTCCAAAAAGATTACATGTAAGACTAAATTGGTAAACAATTAAATATTAGAACATCAAACCTTACACAGACAAAGGAAAAATACAGTCGAGTTAAAATAAGCAACATGCACTCAAGTCGATTTTAGAGTGAA
This sequence comes from Arcuatula senhousia, assembly GCA_963971305.1. NCBI lineage: Eukaryota > Metazoa > Mollusca > Bivalvia > Mytilida > Mytilidae > Arcuatula > Arcuatula senhousia. The sequence goes on from OZ020304.1 coordinate 30,344,334, forward strand.
ATAATGAGCTCTGGAGCAAATCAAACGAGGGAACAATCAATAACAAAATGATATATTTTTTTTACATAATTTGTACATGCACATAAAATACCAAAATTGTCATGTAACTTATATCTGAAGGGCATAATATTGTTTGGTATAACTATTCATAAAAACATTTCAGTATATGTATATATACATGTGTATAATATAATGAATTAAAACTCTTTATATTTTAGGATAATGACAATGCACGAAAGAGGACTTCTCAAATTCTGGAAAACTAATCATTGGCCTAGGCCAAGAGTCTGTCAGGAGTCACTCATTAAAAATGCCAAACCTATTACATTGATTGACATTCATAGTGCATTTTATCTTATAGCCATAGGGATATTTTTAGGGACAGTACCCCTATGTTTCGAAATTTTCAAGCATAAATGCCGTAATTTCGAGGAAGAGAGCAGAAAGGCTGAACCAGAGTCTAGACATAATGGAGAGAGTTGACATTACATAGAAAATAATTTCTTTTTATATAAAAATGTTTTTATCATGATCAGTTTTCTATGTATGATTTATAATTTATGGAACATATAAAACAATTTCATCTTTAAAAATACTCTGTGTTTATCAAACAATTGTATATTGTACAGTGTACTTTAGATTACACAATACATCCTTAAAATACTGCTTGTTTGTAATGTTTTTATTATACTATACTATTCTAGGTATTCACAATCAATTATCCTTTTTTTTCTACCAATGAAATAATAGAAAGTATCACCTGCGAGATGATTTTTTCATACAGTGTTACTCAGCCATGTAGGCATTTATGACTAAGAAACTTAAATTTTACATTTAATGTTACAAAATAATGCCAAGAGAATACCTGGGATAATGTCATCTTGAGCCAGGCTGCATCACAACCACTGCGAAAGTGTCTTCACACCTCCAGGATTGGAATTGTGACTGCCTTCAAAACGTCTATTCGGAATATTTATAGACGCCCGATGAGCTACGAATGGACGAAACCTTTCACATTATTATTGATTGATCATTGACAAATAAAGAACACTAAATGATTGTTTATATTTGTATACAAAAGCAAAATTTCCTTTTTCTTTACTATCATGAACATTTTCTTAAATCTAGCATTTTAAGCTAGGGCGGCAAAAATTATGTCCAATGTTAAAGAGTTCCAACATTTTGACATGGTTTTCTTTTTTTAAACTTCACGTATATGAGCAATTTCGAACAAAAATAGTGTTCCAGACCAGAAGAAAATAAGACAGTAATTGTGTTTCGAAATCATGCTGGTTTATGATAAAACAAGCAAAGGTGTGAACATTTATCAATGCTCTGACAACGGGGAAATACAGTGGATTGTTTATATGTACGGTCGTCTCCATTTTGTTCTATTTTAAGATATTTATAAATGTTTGGTGCCTTTATAATTTTCATTGTAAGCATTACATTTAAAGAAAAAAAATGAAGTACATCTGAGGCAGTAAACAATATATTAACTTCTTTTTATTGAACAACAAAACACAACACAAATCATTTGTACTTGGATAACCGTAAATAATTTGTTACAATTGGACGCTTCAGTCTAGAGGAAGGTCTAACGTCGCTGATTTCGGAGTACTTTTAATGGCACATTGCGTTAGATGCCATAATGGTGATTTTGGGGGGAAAGCAATAAGAAACTCATTTTTCCGATGTCCTAAACTTTGTTATCTGCGATGGTTTTTTAATGGGGCACTAAGTTTCTATTTGAATAAATCAACACATAAGATTTTGAATCCAATTGAAAGAAGCAAAGAGGCACCAATTGGGCATTCGAGTGTCCAATGTCCGAAAGGGCAACGACGAAACCGGTAAACAAGAACAAGAACAGCACAAAAAACACAAAACACAAAAACAACCGAACGGAAATCAACAACGCAAACTAAAGTCATAAGAAGAGTGAACGCAGGTGCTCCAGAAGAAATAGCGGTTCCTGCCAGCTATAGCACAACCGTCACATTGCTAATTTCCAATTCAGTATGTCAAATCCGATAAAGGAAGACAAAACAAATTTCTACGATAAACCAACATGTGCACTTATTTGAGAGATAGAAATCCCATATTTGTATATGAGTACACGGTATTTACCATAAGATTTCTTGAGTGAAGACAGCAACCGTGGAGCAAGATAAACTGTGTTAGCAATTTCTGTGTGAAACGTGACACTCTGCCAAGGAAATCGATGTGCTTCCCGTCAGCTCTGGAGTTACAAATCAACTGTGATACGGAGACTCCATAAGCAGGAACGGACGGATTGTTGCTACACAAAAAGGGAAAGTTGACCGTTGGGAAGCTGAAGTCATCACTTTTGTCATAGAGCTTTGTTGAAAGTCTTCCTTGAGAGTCAATTTCGAGATGTAGATCTAGATATGAACCAGACTTCCTAGAATCTGTTGTGTCCTTTATCTCAAGTTGCTGGGGATATATGAGATGGAGAAATTCACCAAATCGAGAGTTGTTTACTGAAAGAAAATTATCAATATAACGGAATGTGAGTTTGGAAGAAAGAGCTAGTCTGCAATCTGTTTTGTCTAGAAAAGATTGTAAGAAGTCTTCTTCATATGAATGCAGAAACAAATCAGCAAGCAAAGATGCACAATTAGTGGCCATTGGAATCCCTATTGTTTGCTGAAAAACACGTCCACAAAACTGATAAAATATGTTGCCGATAAGAAAATTGATCATGTCGACTATTTGGTCTTCTGTATATTTGTTCTTTTTCTTAGACTTGTTGATGACAAAGTAAGTCTTACTGAAATCGACAAACAAATATTTGTACCTTCGTTTTCCATTCTTTTAGAAAGAGCTGCGTTTAATCAGCTGTGCCAATCGTGATTTGAGTTGTTCATGCGGAATAGAAGTGAAAAGAAGGGTGAAATCGAAAGCTTTGATGCTGTTGCAAGATTAAACTGATTTTGAGTTAAGAATCTCAAATAGTCCTTTTGAATTCTTCAGGATCCACATTTGATTGACGCCATTTCTAGAATAAAAACAATCGTAATATTTCTGGAGGCCGGATTTTATTGGCATTAGTATTGAAGTCAACTGAAAGAGATTTCTGTTACATTTTGATGACACTGCAATGAAGCGCTGTTTGTGTGGAGTTTTGTGTAATTAGGAATCAAAAACAGGGAAGGAATATCGTCATTGTCAGCACCAACAGAGAGCCCGAAGGAGGACATGACAGATTGGTGATTGTCATTAACTTCGTCCTTAGACAGTGTTATAGCTGTGTATGTGGTGCTATTGCTAGTACATTAAGCCCCTTATTCAGCTGTCAAGCATTCAATATATTGTTTCTTGCACACAAAAATGATGTTATTTGGCGCTTTGTCTATAGGTACAACAACATTTTATCATGTAAGGTGGACAGTGTATCTGACCACAGGAACTCTTCTAAGGTAAAACAAAATATTCAACAACTGTTAAAAAGCAAATACGTAAATAACCTACAGTTTAAAATATGTTTTTACCAGTAAGAATTCTATTATTTTTCCAAAGATGAAACATACATTACATGAAGAATTTAAAACCTCTAAAAACTCACTGAATTTTTTATTCACGAGAAATCGGCACAAAATGCAATGTCTGAGAACGAACAAACATCAGTAGATAACTTTTTTTTATTCAGGTTTTTGTACTTGACCATATAACCTATGTTAACAAAGAAAGCACACGTAGCAATCTTTAATAGTTATTTTAATTCGCGTGGATATTATTATGGCCAACATTTACTAAAATATTTTCAAATTGAATAAGAAGCAAGAGTGTCTGGCTGAGGACAAGTTGTCCATGGGTTTAGAAAAGTTTCACGCAGGTAGACATCGTCGCTATTGTGTCATCATACAACAGCAAGATATAGGTTTTGGGATATCTTATGAAAGGAAGAAATGAAACAATTTTAACGACGCCAAAGGTCACCTGCCTCTCCTTCTAGCTTAGGGTGCGGTGGTAATAACAAAAAACAGAACGCAAGAAAAAAGTTTGACAGACAACCAAATCCATTTAAAAAATATCTCTTACCTATAAACTAATCATAAATAACTTAGATTTTTGTTACTAATAACAATATCAAAACCATTATTAGGTTGAAAACTTGCTTTGAAATATTAATGATTTTGCTAATAATCACATTAAAAATGTATATAAACATATAGAAAACCCATCGTTGAAAATTAAGAAGTTAAGATAATTATCAATAACCCATCTAAGCTTCCCAACTATCATTGATCCATACTCTTGCAAATTACATATCGAGGAAATAACCCATGGCTATGATTTTTTCGTGAGAGAATTATTTGTTTGGCTTTTTGAAAATCACGGAAAAATTTAATTCATTTCAAGCAGGTATGTAAATTGATGTAAATAAAAAAAAGACGAAAAAGAGTGAGCAGGTTACCTTTCTCCGTGTAAAAATACAAATCATTCTATGAACCTTGCCATTCAAATATTTTTTTAGGTCTTATACATTTATTAACATATATTGTTTAATATAGACAACTTTGGCATATACTATAAAGTATATTTCAACATTAAAAACATAGAACCTATCAATTTCGCTAACTTTTACATTGAATAAAAAGTACATAATTTTATATTAAAAATATACTATCTAAAACTTATCTTTACCAACATAAAAACGCATTTTTTGCAGATTTCTATAAAATAATCGTATTCTAATTATTCTCGTTGATTAAGTATTGTCCAGCATATATAAATATTTACTTTTGGTAAACTGGGTACTGTTTACGAGATGTAACCAAACGAGACCAAGAGAAAACACAATTGGAAAATTAAGAAAACGATTGGTGTTAGGTAAAATCGATTCAGTTTTCTTTTTTTATCAGTTTCGGTCGGTTTTGTTTCCTTTCTTTGCAGATTTCGGTTGCTTATTTTACTGTTTACGTCAGGTTTGCTTTTACAAACGCGACAGGTTTTCTAGATCGAAATGCCGACCATCAATAATAGAATATGAACTGTGTATCTAAAAATATAATAAGTTTTTTTTTTCGTGGCCAAAAAATTACTTTTCTGGAACCATAGTGCTTAATGCTGGCGTCACACTATCCCAATTTTGCCCCCGATGGATACACAATTATTGATATTTCCTAAATCGGGGGTGATCGTACCCAAATCGCGCTATTCGTGTTGCCATCTTTTACCATCGTAGCACCATCGGCGGAAATATTCTAAGTTCGGCAACAACTTCGTGATGCCTTCCTAATTTTTTAACATGTTTTAAAACTGCCAAAGCTTCGTGCGAAGGCCAATCTTCGTGTTGTATTCGTAATGCCATCTTTTGCATCGTAATGCCTACGTGATTGCATCTTATCATTTCGTGTGGCGTTCTTATTGTCGTCGGTTACATTTATCTTACGATGGCGACACGAATGAAACGAGACGTTCTCCGATGGTCCCCGATTGGAACACGACGTCGTGTGGACCTCGCTTTATATTCGTATAGCCGTCGTTATGAGGGTAATGGCATAGGGTAATGGCATGGCGATGGAAACACGGCACTGTTAAGAAGCAAGATAATGTCTAAATACAAAATTTTGCAGCAGTATGCACTTTGTCGTATGGTTCATTTTCTTTTTAAGTTTTACTTTATTTTTTCATATACTAGAACTTATTTTCGTAATTTTCACTAATAAAATTAAATGTATATGTACGAAAGATAAAGATAAAAGGACGGACATCTATTTAATCTTTTGTCCATCGTTTCTATGTACTATGATTTAGACACATTAACTTATAATTAAAGTTTATAATGGTGATCATCATTTTTCTATTTGCAATATATTAGCTTTTCAGGATAAATGCGCTTTCCAGACAAAACAAGGAGAAGACAGCCATGATCTAGAGCATTCTGATGCTTTCCTTTTCATTCTGTTCTTTCCTGCCAGGCGCTTTCGTATTCTGAGTCTTTATCCAGGCTTTGGTGGCATCTTTTAATACTTAAATTTCAATATAAGAAATAAAGGTTTAAACATTTCAACCTCACTTCAGTTTTTATCAGTCTCCTACCGACAAAAGCAGAAGGGGGCTTTAGGTTTTTCACTCCGTCGGTCCGTTTGTGTGTCTGTCCGGCCCGGCCCTCTTATTGTGACAATACGTTTTCCACACTTTTTTGAAAAACTTATACGTGTATATAGATATTGGAATGTGAGTATACCATGATGAGTTTAAGATCAAGTTAGCGTGTCGTTCCGGTCCACAAACCTTTAGAGGAGTTAGGACACTTTGAACTTTGAAAATTCACTGGAATTTCAGTTTCACACACTTTTTTCTGAACCTTCATAGTTATTAAATTGCATTTTTTGTATGTACTGTATGCAAGTCCATCGTTACGGGTTACAGATCAAGTTTACGTTCCGTTTCAGTCCGCAAATGTTTACGGGAACTTTGGACTTTTATATGGGACCGATAAGGAAGTATGTATTGTACGATGAACACTCTATGCTCAAGAATCGTTCGCAAAAGCTAAAATTGTTGAACTCTATGCCAAAAGTACGGAAGCGCCCGTTGCGCTCATTTTGGTAATCTAAAAATCAATATTACGCGCTCTTATCAAATCTTTCGAAATAACACGCTTCTATTCAATAAAAACGCGTTACTTGCGCGTTATAACGGGTTACTCTCGCGTAACTTTCTTAGACTTTGAAAGAGCATAATAAATCAAGCTTAAGTAACATCAGTTTTCTTTGCTATCTTCAGTCTCTACATTAAGATATTACATGCAACCACTCTTACTTGTCGACATCATGGACATGCAGCGTGGGTATACTAAAAATTAAAGCCCTAGTTTTATCTTTTATCCATATATACCAATAATAAGAGCAACGGACATATTGTAGACTGAACTATAATTTTATTGCAAAACAAGTTATTACAATTCACACTTTATTGCAAAACGGGTTGTCCTATTTAGAGAGCTACCAATTGATTTTTATGTGTGGGCTATGGTGATATTTGAAATAAAAAGGCAGGATGGCAACAATCCAGAAATAAAAAAACAGGACAGTGCTTTGAATAAAAAAAAGAAAAAAATCCAGGCTCGACTTTTTCCGAAAATAAAAAGGCAGGACGCCATTTGAAATAACAATGCATGCTTTGTTGTAATTTTTCTACATAGTTACAACATATTCTTGCTGTTTTCAGATTAAGTGTGCTTCAGCCAACTCACACAAGGCACGAACAAAACAAGATAAAGCAACAGCACCTTTTTCTGTTCTGACGTAATAGCCTCTACATATTAGCTTTAGATCAAATGTCTCATCTAGTCTTAATGGTCGACGGTATATTTGAAAAGCCTCGTTTTAACTTGTTATGGAAGCAGCAAAGGACAATTTATATACAACATATGCAATAAACTTTATAATCTTATTGCTAATCGTGTTCTTACATTTCATACTTCGTATAACCCTCGGGATGTATCGTAGACCCATCGTATGCTAAACATAGCGTCGTACAGCCATCGTATAACTTCGTTTCTCATTCGAGTCTAATTCTCGACTAATCTTGATAACATCGTAACAACTTCGTAATCGGTTCGCAGCCATTCGTATTTGCTACTTTCCTAATATTTTAGCCATCTGTTCTAATCGTATATCCTTCGGCTTTGATTTTGATTTTTAGCAACTTCGGGACTAACTTCGCATGAAGTTGAAATTTTCGCATTCATGTGTCCATCGTATGTCAAAATTGGGACAGTGTGACGCCAGCATTAAGAAGTGTAAACATTTTTCGATTTCTTTCAAAAACTGAAATATTTTTTGATGGGCATCAATTTTAAAATTACCTAAAGGCGTAGTACACAGTATTTAGAATCACAAATCACCATGATGGTGGTTGCGATAAATTGAATTTTTTTGTTACATTATTTACATACAGGAGAGATACAGGGAAGAATTTTCGTTTTCTTTCGCAAATCTGCCATCCAAATAAAGGAATTTACAGTTACTACCATCTTATGATTTTTTTTTATTTCAAGGTTAGCCATATGTGTTGAATTTGAAGTCACGTTTCAGATTTCAAATAAAAAACACATTTGAACAGAACAATTACTTTTAAAATTTATAATAACCACAATGTACACGAATCTTTTCCAAATTACTTCGTTATATCGATATGTTCTTCAAACAATATTGTTCACGACTTGTTTAAAGGCTTTAAATATTTTATATCATTGCTTGATGCCTAAGCATTGGAGTGTAGAGCCTCTGTATGATGTACTGGACACTGTTTATAAAGCGTATGGATTAATTTTAGCTACCTGTTAAAACGTGTTCTACAGAGTGACTAACTACGTCTCAAATACACTTGTTTGTTTATTAGGTTTTCCCTGGTTTATAGGGAAGCGCTGTCCCGTATTATTTGTTGGTTTATTTGGTTCGCTCTGATTAAATATCTCAATAAAGCTTTGTGTCATATTAATTTGTTTGTGTATTTGGTTCGCTCTGATTAAACATCTCAATAAAGCTTTGTGTCATATCATGTGCTTGTTTTGTAGAATGATATAAATAGGGTGAATTGTTTTATGAAATAACTCAGCCATGCATCTTAGTTCTAGTTGAAATTCATATCTGTAGACGTTAATGCTCTTCGAAAAGATTAGAATTCGATATTGCTATGTTTTTGCCCATTTGAAGATTTATTTGCATAGCCTGTTGCCACAAATCTTTTTTTAAACTAATATTATGTACTGTCATAAAAATGTCATTAATGTAAAGAGACATTTAAAAATACAGACTGTAACTTAATTTAATCGTCGTTCCTTAAAAGAATCTACCAATGTAAATTTTATGCTACATGTATATATGTTTAAAAGTATTAAAGATAGACCTTCCTGAACATGAAATGATAAGCTGAATCAGTCATAGACAGGCTGGAGATTCTATTGAAGGTACATGTTATATTATAAATTGCTTAAAACACAAAATCTCAATTTTAAACATGTGTTAACATTGAAAACAAAATTTGTTGATACTGATGGAAAATAAAAGCTGCCAATTTGATTTTTTATCAATACATTTGAAAAAGTGTATTTAAAAAAAATATTTTGTCTCATTGAGCTTTGAATTGGTAGGAAAAACTACATTTGAAACATCCATTGGTTGATAAGAGAGTGTAGGGATCAATTTTACTCCGTTCGTACTGATTCATTACAAAGTTTGATTCCGATACAAAAGCATTTCTGGGTTAATTGCAATTTTTAACGCATCCGTCCGTCTATAATACTGAAAACCCGAGGTGGTCATTGTAATCCATAAACATTCAATAGTTCTTGCTTTCAGAGAAACGTTGTAAAGTTTCCCCGATAGTCTTTTGTGTTTTAAAATTCACACATTTAGAGAAAACGAGATATCAGAATTTTGAATTTGGATTTTCTTGTTTCCATTTTGCGTGTCTGATGATTAAAATTGCAACCATTGAGTTCGTAATTTACAAATGTATTTCTTTGTGGGATAACTGTAAACGATTTTTTTCATTTTTGTCCATTTTTTGTGTTTATTATTTAACAACATTTTTTGAGTATTCAGATTTGTCACGTTTTTTGTCAATAAGTATAATATAAAATAGCCATTGTCTAGCTGCAATCACAGCACAATTATTCAATTTGCTTCATTTGATAAGGAAAACCAATGCTTAAACTTGATACAATGTATGCTTAAAAACTTTTTTTTCAAATACTCCAAATTTAATTGTAGCAAACGACATCCTGAAGTTTGAAAAAAAGCACCTATGAGCGCGTTACATTTTGCTCCAAATTTCGAATAATGACGTTGACAATATTAACTTCATTGATGTGCAATGTACAAAAATTAAAGAAAAGCGCAAATAAATAAAATTGCAAGTAAATATTTGCTCCACTGATATTTATTTAAAAAAAAATCATGTTTTAAAACATAAAATATATTTTTAGAAGATTTATTATTAACAGCATATCCGGACGAAAAAATCAATTATCTGCATTGGGCAATTTTTTTGGCGCACACTTGCCGTGTTATAAGTAATAGGAGGCTATATCCAATTTCTGCACCCCAACTTATTAGATCACCAGGTGTTTCGAACATCTATTTAGACCAATTAGCTAATACTAATTGACCTTGGCCATGTTCATAATTACAAATACCAAAACGCGGGTATAAACGGTTAATTTGGATATGCTATATATCGATATTTCAAGGAGTAACCTCTCATCAGTAGCATTTAAACCAGAACATTGGAAGGTCAAAATCCAAAACAGTTGAAAACGAAAAGTACTCAAAACCAAAACGTTCGAACAAGGAAGCCAAATCCAGCACCGAGGATATCGACCATGTGCATTACAAGGAAAGAAACCTGGTGTTTTCATCAATTTTGAATTTAACAATCGGAAATTTCAGCGACAATATATTAGAAATTTTATGGTAATTCGTGTCAGACAAGTCTGACTACCAGGCTTGTGATTACCCTCGGGGACCTCTGGTCCACCAGCAGCGGTTATCGCCCAGTGGTTTCAAAATTACAAATACCAAAACGCGGGTATAAACGGTTAATTTGGATATGCTATATATCGATATTTCAAGGAGTAACCTCTCATCAGTAGCATTTAAACTAGAACATTGGAAGGTCAAAATCCAAAACAGTTGAAAACGAAAAGTACTCAAAACCAAAACGTTCGAACAAGGAAGCCAAATCCAGCACCGAGGATATCGACCATGTGCATTACAAGGAAAGAAACCTGGTGTTTTCATCAATTTTGAATTTAACAATCGGAAATTTCAGCGACAATATATTAGAAATTTTATGGTAATTCGTGTCAGACAAGTCTGACTACCAGCCTTGTGATTACCCTCGGGGACCTCTGGTCCACCAGCAGCGGTTATCGCCCAGTGGTTTCAAAATTACAAATACCAAAACGCGGGTATATTCATCATCAGGGACCAAGCCATAAAATACTGATTTCATGTTAATATAGTATTCATCTATGTCGTATATTATCTCATCTTTAACAGATTATGTTGCACTGACATTTTATTAAGGGTCCGACACCTTAGCGATCTATTATTATTATTTGTTTGAAGGATGATTTATTCTATTTTCAATATCCATCTCTTTCGGGTTCTTGTGTTGATGCTTGTCATCATAGGTTTTCTGTCAATAATAGGTTTGCATCGTCATTAGTCATCTTTATAATCAATAGCTTCAGATGTTATGTGTTTCGTTAAAACGTATATTGTTTAGTCATTTTCTCTTTCATTGATGAAATATGGTGTAACTTTATGTGATTTGGAAAGAAATATAATCTTTGTCTGATTGCATGGGTTATCTTGTCTATAAAATCCTTTCCGTGCATTTCTTTCTTCATTTTGTTTATTGTGGCGTAAGTTCAATGTTTCAAACTCTTTATCTCTTCCTATCGTTGATATATTCCGTCCTGGCAAAAACGACAGTGATGTTGTTTTGTCGGCTAATCTAATGATCATTATTGTGTTGCTTTTCAATTATCTAACTGCATTCTATTTCTGACTTGCTTATTTTTGTCAAGAACTGTTCAATACGCAAATTATTGATTTAATATCTAAGTTTCTGTTGCATTGTTTGCGAAGGGGGGGTTAATAACCTGATTTCCCCGGAACGTATGATAATGTCAATATCACCGTTCGTGAATTGATATTTACATCTTAATTTCCTTGCCAGCTCATTAGAGTCTGATATAAATTTTGATTTGAATTTTCTGGTATCCCTCGCTAAGCGCTATAATTTAATTATTGGATATTGATTTATTTGTAAATATTTTTTTCCAATATCTCAGCTATATGTAATCCTTTTATAGCGCTTTTAATTTTCATTAGTTATTTGATAATAGACCTTTTTCAGGATGGCCTTTTCATTGCGCTTTTGTCTATAAAGACGTGTATGAGCCATGCTTTTTTGAAGCAGACTGGCAGATAACCTTTTCATAAGTTTTTTGGGGAAAACCAAACACGCCCTCAAATATTTTAGACCAATCAGCTTTCACAATAAGGTAAACTGGCGGGAATACCAGGTCAATGATCTACTATTATGTCAAAATATGTTTATTTGTATCAATTCAGCAATTGCAAGTTATTTATGCTGGCGTCACACTATCCCGATTTTGACCCCGATGGAAACACGATTATGGATATTTTCAAAATCGGGAGTGATCGTATTCAAATCGCGCTATTCGTGTTGCCATCTTTTACCATCGTAGCACCATCGGCTGAAATATTCCAACTTCGGGAGCAACTTCGTAATGCATTCCTAATTTTTTAACATGTTAAAAAACTCCCGAAGGTTCGTGCGATGGTCCTTGTTCGTGTTGTGTTCGTTAATCCATCCTTTCTATCGTATTGCCTTCGTGAAAGCATCTTCTAATTTCGTGTTGCCTTCTAGGTATCGTCGGCTTAATTTGTCTTACGATGGCGGCACGAATAAAACAAGAAGCTCTCCGAAGGTGGTGCGAAGGAAACACGGCGTCGCAAAGACCTCGCTTTGAATTCGTATATCCGTCGTAACTAATGTAATGGCATAGAGTAATGGCATGGAGATGGAAACACGGCACTGGTCAAAGCAGTACGATTTCTGAAGTAAAAAAAAATATTAAACGTGTCAAAAGTGCCTTATAGGGACATTTAATAATCCATTTCAGTTAGGGGCGTGTTACAATAAAACGTTCAGAAAAAGAAAAGTTAGTACATGTATATAGCTCTGTTTTTCCCCCTCATAATTAAAATGCAGCAGGAGGAAGACTTACAAGACAGCAGTTATGATACAAGTATCCTTATTGATTCTTTATTCATAACTTTTTTTGTTTCGAAAAAATGATAAAGGAAATTTTAAAAAAAATGAAACTAGAATGATCAGTCTCAAAAGTACAAGAAGAAAAGACAAAACAAAGCAGAGACAGTCTGGATCTAGAATCTTCTGACGCTTTTCTTTTCGTCCTGTTATTTCCAGCCAGGTGCTTTCCTCTTTCGCGTCCTCGTCCAAGCTTTTGTGGCACATTTTAATACTTAAATTTCAATATAAGAAATAAAGGTTTAAACATTTTAAAATTACTTTAGTTTTTATCAGTCCCCTACCGACAATTGCCGAAGTGGACTTTAGGTTTGCACTCCGTCTGCCCGTTTGTGTGTCTGTCACAATAACTTTTTCGCACTTTTTTTTAAACCTCATATATAGATATTTAACTTTAAACTGATTTTTGGTATATAAAGGTAATAACAAAACTACCGAACTTGAATGATCAATCTCATAGTCCAGAGAAAATGACAAAAACGAATCAGTCATACCGGAGAATTGGTGGATCGCAATGATCCGGACTTAATTGGTACAGTCATTTCAAACGAAATGGTGGGTTAAACCAGGTTTTATGGCGCCAAACCTCCCTCTTCCATTGCGATCTTAGGATCCGGTAATGACAATAGAACACAACATAGTTGTGAGACACAATAGGGATATTGAGGTGATCATCTCAGTACAGCAGACCAGTCAAACATGCGAGTCTTACCATGATGAGTTAAAGATCAAGTTACATGTAACGCGTTCTTTACAGAGTTAGGACCCTTTGAACTTTGGAATTTCACTGAAATATCAGTTTCCCACACTTTTTTCTTAACCCTTAATTATAGTTATTAAACTGCTTTTTGGTATGTACTGTATGCCAGTCCACCATTACGGATTACTGAGATCAAGTTTACTTTCCGTTTCGGTCCGCAAATATTTACGGGACCTTTGGACTTAGATACCGGTTTAGGACCGGTAACGAAGTTATGTATTTAAAGGTGGACACGCTTTGTTCAAGAATCGTTCGCAACAGCTAAAATTTTTGAACTTTCTACATAGTTACAACATATTCTTCTTGTCAACTCACACGAACAATACAAGATAAATAGCTTTAGATCAAATGACTTATCTACTCTTACTGATCGACATCAGGGACAGCAGGGATTGCTTGTGGAGAGCCATCGTTTTAACTTTTAACTTTTAACATCTTTTTATCCATAAATACTAATTAGAGGCTGCAAAGGACAATTCATATAAACTTAATTATATAATCTTATTGCAAATCGTGTTATTATGTTTCATACTTCTTATACCCATCGTGATGCTTCGTAGACCCGTCGTACACTAAACACGACGTCGTACATCCGTCGTATAAATTCGTGTCTCCTTCGGATCTCATTCTTGACTAATCTTGATAACATCGTAACAACTTCGTAATCGGTTCGCAGCTATTCGTATGTGCTACTTTTCCGATCGCTTAGCCATCGGTTCTAATCGTATACCCTTCGGTTTTGATTTTGATTTTTAGCAAGTTCGGGACTAACTTCGCACGAAGTTGAAATTTTCACATTCGTGTGTCCATCGTATGTCAAAATCGGGACAGTGTGACGCCAGCATTATGATTTCATCTATCGTCATTTGACTTTGATTTATTTCGATCTTTTGAAGTTTATTGCGTTAAATAATGCAACTCAAGACTAGTAAAACTATGGCATTATAAGCAAAATCAATAAATATCGCCTTTTTTCGTTGATATATTCCGTTCTATCAAAAATATCAATTGTGTTGTTTTGTCAGCATTTTTAATGATCATTATCTGTGTTGCTTTTCATTTATCTAATTGCATTTCCTTTTTGACTTGCTTATTTTTGTCAAGTACTGTTCAATACGTAGATTATCGATTTAATATCTAAGTTTCTGTTGCATTGTTTGCGAATAGGGGTTAATAGCCTGATTTCCCCAGAATTTATGATTATGTCTCTATCACAATTAGTTAATTGATATTTACATCTTAATTTCCTTGCTAGCTCATTAGAGTCTGATATATATTGTGATTTCAATTGTCTGGCCCTTACTAAGCTGTAATTTCCATTATTGGATATTGATTTATTTGTCAATATTGTTTCTCAAGTTCCTTAGCTTTATGTAAGCTTTTTGATAGCGCCTTAAACTTTCATTTGTTATTCGATAATTGACCTTTTTGTAAATGGCCTTTTCATTGCGCTTTTGTCTATGAAGACGTCTATTGGTCATGCTTTTTTTTTAAAGCAGACTGGCATATTTTCATAAACCAACGGGAATACCAATCCATGATCTATAATTATCACAAAATATGTTTATTGATATCAATTCTGCAGTTGCAAGGTACTTAAGATATGTATGAAAGTTTTACTTTGTTTTATATCGACCTTTTGTCGTTTATCTAGTTTATTAATGCAACTCAGGACATGCACAACTATGGCATACAGTACATTACATTATAAAACATGTTTTTGTTTTTGTTATGGCCCTTATATCACCTTCGGCCTAATAAGCAAAATCAATTAATATCGCCTTTTGTTGTGTTATGAGTTCCACGTGAATCCATGACGCTGTATTCTCTCGAAATATCCAGTTTCTACTATTAAGTTTAGAAAGAGATAATAAAAAAGATTTCATGACTGTGTAGTTCGTAGTATTTTCTAAGTCAGCATGATTCTCGAGAAGATTCTAATGAATCAAAGCTATAGGTTACAGGTACAATTAGTTCGTGATGTTCCAATTGAGTCAGCACGTGATTCAAATACAAGCATTGGCAGATCATAAAGATTACACGTTTTACACGTCAGCCCGAATGTCAATTTAAGTTCAAACAATAAGTTGCGAGATATATATTGCATGAGCGGGATGACATGTAAAATAATGTCATAAAATCTTGGCTATGCAACTTTCAGCCATAAGTGAAGAGCTTTCTTTGGTTAACAAAAGTTTGTTAATTCTAACATTTGTGGAGGATTTCCAATTAGAATATACATGTAGTATTATTATTTGAATAGATCGTAGGTGATCACATCCCTTAAATGTCAGAGTCAAGTGAAGACAGGACATTTCCTGTTAATATTTAGTACTTGAACTTTTCATAACAATCTTTCCACAAGGAATATAAATGCAAACATTTAACTCTACTAATAGTTCACTTCTGAGTTATTTTAGAAATGTTGCATTGTCAGCTGTTCTCATGACCTAGTAACCACAAAATTGTGGTACAGAAAGATCGTCCAGACACATAAATGTGCCTTTTCGATACTCAGGCTAACCTCGCAAAAGAATCATCATGTTATAAGTGGTCACTTCCTGCTCGCTATGATGTTGCTTTTTATTATCTGATTTTAAAAAGTCATTAGGAAGTATTTTTGGTATATGTATGTGCACATTACAATAGCTTATACATGAACAACAATAAAATATTTAAAACCAATTCTAAGAAGTTATCGTATAAAAATCAACCTTTTTTGTTTCGTCAAAATTATTTGATACAATATTTGAAGAAAAAGAAATAAATACAAAGAAAAAAACATACTGTATAAATTGAAGATTACAATGGTCTTGGGATGGTTCAGACATATCAAATTAAATTTTTGATTTAACAAAATCGCCTGTCCGTCTTCCATTATAGTTTTGAGGTCTGGTAACTACATAAATTACAACAAGGTTATGAGAAACAATAGCAATACTGATCTTCTAAACAGACAACCAAACACGGATATTATCATAAACATATTTTCCTTTGAAATAAATTGAAATATTCTACCATTGGCTGATGTTAAAAGGAAAGATTGTTCGGAAAAGACTGTCTTTTTGGATACATAATTTTTGACCAACTGTAAATATCCAAATCAAAGACAGACCCATTTATTTGAAAAATACCAATATGTCAATCCATTAACAAAGCTCAGATGTTTTTAATTATTATGTTTGCCTTAACATCATTTTGCTTCCGTATAGAAGAGTGCGTTTTAATTAAAGACATTGACCCAGAAATTGAAAACAAAAACCAAGCATCTTCATTGTTTTAAGCAATTTGGAAAATATCCAAAGCCTTTAAGTTGCTGGGTAATGGAAATTACAAACGCATCACAGTTTATATCGATTTTGGAAATGTTGTGTTTTCAATGAGGCTGATTTCGGATAGAAATGCAGTAACACGTGAACCTAATAGTCAAGTAAGTCAGCAATCTAGAATTTTCTGTTAAACATTAAATTTGTCAAAATAAGTATTTCAGGAAGGGCTGTTTTATACTTATGGTATACCAAAATACAATTGAATGTAAACATTGTCTTGTTTATGTTCAAACCTGCCTATCGACCAGTTATTTTTTTAGCAAATTGTCTGACACTCTCTGCTTTTTGATTTCCACTGGCTAAAAGTTAACAGAATTGTCTTTTCACTCTCAAGTAAAATAGTAAACAGTACATGAATAATTTTTTCAGAAATTTTTTTTTAAAAGTGAGATTATAGCATCTTTTTAAATAGACTAGTAAATACTAGGAATACTAGTAAGTGTACGCTACACAACCAACATATTTAAACGGCAATTTTAAAAGTCACAATGGAAAACAAACATCAGTTTTTAACATGATTAGAGGTTGCCGCTTGTCGTCTTGCAGTCGACAAACAGTAAACATACGATACACAAGATTCGTCAATTCCAGAATTATCAACGAAAGACTCATTTCTGACATATAACAATAAAAGATGACAGGGACAAATCAAGCTTAAGGCTTTGACAAATATTCCTTTTTTATGACAGGCACATACTAAATGTTGCTGGGTAAACTATTTTTTTCGTCCCAACCTAATGAAATTGTAATTTTTTGTCCTGCTGAATCCTATTTTTATTTATTTTTTCAATCAGTTTAAGACGAAAAAATACATAACATATGAAACTTTTTTTTTTCATTTGATGTAAAGAGACTTTCCATGATTGAATATTGACATAGACTTAAGCCCGATCCTATTGTACCTGATTCATGTAACAGTGACGCTGGAACACCATGTTAGACGTTGAAAAAGCATTATTTTGTTTTATGACCTCAGATCCAATAATTGTTTTCCTGTTCTAAAAAAGATACATGTCGCAACAATGGAGCTCATTCCTTGTATAGATTAATTTTCATTTAGAAGAAATTACCCCTCAAATAACATGTAGACCAACTTCTGTGAAGAGCTAATAATTTTAACCAAAATAACGGACATGTTTATGTCAGTACTCAGACATGACAAGTCAGTTGGTGTTACATGTATAAGAAATGTTTTAATAGTCTTTTTATATTTCCAGTCATCTCGATCAAACAGATGGAATTTGTATAAATTGTAAATGAAACCTACATCCATATAACCAGTACAGTTCAATGTGTAGCACGGTTCATCGTTGTAAACTATCTACAAACTAATTATAATAATCTAAACTGAAAACGGAAACGCCATATATGTGTCATATGACGTCACCGGTTGGACAGACTCAGCTCAGTTCATGTTTAAAACCTACAGGAAACAATCTTGTACACCAGGAACCTTTTTTCAAGAATGAAACTGATGTGACACTGCCGCTTCTTGCTGTTATAATGTATTTGAAATGGTCGTCGGTTAACATTTTATATGAGCAAGATACAGGTATGTTTTAACAATCACAATGGCGATAGACCATTCGTCCTTTCATATATTATTTAAATAGGTTTTGGTGTGTAAGCATAGATTTAGATGTGATTTTTTTCTGTGTTAAAAGCTAGGCTACCAAGTCTTACATAGAGATGCATGTGTACTCGAAGGCGGTTTTCTACTATTTTTTGTATTTACTAATTTTTCCAATTTGTAAACTAAACCATTAGCTCACGAGCCCTGTTTGTTACGTACCATATTTGGAATGTTGAAGTAAAAGACTTTTTAGAAAGAAAAAAAAATATGCTTCTATTTAACCACTGCCTTACCACATTTCTATTTTTTTTATCTTAAGCTGAGCATGGATTGCTTCAATAGGACTGGTATCATATCAGTATATTGGAAAGGTGACTTGTCAAATTTTATAGCTTGATTATGTTGTTCTGTTTTAGAATATGAAGCAATGCAACTACATTACAGACTATCAAATGTTGGAACTTTTGCTGTAATGTATGATTTAGAGGAAATGTCTCCAGAAAAAATCGATACTCTTTTGAGTTTGATAAGCCATTCACATGATGAGTCTGTTCTAAATGTAACCATCTTATGCAGATTAGAGTCCTGCATGAAGTATATAGCAAAGGTTTGGACTTAAAATTAATGTTTTAAAAAAGTATAAATTAGTTTGTGAAATATATACCAATGATAAAATACACGCAAGCAATTTTTTTCATCCTGTTTCTTTAAGTAATTCATGCAGCAAATTCTTTAAAGTTTGCTGTCACGTTTACTTGCATTGATATAAAAAATGCTTATATAAATGTCTAATTAATAAGACAGTTAACAAAGCTCTTAAATTAAGATTATGTCTGTAACATATATAAGTTTAAAAGGACGAAGAGCCGTATTATCGGTATGAAGCCACCAAACCAGAACAATAAACTCAGCTCACGAATGCATAAATGTACAACGTAAAACTTATCTACAGAAAATACACATTTAGAGCACATTATTTCTTATGAAAACCATGCAAAAATGGATATTTTGGCCAGTAGCAAGGTTTTTAATTATGCAAAAAGTAGGCTGAACTGAAAGACCTATCTATGATACTTATTCACGCGAAGTCATTTCTTCGAAAAATCCAAGATTGCTACCCTACATGTCTCAATATCAATATATAGCTTTCATCTGATTTTTCTGTGATTTTAAAAAAGATTTTGTTTTAAAGATTTGACATTTTTATTGTGATTTTTGTTCAGTTTATGTAATAAAATGTAAATTGTAGCTATTTTCTTGAAAAGTGATGTTTTGCCTTTCAAATACAGTGCAATATTCGTAATTAATAATTTTGCTCCCATGGTATTCTAAAGCTGATCAAAAATGCTATAATTTTCTATTTTTAATGATACTTCTTACCAAGGTTCATGTAACACAAAATTACAAAAAAATGAAACCATTGATATTGGACGATTTTGCATGGTTTTCTCATGAACAGACTCTTAAGTAGTAGAATTCACATGTTCTAAATAAACTTACTTTGGGAAAACCAAGCTGTCTATAGATGTGATGGTAATGTCTTGTAAAGGCGTGCATATAAAATATATTTCTTTATTTAACTATTTAAGATTGACTATTTTATCATTTTAAGAAGGCATAGGATATCATTTCATCCTGCCTTTTTATTTTAGGAAAAAATAGAAGCGTTGATTTTTTTTTAATTCATATATTCGAAACAAACTTATTGCAAAATAAATAAAAACTGATTCTCTAAAATATTATCAATAACTTCAAGCTCATGATATAAAGAACCGGCATATATATTTGTTTGAAACTGGTCAAAGAAAATAGAAGACTATAAATGCGTATATATAAAAAATGACAGCACATTGAAATAGACGGTGATTGCAAACCCTCCGCCAAGGAAAGTTCATGGCAACCAAACCAATACAATATTTGGTTCCAGTCAACAAGGATATCGTTCAGTCAAAAAAAATCATGAAAAATCAATAAAAATGCACTTATATGGTCACTTAAAAATTCTTTAAGTGCATTGAATCTTAGGCATTCATTAATTTCATTGTAACACGTCCACAAAGAAAATATTTAATTCTTTCTTATCAAAGATGAAATAGTCAAGTAAAAGAATTCATTTCTATTCTACTACGATGTTTGATCAAATTGTCTGTCTTGGAACTTTGTTGTTATTTGTATTTCGAACACACGTGAAGGTTAGCACTGCTGGTGGAGTGTAAATTCCCCGAGGTTAGCCCGCTCCGGCACCAACACTTTTTGAGTTGGAGAATACATCAAAGCTTTAAATTATCCGTCTAAATTTCAAAATTGTCTAAACCCTAAGGTTCTTCCTACCCCAGACATAGGTTGATAATCTTAGTAATAATTTGGTTCCCCAGTTTGGTATTTTTGGTTATACTGTCCTATGCTCTTCATATTTATACAGTGTTTGGTATTTTCAATATTTTTGGTAGAGCGCCTCTGATGAGTCTTGAATAGACGAAACGCACGTCAGGCCTAGCAAAATTTATTGTCTGGAACTTTGTTGTTATTTGTATTTCGAACACACGTGAAGGTTAGCACTGCTGGTGGAGTGTAAATTCCCAGAGGTTAGCCCGCTCCGGCACCAACACTTTTTGAGTTGGAGAATACATCAAAGCTTTAAATTATCCGTCTAAATTTCAAAATTGTCTAAACCCTAAGGTTCTTCCTACCCCAGACATAGGTTGAATTTCTTAGTTATAATTTGGTTCCCCAGTTTGGTATTTTTGGTTATACTGTTCTATGCTCTTCATATTCATAAAGTGTTTGGCATTTTCAATATTTTTGGTAGAGCGCCTCTGATGAGTCTTGAATAGACGAAACGCGCGTCAGGCGTAGCAAAATTTATTGTCTGGAACTTTGTTGTCATTTGTATTTCGAACACACGTGAAGGTTAGCACTGCTGGTGGAGTTTAAATTCCCCGAGGTTAGCCTGCTCCGGCACCAACACTTTCGAGTTGGAGAATACATCAAAGCTTTAAATTATCCGTCTAAATTTCAAACTTGTCTAAACCCTAAGGTTCTTCCTACCCCAGACATAGGTTGAATTTCTTAGTAATAATTTGGTTCCCTAGTTTGGTATTTTTGGTTATACTGTTCTATGCTCTTCATATTCATACAGTGTTTGGCATTTTCAATATTTTTGGTAGAGCGCCTCTGATGAGTCTTGAATAGACGAAACGCGCGTCAGGCGTAGCAAAATTTATTGTCTGGAACTTTGTTGTTATTTGTATATCTATCCTAAAAAAATTTTCTAAAAATAAGGAAAAAAAACTCGGTATAATTTGTTTTCAAATGATTTTGGATATCTTGATATCTTTTACACAATATTCTTTATTCTAATGTGCTTACGATCTTTTAAAAATTGCAAAAACTAAAAGTGCCATATCTTTAATTGGGCAGTTGTCGGTTAGTTTTAAGCTTGGACACTGTGATAAATATTTAAACATCTTTAAAAGGAAAACAGTAAAGAGCGTTAATGTGAAAAGTTCCTACGGCACAGTTATATGAACATGACGTCAAAACTGTGTTATTTTCATATCTAAATCAAAACTCGATTTTTTAGCCATTTGACTACAGTCGGAAACACAACGTACGTTCAGCCCTGGTTTACCAGTCTAGATGGTTATTAGGAATCTTCCATGATGGTGATTTATCAAGCATGGAAACAAATTGTACCGAATTTGACAATGTTGTCGTTATACAGTATCCAACTTCGTTTTTGAAGAATAATCCAATTCAGAATAATATTGTAAGTAGAAAAAAATGATTCTTTTTTCTAATGATTTCGTTCTATAATTTAGTCAGCGAGTTGGCATTGATAAGTTACGATATACCAATGTTGCACAAACAAAAACAGGCAAATCAGCTATTCTATATATGCATTGCATATTTCATAAGTAATTCTCGGTTGCTGTCTTCATTCAAGAAATTTTACGGAAGACATCATGCACTTATAGACAAATATGAGATTTCAATCTCTCAGATCAGTGCAGAATGTTGGTTTGTCATTGGTTTTTGTTTTGTCTTCTTTTACCGAATTTGACACACTTAATTGACTGTTGCTAACGCGACTGGTGTGCTATAGCAGACAGGAACTGCTTACTCTTCCGGAGCACCTAAGTTCACTCTAGTTTCGACTGGAGATCGAGTTGTTGATTGACATTTAGTTAATTTGTGTCTCCATGTTTTACATGTTGTCTGTTTTGTCCCGTTCTTGCTGGTGTTTACTGGTTTTGTCTCCGTCCTTTTGGACTTTTGACATTCGGATACTCCATTGTTACCACTGCTTCCCTCATCAGCAGCACCTGAATCGGAAGGCCAAATTTCAAAGCATGTGGTGATGAAATCCACAATGTTCAGTCAGAGAGTGAAACCGAAAGTTTTAAAGTATTCTCAATTCAGACAACCAGACAATATTAATAATAGAAAAGCGAAATGAAAATATGATAATAAAAACATCTTTTTCAATATGTAGACCAAATAAAATGATAACAACAAAGTGAAGCACGTAAATCAAAATGAGTAAAGCCAATGTTTCAAAGACAGAGGTCAAAGAGAGAAAGAAAAAAGGTGCTCAAGCATTATATTTTGCTCCTCTTCTGAATTTTAACTTCATTTATGGGTACATATGATATGATTTATAGAAATAGATAGTTGACAACAAGAAAGGGAGAAAAAACAACAGTAACACAAACAATAATAACAGTAAGCAACAGACAAAATAAAACATTAACAAACCATATGAATAGCAATTAGGACGCGAACCCAATTCAAAACTAACGTACTTAGTTTTTCTGCTTGTTGAAACGGCTAATTTTGCGTCTAAAATCAGGTATAGGAGGACAAAACAAAACCCTTTGACAAACCAAAATCTGAACTTATCTCAAAGAAAAAAAAATCATATTTTTACAAGCACACCGTGTCTTCAGTAGAATTTTTTGAGTAAAAACAACAAAAGAGGAGTAGCATTACCCCTTCTCAGCACTTTTGTTTAACAAACGTAGCAGTCTATCAAGGAAATAATGCATTATAGGGTTTTCGTCTCTTACATACTGCAAACATAATTCGTCGTCAAGTGAGCTAGGAAAATTCATGAAAGCCTATACATATTGCTTTTTTCCAGAAGTACGATTCATCTGAAGTATGCATGTGGATTTCCATTAATACATTGATGTGGACTAAAGAACGAAAACGTAGAATGAGTACAGTTGGGTATACTCAGATAACAGGCAGCCTGTACACACAACAGGAAATATTTCCTAATGTCAGGATGGGTTTCAATGGAAAAAGATTAAAAATTTCTACACTTCCAGTAAGAACTGATAACATAGACCTTATTTTATAAAAGTAAATTATAATCAAAATATAAATGTGACAAACCCATAAGTTATAAATTTAATCAAATCTTCCCGTCATGTACATATGGCCGAACAAAAATAGGGAATTCAAAACCTAAATTTGCGATTATACTTTTTACCGATTTTTTATTTGATAAAACACAAATTTATGTCAAAAGTGAACATTTGTATGGTTTATTTTTCACGCTTCCAGACACATCATTTGAATCAAATCAGGACCATTGCAATATTCAACTTTTCCGGTGTGTCTTCCATGTTTTGTCCTTTCTCTCTGACATTGAGATTGATCCTCCAAGTTTGGTTATGTTGAAATTACCTTCATTTATTTATTTTTTTCAGTTGATCCACACAACCTTTTAAAGACATAGAACCTATCATTTTGGCAATTTTTAAAAAATACTAAAATTCACACTATTTGAAGAATACATTGTAAAACCTTTGAAGAAACTGTTAAATTTTAAAAAAAACTGCCAGAAAGTATTCTTTTCGACGAAAAACTAATGAAAAAAACGCAGTGTCAAAAAGAGGACAAACTAATTATAGAATGTAAACACTTGCGGGTACTGGTAAACTGAGAAACAAAAAAAAACAAACGAAACGGAGCTGCACAAAACCGATATCGGTAAAGAAGGAAACGTAAACAGTAAAATTAGCAACCGAAATCTATATTTAGAAAGAAAACGAAATCAAGCATAACTGGTAAAAAGGAAAATTGAATCGATTTTAGCCGACACCAGTCGTTTTTCTTAAATTACCGATTTCGTTTTCTCTTCGCCTCGTTTGGTTACATTTCGTTTCTCAGTTTAACAGTACCCAGTTTACCAAAAGTAAATATTTATGCTGGACAATACTTAATCAAAGCGAATAATTAAAATAAGATTATTTTATAAAAAACTGCAAAACATTGAGTTTTTATGTTGGTAAAGGTAAGTTTTAGATAGTATATTTTTAATATATGTACTTTTTATTCAATGAAATTGATAGGTTCTATGTCTTTAATGTAATTAAACCATTCCCTTGCCCTATTTTATCCTGGATAATTCGGAGCAATGTTAAGTCATACTTGCACCATCCAATTCTCTGTTTTATTATCCCTTGATCGTTAGTTTGTTAGACATTTACTTTTCCGGGACGTAAGCATTCAAGTAGTACTTATCTAAGTAGTTATTTTATGGATCGATAAAATAGAAAGTGTGAAATATTCGTGAATTGTTATAAAACATATGAACCAAATTGTAACTTTTATTTCGTGATTTCTTGTACTTTTCAGTGGCCAGCCTTTGTTATCTTTGACAATAAAACGGGTAGATATTCAGGTTTGACGATTGATTTACTTCAGGAATTAGCACAACGGCTGAATTTTACGTAAGTTTGGACATACATGTATTTGTGATATGAAATATCAAATGTGATTTATTCGACATGTATGTTAACAAATATGTTATCCCAAAGATAAATTAAGTGATTTAATTTGTTAATCTTTATAAATATTTATTATGCAACACAGATATCTTATAATCATATCAATGAAACTTTTAATGTTCTTCAAATTTCATAAATTAAGCTTTGAATAATAAATAGGTATTGCTTTAAATCAAGATTATTAGTGAAAACATTAATCGTTATCAATTAAGTTTAGGGTACAATAAATACACATACGTCTTTGAAAGCTGTAAGGAGGGGTGTTTTATATTGATGAAATAATATAGACAAAAGACTTTGGTATTGGTTTGATACGCAGTCGATCGAGCGATGAAAATCATAATCTAGAAACGATAAACTTTTAACCTACCTACTTCATGTAGACCTACTTCAAACGACAACTTTCTGGGATGGAGGCTAGAAATTCCATTTTTGTTAAAATTGATACGTTAAAGAATATTCAGTTGTTTTCAATTTTGTTGGAAGGGGGAGGTTTGGCAACAATATTTGTCTTGTTTTGTCTTTTATTTTGGATATATGAAATTAATCATACCAGTTCAGTAGTTTTGTTATTACATTTAATTGCTTAATTCGTCTGAGGAAACCGGTTATGGGACAAATGAAGAATAAGGAGTGTTCAATTTTGTCTGTAAATACTAATTAACATACGGCAACAAGTCAAATTGGCTCAACAAAATTGTTTATTAAATCAAAGTATATTATTATATAATATATATTAAAGAGAAAAACAAAATTTCAGAACAAACTCTATTATAACTAATGTGTTGTTAATGTACTTGTTAACAAAAGCTTAGGTCCCCCTTTAATTAAAAGTGACTTTGTTAGGCAAAGATATATGAAGGAAATTGCAGATTTCACGGGTTCTGACTTTGAAAAGGGATTTTAACAGAAATGGTGAACCGGGGTTAATGGTGCCAAATTACCTTTTTTCATTGAAGTCCTCGGGTTCGGGAAAACATAACACGGTAGTGGGGCTAATTGAATGAGTTAAGTGATCAAACATTAAATCGGCAGTCATAGATTGATTTCAACAATCACGAATTATATTCTCTGACTGAGTTGTTTGTACCAACGGATAATGATGAAAAAGAAACAATAGAGATTTAAGACGTACTTGGTTAAATGCGGTTTGGTTGTAATGCGTTTGTTTTGTGTTTTTTTTTTTTTTTTGTTATGAGGTTTGTTTTGTTGTGATGAATTTTTTCGTCTACTGGTTTTATCTTGTCTTTTTTGTAAAGAACTGTTTGATAACCCCTTTGGTTCACCCTTGCTTCTTTTTTGTAAACTTGATAGGAGAACAAAATCTTAAATTTGATTATCGTTTGAAGTACTCAAGTCGTATAACAGTGAGATTTACTTCATATTTTCTAAGTGAAAATTACAATTTAGAAATATAACTCATTTTTTTAATCAAATGATTTATACGGAGATAACCAGTCGAGTTACATTTGAGATGCAAATGCAAGAATGACATGGAGCAAGTAACCTTTCAAGTTATATCTGACGTTTACAACATTTGAATGCGTTGGGTTTATTAGGGGAGCTTCTTGGTGTTTTCCTTGACTGTCCCATAGTGTTACTTTCTTACCTATTTAATACTCAAAAATACAATTCAGCAAATTTTATAAAGTTATAAAGTTATAAAGCCATTAAGACATTACTAAGGAGTTTTGCGATAAAGCAATTAAATACCTACGAATAGTATCTATTGTTTTAGGTACGACATAACCAACCCGTCTGATAAGCAATGGGGTGTAGATCAAAACGGGTCATATACAGGTCTTGTGGGTCAACTACAAAGCTTGGTAAGTTTATTAGGAAATATACATGAACTTCTGCTTGTAGACTGTTAACGCTACGGCTGATATAGGTAACACATGGAGGGACCTGGGTAGCCGAGTGGTCTAAGACGCTGGTTTAAATACCACAATATTGATCACTAGCCGATCACCTCTGAGCTGGTGTTCGAGTCCCGTTTGTATTTAACAAAAAGGGACTTCTTCAACTGTATGTGATTAGGTTGGTCAGTTACCTGCCAAAGGTTGGTGGTTTCCTCTGGGTGCTCCGGTTTCCTCCACCATTAATCACTGACCGCCCTACATGGCCTTGGTGCGTCGATAAAGGGCGTTAAACAACAACACACACACACACACACACACAGGTCACACATGGTATACCTGGTTGTGATACGCTGTAGCAATAGCGGTATAATATTATACTTTAGAATGTTTGAAATATTTGCAAAATTGCAGATAAAAATGCCGTCAAATTATATGTAAAATAACACAAATGAAAATTTGACTTTAAACACGATCATAAGTATGATATAAATTTCCATGAGGCATACACCACGTACACAGAAAAAAACAACCATTCAGATAAACATGATTGAAGTTGCATAGGAAATCAGAAAATATAAATTGCAAGCCTTTCATGATAAACTTGGTCATTTTATGCGACTTTACTTAGCCATCTAAAGTATCAAATATTAATTGGTTTGCTTACATGAATTGGAAAAATATGACATTGCCACTACAAAGGTATTTTGCAAAAGTATATTGTAATTTGTTAATTGATGAACCCGATTTCATAAAATCAAGTTTACCTTGTTTATTTTTTGTAATCTGAGAGATGATAAAACATAACAACTGTAAAAACCTTTATAAAACCTCGTTACCAGCAAGTAAATGTTATTCTCTTCAGTCTCTATTTTAGCGTGCAGATTACCCTTATCGAACTTTTGTTTGTTAACTTTTCATTTCAAGGAAGTTGACATGGTAGCCGCGCCTCTTATGATTGATACTGAAAGAGAAAAAGTGATGGACTTTGCCCAACCATTTTTCTACGAATCAACAGCTATTTTCTTCAAAAAGCCAGATTCAAACTCAACAAAGTGGAGAACTCTGATTGATCCATTTAGCACAACTGTTTTTATTTGCATTATCATCGCACTAGTAGTTCTATCTTTATTTCTGTTTTTTATCGAAAAAAGCAGTGCCTACTTTTTCAAAGAAAAGGATAGAACTAAAGTGCATGGATTGCATCATTTTACAGATTCATTTTGGTATATGTATGGAGCATTATTATTGCAAGGTAATTATCATTGCTTATCTTTATTAAACTAACCGTATTGTAAGATTTCATTTAACGCTTATTTACAGTTAAAGTTGTCAGATAAGTGCTTGTACTTATATAGGCGAACGATAGCGAGTTTAGTTTTGGGAATATTGAATAGAAAACTGTTGCTCGATTTAACCTTTAGCCCATCACAAGAAACACATTTCACCATTGGAATTGACAAAACCTACTTGACAACGACTAGAATTACTTTGACTAAATAAATGTCTAGTATTTCAGGAAATTCACTATTAATCCAGTACATTCTTTAAGCAGTAAATCAAGTTGATCAAAGATCGTGTCTAGTAAAATAATGGGTTAATGTACTGGACACTACTGGAATAGACTTGAAATAAACTACTGAAATATAATTTGAATCATAACACTACATAAAAGTTAACAAGTTCAGTGTAAAAAAAGACTTGTCAAGTAAATAAGTCAATTTAAGTGTACAAAAGACTGAGTGACACCTTATTAAAACTAAAGCCCCCAATTGTAATGGATGTGGTTTTTGCCTAGCAAATGAAACATAAAAGATAAAGGCAATAATCTGCATGCTTTAATATGTGGCGTTATTGCTCTTTAAAAGCCTAATGAGTATATAGTTTTAATTATTTGGTGCTCCATAACAGGATTTAACACCTCAGATGCCGAAAGATGTGCAAAAATATTTCTATTTTATTAGTTATTGAAGTAATAAAACTGTCTTATTATATCCTTGGTGGTATTTGAATAGACGTAAGCAAGTACAGCAAAATTTAACTTTGGTGTAATTTAAGCTCCGTTAATATGCAGTATCCTTACTTATCCCAGTCTCCTTGATAACTAACTGCCCTTCAACAGACGTTTTCTTATGTAAGTCCACTCTGTTATTTCAAGGAAGACAACAAAACTCGACAACATAGTATTGCAAGAAACAACTTTATTTGTTATTATTTCCCTTTCCTTTAGATCAGCACATCGTTGCATGTATGATAGTTTGTTGAAAATTTCTCAATTAAAGGTGGTGAGCATATGGCTGCGTCTGCATCCGGAAAGGTTCTTCTGAGTTCTTGGTGGATCTTTTGTATCATTGTGATGGCCACATACAGCGGAAACCTTGTTGCGTTTCTTACTACAACCAAAGATAAGCTGCCATTTAACAACATTGCTGAGCTTGTTTCTCAAGACGATTTTACATGGGGAATACAAGGAGGGACTTCATTTACAACTTTATTTAAGGTGAAATATTGATTTTATGATCACATATCTTTAATCAGTTATTAAACGATGATAATATGTATTTGAATTACGATAGTTAGGTTATTGACACTTTTACTTAACGGTGTTACCGTTAAACGGTTTACAGTTTTTACTTCATTGCATGGAAGGAATGAAAAGGAAAACTACATGTATCAAGTAAACATTTGCGGAAGACTGCAAGACACTGAACCCCCCATGACACCTTACCATTAAATTAATCTATTTTGACATGTATCTAAATTAAAATTAAGCACAGAAACATCCCAATATATCAGGAATTGATAATAATCTTTTTTTAAGGAAAAAAAATAAACAAAATAATGATTCATTTTTAAAATAATTAAAGAATTGAAAACTCTTTGCAACTGGAAAGAGTAAGCAGGCTGAAAAAAAACTTTGATTACACTTCTACTACAATTTTATTTTACTTTTGACAAATGCCTGTACTACTGTACAGCTTAATCCAATGCAAAAATGATAAAACGCTTATACGTAGTTAATAAGTCATAATTGAATTTACAATAAAGTAACTTTATATTTCCGAACATATTTTTTAGAATTCAAAGGAACCGGACTTCCAAAAGTTTTGGACAAAATTAATCGAATTCAATCAAACAGACCCCATGGTATTGAGTAAGGATATTGACGTCCACATGGAAAAAGTTCAGAAAGGAAAGCATGCACATGTTGGCGATAAGACATTAATGGAATTTAAGACATTGAACAACTGTGATCTTGGTATATCTTTAACAGAATTTTTACCCTTTCAGTACTCAATAGGATTACCGAATAATTCGCCATACACCAAAATATTTTCAGGAGAGTAAGTATTTTGTATCAAATGATTATCACTATAAAAAAGTACAAAAAACGGTAAAAAAATGTTAATTTGGTTAGGTTGTAAACGCATATATTAAGTTGCTATCTCTCATAAGCTTATATACTACTAAAATAACGCACCGTTTTTTATAGCCGGGTTGCAGTCTAAACAACATATGCGACGACTAAGCTTCATATGTCACAAATAGGAAATGGCTGTGCCCTTTGACCATTAATTATGCTATATATTCTAGAGATTTAATATAATAGGTTATATTGGTAAATTAACTATAAAAATGTATGCAAAAATGTTCAACCGTAAAAAAGGCAGCTTGATAGAAAAATAAAAACCATATTGAAGTTTTTTTCCCTACGCATGTAATAAAGCTCAACCATGTTAATTCATTTAATAAATTGCAAAGCGACTGATGAAAACTTACCCTGTTGCTAGACATTTGTTTAGCAGGTGGGATAACAAACAATAAAAGATAACAAGATCTAAAACTAAAGTTTGTCTCGCCTGCCGGTATCATCAGAAACAATAATTCTATCTTACTTTTACTATACTTTGCAATTATACGGATATTCAGTTTCTCAGATCATAAAGTGTTATAGAACTTAAACATTGTTAATATATGCAATAACAATAATCAAAGCCAATCACCCAAAAAATCAAGGACTCCGTCAAAAGACGGGGACCTTGTGCTATGCTACTACTGGGGCATATGTATACCAAGTTTCATCAACCTAGGACTTATAGTTCTGGAGATATGGAGGTGCTCGCAAAACATTACCCTTGCTATTAAATTTATTGAAAATGGGCAGTTACTCAACCGGAAAATGAAGGTCCAGGTCAAAAGATGGAGATGCAACGGTGCTAAACTACTACTAAGGCATATGCATACCAAGTTTTATCAACCTACGACTTCTCGAGATATGGATGTGCTCGCATAAAACCTGACCCATAACGTTAACGCCGCCGTCGCCGGTAAAGTAACACCTATGTCCCGCTCTGCTTCGCAGACGAGACAATAAACTAAAAATTTACTTAGAGAAAAATATACAGTAGAACCTCGAATTTGGTAAGGTCATACAAATGAAATGTTTTTATTGTGTGGTCGATTTTTTTAAACAACGATTGATTTACTCGCGAATTCGCGGGTTTTTCCTAGTGATTAGAAAAAAAAGATTGGAAGGTCGAAAACTTAAAGTATCT
This sequence comes from Arcuatula senhousia, assembly GCA_963971305.1. Classification (NCBI taxonomy): domain Eukaryota; kingdom Metazoa; phylum Mollusca; class Bivalvia; order Mytilida; family Mytilidae; genus Arcuatula; species Arcuatula senhousia. The sequence continues at coordinate 30,376,060 of OZ020304.1, forward strand.
AAGGAACATTACTTAAACTCAAAAAAGTTCGGACAGGGAAGTCAAATCTAGTACATGTACCGAATCTAGTGTCGAACAGGTTCAATGCAAGGAAAGTACCATATCTGATATAGAAAATCGGAAACTTAAGGTTTTGCATCAAAAGATGTCTGAAAATAATGGTTGTATTACATAAATGTAAAGTTAAATTTATTTAACTCATTTGCCCTTCCTGAAGTGCTAAAAATCTAATTGGAGTGATATTTATCCACAAATTGCATCTTTCTAAAAATACCGTATAGCGGGTAATTTTCGCGGCGTGCAAATTTCGCGATTTCATACCAAATGGCTAAGTTTTTATATACGCGGACATTTATTTTCGCGATTTAATGATATTCTCAATACAAATTTATGTTGATTCTATTTTACGTGGGTTCTAAATTTCGCGATAGAATAATGGTAGCGAATATAGCGAAAATTAGAACCTCGCGAAAATTTCCCGCTATACGGTATACAAATTTTAAAGGGTTATCAATAAAATTGTTCATCTTCTTTGAATCATTGCACATCTGACAAAATTTTACAATTGTTTTGATTAATTTCACTATATATCAAAATATATTTCTACGTTCAAAAGCATGTCGTTATTTTCCGATGTTTCTTTATTTACCAGATCTCACTCTCACTTTTTACTCGTCTCCATTCCGATCCTAAATCCTAATAATGCAACGCCACAATTATTCATTTTGAATGATTTCAATTCATTTGATAACTTAGAAATTAACATGAATTCGCTAAACTAGAATATAAAATTCATTAAAAATATCAACATTTTTCTTCAGGTTCTCAAACCTTGATGTTAACTTTCGCAGGAAACTTCTTATTAATGAATTATCGCGTATGCCAGCTTATAGGGTCATCATGAACGTGTTCGAACTGATGCTTTTGGGATTTATAAAATTTTCAATGTTGCTTTTTATATCGTTTATCGAGAAAAAGAACTTGTCCCTAGGTTTGATATAAGGTAGGTACCCGGACGTATGCTACAAATATAAGCTTTCCAAGAAGCTCCTCGGCATTTTATTTTTAGTATGTAAATTAATGTTTTTTAGCATGATATCTGATAAGGACACATTAATTTTTACGGAAGTATTATTTTTCTATATTCTGACATTTAAAATGTTGTGCTGGTTTATCATTTCACTTTCGTTAAATGATCTTATATTTTAGGATAATGAAGATGCACGAGAGTGGACTTCTAAAAGTGTGGCAAAACAACCACTGGCCGAAGCAAGCGGTTTGTAAGAGATCTCTTATAACGGATGCCAAACCTATTACTTTAATTGACGTTCATAGCGCATTTTATATCATAGCCATAGGTATATTTATCGGAATAATACCATTGTGTGTTGAATTTCTCAAGCATAAATATTGTAAATGGAAGAAGAGGAGAACTGAACTAGAGTGAAGACGTGATTGAGATTTATGGAATAACTATGAAAAGAAGTTCTTACTTTTATAATCTTTTTTATTAGAAAGTTACATTAAAATGTAAAATAAACCTTCATGAATAAATAATTTGATTCTAATTTATAACAACAATTTCGATCGCTTAAAAGTACTCCAGTTCTCGATGAAACTCAATAGCACGTGGCAGTTTTCGTGGAGCAAGTTTTAAAAGATAAATCATTCATTTCGTGCAAATATATGTCCAAACACTTCATATATTTTATCGGAATGTAATTATATACATTGAATTCAATATTTTGTAGTTTTATAGGTGTGTTAAAGCGTGGAACATAAATTTAGAACACAAAGCCCTATCACTATTGTTCTATGCTCTTCATATTTATATATTGTTAGGCATTTTCAGTCTTTGAATAGAGCGCCTCTAGTGGGACTTGAGTAGATGAATAGGCATAGCTGAATTTATTTTCTGGAACTTTGTTGTAATTTTTATTTCTAACATCCGTGACGGTTAGTGTTACTGGTGCAGTTTTAATCCCCGATGTTAGCATCAACACTTTTGTGTAGACGAACACAAGCTTTAAATTACCATTTTAAATTATCAAATCGTAATAACCCTAAAGTTTCTTCCTACCTATGAAGAATAATGTTCTAAACAGCGGTTGGAACACGTTCTTGTCGATAGCTTGAACGACTTATTTGACCATAAATACATAAAGTCATGATGCGTATTGAATTGTGTATTTATCCAATCTTAGAAAAAAATCAATTGAACTATATGTACTGTGATCTTTTTAGCATAAATGGAAAATAGTTTAATATTTTTTCATCGTAAAAAGACAAAGTACATATAATTCCTTTTGTTGATGACAAAGATCAACATAGGTTGACGATCTTAGTTATAATTTGGTTCCCAAGTTCGGTTCTGTGCTCTTCATAATCATATACTTTTTGTCGTATTCGATATTTTTGGTAGAGCGCTTCTGATGTATCAAAGACAAAACGCGCGTCAGGCGGAGCAAATTAATTGTCTGAAATTTTGTCATTTTAATTGCTTTAAATAATTCATATAGATGCAAACAACAAATAGATTAAACTCAATTTTCAAGTAGAAAATGATGTGCAAGTCTGGCAGTAAAATCTATGTAAACATTTAACAAATATCAATTAAGCTACTAAGTATAACGTTATACAAATTGTGAAAAAAACTGCAGAGTTAACACTTGAAAGGGAAACCAAAAAAATGATTAAGATCAATCAATGACGATGGCGGCGAAATGTAAAGAATCAATTATTTGCATTTATTGCAAAAGAATCTGACTGTTATCGTACACGTGACGCATGTTATGTTATTCAGAAATCTTTCATGCTACGTAAACTGTTCTTTGAACGATCAACAAAGACGCGTGGTTAAATTATTCGAATAAGACTTGGCCGACGTTGGAAGAGAAAATCATTGCAAACTTGAAAAATTACACAAGGCGTAATAACTGCAGTACATTCTCGAAACTCGTGGAAATGTAAGGCACATGTAATTACCTTTACTATTTATTTAAGGGCCAAATAATTCGTTTTATAAGAAACTCTAATAACTATGAAGATAGAATAGGGGAAACTATCTTTTTCAAAAATAAACTTCTGCAAAGAGGACACCATAAACATGAAATCGACCAAATAATAAGAAACACAATCACACTGGACAGAAAAAAATGTCTAAAATACCGAAACAAGAAAAAAGCAAGAGCACCACCATTGGTGTTAGCAACAAAATATAGTCCTGTAATTAAAGGTCTAGGAAAAGCTATAAGAAAACACTGGCATATCATCGAGGAAAATAAAGAAGCCAAGAAAATGTTTCCGAAACCTCCGTTGATTGCTTATAAAAGAAATAGAAACTTGAAGGAATTTTTAACTAAATCTAGATTATGAAAAGAAGGCTCCTAACAAATAACAAAATAACACTGAAAATAAATAAACAGTAATGGGAATCCAAATTCTTAAATATGGTGTCGTGTTCCCAATAATGCTTATCAAATTTACTTTGGAAGAATGGCTGGGAATACCTGATGAGGATTAGCCAAGGTCAACCTAATAAATACAATACATAATCTTTAAGATCATTATAATTGACCTAAACTGAAACACCATTTAATTGAACTCCAGATAGAAGAAATTATTTATCCGATGAGAAACAAGACAAACATGAATGACACAATTTATAACATACAGTCATAACAGTAATGACATTAGTTTGTGCAATAGATTTAGGGTACAGGGGGTGCAATATAGATTACTGGATTGGTACTGGACCCGCACAATTTATAAAATATTTTGAAATCTTGGAATTATATTGACCTAAAATTGAACATATTTTTCTAAGACATCACATTTATTTAGATTAGATTTGCTGAACCAAAGACCAATTTGCAGCATCTACCATTTTTTATTGACAATTGATAGCCATGTACAATTAATTATTGCATTTGTCATGTTGTATAGTGATGAAGATGAATATATATATAAAAAAAGTTCATTGTTGGATCCTCGTCAGGAATTTATGAATCAATTTTCCAACTCTCTCGACACCATTTGCGAGGATGGTTTAACGAAACCATGCCACACCTTCAGAATTGAGGAAAAATGGTTGTCCCGTGTATCAATATACAGAGAGCAAAACCCTATGCATGTTAAAGACCCCTATGTATAGTTGTATAAGAGAAGTCTTTATGGGAGCCAATATACAAAGGCCACACTAAGCTTCCAAACTGCAAAATGGAGAGGGGTTCTCATAAGCATAAAGCTTGTTTCTCAATTTTGTCTATGTTGCACCAAATGTTTCAAAAATGTAACGGGGGGTCGAATTTTTTTCCTGAAATTTTCTGAGGGGGTTGAAATTTTATTTTGGTTTCCAGTGAGGGGGTTGAATTTTTTAATAGGAAACTTTTAAAAAATCACCCAACCCCCTCAGCTGATAAATAGTGACCCTTCCCTAAAGATAGATATTGGTTTGAAAATTAAATTTTACTGGCATTATTGAATGATCCACTTCATTTGAATCTGTTGCTAAGATAAAACTTGGTAATTGCGTCCCTTGAACATCTATAAATTTCATTGATATACAACATTCTATGGAATTTGAGGCGGATGACTGCGTAGTGAGTGAATTGGATATTTAATCCAACACAATGAAAACTCACATGTTGTTAGTCCCAATTCACGAACACTTGTCTAAAGGGTAAACATGTTCTATGATGTGATCAAATTCAACAGGTAAAGCGATTACTTTTAATAAGAAGGTGGTCAAGACGGACTAGAAAAAAGGGTCTTTTTCTTTATTTTATTTTGGCTTAACCTCTTGCAGTACATCTATGAAAATCTGCAGGTGGAATGATATACAGTTTAAATAATAGTGTATTTTTAATATTTTTTTTTTATAAACGTTAACATTGTGCGATTCATTTCAGTTGCACCGCATGCATTTCATAAATATTTACATAAAATAATGCATTATAAATGTAATTTGTTACTTTTATAAAATCTTTTTAATTCAAAATAGTTCATTTAAACAACATAACTTAAAATTGAATGCTTTTTTTTGGCTAAAAAGAACTTTTAATTCACTTGACAACCAGAATAAACATTCGAATCGACTTTCCTATCTTTTCCGATGAAGAGTTCTCATTCAATTTTTTTAAATACCGCCGGCTTTCGGACTGATAAATAAATCAAAAATGCAACAAAGTTCCAGACAACAAATTTTGCTACGCCTGATACGCGTTTCGCCTAGCTATTCAAGACTCAACAGTGGCCAAAACATTGGAAATACCAAAACACAATATAAAAATGAAGAGCATTGAACAATAAAACAAAAAATGCCGAACTGGGAACCAAAGTATGACTAAGATCAAACTATGTCAGGGATAGTAAGAACCTTCAAACGGACAATTTGAAAGTTTTGTGTGTTCTTCAATACAAAATTGTTGGTACCGGAGCGGGCTATCCTCGGGGAACGAAAACAACACCACCAGCAGCGTGGTATTTAAGTGTATATAAAATCATCTCGTCTATAAACTATCGTGGAAATAGTATATAGACAGGATGCAAATTTTTATATACCCATTATTATATTGAAAAAAGAAACGATCCTAGGCTTAAACGCCTGTGTAAAAAAAAACTAGTCCAATTAAGTCCTGCAGGATTATAATTTAAGAAGCAGAGGTACCAATGGTGTATCCGAATGTCTTAAGTCCGAAAGGGCAGACACAAAACAAGTAAACTCCAACAAGAACGGGACAAAAACAGACAATATGTAAAACATGGAAACACAAAATAACTGAAAATAAATCAACAACGCGAACTCCAGTCGAAACAATAGTGAACTCAGGTGATCCGGAAGAGTAAGCAGTTATTGCTTGCTATAGCACACCCGTTTTACCTAAAAGCTTCTTTAGTCTTTTATGTTTTTTAGTTTAGCAAGTGAAACAGAATTTTTTTTTTATCGCAAGGTGAACTTTTTTCATTATAATGTGTTTAGTATATGCTATATTTACATTATTTACGTAATTCAAATTTCATTCAGTATTTAATGTTTGATCAGGCGACATCATTTTAAGTACAGAAATACGAGTTTGCTTTCAAATTTAGTCAAAGTTAGTGTAAGAGGGTTCATGAACTCGATATCTGCAAAAAATAAAACTTTTAAGATGATTTATGTTGGTGCATCGTGGTACGAAAGCGTTCTTAATTAAAAATAATTTTATTTTAAAGTAAGTCTCTAATAAAATTTAACTCAGCGTAAAATTATGTTGAGGAAAGTTTACCTATATATGCAGCATTAAAGTTTCCCTCTAAAAGCTTTTGAATAGTAATGAATAACTTAATTGAATGAACTAAATAGTCGGTCTGGTGGTACTCGTCGCCTTTTTATTATAAATTAATGAAATGTAGAATAATTGTACACGACACAGTTTACATAACAAGCGGTTTCAAATCCAGTCGTGAAATAGTCACAGATTGACCCCCCTCTTTTTTAAACTAGGAACAGAAAACATCAAAAGACAAGTACAAACAAAGGCTTTGTCAAAGATTCCTGGCTTAGGACACGCACATATAAAAGGTGGCAGGGTTAAACTAGTTTTTTTGGGCCCAACATTCCCCTAGCGTTTTAACTATATTCAAGTTGAAAGACGTAATAAACTTATAATCGTCCTTTTCCTTTTTTATGTAAATGTCCAGAAATTGATCTTTCCGTTTTGTATTGATTTTTTTTTGTATTATATATTTATTCTTGTGCAGAACGCAAGAAGACGAGCAGCGACCACTGTCCTATTTGAATGTTTCTGGATTCTTTCATTATGATTATTTTATATTGCTGATTGTACATGAATCGTCCTGACACTTGTTCCACATTTCTTGATCGCCTAACAGGCATTTTGTATTTTCAAAGCGTTTGGCAGTTCTCCTGTGTTTTAATTCAACTATCAAGAAACATTAGCATAGCCTTCATCAAAACGACAATTCTCCATACAAACAAACATCTGTTAATCTCTGAGAAATAGAAATCCATTATTTGTCTTGTATCATATGGTATTTTTTTTTAAATGAGTAAAACAACCGAGAAGCCAAATCCATCCCCGAGTAAAATTTCTGTGTCAGGGAATACATACATACATGCTCAGGTATTTTTTTTTCAAGTAGGTTAATGTGGCTAAATAGGCGAATAATTAGCAAGTAAAATTCAGTACTAATATGGTTTGCACGACCTAATGCAGTAACTTGTTCGTCTTTGTTTGCATCTTCCTTATGTAAATACATGGATAAAAAAGAGAAGCAGAGACACACTAATTATAAACACCTGACAATGCACACGTAAAGGACTTCAATTTTTAACATCAGACATGCAGATATTAAAGCCTGAAATTTCAATATAACAATTTTCTTTATCTACATTTATCCCGTAGAAATAACTAAGACTGATACCAACGCCACCGGTGATTATTCCAATTTTAAGATTGAGATTTAAATATTTTAATGGAAAATTACACAATTGCATATATGATAAACTTGCTGAAACCACCGACCTTGGGCAGGTAACTGACAAACCCTATCACAACAGTTAAGGAAGTTCCTTTTTTGTTAATTACAAACGGGACTCGAACACAAGCTGAGAGATGATCGCCCAATGATCAATAGTGTGGTAATCAAAACCAGCGCCTTAGATCAATCGGCCATCCAGGTCCCCATGATTGGTTTTGAAATGTGGAGACATATATTGAAAATGAGGATTGATTTTGGCTGACTTTCCCATTTGTATTTAAATCCAGGGACAGACAAAAATAAGAAACATTTGAATAAGCTAAAACATATTGTAGTTTAGTAAAGACTGTCATATTAAGAATATAACTTAAATGCAGTTAATAAAAGGTAGTTTATGATGTTTATTACAATCTGTTTCGTAAAAGGCAATACATGTATATGATATTTATTACATCCTGTCTCATAACTTGTTATACAAAATTTCTGTACGTTGAAGTTACATGTAAGTACAAATTCATTCATATTTAAAAATAAAATTATATTTCTTTTTGACACATACAGTACCTTAAGAAAATTTTTTCCATTAGATTATTGAAATGGTCTTTATTGGTTTGTAATGCGTCGTGTTGTATTCATGATATAATTTTGTTCAGACATTCATTCATTCATTTAAACGAAAGTCTAGAATTTCAAGTCTTAGTAATTACAATTTAAAAAAGCAGAAACAGACATAAATATGTTTTTTGTAAAAAATATTTAATGAAATTAACTTTTTATGAACACCTGATTGGTGCTTTTAATTATGCAATTTGTCAAGCAGCGATAATATCGCGTAATTTTTTCTGCAATCATAATACAATCGTAACATTAAACTACCTAATAGCATTATTGAGCTTGGATAACCTTAACAATGGAAAATAAACCACATTGCCTATACGCACCAAAAGAAACTTGCAGGTCTACCGAATCACTTAAATATAACACACCAGTGGTGTATATATTTTGTCATTTCACATGCATGACATGATTAAGAATTCATAAAAATAATTTTAAATAAACGACGCACGAAAACATCCGTACATTTATTTATGCGTCAAAAGCAGAAAGATCCTCCAGATTTCACTGTAGGTACATAGAGGTAAGACCAAATAAGAACAGTGAAGATTTTTGACATTGTTTAATGCATTGTTTATTTCACGAAAAGAATACTGTCGACTTACTGTTGTAATTACTACAAGCTATCATGTAAAATGCATTTTCGGGTGCTAATATGATAATTCATTTCGTAAGTGCAACCTAAAATGGGACGCAGCCTTAGAAAATAATTGTCAAAAAATGCGATGGACCAATAGCTTATTATCAAATATCGAATTATTTGTGAAAAAAAAAACTATTGATATTTGTAACATTCTGAAATAGTGTCCAAGTATTTTAGGACAACAATCGACGGAGTACAAAATTACCTCTTTTGTTTTGTTTGTTTTCTGCCAGTTTTTGAAAGATGTTCTGTATATATACATGTAGGAAAATATTGATATAAGTACCTGACAAAACGATCTATATAAACACCTAAAAACCACGACTGGTTGCAATGCCGGACACATACACAGGATTGATTTATTCAATAATCAGCTCAGGCTTTGTCATCTTTTGTTACTATCCAGTACTGTAAAGCATAATGAATTCAATTTATCGTTGACTTATTATATGTATTCATTGTTAAACATTGGTTAAAATTACTAGTAAACATTTACTAATCATTATGGTTAACAGTTAAGCGCATCTGTTGACAAGGGAGCTGTTAACTATTCCGTGAGAACTTGGAAAGACATCTCATCTCTTTTACAGCGAGAATTGCCTTGAAAATTATATTTAAAGAATTTAGTTCTGACTTTCTATCCGTATTTTCTTGATTTTTTTAAAAGAAAATTATTTACTATAGGCATTAAATCAGTAAATTTTGAACTGTTTTCTAAATTAAGCATATAATTTTTGGCCAAATATATGCTTGCCGAGCGCGTACTCCGCATGCGCACCTCCAGTTAAAAAAATAAACAAACAATAAACTTCTAGCAATTTTTACATAAGTCGGAATGCGTCCCATGAAATAGTAGCGGGTTGTTAACATTCGCTAGCGAAGATGTGTCAATTCTGCTTTGCGTTGCTGTTGGCATCTTGGTTTTTATTTATATTTTTGATGTTGTCTACGACATCGTATTATTGTTGTATTCAGTATCTGGTTTAGTTCTGTGCGCCTTTCCTGACTCTCGACATTCAAATACCAAATCAGAACATTTTTCTTTTCGTTCGATTGTTGTTTCAGGTGCAATTCGGTGTGATTCAAATCTGCTTCTTCTCGTTTGTATTTGATATCCGTCTGAAAAATATGTAAATTTTAATTAAGTTTTAGGTTTTAAAACCCCATATCGGATAAAAGAAAATTGTATCAAATGTAGTCATAAATGTCCTATTTTCTTATACATATTCTAATGACAATAGATATCCATTTTCATTCTAACAAAAAAGATGATTATTTATCATTAACTCAAGGAAGAACAACACAACCTAGAATATTTTCATATACTTTGCATTTTATTGAAAATATAAAAAAAAACTAGAAACACAAATTAGCAGTATGCTATTTCGATAAATCAAACTTTTGAATAAAGGTACTTTTCGGGGTTTTTTTTAATTACTCAAATAAATATGTTAATATGTAACTATCTATAATGATATTCTAAACCGAAACGCAAACAAATGATTTTTATACTTCATGCCCATATTTATCATATTTACCCAGACGCAAAAATGTTTGAAATTGACAAAGTTTTTTTTCGTAAGTTTTTGAGTGTGTTTCCATGGCTTTTTTGAAATATTTAAATCGAAACGACAAAACAATTCAATAAATAACATATGAAGAAATGTTGTTATTAAACTTTTTATTATCTTTTCAAAAGAAATTGTGGTGTTTTAATAAGATTTTATGACACAAGAATGCCTTCCGGTCCGTTAGTAGCTGAAACATGAACAAGGTTGTGGGACCATGCTGGTATTGTGAAAAGTGAGTTTATCAAAACGAAAATACATTGACGCATGTTTCGTCTGATCTATACCTTTGGGAGGCACAATTCTAAAATCATTGAAAATGTGAGACATTTTATGAATACATAAAGAGCAAAACAAAATAAAACCTGGTTTGGTATTACTATGTGTTATTTTGTAAGGTGTGTGCTTTGTTTTAAAACGAGTTGGTATAGGAAGTAGGCTTTGTAACAAAATTAATGTTTACGAGCTTATCTTGGCCTTTTTGGATTTAACATTCGAAAGCCCAAAGTTAGTAATTGATCTTCTAAAGCTTTTGTAGAAAATTATTAATAAAAGCATTGATAAAAAATAAGTTTGATGTCATGTGGATGTTTCTAGCATTTCTGTGAAAGTCCCAGTCACACTATTTTTAAAACATAGTTAAACGGCTATAAATGTCATGAAACGGACGGACACGTAGTTGTAACCGGATACATATGTAAAGATAACTAAACGCAAACGTGGGGTGTCCCGTTTGTATCGTTTGCACGACACAAACTCGACGATACGTGGTTAAAACAAAAAGCGTAGTTGATAAGTGTACGTAGTAGAACGTAGTAAAACGTCGTTAAAACGTGTTAAAACCTCGTGAAATACTAACAAAACCTAGTAAAACGCTATGTGATGCCAACCACCATGTTTTACTACGTTTACCTAGGTATTTACTACGTTTAACGACTGAGGTTTTATTAGGTTTGTGTACGATTCATTACGTTTTGCTTGTTTTTTTCACGTTTTATCAAGTTTTAGTAGTTATCATCACTTTATACTGCACTTAATCGTTTAATTTGCTTATTTTTGCACCGTTTCTTTTACAAAATCGTCATTTAATTCAGATCACAAGTACATTAAGTAACTTAAGGTAAGATTTTCTCATAATAATGTTACGGAGTGCCATACACACGCGTACATGTGTATTCTGCAAGATATGGCTGGTACCTTGGGATTAGAAAAACGCATTTAATTTTAGTGAGACATTGGAAAAGTAGGAGATCTCAGTTCGGCATGTACGAACAATTTTAGAGGGATTGGGATATATTATATTCTTAAGAAACTTTTTGCGAGTTGATTCAACTATGTTTCAGGAGAATGTAGTTAGAATGACACCAGGGTTTAAGAAGACAAACACATGGTTCAGAAAGGCGCTACCAGTTGGACGATCTTTTGCATTTATCCTCATCGCACCGGTTTTTCAGTTTTTCTGCTACCATTTTTTTTTGGAATTAAATAGACTAGGATAAAATTATAGGGTATTTTTTTCTCTTAATAATAAGGAACGAGTAAAAGACTAACTTTGCGTGAAAGACTTAAAGCTGTTTAATAAAAAAAAATGTAACAAATAATGTGTGAGCTAATGCTCACTAGTGATATCCCGCTTCAATACTTTAGTATTCAGTTCTAGATGACATAGGAGTATAAAATAGCTATACACCCAATTATACCATATGATAAGATTAAAGGCGAGATATCATACGACACATAGTTAAACAACTGTGATATGAATGTTTTTTTAATGTTCAATGTGTAAAACCAGTTTAGCTGGGAACCTAAAATTATTATGCACCGTGTTATATAACCGTATACAGTAAATGCAAAATATCTCAATAAAATTATAAGCAGCTAGAAAACTGTGACTTAATTTTATTTCACCGGGGCAACAAACGAACAGACGGACAATAGTACAATAGAAGGTCAAACAACCAACAGTATTAAAAAATTAAAGTACTCAAATACCAAATATTCAAACAGGGAAGCCAAATCCAGCACCTAGGATATCGACCATTTGCAGTACAAGGAAAGTAAACACCATTAGTGATCATTAGACTCTGGAGCAAATATAATAAATATACTAAAATATGAATGTAATCACAACTTACTTTTCTCCTCAAATCAATCACTACTTCTTCCTGGTAAACAAATATATATATTTTTAATTTTGAGAAAATTACGCTGTTTTCGCGGATAATTCATCACAGCGTAATGGATCGTGGTAATACATGTTCGTAGTAAAACGTAGTAAATACCCACCAAAACAGGGTCAATATGTGCTAAAACGTACGTATACTTTGTAAAATGTGACATACCCTGGTAATACCTGACGAAACGTACCTGTCATAAGGAGCAACCCGTAGTAAAAACAAATGCAATGACTGATGTTAAACCTGTTCATAATTAGTAAAACTTAGTAAAACATGAGGAAACCTTGTAAAAGGTAGCATATTTAACATGATTTAAGGCGGAGACCGAAAACTTTGATCATTGAATTAAATTAAAACTTGATGTTTTAAAACATACATATAGTTAAACGGGGGAAGCCGATACGTTACGGTGCGACTGGGGCTTTACGGTACTTAGCTTTTATTACCCCTTTGAATTCATTTGATTGTTGAAATATATTGAAGATTCATAAAAAACGAGTTGGCTGTTTTAACTAAAACTAATGCACAAAAAGCGATTCCTCACTTGCGTTTCTATCAAAAATATCAAAAATAACAGAAATAATAGACAAAGAATCGAAATTGAAAGGATATAAGTCATTAAACTGTTAATACAGCATAAACAGGATGGAAATGATTAAATTTGTTCTTATCTTTTAATAAAACATGTATGGACAATCGTACTTGTTTTAATGTTTCTTTTCTGTCAAAAAGATGAATCATTAATATAATATGACATTGGTACCAAGGTGTATATGATATTTGGACTACATTGATAAACATCGTTTTATTTCATTTCATTGAAAGAGATAATGATATCTGTGCAATCCAGATTTTTCATCTTTTTATCTTGCACAATTTCTGCACACAACAACAAAATACTCGGGAATTTGTAGATGTTTATTTGTGCACGTTTTTCAAAAAAAACCCTTTTTTTTCGGGAGATATCATAAGATAGGTAAGTTAATATTTGTTGACATTACGTTGGTTTTCTTAATATTCGAAAAACAAAAATGATCTGTCGAAATTGTATAACTTTTAACAGTTTAATATAGTTTAAAATCACTGATTTTAGGTCTAGTTTTAAAATCAGAAAGGCATGTGACTCATTTCCCCTATAACTTTCAAAACCATTAATTTGATAGCGTTTTGTTTTAGTTTTAATAGAAAATAATACAACAAAATGCAAGTTTTGAAAAGAATTATTCTTGATAATAAAACAAAGTGGCCTAATTCCATGTTTCATTATATTGTAAGAAAAAAATCCTTAATTTGTAATGCAAGCGATGAAAACAATTCAACGTTTAGATTCATCGTCAAATACCTACAATTGTTCACTTTCATGCTATCATTCCATTCATTTCGACGACGGCTTTGATTTTTCAGCAAAATTCAGATTATATCCTTTGGGGAACAAAACATTAAAGCAAGGAAATATCATTATCGACAATATAAACTTTTGTCTTTCTCGGATTTTTTTTCTTTTTAATCTGTTTCGGATAATATGTAGAACAATGTATACTCATGAAAAAAAGAAACTGTGCATGTTTATTGGAAATCAATTGTATCCATATTTCTTCTAATCAGAAAAAAGGAAAAAATACAGTTATCGAGTTGAATTTTTCACTGGATGTCGAGTGAACCATGCAGATCATTTTTGGGTAAAAATCCGAAAAAAATTTAATTCCAGTTTCTGAGATTCAAAAAAACACTTTTTAACCCAAAAATGAAAATCAAGATTTTCAATGAAAATTTAAGCTCTTAACTTTCAACCACTAAAAGGAGAAACGTTTTTGGTGAAAATCAGCTGAGAAAACTTAATTTCAAAAATTTGCATTGTTTTCAAAATGTGATTTTGTGAATTTCAAATTGACATTCCCTTATTTCAAACTGCAAACAAAACATCTTTTAGGGTATAAAAATGAAAATTTTTGTCAATATCTTTAGAAAATGATTTTGCAATACTTTTGTGATAAAATGTATCAAATACTAAATATAATTTTGAATTTGTGATTTTTGAAAGTGATGCACAGTTTCTTTTTTCCATTAGTATATTTTCGGCAAGTGTTAAAGTAGGTGCTTGAACGTCTGACCAGCGCTGGTCCCATCTGACAAATAGGCCCATCCTATTGGAAGAGACGACTTATGTTCTAAGTGTACAGAACTATCTAAGTTTGTACCCTGAGTGGCTTAATAGGCTGACCCTGATGTGCAAAGCTGTCAGGTCATTATCAACTATCCTACCACAATCGGGCCACATGTGTGGAGAGTTCCACGCTGAATCCACTTAGAAGACCCTTTTGTAGACCCCCATGATAGTATCATTTAGGTTACAATCCTTATTTCACAGCGGGTTTTAAGAAGCAGAGGTCTACCAATGGGGCATTAGAATGTCGTAAATCCAAAAAAGACAAAGACAATATCGGTAGAGACATAAAATTTACAAAAACTATTTACTATTTGATTTTCCTCCCCACCCCCGTATTTCTCATCTCAATTCCTTGCCCACATCATACATATGTAATCTACAATATATATATATATACTGGCCCGATAAAAGAAACGATACCAAAATGAAAATGTCATCTTTTCAAAACAATACATAATTGTCGCACAATAATTTGCACATATCGAGGGAATAACATATTGAACTTCATCTGCAGAAAAAATTATGAATACAAACCAGGAAAAATGATGAAGGACGCTTTCGAGTTAAGGTCTGTAGAAAATGAAAGTTAAAAATTTGGTAAAAATCGCTAACCCATTTGTGTTGAAGGTTCAGTAGGGAGCAAAAATTGATTGTCAGAGGATTAAAACATAAACGTTTTGGTGCAACGACCTAGAATATTACAACATAAGAGAAAAAAATTTAAAAAGTCATTTTACAAACAAGTAGTAACCGGAATTTCCTACTCTTCTGTAAATTGCACTTTTGAGGCAAAATTAAGGTTGTTTGCACGTTTTTCTAATTTTTAAAAAGGTAACGTTACAAAAAATTAATGGGAATGTTTTGGATGATTTTGGCTTTCAATCAATCCAGCTTTTGATGATTTAAACTTTCAAACAAAAATTGGTAAAAAATGGCATTTTACAATAAAAATTTAAAATGTTTTTTAGGCATTTGGGGAAATTATTCTCTTTAACTTTTCGTCATCCATCATTTCAAAAATAGAATTTACCAGTAATTCTATGGTGATTGTTATTTTTTTCAAAAAAAAATTAACAATCTTATGACGTCATACTCGATTATTTTCCAAAACATTTTTCATTCAAAGCATTGTTAAAATAATGTTTATACATGTATATTTTGTACATAATATTTCCCTTTCAGATATGAACTAGATTTTTAAATGTATCGTTTCTTTTTGGGGCTAGTATAGTATTGCCATGGAATGAAACACCAACACACTGACTCAACCACTCACTTAGATACGGTTGCACCCCAGTTGTTGAAAAATGAACTCGTCCAGCATGACGCATGAATGTGTATTGCGTACTGAATTTTATGAATGAATCAGAAACAAATCTTTATTGATGGTGTCTTTTCACTTAACAATCCTCGATTTAGTGACTATTTACATCTAAAATATCCAAAGAAACTTGAGATAAAGGACGACACTACAGATTCTATGAGGTTCGCTTCATATTTGACATTAATTCTCAAAATTGCCACACCTTAACGGCTTTGTACAAAGCTCTATGACAAGACTTCAACTTTTCAATAGTCTACTTTCCTTTTCTGTGTAGCAACATTCCGTCTGCTCTAGCATAAGGAGTTTACCTATCACAATTGATTAGATAAGACTTCCATGATAGAGCTACACGACTGATAAGCAAATTGTTAACACAGAGGTACGTTGCTCCCAAGTTTTGCTCCCAGAGTTTGGTAATGTCATCCTTTCCGGATTTTACCATCTACTTTGGCAATGTGACAGGTGTGTTATAGCAAACAGGAACTGCGTACTCTTCCGGATGACCTGAGTTCACTCTGGTTTCGAAATGAATCCATGCAAGGAATCCATGCAATTCTGTCTGGACCGATATCCTTATGTCAATTAAAAGATGTTGAAACTTAAAGTCTTTCATAGTATAGTGGCTTAACATATTTAGCCATGATATTGCACATGTATATATGAAATTTGCAATAATATCTGAGAATCAGGTTAAACCCTTAATGATGTTCCATTGTAGCAGATGTTTATAGCAAGATATGTATCTACATATTAGATATAAGCTAAAAGACAATGCTTTTCAAGGTATTTATAATTCAAACTTCGTCGTATATAGCCTTAAACACCAAAGTTTGAGAAGCAATGAAAATTATTATCAAAGCACTAAAGCGTCAAGTTCAAGCAAAATATATAAATACTGAAAAAGATTATTCTTTTTTATATTTATTCTCTAATGTTCACGAAAATATTTTTTGTAGGTGAGAAATTTAGGGTTTTGCAATTTGTTTCTTAAATTAGTGTTCACTATCGGGCCGACCTCTCGCCCCGGGCGAAGAATAATAATTCGTGTTTATGATATATTTTATTTCGAATGATAACATTAGATAAATTGAGTGACAGGTATCGTATACATATGTCATCAATTCAAACCCCAGTTGTTGAAAAATGAACTCGTCCAGCATGACACATGAATGTGTATTGCGTACTGAATTTTATGAATGAATCAGAAACAAATCTTTATTGATGATGTCTTTTCACTTAACAATCCTCGATTTAGTGACTATTTACATCTAAAATATCCAAAGGAACTTGAGATAAAGGACGACACTACAGATTCTATGAGGTTCGCTTCATATTTGACATTAATTCTCAAAATTGCCACACCTTGACGGCTTTGTACAAAGCTCTATGACAAGACTTCAACTTTTCAATAGTCTACTTTCCTTTTCTGTGTAGCAACATTCCGTCTGCTCTAGCATAAGGAGTTTACGTATCACAATTGATTAGTTATTCCAGTTCATGTGGGGAGTATATAAGACTTCCATGATAGAGCTACACGACTGATAAGCAAATTGTTAACACAGAGGTACGTTGCTCCCAAGTTTTGCTCCCAGAGTTTGGTAATGTCATCCTTTCCGGATTTTACCATCTACTTTGGCAATGTGACAGGTGTGTCATAGCAAACAGGAACTGCGTACTCTTCCGGATGACCTGAGTTCACTCTGTTTTCAAAATGCTATACGTTTCGTTGCTAAATGCAATTTGGTGGTTATGTGAGTGTTTTTATTTGTTGTGTTGTTTGCTCGTTTGTGATGATTTTTTTCCGATTTTGTCTTTGTCTTTTTGGAACTATGATGTTTGATTGAACCTTTGGTACTAATTAGCTTCTTTCATAAACCAATGAAATGACTGATGATTTAAGTCAAAGTGCACAAACCTATCAAATAACGGATGATTAATGTTTTATATTCTGTCTCTCATCATATAATAGTTCGTTTTGTAAATTTCAAAGGAATAAGAAAACTTGCTGTCTGTCGTATAATATGAAACTATATGAAAAAATGTGATTCACTTAACCTATGTGAACATACTTTGAAAAGTAATAAAAAATACATCGTATATATCAGGCAGATAACACCGTTGTCTACACTAAATAACCATGCGAAACCAGCAAAAATCTAACAACTACTTAAACGTTCACTGATGCATGTCTAAAAATCAAACAAATGTAACTTAACATGCTAACAGTTTTGCCGACTAAGTGAAAACATTAGTTGATTTTACAAAACTTCGATATACATGTACAAATAAAACAAACATTAACATTTTTACTTCTAAAACGATGACTACTTTACATTTAACGCCCGCTCAATTTGATGATAGATATTGTTAATTTATTGTTTAATCATTGCTAATTACAACAAATCTATAAAAGCACACATCCAAATTGAAGTATTTAAACACGCATTCTTATCTGTAGACCATTTTACTGCGTCTCAACCTTTTTAACTACAATGAATGTATGTCTATCTTATAGCTTAAATATTCAATACAGACTCATTAAACTCTATCTATGCGATGATCATGCAGACTGTATATATTAATTTAGTTGCCAAACCTTGGTAAAATATCATCCAACCGAGAATTTTTGTTCAAAATAGGTCAAACCATAACGTTATATTGCTTCAAAATATAGTTGTACACTTCATTTGACTTTAACGGTTCATTAATTTTCGTATTAGATTTAAAACATTTTGGCTTACAAATGTCCTATTACTGGGTTTGAACTTGAAACATTTAAGCCAAGAATGAATACATTTTCAGCTTTGTTTAAGAAGTGAACGTAGTTTTTGGACCCATTGTCTTCTCTAAACTCATGTAGAAATTAATTTAACTTGGGTTTTTTTGGAGGCTGTGAAAACATGACCAAGTCAAACAGAGCATACTGGACAAGCTGGATAGAATTTGCTCTATCATGCATTGGTTGTATGGTTGGCCTTGGAAACATTTGGAGATTCCCTTACATCTGTTTCAAAAATGGAGGAGGTTAGTTCTACACATTTAATTTGAGTAATTTCAAATCAAAATTACAACGTAGTTTCAGGCAATAAATTTTGCTATGCCTAACGCGCATTTCGTAAAACCAAAGCATGCAGGACAAAAGAAAATAATTTGAAAATAAATTGTTGAAGCATAAATATGAAGGATCAAAAAGTGTATTTATAAACATAAAACCCTCATTTTATTGTACAAACTCTGCATGTTAATTGCAGAATTATCTTTTTGATTTTGATTGAATTCATGACATGTTCATGCTTCACTTACATTGTAGCAACCTTCATATCAAAATAATTTTGTATGGGGTTTCAAAAAAAAATTATATTATGTACATTTTTTTAAACCGTGGATTTGAATTTTAAAAAAATTACTACTCTCACGCTTCATAATATCAATTTCTTATGATTTTTAATATCACCAAGAATTAAACAAGTAAATATATTCGTCATTTTTCAGTTATGTCGGTTAGCAAAGATCATAGATACGCCACGAATGCTGCAAAATATATTTTTATATCATTGTAATTTGTTAATAGATTGCAAGTAACATGTTTTGTCAATGGCATCTTGAAAGAAACTATTAAAACAAAACGCTCAAATAACTATATAAAATAAAGTTCTCAGAAAAAAAAAATCAAATTAAAGATTACCCGAAAACCAATTTGCTTATTGGCACCTCTTAAATTTGAATTTCATATAAGATTTGCACTTTTTGTAGGTGCGTTTCTAATTCCTTATATTATATTCATGGTTTTGATGGCAATGCCACTGATGTACATGGAGTTTGCAATGGCTCAATACTCTAACATGGGAACCGTAAAAATATGGAATTGCTGTCCTTTATTTAAAGGTGAGTGTTTGTCAAAACCATGAAATATAATCTTCCTTTCATGAAGAAATTAAACAAATACAAGTGTTCATGTACACGTGTATTTGAGTTTTGTTAACCAGTTTATATATTCTCAATACTACGTATTGAGATCAAGAACATAAATTAGCCAAACTAGATCAGGAATTCGAGTTATAGCATTTTCCATAGCCAATTCTAGTTTTAACGTAATACCGGAAGCTTCTTGATGGTAACTAAAAACGACAAGGTCTGATAAGTGTTGTTTTCGACTCTTTTCAAAGCTGACCCATTTCGTTTTGCTACTTAATAATGTTGAAATTTAAATACTATATTATATCTTAAACATAGGTTGCACCAAGGTTTTTCCCATCTGTTTCACAAAGTGTATTGGAAAAATCACTTTTTACAAATTATGGTAGAAATATGATTACTAAATATTGCTTATTTTTGTTGTTGTTGAATATTAATAACTTTACAAATGAACAACTTTCCATAGTTCCAAGTTAACGATTTGCGCTTTCAACGTGGAAGTGCGAAACGTCAACTTGAGGGTTAGAAATGTCAGCATGTCAAAAAATGTAATTTCAAGCTAAAAAAAGTAGTTTCGATCCTGAAAGTCTTTTATGCAAATGACTATTACTTTCCTTATATTGCTGATTATTTTTGCTCATTAAAGAGAGACTGTAACAGAACTCATACTTGATTTTGAGGTTTTAATGTCAAAGATACAAAAACTAACTTTTAACTTTGTATTGTAATAATAAAAAAACCTTCTTTCTAGGTTTGGGGTACGGAATGTTCTTTATGGATCTTATGGTTTGTACATATTATTCTGTCATTATATCATGGACCCTTTTTTACTTTGGGAATTCATTTGCTCCAACCCTTCCATGGGCGTCATGTAAAAATAGCTGGAACACGGATCCATGTGGGAATATGCTAATATCAGATGCGAATAGGACTTCCAGTAATATTACCAACACCACTAATATGTATAACGAAACTGTAACATTGTATGGACAAAGTAGCTCTACACAATTCTGGGAGTAAGATATTTAACAGGGCCAAAAACAAATCAATGAGCAAAAACAATGAATATTATCAAGTAAAGAAGTCAGAGAAATCATGAATGCCTATAAAAGTAAAGAAATAACACTCATAAAGGTTCTGACTTGGCACATGAATTTTAGTTTTTTTTTCCTATGAAGAATAAAAGTAGAAATGCAACAGAGAATTAGATATATACGATGAAATACATAGCCACTTAGAAAAGCAGCGGTTAATGAAGTTTCTAAAATTTACCTAATGATAAAATAATTATCTTAAAGTTAAACAATAAAATGCGATGAAAGAATTTGTTGTTATCATTAAGCTTTAGGTGGTAGTAATTAATTTAGCTGATCATTTTTGTCTTAACTAAAAATCTGTTGAAAAGATAAGGAGTACGAACAATTACAATCTAAAGATTGTTTTCCAACAATCTAGTACTGATTTATGATTAATTCATTCATTCGATTTCATATAGGAATTTGAGCAAGCAGTCCAAAAACATTTCTGATATTCTTTAACACCTACCAAGAACATCTTCAAAATTTAAGGCTTTACAAGCATATTGATACAATTGCTGATGTTGCCCCTTGAAGTATGCTTATGCAGCAAGTACCAGTTTTAGTTTTGCCATTTTTTATACGTTTAGCGTTCTACATGTATTTTCTTGATTCAATGAAGAATGATAACTTGTCTGTTCTATATGAAGAAGCACATGAAACATCTCAGATTCATCTTATATTTTTTTATTTTGTATTCACAGAAAAAGAGTTCTTGGTTTGACAGACAGTATAAATGACTTTGGTTCTATGCAGTGGTATATAGTTTTGTGTTCATTGGGAGTCTGGCTGGTAACATTCCTTACACAAATTAAAGGAATAAAATCATCAGGAAAGGTATCCTTTTTATGTTACGATGTTATAAATTGAAATAGATAAAGATTTTTTTTTTGTGTTTTTTTTGCAAACTCAAGATAACATTTGATTCAGACAGAAGTGTCATCTAATTTTTGTAAGTTAATTGAAAATGATTGCTTCAAGGCAAGTAATTGTAAACTAAAAACAAATTATCGAAATTTATTTACTTAAACCCTGCATTTATTTAACATGTATTTAGTGTCAATAATAATTATGCTGTTAATTCAAATATTTTATTATAAGAATAAGTATTGTTGATACATGTTTCAAGAATATTTAATAATTATTATTTATGTTTATTTTTATCCTCCTTGTTGCTCCTTTCCAATGAATATTGAAAATCATTTCTTATTTTATATTCATAGTTTATGGTAGTGGCCTCCATCCTACCCTATATCCTGTTATTGGTTCTGCTAATTAGAGGGCTTCTTTTACCAGGAGCGGTAGACGGAATCAAATACTTTTTCATACCAAGATGGAAAGATTTACTGAAGTTTTCGGTGAGTAGTTATTTGTAATCAAAATCATACTACATTTTTGTAAGAATCTGCTCCTTTTGTTCACTGTTACAATAAAGCTTCTACAACGCAATTGATAATTATAAAAAACAATAATAAAACAATTATCGATGTTTATCTTGTTACTATAAGCGTCATTAAAGTTTAATTGTTTGAAAAAGTCATACAAGTTCAAAGGAAATTTATAGCATATGAACTAATTACTTTACTACAAAAATAGAAATGAACATAATTAAACTTTGAAATGATTGATGTATGATGTTAAGATTAAAAGATATCAAATATAATTACAACAACACGTATTAACAGACTCGCCATATAAAATGAAGCGTAACCAGAGATGACAAGTCAAGATAACAACACATTTGTCAAAACGTTTTGAGCATTTCTTATGTTTGTAGAATGCGCTGTGTTTTAATCCCGGGGGGGTTACTCCCATTGTAAGTGGTCATACCTATGTGCCGCAAAACAGGGTCTGCTTTTCGCAGGTTCCTAGTCATGAACAGGGACATAATTTACAACACTGTAAAGAACAGGTTTACCAATCACTTCAAAATGTCTGTCATCGGTCATTCAGCATACCATTTTCATAGTACAACAATTAAATTCCAAAAATAATGGTCATTTTTTTCCCAAAATTTAAGTTAATTTAGGTAAACCGTACTTAATTTCATTGAAATGGTATGGAAATGACTTCATTTGACGGCACTTAATCTGTGACAGGGTATAGTTTTGTATGTGTTTGAAGTCACGAACAGGTCCAGGTTTGACAACCTCATCGGCACATAGGTATGCAATATATAGTAGAGTAGCCCCCCCCCGGGGTTTTAATATGTAAAATGAGTTGTTATGGATCTGCAAAACTTTGATTTACAGGTTTGGAGTGATGCTGCATCTCAGGCCATATTTTCAGCAAGTCTTGGTGTTGGAGAAATGCTAACCCTCTCAAGCCATAACAGATGGAAAAATAAATGTCAAAAGTAATAAAAGTAATATCTTACTTAAAAACATCAGTAAAACATGATAAGCTTTAAAGATATTGTCATGACCTTGATTAAAGACATGTTATTTTTTTTATTATGTTGAATACTTATTGTAAAAAATAAAATATATACTTAGATATGTTTACATATTTCATACCTTCCTACTTGTACGAAATAATAATGTAAGTTCAACAATAATTTTGTAACACACCTTCCACATATAAGATATTATCTTAATAGTGGAAATGATTTTTAAAATTTATAGAATATTTTCTTTCAACCTTTTACGAGTTACTCCCCAGCTTTCATGATTTCCTCAGATATCTGGAAATTCCTGTCAAGCGACGATAACAAAACTATTTGTGATGCCTTTACGAGCATGATACAGTGACTTACGATGTCTTTATGTGAAATGCGATGCAGTAAATGAAATCAAAACTTACTCGAAAACGACTCGTAAACGAAATCCTTTGCAAGTTTCACCCGAGTCATTTATGATCACCACAACTTCTTTATGAGTGATGTCCGATGCAGTTACGAGTTACATTGCCATTTGATCAACTCGTAAAACTTACACGAGTTTAAACAATTTCACAAGACCTCTTAAAAATAACTGAGAGTAAATTGCGAATAGATTGCGATTAAACGCGATTTGCAGGCTCATAAGACTTGTAAGGAAATCTCGTATGTGTGAAGGGGGTATAATCTTAAAAAAAATATTAAGTTTAACTCCCTTCACATATACCATATACTCTTACCAGTTGTTATATTCAAAATCAATTATTTTACAAGTTCCTACCAGATATTTTATAAACCTTTTACGAGCTCTTTCAGAGCTTTCGATATTTCTCAAAATGTGCAGAAATTTTACGCAATTCGTCCAATGTCGATAAGACTTTTAATTTCAAATGCTTACATGTCAAGCGATATTGGAAAGAAAATCGTTACTGACTTGCAAACCACTCCTTTGCGAAGTCTTCTCGAGTTAGTTATAATGTTTTAGCGAGATTAATAATGACATTGCTGTTTTCCAACTCGCAAAAGTCTTCTGAGGATCATTTAATTTAGTTCTTACAATTTCACATGAGTTAGAAAGACTCTTTGGATTGAGTAGGTAAAATTTCCACACATCTTGAGAAATTGTGAAAGCTTTTTTTCGGGTAACAAAGAGTTAATTACGAGCTTTTGCGGTCGAACACGATTTGAAACATCTAAGAACTCGTAAACAAATCTCGTAAATATGAAGGAGGTATTGAGAGACATCAAGTAAAAAAACTTAAGGGGGAACTTGCAGGTGATCACATGACCAGCCAAAAATTAATTTAAGGTAGCACCATACAAAGGTTGTTTTAGTCCGACCATCACACTTTAAACTTGCATTACTTTCTTATTATTATACCAATTTTAATAAATGAGACATCATTAGAAAGAGAAAATGTAACCCTTTATGAAGATACCTACAAAAATTATCTATAATGTATAACAGATGGAATTACTGTTCAAAATAAAAAATTTCAACACAACTGACTCAAATGAAATTAGCTCTCCTAGCTATACAAATATCTCTTTAACATTGATTTAATCTGAATCAACACAGCATGACCTTCAAAACCGTGTCTCAGAATTTTCCTATCACATTCCATTCTCCAATAAAGCAATATTTTGTGTACATGGCTTTATTGCATAAGGGGTCACTCTATTCAATGTGCCATAAAATATTTTCTGAAGCTTTAATCTAAAATCTGAGACACGGTTTTGTTAATAATAGACCTTGGAATAACATATCCAAAAACCAGCCACATTGGGGTACTCATGTGGGAGCTAAATTCAATCAAACTTTACTTTTTTGTTGAAAAATGAAAGTGGAAAAACCCCAAAAATATCAATTTCCTACTTTGAGCCCCATTTACTAGATTAAATGGCATGATTCTGCCATGGGAGCACTGTAGGATTCTTAGATCATCATAAATCAACATTTATTTGACCTATAAACCTTAGTTTCACCCACACAAACATTAAATATAGCCCAAAATGCACAACCCCCTACACTTAATTCAGAATTTGCGGGAAATATTACATCAAATTGACCTTATCTCAGGTCAGTTGTTAACTGTAAAGGGCAAGACTCCTCCTTCACTGACCAGATGTTTCCACTGTTGATTGTCCATCTTATTCATTTAACTTATTTCACTTCAAATGACTGGTCAAAAGTCTTAAAACTTTCCAGCTGTTATAGATAAGACCAACCTCCATGGTTTATTGACAGCTTAAATTACATGTGCATTTGTTTTGATTTTTTAATCATCACCATAGCTCATTCATTATTAAGTGTACTGAAAATATTTTTGCACCATTAGATAAAGGACATTTTATAGTATTGAAAAAGTAATAAATTAAAATTTTGATAAAATTTTAGCACTTTTGTATGGTGCTACCTTAAACTTGCCATTTAACTTAATACTAAAAGGTGTTCAAGATTTTGAAATTCCATTTGAAAAATATCATAATGATATATTCTTAACTTTGTTTTGATATTAAAAGCATTAAAACTATTTTTTCTTTATTATGTTAGTTTCATTTTATAAAATATTATTCAAACCTAACGGATTCGCATATTTCTGCATTTTGACAAAGGGAGATAATTTATGTCTAAATTTGCCAATTTTGACCACTTTTTGACACGTTTTTGTATTTATTTGAAAAACTAACTCAGAAGCACCCCCGTTTCTTTATATCATTTTAAAGCAATATAACAGCCAAATATAATATCAAAAAATTACAAAATTCTATTGATCAGATTTTTCAAAAATCAGAATTTCCCTTTAAAATTATGTACTTTCTTTAACATTTCAATATAAAAAAGCCAACCTTCAGAACCAGTTATCTCGAAAACTAACTCAGAAGCATGCCTTTTTCGAATTGGATTTTCAAAGCGTATCTCTTGATGTGTCTATTTACAAATTTTAAAGAAAATCTATTGATAGGAAATTTTTGGTGTTTGGTGCAAGTACCCCTTTAAGTTCTAGCAGTCAAAGTAGATACTGGTAACATGTTTAACAGATTAACTGTAACACTTACATGTTGTCTTATATACACATCCTAGTGCAATCATAAGTGGTTCGCTGCTGGACGTCTGTGAAATTTTCTGGAAATTCTATAAAACTCAAAAGATTCCAACTGACATATTAATGCTAATATCTTTACAGCGACGCCATTCTATTACCTATATGTGATGTTTTAACAAGTATATTTGCTGGATGTGTTATATTCGCTACACTTGGTTACTCTGCACACATGTCTAATAGAAGCATAGAAGCTGTTGCCAAGTCAGGTATATAAGCGCACTTACTAACGAGAAAACAATTCTAAAAAAGTCAATAATTATATTCATGTTTTTTTTCAAAATGCTTTCGAAATACCTAACTACAATGTAACAATGTAAAGTATTCTGTTTCAACTCAACTAATTTTGTCTCCGCCTTTTTGGACTTTCGTGATTTGAAATTGGTACTCCTTTGCTTCTATCGCTGTAAAGATATTTAATGATGCTCGCTGGTCAGTTTGAAAATAACAAGAAACCTTGATGAAAAGACCTTTGGTTAAGGTACAAAGTAAGCTTTAAAATGTCATAGGCTGTCATTATCGTTTTCGGAATAATTAGCCCTCACAACTTTGTATATAAGCTCTTAATGATCCAATAAACATTATTATCAAAAGAAATTAGGGGTTACTGGGCAAAAATAACATTATTTCAATGGTAAAATCCAGAGGATTCCGAAAATCTGACAGAAATCTCAACATTGGACAAGCGATCATCCCTTACCATTTTGCTGATCTAAATGCTCAGAGAAAGGTACCAACGAAAATATACATGTATCATACACGTAGCAGGAAAGAAAGCAAAGATTGTCAAATCGTCGCGTCCTATTTGTGTAGCAACATTTCGTCCGTTCAGACTTATGAAGTTTACAATTGCTTTGTTATTTCAGAGCTTGTGGTGCTAACATCGATTTTCTTGGCAGAGCGTTACGTCTGACATAAAACTTGCAAACACAAGGCTATGTTGCTCCTCGGTTGCTGTCTTCACTTAATAGATTTAATATATGGAAGATATCATGAAGTCATATTCAAATTTGAGGTTCCGGCTCAAAGATGAGTGCAGATGGTTGTTTGTCATAAGGTTTTGTTTTTGCTTTGATTTCGTCTTGCTGTTCTCGTTGGTCTTTTCCTTGTTTTGTCTTTTCCCTTTCGGACTTTTGAAAATCGGATGCCCCATCGGCACTTCTCCTTGGCTCATTTGTTTTGTTACATATGCATTATGACATCAGTTAACTAAGACAAAATACGATATATATTTTATTTTCATAATATACATGCATACATAGATATCCTCTCTTAGCCCTATGGACTCGTGAGGCCTATCAACATCTGTCGCCATCTTAGACGGTCTGTGGCCAATACTTCAACTCACTACCTTGTATTCTCTCATTCTCAGCAGTACTAGTTCGTCAGGTGTTCCTAGGCCTCCCTGCTTCTCCTCTTTCCCTCGGGTTTCCAAGTCAGTGCAGCATTGATGTTTGTTTTGATTTCTCTTCGCAGGACATGACTTATCAATCTCCCAATCTTTCGACTATGATGATGTTTGACGTGTGGTCTTTTCAGCGTGTATAGGTCTTCATTTGATATTTTTTTTTCTGGTCAGTAGATGTTGAGTACCCTATTCCTTTGAAATGTGTCTCGACTGTCTTCATCTTTCTCTATAGTTCTGTGCAGTATTGTAGAACAGATATCACATTGGTGTTAAAGATGCGTAATTGGTTTTGGTCTTTATCTTTGATGATTTCTTTATTCTACTAAGTGAGCAGAAGGCTGATCTAAATAGCTTAAGTCTTCTACTTATATCTAATTCGGTGGCTCCTGTTTTGTCCATAGTAGCTCCCAGGTATAAAAGGGGTCTGCATCATCCATCTCTATGTTCTTGATGTTTATATTTTGCTTGTTTCTGCAATTCACCCCCATTGTAATGGGTTTTTTTTTGCATTGATGATAAGGCCGGTGTATTTGGCTACGCTATGCAATCGTTCAGTTTTCTAATGTAGGTCTGTATATTTACATGATAACAAGGCAAGGTCATCAGCATAGTCTAGGTCTTCGAGTCTTTGAGTAAACTGCCATCTATCTGATTCCCCTGTTATTGTTGTTTGTATTTCTCATTATCTAGTCTACGATGACGATAAACGGAAGCCTGAAACGACACAGCCTTGCTTTATTCCAGATTCTACTGCAAACCAATCTGATGTTTTACCATTCTTTAGAACACAGCATTAACAAATGAACTTCCTTCGAAATGCAGCCTGTTCGTCCCTTAGTTCTTGTTCGACTCCATTCCTTATTCTGTCAATTATGATACTAGAGAAGATCTTCGATGCCATAGATAGGAGGAATAGTCCTCTATAGTTGTAACAAATAGTAAGGTCTCCTTTTTTGGAGTTTTTCCATCAAGGAGCATCTCCGGTCAAGGGGTATATTCTGTTCATTCAGAATTTTATTAAAGGGCTTCAGGAGGTGTTCGCTTGCAATTCCTATGGTTTCTTAAAAAAAGCCCGGGATTGAAGTTGTCGATACTATTTTTTCATAATATGACGAAATATAATTAAAACAGAAAACAATGAGATGTGGAATAAGTGTACGCACCACAGCCCATAATCAAGCGACAATTCAAGAAAAAAGTACTGATATAAATTTTGAAATAGTTATTCAACACAAAACTTCTATTAACTGTAAATCCTGAATTTTTTTCATTGTTTATATAAACTTGAGGTATTGACAAGGTTTTATATTGTTAAACCTCTATCTTCCACTGGTTATCAGTAATAAAATAAGTTTCATAATGTAACATATGATACAAATGAAGCATTTTGTTATTTTGTTCGAAACAAAGTATGACATTTTCGTAATGATAATGTCACCATTTAACCATGTTTTTTTATTTTCAAATTAGGTCCAGGAATAGCCTTTATAGCCTACCCGGATGCTCTATCCGTATTACCGTTGCCACAGTTATGGTCAGTCTTGTTTTTCCTACTTCTCTTCTTGGTGGGAGTGAATAGTTTGGTAAGTCATGTTTCTTTATTATACATATACTTTTATTTTTTTTTACCTTTTGAACATAGATGCGATGAAATTCTTTAGTTTTTGCATTAATAATTCTTAATATTTCGTATTGCACGGTTTAAAAGGCATTTATGTTTCAAGACATGAGATAAAGGATACTGTGGATTATAAAAAGTCTGCTTCATATTTAGATCTTAAAATATGTCCTCAAGGAAAACTTTCAACAAAACTCAATGACAAACGTGATGACTTTAACTTATAACAATTCGTCATTTTTCCCTTCTTCTGTAGCAACATTCCGTCCGCTTCAGTTTATCGAATTTACATATCACGAAGGCAAAATTAAACAAAAAAATAATCACAACGTAACAAACCACACAACAATTAAAAAGACACAAACATAACGACTGAACTGCATTTATCAACGTGAATTCAAGTTTAAAAGAGAGTGAACTTATCCCTCGAAGAGTAAGCAATTTTTGCGTGTTTAAGCACACCCGTCGCGTTGCCAAAGATCGATTAAGTGTTTTCAAATCTTGAAGGAATGACATTACCCAGGTATATGTCAAACCAACATCTGTTCTCATCTGAGAGATAGCAATCCCATATTTGTCTACAAGCACATGCTGTCTTCCCTAAAATGTCTTTGCTGTTGGCCCTCGGTTGCTGTCTTCACTCAAGAATTTTACGGAAAACATCATATGCTTATAGACAAATATGGGATTTTGATCTTTCAGATTAGAGCAGATGGTTTGTCATATAGTTTGGTTTTAATTTGTCTTCCTTTACCAAATCTGACACACTAAATTGACTTTTGGCAACACGTCGGGTGTGCTATAGCATGCAGGAACTGCTTACTCTTGTTTCGACTAGATCGCACGTTGTTAATTAAAATGCAGTAGTTTTGAGTTTCCGTGTTTTATATGTTGTCTGTTTTTTTTTCTGTTCTCACTTTTGTCACTGTTTTTTTTTCTCCGCCTTTTCAGACTTTTGAGATTCGGATATCCCAAAGTTATCTCTGTTTATTTTGTTCCTCATCGAGTATGTTTAACCGTATTTTTGTTTCTGTCAAAATAAGAAATGATAAGAATGTTTTTCTTTTGTAACAAATTTGACGTGCGTGCAGGTGCCTGGATGGCCGAGTGGTCTAAGGCATTTGTTTACTATTGATCACTAGCCGATCACCTCGAATGGAACCCCGTTTGTAATCTAGGCAAACGGGACTCCTTCACCTGTATGTGATTAGGTAAATTAGTTTCCTGCCCAAAGTCTTTGGTTACCTACTGGTACCCCGGTTTCCTCAACCCCTTAAACTGACATAAAATGCATGTGGCCCATGTGCATCGAAAATGGCGACAAAGGCAACAAGCACATGCACTTGAAAATGCATACATATAAGAGCGCAACCTGTACCACATCTTTCATATCATTGTTCATATGACTGCTGGCAATTTTAACTTCGAACAGGCAATGCAGAGTGCATTCATTAAAACTTCAAGGATGTGGACAGTTTTCTTTAATATCTGAATATTGAATTCATGTAAATGGAAAATAGAATAAAATGAGGGTGAACAATCTACCCGATTTTCCTCCATATATTACGATAGCTTGAATGTGTGTTGAGGTTTGTTGTTTATACATAATGTTCTAACGCTCGTCAGGCGTAGCAAAATTTATTGTCTGGAACTTTGTTGTCATTTGTATTTCGAGCACACGTGAAGGTTAGCACTGCTGGTGGAGTTTAAATTCCCCGAGGTTAGCCCGCTCCGGCACCAACACTTTTGAGTTGGAGAATACATCAAAGCTTTAAATTATCTGTCTAAATTTCAAAATTGTCTAAATCCTGAGGTTCTTCCTACCCCAGACATAGGTTGAACATCTTAGTAATAATTTGGTTCCCCAGTTTGTTATTTTTTGTTATACTGTTCTATGCTCTTCATATTCATACAGTGTTTGGCATTTTCAATATTTTTGGTAGAGCGCCTCTGATGAGTCTTGAATAGAGGAAACGCGCGTCAGGCGTAGCAAAATTTATTGAATGGAACTTTGTTGTCATTTGTATTTCGAACACACGTGAAGGTTAGCACTGCTGGTGGAGTTTAAATTCCCCGAGGTTAGCCCGCTCCGGAACCAACACTTTTGACTTGGAGAATACATCAAAGAAGCAGAGGTACCAATGGGGTATCCGAATATCAAAAGTCCGAAAGGGCAGAGACAAAACCAGTAAACACCAACAGAAACGGGACAAAAACAGACAACATGTAAAACATGGAAACACCAAATAACTGAATATCAATCAACAACTCGAACTCCAGTCGAAACAAGAGTTTAAAAGCTTTAAATTATCCGTCTAAATGTCAAAATTGTCTAAATCCTAAGGTTCTTCCTACCCCAGACATAGGTTGAATATCTTAGTAATAATTTGGTTCCCAAGTTTGGTATTTTTGGTTATACTGTTCTATGCTCTTCATATTCATTCAGTGTTTGGCATTTTCAATATTTTGGGTAGAGCGTCTCTGATGAGTCTTGAATAGAGGAAACGCGCGTCAGGTGTAGCAAAATTTATTGTCTGGAACTTTGTTGTCATTTGTATTCCACACATATTCTGTGCAAAAAGGAACACAAAGTAAACTTTTGGCTGCTTTTCATGTGATTCAAGTTAAATTGGTTTAACTTCTAAAGATAGACAAAGCATACCCTTGACAGCCTGGCATGAATAGCTAGTCACAAAGTCTTGATTGTTTTAACCAGACCAATCACAATGACAGTTCTGTTCTTACAAAACCAAATATCATATAAAGACTGTTTTAACATTAAAACATGGGCCACATGTATTTTATGTCAGTTTAAGGGTTTGAGGGAACCGGGGTACCAGGAGGTAACCAAAGACTTTGGGCAGGTAACTGATAAACCTAATCACATACAGGTGAAGGAAAGAAGAAATTTCATAGAATAAATTAAAATATTCTGTCACAGATTTTATAAGAAATCTATATTTATAGCAAACCCATCTTTCAGTTTACATGACCAGACACAGAATGACGTGACTGCTTCAAAAAATGTCACAGAGAACAACGTCTATTTTTTTTAATTTTGCCTGAGTGTAGTCCTGTGTCTGCTGAAAGTGGTCAATTGACATCTTCAAATGAACTTGAAATTAACTTAACGTCTGCTCTCCATGTTACCTTGTTTTAAAGATTGTCGTGAATTCTGCACAAGAACACCAACGTCATGCCGCGGTTTTTGTAACGTCTCGTCTTTATGGCGTGCTTCTATAGCTTTTTTTCACTTTTTTGACAGGACAGTTCCTATTCTTAGCGGTGTGAGACTTTTCTGTGTCACACCACCCCATGTGAGATAGATACATTATGACGTTACGTTACTAAGACTAAATCATAACGTTTTGTTGTCACTTATTCAGTCATGATTATCTCCGAGAGATGAAACCGGTCGGTAAAGAACTGTGATTGAATGTTAATTTATGTGAATTTTACACTTTGCCAAAGTTTCAAACTTTCATTGTCTTTATTACAGCGCAATAATATACACACCAATTGTGCAACGGTCGCATTCCAACGTCGCATATTCATACGCTATGTTTTTTAAACAAATCCACGTTGTACAATTTACGGGTTTAGTGAGAAAAATAATCAAACACCGGTGTTAGATTCTTATATTCCAATATATGATTGCAGCGTACATGTCTTTTTCTGTCATCAACATATTCAACATATTTTGGTGCCGCGAATAAATTGGGAAGATGAGTGAAAAGCTCAAATCGATTAGAATCGGCCACAAAGGGGTAGTAACGAGACTTTGGAGGAATTTCAAAGAAATTAAGGACAATCCTAGTGTAGACAATGAAGAAATCTTCGGTGTTGGATAAAAAGGAAAGTCTATAGGAGCTGAGCAACACGATATACGAAGCAATCACGGAGGAAGATGTAGCAGAAGAAATCCAGCAAACGGATGAGTATGTTTGATTTAGATTAAAAATTAGTCACTTCAAAAGACTCATACATCCCTCACAAGCCGCAAACCATATTGCGCCTGCATCGTCTCTGTCCCAACAACAAGAAATTGTTTCAACCGCAAATATATTACAAGAGAACACGACCCAATTCGATTCATCACCCGTCTCAGAACCTTCTTGATTGAACCCACAGGCCGATAATTTCGTATCGTCGTCCAATGTACAGCCAACTATTGCCTCATTAGTAGTATTAAAACCCAGAGAATTCAGAGTTTGATCCGTTAACAAATCAGTCTATACATGTATCGGGTTTCCGTTCGTCAATTAGCACAAAC
The DNA here is from genome assembly GCA_963971305.1 of Arcuatula senhousia. Lineage (NCBI taxonomy): Eukaryota > Metazoa > Mollusca > Bivalvia > Mytilida > Mytilidae > Arcuatula > Arcuatula senhousia. The sequence goes on from OZ020304.1 coordinate 30,409,807, forward strand.
AGTCAGTGTCACAAACTACCAAAGTTGAACTTACCTACTTTTGAAGGGAATAATTTAGATTGGCAATCCTTCTGGGATTCGTACGAGACAGCGATCCACACAAATCCAACTCTAAACGACGTACAAAAGTTCAAATGTTTAAAGTCATTATTACAGAACGAAGCGTTGCAAACAATCTCAGGATTCTCTCTCACAAACGTAAAGTACTGCAAAGCTGTATCCTTGCTCCACGAGAGATATGGTCAACCGCACACAATTGTACAAACTCATACGCAGGCCTTGTTAGATATGCCGCCGCCGATGTATAGTTTATCTATAACTAGCGTCCATAATTATTATGACAAGACAGAAACCTATGTACGAGGATTAGAATCCCTAGGACAGATCGAGAATACGTATGGCTTGTTATTAGTACCAGTTATATTAGGTCAATTATCCACAGAAATACGCCAAAACTTAGAACGAGAACACAAGTCAACTAACTTGGAACTTTCCGACTGACGCAAAGCAATATTGGCTAAAATAAATATTATGGTAACCGGAAAACTTCCGAAAAAAAAAGAAACACCAACGCAGTACTCCACTCATCGCTCACACAAAGTACATTTAATGTATTGCTAAAAACCGCCGTTGCTCAAGTTTGCTCAGGAAACAACACCACAGATGCCAACATACTGTCAGATGAAGGTGCACAGAAGTCATTCATCACCGAGAATCTTGCGAGAAATTGAACTTGACTTCACATGGAAATGAGAACATCCACCTTTCAGCTTTCGGAGACAAGGACAAACAAGTACGAAACATGGAATCGGCAACTATAATCGCTGCGCTTATACAAATTCACATAAAATCAATGGCAAATATGAAATACTTGCGTGGATTGATGTTTCAATGTAGCACACCCGGGGTATAAAATAGAGTTGCCTATCCGAGCAGACTATTATTTGAGCGTCGTGTGAGATACCATCATCAGAGGTCAAGGAACGACTGCTGTACAATCAAAACTCGGATATTTGCTATCAGGACCAGCTAAATTGACTAAAAGTAATAGGAATACATGTACGAGTTCTATTCTCAACGTGATCGTGTCACACAAGCCCGAAGAGTTCCGTTTGGAAAAGATCGAGTCCGTAGGAATAGACGAGCAAACCACAAACAAACAACTTGATATTTTTCAGAAGGAATACGAGAAAACAGCAGTGTCGTACGAAAACAACATGTACATGTAAGTTGCCAAACACCAATGGAAAGATGATCACCCGCCGTTACCCGTAAATAAAGCCGTAGCGTGGAGAAGAACCAAAAGGTGGTACAGCGCCTAAACGAAGAACCGAAGCTACTTCAGAAATATGGAGAGATAATTGAAGAACAGGAAAAACAAGAGTTCATAGAGAAAGTCGAGGATCAGGTACACACAGAAACAAACAGCAAGCTACATTATATTCCGCATCATCCAGTAAAGAAGAGGACTGCGCGACCACGTCCATTAGGATCGTATATGATTGTAGCTGTAGACAGACACCAGATACCGCTAGCCTTAATGACTGATTGTTGAATGATATAACTGCTATTTTACCCAGATTCCGAATGAAAAAGTACGCAGTATCGACAGACATAGAAAAGGCTTTCCTAAATTTTGGTTTAAATCCTGAGGACAGGGACGTTACACGGTTTTTTTGGTTAAGCAATACATCAGACCCAACAAGTGAAATAACAACTTACAGGTTCAAATCTGTATTGTTCGGTGCCACCTGTTCGCCATTTATATTAAATGCTGTTTTATCGAAACACACGAATGAAAATCGTAACGAAATTACACACCAGCTAGCAAAGGATCTTCACGTAGATAATATTGTCTCGAGCTTCAAATCAGACGAGAATTTGTCCCATTACTTTAGAACCGTTCGAAGCTTATTCGCTGAAGGTGGATTTAACTTACGCTCATGGACATCTAACAGCCACACACTACAACAAGTAGCCGCAAAAGTCTTATAAAAAGATCAACTCATCAAAATACTGGGACTACGTAAGGACATCGCATGCGATACCATTGGATTTGCACCATATCAAATGAAATTGTCGATCACAACCAAACGTCTCAAATTTACGATCTGCTCGGAATTATTACCCCTTTAACAATTTGTAGCAAGATGTTTATGCAGCAAATCTGGCAGAAAAACTTGAACTGGGATGAATTGTTACCCGAATCAATGAGCACCGAATGGATGACAATAAGAGCAGATATTCTAGAGGCAACGAAAACAGTTATACCCCGACATTACTTCCCACAGTGCTCAGACTCAAACAAAGACACCGCCATACATGTATTTTCGGATGCAAGCATTAAAGCTTATGGAGCCTGTCCCTATTTAGCCTCAAACGGGAAGAGCTCACTCACACTTGCAAAGAACTGAGTTGCAACACTAAAAAAGCTCACAATACCTGGACTTGAACTGATGGCTGTATGCTAAGCTTATATGTGTTTATTCACATGCGCCAACACACGTGCTGTACACCTGGAATTAGTGCTAGACTTATCTGAAGAGACTTTTATGCTTGCATTCCGTAGATTTGTCAGCAGACAGTCGTTCCCTAAAACTATGACTTCTGACGATTCTAAAAAGGTTGAAGTGTTAACCCGTTCATCGTCGGTGAAGGAGAAATTTGCAGATTCAGGAACATCATGGACTTTTATTCTCAAAAGAGCGCGGTGGTTTGGTGGCTTTTGGGAGAGATTTATAGGACTTACGAAAACGTGCATCAAGAAAGTTTTATGACCGTCGTTTCTTTACGTTGAACTACTGAGAACAATTGTCACGGAAGTGGAAACTATTCTCAATGACAGACCTCTAATTTATATTCATCAGACCCGTAGGAAGAGCCGCTTACTCCGTCTCTTTTGCTCTACGGAAGGAGAATCACATCACTGCCATATCCTGAGGATCGAGAAATAGACAATTATTATAGTGAAATGGACCATGATAAACTGTTCCGCATAAAATCGCAGTTCATTCAGCAATTTTGGTTCAAATGGAAACGTGAATACCTCACATCTCTTCGCGAATATCACCGCAACGAAGGAAATGTAAAACAGACAATTCAAATCGGAGATGTCGTACAAGTCTACGATGACTTACCGAGAACGAAATGGACTTTAGTCGTCGTTGGTAAACTAAACACGGGAGGAGACGGACTTGTGAGATCTGCCGTCATTCGAACGGGAAATAGGCTAACTACAAGGCCAATCGTAAAATTGTACCTCAAATGGAGACTGTCTAGATAACTACCGCAACGTACCAAAGATGATGGATTCTACGCAGAAATCATGCCGGAAATCCAAACTAGATGCCATGGACAAGACGAAGAAGATTATCTAATAATAGAGACTACAAAATCGATGATAAATGTGATTCTTTTCAGTTTTAATCGAATTTTATTCATTTAAGAGACAGTTAAATTTTCATTTTTTCTCGGTCGTTCGTTGTAACCTTTCAGTTAAGATTTATTATTTCACTTTCGCGCAGCCCCAGGATGTCATGAATTCCGCACGAAGAACGTCAACCTTGTGCCACAGTTAACGTAACGCCAAGTCTCTACGGCGTGTTTCTATAGCTTTTCCAATATATGATTGTAACGTACATGTCGTCTATTTTCTGTCATCAACATATTCAACTTAAAGATACATGTAATGTGTGCATCCATCTGTTCATGCAAAATTTTAATTCCTGCTTGCGATGTACAATCATATTTGTATTAATAGGTTGTTGCCATCCAAGTCCTTACAGTTGCTGTCTTTGACTTTTTCCCACATCTTGCTGCCAATAAAAGGACTCTTGTGAGCTTTGTATTCTGTCTCATGGGATTTTTTAGTACACTGCTTTACTCAACTGGGGTGAGTCGTAATATTCTATATGAACCATTTGTTATATGAAAGCAAAAAGTTATAACTAACATAATTTTTTAAAGTTTGAATTGTCTTTGTTTTACTAAGAAAACACATATTTTGAAATATGTTTTGTCAATTATAAAATTTGTTGCATTAGAGCTTCGGTTGTGGTTCCATGTTTGAGTGCTTTTTGGTATACTTTTCCTTCAATAATTTTATTTTCGACACTCCAGTTCTTTTAAATTTGAATTGTTTTTATGAAAAAAAGACTCATTGAAATATGCATGCACAACATTTCAGAAATATTCGTTTAATAACCCAATTTTATATTTTGTTTAATGGAATTTTTTGGAATAGTTATACCTTGTGTTGGCAACACTCTTTCGGTGCCTTTTGTTTCTACTGGAATTTTAGTTTTCTACTTTATAATATAGTATACTTATTTTTTGCTCTTTTTAAAGGGAGGAATGTATGTTCTGCAACTAGTAGATTGGTATTTAGCCAGTATACCACGAGTTTTTAATTTAGCACTGGAGGGCATAGTCTTTTTATACTTTTATGGTAGGCATGCCTATTCAATTTAAAATATTGAGCAATATATCGTATATTAGAAAAGATGTGTCTGATTCGACATTTGAACAAGGACACAACGCATTTTATTTTGTTTATAATTAATATTCTATTACGAACAGATTGAAATAATGCATATTATTTTTCTTTAATTTTTATTTAATAAATGTTGTGGCGCACTCACATATTATTACATTTTCCCGCCTATCTCTCTCTCTTGATCAAAAATGATTAACCAAATTGAATATTAAACGAAAATTTATCATTAGTGCCCAATCATTCTATAAGCAGTATTTCATACTATCCTTTGGCGGGGGTATTTACACTTGTATGTTTGAAACTAATTGTGTGTTTGTCTTAAGAAATTAATTCTTCGTTGCTATTTCAAATCTATAACTATTTGAATGCATTGTCATGAAAACTGTTATGAATGTTATGAAACGCAGACCTGATAATATCTTCATATTGGTTAACTAATAAAAAATATTTCTTCAAATATCTTTTGAAAAAGACGATTGTCAATAATTATTTACAATTTAACGCTATTGAGATATACGAAATAGTTTTTTTTATTAAAAATTCGAATTCTGATGCAATTATTTTTTTTTCAAGGGTTTGTTGATTACCGTATTCCAATGATCTTAATTGTGTATTCACTTTTTCTTTTAGGTGTGGCCAACATTGCTGCTAACATGAAAGAAATGGTTGGGCAGGAACCCGCTAAGTTTTGGGTAGTATTATGGAAGTTCGTAACCCCTCCGTTGATGACAGTAAGCTCATTATAATGTACATACATTGTATCGTATAATACCCAGTGCAACCTTGTTGATTTCTATGTTTAATAAATCTTTATTCATAAATCCTTGTTGATTTAGTTTTCTTCATTCTAAATTGAATAAAAAGTATGAAAACCAAGAAATGAAGAAACCAACCAAATCAAGATACATATTATCAAACTTACACATGGATATATCAGTTGGAATGTATGCGTCATTAAGTTGGCTTTTAGACAGAGATTCTCTGTCAATTGCAGTTTCCTAACCTGGTTATTCAGACTAGCTGCGGTAAATTGTTCTTGTCTGGCTTCAGAATTTTGTATTTCATTGTCATGAATTTATTTTATTTGGCGTTTCAACTATTTTGATTCAAATGCTACTGATGAGATTTTTCTTTTTCAAATATGCATGTATAGGATAACAAATTTCCCATTTTATTGATACAAACTTTTGATACTTTATTTTAGGTTATGTGGATCTTGATGATAATACAACATGCACCAGTAGAATATGGCAAAGTTCCTTATCCGAAATGGGCACAAGCAGTTGGATTAGTACTCGCTATAATACCCATAGCACTGGTTTTCATAGGATTTATACCGCAACTTAAAAACAAACAAGGGTCATTATTGGAGGTAAAGTAGATTCAATTACATTTATGTCATTCAAAATGAAAAATAAGTCAACTGCTAGATGAAACCCTTTTGATGTTGTAGCTGCCTTAACCGATTTTATTATCTGATTTTATTATTTTATTGTCTATACACAGACAAGGAAAGAAAAAATCATAGGTATTATGAAATACAGATTCTTATCTAGTATGCATGCATATTTCTCTTACATGTATTCATTAAACGGAAATAGAACAAGAGGCTCCCAGGAGCCTAAATCGCTCACCTGGTCTTGATGTCAACCCTATATTTTGTAGAACTTAATGCGCTGAACATTTAAGCAAGCAACAGTTATTCTTTATATACTATAGTTTTTATTTTATACAATGTAGGCCAAAAGCACGAAAAACCGTTATTTTAGGGGCCGTAACCCCTATAAGGGATTTTTTGACAACTTCGACCCTTTGGAGACTTTTGTAGAACTTTCTGTGCTGAACATTTAAGCAAGCAACAGCTTTTCTCTATCTGCTATAGTTTTCATTCTAAAGGCAAAAAACATGAAAAAGGTTATTTTAGGGGCTGTAACCCCTATTAAGGGTCATCTGACAACTTCGATCCTATTGAGACTTTTGTAGAGCTAAATTAACTGAACATTTAAGCAAGCAACATCTTTTCTCTATCTGCAAAAGTTTTCATTCTGTAGGCCAAAAACATGAAAAAGGTTATTTTAGGGGCCGTAACCCCTATTAAGGGTCATCTGACAACTTCGATCCTATTGAGACTTTTGTAGAGCTGAATGAGCTTAACATTTAAACAAGCAACAGCTTCTCTCTATCTGCAATAGTTTTCATTCCATAGGCCAAAAGCATGAAAAAATATTATTTCAGGGGCCGTAACCCCTATAAGGGGTCATCTGACAACTTCAACCCTATGGAGACTTTTGTAGAGCTAAATGAGTTGAACATTTAAGCAAGCAACAGCTTTTCTCTATCTGCAATAGTTTTCATACTATAGGGCAAAAACATTGAAAAAACGCTATTTTTCTACTTTAAGGGGCTGTAACCCCTATAAGGGGTCATCTGACAACTTGGACCGAATGGAGACTTTTGTAGAGCTTTTGATGCTAAAGCAGTAGGGTGCATCAAGTTTCATCTATCTCTTATGTTTTTTGATTTATAAGCCAAAAACAGAAGTCTGACCCCCCTGGTCTATTTTTAGCAACGGCGGCCATGTTTTTCGACGAATCAAAAATCCCCAAGTAAATTTTGTGCAAGATACCCTAAAGTACCACCAGACCAAATTTGGTTTGAATCTGTTCAGTAGTTTCAGAGGAGAAGAAGTTTGAAAAAGTTTACAGACGACGACGACGACGACGGACGCCAAAAGTTTACAGACGACGACGACGACGACGACGGACGCCAAGTGATGGCAATGGCCCACATGGACCTTCGGTCCAGGTTAGCTAAAAAGATAATCTAGATGTCGCAATTAACTAGTCATGCATGTTACCATGTATAAAGGACAACTTTGACTATTCAACTGGTAAATGCACCATGACGGGTTTTCTATAGCAGGCAGAAACCACTTACTCTTCCGGAGCACATGAGTTCACTCTCATTACAACTACTGTTAACGTTGTTAATTGATATTAAGTGGTTTTTGTGTTTCCATGTTTTATTAGTTGTTTTGTCTTTTTTATCGTTCAGTCCTTTCTTGTTTTTGCTGGTTCTTTCAAAATATTTGTTTAATCAATAAAAATGAATGATACATTATATTTTCAGAGAATTAAAATGTCCCTGAAACCAAATAGTGTATGGAAAGAGTGCATTGAATCCAAAATTGAATTGGAAAATATGAAAGAAGAAGTGAGCATTCATTGCTAAAACTGTAATATTGGCAAAGAAACACGTTTCTGACATTCGTAGATTGATGCGGACAAAAATTCCAAGCATCTGTTTAATCATTTTTTTATTTAAGCAAACACCAATGACATGAATATATTTATCTAGCACATGTTTTAACTTGCTTCAGCCCTGTAAATGGTCATTATCTGCCAGTAAGAACATTTCATTTGCTCTAAATTATTTGAAATATGCAGTAACTGTCATAGCATTTTTAATGTCTTAAATGCAATGATTTCCATTTTATGGAGTATTCTGTTGCAAAAGAGGGAATATCAAGAAGAGATATGCATAAGAAAATCAAATTATAGATAATTTATCTACGTTTATGTAACGTTCTCATGCTGCATGTATACTTCACGATATTAGTATGGCATTGCTAAACATGGCTGGTTCATTTGAAACTTTAGATTTTGATACATTTGTCAAAACCTGCCATTTTAAGCACATGCTTATTTGATAACATTATACAATTAGTCATCTTATAGTGAACACCTTTATAAAGTGACCATCATCCTTACATTTTTAAGGTTCTCTTACTTTATTTTTTTTATTCATTTTAACTATGCAGGGACCACCTTTTTAAAATTGACCAACGACCATGATTTTGACCATCAAATGTCACATTAAACTAATCTTTTTGTGTAAAACTATTGTCCAGGTTTCTAATTTTTGCCATTACAGTATGTTTGTTTTATTTGATTTTCAAAACGCCCGTTCTCCTTATTATATAAATGTCTTATTTGTTCTTAAGTTAGTTTCATCAAATTGTAAGACTAGTGTAATATGGTTTTTTTTACAAATTAACATGTACAATATGTACAATATAGATAATAAAACAAATATAATTACATTCAAGCTTTTCTAACATGTACAATGCATATATGATATGTACAAAATGAAATATCTTTAAATTTCATTATAAATATTGTTCAACAAATCATCAGTCTTTTTTACATAAACAGTTTTGTAGGTATAATGAGGATATAAAATAATTTTATTTAATTTCCTTAAAAAAATTGTCCTTTTGATTTGATATTGTCAGATTTATCTTTAAAAATCAACATTTTCTGGCATTTAAAAATATTCGTAAAACGAACTTTGGTAATATATACGATGCATAATGTATTCAAATTCATGACATTTCAAATAAATACATGTATCTGTATTGAGGAATAACAATAATTGTTCTTTGTGAAAGCAAGACATAGTATCGTTAATATCTTTTTCTCCATTGACATTCTCATTAATTATAGTTCATACTTCTTAAGGCACAATAAAAACTAACTAGTAGTACTTCATGTATTCATAGACGGCAAAAACTCTTAGCATGTTTTATTACACATAGCAATCAGATATATTGTAGTATATTTTTGTAAACTTTATATCTATAGTTAAATATATAAAAATAATATTTCATTAAATGATTATATTCACAAAAACATATTCATGTATTGATAAAGCTATTTTGAAAGAAGACATTGTTTTATCGTTTCATTTTCATGCTGCTGTCATAGTGTATCGATTTTGACATACTATGGAAACACGAAGGTAAAAAATTCAAATTCGTGCGAAAATGATCCCTTACTTTCTAGAAATTAAAATTTCCTCAGAAGACAGTACCAATGTAACCGAACGCTTGACGATTGTGAAAGAATAAAATACGAACAGGACGAACATGACAAACTTAAAACGATGTAGTCAACTTCAGATAAAACAAATCCAAAGATAAATATAGTCCTGTATGGCGGTATACTGTATCGTGTTCAGCATAAGATGGAAAAAAAGATCCATTTTGAAAGCAGGATGACGGACTGAATGTGACGTGTAAAAAATCATGAATAAAAACCAGTATCACCCAGGTTCAATTCAAGTCGCTGTTCGCTGTTTTGCAATTGACGCTAAATGAAAAATAATATGATTTTGATTCAAGCCCTATCCTAAATTGTTAAAGAACAAGTAACATTAGGTCGATGAATGCGATTTTCAGCTTTGATGAAGATCACAAACTTAGGACATGCACATATAAAATGTGACATGTTAAAGTATGTTTTTAGCCCAACCTTCCCCCTATTGCAATTGATAATCAATTACAGAGCAAAAATTAACAAACAGTAAAATAAAAATAGATAAAAGTTCAATTTCACAACAAAGAACCTGAGACATAAAAACAAATAGAAAAAGTGACGTAGAGGAACTTTCTTGAGCACCAGGCAAAATTACTTAATCTATTGACTGATGTAGAAAATAATATTGGTTTTAAATCCAACGCAACTCAACATTTGAAACAAGTAATGATTTGGTGATGTTTCATCACAAAAACCCGATACACTTGATCGTTGTCATGGTTGTAATGCTAAACAAATTAGACAAATATGAAAAGGCAATATGCATTTCTAACAAAAAAAGACTAAATTCAAAAAATGTATCAAAAGGTTCATTTCATAGCCTTTGTTCAATTAAGTTTTAAGCTATTTTTTTCATTCCAAAAAGAGGCCGCTCTTCAACAACAACTTGAAAACAAGCTTAAAATATGTTAAGGATTTCAAAGACGTGTACAATTCAAGAGGTTTAACTGAAGGTTCGTTTTGAACAAAAAAACTGTACGAGTTATTTTTGCTACGGCGCTTGTTTTTGGGATTGTGTACCCTTCTGTTTACTTTAGTATACGAAGCTCACGTTTTCTTAACGAACCGTATGTGTAGCAACAAACAAATATTTGGTTATTCATTATCAACTAGTTTTCAAAATATTTTATTTTATATGAGAATATTATATTTCAATAACTATGTTGTCCGGTAAATGCCTCATCAAAATCTGATTATGAATTCCTTTTCGATGCATTGTACACCTTTGCGCTCCTGTAGTACTTATATTTTTAGCAATTCAGTATATAGTATTCTGTGTATACCAGAAATGAAATTGATGAAGTTACACATCAATATTTGATTAAAGGAAACCAGAATACATATGGTCCGGGATACATGCACTTATTACCTAAAATACACAAATTAAGTAACCAAGATTATGACAATGGCATAAATATTGGAGTTAACATTAATAGAATAATCCCACCAGGGCGTCCTATTATCTCCCAGATTGGTACGGTCACTGAGTACATAGGCCAAAATGTTGATTATTTCCTTGTGCCTATTGTCAAAGAACAACAAACTTACATAAGAGATTCTACTGATTTCATCCAAAAAGTAGAGGCAATAAAGCCAGACAATACTTGCGTTTTATGTAGTTTTGACTTAAGTCAAATGTTTACTAATTGTCCGATTGAAGAAATTCTATCAGCGGTGAGAGTAGCCTATGATACATTTGATAAATCAAAATATGATATTAAATACTTCAATTAATACCGATGATTTGATGTTTCTTCTGGGAAATGTTTTGCAATTCAATATTTTTGAATTCAATGGATATCTATTCCAACAACGTATAGGGTCAGCAATAGGAACATGCTGTGCGCCAGAATGTTGTAACATTTTATTATTTAAAATAATGACAGAAATTTTGTCGCTATTTCCATTCAAAAGACATTTTTTTTATTATGCACAATATATGGATGATGGATTTTTGATCTATCATGGCAATGAACAAGAGCTAGTAGATTATTTTGAACTAGCAAATGGTCATCATAAATACCTGAAATTCACATATGAAACATCTGAATCTGAAATAACATTCTTAGATGTGCATTTATACAAGGGTGAAAGATTCAATGCAACTAACATCCTAGATATGAAAACATACTTTAAACCAACCAATTCATTCTTATATATGCATCGCAATAGTGCACATAAGGATCATGTGTATAATGTAATGATCCGAGGAGAAGTAATTCGGTATAGACTAACAATGAAAATGACCTTAGAGAAATTCTCTATCAGTTTAGATTGAATCTGGAAAAGAGGGGTTATAAAACTTCAGAAATCACACCTTGCTTTAATGAAGCTTTAAAGAAAGATAGGAGGTTATTAATATCTGATAAAAATGAAAAACGGGAATATCCCCCTTGTATGGCTACAAAATACAATCCTTGCCTAAATAAATTAAGTAAGAAAATCATGAAGTATTGGCACCTGTTAACGGACAATTTAACTTTAAACGAAATATTTACTGAAAAACCTCGGATAGCCTATAAAAGGCATAGGAATCTCTTTGACATGTTGGTATCAACAAAGGTAAAAAAATAAGTAACAAAGTCTTATAGACACATATCATCTATATAGGACAATCCCTGATGATGGCGAACCTATATATTAATATAAATCAAAAGAAAATATGAAAAATGAAATGATCGCCGAAACACTAGATTAGTGTAGGATTGATGCAAACAAATCAGCTGAATCTAAAACATACTTCTTAATGTATAAACTCTATAATATATAGAGAGAGTTTCACACTATAGTGTGTTGGCATTCAATACAATCCATCTAAAATAATACATTTGAATAAATTAATTGGCAAAAGATGAGGATCCTTGGATGTTGAGTTTCGTTTTATCTAAAAACATGTATATTATCTTGGAATCATAATTCAATACCAAAACGGGTATAATAATGGTTAATTTCGTTATGCTGTATATCGATATTTCAAGGACTAACCTCTCATCAGCAGCATTTGAATCAAAACACTGGAAGGTCAAAAACCAAAACTATTTAATTAAAAGTACTCAAAGCCATAAGGTTCGAAAAGGGAAGCTGCATTCTGTCAATAAATAAAAAATAACATCAAAATATTTTCTGTTAGGTTTCATTCAGCTATTTTGACATCAAATTATTTTATTTGATCGTTAAAGACATAGAACCTTTCATTTTGGCATTTTTAGAAAAATAATGAAATTCACACTATTTGAAGAATACATTGTAAAACCTTTGAAGAAACTGTTAAATTTTCAAAATACCTACCAGAAAGTAATCTTTTCGACGGAAAACTGAAGAAAAAAAAACGCAGTGTCAAAAAAGAGGACAATCTAATTATAGAATGTAAACACTTGCGGGTATCGGTAAACTGAGAAACAAAAAGTAACCAAAACGAAACGGAGCGGAACAAAAACGATATCGGTAAAGAAGGAAACGTAAACAGTAAAATAAGAAACCGAAATCTGTAAAGAAAGGAAACAAAATCGAGCGAAACTGGTAAAAAAAAAGAACACTGAATCGATTTCAGTCGTTTTTCTTAATTTTTCGATTTCGTTTTCTCTTCGCCTCGTTTGGTAACATTTCGTTTCTTAGTTTAACAGTACCCAGTTTACCAAAAGTAAATATTTATTCTGGACAATACTTAATCAACGCGAATAATTAAAATAAGATTATTTTATAGAAAACTGCAAAATATTGAGTTTTTATGTTGGTAAAGGTAAGTTTTAGATAGTATATTTTTAATTTATGTACTTTTTATTCAATGTAAAAAATTGCGAAATTGATAGGTTCTATGTCTTTAACGATTTGAACAAATTTTATGAATATTGAAATGTGTTGTTAAGATATCGGTCTGACTGCACCTAGTACTACATAATATACAGAACATCAAACAATTAATTGAATAGTTTACTTTTCTCAATCATGGTTTAAAAAGAGGTATTGAACTTGTCTATATTAGAACGTTTTGGTTTTCAACATTGGTTTCAAATAGCATTCTTTAAATTTGAAAGCATATTGACATATTCGATCATTTATTTGGTTTTGAAATTACAAAATACTTATTGTTTCCATAAAGCACCTAAAATTTTAGTGATAGATTATTGATTTCCTGTTAGAATATACATAAGCCTTTCAATCTTAATGCATGCTATGCATTTATTGCACATGATATTTTCTAGATCGTTACATGTAATAAAGGAATCTCTACATGTTAATTGATTTAATCTGTTTATGCAAATTTTACAATGTAAAACATGATCACCATAGTTCAGTTTTTTTCTGAGGTCTTATTCTAATTCAAAAGACCTCAATCCGTTCAAGCCCTTAAGGACCCTCATTCCAAATTCGAATATATATTGCTTCTGCCCTAATCGTCTATTTATCAGAAAAGTTATTATATAAATGTAGCGCCTTATCGCTACATGAAGTTCGTGAGAAGCAAAAAGACACCAAAAGGACATTCGAGTGTCAAAAGTCCGATAAACAGGAACGAATTCAGCACGAAGATTCGAAAACGAAAAATTCCCAATCCACCGAACAGAAATCAACAACACGAAATCAAGTCGTGACGAGAGTAAACTCTGGTGCTTTGCAAAGGTAAGCAGTTGCTGCCTGTAGTTTACACCAATCGCGCAGCCAATTTCCAATTGAGAGTGTAAAATTCGGTAAAGGAAGACAAAAAAACCCTATGACAAACCAACATCTGCACTCATCTGAGTAAAAAAGGAAATCCATATATGTTTATGAGCGCATGATGACTTCCATAAGATTTCTTGAATAAAAACCCCATACGAGAAGCAACAAAACCCTATGAAAGCATTTTTTTGTCTAAGACGTGACGCCAATAAAATCTATCTTTTCCCACAAACTCTATGCTAAACCCCACAAGCTAGAGTGGACGGAATGTTGCTTCACAAGAAGGGAAAGTTGACTTTTCGAAAGTTGAAGTCATCACGTATGTACATTGTAAGTTCAACTTTGCAGCTATTTAAACACAGCAAGTTTTAAAGTTAAAAGTCTCTGCAGTGGATTCTAGCCTATAATCACGACTATAACATTCCTATTGATTGCTACGATTTATATGTTCCTAGACAGTTTTTTGACGGACATAGCTTTTTATATCATATCATTGGTTTACTTTGATCAGTGGAAACTATTATAAAAAATAAATTAGATCCCTAATAATGAAATCAACTGAATAACTTCAGAACTTGTTTATTAGAGAGGGAAAGTTTGCCGTGACACAGTAATTATGTGCTAATTGCCGAAAATCTGCACGATTTTGATAGCCCAAAATGAAGGGAGGTTTCCAATTACAGAACAACTCTAGATCTTCCGCTGTCGCATCTGCTTCAACCGTGTTAAAATTTTGAAATAGCCAAGTGATTGGAAATAAACATATAAATATATCATAAACGGAATCTTTAATAGAAGATTTACGAAAATTCATACACTATTTGACCAACATTGATTTAAATCATGTCGGGTATGCATGTATATGTCTAAATTAACACCATGTGATTTTGAAGAGCATAGCATAATTAAATCAAAAATATCAAACTGGAAAACCAAATCAAAACTACATGTCTTGTAAAATCATCAACCAGAGGCGGATCCACAAATTCTGATAAGAGGGGGCCCTCTGACTGGCCTAAGAGGGTGCCCACTTTAATCACGCTTCAATGATTTCCTATATATTCAACCACATTTTTCCGCCAAAAGGGGTGATTGGCCCCCCAGCCCCCCCCCACCCCCTGAATCCGCCTATGTCAACGTGTGTCCTGGGTAGGAGGAGCCTTGGGGTTGAGACAGTTTTAAACAGGTTGTTTATAGTTTGGTGTGTTCTTTTAAGCACATAGGTGTGATGCTTGAGACGACAACCCTTAGAGAATTAAAATTCCACCAGCGGTGCTAACCTTCAGATATTAGAAATTACAAATTACAACAGTTCAGTGAGATAAGTTTTGCTATAGCTGACTCATATAAAACGTGTTGACAATGTGTGCATTAACAATACTACATGTATAACTGTATAACTGACATCTTGGAAACTTTTGAAGTTCGTATATAAAAGGATGATTTTTCTTGCAACTTATATTGATTTAATACGGGTAATGTTATCAAGACATTTTAAACCTCATCACTAGTAAAGCAAAAACTATCTTGAACGGATAAAATGTATAAGCACTGAACTGTTTATTTGTTCAGTAAGTTTAATTTCAATAAATTATCACCGAGGCCAATTTAGTAGGATCCAGTGTATTTGCTCTTAATTTTACTGGACACGATCGATCATGATTTTACTTGATTTATTGCAAAAAGGATAATATACTTAATTTTTAATGAATTTCTTAAAATACTGAACACTTTGTCAAGTAGGTTTTGTCCGTTTCAGTAGTGAATTGTTTTTCTAGTGCATATAAAAAATGGGCCGTCGTTCTTGAAAATATAGCAGCACAAAACATCATTTACGTGTGGAACAAAATATGATTCGACTGTAAAACAACTACATAACGGTTGATAATATATTTTTCCATAGTATTCGTGGAGCATTTAAAGTGTAAGTTCGCGATTTTTTCAAAATTTGTACATTGAAAGACTATCATATAAAAATAACTTTGGTGAAATTCCTAGCGCTCAAATATGCATAGTTAGGATAAAATTGGCTTTTGAAAGTAAAAAAAATCTATCCATGGAGGGTCACGTGATTTGTACTAGATGGCGCTGCTCACTAGCCTGAATGTTGCATCCTATACCCATGTGGTATTTACCGATGTGTACCACAACGGACAATTTGTAATAATTATATATAAGTCGGGAATGATAAAATAAAGTCAGTCTAATGATTGATTGTGAGACGTTTAAAAATGGTACCAATCGTTAAGTTCAGAATTAATTCGTAGAAAAATATAGAATTTTTAAATATTTTTTTTTTATTGGCCGTACAGTCGACATTTTCGGAAAATATATATTTCAATTTTCAGTATGTTGAATTGCCCTATACTATTTCTTTTATACATTCTTATTTAAAATTCATGGTTCCCTGACACCCTACTGGAATTACGTTGCATGATTCGTTTGAAATACAAATGACAATAAATAAAGATCCAGACAATAAATTTTGCTACGCCTGACGCGCGTTTCGTCTATTCAAGACTCATCAGAGGCGCTCTACCAAAAATATTGAAAATGCCAAACACTTTATGAAGTGATATTATGATATTAGTCCTAACGTGCAAATCATCGCACCACAGGGGCTTACTTATCGTTTTCTGTGTATAGGACTTTATTCCCCTCTACAAACCACTGGCACAACAGGGGTTCACCTGCCGTTTCCTGTGTATGTTTAGTACCCCCGTGCAAACTATCGGCACCACAGGGGTTTAATATTGTTTCCTGTGTATTAGAAGTTGACAATTACCTGGTTGGGATGGGTTCTAGAACACTTTCTTTTAACGAAAATCAACCCCTTTGGTCCACCAGTGTCGTTTGAACATTGAAGTGCGAAATACCCTTTCTAATTAAAAACATTTTAAAAAATTAAATGTAGGAATCTTATTTTTTGTCTTGCAAATTACTATGCATGCACTTAATTAATTGTTTTTCCAACACTTCAAAAGCGAAAAAAAGTGGGAACTAAAATTCTTAAAACACATTTTTAATTTGGGTACTAGTATTACACAAACCATGCACGATGTAGCACCACGCTTTGGCTGATTGATAATTGTAAGAGAAAGGTAGTCAATGGAGTGAACAGGTGATATTGACACCTGCTGATTAATTATACCGTATACTGATTAAGAAATTATTAAAAGATGTGCCGGTCGAAATTCTTAAAATCGAGCTGTGGTGGAGGTGTCTAAAGCGGGTTGAGTGCTGCAAGGAAATCTTTGATTGGAGGAGCACCTTAATTGATCTATGATATCTGTCAATTATACCTGCAATTAACCAACGGGGCGTGGCAGATCGTCCATGGTTTATGATCGTAAAGGTTAATGATTTTAATTGACACCTGTGTATTCATCAAGAACTGAATTTATTGTCTTTAATATTTGAAAAAAGGATTGAAAACTAGGGCTACTGTGTCATTAAATATTTCAGATTTTTTACTATTTGGAATTATAATTAATTACTTTAAAACAATTTAAAATTTCAGTAAACTATTATCTTGCTATTTCGATAAAAAAAACCGCGGGATTAAAAAAAATATCAATGCCAAATTATTCATATTTCAAATCATTATTATGATCGACAACATCGGTCTTATGTTACAAATATCGTCAACTGGTTAATGTATTTATCATTGGAGATGTGACGTCACATCTCCAATTGAGCTATCCCATAATTCATCATTGTTCATAGCATGGATGCGCCCATATGGTCTTGTGTATTGGAATAAAATTACGAATATCTTTCTTAATATATCGTTTTCAATGACCAAACCCGGTATGATGCCTACTCTCGTTAAAATAAATCAAATAAACTAATAACTCAAGGAATTTGGGCACTTTTTTGTTTTATTAGTTTCAAACATCTTATTGTGGTTTATTCAGGTTTATTCATTCGTACTTTACCTTTTAAATGTGGTTTTACCTACAGTTTTTTTTTAAAGAAATCGATTTTATTCGTTCTTTTCACAGCTATAACAAACATTTTTGCATTCATTAATCATTTTTTACCAGAGTGGCTGAATGGTCTGAGGCGCTGGTCTCACCATCAAACTATTGATCAGTAGTCGAATACATCTCATGAGGTATTCGGGTCCTGCTTGTAATCTTCAAAAAATAGACATCCCTACCTGTATATGTAATTAGGTTTGTCCGTTACGTGCTCAAGGTTGGGTGTTTCAATGGTGTCCGGTTTCACCCACCATTACAACTGACCGGCCTGTAATGTCTAGGTGCGTCGAAAAGGGCTTTAAATCCTATCAAACGCATCCACACACATAAAGCATTTTTCTTTGCTGACAGAAAGTCCTAGAAAGATTTTTAGTGATTGCCTCTCGTGCAACAAATATTTGATAATGGTATACTAAAATCAAAACAAAATACAATGTTTGATTGCTAGCTTTATAATAAATCTGATGCAAATGGTCAGGTTGCATAAATCAACACACTGTAAAATTTCATATTTAAGCGATAAACTAGTACATGTATACGTATACATACCTTAATTACTATTTTCTAAATTATATTCATTTTGGCTATTATCACAAAAAAGGATAACAATGGAGACACAAATATCAAAACGGGTATTAAAAAAAAATGATTTTTATGCTGTTTTCGATATTTCAAGGAGTAATCCCAATTCAGCAGCATTTGAATCAAAAATTGGACGGTCACAAACTGAAAGTACTGAATGAAAAGTACACAAAGCCAAAAGGTTAGAACAGGAAAGCCATATCCAGCACTTAGGATATCGACCATACAAAATACAGGGAAAGAAACCTGGTGTTTTAAACAATTTTGAATTTCACAATCGGAAATGTTAATAACAAAAAATATTAGAAATTCAATAGTAAATTCGTGTCTGACGATCAGGCTTGTGATTACCCTCGGGGACCTCCATTCCACCACCACCACCACCACCACCAGCAGCAGCAGCAGTATGTTGTCAACCCAGTAATTTTTAAGTACAAATACTAAAACGGGTATAAAAACGGTTGATTTTGATATGCTGTATATCGCTATTTCAAGGAATTCCACTCATCAGCAGCATTTGAAGTTCATAATATCAAATCGGATCCAAATAGTATGTTTGCAGAATTCGAGTTACATGTAGCATAATATAGATCTTTAGGAATAAATGAAAGCTATAACTTTAACTTCTAAATCAAACTGCACTTTTATCTTGCATATCGTGAACACCCAATTTTTTAATACAGATGTTTGTAGATGTGAATGATTGTATGCCAAAATAATCTTTTTGTCGATTTATTCAGTATTGTTAAAAAAATATAAAGTGAAATGTTTAAAAAGATAAGGAATAATCGCACACCTACACACTGCGAAACACTCGCAAAGTTATAACCCATGTTTCACTTTGATCCTGGCTTAAAAAAGCTTCGAATAACGTATTGCCATTTAATGTACAAAAATTAGAAACAAAGAAAATCTTGTAATATTTCATTTAATGTAATATTTTCTTTATTTATATTTATATTTTTAGTTTCTTTGGTATATCATATCATAATACATATCAATTTTCAAATGAGCATTTAAACAATAACACACGACGTAATATTTATAATGAAAATTCTTAACCGTGCTAAATTAACAGATATATTACAAAGTCTATGTTTAAATCTTTTTAATATATAATCAACTACAACTTTATAAAAAGAATCGTTATTTTAGGAAGGGAAATGTTTCACATTGAAAATGTTATTATTCTCACTTTTGTCTTAACATGTTCTTCTTTCATATTGTGTGCTGAAATTTACGCTGATAATGTTAGGAGGATTAAAAGAGAAATATTTGCCAATTATGAAAGAGATATTGTTCCAATAAAACAACAAGGATCTCCAATGGTTGTAAACATTTTAGCATACTTAACCAGCATAAAAGATTTTAATACTAAAGAACAGATACTTTCGACGGTTGTGTTGTTTGAATTATCTTGGACTGATGCGTACATTTCTTGGCAACCATCTTCGTACAACGGAGTAGACAAATTCGTGACAAGAGTTGATAGTATATGGAAACCCAATGTTGTGGTTTTGAATTCAGCTGTAGCCGAAGATGCTATCTTTAAAGATTTAAGTTTACTGGCAACCGTCAAATATAATGGGCTAATTAAAATCAAAATTTACAAACAATTGAGTACATTCTGTAAGGTGAATGTAACATTTTATCCATTCGAAACCAACACTTGTAACATCGAACTCTCCATGATAAACACTGCTGGTGACGAGAGCATGACGATTGACAATGGTGGCACATTAAATGACAGTTTTTTACAAAATTTCATAGTGAATGCAGAATGGGATACGCCCTCTATTACTTTATTTCTTGAAACATTCCAAGTGGGAAAGGACAATGTTTCTGGAGTAACAATGAATATCCGCCTTCATCGCCGAAAGCGTTATTATATATGGAACTTTTTTATATCTCCTATTGCATTAGCATTTTGTAATTTGTTTACTTTTATGCTTCCGGTGAAAACTACTGAGAAAATGACTTTATCCGTGTTTTCATTTGTAGCAATTGGCATAATTGTTCGGTTGTTCAACGATTCAATTCCGGCAAACTCCGAAGATGAATCCTTATTTGGGCGCTTTTTGTCACTTCATCTTCTTGCAAGTGGCATTATTATTCTATTGAACTGTATAATATCACTACTTCACAGTTTCCATGACGATTCATGCTGTTTCCGAAATTGGTGTAAGTCATCGAAGTTCAAACCCTTAGATACTATTTGTAAAGCTGTTTCTAAAATAGCAGTCAAGAGAAAGACAAAGTGTATTTTTATTCTTAAGTGCTTATTTTTTGTTTTAATGTTCGTATTTTATTTGGTAACATATATAGTTATCATTGTTTTAGGTATCAAACTTTAGTTTTATATTAATACACAAAATAGTATTCACTGGAAATTTTGAAAACAGAATGTTTTCGGTATGATTTTGTTGCAGTTGTTACTTTGATTCTGACTTTTACATGTACAATGACAATTTGATATTCGTTTAAACTTTACATAGATTACAAAATTACGTTTGCAGGACTTTTAAACTTTAAGATAAAACTATACAATTTCAATGCTTTATACATGTATAAACTTGTCGATTTCACTGCAACGATATTTGGTTTTGAATGCAGTGTCATCTTTTTTTTCACGAAACCAGCTGTATTTTAGAAATTAAATGATGCCCTGTCAAAGAACAATTATTGATTTGGTGACTTAATTCATCTCATATATTTTCAGGCACTTAAGATAAAGGGTACTGCGGTTTCAAGGAAGTCTGCTTCATGTTTAGATCTATATCTCGAAATAGACTCTCAAGGGAAACTTTCAACAAAGCTATATATTCAAAAAATGATGACTTCAACTTTGTCTGGAACTTTGTTGTAATTTGTATTTCTAACATCCGTGATGGTTAGCGCTGCTGGTGACGTTTTAATTCCCCGAGGTTAGCCCGCTCCGGCACCAACACTTTTGTGTTGACGAACACATCAAAACAATAACTTATCCATTTAAATTTCAAAATTGTCCAAACCCTAAGGTTCTGCCTACCCCAGACATAGGTTGTTCTTAGTCATAATTTGGTTTTTCATTCGATTTTTTTTTTTGGTATTATTGATCTTTACTCTTCACATTCATACAATATTTGGCATTTTCAACTTTTTGTAGAGCGCCTCTGATGAGTCTTGAATAGACAAAACGCAAGTCAGGCGTAGCAAAATTTATTTGTCTGGAACTTTGTTGTAATTTATATTTCCAATTTGAAATTTCCCATCGTCAACTTTCCCTTCTTGTGTAGCAACATTCTGTCAGCTCCAGATTATGGAGTTACGTATCTCAATTGATTCGTTATTAGAGCTTGCGGGAATAACATCATTTTCTATATTGTGTCTCACAACTATGTTGTGTTCTATGGTCATTACCGGATCCTAAGATCGCAATGGAAGAGGGAGGTTTGGCGCCATAAAACCTGGTTTAACCCACCACTTCTTTGGAAGTGCCTGTACCAAGTCAGGACCATTGCGATCTTTAATTCTTCTGGTTTTGTGTTTCTCTCAAATAAAAATTACAACAAAGTTCCAGACAAAAGCTTCTGCATTTTGCTCGTGATAATTTTCATATCCTACAGTCCTATTATTTTCGACATATAAAACCTAATTCCAAGAAAAATTTACAGTGTCACACTATTTTACGTAACTATGTATTATGGATTAAGCAAATTTTACAGTGTCACATTATTCTATGTAACTATATATTTTATGGACTTGAAGATCGCAATGGAAGAGGGAGGTTTGGCGCCATAAAACCTGGTTTAACCCACCATTTCGTTTGAAATGCCTGTACCAAGTCAGGACCATTGCGATCCACCAGTTCTCCGGTATGACTGATTCGTTTTTGTCATTTTCTCTGGACTATGAGATTGATCATTCAAGTTCGGTAGTTTTGTTATTACCTTTATTTCCTTAGGAAGCTTCACTTCTGACACAAAAATTTGCTCTTCGGTTGCTGTCTTCACTCAAAAATTGAACTATGTACTTGTAGACAAATATGGGATTATTACCTCTCAGATGAGTGCAGATGATGGTTTGTCATAGGGTTTTAATTTTGTCTTCCTTTACCAGATTTGACACCCCGAATTGACTGTTTGCAGCGCGATGGATGTGCTATAGCAAGCTAGAATTGCTTACTCTTCCGGGGCACATCTTTTACATGTTGTCTGTTTTTGTCCCGTTCTTGTTGGTGTTTGCTGGTTTTATCTCTAAATTAAGTCAATTC
Source organism: Arcuatula senhousia (assembly GCA_963971305.1). Classification (NCBI taxonomy): domain Eukaryota; kingdom Metazoa; phylum Mollusca; class Bivalvia; order Mytilida; family Mytilidae; genus Arcuatula; species Arcuatula senhousia. Next base: position 30,432,655 of record OZ020304.1, read on the forward strand.
TCCCTTGTCCCCCATTTTTTGTATAATTTGCAAAATAAATAACTAAATAAATGATTATAGAAAAAAATCGGCAATATTCTATTGTTTTTCCCAGCCTGTTATCTAAGACTGTTTTGTTTTATTTCTATAAACAACGTAAGAAATTCGATTTCAAAATGCTGATACTTGTATCTTTAAAGCTAACTAACTCATGTACATATGTTTTGTTTTTCATTCAATTGGCTAAATTGAAGTTTAGTTTATCATAATGAATCATTTTTAAGAAAATCAAATCACTTCTGTCAAGTGTGTATATCACCCTACCTAATGTACAATTGACATTTAATTATGAGGTGGTCGCAAATAGCATACATTAGGACGCTTCAAACTTTGAAAGGTAAGAAAAAACATCCTTATGAAATGATTAATTCCATTTCAGTTGCACAGTTTGGGGGCCTGTTGATAAAGCTATATTGCAGTACTTCTCTTTTTAAATTTGGACCAGTCATTTTGTCGTTGGACGTATTTTGTACAAGATAAATGAATCTTTGGCAAATGTTTTGCATATACTTTTCGTTTTTAGTTATTTTTGTATTTGATTAAGAACGGGGGCTTTATATGACAATGTCAGGACTGACTTTGAATTGTATGCATTTTATTTTGACTACTGGTAACCACTGCCTACTCGTTTCGTTAAAGGCTGCTGGCTGTTGTTTTGTCGTGATTGTTTGTTTTTATACCCGCTTGTTTATGCGGGTTGTGTCATGAACACGTATTCCATACTTCATATAATTGCATAACATCTTCTATTATGAAGGTTTGGGGTCAAATACATGTAGTAACCTAGGAGACCCGAGGCAGTTATTCATGTACGAACCGTAACGATTGAGGAAAAGCATTTTCATATCAGGGAGATGACCATTACAAGAGGATCTCAGGGGCCTGCTTGAATCTCTTACTTGGTCCTTAAGCCATAATGGTCTCTTTTGTCTGAAAAATTCGACCCAATAAAGACTTCATTAGAGCTAATTACGCTGAACTTTTATACTTCCAACAGCTTTTCTTAATCTGTAATAGTTCTCATTCAAAAGTGTAAGAACATAAAAAAACGCTATGTTTACCTTAAATGGGCCTTAGCCACTATAAGGGATCATTTGCCAACTCAGACCCATCAGAGACTTTTGTAGAGCTTTCAATTCTGACGAGCCTAAGATCTTTTGGCCTTTTCCGTCGGTCAAAGGCGCTGAGCTAAAATCCAGATTTTTGCCTCCCTATGTTCTATTTAATAGAAAATAAAGAGATGTGGAATAAGTGTACGCGACACAGCCCACAATTAAACGGCAATTTAGAAAAACCACAATGGACAACCGCCAGCAGCCTTCAACGAGGCCATTTGGTACTGCTCGCGGTTATGCAATTGGCCCATGGTCTAAATAAGATGCATATAATTCAAATCCAGCCCTGAAACACGAATCCCTTGAAAAAGGGACAGTTTCCTTCAGACGTCAGCGTCTAAATTTTCCTTCTGTCATAGTCGCTGAGTGACAATCCAGTTTGAATGATATTATCATCCGTATGTTCTATTTTACTACATGAAATTTATCGATTCCTTCAAAAAGGGACCGTTTGTTGCCAACGTCATATATTATTCGTTCCCTAATTGGTTCAGAGGTTTCAGAAGAGAAGATTTTCGATATTGTTTACATACGGTGGCGGAGGAATAGTGATGGCATTACTTAAATGTCCAAATGAGCTAAAAGAAGGGCGTTGATCAAAATTAACATAAAATGAAATCAAGTAGGATGTAGATACCGGAAAGTGAAGAAAATTCAAAGTCGGCCAACCTAACCTACTTCAGAGGGTCTTATGATTACATCTGCATCAGAGTTTAACGTACAAGGATAATGCCTTTTTTAAACTACAGCTGTATGTGTAGTTTAATAATATTCATAATTCGAAGTTTAACCATAGCGAGTATACCCAGCATCTTGTAGTCTTGATACTTGTAATGTTCCATTCTTCTTCTTTTAATAAACTCACAACTATGTCGTTCTATATGCTTTTCAAACTTTGCCAACCTCTATATCTATTTTACGTGTAACAGACAACATCCGATCAATTAAGAGTGTACTGTTAGAACACTTATTTTTTACTATGTTACCCCGTAAATATTATTTATTGTCATTCTGATTACATTATTGTGATATCTTTATATATATAGCAGGGCAATATCTGGCAAATATCGAAGTGTAATGATTTTAGACCTCGTCAACATCCAGTGTACCTGTTCATGTAATGGTAAAACAAGTATAACTTGTTTATATCCAATTTAAACTTCGAGCATGTGTGGCAATTATTTTGTGAAAAGTCTTCGTTACCGAATGAGCTATTCAACTTTTATATTCATAATTCCGATAATAAAAAAAATAAACTTGTGACAAAGAAAAGGTTAAACTCGTACTTAAAACGTAGTGTTTTCGACAACACAAGGTTCATTTTTAAGGGTGTATATGTATTTTTAATGTAACCGTGTGCTTGTTTGTGTTTTCTTTTAGTTTGAATTAATAGTTACAGGTCACTACCAAATAAAACATTTCCTTTAAACAAAAACAATTTGATCCTAATGATAATGATTTTTAAATTTATTTTTAAAACAAAATTATCAAAGAAAGGATAAATATTACTCCGTATGATAAAAGAAGCAAAGGTGTACCAAAGGGGTAATCAGTATCATAAAACCGTAAAGACAAAGACAAAACCGGCAGACAAAAAATCATCACAACAAAACAAACCACATAACAACATAAAACACACACACATAACAACAAAACCGCATTCAGCAACGCGAACTCAAGTCGAAACGAGAGTGAACTCAGGTGCTCCGGAAGAGTAAGCAGTTCCTGCTTGCTATAGCACACCCGTCACGTTGCCAAAGATCGATTAAGTGTTGGTCAAATCCGGAAAGGATGATGAAACTATTCCCTTGTGATAGTCATATCAATATCAAAAGAAACAATCACTTTTGGGTTAAAACTATTACTACATGATATTCTTTTTTTATGAAAACTTATTAGATGTTTTTATGTTTTCTTCTATTTCTCTTTTTTTTCTTTGTTATATTTGACCTTTGCGACCTCACCACAAAAGAAAAATACTGCAACCAATATTCCAACAGCTAAAATGTAGAATGCTCCTTGGAAATCAACTAATGTTATACGGTAAGACTCATTCAAAGGAGATTTGTTGCAAAATCCAATTTTTGGCCAGTGTTTCTTTTGCCATATGTCTAAAAGTCCATTATCGTAAAATGATATGATTCTGAAAAACAAATTGAGAGATTAAGACATGAATTCTACACAAATGAACAACACCACAATGCAAGTTCTTCTTAAAACTTTTGTAGTAATTTATGTCTGTTGTTGTTATATGTATTTAAAAATTAGATTACAAATAATGGTTATAACACAATTACCGAACTTGGAGGATCAATCTCAAATGTCCACGAGAAAAGACAAAACAAGGAAAAAAACCCGGAAAAATAGAAGACAGTAATTATCCAGACTTGGTAGAGGCATTTCAAAGGATATTTTGACCAGTTTTATGGCGCACCAAACCTCCGATTTCCATTGTGATATATTTTGCCCGGTAGCTACACAAAACACAACTTGGTTGTAAATACATATTAAGAATGCTGACACATATTAAGAAACACTAACCATTTCGTCTTACTCACTTTTAAATTTTCCACCAGTGGCTTATAAAAGAAGGAATATTTTTAGGGATCGTAAGAGAAGTATGTTCTTATAATCTTGGTCTAATAAAAGTCTCGGATCGAGATAGATAAATGTGGGTTTACTGCAAGGTTACGTTTTGTTCAGACAAAATATTAAAATGCTCAACTGATATAGTAATGATAAAATAAAAAAAGAACGATAGGTACTGATAATGTGACGTTATTATTTACTAATTCCGCATTGTAAAAGAACTAATTGATTATTATTATAACTTTAAAAACCTACATGTACGACGCATATATATATATCATACTATACAACCATGCTTAATTCAAGGAGTAACCATTCTTAAGTTGTATTTCACAAACTATCAAGTATAAAAGGGTTGGAAATACTTACTTGTCGCTTATTATTTTCGTCAGAGGTGAATTGTTGGGCAATCCGATAGCATAATGTATAGAAATGGTATCTGCCATAGCTATTCCGAAGTCACAGTTATCTATGCTCTTTGTCTGGATATAAGTCTTCGAGCTAAAGAACGCATATTTTTCTGCTTTAACCTTGTTAATGTGATCTGATTTGTCACTGCTTAGCACAGAAGAGTCTGTTTGGTTAACTTCAATAACTTTTGACCAAAACTTTTGGTAAAGAGGCAGCTGAGATGTCTGTAAGATATTAAATAAAGTGAATGAAAATCAACAAATTCGTCTGTGTTGCTTTACTATAATTAAAAAGAAGCTGATGAACGACTCTCTGTAAGAATTCATTCATTTTAAACAAATTTGTATTTAATAAAGCAATAATGAGATGTGGAATAAGTGTACGCCACACAGCTCACAAAACAAGCGGTAAAGTAGAACAAACACGATGGATAACAGTCTTCAAAGAGGCCAGAAGACAGTGTTCGTCGTTCTGCTGATGACTCATGGTCTCAATATAATGAATTTTATTCTAATCCAATCCTGAAATAGTCACAGATTGATTCCCTTTATACAATGAACAGACAATATCAAAAAGACATGTACAAACAAGAGCTTTGTCAAAGAAATCTGGGTAGGACAGGCACATATAAAATGCGACAGGGTTAAACTAGTGTTTTGGGCCCAACCGTCCTCCTATCAATATTCCAAATCAAAGCACAAAACTGAACACGCAATAAATATCACATCGACCAAAGGTCAATTCCATTAGACAAAATACAAATATATCAAACGAATGGTAGATGAACTCTCTATAGAACATTTGCTGTTTATGACATCAAGCTGAGAATCATCAATAGACTGATGTCAAAATATCAAATATGCCAGTCTTTAATCCGACACAACACTTCAAACAATTATTGATCTGATGGAGTGTCATCACACAAAACCTATATGCTTGATCGCTATAATATTTTAGATGACAATTAGTTAAAAAGCTTATGGAAGTTTTAAAGCAAGTAATACGTTATCAATATTTCTTCCAAAAAACACTAGATTCAAATATTAAATCGAAACATGCATTTCCTATCCTTTGCGTAATAGATATTGAAGCCAGTTTTTCATTTTCAATGGATTAAAATAAAATTCAGGATGTGATATTCCTTTCACTATAAAAAATCGACGTGTCCAATTAAATTTCGATAAGAGTTTTATACTTGTGGAAGAATTTCCTAAAAATAAATAATTACTGTAAACCGGGAAATTTTAGCGGCAGTTTTATTTTCGCGATTTTCGCGTTGACATTGTTAGCGCGAAAATTAAACAACGTGAATGTGTTTGTCTTCTGTTGTAGTCTATTGACAATAACTTTTATACGCGAAATTAAAACTGCGCAAACTAATATTTTTTCCGTACAACCGCGAAAGAAAGACTGCGCGAATATTCCCAGGTTTACAGTAATAGGTTGTGGTATCGGTAACCTTGCCTTAATAATCTTTCAGTTATAAAACGGGTTTTATACCACCACTTCAAAAATGGGGAGTATATAGTGATAGGGGTGTCCGTCCTTCCGTCCGTCCTTCCGTTACACTTCAGGGTACCCATCTCTTATCCGCAACTCCTCCTAAACCCCTTGGTGGATTTTCATGAAACTTACACACAATCTTTGTGACATAATGTAGATGTGCACCTATTATTCTAAAATTTGATCAGAATGATTTTTGGAGTTTCCCATAGCAAAACATGGAGTTAGCCATTCGCCTACATGGGGGTACCCATCTCTTATCCGCAATACCTCCTAAACCCCTTAATGGATTTTCATGAAACTTACACACAATTGTTGTGACAAAATGTAGATGTGCATTTACTATTCTAAAATTTGATCAGAAAGATTTTTGGGGTTTCCTATACCAAAACATGGACTTAGCCATCCGACTTCATGGGGGTACCCATCTCTAATCCACAACTTATTCTACATGTTCTAAACCCCTTGATGGATTGTCATGAAACTTTTACACAATGTTTGTAACATAATATCATGTGCTTGTATGCAAATACGGGATTTCTATCTCTCAGATGAGCACAGATGTTGGTTTGACATAGAGTTTTGTAATGTCATCCTTTCCGGATTTGACCAACACTTAATCGATCTTTGGCAACGTGACGGGTGTGCTATAGCAAGCAGGAACTGCTTACTCTTCCGGAGCACCTGAGTTCACTCTCGTTTCGACTTGAGTTCGCGTTGCTGAATGCGGTTTTGTTGTTATGTGTGTGTGTTTTATGTTGTTATGTGGTTTGTTTTGTTGTGATGATTTTTTGTCTGCCGGTTTTGTCTTTGTCTTCACGGTTTTATGACACTGATTACCCCTTTGGTACACCTTTGCTTCTTTCATAGATGTGCATCTCCTATTCTGAATTTTATCTGATTAATTTTTTGGGGGGTGTGTGGTATTTATTTGTGAGCTGTGGCTCACAGTTTTTCTAGTTATTATTAAAATCAGAAACATCACAGCAAATTCGAGCAAAGCTGACTAACTGTAAAATGTCAATCCCGTAAAATGGTTCTAGTGGAACATCTCCTTTAAAAAGAGGGAAAGGAATAATAGGGATGGAGTGGAGTCGTAACGTTTATCATATAAAATCATACGGTTTGTAATTTTCAGTCAATTATACCTTAATCTAAATCTTAAAATGGACATCTACTCCTAGTGACGTTAGATTTGTTAAGTAGCTATTTCCCCTTTATCAAAGGAAACTCAAGGTGGCTGTTGCAGTCACAAGTGCATTGAGTTCAATGTGAATTTACAACTACGTTTTTATTGCTGTTAGTATGGTCGAAATACTTTAAATCATGTTTTTATTAACTTTCTAGTAACTTTTTATCGAAAAAATAAATGATATTTAAATATCACTAACTACATCAACGCATGGTAATAAGCACACTTTAAGGTAAAGAAACACACTAATAGTATGAAAACATAAAGAAAAAATATTTAAAAGGTAAATTAGATCTAACAATCATAATTAACGAAGACATTGGGTTTTTTTTCTGATGACCGTTTCAATACAGTTTAGGGTAAGGCGAGATAAAGAAGGTTATATAACCTGTTCTATGTTAGCTACTGTTTCAGCCTTACACTTATTTGTGTAAATTTATTAGTCGACTTAAAAAAATGTAAATCAGACAGGTTTGAAAATTATGAACAAAGTGAAATTCCTTTATATTCCAATATTCTGCAGGTTATTGTCCATAAGTGAAATGAACGATTTTTAGTTTCTTTTAATTGATTTGAAGCCGAAATCAAATACCTTCATTATTTTTATTTACACATAAAAGCAAATAGGAATGTAAATGAAAGAGTGCTTCGTGTTTCGAAAAAAAAAAATGCTTTCATATGGATCGGCTATTTTCATTAAAATTAACATAATTGATACAAATTTAGGCATTTTTGCAGTCTAGAAATATTAAAACTTTTAAGGTTAAAAATATTTTAAATCATTCTCTGTTGTATATAAAATATTCGTGAATTTTAAAGATTTTTACTTAATGTTACACATAATAAAATAAGTCATAGCAATAAACATTAAATTTCTATGAGTCGCGAAAGTCTAAATCAGTGATAAATCCTAGATATCAAGCAAACATAACAGTTTTTAAAAAAATCATTTTACAATAAAATACGCTTTTTGAAGCATTTACATCATGTACATTTAAAAAAGTGTCAAAATTATAGTTAGACATTGGTGTTATATGACAAAAAATACAAAATAGAAATATAATATAAATCATGATTATAATATCTTTTTACTGTACCTTAAATAATGTTTCATGTATTGTCCCACCTTGTAAACCCCATGTGTATTCATCTTGAGCAACAAGTTCAGCAAGGTTGCCTATTGGCAGCTTTTGTGTTGTGGCTGCCAAAAATGCAACGAGATTTCCTCCATACATGACCATAATGATTATACAAAACATCCTCCAAAAGCTGACAAATGTCCTTCCAGTTATAGATGATATGCTAGTTTTTCCTCCTGTGAGAGAAATACACAATTACCAAGAAAGAAAGCATACAATGATTAATGTTTATCGGATAGGAATAAAACTAACATACATATATTTACCAGGCCTTCTTCTTGAACAATGAACAGGTATATGAAAAACACTTTTTATAAAGTCTATATTACTACCAGAGAAAGCAGGATATCCTTCCCCAGTTAAAAAAAACTGTTATATACATTTTACTTTTGGAATACTCCAAAAAGAATAAGCAGATCAAAAATGGCAAGCTTAAAAGTGTATATTGGTTTATGTTGATTCTTTGTAATCCTTGTTTTCCTGTATTGTGTACACTGAACGATGTGATGACTTTGAAATGTTCATTTTGTGGGGGTTCTTCTTCCACGCTTTTCCGAAATATTTAGATACATTCCATATTGGATAATAAAGGATATTATCAAATATTGTTTTATCGTGAATTAACCATCAGCCTAAAATGTTAACTTGTACAGTTTTGTTTTTGTTTATATGTTTAAAAGGAGACTTAAAACTTATATATTCAGGTTATTCCCTTCTTTCACTTTTAAAGTACATAATTGTAAATAATTATGGAATGCCGTGACTGAATTATCTGGCCAATTATCTTTATATACTGAGGTTTTCGCATTATATGCAGTGCTTCCTTCTTTTTATTGCAGTGCACTATTCTTTATATGTGGTGCATTCAACTTTATATGTTGTGCACTTTTCTTTATATGTTGTGCACTTTTCTTTATATGGTAAGCTTTCTTTTTTATATGGTGTGCTTTTTTCTTTACATGTGGTGCTTTCTTGTTTATATGTTGTCGTTCTATCATTATATGTGGTTGCTCCAATCTTTATATTCGATGTTTTTACCTTTATTTCATACGCAGTTAAAACGTTTTTATATGCTGTTCTCTCTTCTGTATATCTTGTTATTTTTTATTCATTAATATGAGGGTCAACAAATTGGCGCCACAAACTGATCACTTGCCTTGTTCCAACTTTTTAAAGATAAAAGTTTCTGAAGTCAATTAAATTATCCCGCCATGACCATATTTAGCAGACGACAAGATGAGCGCAGTTAGCGGCGTTCTTTTTAATTTAAACTACATTTGTATATTCACTTCTTCAAAACTCTATAGATACATGTAATAAAAAAGATAGCCTAGAGATTTGTAAATCCTTAACAATAGCACAGCTTCAAAGATTTATGATTTTCTACTATTGTGGAGCATGCAAATACGGTTCCAAAATGCGGTGGGTAAGAATATAAAATCTAGAGAAAACTATTCAAATGAAGCGAAAAACATGCTCGCTTTCATGTACTAAAAGATATAATTTTTGCGAAAAAAACGGTTTCAATTAGAGTTTTCTTTCCTGTACTTTTGAGTTGACGCCCTCCGAAATGTATGACAGAATAAATAAAGTTTGATTATCAAAGGAACCAAAGGAGTATGTTCGGAAAGGGCCAAAAACGGCCCTAAATTTCAAATTCGAGACAGCTACAAAATAATTCTGCTAGAATGGTCATAAGACTCTATACTGTATAAAATGACATAAATTGTGCATGAATTAATCACTTGCGTGTACAACAGAGACCTTTAAAGTTAGTGAAATTCCGTTTCTAAAACCGGTGTAAATTTTCAAAAAATCCTTTCGCGTCTAATAATTTAGCATTTTTTTGTCATTTTTTGTTTAAATAGGTAGAAAAGACATTGGACAACAGTTTTGCACTCAAAAATCCTGACTTATATATGAAAAATTATCTAAAAAATTGATCATTATATGTCGTTACTCTTAAAATTGTGATTTGACAAATTTGACGCTTCGCGACACTTTTTGTCCCTTAAAATCATAAACAGGAAGTGGTTTGTAATTTATGAAATTGGTCCATAAAGCTTGCTTATAAGTTCCTTAACACTTTGGATGCTTTAGTTTTTTTTATTGTTATTGTAGTTTAGGAGGAGTTGAGGTAACAAACTTTACGGTGTAAGGGGAGATAACTCCGTAACTAAAAATAGTTTCGCTAAGCGGACTCATTTTTAAATTGGTTTTTCATGACCGGTATACTACCTTAAGTATTGAAATGATATGTCGCGAAACAAAAAAAAAATTTTTTGGCGGAAGAAGAAGAATAATAATCAGAAGAATTGCTAGAAGGTCTTTACGACCGTAGTCGTGAAAGACCTTAATAAAGACCGGTCGACATTTTTTCATCTGATTTTGACTAAATATGATTAAAAGTAATACATTTAATAGGTTTTGACCATTTTTGGTGAAAAAATGTCAAATTTCACATTTTTGGAAAAAAGGGGGGATGAATTTTCAATTTTCTTATTTTTGATATCTGAGACCCAAAAATGGTTTAAATGTGTTGGAATAGTGTCATTAAGTTGATTTGACCTTGAAAAGTCAGTCAAGGTCATACGGGTACTCCGTTTCTAAAACCGGTGTAAATTTTCAAAAAATCCTTTCGCGTCTAATAATTTAGCATTTTTTTGTCATTTTTTGTTTAAATAGGTAGAAAAGACATTGGACAACAGTTTTGCACTCAAAAATCCTGACTTATATATGAAAAATTATCTAAAAAATTGATCATTATATGTCGTTACTCTTAAAATTGTGATTTGACAAATTTGACGCTTCGCGACACTTTTTGTCCCTTAAAATCATAAACAGGAAGTGGTTTGTAATTTATGAAATTGGTCCATAAAGCTTGCTTATAAGTTCCTTAACACTTTGGATGCTTTAGTTTTTTTTATTGTTATTGTAGTTTAGGAGGAGTTGAGGTAACAAACTTTACGGTGTAAGGGGAGATAACTCCGTAACTAAAAATAGTTTCGCTAAGCGGACTCATTTTTAAATTGGTTTTTCATGACCGGTATACTACCTTAAGTATTGAAATGATATGTCGCGAAACAAAAAAAAAATTTTTTGGCGGAAGAAGAAGAATAATAATCAGAAGAATTGCTAGAAGGTCTTTACGACCGTAGTCGTGAAAGACCTTAATAAAGACCGGTCGACATTTTTTCATCTGATTTTGACTAAATATGATTAAAAGTAATACATTTAATAGGTTTTGACCATTTTTGGTGAAAAAATGTCAAATTTCACATTTTTGGAAAAAAGGGGGGATGAATTTTCAATTTTCTTATTTTTGATATCTGAGACCCAAAAATGGTTTAAATGTGTTGGAATAGTGTCATTAAGTTGATTTGACCTTGAAAAGTCAGTCAAGGTCATACGGGTACTCCGTTTCTAAAACCGGTGTAAATTTTCAAAAAATCCTTTCGCGTCTAATAATTTAGCATTTTTTTGTCATTTTTTGTTTAAATAGGTAGAAAAGACATTGGACAACAGTTTTGCACTCAAAAATCCTGACTTATATATGAAAAATTATCTAAAAAATTGATCATTATATGTCGTTACTCTTAAAATTGTGATTTGACAAATTTGACGCTTCGCGACACTTTTTGTCCCTTAAAATCATAAACAGGAAGTGGTTTGTAATTTATGAAATTGGTCCATAAAGCTTGCTTATAAGTTCCTTAACACTTTGGATGCTTTAGTTTTTTTTATTGTTATTGTAGTTTAGGAGGAGTTGAGGTAACAAACTTTACGGTGTAAGGGGAGATAACTCCGTAACTAAAAATAGTTTCGCTAAGCAGACTCATTTTTAAATTGGTTTTTCATGACCGGTATACTACCTTAAGTATTGAAATGATATGTCGCGAAACAAAAAAAAAATTTTTTGGCGGAAGAAGAAGAACAAGTATTAACTGTGATTGCAAGCAAGTCACAAAGTCCCCCAAACGACCCGTATTTGACACTATTCTCTTCAGCATGTCAAAAAACCCCAAAATATCAATTTTCATGTAAATCAGAGCACTTTGAAAATTTGACCCGATTATCTCCCTTGAGAAATCACATTTTTATTTATATCTCGAAAACCGTAAATATCGCTTCAAAATTTTTTTTCATATTATTAAAGAGAATGTTTTGCTCTATCAACCTACAAAATTTCAGAACCCTGCGCACCTAGGTTACCGAGATATTGCAATGTCCAATATTTAGTCCATTTTCCTGTTTCCATGGAAACGGCAGCCATTTTGAAAATTCCGATTATCAACGAAGCTTCCTTTTTTTACAATCTATTATCCTGCCAAGTTTCATCTTGATATGTGGTGTGGTTTTCTCTGGGATCTCCGGACAAGTTCACGACTAAGTGGAAGAAACGGAAGAAGAATAATAATAATAAGAAACGGTGCAAAAACAATAAGTCCCCAAACTTTGTTTGGGGGACTTAATAATAATCAGAAGAATTGCTAGAAGGTCTTTACGACCGTAGTCGTGAAAGACCTTAATAAAGACCGGTCGACATTTTTTCATCTGATTTTGACTAAATATGATTAAAAGTAATACATTTAATAGGTTTTGACCATTTTTGGTGAAAAAATGTCAAATTTCACATTTTTGGAAAAAAGGGGGGATGAATTTTCAATTTTCTTATTTTTGATATCTGAGACCCAAAAATGGTTTAAATGTGTTGGAATAGTGTCATTAAGTTGATTTGACCTTGAAAAGTCAGTCAAGGTCATACGGGTACTCCGTTTCTAAAACCGGTGTAAATTTTCAAAAAATCCTTTCGCGTCTAATAATTTAGCATTTTTTTGTCATTTTTTGTTTAAATAGGTAGAAAAGACATTGGACAACAGTTTTGCACTCAAAAATCCTGACTTATATATGAAAAATTATCTAAAAAATTGATCATTATATGTCGTTACTCTTAAAATTGTGATTTGACAAATTTGACGCTTCGCGACACTTTTTGTCCCTTAAAATCATAAACAGGAAGTGGTTTGTAATTTATGAAATTGGTCCATAAAGCTTGCTTATAAGTTCCTTAACACTTTGGATGCTTTAGTTTTTTTTATTGTTATTGTAGTTTAGGAGGAGTTGAGGTAACAAACTTTACGGTGTAAGGGGAGATAACTCCGTAACTAAAAATAGTTTCGCTAAGCGGACTCATTTTTAAATTGGTTTTTCATGACCGGTATACTACCTTAAGTATTGAAATGATATGTCGCGAAACAAAAAAAAATTTTTTTGGCGGAAGAAGAAGAATAATAATCAGAAGAATTGCTAGAAGGTCTTTACGACCGTAGTCGTGAAAGACCTTAATAAAGACCGGTCGACATTTTTTCATCTGATTTTGACTAAATATGATTAAAAGTAATACATTTAATAGGTTTTGACCATTTTTGGTGAAAAAATGTCAAATTTCACATTTTTGGAAAAAAGGGGGGATGAATTTTCAATTTTCTTATTTTTGATATCTGAGACCCAAAAATGGTTTAAATGTGTTGGAATAGTGTCATTAAGTTGATTTGACCTTGAAAAGTCAGTCAAGGTCATACGGGTACTCCGTTTCTAAAACCGGTGTAAATTTTCAAAAAATCCTTTCGCGTCTAATAATTTAGCATTTTTTTGTCATTTTTTGTTTAAATAGGTAGAAAAGACATTGGACAACAGTTTTGCACTCAAAAATCCTGACTTATATATGAAAAATTATCTAAAAAATTGATCATTATATGTCGTTACTCTTAAAATTGTGATTTGACAAATTTGACGCTTCGCGACACTTTTTGTCCCTTAAAATCATAAACAGGAAGTGGTTTGTAATTTATGAAATTGGTCCATAAAGCTTGCTTATAAGTTCCTTAACACTTTGGATGCTTTAGTTTTTTTTATTGTTATTGTAGTTTAGGAGGAGTTGAGGTAACAAACTTTACGGTGTAAGGGGAGATAACTCCGTAACTAAAAATAGTTTCGCTAAGCGGACTCATTTTTAAATTGGTTTTTCATGACCGGTATACTACCTTAAGTATTGAAATGATATGTCGCGAAACAAAAAAAAAATTTTTTGGCGGAAGAAGAAGAATAATAATCAGAAGAATTGCTAGAAGGTCTTTACGACCGTAGTCGTGAAAGACCTTAATAAAGACCGGTCGACATTTTTTCATCTGATTTTGACTAAATATGATTAAAAGTAATACATTTAATAGGTTTTGACCATTTTTGGTGAAAAAATGTCAAATTTCACATTTTTGGAAAAAAGGGGGGATGAATTTTCAATTTTCTTATTTTTGATATCTGAGACCCAAAAATGGTTTAAATGTGTTGGAATAGTGTCATTAAGTTGATTTGACCTTGAAAAGTCAGTCAAGGTCATACGGGTACTCCGTTTCTAAAACCGGTGTAAATTTTCAAAAAATCCTTTCGCGTCTAATAATTTAGCATTTTTTTGTCATTTTTTGTTTAAATAGGTAGAAAAGACATTGGACAACAGTTTTGCACTCAAAAATCCTGACTTATATATGAAAAATTATCTAAAAAATTGATCATTATATGTCGTTACTCTTAAAATTGTGATTTGACAAATTTGACGCTTCGCGACACTTTTTGTCCCTTAAAATCATAAACAGGAAGTGGTTTGTAATTTATGAAATTGGTCCATAAAGCTTGCTTATAAGTTCCTTAACACTTTGGATGCTTTAGTTTTTTTTATTGTTATTGTAGTTTAGGAGGAGTTGAGGTAACAAACTTTACGGTGTAAGGGGAGATAACTCCGTAACTAAAAATAGTTTCGCTAAGCGGACTCATTTTTAAATTGGTTTTTCATGACCGGTATACTACCTTAAGTATTGAAATGATATGTCGCGAAACAAAAAAAAAATTTTTTGGCGGAAGAAGAAGAATAATAATCAGAAGAATTGCTAGAAGGTCTTTACGACCGTAGTCGTGAAAGACCTTAATAAAGACCGGTCGACATTTTTTCATCTGATTTTGACTAAATATGATTAAAAGTAATACATTTAATAGGTTTTGACCATTTTTGGTGAAAAAATGTCAAATTTCACATTTTTGGAAAAAAGGGGGGATGAATTTTCAATTTTCTTATTTTTGATATCTGAGACCCAAAAATGGTTTAAATGTGTTGGAATAGTGTCATTAAGTTGATTTGACCTTGAAAAGTCAGTCAAGGTCATACGGGTACTCCGTTTCTAAAACCGGTGTAAATTTTCAAAAAATCCTTTCGCGTCTAATAATTTAGCATTTTTTTGTCATTTTTTGTTTAAATAGGTAGAAAAGACATTGGACAACAGTTTTGCACTCAAAAATCCTGACTTATATATGAAAAATTATCTAAAAAATTGATCATTATATGTCGTTACTCTTAAAATTGTGATTTGACAAATTTGACGCTTCGCGACACTTTTTGTCCCTTAAAATCATAAACAGGAAGTGGTTTGTAATTTATGAAATTGGTCCATAAAGCTTGCTTATAAGTTCCTTAACACTTTGGATGCTTTAGTTTTTTTTATTGTTATTGTAGTTTAGGAGGAGTTGAGGTAACAAACTTTACGGTGTAAGGGGAGATAACTCCGTAACTAAAAATAGTTTCGCTAAGCGGACTCATTTTTAAATTGGTTTTTCATGACCGGTATACTACCTTAAGTATTGAAATGATATGTCGCGAAACAAAAAAAAAATTTTTTGGCGGAAGAAGAAGAATAATAATCAGAAGAATTGCTAGAAGGTCTTTACGACCGTAGTCGTGAAAGACCTTAATAAAGACCGGTCGACATTTTTTCATCTGATTTTGACTAAATATGATTAAAAGTAATACATTTAATAGGTTTTGACCATTTTTGGTGAAAAAATGTCAAATTTCACATTTTTGGAAAAAAGGGGGGATGAATTTTCAATTTTCTTATTTTTGATATCTGAGACCCAAAAATGGTTTAAATGTGTTGGAATAGTGTCATTAAGTTGATTTGACCTTGAAAAGTCAGTCAAGGTCATACGGGTACTCCGTTTCTAAAACCGGTGTAAATTTTCAAAAAATCCTTTCGCGTCTAATAATTTAGCATTTTTTTGTCATTTTTTGTTTAAATAGGTAGAAAAGACATTGGACAACAGTTTTGCACTCAAAAATCCTGACTTATATATGAAAAATTATCTAAAAAATTGATCATTATATGTCGTTACTCTTAAAATTGTGATTTGACAAATTTGACGCTTCGCGACACTTTTTGTCCCTTAAAATCATAAACAGGAAGTGGTTTGTAATTTATGAAATTGGTCCATAAAGCTTGCTTATAAGTTCCTTAACACTTTGGATGCTTTAGTTTTTTTTATTGTTATTGTAGTTTAGGAGGAGTTGAGGTAACAAACTTTACGGTGTAAGGGGAGATAACTCCGTAACTAAAAATAGTTTCGCTAAGCGGACTCATTTTTAAATTGGTTTTTCATGACCGGTATACTACCTTAAGTATTGAAATGATATGTCGCGAAACAAAAAAAAAATTTTTTGGCGGAAGAAGAAGAATAATAATCAGAAGAATTGCTAGAAGGTCTTTACGACCGTAGTCGTGAAAGACCTTAATAAAGACCGGTCGACATTTTTTCATCTGATTTTGACTAAATATGATTAAAAGTAATACATTTAATAGGTTTTGACCATTTTTGGTGAAAAAATGTCAAATTTCACATTTTTGGAAAAAAGGGGGGATGAATTTTCAATTTTCTTATTTTTGATATCTGAGACCCAAAAATGGTTTAAATGTGTTGGAATAGTGTCATTAAGTTGATTTGACCTTGAAAAGTCAGTCAAGGTCATACGGGTACTCCGTTTCTAAAACCGGTGTAAATTTTCAAAAAATCCTTTCGCGTCTAATAATTTAGCATTTTTTTGTCATTTTTTGTTTAAATAGGTAGAAAAGACATTGGACAACAGTTTTGCACTAAAAAATCCTGACTTATATATGAAAAATTATCTAAAAAATTGATCATTATATGTCGTTACTCTTAAAATTGTGATTTGACAAATTTGACGCTTCGCGACACTTTTTGTCCCTTAAAATCATAAACAGGAAGTGGTTTGTAATTTATGAAATTGGTCCATAAAGCTTGCTTATAAGTTCCTTAACACTTTGGATGCTTTAGTTTTTTTTATTGTTATTGTAGTTTAGGAGGAGTTGAGGTAACAAACTTTACGGTGTAAGGGGAGATAACTCCGTAACTAAAAATAGTTTCGCTAAGCGGACTCATTTTTAAATTGGTTTTTCATGACCGGTATACTACCTTAAGTATTGAAATGATATGTCGCGAAACAAAAAAAAAATTTTTTGGCGGAAGAAGAAGAATAATAATCAGAAGAATTGCTAGAAGGTCTTTACGACCGTAGTCGTGAAAGACCTTAATAAAGACCGGTCGACATTTTTTCATCTGATTTTGACTAAATATGATTAAAAGTAATACATTTAATAGGTTTTGACCATTTTTGGTGAAAAAATGTCAAATTTCACATTTTTGGAAAAAAGGGGGGATGAATTTTCAATTTTCTTATTTTTGATATATGAGACCCAAAAATGGTTTAAATGTGTTGGAATAGTGTCATTAAGTTGATTTGACCTTGAAAAGTCAGTCAAGGTCATACGGGTACTCCGTTTCTAAAACCGGTGTAAATTTTCAAAAAATCCTTTCGCGTCTAATAATTTAGCATTTTTTTGTCATTTTTTGTTTAAATAGGTAGAAAAGACATTGGACAACAGTTTTGCACTCAAAAATCCTGACTTATATATGAAAAATTATCTAAAAAATTGATCATTATATGTCGTTACTCTTAAAATTGTGATTTGACAAATTTGACGCTTCGCGACACTTTTTGTCCCTTAAAATCATAAACAGGAAGTGGTTTGTAATTTATGAAATTGGTCCATAAAGCTTGCTTATAAGTTCCTTAACACTTTGGATGCTTTAGTTTTTTTTATTGTTATTGTAGTTTAGGAGGAGTTGAGGTAACAAACTTTACGGTGTAAGGGGAGATAACTCCGTAACTAAAAATAGTTTCGCTAAGCGGACTCATTTTTAAATTGGTTTTTCATGACCGGTATACTACCTTAAGTATTGAAATGATATGTCGCGAAACAAAAAAAAAATTTTTTGGCGGAAGAAGAAGAATAATAATCAGAAGAATTGCTAGAAGGTCTTTACGACCGTAGTCGTGAAAGACCTTAATAAAGACCGGTCGACATTTTTTCATCTGATTTTGACTAAATATGATTAAAAGTAATACATTTAATAGGTTTTGACCATTTTTGGTGAAAAAATGTCAAATTTCACATTTTTGGAAAAAAGGGGGGATGAATTTTCAATTTTCTTATTTTTGATATCTGAGACCCAAAAATGGTTTAAATGTGTTGGAATAGTGTCATTAAGTTGATTTGACCTTGAAAAGTCAGTCAAGGTCATACGGGTACTCCGTTTCTAAAACCGGTGTAAATTTTCAAAAAATCCTTTCGCGTCTAATAATTTAGCATTTTTTTGTCATTTTTTGTTTAAATAGGTAGAAAAGACATTGGACAACAGTTTTGCACTCAAAAATCCTGACTTATATATGAAAAATTATCTAAAAAATTGATCATTATATGTCGTTACTCTTAAAATTGTGATTTGACAAATTTGACGCTTCGCGACACTTTTTGTCCCTTAAAATCATAAACAGGAAGTGGTTTGTAATTTATGAAATTGGTCCATAAAGCTTGCTTATAAGTTCCTTAACACTTTGGATGCTTTAGTTTTTTTTATTGTTATTGTAGTTTAGGAGGAGTTGAGGTAACAAACTTTACGGTGTAAGGGGAGATAACTCCGTAACTAAAAATAGTTTCGCTAAGCGGACTCATTTTTAAATTGGTTTTTCATGACCGGTATACTACCTTAAGTATTGAAATGATATGTCGCGAAACAAAAAAAAAATTTTTTGGCGGAAGAAGAAGAATAATAATCAGAAGAATTGCTAGAAGGTCTTTACGACCGTAGTCGTGAAAGACCTTAATAAAGACCGGTCGACATTTTTTCATCTGATTTTGACTAAATATGATTAAAAGTAATACATTTAATAGGTTTTGACCATTTTTGGTGAAAAAATGTCAAATTTCACATTTTTGGAAAAAAGGGGGGATGATTTTTCAATTTTCTTATTTTTGATATCTGAGACCCAAAAATGGTTTAAATGTGTTGGAATAGTGTCATTAAGTTGATTTGACCTTGAAAAGTCAGTCAAGGTCATACGGGTACTCCGTTTCTAAAACCGGTGTAAATTTTCAAAAAATCCTTTCGCGTCTAATAATTTAGCATTTTTTTGTCATTTTTTGTTTAAATAGGTAGAAAAGACATTGGACAACAGTTTTGCACTCAAAAATCCTGACTTATATATGAAAAATTATCTAAAAAATTGATCATTATATGTCGTTACTCTTAAAATTGTGATTTGACAAATTTGACGCTTCGCGACACTTTTTGTCCCTTAAAATCATAAACAGGAAGTGGTTTGTAATTTATGAAATTGGTCCATAAAGCTTGCTTATAAGTTCCTTAACACTTTGGATGCTTTAGTTTTTTTTATTGTTATTGTAGTTTAGGAGGAGTTGAGGTAACAAACTTTACGGTGTAAGGGGAGATAACTCCGTAACTAAAAATAGTTTCGCTAAGCGGACTCATTTTTAAATTGGTTTTTCATGACCGGTATACTACCTTAAGTATTGAAATGATATGTCGCGAAACAAAAAAAAAAATTTTTGGCGGAAGAAGAAGAATAATAATCAGAAGAATTGCTAGAAGGTCTTTACGACCGTAGTCGTGAAAGACCTTAATAAAGACCGGTCGACATTTTTTCATCTGATTTTGACTAAATATGATTAAAAGTAATACATTTAATAGGTTTTGACCATTTTTGGTGAAAAAATGTCAAATTTCACATTTTTGGAAAAAAGGGGGGATGAATTTTCAATTTTCTTATTTTTGATATCTGAGACCCAAAAATGGTTTAAATGTGTTGGAATAGTGTCATTAAGTTGATTTGACCTTGAAAAGTCAGTCAAGGTCATACGGGTACTCCGTTTCTAAAACCGGTGTAAATTTTCAAAAAATCCTTTCGCGTCTAATAATTTAGCATTTTTTTGTCATTTTTTGTTTAAATAGGTAGAAAAGACATTGGACAACAGTTTTGCACTCAAAAATCCTGACTTATATATGAAAAATTATCTAAAAAATTGATCATTATATGTCGTTACTCTTAAAATTGTGATTTGACAAATTTGACGCTTCGCGACACTTTTTGTCCCTTAAAATCATAAACAGGAAGTGGTTTGTAATTTATGAAATTGGTCCATAAAGCTTGCTTATAAGTTCCTTAACACTTTGGATGCTTTAGTTTTTTTTATTGTTATTGTAGTTTAGGAGGAGTTGAGGTAACAAACTTTACGGTGTAAGGGGAGATAACTCTGTAACTAAAAATAGTTTCGCTAAGCGGACTCATTTTTAAATTGGTTTTTCATGACCGGTATACTACCTTAAGTATTGAAATGATATGTCGCGAAACAAAAAAAAAATTTTTTGGCGGAAGAAGAAGAATAATAATCAGAAGAATTGCTAGAAGGTCTTTACGACCGTAGTCGTGAAAGACCTTAATAAAGACCGGTCGACATTTTTTCATCTGATTTTGACTAAATATGATTAAAAGTAATACATTTAATAGGTTTTGACCATTTTTGGTGAAAAAATGTCAAATTTCACATTTTTGGAAAAAAGGGGGGATGAATTTTCAATTTTCTTATTTTTGATATCTGAGACCCAAAAATGGTTTAAATGTGTTGGAATAGTGTCATTAAGTTGATTTGACCTTGAAAAGTCAGTCAAGGTCATACGGGTACTCCGTTTCTAAAACCGGTGTAAATTTTCAAAAAATCCTTTCGCGTCTAATAATTTAGCATTTTTTTGTCATTTTTTGTTTAAATAGGTAGAAAAGACATTGGACAACAGTTTTGCACTCAAAAATCCTGACTTATATATGAAAAATTATCTAAAAAATTGATCATTATATGTCGTTACTCTTAAAATTGTGATTTGACAAATTTGACGCTTCGCGACACTTTTTGTCCCTTAAAATCATAAACAGGAAGTGGTTTGTAATTTATGAAATTGGTCCATAAAGCTTGCTTATAAGTTCCTTAACACTTTGGATGCTTTAGTTTTTTTTATTGTTATTGTAGTTTAGGAGGAGTTGAGGTAACAAACTTTACGGTGTAAGGGGAGATAACTCCGTAACTAAAAATAGTTTCGCTAAGCGGACTCATTTTTAAATTGGTTTTTCATGACCGGTATACTACCTTAAGTATTGAAATGATATGTCGCGAAACAAAAAAAAAATTTTTTGGCGGAAGAAGAAGAATAATAATCAGAAGAATTGCTAGAAGGTCTTTACGACCGTAGTCGTGAAAGACCTTAATAAAGACCGGTCGACATTTTTTCATCTGATTTTGACTAAATATGATTAAAAGTAATACATTTAATAGGTTTTGACCATTTTTGGTGAAAAAATGTCAAATTTCACATTTTTGGAAAAAAGGGGGGATGAATTTTCAATTTTCTTATTTTTGATATCTGAGACCCAAAAATGGTTTAAATGTGTTGGAATAGTGTCATTAAGTTGATTTGACCTTGAAAAGTCAGTCAAGGTCATACGGGTACTCCGTTTCTAAAACCGGTGTAAATTTTCAAAAAATCCTTTCGCGTCTAATAATTTAGCATTTTTTTGTCATTTTTTGTTTAAATAGGTAGAAAAGACATTGGACAACAGTTTTGCACTCAAAAATCCTGACTTATATATGAAAAATTATCTAAAAAATTGATCATTATATGTCGTTACTCTTAAAATTGTGATTTGACAAATTTGACGCTTCGCGACACTTTTTGTCCCTTAAAATCATAAACAGGAAGTGGTTTGTAATTTATGAAATTGGTCCATAAAGCTTGCTTATAAGTTCCTTAACACTTTGGATGCTTTAGTTTTTTTTATTGTTATTGTAGTTTAGGAGGAGTTGAGGTAACAAACTTTACGGTGTAAGGGGAGATAACTCCGTAACTAAAAATAGTTTCGCTAAGCGGACTCATTTTTAAATTGGTTTTTCATGACCGGTATACTACCTTAAGTATTGAAATGATATGTCGCGAAACAAAAAAAAAATTTTTTGGCGGAAGAAGAAGAATAATAATCAGAAGAATTGCTAGAAGGTCTTTACGACCGTAGTCGTGAAAGACCTTAATAAAGACCGGTCGACATTTTTTCATCTGATTTTGACTAAATATGATTAAAAGTAATACATTTAATAGGTTTTGACCATTTTTGGTGAAAAAATGTCAAATTTCACATTTTTGGAAAAAAGGGGGGATGAATTTTCAATTTTCTTATTTTTGATATCTGAGACCCAAAAATGGTTTAAATGTGTTGGAATAGTGTCATTAAGTTGATTTGACCTTGAAAAGTCAGTCAAGGTCATACGGGTACTCCGTTTCTAAAACCGGTGTAAATTTTCAAAAAATCCTTTCGCGTCTAATAATTTAGCATTTTTTTGTCATTTTTTGTTTAAATAGGTAGAAAAGACATTGGACAACAGTTTTGCACTCAAAAATCCTGACTTATATATGAAAAATTATCTAAAAAATTGATCATTATATGTCGTTACTCTTAAAATTGTGATTTGACAAATTTGACGCTTCGCGACACTTTTTGTCCCTTAAAATCATAAACAGGAAGTGGTTTGTAATTTATGAAATTGGTCCATAAAGCTTGCTTATAAGTTCCTTAACACTTTGGATGCTTTAGTTTTTTTTATTGTTATTGTAGTTTAGGAGGAGTTGAGGTAACAAACTTTACGGTGTAAGGGGAGATAACTCCGTAACTAAAAATAGTTTCGCTAAGCGGACTCATTTTTAAATTGGTTTTTCATGACCGGTATACTACCTTAAGTATTGAAATGATATGTCGCGAAACAAAAAAAAAATTTTTTGGCGGAAGAAGAAGAATAATAATCAGAAGAATTGCTAGAAGGTCTTTACGACCGTAGTCGTGAAAGACCTTAATAAAGACCGGTCGACATTTTTTCATCTGATTTTGACTAAATATGATTAAAAGTAATACATTTAATAGGTTTTGACCATTTTTGGTGAAAAAATGTCAAATTTCACATTTTTGGAAAAAAGGGGGGATGAATTTTCAATTTTCTTATTTTTGATATCTGAGACCCAAAAATGGTTTAAATGTGTTGGAATAGTGTCATTAAGTTGATTTGACCTTGAAAAGTCAGTCAAGGTCATACGGGTACTCCGTTTCTAAAACCGGTGTAAATTTTCAAAAAATCCTTTCGCGTCTAATAATTTAGCATTTTTTTGTCATTTTTTGTTTAAATAGGTAGAAAAGACATTGGACAACAGTTTTGCACTCAAAAATCCTGACTTATATATGAAAAATTATCTAAAAAATTGATCATTATATGTCGTTACTCTTAAAATTGTGATTTGACAAATTTGACGCTTCGCGACACTTTTTGTCCCTTAAAATCATAAACAGGAAGTGGTTTGTAATTTATGAAATTGGTCCATAAAGCTTGCTTATAAGTTCCTTAACACTTTGGATGCTTTAGTTTTTTTTATTGTTATTGTAGTTTAGGAGGAGTTGAGGTAACAAACTTTACGGTGTAAGGGGAGATAACTCCGTAACTAAAAATAGTTTCGCTAAGCGGACTCATTTTTAAATTGGTTTTTCATGACCGGTATACTACCTTAAGTATTGAAATGATATGTCGCGAAACAAAAAAAAAATTTTTTGGCGGAAGAAGAAGAATAATAATCAGAAGAATTGCTAGAAGGTCTTTACGACCGTAGTCGTGAAAGACCTTAATAAAGACCGGTCGACATTTTTTCATCTGATTTTGACTAAATATGATTAAAAGTAATACATTTAATAGGTTTTGACCATTTTTGGTGAAAAAATGTCAAATTTCACATTTTTGGAAAAAAGGGGGGATGAATTTTCAATTTTCTTATTTTTGATATCTGAGACCCAAAAATGGTTTAAATGTGTTGGAATAGTGTCATTAAGTTGATTTGACCTTGAAAAGTCAGTCAAGGTCATACGGGTACTCCGTTTCTAAAACCGGTGTAAATTTTCAAAAAATCCTTTCGCGTCTAATAATTTAGCATTTTTTTGTCATTTTTTGTTTAAATAGGTAGAAAAGACATTGGACAACAGTTTTGCACTCAAAAATCCTGACTTATATATGAAAAATTATCTAAAAAATTGATCATTATATGTCGTTACTCTTAAAATTGTGATTTGACAAATTTGACGCTTCGCGACACTTTTTGTCCCTTAAAATCATAAACAGGAAGTGGTTTGTAATTTATGAAATTGGTCCATAAAGCTTGCTTATAAGTTCCTTAACACTTTGGATGCTTTAGTTTTTTTTATTGTTATTGTAGTTTAGGAGGAGTTGAGGTAACAAACTTTACGGTGTAAGGGGAGATAACTCCGTAACTAAAAATAGTTTCGCTAAGCGGACTCATTTTTAAATTGGTTTTTCATGACCGGTATACTACCTTAAGTATTGAAATGATATGTCGCGAAACAAAAAAAAAATTTTTTGGCGGAAGAAGAAGAATAATAATCAGAAGAACTAGGGCAAAAGCCCGTCGGCATTATCTAAATGCGAAAAATATTTTAGAGTACAAAATGGTCTCAGTTGTAAAGAGAGAACAATTTATGCACATGCCATCACTTGTATCAAACACCAAATGCAGATGTTAGAATATCTTTTAGTTACTGAAGTAGTTTTAATGAATAAATTTGAAGATCGATTCCTGTAGTTTAGATGAATTCATTTCAATCGTTTCAGAGGAGATAGTTGAAATGTGCTATTTCCATAGGGTCCAATGTTAAACTATGTTCTGGCTTAGCGGCCATGTTTTATGGCGAATCTGAAAACTTTGGGAAATTTTCATAAAGGACCTTACATACACAATTCCTGTAAAGTTTGGCTGAACTTCGCTTCAATCTTTTCAGAGGAGATATTTGAAATGTGCTATTTCCATAGGGTCCAATGTTAATTTATGTTCTGGACTGGTGACCATGTTTTTTGACGGATCGAAAAAAATTTGGGCAATTTTAGTAAAGTACCTTCCATTCATCATTTCTGCAAAGTTTGGTTAACAGACCGAAACTCTTCTACACAGATAGTAGTAATGATTTCATTTCTTTAATGAAAGAACCTTAGTGAGCACGCTCACATACCCCACGCGTTCAGCTATTGGACTATCAATGTTATCCTTGAGGAATAGTATTGAGCTACAGGAATCAATAATATTGAATGATTGTAAAAGTGAATGTGCAAGTATTTGAATACATGTATCATAACAAAGTTATGTCAAATTTCTAAGTCCTAAGGGCCATAACGCCAACAAAAATTTGGGGATCAAAAATTCCTGGTGATATGCACAACTACATATGGTGTACTTCTTGCATACCAAGTTTCGTTAAATTCTGTTCAGTAGTTTATTAGGAGTTGCGATTACAAACTGTAATCATGATTTTCTGCAAATTTCTAAGTCCAAAGGGCCATAACTCCCACAAAAATTTGCTGATCAAAAATTCCTCGTAATATGCACAACTACCTATGGTGTCCTTCTTGCATACCAAGTTTCGTTAAATTCTGTTCAGTAGTTTAAGAGGAGTTGCGATTACAAACTGTCATCATGATTTTCTGCAAATTTCCAAGTCCAAAGGGCCATAACTCCCACAAAAATTTGCTGATAAAAAATTCCTTGTAATATGCACAACTACATATGGTGTCCTTCTTGCATACCAAGTTTCGTTAAATTCTGTTCAGTAGTTTAAGAGGAGTTGCGATTACAAACTGTCATCATGATTTTCTGCAAATTTTTAAGTCCAAAGGGCCATAACTCCCACAAAAATTAGCTGATCAAAAATTCCTGGTGATATGCACAACTACATATGGTGTCCTTCTTGTATACCAAGTTTCGTTAAATTCTGTTCAGTAGTTTAAGAGGAGTTGCGATTACAAACTGTAATCATGATTTTCTGCAAATTTCTAAGTTCAAAGGGCCAATAACTCCCACAAAAATTTGTTGATCAAAAATTCCTTGTAATATGCACAACTACATATGGTGTACTTCTTGCATACCAAGTTTCGTTAAATTCATTTCAGTAGTTTAAGAGGAGTTGCGATTACAAACTGTCATCATGATTTTCTGCAAATTTTTAAGTCCAAAGGGCCATAACTCCCACAAAAATTAGCTGATCAAAAATTCCTGGTGATATGCACAACTACATATGGTGTCCTTCTTGCATACCAAGTTTCGTTAAATTCTGTTCTGTAGTTTAAGAGGAGTTGCGATTACAAACTGTAATCATGATTTTCTGCAAATTTCTAAGTCCAAAGGGCCATAACTCCCACAAAAATTTGCTGATAAAAAATTCCTTGTAATATGCACAACTACATATGGTGTACTTCTTGCATACCAAGTTTCGTTAAATTCTGTTCAGTAGTTTAAGAGGAGTTTAATTACAAACTTTGATCACAGACGGACGGACGGACGGACCAGTCAAAAACATTATACCCTTCGCAACTTCGTTGCGTGGGGTATAATTAAAAGGGGAAAGTCTCCCAACAAAGAGAATAAACTGGTTCTTAATGTTATTATGAAATGCACATAATAAATGTCTGTTTTAATGAAATGTAGGTTATAGAAAAACAACAAAAAGCGATCAGTCACGAACAACACCTTCATACACAATGTTGTCTGTGTAATATTCACCATCAATAATTGAATCAGAGGATGGTAAAATTGAAATTGCGCTTAATTTACGCACTCTAGAAAAAGCAACATACAGTTGTCCATGCGAAAAGACAGGTTTAGACAATTGTAATCCTATTTTGCGCAATGTTTGGCCTTGAGCTTTGTTTATAGTCATGGCAAAAGCGGGTCTGACTGGAAATTGCCGCCTTCTTAGTTGAAATGGCATGCCAGTATCTGATGGAACAACTGTAATCCTTGGTAAAAACACAATTTTTCCAGCATGTGTTCCGGTTAAAATTTTTGCTTCTATTATGCGAGTTCCAAGATTTTTAACTGTTAATCTTGTTCCATTGAGAAGCCCACACGCAGGGTTTACATTGCGCAATAACATTATTGGGGCATTCTTTTTCAGCGTCAGTTTATGAGGAGGAGTTCCAGATGGTGTTAAACTATTGAGGAACTCTGTAGGATACAAATGTGCACTTGATTCATCATCGACAGTATCTGCACTGAGATAAGTTTTGATGGTAGTTGATGGTAGTAAATCCATTACCATATTGTTAATTATGTCGACATCGTCATTTGTTGATGCTAAAATTGCGCAATCTGTTAATTTGTCGAAATCAGAAGAAGTCAAAATGTCTTTGTAAATGGTATTGACTAAGTTTTTCATTCCATTTTCATCTGGAAATATACACAACTCTTTGGGAATATGTATTTTTGAACAACCAACAGATTGGTATACCTCTTCTTCACCATTTCCAATGCGCAACAAAAGATTCTCAAAATCGATGATGCTACTGCAATAGCAATTTGACCTGAAGAACGGATTCGAGCTAGTAGTGTGTTATAGAGAAATGTCTTTCCAGACCCACCTGGCCCATCAACAAAGAATGCATTAGCACTGTTAACATTACTTTGTGTAGCATTTAAAACCGTTTGGAAAACATGAAGTTGTTCAGGGTTTAATAAAGATTCATTTTTTTCTGCCAGTTCTAATAAGTCATGAGTATTATATTTCGATAGTTCTTCTTGCATGCCTGTTTGTGGTTTGTTAATGTAGTCATCATCAATCAAGGGAATTCCTGGAAAGTCTTTCAATTTCTTTCCATGAGATTTGAGCAATTGTTCAATCAGGGATAGCGCTTTGTTTTGTATTTCTTTTAATGAAAATGGATTCTCTTTCATCTGATGAGAAATGTCTTCCGACATATTTTCATGAAATTTGTCCCATAGTTTACCTGGCTCTGAGGGTTCACAGAAGAGAAGAATAGTTACGAAAAGTAAACGAATTTGTCCTGGTGAAGCAACAGTAGATGCTTCCTGTAGGCAATCCATCCATTCTTCATCATTTTGAAGAAATCCCCGTCTCATAGCAGTTTCCTTAAATGTTGTACATACGGAACCATCGTCTAATCTTTTAAGATCTTCATAGCATGTTGCTCCTGTGGTATGGTGGAGAAGAAGCCTCAAATAAAATCTCTCACCTTCTGCAGGATTAGCACGGTATAGTCTTCCTATTACATTCCCCCTTTTTCTAGGTGACCATGAATGTGAACTATCATTCCAAGTGAAATGTTCGGGGAAATTATGATAGGGAATGGTTTTAGCAGTAAGATTTGTTTTGTTTATCTTGAACCAAGCAGTTAGCGTGGTATCTTTTTTGTGATCTAAAGCTTGTTGTGCTTTTCCTTCTGTGTATACAATTTGTTCTTGTCCAGGTAAATGCACTGCCAATCTTTGAATGGCAGGAGAGCGGTCATGCAAGTCAAAGTGGAAAATTCTCCAACAGCCCTCGGATGAAGAAACATATCTAGCATCAACATAGCGAGTTATTTCATTTTGCTCTTTACTACCTTCTTCAGTAACTTGAATTCCTGCCATTATTTTGTCGTGTCCTTTATAGACATATTTATATAGATATTTTACTGCTTTGACACTTGAGCAGATCTCTACATTTACATGTGCTGAATATTTAGTGCAAAGGTACGGATTGTAGGGTACAATCCAGCGGTTGTCCAAAATAACTCCATGCTTTTCAATGCTTATTCCATTATCTCTCCGCTTATATAAAGGATATCCATCGGCTGTTTGCAATTCTTTTGGAAACCCTTTAGAACAATGACCATCGGTCATGCATGGAGAGTCTTTATTTGCCTCACCGCAAGGTCCATGTACCATATGTTGTGTTACTACTTCGTGAAGATGTGACAGTTTTTCAGGATCGGGTATCTCAGCTGAAACGAACTGGTCAAAATGGTCTGGTGATGAAGGTTTGTCATCCTTTTTCAATATTAAAAGGATATGCGCATGTGGTAAGCCACGTTTTTGAAATTCTATTACATACACATATGCAATGACCTTTCCAAATATGTTGTCATGAGTGAGATCATGCATTAGGAATTGTAGTTTTTGTTTGAACACTCTTGCAACTAAATCAGGTCTGTCAGATGAACTTTGATTTTCAAGCAAGTTTTCAACTATTTCTGGCCATTTCGGATTACATGTAAACGTAATAAATAAATCTGGCTTTCCATATCTTCGCACAATACCCATTGCATCTTGATATTGTTCATGCATATTTCTTGGACTACCAATAAATGAGGATGGCAATATTATCTTTCTGCCTACAGTTGAACCGTCTGTATCCCCTGAATGAACAGCATCATTAAGACCTTGATAAAGTTCAGCCCTTAACTCCTTTTGATGGAACAAACAATAGTTTAATCGCTGCTGTTCCATTTTAGCATACATATCAACAATATATTGTTGGAGTAATCTACCTCCTCTCAGCAACAAATTAAAGTTATCCCTTATCATCAAATGGTAACAATAAAAATTCATTGTAGATATAGTTGATTGATCTGTTCGTCCCTTTATTCCAATTGTCCATCCATCTTGTCCCATCGGAAATAGAAGTACATAATGCAGTGGATCATACTTTGGGTGATTTTCATTTATATGGATGATTTCATGTCCATTTGGATGATTGTCAGAATTTTTATACAGTACTATGTCTCTATTAGTTGGTTGTTTTGTTGTGGTTCCTGGTATTATAACAGAGACTTCCGAAGAAGTTGGTAAATTATATCTACGCAAATCTTTGGTGGTATCTGCATGTAAAACTAATTTAATGGAGTCATTCGATTCTTTGTTTGTTTCCATTAATTTGACTGCTCTTTTGAAGATATTAATAAATGGATTGCAGTCATGAAGCATGTCCTGGAGAGATTGCAATATTTTTATGTTTAGACTTTTATTCCAGATTATTCTATTTGCAAGTTCATTTTCAGTATCATGGATATAAATTTGTGCAAACTTTGGTGGCTTTCCATTACTTGGAAGTAACTGTCCTATTCTGTGATGCACTGAGCCAGAGATTCGAAAGACATAAGGACCTTTTCCTGGAAGGATATCCTCATGAACACCTAATGATGCAAATGCTAAGCTTGAATTGAAAGCTCTTATGTTTTCTCTGAAATGTTTTGCTTCTGGAGAGTTTTGAGTTAAAAGTTGTTTCAAAACTTCTGGTGGATCTTTCATAAGTGGTAAAGAAATTTTTCCTTGCAAACAACATGTTGAGAATTTAGAAGTAACATTTAGACGACCAACATGGTTTTCATGTTTAAACATTTTGGCATTGCAACATGAACACAAATATTGCATTTTTCCAATGTTAAAATATTCAGGAAGTACTGCATTTTCATTGTAATAATCAGTCAAAGAACCTAAAGCATTACTAAAGTTTGTTTTTCTTCTTTTAGGTGCTGGTTGTGATGATGATTGTTCAAGTCTTCTTTTATTTGATTTATCTTTTCTGTCTTTAGTCTCTCGAAGAACTTGCTCTTGTGATTTGTGTTTTGTTTTTGGCATTTTCCTGGAAAATAAAAAGCAAAGAAATGTATGAATATGTCAGCTAAGATAATCATTCTATGTATAATGGCAGATCTGTAAGGATATTAAAGGTTACAAATACTTATGCTGGTTTGTAATTAGACTGGCCACATATGTACAATGACATATGGGAAGACGTTTAGAACTACATTTATCCTGTGTTATAAGTCATCATGTTCATGGTTCAAAGTAAATATGAATTGACTGCTGTTATAGTAATTACAATTTAAATTTGTGTTAAATATTTTCGAGAACATATGTAAAAAAAAATAACACGGAATCACGTAATAAAGTGTGTGGCAGGCATTAAACTAAATCCTTCATGGTTGTGCATGACATCAAATATGAAATGACTGCTGTTTTAGTTGCTGTAAATGTTGCGATAAAAATTCATAAGGTAGATAAAGGTGAAAATGTACTACAGAATCTTTAAACAGGAGTTAATAGGTGTGCGAATAATGTGACATGATGAGAATCGCAATAATTAGAACTTGCATTTCCATTTTTTTCTAGCCTGTGTTCTGTGGCAGGTTTTACGAAATCGCAATAATAAAGCTGGCATTATGGTTAGCATTGCAAATTTGCAATAATAAAAATGCATGCAATAATTTCTTACTTCCAGATATGAGGGTGCATCAGACAGTATCCAAGATATGAAGTCAGATGTAAAAGTTAACAGAGTCACTGAAGCATGAAATATAGGTCACACTGACCTAATTTTCTATATCACACTGTACCCCAGATATGAACTTAGACCAAAAAATTACCCAGACTGGATAATCATCAAAGTCAGTGAAGCATGAAATATATGTCTACTGTGACTATAGAATGACTTAGAAATAGCTGATCCAGAAGGGGTGTGAGAGGTGGGAGCCCTGTTATACGTTTTGGAACTGTTTTGAAGCATATGAAAATTAATTGAAATTAGACCAAAAATGGCCAATCTATTTACTGGTATTCCCCTTTATAAATTGTTTGGATCTGCTTCTGCTTAGTCACTATCATGGGGGTGGGGTTAACTTCCTATATATTGTGGAAGGCAATGAAGATTGAATCTGTTGTTGTTATGTGCTGCCTTTTTTAAAACATTCTTCTCCCAAAAGACAAAATTATATGTTTTATATTTGCTGTTATCTTTTAATATTGTACATGTGGCTACGTGTGTGATATGAATTTTCTAGGCATTTCATCTGAACTTTTATTTAGGTTACATATAGAAAGTAAACTGATAATTCTTTCTGACAGTAAATTGTGAAAAAAAATTGTTGTCCTTCAACAGAAGATAAATTAAAGTACTACATGACCATTATCTGTGATATTTGAAATAAAGGCAAAAAATGTGTTGTCCTTCAACAGAAGATACTTGAAGTACTAAATAATCATTGTCTGTGGTGTGTACATGTATGCAGACTATTGAGTGTCCATGTCTGTGGATTTTGTTGCGTCTGTAGTCGACTTAGTTGTTTCATCTGAGAATTGATCGGTTTTGGACTTCATTAATTTATCCTCTGCAGGTGACTTTGTTGTTTCATCTGAGGATTGGTTGGTTTGGGATTTGATTGATTTGTCATCTGAAGCTGATTTGAATTTTTGAATGTCCATTCCTTCTGATTTAGACTGTTGTTTAGGTTTTGAGGGTGTTATTTCTTCTGTAATGTCCTCAAAGGAGAGTGCTGCTATTTCTTTTTGCATCTTTGAAATTTGGTCATTTAATTTTTTATTTTTACCTCTTTCCTCACTAAGCTGATATATTAGATTAGATGAATCAGATTTAGCTTTTGATATCTTGTCAATAATATCATGGATGTTCACATTGAATAATTCTTGTAATTCATTGGCTTCTATATTGATCTCAGCCCAGTTTTTGGATCTTGTCCATGTGTTGATAGCTATAGTACTTTTGATACCATTATGTTTGATGTGTTCTAGTTGGTGAATGACTTGCATTAGTTGACAGTTTACAGGTATTCCATGATGTTCATCTGGAAAAGAATAAAAATTACTGTTAATGCATGTCTTGTTTTTAATTCTGTGACATTTAACGTCAAATGTATCAGATAAAGCTACCCATTTTTTATAGTAATAGTAATCTTTATTGCATAATTACACCCATAAGGGTCAAGGCAATACAAAACAAACATATATACAGTAGTTGCTGAGAAAAGGTGTAAAATATGTTTTGTAAAAATAAACAGTAGATGTAAGATTTATATAATAAATTGTAAGGAAAGAGGAAGTAGAAGTTAGAATAATGCAAAAACATATCCCACAATGGTATGCCAATGTGATGATTTTCATTAACTTGTGAATAAAAGTTCTGAGATATTCATGAGTAAAAAGCGTGAGGAATCAACTGACAGGATATCCTTTTTGTTATGAGGGTGTGTTGTTTTCATCACAAATAAAGTTTCCTTTAATCACGTATAATGATTTTGAATACTGTAGGGGACTACGTACCATATTTCTCAACATATTTCACATGGAAATCGGTTACTGATAAATAAATGGTGGTAGGTCGAATATAAATAAGCACAAAATAGTGGATTATGAGAGTACCTTAAAGTGAAATATAATACTGTGTTTCTGTAACCTTAATTGTAAGAATAAAACGCAGGAAACTCGAGCAAATATGAATGAATTTCATAATACAATGTAGCTGTCCTGAAATATATACTGTCACTTTATATTTACCACCTTTTGAGTTGTTGATTTGGTGTGTATTGTACCACAATTTGATGAAACAATCATGTTTTTGTTTTTTTCTCAAATTCATAAGAAGTGTGTATTCACAATTTGACAAAGTACTGCTACTGCTGATCACGTATAAATAATGGTTTTGTACTGCTTGTGCTTTGAAAAAAATTTAATTGTGAATATGATAAATAATATGTAAGTCCACACCAAATTAATTTGTTGTTGTACGTACTTTTGGAAGAAAAACATAGGGGCAAGCAAGCAATCTGAAAATTTTGTAAAAGTTAAATTAATTTTGCTAATTATCAAAACTTGGAGCGATCGATAAATTAAACCAGAGGCTCAGTGGGGCTGAGCCTGAATCGCTCACCTGGTTAAAATGCTTTTTAAACAAAATGTTCAACTATGTACCTTGCTGCTGCCATGGTTTCAGCATTTCAGAAAATTTTCACAATTTTAGTAAAGGACCTTCTATACATGTTTTTGCCGATCAGAACAATTTCTACAATTTATGTAAATGATTCCTGTAAAGTTTGAATGAATTTGCTTCAGTCGTTTCAGAGGAGATAGTTGAAATGTGCGTTTTCCCATAAGGTCCAATGTTAAACTATTTTCGGCCCTGGCGGCCATGTTTTTGGCGGATTGGAAAACTTTGGGCAATTTTAGTAAAGGACCTTCCATACATCATTGCTGTAAAGTTTGGTTGAATTCGCTTCAATCGTTTCAGAGGAGATAGTTGAAATGTGCTATTTCCATGGGGTCCAATGTTAAATTCTGTTTGGCCCTGGCAGCCATGTTTCTTGGTGGATCGGAAAATTTTTAGGCAATTTTAGTAAAAGTGCTACCATACATCATTCCTGTAAAGTTTGGTTGAATTCGCTTCAGTCGTTTCAGAGGAGATAGTCAAAATGTGAAAAGTTTACGGACGACGACGACGACGGACGCATAGTGATGACAATACATTTAAAAATGCTATTTTGATGTTTAAATAATGATAAAAAAATACAGCTGGAAAATAATTCGAGCAGGATTGCACTGAAACAGATGTGGGGCGCGGTAAATATTTTTAAATATTTTTATTTTGATTTTCTAAAATTAGCGGGTCTGTAGAACAACAAATTTTGATGTGGCCTAAAATATATATCTGATTTCTCGAAATACATTTGTATTTGTAAAGATATATTCAAAGAAATTCAGCAGTGTACATTGTAGCTGTATAAAAAGATTTTTAGCTGACATTGGGCAAAAGATGTAACATACCATGCCTTGAGGACATTTCTGTTTTGGATACTGTAGCTATAGCTATTCTGCAAAAAAAGAGAAAGAAAACATACTCAGTGATGAAAAGAATGTGTGACCATGACCATAGGTAGTATGAGCCTAAACTTGTTTGAACACTATGGTTATTTGACTGAAAGAAAATGTCCTATCATGGTTTCCTTATAAATGGTAGTACAAAATAAACTCAAGAGAAGAATGTGTCCATGGGACACGGATGCCCCCGCTCCCATTTTTAAAAGTACATGTATCGGCAAACAGGAAGTAGAAGATTCAAGTGTGAAAAAACGGTTACAACGTACAATGCATCATGACAAAGTAAAAAACCAAATATCAAAACATTCTGATGTGTGTAAGCTGAGGAAAGTGTGACGAAAAATTGTATGTTTACAGGGTATTATGTATGTTACAAAGTATTACACAAAATTTCAAAATATCTGCAAACAGGAAGTAAAAGGTTGTCAAGTGAGATAAAACGCATGCATCATGACAAAGCAAAATGGCAAATATCAAATCATTCTAATGCATATAAGCTGACAAAAGCGTGACGAAAAATTGTATGTTACACAGTATTACATAAAATTTGAAAGTATTGGCAAACAGCAAATGTAGAAAGTTTTCAAGTTTGAAAAACGTTTACAACATACAACGTAGGATTTTGATTACATATACAGATAACTTGGGCCGGACCGGTTTGGGGACGGATTTACTTCTACATGTACTACTTCTACCATTTACATGACCACCATCAATCACTGATGACACTGTAACTTTGGTGCGCAATACCCCAATTTAGTAAAAAATTTCAGAACAAATAACGTGCTGTACAAAATATCTGTGCAAGTAAAAACAACCTGATTAATTTAATCTATATTGATGGCGAATAATATTCAAGTGGAGTGACATTTTTAAGGGACGACCATTTGATTCTGAAAAGGGGGGGCGGGCAAATTTTGTCAAGCCAGAATATCTATATCGGGTCAAAAAATTTTATTTTCAACCACTGAAAGGGAAGATTATCTATTTCCTTTATACCATTATGTGAAATCTGGAGGCCAGGGCAGAGGTAGGCCATTTTTTCATCGCGCAAGGTGTGTGGAGGCCGAGGCAAAGCATAACATTTTCTCCTGGCTAGACTGGGACTGCATGTGTCAAGTTACACTAACTAAACTACAATTTTGGTTCCTTCGGTGCACTGACTGTCGCTAGAACATTTTACTGGCATTTTCTATTGTTTTAGTGTTGTATTTACCTGTTTCAGTGTTTGCAGCAATGCAGGTCTTTGGCATGCGACAGAACCGGAAATGTACATAACGTTGTAATTTTAAAATCGAACTCGGTAAAACTCCGTACTATTTTTTACGTTTTTGTCCCCCAATACCCCTCTAACATCACAGAAAACAGAAATATTTAATAGTGAGAAACTACAATGGATAACGTGTATGTTGGTTAAAAAAACAAACTCTGTGGTAGAATATGGAAGAAATGAAATCCGTACCCAAAAAAAGTCTGTTCATTTAATAATATAGATTGCTAGAAGGTCTTTACGACCGTAGTCGTGAAAGACCTTAATAAAGACCGGTCGACATTTTTTCATCTGATTTTGACTAAATATGATTAAAAGTAATACATTTAATAGGTTTTGACCATTTTTGGTGAAAAAATGTCAAATTTCACATTTTTGGAAAAAAGGGGGGATGAATTTTCAATTTTCTTATTTTTGATATCTGAGACCCAAAAATGGTTTAAATGTGTTGGAATAGTGTCATTAAGTTGATTTGACCTTGAAAAGTCAGTCAAGGTCATACGGGTACTCCGTTTCTAAAACCGGTGTAAATTTTCAAAAAATCCTTTCGCGTCTAATAATTTAGCATTTTTTTGTCATTTTTTGTTTAAATAGGTAGAAAAGACATTGGACAACAGTTTTGCACTCAAAAATCCTGACTTATATATGAAAAATTATCTAAAAAATTGATCATTATATGTCGTTACTCTTAAAATTGTGATTTGACAAATTTGACGCTTCGCGACACTTTTTGTCCCTTAAAATCATAAACAGGAAGTGGTTTGTAATTTATGAAATTGGTCCATAAAGCTTGCTTATAAGTTCCTTAACACTTTGGATGCTTTAGTTTTTTTTATTGTTATTGTAGTTTAGGAGGAGTTGAGGTAACAAACTTTACGGTGTAAGGGGAGATAACTCCGTAACTAAAAATAGTTTCGCTAAGCGGACTCATTTTTAAATTGGTTTTTCATGACCGGTATACTACCTTAAGTATTGAAATGATATGTCGCGAAACAAAAAAAAATTTTTTGGCGGAAGAAGAAGAATAATAATCAGAAGAATTGCTAGAAGGTCTTTACGACCGTAGTCGTGAAAGACCTTAATAAAGACCGGTCGACATTTTTTCATCTGATTTTGACTAAATATGATTAAAAGTAATACATTTAATAGGTTTTGACCATTTTTGGTGAAAAAATGTCAAATTTCACATTTTTGGAAAAAAGGGGGGATGAATTTTCAATTTTCTTATTTTTGATATCTGAGACCCAAAAATGGTTTAAATGTGTTGGAATAGTGTCATTAAGTTGATTTGACCTTGAAAAGTCAGTCAAGGTCATACGGGTACTCCGTTTCTAAAACCGGTGTAAATTTTCAAAAAATCCTTTCGCGTCTAATAATTTAGCATTTTTTTGTCATTTTTTGTTTAAATAGGTAGAAAAGACATTGGACAACAGTTTTGCACTCAAAAATCCTGACTTATATATGAAAAATTATCTAAAAAATTGATCATTATATGTCGTTACTCTTAAAATTGTGATTTGACAAATTTGACGCTTCGCGACACTTTTTGTCCCTTAAAATCATAAACAGGAAGTGGTTTGTAATTTATGAAATTGGTCCATAAAGCTTGCTTATAAGTTCCTTAACACTTTGGATGCTTTAGTTTTTTTTATTGTTATTGTAGTTTAGGAGGAGTTGAGGTAACAAACTTTACGGTGTAAGGGGAGATAACTCCGTAACTAAAAATAGTTTCGCTAAGCGGACTCATTTTTAAATTGGTTTTTCATGACCGGTATACTACCTTAAGTATTGAAATGATATGTCGCGAAACAAAAAAAAAATTTTTTGGCGGAAGAAGAAGAATAATAATCAGAAGAATTGCTAGAAGGTCTTTACGACCGTAGTCGTGAAAGACCTTAATAAAGACCGGTCGACATTTTTTCATCTGATTTTGACTAAATATGATTAAAAGTAATACATTTAATAGGTTTTGACCATTTTTGGTGAAAAAATGTCAAATTTCACATTTTTGGAAAAAAGGGGGGATGAATTTTCAATTTTCTTATTTTTGATATCTGAGACCCAAAAATGGTTTAAATGTGTTGGAATAGTGTCATTAAGTTGATTTGACCTTGAAAAGTCAGTCAAGGTCATACGGGTACTCCGTTTCTAAAACCGGTGTAAATTTTCAAAAAATCCTTTCGCGTCTAATAATTTAGCATTTTTTTGTCATTTTTTGTTTAAATAGGTAGAAAAGACATTGGACAACAGTTTTGCACTCAAAAATCCTGACTTATATATGAAAAATTATCTAAAAAATTGATCATTATATGTCGTTACTCTTAAAATTGTGATTTGACAAATTTGACGCTTCGCGACACTTTTTGTCCCTTAAAATCATAAACAGGAAGTGGTTTGTAATTTATGAAATTGGTCCATAAAGCTTGCTTATAAGTTCCTTAACACTTTGGATGCTTTAGTTTTTTTTATTGTTATTGTAGTTTAGGAGGAGTTGAGGTAACAAACTTTACGGTGTAAGGGGAGATAACTCCGTAACTAAAAATAGTTTCGCTAAGCGGACTCATTTTTAAATTGGTTTTTCATGACCGGTATACTACCTTAAGTATTGAAATGATATGTCGCGAAACAAAAAAAAAAATTTTTGGCGGAAGAAGAAGAATAATAATCAGAAGAATTGCTAGAAGGTCTTTACGACCGTAGTCGTGAAAGACCTTAATAAAGACCGGTCGACATTTTTTCATCTGATTTTGACTAAATATGATTAAAAGTAATACATTTAATAGGTTTTGACCATTTTTGGTGAAAAAATGTCAAATTTCACATTTTTGGAAAAAAGGGGGGATGAATTTTCAATTTTCTTATTTTTGATATCTGAGACCCAAAAATGGTTTAAATGTGTTGGAATAGTGTCATTAAGTTGATTTGACCTTGAAAAGTCAGTCAAGGTCATACGGGTACTCCGTTTCTAAAACCGGTGTAAATTTTCAAAAAATCCTTTCGCGTCTAATAATTTAGCATTTTTTTGTCATTTTTTGTTTAAATAGGTAGAAAAGACATTGGACAACAGTTTTGCACTCAAAAATCCTGACTTATAT
The DNA here is from genome assembly GCA_963971305.1 of Arcuatula senhousia. Lineage (NCBI taxonomy): Eukaryota > Metazoa > Mollusca > Bivalvia > Mytilida > Mytilidae > Arcuatula > Arcuatula senhousia. Next base: position 30,471,792 of record OZ020304.1, read on the forward strand.
ATGAAAAATTATCTAAAAAATTGATCATTATATGTCGTTACTCTTAAAATTGTGATTTGACAAATTTGACGCTTCGCGACACTTTTTGTCCCTTAAAATCATAAACAGGAAGTGGTTTGTAATTTATGAAATTGGTCCATAAAGCTTGCTTATAAGTTCCTTAACACTTTGGATGCTTTAGTTTTTTTTATTGTTATTGTAGTTTAGGAGGAGTTGAGGTAACAAACTTTACGGTGTAAGGGGAGATAACTCCGTAACTAAAAATAGTTTCGCTAAGCGGACTCATTTTTAAATTGGTTTTTCATGACCGGTATACTACCTTAAGTATTGAAATGATATGTCGCGAAACAAAAAAAAAATTTTTTGACGGAAGAAGAAGAATAATAATCAGAAGAATTGCTAGAAGGTCTTTACGACCGTAGTCGTGAAAGACCTTAATAAAGACCGGTCGACATTTTTTCATCTGATTTTGACTAAATATGATTAAAAGTAATACATTTAATAGGTTTTGACCATTTTTGGTGAAAAAATGTCAAATTTCACATTTTTGGAAAAAAGGGGGGATGAATTTTCAATTTTCTTATTTTTGATATCTGAGACCCAAAAATGGTTTAAATGTGTTGGAATAGTGTCATTAAGTTGATTTGACCTTGAAAAGTCAGTCAAGGTCATACGGGTACTCCGTTTCTAAAACCGGTGTAAATTTTCAAAAAATCCTTTCGCGTCTAATAATTTAGCATTTTTTTGTCATTTTTTGTTTAAATAGGTAGAAAAGACATTGGACAACAGTTTTGCACTCAAAAATCCTGACTTATATATGAAAAATTATCTAAAAAATTGATCATTATATGTCGTTACTCTTAAAATTGTGATTTGACAAATTTGACGCTTCGCGACACTTTTTGTCCCTTAAAATCATAAACAGGAAGTGGTTTGTAATTTATGAAATTGGTCCATAAAGCTTGCTTATAAGTTCCTTAACACTTTGGATGCTTTAGTTTTTTTTATTGTTATTGTAGTTTAGGAGGAGTTGAGGTAACAAACTTTACGGTGTAAGGGGAGATAACTCCGTAACTAAAAATAGTTTCGCTAAGCGGACTCATTTTTAAATTGGTTTTTCATGACCGGTATACTACCTTAAGTATTGAAATGATATGTCGCGAAACAAAAAAAAAATTTTTTGGCGGAAGAAGAAGAATAATAATCAGAAGAATTGCTAGAAGGTCTTTACGACCGTAGTCGTGAAAGACCTTAATAAAGACCGGTCGACATTTTTTCATCTGATTTTGACTAAATATGATTAAAAGTAATACATTTAATAGGTTTTGACCATTTTTGGTGAAAAAATGTCAAATTTCACATTTTTGGAAAAAAGGGGGGATGAATTTTCAATTTTCTTATTTTTGATATCTGAGACCCAAAAATGGTTTAAATGTGTTGGAATAGTGTCATTAAGTTGATTTGACCTTGAAAAGTCAGTCAAGGTCATACGGGTACTCCGTTTCTAAAACCGGTGTAAATTTTCAAAAAATCCTTTCGCGTCTAATAATTTAGCATTTTTTTGTCATTTTTTGTTTAAATAGGTAGAAAAGACATTGGACAACAGTTTTGCACTCAAAAATCCTGACTTATATATGAAAAATTATCTAAAAAATTGATCATTATATGTCGTTACTCTTAAAATTGTGATTTGACAAATTTGACGCTTCGCGACACTTTTTGTCCCTTAAAATCATAAACAGGAAGTGGTTTGTAATTTATGAAATTGGTCCATAAAGCTTGCTTATAAGTTCCTTAACACTTTGGATGCTTTAGTTTTTTTTATTGTTATTGTAGTTTAGGAGGAGTTGAGGTAACAAACTTTACGGTGTAAGGGGAGATAACTCCGTAACTAAAAATAGTTTCGCTAAGCGGACTCATTTTTAAATTGGTTTTTCATGACCGGTATACTACCTTAAGTATTGAAATGATATGTCGCGAAACAAAAAAAAAATTTTTTGGCGGAAGAAGAAGAATAATAATCAGAAGAATTGCTAGAAGGTCTTTACGACCGTAGTCGTGAAAGACCTTAATAAAGACCGGTCGACATTTTTTCATCTGATTTTGACTAAATATGATTAAAAGTAATACATTTAATAGGTTTTGACCATTTTTGGTGAAAAAATGTCAAATTTCACATTTTTGGAAAAAAGGGGGGATGAATTTTCAATTTTCTTATTTTTGATATCTGAGACCCAAAAATGGTTTAAATGTGTTGGAATAGTGTCATTAAGTTGATTTGACCTTGAAAAGTCAGTCAAGGTCATACGGGTACTCCGTTTCTAAAACCGGTGTAAATTTTCAAAAAATCCTTTCGCGTCTAATAATTTAGCATTTTTTTGTCATTTTTTGTTTAAATAGGTAGAAAAGACATTGGACAACAGTTTTGCACTCAAAAATCCTGACTTATATATGAAAAATTATCTAAAAAATTGATCATTATATGTCGTTACTCTTAAAATTGTGATTTGACAAATTTGACGCTTCGCGACACTTTTTGTCCCTTAAAATCATAAACAGGAAGTGGTTTGTAATTTATGAAATTGGTCCATAAAGCTTGCTTATAAGTTCCTTAACACTTTGGATGCTTTAGTTTTTTTTATTGTTATTGTAGTTTAGGAGGAGTTGAGGTAACAAACTTTACGGTGTAAGGGGAGATAACTCCGTAACTAAAAATAGTTTCGCTAAGCGGACTCATTTTTAAATTGGTTTTTCATGACCGGTATACTACCTTAAGTATTGAAATGATATGTCGCGAAACAAAAAAAAAATTTTTTGACGGAAGAAGAAGAATAATAATCAGAAGAATTGCTAGAAGGTCTTTACGACCGTAGTCGTGAAAGACCTTAATAAAGACCGGTCGACATTTTTTCATCTGATTTTGACTAAATATGATTAAAAGTAATACATTTAATAGGTTTTGACCATTTTTGGTGAAAAAATGTCAAATTTCACATTTTTGGAAAAAAGGGGGGATGAATTTTCAATTTTCTTATTTTTGATATCTGAGACCCAAAAATGGTTTAAATGTGTTGGAATAGTGTCATTAAGTTGATTTGACCTTGAAAAGTCAGTCAAGGTCATACGGGTACTCCGTTTCTAAAACCGGTGTAAATTTTCAAAAAATCCTTTCGCGTCTAATAATTTAGCATTTTTTTGTCATTTTTTGTTTAAATAGGTAGAAAAGACATTGGACAACAGTTTTGCACTCAAAAATCCTGACTTATATATGAAAAATTATCTAAAAAATTGATCATTATATGTCGTTACTCTTAAAATTGTGATTTGACAAATTTGACGCTTCGCGACACTTTTTGTCCCTTAAAATCATAAACAGGAAGTGGTTTGTAATTTATGAAATTGGTCCATAAAGCTTGCTTATAAGTTCCTTAACACTTTGGATGCTTTAGTTTTTTTTATTGTTATTGTAGTTTAGGAGGAGTTGAGGTAACAAACTTTACGGTGTAAGGGGAGATAACTCCGTAACTAAAAATAGTTTCGCTAAGCGGACTCATTTTTAAATTGGTTTTTCATGACCGGTATACTACCTTAAGTATTGAAATGATATGTCGCGAAACAAAAAAAAAAATTTTTGGCGGAAGAAGAAGAATAATAATCAGAAGAATTGCTAGAAGGTCTTTACGACCGTAGTCGTGAAAGACCTTAATAAAGACCGGTCGACATTTTTTCATCTGATTTTGACTAAATATGATTAAAAGTAATACATTTAATAGGTTTTGACCATTTTTGGTGAAAAAATGTCAAATTTCACATTTTTGGAAAAAAGGGGGGATGAATTTTCAATTTTCTTATTTTTGATATCTGAGACCCAAAAATGGTTTAAATGTGTTGGAATAGTGTCATTAAGTTGATTTGACCTTGAAAAGTCAGTCAAGGTCATACGGGTACTCCGTTTCTAAAACCGGTGTAAATTTTCAAAAAATCCTTTCGCGTCTAATAATTTAGCATTTTTTTGTCATTTTTTGTTTAAATAGGTAGAAAAGACATTGGACAACAGTTTTGCACTCAAAAATCCTGACTTATATATGAAAAATTATCTAAAAAATTGATCATTATATGTCGTTACTCTTAAAATTGTGATTTGACAAATTTGACGCTTCGCGACACTTTTTGTCCCTTAAAATCATAAACAGGAAGTGGTTTGTAATTTATGAAATTGGTCCATAAAGCTTGCTTATAAGTTCCTTAACACTTTGGATGCTTTAGTTTTTTTTATTGTTATTGTAGTTTAGGAGGAGTTGAGGTAACAAACTTTACGGTGTAAGGGGAGATAACTCCGTAACTAAAAATAGTTTCGCTAAGCGGACTCATTTTTAAATTGGTTTTTCATGACCGGTATACTACCTTAAGTATTGAAATGATATGTCGCGAAACAAAAAAAAAATTTTTTGGCGGAAGAAGAAGAATAATAATCAGAAGAATTGCTAGAAGGTCTTTACGACCGTAGTCGTGAAAGACCTTAATAAAGACCGGTCGACATTTTTTCATCTGATTTTGACTAAATATGATTAAAAGTAATACATTTAATAGGTTTTGACCATTTTTGGTGAAAAAATGTCAAATTTCACATTTTTGGAAAAAAGGGGGGATGAATTTTCAATTTTCTTATTTTTGATATCTGAGACCCAAAAATGGTTTAAATGTGTTGGAATAGTGTCATTAAGTTGATTTGACCTTGAAAAGTCAGTCAAGGTCATACGGGTACTCCGTTTCTAAAACCGGTGTAAATTTTCAAAAAATCCTTTCGCGTCTAATAATTTAGCATTTTTTTGTCATTTTTTGTTTAAATAGGTAGAAAAGACATTGGACAACAGTTTTGCACTCAAAAATCCTGACTTATATATGAAAAATTATCTAAAAAATTGATCATTATATGTCGTTACTCTTAAAATTGTGATTTGACAAATTTGACGCTTCGCGACACTTTTTGTCCCTTAAAATCATAAACAGGAAGTGGTTTGTAATTTATGAAATTGGTCCATAAAGCTTGCTTATAAGTTCCTTAACACTTTGGATGCTTTAGTTTTTTTTATTGTTATTGTAGTTTAGGAGGAGTTGAGGTAACAAACTTTACGGTGTAAGGGGAGATAACTCCGTAACTAAAAATAGTTTCGCTAAGCGGACTCATTTTTAAATTGGTTTTTCATGACCGGTATACTACCTTAAGTATTGAAATGATATGTCGCGAAACAAAAAAAAAATTTTTTGGCGGAAGAAGAAGAATAATAATCAGAAGAATTGCTAGAAGGTCTTTACGACCGTAGTCGTGAAAGACCTTAATAAAGACCGGTCGACATTTTTTCATCTGATTTTGACTAAATATGATTAAAAGTAATACATTTAATAGGTTTTGACCATTTTTGGTGAAAAAATGTCAAATTTCACATTTTTGGAAAAAAGGGGGGATGAATTTTCAATTTTCTTATTTTTGATATCTGAGACCCAAAAATGGTTTAAATGTGTTGGAATAGTGTCATTAAGTTGATTTGACCTTGAAAAGTCAGTCAAGGTCATACGGGTACTCCGTTTCTAAAACCGGTGTAAATTTTCAAAAAATCCTTTCGCGTCTAATAATTTAGCATTTTTTTGTCATTTTTTGTTTAAATAGGTAGAAAAGACATCGGACAACAGTTTTGCACTCAAAAATCCTGACTTATATATGAAAAATTATCTAAAAAATTGATCATTATATGTCGTTACTCTTAAAATTGTGATTTGACAAATTTGACGCTTCGCGACACTTTTTGTCCCTTAAAATCATAATCAGGAAGTGGTTTGTAATTTATGAAATTGGTCCATAAAGCTTGCTTATAAGTTCCTTAACACTTTGGATGCTTTAGTTTTTTTTATTGTTATTGTAGTTTAGGAGGAGTTGAGGTAACAAACTTTACGGTGTAAGGGGAGATAACTCCGTAACTAAAAATAGTTTCGCTAAGCGGACTCATTTTTAAATTGGTTTTTCATGACCGGTATACTACCTTAAGTATTGAAATGATATGTCGCGAAACAAAAAAAAAATTTTTTGGCGGAAGAAGAAGAATAATAATCAGAAGAATTGCTAGAAGGTCTTTACGACCGTAGTCGTGAAAGACCTTAATAAAGACCGGTCGACATTTTTTCATCTGATTTTGACTAAATATGATTAAAAGTAATACATTTAATAGGTTTTGACCATTTTTGGTGAAAAAATGTCAAATTTCACATTTTTGGAAAAAAGGGGGGATGAATTTTCAATTTTCTTATTTTTGATATCTGAGACCCAAAAATGGTTTAAATGTGTTGGAATAGTGTCATTAAGTTGATTTGACCTTGAAAAGTCAGTCAAGGTCATACGGGTACTCCGTTTCTAAAACCGGTGTAAATTTTCAAAAAATCCTTTCGCGTCTAATAATTTAGCATTTTTTTGTCATTTTTTGTTTAAATAGGTAGAAAAGACATTGGACAACAGTTTTGCACTCAAAAATCCTGACTTATATATGAAAAATTATCTAAAAAATTGATCATTATATGTCGTTACTCTTAAAATTGTGATTTGACAAATTTGACGCTTCGCGACACTTTTTGTCCCTTAAAATCATAAACAGGAAGTGGTTTGTAATTTATGAAATTGGTCCATAAAGCTTGCTTATAAGTTCCTTAACACTTTGGATGCTTTAGTTTTTTTTATTGTTATTGTAGTTTAGGAGGAGTTGAGGTAACAAACTTTACGGTGTAAGGGGAGATAACTCCGTAACTAAAAATAGTTTCGCTAAGCGGACTCATTTTTAAATTGGTTTTTCATGACCGGTATACTACCTTAAGTATTGAAATGATATGTCGCGAAACAAAAAAAAAAATTTTTGGCGGAAGAAGAAGAATAATAATCAGAAGAATTGCTAGAAGGTCTTTACGACCGTAGTCGTGAAAGACCTTAATAAAGACCGGTCGACATTTTTTCATCTGATTTTGACTAAATATGATTAAAAGTAATACATTTAATAGGTTTTGACCATTTTTGGTGAAAAAATGTCAAATTTCACATTTTTGGAAAAAAGGGGGGATGAATTTTCAATTTTCTTATTTTTGATATCTGAGACCCAAAAATGGTTTAAATGTGTTGGAATAGTGTCATTAAGTTGATTTGACCTTGAAAAGTCAGTCAAGGTCATACGGGTACTCCGTTTCTAAAACCGGTGTAAATTTTCAAAAAATCCTTTCGCGTCTAATAATTTAGCATTTTTTTGTCATTTTTTGTTTAAATAGGTAGAAAAGACATTGGACAACAGTTTTGCACTCAAAAATCCTGACTTATATATGAAAAATTATCTAAAAAATTGATCATTATATGTCGTTACTCTTAAAATTGTGATTTGACAAATTTGACGCTTCGCGACACTTTTTGTCCCTTAAAATCATAAACAGGAAGTGGTTTGTAATTTATGAAATTGGTCCATAAAGCTTGCTTATAAGTTCCTTAACACTTTGGATGCTTTAGTTTTTTTTATTGTTATTGTAGTTTAGGAGGAGTTGAGGTAACAAACTTTACGGTGTAAGGGGAGATAACTCCGTAACTAAAAATAGTTTCGCTAAGCGGACTCATTTTTAAATTGGTTTTTCATGACCGGTATACTACCTTAAGTATTGAAATGATATGTCGCGAAACAAAAAAAAAATTTTTTGGCGGAAGAAGAAGAATAATAATCAGAAGAATTGCTAGAAGGTCTTTACGACCGTAGTCGTGAAAGACCTTAATAAAGACCGGTCGACATTTTTTCATCTGATTTTGACTAAATATGATTAAAAGTAATACATTTAATAGGTTTTGACCATTTTTGGTGAAAAAATGTCAAATTTCACATTTTTGGAAAAAAGGGGGGATGAATTTTCAATTTTCTTATTTTTGATATCTGAGACCCAAAAATGGTTTAAATGTGTTGGAATAGTGTCATTAAGTTGATTTGACCTTGAAAAGTCAGTCAAGGTCATACGGGTACTCCGTTTCTAAAACCGGTGTAAATTTTCAAAAAATCCTTTCGCGTCTAATAATTTAGCATTTTTTTGTCATTTTTTGTTTAAATAGGTAGAAAAGACATTGGACAACAGTTTTGCACTCAAAAATCCTGACTTATATATGAAAAATTATCTAAAAAATTGATCATTATATGTCGTTACTCTTAAAATTGTGATTTGACAAATTTGACGCTTCGCGACACTTTTTGTCCCTTAAAATCATAAACAGGAAGTGGTTTGTAATTTATGAAATTGGTCCATAAAGCTTGCTTATAAGTTCCTTAACACTTTGGATGCTTTAGTTTTTTTTATTGTTATTGTAGTTTAGGAGGAGTTGAGGTAACAAACTTTACGGTGTAAGGGGAGATAACTCCGTAACTAAAAATAGTTTCGCTAAGCGGACTCATTTTTAAATTGGTTTTTCATGACCGGTATACTACCTTAAGTATTGAAATGATATGTCGCGAAACAAAAAAAAAATTTTTTGGCGGAAGAAGAAGAATAATAATCAGAAGAATTGCTAGAAGGTCTTTACGACCGTAGTCGTGAAAGACCTTAATAAAGACCGGTCGACATTTTTTCATCTGATTTTGACTAAATATGATTAAAAGTAATACATTTAATAGGTTTTGACCATTTTTGGTGAAAAAATGTCAAATTTCACATTTTTGGAAAAAAGGGGGGATGAATTTTCAATTTTCTTATTTTTGATATCTGAGACCCAAAAATGGTTTAAATGTGTTGGAATAGTGTCATTAAGTTGATTTGACCTTGAAAAGTCAGTCAAGGTCATACGGGTACTCCGTTTCTAAAACCGGTGTAAATTTTCAAAAAATCCTTTCGCGTCTAATAATTTAGCATTTTTTTGTCATTTTTTGTTTAAATAGGTAGAAAAGACATTGGACAACAGTTTTGCACTCAAAAATCCTGACTTATATATGAAAAATTATCTAAAAAATTGATCATTATATGTCGTTACTCTTAAAATTGTGATTTGACAAATTTGACGCTTCGCGACACTTTTTGTCCCTTAAAATCATAAACAGGAAGTGGTTTGTAATTTATGAAATTGGTCCATAAAGCTTGCTTATAAGTTCCTTAACACTTTGGATGCTTTAGTTTTTTTTATTGTTATTGTAGTTTAGGAGGAGTTGAGGTAACAAACTTTACGGTGTAAGGGGAGATAACTCCGTAACTAAAAATAGTTTCGCTAAGCGGACTCATTTTTAAATTGGTTTTTCATGACCGGTATACTACCTTAAGTATTGAAATGATATGTCGCGAAACAAAAAAAAAATTTTTTGGCGGAAGAAGAAGAATAATAATCAGAAGAATTGCTAGAAGGTCTTTACGACCGTAGTCGTGAAAGACCTTAATAAAGACCGGTCGACATTTTTTCATCTGATTTTGACTAAATATGATTAAAAGTAATACATTTAATAGGTTTTGACCATTTTTGGTGAAAAAATGTCAAATTTCACATTTTTGGAAAAAAGGGGGGATGAATTTTCAATTTTCTTATTTTTGATATCTGAGACCCAAAAATGGTTTAAATGTGTTGGAATAGTGTCATTAAGTTGATTTGACCTTGAAAAGTCAGTCAAGGTCATACGGGTACTCCGTTTCTAAAACCCGGTGTAAATTTTCAAAAAATCCTTTCGCGTCTAATAATTTAGCATTTTTTTGTCATTTTTTGTTTAAATAGGTAGAAAAGACATTGGACAACAGTTTTGCACTCAAAAATCCTGACTTATATATGAAAAATTATCTAAAAAATTGATCATTATATGTCGTTACTCTTAAAATTGTGATTTGACAAATTTGACGCTTCGCGACACTTTTTGTCCCTTAAAATCATAAACAGGAAGTGGTTTGTAATTTATGAAATTGGTCCATAAAGCTTGCTTATAAGTTCCTTAACACTTTGGATGCTTTAGTTTTTTTTATTGTTATTGTAGTTTAGGAGGAGTTGAGGTAACAAACTTTACGGTGTAAGGGGAGATAACTCCGTAACTAAAAATAGTTTCGCTAAGCGGACTCATTTTTAAATTGGTTTTTCATGACCGGTATACTACCTTAAGTATTGAAATGATATGTCGCGAAACAAAAAAAAAATTTTTTGGCGGAAGAAGAAGAATAATAATCAGAAGAATTGCTAGAAGGTCTTTACGACCGTAGTCGTGAAAGACCTTAATAAAGACCGGTCGACATTTTTTCATCTGATTTTGACTAAATATGATTAAAAGTAATACATTTAATAGGTTTTGACCATTTTTGGTGAAAAAATGTCAAATTTCACATTTTTGGAAAAAAGGGGGGATGAATTTTCAATTTTCTTATTTTTGATATCTGAGACCCAAAAATGGTTTAAATGTGTTGGAATAGTGTCATTAAGTTGATTTGACCTTGAAAAGTCAGTCAAGGTCATACGGGTACTCCGTTTCTAAAACCGGTGTAAATTTTCAAAAAATCCTTTCGCGTCTAATAATTTAGCATTTTTTTGTCATTTTTTGTTTAAATAGGTAGAAAAGACATTGGATAACAGTTTTGCACTCAAAAATCCTGACTTATATATGAAAAATTATCTAAAAAATTGATCATTATATGTCGTTACTCTTAAAATTGTGATTTGACAAATTTGACGCTTCGCGACACTTTTTGTCCCTTAAAATCATAAACAGGAAGTGGTTTGTAATTTATGAAATTGGTCCATAAAGCTTGCTTATAAGTTCCTTAACACTTTGGATGCTTTAGTTTTTTTTATTGTTATTGTAGTTTAGGAGGAGTTGAGGTAACAAACTTTACGGTGTAAGGGGAGATAACTCCGTAACTAAAAATAGTTTCGCTAAGCGGACTCATTTTTAAATTGGTTTTTCATGACCGGTATACTACCTTAAGTATTGAAATGATATGTCGCGAAACAAAAAAAAATTTTTTGGCGGAAGAAGAAGAATAATAATCAGAAGAATTGCTAGAAGGTCTTTACGACCGTAGTCGTGAAAGACCTTAATAAAGACCGGTCGACATTTTTTCATCTGATTTTGACTAAATATGATTAAAAGTAATACATTTAATAGGTTTTGACCATTTTTGGTGAAAAAATGTCAAATTTCACATTTTTGGAAAAAAGGGGGGATGAATTTTCAATTTTCTTATTTTTGATATCTGAGACCCAAAAATGGTTTAAATGTGTTGGAATAGTGTCATTAAGTTGATTTGACCTTGAAAAGTCAGTCAAGGTCATACGGGTACTCCGTTTCTAAAACCGGTGTAAATTTTCAAAAAATCCTTTCGCGTCTAATAATTTAGCATTTTTTTGTCATTTTTTGTTTAAATAGGTAGAAAAGACATTGGACAACAGTTTTGCACTCAAAAATCCTGACTTATATATGAAAAATTATCTAAAAAATTGATCATTATATGTCGTTACTCTTAAAATTGTGATTTGACAAATTTGACGCTTCGCGACACTTTTTGTCCCTTAAAATCATAAACAGGAAGTGGTTTGTAATTTATGAAATTGGTCCATAAAGCTTGCTTATAAGTTCCTTAACACTTTGGATGCTTTAGTTTTTTTTATTGTTATTGTAGTTTAGGAGGAGTTGAGGTAACAAACTTTACGGTGTAAGGGGAGATAACTCCGTAACTAAAAATAGTTTCGCTAAGCGGACTCATTTTTAAATTGGTTTTTCATGACCGGTATACTACCTTAAGTATTGAAATGATATGTCGCGAAACAAAAAAAAAATTTTTTGGCGGAAGAAGAAGAATAATAATCAGAAGAATTGCTAGAAGGTCTTTACGACCGTAGTCGTGAAAGACCTTAATAAAGACCGGTCGACATTTTTTCATCTGATTTTGACTAAATATGATTAAAAGTAATACATTTAATAGGTTTTGACCATTTTTGGTGAAAAAATGTCAAATTTCACATTTTTGGAAAAAAGGGGGGATGAATTTTCAATTTTCTTATTTTTGATATCTGAGACCCAAAAATGGTTTAAATGTGTTGGAATAGTGTCATTAAGTTGATTTGACCTTGAAAAGTCAGTCAAGGTCATACGGGTACTCCGTTTCTAAAACCGGTGTAAATTTTCAAAAAATCCTTTCGCGTCTAATAATTTAGCATTTTTTTGTCATTTTTTGTTTAAATAGGTAGAAAAGACATTGGACAACAGTTTTGCACTCAAAAATCCTGACTTATATATGAAAAATTATCTAAAAAATTGATCATTATATGTCGTTACTCTTAAAATTGTGATTTGACAAATTTGACGCTTCGCGACACTTTTTGTCCCTTAAAATCATAAACAGGAAGTGGTTTGTAATTTATGAAATTGGTCCATAAAGCTTGCTTATAAGTTCCTTAACACTTTGGATGCTTTAGTTTTTTTTATTGTTATTGTAGTTTAGGAGGAGTTGAGGTAACAAACTTTACGGTGTAAGGGGAGATAACTCCGTAACTAAAAATAGTTTCGCTAAGCGGACTCATTTTTAAATTGGTTTTTCATGACCGGTATACTACCTTAAGTATTGAAATGATATGTCGCGAAACAAAAAAAAAATTTTTTGGCGGAAGAAGAAGAATAATAATCAGAAGAATTGCTAGAAGGTCTTTACGACCGTAGTCGTGAAAGACCTTAATAAAGACCGGTCGACATTTTTTCATCTGATTTTGACTAAATATGATTAAAAGTAATACATTTAATAGGTTTTGACCATTTTTGGTGAAAAAATGTCAAATTTCACATTTTTGGAAAAAAGGGGGGATGAATTTTCAATTTTCTTATTTTTGATATCTGAGACCCAAAAATGGTTTAAATGTGTTGGAATAGTGTCATTAAGTTGATTTGACCTTGAAAAGTCAGTCAAGGTCATACGGGTACTCCGTTTCTAAAACCGGTGTAAATTTTCAAAAAATCCTTTCGCGTCTAATAATTTAGCATTTTTTTGTCATTTTTTGTTTAAATAGGTAGAAAAGACATTGGACAACAGTTTTGCACTCAAAAATCCTGACTTATATATGAAAAATTATCTAAAAAATTGATCATTATATGTCGTTACTCTTAAAATTGTGATTTGACAAATTTGACGCTTCGCGACACTTTTTGTCCCTTAAAATCATAAACAGGAAGTGGTTTGTAATTTATGAAATTGGTCCATAAAGCTTGCTTATAAGTTCCTTAACACTTTGGATGCTTTAGTTTTTTTTATTGTTATTGTAGTTTAGGAGGAGTTGAGGTAACAAACTTTACGGTGTAAGGGGAGATAACTCCGTAACTAAAAATAGTTTCGCTAAGCGGACTCATTTTTAAATTGGTTTTTCATGACCGGTATACTACCTTAAGTATTGAAATGATATGTCGCGAAACAAAAAAAAAATTTTTTGGCGGAAGAAGAAGAATAATAATCAGAAGAATTGCTAGAAGGTCTTTACGACCGTAGTCGTGAAAGACCTTAATAAAGACCGGTCGACATTTTTTCATCTGATTTTGACTAAATATGATTAAAAGTAATACATTTAATAGGTTTTGACCATTTTTGGTGAAAAAATGTCAAATTTCACATTTTTGGAAAAAAGGGGGGATGAATTTTCAATTTTCTTATTTTTGATATCTGAGACCCAAAAATGGTTTAAATGTGTTGGAATAGTGTCATTAAGTTGATTTGACCTTGAAAAGTCAGTCAAGGTCATACGGGTACTCCGTTTCTAAAACCGGTGTAAATTTTCAAAAAATCCTTTCGCGTCTAATAATTTAGCATTTTTTTGTCATTTTTTGTTTAAATAGGTAGAAAAGACATTGGACAACAGTTTTGCACTCAAAAATCCTGACTTATATATGAAAAATTATCTAAAAAATTGATCATTATATGTCGTTACTCTTAAAATTGTGATTTGACAAATTTGACGCTTCGCGACACTTTTTGTCCCTTAAAATCATAAACAGGAAGTGGTTTGTAATTTATGAAATTGGTCCATAAAGCTTGCTTATAAGTTCCTTAACACTTTGGATGCTTTAGTTTTTTTTATTGTTATTGTAGTTTAGGAGGAGTTGAGGTAACAAACTTTACGGTGTAAGGGGAGATAACTCCGTAACTAAAAATAGTTTCGCTAAGCGGACTCATTTTTAAATTGGTTTTTCATGACCGGTATACTACCTTAAGTATTGAAATGATATGTCGCGAAACAAAAAAAAAATTTTTGGCGGAAGAAGAAGAATAATAATCAGAAGAATTGCTAGAAGGTCTTTACGACCGTAGTCGTGAAAGACCTTAATAAAGACCGGTCGACATTTTTTCATCTGATTTTGACTAAATATGATTAAAAGTAATACATTTAATAGGTTTTGACCATTTTTGGTGAAAAAATGTCAAATTTCACATTTTTGGAAAAAAGGGGGGATGAATTTTCAATTTTCTTATTTTTGATATCTGAGACCCAAAAATGGTTTAAATGTGTTGGAATAGTGTCATTAAGTTGATTTGACCTTGAAAAGTCAGTCAAGGTCATACGGGTACTCCGTTTCTAAAACCGGTGTAAATTTTCAAAAAATCCTTTCGCGTCTAATAATTTAGCATTTTTTTGTCATTTTTTGTTTAAATAGGTAGAAAAGACATTGGACAACAGTTTTGCACTCAAAAATCCTGACTTATATATGAAAAATTATCTAAAAAATTGATCATTATATGTCGTTACTCTTAAAATTGTGATTTGACAAATTTGACGCTTCGCGACACTTTTTGTCCCTTAAAATCATAAACAGGAAGTGGTTTGTAATTTATGAAATTGGTCCATAAAGCTTGCTTATAAGTTCCTTAACACTTTGGATGCTTTAGTTTTTTTTATTGTTATTGTAGTTTAGGAGGAGTTGAGGTAACAAACTTTACGGTGTAAGGGGAGATAACTCCGTAACTAAAAATAGTTTCGCTAAGCGGACTCATTTTTAAATTGGTTTTTCATGACCGGTATACTACCTTAAGTATTGAAATGATATGTCGCGAAACAAAAAAAAAATTTTTTGGCGGAAGAAGAAGAATAATAATCAGAAGAATTGCTAGAAGGTCTTTACGACCGTAGTCGTGAAAGACCTTAATAAAGACCGGTCGACATTTTTTCATCTGATTTTGACTAAATATGATTAAAAGTAATACATTTAATAGGTTTTGACCATTTTTGGTGAAAAAATGTCAAATTTCACATTTTTGGAAAAAAGGGGGGATGAATTTTCAATTTTCTTATTTTTGATATCTGAGACCCAAAAATGGTTTAAATGTGTTGGAATAGTGTCATTAAGTTGATTTGACCTTGAAAAGTCAGTCAAGGTCATACGGGTACTCCGTTTCTAAAACCGGTGTAAATTTTCAAAAAATCCTTTCGCGTCTAATAATTTAGCATTTTTTTGTCATTTTTTGTTTAAATAGGTAGAAAAGACATTGGACAACAGTTTTGCACTCAAAAATCCTGACTTATATATGAAAAATTATCTAAAAAATTGATCATTATATGTCGTTACTCTTAAAATTGTGATTTGACAAATTTGACGCTTCGCGACACTTTTTGTCCCTTAAAATCATAAACAGGAAGTGGTTTGTAATTTATGAAATTGGTCCATAAAGCTTGCTTATAAGTTCCTTAACACTTTGGATGCTTTAGTTTTTTTTATTGTTATTGTAGTTTAGGAGGAGTTGAGGTAACAAACTTTACGGTGTAAGGGGAGATAACTCCGTAACTAAAAATAGTTTCGCTAAGCGGACTCATTTTTAAATTGGTTTTTCATGACCGGTATACTACCTTAAGTATTGAAATGATATGTCGCGAAACAAAAAAAAAATTTTTTGGCGGAAGAAGAAGAATAATAATCAGAAGAATTGCTAGAAGGTCTTTACGACCGTAGTCGTGAAAGACCTTAATAAAGACCGGTCGACATTTTTTCATCTGATTTTGACTAAATATGATTAAAAGTAATACATTTAATAGGTTTTGACCATTTTTGGTGAAAAAATGTCAAATTTCACATTTTTGGAAAAAAGGGGGGATGAATTTTCAATTTTCTTATTTTTGATATCTGAGACCCAAAAATGGTTTAAATGTGTTGGAATAGTGTCATTAAGTTGATTTGACCTTGAAAAGTCAGTCAAGGTCATACGGGTACTCCGTTTCTAAAACCGGTGTAAATTTTCAAAAAATCCTTTCGCGTCTAATAATTTAGCATTTTTTTGTCATTTTTTGTTTAAATAGGTAGAAAAGACATTGGACAACAGTTTTGCACTCAAAAATCCTGACTTATATATGAAAAATTATCTAAAAAATTGATCATTATATGTCGTTACTCTTAAAATTGTGATTTGACAAATTTGACGCTTCGCGACACTTTTTGTCCCTTAAAATCATAAACAGGAAGTGGTTTGTAATTTATGAAATTGGTCCATAAAGCTTGCTTATAAGTTCCTTAACACTCTGGATGCTTTAGTTTTTTTTATTGTTATTGTAGTTTAGGAGGAGTTGAGGTAACAAACTTTACGGTGTAAGGGGAGATAACTCCGTAACTAAAAATAGTTTCGCTAAGCGGACTCATTTTTAAATTGGTTTTTCATGACCGGTATACTACCTTAAGTATTGAAATGATATGTCGCGAAACAAAAAAAAAATTTTTTGGCGGAAGAAGAAGAATAATAATCAGAAGAATTGCTAGAAGGTCTTTACGACCGTAGTCATGAAAGACCTTAATAAAGACCGGTCGACATTTTTTCATCTGATTTTGACTAAATATGATTAAAAGTAATACATTTAATAGGTTTTGACCATTTTTGGTGAAAAAATGTCAAATTTCACATTTTTGGAAAAAAGGGGGGATGAATTTTCAATTTTCTTATTTTTGATATCTGAGACCCAAAAATGGTTTAAATGTGTTGGAATAGTGTCATTAAGTTGATTTGACCTTGAAAAGTCAGTCAAGGTCATACGGGTACTCCGTTTCTAAAACCGGTGTAAATTTTCAAAAAATCCTTTCGCGTCTAATAATTTAGCATTTTTTTGTCATTTTTTGTTTAAATAGGTAGAAAAGACATTGGACAACAGTTTTGCACTCAAAAATCCTGACTTATATATGAAAAATTATCTAAAAAATTGATCATTATATGTCGTTACTCTTAAAATTGTGATTTGACAAATTTGACGCTTCGCGACACTTTTTGTCCCTTAAAATCATAAACAGGAAGTGGTTTGTAATTTATGAAATTGGTCCATAAAGCTTGCTTATAAGTTCCTTAACACTTTGGATGCTTTAGTTTTTTTTATTGTTATTGTAGTTTAGGAGGAGTTGAGGTAACAAACTTTACGGTGTAAGGGGAGATAACTCCGTAACTAAAAATAGTTTCGCTAAGCGGACTCATTTTTAAATTGGTTTTTCATGACCGGTATACTACCTTAAGTATTGAAATGATATGTCGCGAAACAAAAAAAAAATTTTTTGGCGGAAGAAGAAGAATAATAATCAGAAGAATTGCTAGAAGGTCTTTACGACCGTAGTCGTGAAAGACCTTAATAAAGACCGGTCGACATTTTTTCATCTGATTTTGACTAAATATGATTAAAAGTAATACATTTAATAGGTTTTGACCATTTTTGGTGAAAAAATGTCAAATTTCACATTTTTGGAAAAAAGGGGGGATGAATTTTCAATTTTCTTATTTTTGATATCTGAGACCCAAAAATGGTTTAAATGTGTTGGAATAGTGTCATTAAGTTGATTTGACCTTGAAAAGTCAGTCAAGGTCATACGGGTACTCCGTTTCTAAAACCGGTGTAAATTTTCAAAAAATCCTTTCGCGTCTAATAATTTAGCATTTTTTTGTCATTTTTTGTTTAAATAGGTAGAAAAGACATTGGACAACAGTTTTGCACTCAAAAATCCTGACTTATATATGAAAAATTATCTAAAAAATTGATCATTATATGTCGTTACTCTTAAAATTGTGATTTGACAAATTTGACGCTTCGCGACACTTTTTGTCCCTTAAAATCATAAACAGGAAGTGGTTTGTAATTTATGAAATTGGTCCATAAAGCTTGCTTATAAGTTCCTTAACACTTTGGATGCTTTAGTTTTTTTTATTGTTATTGTAGTTTAGGAGGAGTTGAGGTAACAAACTTTACGGTGTAAGGGGAGATAACTCCGTAACTAAAAATAGTTTCGCTAAGCGGACTCATTTTTAAATTGGTTTTTCATGACCGGTATACTACCTTAAGTATTGAAATGATATGTCGCGAAACAAAAAAAAAATTTTTTGGCGGAAGAAGAAGAATAATAATCAGAAGAATTGCTAGAAGGTCTTTACGACCGTAGTCGTGAAAGACCTTAATAAAGACCGGTCGACATTTTTTCATCTGATTTTGACTAAATATGATTAAAAGTAATACATTTAATAGGTTTTGACCATTTTTGGTGAAAAAATGTCAAATTTCACATTTTTGGAAAAAAGGGGGGATGAATTTTCAATTTTCTTATTTTTGATATCTGAGACCCAAAAATGGTTTAAATGTGTTGGAATAGTGTCATTAAGTTGATTTGACCTTGAAAAGTCAGTCAAGGTCATACGGGTACTCCGTTTCTAAAACCGGTGTAAATTTTCAAAAAATCCTTTCGCGTCTAATAATTTAGCATTTTTTTGTCATTTTTTGTTTAAATAGGTAGAAAAGACATTGGACAACAGTTTTGCACTCAAAAATCCTGACTTATATATGAAAAATTATCTAAAAAATTGATCATTATATGTCGTTACTCTTAAAATTGTGATTTGACAAATTTGACGCTTCGCGACACTTTTTGTCCCTTAAAATCATAAACAGGAAGTGGTTTGTAATTTATGAAATTGGTCCATAAAGCTTGCTTATAAGTTCCTTAACACTTTGGATGCTTTAGTTTTTTTTATTGTTATTGTAGTTTAGGAGGAGTTGAGGTAACAAACTTTACGGTGTAAGGGGAGATAACTCCGTAACTAAAAATAGTTTCGCTAAGCGGACTCATTTTTAAATTGGTTTTTCATGACCGGTATACTACCTTAAGTATTGAAATGATATGTCGCGAAACAAAAAAAAAATTTTTTGGCGGAAGAAGAAGAATAATAATCAGAAGAATTGCTAGAAGGTCTTTACGACCGTAGTCGTGAAAGACCTTAATAAAGACCGGTCGACATTTTTTCATCTGATTTTGACTAAATATGATTAAAAGTAATACATTTAATAGGTTTTGACCATTTTTGGTGAAAAAATGTCAAATTTCACATTTTTGGAAAAAAGGGGGGATGAATTTTCAATTTTCTTATTTTTGATATCTGAGACCCAAAAATGGTTTAAATGTGTTGGAATAGTGTCATTAAGTTGATTTGACCTTGAAAAGTCAGTCAAGGTCATACGGGTACTCCGTTTCTAAAACCGGTGTAAATTTTCAAAAAATCCTTTCGCGTCTAATAATTTAGCATTTTTTTGTCATTTTTTGTTTAAATAGGTAGAAAAGACATTGGACAACAGTTTTGCACTCAAAAATCCTGACTTATATATGAAAAATTATCTAAAAAATTGATCATTATATGTCGTTACTCTTAAAATTGTGATTTGACAAATTTGACGCTTCGCGACACTTTTTGTCCCTTAAAATCATAAACAGGAAGTGGTTTGTAATTTATGAAATTGGTCCATAAAGCTTGCTTATAAGTTCCTTAACACTTTGGATGCTTTAGTTTTTTTTATTGTTATTGTAGTTTAGGAGGAGTTGAGGTAACAAACTTTACGGTGTAAGGGGAGATAACTCCGTAACTAAAAATAGTTTCGCTAAGCGGACTCATTTTTAAATTGGTTTTTCATGACCGGTATACTACCTTAAGTATTGAAATGATATGTCGCGAAACAAAAAAAAAATTTTTTGGCGGAAGAAGAAGAATAATAATCAGAAGAATTGCTAGAAGGTCTTTACGACCGTAGTCGTGAAAGACCTTAATAAAGACCGGTCGACATTTTTTCATCTGATTTTGACTAAATATGATTAAAAGTAATACATTTAATAGGTTTTGACCATTTTTGGTGAAAAAATGTCAAATTTCACATTTTTGGAAAAAAGGGGGGATGAATTTTCAATTTTCTTATTTTTGATATCTGAGACCCAAAAATGGTTTAAATGTGTTGGAATAGTGTCATTAAGTTGATTTGACCTTGAAAAGTCAGTCAAGGTCATACGGGTACTCCGTTTCTAAAACCGGTGTAAATTTTCAAAAAATCCTTTCGCGTCTAATAATTTAGCATTTTTTTGTCATTTTTTGTTTAAATAGGTAGAAAAGACATTGGACAACAGTTTTGCACTCAAAAATCCTGACTTATATATGAAAAATTATCTAAAAAATTGATCATTATATGTCGTTACTCTTAAAATTGTGATTTGACAAATTTGACGCTTCGCGACACTTTTTGTCCCTTAAAATCATAAACAGGAAGTGGTTTGTAATTTATGAAATTGGTCCATAAAGCTTGCTTATAAGTTCCTTAACACTTTGGATGCTTTAGTTTTTTTTATTGTTATTGTAGTTTAGGAGGAGTTGAGGTAACAAACTTTACGGTGTAAGGGGAGATAACTCCGTAACTAAAAATAGTTTCGCTAAGCGGACTCATTTTTAAATTGGTTTTTCATGACCGGTATACTACCTTAAGTATTGAAATGATATGTCGCGAAACAAAAAAAAAATTTTTTGGCGGAAGAAGAAGAATAATAATCAGAAGAATTGCTAGAAGGTCTTTACGACCGTAGTCGTGAAAGACCTTAATAAAGACCGGTCGACATTTTTTCATCTGATTTTGACTAAATATGATTAAAAGTAATACATTTAATAGGTTTTGACCATTTTTGGTGAAAAAATGTCAAATTTCACATTTTTGGAAAAAAGGGGGGATGAATTTTCAATTTTCTTATTTTTGATATCTGAGACCCAAAAATGGTTTAAATGTGTTGGAATAGTGTCATTAAGTTGATTTGACCTTGAAAAGTCAGTCAAGGTCATACGGGTACTCCGTTTCTAAAACCGGTGTAAATTTTCAAAAAATCCTTTCGCGTCTAATAATTTAGCATTTTTTTGTCATTTTTTGTTTAAATAGGTAGAAAAGACATTGGACAACAGTTTTGCACTCAAAAATCCTGACTTATATATGAAAAATTATCTAAAAAATTGATCATTATATGTCGTTACTCTTAAAATTGTGATTTGACAAATTTGACGCTTGGCGACACTTTTTGTCCCTTAAAATCATAAACAGGAAGTGGTTTGTAATTTATGAAATTGGTCCATAAAGCTTGCTTATAAGTTCCTTAACATTTTGGATGCTTTAGTTTTTTTTATTGTTATTGTAGTTTAGGAGGAGTTGAGGTAACAAACTTTACGGTGTAAGGGGAGATAACTCCGTAACTAAAAATAGTTTCACTAAGCGGACTCATTTTTAAATTGGTTTTTCATGACCGGTATACTACCTTAAGTATTGAAATGATATGTCGCGAAACAAAAAAAAAATTTTTTGGCGGAAGAAGAAGAATAATAATCAGAAGAATTGCTAGAAGGTCTTTACGACCGTAGTCGTGAAAGACCTTAATAAAGACCGGTCGACATTTTTTCATCTGATTTTGACTAAATATGATTAAAAGTAATACATTTAATAGGTTTTGACCATTTTTGGTGAAAAAATGTCAAATTTCACATTTTTGGAAAAAAGGGGGGATGAATTTTCAATTTTCTTATTTTTGATATCTGAGACCCAAAAATGGTTTAAATGTGTTGGAATAGTGTCATTAAGTTGATTTGACCTTGAAAAGTCAGTCAAGGTCATACGGGTACTCCGTTTCTAAAACCGGTGTAAATTTTCAAAAAATCCTTTCGCGTCTAATAATTTAGCATTTTTTTGTCATTTTTTGTTTAAATAGGTAGAAAAGACATTGGACAACAGTTTTGCACTCAAAAATCCTGACTTATATATGAAAAATTATCTAAAAAATTGATCATTATATGTCGTTACTCTTAAAATTGTGATTTGACAAATTTGACGCTTCGCGACACTTTTTGTCCCTTAAAATCATAAACAGGAAGTGGTTTGTAATTTATGAAATTGGTCCATAAAGCTTGCTTATAAGTTCCTTAACACTTTGGATGCTTTAGTTTTTTTTATTGTTATTGTAGTTTAGGAGGAGTTGAGGTAACAAACTTTACGGTGTAAGGGGAGATAACTCCGTAACTAAAAATAGTTTCGCTAAGCGGACTCATTTTTAAATTGGTTTTTCATGACCGGTATACTACCTTAAGTATTGAAATGATATGTCGCGAAACAAAAAAAAAATTTTTTGGCGGAAGAAGAAGAATAATAATCAGAAGAATTGCTAGAAGGTCTTTACGACCGTAGTCGTGAAAGACCTTAATAAAGACCGGTCGACATTTTTTCATCTGATTTTGACTAAATATGATTAAAAGTAATACATTTAATAGGTTTTGACCATTTTTGGTGAAAAAATGTCAAATTTCACATTTTTGGAAAAAAGGGGGGATGAATTTTCAATTTTCTTATTTTTGATATCTGAGACCCAAAAATGGTTTAAATGTGTTGGAATAGTGTCATTAAGTTGATTTGACCTTGAAAAGTCAGTCAAGGTCATACGGGTACTCCGTTTCTAAAACCGGTGTAAATTTTCAAAAAATCCTTTCGCGTCTAATAATTTAGCATTTTTTTGTCATTTTTTGTTTAAATAGGTAGAAAAGACATTGGACAACAGTTTTGCACTCAAAAATCCTGACTTATATATGAAAAATTATCTAAAACATTGATCATTATATGTCGTTACTCTTAAAATTGTGATTTGACAAATTTGACGCTTCGCGACACTTTTTGTCCCTTAAAATCATAAACAGGAAGTGGTTTGTAATTTATGAAATTGGTCCATAAAGCTTGCTTATAAGTTCCTTAACACTTTGGATGCTTTAGTTTTTTTTATTGTTATTGTAGTTTAGGAGGAGTTGAGGTAACAAACTTTACGGTGTAAGGGGAGATAACTCCGTAACTAAAAATAGTTTCGCTAAGCGGACTCATTTTTAAATTGGTTTTTCATGACCGGTATACTACCTTAAGTATTGAAATGATATGTCGCGAAACAAAAAAAAATTTTTTTGGCGGAAGAAGAAGAATAATAATCAGAAGAATTGCTAGAAGGTCTTTACGACCGTAGTCGTGAAAGACCTTAATAAAGACCGGTCGACATTTTTTCATCTGATTTTGACTAAATATGATTAAAAGTAATACATTTAATAGGTTTTGACCATTTTTGGTGAAAAAATGTCAAATTTCACATTTTTGGAAAAAAGGGGGATGAATTTTCAATTTTCTTATTTTTGATATCTGAGACCCAAAAATGGTTTAAATGTGTTGGAATAGTGTCATTAAGTTGATTTGACCTTGAAAAGTCAGTCAAGGTCATACGGGTACTCCGTTTCTAAAACCGGTGTAAATTTTCAAAAAATCCTTTCGCGTCTAATAATTTAGCATTTTTTTGTCATTTTTTGTTTAAATAGGTAGAAAAGACATTGGACAACAGTTTTGCACTCAAAAATCCTGACTTATATATGAAAAATTATCTAAAAAATTGATCATTATATGTCGTTACTCTTAAAATTGTGATTTGACAAATTTGACGCTTCGCGACACTTTTTGTCCCTTAAAATCATAAACAGGAAGTGGTTTGTAATTTATGAAATTGGTCCATAAAGCTTGCTTATAAGTTCCTTAACACTTTGGATGCTTTAGTTTTTTTTATTGTTATTGTAGTTTAGGAGGAGTTGAGGTAACAAACTTTACGGTGTAAGGGGAGATAACTCCGTAACTAAAAATAGTTTCGCTAAGCGGACTCATTTTTAAATTGGTTTTTCATGACCGGTATACTACCTTAAGTATTGAAATGATATGTCGCGAAACAAAAAAAAAATTTTTTGGCGGAAGAAGAAGAATAATAATCAGAAGAATTGCTAGAAGGTCTTTACGACCGTAGTCGTGAAAGACCTTAATAAAGACCGGTCGACATTTTTTCATCTGATTTTGACTAAATATGATTAAAAGTAATACATTTAATAGGTTTTGACCATTTTTGGTGAAAAAATGTCAAATTTCACATTTTTGGAAAAAAGGGGGGATGAATTTTCAATTTTCTTATTTTTGATATCTGAGACCCAAAAATGGTTTAAATGTGTTGGAATAGTGTCATTAAGTTGATTTGACCTTGAAAAGTCAGTCAAGGTCATACGGGTACTCCGTTTCTAAAACCGGTGTAAATTTTCAAAAAATCCTTTCGCGTCTAATAATTTAGCATTTTTTTGTCATTTTTTGTTTAAATAGGTAGAAAAGACATTGGACAACAGTTTTGCACTCAAAAATCCTGACTTATATATGAAAAATTATCTAAAAAATTGATCATTATATGTCGTTACTCTTAAAATTGTGATTTGACAAATTTGACGCTTCGCGACACTTTTTGTCCCTTAAAATCATAAACAGGAAGTGGTTTGTAATTTATGAAATTGGTCCATAAAGCTTGCTTATAAGTTCCTTAACACTTTGGATGCTTTAGTTTTTTTTATTGTTATTGTAGTTTAGGAGGAGTTGAGGTAACAAACTTTACGGTGTAAGGGGAGATAACTCCGTAACTAAAAATAGTTTCGCTAAGCGGACTCATTTTTAAATTGGTTTTTCATGACCGGTATACTACCTTAAGTATTGAAATGATATGTCGCGAAACAAAAAAAAAATTTTTTGGCGGAAGAAGAAGAATAATAATCAGAAGAATTGCTAGAAGGTCTTTACGACCGTAGTCGTGAAAGACCTTAATAAAGACCGGTCGACATTTTTTCATCTGATTTTGACTAAATATGATTAAAAGTAATACATTTAATAGGTTTTGACCATTTTTGGTGAAAAAATGTCAAATTTCACATTTTTGGAAAAAAGGGGGGATGAATTTTCAATTTTCTTATTTTTGATATCTGAGACCCAAAAATGGTTTAAATGTGTTGGAATAGTGTCATTAAGTTGATTTGACCTTGAAAAGTCAGTCAAGGTCATACGGGTACTCCGTTTCTAAAACCGGTGTAAATTTTCAAAAAATCCTTTCGCGTCTAATAATTTAGCATTTTTTTGTCATTTTTTGTTTAAATAGGTAGA
Organism: Arcuatula senhousia; assembly: GCA_963971305.1. NCBI lineage: Eukaryota > Metazoa > Mollusca > Bivalvia > Mytilida > Mytilidae > Arcuatula > Arcuatula senhousia. Next base: position 30,497,071 of record OZ020304.1, read on the forward strand.
AAAGACATTGGACAACAGTTTTGCACTCAAAAATCCTGACTTATATATGAAAAATTATCTAAAAAATTGATCATTATATGTCGTTACTCTTAAAATTGTGATTTGACAAATTTGACGCTTCGCGACACTTTTTGTCCCTTAAAATCATAAACAGGAAGTGGTTTGTAATTTATGAAATTGGTCCATAAAGCTTGCTTATAAGTTCCTTAACACTTTGGATGCTTTAGTTTTTTTTATTGTTATTGTAGTTTAGGAGGAGTTGAGGTAACAAACTTTACGGTGTAAGGGGAGATAACTCCATAACTAAAAATAGTTTCGCTAAGCGGACTCATTTTTAAATTGGTTTTTCATGACCGGTATACTACCTTAAGTATTGAAATGATATGTCGCGAAACAAAAAAAAAATTTTTTGGCGGAAGAAGAAGAATAATAATCAGAAGAATTGCTAGAAGGTCTTTACGACCGTAGTCGTGAAAGACCTTAATAAAGACCGGTCGACATTTTTTCATCTGATTTTGACTAAATATGATTAAAAGTAATACATTTAATAGGTTTTGACCATTTTTGGTGAAAAAATGTCAAATTTCACATTTTTGGAAAAAAGGGGGGATGAATTTTCAATTTTCTTATTTTTGATATCTGAGACCCAAAAATGGTTTAAATGTGTTGGAATAGTGTCATTAAGTTGATTTGACCTTGAAAAGTCAGTCAAGGTCATACAGGTACTCCGTTTCTAAAACCGGTGTAAATTTTCAAAAAATCCTTTCGCGTCTAATAATTTAGCATTTTTTTGTCATTTTTTGTTTAAATAGGTAGAAAAGACATTGGACAACAGTTTTGCACTCAAAAATCCTGACTTATATATGAAAAATTATCTAAAAAATTGATCATTATATGTCGTTACTCTTAAAATTGTGATTTGACAAATTTGACGCTTCGCGACACTTTTTGTCCCTTAAAATCATAAACAGGAAGTGGTTTGTAATTTATGAAATTGGTCCATAAAGCTTGCTTATAAGTTCCTTAACACTTTGGATGCTTTAGTTTTTTTTATTGTTATTGTAGTTTAGGAGGAGTTGAGGTAACAAACTTTACGGTGTAAGGGGAGATAATTCCGTAACTAAAAATAGTTTCGCTAAGCGGACTCATTTTTAAATTGGTTTTTCATGACCGGTATACTACCTTAAGTATTGAAATGATATGTCGCGAAACAAAAAAAAAATTTTTTGGCGGAAGAAGAAGAATAATAATCAGAAGAATTGCTAGAAGGTCTTTACGACCGTAGTCGTGAAAGACCTTAATAAAGACCGGTCGACATTTTTTCATCTGATTTTGACTAAATATGATTAAAAGTAATACATTTAATAGGTTTTGACCATTTTTGGTGAAAAAATGTCAAATTTCACATTTTTGGAAAAAAGGGGGGATGAATTTTCAATTTTCTTATTTTTGATATCTGAGACCCAAAAATGGTTTAAATGTGTTGGAATAGTGTCATTAAGTTGATTTGACCTTGAAAAGTCAGTCAAGGTCATACGGGTACTCCGTTTCTAAAACCGGTGTAAATTTTCAAAAAATCCTTTCGCGTCTAATAATTTAGCATTTTTTTGTCATTTTTTGTTTAAATAGGTAGAAAAGACATTGGACAACAGTTTTGCACTCAAAAATCCTGACTTATATATGAAAAATTATCTAAAAAATTGATCATTATATGTCGTTACTCTTAAAATTGTGATTTGACAAATTTGACGCTTCGCGACACTTTTTGTCCCTTAAAATCATAAACAGGAAGTGGTTTGTAATTTATGAAATTGGTCCATAAAGCTTGCTTATAAGTTCCTTAACACTTTGGATGCTTTAGTTTTTTTTATTGTTATTGTAGTTTAGGAGGAGTTGAGGTAACAAACTTTACGGTGTAAGGGGAGATAACTCCGTAACTAAAAATAGTTTCGCTAAGCGGACTCATTTTTAAATTGGTTTTTCATGACCGGTATACTACCTTAAGTATTGAAATGATATGTCGCGAAACAAAAAAAAAATTTTTTGGCGGAAGAAGAAGAATAATAATCAGAAGAATTGCTAGAAGGTCTTTACGACCGTAGTCGTGAAAGACCTTAATAAAGACCGGTCGACATTTTTTCATCTGATTTTGACTAAATATGATTAAAAGTAATACATTTAATAGGTTTTGACCATTTTTGGTGAAAAAATGTCAAATTTCACATTTTTGGAAAAAAGGGGGGATGAATTTTCAATTTTCTTATTTTTGATATCTGAGACCCAAAAATGGTTTAAATGTGTTGGAATAGTGTCATTAAGTTGATTTGACCTTGAAAAGTCAGTCAAGGTCATACGGGTACTCCGTTTCTAAAACCGGTGTAAATTTTCAAAAAATCCTTTCGCGTCTAATAATTTAGCATTTTTTTGTCATTTTTTGTTTAAATAGGTAGAAAAGACATTGGACAACAGTTTTGCACTCAAAAATCCTGACTTATATATGAAAAATTATCTAAAAAATTGATCATTATATGTCGTTACTCTTAAAATTGTGATTTGACAAATTTGACGCTTCGCGACACTTTTTGTCCCTTAAAATCATAAACAGGAAGTGGTTTGTAATTTATGAAATTGGTCCATAAAGCTTGCTTATAAGTTCCTTAACACTTTGGATGCTTTAGTTTTTTTTATTGTTATTGTAGTTTAGGAGGAGTTGAGGTAACAAATTTTACGGTGTAAGGGGAGATAACTCCGTAACTAAAAATAGTTTCGCTAAGCGGACTCATTTTTAAATTGGTTTTTCATGACCGGTATACTACCTTAAGTATTGAAATGATATGTCGCGAAACAAAAAAAAAATTTTTTGGCGGAAGAAGAAGAATAATAATCAGAAGAATTGCTAGAAGGTCTTTACGACCGTAGTCGTGAAAGACCTTAATAAAGACCGGTCGACATTTTTTCATCTGATTTTGACTAAATATGATTAAAAGTAATACATTTAATAGGTTTTGACCATTTTTGGTGAAAAAATGTCAAATTTCACATTTTTGGAAAAAAGGGGGGATGAATTTTCAATTTTCTTATTTTTGATATCTGAGACCCAAAAATGGTTTAAATGTGTTGGAATAGTGTCATTAAGTTGATTTGACCTTGAAAAGTCAGTCAAGGTCATACGGGTACTCCGTTTCTAAAACCGGTGTAAATTTTCAAAAAATCCTTTCGCGTCTAATAATTTAGCATTTTTTTGTCATTTTTTGTTTAAATAGGTAGAAAAGACATTGGACAACAGTTTTGCACTCAAAAATCCTGACTTATATATGAAAAATTATCTAAAAAATTGATCATTATATGTCGTTACTCTTAAAATTGTGATTTGACAAATTTGACGCTTCGCGACACTTTTTGTCCCTTAAAATCATAAACAGGAAGTGGTTTGTAATTTATGAAATTGGTCCATAAAGCTTGCTTATAAGTTCCTTAACACTTTGGATGCTTTAGTTTTTTTTATTGTTATTGTAGTTTAGGAGGAGTTGAGGTAACAAACTTTACGGTGTAAGGGGAGATAACTCCGTAACTAAAAATAGTTTCGCTAAGCGGACTCATTTTTAAATTGGTTTTTCATGACCGGTATACTACCTTAAGTATTGAAATGATATGTCGCGAAACAAAAAAAAAATTTTTTGGCGGAAGAAGAAGAATAATAATCAGAAGAATTGCTAGAAGGTCTTTACGACCGTAGTCGTGAAAGACCTTAATAAAGACCGGTCGACATTTTTTCATCTGATTTTGACTAAATATGATTAAAAGTAATACATTTAATAGGTTTTGACCATTTTTGGTGAAAAAATGTCAAATTTCACATTTTTGGAAAAAAGGGGGGATGAATTTTCAATTTTCTTATTTTTGATATCTGAGACCCAAAAATGGTTTAAATGTGTTGGAATAGTGTCATTAAGTTGATTTGACCTTGAAAAGTCAGTCAAGGTCATACGGGTACTCCGTTTCTAAAACCGGTGTAAATTTTCAAAAAATCCTTTCGCGTCTAATAATTTAGCATTTTTTTGTCATTTTTTGTTTAAATAGGTAGAAAAGACATTGGACAACAGTTTTGCACTCAAAAATCCTGACTTATATATGAAAAATTATCTAAAAAATTGATCATTATATGTCGTTACTCTTAAAATTGTGATTTGACAAATTTGACGCTTCGAGACACTTTTTGTCCCTTAAAATCATAAACAGGAAGTGGTTTGTAATTTATGAAATTGGTCCATAAAGCTTGCTTATAAGTTCCTTAACACTTTGGATGCTTTAGTTTTTTTTATTGTTATTGTAGTTTAGGAGGAGTTGAGGTAACAAACTTTACGGTGTAAGGGGAGATAACTCCGTAACTAAAAATAGTTTCGCTAAGCGGACTCATTTTTAAATTGGTTTTTCATGACCGGTATACTACCTTAAGTATTGAAATGATATGTCGCGAAACAAAAAAAAAAATTTTTGGCGGAAGAAGAAGAATAATAATCAGAAGAATTGCTAGAAGGTCTTTACGACCGTAGTCGTGAAAGACCTTAATAAAGACCGGTCGACATTTTTTCATCTGATTTTGACTAAATATGATTAAAAGTAATACATTTAATAGGTTTTGACCATTTTTGGTGAAAAAATGTCAAATTTCACATTTTTGGAAAAAAGGGGGGATGAATTTTCAATTTTCTTATTTTTGATATCTGAGACCCAAAAATGGTTTAAATGTGTTGGAATAGTGTCATTAAGTTGATTTGACCTTGAAAAGTCAGTCAAGGTCATACGGGTACTCCGTTTCTAAAACCGGTGTAAATTTTCAAAAAATCCTTTCGCGTCTAATAATTTAGCATTTTTTTGTCATTTTTTGTTTAAATAGGTAGAAAAGACATTGGACAACAGTTTTGCACTCAAAAATCCTGACTTATATATGAAAAATTATCTAAAAAATTGATCATTATATGTCGTTACTCTTAAAATTGTGATTTGACAAATTTGACGCTTCGCGACACTTTTTGTCCCTTAAAATCATAAACAGGAAGTGGTTTGTAATTTATGAAATTGGTCCATAAAGCTTGCTTATAAGTTCCTTAACACTTTGGATGCTTTAGTTTTTTTTATTGTTATTGTAGTTTAGGAGGAGTTGAGGTAACAAACTTTACGGTGTAAGGGGAGATAACTCCGTAACTAAAAATAGTTTCGCTAAGCGGACTCATTTTTAAATTGGTTTTTCATGACCGGTATACTACCTTAAGTATTGAAATGATATGTCGCGAAACAAAAAAAAAATTTTTTGGCGGAAGAAGAAGAATAATAATCAGAAGAATTGCTAGAAGGTCTTTACGACCGTAGTCGTGAAAGACCTTAATAAAGACCGGTCGACATTTTTTCATCTGATTTTGACTAAATATGATTAAAAGTAATACATTTAATAGGTTTTGACCATTTTTGGTGAAAAAATGTCAAATTTCACATTTTTGGAAAAAAGGGGGGATGAATTTTCAATTTTCTTATTTTTGATATCTGAGACCCAAAAATGGTTTAAATGTGTTGGAATAGTGTCATTAAGTTGATTTGACCTTGAAAAGTCAGTCAAGGTCATACGGGTACTCCGTTTCTAAAACCGGTGTAAATTTTCAAAAAATCCTTTCGCGTCTAATAATTTAGCATTTTTTTGTCATTTTTTGTTTAAATAGGTAGAAAAGACATTGGACAACAGTTTTGCACTCAAAAATCCTGACTTATATATGAAAAATTATCTAAAAAATTGATCATTATATGTCGTTACTCTTAAAATTGTGATTTGACAAATTTGACGCTTCGCGACACTTTTTGTCCCTTAAAATCATAAACAGGAAGTGGTTTGTAATTTATGAAATTGGTCCATAAAGCTTGCTTATAAGTTCCTTAACACTTTGGATGCTTTAGTTTTTTTTATTGTTATTGTAGTTTAGGAGGAGTTGAGGTAACAAACTTTACGGTGTAAGGGGAGATAACTCCGTAACTAAAAATAGTTTCGCTAAGCGGACTCATTTTTAAATTGGTTTTTCATGACCGGTATACTACCTTAAGTATTGAAATGATATGTCGCGAAACAAAAAAAAAATTTTTTGGCGGAAGAAGAAGAATAATAATCAGAAGAATTGCTAGAAGGTCTTTACGACCGTAGTCGTGAAAGACCTTAATAAAGACCGGTCGACATTTTTTCATCTGATTTTGACTAAATATGATTAAAAGTAATACATTTAATAGGTTTTGACCATTTTTGGTGAAAAAATGTCAAATTTCACATTTTTGGAAAAAAGGGGGGATGAATTTTCAATTTTCTTATTTTTGATATCTGAGACCCAAAAATGGTTTAAATGTGTTGGAATAGTGTCATTAAGTTGATTTGACCTTGAAAAGTCAGTCAAGGTCATACGGGTACTCCGTTTCTAAAACCGGTGTAAATTTTCAAAAAATCCTTTCGCGTCTAATAATTTAGCATTTTTTTGTCATTTTTTGTTTAAATAGGTAGAAAAGACATTGGACAACAGTTTTGCACTCAAAAATCCTGACTTATATATGAAAAATTATCTAAAAAATTGATCATTATATGTCGTTACTCTTAAAATTGTGATTTGACAAATTTGACGCTTCGCGACACTTTTTGTCCCTTAAAATCATAAACAGGAAGTGGTTTGTAATTTATGAAATTGGTCCATAAAGCTTGCTTATAAGTTCCTTAACACTTTGGATGCTTTAGTTTTTTTTATTGTTATTGTAGTTTAGGAGGAGTTGAGGTAACAAACTTTACGGTGTAAGGGGAGATAACTCCGTAACTAAAAATAGTTTCGCTAAGCGGACTCATTTTTAAATTGGTTTTTCATGACCGGTATACTACCTTAAGTATTGAAATGATATGTCGCGAAACAAAAAAAAAATTTTTTGGCGGAAGAAGAAGAATAATAATCAGAAGAATTGCTAGAAGGTCTTTACGACCGTAGTCGTGAAAGACCTTAATAAAGACCGGTCGACATTTTTTCATCTGATTTTGACTAAATATGATTAAAAGTAATACATTTAATAGGTTTTGACCATTTTTGGTGAAAAAATGTCAAATTTCACATTTTTGGAAAAAAGGGGGGATGAATTTTCAATTTTCTTATTTTTGATATCTGAGACCCAAAAATGGTTTAAATGTGTTGGAATAGTGTCATTAAGTTGATTTGACCTTGAAAAGTCAGTCAAGGTCATACGGGTACTCCGTTTCTAAAACCGGTGTAAATTTTCAAAAAATCCTTTCGCGTCTAATAATTTAGCATTTTTTTGTCATTTTTTGTTTAAATAGGTAGAAAAGACATTGGACAACAGTTTTGCACTCAAAAATCCTGACTTATATATGAAAAATTATCTAAAAAATTGATCATTATATGTCGTTACTCTTAAAATTGTGATTTGACAAATTTGACGCTTCGCGACACTTTTTGTCCCTTAAAATCATAAACAGGAAGTGGTTTGTAATTTATGAAATTGGTCCATAAAGCTTGCTTATAAGTTCCTTAACACTTTGGATGCTTTAGTTTTTTTTATTGTTATTGTAGTTTAGGAGGAGTTGAGGTAACAAACTTTACGGTGTAAGGGGAGATAACTCCGTAACTAAAAATAGTTTCGCTAAGCGGACTCATTTTTAAATTGGTTTTTCATGACCGGTATACTACCTTAAGTATTGAAATGATATGTCGCGAAACAAAAAAAAAATTTTTTGGCGGAAGAAGAAGAATAATAATCAGAAGAATTGCTAGAAGGTCTTTACGACCGTAGTCGTGAAAGACCTTAATAAAGACCGGTCGACATTTTTTCATCTGATTTTGACTAAATATGATTAAAAGTAATACATTTAATAGGTTTTGACCATTTTTGGTGAAAAAATGTCAAATTTCACATTTTTGGAAAAAAGGGGGGATGAATTTTCAATTTTCTTATTTTTGATATCTGAGACCCAAAAATGGTTTAAATGTGTTGGAATAGTGTCATTAAGTTGATTTGACCTTGAAAAGTCAGTCAAGGTCATACGGGTACTCCGTTTCTAAAACCGGTGTAAATTTTCAAAAAATCCTTTCGCGTCTAATAATTTAGCATTTTTTTGTCATTTTTTGTTTAAATAGGTAGAAAAGACATTGGACAACAGTTTTGCACTCAAAAATCCTGACTTATATATGAAAAATTATCTAAAAAATTGATCATTATATGTCGTTACTCTTAAAATTGTGATTTGACAAATTTGACGCTTCGCGACACTTTTTGTCCCTTAAAATCATAAACAGGAAGTGGTTTGTAATTTATGAAATTGGTCCATAAAGCTTGCTTATAAGTTCCTTAACACTTTGGATGCTTTAGTTTTTTTTATTGTTATTGTAGTTTAGGAGGAGTTGAGGTAACAAACTTTACGGTGTAAGGGGAGATAACTCCGTAACTAAAAATAGTTTCGCTAAGCGGACTCATTTTTAAATTGGTTTTTCATGACCGGTATACTACCTTAAGTATTGAAATGATATGTCGCGAAACAAAAAAAAAATTTTTTGGCGGAAGAAGAAGAATAATAATCAGAAGAATTGCTAGAAGGTCTTTACGACCGTAGTCGTGAAAGACCTTAATAAAGACCGGTCGACATTTTTTCATCTGATTTTGACTAAATATGATTAAAAGTAATACATTTAATAGGTTTTGACCATTTTTGGTGAAAAAATGTCAAATTTCACATTTTTGGAAAAAAGGGGGGATGAATTTTCAATTTTCTTATTTTTGATATCTGAGACCCAAAAATGGTTTAAATGTGTTGGAATAGTGTCATTAAGTTGATTTGACCTTGAAAAGTCAGTCAAGGTCATACGGGTACTCCGTTTCTAAAACCGGTGTAAATTTTCAAAAAATCCTTTCGCGTCTAATAATTTAGCATTTTTTTGTCATTTTTTGTTTAAATAGGTAGAAAAGACATTGGACAACAGTTTTGCACTCAAAAATCCTGACTTATATATGAAAAATTATCTAAAAAATTGATCATTATATGTCGTTACTCTTAAAATTGTGATTTGACAAATTTGACGCTTCGCGACACTTTTTGTCCCTTAAAATCATAAACAGGAAGTGGTTTGTAATTTATGAAATTGGTCCATAAAGCTTGCTTATAAGTTCCTTAACACTTTGGATGCTTTAGTTTTTTTTATTGTTATTGTAGTTTAGGAGGAGTTGAGGTAACAAACTTTACGGTGTAAGGGGAGATAACTCCGTAACTAAAAATAGTTTCGCTAAGCGGACTCATTTTTAAATTGGTTTTTCATGACCGGTATACTACCTTAAGTATTGAAATGATATGTCGCGAAACAAAAAAAAAATTTTTTGGCGGAAGAAGAAGAATAATAATCAGAAGAATTGCTAGAAGGTCTTTACGACCGTAGTCGTGAAAGACCTTAATAAAGACCGGTCGACATTTTTTCATCTGATTTTGACTAAATATGATTAAAAGTAATACATTTAATAGGTTTTGACCATTTTTGGTGAAAAAATGTCAAATTTCACATTTTTGGAAAAAAGGGGGGATGAATTTTCAATTTTCTTATTTTTGATATCTGAGACCCAAAAATGGTTTAAATGTGTTGGAATAGTGTCATTAAGTTGATTTGACCTTGAAAAGTCAGTCAAGGTCATACGGGTACTCCGTTTCTAAAACCGGTGTAAATTTTCAAAAAATCCTTTCGCGTCTAATAATTTAGCATTTTTTTGTCATTTTTTGTTTAAATAGGTAGAAAAGACATTGGACAACAGTTTTGCACTCAAAAATCCTGACTTATATATGAAAAATTATCTAAAAAATTGATCATTATATGTCGTTACTCTTAAAATTGTGATTTGACAAATTTGACGCTTCGCGACACTTTTTGTCCCTTAAAATCATAAACAGGAAGTGGTTTGTAATTTATGAAATTGGTCCATAAAGCTTGCTTATAAGTTCCTTAACACTTTGGATGCTTTAGTTTTTTTTATTGTTATTGTAGTTTAGGAGGAGTTGAGGTAACAAACTTTACGGTGTAAGGGGAGATAACTCCGTAACTAAAAATAGTTTCGCTAAGCGGACTCATTTTTAAATTGGTTTTTCATGACCGGTATACTACCTTAAGTATTGAAATGATATGTCGCGAAACAAAAAAAAAATTTTTTGGCGGAAGAAGAAGAATAATAATCAGAAGAATTGCTAGAAGGTCTTTACGACCGTAGTCGTGAAAGACCTTAATAAAGACCGGTCGACATTTTTTCATCTGATTTTGACTAAATATGATTAAAAGTAATACATTTAATAGGTTTTGACCATTTTTGGTGAAAAAATGTCAAATTTCACATTTTTGGAAAAAAGGGGGGATGAATTTTCAATTTTCTTATTTTTGATATCTGAGACCCAAAAATGGTTTAAATGTGTTGGAATAGTGTCATTAAGTTGATTTGACCTTGAAAAGTCAGTCAAGGTCATACGGGTACTCCGTTTCTAAAACCGGTGTAAATTTTCAAAAAATCCTTTCGCGTCTAATAATTTAGCATTTTTTTGTCATTTTTTGTTTAAATAGGTAGAAAAGACATTGGACAACAGTTTTGCACTCAAAAATCCTGACTTATATATGAAAAATTATCTAAAAAATTGATCATTATATGTCGTTACTCTTAAAATTGTGATTTGACAAATTTGACGCTTCGCGACACTTTTTGTCCCTTAAAATCATAAACAGGAAGTGGTTTGTAATTTATGAAATTGGTCCATAAAGCTTGCTTATAAGTTCCTTAACACTTTGGATGCTTTAGTTTTTTTTATTGTTATTGTAGTTTAGGAGGAGTTGAGGTAACAAACTTTACGGTGTAAGGGGAGATAACTCCGTAACTAAAAATAGTTTCGCTAAGCGGACTCATTTTTAAATTGGTTTTTCATGACCGGTATACTACCTTAAGTATTGAAATGATATGTCGCGAAACAAAAAAAAAATTTTTTGGCGGAAGAAGAAGAATAATAATCAGAAGAATTGCTAGAAGGTCTTTACGACCGTAGTCGTGAAAGACCTTAATAAAGACCGGTCGACATTTTTTCATCTGATTTTGACTAAATATGATTAAAAGTAATACATTTAATAGGTTTTGACCATTTTTGGTGAAAAAATGTCAAATTTCACATTTTTGGAAAAAAGGGGGGATGAATTTTCAATTTTCTTATTTTTGATATCTGAGACCCAAAAATAGTTTAAATGTGTTGGAATAGTGTCATTAAGTTGATTTGACCTTGAAAAGTCAGTCAAGGTCATACGGGTACTCCGTTTCTAAAACCGGTGTAAATTTTCAAAAAATCCTTTCGCGTCTAATAATTTAGCATTTTTTTGTCATTTTTTGTTTAAATAGGTAGAAAAGACATTGGACAACAGTTTTGCACTCAAAAATCCTGACTTATATATGAAAAATTATCTAAAAAATTGATCATTATATGTCGTTACTCTTAAAATTGTGATTTGACAAATTTGACGCTTCGCGACACTTTTTGTCCCTTAAAATCATAAACAGGAAGTGGTTTGTAATTTATGAAATTGGTCCATAAAGCTTGCTTATAAGTTCCTTAACACTTTGGATGCTTTAGTTTTTTTTATTGTTATTGTAGTTTAGGAGGAGTTGAGGTAACAAACTTTACGGTGTAAGGGGAGATAACTCCGTAACTAAAAATAGTTTCGCTAAGCGGACTCATTTTTAAATTGGTTTTTCATGACCGGTATACTACCTTAAGTATTGAAATGATATGTCGCGAAACAAAAAAAAAATTTTTTGGCGGAAGAAGAAGAATAATAATCAGAAGAATTGCTAGAAGGTCTTTACGACCGTAGTCGTGAAAGACCTTAATAAAGACCGGTCGACATTTTTTCATCTGATTTTGACTAAATATGATTAAAAGTAATACATTTAATAGGTTTTGACCATTTTTGGTGAAAAAATGTCAAATTTCACATTTTTGGAAAAAAGGGGGGATGAATTTTCAATTTTCTTATTTTTGATATCTGAGACCCAAAAATGGTTTAAATGTGTTGGAATAGTGTCATTAAGTTGATTTGACCTTGAAAAGTCAGTCAAGGTCATACGGGTACTCCGTTTCTAAAACCGGTGTAAATTTTCAAAAAATCCTTTCGCGTCTAATAATTTAGCATTTTTTTGTCATTTTTTGTTTAAATAGGTAGAAAAGACATTGGACAACAGTTTTGCACTCAAAAATCCTGACTTATATATGAAAAATTATCTAAAAAATTGATCATTATATGTCGTTACTCTTAAAATTGTGATTTGACAAATTTGACGCTTCGCGACACTTTTTGTCCCTTAAAATCATAAACAGGAAGTGGTTTGTAATTTATGAAATTGGTCCATAAAGCTTGCTTATAAGTTCCTTAACACTTTGGATGCTTTAGTTTTTTTTATTGTTATTGTAGTTTAGGAGGAGTTGAGGTAACAAACTTTACGGTGTAAGGGGAGATAACTCCGTAACTAAAAATAGTTTCGCTAAGCGGACTCATTTTTAAATTGGTTTTTCATGACCGGTATACTACCTTAAGTATTGAAATGATATGTCGCGAAACAAAAAAAAAATTTTTTGGCGGAAGAAGAAGAATAATAATCAGAAGAATTGCTAGAAGGTCTTTACGACCGTAGTCGTGAAAGACCTTAATAAAGACCGGTCGACATTTTTTCATCTGATTTTGACTAAATATGATTAAAAGTAATACATTTAATAGGTTTTGACCATTTTTGGTGAAAAAATGTCAAATTTCACATTTTTGGAAAAAAGGGGGGATGAATTTTCAATTTTCTTATTTTTGATATCTGAGACCCAAAAATGGTTTAAATGTGTTGGAATAGTGTCATTAAGTTGATTTGACCTTGAAAAGTCAGTCAAGGTCATACGGGTACTCCGTTTCTAAAACCGGTGTAAATTTTCAAAAAATCCTTTCGCGTCTAATAATTTAGCATTTTTTTGTCATTTTTTGTTTAAATAGGTAGAAAAGACATTGGACAACAGTTTTGCACTCAAAAATCCTGACTTATATATGAAAAATTATCTAAAAAATTGATCATTATATGTCGTTACTCTTAAAATTGTGATTTGACAAATTTGACGCTTCGCGACACTTTTTGTCCCTTAAAATCATAAACAGGAAGTGGTTTGTAATTTATGAAATTGGTCCATAAAGCTTGCTTATAAGTTCCTTAACACTTTGGATGCTTTAGTTTTTTTTATTGTTATTGTAGTTTAGGAGGAGTTGAGGTAACAAACTTTACGGTGTAAGGGGAGATAACTCCGTAACTAAAAATAGTTTCGCTAAGCGGACTCATTTTTAAATTGGTTTTTCATGACCGGTATACTACCTTAAGTATTGAAATGATATGTCGCGAAACAAAAAAAAAATTTTTTGGCGGAAGAAGAAGAATAATAATCAGAAGAATTGCTAGAAGGTCTTTACGACCGTAGTCGTGAAAGACCTTAATAAAGACCGGTCGACATTTTTTCATCTGATTTTGACTAAATATGATTAAAAGTAATACATTTAATAGGTTTTGACCATTTTTGGTGAAAAAATGTCAAATTTCACATTTTTGGAAAAAAGGGGGGATGAATTTTCAATTTTCTTATTTTTGATATCTGAGACCCAAAAATGGTTTAAATGTGTTGGAATAGTGTCATTAAGTTGATTTGACCTTGAAAAGTCAGTCAAGGTCATACGGGTACTCCGTTTCTAAAACCGGTGTAAATTTTCAAAAAATCCTTTCGCGTCTAATAATTTAGCATTTTTTTGTCATTTTTTGTTTAAATAGGTAGAAAAGACATTGGACAACAGTTTTGCACTCAAAAATCCTGACTTATATATGAAAAATTATCTAAAAAATTGATCATTATATGTCGTTACTCTTAAAATTGTGATTTGACAAATTTGACGCTTCGCGACACTTTTTGTCCCTTAAAATCATAAACAGGAAGTGGTTTGTAATTTATGAAATTGGTCCATAAAGCTTGCTTATAAGTTCCTTAACACTTTGGATGCTTTAGTTTTTTTTATTGTTATTGTAGTTTAGGAGGAGTTGAGGTAACAAACTTTACGGTGTAAGGGGAGATAACTCCGTAACTAAAAATAGTTTCGCTAAGCGGACTCATTTTTAAATTGGTTTTTCATGACCGGTATACTACCTTAAGTATTGAAATGATATGTCGCGAAACAAAAAAAAAATTTTTTGGCGGAAGAAGAAGAATAATAATCAGAAGAATTGCTAGAAGGTCTTTACGACCGTAGTCGTGAAAGACCTTAATAAAGACCGGTCGACATTTTTTCATCTGATTTTGACTAAATATGATTAAAAGTAATACATTTAATAGGTTTTGACCATTTTTGGTGAAAAAATGTCAAATTTCACATTTTTGGAAAAAAGGGGGGATGAATTTTCAATTATTCAAGATGCATAAATAACTGAAACAGAAAGTTTGGCAGGAAAGGCCATGGCATTTAATCAGCAAATGTATTTACAATGACAAGTAGATAGATCAATTCAAATTGTTCATACAGATACATTTAACTGTTCATGAATATTAAGATATATTTAAATGTTCATGAATAAAGATATCTTTAATCAGTTTTGTGTCGCCGATATATTTGGCAGACTACATAAGCAGATATATAAATACAATATAGATAGATATATATAGATAGATTTGTTTAATCATTATAGTTTTGTGTCGCCGATATATTTGGCAGACCACATTTAAGCAGATATATAGATACAATATATATATAGATAGATTAACTTTGAACAAGAGAACCCTGGGATACAGTGATTCTCATAATTGAACGCTCGTGCTTAATTGATAGTACAAGAGAACCCTGGGATACAGTGATTCTCATAATTGAAGTTTCGTCCTTAATTTATTTATCAGTGGAATAAAGTTTGAATCCTGTGGTAAAATGATTCACACGGCGCGAAGTAGGCTTTTGTAATCTTCTGACGTCAAGTAACAATTTTAATAACATCTACAATATCCATGTCGAATCTCTCGAGTAATAAACTAGTTGATCACAAACACAATGCTCGTTTCTTGTTTTCGCTACAATTAGGTCTATAAAGTCCTCAGTCTTTCGATACCCAACAACGTCTTTAGCTTGAGAAACAGGATGCTGAAATTATAAAGAAAAACGAAAACCAGCAACACAATTCAAGCATTCATACAATAAAACACTTATTAAAAGGTTGTGGGTGGGAGGGTTTGTGATTTGTTATGGAAAATGAACACGTCCTCGCTTATCGATTTCTAAACTGCGTAAGGAAGTACGTAATACATGACGTCACAAATATGCACTTACAAAAGAAACGATTAAAACATAGTAAATATACCCGTAACGGTACCTGATAACCATAGGCTTGAAGTAACCCTTGAATAAATCAATTTTCGGCTTAATGCCAAAATTTACTTATTCAAGATGCATAAATAACTGAAACAGAAAGTTTGGCAGGAAAGGCCATGGCATTTAATCAGCAAATGTATTTACAATGACAAGTAGATAGATCAATTCAAATTGTTCATACAGATACATTTAACTGTTCATGAATATTAAGATATATTTAAATGTTCATGAATAAAGATATCTTTAATCAGTTTTGTGTCGCCGATATATTTGGCAGACTACATAAGCAGATATATAAATACAATATAGATAGATATATATAGATAGATTTGTTTAATCATTATAGTTTTGTGTCGCCGATATATTTGGCAGACCACATTTAAGCAGATATATAGATACAATATATATATAGATAGATTAACTTTGAACAAGAGAACCCTGGGATACAGTGATTCTCATAATTGAACGCTCGTGCTTAATTGATAGTACAAGAGAACCCTGGGATACAGTGATTCTCATAATTGAAGTTTCGTCCTTAATTTATTTATCAGTGGAATAAAGTTTGAATCCTGTGGTAAAATGATTCACACGGCGCGAAGTAGGCCAATGGCCTGGCGAAGACAGGTCTACCGCCAAAAATTGCGGTCTGAGCTGCCGTGACCAATTCCTGCCGAAAATCATAGACCAAATGCTCAAACTATTTAAATAAGTCTACATGGTGGAAAAAAGGATGCTGTATAAAAGTTTTAATGATCATTTAATGGTATTTAGTAATTCGACTGAAAATATTTGTTGTTCCCGTTTAATTAAAATAAACCATATCCTCTTTAAACAATTTATTTGACTAGATGTCACTATATTTGTTATTTGTCCGCCAATCTTAATTTCAAAGGAACCAATTCGGCAATAGAGCCATTATTACGTATCCTAACCATTATTGCATCAGCATTTTCAGCAGAATATGCATCATTTAAGTCGAGGGAGAAATTGAAACATGCCTTACATTAGGACACATGAAGGATAAATATTTAGTATTTTTCGTATAATGATTTAATACGGTTTCTCAAAAACCAAACTTTAACATAATAAAAATCGGTTCCACCTCACCTGTATGCAAAACAAGAAAAATCTCAGGAATCTTTTTTTTTTTTTCCACTTTGGACAGATTTATTTTTATTTTTGGAATGGTTAAGGAATCACGTCTAGTGCCCTAAGACCACCATAAACCTACCACAAAATTCCATACCATTTATCAACAAGACGTACGACATATGTGCCCTTTTATAAACCATGTGTTTTGAAATTTCATGCTTCAAATCAATTTATTACTGGCTTACTCTGTTTTTAGTAATTTTTAAATTTTCAATGAAAGTCAATACAACTATGCTTTATAGATACCAATTATCAAGTTTGAGCCTATGCAAGAAAATGTACATGGACACCTATACTGTGCATGTATGAATTTAGTGTTTTTATGTGTACGTGTTCTTGAAAGCCCAAAGTATTCTTATGAATACTAATACTTCGTGCATTATGTATGCTTGGAATATGATATTTCCAAAACAGCTAATGCAAGCATAATTTTGCAGAAAAAAATAAAATAAATAAATAGAATAACATATATATTATAAATAAATAAATCGTTTGTGTGTTTTGAGTAATTGTTTGAAATTATACATATATGAACACGTTTTAATTGTATTTTATAAATAAATTCTCTTATAAAATTTTGATCAGTTTATATTATTCTGGGACGAGATTTACAGATAACCAATAATTATCTTAAATTACATTTAATTTAACAGTTGTTGTATGTTTACCAAATGTGCTATTGCAGGTGTGATCTGTGTATGACATCTGCAACTAATTTTATTTATTCTATTTATATTATTTATTTTTAATTTCTTAAAATAAATTGTTTAACTTTAAGGATGTTTGTTGACAACTATGAAAATAAAACTGTCTATTTGCATCATGTACACAATGTACATGATGTATGCTGAAGGGATACAGGCTTATATCCTCGTCGTTTTCGGTTGAAATAGTATTTAACTATATTCAAATAATGATATGGCGAGGATTTATTTATTGTTATTATTATTATTATTATTATTTTTTTATTATTATTATTATTATTATTATTTGTTTTTGTTTTTTTTGTTTTTTGTTTTTTTTTTTAACCCAACGTGTGTATGTGGTAAATTTACCTTTGGTTTGGTGTGTGTGTGTGTGTGTGTGTGTGTGTGTGTGTGTGTGCAGTATCTTTACTTCATATTTTAATGATATTTTGGAAATAATCAAGATAAAGGATATTTGCTTGCTGCTAACTTTGACAATAAAACTTGAACTTATAGTGCAAATGGAGAAACTGTCAGTTTAACACATGAACGCTGAAGGGTCTAAATTATGTTTGTATTTGTAATTTTTAACTCAGCGGCAGTGCATGAGACTGCTTTTTGATCAATGTGTATACAAATGTATATAGCTATTCACAAATGGTGCTATAGTAACGCATTTTTTTATTTGCAATTTAACAAGTGCTTGAGCATCTTTACATATTATCTAATACTGATTGATTGAATGATTGTTGTTTGCTTTATGTCCCGTCGGCGGTGTTTGAGTCATATAAATCGTGACACAAACAAGTTTTGATTTATATAATAAAAGTTCGGAATAAAACAGTCAAAAGACCGTAGATAAAACAAATGGTATGACTGGACAAGATGTTAAAGCAACAGCCAACTAAACTATAAAACTAATCATAAAAACAGAACAATTAAGCTACAATGTTAAACTAATATCTGCGATAACAAATAATTAAATAAAAAAGAAACGATATCTGATTCTCATGACGTTTTCTGGTCGATTTGAATATAGTACAATAGGATTAAATAATCATTGTAAAAATTGTCAAATGTGAGGGTTTTTAAACTATATAAGATCAAAATATCACATAAAGATATTTAGTATAATGTAAGTATTATATTTCAATTTTGTCATCATCCTTGATAGTCTTTGAACTTGATATGAAATAATTATGTATAAATTTAGATTTTTTTTTATTTTTTTTTATTTTTTTTTTGCTCATTAATTATGTTTGTGTGTGATGGTACAAAATAACCTTACCTTTTGTCGTTTAACATTACGGTGACTTTACCCGTTGATATTTGACTCCTTATGCACAAACTACTTCCTGTTAAGATCTCAATGACAATGTATAGTGCGACTGAAACTCAGAAAAAAAAATTTTGCATTCAGTTATTGAGTAAGTGCTGTAAGTTGGCAATTATTACTTCTTAAAAACTAGTAAATTGGTTTAACACCTTAAAGACTTATTCTATTTTAAATAATCCAAAAAGGCACTAAATAACCAGTATTTAATAGACTTGTACATTTAAAATAACCAAGCTCTTGTCTTTCAGAGATAGCAAGGATGTAAACGAATGGAGTAATCCCTCAATATATCATGAACAAAACTTTTAACTATCATTTTAGCATATTACATTGCAACGGACAATAAAAGAAGTAACTTCCCCATTAACGGACATTCAATTATTTGATTTGCCATACAAACCATCAAATGAAACCCATGAATTTAAAAAATCATGAAGGTATTTCTTAAAGTTCAATATAAACACACAGTTTCCTTGCATTTCTGTTACCAATGGAAATCATCTCCGTGACTGCAAAATGTTAATACATGTTTACATACAATGTACATCCAATGTTTGACAAATTGCATTTCTCTTTTATCATGTTGATCCATTTAAATTCTCAGCAAAGGGAAATTCTTTTTTTTTTTTTAATTTATTATTATTTTATTTATTTATTTATCTATTCTTTAAAACTTGCTTTCTAATTTTAGAATTGATATATTAGGGTTTATTTATTTTTTTTTTATTTACATTCAAAACATTACCTTGGCAAATTCTTTCATCGGTGCATGTTAATATAAAGAGGAAGCTGCTACATTTTTGAAGTTATGCTGGTTTAATATTCCGCAAGCGTGAACTTTTGATTCAAGTTGACCTTTAATTGAAAAAGTTTTACTGTGCAGCATGTTTTAACATAGCATTAGATGATGAATCAATTGATGAAGTTGTTGCTCGTCTTGGATTTTGAACGGAAGGACTGGTAAATTTCCCGGCTGCTGCTTTCGTCGTCTTTATTCATCTCCCGGCTGAGAATTGAGCCATTTGGTTACACTGAAACTGACCAAAAACTAATTAATAACTTGCCTTTTTTTTTTAATTATTATGATTATTATTAGAGTACATGTATCACTAGTATTTTCTTCTTCATGAAATTCTTGTCAACAAATCTTGTCTTCATAGCTCACATTTCACTTATAGTTATTGTTAGGATGTGCGTTTCCGTGTATCAATTTGCATAATGAATTTATAAATGATATTCATAAACTTGTCGGATAAAAAATTAAATAAATCAATAATTCTTTTCGTTCTTTCTTTTTATTGTGTTATAGTAAAACGGTAAAATAATTTGCATTAATCGATACCTGACCATTCACCAATTTGTTAAAATTAAATTATGTGCAAAATTCCATATTTTTAATAAAATATAAACAAATAATACATAAAAAAAAAATAGTTAAACAGTTTAACACTACATTATATAATGACCTTTTATTGAAATCGCTTTGTTAAATGCATGGCCGTTGTTTAAGTTTTGAACAAAAATAAAAAATAAACCTAAAATTGACGAATCGATAAAATCTGATCAGAAGTAAAAGAAAACAACTTTGCGAATGTCAGAATATTTTGTTACTCTTTCTGTATTTCACAATTAAAAACAAATGTTTTCCTAAATAATCATTTTAAAGGTTCTTATCAGCTAATGTACCTTACCGTAAGAAAAATTCGCAAATTCCTTTGTGATTTGTTATGGAAAATGAACACGTCCTCGCTTATCGATTTCTAAACTGCGTAAGGAAGTACGTAATACATGACGTCACAAATATGCACTTACAAAAGAAACGATTAAAACATAGTAAATATACCCGTAACGGTACCTGATAACCATAGGCTTGAAGTAACCCTTGAATAAATCAATTTTCGGCTTAATGCCAAAATTTACTTTTCTTATTTTTGATATCTGAGACCCAAAAATGGTTTAAATGTGTTGG
Organism: Arcuatula senhousia; assembly: GCA_963971305.1. Lineage (NCBI taxonomy): Eukaryota > Metazoa > Mollusca > Bivalvia > Mytilida > Mytilidae > Arcuatula > Arcuatula senhousia. The sequence continues at coordinate 30,517,675 of OZ020304.1, forward strand.
AATAGTGTCATTAAGTTGATTTGACCTTGAAAAGTCAGTCAAGGTCATACGGGTACTCCGTTTCTAAAACCGGTGTAAATTTTCAAAAAATCCTTTCGCGTCTAATAATTTAGCATTTTTTTGTCATTTTTTGTTTAAATAGGTAGAAAAGACATTGGACAACAGTTTTGCACTCAAAAATCCTGACTTATATATGAAAAATTATCTAAAAAATTGATCATTATATGTCGTTACTCTTAAAATTGTGATTTGACAAATTTGACGCTTCGCGACACTTTTTGTCCCTTAAAATCATAAACAGGAAGTGGTTTGTAATTTATGAAATTGGTCCATAAAGCTTGCTTATAAGTTCCTTAACACTTTGGATGCTTTAGTTTTTTTTATTGTTATTGTAGTTTAGGAGGAGTTGAGGTAACAAACTTTACGGTGTAAGGGGAGATAACTCCGTAACTAAAAATAGTTTCGCTAAGCGGACTCATTTTTAAATTGGTTTTTCATGACCGGTATACTACCTTAAGTATTGAAATGATATGTCGCGAAACAAAAAAAAAATTTTTTGGCGGAAGAAGAAGAATAATAATCAGAAGAATTGCTAGAAGGTCTTTACGACCGTAGTCGTGAAAGACCTTAATAAAGACCGGTCGACATTTTTTCATCTGATTTTGACTAAATATGATTAAAAGTAATACATTTAATAGGTTTTGACCATTTTTGGTGAAAAAATGTCAAATTTCACATTTTTGGAAAAAAGGGGGGATGAATTTTCAATTTTCTTATTTTTGATATCTGAGACCCAAAAATGGTTTAAATGTGTTGGAATAGTGTCATTAAGTTGATTTGACCTTGAAAAGTCAGTCAAGGTCATACGGGTACTCCGTTTCTAAAACCGGTGTAAATTTTCAAAAAATCCTTTCGCGTCTAATAATTTAGCATTTTTTTGTCATTTTTTGTTTAAATAGGTAGAAAAGACATTGGACAACAGTTTTGCACTCAAAAATCCTGACTTATATATGAAAAATTATCTAAAAAATTGATCATTATATGTCGTTACTCTTAAAATTGTGATTTGACAAATTTGACGCTTCGCGACACTTTTTGTCCCTTAAAATCATAAACAGGAAGTGGTTTGTAATTTATGAAATTGGTCCATAAAGCTTGCTTATAAGTTCCTTAACACTTTGGATGCTTTAGTTTTTTTTATTGTTATTGTAGTTTAGGAGGAGTTGAGGTAACAAACTTTACGGTGTAAGGGGAGATAACTCCGTAACTAAAAATAGTTTCGCTAAGCGGACTCATTTTTAAATTGGTTTTTCATGACCGGTATACTACCTTAAGTATTGAAATGATATGTCGCGAAACAAAAAAAAAATTTTTTGGCGGAAGAAGAAGAATAATAATCAGAAGAATTGCTAGAAGGTCTTTACGACCGTAGTCGTGAAAGACCTTAATAAAGACCGGTCGACATTTTTTCATCTGATTTTGACTAAATATGATTAAAAGTAATACATTTAATAGGTTTTGACCATTTTTGGTGAAAAAATGTCAAATTTCACATTTTTGGAAAAAAGGGGGGATGAATTTTCAATTTTCTTATTTTTGATATCTGAGACCCAAAAATGGTTTAAATGTGTTGGAATAGTGTCATTAAGTTGATTTGACCTTGAAAAGTCAGTCAAGGTCATACGGGTACTCCGTTTCTAAAACCGGTGTAAATTTTCAAAAAATCCTTTCGCGTCTAATAATTTAGCATTTTTTTGTCATTTTTTGTTTAAATAGGTAGAAAAGACATTGGACAACAGTTTTGCACTCAAAAATCCTGACTTATATATGAAAAATTATCTAAAAAATTGATCATTATATGTCGTTACTCTTAAAATTGTGATTTGACAAATTTGACGCTTCGCGACACTTTTTGTCCCTTAAAATCATAAACAGGAAGTGGTTTGTAATTTATGAAATTGGTCCATAAAGCTTGCTTATAAGTTCCTTAACACTTTGGATGCTTTAGTTTTTTTTATTGTTATTGTAGTTTAGGAGGAGTTGAGGTAACAAACTTTACGGTGTAAGGGGAGATAACTCCGTAACTAAAAATAGTTTCGCTAAGCGGACTCATTTTTAAATTGGTTTTTCATGACCGGTATACTACCTTAAGTATTGAAATGATATGTCGCGAAACAAAAAAAAAATTTTTTGGCGGAAGAAGAAGAATAATAATCAGAAGAATTGCTAGAAGGTCTTTACGACCGTAGTCGTGAAAGACCTTAATAAAGACCGGTCGACATTTTTTCATCTGATTTTGACTAAATATGATTAAAAGTAATACATTTAATAGGTTTTGACCATTTTTGGTGAAAAAATGTCAAATTTCACATTTTTGGAAAAAAGGGGGGATGAATTTTCAATTTTCTTATTTTTGATATCTGAGACCCAAAAATGGTTTAAATGTGTTGGAATAGTGTCATTAAGTTGATTTGACCTTGAAAAGTCAGTCAAGGTCATACGGGTACTCCGTTTCTAAAACCGGTGTAAATTTTCAAAAAATCCTTTCGCGTCTAATAATTTAGCATTTTTTTGTCATTTTTTGTTTAAATAGGTAGAAAAGACATTGGACAACAGTTTTGCACTCAAAAATCCTGACTTATATATGAAAAATTATCTAAAAAATTGATCATTATATGTCGTTACTCTTAAAATTGTGATTTGACAAATTTGACGCTTCGCGACACTTTTTGTCCCTTAAAATCATAAACAGGAAGTGGTTTGTAATTTATGAAATTGGTCCATAAAGCTTGCTTATAAGTTCCTTAACACTTTGGATGCTTTAGTTTTTTTTATTGTTATTGTAGTTTAGGAGGAGTTGAGGTAACAAACTTTACGGTGTAAGGGGAGATAACTCCGTAACTAAAAATAGTTTCGCTAAGCGGACTCATTTTTAAATTGGTTTTTCATGACCGGTATACTACCTTAAGTATTGAAATGATATGTCGCGAAACAAAAAAAAAATTTTTTGGCGGAAGAAGAAGAATAATAATCAGAAGAATTGCTAGAAGGTCTTTACGACCGTAGTCGTGAAAGACCTTAATAAAGACCGGTCGACATTTTTTCATCTGATTTTGACTAAATATGATTAAAAGTAATACATTTAATAGGTTTTGACCATTTTTGGTGAAAAAATGTCAAATTTCACATTTTTGGAAAAAAGGGGGGATGAATTTTCAATTTTCTTATTTTTGATATCTGAGACCCAAAAATGGTTTAAATGTGTTGGAATAGTGTCATTAAGTTGATTTGACCTTGAAAAGTCAGTCAAGGTCATACGGGTACTCCGTTTCTAAAACCGGTGTAAATTTTCAAAAAATCCTTTCGCGTCTAATAATTTAGCATTTTTTTGTCATTTTTTGTTTAAATAGGTAGAAAAGACATTGGACAACAGTTTTGCACTCAAAAATCCTGACTTATATATGAAAAATTATCTAAAAAATTGATCATTATATGTCGTTACTCTTAAAATTGTGATTTGACAAATTTGACGCTTCGCGACACTTTTTGTCCCTTAAAATCATAAACAGGAAGTGGTTTGTAATTTATGAAATTGGTCCATAAAGCTTGCTTATAAGTTCCTTAACACTTTGGATGCTTTAGTTTTTTTTATTGTTATTGTAGTTTAGGAGGAGTTGAGGTAACAAACTTTACGGTGTAAGGGGAGATAACTCCGTAACTAAAAATAGTTTCGCTAAGCGGACTCATTTTTAAATTGGTTTTTCATGACCGGTATACTACCTTAAGTATTGAAATGATATGTCGCGAAACAAAAAAAAAATTTTTTGGCGGAAGAAGAAGAATAATAATCAGAAGAATTGCTAGAAGGTCTTTACGACCGTAGTCGTGAAAGACCTTAATAAAGACCGGTCGACATTTTTTCATCTGATTTTGACTAAATATGATTAAAAGTAATACATTTAATAGGTTTTGACCATTTTTGGTGAAAAAATGTCAAATTTCACATTTTTGGAAAAAAGGGGGGATGAATTTTCAATTTTCTTATTTTTGATATCTGAGACCCAAAAATGGTTTAAATGTGTTGGAATAGTGTCATTAAGTTGATTTGACCTTGAAAAGTCAGTCAAGGTCATACGGGTACTCCGTTTCTAAAACCGGTGTAAATTTTCAAAAAATCCTTTCGCGTCTAATAATTTAGCATTTTTTTGTCATTTTTTGTTTAAATAGGTAGAAAAGACATTGGACAACAGTTTTGCACTCAAAAATCCTGACTTATATATGAAAAATTATCTAAAAAATTGATCATTATATGTCGTTACTCTTAAAATTGTGATTTGACAAATTTGACGCTTCGCGACACTTTTTGTCCCTTAAAATCATAAACAGGAAGTGGTTTGTAATTTATGAAATTGGTCCATAAAGCTTGCTTATAAGTTCCTTAACACTTTGGATGCTTTAGTTTTTTTTATTGTTATTGTAGTTTAGGAGGAGTTGAGGTAACAAACTTTACGGTGTAAGGGGAGATAACTCCGTAACTAAAAATAGTTTCGCTAAGCGGACTCATTTTTAAATTGGTTTTTCATGACCGGTATACTACCTTAAGTATTGAAATGATATGTCGCGAAACAAAAAAAAAATTTTTTGGCGGAAGAAGAAGAATAATAATCAGAAGAATTGCTAGAAGGTCTTTACGACCGTAGTCGTGAAAGACCTTAATAAAGACCGGTCGACATTTTTTCATCTGATTTTGACTAAATATGATTAAAAGTAATACATTTAATAGGTTTTGACCATTTTTGGTGAAAAAATGTCAAATTTCACATTTTTGGAAAAAAGGGGGGATGAATTTTCAATTTTCTTATTTTTGATATCTGAGACCCAAAAATGGTTTAAATGTGTTGGAATAGTGTCATTAAGTTGATTTGACCTTGAAAAGTCAGTCAAGGTCATACGGGTACTCCGTTTCTAAAACCGGTGTAAATTTTCAAAAAATCCTTTCGCGTCTAATAATTTAGCATTTTTTTGTCATTTTTTGTTTAAATAGGTAGAAAAGACATTGGACAACAGTTTTGCACTCAAAAATCCTGACTTATATATGAAAAATTATCTAAAAAATTGATCATTATATGTCGTTACTCTTAAAATTGTGATTTGACAAATTTGACGCTTCGCGACACTTTTTGTCCCTTAAAATCATAAACAGGAAGTGGTTTGTAATTTATGAAATTGGTCCATAAAGCTTGCTTATAAGTTCCTTAACACTTTGGATGCTTTAGTTTTTTTTATTGTTATTGTAGTTTAGGAGGAGTTGAGGTAACAAACTTTACGGTGTAAGGGGAGATAACTCCGTAACTAAAAATAGTTTCGCTAAGCGGACTCATTTTTAAATTGGTTTTTCATGACCGGTATACTACCTTAAGTATTGAAATGATATGTCGCGAAACAAAAAAAAAATTTTTTGGCGGAAGAAGAAGAATAATAATCAGAAGAATTGCTAGAAGGTCTTTACGACCGTAGTCGTGAAAGACCTTAATAAAGACCGGTCGACATTTTTTCATCTGATTTTGACTAAATATGATTAAAAGTAATACATTTAATAGGTTTTGACCATTTTTGGTGAAAAAATGTCAAATTTCACATTTTTGGAAAAAAGGGGGGATGAATTTTCAATTTTCTTATTTTTGATATCTGAGACCCAAAAATGGTTTAAATGTGTTGGAATAGTGTCATTAAGTTGATTTGACCTTGAAAAGTCAGTCAAGGTCATACGGGTACTCCGTTTCTAAAACCGGTGTAAATTTTCAAAAAATCCTTTCGCGTCTAATAATTTAGCATTTTTTTGTCATTTTTTGTTTAAATAGGTAGAAAAGACATTGGACAACAGTTTTGCACTCAAAAATCCTGACTTATATATGAAAAATTATCTAAAAAAATGATCATTATATGTCGTTACTCTTAAAATTGTGATTTGACAAATTTGACGCTTCGCGACACTTTTTGTCCCTTAAAATCATAAACAGGAAGTGGTTTGTAATTTATGAAATTGGTCCATAAAGCTTGCTTATAAGTTCCTTAACACTTTGGATGCTTTAGTTTTTTTTATTGTTATTGTAGTTTAGGAGGAGTTGAGGTAACAAACTTTACGGTGTAAGGGGAGATAACTCCGTAACTAAAAATAGTTTCGCTAAGCGGACTCATTTTTAAATTGGTTTTTCATGACCGGTATACTACCTTAAGTATTGAAATGATATGTCGCGAAACAAAAAAAAAATTTTTTGGCGGAAGAAGAAGAATAATAATCAGAAGAATTGCTAGAAGGTCTTTACGACCGTAGTCGTGAAAGACCTTAATAAAGACCGGTCGACATTTTTTCATCTGATTTTGACTAAATATGATTAAAAGTAATACATTTAATAGGTTTTGACCATTTTTGGTGAAAAAATGTCAAATTTCACATTTTTGGAAAAAAGGGGGGATGAATTTTCAATTTTCTTATTTTTGATATCTGAGACCCAAAAATGGTTTAAATGTGTTGGAATAGTGTCATTAAGTTGATTTGACCTTGAAAAGTCAGTCAAGGTCATACGGGTACTCCGTTTCTAAAACCGGTGTAAATTTTCAAAAAATCCTTTCGCGTCTAATAATTTAGCATTTTTTTGTCATTTTTTGTTTAAATAGGTAGAAAAGACATTGGACAACAGTTTTGCACTCAAAAATCCTGACTTATATATGAAAAATTATCTAAAAAATTGATCATTATATGTCGTTACTCTTAAAATTGTGATTTGACAAATTTGACGCTTCGCGACACTTTTTGTCCCTTAAAATCATAAACAGGAAGTGGTTTGTAATTTATGAAATTGGTCCATAAAGCTTGCTTATAAGTTCCTTAACACTTTGGATGCTTTAGTTTTTTTTATTGTTATTGTAGTTTAGGAGGAGTTGAGGTAACAAACTTTACGGTGTAAGGGGAGATAACTCCGTAACTAAAAATAGTTTCGCTAAGCGGACTCATTTTTAAATTGGTTTTTCATGACCGGTATACTACCTTAAGTATTGAAATGATATGTCGCGAAACAAAAAAAAAATTTTTTGGCGGAAGAAGAAGAATAATAATCAGAAGAATTGCTAGAAGGTCTTTACGACCGTAGTCGTGAAAGACCTTAATAAAGACCGGTCGACATTTTTTCATCTGATTTTGACTAAATATGATTAAAAGTAATACATTTAATAGGTTTCGACCATTTTTGGTGAAAAAATGTCAAATTTCACATTTTTGGAAAAAAGGGGGGATGAATTTTCAATTTTCTTATTTTTGATATCTGAGACCCAAAAATGGTTTAAATGTGTTGGAATAGTGTCATTAAGTTGATTTGACCTTGAAAAGTCAGTCAAGGTCATACGGGTACTCCGTTTCTAAAACCGGTGTAAATTTTCAAAAAATCCTTTCGCGTCTAATAATTTAGCATTTTTTTGTCATTTTTTGTTTAAATAGGTAGAAAAGACATTGGACAACAGTTTTGCACTCAAAAATCCTGACTTATATATGAAAAATTATCTAAAAAATTGATCATTATATGTCGTTACTCTTAAAATTGTGATTTGACAAATTTGACGCTTCGCGACACTTTTTGTCCCTTAAAATCATAAACAGGAAGTGGTTTGTAATTTATGAAATTGGTCCATAAAGCTTGCTTATAAGTTCCTTAACACTTTGGATGCTTTAGTTTTTTTTATTGTTATTGTAGTTTAGGAGGAGTTGAGGTAACAAACTTTACGGTGTAAGGGGAGATAACTCCGTAACTAAAAATAGTTTCGCTAAGCGGACTCATTTTTAAATTGGTTTTTCATGACCGGTATACTACCTTAAGTATTGAAATGATATGTCGCGAAACAAAAAAAAAATTTTTTGGCGGAAGAAGAAGAATAATAATCAGAAGAATTGCTAGAAGGTCTTTACGACCGTAGTCGTGAAAGACCTTAATAAAGACCGGTCGACATTTTTTCATCTGATTTTGACTAAATATGATTAAAAGTAATACATTTAATAGGTTTTGACCATTTTTGGTGAAAAAATGTCAAATTTCACATTTTTGGAAAAAAGGGGGGATGAATTTTCAATTTTCTTATTTTTGATATCTGAGACCCAAAAATGGTTTAAATGTGTTGGAATAGTGTCATTAAGTTGATTTGACCTTGAAAAGTCAGTCAAGGTCATACGGGTACTCCGTTTCTAAAACCGGTGTAAATTTTCAAAAAATCCTTTCGCGTCTAATAATTTAGCATTTTTTTGTCATTTTTTGTTTAAATAGGTAGAAAAGACATTGGACAACAGTTTTGCACTCAAAAATCCTGACTTATATATGAAAAATTATCTAAAAAATTGATCATTATATGTCGTTACTCTTAAAATTGTGATTTGACAAATTTGACGCTTTGCGACACTTTTTGTCCCTTAAAATCATAAACAGGAAGTGGTTTGTAATTTATGAAATTGGTCCATAAAGCTTGCTTATAAGTTCCTTAACACTTTGGATGCTTTAGTTTTTTTTATTGTTATTGTAGTTTAGGAGGAGTTGAGGTAACAAACTTTACGGTGTAAGGGGAGATAACTCCGTAACTAAAAATAGTTTCGCTAAGCGGACTCATTTTTAAATTGGTTTTTCATGACCGGTATACTACCTTAAGTATTGAAATGATATGTCGCGAAACAAAAAAAAAATTTTTTGGCGGAAGAAGAAGAATAATAATCAGAAGAATTGCTAGAAGGTCTTTACGACCGTAGTCGTGAAAGACCTTAATAAAGACCGGTCGACATTTTTTCATCTGATTTTGACTAAATATGATTAAAAGTAATACATTTAATAGGTTTTGACCATTTTTGGTGAAAAAATGTCAAATTTCACATTTTTGGAAAAAAGGGGGGATGAATTTTCAATTTTCTTATTTTTGATATCTGAGACCCAAAAATGGTTTAAATGTGTTGGAATAGTGTCATTAAGTTGATTTGACCTTGAAAAGTCAGTCAAGGTCATACGGGTACTCCGTTTCTAAAACCGGTGTAAATTTTCAAAAAATCCTTTCGCGTCTAATAATTTAGCATTTTTTTGTCATTTTTTGTTTAAATAGGTAGAAAAGACATTGGACAACAGTTTTGCACTCAAAAATCCTGACTTATATATGAAAAATTATCTAAAAAATTGATCATTATATGTCGTTACTCTTAAAATTGTGATTTGACAAATTTGACGCTTCGCGACACTTTTTGTCCCTTAAAATCATAAACAGGAAGTGGTTTGTAATTTATGAAATTGGTCCATAAAGCTTGCTTATAAGTTCCTTAACACTTTGGATGCTTTAGTTTTTTTTATTGTTATTGTAGTTTAGGAGGAGTTGAGGTAACAAACTTTACGGTGTAAGGGGAGATAACTCCGTAACTAAAAATAGTTTCGCTAAGCGGACTCATTTTTAAATTGGTTTTTCATGACCGGTATACTACCTTAAGTATTGAAATGATATGTCGCGAAACAAAAAAAAAATTTTTTGGCGGAAGAAGAAGAATAATAATCAGAAGAATTGCTAGAAGGTCTTTACGACCGTAGTCGTGAAAGACCTTAATAAAGACCGGTCGACATTTTTTCATCTGATTTTGACTAAATATGATTAAAAGTAATACATTTAATAGGTTTTGACCATTTTTGGTGAAAAAATGTCAAATTTCACATGTTTGGAAAAAAGGGGGGATGAATTTTCAATTTTCTTATTTTTGATATCTGAGACCCAAAAATGGTTTAAATGTGTTGGAATAGTGTCATTAAGTTGATTTGACCTTGAAAAGTCAGTCAAGGTCATACGGGTACTCCGTTTCTAAAACCGGTGTAAATTTTCAAAAAATCCTTTCGCGTCTAATAATTTAGCATTTTTTTGTCATTTTTTGTTTAAATAGGTAGAAAAGACATTGGACAACAGTTTTGCACTCAAAAATCCTGACTTATATATGAAAAATTATCTAAAAAATTGATCATTATATGTCGTTACTCTTAAAATTGTGATTTGACAAATTTGACGCTTCGCGACACTTTTTGTCCCTTAAAATCATAAACAGGAAGTGGTTTGTAATTTATGAAATTGGTCCATAAAGCTTGCTTATAAGTTCCTTAACACTTTGGATGCTTTAGTTTTTTTTATTGTTATTGTAGTTTAGGAGGAGTTGAGGTAACAAACTTTACGGTGTAAGGGGAGATAACTCCGTAACTAAAAATAGTTTCGCTAAGCGGACTCATTTTTAAATTGGTTTTTCATGACCGGTATACTACCTTAAGTATTGAAATGATATGTCGCGAAACAAAAAAAAAATTTTTTGGCGGAAGAAGAAGAATAATAATCAGAAGAATTGCTAGAAGGTCTTTACGACCGTAGTCGTGAAAGACCTTAATAAAGACCGGTCGACATTTTTTCATCTGATTTTGACTAAATATGATTAAAAGTAATACATTTAATAGGTTTTGACCATTTTTGGTGAAAAAATGTCAAATTTCACATTTTTGGAAAAAAGGGGGGATGAATTTTCAATTTTCTTATTTTTGATATCTGAGACCCAAAAATGGTTTAAATGTGTTGGAATAGTGTCATTAAGTTGATTTGACCTTGAAAAGTCAGTCAAGGTCATACGGGTACTCCGTTTCTAAAACCGGTGTAAATTTTCAAAAAATCCTTTCGCGTCTAATAATTTAGCATTTTTTTGTCATTTTTTGTTTAAATAGGTAGAAAAGACATTGGACAACAGTTTTGCACTCAAAAATCCTGACTTATATATGAAAAATTATCTAAAAAATTGATCATTATATGTCGTTACTCTTAAAATTGTGATTTGACAAATTTGACGCTTCGCGACACTTTTTGTCCCTTAAAATCATAAACAGGAAGTGGTTTGTAATTTATGAAATTGGTCCATAAAGCTTGCTTATAAGTTCCTTAACACTTTGGATGCTTTAGTTTTTTTTATTGTTATTGTAGTTTAGGAGGAGTTGAGGTAACAAACTTTACGGTGTAAGGGGAGATAACTCCGTAACTAAAAATAGTTTCGCTAAGCGGACTCATTTTTAAATTGGTTTTTCATGACCGGTATACTACCTTAAGTATTGAAATGATATGTCGCGAAACAAAAAAAAAATTTTTTGGCGGAAGAAGAAGAATAATAATCAGAAGAATTGCTAGAAGGTCTTTACGACCGTAGTCGTGAAAGACCTTAATAAAGACCGGTCGACATTTTTTCATCTGATTTTGACTAAATATGATTAAAAGTAATACATTTAATAGGTTTTGACCATTTTTGGTGAAAAAATGTCAAATTTCACATTTTTGGAAAAAAGGGGGGATGAATTTTCAATTTTCTTATTTTTGATATCTGAGACCCAAAAATGGTTTAAATGTGTTGGAATAGTGTCATTAAGTTGATTTGACCTTGAAAAGTCAGTCAAGGTCATACGGGTACTCCGTTTCTAAAACCGGTGTAAATTTTCAAAAAATCCTTTCGCGTCTAATAATTTAGCATTTTTTTGTCATTTTTTGTTTAAATAGGTAGAAAAGACATTGGACAACAGTTTTGCACTCAAAAATCCTGACTTATATATGAAAAATTATCTAAAAAATTGATCATTATATGTCGTTACTCTTAAAATTGTGATTTGACAAATTTGACGCTTCGCGACACTTTTTGTCCCTTAAAATCATAAACAGGAAGTGGTTTGTAATTTATGAAATTGGTCCATAAAGCTTGCTTATAAGTTCCTTAACACTTTGGATGCTTTAGTTTTTTTTATTGTTATTGTAGTTTAGGAGGAGTTGAGGTAACAAACTTTACGGTGTAAGGGGAGATAACTCCGTAACTAAAAATAGTTTCGCTAAGCGGACTCATTTTTAAATTGGTTTTTCATGACCGGTATACTACCTTAAGTATTGAAATGATATGTCGCGAAACAAAAAAAAAATTTTTTGGCGGAAGAAGAAGAATAATAATCAGAAGAATTGCTAGAAGGTCTTTACGACCGTAGTCGTGAAAGACCTTAATAAAGACCGGTCGACATTTTTTCATCTGATTTTGACTAAATATGATTAAAAGTAATACATTTAATAGGTTTTGACCATTTTTGGTGAAAAAATGTCAAATTTCACATTTTTGGAAAAAAGGGGGGATGAATTTTCAATTTTCTTATTTTTGATATCTGAGACCCAAAAATGGTTTAAATGTGTTGGAATAGTGTCATTAAGTTGATTTGACCTTGAAAAGTCAGTCAAGGTCATACGGGTACTCCGTTTCTAAAACCGGTGTAAATTTTCAAAAAATCCTTTCGCGTCTAATAATTTAGCATTTTTTTGTCATTTTTTGTTTAAATAGGTAGAAAAGACATTGGACAACAGTTTTGCACTCAAAAATCCTGACTTATATATGAAAAATTATCTAAAAAATTGATCATTATATGTCGTTACTCTTAAAATTGTGATTTGACAAATTTGACGCTTCGCGACACTTTTTGTCCCTTAAAATCATAAACAGGAAGTGGTTTGTAATTTATGAAATTGGTCCATAAAGCTTGCTTATAAGTTCCTTAACACTTTGGATGCTTTAGTTTTTTTTATTGTTATTGTAGTTTAGGAGGAGTTGAGGTAACAAACTTTACGGTGTAAGGGGAGATAACTCCGTAACTAAAAATAGTTTCGCTAAGCGGACTCATTTTTAAATTGGTTTTTCATGACCGGTATACTACCTTAAGTATTGAAATGATATGTCGCGAAACAAAAAAAAAATTTTTTGGCGGAAGAAGAAGAATAATAATCAGAAGAATTGCTAGAAGGTCTTTACGACCGTAGTCGTGAAAGACCTTAATAAAGACCGGTCGACATTTTTTCATCTGATTTTGACTAAATATGATTAAAAGTAATACATTTAATAGGTTTTGACCATTTTTGGTGAAAAAATGTCAAATTTCACATTTTTGGAAAAAAGGGGGGATGAATTTTCAATTTTCTTATTTTTGATATCTGAGACCCAAAAATGGTTTAAATGTGTTGGAATAGTGTCATTAAGTTGATTTGACCTTGAAAAGTCAGTCAAGGTCATACGGGTACTCCGTTTCTAAAACCGGTGTAAATTTTCAAAAAATCCTTTCGCGTCTAATAATTTAGCATTTTTTTGTCATTTTTTGTTTAAATAGGTAGAAAAGACATTGGACAACAGTTTTGCACTCAAAAATCCTGACTTATATATGAAAAATTATCTAAAAAATTGATCATTATATGTCGTTACTCTTAAAATTGTGATTTGACAAATTTGACGCTTCGCGACACTTTTTGTCCCTTAAAATCATAAACAGGAAGTGGTTTGTAATTTATGAAATTGGTCCATAAAGCTTGCTTATAAGTTCCTTAACACTTTGGATGCTTTAGTTTTTTTTATTGTTATTGTAGTTTAGGAGGAGTTGAGGTAACAAACTTTACGGTGTAAGGGGAGATAACTCCGTAACTAAAAATAGTTTGGCTAAGCGGACTCATTTTTAAATTGGTTTTTCATGACCGGTATACTACCTTAAGTATTGAAATGATATGTCGCGAAACAAAAAAAAAATTTTTTGGCGGAAGAAGAAGAATAATAATCAGAAGAATTGCTAGAAGGTCTTTACGACCGTAGTCGTGAAAGACCTTAATAAAGACCGGTCGACATTTTTTCATCTGATTTTGACTAAATATGATTAAAAGTAATACATTTAATAGGTTTTGACCATTTTTGGTGAAAAAATGTCAAATTTCACATTTTTGGAAAAAAGGGGGGATGAATTTTCAATTTTCTTATTTTTGATATCTGAGACCCAAAAATGGTTTAAATGTGTTGGAATAGTGTCATTAAGTTGATTTGACCTTGAAAAGTCAGTCAAGGTCATACGGGTACTCCGTTTCTAAAACCGGTGTAAATTTTCAAAAAATCCTTTCGCGTCTAATAATTTAGCATTTTTTTGTCATTTTTTGTTTAAATAGGTAGAAAAGACATTGGACAACAGTTTTGCACTCAAAAATCCTGACTTATATATGAAAAATTATCTAAAAAATTGATCATTATATGTCGTTACTCTTAAAATTGTGATTTGACAAATTTGACGCTTCGCGACACTTTTTGTCCCTTAAAATCATAAACAGGAAGTGGTTTGTAATTTATGAAATTGGTCCATAAAGCTTGCTTATAAGTTCCTTAACACTTTGGATGCTTTAGTTTTTTTTATTGTTATTGTAGTTTAGGAGGAGTTGAGGTAACAAACTTTACGGTGTAAGGGGAGATAACTCCGTAACTAAAAATAGTTTCGCTAAGCGGACTCATTTTTAAATTGGTTTTTCATGACCGGTATACTACCTTAAGTATTGAAATGATATGTCGCGAAACAAAAAAAAAATTTTTTGGCGGAAGAAGAAGAATAATAATCAGAAGAATTGCTAGAAGGTCTTTACGACCGTAGTCGTGAAAGACCTTAATAAAGACCGGTCGACATTTTTTCATCTGATTTTGACTAAATATGATTAAAAGTAATACATTTAATAGGTTTTGACCATTTTTGGTGAAAAAATGTCAAATTTCACATTTTTGGAAAAAAGGGGGGATGAATTTTCAATTTTCTTATTTTTGATATCTGAGACCCAAAAATGGTTTAAATGTGTTGGAATAGTGTCATTAAGTTGATTTGACCTTGAAAAGTCAGTCAAGGTCATACGGGTACTCCGTTTCTAAAACCGGTGTAAATTTTCAAAAAATCCTTTCGCGTCTAATAATTTAGCATTTTTTTGTCATTTTTTGTTTAAATAGGTAGAAAAGACATTGGACAACAGTTTTGCACTCAAAAATCCTGACTTATATATGAAAAATTATCTAAAAAATTGATCATTATATGTCGTTACTCTTAAAATTGTGATTTGACAAATTTGACGCTTCGCGACACTTTTTGTCCCTTAAAATCATAAACAGGAAGTGGTTTGTAATTTATGAAATTGGTCCATAAAGCTTGCTTATAAGTTCCTTAACACTTTGGATGCTTTAGTTTTTTTTATTGTTATTGTAGTTTAGGAGGAGTTGAGGTAACAAACTTTACGGTGTAAGGGGAGATAACTCCGTAACTAAAAATAGTTTCGCTAAGCGGACTCATTTTTAAATTGGTTTTTCATGACCGGTATACTACCTTAAGTATTGAAATGATATGTCGCAAAACAAAAAAAAAATTTTTTGGCGGAAGAAGAAGAATAATAATCAGAAGAATTGCTAGAAGGTCTTTACGACCGTAGTCGTGAAAGACCTTAATAAAGACCGGTCGACATTTTTTCATCTGATTTTGACTAAATATGATTAAAAGTAATACATTTAATAGGTTTTGACCATTTTTGGTGAAAAAATGTCAAATTTCACATTTTTGGAAAAAAGGGGGGATGAATTTTCAATTTTCTTATTTTTGATATCTGAGACCCAAAAATGGTTTAAATGTGTTGGAATAGTGTCATTAAGTTGATTTGACCTTGAAAAGTCAGTCAAGGTCATACGGGTACTCCGTTTCTAAAACCGGTGTAAATTTTCAAAAAATCCTTTCGCGTCTAATAATTTAGCATTTTTTTGTCATTTTTTGTTTAAATAGGTAGAAAAGACATTGGACAACAGTTTTGCACTCAAAAATCCTGACTTATATATGAAAAATTATCTAAAAAATTGATCATTATATGTCGTTACTCTTAAAATTGTGATTTGACAAATTTGACGCTTCGCGACACTTTTTGTCCCTTAAAATCATAAACAGGAAGTGGTTTGTAATTTATGAAATTGGTCCATAAAGCTTGCTTATAAGTTCCTTAACACTTTGGATGCTTTAGTTTTTTTTATTGTTATTGTAGTTTAGGAGGAGTTGAGGTAACAAACTTTACGGTGTAAGGGGAGATAACTCCGTAACTAAAAATAGTTTGGCTAAGCGGACTCATTTTTAAATTGGTTTTTCATGACCGGTATACTACCTTAAGTATTGAAATGATATGTCGCGAAACAAAAAAAAAATTTTTTGGCGGAAGAAGAAGAATAATAATCAGAAGAATTGCTAGAAGGTCTTTACGACCGTAGTCGTGAAAGACCTTAATAAAGACCGGTCGACATTTTTTCATCTGATTTTGACTAAATATGATTAAAAGTAATACATTTAATAGGTTTTGACCATTTTTGGTGAAAAAATGTCAAATTTCACATTTTTGGAAAAAAGGGGGGATGAATTTTCAATTTTCTTATTTTTGATATCTGAGACCCAAAAATGGTTTAAATGTGTTGGAATAGTGTCATTAAGTTGATTTGACCTTGAAAAGTCAGTCAAGGTCATACGGGTACTCCGTTTCTAAAACCGGTGTAAATTTTCAAAAAATCCTTTCGCGTCTAATAATTTAGCATTTTTTTGTCATTTTTTGTTTAAATAGGTAGAAAAGACATTGGACAACAGTTTTGCACTCAAAAATCCTGACTTATATATGAAAAATTATCTAAAAAATTGATCATTATATGTCGTTACTCTTAAAATTGTGATTTGACAAATTTGACGCTTCGCGACACTTTTTGTCCCTTAAAATCATAAACAGGAAGTGGTTTGTAATTTATGAAATTGGTCCATAAAGCTTGCTTATAAGTTCCTTAACACTTTGGATGCTTTAGTTTTTTTTATTGTTATTGTAGTTTAGGAGGAGTTGAGGTAACAAACTTTACGGTGTAAGGGGAGATAACTCCGTAACTAAAAATAGTTTCGCTAAGCGGACTCATTTTTAAATTGGTTTTTCATGACCGGTATACTACCTTAAGTATTGAAATGATATGTCGCGAAACAAAAAAAAAATTTTTTGGCGGAAGAAGAAGAATAATAATCAGAAGAATTGCTAGAAGGTCTTTACGACCGTAGTCGTGAAAGACCTTAATAAAGACCGGTCGACATTTTTTCATCTGATTTTGACTAAATATGATTAAAAGTAATACATTTAATAGGTTTTGACCATTTTTGGTGAAAAAATGTCAAATTTCACATTTTGGGAAAAAAGGGGGGATGAATTTTCAATTTTCTTATTTTTGATATCTGAGACCCAAAAATGGTTTAAATGTGTTGGAATAGTGTCATTAAGTTGATTTGACCTTGAAAAGTCAGTCAAGGTCATACGGGTACTCCGTTTCCAAAACCGGTGTAAATTTTCAAAAAATCCTTTCGCGTCTAATAATTTAGCATTTTTTTGTCATTTTTTGTTTAAATAGGTAGAAAAGACATTGGACAACAGTTTTGCACTCAAAAATCCTGACTTATATATGAAAAATTATCTAAAAAATTGATCATTATATGTCGTTACTCTTAAAATTGTGATTTGACAAATTTGACGCTTCGCGACACTTTTTGTCCCTTAAAATCATAAACAGGAAGTGGTTTGTAATTTATGAAATTGGTCCATAAAGCTTGCTTATAAGTTCCTTAACACTTTGGATGCTTTAGTTTTTTTTATTGTTATTGTAGTTTAGGAGGAGTTGAGGTAACAAACTTTACGGTGTAAGGGGAGATAACTCCGTAACTAAAAATAGTTTCGCTAAGCGGACTCATTTTTAAATTGGTTTTTCATGACCGGTATACTACCTTAAGTATTGAAATGATATGTCGCGAAACAAAAAAAAAATTTTTTGGCGGAAGAAGAAGAATAATAATCAGAAGAATTGCTAGAAGGTCTTTACGACCGTAGTCGTGAAAGACCTTAATAAAGACCGGTCGACATTTTTTCATCTGATTTTGACTAAATATGATTAAAAGTAATACATTTAATAGGTTTTGACCATTTTTGGTGAAAAAATGTCAAATTTCACATTTTGGGAAAAAAGGGGGGATGAATTTTCAATTTTCTTATTTTTGATATCTGAGACCCAAAAATGGTTTAAATGTGTTGGAATAGTGTCATTAAGTTGATTTGACCTTGAAAAGTCAGTCAAGGTCATACGGGTACTCCGTTTCCAAAACCGGTGTAAATTTTCAAAAAATCCTTTCGCGTCTAATAATTTAGCATTTTTTTGTCATTTTTTGTTTAAATAGGTAGAAAAGACATTGGACAACAGTTTTGCACTCAAAAATCCTGACTTATATATGAAAAATTATCTAAAAAATTGATCATTATATGTCGTTACTCTTAAAATTGTGATTTGACAAATTTGACGCTTCGCGACACTTTTTGTCCCTTAAAATCATAAACAGGAAGTGGTTTGTAATTTATGAAATTGGTCCATAAAGCTTGCTTATAAGTTCCTTAACACTTTGGATGCTTTAGTTTTTTTTATTGTTATTGTAGTTTAGGAGGAGTTGAGGTAACAAACTTTACGGTGTAAGGGGAGATAACTCCGTAACTAAAAATAGTTTCGCTAAGCGGACTCATTTTTAAATTGGTTTTTCATGACCGGTATACTACCTTAAGTATTGAAATGATATGTCGCGAAACAAAAAAAAAATTTTTTGGCGGAAGAAGAAGAATAATAATCAGAAGAATTGCTAGAAGGTCTTTACGACCGTAGTCGTGAAAGACCTTAATAAAGACCGGTCGACATTTTTTCATCTGATTTTGACTAAATATGATTAAAAGTAATACATTTAATAGGTTTTGACCATTTTTGGTGAAAAAATGTCAAATTTCACATTTTTGGAAAAAAGGGGGGATGAATTTTCAATTTTCTTATTTTTGATATCTGAGACCCAAAAATGGTTTAAATGTGTTGGAATAGTGTCATTAAGTTGATTTGACCTTGAAAAGTCAGTCAAGGTCATACGGGTACTCCGTTTATAAAACCGGTGTAAATTTTCAAAAAATCCTTTCGCGTCTAATAATTTAGCATTTTTTTGTCATTTTTTGTTTAAATAGGTAGAAAAGACATTGGACAACAGTTTTGCACTCAAAAATCCTGACTTATATATGAAAAATTATCTAAAAAATTGATCATTATATGTCGTTACTCTTAAAATTGTGATTTGACAAATTTGACGCTTCGCGACACTTTTTGTCCCTTAAAATCATAAACAGGAAGTGGTTTGTAATTTATGAAATTGGTCCATAAAGCTTGCTTATAAGTTCCTTAACACTTTGGATGCTTTAGTTTTTTTTATTGTTATTGTAGTTTAGGAGGAGTTGAGGTAACAAACTTTACGGTGTAAGGGGAGATAACTCCGTAACTAAAAATAGTTTCGCTAAGCGGACTCATTTTTAAATTGGTTTTTCATGACCGGTATACTACCTTAAGTATTGAAATGATATGTCGCGAAACAAAAAAAAAATTTTTTGGCGGAAGAAGAAGAATAATAATCAGAAGAATTGCTAGAAGGTCTTTACGACCGTAGTCGTGAAAGACCTTAATAAAGACCGGTCGACATTTTTTCATCTGATTTTGACTAAATATGATTAAAAGTAATACATTTAATAGGTTTTGACCATTTTTGGTGAAAAAATGTCAAATTTCACATTTTTGGAAAAAAGGGGGGATGAATTTTCAATTTTCTTATTTTTGATATCTGAGACCCAAAAATGGTTTAAATGTGTTGGAATAGTGTCATTAAGTTGATTTGACCTTGAAAAGTCAGTCAAGGTCATACGGGTACTCCGTTTCTAAAACCGGTGTAAATTTTCAAAAAATCCTTTCGCGTCTAATAATTTAGCATTTTTTTGTCATTTTTTGTTTAAATAGGTAGAAAAGACATTGGACAACAGTTTTGCACTCAAAAATCCTGACTTATATATGAAAAATTATCTAAAAAATTGATCATTATATGTCGTTACTCTTAAAATTGTGATTTGACAAATTTGACGCTTCGCGACACTTTTTGTCCCTTAAAATCATAAACAGGAAGTGGTTTGTAATTTATGAAATTGGTCCATAAAGCTTGCTTATAAGTTCCTTAACACTTTGGATGCTTTAGTTTTTTTTATTGTTATTGTAGTTTAGGAGGAGTTGAGGTAACAAACTTTACGGTGTAAGGGGAGATAACTCCGTAACTAAAAATAGTTTCGCTAAGCGGACTCATTTTTAAATTGGTTTTTCATGACCGGTATACTACCTTAAGTATTGAAATGATATGTCGCGAAACAAAAAAAAAATTTTTTGGCGGAAGAAGAAGAATAATAATCAGAAGAATTGCTAGAAGGTCTTTACGACCGTAGTCGTGAAAGACCTTAATAAAGACCGGTCGACATTTTTTCATCTGATTTTGACTAAATATGATTAAAAGTAATACATTTAATAGGTTTTGACCATTTTTGGTGAAAAAATGTCAAATTTCACATTTTTGGAAAAAAGGGGGGATGAATTTTCAATTTTCTTATTTTTGATATCTGAGACCCAAAAATGGTTTAAATGTGTTGGAATAGTGTCATTAAGTTGATTTGACCTTGAAAAGTCAGTCAAGGTCATACGGGTACTCCGTTTCTAAAACCGGTGTAAATTTTCAAAAAATCCTTTCGCGTCTAATAATTTAGCATTTTTTTGTCATTTTTTGTTTAAATAGGTAGAAAAGACATTGGACAACAGTTTTGCACTCAAAAATCCTGACTTATATATGAAAAATTATCTAAAAAATTGATCATTATATGTCGTTACTCTTAAAATTGTGATTTGACAAATTTGACGCTTCGCGACACTTTTTGTCCCTTAAAATCATAAACAGGAAGTGGTTTGTAATTTATGAAATTGGTCCATAAAGCTTGCTTATAAGTTCCTTAACACTTTGGATGCTTTAGTTTTTTTTATTGTTATTGTAGTTTAGGAGGAGTTGAGGTAACAAACTTTACGGTGTAAGGGGAGATAACTCCGTAACTAAAAATAGTTTCGCTAAGCGGACTCATTTTTAAATTGGTTTTTCATGACCGGTATACTACCTTAAGTATTGAAATGATATGTCGCGAAACAAAAAAAAAATTTTTTGGCGGAAGAAGAAGAATAATAATCAGAAGAATTGCTAGAAGGTCTTTACGACCGTAGTCGTGAAAGACCTTAATAAAGACCGGTCGACATTTTTTCATCTGATTTTGACTAAATATGATTAAAAGTAATACATTTAATAGGTTTTGACCATTTTTGGTGAAAAAATGTCAAATTTCACATTTTTGGAAAAAAGGGGGGATGAATTTTCAATTTTCTTATTTTTGATATCTGAGACCCAAAAATGGTTTAAATGTGTTGGAATAGTGTCATTAAGTTGATTTGACCTTGAAAAGTCAGTCAAGGTCATACGGGTACTCCGTTTCTAAAACCGGTGTAAATTTTCAAAAAATCCTTTCGCGTCTAATAATTTAGCATTTTTTTGTCATTTTTTGTTTAAATAGGTAGAAAAGACATTGGACAACAGTTTTGCACTCAAAAATCCTGACTTATATATGAAAAATTATCTAAAAAATTGATCATTATATGTCGTTACTCTTAAAATTGTGATTTGACAAATTTGACGCTTCGCGACACTTTTTGTCCCTTAAAATCATAAACAGGAAGTGGTTTGTAATTTATGAAATTGGTCCATAAAGCTTGCTTATAAGTTCCTTAACACTTTGGATGCTTTAGTTTTTTTTATTGTTATTGTAGTTTAGGAGGAGTTGAGGTAACAAACTTTACGGTGTAAGGGGAGATAACTCCGTAACTAAAAATAGTTTCGCTAAGCGGACTCATTTTTAAATTGGTTTTTCATGACCGGTATACTACCTTAAGTATTGAAATGATATGTCGCGAAACAAAAAAAAAATTTTTTGGCGGAAGAAGAAGAATAATAATCAGAAGAATTGCTAGAAGGTCTTTACGACCGTAGTCGTGAAAGACCTTAATAAAGACCGGTCGACATTTTTTCATCTGATTTTGACTAAATATGATTAAAAGTAATACATTTAATAGGTTTTGACCATTTTTGGTGAAAAAATGTCAAATTTCACATTTTTGGAAAAAAGGGGGGATGAATTTTCAATTTTCTTATTTTTGATATCTGAGACCCAAAAATGGTTTAAATGTGTTGGAATAGTGTCATTAAGTTGATTTGACCTTGAAAAGTCAGTCAAGGTCATACGGGTACTCCGTTTCTAAAACCGGTGTAAATTTTCAAAAAATCCTTTCGCGTCTAATAATTTAGCATTTTTTTGTCATTTTTTGTTTAAATAGGTAGAAAAGACATTGGACAACAGTTTTGCACTCAAAAATCCTGACTTATATATGAAAAATTATCTAAAAAATTGATCATTATATGTCGTTACTCTTAAAATTGTGATTTGACAAATTTGACGCTTCGCGACACTTTTTGTCCCTTAAAATCATAAACAGGAAGTGGTTTGTAATTTATGAAATTGGTCCATAAAGCTTGCTTATAAGTTCCTTAACACTTTGGATGCTTTAGTTTTTTTTATTGTTATTGTAGTTTAGGAGGAGTTGAGGTAACAAACTTTACGGTGTAAGGGGAGATAACTCCATAACTAAAAATAGTTTCGCTAAGCGGACTCATTTTTAAATTGGTTTTTCATGACCGGTATACTACCTTAAGTATTGAAATGATATGTCGCGAAACAAAAAAAAAATTTTTTGGCGGAAGAAGAAGAATAATAATCAGAAGAATTGCTAGAAGGTCTTTACGACCGTAGTCGTGAAAGACCTTAATAAAGACCGGTCGACATTTTTTCATCTGATTTTGACTAAATATGATTAAAAGTAATACATTTAATAGGTTTTGACCATTTTTGGTGAAAAAATGTCAAATTTCACATTTTTGGAAAAAAGGGGGGATGAATTTTCAGTTTTCTTATTTTTGATATCTGAGACCCAAAAATGGTTTAAATGTGTTGGAATAGTGTCATTAAGTTGATTTGACCTTGAAAAGTCAGTCAAGGTCATACGGGTACTCCGTTTCTAAAACCGGTGTAAATTTTCAAAAAATCCTTTCGCGTCTAATAATTTAGCATTTTTTTGTCATTTTTTGTTTAAATAGGTAGAAAAGACATTGGACAACAGTTTTGCACTCAAAAATCCTGACTTATATATGAAAAATTATCTAAAAAATTGATCATTATATGTCGTTACTCTTAAAATTGTGATTTGACAAATTTGACGCTTCGCGACACTTTTTGTCCCTTAAAATCATAAACAGGAAGTGGTTTGTAATTTATGAAATTGGTCCATAAAGCTTGCTTATAAGTTCCTTAACACTTTGGATGCTTTAGTTTTTTTTATTGTTATTGTAGTTTAGGAGGAGTTGAGGTAACAAACTTTACGGTGTAAGGGGAGATAACTCCGTAACTAAAAATAGTTTCGCTAAGCGGACTCATTTTTAAATTGGTTTTTCATGACCGGTATACTACCTTAAGTATTGAAATGATATGTCGCGAAACAAAAAAAAAATTTTTTGGCGGAAGAAGAAGAATAATAATCAGAAGAATTGCTAGAAGGTCTTTACGACCGTAGTCGTGAAAGACCTTAATAAAGACCGGTCGACATTTTTTCATCTGATTTTGACTAAATATGATTAAAAGTAATACATTTAATAGGTTTTGACCATTTTTGGTGAAAAAATGTCAAATTTCACATTCTTGGAAAAAAGGGGGGATGAATTTTCAATTTTCTTATTTTTGATATCTGAGACCCAAAAATGGTTTAAATGTGTTGGAATAGTGTCATTAAGTTGATTTGACCTTGAAAAGTCAGTCAAGGTCATACGGGTACTCCGTTTCTAAAACCGGTGTAAATTTTCAAAAAATCCTTTCGCGTCTAATAATTTAGCATTTTTTTGTCATTTTTTGTTTAAATAGGTAGAAAAGACATTGGACAACAGTTTTGCACTCAAAAATCCTGACTTATATATGAAAAATTATCTAAAAAATTGATCATTATATGTCGTTACTCTTAAAATTGTGATTTGACAAATTTGACGCTTCGCGACACTTTTTGTCCCTTAAAATCATAAACAGGAAGTGGTTTGTAATTTATGAAATTGGTCCATAAAGCTTGCTTATAAGTTCCTTAACACTTTGGATGCTTTAGTTTTTTTTATTGTTATTGTAGTTTAGGAGGAGTTGAGGTAACAAACTTTACGGTGTAAGGGGAGATAACTCCGTAACTAAAAATAGTTTCGCTAAGCGGACTCATTTTTAAATTGGTTTTTCATGACCGGTATACTACCTTAAGTATTGAAATGATATGTCGCGAAACAAAAAAAAAATTTTTTGGCGGAAGAAGAAGAATAATAATCAGAAGAATTGCTAGAAGGTCTTTACGACCGTAGTCGTGAAAGACCTTAATAAAGACCGGTCGACATTTTTTCATCTGATTTTGACTAAATATGATTAAAAGTAATACATTTAATAGGTTTTGACCATTTTTGGTGAAAAAATGTCAAATTTCACATTTTTGGAAAAAAGGGGGGATGAATTTTCAATTTTCTTATTTTTGATATCTGAGACCCAAAAATGGTTTAAATGTGTTGGAATAGTGTCATTAAGTTGATTTGACCTTGAAAAGTCAGTCAAGGTCATACGGGTACTCCGTTTCTAAAACCGGTGTAAATTTTCAAAAAATCCTTTCGCGTCTAATAATTTAGCATTTTTTTGTCATTTTTTGTTTAAATAGGTAGAAAAGACATTGGACAACAGTTTTGCACTCAAAAATCCTGACTTATATATGAAAAATTATCTAAAAAATTGATCATTATATGTCGTTACTCTTAAAATTGTGATTTGACAAATTTGACGCTTCGCGACACTTTTTGTCCCTTAAAATCATAAACAGGAAGTGGTTTGTAATTTATGAAATTGGTCCATAAAGCTTGCTTATAAGTTCCTTAACACTTTGGATGCTTTAGTTTTTTTTATTGTTATTGTAGTTTAGGAGGAGTTGAGGTAACAAACTTTACGGTGTAAGGGGAGATAACTCCGTAACTAAAAATAGTTTCGCTAAGCGGACTCATTTTTAAATTGGTTTTTCATGACCGGTATACTACCTTAAGTATTGAAATGATATGTCGCGAAACAAAAAAAAAATTTTTTGGCGGAAGAAGAAGAATAATAATCAGAAGAATTGCTAGAAGGTCTTTACGACCGTAGTCGTGAAAGACCTTAATAAAGACCGGTCGACATTTTTTCATCTGATTTTGACTAAATATGATTAAAAGTAATACATTTAATAGGTTTTGACCATTTTTGGTGAAAAAATGTCAAATTTCACATTTTTGGAAAAAAGGGGGGATGAATTTTCAATTTTCTTATTTTTGATATCTGAGA
Organism: Arcuatula senhousia; assembly: GCA_963971305.1. Classification (NCBI taxonomy): domain Eukaryota; kingdom Metazoa; phylum Mollusca; class Bivalvia; order Mytilida; family Mytilidae; genus Arcuatula; species Arcuatula senhousia. Next base: position 30,542,977 of record OZ020304.1, read on the forward strand.
CCCAAAAATGGTTTAAATGTGTTGGAATAGTGTCATTAAGTTGATTTGACCTTGAAAAGTCAGTCAAGGTCATACGGGTACTCCGTTTCTAAAACCGGTGTAAATTTTCAAAAAATCCTTTCGCGTCTAATAATTTAGCATTTTTTTGTCATTTTTTGTTTAAATAGGTAGAAAAGACATTGGACAACAGTTTTGCACTCAAAAATCCTGACTTATATATGAAAAATTATCTAAAAAATTGATCATTATATGTCGTTACTCTTAAAATTGTGATTTGACAAATTTGACGCTTTGCGACACTTTTTGTCCCTTAAAATCATAAACAGGAAGTGGTTTGTAATTTATGAAATTGGTCCATAAAGCTTGCTTATAAGTTCCTTAACACTTTGGATGCTTTAGTTTTTTTTATTGTTATTGTAGTTTAGGAGGAGTTGAGGTAACAAACTTTACGGTGTAAGGGGAGATAACTCCGTAACTAAAAATAGTTTCGCTAAGCGGACTCATTTTTAAATTGGTTTTTCATGACCGGTATACTACCTTAAGTATTGAAATGATATGTCGCGAAACAAAAAAAAAATTTTTTGGCGGAAGAAGAAGAATAATAATCAGAAGAATTGCTAGAAGGTCTTTACGACCGTAGTCGTGAAAGACCTTAATAAAGACCGGTCGACATTTTTTCATCTGATTTTGACTAAATATGATTAAAAGTAATACATTTAATAGGTTTTGACCATTTTTGGTGAAAAAATGTCAAATTTCACATTTTTGGAAAAAAGGGGGGATGAATTTTCAATTTTCTTATTTTTGATATCTGAGACCCAAAAATGGTTTAAATGTGTTGGAATAGTGTCATTAAGTTGATTTGACCTTGAAAAGTCAGTCAAGGTCATACGGGTACTCCGTTTCTAAAACCGGTGTAAATTTTCAAAAAATCCTTTCGCGTCTAATAATTTAGCATTTTTTTGTCATTTTTTGTTTAAATAGGTAGAAAAGACATTGGACAACAGTTTTGCACTCAAAAATCCTGACTTATATATGAAAAATTATCTAAAAAATTGATCATTATATGTCGTTACTCTTAAAATTGTGATTTGACAAATTTGACGCTTCGCGACACTTTTTGTCCCTTAAAATCATAAACAGGAAGTGGTTTGTAATTTATGAAATTGGTCCATAAAGCTTGCTTATAAGTTCCTTAACACTTTGGATGCTTTAGTTTTTTTTATTGTTATTGTAGTTTAGGAGGAGTTGAGGTAACAAACTTTACGGTGTAAGGGGAGATAACTCCGTAACTAAAAATAGTTTCGCTAAGCGGACTCATTTTTAAATTGGTTTTTCATGACCGGTATACTACCTTAAGTATTGAAATGATATGTCGCGAAACAAAAAAAAAATTTTTTGGCGGAAGAAGAAGAATAATAATCAGAAGAATTGCTAGAAGGTCTTTACGACCGTAGTCGTGAAAGACCTTAATAAAGACCGGTCGACATTTTTTCATCTGATTTTGACTAAATATGATTAAAAGTAATACATTTAATAGGTTTTGACCATTTTTGGTGAAAAAATGTCAAATTTCACATTTTTGGAAAAAAGGGGGGATGAATTTTCAATTTTCTTATTTTTGATATCTGAGACCCAAAAATGGTTTAAATGTGTTGGAATAGTGTCATTAAGTTGATTTGACCTTGAAAAGTCAGTCAAGGTCATACGGGTACTCCGTTTCTAAAACCGGTGTAAATTTTCAAAAAATCCTTTCGCGTCTAATAATTTAGCATTTTTTTGTCATTTTTTGTTTAAATAGGTAGAAAAGATATTGGACAACAGTTTTGCACTCAAAAATCCTGACTTATATATGAAAAATTATCTAAAAAATTGATCATTATATGTCGTTACTCTTAAAATTGTGATTTGACAAATTTGACGCTTCGCGACACTTTTTGTCCCTTAAAATCATAAACAGGAAGTGGTTTGTAATTTATGAAATTGGTCCATAAAGCTTGCTTATAAGTTCCTTAACACTTTGGATGCTTTAGTTTTTTTTATTGTTATTGTAGTTTAGGAGGAGTTGAGGTAACAAACTTTACGGTGTAAGGGGAGATAACTCCGTAACTAAAAATAGTTTCGCTAAGCGGACTCATTTTTAAATTGGTTTTTCATGACCGGTATACTACCTTAAGTATTGAAATGATATGTCGCGAAACAAAAAAAAAATTTTTTGGCGGAAGAAGAAGAATAATAATCAGAAGAATTGCTAGAAGGTCTTTACGACCGTAGTCGTGAAAGACCTTAATAAAGACCGGTCGACATTTTTTCATCTGATTTTGACTAAATATGATTAAAAGTAATACATTTAATAGGTTTTGACCATTTTTGGTGAAAAAATGTCAAATTTCACATTTTTGGAAAAAAGGGGGGATGAATTTTCAATTTTCTTATTTTTGATATCTGAGACCCAAAAATGGTTTAAATGTGTTGGAATAGTGTCATTAAGTTGATTTGACCTTGAAAAGTCAGTCAAGGTCATACGGGTACTCCGTTTCTAAAACCGGTGTAAATTTTCAAAAAATCCTTTCGCGTCTAATAATTTAGCATTTTTTTGTCATTTTTTGTTTAAATAGGTAGAAAAGACATTGGACAACAGTTTTGCACTCAAAAATCCTGACTTATATATGAAAAATTATCTAAAAAATTGATCATTATATGTCGTTACTCTTAAAATTGTGATTTGACAAATTTGACGCTTCGCGACACTTTTTGTCCCTTAAAATCATAAACAGGAAGTGGTTTGTAATTTATGAAATTGGTCCATAAAGCTTGCTTATAAGTTCCTTAACACTTTGGATGCTTTAGTTTTTTTTATTGTTATTGTAGTTTAGGAGGAGTTGAGGTAACAAACTTTACGGTGTAAGGGGAGATAACTCCGTAACTAAAAATAGTTTCGCTAAGCGGACTCATTTTTAAATTGGTTTTTCATGACCGGTATACTACCTTAAGTATTGAAATGATATGTCGCGAAACAAAAAAAAAATTTTTTGGCGGAAGAAGAAGAATAATAATCAGAAGAATTGCTAGAAGGTCTTTACGACCGTAGTCGTGAAAGACCTTAATAAAGACCGGTCGACATTTTTTCATCTGATTTTGACTAAATATGATTAAAAGTAATACATTTAATAGGTTTTGACCATTTTTGGTGAAAAAATGTCAAATTTCACATTTTTGGAAAAAAGGGGGGATGAATTTTCAATTTTCTTATTTTTGATATCTGAGACCCAAAAATGGTTTAAATGTGTTGGAATAGTGTCATTAAGTTGATTTGACCTTGAAAAATCAGTCAAGGTCATACGGGTACTCCGTTTCTAAAACCGGTGTAAATTTTCAAAAAATCCTTTCGCGTCTAATAATTTAGCATTTTTTTGTCATTTTTTGTTTAAATAGGTAGAAAAGACATTGGACAACAGTTTTGCACTCAAAAATCCTGACTTATATATGAAAAATTATCTAAAAAATTGATCATTATATGTCGTTACTCTTAAAATTGTGATTTGACAAATTTGACGCTTCGCGACACTTTTTGTCCCTTAAAATCATAAACAGGAAGTGGTTTGTAATTTATGAAATTGGTCCATAAAGCTTGCTTATAAGTTCCTTAACACTTTGGATGCTTTAGTTTTTTTTATTGTTATTGTAGTTTAGGAGGAGTTGAGGTAACAAACTTTACGGTGTAAGGGGAGATAACTCCGTAACTAAAAATAGTTTCGCTAAGCGGACTCATTTTTAAATTGGTTTTTCATGACCGGTATACTACCTTAAGTATTGAAATGATATGTCGCGAAACAAAAAAAAAATTTTTTGGCGGAAGAAGAAGAATAATAATCAGAAGAATTGCTAGAAGGTCTTTACGACCGTAGTCGTGAAAGACCTTAATAAAGACCGGTCGACATTTTTTCATCTGATTTTGACTAAATATGATTAAAAGTAATACATTTAATAGGTTTTGACCATTTTTGGTGAAAAAATGTCAAATTTCACATTTTTGGAAAAAAGGGGGGATGAATTTTCAATTTTCTTATTTTTGATATCTGAGACCCAAAAATGGTTTAAATGTGTTGGAATAGTGTCATTAAGTTGATTTGACCTTGAAAAGTCAGTCAAGGTCATACGGGTACTCCGTTTCTAAAACCGGTGTAAATTTTCAAAAAATCCTTTCGCGTCTAATAATTTAGCATTTTTTTGTCATTTTTTGTTTAAATAGGTAGAAAAGACATTGGACAACAGTTTTGCACTCAAAAATCCTGACTTATATATGAAAAATTATCTAAAAAATTGATCATTATATGTCGTTACTCTTAAAATTGTGATTTGACAAATTTGACGCTTCGCGACACTTTTTGTCCCTTAAAATCATAAACAGGAAGTGGTTTGTAATTTATGAAATTGGTCCATAAAGCTTGCTTATAAGTTCCTTAACACTTTGGATGCTTTAGTTTTTTTTATTGTTATTGTAGTTTAGGAGGAGTTGAGGTAACAAACTTTACGGTGTAAGGGGAGATAACTCCGTAACTAAAAATAGTTTCGCTAAGCGGACTCATTTTTAAATTGGTTTTTCATGACCGGTATACTACCTTAAGTATTGAAATGATATGTCGCGAAACAAAAAAAAAATTTTTTGGCGGAAGAAGAAGAATAATAATCAGAAGAATTGCTAGAAGGTCTTTACGACCGTAGTCGTGAAAGACCTTAATAAAGACCGGTCGACATTTTTTCATCTGATTTTGACTAAATATGATTAAAAGTAATACATTTAATAGGTTTTGACCATTTTTGGTGAAAAAATGTCAAATTTCACATTTTTGGAAAAAAAGGGGGGATGAATTTTCAATTTTCTTATTTTTGATATCTGAGACCCAAAAATGGTTTAAATGTGTTGGAATAGTGTCATTAAGTTGATTTGACCTTGAAAAGTCAGTCAAGGTCATACGGGTACTCCGTTTCTAAAACCGGTGTAAATTTTCAAAAAATCCTTTCGCGTCTAATAATTTAGCATTTTTTTGTCATTTTTTGTTTAAATAGGTAGAAAAGACATTGGACAACAGTTTTGCACTCAAAAATCCTGACTTATATATGAAAAATTATCTAAAAAATTGATCATTATATGTCGTTACTCTTAAAATTGTGATTTGACAAATTTGACGCTTCGCGACACTTTTTGTCCCTTAAAATCATAAACAGGAAGTGGTTTGTAATTTATGAAATTGGTCCATAAAGCTTGCTTATAAGTTCCTTAACACTTTGGATGCTTTAGTTTTTTTTATTGTTATTGTAGTTTAGGAGGAGTTGAGGTAACAAACTTTACGGTGTAAGGGGAGATAACTCCGTAACTAAAAATAGTTTCGCTAAGCGGACTCATTTTTAAATTGGTTTTTCATGACCGGTATACTACCTTAAGTATTGAAATGATATGTCGCGAAACAAAAAAAAAATTTTTTGGCGGAAGAAGAAGAATAATAATCAGAAGAATTGCTAGAAGGTCTTTACGACCGTAGTCGTGAAAGACCTTAATAAAGACCGGTCGACATTTTTTCATCTGATTTTGACTAAATATGATTAAAAGTAATACATTTAATAGGTTTTGACCATTTTTGGTGAAAAAATGTCAAATTTCACATTTTTGGAAAAAAAGGGGGGATGAATTTTCAATTTTCTTATTTTTGATATCTGAGACCCAAAAATGGTTTAAATGTGTTGGAATAGTGTCATTAAGTTGATTTGACCTTGAAAAGTCAGTCAAGGTCATACGGGTACTCCGTTTCTAAAACCGGTGTAAATTTTCAAAAAATCCTTTCGCGTCTAATAATTTAGCATTTTTTTGTCATTTTTTGTTTAAATAGGTAGAAAAGACATTGGACAACAGTTTTGCACTCAAAAATCCTGACTTATATATGAAAAATTATCTAAAAAATTGATCATTATATGTCGTTACTCTTAAAATTGTGATTTGACAAATTTGACGCTTCGCGACACTTTTTGTCCCTTAAAATCATAAACAGGAAGTGGTTTGTAATTTATGAAATTGGTCCATAAAGCTTGCTTATAAGTTCCTTAACACTTTGGATGCTTTAGTTTTTTTTATTGTTATTGTAGTTTAGGAGGAGTTGAGGTAACAAACTTTACGGTGTAAGGGGAGATAACTCCGTAACTAAAAATAGTTTCGCTAAGCGGACTCATTTTTAAATTGGTTTTTCATGACCGGTATACTACCTTAAGTATTGAAATGATATGTCGCGAAACAAAAAAAAAATTTTTTGGCGGAAGAAGAAGAATAATAATCAGAAGAATTGCTAGAAGGTCTTTACGACCGTAGTCGTGAAAGACCTTAATAAAGACCGGTCGACATTTTTTCATCTGATTTTGACTAAATATGATTAAAAGTAATACATTTAATAGGTTTTGACCATTTTTGGTGAAAAAATGTCAAATTTCACATTTTTGGAAAAAAGGGGGGATGAATTTTCAATTTTCTTATTTTTGATATCTGAGACCCAAAAATGGTTTAAATGTGTTGGAATAGTGTCATTAAGTTGATTTGACCTTGAAAAGTCAGTCAAGGTCATACGGGTACTCCGTTTCTAAAACCGGTGTAAATTTTCAAAAAATCCTTTCGCGTCTAATAATTTAGCATTTTTTTGTCATTTTTTGTTTAAATAGGTAGAAAAGACATTGGACAACAGTTTTGCACTCAAAAATCCTGACTTATATATGAAAAATTATCTAAAAAATTGATCATTATATGTCGTTACTCTTAAAATTGTGATTTGACAAATTTGACGCTTCGCGACACTTTTTGTCCCTTAAAATCATAAACAGGAAGTGGTTTGTAATTTATGAAATTGGTCCATAAAGCTTGCTTATAAGTTCCTTAACACTTTGGATGCTTTAGTTTTTTTTATTGTTATTGTAGTTTAGGAGGAGTTGAGGTAACAAACTTTACGGTGTAAGGGGAGATAACTCCGTAACTAAAAATAGTTTCACTAAGCGGACTCATTTTTAAATTGGTTTTTCATGACCGGTATACTACCTTAAGTATTGAAATGATATGTCGCGAAACAAACAAAAAATTTTTTGGCGGAAGAAGAAGAATAATAATCAGAAGAATTGCTAGAAGGTCTTTACGACCGTAGTCGTGAAAGACCTTAATAAAGACCGGTCGACATTTTTTCATCTGATTTTGACTAAATATGATTAAAAGTAATACATTTAATAGGTTTTGACCATTTTTGGTGAAAAAATGTCAAATTTCACATTTTTGGAAAAAAGGGGGGATGAATTTTCAATTTTCTTATTTTTGATATCTGAGACCCAAAAATGGTTTAAATGTGTTGGAATAGTGTCATTAAGTTGATTTGACCTTGAAAAGTCAGTCAAGGTCATACGGGTACTCCGTTTCTAAAACCGGTGTAAATTTTCAAAAAATCCTTTCGCGTCTAATAATTTAGCATTTTTTTGTCATTTTTTGTTTAAATAGGTAGAAAAGACATTGGACAACAGTTTTGCACTCAAAAATCCTGACTTATATATGAAAAATTATCTAAAAAATTGATCATTATATGTCGTTACTCTTAAAATTGTGATTTGACAAATTTGACGCTTCGCGACACTTTTTGTCCCTTAAAATCATAAACAGGAAGTGGTTTGTAATTTATGAAATTGGTCCATAAAGCTTGCTTATAAGTTCCTTAACACTTTGGATGCTTTAGTTTTTTTTATTGTTATTGTAGTTTAGGAGGAGTTGAGGTAACAAACTTTACGGTGTAAGGGGAGATAACTCCGTAACTAAAAATAGTTTCGCTAAGCGGACTCATTTTTAAATTGGTTTTTCATGACCGGTATACTACCTTAAGTATTGAAATGATATGTCGCGAAACAAAAAAAAAAATTTTTGGCGGAAGAAGAAGAATAATAATCAGAAGAATTGCTAGAAGGTCTTTACGACCGTAGTCGTGAAAGACCTTAATAAAGACCGGTCGACATTTTTTCATCTGATTTTGACTAAATATGATTAAAAGTAATACATTTAATAGGTTTTGACCATTTTTGGTGAAAAAATGTCAAATTTCACATTTTTGGAAAAAAGGGGGGATGAATTTTCAATTTTCTTATTTTTGATATCTGAGACCCAAAAATGGTTTAAATGTGTTGGAATAGTGTCATTAAGTTGATTTGACCTTGAAAAGTCAGTCAAGGTCATACGGGTACTCCGTTTCTAAAACCGGTGTAAATTTTCAAAAAATCCTTTCGCGTCTAATAATTTAGCATTTTTTTGTCATTTTTTGTTTAAATAGGTAGAAAAGACATTGGACAACAGTTTTGCACTCAAAAATCCTGACTTATATATGAAAAATTATCTAAAAAATTGATCATTATATGTCGTTACTCTTAAAATTGTGATTTGACAAATTTGACGCTTCGCGACACTTTTTGTCCCTTAAAATCATAAACAGGAAGTGGTTTGTAATTTATGAAATTGGTCCATAAAGCTTGCTTATAAGTTCCTTAACACTTTGGATGCTTTAGTTTTTTTTATTGTTATTGTAGTTTAGGAGGAGTTGAGGTAACAAACTTTACGGTGTAAGGGGAGATAACTCCGTAACTAAAAATAGTTTCGCTAAGCGGACTCATTTTTAAATTGGTTTTTCATGACCGGTATACTACCTTAAGTATTGAAATGATATGTCGCGAAACAAAAAAAAAATTTTTTGGCGGAAGAAGAAGAATAATAATCAGAAGAATTGCTAGAAGGTCTTTACGACCGTAGTCGTGAAAGACCTTAATAAAGACCGGTCGACATTTTTTCATCTGATTTTGACTAAATATGATTAAAAGTAATACATTTAATAGGTTTTGACCATTTTTGGTGAAAAAATGTCAAATTTCACATTTTTGGAAAAAAGGGGGGATGAATTTTCAATTTTCTTATTTTTGATATCTGAGACCCAAAAATGGTTTAAATGTGTTGGAATAGTGTCATTAAGTTGATTTGACCTTGAAAAGTCAGTCAAGGTCATACGGGTACTCTGTTTCTAAAACCGGTGTAAATTTTCAAAAAATCCTTTCGCGTCTAATAATTTAGCATTTTTTTGTCATTTTTTGTTTAAATAGGTAGAAAAGACATTGGACAACAGTTTTGCACTCAAAAATCCTGACTTATATATGAAAAATTATCTAAAAAATTGATCATTATATGTCGTTACTCTTAAAATTGTGATTTGACAAATTTGACGCTTCGCGACACTTTTTGTCCCTTAAAATCATAAACAGGAAGTGGTTTGTAATTTATGAAATTGGTCCATAAAGCTTGCTTATAAGTTCCTTAACACTTTGGATGCTTTAGTTTTTTTTATTGTTATTGTAGTTTAGGAGGAGTTGAGGTAACAAACTTTACGGTGTAAGGGGAGATAACTCCGTAACTAAAAATAGTTTCACTAAGCGGACTCATTTTTAAATTGGTTTTTCATGACCGGTATACTACCTTAAGTATTGAAATGATATGTCGCGAAACAAACAAAAAATTTTTTGGCGGAAGAAGAAGAATAATAATCAGAAGAATTGCTAGAAGGTCTTTACGACCGTAGTCGTGAAAGACCTTAATAAAGACCGGTCGACATTTTTTCATCTGATTTTGACTAAATATGATTAAAAGTAATACATTTAATAGGTTTTGACCATTTTTGGTGAAAAAATGTCAAATTTCACATTTTTGGAAAAAAGGGGGGATGAATTTTCAATTTTCTTATTTTTGATATCTGAGACCCAAAAATGGTTTAAATGTGTTGGAATAGTGTCATTAAGTTGATTTGACCTTGAAAAGTCAGTCAAGGTCATACGGGTACTCCGTTTCTAAAACCGGTGTAAATTTTCAAAAAATCCTTTCGCGTCTAATAATTTAGCATTTTTTTGTCATTTTTTGTTTAAATAGGTAGAAAAGACATTGGACAACAGTTTTGCACTCAAAAATCCTGACTTATATATGAAAAATTATCTAAAAAATTGATCATTATATGTCGTTACTCTTAAAATTGTGATTTGACAAATTTGACGCTTCGCGACACTTTTTGTCCCTTAAAATCATAAACAGGAAGTGGTTTGTAATTTATGAAATTGGTCCATAAAGCTTGCTTATAAGTTCCTTAACACTTTGGATGCTTTAGTTTTTTTTATTGTTATTGTAGTTTAGGAGGAGTTGAGGTAACAAACTTTACGGTGTAAGGGGAGATAACTCCGTAACTAAAAATAGTTTCGCTAAGCGGACTCATTTTTAAATTGGTTTTTCATGACCGGTATACTACCTTAAGTATTGAAATGATATGTCGCGAAACAAAAAAAAAATTTTTTGGCGGAAGAAGAAGAATAATAATCAGAAGAATTGCTAGAAGGTCTTTACGACCGTAGTCGTGAAAGACCTTAATAAAGACCGGTCGACATTTTTTCATCTGATTTTGACTAAATATGATTAAAAGTAATACATTTAATAGGTTTTGACCATTTTTGGTGAAAAAATGTCAAATTTCACATTTTTGGAAAAAAGGGGGGATGAATTTTCAATTTTCTTATTTTTGATATCTGAGACCCAAAAATGGTTTAAATGTGTTGGAATAGTGTCATTAAGTTGATTTGACCTTGAAAAGTCAGTCAAGGTCATACGGGTACTCCGTTTCTAAAACCGGTGTAAATTTTCAAAAAATCCTTTCGCGTCTAATAATTTAGCATTTTTTTGTCATTTTTTGTTTAAATAGGTAGAAAAGACATTGGACAACAGTTTTGCACTCAAAAATCCTGACTTATATATGAAAAATTATCTAAAAAATTGATCATTATATGTCGTTACTCTTAAAATTGTGATTTGACAAATTTGACGCTTCGCGACACTTTTTGTCCCTTAAAATCATAAACAGGAAGTGGTTTGTAATTTATGAAATTGGTCCATAAAGCTTGCTTATAAGTTCCTTAACACTTTGGATGCTTTAGTTTTTTTTATTGTTATTGTAGTTTAGGAGGAGTTGAGGTAACAAACTTTACGGTGTAAGGGGAGATAACTCCGTAACTAAAAATAGTTTCGCTAAGCGGACTCATTTTTAAATTGGTTTTTCATGACCGGTATACTACCTTAAGTATTGAAATGATATGTCGCGAAACAAAAAAAAAATTTTTTGGCGGAAGAAGAAGAATAATAATCAGAAGAATTGCTAGAAGGTCTTTACGACCGTAGTCGTGAAAGACCTTAATAAAGACCGGTCGACATTTTTTCATCTGATTTTGACTAAATATGATTAAAAGTAATACATTTAATAGGTTTTGACCATTTTTGGTGAAAAAATGTCAAATTTCACATTTTTGGAAAAAAGGGGGGATGAATTTTCAATTTTCTTATTTTTGATATCTGAGACCCAAAAATGGTTTAAATGTGTTGGAATAGTGTCATTAAGTTGATTTGACCTTGAAAAGTCAGTCAAGGTCATACGGGTACTCCGTTTCTAAAACCGGTGTAAATTTTCAAAAAATCCTTTCGCGTCTAATAATTTAGCATTTTTTTGTCATTTTTTGTTTAAATAGGTAGAAAAGACATTGGACAACAGTTTTGCACTCAAAAATCCTGACTTATATATGAAAAATTATCTAAAAAATTGATCATTATATGTCGTTACTCTTAAAATTGTGATTTGACAAATTTGACGCTTCGCGACACTTTTTGTCCCTTAAAATCATAAACAGGAAGTGGTTTGTAATTTATGAAATTGGTCCATAAAGCTTGCTTATAAGTTCCTTAACACTTTGGATGCTTTAGTTTTTTTTATTGTTATTGTAGTTTAGGAGGAGTTGAGGTAACAAACTTTACGGTGTAAGGGGAGATAACTCCGTAACTAAAAATAGTTTCGCTAAGCGGACTCATTTTTAAATTGGTTTTTCATGACCGGTATACTACCTTAAGTATTGAAATGATATGTCGCGAAACAAAAAAAAAATTTTTTGGCGGAAGAAGAAGAATAATAATCAGAAGAATTGCTAGAAGGTCTTTACGACCGTAGTCGTGAAAGACCTTAATAAAGACCGGTCGACATTTTTTCATCTGATTTTGACTAAATATGATTAAAAGTAATACATTTAATAGGTTTTGACCATTTTTGGTGAAAAAATGTCAAATTTCACATTTTTGGAAAAAAGGGGGGATGAATTTTCAATTTTCTTATTTTTGATATCTGAGACCCAAAAATGGTTTAAATGTGTTGGAATAGTGTCATTAAGTTGATTTGACCTTGAAAAGTCAGTCAAGGTCATACGGGTACTCCGTTTCTAAAACCGGTGTAAATTTTCAAAAAATCCTTTCGCGTCTAATAATTTAGCATTTTTTTGTCATTTTTTGTTTAAATAGGTAGAAAAGACATTGGACAACAGTTTTGCACTCAAAAATCCTGACTTATATATGAAAAATTATCTAAAAAATTGATCATTATATGTCGTTACTCTTAAAATTGTGATTTGACAAATTTGACGCTTCGCGACACTTTTTGTCCCTTAAAATCATAAACAGGAAGTGGTTTGTAATTTATGAAATTGGTCCATAAAGCTTGCTTATAAGTTCCTTAACACTTTGGATGCTTTAGTTTTTTTTATTGTTATTGTAGTTTAGGAGGAGTTGAGGTAACAAACTTTACGGTGTAAGGGGAGATAACTCCGTAACTAAAAATAGTTTCGCTAAGCGGACTCATTTTTAAATTGGTTTTTCATGACCGGTATACTACCTTAAGTATTGAAATGATATGTCGCGAAACAAACAAAAAATTTTTTGGCGGAAGAAGAAGAATAATAATCAGAAGAATTGCTAGAAGGTCTTTACGACCGTAGTCGTGAAAGACCTTAATAAAGACCGGTCGACATTTTTTCATCTGATTTTGACTAAATATGATTAAAAGTAATACATTTAATAGGTTTTGACCATTTTTGGTGAAAAAATGTCAAATTTCACATTTTTGGAAAAAAGGGGGGATGAATTTTCAATTTTCTTATTTTTGATATCTGAGACCCAAAAATGGTTTAAATGTGTTGGAATAGTGTCATTAAGTTGATTTGACCTTGAAAAGTCAGTCAAGGTCATACGGGTACTCCGTTTCTAAAACCGGTGTAAATTTTTAAAAAATCCTTTCGCGTCTAATAATTTAGCATTTTTTTGTCATTTTTTGTTTAAATAGGTAGAAAAGACATTGGGCAACAGTTTTGCACTCAAAAATCCTGACTTATATATGAAAAATTATCTAAAAAATTGATCATTATATGTCGTTACTCTTAAAATTGTGATTTGACAAATTTGACGCTTCGCGACACTTTTTGTCCCTTAAAATCATAAACAGGAAGTGGTTTGTAATTTATGAAATTGGTCCATAAAGCTTGCTTATAAGTTCCTTAACACTTTGGATGCTTTAGTTTTTTTTATTGTTATTGTAGTTTAGGAGGAGTTGAGGTAACAAACTTTACGGTGTAAGGGGAGATAACTCCGTAACTAAAAATAGTTTCGCTAAGCGGACTCATTTTTAAATTGGTTTTTCATGACCGGTATACTACCTTAAGTATTGAAATGATATGTCGCGAAACAAAAAAAAAAATTTTTTGGCGGAAGAAGAAGAATAATAATCAGAAGAATTGCTAGAAGGTCTTTACGACCGTAGTCGTGAAAGACCTTAATAAAGACCGGTCGACATTTTTTCATCTGATTTTGACTAAATATGATTAAAAGTAATACATTTAATAGGTTTTGACCATTTTTGGTGAAAAAATGTCAAATTTCACATTTTTGGAAAAAAGGGGGGATGAATTTTCAATTTTCTTATTTTTGATATCTGAGACCCAAAAATGGTTTAAATGTGTTGGAATAGTGTCATTAAGTTGATTTGACCTTGAAAAGTCAGTCAAGGTCATACGGGTACTCCGTTTCTAAAACCGGTGTAAATTTTCAAAAAATCCTTTCGCGTCTAATAATTTAGCATTTTTTTGTCATTTTTTGTTTAAATAGGTAGAAAAGACATTGGACAACAGTTTTGCACTCAAAAATCCTGACTTATATATGAAAAATTATCTAAAAAATTGATCATTATATGTCGTTACTCTTAAAATTGTGATTTGACAAATTTGACGCTTCGCGACACTTTTTGTCCCTTAAAATCATAAACAGGAAGTGGTTTGTAATTTATGAAATTGGTCCATAAAGCTTGCTTATAAGTTCCTTAACACTTTGGATGCTTTAGTTTTTTTTATTGTTATTGTAGTTTAGGAGGAGTTGAGGTAACAAACTTTACGGTGTAAGGGGAGATAACTCCGTAACTAAAAATAGTTTCGCTAAGCGGACTCATTTTTAAATTGGTTTTTCATGACTGGTATACTACCTTAAGTATTGAAATGATATGTCGCGAAACAAAAAAAAAAATTTTTTGGCGGAAGAAGAAGAATAATAATCAGAAGAATTGCTAGAAGGTCTTTACGACCGTAGTCGTGAAAGACCTTAATAAAGACCGGTCGACATTTTTTCATCTGATTTTGACTAAATATGATTAAAAGTAATACATTTAATAGGTTTTGACCATTTTTGGTGAAAAAATGTCAAATTTCACATTTTTGGAAAAAAGGGGGGATGAATTTTCAATTTTCTTATTTTTGATATCTGAGACCCAAAAATGGTTTAAATGTGTTGGAATAGTGTCATTAAGTTGATTTGACCTTGAAAAGTCAGTCAAGGTCATACGGGTACTCCGTTTCTAAAACCGGTGTAAATTTTCAAAAAATCCTTTCGCGTCTAATAATTTAGCATTTTTTTGTCATTTTTTGTTTAAATAGGTAGAAAAGACATTGGACAACAGTTTTGCACTCAAAAATCCTGACTTATATATGAAAAATTATCTAAAAAATTGATCATTATATGTCGTTACTCTTAAAATTGTGATTTGACAAATTTGACGCTTCGCGACACTTTTTGTCCCTTAAAATCATAAACAGGAAGTGGTTTGTAATTTATGAAATTGGTCCATAAAGCTTGCTTATAAGTTCCTTAACACTTTGGATGCTTTAGTTTTTTTTATTGTTATTGTAGTTTAGGAGGAGTTGAGGTAACAAACTTTACGGTGTAAGGGGAGATAACTCCGTAACTAAAAATAGTTTCGCTAAGCGGACTCATTTTTAAATTGGTTTTTCATGACCGGTATACTACCTTAAGTATTGAAATGATATGTCGCGAAACAAAAAAAAAATTTTTTGGCGGAAGAAGAAGAATAATAATCAGAAGAATTGCTAGAAGGTCTTTACGACCGTAGTCGTGAAAGACCTTAATAAAGACCGGTCGACATTTTTTCATCTGATTTTGACTAAATATGATTAAAAGTAATACATTTAATAGGTTTTGACCATTTTTGGTGAAAAAATGTCAAATTTCACATTTTTGGAAAAAAGGGGGGATGAATTTTCAATTTTCTTATTTTTGATATCTGAGACCCAAAAATGGTTTAAATGTGTTGGAATAGTGTCATTAAGTTGATTTGACCTTGAAAAGTCAGTCAAGGTCATACGGGTACTCCGTTTCTAAAACCGGTGTAAATTTTCAAAAAATCCTTTCGCGTCTAATAATTTAGCATTTTTTTGTCATTTTTTGTTTAAATAGGTAGAAAAGACATTGGACAACAGTTTTGCACTCAAAAATCCTGACTTATATATGAAAAATTATCTAAAAAATTGATCATTATATGTCGTTACTCTTAAAATTGTGATTTGACAAATTTGACGCTTCGCGACACTTTTTGTCCCTTAAAATCATAAACAGGAAGTGGTTTGTAATTTATGAAATTGGTCCATAAAGCTTGCTTATAAGTTCCTTAACACTTTGGATGCTTTAGTTTTTTTTATTGTTATTGTAGTTTAGGAGGAGTTGAGGTAACAAACTTTACGGTGTAAGGGGAGATAACTCCGTAACTAAAAATAGTTTCGCTAAGCGGACTCATTTTTAAATTGGTTTTTCATGACCGGTATACTACCTTAAGTATTGAAATGATATGTCGCGAAACAAAAAAAAATTTTTTGGCGGAAGACGTGTACCGTGTACCGTGTACCGATCATTTCGCTCCGTGTACCGTGTACCGTGTACCGATCATTTTGCTCCGTGTACCGTGTGCCTTCCGTGTACCATGTACCGTGTACCGTGTGCCTTCCATGTACCGCGTACCGCTCCGTGTACCGTGTACCGCTCCGTGTACCGTGTACCACTCCGTGTACCGTGTACCGATCCTTGTACCGTGTACCGTGTACCGATCCTTGTACCGTGTACCGCTCCTTGTATTGTGGCTATTTTCATAGAAAATTAATGTTCTTTTCTAGTGTTTAAACAAAATTAACAAAAACATGTAATTGTTATTCATTGCGATATTTTTTTATTTTTTTAATCGATTATCAAGACTTGCACTCGAAGGTCGATTTATTTTACTTTTCAATCGTGTTTTATTTTCTGTTCATATTTAGCGCACATGTACACTGTATGTAAAAAGTTGTAAAAAATATAATCAGATAATAGAAATCCAAAAAAAGATCATAAATCATGCATCACTAGAATTTAACCTATAGGGACTCCATCATAGCTAATTGAAAGTTTCCGACATCTGTATTATATGTGATCGTTTAGTTTCCCTTTGAAATATTTTAAAGTAAATGTACATGCAGTTTTTGCTAAGTTAATACAATGTATAAAAATATCCGAACATTATGATTTTTTTCTTAAACTGAATACGAAATACGGCGCAAAAGGAACAATGGTTTACCAAGATCTAGTCAACAATATTTTTGTAATAAGACAGAATAGAAAGAAACGACGGTTTATAGCATATGATTTCGGGATTTTGTGAGGGCTAATTTTTCACAGGTTTTGAAGGACACTTAAAGAATGTTTGTTTGTACGACGAAAGATCAATGAAGAGCATTCATTTTCCGGAAAAAATTGCCAAAGGATATATTTTTAGTTTAATGCATACACGTTATGGTTCTTACAAATGATGCAAATAAAAAACGAAACAACAGGTACCGTAAAAGAAATAACAAAAGTTTACCGATGCTTTTTTTTATAAACTCGATATTGAAAAAAAAATAAGTTATCTACCCAAAATGGTATCCGATCGAAATAAAATTTCTTGGCACTTATGTCAGGTTTCATTTAAATCCACCAGCCGGTTCAGAAGGATTTGCGATTTTGAGATATATGTGGACTTATATAAAAGAACAGACAATTGCGTAGAAAGACAGACGAGGTGATCACCTAAAAAGTATACAGTTTTTAGAAAAACACAGAAAACGGAAACCTTTTCAGGTGGACGGAAAAAAGTTACAGATCACAAAAACTTAGCAAAACGGTTTTAGCTGGAGAGTTTTGAACCGTTGAACGGACCATGGAGATATGATATAGACTATATCATATCTCCATGAACGAACGGACGGCAGCTGACAAACACACTTAACTAGTGCCGGCAATAGCTCAAATGACCGTTTCTCAGGCGATATAAAAATAAATAACTATATTCCGACCGCACTAGCCATTTTCATTTGAAATCAATAAGTTTTTTTGTGTTTCTTTTTTGGATTCATAGTTTCCATCATGCATATTCTGCATAGCCCTGATATGTTAAGTTGCGTTGGAAAGTTCTTCCGTCTTTTTCTATATATGATAAGTTAAACAACACTAAGAGTTATTTGGGCCACATGGCAAAAAGTCTAAGATACATGTGCTTGGGCATATTCGCTCTTACAATGAAAAGCACTCACACTACTTACCAAACTAAAAAATTCAGACGAGTAGTTTATTTGTGAAATAAGTTTTCGAAAAAGGGGTGTCTCTTTTTTAGACCATCTAAATGTTTAAGAAAAAGATGAGTCACTGTTTAGACAACATCAACCCAAGAATTGTTAATATTTTCGAAAATTAATGTCTAACGACCATCGTGTTTGTGTAATTAACTGGGAAATAAATTTAAAAAAAAACTAGATTACTTTTTTGGAAAAAAGACTTGAAAATTTCAAAACGCTTTTGGAGGAAAGTAAATCTACACAATTTTTTAATTTTGTTCATTTTTCATTTAATATTTTTCCCCTATTTTTACGGATTAGATAACAAACATTTGGCAGTTAAATTTTGATGTCTTTTATTACATGTATTACAGGTTATAGTAATTTTTAGACTTTAAAATGCAGTTTTCTGTAGATCGTTTAAATGTTTTAAACATCATTAAATGATACGTTTCTCGTTTTAAAAAAAAAAACAGTCTTTATATAGTTTGCAGATATTACATATACTTTATATGCATTCACTCTTTTAATTTTACCGACGAAAATTTTCCTAATTATATAAATTAAAATATAAAATATTTTTATTTTATTTGTTTCTAGTTGATAATATTTAGTAAAATAATTGTGAAGCTTCCGTAATTTATATATAGTAAAATAACCATTTCATAAAATAAAAATCCATATTTGCCAACTGCTGTGAAATCCAATTTCAATACAACACACACATAATTGATCGTAGGGAAGGACTCGGCATGCATGCGGGAGACAGGATGTAATTTGTAAATGTATGACATGTATATTACCTTATATACATGTACATGTTCATGTACCTGTATCAGTAGCAGTTTATTTAATTAGCCACGCGTGTATCATTAATAGTTTTTCCGACTTTTCAAACCGGGACTATCTTCAATACCGCAAAATTTGAACGAGAAAAAAAATAAAGAAAAATGTTATTGAAAGTTCACTTTTAAACAATGTTTGTAAGACTTTAGTATGTCTGAAGTAAACATATTTTATTTATAAATTATACAAAATTGATTGGACACAAGCAAACACATACTTGGGGAGCCGTACTTTGGAATGACCTCTCCACAATATAAAAATATACATTAAAGAATACCTCAAGATACAAAATCGTCATGTACGTGCATTAAAAAAAACACATTTTGAATTTTGAATTAATCGAGGAAAAACAAGAGGAGAGTCGTGAAGATCTGACTTATATATTAAATAAAAGAAATCGTTCGCTTCTTTATTTAATAATTAGTCCATGGAAGTAATATTGAGACGCATACCACCATATGAAACCCCTATACCTGAAGTTGCAAATGATGAAAGCCTAGGAATAATAGAGATCTGTTACGAAAAAAGTGTAATAGACGGACGAACGTACGGACAAACGGACGGACGATGGCATTTCTATGTCCCCGGTCGGCGTTGCAGCGGGGAACAAAAGTGTACGGTCATGCTTTTTGGCAAAGAATAGGACAATAGGAGGAAACGGTAGACAATAGACTAGCATTAAACTGTTGTCTACCATTTCACCTGTTGTCCTTTTCTTTTTTAAAGTCATGCACAGGTGAAATTTTTGGACTCTCTTTAGATTGGCAGTGATAACGATACTCGTAAATGCCCAGTAAATAAGAAATGTATATTAAGAATTTGATAAGGGAACATAAGTAATTCCTATATCGCTTGTTTCTGTGTAAAGGAGGTTTTTTTTAAATAAACATTTATTTTTATTGCCATCTTAGTTTAGATCAATTTATGACAAAAAAATTATATAGCAACCACCCACTTAGTAATTCAAATATAAAGAGTAAAATACGGTTTCTCGATTCGAAAACGGAGAAATAAAATGCATTAAATTTCCATGTTTAAAATCAAGGATTCATATTCATGATAATCAAAAGGGAATTATTCCTGTGGTCATATATTTTATATTTTTGGCCGGATTTCACGGGTGGGCGGCGGGCGGGCGTTCGTGCAGGCGGGGAAGAAATTTTCGTTATAGTTTTCTCAGCAACCACTTATCACAGCCTTTTGATATTTGGTATACATCATCAGGCAGGGAGGGGTTCCATAACGTGGGATTAGATTTCAGGTCTGTCGCTCACCTACTTCCTGTTTTGACTTTGATAGATTTTCTAATAAAGAAATGGAATTTATAACTTGTTTCCTATCTTTCTAACGGAAATCTATTTTCATAACAAGTGCACCTTACTACTAATAAAAATAGAAATAAACAACCAAATAAATAAATTAATAAATAGAATTGAAAATATATATTTTTTAGAATAAACAGTCAAATTCATAAAATCACCGTGTCTTTGTGAATATTAATAAAAGTTTCATAAATAAATAAACTGCATTGTTTTGTGTGTCCTCTTTAAATTCAGCGGAATTGGTATTTTGCTTGTGACATTGAAATTTGTAAGATAAACACAAACATCAATAGCCGTGGGGGATTAACTGCTCGCGAGATTGTAATTTGCACCTTTTGTGGAAATTTGTTTATTGTAACCTCTCGAAGGTAGATTTTTTAGTGTCGTAAAAGGGTAAGTCCAAACACCACACAGGACGCCATAGTGCACTAACGACCCAAAATGTGCACTAAGGACATGATGCTTTTGTTTTATGTCATTGAAAACTATGAAAATGGTTTCAAAATATTAGAAATAATATATTTCGAAATTTTAGTAAAAATATTTTAATCCGTTTTAGAATTATAGAGATTTTAATTTAAAATCCTTTGATATGCCACCGGTACATCCAACTGGGACCGTCAAGTCATGCATGGAAATTCAAATAGCATAGAATAAACAACAAATAAACAATTATGATTACAGATATAGATTTCGGAACAGTTAGACAATTTTTAAGCTGAGACAGTTTTAGTTTTTTCCAGATGTTAGGATACATTTGAAAATGTATTTATTATCTATTTAAAAAAAAACGTATTTTAAATCTCATTTCTTTTACATTTATATTAAGCTAGAGCTTCCTCTGATAAATATAGTCCAACTCTTTGGTTGATTACTAAGGGAGCAACCATTTGATTTTTATGGGGGAGGGGCGGGGGCTATGAATATTTTTTTGTCCTGCCTTTTTATTTTCGGAAAATGTCGAGCCTGATTTATTTTTTATTTTTAAAGCACCTATGAAATTTTTAGCCAAAAATACCATCCTGCCTTTTTTTTACTCAAAGCACTGTCCTGCCTTTTTATTTCTGGATTTTTGCCATCCTGCCTTTTTATTTCAAATTTCACATTCCCCCCCATAAAAATCAAATGGTCGCTCTCTAAATAGCAGCTTTATAATTTTAAATAAAAAAAATATTTTTGAAAGACGAAACGAATGTTCAACAAATTAAAGCTAACGGCTAATTAAAAACTTTTTCTGTCAATTTGATTCTTTCCATGCATTGTGCGACTCTTTTTAAAAGCGTTTTTATTTCTTTATTTATGCAGGGACAATAATGTTTCAAAATGACCCATTATCTGCATTCAAAGACTCATTCAAAGAATTTCAGTGATTCATGAGCACAAATTTTATATAAATTTAGCATGGGAAGTGGTCACACCGAGCAACACGCGAGTCGAATCCAATAACAACGCTCTTCGGGGGACCAACTTTTGTTCATATGCTTTAAAATAAAGATACCGTATTACCATGCTTTGTCTGTTTGTCCGTAACAAAAATATTCATCACAGTTTTCTTGGCAATATTGATGATGCACAATATTTCATCTCAGATAGTGCCATAATACTATGATACCGATTTTATGCTACGAGGATAAGCTTTTAGTTTTAGAACAGTAAATCCTGGGCAGATCAATGGAATTGTTTTTAATGATACGATTTAAGATATCTTTACAAAACTTCAGAAACATGTTATTTATAACATTCCGAAATCTTTTATTAAACATAACTTTGAATGGCCTAAAACAAATGCATCATACCCTTCATGTCCTTAGTGCACATTTGGGGTCATTAGTGCACTATTAGAGGAGTTCAGTGTGGCGTTTAGACGTATAATTATTCACACAATAGCAATAACGGGATCAATAACTTTGACGAAAATGCATAAGATACATGTACATTTACAATATATAGGCTTCTAATAATGCATTTGATCTAAAACATGTGTGCATGGACAATACAAATGTCAACAATTACAATTTAACTTTTCTGGACGTTTAATATTATTACAAACGATCGAAGGTTGACAAATGTCGACGAAAGCGATTTTCATTTTCAGAAGATATTTATTATATAACAAAAGTGGGTTGAACATACAAAACATACTCCAGGCGATTCCGCGCGGGTCTGGGTGGCGACTAGGCAAGCGTCAGAGCCCAGCTTGTCGGTAGAAGAGACCAAGTGTCTTGAGATTTTGACATCAGGAAAGTGCTCATCCCTAAGAGGGAACCCTAAATGACTGAATATAGGGTGGCATTTGTCCGCGGGGGTTGTCAGGTGTTTACTACCTATATTACGGAAAGTCTGATTACTGCATGTTATAGGCCACCAATGAAACTTTATACGCATATACATCAGGATATGAACAATAAAAATCTGTATAGAATTGTACCTCTCTTATCAAATTCACAGAAAAAGGGTGTGTTATACTTACATGTACATGATGTAGGTTTACTTATAGATTTAAGTTTACTTTTATGAAAAAAAAGTACGATATCATCATGAAATTTTTACACATAGACATCAAGATATGAGCATACCAAAGCATCATGAAATTATACTACTGGATCGAAAAATGTTGCAAGACGAGGTATTATGTCCTTTTGGCGTACAAACTGTATTTTTGTGTTGATGAGCGTGTGTCATGCATGTGATTCCAAAATTTTTGTCACAATTGGTAAAACTTGCCTTTATCATGTAATTCGCGTCTATAACGGACTGATGTATTTTTTTACATGCTCTGATTTGTTTAAACTATTTTAAATAATGTCATGCCGTTGGGACGCGGTAGCAAAATTTGACAAAGAATCCGTTGGATTTGTACACATTTTATCACACAAGGGAGCGAAAATTCTCAGTGAACGGGCGTAAACCTTTCGAGTCCGCTTACATATACCTGTATTTCACTAAGTCAAATACGTATAATCAAGTTCATACAAAATTGAAAAAATAAAAGATAAGTAAGACTGTTACATGTAATGTATTAAACTTGCGCCGTTAAGTTTTTTTTTTCAAAATTTATTCTTCGGAAACATATTACTGAATTTGTAAATAAAACCGTTATTGAAAATACTCATATTATTTATAAGATATTAAAATATTTTACTTCCGATTGCTCAATAACATGAACTGCTTGAGGTATAGCTGTTTAACAAACAACCTTTCAGACAAGATTGTACAAAGCCGTAAATTATTCTTTTTTTTATTAATAAAATATTCATTAATAAAGATTATTAAACATTGTATTAGAAAATAGAAAGTGTGATAGATTAAGCATTTAAAAAACACGAATCGAGAATTAAAAAAAATACTTTATAAGAAATCGTAGTTTATATCATTATCAATATTACATTGAATTTCATTAACTTAATTTTGAGATTTCGTTCCGTGTACCGTGTACCGCTCCGTGTACCGAGTACCGTTCCGTGTACCGTGTACCTTCCGTGTACGGTGTACCGTGTGCACTCCGTGTTCCGTGTACCGTGTACCGATCACCGATCATTTCGCTCCGTGTACCGTGTACCGTGTACCGCTCATCGTGTACCGTGTACCGTGTGCCAGGGAACGTTGAATGATTCAGGGAGTGTATGTCGCGAAACAAAAAAAAAATTTTTGGCGGAAGAAGAAGAATAATAATCAGAAGAATTGCTAGAAGGTCTTTACGACCGTAGTCGTGAAAGACCTTAATAAAGACCGGTCGACATTTTTTCATCTGATTTTGACTAAATATGATTAAAAGTAATACATTTAATAGGTTTTGACCATTTTTGGTGAAAAAATGTCAAATTTCACATTTTTGGAAAAAAGGGGGGATGAATTTTCAATTTTCTTATTTTTGATATCTGAGACCCAAAAATGGTTTAAATGTGTTGGAATAGTGTCATTAAGTTGATTTGACCTTGAAAAGTCAGTCAAGGTCATACGGTTACTCCGTTTCTAAAACCGGTGTAAATTTTCAAAAAATCATTTCGCGTCTAATAATTTAGCATTTTTTTGTCATTTTTTGTTTAAATAGGTAGAAAAGACATTGGACAACAGTTTTGCACTCAAAAATCCTGACTTATATATGAAAAATTATCTAAAAAATTGATCATTATATGTCGTTACTCTTAAAATTGTGATTTGACAAATTTGACGCTTCGCGACACTTTTTGTCCCTTAAAATCATAAACAGGAAGTGGTTTGTAATTTATGAAATTGGTCCATAAAGCTTGCTTATAAGTTCCTTAACACTTTGGATGCTTTAGTTTTTTTATTGTTATTGTAGTTTAGGAGGAGTTGAGGTAACAAACTTTACGGTGTAAGGGGAGATAACTCCGTAACTAAAAATAGTTTCGCTAAGCGGACTCATTTTTAAATTGGTTTTTCATGACCGGTATACTACCTTAAGTATTGAAATGATATGTCGCGAAACAAAAAAAAATTTTTTTGGCGGAAGAAGAAGAATAATAATCAGAAGAATTGCTAGAAGGTCTTTACGACCGTAGTCGTGAAAGACCTTAATTATGCATGGCTAATACATATTACGGTACCTTCTCAATTTATTTGAAACTCCGAAACAAGTTTTAATTAATGTAAATAAAGGTAATAATAAAATAACCAAATTTGGAGTGTCCATGAGAAAAGACAAAACACGGAAAGCATACCTTAATACTTCCTTTGAACTTAAAACAAAGCCAGCACACATTCAAAGTCGATTGTACAAACTAATACCTTTATTTTACAGGAGATTCACTTACTAGTAACAAATATGCAATACTTAAATAAATATTTTATTTTACAAATGATACAATGGTTATAGCATATCAATATCAATCACATCAAGCAAGAAAACGCTAGGAAATATTTACCACACAAAACAATCACTTGCTAGACAATTCATTTTAATTGTCCCTCGCAGCAATGCTACAAAGGAACCTAGTAATGGTATTTTGCCCGTCCGTTTGTGCGCCTGTCAAACTTAAGTTGACACAATCACCACCGGTAGGCCATTTTTATCGAAAAGAACTTAAAGGAGTTTTGTTTACTTTATCAACTTTATTCATTTTACTTAATAGAATATCTTTTGTAGACACAACTCTCTCGAGACAGTTAAACCGAAATTTTTAAACGTTGGTAGGTGATAATCAAGTCACATCTAATGGTGAAATATCATTAACCAAGCATTTAGAATTTGAGACATTGACCTTAACAATTAAAGAGTGTTACAGATACAGACGGGCAAGGTTATCTAGTGGAGAAATTCCATTGACCCCCACCCAAACATGTAGTATCCGGAATAACATTATCATAGTCTAGAGCTCAACAAATGCCCGAACAAAAGTGCTCATGCTTAAAATATAAGTCACAGTGACCTAATTTCTAAGAGGTGAAGTAGCGCTACCAGAGCACATTTTTTGTAGAATATTATTGACCCTAACTTGTATAGTGTTTGAGATACGAACCTTAACCAAGAACTTAACCAAAGTCATTCATACTTATAAATGTCACAGCGAACTAATTTCTAGCGGTTAGTGTAGTACTACCTAAGACATATCTATAGCTGTGAAATTGAAATTTCTTTGACCCAAAATATTAAGAATTTTAGTTATTTTACTTAACCTTTACCTAAGTGTTACGAAAGTATGCACTGACTGAAAAACGGAAAACAATACGTGGTCGGGTCAGAAGAATTGCTATGCTTTACCACTTTCGCAAGTACGGACAAACAGAAGAAAAATCTAATTCAATTTCCTCTGACAAGACGTCGTGAGGGTTTGGGGCATCAAATCCACAAATTAAAAAAAAAATTGTACAATGTTACTGCTGGCGTTTTTTTTTTTCATTGATTTTTTTTCTAAATCACCGCTTGTTTTGTAAGCTGAGTCTGGTACACGTTTCCCACTTCTCATTATTTACTACTGTACGGTAAAAAATCAACATTTTTTAACTTCTTAAAGTATATGCGTGAAGGCGTTCATATAACATAACCTGACATGCTGTTGGATTCACAAATAATTTCTTAGCTTTCTCATCTTTCGATTTTGTATCATAAATTAAACCCTGAATTAAAAATGTTATATGGATTGTTTCTCATTTTGAAACTGTTGAATAAAGTATCTTTAGGCATATATACTCTCTCAAAAAAGTTACGCAACAGTGGAAAATTCCCCTATATGTTTTAAGTAAACCTACCTTATTATAAATTGATATTGCCAAGCCGTTTTTCAATCAATTTTTATCAAATAAAAACCAAGAAAAAGACACCCAAATGAAGTTTATTTTTTATGATAAGGCAAAATCTTATCTGTAACGGTTTTTGATAGAAAGCGAGTAGAACACAACCAATGTTTTACCGCGGAAAATGTTGGTTGATTTAAACGGGTTGTTGACGCATAAAATTAACAATTGATTTCTACTTGTGATTTTTCAAAAACCGTTGAAGTCACGATTTTTCTAAAATCATGAAAATAATTTTCAATCTTTTCTCGTTCTCTTGGTTGTTATTTCATTAAAATCGGTTGAGAAATGGCTTTGCAATAAAAATTTAAAACTAGGTAGGTTTATTTAAAATATATAAGGAAATTTTGTATTGTTGCGTAACTTTTTTGAGTGAGTATACATGTACAATAAATTAAACTAAATACACTGCATGTATTGTTACTTTCTGCCATTTCAAATGTTCTTGTTCTTGTTTTTACCATGCAAGGATTGGCTTGTACTGTAATTATTTAATCAAGGGGTCTATTATTTTGTTGTTTGGCTGCTTTTTGAGACACTATTTGAATTGCCAATGCATGTATAATTCGTAAAATACATCTAGGATATCTTTTAACCTGTTTTTGAGTCTTTTATAGATTGAAGTGACACAAAAATGCTCGTGTTGCCAGAAGTTATAGAATTTTTTAATTTTATCTTACCTTCCTCATTCTGAAGCGGATGTTTACATGTTTACTAAAAACCATCCCAAATTGTCTTGTCCCCTTCGTACCGTGCCGATTAAGTCGTAGACATTCTACCCCGTGATATTGATCAGGATAACCATTGAAAATGGCTTGCATGACTTTTTCTTGAAAAACTAAAGAATGAACGAATAATGGGATGCACCATATATCACCTAATCTACTGTAAACATGGACATTTTTGCGGGGAGGTGATATTTTTCACGTTTTTTTTGCCAATGTAACCATTATTGTGGGAAATAAATTCGCGTGTTTTATTTTTCTGGTAGATAATGGATTAAGTATTAATGAATGAATAATTGATGTGGGGGGTATTTTTTGCGAAATAAGCATAAAAATATCCCTCCACGTTTACAGTTAGAGATTTAAATGGTGATTTAACGAGTATTCTACTTCATCGAAGGGATCGTTACGTTAAACTTTGTTTTGTTGGTTTAGAAATTAAGGGCAGTAAATTCGTCTTCCAGATGTTATTCTTATTCCAAAACGATGTTTCTTACATGCTGATCCTAAAATAGTTTGAAAGAACTGTATAACTTTTTTTTCTCTAAATTATGTTTTTCTTACAAGCAGTATTTTTTTTCTAACCTGTACAGTCCAATACCACTTGCAGGTACAGGTGGCAAAACTTCGTTTCTTGTTTCCGAAATTTAAAGCTGTTACAAATTAAGAAAAATGTATAGTCAACTATACTTAGGCATATGGTCTCATTTATGCGTCTGATAGCAAAACAGTCTAGTATTTTTGTTATTTGTGACAAACACTACGAATTCGATTGAAAAACACTTGTGCACCATTGTTGCTGATTTGTTTCTACCTTCATATGAAGCAAAAACATTCTACAATATCTTCAATGCATTTATATTATGAATATTAACAATTTTTAATCCGGTAACTTTGTTTATCTATTATTCCAAAAACTTTCCATTACAGACGAAACAGATTGTATACAATGTCTGTTGATATTCAGTTGATATTCAGTTGTTTTGTGTTTCCATGTTTTACATGTTGTCTGTGTTTGACCTGTTCTTGTTGGTGTTTACTGGTTTTGTCTCTGCTCTTTCGGACTTTTGACATTCGGATACCCCATTGGTACCTCTGCTTCTGTATTTTATTTTCATTTACATTTATAATTGACTTGCAAACATGTATATATAGTTTATTTGTTATTTCCAGGCCTTTAAGATATACAAGTATTATGCATTATCTTGAATGGCACATAAACTGCTGTCACTATTATAATGCTTTTCGGATTTTGTCTTTTATTGAGACAATTACAACAAATAGGGTGACTGTAGAATCATATTTTTGTGGGTACCAATTAACGTGGTTTGGCAAAAAACAAATCACTGAGTGCATTCTAAAATTATTTGTTCTGGTGTCAATTGTAAATTTTCTTTTCGTGGGGAATCAAATTTTGTGGGTCTTGACCACCAACAAAAAGCACAAAATTGATA
Source organism: Arcuatula senhousia (assembly GCA_963971305.1). Classification (NCBI taxonomy): domain Eukaryota; kingdom Metazoa; phylum Mollusca; class Bivalvia; order Mytilida; family Mytilidae; genus Arcuatula; species Arcuatula senhousia. The sequence goes on from OZ020304.1 coordinate 30,571,435, forward strand.
ACCCACGAATAATGATAAATCCAAAACGTAGCTAAAGCATATTTAAACAATAATTAATCTTTTGAAAAAAAATTAACATGCCAGTGCGTAATAACAATTATTGAATAAATTCGCTTTCAGAAAAGACAAAACAGAAATAAAGAGCCATATAATTAATTACATATTTTAAACGCACTAGATTGTCAGACAAATAGTTATTTATGTCTGTACGTATTGTGTATGTATAGTTCCAAGCTCAATGGAGTTTAAATCAATTTTTTAATATCTATATTGAACCTTTTAACTAAACATGCAAAACATGTCCTTCAAGTTTTTGACAGAATACAATGTCTAAGTTGGAATATCTTTGTACTTATATATTTATCTTGATGTAACATTCTATATCTTGTGCTGATGTTTATGCAGAAAATATGAAAATCAAAATTAACATGTTAATTATATACGACAAATATAACATCTGTATACACTAGGGTATTCTTTTTAGTGAATATCTCGGCATACCTTACCAACAACAAGGAATTTAATACTAGAGATGATATACTTTCAGCTGTAACAAGTGTTGTTTTATTCAAACAATCCTGGGTCGATGCTCATCTTACCTTTACAAAATTTTTACAACGTTGTAGAAAGTATTGACGCACAAATCATTTTCAAATTGATGAATATCTAAACCAGATTTTATGCGACTACAAATGTTTTGCGATCGTATTTTATAATGGCGATGTCATTGCCCATTGTTATGATGTTTCAAATGATATTTCTAACGACTTTAGAAAGTTCCCTGTGGCATTTAGGGGTTGTGGTCCCTATCGTTTTAAAAGATAGGACTTAAAGAGGTAAAATTGATATTCAAACAAAACTGCAGCAGAGCATTATCATTTTACACGATTTTTGTTAATTTTTTGCATTGTATTCCCCAATAAATTCTGTTTTCAAAAAGTTACTACAGTTTAGATGTATCTTTGTCCAATCTATTGCTACGAGGCGCCATAAGAATTTCTCTTAAAGGTTGGTGTAAATGTATAAAACAAATCAATTTTGCGTTGAAAGTCCTCCGTAAAATACATGTGTCAGCATTTGACATTCCATTTTGAGCCTAAAACGTAAAGGGTTCAACAGGTTGCGGTGGTATCATGCTGTGCTTGGCATTTTACAGTCTGTCTTCATCTGATGATTGATGGTAAGCGTCTTTGATTACATATCATTTGTCACTGTTAAGTATAAAACTGGCCTAGTTATCTCGATATTTTGTAATAAATTAAATACGTTTCGTAAAGTAAACGTTACGTTTTATCTATTTATTTACATTTTTACTTCCAGTTAAATCTAGGAGATGACTGTATCAGATTTTGTTTTTGACTAAATCATGTAAATAGGAGTAATTGTTCGCTTTTTAACAAATCGATTCCTGCGAACTTACTTTGGTCGATTTTCGTCACCCAATCTTTTGAGTAGTGGCATAGCAGTAATAAATAATTGCATGCTAATATATGTTTCCTATAAAATATTGAAAGTCGTTTAACGAAATATGAGCATCACAATAACAGAACATGTAAAAGATTACTTGCAATATTTTTTTTGGTGTATATTTTTTTCTTTTTATAACATAATTTTACTTAAATCATCATTAAATATCTCTTCATGACCTTCTCAAGGGAAGTGTTTGCCCGTCATCCCCGATGTATAGAGCCCAAGAAGTCTTCAAACAGAATAGAACAGGGAAGTAGCATTTCAGATGACCAACATCAAGACCTCCAGATTAAACTTGGTGTATTTTCCCTTCAACAAAATGTGAATATACACTTTGAACCTTTCACCGATTCATTTATTAAGTCGCCTCCTACAATTTCTCAGCAAAAGATCCCACCAGTAGCATTCAAGGTCCTATCTCTTCTCACATTTCATTTAAACTAAAAGAAAACTTTACTCTGCTGCTTAATTTCCGTCAGAGAAATTGAAAGCACACCAAAACATCACAATTAGGAGAGATGCCTTAGCAATTTTTAATAAAATTTCGAACCCAATAAAGAAAAAATATTCACTTGTGGACCTCGGCATATACCTGAATAAATAGTATGAATAATCATACTACCCACAAAAATACAGTTGATTTAATGCATACCAGAACTTAAAGCATGAGAGACCCATAAATACTACCATGCTAATTATTTCTTTGCACAAAATATTGGAATCATGCAGAGAAAAGAAACATCCTACAAACGGACACTTCATCCCTGTGTCTAATCGTTTTGTCAATGGTTTATTTATCAGGAATTCATATACCGGAATAAACACTGATATGTTACCAAGACTTATATGTGAAATAAAAACCTAAATTAATACAAGAAGATAAAATTGGGACACTTTAAACATACCAGAAATTTTAACACAACAACCCGAGTTTGCTGCACGTCTCTGTATACAATAAATAGGAAGTAGCCCACCCTGACCCGGGAATTCAGTCTTTGTAAAGCAAGACATCGTCTTAGGGCAAAATTGATATGGATTTATGTATCCCTCAGTAAGCCATTTAAACTTTCACGTTGTTCCTACTTCTATTTCAACATTTTTTTTTCGTCCAACCCTCAAACCTTTAATCCCACAATATGCAATGCTTAAATTAAAACTATTGCTTGTAGACTTTTTAATCGGGGTTTTATTTATAAATTCGGAAAGATTTGTAAGTATTCACATACATGATATACTGGATCTTCATGTGGCAATCTTCCCATGTGAAATAGCAGATTACCATGATCCACAAATATCCCTTTTTGTTTGTTTTATTATCTGTTTAATTCATATCTATTTATATTTCTGTGTCCTTTTCAGGCTGCTTGCAGCTATACCTTAATAAGGTAATTCCTAACTGCTTGAGGTTTAGACTGCAATTTTCCTAACCAAGGCACCAACTTTATTTTTGGATTATTTTTTTTTACTCAATTGAAATTGTTTATTACTACCCCTTTTTAACTCAGACCTAGATATCTTTTTACATATTAAACGTTTTTTAACCGGTTGAAAGATTTTGATGGAATAAGCTTTGGCGAAATTTCTACAAAACAAGAGGCTCCCAGGAGCCTGAATCGCTCACCTGGTCTTGATGTTGACCCTATACTTTTGTAGAGCTAAATGAGCTGAACATTTAAGCAAGCAACAACTTTTCTCTACCTGCAATAGTTTTCATTCTATAGGCCAAAAACACCATTTTTCACCTATAAGGGGCCATAACCCCTATAAGGAGTCATCTGACAACTTCGACCCTATGGAGAATTTTGTAGAGCTAAATGAGCTGAACATTTAAGCAAGCAACAGTTTATCTCTATCTGCAATAGTTTTCATTCTGTAAGCCAAAAACATGAAAAATCGCTATTTTTCAGGGGCCGTAACCCCTATAAGGTGTCATCTGACAACTTCGACCCTATGGAGACTTTCGTTGAGTTAAATAAGCTGAACATTTAAGCAAGCAACAGCTAATCTTCTATCATCAATAGTTTTCATTCTGTAGGCCAAAAACATGAAAAATCTGTATTTTTCAGGGGCCGTAACCCCTATAAGGGTTCATCTGACAACTTCGACCATATGGAGAATTTTGTAGAGCTAAATGAGCTGAACATTTAAGCAAGCAACAGCAAATCTCTATCTGCAATAGTTTTCATTTTGTAGGACAAAAACATGAAAAATCGCTATTTTTCAGGGGCCATAATCCCTATTAGGGGTCATCTGACAACTTCGACCTTATGGAGAATTTTGTAAAGCTAAATGAGCTGAACATTTAAGCAAGCAACAGCTAATCTCTATCTGCAATAGTTTTCATTCTGTAGGACAAAAACATGAAAAAATGCTATTTTTCAGGGGCCGTAACCCCTATAAGGGGTTGTCTGACAACTTCGACCCTATGATGACTTTTGTAGAGCTTAATGAGCTAAACATTTAAACAAGCAACAGTTAATCTCTATCTGCAATAGTTTTCATTCTGTAGGCCAAAAACATGAAAAATGGCTATTTTTCACTTTTAAGGGGCCGTAACCCCTATAAGGGGTCATATGACAACTTCGACCCTATAGAGACTTTTGTAGAGTTAAATGAGCTGAACATTTAAGCAAGCAACAGCTAATCTCTATCTGCAATAGTTTTCATTCTGTAGGCCAAAAACATGAAAAAATGCTATTTTTCACCTTCAAGGGGTCGTAACCCCTATAAGGGGTCATCTGACAACTTTGACCAAATGGAGACTTTTGTAGAGCTTTTGATGCTGAATCAGTAGCGTGGCCTCAGATTTCCTCTATCTCTTATACTTTTTGATTTATAAGCCAAAAACAGTAGTCTGAACCCCCTAGTCTATTTTTAGTAACGGCGGTCATGTTTTTTAACGGATCAAAAATCAAAACACAAGTTTGGTGCAGGACACCCTAAGGATCATTCATACCAAGTTTCATTAAATTCTGTTTGGTAGTTTCAGAGGAGAAGATTTTTGAAAAATTGTTAACAGACGACGACGACAGACGACGACAGACGACGACGACGACGACGACGACGACGGACGCCAAGTGATGGTAATAGCTCACATGGACCTTCGGTCCAGGTGAGCTAATCACACAGAGGGTATTTGTGTCATTTTTTCCTTTCACACAGCGCGCTTGTTCGCAATATAAGAATAAAAGACAACACCAAATGGCGTTATAGAGCCACCCTATGGTGACCATGTTTAATGAAATTGATATTAACAATCAGCATAAGTGAATACATTGATAGATACATTTAACAAATAAGCGAAGGTGGGGTTCAAAAAGCGCCCCGACAAATACAATGCACAAAAATAACAACGTACAATAAATTTGACTGAATAAACAAAATAAAACCCAATTAAATATGGGTGGTGGAAATGGGAGGTGGAGGCTTATAAAATTATTAACAAAATTTATAATTATGGGAAACAGTTCTTTCACAGAAATATTATGAATGTTCAACATCTAATACAAAACATGTTAAGCACTTGCATTATTTTCATTGGTTAAAACGTCATTGGTTAGCAGACCAATTATCAGATGCATGAATATTCATGAAGCCGTACAAAATTCCACAAAATAATTTATGCAATAAATTTGTATTTGTGTCATTTTTTCCTTTCACACAGCGAGCTTTTTCGCAATATAAGAATAAAAGACAACACCAAATGGCGTTATAGAGCCACCCTAAGGTGACCATGTTTAATGAAATTGATATTAACAATCAGCATATTAAGTGAAAACATTGATAGATACATTTAACAAATAAGCGAAGGTGGGGTTCAAAAAGCGCCACTGGAACATACAGGTCCTCCCCACCCGAGCTGTGTGAAAGTAATAAATGATTTTTTCTGAATAAAAATCTTATTGATATTTTCGCACTAAAACCCAAAACCCTATCGACGCCAAATTTTTCTCATTTTAAATTATTAGGGGAAAAGGGAAAGCGATAAAATATCAATAAAACAAAAACAAATAAAAAATTACATCAACAATCACAATATATACAAGATAATTACAAACAGTTTAAAAATGCCAAGCTAAGCACATATCCAGACTACTATCAAATGTCAGTTAAGTTCACGCGCTATAACATATCGTTAACTTTGACAGTTGTATACATCTTACTGAGCCTACAATCCCTAGTGCCTGAATAATGTGACAAAATGTCGACATATTTACCCATTACCATCCCATTCACCAATTTTCTCACGTTCCTGGCGAGCATAAATCACGAATCGTTGCGGCTCGTGCTCACAAGATCATGAAGTACACTTACCCCGGTCTTATATATTTTAGAAACGCATCTGATTTCCATCGCCCTAACGACCGCAGCTGTGCGTTTGACAATCCTAAGGTCATAGCCATAGTACATGCCCCATATCTAAAACTGTGGGTGGTAAAAAGTTTAGTATCTAGTCCTATTGTGCAGAGAATAGTTTTTAATCTATCACCAAATTCCTTCCTGGATAATGGCTTCAAATTTGGATGGCAGAACAAAGTCACCCTTTATAAACCTCTGTAACTTAGAAATTTGTTAACCCAAAAAACTGGACAAAATTGACTTTGTACTTGTGAGTTTATAATAATTTTTGATATAGCACCAGGAACTGAGTGTTTGAACGGCTTGAAATTAATTATAAGGCACTCGCCATCAGAGCCATCAGACAACAATTCAATATCACCAACGTTTAAACAATGATCAGTATCTGGAGAATGTGTGAATTCTCCTATGCGGGGAAACCCATAAAATGCCAACAAGTACATCGCTATAAATAGCGATTGGTAATACCCTGACATACTTTTTAGAACCTCAGATATTAATCTATGAAGCAAAGATTTTGTAATTGGTAACCTCTTTTCCTGTGAAGGACGCTTTTTCTTAATACCTTTTAATAACTGCTTTACCATGAAAGAAGATGATGGATCAGGGCAGTTAAACATTGTATGTACATAACCTATGACAGAGTTGTAAGATAACAATGTGGCTGCGCTCATGCCCTTTTCGAACAAATGAGTCAGAAAAAGAATTAAAGTTGCATTTGTAATTGGAATATAAGAATCACTTTCTTCTAACTGACACTTACAAAATTAAGTAAATAACTCCCAAACTCTCTTGTAAGATTTTCTCGTCGACACTGCCATAGATGATGTGAGCAATTCCTGAGCAACTTCTCTTAAATGGGCAACGACGGGAGTGGAGGAACTATCCTTGGATATGGTTCTGCACTGGGTAAAAAGGTCTTGAAAACCTGAATTTCAAAGCGTGAAAGGGCGTCACTGAGTATGTTTTCATGAGAACTAAGATACTGTGCCTTGATGCGAGTATTTAACTTCAAGGCTTGCAGTACCAACCTTCAACCTTATCAGGAACATTATTTTAGGTTCCTTACTTGTTTGTTTATTAATGACATGACATAAGCTTTGATTATCACACATTATCAAGATTGACTTGTTGGAAAAATATTCGCCCCAAATTTCACAAGAAAGCACTATGAGATAAAATTCCAGCAACGTTATATTTTGTCCCAACCATTCACTATTCCATTTCCCATGAAACCACGAATTACCAAACACAGCCCCATACCCGATCGAACCCGAAGCATCCGTATAGAGTCGAAGACTATCAGATGTCACCCAAATATCATCAAAAAAGAAACACTTCCCATTAAAGTTCTGAAGAAAATTTTTCCAAACCCGCAAGTCATCTTTACAGTATTTTCTTAATCTTATATGATGGAACGGTTGTTATTCTCCAATAATCAGGTCAAACAATCTGCGTAAAAATGGTCTACCAGGCAGAATTACTTGACACGCAAAATTTAATAGCCCTAGTAGGGACTGCAATTCACGTAAAGTAATCCTTTTTTCCTTCAAAAACCTGTCAATCAAAGCCAAACATTTATCAATTTTGTCTTTTGGAAGTTGAACCAATTGGGACATTGTATCAATTTCTATCCCCAAAAATTGCAGTGTTCTGCTAGGGCCTTCAGTCTTCTCGTTAGAGATAGGAACCCCTATATTTTCACAAATTCTCAAAAATGTAAGAAGGGAATCCTTACACTCATTTTCTGTTCTACATACAAACAGAAAGTCATCTAAAACATGGTATACATGTACCAAAGTATTTGTTAGGTAGTTCTTTACTGCCCACTCTAAAGCTGTACTGAATACATCAAATATTTTACAGGATGATGAGCACCCCATTGCCAAACATCTATCATAGTAAAATTGTCCCGCCCAGTAAATTCCAAATGAATGGTATTCCTCGGGTTTTAAAGGAATAATCCTAAAAAGCTGATGCAATATCACTTTTAGCCATATATGCAGAAGACCCCATTGTCTTTATACCCCTTACCGCGTCTTCCAGTCTCGTGTACTGTACCGTCGAAAATTCAACCCCGATATGATCATTGACTGACAACCCTTTTGGAAAAGATAAATGCTGAATCAATCTGAATGAATTTGGTTGTTTCTTCTCACACAAACCCATCGGTGATGTGTGTAAGTTAGTAAAAGGTGGATGTTTAAACGGTCCTTCAATACGACCTAGTTTTAGCTCTTTTTGCATTTTTTTTTCAACCTCTTCAGGTTTTTCTAAAGCTGATCTTAAGTTGCGATAACCCAGGATAGATTCAAAATTCCTACACTGAACGGAAAACCCCTTAATGAAACCATCAATCAAATAATTTGTTAATCAATCATAGACTGTGTATTAGTACTGCTATTAATGTCACTGTGATGAATGTTTGCACTCAATGGGACATTGTTATTTCCTGTAGAAATATCTCTTGAATTAAAGTTCCACGGAATATGTGTAGTTCCAACTCTATTCGCGTTGCTGGTAGTTAGCATGTTGACGTTGGTGTTCATTTGTGGTTGATCAAAGACGGCGGCTAATTGTTGAGGGCTCATTCTTGATGTTAATGTTTGTATGTTTCCCGAAACTGAATAAATCGGTACTGTTTCCGATGTCGACGTCGCTTTTGTGCCTTCACTGACTGTTAGTTTTCCAACACAGTTTTCTTGAAATTTTGAAAACTTTCGGAAAGTTCTCTCAAGGCACCGACAATGCCATCTCCAGATGCACTTTGTCCTGGTGTTTCTGTGAAATTCTGCGTGGCCCTCTGATTATCACTCTGACTTGAAGTTTCGGCAATATCCCCCGTGGCCCTTCGATTAATGCCGGCTCTTCTCTCCATTATCCTCTTCGATCTTCGCTCCCGAGTTACTCGGGAGCCAGGCATCCTGAAATTACAATAATACGGCAGAGTCTTTTTCTTGACCGGGATCCCTTATTTTGCAATTAAAATGAGAAACATGCAAATCCCGTACCATCCAAAACTTCAATTAATAATAATATAATTGGAACATGCAATATTATTTTCTTTGAATAGTGCCAACCGCAGACGAACTGCGGCGACTAAGATAAATAAATAATCATGTAACGTAAATCTGGTATGTTACCAATATGACTATGATACATTAAAAGTATAGAATATGTACAAATAATATATGATTATTTAAAATATGACTTATTTAAAGAATAACAATAATAACCATCAAATATATGGTAACAAATAACGCTTTTAAAAGTGTCCACTGGCACAACATATAATAAAACCTCTTAGACTTCGATAAAACTTATCGAATCCAGCAACATTCAAATGAACACCATCAATCCCCAATATTTCCTTCATTGGCGATTGCAAACCTTTATGTTTCCAAAAAATAAAATCACCAATACTAACATGCATATGTCTTAAATAGCATTTAGACATGCCACCTTATAGTTGTAGACTTCGACACTCATCAATCACCTTAAACTATATCTATAAAAATTCAAACCAACTGCTACAACATTAACTTTTAATTTTCGGACAAATTTTAAAATATCATTTGCAACTTGAACAGCCGGAATCTTTTTATTAGTAAGATCGTTTCCCCCAATTTGAATAAAGACAGCATCAAAATTAAAATCCCGAATGTCAGGCATTAAAGAATACATGTCATTTATTTTACCGCCACTTATACCCTTTATTCTTATATCAATATTCATGAAGCCGTACAAAATTCTACAAAATAATTTATGCAATAAATTTGTATTTGTATAGTTCCAAACTTTGATATTTATGATTTACAACCAAAATTACACCTTGGCTTGTAATTATTTGAAATTAATTATATGATTGACAATACGAAGTTCTTTCTAAAGAAATCCTTAAAAAAACTTAACTAACCCTCAACAGTTCCAATTTTAAAGGATTTAGAATAAATGTTCATTTCATATGCCAGGATTTGTACAAATTTTTCTGATCTTTTTATACTACACCGCTGTCTCCGTGACCGACTTTTAGACCAAGGTAACGAGAAAATGCGTCTCAAACAGTCCCTAAAATAATTCTTCCTTCGTTATCAGCCACTGGTGGAAAAAATCAAAATTAAGTCGAACGTATTGGTTAGTATTTGTTTAGATTAGTGTTTTGCTGATTTTCGTACTGAGATGATCATCTTATTATCACTGTTATGTCTTCACAACCATGTTGCGTTGTGTGTTTCTACCGGTCCATAAGATCGCAATGGAACAGGGAGGTTTGGTGCGCCTTAAAACCTGTTTTAACCCACCATCTCATTTGAAATGCCTGTACCAAGTCAGGACCATTGCAATCTATAACTATTCCTGTGTGTCTTCCATGTTTTGTCTTTTCTCTTGGACATTGAGATTGATCATCCAAGTTCGGTAATTTTGTTATTACCTTTATTTACTACAACCAAGCCAATGTCACTGCTGGTGGAGTTGTTAATTTCCCGAGGGAATTGCAACTTGGTAGCTTTCCTAGCGATTATTAGTTCGTAGATTTTGATGCTTCTTTCTAAAACGATTCATTTCACTCATTTGATTTGATTTTGACGTCATTATAACGTAAAAGGCCTTGACTGCAGCCATAAACAATTATTGGAAAAACACCAAATTGATTTTGGAATGTCTTCTTTGTTAATTTGGTTTATCGTATAAGACAACACACACCATTAATAAAAGAATCATAAATAGTACCATATAGCGTTAACCTAGGACCTTGTGTCGACGACAATTGTATACCCCATTAGTACAACTGCTTCTTTATAACACTAAAAGATAAACACAATACTGTGGTTGAATAAAAAACGACTAAAATTTGACCTGGCAATAGTACATTTTGTAACAAAAATGACGGGAAAATAAATGGACAAAATAGTGCTCAACTGGTAACATTTGAAGCATTAAAGATTCCGCTTTGTTTAACAAGAGAGGACGATGAAGCACGCTTACCAATACGGTTCAAATTTGAGTCTCTCTTTGAAGCTCAAAATAGCTATTTCAAGGGATTGTAGATAATTATTTTGATTATTTGCAACATGATTTTAGAAAGTAAAAGCCTGGCAAGTAAGAACTGGTGACAGTTCAGAACAGACCCCCATGTTTGCCATAAGATTATCTTACCCCAATTTCCCGCGTTACCGCATGATCCGACCTACATGGAAACGGTTAGAATCGTGACCTAAAAATATTGCAAGATCCCGCCACTTGAGCGGGTCACAACACGCTCATTGCTTACCCCCGTTCCCTTGTCCTTTCAAAATTAGGTCAGTGTTTAAAAATGTCAAGATTCTCCAAGCTAACTTCTTTTTAACAGGTTCAGCATATAAGTAAATGCTTTCCTGTCTTGTAAATACCAATGCATGCCAAGCTAAGCATTCACTTTTCATTATTTCAAGAGCATTTTATTATTTAGCAAGTCATTTTGCTATTACCAGTGAGCATAGAACGCATTTAATTTTTGACCACTTGTCTGTAATAGTGAAAAAAGCCAAGTTTAAAACTGAAAGAGAGGAAAAACTCAAGACCACATTTAATTGTATGTTGTTAAGGTATGCGTTATAAACTCTTTCTGCGAAAGATTTATCTCTCTGGCTCTTATATTTGGGTAATATAAGATAGCCATCAATAAACATTATGATTTCAGTACAGACTAGCTCTTTTTCTTATAAGTTCTCTTTTCTTCTTACAAATGGCTTTGTGCAAGAAAAATTAGATACAGAATTTCGCTCCTAGAATAACTCTAGTTTTACTACGAAGTTAGCTCGTCTTTATGCGATTGGTCTAATCATCGTCAGTTCTTTCATCTAAATTAAAACTCCAACTGCAGTGCTAACCTTTACGGGTGTTCGAAATAAAAGAGACAACAAAATTCCAGACAATAAATTTTGCTACGCCTGACGCGCGTTTCGTCCATTCAAGACTCATCATTTACCAAAAATATTGAAAATGCCCAACAATTTATGATTATGAAGAGCATAGAACAATAAAACCAAATATACCAAACTTAGAACCAAATTTTATCTAAGATGATCAACCTTTGTCTGGGGTTGTAATAACCTTGTGGTTTGGACAATTTTGGAATTTAAACTGATAATTAAAGCTTTGATGTGTTTTCCAACTCAAAAGTGTTTGTGCCGGAGCGGGTTAACATTGGGTAACTAAAACTCCACCAGCAGTGCTAACCTTTACGGGTGTTCGAAATAAAAGAGACAACAAAGTTCCAGACAATAAATTTTGCTATGCCTGACGCGCGTTTCATCCATTCAAGACTCATCAAAGGCGCTCTACCAAAAATATTGAAAATGCCGAACAATATATGATAATGAAGAGCATAGAACAATAAAACAAAAAAATACCAAACTTAGGAACCAAATTATATCTAAAATGATCAACCTTTGTCTAGGATAGATAAAGGTAATAACAAAACTACCGAACTTGAATGATCAATCTCATAGTCCAGAGAAAATTACAAAAACGAATCAGTCATACCGTAGAACTGGTGGATCGCAATGGTCCTGACTTGGTACAGGCATTTCAAACGAAATGGTGGGTTAAACCAGGTTGAAAGAATCTTAGGGTTTAGACAATTTTGAAATTCAAACGGGTAATTAAAGCTTTGTGTTCTCCAACACAAACGTGTTGGTGCCGGAGCGGGCTAACCTCGGGGAATTAAAACTCCACCAGCAGTGCTAACCTTCACGGTAAAATCACATGTTTAAGTACGAAAGATGGAAATTTTAAGGACTTACATCTAATAGTTTTTTTGTCATTTTTTCTGTGTTCTTTGAATTATTCCCATTTATATTGTGATCATCATTTTTAATGTTTTAGATATTTTAGCTATTCAGGATAAATGCCAATTAAGGATTGACAATTTGTAAGGGTTTGTATTTGTTTCATAAAAGTATTCTATATTAGAAATTTAACTGAAAATTTATTTGGACAACAAAAGGATTTCTGCTCTGTTTGGAAAAATTCCAATACTGAATTTAAATGCTTTGCAATAGAATAATTTGTTCACGCCTTATGCACATTTGTGCAGAATAAAATTCTGACCAGAACCAACTCTCCAGTTCAAGATAATAAAAACATAGACAAATCCAGAAACAATAGAGACAATGACACAACATCAACACAAAACTCAGCTACCCCGAACAAAATTTTTCTTGTTGCAACAAAATTTTTCGTAAAGGTAAAATCATTCTGTTGATTTAAAGAATACAATAGAAAAAAACATGGACATCGTCATTTATGAGTTCATGTTCTCTGTCAACGTAAAGCAGACGGAAAAGTACACACCTCCAAATGAAGCACAAAGTATAAGAAACTTAATACCTGTCACGGTTTATTTCAAAAACCCTTGACAGTTACATTGTAATACATATTTGAAAACAAGTTTAACTTTGAAATCAATACAATGGAGTTGTAAGATATTACACTGGAGTAGCAAGAACAAAATTGCACATTGAAAAACAAAGGAAACAGTATGTCACAAAGCCTGATAAGAAATCTTCCTACGCATTGATTAAGATGTTTAGATTTAATTGTGAAGCACACTTCCTGGAATCTGTAATTTCTCAATTAAAATTACACATAGAAAGTCCCTAAATATATAGAAACACACAAAATGTTAGGTCGAAGGATTTAGCAAATTTGTGTGTTTTTGACTATTCGTTTTGAACTTTGATGCATTTTTCCCTCTTCTAGAAATATGTGATTGCAGGAGAAATATTTAATGGCCAATTACTTGGACCTGTTAGGAACTCTTGTTCATTTTTTACTAGTCGCATGGAGCTTTCGTCGACCTGTTTTCAAGATGTACCTTATATCCATTGTATGCTGAAAACAATGTCATACATCTATCGTAACATCGTCGTAAGACCTCTATAAATATTCGGATCTAATTTGTAACTAGTTTACAACTTCGTTCCAAGTTCGTATGTTGTTCGCAGATATTCGTATGTGCTTACAATCGTCAAGCGTTCGGTTACAATCGTTCTCTCTTCGTGTGAAATTTTATTGGATTTTCCCATTGTATGTCAAAATCGGGAGAGTGACGCCATCATTACAAAATCCTTGTTTTGGTCAGTGATACTTTAGCCATATGTCTAAAAGTCTGTTATTGTAAAATGATATGATTCTGAAAAACAGAGTGAGAAATTTAGACACGATATCTTCACATATGAACAACCCCACTAGTTACGTTCTTTTGTTTAAGTTTTTGATATTGGCATGGCTAAACGCATTTCAAAAGGCAAACCACGAAATAACATCATATTTGTGTGAAAAAAACACTTTATAGACTGGATGACAGCTGAATTAGGGATTGGTTTTACTAGCAATAGCACCACATACACAGCTACAACACTGTCTAAGGAGGAAATTATTGACAATCACAAATCTGTCATTTCCTTCTTTGGCCTTTCTGTTTATGCCAACAATGATGACATGTCATCCCTGTATTGGTTTCATACAAACAGCACTTCATTGCAAAGTCCTCAAAATGTACCACTAAATCTCTTTAATATCTGATGACTTCAATATTTAAAGAAATAAAATCCGGCTTCCAGAAATTTCACGGTTGTTGTTATTCTAAAAATGGTGTCCATCAAATTTGGATCCTGCAGAATTCAAAAGAACTGATGGAAATTCGTAACTCTTTATAAGTTTCCTCATGTAAAAGCATCCAAACTTTTGATTTCTCCACTCTGTACACTTCTATTCCACATAAACAACTGAAATCAAGATTGGCACAACTGATTAAATGTAGTTTTTTTCACAAAGGAATGGAAAACGCAGGTGCAAGTATCTGATAGACGAGTATACTAAGACTTACTTTGTAATCAAGGAATCTAAGAAAAAAAGAACAAATATACGGAAGACCAAATAATTTCTTATCAACAACATATTTGTTCAGTTTGGTGGACGTGTTTTTCAGCAAACAACAGGGATTCTAAAGGGCACTGATTGTGAACTGTGAAACAAATCCCACTTCCAAATTGACATTTCGAAGTTCTAACTTGACATTTCTTAGTTCCAAATTTGCATTTCTCAGTTCCGACTTGGAATTAAGAAATGCCAACTTGGAAGTAGGAAATGTCAACTTGGAAATGAGAAATGTCAACTTGGAAGTGAGAAATGTCAATTTGGAAGTGGGAAATGTCAACTTGGAACTAAGAAATGTCAACTTTGATGTGAGAAATGTCAACTTGGAACTAAAAATGTCAACTTGGAAGTAAAAATATGTCAGCTTGGAACTGAGAAATGTCATCTTTGAAGTGAGAAATGTCAAATTGGAACTATGGTATTTGTAGTTACAATCGAAAAATGCAAAAGATATAATGGCTCTACCAGTCTTTCGTACTTAGTCATAACGTTTGTAAGTGAGCATTTTCGAAAATTTTCCTTCGAGATGTAGATAAATATAAAGCAGACTTCCTAGAATCCGTTGAATGCTTTCGCTTGTACTTGGCTTTCGTTTGTACATGTCTTTTGATGTTTTCTGTTCCTTGTTTAAGAAGAGGATCTATCTGTGACTATTTAAGGACTGGATTTGAATTATATGCATTTTATTTAGACCATGGGTCTATTGCAGAACCGCGAGCAGCGCCTACTGGCCTCGTTGAATGTAGTTTTTTTTTCTTAATTGCCGCTCAATTGTAGGCTGTGTCGCGTTCTCTTGTTCCACATCTCATTATTTTCTATTAATCTCACATTCCTAGGAATATATGAGTTTGAGAAGTAACCAAATCGATAATTGTTCAGTAAAAGGCCATCATCAATGTAGAGGAACGTGAGGTCAAAACAGAGAGCTATTCTACGATATCTTTGTCTAGAATAGATTGTAAAATGTATGCTTCATATGAATGAGGAAACAAAATAACTAGCAAAGGTGCAAAATAAGTGCCTATTGGAATCCCTTTTGTTTGCTAAAGAAAACACGTCCACCAAACTGAACAAATATGTTGTCGATAAGAAAATTGAGTATGTCAATAATTTTATTTTCTGTAAATTTGTTTTTGTTTTCTTTGACTTTGACGACAAAATAAGTCTTAGTATAATCGTCTATCAGATACTTGTACCTGCGTTTTTCATACTTTTTTAAAAGTCTGTGTTTTAGAACATTCCAATTTACCAAGTTTACAGATAAAGTCAATATATCTCACCATAAATCGGTCGTATCCTAGAAAATGATGACATAACATTCTGAAATTGAATCAATGTGAAATAAGTGCATAATTGCTGCAACATGGAATAAAAGAACAATGAACAAAGGACTAAAGCCACGAA
Source organism: Arcuatula senhousia (assembly GCA_963971305.1). Classification (NCBI taxonomy): domain Eukaryota; kingdom Metazoa; phylum Mollusca; class Bivalvia; order Mytilida; family Mytilidae; genus Arcuatula; species Arcuatula senhousia. Next base: position 30,587,590 of record OZ020304.1, read on the forward strand.
CCCTCATATTTTGCCCTAAATCGGGCCATTTTTTCAAATTCATTTGTTAGATAAGATTTTTGTGGCAAAGTAGTCTAGAATGATTACTTGTTACAAAACAAAATCAATTTTAAAGTTTTCTGTACTTGTGACGTTGTAATGACGTCATAAAGTGACGCTAAAATTAAACATATGCTAATTTCAGCTAAATTTTACAATTTTCCACCTGGTTTTTGGTGAAAATGACATGGGCGCCACCCCTCGCCCATAGATATTTTTGCTTAAATTTTATAAATACATTATTTTCTTCATATTTCAACAAAAATTTCGATGGGCGAGGGGTGGCGCCACATAGAAAATCACAAAATTGTGACTGAAAAACAAGTCATTTCGGCCAAAAAGTGAAAAATCACTGATTTAGGCTATTTTTTAAGGATTAGGGTACTTGAAAATTCATTTATACACCATAACCAAATCTTTTCTCTTTTAACACAGACATTCAGCTATACATACACAAATTTTGGTGTAAAACAAACCAATTTTGATATTTGAGTATTAACAGGGCCAAATATGGGGGTTCGTGGCTCTAGTCCTTTCATAAAATCTAAATACGAAACGCTTTATATTTTTATCTAGTTGTATCACTTAACATATCTTTCTTTTTTTGGTCTTGAAATAAAGGACAGTAGAATTTTAACTCCAAAATGGGGCTTAGAACATGCTGATCCTACAATAGTTTATAAGAACTTAGCGACAAGTTTATCGCTCAAGCAGTATTTTTTTTTCTAAACTGTATACTCCAATGCCACTTGAACTGGCACAGTTGGTAGAACGTGGTTTCTTATTTCGGAAAAGGTAAAAAAAATAGGTAATTAACTATACTAAGGCTTGTGGTATCGTTTATGCGATTTTGAATTTTGAATCAAAATAGTCAAATAAGATCAAGTTAGATCTGAAGTCATCGTAGTAATTTCTTTTTTTATCAGTTCATTTTCTTGTACGTTCAAGTTGGGAAGAAGTGCGTGGGGCGATTGAGCGCTTACAGGAAAATGCAAAATAAATTGTATTAAATTTGTTTACTTAATAATGTAGTAACGCACTCATCGTCATCAGAATATTTTTCTCCGTGTTCTGTATTTACATACATGATTTTTGAAAAGCGACTAGCAAAATTTGTAATTATTTCAAATTCACACCAGACCTGTATAAACTGTGAGAAGCATATACATGTACAGACGAAAAAACTAAATATCAGCATTAGGCAAATTTTTCACGGGAACTTGCCGTAGATCTCTCTGCTCGCGCGGGCACTTCATGCCCGATACGAGCTGTGCTCGCTATAAATTATCTTATGAGTTTAACGTTTTTAACGTAAAAACTCTATATGTCATTGTGATCTAAGCGGACGGTGACAATATACAAAAACCTCGGTTGTGAGACACAATAGTAAGATGATCGACCATTTCCGTACAACAAATACAGTGATTGTAGAATCATATTTTTGTCGGTATCAATTTTCGTGGTTTGAAAATAAAAATCAGTAAGTGCTTTTTAAATTTATTTGTTCTGGTGTCTGTTGCGTAATATAATGGAGCGACCATTTGATTTATGACAGGGGGGCTATGGTGAAATTTAAAATAAAAAGGCAGGATGGCCAAATTCAAGAAATAAAAAGGCAAGACAGTGCTATGAAATAAAAAAAGGCAGATGGCATTTTTTTTGGCTAAAAATTTGTAGATGCTTTAAAATAAAAAAAAATGTGCGCGCAAGCGAGCAAAATAAAAAGCCAGGCTTGACTTTTTCCTAAAATAAAAACGCAGGACGAAGAAAATATCCCCCATAAAAATCAAATGGTTGCTCCCTAAGGATCAATATTGATTCACCTTTTTGGGGGGTATTGGCAAATAACGAAAGCCAAAAAATTGATTCCCAAGGCATAATAATGAACCCAAAGTTAAAAACTTATTTAAACAAATATAATTAATCATTTGAAAAAAAAGAATTAACGTGCCAGTGCGTTATAACAATTATTGAATAAAATTTAGAAAAGACAAAAAAGAAACAAAGGACCATATATTGAAATACTAAACCGTACGAGATTTTCAGATAAACAGTTAATACATTGTTTCGGTTATCAGGCCAAAATATGCTTTGTCAAAACTTTCTTCTTCTTCTTAAATTTCACTCTTTTGTGTTTGCGCAATTTCTGTGACGTAAAGAAGTGCTTCAGGTGGACCAAAACAAAGCGATAATGGAGTGATCTACCATGTAACGGGCGTATATATTTCTTATTGCTGAGGTCTATTTAAGGAATGACTTTAATAGTTGGTCATTTTATACGGGTATAAAATGGGTAGGGTCGTTTTACGCTTAATAAAGCGCGCTTTATGTAGAGCGTAAAACGACCCTACCCATTTTATATCCCTATAAAATGACCAACTATTAAAGTCATTCCTTATAATTTAATTTCGTAAGATTTATTTTAACTATCGAATATTCAACAACAAAAAATCATAAGGACTATTTCGAAAATGCCGTGGCGGATGAAGATGTTAGTGACGTCACAAGACCAAACCATATTATACAAAATAACATGGGTTGGTTCAACCAATCAAATTCAGCGTTACATACCAAATTAAATTATTATCATTTATCATTTAAGAACAAACAATAAACATATATTTATTTACTCAATTAAGTCGACAAATTTTCCAAAATCAATCTAAACATTTTTTTGGCTGTGCCACCTGGCCGTTATGTCAAATAAAAGGGTTATATATACTTCTACATGAATACGCTTGAAAAATTGAAATCTATTGTAAATCTCGCACTTTTTAATGTCCCATTGCTAAGTGTTCCCTAAAAGTACTATTCAAATTTTGTACTATTTGTCTGATTCTAGTATTTTTTTTTATTTTAGGTGTAGACAAACGTAATATTCCTAAATTCCTAACTGCACACAGCTGAAGATACCATTGCCTACAAGCATTAACGTCTACTTCGAATTTTATTTTAATAATTCATTATTGAATAGTATCGCCTTATTACAGAAATTATAATTGTTAATCTTTTGTTAACCTGCCTTGTCACTTTTCGATTTTCTAAGATGCAATTTTCAAGAACAGCAATTCTCTAAATTGGCTAATAATACAAATTATAATTTCAATTCTGCAAACACACACACACGCACACACTCACATAACACAACTAAACACTGAAAGAATTTCCATGCGTCATATTGGCAAGGGTATTTGTTTGAGTTTAGGCAAATAATTCTATCTTCATGGGAGCGCAGGGCTCGCTCTGGATCGTCATCACACCGTGCAATCAGTGTCCGACAGAGGAAGAAATTACAAAAGCACAAGAGCAAACAACCATCTCGCTTCGCATCAGAAAGGTCGAAATTCCACATTTGTCTAAGATTATATACCTACACCATGATGTCCCCATAGAATTGGTCAGGTGACAACACCAACCTATATGAGCAACCAATCTCAGACATAACGCTTATTCAGGAAAATGATTATACACATCAAATACTCTGTCTTATACAGTATGAATTTTGAAAAAACAACTCTTATTGGTTCATTATTTGTCGCTTACATGACGACTGCGTGCATTATTAAAATGCCTGGGGAGTTAAGCCATATATGCAGGTTATTATTACTGCCATAACCAGTTATAAGTCTCACAATAATATCTAACAATTATAGTCCCTGTTAATTTCTTTCTTTTATTTACAGTATGAATTTTGAAAAACAACTCTTATCGGTTCATTGTTTGTCGCTTACATGACGACTGTGTGCATTATTAAAATGCCTGGGGAGTTAAGCCATATATGCAGGTTATTATTAGTGCAAATACCAGTTATAAGTCTCACAATAATATCTAACAATTATAGTCCCTGTAAATTTCATTCTTTTATTTACCCCTTATACTATCGGTACAAGAATGGCACAGGAATATGCAGCGTGGCTGCTTCGACTAGTGTCGTTTTCATTTAGGAATACCATCATTATATTCAGGGGGATTCAAAAAACAATTTAAAGAATATATACAGTCCACTTACGACGAAATTGTTAACGAAATCGCCGATATTTAGCATAATATGTTTTTTTATGTATTCGACTTCCACCTTTGTAATGACTATCCCGCCAAATAAAGCAATGTTTTAAATGTTGATTAAACGAAAAAAGTCAACTGTGCACCGTTTCGATGATATGAATTGAAGAAAAATATTATAGTTCAATATGTTATCAAAAAGAAACATTTCTTATGTACTGCCCAAAAAGGTAGCAGAAACTAACAAAATATTGCGTTTTCCATTATTTCAGCTAATTCGCTCTTATAGATGAGTTGTTGTTCAAAATTTTAGTATATGTGACCAATAATTAGCAAAATCAGTAAAAACAGCATTAAATTTGTATATTCTAGTTATAAAAAAATACTGTAATTTATGAAATAAAAATGTATAAAAATTCCCTATCATTTTCTCGCCTCCTATAACAAAGAGTTCCAATCTTTTGTTTGATTTAAAGGGTATTGCGACCTGTTATTACCCTGAATATATGGTTCGACCTGTTATTATCCTGAATATATGGTTCCAAGCTCTATGAAGTTTTAATCATTATGAATTATCACTCATGGGGCATTTAAACTTGAAGCACAAACAAAATTTCCTTAAACATTCTGACAGAACGAAATGCCTCAGTTGGAATATCTTAGTACTTATATTTTTATCTTCATGTTAACTTCTATTTCTTGTACGGATATCTATGCAGAAAATGTGAAGTTAATAAAAAAAGACATATTAATTAGATACGACAGAGATATTTCACCTGTGAAATACGTGGGTCATGATTTTCCTGTGAATATGTCGGCATACCTTGCTAACATCAAGGAGTTGAATACAAGAGGAGAACAGATACTTTCATCTGTTGTTTTCTTCGAACTCACCTGGATCGATGCTTATCTAACGTGGGAACCATCTTTTTACAACGGAGTAGATAGTTTTATCACACGAGCTGATTTAATATGGAAACCCGATGTTTCAATAATAAGTTCGGCTAACTCTGATGATTTATTAATTGGTGATTTTAATTCAAAAGTTACTGTTAAGCATACTGGCATGGTAAAAACGAAATTTTACAAGAAATTTAATACGTTTTGTAAAATTAACGTTATGTTTTATCCATTTGAAACTAACATTTGTAAAACAAAAAAAATTATTAATTATTCAAGTAACGATAATTGGTACGAATGGTAAAACTTTACATGAGCAACGATCTCCATCAAAATGACCTATTACATACATGTACTTTAGAGTTACATGTAATGAAAAACGGGAAACCCTATTCATATTTTTTTCAGCGCAACATAATCAAATCGGAAAAGACTGTTACTGTTATTTCAATGGCTATTCATCTCAATCGTCGAAAAAAGGCTGACAGACGTACGATATTCCGTAAAATGATTTTACGTGTAGATGTACATTTTGCTGAATTAAGGTTCCAATGACTATAAAGGACTTGAACGTTCCATTCATATGATAAATATAGAATGCTCAATTTTTACATTTAAATTGTAGGCTCACATAAAAGTTAACGATACAGAGAAGAAGCAGTTTCCATTGCTTATGTAAGATTTCCCAGAGTTAAATTGCAAATATAAAAATTTCAAAAATAACGTCCGTGCAGCAGATGAAGTAGATGCGAATCCGTGTCCTTTTCAACATGATCCTTTGCAACTTTTTGACAAGTCCATTCATTGATTAATATAAAAACAACTCACAATTTTGGATTGCAAGTTGTAACCAACCAGCCTGTAAAAAAAATCAAACACGCAGCAGAACACGTTCAGATTTAAAAATTAATCATCAATTCATTTCAAGCTTAAAACACTTGTCAGCTTGGACTGTAAATAACCAACCTGTAAAAATACATCAAAAAAGCGTAGTAGAGAACATTCATATTAATCTACCTTTGTTTCATTTCAAGCTAATAACCACTTGTCAACCAGGATGCAAGCTACAAATTAAAAAAAAACAATCTGTAGAAATAAAATCAAAGAGCAGCAGTATAAATCATCCATATTCACTTGAAAACTAGATTTGCAAGGTGCAAACAATCACTCTGATTCATAAAATAATCGTAATAATAAAATTCAATCATTCATATCAATTTATGGCACGCGATAAGTTCAAAAACCTGATAAACCACATTTATCGACCGTAACCTATAGTTCGCTGTGTTTATCGCACTCTAACTATAGTTTGCGTTCGTGAAACCAAGTTTATCAGCGGTAACTTTGGATTGCGCGGTGCAAATGCTCCTTTATCAACGCAAAACATCATTTATCGACCGTAAACTATAGTTTGCGGTTGATAAACTCAGTTTATCGCCGATAAACTCGGTTTATCATCGATAGATTCAGTTTATCTCCAAGAAACCCTAATGAGCATTTGAAAACCCCATTATCGACCGCTAATGATAAATTTCAAACAACTGAAATTATCATTAGCATCAGCAAACTATAGTTAGAGAGTGATAAACCGAGTTTATCGACCGCTAACTATAGTTTTCAGTCGATAAACTCAGTTTATGGTTTTTTTGTGACTGTCGCGTGCCATATCAATTAATCCTTGTTTAAGTGGGGATGGTGGGAGGGTTTTTGGTGTGAAATAATTTTCATACCATGCCGTTGAAATAAACAGGAAGAAGGAAGTCTTAAACGCGGAAGTGCAATTCAATAGGTAAATGACTTTTGTCACGTAAAAATATGTAAAAATAGATAAATGAGTCAACCATATACGATAACTTGATTAAAATTCTAACGACTTAAATCATATTATCCCAACATATGTTTTTTTGTAATAAAAATACTGAAATGGCAATACTTGACCATAGCCTTTAGTATAAATAAGATATGCAATAAATGATGTAAATGACAATGATATAAATGAGTACAATGACGGTCAGCGCAAACCAAAAAAAAACTGACAAATGTATACGAGCGTGGGATACACAGCTCTTATATAATGTTTTAGAGTTGCCGTGGGATACACAGACAACGACACCGAAAGGTTCCCTATTTAAGGTTTATATGCATAAATCTGTATACAAGTTGCAGCGAATAATGCCAAATTGACTGTAAACAAATAAGAACAAGCTTACAGTCAACCGCCATAACAATGGGGGAATAAGCTGAATCTTGAATGGACCAAGTACCGCAAATTAAATACAAACAAACACTCAAATGATGTCATTAAATAAAATGGAAAGATAACAAAGAATATCGATTAAATGCTTAGATATAAATGAATAAATGGTAACCATGACTTATCAATAAAAAAATTGATAAAATTTCAATTAAATCATGATAATGCATATCTTGGAAATCACCAGTTAAGGTGGGATATATGTGTTTTGCACACTTGTCAAACCTTTTAACATACAACTGTGAAGTAACTTATATGGACACCTACTTAAAACTTACAGCAGACAAAAAGCCAGAAAAAAAATAAATATGTTATACATTTTAAGCTTTAAAGATAAAACCCTTATTGAAAAAAAGCTTTGGAGTTTGCAAATACAAACTTAATAGGTTGTCGGAGAACTCATTATAGTGCCAATTGAATCTTTTGAATTAGACTCAATAAATTTTATATTTACTCACTGACAGCTAAATGCTAAAAAAGGTAACTTTCTCTTAAAAGATGCTTTCAATTTGAGTAAAACTCTTCAAAAGGGGAATATTCTTGGTAAACATATGTCAAGCATAGTATGCTTTATGTCAGTTCTTGAATAAGATATAGATATTTAACAATTGTCAAACCCTAAAAGAAGTTAAACAGCATAAAAATAGAAAAAAAAGTAGAATTAGAAAATGTTGTTAACTAGACACACTAAATAAAGTAAATAAAAAAAATAACTATATGTATTAGTCACCAAAACAAATTATAATAACGTAAATGAAATGGAATACCATTGATCATGTCACAATTAATCTTTAAAACCCTTTGAATAAAACTATTACTAAAAACTAACACGCTAATGACTGACAGCATAGAAAACCTGCAAGCATTCAAACAGTACAAATGTATGTGCTACAATGTAAAACACTTGATTACGTGTCACACTTCTTACAAAAAAGTAAGGGGGGGAAGAAGCAAAGGTGTACCAAAAGGGTAATCAGTATATTTAATAATAAAATAATAACTCCCAACACTTTAAACTGCCCGTTGCAACATTTAAAAGATTTATTATTCTAATTAACTAAATAAAACTGAAAAAGATTAACAAAAGTCCTACTTCACATCCAACTACAACGTGAAAATGAAAACAATTATTTCCCATACCAAACAGTCCTTAGAATTGAGAGGAGACCCATCACAACATCTGTGATAGAATTTACTTAATTTTATTTTTGACTTTCGTGGTAGGCTGAAAAGGGGTCTTATCGCAACCCATCCTTTGTTGGTTTTTTTTCTTAGACTCATTGATGGCTACGTAAATCTGAGTACAATTGACTACCAGATATTTGTATATGCGTTTTTATTCTTTTAAAAAACTGCTTTTAAGAAAATTCAATTTTCCCCAGTCTACAGAGAGTCAATATACATCACCATAAATATGACATATACCCATAAATTTTCATCTTTCTTCTCGAAATTCTTTGTTTGGTAATTTGTTTATATTTAAATTCCCAGGAAATTTCCAACTACATTCTATAATTATCTTTTAATGGAGGCTTTGCAAAGCTGTATGAAAAACAATGATTTTTAGCAACATTTGGATTTCTCAAGCTTATCTTTGTTGACTTTTTAATCCAGAGCTTGTAAGATATACATGTGTCATGCATTATTTGAATGGGTGCTACGACTGACACATAAATTGCTGTGATGACTATAAAGCTCCTCGAATATTGTCTTTATTATAGACACCAAAGGCACCATGTGATAATTAACAACTATGATATAATGACAATGTATCTTCCGGAGGAGTTCAGATGCGACTCTCATAATCCTGTTGTACATGTAAAGGTAAAAAGTGAAACCAAAACTTAAAAGGAAATGTAGTGTTTACAAATACTTTGCTGAAAGATAAAGGGTACTATTACCCGAAATTTTATCGAATTACTTATCTAACTACCGCCAATCTCAATGCCATGGCTAACAAAAAACAAGAAGATATACTGAAGAAGTTAAAGATCACAATGGTCCTGACTAGATACAGGCATAATATTAAATAGGCATTGCCTAAATGCGAGCACAGCACAAATGTAGCACAAGTATAAGTTGATCAGTTTTGTATTCCAAGTACATTTACATACCCTTTGGTTTGAAAAAGGCTTTCCCATACATCATGAAACAGCACAGATGGATCTTCTTGTTCTTCTTTTTTGCCCTCATATTAAGGAATACCACGTCTCAATTGAGGAATAAATAGTTTAAATTCAGAAAAAAATAAAGGACCCATTCCCATAAGACGTTTGATGCAAATTTTAACCGTTATGATATCTTTCTAAAACACGTTCGATTTGCGTTTTCGTTAAACAAGAACCAAGTCACCCGAATGTAGTATTTGATTGATTATTGATAATTATTTTTAGCCGAAGACATCATGTCTTACAATTTAGCATCTTTGTCCTTGTTTACATTATTTTCATGAACGGATATACAGTTTGATTTTAATCAGAGTAGTCAAAGAGGATCAGATAAGATCTGAAGTCATCGTAGTAATTTTTATTTTGATCAGTTCATTTTCTAGAACGTTCAGTTGGGGACGAGGTGCGTGGGGCTAATGAGCACTAAAAGGAAAATGCAAACCAAATTGTATAAAATTTGTTAACTTAAAAATGTACTAACTAATCGTCATCAGAATACTTTTCTCTTTGTTCTATATTAACATAGATATTTTTGGAAGGCCACTAGAAGAATTGGTAAGTCATTTTCCAATTCACATTGGACCTGTATAAACTGTGAGAAGTATATCCGGACGAAAAAGCAATTGGTTATCAGCATAGGATATATTTTTCACAGACACTTGCCGTAAAACTCTCCGTTTGGGGTGTGCTCGCTATAAATGATATTATGAATTTAGCGTTTAGCGTTAAACCTCTATTTGCTATTATTATTGATATTGGCCTAAGGGGCCAAGGTTTCTTTCCTTGTTATGCACATGGTCGATATCCTCTGTGCTGGATTTGGCTTATTTGTTCGAACGTTTTGGTTTTGAGTACTTTTCGTTTTCAACTGTTTTGGATTTTGACCTTCCAATGTTTTGGTTTAAATGCTACTGATGAGAGGTTACTCCTTGAAATATCGATATATAGCATATCCAAATTAACCGTTTATACCCGCGTTTTGGTATTTGTAATTTTGAAACCACTGGGCGATAACCGCTGCTGGTGGACCAGAGGTCCCCGAGGATAATCACAAGCCTGGTAGTCAGACTTGTCTGACACGAATTACCATAATATTTCTAATATATTGTCGCTGAAATTTCCGATTGTTAAATTCAAAATTGATGAAAACACCAGGTTTCTTTCCTTGTAATGCACATGGTCGATATCCTCGGTGCTGGATTTGGCTTCCTTGTTCGAACGTTTTGGTTTTGAGTACTTTTCGTTTTCAACTGTTTTGGATTTTGACCTTCCAATGTTTTGGTTTAAATGCGACTGATGAGAGGTTACTCCTTGAAATATCGATATATAGCATATCCAAATTAACCGTTTATACCCGCGTTTTGGTATTTGTAATATTGGCCTAAGGGGACGGTAACAATTTACAACACACCATGGTTGTGAGACAAAAAAAGTAAGATGATCGATCATCTCGGTACAACAAATACAATGATTGTAGAATGATATTTTTGTGGGTACCAATTTTCGTGATTTAAAAAAAAAAAAAAAAAAAAACAGTAAGTGCTTTCTAAAATTAGTTGTTCTGGTGTCTGTTGCATAAGGATCAATATCATTTTTGTGTTGCATTAAATTTTGTGACTTGACCAACAACGAAAACCACAAATTGATTCCCCACGAAAAATAATGAATTCAAAGTATCTAAAAACTTATCTTAACCAAAATGAACTATATGAATAAAAGTAAATAGCATGCCAGCGCATAATATCAATTATTGAATAAGTCTCACGCTTAGAAAAGACAAAAAAGGAACAAAGGACCATATATCAAAATACTTAACCGTACGAGATTTTCAGATAAACAGTTAATACATTGTATCTGTTATCAGGTCGAGATATGCTTTGTCAACCAGTCATGTGTATGTGTCCAAGTTATGTGAAAAAACAACTAGATGGTCTAAATGCTTCAGCGAACTGACCAGCGGTTGGCAAAATTGTTTTAGAGAACTAACCAGATGAGGGTCCAAATACTTTAAAGAGACACCTTGAGGAGGAGCTCAATACTTTAGTTAGTCAACCTGTAGATGGTCAAAATGCGTTAGAGAGCCAAATATATGGGTGTCAAAACGCTTATACGATTCAACATTAGGAGGATCAAAATCCTTAATTGAACCAATCGGAGAAGGATCCGAACTCTTTAATAAGCCCTATATTGCAGAAGATCCAAACCCTTCAATGACATGCACAGAATATATTTTTTTTTCAAATATTTAACAAATTCAGCCATTTTAATCGACATCTATGGCTAGTAATGTGTTGCAAAATTTTATATAAAGTAACTTTTAAATTCATTATTTATATCAAAATGGCTTCAATTTCTTATTAATATGTAATATTTTTTATTAATATGTAAGAGCTTTTATTCATATGTAACACAATCATTAGATTTTGTTTTTGTGAATAGTCAGTGTTTGCCAAAATATGTGGTTGGAAAATTGTTTATATTCGACAATTTCGATTTAGAATTAGATTAAAGTATTTGAATTAGTGAAATATAAAAAAAAGTACAGACGATTAGCTAATGCGAAAGTTTGGACCAGATTTTCAGCTTGTAATTTATGCTAATGAATTTCAATGCTTTTAGTTACTTTTGGATAATTCAATCGTTCTTGAAGATTGTTTAATAGCTAAGAATATCGATTGCACAGACCAAATGTTAACTTTTGTGTTCATCTTATAAGTACAAACAACACAGAAAGAAGTACTATATTATATTATTTACTAATATGTTTGATATGAAAATTGAATTAGTCGTTTCGAAATCAATTTCAAATGCTTTTTTATATTTTGGAGCATGTTTTTTTTCGGAATGCAATCAAGCTTTTACCACTTCCAATTGAATGCAGCATGCCTGTCTTATGAGCTACCTGTGGGGCTTATTAATTAAAAAGGTAACAAACATACCAAAAACTTTAAGAAAACTTATCATTGATATCCTTTGTTCGTGCTATTTAAATGTTAATTGGATAATTACAGACAAAAAAGTCATTGTTCATAGCACTTCGTAACAATTGTGTGTGGTATTCGTTGTAAAGTATACAGTCACGTCTTTTATTTGCCAAAAAAAGAAGTCTGAAATATTTCTAAGTCACTTACAAGAACCTTGGTATAGAATACCTTTGAAAAATATTGGATAATGCTTTTACAAAGAGAGATGTATATCATTGGAAGCCCTATTCTGATTATTATTCTTATTATCAATGTGAATGTAAATGGTTATAACTATAGTGATGTTAGAAGAGTGTCTGAATTCATTATTGGAAACAGCAACAAGTACGTCATGCCGATCCAGGATTCTAATTCAACAATTTCCGTTAACGTTTCCGCTTACTTATCACACATCAAAGAATTCAACATAAAGGAACAGATTCTTTCAACTGATATTCTATTTGAATTTGAGTGGATGGATCGTTCTCTGTCGTGGAACGCAAGCAAGTTTGATAATATTACCTCAATAGAGATACCGGTAGGTAGGATTTGGACACCTGACATATGCATCATCAATTCCGCTGATGGAGAAACTTCATTTATAAATAGTGCTGCATCTGAAATGCGGGCATTCGTTAACAACATTGGTTTAGTCAATTTTAAAACAAATAAACAACTGAATACATTTTGTAAAGTAAATGTTAAAGATTACCCGTTTGATACAACAAATTGCAACATTTATATTTCTAAAACCGTTATCAGCGATGCTATATTGACGCTTAGTATGAGTTCAAATTTCAAAACAGAATTCGTGCGAGACTTTCAGTCTTTTGGTGAATGGGAAGAACCAAAAGCTAAATCATTTCATAAAACATTCTTTAGGGGAAAAGCTGAATTGAAAGGAATTAATATTGAAATTATGCTGGAAAGGAAAGCACAATTTTATCTCTGGAATTTTATACTACCCGCATGTGGTTTGCCCATCTGTTGTTTTTTGTCTATTATCCTCCCCGTCAATAGTACAGAAAAGCTTACACTCTCAAGTTTTGCTTTTATAGCTCTTGGTGTAATAAGTCGGATTTTCAATGAATCTTTGCCGAAAAATTCCGATGATTATTCTACTGTCGGAAGGGTTCTCAACGCATTACTTTTAATAAATGGTATAATCATAATTGGAAATAGCTTCTGCATATTTTGTGGATGCAACTTTATTTTATTGTGTTGGAAAAAGAAAATCATGAGTGTACAAAATGCAATAAAACAACTAGAAACTGCAACAATAGAATTAGAAACTGCGACAACAAAACTAGAAACTGCAATAAAAGAAGACACTAAAAATAAACAAGAAACTGAAATAACACAACCGAAAGATAAATTATACAACTTGAAGCAGCCATAACCAAACTTAAAGCTACATTATCAGAACTAACTACGATATTAAAAGCTGCAATGACTAACTGTAAGATTAAGACAGAACCACTCGTAGAGAAGCAATCAGCGGAGGCTGCTAATGCTTTAAAGGGCCAACAAAATGAGGGTCAAAATATGAGACAAGAAAAGGAGGATACAGATTCTTCAGAGGATCAACCAGCAGGTGGTTACAATACTTCAAAAAAACAACCAGAACCTGTAGTGAGACGAGACCAAGAGGGTTCAAATACTTCAGTGGATCAACCAGCGGGTGATCAAAATGTTAAAGAGAGCCAACCAGTGGAGGGTCCAAGTGATGAAAAATTACAGCTAGAGGAGGGTCTAAATGATTCAGTTAACCAACTAGCGGATGGTCAAAATGCTTTAGAGAATCCATCACATGTGTGTCTTGGTGATGTAAAAATAGAACAAAAAGGGGAACAAAATGCTTCCGCAAACCAAGTAGCGGATGGTCAACATTTAGAGAACCAAACAGATGAAGGTCCTAATGCTGTTAAGAGACAAAAAGAGGAGAAACCAACCACTTTGGTGAGCCAACCAGCGATTGGGCAAAATGTTTCAGATAACCAACCAGATGAGGGTCAAATTGCTGATACATATTTGTAAAATACAAATAGAGAAGGAGCCAAATACTTTTGTGAACCAACAAGCGGTTGAGCAAAATGTTCCAGAGAACTCGCCAGATGAGGGTCAAAATGATTTCACAATACAAAAAGATGAGGTTCCAAATACTTCAATGGATCAACCAACAGATAATCGAAATAATTAGAGAACCAACCAGATGAAAATAATGCTCTAACAAATCATCAAAAAAGGGATCAAATTCCTTCATAACCAACCATACTTTAATGAACCCCTTTGCAGAAGATCCAAATGCTTCAGCGACATAAACATATTTTTTTTTAAAATATTTAACTGATTCAGCCATTTCTCATCGATTGCAACGTCATTAGATAACGTGTTATGAATATTCAATGTTGGCCAAGACACCTGGTAGGAAAATTATTTATATTCAACATTTTTAATTTATATTTAGATTTATGATCCACTGATCACAAACCTTCAGGGCAAACACTGGGTTTAGAATACCGACCGGGAGTGATTAGTTTTCAAGAAATGTACCCTGTTAAAGGGTCACAAAAATGCATTGAATACAGGAATCAAGTTTTATTCAACTAAAAAATAAATAAAATCACTTTTAGTAAACAATTAATGAATTTATTCCATGCGTTGAAAAGTGTATAATTTGTTAAAAATATGACAGGTTTAAAGATATATTTGAGCAAATTATTTTTTTTTCTAAAACCAAGAAAAACGACCAATGGGTTTGATGATGATGTAAAACAAGAACAACCTTACGCTTGTATATTTTGGTTTTAATTATGTTGATTTTGAAACGTTTCACACACACAAAAAAACAAAAACAGAACCAATCCGTTCAATTACGACAAACAACTTATCAGTATTAACAGTTTTATGTTTTATGTCCTTCATTTTTCTCTTTCTGGCAATATCTAGAGTTTGCTTTTAAGAAAATAACCAATCGATATATTTAGTTTGTTAAAATTTTGGAAAGCTATATGTATGTTTTCAATAACTTTGAATGAAGACGAAATTCATTATTTATTTTTTTTTCATTTAAAAACTTAGTCATGTTTTCATTTCATTCGCGTTGTTGATTTCTGTTCGGTTTAATTTGTGATTTTTTGTGTTTTGTGTTTCCTTATGATGTTCTTTTTTTTGTGTTTGCCGGTTTTGTCGTTGCCCTTTTTGACTTTCGACTCTGGAATACACAATTGTTGCTTTTTTCTTCTTTTATATCTTTTTTTTCAAATAAATTCCTTTAAAGATGTATTCTTTAAAAAATTTCTTACTCTTAATTTGTAAGCATTTGGTAATCTTAGGCTAATAAAACTGACATACAAAGAAAGTGTCTGAACAGGATTTGAACCATCATATACAAGCGTAAGGTTGTTCTTATATCATATACATGTCATTCTAACCTTCATCTTCCCACTAGACCACATTGGCTAAGGAATAAATCTGGTGGTTTAAATGTATGTAAACACAAATTTTACGGCAATTAATCAATTCATACAATAAATAAATTATTACACAAGTTTAATATATATTTGTCGACGTCGTACAAGTCAGATACAAAACATTTGTAACAGAAAAACAAACCGGTAAACCCATTACCGAACAGTTTTTCCGCCTTGGAATAAGGCAAAATCCTCGGCGCAACGCCTCGGACTTTGACCTGATTCCTCGAGCGGAAAAAATTTACGGTAACGGGTGTTACCGGCTTGTTTTTCTGTTACATATGTATTGTATCTATTACTTAATATTGGAATGAGACACTAAATATTAGTGATTAAACCAT
The DNA here is from genome assembly GCA_963971305.1 of Arcuatula senhousia. Taxonomy (NCBI): domain Eukaryota; kingdom Metazoa; phylum Mollusca; class Bivalvia; order Mytilida; family Mytilidae; genus Arcuatula; species Arcuatula senhousia. Next base: position 30,603,730 of record OZ020304.1, read on the forward strand.
TTTAAAGACGTCATTCTATTGTTTAAAGTGTGGTTTATTTTAAACGAATTCACTGCGCTGTCTATTGTTCATGGTCAGTGTTCCATGAACTTTTCACGGTCCACTGATCACAAACCTTCAGGGCAAACACTGGGTTTAGAATACCGACCGGGAGTGATTAGTTTTCAAGAAATGTACCCTTTTAAAGGGTCACAAAAATGCATTGAATACAGGAATCAAGTTTTATTCAACTAAAAAATAAATAAAATCACTTTTAGTAAACAATTAATGAATTTATTCCATGCGTTGAAAAGTCTCAAATTTACGATGATGAAATACTCCATTTTGTCCGAAACGTAATCCAACTTAACCGACGATTTCAAAGCGTCACAAAAGTGCACATGAAATTTTTTCTTAGTTGTCCAAACATAAAACAATCCTGACATTGAGAATTTTTTGCCCATTCATGATTTGCGACAACAGCGGTATGACATAAGAGTTCTTTGTTCTCCACATTAAGATGTACATGTATCTGTAGCGCTCCTTTTCAGCAAGTGATAGGTAGTAAATCTAGAAAAAAAATTATTTCGAATAAAGAAAAATAAGACGTGTGTTGATTGCAAAATTGTTTGTATCCTTCTTTTCTTCTACACGGTGACCGGCTATCGATTTCCGCTGGAAATCTGAAGACAGCCTGAAATTTACTGTTTGTGGGTTTTTTTAACAAAGAAGAAGACAAATGAAATAATGGTACACAACATGCTAGGATTTGACTTTTGTCTACCATTTTCTCGATTTACCTTTTTGATGATAGAATTTGAGCACGGGTATTTGTTTACTGTCTTCATAACTATTCAGTTTAAACGATAGCCGGTACATGTAAAGACCCGTGATCTAATGAATGAGGGAAATAAATAATAAAGCAAATAATTATTCCTTGTCGAGTGATCATTTTAATTTGATTTTGTTTATACTTACCCTATCCCCATACACCATTTATCAACTCCATGCCCATCCCAATACACTACATGTACTTACCATACCCATCCCCATTTACCATTCCGTTCCCCATACATCATTAGAATCCCAATACCCAGAGTGAATTGTTTAATTTTCACAAATCTATTTATATTATTGATTTACTAAGTGATAAAATAAAATAAAAAATATTTAAATATTTTAATTTCTATTTAATTATTTGATGTAAAAGTACAAAAGTTGTATTCGATATATTATTCATATCTGAAGACTAATAGTTAAAAATATAAAAAAAACTATGTAAACAGATCTGAAGCCGTTGCAACACACATTTATACGTCATATATTTTGATACTGAACTTTCCGGTAAATGGTCACTAGTAGGATTTTTTATAATTTTAGTATATACTATACATTCCTTCCGTACGTTATAATATTCAAATTAAAATATTTTGTTAGCAATAAATTCAACACATTATTTAATCAAATATAAAGCTGTTCTTTAAAAAGTATATTTTACGATTTTCTCTTTTTTTAATGATACTGTCTTAAAATCATTTTCCCATTATTTCATATTTTCAAATAAGTGTATAAGGTTGCCGACTTAATCACATAAATTGGAATAAACTCATGTTTTATCTTAAACTTTATAAGTTTAAATTAAAAAGTATAATATTAAAAACAGTTTAAATTTACTATTTAAAATATGGACAAATCAAATTCGGAATACCATTTGTCATCCTTATTCGCCAGTTACCATTCTATGAATCCAACTATCCAAGATACAATTTACCATCCCCGCTCCCAATTAACACTTCTTTTTTTTCTCTCCCTGTCCCCATACACGATACTATTCCCAATATACCATTTACTATTCACCATCCCCCTCCCAATCCCTATCCCCCATCCCCGTGTACATGTGTACTATAGATTGGGAAGCTTTTACTATACAGGGACTGTACATTTAAAATCAAAGTTATTGAAGATGAACCCTGAATTTTAATACTTTATGGTTAAGCACAGCGATGTTATTGACGTTAGTCCCGCCAAAAGTTAAAAAAAAAAGTATCCAAGAGTTGTCTCCCTTATTGCGACGAATACTCGGAAAAATAAAATGCCTGTACCATATAGATTCGATAAAATATTTGTAATTTTAATATCTTATGTAGTCTAACATAATTATTTACAGTTATCCGAACCATTATATTTTATAAGTATTACTCCATAGTTATAAAAAACCCGAATAGAAGAATTTTCTATTGAAAATTAAGTTTAGCTTATTTGGCAAATCAGGCGAAATTTGATACCGCATTTCTTAAATCGGTTTTAGCACCCCGCAGATCGACATCGATTGTTTTAGAATGTCACCACACAATATAGCATTACATATGGAATTTGAGAATTGCTGCTCATTTTTGGTATTTTTTGAAAATTATAACAAAAAATTGATATCAAGATGAAAAAACGCAGGTTTTTATCATTCTGATTTACCTCTTTTGTCCAAAAGTTAAAATAATTTCTCATATTATCAACAATGAGCATCTAAATCCTAATAAATCGATAAAAAACGAACCCAAATAAATGATTTTTATATATATAATCAATTCGATGGTGCTTATCGGGGTGCTAAACTTCAATTTCCAAATCCGAGAAAAGCCATGTTGCAGACTAAATGGTTGCCATGGATACTAATTTATGGTACTATATCAGCAGTATTTTAACGCATTTACGTATTATCTAAATACATATAAAATTCCTGTTCATTTTGATATAAAATTACTTTATAGTTGATTTTTCAATTTTTTATGTTTGAAAGGGTCGGAAAACGGACGATTTTCCGGAAAAGTGCATTAACCAACCTGCCAGGTCATATCTGAATTATTTCATGTTATGTCTTTTATTAAAAGACAATAAATCGATGGCAGCATTTTTTTTAGCTGGGTATAAAATGCATGTACCACGTTTACCTTTAAATTACAGAGAATTCTTTTTCGCAAATATGCTTGTGTTTAATGTAAATGTTTTTTTTATCAAATTTATGATTTAAGTATCATAATTATTTTTAGAATTAACTGATGTTTGTATTCGTCAATTTTTTGAGAATTACTTTTGTAAAGAAAAGGGTCTCTCGATTGCACTTTAGGATTGGGCTTGAATCATATACAGTTTATTTTATGTTAATTGTTTTTGTAAAAAAAAAAAGTTCTATATTTGGCACTTTACGATGGGCTGGAATCATATGTAATTTATTTTCAATGGTTGGCCAATTGCAAAGCATCAAATTGCGATCGCTGGTCATATTGAATGCTGCTGGCTGTTTTCCGTACATGTAGTGGATTGTTTTTATTGTCGTTTATATTGTTGGTTGTGTCGCGTACATGTACACTTATTCCATATCTTATTATACTTTAACATTATAATTGAAACTAAGCATATAACCGATTCATTTATCTATTTATCTATCCTTTATACTTTTGTTTTTATTTTTCGGCATTGTTTTTTACCATGGTATCAATTTCTTAAATATATTTCAAAATGTTTTTTTTTTCTATTCATGTAGTTTTATAAAAAAATATTATTAATTTGGTTTTTGAGATCTTAGAAACCAAGTCAGAATCATCTAATTGTTTTTTATCATTTGAAAATTTACCTTTTTTTAGTTTAACTCAACTAAAATGTTTCTCATTTACATTCTTTTCCAAAACATCTTTAAAAGATAAAATTTGTTACACACTGGAACAAGTTTGCAGTATGCTTGATTTCCTCATTGACAACATATTTGTCACCTTCGGAGGAGAGATTTTTCAACAACAAATCGGCATTCCAATGGGCACAAACTGTGCTCCTCTCCTCGCCGATTTGTTTCTATACTCTTACGAGACTGAATTTCTTCAGGGACTCGTAAAGAACAAGAAGATGAAAGAGGCAAGGTCATTTAATCTTACATTCAGATATATTGACGATGTCCTTTCTATCAATAACACTTCATTTGGTAGTTGGATTCCTTCAATATATCCTCCGGAATTGGAGATTAAAGAGACTACCGAATCTAATTGCTTCACGTCTTTCTTGGATTTGCACCTCGAATTTGACCTAGGTGGTCATCTAAGTACAAAAATTTACGATAAACGAGACGATTTTAATTTTCAAATTATTAATTTTCCTAATCTACAGACCAATATACCTACTTCTCCTGCATACGGTGTTTATATTTCTCAACTTATTCGATGTGCCAGAGCTTGCACACATTTCACAGATTTTTTGATCAGACACCGGTTTCTTCGTGACCGACTTTTGAAGCAGGGCTATAAGAAAATACGTCTCATACGATCACTAAAAAAATTCTTTCTTCGTTATCAGCCACTAGTAGAAAAGTTCAAAATTGAGTTAAAAGATATGATAGTTAATTGTTTTAATTAGTGTTTGACTTGTGTGCTGTACTGTGATGATCACCTCAATATCCCTATTGTGTCTCACATCTATGTTGTGTTCTATGGACATTACCGGATCCTAAGATCGCAATGGAAATGGGAGGTTTGGCGCCATAAAACCTGGTTTAACCCACCATTTCGTTTGAAATGCCTGTACCAAGTCATGACCATTGCGATCCACCAGTTCTCCGGTATGACTGATTCGTTTTTGTCATTTTCTCTGGACTATGAGATTGATCATATGACATAAATGACAAAAACGAATCAGTCATACCGGAGAATTGGTAGTACGCAATGGTCCTGACTTTGTACAGGCATTTCAAACAAATGGTGGGTTAAACCAGGTTTTATGGCGCCAAACCTTTTTTCTTCCATTGCGATCTTAGGATCCGGTAATGACCATAGAACACAAGATAGTTGTGAGACACAATAGGGATATTAGTAAACAAACGTGGTCTGAAAAGGTATCTTCTGCATAATGCTTTTGTAACTGTTTTACTTTTCCTTACCCTGTTCCCCTTTAAAGTGATATCAATACCAAGAGAAAGTGGTGAAGAAGTCCCCCCAATGAGAACCTTATGTAACTGAGTTAATCAAGTTTTCAATTTAAAAGGCCCGGTTAGTATATAGCACGATGAATGGAAACTAGGTAGGTGTGTGTTGTTATTATTTACATGTTAAACACTTTTTAATCAGTATTTATTAATAGCGGAAAGGTTTTAATTGTCATATAAAGAAGAAACATGAAATTATATTGAATGCAGAGCTTTACATGCTCTTACTTCAAAATACATTTTTGTTTGCTTTGATTTGTTCGGTAAAAATCGGCATGTTGTTCACGAAAGTTAATAAGTGACCATTGCTAAATTTTTAGCCGGTTCACGCACATTATTAACATTTTCGTCTTCATAAAAGCGCAAAAGCTCTAATTTTATGATTATGCAACAGTTAAGTGATTATTTTTACATTGCATTTTTTTTCTAAAAACTGCTTTATGAGACATTTTAAGTAATGTCCATCAAGCATAAAGGTCCCTTATCACAAAATGTTTACATGTTGGGTTTTTACTTTTATTTTTCGCATAACCTTCCTTAAAATGTGTCAAAATTTTAAATAAATAGGTGTAAGTGTTTCGAAGATAATGGTATTTTTAATTTCAATAAAATTTATTATACTAGATTGTGCATGTGGCAAAACCAAAAAATACAAATACCAATAAATATATACAAAGTCAATATACAAATTATAATTTGTACAATTTTTGTGTACAAATTATAATTTTTACAAAATGATAACTTGTACACAACATATATATTATGATTTTTTAGAAAGTTGCATTTGTAAATATGTACGGTCACGACCCGTAGAAAGTTGGATTGCTGAGAGGTTAAAATGAGTTCATCATAATTATTATTACATCTACATAATGTCATCATTATTAACAATAAATGACAAAGAATATGGTACTATCCTCGAGATGACATAAATATTATGACATTATCCTCATGATGACATAAACAGTATGACACTATTCTCAAGATAACATAGTCATTATGACATTATTCTCAATATGACTTAGATCCTAAGATCGCAATGGAAGAGGGAGGTTTGGCGCCATAAAACCTGGTTTAACCCACCATTTCGTTTGAAATGCCTGTACCAAGTCAGGACCATTGCGATCCACCAGTTCTCCGGTATGACTGATTCGTTTTTGTCATTTTCTCTGGACTATGAGATTGATCATTCAAGTTCGGTAGTTTTGTTATTACCTTTATTAAGCATTATGACATTTACCTCTGGATGACAATGTAAATGTTAATATGAAAAAGGATAACACAGGAAAATCAAAATCAATTTTGCAATTCAAAAGTTGGACATTCAAATGGATTCTTGTATGTTATTACTAGTACAAGATATTGATAATATTGTATTTATATAAAAAAGAAATTGATGTGTTTGTTTTCTGCATAATGCTAAACAAATAATTCAATTTATTTTTCAACAAAATATCAGTAGCATTAACAAAATACCATTCTATATCGTTCTACCATTAATAATAATAATAATAATCGATAATAAATCATGTTCTTCAAAACACCAAGGTCATATTTTAACATTTAGTACAACAGTCGATATGCTCATTCAGGGCCCAGTTGTTCAAAATGTGTTAGGGGTGATTGACGGTACCCATGTAAGAATTCAGGCTCCACACGAGGATGAGGCATCATATGTCAACAGAAAGGGATATCACAGCATTAATGTTCAAGCTGTGTGTGATGCAGAAGGTTGTTTGTCTTTCCATTGGGTTCTTTATTATCTACTGGATCCTTTCGCAGTAAACTAGTCTAACCAGTCTATTCCTTAAATCATTGAAAAAAAAACTCCTGTGTGTCCTTTTAAAAATCTCCTTGGAGTGACCTATTTGGGTTCATTGAAGTCTTATACCGAAGAAACGTCAATGATATTTCTTACTATAAATGGGCAAAATATTATTGGGTGACATTTTATTATACTGGTATTTTACTAGAGCTACATCCCTATATTATAGAGTCTCTGTTTTATCTTATTTTATTGTTATTTTTAAATGCACAGTAAACCATATTGGTTATACATTTTGTAGCTTATGTCTATAGTACAGGCAACTGCTTAATTCAAGCAATAAATTTAAATGAGGTCAGACAAAGTTGTAATCTAAGACCCATGCTATTTGCATGTATAGTGCAATCAGTGTCTTTAAAAAATAAAAGGTTAATTCGAACAAATGAAAAAGTTTTCAATTAAATGTTGGGGATATCTATACTATTTTTATAGGTCATATTGTTTCAGTGATTACAAAAGCAAAGGTATACTAATAGGGCAGATTTAATATTTTAATTATGAAAATTAAGCCCAAGACGTAAAATAATCACACCCCCTCCCCCCAAAAAAAAACCACTTATTACAACTAAACCACAAAGTTTAAGCATTCACCTGTATGTGGAATACTTTGCTTATACATAAATTAACAGTATATTTTCCCACTTTATTACAGGCTACTTCACTAATATAAATGCCAAATGGCCTGGTAGCTGTCATGATGCTCATATATTCAGGACATCAGAGGTAAGATTATATTTAAAATGTATATTTGATAATAACAAGAAATTTAAGACAGCGCCAGCAAGTGATGCATGTAAAAAAAACCTGAAACCATGTTTTTTTAGCTTTAAACAATTTTTTCACAATAAATCTATCTGAGCTATTTTTTTTTACATTTTTTAACACAGCACTGTACACCTATCAGTAAGATGAACAAAGGCTATATAGATATTAACCCTAGTTCTTGTTCAATCAAGATATTGACTGGAAACAGAAATTTAACACTTTTTTTTCGTTATTTGTAGTTGTGTATACTCAGTTTCTCCATCATTGTTCTCCTCCAATTCTCGTATATACTATATGCGTTTTAAGCAAAATGATTAGTTTGATGTATTTGGTCATTGTTTCTTTTTCAGTTATGTGCTGCATTGGAAGATAATGGTGGATGGGAAAATGGAATTATTCTAGGAGACAGTGGTTACCCATGCAGGCCATTTCTCAGGACACCGTACTTAAGCCCTGACCAGCCACACAAGTCAAGATACAACAAATGCCATGCCATAACACGGCGTGTAATTGAAAGACCATTTGGACGATGGAAAAGGAAATTTAATGTTTTACATTCAGAGGTATAAGCATGCAATGATTTAAAGTTTAATAACATCAATTGCATATCTGAAACTTGACTATTGAGAATTAACGCATGAAAAGGAATACAACAAAATAACAAACATGGATTATCAGTCTATCTTGTCTAAAAAAAATAGACAAACCAAAGTTCATTTACAAACATGAAATATTATAAGACTACAGTGGTCCTGACTTTGTACAGCAAATCTTCGATCCAGTGATAAATAATTGCATAAATCAAAGAGGTAGCTATCAGTATTTGGCATAGACTTATTGGATGTGTATCACATGGCAAAAAATATAACATATATAAAACAGACTGGCTATGATTACTCGCCACGAGTATCAATAAAAAAATTTTATTGTTGCTCGTGTGACTAAAATGGGAACGGTTTCCGGAAACAACTCCTTTTCATTCCGGAATAGTAACAATAAAAAATAAAATAGGATTACTTGACTCGCAAACTGATCATGAAAGTAATTGCCATGTCGCAAAAATGAAAGTATGATGAATTCTTACTGTTACTTGTAGCCGCGCTGCAGCCTATATCAAACTTTGTTGTAATTTTGATTAAATTATTTTTTATAACTTATGATTTTTTAATGCTGTGAATTGCAGATAAGAATGGCACCAGAAAAAGTTTGCTTGATTGTGATGGCATGTGCTGTACTACACGACATTTCATTGCTTCTCTGTGAGCCAGATGTTGACGGAGACTTGCAAGTGCAGTACGATGATGGTATTGTTTTTAATGGTAGGCAGGATGGAAGAGGATTAAGAGACTATTTGGCAGAAACATTTTTCAACCGCTAAAGTTTAGAAATAAAAATAATTAGCTACTCTTTTTTTTTGTTCTTTGATATTCTATTTAAACAATATGTTGTCTCAATTTTAGCGGAAAGTGTTAAGCATAAAGTGGGTAAGTATTAGCTGTTCAAAGGCCCATGTTTGGAGTAATTATGAAATCCAAAGTAAAGACACTATTTAAACCTATAAATAGATAATAAATTTAATGACCAAGTTACTAAAGATAAAAATACAGACATAATACAACAGAATTATTAACAGATTTCAAACAGCAGTAGTAACCACGAAAAACCAATTCAAGTAGAAAAATAAAACAAATGAAATATCTATTGTCCAAGACACGAGAGCATTCCAGACAGCAGGTTGTCATCTAGCTTGGAATGTAACCTCTCCAAGAGCTGAATCTGAAGATTGGTCTTCACCAACTCTCTCTCCAAAACCTTCATTTGAAGGTTATATACATCATCCACTGTTGTCTTCTGCTTCTTCACAGCTTTTCCGTTTTCTTCACTCGGTCTAAGATAAACAAGAATATGATTTTAATCCAACTGAGAGATCACCATTTATTCTTCCTTATAAATGTTTTTTATTTGATAAGTTTCATCAGAATAATTTACTGTGAGGTAAGGATCAGGTTAACGAAACTGCATAACTTGGCTTTGTAAATTTCATTATTCTATGTAAAATTGGTTTTTATGGCCTGACCACGTATGTGGATCGGACATATAGTTTTACCCTTGTCCGTCCGTCCGTACGTCCGTAACACTTTGGTTAAGTTCTTGGTTAAGGTCCATTACTCGGATACTAGATGTTGGGGGTCAATAATATTTCACCACCAGATGGGTCTTGGGTAGGGCTACATCAACCACTAGAAATTAGGTCACTGTGACCTATATTTTATGAATGAACGACTTCGGTTAAGTTCTTGGTTAAGGTCCATAACTTGGATACTAGATGTTGGGGGTCAATGATATTTCACTACTAGATGTGTCTTAGGTAAGGTGACACCACCCACTAGAAATGAGGTCACTGTGACCTATATTTTACGCATGAATGACTTTGGTTAAGATCTTGGTTAAGGTCCATATCTTGAATACTACATGTTAGGGGTCAATAATATTTCACTACTTGATGAGTCTTGGTAACATGGCACCACCCACCAGAAATAAGGTCACAGCAACCTATATTTTACACATGAACACTTTTGATCAATTTCTTAGTAAATGTCCATATCCCAGGTAATACACATTTAGGGTCAATGATTTTTCAAGAATTGGAGGGCCATTCTGTGGCTCATAGACACATTTTCTAGTTATTAGTTGTAGATGATAAAGAAGTGTGGAATAAATGCATGTACACAACCAACATAAAGAAACAGCAATTTAAAAATCACAATGGAAACAACCAGCAATCGTCAGCATAACCAGAGGTCACTGCTCATCGTCTTGCACTGGCCCATGCCTACAAATACAATTCATAAGATTCAAAACCTCTCCCTAAATTATCAACGAAAGACCCAATTCTTAACACAGAACGAAAACAGATAGATGACAGGGACAAACAAAAGCTCTGACAAGGACTACTGGCTTAGGACAGTGTAGGGCTGTGTTTTGTAGAGGTTATCATTACACATGATTGGGTAACAAGTAATTGTTGTTTTTATGCTATACCTCCTCCTTTTCTCTTGCTGGTTTATTGGTGTACTGCAAAGTGGAACAGTTTGAGCATCCCCTAGCCTATCAAAGTGAGCCTCCAGGCACTCCCTCCAAACTGCTTCCATTGCTTCTTGCCTGTCTTCCAGATTTTCTTCTCTGTCGCCCTCTCCCGCTCCCTCTCCCTCCTCTACTTCTTCTAAAATAGGTTTTATTCATTTGTAACATTGCATATATTTACATGCTAAAAAATCAAATTTGTGCATTAGCAGAGCAGTTCAGAGGTTCCCCTTTTAAGGGAGGTAGACCAGGAAACAAACTCTATTAAGAGATGTTATTGGAGTATCTATGTAAAAGATGGATTCTATTTTTTATTTGTGTGGAAATAAATCCATTGTCGTGTTTTATTCAAAATTCGTAATTCCCGAAATTAATCTAAGTAAACCATTCCTTAAGAACTGAAACTGGAAGGAATGAAAAGAAATTTAATCCAAATAATGGACCTGAAATATTAGCCAGATGTGAGTGACTTTGCCGTCAATATTATAATCTAAATAAGATTGAAATTGAATTTCATTCACGTGATTTCATTTTACCCTTGAATGTCCTCTTTATGATTTCCATACCCAAAACTTTCTTTCAAATTTGTATACGAAATACACTGAATTAAAATCCTTTAATAAAAAGTATTTATTTTAATGGAGACAAAAGATTCTAACATACAATTTTAATACTGATCTTCAGTTTAGAAAAGAAGATCATAATTTAGGATAGAGTTATCCATCTTTGCATTGACTGACTTTCACAATGTTGGTTTTTTGTATATCTAATATATGTATTAAAATGACCATTCAACATAATAATTGCACAATTTGTCTTGTTTGTCTATATGCTATGAATTATATATATGCCCACAATGAGCCCCTCTAATTGGGAAAAATAAAGAATTTGAATTTGATTTAAACAAGTTTTACGGACACTCCCGGGTGCTTTTTCAATAAGCTTGTTTTCTTTTCAATGATTGAAGGGGCACAGGACACTAAATAAAGACGGCGGTAAAAGAGAAAGAAGTAATTTTTAACAAATTTCAAGGTTTATTTATAATCGACAACGTTTATTTTTATTTCCCACATGGATAATAAAACTATGAAAACAAAGTAAGAAAGCGACAATGTACAAAACAAACATTATGGATGCTTCATTCATCATTTTATGGAAATCGAAAGGTCATGGTCACTTTTGGGGAAATCCCTTCCAAATATAGAAATGTAAACATTGCCGACGACAATTGCAAAAATAAAACGATGTTGATCTCGTTTAATCTTTAATTATGTGAAGAATAGACAATTCTTTAGTGAACTTATTTTAGAAAAATAAACAAATAATGGACTTGAAATGTACCTTCTATGGTCATAACAACTCTTGACTCAAGTCCACCACTCACTCCCCTGAAACAAGCTGTCTCCTTCATAGAGTTTATAATATTTTCCTCTGCTTGAGATGGCTGCACTGGTGCTGGACCTCCACCAGTCTTTCTCCTTTCCTTGTTGGCCTGGGTGAACTCGTCCTTGGCACCCCTGGAGAGATTTCTCCACTTGTTTTTCACTTCAGCCTCAGTGCGGGGACATACCCCAAGTGAGCTAACCTGCCTGGTTATTTCTCTCCACATTTGGTTCTTCTTCTCATTGGTAACTTCTGTGGAGTGCTAACCCTCAATAAATCTAGTTGAGAAGTCACTAACTCTGTTATTAGGTTGCTCTCAGCAGTGGTAAAGTTGGTTTTTCTCTCTCTAGGAGTTTTAATGGGGGTAGAGACGGCAGCCATATTGGAAATGAGGGATAGGGATTTTTGCAAAGGATTATGGGTATTTTTGATTAATCATATGATTAATCAGTGTTAATACAGTGTTAGCTAATCAAGTGATTACATTTTTTTCAACAACAGAATTTAACGCAGATGTTAGTTAATCTTATCGTTTGATTTTAACGACTCGTTAGGGCTAATCATCGCTAAATTTAACGACACTTTTGAACAACTGGGCCCAGAACATCAAAATCCACTGTTGTTTCTACTTGAGTTGACGCGTTTTAGGTTAGTAGGTCTTTTTTTTTGGATGTACGGTTTTGGGGGTCTTTTGTTACTATTTTAGTAGCGATTTTCGACTTACGACATACAATTGCTACATTGGTACACCTTTGCTTCATATGTAAAGTTTAAATTAAAGCAACCTGGTGTACATGGAGAGATATTAAAACTCTTACTGTGATATGAAGTTAAAGCAGAAGTACCAATGGGACATTCGAATATCAAAAGTCCATATAGACGAAGACAAATCAGTAAACACGAAAAAAGAACAGCACGAATAAACACAATGCATAAAACACAAAACAGCTAAATAGCAATCAAAACTTTAAGTCGTAACGATAGTAAACTCAGATGCTCTATAAGGAAAAGCAGTTCCTACTTTCTATAGAATAAATAAAATAAACCGTATTCAATCATTAGCGTGTCGCAATTGCATGTTTTAAAAAAATGACTGTGAGTATATTATATTCTTTTTTATGACTAAGAAGAAGTTACAGGCATCCTTAAATGGGTACTTAAATTGAAAATTGGCAATACTGTATCCATTAGAAAAAACTAGTACACTATAGTCAAAGTTAGATGCACCAATATCTATGCTGTCCCAAAGAGACATAGTAATAAGTTTCAATAACTCTGGGTTTTTTTCACACTGTTCTCTAATTGTTACACCTGCTTCGCTGAATGTGAAAGCAGCCGAAAGCTTAGTGTCTGGTAACTTCGTCCGTGTTTGTCATGCTATTGTGGTAACTACATTGTGTTATATATTTAAAAAAAACTCTAGCGCCGGTCCTTTTAAAATGCTACACTGTAATACATTGTAACAGTTGCATTGAAATTGATTTGAGTTAGCATTGCTGTAAGAAGCAAAAAAGCGCCAATTCGAGTGTGAAAATTCCGAAAGGGCAATGACAAGTTTGGCTGTTTTATGTGTGTTTTTTGTGGTTTGTTTTCATGTAGTAATAAAGTTTTATGTCTACCGATTTTGTCCTTGTCCATTCAAATAGATGATATTTGATTGCCCCTTTAGTACAAATTTGCTTCCTGGATATTTTATAACTTTTTATGACATATTAACATCTGAGGGAGGTTTGTCGCCATAAAACTTGGTTTAACCCAACATTTCGTTTGAAATGCCTGTACCAAGTCAGGACCATTACGATCCACCTATTTTCCGGTATGACTGATTCGTTTCTGTCATTATCTCATTCTCTGGACACTGAGATTGATCACTCAAGTTCGGTAGTTTTGTTATTGCCTTTATCCTGATAAATGATAAAGATAACTGTAATCCGACTCCAAATCTTTTACCCGATACTTCCGATATCGTAAACTGTGATCAGATAGAAAATTGGCATTTTCACTTATTTAGTTAGTTTGTATTTTTTAGACTTCTCAAATTCGCTGTTCCCGTTAGATTCCTAGCCCTAGCGGCAGAGTTGACAATAGTTAAACAAAACTGACTAAGATTTCACTATCAAACAGACAGTCTATCGATTTTGATTGTTTTGTACACAGAATGCAATATACATGATTGTACATGTACGTCAAGTAATTTTGTAAGACTTAATTTACCGACATAAAACATCAACTTTTGACAGCTTTTTATAAAATACTTCTAAGCAAATAAATTATATACGAAACATTGGTATAAAAATAAAGGAAGTGTTGTCCATATAATTTTGGCTGCTAAGGCTCATCCGTTATTCATTTGTCCTTTTCTTACAGCGGGCGACAAATTGACAACACTTTGAACAAAATGATAACAACTTTGGTAAAGTGTGTTTAAGTAATACATCATATACCATGCTCATTCGAGTTCTATGGAAACAAGCTTTATTTAGTAGGATCCGGATATGTTAAGTTATTGAGTGATTCAATGATACAGGTAACATCAAGTAAGCTACTGATGTGTTATAAGTATGTCTTCTGGCAGTTTTCTATCGAATTTACTGTTCTGTTAGTTTGTTTTGTTTTTTTGTTTTGTTTTGCTTTGTTTTATTTTCAGTTTCTTCGGATATTTTACTTTCTTCTTTTCATACAAATGTAGCTCATTTTTGTAATTGTGAAACGCTTAGCTCTAAGTCGTAACAAACAGGTTTTGGTTAATCATTTAATGGAATCTGTTTGATCTGTTTAACAAATAAATGTTTAATATATTGATTTGAAATATGGTACCACATTCTGTTCCAAAACTTCTTTTATCTTTTTAGTCATTATTCTATGTGCACATGAATATGTCAGCACAAAATTAAATCAGAAGTTCCATGCGAATAATTTTGAACTGGTCTTACGCTTGTTAATATTATTTAAACTAAGATAACGGATTTAATGCATGCATTCTAAAGACAAAACAGTCATTGATTGTAATAATAATCCGTAAAATTAATCAATGCTATTAAATCTAAACTGTTACTTACTGCCAAATATGTCTAACCTTTTATCACCAATTAAGAGGAACACGTGACACGTGTTTTAAGCATTCGGATAATATTTAATATTGAATATACCTCTACATCTATTTTGTAAAACGGACATGTCTTTCATTGAAAGCGCTTTTTCTTTTGTTTCTTTCTTTCTGATTAGCCAATGTGCATGTTATGGTTATGATGATGCTGAAACAATTGTCGAAATACACTGTCAATAAAAACACCAATTTCGTCGCGCCAATCCAGAATGCAAATACAACACTTTCAAACATTTTAGCTTATTTATTACATATCAAGGTATTCAATACAAAGTCGCAGGTTCTTTCAACTGCTATCTTATTTGAATTTGAGTGAATGGATCAACTCAGTATGATAATGGTACTAAAATAGAAACACCATTGTAAAACATTTGGAAGACCGAAATCTATATTATCAACTCAGCTGACAGAGAGGTGTCACTATCAACAGAGGCGGATTAGAGGCGAGGGTTCTCTGGTGCACGTGACACCCCATGAGGTTGACAAGTTTAGTGTAACTGGTGTATTTTTCTCTTAAACATCTTATGCACAAGTCTGGCTTGGTGGCTTTTGATTTAAAATTGCACCTAAACAATGGTTTAGTTCATTTTAACATTCAAACTTTTGAATACCACTTTGCAAATTAAATGTTTATGTTTCCCTTATGAAAAAAACATCGTGCAGTATAATTATTTCCTTCATCACTTTCAATGATGATTTGATACTGTTTAGAATGAGCCCGACATTTGTCGAAAAATTTACATGAAAACAAAACTATAAATCTTATGGCAAATGGAAACATGCGATCATTAATTTAACACAATTTAAAAGAGGAGCTGTCCTGTTTTGTTTCGAATATTCGAGAACATGTAACTTTAAATATAAACATCGTGTATTACATTTCCCTCGTTCTACTTCTATGCTGTATCATACAAATACCAATACCAATACCAATATTTTTATTTTCCAAATTAGGAAAAGATTGAGTTTTTTTAATATACATTGCAATAATTAAAAAACCGAAATTAGAACAAACCAAACGTCAAGTTAGATGAAAAAAAGAACTGTGAAAAAAGGTTGTTGGACTTCATATACTTGGTTCAAATTATCCAATTTATAACTTATTGATCGGTTCATTGTCGTCAAATGAAAGTAAAAACAATATTAATCAAAACAGAACATTATTTTTTTTATGTAAGGTTTTAAAACTGATAATCCAACGTAGTTAATGTCTGTGTGTTTCACAGGAGAGGATAGCTTAAGAAGGACATGAAGTTGCTATGCATCATCTAGGTGTTGTGTTATCCAACAAAATAGATTTTAAATCATGCCATTTGTAGGTTTAAACCCCGAAAACCAGTTTTTGGGTTGTCGACTATGTGTAATGTAACGTTTCCGAGCGGGTATTGGGTATGAATATAGAATAGAAAGATTAGTTTTTTGCCTGTTATAGCGAGTTTGTTTTATGTGTTGGTGATATAATCTGGTAGTTAAGTAAACGAGATGAATTCCGAAATAAAGTTAGATAATATATTAATTAAAAGCCAAATTCAACATTTACAAACAGTAATGGTTTTAATAAATTGAACAGTTTACGCCTATAGGTTGGAATAACCGTCAGATCAATGCAGGTGAATTGCAGATACTAAAAAGGATAGTTTCCCCTTACCTTTGATCAGTGACTCTTTGGATACATAAGACTGACCAGTTACGAAGGGTTATTCAAAATAAAAGTGATGAGGTTTTGTCTTTGCAAAGCTGTTGCTAAATTTTAAAGATTTATGGATACTGTATTAAGGGGTATACATTGGAAAACTGTTTTGTTTTATATTGATGAAACTATTGTTTTTGCAGATGACTTTGATACCCATATTCAAAGACTAGTGTCTGATCAAGAAAGAATAGCTAGTGAAGGTCTCAAAATCTCACCCAAGAAATCTTTTTTTCTTTCAGAGGAAAGAATAAAATTAAGGCCACATTTTTTGATGGATGGTGTTTCCACTGATCCAGAGAAATTGATTGTGTTAAAGACCAAACATCAGTCTCCTCTCTTGTGTTGAAATGTCCTATATTTTAGATACAGATGCAAGTGGTTTTTGTATATGTGCTATAATTTCTCAAGTATTAGATGGTGTTGAAAACCAATTGCCTATTATAGTAAATATCTGAATGAATTCAATTGAACAAAGGCAGAACTACTATGTGACAAGAAGATTACTTCTTGCCATTGTCGAAAGCATAAAGCCTTTATGTGTCTACATTTGAAGTTCACGCTGACAATTGTGCAATTAGTTGGTTACGTATATTTAGAAACCAGGAGTACAAATTGCTAGGTGGTTAGAGGTTTTAGAGAGCTACAATTCTTCTATTGAACACCTTTTGCATAGATCCAACATCTTTCCATCCTCAAAGTAATGGTTGAAGGGTTTAACCGTACCATTGAGGAAATGTTAGCTTAATCCGTCAAAACTGACAAAAGAAATTGGTATGAAATTGGTACCCATTTTACCGATGTTAGCTTACCGTTGTCGACAGGGATTTCACAAAGGCTTATGAAGTTATGTCGCAAAGTAGAATTGCCTTTAGATTTACTACTTGGTTTACCACCCGAGGAAAAACCTAGAAGTCAAACCGACTATGCCAGGGACGTTGTTAAAAATTACATAAGGTTCACTCCGTTGTAGATGAACAAATTACGAATGCACGCGAACGTCACATACGACAATATTACCTTAAAGTCCATAAAAAACCAATACCAGATTGGCTCGCTGGTTTTGTTACTTGATAATACTGTCAATAAAGGTATGTGCAAGAAATTTAAATCAAGCAAGGAAGTACCTTTACAAAAACCAAATGAGATTTAATTTATAAAATGGGGTAATTTACCTCCTCCAAACAAAAAAATGGTACAACATAATAGCCACAACCCATGTTTGTCTTGAACTGTATGAGTAATTGTTTTCTATCCTTTTTTAGTAGTAAGAAACAGTACCCCTGTACCAAATGTGACAAGAGCTATGACAAGTTCAGTCAGTTAAATTGCACCATTCAGATCGTCGCGGCCTAAATAATTTAAGTGCAATACATCAAGTTGTGAATTTACCTGCCCTGAACCCCGTAGATACGTATACATGCTTCCAACCATATGAGAGAATGCCATAAAACTGCCGTAACTGCTCTGATGGAAAACAATGAATATTATCCAATTTCTCCTCTGAGGTCCCCAAAACCAATAAATATATGGTAACCAACTGACATTTCAGCTAATGTTCCTACAGAAAGTCGAATTAATGAGCCACCACGCAAGGTTGTATTATACAACAGAAAAGGGAGATGCCAAACATCACTTGACATCACATTAGCCGCCAACTTTAAACATACATGAAATCCAGTGCCCAGCTTTTTTACCATTAAAAACAACCATGTGACAGCTATAATGACAAGGGATTTATACAGTTGAGGCCTGTTCTAACATCTCTTAAGAACTGACAGAAACTGTCAGGAATCTATTCTAATTCTGTTCTGCTGACAGTTCTAGGACAGTTTATGACAAGCCGTGTCCTGTAATAGAACAGTTCTGGGCAGTTCTGTCCCATGACATATTTATTACTGTTCTAAGTCCTGACAGTTTATGCCCTGACAGCTCTAACCTGTTCTCCGCCCTGACAGTTCTGGGCCCTGACAGCTCCTGACAGTTCTAAACCCTGAGGTTTTAAACTTTTCTGATTCGTTGTCTTAAGGAATTAAAGTTGCACGGCTATCGGGAATACAATTTTAACAGAAATCTAATAAATTTTAAAACAAAATAGCTGACAAAACATTACAATAAACAACACATGACGTCATTTAGAACTGTCAGAGTCTAGAACTGTCATGGACTAGAGGAGTTCTAAGCTGTCAGGGGTTATAGGAGTTCTAAGCTGTCATGGCTCAGAACAGTTCTAGAAGTGTCAGGGGCTGGAACAGAGTATGACAGTTCTGCCCCAGAACAGATTATGACAGTTGATGTCCTGGGTTAGAACAGTTCTAGAACTGTCAGGACAGCCTGACAGTAGAGATGTTAGAACAGATCTCAACGTTTTCGAACCATCCCAACCTTATTATACCACTAATTTATAACTACATTAGCTCTCGAAAACAGTTTTTTGGAGGAAAGTTTATCTTTGACCGTAAAAATACCCTCTTTTCTTAATCGAAAGACATGTCTAAGTTAATGCTTATCAAAAATGATAATATCGGAATTGATTATATTCCGCAAAATTAAACGGGCCTTTCATCTGGCATTTCTCTGTTCTGGCTTGGGAACAATTACGTCAATTTTATAGCTATAATTCCTGTCTTCTGCTACCCCGGATCGGATGGAAATCGTAAACTTTATTACTCTGGCCCAGGTAAAGCTTGCAGACAAATGTAATTTTCCCGTGATATAGCAGTTTATCAAAATACCGATCTGGTTTACTATTTTTACCAACAGTTTCCATTTAGCAAGGACTTACTTCCCTCAAACAGGTGTGCCTGTCTCATATTAAGTGCCGTAAAAATCCAAAAAGGTAAATTTTGGAGTTCTAAATGCATATTATTTAGTAAATGTAAATTATTACCCTTTAGAAAATGTTTTGATTAATGTTCAAAGGGTTGAATTTTTGTGAAGTAGGAAATTCAATTTGGGAAAATTAATCAGTTCAAGTGTACATGCACATTACAAGCAAAAGTATTGCTATATCAATGGTGTGTTTGTTTTCTCTCTTGGTATATGAGAGTCCCAATAGAAAACGTTTACTTTGAGAACTCTAGGTTTTATTTGGAGAAATTCAGCTGAATATGCAAAATGTTTTGTTTTTTTTTGTTTTTTTTTTGGGGGGGGGGAGGGTCGGAATATTATTCTTTTGTTCATGGGGAGTGACATTAGATTAATATAAAAAGACAGGAAAACCAGACAAACAACAAACGCTTAAAAATCGGAAACATACCGATTTGAAGTCATGTATTTACAGTCAACAGTTGTTGGCCCCATCGTATTTTCATTTCGGTTTTTTTCTGAAGTGAATACCAATAACACATGTACAGGATCATATTTTGCTGTACAATTAATTTTCTTCTAAATCTATTCTAATAAAGAAGAAATATTATGATATGCTTTTAGTTAGATTTGCATACATAAATATAGCAGAGGTGTCCGATTACAAATTTGACAATAGATTATAAAATAGAAAATAATGAGAAGACGCGACACAGCCCACAATCAAGCGGCAATTCAGAAAATCAAAGCGCTAAAGCGTTAAAAGGCAGAGCTAAATCTAAGCACTAAAGATAAAGAACGATCTGTGTTTCATAAACTTAACATAGCACATCAGTTTTGTTTGTTTCCTCCGCACACTTACAAATTTGTTAAGATCTGTAATTTAGCTCCGCCCACTTGATAAAAGGTCAAAGGTCAACAATGCGTAAGTAAACGTCAACGAGTATTGATACACGATATGTAGTGCACATTTATATCGCATTCATGTTGGGGTATAAATATGTACCTGTTATTTTAGACAATCCGTATAACATTTAAAATACTATACACGATTAATGTTCTGTAATAGATCCTCTGGTAGCAATATTGACTGACCGATTTACTCTGTCTAGACAGAAAAAAAACGCAAAAATCAGATAGCTTTATGACTCTATAAGGCTCTGCCTAAAAAAAACTACAATGGACAGCCGCCAGCAACCCTCAACGAGGCCATTTGACGCTGCTCGCGGTTCGTTCTGCAATTGGTCCATGGTCTAAATAAAATGCATATACCGTTAATTCAAATCCTGTCCTGAAATAGGCACAGATAGACCCCCTTCCTAAACAAGGAACAGAAAACATCAAAAAGACAAAAAAAAAGAACGAAAGCTTCAAAGATTCCTGGCTTAGGACAGGCACATATAATATGTGGCGGGACTAAACTTGTTTTTTTGGGGGTCTAACCTTCCCCCTATCAATATTCCTAGACAAAGCACAAAAACTACGCACACAATAAAAATCAAATCGATCAAAGTCCAATTCCACTAGAGAGAACCTAAGACAAAAAACAATAAGAACAAACAAAAGGAAGGTAAGTAAACTCTCTATAGAACACTCGCCGATTTGTTTTCATACATTACGAAACTAAATTTCTTCAGGGACTCGTAAAGAACAAAAAGATGAAAGAGGCAAGGTCATTTAATCTTACATTCAGATATATTGATGATGTCCTTTCTGTCAATAACACTTTTGGTAGACGGATTCCTTCAATATATCCTCCAGAATTAGAGATTAAAGAGACCACCGAATCAAATTGCTTCACGTCTTTCTTAATGCGAATTTGACCCAGGCGGTCATCTCAGTACAAAAATTTACGATAAAAGAGACGATTTTAATTTTCAAATTATTAATTTTCCTAATCTACAGAGCAATATACCTACTTCCCCTGCATACTGTGTTTATATTTCACAACTTATTCGATATGCCAGAGCTTGCACACATTTCACAGATTTTTTTATCAGACACCGATTTCTTCGTGACCGACTTTTGGAGCAGGGCTAAAAGAAAATACTTCTCATACGATCCCTAAAAAATTCTTTCTTCGTTATCAGCCACTTGTACAAAAGTTCAAAATTGAGTTAAAATATATGGTGATTAATTGTTTTAATTAGTGTTTGACTGGTCTGCTGTACTCAGATAATCAACTAAATATCCCTATTGTGCCTCACGACTATGTTGTGTTCTAGGTCATCACCGGATCCTAAGATTGCAATGGAAGAGGGAGGTTTGGTGCCATAAAACCTGGTTTAACCCACCATTTCGTTTGAAATGCCTGTACCAAGTCAGGACCATTGCGATCCATCAATTCGTCGGTATGACTGATTCGTTTTTGTCATTTTCTCTAGACAATGAGATTGATCATTCAAGTTCGGTAGTTTTGTCATTACCTTAATTTACTGACAGCTAGCTGAGAATCTTCAATCGACTGATGTACAAAAATCAAACATATTGCTTTTAAATCCGACACAACACTTCAAACAGTAATAATTTAAGTGAAATTTCATCACACAAAACCGACATGCTTGATCGCTATAATGCTTAAAATTGGCAATAGTAAAAACGTTTATGGAAGTTTTAAAGTATTAATCAAGTTATCAATATTTCTGACAAAAAACACTAAATTCAAAGATTTAACTAAAATATTCAATTCATATCCTTTCCGTAATAAATTTTGAAGCCGATTTTTCATTTCTAATGGATTGCTTTTAAACTTGTGAGCTTTATAAAAAAACAATACCGTAAAATTCAGGATGTGATATTTCTTTCACTAACAGAAAACGACGTGTGCAAATACTTTTTTCAATAAGAGATCGATACTAGTGGAAGAATTTAGAAAAAGTTTTTACTAATATGTGGTATCGATAACCTTGTTTAAAAGTTGATTTAAAAAGCATATATTATATAGATAAATAAAAGCAAGATGAAGTGATTAAAAGAACATGAAACGACGTTGATGAGAGATGAAAACATTCAAAAGTTGAATGATACATAACATAGTACTGCAACGTATAGGAAACAAAAACAAACAACAGTAAACAAATAACACAAAATTTCTAAATGTTAATAAAATGACTTTCATACATAAACAGCTTTATTTCGGTCTCATACCAAGGATGAAAAAGAAATCTTAGAACCAAAGCTGTACATATATCTGTCAAACATGTCTTAGTAAACATTTTGTTAAATGATATTATAGAAAATTTTCTTCAATGCATATTTCTATCTAATCTATCTAATTGCCGCAGTGATACATGTTTCATATGTATCCTATCCTCATTTCTTTAGCCTCTGTCCTTTCGTTTTATGCGTTCTCTACAAAATTCGCAAAGTTTTAGAATGTACGGACATGACACAATACAATAACATTGTAATCAATATTATATATTGTACTTGAAGCCCTAAAAGTTCACTTATATGAATGGTGTAGACCAAAATATAATAAAGAAGCATAAAAACAAAAAAGAAAATACTTATATGTTTTTCCATCTTATTTTTGTCAAAGTCATGACAGTAAAAAAGGTAAATCAGCAAACAGTTAATTGATATAATTGTACCAATCCCCAAAATATTAAAGGACAAAAATCTGCCAAATATAGCCTCATCTTCGGAGTTAGGAGGAATCATTTCATTAAATAAACGCACTATGACCCCAACTGTAACAAAATCGAAAGCAGTTAATGTTATCTTCTCACCAGATATAACAGGTAATGCGAATGAAAATAAACTACATATCGCTAAAGCTGCTGGAGGGATAACAAAATTCCAAATATAATAACGCTCCCTGCGTTGTATACGGAAACTCAACGTAATTCCTGTCAAAATATCTTTTCCAACTTCAAATGTTTGAACAGAAAAGGTAATAGACGGCGGATACCATTCTTCGTTTCCCTTGAAATTGTGATAAGCTTCATTAAATTCGTCTCCAATGTTCATTTTCACCATATGATTATGATCGACAGAGTTTATGATTGTTAAATTAATTTTACAATGGTTAGTTTCGAATGGGTAAAATGTAACATTCACTTTACAAATCGTACTCAATTGTTTGTAGAATTTGAGTTTAACTAAGCCATTATGTTTGACATCGACAGGAAAATTATATCCACCAAACAAAGAAGCATCGTCAGACGCCGTATTTAGAATGAAAAAAAGGAGGCATCCATATCCTGTCAGAACGCGTCTTAATACTGTCCACTCCGTTATAAGAAGATGGTTCCCAAGTTAGATAAGGATCAATCCAAGATAATTCCAAGACCACAGCAGTAGAAACTATCTGTCCCTTTGTATCAAACGCTTTTATGTTAGAAAGGTATGCTGAAATATTTACAATGAGTGGTTTGCCCAGTTCTAACCTTATTCAAGTTTTCAGGTTTTCTGCCCACAACTTCGTTGTAAAGGGAAAGTTTACACCATATGCATATTGCTCAAACTTTCTAGCTCATATTTTGTTAAATTATAAATGTTTTTGAATGTAATTCTATTTGGTATGGATTGAATTCACCTTAAAGAATACATGTTGTTACAATCCACATGTTGACTTATTTTTTATTCAATGTATTGTTTTGTCAATTAATAATAAAATAAGGTATACATAAATTGGAAGAACATTATTTACCTATTCGTTATAGTGCCATGTATTAGAGCGAATGCCAATGATATTGGACCAAAATGTGTAAGTCGTAGTAAAACAATGTTTTCTTGGTGGTAATACATGGTTTTTTTAAATATATTTTTGGTCATTAGGTATTTTTTTAAATAAATCTTCGGTCAATTGGTAAGTAATTTTGGCAATTGGTAAGTGTAAATTCAATATAATTATCATACTTGCTATGTTAGATGAGAACTGTGCTGTACAAATGTAAAAAATTATCTCGCCAATTCGTGTTTTATTTTATGACTTTAAAAGATTCAGAATATGTGGTTTTGTTTTAAAGTGGTCACATTTGACCCAAATTTCCGCTAAAATGCACTTATATTTTAAGTCGGGTGAACCTGACATTTGCGTGTCTATAGGTATATTAATATATCATATTCTTTAAAACAAACTATGGCACTAAACTAATTGTTTATACTTAAAATGATAATTAAAGGGTCATATCAAGCATACAGACGACTGTGTGCCAATAACAGCATGGAAGCATTGATTTCATAGTTAGATCATTTTATTATTTGACATGGCCTTTAAGATTGCTCTGAGTTAAAACTACCTATGATAATGTAAACTCTGTCTGAATATTGGTAATAGAGGTTCATGCATCGTGTAACAAATGGAACTATTTCATTGAAATATAAGTGAAAAATTTATGCTTTTAGCATCAGGTTAAAATAAAATTACAACAGGATGGAGATAGAAAAAAAATTGCTACGCCTTGTGCACGTTTCGCCGAGTCAAGACTCATCACAGGAGGTCTACTTAATTATCTATATGTTTTATCCAATTCTCTATCTTTCTCTCCCTACCCACCTAATGTTCATCGTGTACTGTGTTACAACCTTAGATTGTCTACGAGGAGGCTTAACTAGGCAACCGAAAGCTAGATTTTTTTATCTAGCCTAGGTGGTCTAGTGGTCTAGGGCGCTGGACACAGTGCAGGCGAAGTTGCCATAGATGACAGAGTATGGGTTCGATTCCAGCTCAACCCCATGCTGGATTTTCCGGTGTCAATGGCTTTAAAAAGTAGATTTTCATCACTGTTGGCACACGGACACCCTTTCTAACTTTGCAGCTCACCATGTCCATTCTATATTATACCAATTACTTTACAGAGCTGTACGCAACACCATTTATCATATATATGCTTATATTACTATACCAGTTGCGATCCAATTCTCTATCTTTCTCTCCCTACCCACCTAATGTTCATCGTGTACTGTGTTACAACCTTAGATTGTCTACGAGGAGGCTTAACTAGGCAACCGAAAGCTAGATTTTTTTATCTAGCCTAGGTGGTCTAGTGGTCTAGGGCGCTGGACACAGTGCAGGCGAAGTTGCCATAGATGACAGAGTATGAGTTCGATTCCAGCTCAACCCCATGCTGGATTTTCCGGTGTCAATGGCTTTAAAAAGAAGATTTTCATCACTGTTGGAACACGGACACCCTTTCTAACTTTGCAGCTCACCATGTCCATTCTATATTATACCAATTATATGTTTTATCGATAGTTGCAATAAACAATCAAATTAAAATAGTACTTTCAAGTTATAGATACTTGTTTTTTTTTCTTTGTTTTTTTTCCTTATTTGCATAATTAGACGTATGCATACGAATGATTCAAGTTCTCTATAGTTTCATTGTTTGGTTAAAGTTTTTATTAAATAATTTAAAACTATATTCAATGTTATAGAAATTGACATTTTTAAACAAATGAAGATGAAATTGGATAAATTTGCTCCAATGTGCGAACAATTTCAAAGGGTGAAACTATTCTATTTTGTTGATTATTTTTCGTCCTGCTTTTTATTTTTAGAAAAAGGCAAAGCCTATATTATTTGCGCAATTTTTTTTCCTAATTTAAAGCTTCTATAGATTTTTCAGCCAACAATACCATCATGCCCTTTTTTAATTCATGGCACTGTCCTGACTTTTATTGCTTGATTTTGCCGTCCTGCCCTTTTATTTCACATTTCACTGTAGCCCCCTTTAAAAATCAATTGATCGCTCCCTAAACCAGTTTTTTTTTCAAACAGATAATAGGTAAAACCAACGGAAGAAAAGGAAGATAAGGACTCAAGGAAAGAAAGAAAAAGAAAGAAAGAAAAAGATCTGTAGCAGAGTGCATCTTGTCGTATGTAGCGAGTAATGATCTTCAGATTCTAACGTCGTTCTAGCGTTCAGTCCGCATAGCAAATAAGGTGTGTATGCTAAATGGCTAAAAAAGATGACACTCGATTGCGGAGTATATGTACATGTTTGTCATGTGATATCTCGGGTAGTCCGAAACTCGGACCTTAGAGGATCTTCAAATCATGAACAGCTTTATATCTTACCCATCAGAACAATAAAGCATTATTCAGACGTTCATCCATGAAACAGCATTATACAAATGTACATCTTTTATAACTATTATTCCACTGCAAAAGATTTTTTATGAGTTTGTATTAAATGAACTTTATATAAAACATATTTATTAACTAAACCAAGCTTACACACAATTAATATCTTAACACATGTAATGTAGCTTTAAAATAGAAATCAACAACATTAATTTTTACGCAGCTTTGTCTCCTACACAACCGTTTCTGATAATAACAAAATTAAATTGAGCAAATGTCACAGATTTTCACATATAGTAAGGGTTCCATAGATATAAGCAGTATGCAAACTTTTCAAAATTGATAGCTCTAAAAAGTTTCAATTTACAAAATCTCAATGTATTTTGTTTTTGCTCTAATGTTTACCAAATTACTTTTTTAAATGAAAGCGCCTCAAAATCTTTTTTTGCAATCGAAATGACAGGATAAGGAACGTCGATCGGGATTCTACCAAAACAAAAGTAGTGCGACACAGAAATTCTTTTCCTTGACGCAGTGCTTTTTATGTTCATGCGACTGTACAATTTGTAAAGTTGCCTGAAAAGAGAGGTAACACAATTTGAAGACAAAATGCAATGAATGAAGAAAAATATGGGTGTTTGAAAAGAAATTAAAATTATTGATGATACAAATATCAATGCATGGAAACAAGATTAGTGATTAAATTAGAGAAATTGAATTAAAACTGAGGAGGTATTGAAAGTAAAATCTCGCTATGTGCTTTGTTTTGTTTTATTTGTTTGGGGTTGGTTTTTTTTTTTTTTTTGGGGGGGGGGTGGGGGGTCGATGCTTTGTTTTAATTGTGATTATATCTCATTAACACTCAACCATAATATTGTTAATAAAACCTTTCAAACAAGGCCAGAATTAATTGTGATTGGACAAGGGTTGTTTGTGGATATGCTTTTCACTTAAGATTAAAAGATCTTTACATTTAAAGGTAAAGGTAGCTTTAAATGCTTAAAAAGGAAGGATTGCTGTGTTTTGTAAACTTTTGGGTCTAATCTCATCTTGGATAGGAAAATTTGATGCATTATAAGTTCCAATAGTTAGTTTGTTAGTTGTGCTATTCCCGAGCAGTGTTATTTCAGCTATATCTCGGAGATGAGTAAGGGGTGATACAGAAACAGCATTTTATATTTTGGAACTTGTTTTTACGAATGCAATCTAGTTTCTTCCACTTCCAGTTGAATGCCTGCCTAATAAGCTCCCTGTGGGGCTAATTAAATAAACAGATATACAAAATTGTTACGCAGCCATTGCTATAAACAATGACTTTTTGTCTGTAATTATCCAATTAACATTTAAATAGCATTAGTATGGGATTCGTTATAACATATACAGTCTTTTATTTGCGAAAAAGAAGTCTAATACATTTTTAAGTGACTAACAAGAGCCTTGGTATAGAATACCTTTGTAGAGTAATTGATAATGCTTTTCAATAGAGAGAAACATATCATTGGAAGCCCTTTTCTGGTTATTATTCTTATAATGAATGTGAATGTAAATGGTTATGACTATAATGGTTTTAGAAGAGTGTCTGAATTCATTATTGGAAACAGCAACAAGTACGTCATGCCGATCCAGGATTCTAACTCAACAATTTTCGTTAACATTTCCGCTTACTTATCACACATCAAAGAATTTAACATTAAGGAACAGATTCTTTCAACTGATATTTTATTTGAACTTGAGTGGATGGATCGTTCACTGTCGTGGAACGCAAGCAAGTTTGATAATATAACCTCAATAGAGATACCGTTAAGTAAGGTTTGGACACCCGACATATGCATCATCAATGCCGCTGACGGAGAAACCTCACTTACAAAAAGTGCTACATCCGAAATGAGGACATTTGTTAACAACATTGGTTTAGTCAATTTCAAAATAACTAAACAACTGAATACACGTTGTAAAGTAAATGTTAAAGAATACCCGTTTGATACAACAAATTGCAACATTCATATTTCTAAAAACGTTTTCAGTGATGCTATATTGGCGCTTAGTATGAGCTCAAATTTCAAAACAGAATTCGTGCGAGACTTTCAGTCTTTTGGTGAATGGGAAAAACCAACAGCTAGATCATTGCATGAAACTTTCTATAGAGGAAAAGCTGAATTGAAAGGAATTAATATTGAAGTCATGCTGGAACGGAAAACAGCATTTTATATCTGGAATTTTATAGTACCCGCATGTGGTTTGCCCATCTGTTGTTTTTTGTCTATTATCCTCCCCGTCAATAGTACAGAAAAGCTTACACTCTCAAGTTTTGCTTTTATAGCTCTTGGTGTAATAAGTCGGATTTTCAATGAATCTTTGCCGAAAAATTCCGATGATTATTCTGATGTCGGAAAGGTTCTCAACGCATTTCTTTTAATAAATGGTATAATCATAATTGCAAATATCATCTGCATATGTTGTGGATGCAACTGTATTTTATTGTGTTGTAAAAAGAAAATCACGAGTGTACAAGATGCAATAAAACAACTAGAAACTGCAACAATAGAATTAGAAACTGCGACAACAAAACTAGAAACTGCAATAAAAGAAGACACTAAAATTAAACAAGAAACTGAAATAACACAACCGAAAGATAAAATAACACAACTCAAAGCAGCCATAACCAAACTTAAAGCTGCATTAGAAAAACTTACTACGACATTACAAGCTGCGATGGCTTACTGTAAGATTAAAACAGAACCAATCGTAGAAAAACGATCGGCAGAGGCTGCTAATGCTTTAAATGGCCAACAAGATGTGGGTGAAAATATGAGACAAGAAGACGAGGATATAGATACTTCAGAAGACCAACCAACGGATGGTCACAATGCATCTGAAAAACAACTAGATCTTGTGGTGAGACAACACCAGGAGGCTTCAAATACTTCGGTGGATCGACCAGTGGATGTTCAAAATGTTGAAGAGAACCAACCAGTTGAGGGTTTAAGCGATGAAAAATTACAGGAGGGTCTAAATGATTCAGTGAACAAACTAGCGGATGGTCAGAATGTTTTAAAAAGTCAATCACATGTTTGTCTTAATGATGTAAATATAGAACTAGAAGGGGCACCAACTGTTTTGGCAAACCAAGCAACGGGTGGTCAAAATTTAGAGGACCAACCAGATGAGGGTCAAAATCCTGTAAAGAGACAAAAAGAGGAGGAGCCAAATACTTTTGTGAACAAATTAGTGGTTTTGCAAAATGTTTCAGAGAACCAACATGATGAGGGTCAAATTGCTGTTAAGAGACAAATAGAGGAGGAGCCAGATTTTTTTATGAACCAATCAGAGAAGGGTCAAAATGATGTCACAACACAAAAAGAAAGGGGTCCAAAGACAATGGATCAACAAGCAGATGATCGAATTATTTAGAGAACCAACCAGATGAGAAAAATCATCAAAAGGAAGATCAAAATCCTTCATTTAACCAACCAGCGGATGGTCCAAATACTTAAATGAACCCATTTTGCAGAAAATTCAAATGCTTCAGCGACATAAACATAATATTTTTGTTTCTTCATATATTTTACTGAATCAACCACTTCTAATCGATTGCGACATCATTAGATCATGTGTTATTAATATTCAATGCTTGCCAAAACACCTGGTAGGGTAGGAAAATTATAAATTTCCAACATTTCAATTTAGATTTAGATATTTAAAATAGGGAAAACTTGAAAATAACAAAATACAGACGTATAGGTGACGCAAAAGTTTGTAGCATATTTTCACTAGTAATGTATGCTAATGTATTTTAATACTGTGTGTCCACTTTGGAGTATTCAATCGAACCAATTGCAGTTGGAGTTAATAAATGTGTTGTGGTCTCATATTCATTTATTCCATATCCTTTTATAGATTATTAAAGAATTAATTTTACCTAAGAATATCAATTGCACAGATTCAACACAATCCTTTTGTGTTCAGCTAATAAGTGCAACCAACTTAGAAAGAAGTACTAAATTATATGTCATTCTATTATCTACTTTATATTATAATGGAATGAAACACTAGATATTAGTGAATAATAGAATGAAATAGAAATGGAAATATGGTACACACTTTAGCGTTACATATATCTATATTATGTTTACCAGAAAATTAAATCAAATGTTTCGAAATCAATTCCAAATGTTTTTCGCTTTTTTTTTTGTGGAGCCTGCATTTAATAGAAGACTGTCACAAGGCAGTACGCAAAAAAACAAAAGTAGAAGAAAATGAGATGTGGAATAAGCGTAAGCGACACAACCTACAATATAAACGTAAATTTAAAACATCCACAATTGAAAATAGCCAGCAGCCTTCAATGTGACCAGCGGTCACTGTTCGCTGTTTTTCAATTTGCCCCTGGACTCAAAATAAACTTCATATGATTCAAGCCCAATCCTAAAGTTCAATGAAAGACCCTCTTCTTGACAAATAACAATTAAGATTAAATCGACTTAATACAAACAAAAGCTTTGATAAAGATTCCTAGCTTAGGACAGGTACATTAAAAATGTGGCGGGATAAGCTAGTTATTTGGCACCAACCTTCCCCCTATTGATAATCAATGACAAGCACAAACTAGCACACAGTAAAAATCAAATCGATAGAAGCTCTTCAATTCAACAAAAGAGTATCTGAACAAGTAATTAATTATATAATGGCACGTAAAGATACTCTATTGAGAACACTCGAAGTTACTGACAGCTAGCTTAGTATGTCGATTTTAAATCCGACACAACACGTCAAACAATTCATGATTTGATGGTGCATCATCACACAAAACCGACAAACTTGACCGCTGTAATGTTCAAAAATGACATAAGTATATAAAAAATATAAAAAGTAGTCAACATGAGTGAGAGCAACACAAAAGAACTGATCAGTAACCTGCAACACAAACTGTGGTAACGAGAGCGAAAGAAGCAGAGTAACCAATGGGCCATCCGAATGGAATGTCTAAATGACGAAAGGACAGAGACAAAACACCCACGTAAACGTGACAAAAAACAGACAACATTTTAAACATGGAACGCAAAAAATACCTAAAATCAATTAGCAACGCGAATGCAAAATTATATGATCGGGAGGGAATCAGTACCTGCTTGTTGAAACACCCCCGTCACGCAACATAGCTATCTGTAGTCGCCAAATAGGTGTGTCAACTCTGGTAAAAGAGAACAAAACTAAACTCTACAACAAACCAACATTTATATTAATCTGAGAGATAAAAAAAAATTTGGTCAGCGAGCGCAGAGTGTCTTCTGTAATATTTTAAAGGGGAGACTTGAACAATCTAGAAGCTAAGTGACCTTTGAGAGCAGTTTGTGTCACCTGACTTGTCGAATCAAGGAAATCATAATATGTCCATAGAATCGGAGATAACGAATTAGTTGTGAACCGTACATGTAATCTTAATTAGCCGGCACGGACGAATTTTGGCCTACAAATCCATTAATATATGCTAGCTGGTTACGCCTGAAGATAGTCAATCACTTGTAAACCGGTTTTCCTCTAATAAAATGCAAGCAAACCCAGAAATGTTTCAGGCTATTGCCTTAGGGAAAAAGACTCATGATGGTAATGTTGTATTTACCATAGATAATGTTAATATTCAATGTGAAGATGAGGTTAAGTTGTTGGGTGTCACCTTGGATTTTAAACTTAATTTTAATACACATATAACAAACATCTGTAAGAAGGCTGCAAGGCAATTGAATGTCCTTAAGCGGATAGGCAAACATTTGGACCGCCTCGGAAAACTAACTATATATCATTCCTTTATTATGTCGAATTTCAGTTACTGTCCGCTTACCTGGCACTTTTGCTCAGAACAAAACACACAAAAAATTGAGAAAATACAAGAGAGAGCATTATGTTTTATCTATAATGATTCACAGAGCTCATATGATGACCTTTTGCAAGAATCAAAATTACCCACATTGAAAACAAGACGTATGAGAACAATTGCCTTGGAGACCTTAAAAGATACTTAATAAAAAAAGTCCTACATTTGTACAAGATTTGATTGTTCATGCTTATAATTTTAGATACCAAAATACAGCCGACATTCCAAGACAAAAAACTACTAGGTATGGGAAAAACTCATTCAGGTATGAAGCTGCTAGGCTGTGGAACAGTCTACCAAATGAGGCCAGGGCTCTGACCTCATTTGGGCAGTTCAAAAGTTATATATCGCGCTGGTGTGGTGGGCAAAATTGTAACTGCAGCTATTGTAAATCGCAGCCTAGCTAGAGTCCTACTTGAGCGAGCTTTTCTTTGCAATTTATGTTTCATGTTGTATTTCTATCAATGTATTGTTTACTTTTGCATGGCTGATTTTATAGTTATAGCAATATATTTTTTACTTAAAGCTTATTTCTTTTAGTGCTTAGTAATTTTTTGCATGAATGCTGCTTTTTATCTTGCATACTGCTTTTAAACTGCTTTGTTTTGTTGACTTGTGTTTGCATGACTATGTGTGTAATTTAAATTACTCTATGACATATGTGTTTGTAATGTATGTGTTTTGTTATTTGTTCCCTAGTCGGTTTAGAGCTTTGCAGCTCATGTTTGTCTTTGTTTTGTATATATGTGCCGACTTTAAATAAAATTTACTTTACTTTACTTTACTTTAGGAATTTTGGTAATTGGTTAGTGTAAATATGAAACAATTATCATACATGGTATGTTATATAATAACTGTGCAGTACCAATGTAAAATTTGATCTCGCCAAATAACATAAAAAGGATTCAGAATATGTGACCACTTTAATGATTCTAATAATCTTCGTATTAATTTAGCTTTTTTTAATAAAGTAAGAAAAGTTGTATTATTTCTTTAAAACTTAACATAAAAACGGATTTAATGTATTTATGTTGATATAACATTTTTTAATTGCACCACATGTTTTAAAATCCACTTCTATTTTAAGCACTTAAGTTAAGGTTGCACTTGGCATTTGCCCTAAATTTCTGCTGAAATGCACTTATATTTAAGTCAGTTGACATTTGCGTGTCTATAGGTATAATGTTCTTTTAAACAAACTATGGCATTAAACCATTCTTCTTTGAGTTATTATGGGCAGATTGATAATTAAAGGATCATATTTCACATATAAGTATAACAGGCTACATGTACAGACAACTGTGTTCCAATTACACCATGGAGTCATTGATTTAATAGTTAGATCATTTTATGTTTGGACACAGACTATTAGATTGCTCTGGGTGTTTCTAAAAGACGGAACGGAAAACGGAACGGAAAACAGAACGGAAAAAACAGAAACGGAAAAACGGAATTAAAAATTGATATATAGATTAAAAATTTTAGATTTACTTCGCAATTTTCTCGATTTTTGATTCTAAAAATTTGTTTTCACCAGTTAACACATTGAATTCTAGATGTTTATGTATATACATGTATGAAATATTTAATCAAGATAAATTAGCTATTCAAAACAGGGCACTGCGTTAGTTTCTTTAAATATTCAGAAGATAAAGGTTCCATGCCATTACTTAGATATTATATAAAAATCTTTACAACATTCTTTTCTTACTGCTTTATTTCATGTTTAAAAACAAACTTAAAGCTAGGCTCAACGCTGTTTTTTTTAATTGCCACTGAGTTATGTATGTTTGTTCCACTTCACGTCATTTTATATATCTATATATTGTTCTTGTATGGAACGCCATCACTGCCTTATATAAAGAAACCACCATGACAAGATATAAATTGACATTGCATTGATGTTTAAAGTATAAACATGAATCGGGGACCGGGGTTGCAGTGGTAAAAGCGTCGTACCACTAACAACAAGGTCCGTGGTAGGGTCCTCGTGAGAGGGCTACTTTTTCTACTCTCTCTTGACAACTTTTGCTAGGATAGTCAGAATCGATAGTCCCTCAGAGAGGCTAAATTGTGGACAGTTACAATGGCCATATGTACTCACTGCGAATTTGTGGGTGAATCATAGGGTTACCGATTTGGATATTCGAAGTTGATACAAAAAGAAACAGACAAAAAAACCTAATATACACATACATGCATCAACGTAAGCTGCAATCAGCAACGCAACTGACATCAACGAGACTGAACAGAAGGGTATTAGCAGTTCCTGCCTATTCAATCGCTTTGCCATTTGTAAACTAAGCGCACATCAAATCCGGTAAAGGACGAAAATACAAAAAAATTCTATTACACACCCACATCTGAGGGATGGAAATCCCGTTAGTACATGTATATGATCACATGAGAGTTCTATTGGTAATTTGTCTGAAATTGCGTTCTCTTTCCCTATCGATTTTAATTAAAATCTTCTTAATAACTCTTATTTTGATTTTTATAATTAAAAAAAAAAGAAACCAGAGGTTTTAGGAACATAATTCACTTAAATGAAGTACATACGTTTCAAGATACCGCCATGCATTGACTTAAATTTCCACCCCCTTTACCATTCGTCAGTTTTATTACGGAGTGAAAAATCCGAGTTATAAAATGGTGAATGTCGGGTGGACAGGCGGCATTCGGGCGGGGAAGAAATTTTCGTAACAGTTTCCTCAGCAACTTCTTATCACAGCCACTTGATATTCAGAGTGGGGTCCCAAAATGTGGTATTCGATTTTAAGTCTGTCGCTCACCTACTTCCTGTTAAACGATACACGGTCATATTTTACTTTGACAAATTTTTGTTTATATTCTTTTTACGGTTCATTTTATGTTTTACTTTGCACTAATGACCAACATTTGATTGTTTAATAAAGGTAATGACAAAACTGCGAACTGGGGTGATCAATTCCAAATGTCTAAGAAAAAAGTCAAATATAATTGAAGATGTAAAGGTGAATGTCGTGAGTAGGAATAAGTAAATATAATTTCGAAAGTCAAAGAATCATCATAAATAAATATTACAACTATAACAACTTTTAAGGATTGCAATGGTCCTACAGGCATTTAAAACATAATGGAAGGTTCATCCCTGACCATCAAACCTCACTCTTCCATTGAAAACCCGTCTTGTTGTATAATGCAATCAATCAGTACAGCTGCATGACATATTGACTGAAAGAATATAACATTTCAGTTTTCCTTATTTCTTCAAGTGTATGCAATGAAATAAATCACGTATTTGATAAATAAAAACAAAAATATCGTCAAAATCTTACATGGAAGTTTGCTACACTTTACTAAAAGTAAATAATTGTAGTTTACACCAGCACTACAGCAACTGCAAGTAGGTTCGTCAGAAGATGTTAGGCAGTGACAAAAGAAAATGTACAGATTATATATTACAAAATGTTTTGATAGCCACGAAGGATGTTTCATCCTTTTCTTTATATAGTTTTACATGCATATGCTTGAAAATAGTCAATTTACATTCAAATTAAAATTTTCATATCTAAACGTCAAACAGTAAATGTGTAAAGTAGTGAAAAATCATTATCGGCATTAGAAAATAACAACATTGCGAGATAAAACTAAAAATTTCAATATTTTAACTAATTTTTTATTCCGTTTTTCCGTTTCCGTTTTTCCGTTCCGTTTTCCGTTCCAGTTTCCGTTCCGCCTTTTAGCAACACCCGATTGCTCTGAGTTAAAACTACCTATGATAATGTAAACTATGTCCGAATATTGGTATTCAAATTCCATGCATCATGTAACAATCGGAATTATTATTATTTGAAATATATATAAGTGTAAAATTGATGCTTTTAGCATGAGGTCTTTAAAAAAAATACCACAAAGATCGAGACAATAAAAAAATGCTACGCCTGACGCGCGTCTCGCCGAGTCAAGACTCCTAACAGGCATTCTACCTAAATATTTAGATGTTTTATCAATAGTTGCAATTAACAATTAAAATAAAGAAGTTCTTATGATACGGTATGAGAATAGTGGTCAGGAAATTTGGAAGCTTGAAGTTTGGTCTACGTTGTTTTTTTTCCTTAGTTGCATAATTACTGTATGTGGTATGCATACGTATGATTCAAGTTCTCTGTCGGTCCATTGTTGGGTTAAAGTTGCTATGAAATAATTTCAAAACTATATTCAATGTTATAAAATTTGACATTTGTAAACAAATGAAAGATGAAATTGGGTAAATTTACTGCAATGTGCTACCAAAATTATTATAAAACCAAATGGTTTAAACAGACAATTGGCAAAACCAACGAATGATAGATAAGGACTCTCCGAAAGAAAGTAAAAAAAAGAATGGGCGACAAGGTAATACTTGACGCTTAAAAATAAAAATTATCAAAGGTCGCAACTTTTTTCATGCATTTTAATAAAATAACTAGCTGTTTGATATTTTTACCCGTTTCAAACAAGTCTGAGATTAAGACATCAGGTGTGTCACATTTCATTTTAATAGACTGAACTAAGCGGATTTAACTTTAATTGAATAAA
This sequence comes from Arcuatula senhousia, assembly GCA_963971305.1. Classification (NCBI taxonomy): domain Eukaryota; kingdom Metazoa; phylum Mollusca; class Bivalvia; order Mytilida; family Mytilidae; genus Arcuatula; species Arcuatula senhousia. The sequence goes on from OZ020304.1 coordinate 30,640,798, forward strand.
CTTATCTTTATTCAAACATTTGGAAGCAAAATTTGCATTTAGAAGCCAAAAATCAAGTTTGCAACGAATATCTTTTCGTGAAAAAATAACGAATATCTTTTCTAAACAATCGTGCTATTGAATAACGAATGACATTTTATCAATGAATCGATAAATATAAAGGTAAATTCAGTATTTAAGGATATTTTACCCAACTATAAAATACAGTAATGGGATAACTAGCAAGCTGGTTCCAGTGGCTATAAAAAAAACACGTTGTGCGGCAAGTTAGAAAATGATAAATATATTCTAGTCAATTCTAAGCGTGTTACAACTCATTTACCTAATAAAACGACTTTACAGGCATTTAGTGAGTGGTTCCTTTAAACAATGACGTCAGTTTGGTGTGACCGCCTTCGTACATGTCGTCCTAACATTCTCTTGCAGTTTCATTCATTAAGTATGAGGTAACGATGCGATAACGAACAAAAATGCGGTTAAGTCTGTTTTCAATATGTGTTGGTTAAGGTTTTCCACCATTGCCGGTTTTATCTATTGTCGTACTACTACCTTTGTTCGGATTTGGACCATTGATACTCATTCCAGAGTCTTTAAAATGTTTTCCACCTGTATTTTTATCTTTTCTGTGTCGAACAATAAAACAAAGAGTTCTTTATCAATTTAACTTAAATGTTATAGAAATTGTCATTACCTGTGAGGAGCAGTTAGAAGATGCATACCAGCAAAGTACACAGGTTTCAGTCTTGAATAGTTTCGTAAATTAAAAAAAAAAAGATTAATTGTAGTAAAAAGAAAGTGTGCTTTAAGTTTTTAGTTTTAGCTGGTGCTTATTTTTAAATTGACATTTTCTGTTTATAAAACAAGTTTCCGGTCTCGCCGGTGTCGTACTACCTTTGTTCAAATTTCTGGTCATTGATACTCATTCCAGATTCTTTAAAATGTTTTCCACATTTTCCAAAGAGAAAAAATATTTGTGTTCTAGATTCATATATAGAAAGAATCTGGTCCGATAAAGATGCATTGAAATAATTTTATATTATTCATGATCATGTCTTCTTAACGTCATAAATGTTAATTTTAACTACACACTGGATATAGACTTCTTCGATAAAATAGTTTTATAGAATGTAAGTTCATTATATCTTATTTAAATAACATAATTCATGTTAATTATTATTTCTTAATGTTTTGAGTTCAAGTGACATTTGATACAAGAAGCAAAACAAGGGCGCATAACATAAATGATAAGTGAAATAAAAGTAACAGAGATACGCTACCAATAAATGCGATAATTTAATGCTCCTCAATACAAACAGTCAGCAGCCTTCAATGTGACCGGTGGTTGCTACCCGTTGCTTTGTAATTGGTCATGAATCGCAACCTTCCAAACGAAGACCCTTTTCTAGCTATAGAACACGAATACTAAAATAGCTTTGATAAATATTCCTGTTTTAGGGCATACACTTTAAGAATATGGCAGGGTTAAAATAGATTATTTCCGCTAATGATAATCTCTAGCAAAGCTTAGAAGTAATACACAGTATATTTAAATAAAAGAAGATAAAAGTTCAACTCAATAAGAGATATACCTGAAACATAAAGACACGGAGAAACATAAAGAGATGCAGAGGTACCAATAGGGCATCCAAACGTCAAAAGTCAGATAGGCCAAGACAAACCCAGTAAAAAGGAACGAGAACATCACAAGGAAACAGACAACGCTAAGCACAACTCAAAAGCAATCAATAACGCAAACTCAAGACCAGTCAGAACCTACCATTTCTTGTATGTATAAAATCAGGAACATTGGGATCTTTTATTTTGCAGCTTTTCAACCTTACATAGAAACAATGGCAAAGCCACAGAGGGGACAATGGTCAAGCTGGTTTGAATTTGCTCTATCGTGCATAGGTTCTATGGTAGGGCTTGGGAATGTTTGGAGATTTCCATATATTTGCTTTAAAAATGGTGGAGGTAAGTGCTTCCGAAAGAATTATTAAAAACAAGAGGCTCCCATGAACCTGAATCGCTCACAAGGTCCACGTTGGCTGTATTATCAAGCATAACATATTATTCAGATTTACTTAGTCATAATGACCATTTGAAGGGGTTAAATCCAAAAAGAGGGACATATAAACACTTTGGGCTAGAGAACACTGTTGTAGAGCTTCTTGTGCAACTGACAGACTTACAGCTTTCCACTATCTGTCACAGTACTAGTTTCAATTCTTAAAGCTGAAAACATTTTAACCATTTAAAGGGCATAGCACTGAAAGTGGATCATTTTAAAAATTCCGTCTAATTTAGAGACGTCTTTAGAGCTTCTAAAGCACCATCTTTTCTCAATCTGCATAAGTTTTCATGCTACAAAGCAACAAGTTTTGAGATTTTTGAACTTAAAAAGAGAAATACCTCTAAAAGGGCTCATCTACCAAAATACAAATAACAACAAAGTTCCAGACAATAAATTTTGATACGCCTGACGCGCGTTTCGTCTATTCAAGACTCATCAGAGGCGCTCTACCAAAACTATTGAAAATGCCAAACACTATATGAATATGAAGAGCATAGCACAATAAAACCAAAAAATACCAAACTGGGGAACCAAATTATTACTAAGATAATCAACCTATGTCTGGGGTAGGAAGAACCTTAGGGTTTAGACAATTTTGAAATTTAGACGGATAATTTAAAGCTTTAATGTTTTCTCGAACTCAAAAGTGTTGGTGCCGGAGAGGGCTAACTTTGGGGAATTAAAACTCCACCAGCAGTGCTAACCTTCACGTGTGTTCGAAATACAAATGACAACAGAGTTCCAGACAATAAATTTTGCTACGCCTGACGCGCGTTTCGTCTATTCAAGACTCATCAGAGGCGCTCTACTAAAACTATTGAAAATGCCAAACACTATATGAATATGAAGAGCATAGCACAATAAAACCAAAAAATACCAAACTGGGGAACCAAATTATTACTAAGATAATCAACCTATGTCTAATTTAAACCTAATAGCGACTTTGTTGATTTGATGATGCTAAAGAACCTTAGGTTTATCGGTTTATCAGATCTTCCCCATAATGTTATAATTCCTGAGTTTAAAAAAGCAAAGACGATCCAATGGGGCATTCAAGTATCAAAAGTCCGAAAGGGCAACGACGAAACTGGTAAACATGAACAAAACCAGCACGAAAAAACAAAAAACACAAAATGAACCGAACGGAAATCAACAACGCGAACTCAAGTCGTGACAAGATAGAACTCAGGTGCTCCGGAAGAGTAAGCGGTTCCTGCCTGCAATAGCACACCCGTCGTGTTGTTAATTTCCAATTTAAAGCTAATTTAAAGTATTTAAAAGTTATTTTTAAGTGATAAAGGCCATATTAATTTTCTATGAAAAAATATCCAAATAATCTATCATATAAAGTTTAATTTAATTACGTAAGTAGTTTTAAAAAAAGAAGATTCCTAAATGATTGTTAACAGAGGACGACAACAGACACCAAAAGACACTAATCGTCCAGCTTTCTAGTGTGCTTTTCGTTAAAATTGTCCAGACTTTCAGTTAAAAGCAAACTGAGTCCTAGAATTGGTTAGCTTTAAAAAGACCAGCATTCTGATCAAATCATATCATAAAAACGCGCGATAAGGATTTCCTAAGGAACGCGATTCAAATAATAAAATTGCAATTTACTTCTTGTAAATCAGTGCGTTAATTTTGAGAAAATCAACGTACAGTTCACATCTATCAATATTTTGTTAGAGTCAATGTGCGGTACGAAAAAACATGTTTTTTTTTCGTACTGCACATTGAATCTAGCATGTTTTTTTTTCGTACCTCACATGGACTCTAACAAAATATTGATAGATGTTTTGTTTTTTTTCCGTACCGCACATTGACTCTAACAAAATATTGATAGAGGGGAGCAAATACCTGTGTACAGTTCTGTAAAGAATATCCTTTTTTCCATTTCATTTTAGGAGCATTTTTAATTCCTTACCTGATATTCATGGTTATAATGGCAGTGCCGTTAATGTTTATGGAATTTGCCATTGCTCAGTATTCGAGTATGGGACCAATTAAGATATGGAATTGTTGCCCGTTATTTAAAGGTACTGTTCAATATCTTGAACTTTCTTTCCATGATGTTGAATAAACACAATCTTACATACTTATGAACCAACACATATAGAGTGTTAAGACTTATTTGAAAACCAGTCGTTTTAAAGAGGTATAATTTCTTAGTATAAAGCAAAGCACTAACACCAAACAAATCAAGATATATTTTCAAAATTAAGCAGTGATTCTGTTAGGAATGAAAAGCAGAAACTAAATGTAACTATTAGCAAAAGGAGGAACAACACTCTCTGATATAAACTTTGTATGCCTACTAAAGAAGACAGTTGAAAAAGAAGTCATAGACTAAAATGTATGCGCATTGAAAAAAGACAGGGATGTTCTAAGACACAAAAAGACCTCACTGTAGTTTCAATGGTTAAGACTTTGCAGGTTATAAAAAAATTTGCTAAGGCGTTGAACTAAACTTTTATGCGCTTCGATCATTGCGATGACAGTGTGGCGGTAGTAAAATTAATACCTTATGTGCTGTAGACAAATTCGATCACATAACATTAAATGTTTTATAACGTTATGCTTTGAATTATATTTTAGAACGGTCAAGTTGGTTACTTATTCCTTATTCCTTATTCGACATTCAAATATCGAATAAGTAACCAGTTACTTATTCGACATTCAAATTTTGAATAAGGAAATAGTTACTTATTCGGCATTCCATATTTCGATCCTTATTTTAGAATATGCCTCTGACGAATATCGAATAAGGAACTGATTCCTTATTCGACATTCTATACATCTCGCCATAAGTTAAGCAGCACCAACTTTTTAAGCAAAAATTATTTTATACCTCGAAAAAAAAAACACATAATACAAAATGATGTAAAATCAAAAAGTAATCTATTCAATGTATAGACTCTAATTGTGTAAAGGACTACACATGTCTTATCAAAAATGTTTGCGCAAGTCATGATAATCCATTTTTTTGGAAAGGGTCTAAAACCTAGGATAAAAAACCGTTTGAAGAGCTTAACTTTCAATATCAATTGTATGCTTATAACAATTAATCAAAGCATATCATGTTTGCGAACAAGACATATTATCACTATACAAACAATAATCAGTGGTCAACAAAGGGACTTCATCAGTTTTTATCATAAGAAAGTATGAATACGCTAAAAAAGCAATTTTTTGCAAACGTAGAAAATGGTTTGTCGAAAACAAATTCAAAGTTTTTCTTAACATGCACATGTTTAAACATAAAAGACGCCACTTAAGCATTACCATTGTTTGAATTCCTACTCGAACATATCCATAAAAAGGGGAGTTGGATACTTAAAATATGTTATTGGCATGCAAATATGCAATTCCTTTGTACTTGTGTGAGGCAAAACTTTATCATTGTAGTAAGTTACCATATCCATACTGATAAAATGTAAAACTTTTACCTCCGGCAATAGAAGCAAACCTTCAAAGGGTCACACTTATGCTTTAAGATGAAAATATCGAAAAACGGAAAAATATCCACTAAAAATTTTCCACTATGAGATTTTCGGAACGGATTTATGATTATCATTTGTAATGAGTACCAAATTGTCACCTTTATAAACAATTAATGTAGAAAATCTAAAGTCAGCATTTTATCAAATCTATAGTATTCTACCGGTTTTCCAAGTTTTCGACTCCTAGCGTGTCTGATGAAGGTAAATCCAGAAAAGCGCTTCACACGCAGTGAAATTTATGCTTTTGTACAATTATCAAAATCATTTCAATATGTGGATCGTGTCTTTTTGGCACATATTCCATATTCTTTCGTTTTTAATATTTGGTACAATGCAAAAGCCATGCAAAAATAAGCTTTCATTCCTTTACAATTTTGAGGTGTCAAATTGGAGCAAACAACCCAAAAATGTTTGATGTGATACATTGTATGTTTACATCCTAATTGTAACAAAAGAACAGACACATATGCGTTTAATCATCAAAACTCTAAATGTACTCAACTCAAAAGTTGTAACTGAAACAACACTTTTTAGATTGTTTGATTTGTTTGTCAATATTGAATATTCTACAAAAGCCGAAAAATGTACGATGTTGTAAATTGATGGAAGAAAATAAAGGCCAAGTTTCAGGATATTGTTTATAGAAATATGGACGCTATACTAACGAGAGTACATGTGTAGCTTAACTTATGGCGAGGTGTATAACTTCAAGGAATTTGCAACTTATTAGACATTTTATGCAATGTCAAGATATGCCTTTGACTTTTCATTATTCCTTTACGTAAGTCGAATCGAGTGCATTAACCTAAATATTCAAAACATAGCATATTCCTTATTCAAAGTTCAAACTTAGACACTCCTATACAAAACCAATTCATAATCGGAACAGTCGAAACTGTCGGTGATATACTAGTAGGTTAAATACTTCGATATCACCCCAATCGATTACACCTAAGTAGTATGAAAAAGGGGATTCTACACCACCCCCGTTTTTCAATGGGGAAATCCTGCATAGGACTTCCACCCGACGGCCAAATGCAAACGGACGGCATCCCTATTAAGCATAGGGTAAATACAAGAATTATGGTTTCCAATCAGTGGTATCCGTAAGATGGACACCTTAGAAGGAGAAGACGACAATAGTGAAATGATCGAAAATTGATATAAATAAAAGGATGTCATCCAGTAATCATTACATGGATCTCTATCAGGATTTCTTTCTGGAGAATGATGAAGATTTGGAAGATAGTACCCCAACCCTCCAAAAGCAGCAGCAGTAATGGTATAACCCCAATGTCGTGCATATGGATCCAAACACCCAGCGGTGTCACAATTGCAGGGCGAAGTCTACCAAGAGTCAGCGAAGATTGAAGAAGACCACCTTTTGCACCCACGCAAGAGGAAAAAGGGACAGTTCTGCAAGAGCAAGCCCGGAAAAGATGGTCTCTGCTGGAAATAGGAGTCATCCAGATCAGCAGGAAGCAGAAAGAAGGACCCCCAGTCGGAGGTAAGATCGTTGTCAAAGAAACCATGAAGGCACCCATCAAATAGATAAGGAGGAGGGTCTGAGGGGATATACCAGGAAAACCAAGGATGCCTTGGTGAAGCTTATCGAGGAGAAAACCACCCGTAAATTTTCCCGCCACGAATTATTCAGCAAGAAGTAGCTCAAAGCGATGGCAAAGAATCGCGGCATCACCAAGTACTCCCGGCTCAAGAGAGAGGATCTGCTCTAGTAGGTGGTAGAGAGCATCAGAAGCGCTCCACTCGAATAGGAGATCAAGGTCACCGATAGGCGGGAAGCTTTGAATGGCGTATTTGGCATGGTCGTCATCGAACCTAAGATCCACATGACGTAGCTACGTTTCTCGAGCTACATGTAAGTCGAAGCGAGATCTTAACTGCCATCTCAGATGCCCTCACCCAAAAGAAGAAATTGAAGGTCCACTATGTGCTTGTAGTGGAGGTGGTCACCCTCTTCTTCAAATCGGACCTTGCTACTCTCTTCGAATCCGCAGACCTCGATTTAGAGATCGCCTTCATGATGGGAAAGGTCAAGGAAAATATGGCTATATATATATGCGGGAAGGGAGTAGGTGGACATTCGGACACGTTGGGAAGGTAGAAATCAATCTCAACAAAATCAAGAACCTCCTCGGAGTTTCCTTTATACCCATTTCATCGGCACTCGCGAAAAAGAAGGAGATTGATCGTTAACGTGTAAAATGGGCAAAACTGGCAGCCCTTCATCGGAATGAGATAATCATGCCTACTGCGTAGCTCAGTGTATGAAAGGAAAGAAAAGCCGAATTTCGAAGGCAGTGACTTCCCCGTCTCACTCAAGGCCACTGAAAAATTTAAAAAGCAGAAGCCCGGCACTAACGTCAATGTCCTCAGTTTCGACGGCGTAAAGAATGATGATGATGGGGAAAAGGATCTCCGGGTATATCCCCTCAAAATATCAGAGAATACGGGTCCTATCCACGTAGATTTCCTCTTCCTGACTCGAGAAGATAAGCAACATAACTGCTGGATGATGACAGTCCCTTTTTCGACCTACGCGGATTTTGATTACTTCCCAGATAAGCTTGACACCTGCCAGCCGGATCCACCCCCCACGAATGCCTACAAACTTCAGCACCCCTTTGGATTCGGCTACCACATAAAGTACGCTCACAGCGACTACAAAGATCCTGTCGTCTACTGCGGGGCGGATGCGGCCAAGAAATTCGTGCGTCGAGGAAGAAGTGCGGATCATTGCCAAACTTTAAAAGGAGAATAAGCCCATGGAGATGACGGACGACGATTAGGGGAGCTTAGAAGCAAGCACGCACTGCCACATCTGCGGCGATGCATTGGGAGTGGAGAAGGTCCGGGATCACGACTATCTCACCGGCCGGAAATATTGCGGTGCGTCGCACAACCAGTGCAATCTGGATTTCCAGCTTCCCGAAAACATCCCCATCTTCCACACTTTGAGCGGGTACGACGCCCACATTTTTGTTCAGGAGCTTGGCCCAATTGGGGGCAAGAATTCTATCCCAAAAAACCTACGAGAAGTATATCAGCTTCTCCAAGCAGATGGACGATCAAGAGATGAGGTTAGTCGATTCGTGTAGGTTTATGCTCAACAGCTTGGATACCCTAGCTAATTATAAGATTCTCACCCTGAAAATTTGCGACCATGAAGGCGTTATTCGTCGATCGCCACGAGATGGATGGACCGGCAAAGCTGGAAGAGACTCAGCTCCTACCTTAAGAAGCCTTCTTCAGAACGCTCTCCGGAGAGCATATCAGTGATAAGGATTACGCATACGTTCAGAGTGTCTGGGAGACCTTCGAGTGCAAGACCCTTCGCGATTATAACGACCAATATCTTGAGGCTGACGTGCTGCTACTGACCGACATCATTTAGATGGATATCTACCTGACCCACTAAGGACTAGATCCCGCCCAATTCTTTACATCCCTCGGGCTATCCTACGGCGCCCTCTCAAAACCATCGCGGTGGGATTGGCGCTGCTCTTCGATCCGGACATGCTGATGGTGTTCGACCGGGACACCAGAGGAGGTGTCGCCTTCATCTCTCATCGCCACGCGAGGTATACAACCCCTTCATGGACAGCATCGATAGCTCCCAGCCCACCAAATATTTGACCTATCGGTATTTGAACGCAAATAATCTCTACGATGGCACAGCCTCTCCCAACGGAAGACTTCGAGGTTGGAGCCGGAAGAGATCGACGAGATCCTCAATTATCCCAAAGACCACGAAAATGGAGCCATGGTAGAATGCGCTCTCAAATACCCACAGGATCTTCAAGACGCCCACAATGACTATCTCCTCGCATAGAACAACGTGGAGATCGCTTAATTTTGCAAGCTCGGGTCTCATCTGGGAACTCCACTATCAAAAACTCAAGATGTATCTGGAGAGGGAAATGAAGCTTACCAAAGTCAATCGCATCATTAGATTCAGTCAATCTCCATGGCTCAAGAAATATATCGACCTTTATACCAATCTCCGCGCAAAGACCAAGTCTCCGAGAAGAACTTCTTCAAGCTCATGAATAATTCGGTCTTCCGCAAGACCAAACAAAATATTTGGAAACCCTTCTACTTGGGAGCGTGTATCCTTGATATCTCGAAGCTTCTCATGTACGACTTCCATTACAGATTCGTAAAGGAGACGTGCTCTGAGCTCGCCCGACTGCTTTTCAATGACACCAACAGCTTTGGCTACGATATCCACACCGCCGACTTCTACAAGGATATTGCGCCACACGCGCAGGACAGGCTCGATACGTCCAACAACCCGGCCAAGCATCCCTCCGGCATCCTCACCGTTTTGAAAAAGAAGGTCATCGGAATGTTCAATGACGAATGCGATGGCAAGACTATGACCAACTTCGTGGGGGTCCTGGAAAAGATATATGCCTTCAAGATGTACGACAGTCAGACCACAAAGAAGGCAAAGAGAGTCACCAAGAGCGTTATCAATTGTAGCATCGCCTTCGAGGATTACAAGCGATGCCTCGAGACTCAGCACGGGGTCCACCGCCCGATGAACATCCTTCGCAGTCATTTATATCAGATCTACGCCAAGGAGATAAACAATATATCGGCCTCTCCGCCAAGGACGATAAGCGTCACATCCTCCCAAATGGCATCAGCACACTTGCCAACGGACACTATACAATCGCTCATTTCAGCGACTGAGGTGAACTAGATAAATGAGCAGCATACGCGTGCACGGGATCCTCCCCACAAGCCCCTCTCCAAAGTGAAGCCCGAGCCTAGTCATCATTCGCTTCAGAGGAATATTCATGCGCGATGCCCTACCACCCAACCTCCATCACACCGAGTGCGGCATCTTGAATCACGACAATCGCGATGGCCCGGCACTCACTGGCCATGACGTGCTGGCACAAACGTGGAGGACTCAAAGTCTTCTTCGACCCCTACGGCCTTCCCCGCCATATGAGATGGTCGACTATGTGCGGCCGGAAATTGGATATAATACCGATGAGCTGCAGCGGAGCTGCGACATGGTCTGCGGACACCTTTGCCTGCAAAAGACCTATCGGAAGGTTAGACGCTCGAGGAGGTGATCTTCGAACTAAAGATAAATGGATGAGTTTGGATCGCACTCGAGGAAGCGTAAGCCCATCTGACGGATGCTCCAGGATCTCGATATGAACGATCAGTGCATTACTAGCCAGGACAGCTCGGACGCCGTGACGTAGAGCTGGGTCAAACATGCAGCAGATGAAATACGGTATGAATGACATCGAGGAGCTAGACTCAGAGATTAAGCAGATGCAGTTGACTATCAACCAGATACAAAGGGAGTATGACGCATCCATCATGACACATTCATTCAAAACCTAACCAAAAGGCCGATGACCGTAGGCGATGGCAAAGTCGATAAGACCGAGTGCGTCTCGACCAATGGTGGCTTGATGACTACGTATACAGATCTAGACATGCAAAAATATCATGCTGATAAATTTCCCACTCCCAAGGACCGATAACGAAAGAAGCAGAGGTACCAATGGGGTATCCAAATGCCGAAAAGGCAGAGACAAAACCAGTAAACACCAACAAGAACGGGACAAAAACAGACAACATGTAAAACATGGAAACACAAAACAACTGAATATCAATCAACAACGCGAACTCCAGTCGAAACAAGAGTGAACTCAGGTGAGCAGTTCCTGCTTGCTATAGCACATCCGTCGCGTTGCCAACAGTCTATTCAGCGTGTCAAATTCGTTGAAGGAAGACAAAACAAAACTCTATGACAAACCAACATCTGCACTCATCTGAGAGATCGAAATCCCATATTTGTCTATAAGTGCATGATGTCTTCCTTAAAATTTCTTGAGTGAAGACAGCAACCGAGGAGCAACATAACGAGATCGTCCAGGACGGGAGGGTAGGCGTGCGTGGAATTAGCAATTTCCACAGCCCTTTACGATCGCCTGCAGGCCCATCTAGATGCATTAAGGTTCTTTGTCGAGTTGAAGCATACCTAAATCAAGAAATCAAGACTTTTTGGTCCCCCTTGATCGAGACCGGAAAGCTCGTTGGTGATCATTGCAAGTCGGATTGCTTGATCCAGGAGTTGAAGGTCGCCGGATATCCCTTCCGCTTGACGTAAACTTCTTTCACCCCTATCCGGGTTTGCCGACACTATACTTTCTCAATGCGATAGACGTCTTGGTCGATGCACTGGAGCTTAGTCTGGTAGAAGGATCCTCGAACATCCTAGTCGTTGAGGTCCTTGGGGTGGTAGGTGGGCGGCTGCGTCGCTAGGGCCTTAGCGATAGTAAAGATCGCCTCCGTCAAGCGCGGAGTATATCCCTTCTCGAAGGTGCCCTTCTTCTTAGTGATCCGGACCTGATCGCCGACGTCGAATCGCTGAGGCTGCATGGGTGGAAGGGCTCCATAGAGGTTCTAGAAGACCTTGGCCCTGTGGTCTTTCTGGCTGGCGGCGGTGGGGTCATCTTGATGGATCGATGCTTGGTGGTATTATACTGGTGGACGAGATCGTCCAGGACGGGAGGGTAGGCGTGCGTGGAATTAGCCGAACTTCTTCTCTTTCATGGTACGACTCCAACGCTCCAACACGCTTTATTTTCTTCGTTCTCGGTGGAGCAGAGATCGACGTCGTGCTTCCGGAGCAGATCCTTCATCTCGCGATTATAAAATTCCGTCCCCTTATCGGTTCATATAGCCTCTTGTGCTTGCGATCCTTGAAGACAGTCCAGAAGGCATCTCGCACCGTGACGCCTTATCGGTTCATATACTAGTAGCCTCTTTGGCTTGAGATCCTTGAGGACTGCCCGGAAGGCATCTCGCAACGTGACGCTTTTCTTATCCTTGAGCAGCACCAGCCAGTCGTACTTGGAGAAGACGTCGAAAATTCTTAAGAGGTACTCATATTCACGACATCGGCAGCCCAGACCTCGTTCGACCCCCCCCCCCCTTACAAGCATGCTACGCTTCTGGAATTTTCTTCGGACTGGCTTACGCATCCCTTTGGCCAGCGCGTCCGACAAGCGTAGTTATGTTTTCCTCCAACGCCCATCCCAAATCGTGCTTTGTAAGGCACGTAAATTCAAAAACAATCCTCTTGACATGGTAATTTGGCTTAAAAACTTAATAAAGAAAGGATACAAGTTGGAAGTTATAGTAAAATCTTTAAATTTGGTGTTTTTTGGTAGAAATATTGATAATTTGATAATTTGATAGTTACTCTAAAACATTAATCTTTTACTTTTTGACTATTGTATTGTTTCGAAGCATTACAGCGATCAAATATGTCGGTTTTGTATGATGATATAATACTAAATCATTTGTTGTTTGAAGTGTTGTGTTGGATTTAGAATCGATATGTTTGATTTTTTTTACATCAATCGATAAATGCTTTTTAGCTAGCTGTCAGTAACTGCGAGTGTTCTTAAGGGAGTTCCTTTACGTTTCGTTGTTCTCGTATAGTACTCTTGTCTCAGGTTCTCTCTTGGTGAATTGAACTTTTATCGATTTGATTTTTAAAGTGTGTTATTTTTGTGCTTTGTACAAGATAAACAATAGGGGGAAGGTTGGGCCCAAAAAACTAGTTACATTTTATATGTGCCTGTCCTAAGCCAGGAATCCTTGTCAAAGCTTTTGTTTGTCCTTGTCTACTATCTGTATTTTTGTTTAATGTCCAGAAATGGGTATTTCTTTGATATTCTAGGGATTTGTTTGAATCTTATGTATTGTATTTTTAGTCTTGGGCCAATGCAAGACGGCGAGCAGTGACCTCTGGTCAAGTTGAAGACTGCTGGCTGTTTTCCATTGTGATTGTTTAAATTGCCGTTTCTTTAAGGTTGGTTGTGTCGCGTACACTTATTCCACATTTCTTTATCGTCTATTTGGTGCCTATGATTGGACTAACTATACCTCGCTAGCGCGCAGTGGGGCTATGGGAGTTAATGCAACGAACTCTAGGGGCGATGGGACGAACGCTATGGGGCGTTGGCGGTGTTCTAAATAAAATGACGATCACCGATCCAAAGAAGCGTGAGGCTTTGGTCAAGGACTTGCAAGAGACGAAGCGTAGCATCCAGGCTAGCGTCGTCTAGACAAGATAGGCCTCAGCCGCGATATCTCCAAGATATTCCAGCCGGTAGGAGATTACCTCTCAGATCACCAAAAAAGATCGAAGATATTCCATTCGCTCTGCCAGCCCCGGTGCCTGCCCTTCCCTCTCTTATCCTGCCGCCAAGGACGACGACGACCCAACAGTTATTGAGCAAGCATAGAAAAGAAACCTTCGTCCGAGAGCGACCCACTATCTCCAGCTCAGAATGACTGTCAAAGCCGATCATACCTTTTGACTGCGGGTGGAGGACGATGCGATCATGATCAGGAGTCTGCCAGTCACTTTCGATGGAGACGATACCTTTGTTGACGGTTACTCGAGGGCTTTCCCGGCTTATGGGAGCTCATGGTCAAGAAATGCCCCGATCCCGAATCGTACGACCCACAGGACTTGGCAAATTACGACGACATCATGAAAGCGTCATGTGTCATGTATCAAGGATATTCCATTTTCCCAGATACCCCAAGGCGAGCAAGAGCCACAAGTGGAAGGGAATCGTCTCGTACATCTACAGGCAAGATAATGTATGGGATTGGGGTGCAGACCGTCTTCCTCCCCAAATGCTTCGACCAGTTGCTAGCTATATAGATTTTTCGGCTGCCGCCTACCAGGCTTGGGATAATGGGGTGTGCAACGAAATCGTGGCTATCCGTGACGCCTTGAGGAAGTCCGGTCAAATCATAAGGAACGAGTACGAGAAACTGCATCGAAAACTCCTCTAAATAAATTTACGATGCCTTTAGTAATGCATCAGTTTTCGCCGGAGATATGCCTTCAGCTCGCATGGGCTTCTTGATATATATTTATCGCCAATCTAGCCGGACAGGTGCTGACTTCTTCCGCCGCAAAGACGTTGGGTAGTAAGGCCGTGAGCGCCGCTTCCAATGCAGCCCTGAAAGCTAAGGCGTGGAGAAAGGTGCAAGCAAGGCGGTGAACCACGTCATCAATCGAGTGACTCGTAAAATAAAAGTCCTCCACGAGCACCCCCACCAAATCTGAGATAACTCACAGCAGCTGCCCGTCGCAATAATCTAATTTCGGGTGGGGTTATCGCCTCTATCCACGACTTCGTCCGGAGCAATAAATAAAATATATCATGACCGATATGCTTTCTATCACAAAAGGACTGATTTTGATGAAAATTTCCAGGAGTATCAGGTTCACGAATACAAACCTCAAGCCGGGTCTCAGCTGGATATTGCCGGTGCGGAGATACGCAATTATATCGAGACAAAATATCTCTTCCTCCATCCCGATCTCTTGATCAAATGTAGCTAAAGGCTTCAGAAGAACGATGGAATCGCCTAGGACGACGCGGATCTGGTGACGCTCGTCCACAACGGTGTGATGTTCCTCTAACTCAACATCAGCTACCGACTCACCGGCCAGCAGATTGAGCACATGAACGATCCAGACGTGGCCACCACCATGTTTAGTATGCTTACCTATCCCGGTGACTTGTCCTAATCCCAGGAGCTCAACCAGTTATGGTTCAAAGATTCGGCGGCCGATGCCGAGGCGGATAATACTGAATTCCCAGAACGCCCCGGGCATATCATTACCAAGCAAGCCATTATGGGATCCCACACGTCAATCCTTCTGACTAAAAGAAGCTGATGCTCTATAAGACCATCCGGAGCAAGACCAAAATCGACGTCCCTGCCAATACCCAAGTCTTCGCCTTGATAATCTCCGATCGAATTAGATTCGAATCCGATGGTCAGAAGCTGAGCATCATCTTTTGAGGGGGTAGACAAATGAACGCTTCACTTTTGCGGCAAATCGTCACTCATACTGAGCCCAAGCATGGAGTCTCCTTCAACGTTTCTGGGAATGATAGCTGGATCTTGACCCGCTTCAATCCACCCATTAACTACGTCTGAAGATATCCTAAGAAATGACTCTGACTCGTGAATCTGGAGACGTACTACTCCATCCCCAATATCCATGCGGGGAATAATTCCTTCCTCTACTCTCCCGATATAGAAGTTAATTAGACTCCCGTCAAGCTGAGCACTGGGTTCTTCGGCATCGAAGATATCAACGATGAGATCTAGCGGCAACTGCGGCTTAATAAGCTCGAAGCTACGATACATCCTGATGCAAATCGTGCGACCTTGAGAGCCACCCTCATCCTCGCCAGAAAATATTAAGTAGATTTAGAAGTTTCCAATAGCATCAGCACTCTGCTAGGGCACGAGCGTATGAAAGACGTTTACCTTCAACAGAGACACGAACGGCTACACCGAGGGTGAGCATATCGTCAATATCATCAGAATCAATAGCATCCTGGTGAATATCGATATATTCCCTGGAAGCTCTGTAGACAGCACCCAGCAGTCTACCAAATTTTGCTTTTTTTCCGGGGTCGATCCGGGCATGAAGATCATCCAGGCCCCCAAGAATTTAGTCTACTTACCCGTGACTCTGAGCAACATCGACCGTGTGCATACGTATCTGACCGATCAAGACGAGGAGAGAATCTCACCATCCGCTTCCATCTGCGTGAGATATAAATAAATGGATAATTAAGAGCACGGTCTCACTTGACATATGGTCAGGCAGAGAAGATTCAGTATTCGGCAAAGAATGACTGCCCCGTGAGCGTACGATTGCTGCATGCCAACCTATCCGGCGGGAATAAGATGCTCCTCACTCACCCTCAGTTCAAGTGCATCACTAAGATGTTGCAGAGCAGTAAGGGCGGTATAGTCTTGGAGATGAGCCCGAAGCAGGTGAGGTATACCGTGCAGAAAAAAGATTCTTCCCCATGCTCACGGGTCTTGCCTCTGCCGCGCTTCCCATGCTTGCCAAAAATATGCTACCTGCTTTGGGTGTGGGCGCATTGAGCGGTTTGGGTAGTGTCGCCATCCAAAACCATGAGGTCTGGATTATACCTCAAGAATGTTGGAAAAAGTTGTTGCATGAAATTTCGGGGTCGTGTTTTTTATCTCAGCCCAGGCACTCTACCCAATACCTTTGTTGAAGGGTTGTACTTGAAGAGCGGACGTCAGCTCTACGAGGGTAGTTGGCTGATCCCCGGTCCAAATAGCCCCTTCAAGAGTATCCCCTGATCCATATGCTCCTATAGATGTATGGAGGATGAAGTAGATACTGACCGTTTCGCTTGCATGGATGTTGAGCTAAGGGCAGAAATCCGGAGATATGAGCATGCGTTTCAGGTCTACAACCGATTGGATAAAGTCGTCTCATTTGCCCTGGGAGGATGTTCCGTAGGCAGTCTTTTGCTGATCAGTGGTACCATTGGGTCTGCTCTGACCGGTGTGGGTGCTGTGGCATACATTCCCCTAGGTTCCCTCGCCTGCCTCAGTGCCAACGGCACTCTGGTCCTGTCCCTGATCTTGCGCCGTCTTGCCAAGAAGAAGAAGAAGCACCGAGACACCGTTCGACTAGCCAAAACCTACAAATCTAAGCCCGCAGGTGAAGATGCTCTCCCCGGTCAAATATTTTAGTGACCAAAAAAGCATCCCAATCCAGTCATTTAGATTGGGAATTTTCGAGTCCCCCACAGCCTGGTCAGAATTTTGTTTACTTTTCACATGGTCATAAGAGAGATCTTCCTGCTTGAGCTTTTTTGACACTTTGAGTCCCGTGTTCTGGACGTTCGCCCCTTGGAAGTGATCCTTTGCTTTGTTAAGTGTAGTACAACCCCATACTTTGATGCTCTCTCCTTGTCTTTCCTTCAATGTGGGAATCTTTGACTTACCGTACTTTCCATCCACCTCTATCAGTGTCATGATTTTGAGGATGGCCCCTATGGGTAGGTCCTGTCATTTCAGAGCTTCCTGGCTCTGCTCCTCCACCTTTTCCTGAAAGGCATCTTCACTGATGAAATCGTCTCCACTTGGTATGAAATATTTAATTCTTGTCTTAACCCTTTGCTCAATAGGAATGCCGTCCGTTTTTAGCTGGTCGTCGGGGGTGGGAGTTCTATGTAGGTTTTCCCCTCAAAAAGTTGGAATGGTGTAGAAGCCCCCTTTTTAGCTCACCTGACCCGAAGGGTCATGTGAGCTATTGGCGTCACTTGGCGTCCGTCGTCCGTCCGTCGTCCGTCCGTAAACCTTTTCAAACTTTAACTCCTCTGACACCATAAGTCCATTTGAAACCAAACTTGGTGTAGTTGATCTTTAGGGTATGGCCTACAAAACTATTGTTCGGATTTTTGATTTTTAAAAAAACATGGCCGCCGTGGCTAAAAATAGAACATAGGGGTAAAATGCAGTTTTTCTGCAAATAACTCAAAAATGGCTACAGATATCAAAATTCTGGCAAGGTAAAAGTGATCAACACCTCAAGATCTACCTACCCTGAAATTTTGAAGAAAAGCCAACAACCCATGTAGGAGTTATTGCCCTTTTTGTGGATTTTTTGCAAATTTTACACCTGTTTAGCTCGATATCTTGAAAACTATTCTAGATATTTGAGAAATTTAAATTGCATATTGTTAAGCACATCAAGATCTACAAAATATGTAACAGGGTCAACGTTGTAGGACCTTTTCTTTTAGGAGTTATTGCCCTTAGAACGTCAAAATTTAGCATTTTAACAGCATTTCCTCATTACATTGAAAACGTTAACTCCTCTGACACTTTAAGTCCAAATGGAACCAAACTTGGTATAGTTGTTTATTAGCATTAGGTTTATAGAACTGATGTGGGGATTTTTGATTGGTCGTAAAACATGGCCGCTGTGGCTAAAAATAGAACATAGGGGTAAATGGCAGTTTTTTGCAAATAACTCTAAAACGGTGACAGATTTTAAAATTTTGATTGGGAACAAAAGTGATCAACACCTCAAGATCTACCAGCTCTGAAATTTTGAAGAAAATCCAACAACCCATGTAGGAGTTATTGCCCTTTTTGTGTTTTTTTTTTTTTTGCAAATTTTGCACCTGTTTAGCTCAATATCTTGAAAACTGTACTAGATATTTGAGAAATTTAAAATGCATATTGTTGAGCACATCAAGATCTACAAATATGTAATAGGGTCAACGTTGTAGGACCTTTCCTTTTAGGAGTTATTGCCCTTAGAACGTCAAAATTTAGCATTTTAACAGCATTTCCTCATTACATTGAAAACGTTAACTCCTCTAACACTTTAAGTCCAAATGGAACCAAACTTGGTATAATTGTTCATTAGCATTAGGTGTATAGAACATATGGGGATTTTTGATTGGTCGTAAAACATGGCTGCTGTTGCTAAAAATAGAACATAGGGGTAAATGGCAGTTTTTTGCAAATAACTCTAAAACGGTGACAGATTTCAAAATTTTGATTGGGAACAAAAGTGATCAGCACCTCAAGATCTACCAGCTCTGAAATTTTGAAGAAAAGCCAACAACCCATGTAGGAGTTATTGCCCTTTTTGTGGATTTTTTGCAAATTTTGCACCTGTTTAGCTCAATATCTTGAAAACTATACAAGGAATTTGAGAAATTGCATATTGTTAAGCGCATCAAGATCTACAAAATTGGTAACAGGGTCAACGTTGTAGGACCTTTCCTTTGAGGAGTTATTGCCCTTGGAACGTCAACATTGATTATTTTAGCTGCATTTCCTTATTTTGAAAATGTTAACTCCTCTGACACTTTTAGTCCAAATGGAACCAAACTTGGTATTATTGTTTATTATTATTAGGTGTATAGAACTGTAGTGGGGATTTTTGATTGGTTGTAAAACATGGCCACTGTGGCTAAAAATAGAACATTAGGTTAAACTGCATTTTTTTGCAAATAACTCAAAAAGGGTGACAGATTTTTAGATTTTGATTGAGAACAAAAGTGATCAGCACCTTGAGATCCACCATATTGTCAGATAACCCCCTTATTAATCTTATGGCCCTTTCAACGTTAAATAGATTTTGTCTTATAACCTTTACTTCAGGCACATATGTCAGGTGAGCGATTCAGGCTCCTGGGAGCCTCTTGTTATACTACTCACCTAATCGAAATCGATTGGTCGTAATCAACCGAGTTGAAATCGAAGTCGAAAGGACCCACCCTTAGACACTTTTATATAAAATCTCAACCTTTCTCTAATCGGAACATTCGAGATTAAACACTATCGGCAATATAGTTTAATACCTCTATATTTCTCCTGTCGATTACAACCGGCCCGATATTGAGTGATCGTTGCCAACCGAGTTGAAATCGAGGTCGAAAAGACCCACCCTAAGACACTTTAAATATAAAATCGCAACCTTTCCCTTATCGGAACAGTCGAGATTAAACACTATCGGCGATTAAGGGTAATTATCTCTATATCTCCCCTATCGATCAGAACCGGTCCGATATCGAGTGATAGTAGCCAACCGAATAGCAATCGAGCTCAAAAGGACCCACACTTAGACACTTTTATATAAAATCGCAACCTATCCCTAATCGGAACAGTCGATATTAAACACCATCGACGATAAAGGTTAAATACCTCGAATTCTCCCCTAGAATTCTAGACTTAATACCATTGTGGCTATATTACACTTTTTTTGGACCTCGATATCTTCACAACCGGAAGTTGTGGCAAATAAGGACCATATAGGTTGTGGACCCCATGGTCCCCACTTTTATTCTCACTAGGCCCCATAGCCACGCACGTCGTAGGAATTTTTCTGCAGGGGGTAGACTTAGTACCATTGTGGCTATATTACACTTTTTTTGGACCTCGATATCTTCACAACCGGAAGTTGTGGCAAATAAGGACCATATAGGTCGTGGACCCCATGGTCCCCACTTTTATTCTCACTAGGCCCCATAGCCACGCACGTCGTAGGAATTTGTCTGCAGGGGGTAGACTTAGTACCATTGTGGGTATATTACACTTTTTTGGACCTCGATATCTTCACAACCGGAAGTTGTGGCAAATAAGGACCATATAGGTCGTGGACCCCATGGTCCCCACTTTTATTCTCACTAGGCCCCATAGCCACGCACGTCGTAGGAATTTTTCTGCAGGGGGTAGACTTAGTACCATTGTGGCTATATTACACTTTTTTGGACCTCGATATCTTCACAACCGTTAGTTGTGGCAAATAAGGACCATATAGGTTGTGGACCCCATGGTCCCCACTTTTATTCTCACTAGGCCCCATAGCCACGCACGTCGTAGGAATTTTTCTGCAGGGGGTAGACTTAGTACCATTGTGGGTATATTACACTTTTTTGGACCTCGATATCTTCACAAACGGAAGTTGTGGCAAATAAGGACCATATAGGTTGTGGACCCCATGGTCCCCACTTTTATTCTCACTAGGCCCCATAGCCACGCACGTCGTAGGAATTTTTCTGCAGGGGGTAGACTTAGTACCATTGTGGGTATATTACACTTTTTTGGACCTCGATATCTTCACAACCGGAAGTTGTGGCAAATAAGGACCATATAGGTCGTGGACACCATGGTCCCCACTTTTATTCTCACTAGGCCCCATAGCCACGCACGTCGTAGGAATTTTTCTGCAGGGGGTAGACTTAGTACCATTGTGGCTATATTACACTTTTTTGGACCTCGATATCTTCACAACCGGAAGTTGTGGCAAATAAGGACCATTAAGGTCGTGGACCCCATGGTCCCCACTTTTATTCTCACTAGGCCCCATAGCCACGCACGTCGTAGGAATTTTTCTGCAGGGGGTAGACTTAGTACCATTGTGGCTATATTACACTTTTTTGTACCTCGATATCTTCACAACCGGAAGTTGTGGCAAATAAGGACCATATAGGTCGTGGACCCCATGTTCTCCACTTTTATTCTCACTAGGCCCCATAGCCACGCACGTCGTAGGAATTTTTCTGCAGGGGGTAGACTTAGTACCATTGTGGGTATATTACACTTTTTTGGACCTCGATATCTTCACAACCGGAAGTTGTGGCAAATAGGGACCATATAGGTTGTGGACCCCATGGTCCCCACTTTTATTCTCACTAGGCCCCATAGCCACGCACGTCGTAGGAATTTTTCTGCAGGGGGTAGACTTAGTACCATTGTGGGTATATTACACTTTTTTGGACCTCGATATCTTCACAACCGGAAGTTGTGGCAAATAAGGACCATACAGGTCGTGGACCCCATGGTCCCCACTTTTATTCTCACTAGGCCCCATAGCCACGCACGTCGTAGGAATTTTTCTGCAAGGGGTAGACTTAGTACCATTGTGGCTATATTACACTTTTTTGGACCTCGATATCTTCACAACCGGAAGTTGTGGCAAATAAGGACCATATAGGTTGTGGACCCCATGGTCCCCACTTTTATTCTCACTAGGCCCCATAGCCACGCACGTCGTAGGAATTTTTCTGCAGGGGGTAGACTTAGTACCATTGTGGGTATATTACACTTTTTTGGACCTCGATATCTTCACAACCGGAAGTTGTGGCAAATAAGGACCATATAGGTCGTGGACCCCATGGTCCCCACTTTTATTCTCACTAGGCCCCATAGCCATGCACGTCGTAGGAATTTTTCTGCAGGGGGTAGACTTAGTACCATTGTGGCTATATTACACTTTTTTGGACCTCGATATCTTCACAACCAGAAGTTGTGGCAAATAAGGACCATATAGGTCGTGGACCCCATGGTCCCCACTTTTATTCTCACTAGGCCCCATAGCCACGCACGTCGTAGGAATTTTTCTGCAGGGGGTAGACTTAGTACCATTGTGGCTATATTACACTTTTTTGGACCTCGATATCTTCACAACCGGAAGTTGTGGCAAATAAGGACCATATAGGTCGTGGACCCCATGGTCTCCACTTTTATTCTCACTAGGCCCCATAGCCACGCACGTCGTAGGAATTTTTCTGCAGGGGGTAGACTTAGTACCATTGTGGGTATATTACACTTTTTGGACCTTGATATCTTCACAACCGGAAATTGTGGCAAATAATGACCATATAGGTTGTGGACCCCATGGTCCCCACTTTTATTCTCACTAGGCCCCATAGCCACGCACGTCGTAGGAATTTTTCTGCAGGGGGTAGACTTAGTACCATTGTGGGTATATTACACTTTTTTGGACCTCGATATCTTTACAACCGGAAGTTGTGGCAAATAAGGACCATATAGGTCGTGGACCCCATGTTCCCCACTTTTATTCTCACTAGGCCCCATAGCCACGCACGTCGTAGGAATTTTTCTGCAGGGGGTAGACTTAGTACCATTGTGGCTATATTACACTTTTTTGGACCTCGATATCTTCACAACCGGAAGTTGTGGCAAATAAGGACCATATAGGTTGTGGACCCCATGGTCCCCACTTTTATTCTCACTAGGCCCCATAGCCACGCACGTCGTAGGAATTTTTCTGCAGGGGGTAGACTTAGTACCATTGTGGGTATATTACACTTTTTTGGACCTCGATATCTTCACAACCGGAAGTTGTGGCAAATAAGGACCATATAGGTCGTGGACCCCATGGTCCCCACTTTTATTCTCACTAGGTCCCATAGCCACGCACGTCGTAGGAATTTTTCTGCAGGGGGTAGACTTAGTACCATTGTGGGTATATTACACTTTTTTGGACCTCGATATCTTCACAACCGGAAGTTGTGGCAAATAAGGACCATATAGGTCGTGGACCCCATGGTCCCCACTTTTATTCTCACTAGGTCCCATAGCCACGCACGTCGTAGGAATTTGTCTGCAGGGGGTAGACTTAGTACCATTGTGGGTATATTACACTTTTTTGGACCTCGATATCTTCACAACCGGAAGTTGTGGCAAATAAGGACCATATAGGTCGTGGACCCCATGGTCCCCACTTTTATTCTCACTAGGCCCCATAGCCACGCACGTCGTAGGAATTTGTCTGCAGGGGGTAGACTTAGTACCATTGTGGGTATATTACACTTTTTTGGACCTCGATATCTTCACAACCGGAAGTTGTGGCAAATAAGGACCATATAGGTCGTGGACCCCATGGTCCCCACTTTTATTCTCACTAGGCCTCATAGCCACGTACGTCGTAGGAATTTTTCTCCAGGGGGTAGACTTAGTACCATTGTGGGTATATTACACTTTTTTGGACCTCGATATCTTCACAACCGGAAGTTGTGGCAAATAAGGACCATATAGGTTGTGGACCCCATGGTCCCCACTTTTATTCTCACTAGGCCCCATAGCCACGCACGTCGTAGGAATTTTTCTGCAGGGGGTAGACTTAGTACCATTGTGGGTATATTACACTTTTTTGGACCTCGATATCTTCACAACCGGAAGTTGTGGCAAATAAGGACCATATAGGTCGTGGACCCCATGGTCCCCACTTTTATTCTCACTAGGCCCCATAGCCACGCACGTCGTAGGAATTTTTCTGCAGGGGGTAGACTTAGTACCATTGTGGCTATATTACACTTTTTTGGACCTCGATATCTTCACAACCGGAAGTTGTGGCAAATAAGGACCATATAGGTCGTGGACCCCATGGTCCCCACTTTTATTCTCACTAGGCCCCATAGCCACGCACGTCGTAGGAATTTTTCTGCAGGGGGTAGACTTAGTACCATTGTGGCTATATTACACTTTTTTGGACCTCGATATCTTCATAACCGGAAGTTGTGGCAAATAAGGACCATATAGGTCGTGGACCCCATGGTCCCCACTTTTATTCTCACTAGGCCCCATAGCCACGCACGTCGTAGGAATTTTTCTGCAGGGGGTAGACTTAGTACCATTGTGGCTATATTACACTTTTTTGGACCTCGATATCTTCACAACCGGAAGTTGTGGCAAATAAGGACCATATAGGTTGTGGACCCCATGGTCCCCACTTTTATTCTCACTAGGCTCCATAGCCACACACGTCGTAGGAATTTTTCTGCAGGGGGTAGACTTAGTACCATTGTGGCTATATTACACTTTTTTGGACCTCGATATCTTCACAACCGGAAGTTGTGGCAAATAAGGACCATATAGGTCGTGGACCCCATGGTCCCCACTTTTATTCTCACTAGGCCCCATAGCCACGCACGTCGTAGGAATTTTTCTGCAGGGGGTAGACTTAGTACCATTGTGGGTATATTACACTTTTTTGGACCTCGATATCTTCACAACCGGAAGTTGTGGCAAATAAGGACCATATAGGTCGTGGACCCCATGGTCCCCACTTTTATTCTCACTAGGCCCCATAGCCACGCACGTCGTAGGAATTTTTCTGCAGGGGGTAGACTTAGTACCATTGTGGCTATATTACACTTTTTTGGACCTCGATATCTTCACAACCGGAAGTTGTGGCAAATAAGGACCATATAGGTTGTGGACCCCATGGTCCCCACTTTTATTCTCACTAGGCCCCATAGCCACGCACGTCGTAGGAATTTTTCTGCAGGGGGTAGACTTAGTACCATTGTGGCTATATTACACTTTTTTGGACCTCGATATCTTCACAACCGTAAGTTGTGGCAAATAAGGACCATATAGGTTGTGGACCCCATGGTCCCCATTTTTATTCTCACTAGGCCCCATAGCCACGCACGTCGTAGGAATTTTTCTGCAGGGGGTAGACTTAGTACCATTGTGGCTATATTACACTTTTTTGGACCTCGATATCTTCACAACCGGAAGTTGTGGCAAATAAGGACCATATAGGTTGTGGACCCCATGGTCCCCACTTTTATTTTCACTAGGCCCCATAGCCACGCACGTCGTAGGAATTTTTCTGCAGGGGGTAGACTTAGTACCATTGTGGGTATATTACACTTTTTTGGACCTCGATATCTTCACAACCGGAAGTTGTGGCAAATAAGGACCATTAAGGTCGTGGACCCCATGGTCCCCACTTTTATTCTCACTAGGCCCCATAGCCACGCACGTCGTAGGAATTTTTCTGCAGGGGGTAGACTTAGTACCATTGTGGCTATATTACACTTTTTTGGACCTCGATATCTTCACAACCGGAAGTTGTGGCAAATAAGGACCATATAGGTCGTGGACCCCATGTTCTCCACTTTTATTCTCACTAGGCCCCATAGCCACGCACGTCGTAGGAATTTTTCTGCAGGGGGTAGACTTAGTACCATTGTGGGTATATTACACTTTTTTGGACCTCGATATCTTCACAACCGGAAGTTGTGGCAAATAAGGACCATATAGGTTGTGGACCCCATGGTCCCCACTTTTATTCTCACTAGGCCCCATAGCCACGCACGTCGTAGGAATTTTTCTGCAGGGGGTAGACTTAGTACCATTGTGGGTATATTACACTTTTTTGGACCTCGATATCTTTACAACCGGAAGTTGTGGCAAATAAGGACCATATAGGTCGTGGACCCCATGTTCCCCACTTTTATTCTCACTAGGCCCCATAGCCACGCACGTCGTAGGAATTTTTCTGCAGGAGGTAGACTTAGTACCATTGTGGGTATATTACACTTTTTTGGACCTCGATATCTTCACAACCGGAAGTTGTGGCAAATAAGGACCATACAGGTCGTGGACCCCATGGTCCCCACTTTTATTCTCACTAGGCCCCATAGCCACGCACGTCGTAGGAATTTTTCTGCAAGGGGTAGACTTAGTACCATTGTGGCTATATTACACTTTTTTGGACCTCGATATCTTCACAACCGGAAGTTGTGGCAAATAAGGACCATATAGGTTGTGGACCCCATGGTCCCCACTTTTATTCTCACTAGGCCCCATAGCCACGCACGTCGTAGGAATTTTTCTGCAGGGGGTAGACTTAGTACCATTGTGGGTATATTACACTTTTTTGGACCTCGATATCTTCACAACCGGAAGTTGTGGCAAATAAGGACCATATAGGTCGTGGACCCCATGGTCCCCACTATTATTCTCACTAGGCCCCATAGCCACGCACGTCGTAGGAATTTTTCTGCAGGGGGTAGACTTAGTACCATTGTGGGTATATTACACTTTTTTGGACCTCGATATCTTCACAACCGGAAGTTGTGGCAAATAAGGACCATATAGGTCGTGGACCCCATGGTCCCCACTTTTATTCTCACTAGGCCCCATAGCCACGCACGTCGTAGGAATTTTTCTGCAGGGGGTAGACTTAGTACCATTGTGGCTATATTACACTTTTTTGGACCTCGATATCTTCACAACCGGAAGTTGTGGCAAATAAGGACCATATAGGTTGTGGACCCCATGGTCCCCACTTTTATTCTCACTAGGTCCCATAGCCACGCACGTCGTAGGAATTTGTCTGCAGGGGGTAGACTTAGTACCATTGTGGGTATATTACACTTTTTTGGACCTCGATATCTTCACAACCGGAAGTTGTGGCAAATAAGGACCATATAGGTCGTGGACCCCATGGTCCCCACTTTTATTCTCACTAGGCCCCATAGCCACGCACGTCGTAGGAATTTTTCTGCAGGGGGTAGACTTAGTACCATTGTGGCTATATTACACTTTTTTGGACCTCGATATCTTCACAACCGGAAGTTGTGGCAAATAAGGACCATATAGGTCGTGGACCCCATGGTCCCCACTTTTATTCTCACTAGGCCCCATAGCCACGCACGTCGTAGGAATTTTTCTGCAGGGGGTAGACTTAGTACCATTGTGGCTATATTACACTTTTTTGGACCTCGATATCTTCACAACCGGAAGTTGTGGCAAATAAGGACCATATAGGTTGTGGACCCCATGGTCCCCACTTTTATTCTCACTAGGCCCCATAGCCACGCACGTCGTAGGAATTTTTCTGCAGGGGGTAGACTTAGTACCATTGTGGGTATATTACACTTTTTTGGACCTCGATATCTTCACAACCGGAAGTTGTGGCAAATAAGGACCATATAGGTCGTGGACCCCATGGTCCCCACTTTTATTCTCACTAGGCCCCATAGCCACGCACGTCGTAGGAATTTTTCTGCAGGGGGTAGACTTAGTACCATTGTGGCTATATTACACTTTTTTGGACCTCGATATCTTCACAACCGGAAGTTGTGGCAAATAAGGACCATATAGGTTGTGGACCCCATGGTCCCCACTTTTATTCTCACTAGGTCCCATAGCCACGCACGTCGTAGGAATTTGTCTGCAGGGGGTAGACTTAGTACCATTGTGGGTATATTACACTTTTTTGGACCTCGATATCTTCACAACCGGAAGTTGTGGCAAATAAGGACCATATAGGTCGTGGACCCCATGGTCCCCACTTTTATTCTCACTAGGCCCCATAGCCACGCACGTCGTAGGAATTTTTCTGCAGGGGGTAGACTTAGTACCATTGTGGCTATATTACACTTTTTTGGACCTCGATATCTTCACAACCGGAAGTTGTGGCAAATAAGGACCATATAGGTCGTGGACCCCATGGTCCCCACTTTTATTCTCACTAGGCCCCATAGCCACGCACGTCGTAGGAATTTTTCTGCAGGGGGTAGACTTAGTACCATTGTGGCTATATTACACTTTTTTGGACCTCGATATCTTCACAACCGGAAGTTGTGGCAAATAAGGACCATATAGGTTGTGGACCCCATGGTCCCCACTTTTATTCTCACTAGGCCCCATAGCCACGCACGTCGTAGGAATTTTTCTGCAGGGGGTAGACTTAGTACCATTGTGGGTATATTACACTTTTTTGGACCTCGATATCTTCACAACCGGAAGTTGTGGCAAATAAGGACCATATAGGTCGTGGACCCCATGGTCCCCACTTTTATTCTCACTTGGCCCCATAGCCACGCACGTCGTAGGAATTTTTCTGCAGGGGGTAGACTTAGTACCATTGTGGCTATATTACACTTTTTTGGACCTCGATATCTTCACAACCGGAAGTTGTGGCAAATAATATAAGGACCATATAGGTCGTGGACCCCATGGTCCCCACTTTTATTCTCACTAGGCCCCATAGCCACGCACGTCGTAGGAATTTTTCTGCAGGGGGTAGACTTAGTACCATTGTGGCTATATTACACTTTTTTGGACCTCGATATCTTCACAACCGGAAGTTGTGGCAAATAAGGACCATATAGGTTGTGGACCCCATGGTCCCCACTTTTATTCTCACTAGGCCCCATAGCCATGCACGTCGTAGGAATTTTTCTGCAGGGGGTAGACTTAGTACCATTGTGGCTATATTACACTTTTTTGGACCTCGATATCTTCACAACCGGAAGTTGTGGCAAATAAGGACCATATAGGTCGTGGACCCCATGGTCCCCACTTTTATTCTCACTAGGCCCCATAGCCACGCACGTCGTAGGAATTTTTCTGCATGGGGTAGACTTAGTACCATTGTGGGTATATTACACTTTTTTGGACCTCGATATCTTCACAACCGGAAGTTGTGGCAAATAAGGACCATATAGGTCGTGGACCCCATGGTCCCCACTTTTATTCTCACTAGGCCCCATAGCCACGCACGTCGTAGGAATTTTTCTGCAGGGGGTAGACTTAGTACCATTGTGGCTATATTACACTTTTTTGGACCTCGATATCTTCACAACCGGAAGTTGTGGCAAATAAGGACCATATAGGTTGTGGACCCCATGGTCCCCACTTTTATTCTCACTAGGCCCCATAGCCACGCACGTCGTAGGAATTTTTCTGCAGGGGGTAGACTTAGTACCATTGTGGCTATATTACACTTTTTTGGACCTCGATATCTTCACAACCGGAAGTTGTGGCAAATAAGGACCATATAGGTTGTGGACCCCATGGTCCCCATTTTTATTCTCACTAGGCCCCATAGCCACGCACGTCGTAGGAATTTTTCTGCAGGGGGTAGACTTAGTACCATTGTGGCTATATTACACTTTTTTGGACCTCGATATCTTCACAACCGGAAGTTGTGGCAAATAAGGACCATATAGGTTGTGGACCCCATGGTCCCCACTTTTATTCTCACTAGGCCCCATAGCCACGCACGTCGTAGGAATTTTTCTGCAGGGGGTAGACTTAGTACCATTGTGGGTATATTACACTTTTTTGGACCTCGATATCTTCACAACCGGAAGTTGTTGCAAATAAGGACCATATAGGTCGTGGACCCCATGGTCCCGACTTTTATTCTCACTAGGCTCCATAGCCACGCACGTCGTAGGAATTTTTCTGCAGGGGGTAGACTTAGTACCATTGTGGCTATATTACACTTTTTTGGACCTCGATATCTTCACAACCGGAAGTTGTGGCAAATAAGGACCATATAGGTCGTGGACCCCATGGTCCCCACTTTTATTCTCACTAGGCCC
Source organism: Arcuatula senhousia (assembly GCA_963971305.1). Classification (NCBI taxonomy): domain Eukaryota; kingdom Metazoa; phylum Mollusca; class Bivalvia; order Mytilida; family Mytilidae; genus Arcuatula; species Arcuatula senhousia. Next base: position 30,670,704 of record OZ020304.1, read on the forward strand.
CATAGCCACGCACGTCGTAGGAATTTTTCTGCAGGGGGTAGACTTAGTACCATTGTGGGTATATTACACTTTTTTGGACCTCGATATCTTCACAACCGGAAGTTGTGGCAAATAAGGACCATATAGGTCGTGGACCCCATGGTCCCCACTTTTATTCTCACTAGGCCCCATAGCCACGCACGTCGTAGGAATTTTTCTGCAGGGGGTAGACTTAGTACCATTGTGGCTATATTACACTTTTTTGGACCTCGATATCTTCACAACCGGAAGTTGTGGCAAATAAGGACCATATAGGTTGTGGACCCCATGGTCTCCACTTTTATTCTCACTAGGCCCCATAGCCACGCACGTCGTAGGAATTTTTCTGCAGGGGGTAGACTTAGTACCATTGTGGGTATATTACACTTTTTTGGACCTCGATATCTTCACAACCGGAAGTTGTGGCAAATAAGGACCATATAGGTCGTGGACCCCATGGTCCCCACTTTTATTCTCACTAGGCCCCATAGCCACGCACGTCGTAGGAATTTTTCTGCAGGGGGTAGACTTAGTACCATTGTGGCTATATTACACTTTTTTGGACCTCGATATCTTCACAACCGGAAGTTGTGGCAAACAAGGACCATATAGGTTGTGGACCCCATGGTCCCCACTTTTATTCTCACTAGGCCCCATAGCCACGCACGTCGTAGGAATTTTTCTGCAGGGGGTAGACTTAGTACCATTGTGGCTATATTACACTTTTTTGGACCTCGATATCTTCACAACCGGAAGTTGTGGCAAATAAGGACCATATAGGTCGTGGACCCCATGGTCCCCACTTTTATTCTCACTAGGCCCCATAGCCACGCACGTCGTAGGAATTTTTCTGCAGGGGGTAGACTTAGTACCATTGTGGCTATATTACACTTTTTTGGACCTCGATATCTTCACAACCGGAAGTTGTGGCAAATAAGGACCATATAGGTTGTGGACCCCATGGTCCCCATTTTTATTCTCACTAGGCCCCATAGCCACGCACGTCGTAGGAATTTTTCTGCAGGGGGTAGACTTAGTACCATTGTGGCTATATTACACTTTTTTGGACCTCGATATCTTCACAACCGGAAGTTGTGGCAAATAAGGACCATATAGGTTGTGGACCCCATGGTCCCCACTTTTATTCTCACTAGGCCCCATAGCCACGCACGTCGTAGGAATTTTTCTGCAGGGGGTAGACTTAGTACCATTGTGGGTATATTACACTTTTTTGGACCTCGATATCTTCACAACCGGAAGTTGTTGCAAATAAGGACCATATAGGTCGTGGACCCCATGGTCCCGACTTTTATTCTCACTAGGCTCCATAGCCACGCACGTCGTAGGAATTTTTCTGCAGGGGGTAGACTTAGTACCATTGTGGCTATATTACACTTTTTTGGACCTCGATATCTTCACAACCGGAAGTTGTGGCAAATAAGGACCATATAGGTTGTGGACCCCATGGTCCCCACTTTTATTCTCACTAGGCCCCATAGCCACACACGTCGTAGGAATTTTTCTGCAGGGGGTAGACTTAGTACCATTGTGGGTATATTACACTTTTTTGGACCTCGATATCTTCACAACCGGAAGTTGTGGCAAATAAGGACCATATAGGTCGTGGACCCCATGGTCCCCACTTTTATTCTCACTAGGCCCCATAGCCACGCACGTCGTAGGAATTTTTCTGCAGGGGGTAGACTTAGTACCATTGTGGCTATATTACACTTTTTTGGACCTCGATATCTTCACAACCGGAAGTTGTGGCAAATAAGGACCATATAGGTTGTGGACCCCATGGTCTCCACTTTTATTCTCACTAGGCCCCATAGCCACGCACGTCGTAGGAATTTTTCTGCAGGGGGTAGACTTAGTACCATTGTGAGTATATTACACTTTTTTGGACCTCGATATCTTCACAACCGGAAGTTGTGGCAAATAAGGACCATATAGGTCGTGGACCCCATGGTCCCCACTTTTATTCTCACTAGGCCCCATAGCCACGCACGTCGTAGGAATTTTTCTGCAGGGGGTAGACTTAGTACCATTGTGGCTATATTACACTTTTTTGGACCTCGATATCTTCACAACCGGAAGTTGTGGCAAACAAGGACCATATAGGTTGTGGACCCCATGGTCCCCACTTTTATTCTCACTAGGCCCCATAGCCACGCACGTCGTAGGAATTTTTCTGCAGGGGGTAGACTTAGTACCATTGTGGGTATATTACACTTTTTTGGACCTCGATATCTTCACAACCGGAAGTTGTGGCAAATAAGGACTATATAGGTCGTGGACCCCATGGTCCCCACTTTTATTCTCACTAGGCCCCATAGCCACGCACGTCGTAGGAATTTTTCTGCAGGGGGTAGACTTAGTACCATTGTGGCTATATTACACTTTTTTGGACCTCGATATCTTCACAACCGGAAGTTGTGGCAAATAAGGACCATATAGGTTGTGGACCCCATGGTCCCCACTTTTATTCTCATTAGGCCCCATAGCCACGCACGTCGTAGGAATTTTTCTGCAGGGGGTAGACTTAGTACCATTGTGGGTATATTACACTTTTTGGACCTCGATATCTTCACAACCGGAAGTTGTGGCAAATAAGGACCATATAGGTCGTGGACCCCATGGTCTCCACTTTTATTCTCACTAGGCCCCATAGCCACGCACGTCGTAGGAATTTTTCTGCAGGGGGTAGACTTAGTACCATTGTGAGTATATTACACTTTTTTGGACCTCGATATCTTCACAACCGGAAGTTGTGGCAAATAAGGACCATATAGGTCGTGGACCCCATGGTCCCCACTTTTATTCTCACTAGGCCCCATAGCCACGCACGTCGTAGGAATTTTTCTGCAGGGGGTAGACTTAGTACCATTGTGGCTATATTACACTTTTTTGGACCTCGATATCTTCACAACCGGAAGTTGTGGCAAACAAGGACCATATAGGTTGTGGACCCCATGGTCCCCACTTTTATTCTCACTAGGCCCCATAGCCACGCACGTCGTAGGAATTTTTCTGCAGGGGGTAGACTTAGTACCATTGTGGGTATATTACACTTTTTTGGACCTCGATATCTTCACAACCGGAAGTTGTGGCAAATAAGGACCATATAGGTCGTGGACCCCATGGTCCCCACTTTTATTCTCACTAGGCCCCATAGCCACGCACGTCGTAGGAATTTTTCTGCAGGGGGTAGACTTAGTACCATTGTGGCTATATTACACTTTTTTGGACCTCGATATCTTCACAACCGGAAGTTGTGGCAAATAAGGACCATATAGGTTGTGGACCCCATGGTCCCCACTTTTATTCTCATTAGGCCCCATAGCCACGCACGTCGTAGGAATTTTTCTGCAGGGGGTAGACTTAGTACCATTGTGGGTATATTACACTTTTTGGACCTCGATATCTTCACAACCGGAAGTTGTGGCAAATAAGGACCATATAGGTCGTGGACCCCATGGTCCCCACTTTTATTCTCACTAGGCCCCATAGCCACGCACGTCGTAGGAATTTTTCTGCAGGGGGTAGACTTAGTACCATTGTGGGTATATTACACTTTTTTGGACCTCGATATCTTCACAACCGGAAATTGTGGCAAATAAGGACCATATAGGTCGTGGACCCCATGGTCCCCACTTTTATTCTCACTAGGCCCCATAGCCACGCACGTCGTAGGAATTTTTCTGCAGGGGGTAGACTTAGTACCATTGTGGCTATATTACACTTTTTTGGACCTCGATATCTTCACAACCGGAAGTTGTGGCAAATAAGGACCATATAGGTTGTGGACCCCATGGTCCCCACTTTTATTCTCACTAGGCCCCATAGCCACGCACGTCGTAGGAATTTTTCTGCAGGGGGTAGACTTAGTACCATTGTGGGTATATTACACTTTTTTGGACCTCGATATCTTCACAACCGGAAATTGTGGCAAATAAGGACCATATAGGTCGTGGACCCCATGGTCCCCACTTTTATTCTCACTAGGTCCCATAGCCACGCACGTCGTAGGAATTTTTCTGCAGGGGGTAGACTTAGCACCATTGTGGCTATATTACACTTTTTTGGACCTCGATATCTTCACAACCGGAAGTTGTGGCAAATAAGGACCATATAGGTTGTGGACCCCATGGTCCCCACTTTTATTCTCACTAGGCCCCATAGCCACGTACGTCGTAGGAATTTTTTTGCAGGGGGTAGACTTAGTACCATTGTGGGTATATTACACTTTTTTGGACCTCGATATCTTCACAACCGGAAGTTGTGGCAAATAAGGACCATATAGGTCGTGGACCCCATGGTCCCCACTTTTATTCTCACTAGGTCCCATAGCCACGCACGTCGTAGGAATTTTTCTGCACTCTTCGGGGATAATAAATTAAGAATTTAGAGTTTCCCATCTTTTGTCTCTGCGTATCATGTAATATGTTTCGAAAATATAATCCTTGTTGATTCTATAAAATATAAAAAATCACAGAGACACATAGTTATTCTTAGAGAGGACAAACTTCGAACAAATGATGTTGATGTATAAAAAACAAAAACTGAATTATCATTTTTAAAGATCAGCTATTTTAATTTATTTTTTATTTTTTAAGGATGCCGAACCGGAAGTATTTCATTAAAGGTTATTTTAAATGTATACAAAAAAGATGGTTGATCCTGGCCACATTATCTAAAATAAAATCTGTTTTTTAAATAACAAAAGAAGAAATCAGTCAAGGGGTCAGGTGGCGTATTGTCAAGAGTTTGTCATTATATCTTAATGGGGTTGGGGGGTTATAGTGAATTCTGAAATAAAAAGACAGAATGCCAAAAATCTGATTTTTGAAATAGGAAAATCTGTTCAAACGTCGCGGCCCATATTTATATAAGATTTCATTCACGATACTTAAATGAGTTTGAGAGTTTGATTTTACAATTAAAAAGGTACGTCTTGTAATAAATGAAAGTCCTGCTATATAAAAATTAAATGTTCTCACTTAACTAAATTTTGGAGGCTGGATCAACAGTTAAAATAGAAAGAAATTATTTCAAATAAGAAAATTAAATTTTCAATCGCATGCTACGTTTTAACATTCCTATTCGAATGTCAAATAAGTAACCAATTCCTTATTCGATATTCGTCAAAGGCATATCTTAAAATGTGGATCAAAATGTGGAATGTCGAATAAGTAACTATCTCCTTAATCGAAATCTGAATGTCGAATAAGTAACTGGTTACTTATTCGATATTCGAATGTCGAATAAGGAATAAGGAATGAGTAACCAACTTGACCCTTCTTTAGATTTTCCAGTTTTATACTTTAGGAATTGGCTATGGTTTCTTTGCCATGACAGCTATTACAAGTCCATATTACTCAACGATTATATCATGGACATTATTTTATTTTGGAAACTCGTTCTTCTCTCCACTACCATGGAGCACCTGTGACAACGAATGGAATACAAAGGCATGCTACCACAGAACATTCTCACAAAGAAATACTACAGGAAATGCGTCCATTTTGTTTAATTCTAATCTGACGTTTAGCACATTTGATTTTAAAGATGGTAATAACTCATTGACCTCCGAAAAGGTAATGAATGTGTCTACAAGGATGACTAGCTCCGAAGAATTCTGGGAGTATGTTATTGGTTTTTTTATAGAAACTATTACATTTGTAAAAAGATGCATCATGAATGCATTTAAGAAGTGCTATAAGCTTCATTTAAGTTTGAAGTAAACTTTCTATGTAAAGGTTAAGTCATTTTAGTGGGTTTTACTTCTACCATAAACACTTATATTTAAGCTACAGCTATGTTTGCGGATGGTTACTTTTTGCTTGTCGCTCGCTTTTTCAAAACAAACAGAATTCATTAGAGTAGCCCTACCGAAATAGAAAAGTTTTCTTTTTATATTTAACAGAAAGTTTATGAGGGGCTTACACCAAACTCCTTGGCAGAGTGTCACGTCTGACACAAATATTGCTAACACAATGTTATGTTGCTCCTCGGATATCTATCTTTCAGATGAGTGCACATTTTGATTTGTCATAGGGGTTTTTTTGCCTTCCTTTATCAGATTTCACAAGCTAAATTTGTCATTAGTAGCGCGACGGGTGTGCTAAAGTAAGCAGGACCAGACCATCTGAGTTCACAATTAAGTAGCGACCTTAGTTACGTTGTTTTTGTTTTTGTATTTTTATGTTTTCTGTTTTTACGTGCTATTCTCTTTTTTGTTCACTTGTTTTGTCTTAAAGTTTGCCCTTTCGGATTTTTGACATTCAAACATCCAATTGGTACTACTTTGCCCCTTTAACCTCCAACAAAGCCAACCTTTTTAACCAATTTCAAATTTCAGACACACTTTTTTAAACTACTAGTACTTCTTATAGTGACTCCTACATGTTACAATATTAAAAACGAAAGAATATGGAATATGTGCCAAAAAGACACGATCCACATATTGAAATGATGTTGATAATTGTACAAAAGCATAAATTTCACTGCGTGTGAAGCGCTTTTCTGGATTTACCTTCATCAGACACTCTAGGAGTCGAAAACTTGGAAAACCGGTAGAATACTATAAGTTTGATAAAACAAAAATAGAAGCCAAAAATATTATGCACCAATGACCAAACAGATAAATTTATCAAATAGATATAGCCAAAACGTTGTCAAATTTTGGAAATATGTAAACTGTGTCTTTCCAACACATATTCCAGTACTCGAAATATATAAGAGCATACAACTGAAGCACGGCCTTTTTTATTTCGTTTTTAAGGAATCGTGTCCTTGGTTTGACATCAAGCATAAGTGATATAGGATCTGTACAGTGGCATCTTGTGCTATGTTCATTAGCTACATGGACCGTTGCACTATTGGCTGTTGTTAAAGGCATTAAATCTTCCGGAAAGGTATTAATTCTTATTTAATTTACATAATAATATGTACAATGTAGTTGATCCCGATCCCGATCTTTGTTACTGGGATTTCAACGATTTTTTAAATATAAACGGAATAGTACACTTAAATTTGAGCTTTTTGCTTTAATTTGTTATGATATACAATGTATTAGTATACTTTAAACACAAATGAATACATGCATCCAAGTAATATCAAATGGACAACACTCAGTCTTATAATTGGATGACCCCTGAAGAGTCCAAACCCTACACATGAACGAAACATTACATTTTGTACGTTAAAATGTATAGTACGCAATGTCTGGTCAGAGACTGAATTTCTTCTTTATGAGTCGTGAATAGACGAAATGTGCGTCAGGTGTAGCAAAATTTATTCTCTGGAACTTTGTTGAAATTTTTATTTCTCTGCACCAATTCAGAAATTAGGAATTCCTCTTTTTTTTACAAAATAACGTATACAGATGTATTATAATCAAATGTTACTTGTTTGCAATTTTAGGAAACATTGTATTAAAGACTATATTTCTATCTATAAGTTTTTTTAACTATTCTATATTGCAGTTCATGTTGCTTGCATCTACTTTGCCATACATTATGCTTACAATTCTACTGGTTAGAGGACTCTTACTTCCCGGATCGCTTGATGGGATCAAATACTTTTTTATACCGAGGTGGAAGGATCTGTTGAAATTTTCGGTAACATTTATTTCGTAGCACAATTGATAAATGCACCTTTTCTATTCTTTGTAGAAACTCACACAAGTCGCAACCAAATATTGTTACCCGTAAGTTTATTAATACTAAGTGAAAGAACACTTTTTGCAAGAATCAGAGAATGTCACTCCATGTGAAATTTGTCACAGATTTTAAATATACCAAAAATTATAGTAAAGCCTGTATTTTAAGTCATAAATCGTTTTTATATTTTCAAGGCGAATCTATTAACCAGGACAAGTCCGGATTTAAGGAAAAATGCAACTTAACGTTATTAATTGAACAAAATAATCTGTTTTTGCTTTATTAACAATTATTCAACAAATATACATGGAGTGACATTCTTCGATTTCTCAAATTTATAACATTAAATGTAAATAAAAAAATTCAGGGTTCCGGAATTTTGGTTGCGACTTTCGAGTTTCCCAGGCGTATAATATATTCTTTGTATATAAGCTATACGATAAATGATAGGCATCAATACATTCTTAAGAAAAGGTTATTCCAGAATTAGCAAGAGGTAAATTTACATGTATCAGTAAACCCGCCTTTACAACAAGTACATTTTTGGTTAAGGACAACTTAAGCTTGTGAAAAGATAGCTGATTTGCAAGTATTAATTAAATGTATTTGTTCTGACACTGATTTAGAGCGCGAAAAAAACACACTGTAAAACAGTAATTGGTATGCTGTATCCTATAGGTTGTTGCTCACTCAAAGCCTATCTCAGAATAGTATTTCTTCGACGTTTTGATGCATGTTTGATTTGAATGGGTTTTATACAGGTATGGAGCGATGCTGCCACGCAAGTTTTCTATTCAGCAAGTTTGGGTATAGGAGAACTTATAACACTTGCAAGTCACAATAAATGGAAGAACAACTGTCAAAGGTATTTTTAATTGATAAGAAGTTAGAGTATATACCGGTATATGTTAATTACATACTTCATTAAACGTCATTCCATGTTCAATATTACCGAAAGCTGTCCTTCCAAATCGGCATATCAGGTCGAATAACCATTTATTTGACATATCCATGTTCCTCCAGAAATGACGGCATTGAAAAAAAAAGTGTACTTCATAAAAATAAAAATAAGCTATCTTCTCAAGAAGAAGCGGCATTTGTCTGATCCGCCAATTAAAACAAACTGGAGTTGGAAGTATGTACATAAATTAAACAGTTTATTGCATGGGTGTTTCCATTTTGGTGTCGGTATGATAATCAGGCAAACATTGAACACCCATGTACTATTATATATCTTTTTGACAACTTGACATGACTTCTACAATAATGGTATTTGTGATAAATGTTAAAAAACCGAAAGAAGTACCACCACAATATTGATCACTAGCCTATCTTCCCTCAGGTGGTGTTCGAGTCCCGGATGTAATTAACAAAAAAGGGATTTCCCAACCTGTATGTGATTAGGTTTGTCAGTTGCATGTCCAAGGTCGATGGGTTTTTCCGGGTACTCCAGTTTCCTCCACCAGAAAAACTGGCCGCCCTACATGGCCTAGGTGCGTCGATAGGGGGCGTTAAACACCAACACACATACCACATAGCGTCCATGAGCGTGTCTAACATTCTTCTTATTTAAGTACAACGTTCGACTTACTTATCAACCAAACTTTGGCAGACGTTGAAACTTTTAGCATGTTCAAAGTTTTGCGACACACTCGACGTTCAACAACACAAGCTGACGTTTGCTAAACTTATAACTTATCTTAAACTTATGTAAGGCACACCAGCGTGTTATGAATTATTTTTACACGTCGGCGATCGTTGGACTAAGCATAATAGTTTTTCATGGCCATTGATCTGTATTTTACCTTCTATTTACAGTGATGCCATTATTCTACCGACTGTGGACATGTTTACGAGTATATTTGCTGGTTGTGTAATCTTTTCGACCTTAGGATATACATCTTATATTTCAAATACAGATATTGAGTCAGTTGTGAAACAAGGTATGATAAGCAGTTTTACTTTTTACTTTTGCATAAATTTTCTTTTGTCTTACCCTTATTTTGGTTTTGGATGTGTCGCAGAATTGAACAAGTAGATATTTTGGTTTGATTTTATAGCTTACCCGATTGTCAATCATACAAATGTATATGCATTTTCAAAGTATCACATCATACATTTAGAATAGCATTGATCTAACAAATGTATTTTCTATTTAAGGACCAGGTATAGCTTTTATGGTTTACCCAGACGCATTAGCGACATTACCACTACCACAAATATGGTCAGCATTGTTTTTCTTTTTACTTTTTACGATAGGCTGCAATAGTTTGGTATGTATCATTTAATGAAATGCTCTCTATTACACAATCTGTTTTAAAACTAGATATGAGTTTTTTAAAGAAACGTCGTCTGCACGAGAATTGTTGATACACCTTCAGCTGAATGACACTTTTAGCATATTATTTCCTGTTACTGATGATATTATATATATTTTTTATTTTTTATTATATAACAGAACTTGAGGTCAAAGTCATAATCATAATTGCAGTCCTTTTGTAAGAAATATACCTTACATGAATAGAAAACACATTTAGCCAGCCATGGTGATAATCAACTGGCTCAGGTTCCTGAATAAAAATATTTCAATCATTTTTTTCAAATAAAAGGACAAATTAGAAACATGTACTTTTGTAGATAGTAGCTGTCCAGGTAGTGACGGTTTCCGTATTTGATTCTTTCCCTCATATAGGATCTAAAGGACGTATGGCTATAACATGTTTGTTTGCGATCGGAGGATTTCTATCTACAATAATATACACTACAGGAGTAAGCAATTTTACCGTTTCCTGTTAATTTGACATGACCCATACCATTAATTTTCTTTACGGGAGTAAGGTATTTTATCGCTTCGTCTGTGAATTGACATGACCACTACTCAAAATTTTATTTACGTTAAAAACACAGAAATTTACATGACTGTGTGATTTACGAATTTTACAAAATTAAATTCTAATGTCTTCAAAGATACAAAATGACAATTGTGTCATTTGTACTTTTGATTTATTTATTTTTTGTAACACCATATCCCACTTTATCCTTATTCTGTCGCATTAAGAGCACATTTTTATGCATATTTAGTATAAGATCTGAAAAACAAGAAGCAGAGATACCAATGGGGCATCCGAATGTCAATAGGGATTGACATTTGATAAAGATGGATTTCTGCAATATATGGTATGATAATTATAATAGTGGAAAAATATTCTTGTCCCGACATCTTTCGAATCCTAATACGGCTTCCGCTCTTAACATGGAGACTGTTTTTACCAGAAACTAAACATCCCCTTTAAGTTTAATGGTCGGTCCCTAAACGAAATAACTAGAAATAAGATCTCCAAATTTGTGTGCGCATACCCCTTTCTTGAAAAGAGTGGGTAAATACTAAAAGAAGTGACGATAAATGTTCCGTGACACTTTAACGAATTTTATCTGATTCTAAGCTTTAAAACCACCCATAGATTGTCATCAAATCCATTTTTAAAAATTATTGATGACTTTCGTGTCAAAAATAATTTCCTTTGATTTTTTTGGGGGTTTTACATAGCAACACTTGTTTAATAATCAAAAGGGAATACTCAATATTCATGAAGGGTGAAACCATAGGTTCTTATGACTACTTTTAGGGAGGCATGTACGTCCTACAATTGGTAGATTGGTATTTATCAAGTATTCCTAGAGTATTTTCTGTCACAATAGAATGCATTGTTTTTCTGTACTTGTATGGTAAGTTTTGTAACAATATTCCAAATAAAATTGGAACACTCACTAACTTAACAGAAAAACTAAAGTAAAACACAAAACTTAAGCTAAAATGCGTACTAAAAGCACAAAAACATCCTACAAAAATATCGCCTTCTACTTAAAGCTTTCTTCTATGGCAGAGAACATGACCAGAATGTGACCGACCAGCCATCTTTATTTTCCAAATATAACAACAAAAAATCTGATTTCACACCCAAAGCGTCTTGGTTCCCCACTCTTCAACGATATTTTAAAGTTTGTAACAATGAAATTGCAGGTCTGAAAACTAAACCCCTTAGGAAACATAACTTGTCACCTGATGAACAAACAGCCCTCCGTCATCTAAAATCGCGAACGGACATTGTTATCAAACCGGCCGACAAGGGTGGAGCAGTTGTTGCTTGGGACGTTGTCAGTTATGTTTCTGAAGGGGAGTTTCAATTGAATGATCAAAAGTTTTATTCCAAATTTAAAACCAACGATACAAAGAATAACCAAAAACTCATTAAGGACGTTGTTAGGAACTCCATCAAGAACGGCGATCTACCAGAAGGAGCAAATAGACTTATCGTCTCGCAACCGCGTACATCCCGGTTCTACATGCTACCCAAGATCCACAAACTCGGAAATCCTGGTCGACCAATTGTCTCTGCGTGCAGCTGTCCAACGGAGAACATCTCAAGTCTTCTTCATGACATCTTTATGCCAATCGTTGAGAACTTGCCTACCTTTATCAAGGATACTACCCATGCCTTGAACATCCTTGAGCAGTTTGAACCAGAGAAACCAGATGATTTTCGACTGTTCACGATGGACGTTACTGCTCTATACACCAGCATACCTAACAACGATGCCTTAGTTGCTTTAAAACACTTTCTCGACAGGCGACCCAATCCATATATAAAAACTGACATAATTCTTAGACTGACTGAGTTGGTCCTAACCCTCAACACTTTTCAATTCAACGGCGATTTTTACTCTCAAACTGGTGGTGTTGCCATGGGCACCAAAATGGGGCCCAGCTTTGCTTGTCTATTTGTTGGCTACTAAGAGGAACTAATGTTCTCAGAATACATAGGTCCTGTTCCTGATCTGTACAAGAGATTCATAGACGATGTCTTTGGCGTTTCGTCCGACAGCCAACAGGAACTCCAGTCGTTCATTGACTTTGTTTCCTCTTACCATCCTGCCATCAAATACACATTTAACATCACTCAGGAAAAACTATCCTTTCTTGACATTGAATGTTCCATTCAAGGTGGTAAAATAACTACATCTGTCTTTTACAAACCTACAGATGCCCACTGCTACCTTAACTACACTTCCTGTCACCCCCAGGCTTGTAAAAATGCCATTCCGAAGTCGAATGTAAGCGGCCCGTGTGTTCCACATGTCAGTTTACCTGGGAGACAAATGAGGTGAATGGTCCGTCCAACACTTTCACTCTTAGAAATGGGTTTACTTGCGTATCGGAGAATTTGATATACGCAATCCAATGCAAAAAATGTCTGATGGTTTATGTCGGTGAGACCTGCCGTAGACTTGGAGACCGCTTTGCGGAACACATCAGAAGTGTTCGTAATAGTGGAGATTGTCCGGTAGGTCGCCACTTCAGACAGTCAGGCCACAATTTGTCCGATATGCAAGTGACTGTGTTGATGGTGACTAATATGGATGAAAAGCAACGACAGTCTCTAGAACAGAGAATCATCAAGTTCCTTGGTTCTAGTCACCCTATGGGCATGAATATCAAAAACAATCTGTTGTAACTTGTTAATGTTCTCTGATTTTATATATTATTCTATTCTTATGTTTCATATTAAGCTAAAACATATATTACAGTGCTGGTAGGTTTTTAGTCATAAAGTTCAGGATTGCTAGCTTGTGACGTACTTATGCTAATCATATGCATGTTTATCTACAATGTTCAGGATTGATTGTGACGTAATTTATCACTAGCAAATCAGTCTTGTCCATGTCTTTGTACTGTGCGGGTGTTTCTCTTTTTTCTCCCAGTTTTTATATCCCTGAAGAAGGTCTTTTGACCGAAAGTACTCGGGCCCCTCTATCGTTTTATATTTGATTTTAAGTGATATGTTTATGTGTATTTATAATTCGATTTTACCTTTTAACCTTGTGGCGTACCTGACTTTTAGTATTGTACAAAAATATCACTTAGACTTCTGGAACAGATGTCCTTAATCAATTAAGGCGGTACAATGATAGTAAATTAGTAAGATAGAATTTTGCTAATTTTTTTTCAAAAGAATTATCTTAGTGCATGCCTTTGACAAATGAAATAAAATAATAGGTCACAGAGCTTTTTTTGTAGAAATCGGTTGAAATTGGACTATTTTTATATAAATTATACCGGGGGAATTCTTTTTTATTGGTATTTTTTTTAAATTTAACGAGATAGATTTTTGTTATATTTTGTCAAAACATCAATTTTGGATAGTTCTTTAAAATTAAGTTATAAAATCATGAGGTCACCGTCCATTTTTAAATAAAAAATAGAAAAACTAGATTTTCCCAACAATTGCATGCAAATTATCTCCCTTACAAAGTACGGGAAATGTAATGAAACGAATAGTTGGGATTTATCTTGAATTTGTTTTTTTTTTCTCATAATTTGTAACAGTTACAATTTTCATACAGTTAAAGTTTCGATGGAATATGAAACAAGCCAATTGTCTCTAATATAGATAGATATAAGTTACAAATTCGAATTTCAGCATATAATTTCATTCTTTTTAGGAGTCAGTAGAATCAGTTCAAACATAGAAGTTATGCTGGGTCGACAACCTGCTAAAATTTGGAAAATAATGTGGTATTTTATTACTCCACCTCTTATGACGGTTAGTTATTGCTAGTAGTGTCCAATTCTAACCTCGATATGAAATATTCCATTGAAATAAAACAAGATACATTTTTACTAGAAAATTTAATTCTATAGCACATTTTTATGTAGACAGCGTGCAATTTTAAACCCCCCTTTTAGAATATCAGTTAAACACATAGAACCTATCAATTTCGCAATTTGTTACATTGAATAAAAAGTACATATATAAAAAATACAATGTATACTATCTAAAACTTACCTTTACAAACATAAAAACTCGAAATCGGTAAATTAAGAAAAATACCAGTTTCGCTCGATTTCGTTTCCTTTCTTAACAGATTTCGGTTGCTTATTTTACTGTTAATGTTTCCTTCTTTACCGATATCGTTTTTGTTCCGCTACGTTTTGTTTGGTTACTTTTCGTTTCTCAGTTTACCGGCACCCGCTAGTGTTTACATTCTATAATTAGTTTGCCCACTTTTTAGCTCACCTGGACCAAAGGTCCATGTGAGCTATTACCATCACTTGGCGTCCGTCGTCGTCGTCTGTCGTCGTCGTCGTCTGTTAACAATTTTTCAAAAATCTTCTCCTCTGAAACTACTGAACAGAATTTAATAAAACTTGGTATGAGTGATCCTTAGGGTGTCCTGCACCAATCTTGTGTTTCAATTTTTGATCCGTTAAAAAACATGGCCACCGTTACTAAAATAGACCAGGGGGGTCAGACTACTGTTTTTGGCTTGTAAATCAAAAAGTATAAGAGATAGATGAAATCTGATGCACACCGATGCTTCAGCATCTAAAGTTCTACAAAAGTCTCCATTTGGTCGAAGTTGTCAGATGATCCCTTATAGGAGTTACAGCCCCTTAAAGGTGAAAAATAGCGTTTTTGCATGTTTTTGGCCTATAGAATGAAAACTATTGTAAATAGAGAAAAGCTGTTGCTTGCTTAAATGTTCAGCTCATTTAGCTCTACAAAAGTCTCCATAGGGTCGAAGTTGTCAGATGACCCCTTATAGGGGTTACAGCCCCTTAAAGGCAAAAAATAGTGTTTTTGGCCTATAGAATGAAAACTATTGCAAATAGAGAAAAGCTGTTGCTTGCTTAAATGTTCAGCTCATTTAGCTCTACTAACGTCTCCATAAGGTCAAAGTTGTCAGATGATCCCTAATAGGGGTTACAGTCCCTTAAAGGTGAAAAATAGCATTTTTGCATGTTTTTGGCCTATAGAATGAAAACTATTATAGAAAGAGAAAAGCTATTGCTTGCCTAAATGTTCAGCTCATTTAGCTCTACAAAAGTTTCCATAGGGTCAAAGTTGTCAGATGACCCCTTAAAGGGTTACAGCCCCTTAAAGGCGAAAAAAACTGTTTTTGGCCTATAAAATGAAAACAATTGCAGATAGAGAAAAGCTATTGCATGCTAAAATGTTCAGCTCATTTACCTCTACAAAAGTCTCCATGGGGTTGAAGATGGCAGATGACCCTTTATAGGGGTTAAAGCCCCTTAAAGGTGAAAAATAGCGTTTTTTGCATGTTTTTGGCCTATAGAATGAAAACTATTGTAGATAGAGAAAAGCTGTTGCTTTCTTAAATGTTCAGCTCATTTAGCTCTATAAAAGTCTCAATAAGGTCAAAGTTGTCAGATGACCCCTTATAGGGGTTACAGCCCCTTAAAGGTGAAAAATAGCGTTTTTGGCCTATAGAATGAAAACTATTGTAAATAGAGAAAAGCTGTTGCTTGCTTAAATGTTCAGCTCATTTAGCTCTACAAAAGTGTCCATAAAGTCAAAGTTGTCAGATGACCCCTTATAGGGGTTACAGCCCCTTAAAGGCATAAATAGTGTTTTTGGCCTATAGAATGAAATTATTGCAGATAAAGAAAAGCTGTTGCTTGCTAAATGTTCAGCTCATTAAGCTCTACAAAAGTCTTCATAGGGTCAAAGTTGTCAGATGACCCCTTATAGGGGTTACAGCCCCTTAAAGGCAAAAATAGTGTTTTTGGCTTAAAGAATGAAAACTATTGCAGATAGAGAAAAGCTGTTGCTTGCTTAAATGTTCAGCTCATTTAGCTCTACAAAAGTCTCCATAGGGTTGAAGTTGTCTGATAACCCCTTATAGGGGTTACAGCCCCTTAGTGTTTTTTGATTATTTAGAATGAAAGCAATTGCAAATAGAGAAAAGATTGTTCATGCTTATAAACATTCAGCTCATTTAGCTATACAAAAGTCTTCATAGGGTTGACATCAAGACCAGGTGAGCGATTCAGGCTCCCGGGAGCCTCTTGTTTGACACTGCGTTCTTTTCTTCAGTTTTCCGTCGAAAAACATACTTTCTGGTAAGTTTTTTGAAAATTTAACAATTTCTCCAAAGGTTTTTCAATGTATTCTTCAAATAGTGTGAATTTAATAATTCTTTGAAAATTTCCAAATTGATAGGTTCTATGTCTTAAAACTTTATTTTGTTTGTTATTTTTGTTTTGTGAATTGACCTTCTCGGCTTTTTCACCGACTGCTAACCCACATCACATTGAGGGTAACTATTATCTATCATAACAGTAAATTATGTTATAACAATTCATCTTTTAGGTCATGTTTATTTTTATGATGATTGAACACAAGCCAGTAAAATACGGTCAAAATACTTACCCATCCTGGTCGAGAATATGTGGTTGGATATTAGCTATGATCCCTATTTCGTTAATTGGGGTAGGATTTGTAAGACCACTTTTGGCAGAGAGAGGTAACATATTCAGAGTAAGTAGTTCACTTTTGATGTTTTGTATTTGAATGTTCAATATTTATTGAATATTTTTCCTCGCTGCGTTTGTTTCCACTTGAATTCATGTATCTGTACTGTTAATAGCTCAAAAGCAGTTTTCCTAATTTGCGATTCCAAAAAAAATCTGCGAGCATATATCCACACGAGTAATCATTAATTTACAATGTAAACTCTTATTGATATACATAAAATCAAAAATGTCATCCCGTCAAAATTTTCACTTTAACAGCTTACATTATCTACAGGTTTCGTCTTTTAATTGAATTTTTGAAATATTTTAAAAAATCAATTATTATGATTATCATGTTTAGATGGAGCTAAACATTATTGAATTAAACATATCCATAAAAAACAAGCTATCGATTTTAAAAAATATGAAGCCAACACCCTTCAATTAACACCTAAAACGTTAATATAGAAAATAATGAGATGTAAAATAAGTGTACGCGACACAGCCCACTATCAAGCGACAATTCAGAAAAACCACAATGGACAATATGTATTGTTCATACTTAACGTAAAAAATAAAAATTGAAAAATATGGAGTATACATGCACGACACAAATCCACAAAATAAATATTAAAGTATAAGAAATCAAAATTACAGTTTTTTGTTGTTGCTGTTCTTCACTATTGGAAGCCTTCAAAGTTAAGCTTACAATTGCATCCCACTGAAATTCACATTTTTAAAATTGCTAACAATAAGTATTTGGAGGCAAAATAACCGATACCAATGAACCTACTTCGAGCAAACACGAAAGCCATAAGATTTGACAAAGATTGGCAGCGCGACGAGTGTGCTATAGCAGCAAAAACTGCCTACTCTTCCGGAGCACCTGAGTTTACTCTCGATACGACTTGAATTAGCGTTGTTAATTTCTATTCGGTTGATTATGTGTTTGTTTTCTGTTTCCCCGTGTTAAGGGTTTTGTCGTTGCCAATTCAAAATTTTGACACTCGAATGCCCAATTGGTGCCTCTTTTCTCTACTTGACATGCATTTAAACAGAGTAGCAGCATAGAAAAATTTAATCATTGCTATCGATATTTACATTGTATATCACAAAAAACTATTCCTATGCAAATTACACAAGATCCTGGTCAATCAGGATTTTTCTACATAATTTCTAGGCTTTTGTTTTGTTTCCCATTACTTCCAAAATTGGTGTTGCAACTAAATTTATGTTTTTTTTCTTTTATAGAGAATTAAAACAGCTATTAGACCAAACTACGCATGGAAAGCCAGTGTTCCAACCAATGATGAGTTTGCTTTTTCAATGAATGGAAAATAACTTATATTATTCAGTGGTAGATGAATAAAAGGAATATGTTTGACTTCAATTAAGGAGTACAAATGTCCAAAAAAATAAATATTTTTGACTTATCTGATTTATGCTTACATTTAAGAGATTTATATCTGTTATTATCTTTGCCATATTCAACACCGTATGATGCATTCATTTTTATTTTATTTTATTTGTAAAAGATACACAAAATGTTTTTGTGATATGTAAGGATCTATATAAGGTTCAACAAAAAATGCTAAAACAAAATGAGATGATTTGTGCAGCGTGTCAACTCGTACAACCATCAGAAATGATTGTCTGTAGAAGTCTTATAAAATTAAGAAATGGAAATTATTAATGAGCAATATCATTGAAAAAATATGACAAAAAGACAAATAACACCTGAATTATCCTCTGTAAGAATAAAAAATCATTTGAGAAATACGTCACTGTTCATTCTCTTTTGTTGCACAAATCAAGTACTGATAACCGGATGGTGTTTTGATAGTTCATACACTGACCGAATTAATATGTAGGTTTGATTCTTTGAATTTTTATCATTTGGCTATTTTCCTAGATTCAGTCGGAGAAAACGTTTTAGCCTATTTTTTACATCTCACTTGAATATTCTATAAAGTAAATTTAGGCACTTGAAATCATTGATAGCTACTTCATTTTGTTCAAGAAGTAGTTACTAGTTCGTCGAGTCTTGGGTTTGTTCTAACATGTCTGACTCCTTCCGGCTTTGGTTTTGATTTTCCGTTCTCCTCTTTCCATTTGCAGTATCTGTGTTTAAAGTATTCGATACAGAGTGAAATACCACCGATAAATATACCTATGGCTATGATATAAAACGCACTATGGACATCTATTAATGTGATGGGTTTTGCCTCTTTTAAAAGTGATCCTTTACAAAACCCTGGTCTAGGCCAATGATTCGTTTTCCAGATTTGTAAGAGCCCACTTTCGTGAATGGATATTATCCTGAAAATGAATTGAAAAGATTCAATGTTAAACTTTTTTTAAACACAATTATTGCAAAAGAAACAAATTTGCATATGCATGCATAACTAATTAATCATTTGAGATCATTTTTATTATGTCGGTTTTGATTTATCTCGATAGAATACAAAATTTTGTCGGGAGACTAACCAGCTGGCACTGTATAACAACAAAATATTATTTTTAACTCGAGAATACGTACTAATCAGTCGCCGTTTTTGTTGCCTATTTTAATACCATGTTATAAAAAGTGGCTGTACATTGTCACATTAGTTGGTTGAACCAACCGTTTCTTTGAAATGCCTGAACAAAATTAGGGACATCTTGGGCTTATATTTTTCTTGTTTGTCCTTTTTTCTTTTTCTTTTAAGACATTTGATGTTGGTCATTTACTTCGTTTTTTTTCTTCTAACCTTAATCTAACTTATCAGAAAATACTTACTCATCGGTAAAGATTTTTGTATGGGGTGAATTATTTGGTAATCCTATGGAGTACTGTAATGGTAAATTTTCTGTTAAAGATATTCCAAGATCACAATTGTTCAAAGTCTTTAACTCCATAAATGTCTTATCGCCAACATAAGCATAATTTCCTCTCTTAACTTTCTCGACATGCAGTGAACCGTCACCACTAAGGACTATCGGGTCTGTTCGATTGAATTCTACAAGTTTTGACCAAAACAATTGGTAATCGGGTAGTTCTGAGGTCTGTAAATATATGCATGCAAAATACATTAAATAATCTTGCAATTTGAGAACTTTGGTGCCAATTGGATGGGTTTTTGTAAACATTTTTCCGTAATATGCAGTTTTTTCTGTAAGTTAAAAAAAAGTCTGTTAGTCATAGCCAGAGCTTTACACCAATACTAATAACGAAATAAATAAACCAAGCTCCTTTAAATAATCATTCATGTTTCATAATATTTTATAGTAGAAAATGGAGTCAATTTCAGATGTGGACATTGTGTAACTTTTTTTATTTGCATATTATTCGTGCGATGTTCAATATCTTTCAAGAGTATTCGGGTTTTTTTTTTTTTGAACTCGACCATTTTGGAAAATCTTCATACTCTTTCTTAGTAAAAATTTAAAATAAAACCTTGAAAACTGTTTCAAATGCTGTGCCTCCTTGTGTACCCCATTCATATTCATCTTGAGCAACGAGCCCGGCTAGGTTGTTGAAAGGTAGCTTATCTTTTGTGACTGTTAGAAATGCAATTAGATTTCCGCTGTATGTCGCCATCATAATTATGCAAAATATCCACCAGAAACTCAGTAGAGTTCTTCCAGATGTGGAATCCGCCATATGCTCACCACCTAGAAAAATAAAATAGACAGTAAGACTTAAACCATTTTGCCCCGTTGATCTAAATTTTCTTCCGAATATTTGTTCATACAAACGCATCTATTTTTACTTTTTGCTTATTGTACTTTCAAAACAGTTTTGCATATATAACTGCTGCTCTTAGAGATTTCATATGGATTATGATTGAAAATAAGTTTATCCTATTGGTGTTTTTTTAACAAAAGGCAAACTTTTGATCTGGACCCGGCACAACAAAACTTGATAAAATACTTAAGTCTGAAAATATTCTCAACTCCCATAGTAAAGTCAATGAGTTAAGAATATTCACAGACTTAAGTATTTTATTTCAAGTTTTTTAGCGCCGGGGCTTGATCTCTGTTATTGTTTCTAACTAAACATCCAAGAATTACCAAGGAGGCCACGCAAACAGACGGATTGATAGATGGGTGTACTCCAAAACAAAAACTTTGTCGATGTGCAAGGTTGACTCAAAAGTATTAAAGTTTAATGTATGATTATCAATTTTGCCATCTAAACATGCTAAATGGAAAGGTGAATCAAACCACGATAATCTGATTTTTTCTATATCTCTTGTTGCTGGGATATTAATAAACGAGAATTTGTGACGCGATAAAAATATTTCGGTTTTAAGGCATATATCCAAATCAAAAGCTATGTTAGTCTGTAGCTGGGTGTCAAATAGAGACAGGTTTACGGGCAGTCCATGTGTAAATTTTGTTTAGTTTGTCACCAGTTAAAAGTTTTCACTTACCTTGTGTCAAAAGCGCTCCATACATATACCAGAAAGAATCCGAGAAATGATGTAAGCCTCGAACCTTACTCCTATCTTCAACATGACGGTAGTAAGGGTTATTCTTTTCAAAAAAAAACAAGAAGAAAGATGAAACTGGCAGAGCAACGAAAATACAAATCAAAACAGTCGTGCTAAATGGATCGATCAGGGTTCGCCATTTTGTTGCATTCGGGTCTGGCTTCTTCAACAAAATAGCTGTGGATTCGTAAAAGTATGGATGAGCAAAATCCATCACTCTTTCTCTGTCAGTCTGTATAGTAAGAGGTGCAGCAACCATGTCTACTTCCTAGATTAGTAATGAAAAATTAATATAATATTAATAAAACACTAAAATTTCGTTTAAAACGTATCATATTGGTTTTTTTTTATTATATTTTACGATTTCATTGTTCATTAATTTTGTTTTCTTGAACATTGAAATAATAATCAAACGAGGTATTTAAACGTTCAAATCCGGCTAAAGCAATCTTGATTTAGATTGAATAACTTGATTTTGGAACATGTTGATTTTCCTGGTTAAAGTTATTTTTTGGTATTCTATATTCAATCATTTTAGATTAATTGTCATATTTTTTTATGAAAGAAGCAAAGAGGCACCAATGGGACATTCGAGTGTCAAAAGACAGTAAGTCCGAGAGGGCAACGACAAAACCGGTAAACACGAACAAGGACAAGAATAAACACTGAGCACAAAATCAATAGAACGGAAATTAACAACGCAAACTCAAGTCGTAACAATAGTGAACTAAGCTGCTCCACAAGAGTAAGCGGTTCGTACCTGCTATTGCACACCCGCCGTGTTGCTAGTTTCCTATTCTGTGTATCAAATCTGGTAAAGGAAACAAAACAAAACTCTACAAGTGTCTACCGTAAACATTTCTTGAGTGAAGACAGCAACCGTGGAGCAACATAACCATGTGTTAGAAATTGTTTTGTCAAACGTGACACTCTGGCAAGAACCTTGTTTATGATAAAAAAAAACACATTATCATAGACAGTTTTTTGTCTTATCATTTTAAATTTCCTTTTTTCGGTGTACATTTAACAAACTTACTACTCGCTGTAGCTGGCCCACCAATCCTGTCCAAGATCCATTCTGTTCTATACCCCACTGAGTGTCCTCGGGTCTGCTTATCTCGTATCTAAGAAAATAAAGATTCTGGTGATCATTGTTTCGTCTAACATCATATGTGTAATTTGCTTTTCATGATAATTTCCAAAATCAAAGATACTATTATATACTATCCCAGTTCAGTAATTGTGTTGTTACCTCTATATACTTTTATGTAACTTCAAATTATTATAGCTTTGAAACTAATGCGACCATTTGATTTTAACATTGGGACTTTTTTGTGAAATTTGAAATATAGAAGCAGGATGCCAAAAAAAAAGGAAATAAAAGGGCACGACGGTTCTTTGCAATAAAAAGCAGGGTGTAGTTTTTGGCTTTTGGCTGAAAAGTTTATGTTAAAATTTCTTGCTAAAACAAACATGCGATTCTTCCAAAAATAAAATAGCAAAATGATATATCTGTCACCCCCTAAAACCAAATGGTTCCTCCCCTTTTCACGTATTTTTAAAAATGTTGATTAGGAAAAAAAGTTTTTACCATTTCATGTATCAAAAGAAATCATAAACGTGTGTCTTTTTGTTTACATTTCTTTTTTTTTCTTTTCCCTAATAAGAAAGAATTCATTCGTTTTACAACTGAACTAATAAAGGAGGAAAACTAAGTACATAATAGCAAGTAAAATCTAAAAGTAATCTAAAAGGCAAACAGTCGTGTGTCAAAAGGAGCAAACATTTTTCAAAAACTTACGTGAAGTTAAGTCCATTTGCTAACTCCTGTAATAAATCTATTGTAAATCCAGAGTAGTTTCCAGTGACATTGTCAAAACTAACAAAGGGAGGCCACTGAAATATAAGCATTTATTAATGTATTTACTTAAATGTGATATTATTGTGAAAGGCTAGCAAACAGATATATTTTTTTTTGGGGGGGGGGAGTGGTAACTTTACATAAGACTTTAAGAAAAAGAAGAGGTTGCAGTAATTAAAAAATTGACAAAACACCTTACATGTAGCAATTTTAACATCTATAAAATGGAAAAATGCATTCTCCTCAACGCCCTGTGTTCATCATTGTGCTTGAAGAGCGAAACATGTCCAAAGAAAATAAAAAAGCAATAGCATCCAAATGCTATCAAATATATATTTGCAGATAAAAAATTAAGGAAAATTGTTTTGCGTTATTCATTCAAACTATTACAGTCCCTAAATGGTAAAAGCTTCCCAATCTATAGTAAATGGGGGGATGGTAAATGGGGATGGGGATGGGGATGGTGAATGGTAAATGGTATATGGGGAATAGTATAGTGTATGGGGATGGTGTATGGGGAATAGTATCGTGTATGGGGATGGGGATCGTAAATGGGGATGGTAAATGGGGAATGGGGATGGTAAATGGTAAATCGAATTTGATTGGTCTACCGAATGGTAAATGGGGATGGTAAATGATATTATAATAGAATAATTGTAAATCTATTTGGTCATTTTACTGTAGATACGGTAGATGTCTGTTGCATTAAATATATAAAACGAATATATTTATATTACTACGTGTACACGAGGATACGATAAATTTGTACATGTATCTTTTATTTGAAAACAACTAATTATAAAAATAAGATATATAACTGAAATAAATGAAAGAATTTTATAAACGAAATGTTCAAGATCAAATAAATTGTGACGTACATTTCGCCGTATATATACATCTATTTGTATAATGAAAACAATGAAAAATTGTTTACATTAAGATTTTAAATCTGAGTGTTTTAGTTAATATTGAATAATAATATATAGCATTAAAGAAAAAAGCAACTATATTACACCTGATACGTTTTTCTATAAGATTTAAGAACTTTTATGCCCAGAAAAATTGAAAAAAATACATAGCCATATGCATAAATGTATCAATTACTTCAAAAATAAGGTCCATAGTTAAGAAACTATAATGAAAATTTGTTTGCATAATAGTATTAAGAACACACTTACAAGTTTTATATTTAGAATATTAGTTACTCAAGTAAAAACTGATATTTGAGTTCCAAATTATATGCCGGTTTAATAAAATTGTCAAGAAATTGATTGCGAAACAAGTTTTTACATAAGATTTGAAACATATATGCTAAGATAAGTTGAAATATACATAGCCATGTGCATACATGTATCAATTATTTCAAAAATAAGGTTCATAGTTAAGAAACTATAATAAAAATTGGTTTGCATAGGAGTATTAAAATCACACTTGCAAATTTTATATGTAAAATATTAGTTACACAAGTAAAAACTGATATTTGTCAGAGCTCCAAATTATATGCTGGTTTAGTAAAATTGAAAAGAAATTGATTGCGAAACAAGCTTTTTCATTAGATTTGAAACATATATGCTAAGATAAGTTGAAAATATAAAATTGACAAGAAATTGATTGCAAAACAAGTTTTTTCATTAGATTTGAAACATATATGCTAAGATAATTTGAAAATATACATAGCCATATGCATAAATGTATCAATTATTTCAAAAATTAGGTTCATAGTTAAGAAACTATAATGAAAATTGGTTTTCATAGGAGTATTAAGATCACACTTGCAAGTTTAATATGTAAAATATTAGTAACTCAAGTAAAAACTGATATTTGAGCTCCAAATTATATGCCGGTTTAATAAAATTGTCAAGAAATTGCCCTTACCAAAAACAACTAACATGTACCATATGAGAATCTAATATGTTTTCTCATGTTAGTTTCTTACATTATTTTCTTACGAGTTTTTTAACATGCAAATGAGGTTAGAAACCATATTAGAATTTTAAGCCAGGATGTTAGAAACTAACCTTATTTGCATGTTAAAAATCTCGCGAGGCCATTCTAACATGAGATCTCATATGAGAATTTCCTTAAAAAGAAATTTGGTATTCAGATATAAAATCTTACGTGAAAAAATTTTCCTCACATGAGGAAATTTCTCACTTCTTTTACTCACATGAGAAATTTAAAAAAGGCGTAAAATAAGATAATAACCAGGAATAAGGGCCTGACCTAATTCTGAATACATACATGTAACATGTTTGTGCTACATGTACATAACTAAACAATTTGGTTACACTAAACATGCTAAATGTGTCATTTGTTTAAACTTTATAGACCATCATGCCTAGATTATATTCACATTGAGAATAGAATTAAGATTAATATAAAATGAAGACTTAATAATTATAATACTCATTATTACATGTACATGTATGACAATCAAAATATATACAGGTAAAAAAATGAAGCATATACCTTAAATAAATGATATAGATATAACATGATAAAGTAAATGATGCTATTTTAATTTTCTATACTAGCTACTTTAAAGTAATTTAATTAAAATGTTTCAATAATAATAAAATTCAATTTTGAATAATGTAGTAATGTCCAAAATTCCCATACTAATTGTGCCTCTATTAACTAGTTGCATTTTATTTTTTTAAGATGCTTTTAACAGTCATTTATCATATAAATTAATCTCTCAAAACAGCATGTATGCATTTAATAAATATAAATTACCTTTATTTGAAAACATAAATCCTTACAAAAAACTTTTAAGTCTATTAGATCAAGACACATTCTTCTTGCATCTTCTTGTAAATTTTCAATTTTCAAAATGTGTAACAAAATGAATTTGATTGGATCAAAACAATTTCCTGTTAAATGCATCATGGGCATAAAACATAATTCGCATGTTAGAAATTTCATCTTAGAAATATAATGAGTATTCTACAAAACTTAATTTCCTAAATTTTCTATGCTTTTATTTCTAACATAAATCTCATATGAAAAATCTGATTTGTGATTTTTCCATATATTTTCTGTTAGAATTGAGAACTCAAAATTTCTATGTCCAAATTTCTAACCTGAATCTAACATGAGAAAGAAGAACTTTGAAAAAATCTGTTAAAACCTTGATGGTTGGAATTATTTCTAACATACTCGTTGAAAATCTAACATCAGCATCCTGCAAGGACCGTGTTAGAAATTTCCTTCATATATGAACTACCAATTTCCTCACATAAGCAAACTAATTTGCATAGGAATCTTGTATGAATCTTGTAAGTTTCTTATGAGATTCATATAAGAACTGGTTAGTGGTTTCTGTACGGGTGATTGCGAAACAAGTTTTTTCATAAGATTTGAAACATATATGCTAAGATAAGTTGAAAATATACATAGCCATGTGCATACATGTATCAATTATTTCAAAAATAATGTTCATAGTTAAGAAACTATAATGAAAATTGGTTTGCATAGGAGTATTAAGATCACACTTGCAAATTTTATATGTAAAATATTAGTTACACAAGTAAAAACTGATATTTGAGCTCCAAATTATATGCCGGTTTAGTAAAATTTAAAAGAAATTGATTGCGAAACAAGCTTTTTCATTAGATTTAAAACATATATGCTAAGATAAGTTGAAAATATACATAGCCATGTGCAAACATGTATCAATTATTTCAAAAATAAGGTTCATAGTTTAGAAACTATAATGAAAACTGGTTTGCATAGGAGTATTAAGATCACACTTGCAAGTTTTATATGTAAAATATAAGTTACTCAATTAAAAACTGATATTTGAGCTCCAAATTATATGCCGGTTTAATAAAATTGACAAGAAATTGATTGCAAAACAAGTTTTTTCATTAGATTTGCAACATATATGCTAAGATAAGTTGAAAATAAACATAGCCATATGCATAAATGTATCAATTATTTCAAAAATAAGGTTCATAGTTAAGAAACTATGATGAAAATTGGTTTGCATAGGAGTATTAAGATCACTCTTGCAAGTTTTATATGTAAAATATTAGTAACTCAAGTAAAAACTGATATTTGAGCTCCAAATTATATGCCGGTTTAGTAAAATTGAAAAGAAATTGATTGCGAAACAAGCTTTTTCATTAGATTTGAAACATATATGCTAAGATAAGTTGAAAATATACATAGCCATGTGCAAACATGTATCAATTATTTCAAAAATAAGGTTCATAGTTTAGAAACTATAATGAAAATTGGTTTGCATAGGAGTATTAAGATCACACTTGCAAGTTTTATATGTAAAATATAAGTTACTCAATTAAAAACTGATATTTGAGCTCCAAATTATATGCCGGTTTAATAAAATTGACAAGAAATTGATTGCGAAACAAGTTTTTTCATTAGATTTGAAACATATATGCTAAGATAAGTTGAAAATATACATAGCCATATGCATAAATGTATCAATTATTTCAAAAATAAGGTTCATAGTTAAGAAACTATGATGAAAATTGGTTTGCATAGGAGTATTCAGATCACACTTGCAAGTTTTATATGTAAAATATTAGTAACTCAAGTAAAAACTGATATTTGAGCTCCAAATTATATGCCGGCTTAATAAAATTGACAAGAAATTGATTGCGAAACAAGTTTTTTCATTAGATTTGAAACATATATGCTAAGATAAGTTGAAAATATACATAGCCATATGCATACATGTATCAATTATTTCAAAAATAAGGTTCATAGTTAAGAAACTATAATGGAAATTGGTTTGCATAGGAGTATTAAGATCACACTTGCAAGTTTTATATGTAAAATATTAGTTACTCAAGTAAAAACTGATATTTGAGCTCCAAATTATATGCCGGCTTAATGAAATTGACAAGAAATTGATTGCTAAACAAACAAACAAGTTTTTTTCATTAGATTTGAAACATATATGCTTAGATAAACTAAAAATATAAATATGTTGACTTTTATACAGGTTATGCCTAGACCTATATGTCATACATTGGATGTAATTAGAAAAGTTCAAGATCAATTTTTACTAAAAAGTAGCGTAATATATTATAATTATTATTATACACTTTCTTAGATTTTGAATAACATGGTTTCATTAAAAGATGATAATAACAGCTTTAGTTATTTCTAAAATGAAACATTTTCAATTATTATTTAATATTGAAAATATCAAAATGCGAAAGTAAATTTTGTGTTATGAAAATAAGTTATAGTTATTATTTCTATGTCACCCGTATGTTATTTATACATGTAAAAAAAATTAAAAAAACATTAATAGATATTAAAACTATTAAATATCGCAATAATTTCCTTAAAACAAATTAATACATGTATTATCGATAAAAATAAACAATTGCATTATGGGTATGGGGAATATAGAATGGTAAATGGGGATGGGGATGGTAAATCGTGTATGGGGATGGGGACGCGAATGGCACATGGTGTATGGGGATTGGGATGGGGATGGTACATGGTGTATGGGGATAGAAATAGTATATGGTGTATGGGGATGGTAAATGGTGTGATGGTAAATGGGGAAAGAGGGAAGCTTTTACCATACAGGTACTGTAATTGTTATCGAAATTGTTATTCTTCTATACTAATTATCGATCTTTTTTTATAAAACATGCAACAAAAACTAAATAGCATGCTTTTGAATATTTCTCATTCAATAGTATCAAGTGTTGGAAAACATATTATATAGTTAAAAAAAAAAACCTTGATAATTATTTAGAAATGATAACTGATTTTAGTAATAAGACTTACTGGAAGTGTAGAAATTTTCATTTTTCTTTTATTGAAACCCATCTTAACATTAGGAAATATGTCCTTCTGTGCGTAGAGACTGCCTGTAATCTGTGTATGTCCCACTATACTTAAACTTCGTTTTCGTCCTTTAACCCACATCAATGTTTTAATGGGCATCCATGTACATTCCTCTATGTCTGATGAATCAAACTATCTCAGAAAAAAATTGTGTACATTCTGTGTTAAAACCTAAGTATTTGGTAAAAGAAGAAGATTACCTAAGAGCACCAAATCGTTAAACACCATATTGTACGCTGTATACAAAATATCAGATCTCTACGCCATTTAGTTGTTAAGAAAACTGTGACTGAAATTTTGCATGTATGTCCATTATTTGAAAAAACCTAGAAGCATTCAGAAAACATGAAATATATTACCTAGGATACATCTAATTGTACTATAGGATAAAGCTGTATAAAAATATCAGACCTCTAAAACCGGAAAAATTATAGATCGTAATGGTCTTGACTTGGTACAGTAACACAAAACGCAACGTAGTTGTGAACACATAATAGGGATAAAAAGATGATCATTTCAGTTGATCAAAGAAACTATGACGGAAATTTTTCAACTACGCGAACTTAGTCGTAACGAAGGTTAACTTAGGGGTTCTGGAAGCGTACCCGTAAGAATGTATTAGGAATGTTTCTTATGAGTTTTCAGTACTTGTAAAATCGAAATGGTTCGGACAACGATTTGTTTCTCGTGCCTCAACGATTGTATTAACTTTTCAAGACTCATCAGAATGACGGAAACTAATGTATTGAAAATGACAACAACATTTAAATATGAATTGCATAAAAAAACAATAAAATCAAAACAGGCCAAAATGGAGCCAGAATTTCCAAGATAATTTTCATTTATGATACAATCCCTTAAACATCTCTTCTTCTTTGTCTTTAAAATGTGTTAATCTTTTTTGAAGGTAATATCTTTTTTTATCTTATCGAATTCTTCAGTACATTCCAAATACTTACGTCATACAATCGTTCTGTGACTTCTGATGACAGTTCAACACTGTCAGTAATGTTTTCAAAGCTTATTTCTGAAAATATGTCCTTGACTGCCTGTTCAAGCTTCTACAAAACATAACAAAAATATTTGTTGTTATAGGCATTTATTTTCAAACATAAAAACTTATTGAGTTTGCTCCATAATCTATAAACTCTCTTACTGTAAACTGCATGGGGAACAGTCCGTAACAAAACATCATTAGTGTTATCTATGAAATTTGGAAGCTGGCTACCATGTCATTAAACACTTTGATGACACATAAATAAAAAATGAAAATAATGCGTACCTAAGTAACATTAGGTATGAATAATATCATTATAGTTATAACAAAGCTACAGAGCTCGGAGGATCAATTAAATTAATGTAAAAAAGGCGAAGCAATAAAACAAAGAAACGTGGAAAAAAATAAGGTTTATAATGGTCATGATTCATGGATTTTAAAAAATTGTGGTTTAACTGAATTTTATGATGTCAAACCGTTGCGAACTTAGGGTCCAGTATTAACACAAAATGAAAACACGATTGATTGCCACAGAAGGGATATAAAGGTGATCATCTCAGTATAACACACAGCAAAACGGTACTTGTACAGATATTCACTATAGACAGCACTACATTAATTCGACATAGATTTAGATTAACCTCCATAGTCAAAACATTGTAAGAACATACAAAACACTGCCGTACCTATGTATCGTATAGAAATGATCAACAACAACCACAAAATAAATAAAACAGCAAATTGTTTTGTCATTATTTTGAATGTTTCAACGCTCTTAGCTCGACGAAATCTTATGGAGGTCTATACTAGGTTATCTATTATAATGTCATGTACAATGTAGTTAAGTTGGTTCATTCCTAAGCATCCTTTTTGTACATCTTGCACTTTTTTAGTCAGCATTTCAATTTGAAAGACTTAACATGCATTTTGTAAAAATTGCAAAATTGAGTTCTTTATTTGTTTTACTCATGAAATTGACTTAACTTAAATATATCACATTTTCTTCAGAAATGTATTTTCAGGGTAGATAATTTATTGACGGGCAATTATTCATCAAATTTTTATATTGAAATATTAGATTTTCTTAACTTGAAAGAAAGACCGGCGACCTCCAATGCTCCACTTATTTCGTGTTTTCAAAATATGGTATATATACGAGGCGTGTTTTTTTATATATATAGCTGAAACCTTACGCTCACAGAGTGAGATAAAAGATTACCGACACGTTTCATTATATAATTTATTGCAAATTAAGTTACAAATTTTACAAGGTTGTTAATCTGTCCGTGTCCTCCTTCCCCAATTTAATTCTACAAGCCACCTTAAAATTGCCACTGAATATCAGATATATTTTTTATAAAAGAACCAATAACTTACAATATCATTGGTATACGGAACATTCAAAAACGACGTTGGGTACTGTATAACAGCAACATTGTCCAACTCTGTACTGTTAGATTCCAGGCTTGACAAATCACCATCGTGGAATATTCCTAGTAACCATTTAGAATTGTGCACCAATGATGAACGAACGGTATGTTTTCGGCTGTAATCAAACGGCTGAAAAAAAGACCCCAAATATAAAGCTTGAAAGACAATCATTTATGCATTCAATTAGATATAATTATTATGTAAAATAACAAGAGGCTCGTAGGAGCATGAATCGCTCACCTGATCCTTACACTTTAAGGGTCTCTTCAATGAGCAATTACATGTACCCCCATAAAGGGTCATTTGACAACTTCTGAACATTTAAAACTTTTGTGAAGCTCAGTGATCTGAAGGATAAAGCAAGCAACAACCTTTCTCTATCTACAATAGTTTTAATTCTATAGGGCAAAATCGAGATCAATGAACTGAAGGGTTGAGCAAGCAACATCTTTTCTCTATTGTTTTCATTCTATAGGACCTTGAAAGGACCTAACTCCTATAAAGGGTCATCTGACATCTTAGACCCAATGTAAAATTTTGAGGAGTTCATTGAGGTGAAAAATTTAAGCAAGCAATTTTTTTTCTATCTGCAATTGTTTTCATTTTATAGGGAAAAAGCATGAAAAAACTAGAGGCTCCCAGAAGCCTGAATCGCTCGCCTGATCTTTTATGCTAAAGCCTCTTACCTAGTGTGCAACATGGTCTACATGTACTTTGTTTGTAACATTAAAGAAACTAGTTAGGATAGAAAATACTTTTAAGATCAAGAATACAAAGTTACAAAGCTTTCCATCTCAAAGAAAAAACAAACAAGTTAAAATGGATTGAAAACACTTAAAAGGATGATCTGACAATTTTGACCCTGAAATCATTTTTGTAGATCTCAATGAGCTGAACAATTTTGCAATGCTTACTTTTCCTCTAGCACTTACAATTTTCAAGATAAAGTCCAAAAACTGTGAAAATGGTCAATTTTGACGATTAAGGGGAAATAACTCCTATAAGGAGTCCTCCCACAACTTTGAATCAGTGGAGAGTTTTGTAGAGCTTTTGATGCTGATAAAGGATGGTTGTTTCGGTTTTTCTTTATCTCTTATACTTTTTGAGCTATAAGCTAAAAACTATGGTCTAACCCTCAGTTCTATTTTTAGAACGGCGGCCATGTTGGTTGGTCTACGTTCACCAGTTTCACAAACTTGGTAGAGGATAACCTGAAGATCAAGTGTATAAAGTTTAAAAGCAGTCCAATTAGTGGTTTCAGAGAAGAAGATTTTTAAAGATCAGTTAAAATTGATAGAAAAATCAGTTTAGGGGGATAACTCTTAAAAGGTTGATCTGACAATTTTGACCATTTTTTGTAGATCTTAATGAGTTGAACAATTTTGCAATGCTAACTATTCCTCTAACTCTTATGGCTTTTAAGATAAAGTTCAAAAAATGGTCAATTTTGACGATTAAGGGGAAATAACTCCTATACGGAGTCGTCCATCAACTTTGACTCAATGGAGAGTTTTGTAGAGCTGTTGGGGCTGAAGAAGGGAGGTTGCTTCGGATTTTCTTTATCTCTTATACTTTTTGAGCTATACGCTAAAAACTATGGTCTGACCCCCCCCCCCCCCCCCCCGTTCTATTTTTAGTAACAGTGGCCATGCTGGTTGGTCGACATTCACAAATTTCACAAACTGAATAGAGGACATCCTAAAAATTAGGTGTTCAAAGTTTCAAAGCAATCCCTTTAGTGGTTTCAGAGAAGGAGATGATGAAAGAAAAGTTAACGACGGACGACGGACGATGACAATAGCTCACCTGACCCGAAGATCTAAAAACCACTATTTTGAGCTTTAAAGGGTCATAACCCCTATAAGGGGTCATCTGACATCTTCGAACCAATAGAGACTTTTGTACAGCTCAAACATTTAAAGCTTTAAGCAAGAAACAGCTTTTCTCTATCTGCAATAGTTTTCATTCTATAGGGCAAACACATGAACCAATTTCTTATGGTATTGAGGGCCTGGGATATTTTTCCAAAACTCAAACTTTTGATGGAAAAAAATAAATATATTTAATGAAAAAAAAACACAATATCCAAAACAAACTGATGATCAGCTGATCAGAGACCCACGGCTTCTATAGAGAGTAAGCTCACAGTTGAGAAAAAGAAGGAGAACAAATCGGAATGAAGGGACTGTTACCAAATGACAGGAAAAAACAAAGAATACTGTGAGAAAGTGCACAAAAAATATCCCCTGCTTCATATTGGACTCCTAATGACAAAAAAGTCTAACTATCTCCCCATAATTATATCTGCAAGTGACAAACTTTCTTCATGCACATCTCCATGTGGTATATTTTATTCATCTATATTGATCAAAATCCACCAAGAGATTTAAGAGATCTCCCATTGAATACTGTACTTAAAAGTATGTTAGTCCAAGTATCAACCCCGAATGATATTCGATAACATCGAATATTAATTCTTTATTCAAATCTACATATGATGTACTTTCTTCGTGTAAAGTTTCATTAAAGCCTGTCGAGTGGTTTAGTAGGAGAAGCACTTATGAGGTATGTGGACAGACAGACGTATGAACAGACATACATGGTGATTCCAATTTTCCACCAAATTTTTGGGAAAATTTTTTGTCAGGTTGGAAAATCCCAGCCCCCCACCATATAAAAATGGTTGGTGCCTAACCACTAATATATCTTTGTGTTTCACTGTGTGTCTCATAGTTAAATTTGCTTTTAAAATGTGCATGATTTTTTTCTCTTTTCGCAGCACTTGATGACGTGACTGTGACGCAATTACTTAGGTTTTTGAAAAATACAGTCACTCTACCTTGTTCACTTAAGAACTGATCTAGAATAGTTTACCTCAGTTAAATACGTTTCAAAAGCAAATGGTACATTAAGGCCCTTATTTGCCCTCTCAATGATTGAAAATTACGAATTGGTTTAAGAAGATATCATATGCCATTTACGGGTAAATAAATGAACAAACAATTTTTATTAATTTGATGATCATTTATGTAACATCTGGTATTAATGAAAACTAAATGGCAAAACAAACTAAATATGGAAGATTTCTTTCAAATTGCCTGAAATTGGATTTTAAAGTGCCTCCGCCTGGTTGACCCAGACATTTCTTTTAAATTTAAAAAAGCAACTTATAAAAAATAATCATATAAAAATTAGCAATTTTCTCCATTTTTTTTGTTTTAGGGGTCTATAGAACTACAAATTGAGTACATTATGAAAGAGTCAAAACAGTCATTAGATCATTTTACTCAAAATGTAAAGTGCAGTTAAATGGATTACTTCAGATTTATTTTTTTTCTTCATGAAATAGTGGTACAGTATTCCTCTGCTCTTCTCCAGTGCAAATGTACCCTCTAGCACATCTTTTTCTTTATACTGTTCAGCACCAGATGGATAAAGATCAAAAAGCGACTAATGGATTTTTGTTTTAGAGGTTTTATATGGTTTTAATAACTAAAATCATTTTGGTTTTTTTTCTACATTCACATTTAGAAAAACAGATTATTGCATCATTTACTTAGACTGTTTATTAGATTCCATTAATCAATTATAATGGGACTTTAGAGCTTAACGGTCTCGCAAAGCGGAGGAAATAAAAACAAACATTTGACTATCCCGACATTTCTTTACTTAACACCAACCTTTGCCATATACTTTGTGCACGATTCCAATCTACATAAGATGGTAACATTGAGACTTGTTTCGTCATGAGCTTTGCTTTTTAATGTCATCAAATGATCAATTCTCTCTGACGACATGTCCTCCAGATTATAAAGAACAGCATATTTCCCGATGCTTGAAAGTCTGTCGTGAAGTTTGCCTGCTTCATATTCTAAAACATAGAGACAAAACACATGTTGACGATGCTGAACGATTAAACGGGAGACAGCATCACCGCGAAGACAAATTCGATAATTCGGTATTGAAATACAAATGACAACAAAGTTCCAAACAATAAATTTTGTTACGCCTGACGCGCGTTTCGTCTATTCAAGACTCATCAGAGGCGCTCTACTAAACATATTGAAAATGCCAAACACTATATATTTATGTAGAGCATAAAACAGTAAAACAAAAAAAACAAAAACTGGGGAGCCAAATTATAACTAAGATGATCAACCTATGTCTGGGATAGGAAAAATCTTAGGGTTTAGACAAGTGAAGTGAAGTATAGATATGGTTTGTAAATGAGATTTGAAGCCTTTGCAAAAGTGATTGTTTGCAGGTCAACTTATATGTTGAAACGAACAGGAGCTTCTTTTATTGCTGAAGTTTATTAGTTTACTTACGATTTATCGCGTCTTAATCGAAAAGCAACAACCACAAAATTTACTGCACTTTCAAAAAGTCAAATATTTTAAGAAATTCAGTAAAAATTTACTTTATTTTCTTTGAAGTCAATAAAGTAAATTAAGATAACAGAAGTTGAGGATGATCGCTGGCCAATTTTTTAAATTTATGTAAGATTTTCAAAATCCACTGGATTTCCCCTTTCAAATAGATATTAAAAAAATGCCCAGTAAACCCCTTTTTTCTTTGTATAATAGGGTTTATTGTTTGTATAATAGGGATTATTGTGTCATTAAGAGTTAATTTAAGCGCGTGTCTCAGAAAAACCATGCAAAATCCTTTTTTTTTTTCCAGAAGCAATATTTTTACAGCTATGAAAGCAATGGTGTAACTTTAAGCCCTTCATGGAAGGCTTCTTTTGGCAAAATATTTTTTCTGAAAAAATGAAGATGGCTGACCTTCGGGCCTTAATCAGTATAAATGCATATCTTTGCCAAAATCAGCTTTATTGAAATCAAAACTTCAACTATTTAGAGATTTATTATGCCCCAATGTCTTCTGATTATCAAAAATTCAACATTAAATCCTGTAGGGATAATGCCTTAGCTTTCAATTGCAAAAGAATTTTTAAAATCATAGCTTCCTTTACCAAGCACCCTAGGGGGTAATATTGGCAATTTGCCAAATTGTTCGAAATCATCAAAATGCATATGCTTATTTTTTACGTTTAATTTTTCCAAGGCAGGCCTCTTGAATGAGAATCTTTCTAATATTCAAAAATTAGTACTGACAAGGTGAACATGTTGAAAATGCAACCATGGATCATTTATTCTAACTTCTGTACAAGTCTTTAAAATAGGTTGGTTTCGATTTTGGTTGGAAAACTCCATTTTTGTACAACTTTTGTAAAAATATGAAAGTATTTAATTTCAAACAAAATGAATTTTTAACTAGTGGCATTATAGTTTGTAAGAATGACAATAGCTGTACATGTCTTGACTTTGCGCAAAATGTTCTAATAGGGGCTAAAAATATGAAATGTTAAAGAATTAATGGGAAAATAAAGAAATTGTTAGTTTTAAATGATCATAGCAGAACCATTAAAAGTCACTGATGATTTTGGCCTGCCTTGGACAATTCAAAAAAAATAAAAACAAGCATTTTGGCGATTTTGGACAAGTTGGCAAAGCCAATATAACCCCCTAGGGTGCTGGTCATGTGTAATAGAAATTACGATTTCTATAAGTTCTTTTGCAATTGAAAGCCAAGGCCAAGGCATGACCCTAGGAGGATTTCATATTCAAATTTTGATAATCAGAAGACTTTGGGACAAAATAAACGTAAAAAAGTATAGTTGAAATTTTGCTTTCAATAAGGCTGTTTTTGCAAAGAAATGTAGTTGGCCCGAAGTTCAGCCATTTAGAATTTTTCAAAAAAAAATATTTTGCCAAATTTAGTCTACCATGAAGGACTTTAAGTTGCACCATTGCTTTCATAGCCATGAAAATATTGCTTCTGGACAAAAAAGACACGCACTTAAAAGGTTTTATAAAGTTCTTCCCATTTTTAATACAGGTTTTTACACTGAAACAAGTAGAACTCTAAACCAACAAGTATAAAAAAGTCAAAGAAAGCATTTTGCAGCTAAATTTTGAACGCTTATTATCTACAAAACAAGTTTGGCAACCTATGTATTTTATGCCTATTTTCTACCATTATCTACGGTCTATTAATCAAATTATAAATTTAGGTATCTTTTTATTTATAAACTGACCAGCAAACATCCTTAAGGGCTAGTGGAGACGTTTATGCGAGTAACTTCTTACCTCTACCAACTAAATATTAAAACAAAATCCCTTCCTTCAAACTTCAACAAAAACACTCGTATTTTGCAACACTTTGTCAATGGCATTAATCACATGGTTTTCCGTTTTTTAAGTGGTTGCATCTCTCAAAACCCTTGTGGAAATTAATGCTAATACTATAAGGGGTACGGCCCATGAATTACATCAAAATCATGACTAGCAATGAATTTGCAAATTGCATAGCAATTCATATATTAACAAAAACAAAATTGTGAATATAAACTTCAGTGTTTACCTGTCAATAAAAGGTGATAATAAGACAATTCAATACTTTAAAGTATCAAGAGAAAGTCTAAATAAAATACCTGTATTTTTGTCGTATAAAATATTAACAGACGACCACTTCAAATACGATATCACAGCCAGAAGCGTCAACGACACACCAGTCTCATTCTGAAAAATAGGTTCTCGGAATACCTGGTTGCTTCCGGTAGGTTTTAAACATCCGCTTGACTGAGTTGGTCCAACTGTTGACGTCATTTGACACCCATCAGGAGTTACGGTTTTCGTTGTAAGGTTAGACTGTTTATCTTTTCCCCAGTCTATAACGGGAAGCCGTGCTAAACTTCTCACAGAATCGATAATATGAATGTTGGCTGCAATCACAATACAATCGAGATCCAACTGTTTTAATTCCACGACTGAAAATACAAAACAGTCGGAATTTTAACATAAAGGTAATATCCGTTTCATGAATTTATTAAGTATGTAATTAGATTTCTTAACGAAGAAAAGAAATTAAGCTTTATCAAAATCAATAAACGCAATTCATTAGAAAAAAGAATACTAAGGAAAAATCCCATGTTTCCGAGAGATGTGAATATCACTTTTTGTGTCTATTCGTACAAATTAACAAAGATTTGCAGCAATTTGTAAGCGATTGAGTACTTATCGGTTAGCTTTAGACCAATTAAAAAACCAAGAAAGAATAGAGCTGAGTCATTCAATTGATGTTTTTTACTAACTTCTATTTGATGTTCGATCTTGAATATTTAAGTAATTATTTTGTCAGTGTTGAGGAAGGCATCATATTCTGACCAACATTAAAATACCTTTTTTCATACTTATAAGTTGGTAAGAAAACGTGTTAAAAAGATTTTAAAAAATGCAAAAAAGATGTTGTCTAGTTTTGAGAAACCTTCATTGTGCGTGATCTAATGTAACGGATGCTGCTACTCGAACCGTAGTTTAATAAATAAAAATAAGATATTAATATGCAGTTTTCAATCAAACAGAAAATTAATTCTGATTATGCAACACTTATTTAGATGTTTATGGCTAATGCTAGCTGTCCTGGATTAGAGCCTTTCTTCATTTGCATGGTAATATTGAATAATAACTTTTGTCAGTCCTTGATATTTAAAATTATATAAATAAAAAAAAAATCAGCTGGATAAACCTTTTTTCCGAATCATTAATCTTAATCTTACGTTTTATTTATTTGAAAGAATTTAAAGCGACCAATGGATTTTAATTTGGTTATAATGGTGAAATTTGAAAAAAAGACAGTATGCCCAAAAAATCAGTATATATATGTATAAACGGACAGGACAGGGTTTGATCTAAATAAGGGCAGGTTGGTGTTTACAGTTGTATGTTTTTAAATATCAAGGATCCGATTTTTCTTTAATTTGTAACGGAATAGCCGGTGAAAATCCATAACTCTTAATTTTCTTTCTTAACCCGAATATGGATGTTCAGTCCACTTTTGTTTATTTTGTAAAGCAAGCATTTGAGTTGCAATAATGAGATCCACATTGGTCAAATTCATACATATTTGTAAATACTATAATATCTTTGGTTTAACCCATTAGAATGTACAGTTACATATTCATTGTTTTTGTATGTTTGTATTTGCACGGTCTTGAGGTTTTTATTATGCAATAAAGTTAATATGAAAATTATATTGTCTCTCACAGAAGGATAAACAACAAACAGCTTATACATATACATCGGTGAAGAACGAGAGAGTAAAGATCATTTAACGATTTACGAGATGGAAAAGAAGTGTTGTTTGTCACCTTCATTTTAGAAAAGACAAATCACGTTAAAATGTTTTGGTTCGATACGAAAACATAAAGTACAAAATTAGAAATATGTAAATGTACGTACAGATTTAAAAATTTGTTTACTTTTTCCTGGTAGGACACTACAAATTTTATATAATTTTTTATAAATTTTTTGCTAACTAAAACTTTACGTGATTTTATCATTTTGGTAAGTTTTTTTTTCATTTATCGTGAACTATCCAATATACTAAAATGGTATCAATAAGCATAGGAATGAGT
This sequence comes from Arcuatula senhousia, assembly GCA_963971305.1. NCBI lineage: Eukaryota > Metazoa > Mollusca > Bivalvia > Mytilida > Mytilidae > Arcuatula > Arcuatula senhousia. Next base: position 30,710,786 of record OZ020304.1, read on the forward strand.
TAGTTTAAATTACAAAATAACCAAAACTAATAGAATAATTATCAATTTCATTATAGTTATCTAGGTCAAAATAAACATCTGTTTTATGCCTTTAGAAGGAGTACAAAAATAATGTATATATATATACTTTAATATTTTTTTTTCATTTTTTTTTAATCTTGAGTGAACTGTGCATTATTGTCAAGTTGATGCTTACGTAACAAGAGTTGACACTAAAGTTATCTCGCCTGTCGGCACCATCGCAGAACTCATTGAAGGTCTAGCTGGACCTTCAGAAAAGTTGAGGTCATGGTATGTGATAGATGACAGAATTCCATTTTACCATCACAAAATGTCTGAAGTGTGTTCTAGATACCATAGTTATTGAAAAACAATGAAAAAAGACCAACATTCACAATGTCATTCAACCATGAAAATGGGGTCAAGGTCACATTACATGGTGATGTCAGTTGTGTATATCATAATCCCCAAATATCAGATGCCCAATTATAATATTATACTTTTCACTTATCTCATTTCCACCCAAAAATCATCTACATTCACATAGTCATGTGAATCGTAAAAATGTGTCATGGTCACAGGACATGGTGTCAGTTGCACATACCATAACTTCAGGTCTCTGTATACCAGATATCAGATAAGTAGCTATCATACTTTTCACTTAATCTATTTTCAACAAAAGTCTTACAAAGAGGTTTTTATGGCCCCGAAAAATATCCAAGTCCACAGAGTTACTGAACCATGAAAATGGGGTCAGGGTCAAATGGCATGGCGCCAGTTGCATAGACCATAACCGAAATGTCTGTATACCAGATATCAGATGCTTAGCTATTATACTTTTCACTAACTAGTACTTCATTTTCAACAAAAGTCTTACAAAGGGTTTTTTGGCCCGAATAAAAAACATTTATGTTCACAGAGTCGCTGAACCGTGAAATTGGGGTCAAGGTCAAACGGCATGGTGCCAGTTGCATGGACCATAACCCTAACTGTCTGTATACCAAATATCAGATGCCAAGCTATTATACTATTCTTGTAATTCATTTTCCACAAAAGTCTTACAAAAAAGTTTATGCCGTCGCCGTCACCGCCGCCGTCGGAAAGTAATACCTATATCTCGCCTTCAGCGATTAAAGTCGCAGGCGAAACAAAGATGGCTCTACAAGATTTGGGTAACATTGATTGGATGTCCATTTTTGGATTTAGATTCAAGCATTGTCAATGGAAAATTGCAAACTAAAGTCTATGATAAACGTGATGACTTTTCTTTCCCAATTGTAAACTTTCCTTTTCTGGAAGGTGATGTACCTCTAGCTCCATCTGACGGAGTGTACAGTTCACAGTTAGTCAGATATGATCGCATTTGCAGTGGTGCTTCTGATTTTAATAACAAAAACCGTTTCATTAAAGATAAAATGCTAAAACAAGGTTATTGAAACCACAAATTAGTCAAATCTTTTACTAAATTCGAACTAAAATCTTATTGAAAAATTAAACTGTACACGTCGTGTTTTGATTGTAAAAGGAATATCACATCCCGAATTCTATGGAAATGTAGTTAATGAGGCACGTAAATTAAAAAAATTCTCTTGGCATGGTTATTTGGCTTAAAAACTTATTAAAGAAAGGATACATGTTGGAAGCTATAGTAAAATCTATAAATTTGGTGTTTTTTTTGGTAGAAATGTTGATAATTTGATAGTAACTCTAAAACATTAATCTTTTACTTTTGACTATTTAATTGTTTCGAAGCATTACAGCGATCAAAAATGTCGGTTTTGTGTGATGATATAATACTAAATCATTAGTTGTTTGAAGTGTGTTGTTGGATTTAAAATCGATATGTTTGATTTTTTACACCAGTCGATAAATGCTTCTTAGCTAGCTGTCAGTAACTGCGAGTGTTCTCAAGGGTTTTCCTTTACGTTTCGTTGATCTCGTAATAGGCGAGCGGCGGAAAGGGTCTTGAAAAAAATTTAAATTACCCAAAACCCTCATGGGATATTTTTAACTATATTGATAGTTTAATATTTCAGCTTTAATAATATCGATGTTTGCCATTTGGAATCTGGTCAGAACATGAAAAAATCAAAGGTCAAAGGTCACTACCCAAAATCTAAAAGTTTGAGTCTGCAAACATTAAGGCAACTAAAATGTTACAAAATGTGGTTAAAAGTTAGAAAATAAAGACTAAATATTACTTACATATATAAGTGAATATAAATCATTCACTTTTGATCTCCTTGAAGAAATTTATTGCGTCAATTTTTCTATTTTTAGAAAAGGGTCAAATTATTTTTATTTTTGTGTATAAAAGTTTGAATTGCGAAAAAAAGAAATCACATTTTCACTCACTTTTTTCCTCTATTTGTAAAACATTATCTTATCTTTCGTTTGTAACAAAAATAAATGGTTCAAATGTGTTCATTGACTCAAAAACACCACATTTGTGGATTATACCAGAATATTAGGTTTTTAATAAAATGTGTACTGAGTTACCATTTACATGTTTAAAACGGAATAGGAATCAAAAACCAACAACAATATCTTAAATCCAACTATTTAAGTAGAGAACAATAACTTTGCACAGAAAAAAAGAAAGAAAATCATCGAAAAACTAACTAAAAAACACATAAGAGTTAAGCGGCGAATAGAGGTTTTAAAAACTTTTAAGTTTTATAACTTAATAACAAACCTTTGGCGATATTTTGGACTTAATAGAGAGATAAGAGTTTTGGCTTTCAGAACATATTAGTTTGACGCCTCTAAAATGGTCAGAACATTGTGCAATTTGAGCTCAAAGATTAGATATTTTTAAGCGTGAAGTCATAAGTTCAAAAGACGACCAAATCATTGTATAATGACGGCTCCAGCAGGTGGGGTGTTCCGGGAGCCCCTTAATGTCGCTTAGTGACAAAATGTTAAAAAAAATCTTATAGATTTCAGGCAAAACTGTCATGAACATCAATGCTTTATGTAGAGCCCTCCCCCTTTTTTCGAAAATTTCTTGATTTGGTCCTGGATGCTTACGTGCACAGTTTATACTTTTAGTTTCAAATAGATGGTCTAGTAACATAATTTCAAATATTTTCGCCAAAATATACGGCATTAATTTATTGTTTTTCTGCAATCGAATTTTTATTCAGTTCAACATATCAAACGCACCTCAAAAGTCAAGTACACCTTTCACAATTTTTAAAAACTTTGCTTTTATCAAACATCGCAGGTTAAAAACAAAAGCAAAGACCAAATAATAAATTTCTTGTGTTCACACAAACCCAAAACTAGCACATATTCTTCATAATTACACCAAAAAATGAAAATTCTTACAATTACTAATCAATCAGATTATAGTTAAAATGTAAATACGGGACACTCCGACAGTTTTCCGAGTCATCTGCAGTCAATTTTCTCAAAATCTATAATATTCAATTAAGTATAACTTTATTATCATTCGTCAGAAGTATGCAGTTTTAACTAAAAAGTAGCCTTACAACATTTTCTTGATCTAAGTATACAATTTGTTTGATTTAAATGACAATTAATGTTGCAAAAGTTAAAATTAACGTGTATTTTTGCTACTTTTATTCGTGATTTTTAATTCGATAAAAATTGTAGAAAACTATTATTGTTTTTGAAAATTTCAATTGCAAACAAAGAATTGAGCAAAATATTTCATGATGTGATTTACAATTTTTTTTCGTGTGTGTTTTTTTAGGTAAAAAAAATAATTTCAAAAATCAAGCCGTTAAAGATTTTCATAGGGTACATGTACAAAACAACATTTTTTGATATCTTCTGACCATATTCGACTTGTCAAACATATATATCCATAAAATAGAATAATCAACCTTTTATTTGAGTTCAAAAAATCTCATGAGGTTTTTGGGTAATTTAAACTTTTTAATTAGACGACTTTTTCGATATCCGCCGCTCGCCTATAAAGTACTCCTGTCTCAGGTTCTCTCTTGGTGAATTGAGTTTTTATCGATTTGATTTTTAAAGTGTGTTTTTTTTGTGCTTTGTACAAGATAAACAATAGGGGGAAGGTTGGGCCCAAAAAACTAGTTAAACCCCGCCACATTTTATATGTGCCTGTTCTAAGCCAGAAATCCTTGTAAAAGCTTTTGTTTTGCCCTTGTCTACTATCTGTTTTTTTATGTCCAGAAATGTGTCTTTCTTTGATGATTTAGGGATTTGTTTGAATCTTATGTATTGTATTTTGAGTCTTGGGCCAATGCAAGACAGCGAGCAGTGACCTCTGGTCATGTTGAAGACTGCTGGCTGTTTTCCATTGTGATTCTTTAAATTGCCGTTTCTTTAATGTTTGTTTCTCGCGTAGACTTATTCCACACCTCTTTATCGTCTATTAAAATAGAAGGTAGAGAAACGGGAACATGCATACATGTAATTTATTCGGTCTCATTTCTCATTTTCACAAAATTCACACAAAAAAACTACAGTATGTTCAATAAATTTTGATTATTTTAACTTTAAAAAACACTGAAAGGTATAGACTACAATACCTTACAATATCAGAGGTCTCTGATAACTATTTTATTATTTTTTAAGTAGTATGAATTGGAATTCCGATTATTTAAGCACTACAAAACTTAGATAAATCAACTCAAATGTCCTTTTCTTGTGTAGCAACATTCCGTCCGCTCCAGCTTATGGAGTTTACGTATCTCAATTGATTCGTTACTCCAGAGCGCGCGGGACTTACATCGATTTCCTTAGCAGAGCGACACGTCTGACACAAAAATTGATCACACAGGGTTATGTTGCTCCTCGATTGCTGTCTTCACTCAAGAAATTTTACGGAAGACATCATGCACTTATAGACAAATATGGGATTTCGATCTCTCAGATGAGAGCAGATGTTGGTTTGTCATAGGGTGTTGATTTGTCTTCCTTTACCGGATTTGACACGCTGAATGGACTATTGGCAACGCGACGGGTGTGCTATAGCAAGCAGGAACTGCTTACTCTTCCGGAGATCCTGAGATCACTCTTGTTTCGACTGGAGTTCGCGTTGTTGACTGATATTCAGTTGTTTTGTGTTTCCATGTTTTACATGTTGTCTGTTTTTGTCCTGTTCTTGTTGGTGTTTACTGGTTTTGTCTCTGCCCATTCGGACTTTTGACATTCGGATACCCCATTGGTACCTCTGCTTCTTCCAAGGGGAAAGGACAAAACAAAAACAAAAACAAGGAAACACCCGAGAAATTCAAGCTCACAATATCACAATGGTCATGACTTGGATCAAGCATTTCAAAAGACTGGGCCAAGCAAACCAGATTTAACAGCGCCAGGGTCCATAACATGTAGTAACACGAAACATATGATTTTCAGAAACAGGCACTAGAAGAACATTTATCAACTGAAATGGACAAAACATACTTGAATCTCAAAGTGTCCAGTATTTAAAGAAATTCAGAATAATTTCATTATATTCTTGTTTCGGTAAATTAGGGCAATCAAGATCGTGTCAAGTAAAACCAAGAGTTGTTACACTGGACACTACTTGATTGGTCTTGATGATAATCTAAGTCTGGTGAATTTGAGCATGAACTCTTAATACTACTAAGCAATTAACAACTTCAGTGTAAACATCACTTTTCAAGCAAATTATGTCCATTTTAGAGGTTTTTTTTGCTTTACCAGAGAGGAAAAATACTAATAAGGAAAAGATTGTTTCTGTATGCAACAATCATCCGATATCTAATCATAAACATTAACTACATGTAAATACGAACAACAGCTGAGTTGAGGTATGCAAGAGCTACTTAAAGTTTGTCTTTTTAAAGGACCTGTTTAACTCTCGATCTATTGATATTGAAAATGCATCAGCAGGTTGTTATTATGTTTTATTCCATGTATCAGTATCTCCTCGAGATAAAAGTAGAGGATTCGTTACACGTTAGCGAATATATGATTGAGAAGGTCAATATATTAAGATCCCTGTGTCCAATTAGAATATTGCGCTCTGGTTAACAATTTCACATTTTTACGTGAGCTGTGCCTCGTACACTTATACCACATCTATTTTCTTTCTATATTTACATACCTGCTTTAAATACTTGAAAGTTTTCCGAAGTGTTCACAAATATCCAATAAATTTCTGCTGTTAATACATTGTCGTTGGCTGAATTGTACGTCAACGTTGTGTTTTTAGTGGTAAAAGCATGACTGGAATTACACACGTTAGATATAACACCTGAAAAGAGCCAAGTAGACGTGTTAATTAAACGTGCCTACGTTATTTGCCACATGAATAAAAATAGTTATGTTCCAGAACGAATTCGATGACACAAAAATTACGGTTAGGTTCAAAACTAAATAATTAATATATGTATATGTACCTAATTTTTAACCATAACATATATGAAAATGAAAATATTCAATATTTAAAAGTCTTCAGCACCTTGTGATTCTATGATATCGAGAATGTAGAAATGTAATTAGCAGAATTTAATGGAATTTTAAAGGATACCAAAGAAGACACATTAAATATTAATCATTTCTAAAATATATATTCCACAAGGATTAAAGTTGCTTTTTTCTCTGTAAATAAATAGCTTTTTATTACTCTCGTAAAGCTCGTAAATATTTCAATAAAAAGTTCAGGTAAAATGATGTTTTTAACTTTGACAGGCAACCATTAGTAAGAACAAAATACAAATAGATGAATATAGATAAAGCACGAATCGATAGACAATAATTATCAACCCCATAAGTATTTGTGAAAAACATGCCTAACCTGAAGGATTATTTGTATCAATGGTATCTATAGGAAACACTTTAACTCATCCACTAATTAAAACATTGATGTTAACAAGCAAATATAGAGCAAAACATGATTAGGTCTCTCACGATCAGTCAACAACATTTATTGCAGCCAATGTACTGTTCATATTGTAAAAACGCAATTTTAAACACAAGATACATTTTTACGAAAAGCAACCAGAATCGTACGTATCATAACATTATTGATATTTCAAGAACATATATAGACAATGCGAAATTATAAAAACATATTTTAACATAGCGGGTCCATTTATCAAATCTTGTTCTGGTCGTATGGACTGCGGTTTATATATTCATTCTTTTGTTGAAAGTCCTTCTTATATGTATAACAATGCTCTACATTGTGTTTATTTTTATTCTTGCATTTTTAGCACTAAATATAAAGCTCTTAAAATGTCTCTTTGATATACTAATAGCTATTTTATGCAACCATGGAAAGATTTTGGTGCAGAAAATACCAAACGATAAAGGCCCATAACAAGAGCTAATCTAGTTTCATTAAAAATTAAAATAAAAATAAACACGATGTTATGTATCTTTATCAAAACATTATAAATTCGAAATTTTATATCTTTAAATCACATGTTTTTTCAAGGTAAAACAGACATAGAAAAGTGTTATAAAATGTGTATGTTTCCAGTTCGAGTTCAAGTAAATTTATACCAATTCGAATAATGCAATTTTAATTTTCCAATAAGAATAACTAGAAAATAAGCGTTTTAACAATAAAAGTAATAATTAAATTTCAGAACTTGGAGGATCAATCGCAACGTCCAAGACAAAAGAAAAAACATGGAAGACATACCGGAAAAAATGTAGATCATACAGCTGACACCTTACAACTGACAACTTACAGCTAAACATATCAAATACCCTATCTTTTTCTTTATAGAATTCGAATTCTTACATTCTATGAACAGATAAAGAGTAGATAAACATGATACCATTCCATATTAAAAACGAAAGAATATGGAATATGTGCCAAAAAGACACGATCAACATATTGAAATGATTTTAATAAATGTACAAAAGCAAAATTTCACTGCGTGTGAAGCGCTTTTCTGGATTAACCTTCATCAGACACGCTAGGAGTAGAAAACTTGGAAAACCGATAGAATATTAAATTTGATAAAAAAAAATGCCAAAAAAATATTACAACTATGACCAAACAGATAAATTTATCAATTATTAAAGAAACAGCCAAACGTTGTCAAATTTTGGAAATATGTAAACTGTGACATCATGTTATCTTTTTGTTATGTGTATATAAAAGTAATAACACAGTCACTTGATTCAAAAATAAAGCTCAAAACGTTGAAATACATTCTGCATATACAGATGGCTTCACTTATGCGTAATATCTTCATTTCATTTGTAAATGTTAAACTGTATTCATATCTTTTAAATCTAACTAAAGTTTAAGATTAAAACGTTGGACCAATGTGGCAGTACCAACAGTTATTTTACAACAATGTGACAAAACGTTGGGTAAGCAAGGATTAATGATTCAGTCATTTAATTAATCCAAGTGAGTAATTTTAAGTATGACATGGATAAAGCATTGACATAATTATCATTCTTCAAATACATTTTAAATTCCGATCCAATTTTGCAGCCATGTCAATATTGTGTACAACCAATGTGTACTTTTGAGTTAAATATCATGATAATTCATATCGACTTTGCATGAATTAGACCTAAGCTTTCAAATTTCCAAGGGTCAAGAAAATCCATATAATATTTCTTTAAGTTATGCCAGAAATGAAAAAAAAACTACTATTAATTCACGGTCGGACCAACGCTGGCCAATCATTCGGTGTGATAATTGCTAGTTAAAAACTATAACCAATACCCCGCGCTGATACCTGAAATATGACAGCAGTTGCAATTTCTAAACATCTCTACGGACGCAAAAAAAAGATAGAAAGAAAATGAAAGAAAAGAAAGAAAGAAAGAAAGAAAGGAAAAAAAAACAGCATGATCAAAATCAACTTTCAACAAGAAACTCGTTGATTGCTGATCAGTATAAAACCCTAAGATAATACCATATATACATAAGAATTAGTCAACACTTCATATTGTTAACGTTGGTTAATCGTGGGCATGACGTTGGGCCGATGAGCAAAATGATGTTGGGATAATATCTTTAGCCAACGAGGGGCCAACGAGACTGTTCAGTACGAGTATTTTATCTTTATTGTTAAAAGCTAATAAGTATTTACAACAACACAGAAAAGTTTTAAATACATGTATCAATAAAAAATGACATATTTACCCATGTATCCTTTTTGGTTTTTAATATTTTTTATCAAATACAGAATGTGTTTGAATTTTTTTTTTAAATAATTCAAATGATTCAAAATATGAAAATCTCTGAATAAGACTACAGTTCAACTTTCTGTACACTATCCTTAACGTGAAAATACTTCTTAAAAAGAACTTTAGAAACGCTTCTTTGGAAAATTCACAAACAAGTCAGATATATTTTTTATAAAAATAACGCGATAATACGACTCATAGAGGCCAGTGTAAATATTATAGGAAATGCGAAATGGAACAATATTTCATCAACGAGGATGTATAAAAATCCAAGAAAAATCCGGTCTCGACCTAATAGAGGCCCAATCAAAAGGTCAGTCAGTTTAAATGTTGGATGAAAAGAAGAAATATACTAATGTAGAATTGGCCAGGTTAGGATTACAAAATGTATTTCAGTTTTAATTTTAAAGTAAATATTATTGCGGATGGGTTTATCTGCTCAAAAGACAAATCAAACGGCAGACATCATTCTTCATAATATTTTTTTTCTTAACCTCAGATGTCAGATTTTTTATTCATCAAAATTCAGATTTAAAACATTTTCAGAAAAACTCAACCCCCTAAGGTTTATTGGCCGGTTAGAGGCCATAGGAAGTAGAAACTACAATATACCTTCACTTAAGCTTTAGTGGTCCTTTTTTGTCACAAATATAGACTGAATGATTTTGAAAACTAGCTTACGCGTTCTAATCTTTATAAAATATAGAAGTGCATATACTTTGATATAATCTTTAAACATCTGATACTTCTAAAATCGATTTGATATAACAATAAAAATGTCATGCATGTTTCATTATCGCATGACATGCAAATGATTCTTCATTTTCATTTGAAAAAGCTATTGATAAGAGTAAAACATGTTAACTAACGTAATGTAAGTTTTTTTCGCTTAGTTTTGTTGTTTACTAGTGATCAAAGATGTCCTGCTTTGAAACCTATAAATGCTTGCAATTACAATGAATACATTTTTAAAGACAATATTATAAACGGTATGCTTCTCTCATTAGCGATATGATAACAATAAAAATCGGATGATTTTCCCATCATGGCATGTCATACTAAATAACCATTACCAGTCTAGGAAAATGCTTAATTCTTGTTTGTGGTGGGTAAACTTTTAACAGATCCCTCGATACCTGTAAGGAACAATAGCGTTTAAAAAGAGTTGTTTAGCAATATGAGTTGCTTCGCTTAGAATCCAAGTTATCTATTTTACAAATTGAAAAGTCACACACCTACATCGCCGGCATATTGTTTGTATATTTCACAACTCGTACATAATGCAAGGCATAGCAATAATTATTGTGACTTTATTCCCGTCAACGTTTTCTCACTGATTGTTCTTTAGACCGAAATTATAACAACATAAGTCGCATACAGTTTCTTTTGAAATCAGATATTGTCAGAAAAAAAATCTGACTGTGTATTGATTTAATAAAGTTCAAGGTGTCTGATTTACTAAGATGGTAATACCACTATCCCTAATGTGTCACACAACCGTGTCGTGTTGAATTTCCTGGGTCCAAAGATCACAATTAAAAGGATAAAGTTTTTGCTTCATGAAACTAAGTTTAATATAGGTGCTGTCTACAAGTTGCAAGATTGTTCATGTTACAACCTGTACAGATTTGTCATCAAGTACATGTAATCCCAAAGAACTAAAAATGACAACAAAGTTCCAGACAATAAATTTTGCTACGCCTTACGCGCGTTTCGTCTATTCAAGACTCATCAGAGGCGCTCTACCAAAGATATTGAAAATGCCAAACACTATATGATTATGAAGAGCATAGAACAATAAAACCAAAAATACCAAATAAAAACAAAAGTCATATAAGATTTTACACTTTTTGTTGAAAATCTGCATGTCAATTTAAAGAAATATTTTCCAAAATATTTAATAAATAGTATTATTAAAGAGCCAAACAAAAGCATTCATGCGTTGTTGCTGAAATCAAGACGTCAAAGTCTAGGAACTTATATATCCTTCATTGTGCAATGGAATATCTTAAAACTTGTTGTACTAATAGACTTGATTGTGAACTTCATGATAATTGTTTTCTTTAATACTCCATTCTCATTTATGATTACAAAAAATAAGTCGTGTCTAATAATGTAGAGTGCATTCTATATTTTTCTTAACTAGTACAATTTATCTGTACATGTTGCAACATGTACAATATTGCAATGTGATCTTCAATTTCTCTGGTGTGTCTTATTTTAAATTTGTATATATTTTTCTTTGACTTTAAATCTGATCTTACTAGTTCGATGATTTTGTTATTCCCTTATATTTTTATTAAAAAGGGGAAGCATACCCATTTCAAAATTACAATTTCAATGCATGTTTACCAATTAATATTCATGAATGTTTATGAATATGAATCATCTATGAAAATTGTGTACAGCAATAAAAAATCAACTTCGTCGAACTCAAAGTATCACTGTCAATATAAAATAGTTTTATATGACCAAAATATATCGCCAATGCAGTATTTGTTATAAATAAAAAAAAAACACAATGACAATGATGTCAAATTTCCAGCGCTAACGACAGCCTGTAATACTTGTGATTAAGGAACTTTATCTAAATTTGATGTATTCGCTATTGATGTATATTTCGTCAAAGTTCATAAAATGAATTGTCGTAAAAACAAATGACTATTAAGCAACAAATTACTGATCTAAAAATTTTACGCAATAAGTTATAGCTCAAATACATTTGGTGCAATTATTAAGCAATATCGTAATTGTACAGATGGGTCCAGTCTTAACCTGTATGGCAAGTGGACCAGAGAACCTGTCCAAAAATCAGTTCTTGGTTCACTCTGGACAGCATTCTGGTCAGCCTTAGAGGACCGTGGACGGGTCTGAAGTTCGCTTTAATAGCAGACTTTGTCCTTGGTCTGCTTTCTATTCCTATCCCAGGACAGCTTTAAGCTGACCTGACTACAAATCTTGTCTGGTATTAGCTGACCAGACCTCTGGTCAGGGCAGCTTTTAGCTGACAAGACCTTTGGTCAGGACATCTATTAGCTGACCAGACTTTAGGTCAGGACAGCTCTTAGCTGACCAGACCTCTGGTCAGGACAGCCATTAGCTGACCAGACTTCTGGTCAGGACAGCTTTTAGCTGACCAGACTTCTGGTCAGGTCAGCTCCTGTCCTGTCAAGATAGTGAACCTGACCAGACAAAGCAAACCGTGGTCCACTCCAACAGACCAAGGTTCACTTTCCGGACAGCTCAAGCTGACCTGACCTGACCAAAATAGCTGTCCAAAAGTCTGCTTTTTGTCCACTTTTGTACAGGTTAGGACTAGACCTATCTGTATATAAGAATGATCATTTCGTTTCGTAATTTTTATTTTGTGTTCTAAATATTTATTACAATTAAGGAGTTATTAGTGCTTTCAATACTTAATTACACATGTAAATCAATAACTATTGAAATAAAACAATTAAATAGTCGTCACAATATTTTACTATAATTTAAAATCTCAATAATTTATAATGTCTATAGAAGAGTAGTATGATATATCGCTTTGCAACCATCATGTGCGTGCAACAAGATTTAATTACTTATTTTTACTTCAGTTTTTTTTTGTATTCCCATAAATACAGCTAAAACAATTTTTGTCCCCCGCCGCAACGCGGAGCGGGGACTTGGAATGCCGGTGTCCGTCCGTCCGTCCGTCCGTCCGTCACACTTTTTTTCGTAACACTTTTCTCAGTAACTACTAATCCTAGGGTTCTGAAATTTTGTATGCAGACTCCTATAGGGGTCCCCCAAGGTGTAAGTGATTGTCAGGTTAGTCTGACATCTACTTCCTGTTAAACGACTTAGTCATTTTTTCTCCCATAGGCTCAATGGTAAATTTTTCGTAACACTTTTCTCAGTAACTACTAATCCTAGGGTTCTGAAATTTTGTATGCAGACTCCTATAGGGGTCCCCCAAGGTGTAAGTGATTTTCAGGTTAGTCTGACATCTACTTCCTGTTAAACGACTTAGTCATTTTTTCTCCCATAGGCTCAATGGTAAATTTTTCGTAACACTTTTCTCAGTAACTACTAATCCTAGGGTTCTGAAATTTTGTATGCAGACTCCTATAGGGGTCCCCTAAGGTGTAAGTGATTTTAAGGTCAGTCTGACATCTACTTCCTGTTTAACGACTTAGTCATTTTTTCTCCAATAGGCTCAATGGTAAATTTTTCGTAACACTTTTCTTTGAAACTACCGGTAATCAGGGTACAATTTTAAGAAATTCAACAATTTCTATCTAATAACACATTATTATTGGAGTTTTGCCCCTTCAACAATATAACGTTCAACGGGCGGGGGACCTGGAATCTGTTCTTGTCTCACAGGTTAAGCTGTCTTTCAGCCAACAAGGTTTAAGACACTACTCACAGAGAAGGATTTGCACAACAAAATATCAAAGGAATTAATTGTAAAGTTTGATTTTATATTTGAGTGTTGACAGACGCCTGTTTAAAGAAATACAATATAATTATATAATAAAAAGACAGCTTTTGACGTATTTACAAAAAAGCAGCCTTCGAAATACCGCTTCATTTTATTGAATCTAAATAAAATGACTGGTCCTATTTCAATCAATAGTGATTTTTTACTTATATCCATTTGGTGAGTTATCCGTTTTAATTTATATTGCAAACATTTACATTTTATATCTTTACGAATAATCTGGCTAGCTTAAAAGTACTTTTCCAAGATACAGTTTCACTACTTTAACAGAATCAATTATACACCCAGATAGTATGTGGCTGGACTTGTGATGTCTTATCGATGAATACCTCATTTTATGTAAATATCAGGAATCGAACATTTTTATCCAAAATAAAACTATAAACGTATCATATATTCCGTTTGTTTGCACACATCTTAAAGACCTGAGCAACTTTGACTCAATAAATTTCAATTCGAGTGCCTAAAGGCTTTTGTTAATTAGTAAAACAACAGTTCATTTACCGTTTTGTAATTATTACACAATGTAGCTTATTCTTAATATGTATTGAAACTGATGAGTGATTAGTGCTTTAAACTCATAATTAGATACATAAATCAATAAATATTGTTACAAAACAATTAATAAATATTTCAATATTTTGACTACAATTATAAATTTCAAGAATTGATCAAAGGGATTTTACCTGCAACAGCTACTTGAAACACTATTATATGTAAAATTCATCAAAACTATAAGGGTTTTTTTTTCAACAAAGCGGGGTTTAAACATAATATATGTTTCCCATAAAAAGATTGAAATGAATCATGCACAGGTTGATTGATTATTTTAACAACAATAAGCCAAAACTGAATGCTGACTGACGACTGCTTACAATACTTTAAATGTTCTTTCTGGTGCGACAGACATGCAGCTTATTTTGTTTGATGTGGTCGCATTTAAGAGAACTTGTACCTGATAATTCAAAACAAAAAAAGCTCCGAGGGTACTGATCATTTGCAGTGCAAGATTTTATAAAAAATCGGAAAAGTCATACCATCGGGCTTTTGCTTGCTTTCGAGAACCACTGGCTCTTTAACAGTACAAAGAACAAATTACAAGGTTTACAACCTGCTTTTTGATTACGTTCGGTTATTTCTGGTATTTCTTTTATATTTAGAATTACGTGTTCCAAAAAACTATAGACGTATCATATGTCTCGTTTATTTGCACACATCTTAAAAAAACTGAGCAACTTTGATTCAATAAGTTTCAATTCGAGTGCCGTTTGTAAATTAGTCAAACAATTCTTAATATTATATAGTTCATTTACCGTTTCTTGATTATTACATAATGTAGTTCTTTCTTAATATAAATTGAAACTGATGAGTTATTAGTGCTTTAAACTCATAATTAGATACAAAGATCAATAAATATTGTTACAAAACAATTAATAAATATTTCAATATGTTGACTACAATTCTAAATTTCAATAATTTATAAAAGGGGTGATATTTTACTTACAGCAGCTACTTGAAACAATATAATCTGTACAATTCATCAAAACTATGGGTTTTTTTTCATTTAGCGGGGTTTAAACATAATATATGTTTGCCAATAAAAAGAGTGAAATGAATCACGCACAGGTTGATTGAATAATTTAACAACAATAAGCAAAAACTGAATGCTGACTGACGACTGCTTACAATACTTTAAATGTTCTTTCGTGTGCGACAGACATGCAGTTTATTTTGTTTGATCTGATTGAATTTAAGAGAACTTGTATCTGATAGAAGCAGAGGTACCAATGGGGTATCCGAATGTCAAAAGTCCGGAAGGGCAGGGACAACACCAGCAAACACCAAGAACGGGACAAAAACAGACAACATGTAAAACATGGAAAAACAAAATAACTGAGTATCAATCAACGACGCGAACTCCGGACGAAACAAGAGTGAACTCAGGTGCTCCGAAAGAGTAAGCAGTAAGAGTATATCACACCCGTCGCGTTGCCAATAGTCCATTCAGCGTGTCAAATCCGGCAAAGGACAAGAGAGATCGAAAACCTATATTTGTCTATAAGTCAATTATGATAATAATAATAATGATAATAAAATTAAGGAAAAATAGTTATACGAAAACAGGTATAAAACAGTAAATTATGTAATGCTCTATATGCATAATCAAGAATTAACATCTCTACATATCTCAACGGCAGCGTATGAATAAAACATCGAAAGGTGAAAAAATATTCAAATTGAAATGCATTCGAGCAGAAAGTTAAATGAAGCACCTAGGATGTCAATCGTGTACAGTGCAAGGAAAGAAATCTACCGTTTTGAACAATTTTGATACGGAAATTTGAATTATAAAAATATCATTGGTAAATTTGTGTCAGACAGGTTTATCGACCATGATTGTGAGTACCTTGTGGATCTTTGATTTTGAAATCTATCTTTAAAATGCACGAAATATAATATGATTAAGGCGGCCCTGCCTTTTAAGCGAGCATCGAAAATCTATATAACTTACCTTTTAAAAATAAATCCATGTGCTCGACCGGCTAAGTGCAACGTAGGTAAAGAGGGAACTTTTAAAAAAGGAATTAGGTAGTAGCAAAGTCTGACCCCACCCAACCCAAATCATATGCACTTGAGAAAGTTGTTTTTAAACTATCTGGGATCAATAACTACTTATTATTAAGAATTCAATTTAATATGTGTGCAAACAATAAATCCTGTTACATTCTGGGACGACATTTAGCGGGGACGAAATTATCCCTTAATTGATAACGTGACGTCATTTCCTTGTCAGAGTATTTCGCGCTTCTTCAGCAGAAGAATACAGAATTCAGCAGACCAAAACAACATTCAGATTCTGTCAGGTTTTGTGAGATTTCCTGAGTATCAGTGTTTTATTTGAGGCATTGGTAACAGAAGGTACATTTAGAAACCTGGCAGAAAAAACGGTGAAGTAAAAATAGCATGCAGGATTGAGGAGACGGTGAGTGAAACCCCACAGGATGTGACTTTCTTTCATTTTCAGGTAAGAACCTTTTATTATGTCCCCGAACACGAAGTGTCGGGGACATAATGTTTTTGCTCGGTTTCTTATTATTATTTTTTTTTTATTATTATTTTTCTTGGTATTCTTTAGTGTGAACTTGTCCGCTCGATTTAAAGAACATCTTTAAAGGTAGGAAGCTGAAGCTTCATATATCAAGAGTATGGAGTGTGAAATTGTCTAATCAGATTTTTTCGTCAAAATCAAGCGACCCCTTATAGGGTAAAAAGGGGCCTGAAAATGGCTCCTCAAAATCAAAGTTGAATTTTTACTGGCATTTCCAAACCGGCTGGAATAGGAAAAATTCCTTTCACTATGTAGTAGGTATAGATAAGAGGTATCATACAAAAAAAGAATTTTGAAAATCGGACTTACCGTTTTCAAAATATTTGCAAAAATTCGAAAAAAGGGGAGATAATTGAATACCACATTATTTGAAATTATATCAAATCTTTAGTATTTCTAGGTAAAATTTTAAAAATTAAATATCGCTGACGACTTTTATACAGATATTGGTGTAGAAAGTTAAAGAGATATGCCAAGATGATTTTTTGGTCTCGAAAAAAATTAGGTCGATTTTCAAAATGGCCGACTGTTTCCCGCCAAAGTTGAAACTTGTTCCGAATTTGATGAAAATTTGTTTATAAGGTAATAGTGATATACCGAGTTAATTTTTGGTATCGAAATTTTTTTATCGACCGCAATTTTCAAAATGGCCGCCACTTCGGGTAAAAATTCAACTTGCTCCGATTTTAACAAAAATTGATATCGAGGGGTTTAAAAGTATGCCGAATTGAAGTGCGTTGTCGAAAATGTCGAAAAATTCAAAATGGCCGCCACTTCCGGTAAAAATTCAACTTGCTCAGATTTTAACAAAAATTGATATCTAGGGGTTTTATAGCATGACGAATTTTTGTGCTTTGTCGAAAATGTCAAAAAAATTCAAAATGGCCGCAACTTCCGGTAAAATTTAACTTATTCTGATTTTAACGAAAATTGATATCTAAGCATTATAATGGATGGTGAACAGAAAAAATTTATCAACTAAGTCAGATATAAACAAAGAGGGGTACGTGAGGGGACATTTGTGACTCGCTTTGCGATCACAATTATACCTAGTTTATATTATTATTATGAGTAGGTTTTATTCATTAAATTTATGTATTTCTTTATCTTACTTAGAATTTAACAAAGCTAGGTCAGTATCATGCATTTGGTATGACTGATCAATTGCAATGGGACGATGTTGCCTAAAGCTAGCTCGATAATATCCCGAAAATCGTTTTTCAGCGGAAAAGACCGAATGGTGTTTAAATAAAAATCTGTGTGGAGTGTAAAATAAACAAGTGGATGAACGAGGGTCTTATCACTGTTTTTGAATTTCATTTTTTTTTTTTTGCATAACAGATTATGATGTATATTTTTATAAGCCCAGGGGGTTGATTGTTTTACTTGCTCCGTGCCTATTATTTTTTTCACTCTGTAAAAGTAAACCTGTTCCGGTTTTATCGTCAGTATATTTATGGAACATCTCAAAACATGCACAATACTGTAGGGCTCGCATCTGCGATGCTCGCTATTAAATGTTTGCAGTTCGTTTAAATGCTGCTGAATTGTCCAGAAGTATTAGATAGAAAAATGTGAATGGACCCTTCCCCCATAAAAACCCAAAGTACATAGATTTATTATTATATGAACATTTATTTTGTTGTGGTATATAATCTTTTCTATGTCAAATTGATTATGGATTTCAAAGAACGCAATGATAAAAATCCTAAGCATTTGACCTACCAAATTAAATAATTGAATAAACAATGTGTTACCGTGTGATAGAAATGATAAACAAAATCTTATTAACTGAAAACTAAACATAGAGTTGGGTTTATTCAGAGCAACTCTTTCAAATCATTTATAAATCAATGAATTTGTAATTAAAACTTATTGACAACCTTAGGAATTAGACTAAAATAGATAAAGAATTAAATATACATCTGTTATTAAAGATCAATTTCTTGTAATAAAAGATAGAAATATCTTTTAGCTCACATGGCCAATCGCCATGTAATTTATCGTGAGCACTTTGCATCTGCCAATTGTATGTAGTCCGTCGTTCGGTCGTTGTACTTTTCGAAACTTTTTTTCTGACACCGCTAGAACAAATGCAAGAGAACTTAGTATTATTGTTCATTAATGTGTCCTTCAAAAGTTATTGCTTGAAAACCTGGTCTTAAAAAAACATGGCTGTCGTTGCCGAAAATACAACTATAGGGGAAAATCACATTTGAAGCCTTATAACTCTTAACAGGAAACTGTCAAAACAAATCTGATGGAACTGAGGCTTTTGTAAATCATAAACTCTAAAAAAAGTCTTTAGATGACCCCTTCGGAGTATAATTCTCATTTGAATAGAGCGCATCTTATGAGTCTTGAATAGACGAAACGCGCGTCAGGCGAAGCAAAATAAATTGTCTGCAACGTTTAGTATTTATGATTTCTAACATTTGTTATAGTAAGCGATGCTGATGGAATTTTGGTTCCTCGAGATTAACCCGCTCTTGCATCCATAATTTTGTGTTGAAGAACACACGAAAGCTATTATTAAATTACCAGACTGAGTTAGAATTTCAATATCCACCCGAGACAAAAGTTGATCTTTGTCATAATTTTATTTTCTGTTCAGCTGCTTGGTTTTATTGTTCTATGCCCTTGATATTCAATAGGCCTTAAATGGTTAAACATTATAGTTTTTCTCTTAAAAAACTATTACAAAATGATAAAAGCTTAAGATTGCTTCAAAATTGAGCACAAATAACTTCACAAAATTGTCGAAGATGACAGCTGACCCCTATAAGGTCAACAATTGAGTATTTATATCGCTACTTCAAAGATTGCACATTGTTGCTTTTACTTTCTTGAGTACATGAAGTAAAGGTATTGTAAAAGCTGCAAAGCACGCATTGTACTATTCTTGTAGAGAAATGATCAAATTCAAAATATAGTCAAAATATTAATAATTATTCAATTGTAATGTAACAATTGCTATTTACGTAAATGTTTAATTATAGGTATTTGAAACACTCTAATGTTTCAATAAAAATATTCAGAGTGAAAAAAAACACTTACGAAACAGAAATAACAATATATAACTGCACCAAGAGTATTCGAGTTATAACTAATAAAGTCAATAGCTGATGAATTGTTTACATCCAAAATATTAATAGGAATAAACGTCTGCCAGTTTTAATACCAAAGAAAGTTCGATCCTCGGAAATGAGCGTTCGGAGAACTCTAAAATTAAATTGTGAATTTATCATTTTAAGGGAGCCTGGGTTTCGAAGTTGTCTAAGGTTTGAAGGCCATATTATTGATTACTAGTCGATTACCTTTCAGGTGGTGTTCGAATCCCGCTCGAAATTTACAAAAACCCGCACTTTCAACCTATATGTAATTAGGTTTGTCAGTTACATGCAAAAGGTCAGTTGTTTTCTCCGGATAATTCTATTTCCTCCACCATTAGATCTGACTGTCCTTTATCACCCAGAAGAGTCGAAAAGGGCGTTAAATCCTAATGCTGGCGTCACACTATCCCGATTTTGCCCCCGATGGATACACGATTATGGATATTTTCTAAATCGGGGGTGATCGTATCCAAATCGCGCTATTCGTGTTGCCATCTTTTACCATCGTAGCACCATCGGCGGAAATATTCCAAGTTCGGCAACAACTTCGTGATGCCTTTCTAATTTTTTAACATGTTTAAAAACTGCCGAAGGTTCGTGCGAAGGCCAATCTTCGTGTTTTATTCGTAATTCCATCTTTTGAATCGTAATGCCTTCGTGATTGCATCTTATCATTTCGTTTTGCGTTCTTATTGTCGTCGGTTACATTTATCTTACAATGGCGACACGAATGAAACGAAAAGTTCTCCGATGGTCCCCGATTGGAACACGACGTCGTAAGGGCCTCGCTTTATATTTGTATAGCCGTCGTAATTAGAGTAATGGCATAGGGTAATGGCATGGCGATGGAAACACGGCACTGTTAAGAAGCAAGATAATGTCTAAATACAAAATTTTTCAGCAGTATGCATTTTGTCGTATGGTTCATTTTCTTTTAAGTTTTACTTTAATTTCTATATACTAGAACTCATTTTCGTAATTTTCACTTAATTAAATGTATATGTACGAAAGATAAAGATTAAGGGACGGACATATATTTAAAATTTTGCCCATCGTTTCTATGTACTATGATTTAGACACATTAACTTTAAGTTTTTAATGATGATCATCATTTTTTTATTTGCGATATCTAAGCTTTTCAGGATAAATGCGTTTTCCAGACAAAACAAGGAGAAGACAGCCATGATCTAGAGCATTCCGATGCTTTCCTTTTCATTCTGTTCTTTCCTGCCAGGCGCTTTCGTATTCCGCGTCCTCGTCCAGGCTTTGGTGGCATCTTTTAATACTTAAATTTCAATATCAGAAATAAAGGTTTAAACATTTCAAACTCACTTCAGTTTTATCAGTCCCCTACCGACAAAAGCAGAAGGGGGCTTTAGGTTTTTCACTCCGTCGGTCCGTTTGTGTGTCTGTCCGACCCGGCCCTCTCTTTGTGACAATACATTTTGCACACTTTAAAAAAAAATTATACGTGTATATATAAATTGGAATGTGAGTATACCATGATGGGATTAAGATCAAGTTATCGTGTCGGTCCGGTCTTCAAACTTTTAGAGGAGTTAGGACACTTTGAACTTTGAAAATTCACTGAAATTTCACTTTCACACACTTTTTTCTAAACCACTTATAGTTATCAAATTGCATTTTTTGTATGTACTGTATGCAAGTCCATCATTACGGGTTACAGATCAAGTTTACGTTCCGTTTCGGTCCGCAAATGTTTACGGGAACTTTGGACTTTTATATGGGACCGATAAGGAAGTATGTATTGTAAGATGAACACGCTTTGTTCAAGAATCGTTCGCAAAAGCTAAAATTGTTGAACTTTATGCCAAAAGTACGGAAGCCCGTTAGGCTCATTTTGGTAATCTAAAAATCAATATAACGCGCTTTTATCAATTCTCTCGAAATAACACGCTTCTATTCAATAAAAACGCGTTACTTACGCGTTATAACGGGTTTCTCTCGCGTAACTTTCTTAGACTTTGAAAGAGCTTACTAAATCAAGTAATATCAGTTTTCTTTGCTATCTTCAGTCTCTACATTAAGATATTACATGCATCCACTCTTACTTGTCGACATCATCGACATGCAGCGTGGGTATACTAAGAATTAAAGCCCTAGTTTTATCTTTTATCCATATATACAAATAATAAGAGCAATGGACATATTGTAGACTGAACTATAATTTTATTGCAAAACAAGTTATTACAATTCACACTTTATTGCAAAACGGGTTGTCCTATTAAAGGAGCTACCATTTGATTTTTATGTGGGGGCTATGGTGATATTTGAAATAAAAAGGCAGGATGTCAAAAATCCAGAAATTAAAAGGCAAGACAGTGCTTTGAGTTTAAAAAAAGGCAGGATGGTATTTTTGGCTAAAAAATTATAGTTGCTTTAAAAATAAATTTATTTGTTGTAATTTTTCTACATTGTTATTACTCTATTTTATTCACAAGGTTGGGCGGAGCTTAAATTTCTCAGTGTTTTAGGTAAGATTTAAACAAAGAATCCCGAAATAATTGACCCGTGACCAACCCGGTCAATAAAATAGAGTAATACAACATATTCTTGCTGTTTTCAGATTATGTGTGCTTCAGTCAACTCACACAAGGCACGAACAAAACAAGATAAAGCAACAGCACCTTTTTCTGTTCTGTCGTAATAGCCTCTACATATTAGCTTTAGATCAAATGCCTCATCTTCTCTTACTGGTCGACATCAGGGACAGAAGGGTATATTTGAAAAGCCTTCGTTTTAACTTGTTATGGAATCAGCAAAGGACAATTTATATACAACTATATAATCATATTGCTAATCGTGTTATTACATTTCATACTTCGTATAACCCTCGGGATGCATCGCAGACCCATCGTATGCTAAACATAGCGTCGTACAGCCATCGTATAACTTTGTGTCTCCTTCGAGTCTAATTCTCGACCAATCTTGATAACAGCGTAATAACTTCGTAATCGGTTCGCAGCCATTCGTATTTGCTTCTTTTCTAATCGTTTAGCCATCTGTTCTAATCGTATATCCTTCGGCTTTGATTTTGATTCTTAGCAACTTCGGGACTAACTTCGCACGAAGTTGAAATTTTCGCATTCGTGTGTCCATCGTATGTCAAAATCGGGACAGTGTGACGCCAGCATAACACAAACACCGTCGTTTTAAATTGGCACTATATGAGTTTAAAAAGCAAACTTCAATATAATAATTACTGTTACAGTCATCAGAGCAACGCAAAAAAAAACAGACTGCGAGCAGTGATCTTATGCCACGATGTATGCTGCTGGATGTTATTCAATGCAGTTTTATTATAATAGCATGTGAACAAGTTGATAGTGTTGCATTTTATCTATAAATTCATTGAAAACTGTTAAAATTTGCCTAAGTAAGTACATGCAGAAAGATTAATGTATTTTTTTGTTATTTAATTTCACTCTAATAATTTTCATTATAAAGGGAGGGGGCTTAAATCTCTAAATAATTGCCGATTGTTTCTCTATTTATACGGAGAAACTTCTTACAATCACTTCCCGACAGTAATTTGAAATTTGTTTTCTTGTGATTTGGTGACAAGTTTAAACTTTTAAAAACACTTTTCATCACAATACATTTACCCCACTGAATATACAATTAGCGTCATAATTTATTCTGTAAAATAATACCCATGGTGGATGTTGCTGGTAGCATTGTTTCGAGTAGATGTTGAAAGCAACCAATAATAACTCATTATAGTTTCAACTTATGCGAATAAAAAATAACGAAAAGATTATTGATTACAGATAAATATACTAAAAGTACTTGTAATTCATTGAGTCAACAGTTGCTCAATTAGTTGCTATTCGCTAGTCTGTTTTTTTTTCATTAAGAATACTCAAGAAAAATCCTGAAAATTGACATACGTTACGCTTTAACAAAATGGCAACAAAATCGAATTTAAGATGAAATATTGTATCAAAAGAAGTGCACATCAATACAATTCACCATTCTGCATGAGATATAATTACTGTTACAGTCAATGAAATAAAAAAAAACCAATTGAATGCCTGTGAGCAGCAGCCACTTGTCCCATTGTAGGCCTCGGTCTGTTTTTGTCTGACTGTTTCATAAATTAGAGCCTATTTACAAGTTCTTAGGTTGTGTTGCGTGTCATCTATAATTCATTTGATAACTGTTGGAATTTACCTTAGTAAGCATATGGAGAAGCACTCATTAGATTAACTGTTTTATTATTTTTTCTATTATATGGGGGTACTTACATCTCTTTGAATGCTGTATCCGTATTCATATTGGGAAAATTTGTACATTAAAATTGAGACAAAAGGACAACTAGCGGGTGGTGGGTAATTTTCGGCGTGATTTTCCCATCATTTATAATTTTCGACCCTTACTTGATGCAGAAACATTTTTCTGGATAAATGCAGCTTTTTTTATTCAAATCATTTGTTTAGATATAGCATGTTCAGCATACATACCAAACAATAATTAAATTTCTACGTGATTTATTCCCGCAATTTCATATTTTCGACATTTCCCCCCCAAGTTTGGGCCAAGTTTTTATTGGAAAAAGAGAAAATCATGGATTATCCGAGTTATCTTACTTCGATAGTTCTTTTTTATTTTAACTAGCAAGGTAAGGCTATCAAGTTGAAAATAAATATAAACACTATCTCA
This sequence comes from Arcuatula senhousia, assembly GCA_963971305.1. Lineage (NCBI taxonomy): Eukaryota > Metazoa > Mollusca > Bivalvia > Mytilida > Mytilidae > Arcuatula > Arcuatula senhousia. The sequence goes on from OZ020304.1 coordinate 30,735,303, forward strand.
AGGCGGGGAATAAAGGTAATAACAAAATTACCGAACTTGGAGAATCAATCCTAAATGTCCATAAGACGAAACAAAACAAAAGACAAACCGAAAAAATTGAAGACCGCAATGTTTCTGACTGGGTACAGGCATTTCAAAAGAAATGATAACCAGGTTTTAAAGGGTAAGTTCACGATTTTTGACATATGGTCTTAAATTGTTCAGAACAATGTTTTATAACAGTGTGCAATTTTTTTCTCTCACATCTTAACTTATAACAAAGATATTGGGGATTATTTATTTGAAATAGACCCCTTCTCTACATTAGGGGACTACTTAATTAAAATTTCTACTGAGCAGCAAAAAATCATATAAGTTCAAACGTTTAAGTGATCACGTGGTAGATCCAATAACCAACAAAATAATTAAAATAATCAAAAGTCAACAAGATCATTTAATATTTTCAAATTACTTTCTATATAAAAATCTGTTTAAAAAACATTTTATTAATCTATTATCTTTTTTTCTTTTAAATTGAACTTTATAATCAATTAATTATAATTAAAATTCTATAATACAAAAAAAATATTTTTTACTATTAAGAAAGAAGTTGTGTATTTAAATGTAAGCCATAAATTTCATTGAAAATAATTGTGATATAATCATATAAATTACAGGTCATCCTTTTTCTAATCCCCCACTGGATTTGCTAAAAGTGTTAATTAATGTGAATTTATTGTCATTGTCTCTCAGCAGGTACCTGTGTAATGGTTAGGTAAACATAAATGTAATTAGTCACAGCTGACTTGGGGTGAAATAAACAGGAAATTCTAATTATCAATACCTACAGGTGTCAAAACCTAATATACAAACATTCAGAAACAAAGTTTTATGTACTAGATGATTTTATTTTTATTCTAGCATTTAAAACAATAATGTTATTTAATGCAAGGTTATCACAACATGACTTAGATAAATTAAGAATGACTTATTTAAATTGATTTTTATACCAAAAAAATCATTATTACTTATTATAACTGAATTTTGTTAATTTTAATAAGGATTTTCTATCACTTATTTAAAATGCCATAACATAGATGCACACAAAAATATTATATATTGGCAATTCAATAATTAGGTAAATGGTGGGTCACTGTCAAAAGGAGACTTTGTGGTATTCATATGTTTTGTGTAATTTAAAATGAAAGAGGCCCGAGACCATAGTTATTTTTTCCAAATTTTTAATGCATTTTCAATATAGCCTTATGTGAAATTAAAAAAATCGCACCATTTCTTTTTAAATGAAACTTTGGCCACATAAAGTTCATTAGCTTCCAGAACATTAGTTAAAAATTCAGAAAATCCTACCGTCTAAAAAAATTTTGATTTTTTTTTTAAATTGACACCTAAGAGGGTCAGAAAAGAGGTGCCTGAAAAATGAAAAAAACACCTTTTTGCACTTAGCCGAATCACAACTTTATCAATGAATTTAAAAAAAATTAAAGTTTGATAAATTTATACTATCTTTAATCTCTCATTTCACTCCAAGTTCATCCTTTAGTCATAAAAACTAACAGTACAATAGCATTTACAAGAAATACTATGTTTTAATAGGGACTATATTATTGGACAACGAAAATAGAAGGGAGCTAACTGTGGTCTCGTACCTAATAGTCCTCAGAAAAGCCTCGGACAGTCAAATAAAATTATTTTCACATAGAATAGTCTTTTTCCAACTGAACTGCCAAGTTTCAAAGTGATCAGACCAGCAATAGTGAAATTATTAGCACTACAAAACACTAGTTGCATATAAGAATTTTGATCGAAAATACACCAGGAAAATCCATGAGGCCTATTTGGCCAAATTTTTTTTATTTCATAAAAGTTCACAAAACTAATGGCTTAAATCAATAACATTATCCCCTCTGAGCATGAAAAACACCAGTTTCAGTGAAATATCTGCATGGTTTCAAATTATGACCCTTTCCCATATTTGCGGATAGGAAAATTAGCCATTTCAGCCTTATTGAGGGGTACATGTATGGCCATGAGAATTTTTTAAGAAAGGAAATGAAATATTGAGACCAAAAGAGGTTTAAAATGTTAAATACATAATAAGCTTACAAAATAAAACAAAAAAACACCATATTCATATGAAAAATATGTTATAAATAGTGTTTAGGAGTGGATAAATGGTGTAATTTCAAAATGCTTTTTCCCTACACATCACTAAAATCTAATGTTTGAGGGTAAAAAAATGTAAAAAATGCAACAACTTGCAACAATAAAGGTGTATTTAGTATGAGATGATGATGATGAACAGAATTTAACAGCAAAAAGACTAGTCATTGCACTTTAGATGAAAATTGGTTCAAGACTCATGTGCGAAATAAGGAAAAACGGCCAAATCTACAGCAAGAAATGGAGGATATTTTCAATCCTGTGACTTTTTCTATGAAATCCAGAGACCTTTCATGTGCTATTTTGTGTTGTTTAGCTATTTTTCAGTTTATTCTGACTGTTTTTTCTATAATATACCCTATACAGAAAGATTACATTGATATGGCATTCATAGGTCCAACACAAAAAAGCTTATCTGCTGCCGCAGCCCCATTTTGCAAGTAGTAAAATAAATTTTTTTCAGAAATAATTTATAAAGTCTAGTTTAAACAGTTTCCTTACATCATATAAGAAGATTTATAGCTGTTGTAGCCCTCTGGAAGTCATAATCTGCAAGCATTGGCCCTATAAATGTTAAAATTATACAAAACAGGCCATTACCATTGAAAATCCCATAGACATACAAATATGGCTAAATATGGCAAATATTGAGATAAACTCATGAAATAAAGGCTGAAATTAAAAGAACTTATTAATTTAAACAACTTAAAACCATTAATGGAATTGCAAAATAATTCTAAGAGGTGTAAATAGGCCATTTTTACCCCTCTAATAAGGCCCGAGACCATAGTTATTTTTTCCAAATTTTTAATGCATTTTCAATATAGCCTTATGTGAAATTAAAAAAATCGCACCATTTCTTTTTAAATGAAACTTTGGCCACATAAAGTTCATTAGCTTCCAGAACATTAGTTAAAAATTCAGAAAATCCTACCGTCTAAAAAAATTTTGATTTTTTTTTTAAATTGACACCTAAGAGGGTCAGAAAAGAGGTGCCTGAAAAATGAAAAAAACACCTTTTTGCACTTAGCCGAATCACAACTTTATCAATGAATTTAAAAAAAATTAAAGTTTGATAAATTTATACTATCTTTAATCTCTCATTTCACTCCAAGTTCATCCTTTAGTCATAAAAACTAACAGTACAATAGCATTTACAAGAAATACTATGTTTTAATAGGGACTATATTATTGGACAACGAAAATAGAAGGGAGCTAACTGTGGTCTCGTACCAAGAAACCAAAAGATAAAAAATAAAATTCCATTTTTGTCAGCTTATTAAATTGAATATAAAAGTTTAAATGATATAGCATAATTAGATAATGCATTACAAATCATATGAAAAATTTTCATTTTTTTGTGAACTTTCCCTTTAAGGCGCGCCAAACCTCCCTCTTCCAATTGCGATCTTTGGAGAAATCATCTAATCCACTCCTGACTGACAGCAAACTTGCATTTTAGCACTTTTAATGTTACTTTGTTTTTTTTTCATCTATAAATTCTGCTTCAATTTTCAAAAGTGGACAAATATAATACAGTGTATTAGTCTCATTTATTGACAGATACGAACCCCCGTTCTTCTTGCTATAAACTATATACCAAGGCCGTAGCCATGGGCGGTGCGTTGGATGCGTTTGCACCCCCCTTTTGAGAGATTGTTTCTTAATTTCCTAGGGAAAATTAACAAAACTGAGATTAACAACCCTATTTCTTACAAATTTTCATCAAACCACACCCCCTCTGGAAAGTTTGCACCCCCTTTTGAAAAATTCTGACTATGGCCCTGTATACATTAATAATTATATTCATAAATAAATGGCATTTATACACAGCGCATTTAAGGCAGAATATGACAATAGTTGACCATATATGTCTGTCTATCAACTTAACGTGAAATATAACTCATCAAGACTAATTAAGACAATAACGTGAAAAATTATTGCAATTTTTACTGTTTTTACATGGGACGAAACATATTAGGGACGAAAGGGGCGAAGTACTGGCCTATGACAAAATTTTCAACCAATTTTTTTTTCAAGAAACGATAGCCATTTTATTTTACAACGAAATATTGGCGCGCTTTTATCTGTTTCATTGACATTTTTGAAAGTTAAGATAATTTGATGTTCAAGTTAACGGGTCCGAGTCCACCTGGAATCTATGTGGGCTAATTAAATTATTTATATACCAAACATACTGTTGGCACGAAAAATATGATACATCTAGATCTAGCTACAGCAAATTAATTACCAAATAGTAACTGTATTTTTACCTTGGTTTGCAACTAAAAAGTAGCCCCTTTTTGTGCATTAAGTGTCGTCCCTTCATTCCTAAACAACGTCGTTCCACAAATTTTCATAAAAAGCCGATGTAAAAACTCTACACTTATGGTTTGATAAACATTTAGCGATAGAGTGCAGATTTCTAGAAAAGAGTCATATTTCGTTTATTAACTTATTGAAACATGTGAAACTTTCCATTACTGTGCTGTGTATAGATGTCCTATATGTCAGGAATTTATACTTATGGCTTTCATTATAAAGTGAATTCTAAATCCTACAATTCAATAGATAATGGACATCGTAATCATTTGACTTAGATGATATCAACCAAATGAAAAATACTAATTTAAATAAAAGAGCACACATTCTTTTCAAATAAATTTTCGAAGGACAAAATTAGCTCAGTTTGCAATTGTAAGTAGAATTTGCTAAATGTACCAAAAATATTGCAAATTTTGGACCACAAATATTTTTTAAGGATCAGATTTGTTTAAAAATGTTGGATGTAATGCATTCATTTGATAATGACCTTTCATAGTATGTATTATATTTGATAAAAATGTGTGTACTGTTATCAAAATTAACACATTTTATGTGGTCGATATCTAGGTCAAATTGGTATAAGAAGCCACTTTTAACAAATGAAGAAATAACGAGTTACTATTTGATACAATTGATACGTTGATATAAAAATACACAACCTTTTACTAAATCTTAAGTAAACAAAGAGTTCTTCCACATCACATTGTAAATTAATGAACTTTTAATTTCAACTTATTGACAACCTTGAAAATAAGTAGAATTTGAAAAAAGCATTAAAAATAGGTCATCTGCAACATATCAATGCCTTATGATGTGAGATATGAAAAGCTTCTATCCGGTTTTATGATCAGTTTTAACTATTAAAAACATTTTACATGTAAAACATTATAAATACATGACGTAAGATTTTGGTTTGATTAGAATTATATTGATTACTGATCAGAATTCGAACTAGTTTTACCCAAGTGAATTAAATTATTGTCGTAAACTTATTTGGTAAAATCATACTCATGATGAGTGTTGCTGATAGTATTGTTTCGGGTATATGTAGCAAAGCAAAACATCATATTGCTCTTTTGAGAAATGATCAATTATTGACATTATGAATTATAGTAAATATGTTGTAATGTTAATATAATTGTTTTGTAACAATTACTAGTTATTTAAAAAACTAATTATGTGTTGGAAACACTAATAACTCATTACAGTTTCAATAAATATTCAGAATGAAAACAAATAATTACGAAACAGATATTGATATATACATGATATATAACTGTACCAAAAGCACTTGAAATATTACTAATTACATTTAAGTCAATAGTTGCTTAACAATTTAGACAATTTTGTTTTGATTTAGAATATACCTGTAATGTGACGTAAGTTTCATTTAAACAAAAAAAATTACTTAAAGATTGAATTTAAAATAACGCATATACGTCAGCACATGATATGGAAGAGTGTGTGGATTTAGTTTATTCTGTGATGCCTTCCTGTCGCATAAAGGGGTATCAACAAAAATCCCAAAACCAAAAAAAAGGAGCCCTATTTTTGAAATACCTTCCATTGTTTTTTTTTGGGGGGGGGGGGTGAATTCAACTCAACAATTCTTAAATATGTTTTTGTGAAATTATTTATTCCAAAGAACGGAGGTCAGTTTCAAGTTTTAATACACGTTTACTTATTTATCTCATTTTCGGACATTTGACAACAAAAGAATTTTTTTACCAATTCTTTACTTTGTCGATGTGTGATTGATCTTGAAACTGACAATAAATCTTTAAAATTACTTTCTAATCGATCTCCTTGAATGCTTGTCACGCCTATGACATCTAAATTCACAGTTCATAACAATTACAGGAGAAGAAAACGGATATTATCCTTTTTATGATGCAACGTATACGTGTCAACAGGTATATGCATCTGAAATCAATAGGTTAATGCATTACACTATATCTTTCATGGCTTACAATAAGGTACCAGACATCTAGTACTATTAAAATGACTTGATGTAAACACCTAGGCTTGTTCTTAAACCGACAAATTAGAATAATAAAACAAATAAAGCATGCAATGAGCTTGTAATAACTATTTCTTCTATTATGACGCATGTACAAATATCTGGTATTCGATTATAAAAAAAGACTTATTATGTCATCCATGAATCAAGTAAAAAGAAAAAAATTACAGAAGATCAAATGAATAAGTTTGTTCAACTTTCTTATCCACAACATATTTGTACAGTTTTGTGGTGTGTTTTTTTTTTTCTTCAGACACTTGACATCCCTATAGAAACAAATTGCGCACCAAAGCCGATTTGTTTCTTCATTCATATGAAGAGGACTGCTTACAATCAGTTCTAGACAAAAAGGATCACAGACGTGTCTTATCCTTGAATCATGTATTTCGTTATTTTGATGATGCATTTTCATTAAACAACCCTCGATTTGGCGATTATTTACATCTCATATATCCCAGGGAACGAAGTAAGGAGACCCTGCAGAATATAGGAGGTCTGCTTCATATTTAGATTTTTATCTCGATATGGACACACTTGGAATGCTCTCTACAAAGCTCTATCGCAAACATGATGATTTCAACTTTTCAATAGTCAATGTTCCTTTTTTTTGTAGCAACATTCCGTCCGCTCCAGTATATGAATTTTATGCATCACAACTGATTCATGGTTCCGTAATTGAATGTAGGGAGTATTATGACTCCCTGATAGAGCGTTACGGTTGACAAGAAAACTGTTAACACATGGTTACGTTCCTCGTCGGTTGTTGTCGTCGCTCAAGAAATTTCAAACCAGACAGTATGTGCTTGTAGACAAATGTGGAATTTAATCTCTCAAATGAGTGCAGATGTTGGTTTGATATAGCTTTCAAGTTTTGTTTTTCTTAACAGATTTTACTCACACAAATCGCTCGAATGTTCTAGAGAAGCAGGAACTACTTACTCTTCCGGAGCACATGATTCCATTCTCGTTTCGACTTGAGTTTATGTTGATAATTAAAGTTTTGGCTGTTTTGTTTGGTGTGTTTTTGTTTATTTTGTTGTTTGTTTTATTGTGGTGATTTTGCGTCTATGGATTCTGTCTTTTCTATTTCTGGATTAACGATGTTTGATTGCCCCTTGGGTACACCTTTGCTTCTTTCAGTTCTGCTTGAAAAGTTCAGCTCAACATTTTGCTGTAGTATAATAAGATTTAACGAAATTATATATGTTACTAGTATAATTTATCGTTCTCCATACCTGGTTGCTGAAAAAAACTACAAACAACTTTTTCTATTTATAGCGGCTTCCAACTTGTTTTGTTGAGTAAATTATTGACTCCGCATGATACAATAGCAAATAGACATCCTAAGCATCTGACTAACTTCATTAAATGACTGACAAATAACGAGTTACTATATGACGATATTATCATGCTTTGTTCCTTAAAACACGGCCTTATTGACCGTTGAGTAAACATAGCTGTAGGTTGAATCAGAAGAATTCTTTCACATCTATTGTAAATCAATTCATTTTTAATTCTAACTTATTGACAACCTCAAAAATTACATTCCATTGAAAAAAGCGTCAAATATAAATAATCAACAGCAGATAAATACCAGTAGTTAGAGTACGAAACACTGTTTTCTTGTTTAATGACCAGTTTTACTTTTCCGGAAAACATAACACGTACATCTGACGAACTATTCTATATAGTCGTATACTGACAAAACAAACCTTACCCTACTGGACCTACCGGTTAAATATTACATTTTGTTGTCAAACAGTGGTATTATTGAAGGCAAAAAAACATATAATTATACAATACCATATATATTCATAAATGTACAGTGAAGTAGGTAGATGTCATTATAATAGAGTCAATAAAAAACAAATGTAAGTTTGCATGCTTTTTCCCAGGTAATTTGACCACGATAATATTTGCGTTCAAGTTTATAACCGCTTTTTAAAATTGCTCATTGTTTCACGTTCAAAAGTCTACGTACTTTTTAAGACAAAATTACTATCCACGTGAAAAAAAGCAATACTAAGGCACGGACCATTTGATTTTCGGGGGGGCTGGGAGTTTTTTGAAAAAAAATTCCCGGCCCTGATTTTTGTAAAAAAAAATCATCTGGCCAGCACCTAGGTTGAAAAAAATAATCTGGTTTCAATCTTGCCAATTGAAAAAAATAATCTTGCCAACAAAATTTCCTTGCTTAATATGTGTGTGAAAAAAAATCTGGCCCGCAAAGTGGGCGAAAAAAATTTCCCGGCTCGAGGTAAAATCCCAGCCCCCCTCCCCCAGAAAATCAAATGGTCCATGCCTAATTATTGACTAGCAAGTATAGTAACGTCTACATACCGTTTTTTTAATGTTATTTAAAAACTTTTACGTCAGACTACTAGACCATACTATAATTCATTCATGAAACTAATGTTGGAAACTCTTATTTGTAAGAATCTTCAAGATCCTAGACAAGTCCAGAATTGTTTAATGTCATAACAAACATATTGTAGAAAGTTATTTTAATTGTGTCAGATAAGGTGATTGGATCACAACCGAGAAGAGTGAAAACACATTCCTGCTAAATATTGTATACAATTGGCTAGTCTTGTTACTTTTCTTACTTTCTTCTTTTTACCTTTTCTATCTTAATTATAAACATACAGGTAAAATTTGCTGTTTTGAAAATACAAATTGTATCTGTTTTGATGCATGTATATTCGCTGTATATATTCCACTATATTTCACTATTTTTAAAAAAGTGATAATGTAGCTGCTTTGAAAATACCCGAAAGCATGGACTTTTTATAGAAGACAACATCACATTACCTTTCATTTATGATATATGAAATCAATTTTCAAAATTTCGGCTTAATTATCTCTTCTTATGTTTAACTAGCTTTACGGTACGCTTTAGATGTCTCAATCTGAGCTGCTTTCAATTAATATAGTCACATAAAATTAAACAAATAGTTTTTTATCTTATTATCACAATCTGTCAATTTTGTTTAAACCTACATATTTTTTAAGAGTGAAATAAAACTTCAGTAAATATATATCTTTTTTTCTGAAAAAAATATATAATAGGTTAATAAAAACAGCCGACATTAATTTTTACGTCTTAATTGTGTACCACCTTCTGAGTAGTGAAGACATAAAAGATAGCTTCATTAATCAAGGTTAATATTAATTCTCAATTCTATCAAGGTTTAAATTTCAGTGATCCCAAGTTTCTATATTATCTTCTTTAACTGCAATGTTAGTAAATGCTAACACACTATTATGATTGTTTGCCTTAAAAGTGCTGTTTTTGCTGTTGTTTTTTTTTTACTTGTCATTCTCCCTTGACTCCGATAAGACATTATTATAATTAATAACCGGCTATGTTTGTGATTTTTGTTCAAACTTCTATAATCTCATTGTATTTCATTTGTAAATAAAATTAAAAATTCATCGAATCCTTTGATGGCGATAAAAAAGACAAATTATCCCAATTATGTTTATAATAGTATTCATCTTCAGATGGATATTAAAAACAAAACAATTTGGTATTTCAAAAAAAGTTTAAGTGAGATATGATAACTTACAAATATGCAGTTGCATCTTCATAGAGTGAAAAATATTGATTTCTATCTCAATAACTCCACATTAGATAATCCACAAACGTGTAACAAACATGACCTTGATGAAAGATAAGTTGATATTTTTTCGAAAAAGTTGGAAGGCAAATAAAAAAGGTAAAGTTTAGGATTTTATAGGACTAGTTGATAATTGTTTTTTTTTATATAACAGGCAATATCTAAAAGAAAGATGCAAAGAGGCACAAATTAAGCATTCGTGTGTCAAAAGTCGGAAAGGGCAACGACAAAACCGGTAAACACGAAGAAGAGCAGGACGAGGAAACACACAAAAAAACAAAAAAAGCAAAACAAGCAAACAGAAATCAATAGTGCAAACTTGAGTCATAACGAGAGTGAACTCAAGTGCTCCGGTAGAGTAAGTCATCGCGTTTGTCATAGAGCTTTGTTGAAAGTTTTCTTTGAGAGTCTACTTCGAGGTGTGATCTAAATATGATGCAGACTTCGTTGAATCCGTTGTGTACTTATTTCAAATTCCTGAGGAGTTATGAGATGGAGAAAGTCTCCAAATACAGAATTGTTTTGTGAAAGGACATCATCAATATAACGGAAAGTGAGGTGAAAAGAGAGATCTAGTCTAAGATCTTTTGTGTCTAGAAGATATTGTCGGAAGTTGGCTTCATATGAATAGAGAAATATACCAGGAAACCAAATGTTATGTCGTTGGTAAGAAAATTGAGCATGTCAATTAATTGATCTTCTGTAAATTTGTCCTTTTTCTTAGAATCATTGATGGCAAAGTAATAGAAAATTATGAGATGTAGAATAGGTGTACGCGACACAACTTACAAAACAAGCGGTATTTTAGAAAAAAACATGAACAATCGCCAGCAGCCTTCAACAAGGCCAATAGGCGGTGCTCGCCGTTCTTCAATTGACTAATTGTCAAAGATTCCTGGCCCAGGACAGGCACATCAAAAAGAAAGGTTTAGTATATTTGTACCGCAACGTTTTCTATTCTTTTTTTATCAGCTGTGTAAATCTTGATGTGAGTTGTCCATGTGGAATACAAGTGTAAGTCCATTTTTAAATGTAGCTTTTATATTACATTTCACATTTTTGATGTATCATCAGGAGAATTTAGTCATACATCGATTATAAAAAGAATTTCTTCTAGTCAGTCTCGAATACACTAAATGCACGTCAGGTGTAGTAAAATTTTTGTCTAAAAATATGAGAACTGATAATACGAAACGCCAATCGATTATCAATTTGAGATCGTTGCGTAACTAATGTGTCAAATGTGCTTTATTTATTTTCAAATGTTTCTATGTACCATTATTCTCTAGAATGTAATTGTTAATAACTGGTGACTAATCGGGATATCTGATATGATTTGAGTAAGAACGTCGAAAGTGAGAAAGGGCAGAGACAAAACCAGTAAACACCAACGAAAACAGGACGAACAACAGACAACATAAAACACACAGAATCAACTGAATAGCAATAAACAATGGAAACTAAAGGAGTAGCGAGAGTGAACTCAGGTGCTCCGGACAAAAAACAAGATACGATTTCGATTCAATTCGATGACATACACTTATATCGTGATGGACAAAAAAAATATCAGCTGAATTGGTTTTTTTGTAATTTTGTTGTTTTTCTGCGTTTGCGTGTGCGTCTGAAAAGTACTGTTGAAAATTGGTTACATATAAAGATTAACTCAAAATATAAATTCGTGATTTTCTGTATAATATTTAATCATACAAGTTATAACATAACCAAACACTTTTCAAGAAACAGAATTTAAATTGCAAATAACACGTGTCAAATCTTCATCCTAAAAGGGTATATTCGGAAAGGGCCAAAAACGACCATGAATTTCAAATTTGAAACAACTCCAAAATAATGCTGCTTGAATGGTCATTATACTCTATGCTCTATAGAATAGAAAAATTGTGCATGAATTATTTACCTTGGTGAACAGAAGAGAACTTCAAAGTTGTTTAGCGAACGTCTTTGATAATCGCTATTTTGACAAATTGAGCCATTTTTCATTAAAATTTATGAATGTAATGTTGGCCGCATATTCTGACCAAATTATCTTTTTGTTAAAATACTTTCTTTTAAGTAATAAATAAACAAATATCTATGTTGGTCAGAGCATGCAGCCTCTTTTGTTTTTGACACAGTGGTAAAAAATCGGCAAAAATGAAGATTTTTTTCTAATTATTCCCATATTTAAGGTGTCTCCGAAATAAGCAGCACACTTTCAATGTTAAATATAGGAAATCTGCAAGTTTTTTTTCAAAGCATCCATTTAGATTGCTTGAAAATGGAAATCGGTCCAATTACAGTGCCAATAATAGGCCTTTGCCAATAATAGGCCTTTGTCAACATACTCCTTTCAAAAGGTCATGCTATATGTTGAATACTACTTATAATCAAGTGATGTTTTTGAGACCAATAAATGTTTCAGATCTTTTAAAGTACAAGGTTTGTCAAACACTGTGTCGTCAAAATCGAATAATCAAGTAATCTTACTCAAATCATATCATATATCCTGATTAGTCACCAGTTATTAACAATTACATTACGGATCTAAAAGATCAAGAGAAAAATGGTACATAGAAACATTTGTCTTAAAAATAAATAAAGCACATTTGACACATTAGTTACGCAACGATCTCAAATTAATAATCAATTGGCGTTTCATATTCTCGGTTCTCAGATTTAAGACAAACTAATGAGTTTTACCTTTTTATAACATTGTTAGATAATTACTTTTAATTGTAACTAAACAATAAGATAACTATTTTAATGTTTTCACTAAAATTGAAATTGTCAAATTAAATAATTTCAATGTGAGAGTATTGTGATATTTCGCTTTACAACACCTACTCGAACCACAACAATACAGTAATCATAAGGAGGAAAAATATTTTTTTGATGTTATTGGACTTTTGCAGAGTAAAAAAGACGGATCATTAAAGTTGACCAAAGTACCTTATAAATTTGAATAGTAAATAAATGAAATACAATTTGTTATCGTTTGCTTTTATCTTGTTGCTCAAATTAATACAGTGACACATAAAAGGGAACAAAGTGCATAAATAAGTAGCTTACAAGTATTTGACTCGAAACAGTAATTCTCTGCAATCTTTGTTTGGATTTATGTCTAAGAAAGAAGAAAAATTCCTTGGTCAACCCAACCCTAAATCAAACAAAGCAGGTGGCATTTCAGAAACAAAACATCTGGCAACTGAACTCTTTAAACTTAGTTTATGTATTCTTTTGTATAAATAGGGTCCGATGCAATACTTTTTTTTCAATGATCATAATCTGGAAAATGACTTGTCATTTAATTCTTTAAAAGATTCTTTAAAAAAATTCATTTTTCTGCAAATAATTGTCATTTGACATAATTTGTTGAAACGCTATATCCTATATCTAGAATCGATATACTTAGATGTTATTTGTACATCCTAATTCATTTCAAATTTCTTTCATGTGGAAAAAAAACTTTATCGTAATCTAAGGTTCTTCTGTGAAAAAAAGGAATATTTCAATGAAATGTGAACACCCTGTCCAATGTTAAGTTTAAAAATGAACCTTGCGTTGTCGAGAACACCACTTTTAAATTAAGAGTTTAACTTTTTCTTCAATGAACATTTATTTTTTTCTTATTATCGGAATTAAAAAAATATAAAACTTAAATAGCTCATTCGGTAACGAAAACTATGTAAAAAATAATTGCCACACATGTACGAAGTTTAAATTGGATACATGTATAAACAAGTTATATTTGTAAAACCATTACATGCACATTTACAGTGGATGTTGACGAGGTCTTAAACTTTCAAAACATATCGAGTCTTGCTAGATATTGCCCTGCTATGTATAGAAATTATAATGATGTAATCAGAATGACAATACATACTAGTAATATTTACAGGGTAACATGGTAAAAAGTAAGTGTTCTAACGGTACACTCTAAATTGACCGAGTGTTGTCTGAAACACATTATATAGATAGAGAGGTTGGTTAAGGTTAGCAAACATATAGAATTACATATTTGTGAGTTTAAAGAAGTAGAAGGGTATATTACAAGTATATTTCAAGTCTACAAGAAGCTGGGTATACTTGCAATGGCTAAACTTCGATTTAGATATTAAGTCTATTTTCCAGTCTATGGTAAGCTAAAACTACACATAGAGCTGTTATTTAAATCAATATATGACCCATGTACGTTAAACACTGATGCAGATGTAATCATAGGACCATCTGAAGTAAGCTTGGTTGACTGATTTAATTATTCCCCACTGTACAGTGTCCAAATCCTACTTGATGATCATTTCATGTTAATTTTAATCAACATACTTGTTTTAGCTCACTGGATATATAAACATCACTATTCGTGTCTGTGTACACAATTTCAAAAATCTTCTCCTCTGAAACCTCTGAACCAATTAAGGAAAGTATGATGTGTGACGTTGGCAACAAACTGTCCCTTTTTTGAATTGGAATCGATAAGTTACATGTTATAAAATAGAACATAGGGAGGGTAAAATCACTTAAACTGGATTGTAACTCAGCGACTATTACAGAAGGAAAAAATAGACGTTGACGTTGTCAAAAACTGTCCATTTTATAAAAGATTCGATAAATAATATATGATGTACTTAGATAGAACATGCACATAAGGAGTGTAAAATCACTTAAACTGGCGTGTAACTCAGCGACTATGACAGAAGGTTTTCATTGGGTCGTTGTCCCCTTATAAAAGATACCGTTATGGCTTCAGGGCCAGGTAAAAGATGTATGCATGCTCCTGAGATCCTATTTGAAATGTTCATCTCCCTGATATAAATACGAAGTCTTCATTGATACTTTAAATCTTTAAATGAAATGAACTTTTGTCTAATTTGAAATTACAGTATGCAGTATGCATATTTAAATAAATACTATTATGCAACACGAAAAAACTTTGTTTTACCTTTTAAGGGCATTAATACCTAAAAGGAGTCATTTTGGCAACTTCATTCCCTTGGGGTCTTTTGAAGAGGTCATTAAGCTGAATATTTGAACAAGCAAATTCTTTTCTCAATCTTCAAAGTTTTAATTTCACAAGACAAAAACATGAAAACACAATATATGACGTCAAAAGGAAACGAAGTTTAAAAGGGATCATAGACACAATGGCGACTACTGTAGATCTTTAAGATCCATCAGATTTGATCTATCCTTTCTATGTTTTAGTTTTAATAGAAAATATTGAGATGTGGAATAAGTGCACGCGACACAATGAGGCCAGTATGCGCTGCTCGTGGTTCTGTGATATAAATAAAATGCATATAATTCAAGAAGCAGAGGTACGAAACGGGTATCCGAAAGAGCAGAGACAAATCAATCCAGTCCTGAAATAGTCACAGATAGAACCCCCTTCTTAAACAAAAAAACAGGAAACATCAAACAGACAAGTACAACCGAAAGTTTTGTCAAGCCTTCAAACTAGATTTTACACTTACATATGTAGCTTATCAATAATTTACAGCCATTATTTTGTCGAACCAAAATCCAAAACGTTTATAACAAAACTCCTTTGCCAAGAATTAAACGAAGTTTTGTAGCACTTAGTTAAGTGGTTTATTAGAAGCAGATATTTCAAAAATTTTAATAGACGGATGACAGACGCAGAATGATTACCATATAGCTCATAATGATCTTTGGTACGGTACCCTAAAACCAATGTATAATAAAGATAGTGATCTTTAAAAAGTGCAAAAATATTAACTTTAAACCCAATGTTTTAGTTACATGAGGCAATATTCGGTAAAAGACCGATTTGACGCTCTCTATGGGTTAAAGTGTTCTAAATAAGGTCTTCCTTTATTTTGTTATTGCCCAGGATATAGGCAGAATTTGGACATTATGATTTCAGGAATTAAGCCGAATGCTTTAAAAAGTTTAGGTAATAAGTAAATGACTAGACATTAGCTTATTGCCTAGGAAATAGGCTAAATGAATGCCTGATTTTGCTTATTGCCGATAACACAAATGTAACAGAAAACAAGCCGTTAAGTCCGAGACGCTTCGTGAATGGAAACGAAAGTCACAATCGAGCTATACTAATTTTAACAAAGGAAACGGATAACCTCAACGAAAATGCTTGTTCTCCATCTACATGTATGCAAATTGTAAGTTCCTTATTTTTTCATCGAAAATCATATTTTTTAGCAAGTTAATTTTGTAATAAGAACAATTGTTAAAGCAACATTTTAAAAGTGGATAAAAGAAGAAAACACGACTTTATTTGAAAAACAATATAGAAAATGCAATGTTTACCCTCAAGACACCCCTTTTATCTGTTAAAACACGTCCAACGATAAAATGACCGGACGACCGAATTTAAAAAGAAAAATTCTGCAGTATAGCTTTATCAACAGGCCCCCGAACTGTGTAACTAAATAAAAAATAATCATTTAATAATGATGTTTTTCTTACCTTGCAAAGTTAGAGGCGTCCTAATATGCCATTTGTGACCACCTCACAATTAAATGTCAATTGTACATAAGGTAGGGTGGTGAAATACAAAAGAAGAAAGCAAAATTTCTATATGTGGTGGCTAATTTTTGCCTCATTGTATACTAAAACAAATAATGTTAAATATTAAATGAGATCAACCATGAACGTGATGAGCTGTTGTCCTTAATTCTAAAGACAAATGTACAGGAAATTATGCCTACGAACCGCAAGGAAGATGGTGGAAACGGATATGATATTAAAGGCATGAGAGTTCAACATTTTGTTAATTTCTTTTGAACTTAATCAGATACATTGCATGATTCCTTTATATGAATGATTTGTCTAAAGCAAAACCTTCGTTTAACATGTTTACATCTTAATAAAAAACTGTACTATAATAATTACTCTTGATTGTTTTTATAATGTTTCAGCATGCATGATAAAAAACAGTGAGCTAAGAAAAGAAAATGAAGATGCAAAAATATCATAATGTGCTATGGTTTTTTTATAAACGTTTAGCTGTTTTGTTTATTTATGTTTTGTGTTTTCGTATATTGATCTTAAAGAGCCGAGCTTGTAGTTCAAAAAAATAAATAACATGTTTTGTAATCCGTATTAAAATCTTTTATTTAATTGAACTTGCATTCTCATTTTTTTTCGTCATTTCTCTAGACTATCTCTTAATATATAATGTGCACATGAAGCTTGTGTTGTATGATAAAGGCATTATTTCACTGGCCACCTCGACTTCATTATCAATTGTTGGTGGGAGGGGGTTTTGCAGGGGGGTCTGGGTTTTTTTCTCATTCGATATTTTTGCCTTTCTAATATAAATAATTAAGTAATTGACATTGGAATACATTGTATAATCTGCGTTTTTAATTTTGTGTTTATTTATGCGTTTACTTTGAAATTCTCTTATCTAAAAATGAATGAACACTAGGGACAAAATATATAATTGAACCTATAAATTTGTAATAGCAATTCAGAATTGTTAAATGATTGATCTTACCATCAAATGAAATCGTAATCACCTCTGTGCAACCTCTTCGTAATCAAATATATGCAAGTCATCACCGTGATAACAATGAGAGTGCACAACAAAGATCTAACCAAAAAGAACATTATTCCCTCTTTTATTGTGATCGAAACGTGTAAACAAGTATAGGCATCTGAAAATGGATAGATTTGCAGTAACTAGACGAATTAATATGTCTTACAATCAACTTTAAGTCTGTTTGTAATTTAACCTACACTGTACGAAGTCATAAAATGATAATGTTTTTTTTTTTGTGTAAACCTGTTTCTATTATAGCGTTTTGTCAACAAACTAAGACATAAGAATGTTCAAAAGAAGTACTAGCAAATCATGTAGATACCTGAGCAATATCTCAGAAAACTGAAATGTTCATGGGATACCATAAAATGAGGTTATTTACATTGGTATTTTGGAGGTGGTCTAGATATTTCATTGTTGAGTAAATAAATTACTAGGCAGAGGATTTCTACATGCTCAACAAAAGTCATTCTCCAAAGGCAGGGGCCATGTGTCAATATAGGGTTTTGATTATGATGTTATTCAGAGCTTTAACAGTTAGAATTGTACGCAGGACACATTTAATGGTCCATCTGATGGATATTTGAAGCATTTTTACAACTTGATGAAATAACTCCACAATTAAATAATATACGCTTCTGTGAAAATAACACGCTGGTTTATCAAAGCACAACCATATGGTAAACAAAGAATTGGTGATCAGGAGATTACTATTACATCCTTTATAAATCATTGAACTTTAAATGCGAAATTATTGACAAATCAGTAGACTAAACTAGATAAAGCATTGCAAGTAGATAATCAATAATCGATTATAACATTGTGAAAAAACTAAAATGTACTGATAGGTAAATCGAAAGTAGTAGGTCCAAAAAGACAGAGGCGGATCTAACGGGGGTGTTCCAGGAGTTGGAACCTCCCCTTTCCTCTGCAAATTGTGTTATGTTCGTATAAATTTTCGACAAAACTAGTTTGGAACCTCCCCTTTCCTCTGCAAATTGTGTTATGTTCGTGTAAATTTTCGACAAAACTAGTCTGGAACCCCCAGTGTATGTCAAATCACCCTTTCGAAAATTTAGTAGACTTAACTATGGCACGCCACAACCACAATAATGAGAAAAACCTAGATTAAGTTACTTAATCCTAGATTAACTGAGCTTAATCTAGGATTAACTGACCTAACTTACATTAAGCTGAGAAAAACCGAGTTTTTCTAAAACGAAAATGCTTTAACTAAGATTTTCTCATATTTTTCAGTTAATCTAGGTTTTTCTCAGCTTAATGCAAGTTATAAGAAAATTGAAGTTTTAATAAAGAAAATCTAGGTTTTTCTGTATTTCACATTTAGGTAGCTTTATCTGAGATTAAGTTCCCAGAAGATATGGGTTACGTTCTGGCCAATGATAATTCCTCCCAGAAAATAATGGTTATCTGTTGGCCAATCAAAATGCTCGATACATACGACTGATCTTACTTAATCTTAGTTGAAGTAGCTTAATCTAGGATTAACTGAAGTATCTATCATTAAGTTGAGAAAAACTAGCTATATAGGATTTTCTAAAAGTTTTCAAGAAAAACGAAGTTTTTCTATTAAAACTCAGTTAAACCGAGATTTTCTTAACTTAATGATAGTCACGAGTTAATCTTAGTTTAAGTTAAGAAAATCAAGGTTTTTCTGTAACTAATATTTAGCTAGACTAATCTTAGTTAATGTTACTTAATCCTAGATTAAGCTCAGTTAAACTAGGATTAAGAAACTTAAACTTAGATTTTCTCATTAAAGTGTTTACGGTGTGGCATACTTAACCAATAAACGTGACATTTCATGAAACTATTTTCCTCAACTATCATACTAGTATATAAGGAATATAGGGAATACTATCACAACGCTGTATTTCAAAATTCAAATGCATATTAATAAATAACATACATTTTCATTACGTTAGTTTACGCTTTATCACCATAAGTGTATATAAAATTTTGAAATCAACACGGAAACTAAATGCGCAAAATATGTGAAAAATATTAATGAAATGTAATTTAAAGTCCGCTTTTGGTAAAACAGCTTTTAGGAAGAAACCTGCAAATGACGCAACATTATTTTCAATACAAAATAAGATAATGTTAAAGTGTAATCTTATACTATTATATACCATAAAAACTTATATTTCTACCGTTGTTTTTTACCTTTCTAAATCTGAAAATTTATTCTTTTTGTCGATTGCATTAGAATTGAAATAACTGTATGTACATCAAGTTGTACGCGTGGCTGCGAAAAAACTCGATGTCGCAAATAACTGTTTACCTTACTCCGCCTCACGACTCTTCACGACATCGAGTACACGATATTTGCAACAGTAAAATAAATACAATATCCCATTCCATTATCTTAACATATTCTTTATTGCAAAATTACACCCATTAGGACCAAGGCGTAATAAAAAAAATAGATTAAGTTATTTATCAACATAAAAAAAAATAGATTAAGTTATTTATCAACATAAAAAGAATAGATTAAGTTATTCATCAACATAGCACAGCATGAAAAAAAGCAGACAAGATATATACAAAAACACAAAAATATCTTAATAGTTATGAAAATCAGCTACATGAACTCAGTTACATAAAAACTTCCGGATGAGTAAGCAGTCCCTGCTTGCTGTAGCACACCTGTCGTGTTGCTAATAGTCAATGCAGCATGTGAAATCAAGTAAAGTGGGATTAAACAAAACCCTATGACAAACCAACATCAGCACCAATCTAAGAGATTTAAGTCTCATAGTTGTCTATGAGCGCATGATGTCCTCTAGTAAATTTCTTAGTTTAACACAACAATCGAGGACCCACATCACCTTGAGTAAGAAACTTTATCATAGAAATAGATGTAAGTTCCACAGTCTCTGGAATAGTGAATCAGTTATGATACGATTGTTATACACTTTAGTGTGGTTTATTATCGAGGAGAAGGATTACACCTATAAAAGATTATTTATATAGTCGCCGGTTTGAGGGGGTTGGGGGTACTGTTATATCCTTTCATTGGCATGATTACATGCTCAAAGATTTACTGTTTTCATAAGATGAAAAATCAACTCAAAGAACGTGATCATATTTTGACCTTAAAGGTTCTTGTTTTTTTTGTCTTGTCATTCACCCTATGACTGCTAATTGGATATTAATATTTATAATAAGATTCACACTTCCCGCTCTGTTTGTAAATATTTTTGTTAATTCTTATCACATTTCATACGATCTTTATATTTCATTGGCGAATATAATTAAATAGTCACAAAACATTTTGATGATAGCCAACAAAGCAACAAATGAGTTTCTTACTTATTGTTAAGCTAGACTATTGAAAATAGAACATTTTGTCGTTCCCAAGAGAGTTTATTTACAGTTGATCTAACCCGATAACGTCACTTTTGGAAGAATGAGTTCAGTGCAAAATGACTAAATTAGAAAGGTTAATGTTCTAGGCCTGAAGCCTTTGAAATGGTTTTAGTTTGATCATGATAAAAGTTGTTTTCTTTACACTGTTTAATTAGATTTTCTTAAAGCATTTGGACTAGTTGGAATATGTGCGCGTCAGGCGTAGCAAAATATAATGTCTGGAACTTTGCTGTCATTTTCATTTTATTACAAAGGCAGTAAAATAAAAGCATTTTTTAAAAGATAAGCCATAATGTTATAAAAAAAAAATCAAAATGGAAAACAGCCAGTAGCCATCTTTTTGACCAAGTCACCGCTCCCCATCTTGTATTTAGTATCCGGATAAAAAAACATCAAACGTTGTTATATTATTATGACCGGGAAATTTTCGCGGCAGTTTTATTTTCGCGATTGTCGCGATGATGTTGCTAGCGCGAAAATAAAACGGCGCGAATAAACCAATCCTAAATGTATCAAGCATTTTCTGAACACGCTTTGATATTGTATCCAAAACTTTTTACCGCTGATTTGCATTAAAATAACTACATGTATGCAAAATAGTATTAAATCAATTAAGCTGAAGTTTTGATCATAGAAGGTAATATTTACAAAATTGTTTGCTGGCAAATATGGTAATACAAGGATCATGTAACCTGTATTTTAACCATATTATTACACGACCTCTCAGAATTGAATATGTCTTAAAGACATGTGTAATGTCAGAACGAATCATCTCAGAATTGAATATGTCTTAAAGACATGTGTAAAGTCAGAAAGAATCATCGATGCTTCAGCTTTGACATTAAAAAAGAAATACGTTCTATCGATAAACAATTACTTCCTTTCAGATAAAGGTTGTTACGTAACATTTATTGCAATCTTGAAAACAACTTTCCTACATTAAAACCGATATCAATACATTAATGTTAAAGACACTGCATACATTCCTTTTTAATATCAGATGGTCTAAAATTTATAACAAAAAAAGCTTTTGATGGGGTTTCAACACTATGTCATAATTGCACTAAAATTTGAGATAACCTGATATTTTTTCAAACAAAAACAATATATGAAAAGCCTCGCTGTGTATGAAAATGCATATTTTCCATTCCTAGTATCACAGCCAATTCTTTACTCCCAGAGCTTGTTGTATTTACATCTATTTCTTTGGTATAACGTTCAAAATTTCTTTGGCAGACCAATATGATTTTGAATTTGTAGATTTTTGAAGTTGAACATCATATAAACATTGAGATAACGATAATTTCAAAAGAATTGGCAATTAATATTTGAAAATTTCCATCCTTTTGTCTTTCAAATTAGCTGAAATTCTAATTTGTTAATAAATAATTTACCATTTTCACATAGCTGCCAAAAAGACTATGCATGGGTTTTATTTGTTCTCAAATAACATATCAATTGGCATTGTTCTGTTAATGCAAAATTTGAAATGCATATCAAGTGAAACGAGCCCATTTACAATATGCATATATTTTTTTTATTTACAAACCATTTCCAATTCATAGGTTATTGATAAAAGATATAGAATATCTTTCATATTACGTAATATCTTACGTTAAAATTCATTTTTCCTGAAACACGTTCTTCTTGAATTGATCGCCTATGCCACGACAGAACTTATTTTGACAGATTTGTCTTCTGGACCTCTTATGACATTTGACATGTTTGAAATCCCTAATCATAAGGTATTACGTGTAATCTCTGATATCGCTTATTTACTGTAACATATATATCTACCTCAATGAATTCCATGAAATTATATAGCAAGGTCATTGGTTTTTGATGGATGATTATATCAAGTACTCTTATGGTATTGGTCATATTTCATAGTATTGGTTTCTCCTAGAGATATTCTTGTTGGACATTCGACGTCAACTTTGAGAATTTTGTGAACCTTTACAATGCTTGATAATATCTTGAATGAATAATCCTTTTAGCTATCTAATTATATTTTTTATCTTCATGTGTATACTTGCAAATCCAGTATGCATCCATGGAATTATTAACTTAATAAACGATATTATCTGTTTAGAACAATTGATTCAGAACTATGCGCATATATATAAATATTATTCTTGTCGGTCGACTGTCTTATTATCCAGACTGTTTACCCATATTTTCAAAACAACCAGAAGTGATCAGTTATATTATATACTCATATAAAATCTTTATTGTGATTCGCTTAAACGCGGTCATGTGGCATGTGAAATTTCGATGGGTCAACCGGTAATCGTTGGGTTGCATCGTAAGGTCACCCTCTCGTGAAATTTTGCACGTGAGCCCACGTTTTTTTCCACATTGTATGAGCTGTATTTTTTCAATGGGAAAAAGTTAAATTTCAAGATTAAATATTGAATTGTTTCTTTTAAATATTCGATATGATATAACAGTTATCACCCTAGATGATATGTGACCCGGCATTGCTTTACCCTCGAAAAGTAAGGTCACCCTCGGCGTGAAAAGAAAAATAAAGAAAAAAGGATTGGGTGCTCTTAACAAAAGTCGAAGTCATAATAACAACATAATGTCTAATTTTTGGTCAAGGAATGATCAAATAGTAAGTTACCAGAAGCTGCAAAAAATGTTTTTATATTCTATCAAAGCATAAAAGTAATCACAGCTGAAGGTTAGATTACGTACTTTTTTGAAAGTATTTTAAAGGAAAAAGATAGCATGATAAATAATTTAATTGTGTATTTACAAGAGGAAAGTACAAATAAGAACAAGCAATGCCTTTATTTTTAATCAGGGACGAATATATACAGATCATTATACAGGGTTTCCCATATTAGGTCCCATGCCAATTCGAGACTCCCATATTAGGCCGTAGCTTCAGCTGAGACGTAATATGAGTCGAGGAACTATATGGGACCTGATATGGAAAACCCTGTGTCATAATCTCTTTATCACATCATTTTCCACACATTTTCCTAAAATGCTCTATAAATCCTACCCTAGGCTTTTACACACCAGTAAAAGAAAACAAAACATAAAATATTCAATTCCTTAATTAATATTATTGTATGATTGTCATTATAAAATTAATTATATTCTGAACATCATCTCATTTTTGTTAAACGGGCGGAGCTAATAACGTCACACGGACACGCGAGGTCTAATGTGGCACAGGAAAAAGCAATATCAAGCCCTCTCGTGAGCACGTGAGGTTCAGGCCTCCTGATATGGCCATATCAGGACACTGATCAAATATGGCTAGGAAATTTATGCCTATTTCATACGGGTAAATTCACGCATATAAACGCTTAATGTGTGGTAAATACTAGTAATATACATTTTATGTATACAAACTTCTTTAACATTAAAGAGTGCAAATTCAGATATAGTCCTCCATTTTTTTTTAAACGAACAAAATATATTTGTATTGATCTTCTTCTATTTGCTTTATAAATATTTATCTCATAAAGGCCATAAGAATTAAATGAAAACTAGATAATAAGGTATTGGCGTATTTGGCCGCAGCTGTATTATGAAATAAATAATTACATGCATATATGTATATAGATATGTATATTTACAAAAACTTTAAATTGTTCAAATATATAAATTGGTTACCACAAATTATGGGACTTAAATGGTTAAGATATTATTTCACCGTGGGTATCACAGGTGTAAATAATTTATAAATGCTTGACTGTTAGTAACAGAAGTCAAGTATTTCTATGAAAACTAAGAAATTGAAACTTAAGCAGCGAAAATCGCCAAAGACAATTTAACACAAGAAAGAAAAAACATCAAACACAATTTTTTTAAAGTTTTCTGTTGATGAATGTCCAATTGTATCCTTATGCTCAGAATCAACCACATCTAGATCAGCATCATCTTCATCAGCAGTATCACCAGTCATATCAAACATTCGCACTTTATATGGGACTAGGAAGCTGAAAAGTAAAATGAGAACAAACAGCAGTATCTGAACTTTATAGAGGGAGGGAGTTGGGATGGGATAAATTTTCGGACTTGTCGATGTGTTCATGAAACTGAAATTCTAATAATAACCGGAACTAGTATTGTTTCAACTAACAACCACAAATTCTATAATTTAACCTACAAAGCACAACAACGGCCTCTGCGATAAACGAATTTAAGTATCAGTACTTAAATTCTATTATCTCATAAAGGCCATAAGAATTAAATGAAAACTAGATAATAAGGTATTGGCGTATTTGGCCGCAGCTGTATTATGAAATAAATAATTACATGCATATATGTATATAGATATGTATATTTACAAAAACTTTAAATTGTTCAAATATATAAATTGGTTACCACAAATTATGGGACTTAAATGGTTAAGATATTATTTCACCGTGGGTATCACAGGTGTAAATAATTTATAAATGCTTGACTGTTAGTAACAGAAGTCAAGTATTTCTATGAAAACTAAGAAATTGAAACTTAAGCAGCGAAAATCGCCAAATTGGCTGGGCATAGCCCAGATTTGCTTTATAAATATATATTGAACATATGTTTAATGAAATTGAATATAATTCGTTTTACAAGAGCTAAGTCGTAATAAAACTTTACAGAAATTGTGCATATAAAATTCAGTATTGTAGTAATTATGCTTCGTAAAAATACAAATTAAAGCATGACAGCTTTGTCTCGCTGACGAAAAGAAATCACTATTAACGCGCAAAATTACTTTAATGTAGCTGGAGCATGCATTATCAAAAAACGTTACAAGATTTATTTTATCATCATAGAAATGACAATAGCCTTATTATAGATGGCTAAAGATCAATAAAATATTTTTACTCACCAACTTTAGGCATTACTGTTTGATAAAATAGGATTGATAATCCGGGTAGCAATATAATAAAACTCAACATCAAACTATTTTGATAGAAGGTTCTATAATTCTTTAAAAATACATGAGTTTGTTAAGTATTCAAATTAAGAAAAATAATCGAAATAATAAAACAGTCCCAGCCATCCCCATTTACTAATATATACCATGTTATACTTTCGAAATTGTTTACAAGCAGCGATGAAAATAAACCGAAGGCCCTTTTGCATATGTCATTACTAATGGTATTGGTGCATGTCTTTAATGCTTTTACTCTTTAAGTTCTTACCAGGAAATTCTTTATATAAAGATTTCCCTAGATAATGCATTTACAGCATCAAAAACAATTATATTTCAGGATGAAAATTGCACAACATACTTTGCTAGTTCACTTGTTGTTTTGTGCCAACAAATTGTGAAAGTAGCCAAACTAAAACCAAACTCCAAGTTTTCAACAGTTCCAAAATTTATTTGTGCTAATCAACCAGTTCACTGGCTATCATCAAGTTTTATTAACATTAGGGACCAAACATTATAGTATGATGTAAATTTGACCACCAAGTTTTATAAGTCGATAAGGACTAACACACCTTGCTCAGTTTTTTGGAGGCTATAACTTTTTGAACAAAGACAAGAACAAATTTCCATTCAAAATGTCATTTATTTTTAAAAATGACGCATAAGAAAATATAAACAGCAGAAGGGAGATAATTCTATCAAAAATTACAATAAAATTGTAAGGTGTCAATTTTAACTCCCTTTATGTAAACAAATCCAGCCTACAAAAAAGATGGCGTACAAAAAAGGCCAAAGCACTAAATTAAGTTTAAAATCAGTATTGAAAATTTGTGAATCTACTTCTGAGAGCAAAAAGTACTTTCAGTCCCTTCTTTGACAATTCATGTATTGCATTTTTAAAGCTTCCTCTATAGTTAATAGTGATACCAAGAAATTTGTATTCTTTTGTTTCTGTAAATGGACAGCAGTTGAAATACAGCTTAGGAATTTCAATATAATTGTATACATAGTACAGCTTTTCCACGTCTATTTTTCAGGAGTTGGGAATTGATTCTAAAGATAATGAATCCTTTGATAAACCATTTAACAAAATAAAGAATAATATTAAATCTTTTTTTTAATAATATTATTAATGAGCACTTCAGAGTAAAAACACTAGATAAATTATCAGCAACCTCTGAAAATTCTAAATCATTTTTATATGGTCAGATAAAGAAAGAAATTACGATTGAAGATTACATAGTTAATCAACCTTTTAAAATAAGACAGCAGATCACTAAATACAGAGTTAGTGACCATTCCCTAGAAATTGAAATGGGCAGATACAAAAATATTCCCAGAAATCAACGTTTTTGTAGATATTGTCATGAGAACAAAGTTGAAGATGAGCTTCATTTCTTTACACACTGCTCAAAATATTCAGTTTTTCGATCTACTCTTTATAATAATATATATAATATTAAATCAAACTTTTTAGAATTAGAACCTGCCCAGCAACTACTTGTTATTTTATCTGCTGAAAATGAACTTTTACCATTTATAAATGACTTTATAAAGCATTCCTTGGAACTGCGAAGATAGGGTCCATATCGGTCAAAGTTCTTATCTAATTAATTTCATGTCATTGCTTAAATGTAAATATGTTATATGTTGTATTGTGTTTGCTTGACCCCATGGGTGTAATTTGCAAATAAAGTTATTATAATAAAAAGGAAATGAAAAACTTTTAATAGTGTTTTTATTTGCTGATACTTTGTTTAAAAATAAAAAAAAATGGCTTAAAAGAAAATTATTAGAATATACCCTTATTGAGAGAAATCTAATTTTTACAATTTGAAAACAAAACTAATTGGATTGACCATGAAATTCAATTTACTATTCCTTTTGATGCAGAAAAAAACAACGAGTAACATGGTTTAGACAGACTGGCAATTGACGGGACTCTCAGAGCCAAAATCCTTTTACCTTGTTTCAATTATGCTTAATGCGATTTCACTATCATTCGTGGGGTATCAATTTTCGTGGGTGGCGTGTTATCCCACGAATGGGAAGTTTAACAATGATTTGTATGCAGCACACTTCCGAAACACGAATTAAAGAATTCACGAAACCGCGGAAATTTGTACCCACGAAAATAAATGAATCAGAGTATTAAAATTATATGTATCAGTCTTATTCATTCCGAAAATTAATCTAAATATACCTCTGTCAAACATATTACGGTTGGCGCTAATTATAAAACATGAATTCCCTTTTGCGTATATTTTTAGTGCTAAAGACATTTTCAGTTTTCAGGCTTAAAACAAATAATTTGTGAACTACATGTAGGAGAAAAGGAGTCCATAATAAAAACATAGTAGTACAAATAAGGTACTTTATCTTTGGATTGACATCAATTCATTAAAAAATACAGAATATAATTGTTATTCCCTGAAACTTTAAGTTCTAGAAAATACGACCAAGTAAGATAGTTTACGGTTCTGTCACATGACATTTCTGGTTACAGATGTTAAGGGACCGTGTATGATATGTTGGTGAAGTAATACGCATATACACAGCCATCCATCCCAAACAAATAGTTCTGAGCATAGCTTGTGAAGTATCAAAATTAGCCAGCTTTACATAAATACAATTGAAGCTTAAATTAGTTGTTTAACATAGTCTTGTAGTATGTAAGTAATGTATAGTATGCAGCAGTAAGTAACTATGGGACATCCAAATGTCAAAAGTCCGAAGGGCAAAGACAAAACAAGTTAACACGAACGAGAAAGGCGCGAAGAAGCAGACAACACAAAAACAAATGAAAAGCAATCAACAACGCGAACTCAAGTCCTAACGAAGTGCTCCGGAAGAGTAAGAAAATTCTGCTAACGTCTTGAATTCTATAAAGGTCCACAGCACAGGTCTCCATTATTTCTAAGTAATATATGCTTTCATTATTATATAAGCAAATTCTCTCAAATTTCTACAGTTGTCAATTAGGTCAATTTATAGCAAATAAGCATAATTATGTGTTGCCTTTAAAAGTTCCGCAATTCTGTCCCCTTATTTACTTCATGACTTTAATAAGTTATAAATACTAATAGTAACATACAGACTTCCCGCTCCGTTTGTAATTATTTTCTAACTCCTATCATAATCATATTACATATTATCATATTTCATTGTTCAATATAAATAATATTTACAAAATCTTTTGATGACGTTGTACAAAGAGTTACTCAAATTAAGCTCAGCATTTTTGTTACTTGAACTTTTGAAATCAGCATATATTGGCATTCCATTTGCTGTATTTTGTATTTAATCAAACTCTTACACTTTACAGAAAAAACAGTTCCACTTATATTGAATTAACAATAAGAATATCTATTTTGAAAAACTACAATTGGTTTTATTATAAGCCATAGTAATAGAATAAAAAAGTTAGCTTATTTAACAAGCATGTTTCGTCATCGTTAGAAAAAGGTGCACCAATGAAGCATTCGAAGGTCGAAAACCCGAAATGGCAAATACAAAATTGCTAGACATAAATTTATCAAACCCCCAAAACACACAACAAACAAAAAAACAAATTACAACCAAACTATCTTTACCAGATTAATCCCAGCTCCTACGGGCAAATAAGCATTTCCTTCACTTTGCAAACAATCGATTTAGTGTTGATCTAACTTACAGAAGAAAAGGAAGAAAATGCTAAACCTGTGTACACCAACATCTGAGAGATAGAAATTTGTCTACAAGCACATGATTTCTCTCAAGTATTTCTTAACTGACGACAACAACTGGGGAGCAACGTAATCTTGTGTTACTTATTTGCCTATAAGAGGTAATGCTCTGTTAAGTCAATCAAAATATTTTCCGCAAGCTCTGGAACAAAAGAATATTGCCTTGCCACACAAAAAGGACAATTTACATTTGAAGTCATCACGTTTGTCATAAACCTTTGTACGAAGCCCTTCTTCGATTTTGAGATATAAGTCAAAATCAGAAGGAGACCTTCTAGATCTAGAATTTGCTGTATTCTTTTTTTTCTTTTATTTAAGAATATCTCTTAGGTTTTAGAATTTAAGTCTAAATAAGTCTTAAGCATATTAAGATTATATTTTTAATGCGCCAATTAAAGCATATGTAGAAATTTTGGCTTTGACATAAAAAATATTATGTAATGCGAAATCAAGTTACAATTTTTACTAGTTTTAACGTCGATGCAAGTCTTAAAACATCAGAGAAATAAAAACATTAAATATTGACACCGTAGCTATAATTTAGAAATATTTTAATGTCTTAAAGATTAATTTAAACTTCCTTTAAGACATGCCTAATATCAAAAATCAAAGAAGCTGGAGTTCCGTCTTTGAAAACGTTCTATCGATAAACAATAAACATTTTCAGATACATTTTAAATGTTATGTAATGTAATGTTCATTGGGTGTTTTGTAAAAATGCTATAAACACAATCAATATATTAAAGGTTAAAGACTTTCACGAATAAATTGGTGTTAGGTGTTTTTGCATCACATGGATTCCATTCCTTAAACACATTAAATTTGAATGTGTGTTTACCCGACATTTTATTGGTCTACAGTGGTTATTGAACGTCTCCTTTAATGGCGCCAACAATTTATAATAAGATTAAACTACATGTAAGGTAAAAAAAATATATGAAAAAAAAGTAAAAAGAGTGTTTTGTCAATGGAAATCAAAGTTTTCTTGATAAAATTGGGCTTTGGGTAGTTCGACATTTATTTTAAAAATTAGAATAAAACAACACAAAATATTAACATGAGCGCCTCGATCAGTTGTCGTTCTTGCGATCTTATCATATGAAAGAGAGGTATGGATGTACAGTGACTTAGACAAAGACAAATTTATCCATCATATGAATAACATTGAATGGGAAAATTTTCTCAATGATGGCGACATTAATGAAATGGCATCCAAATTTGAACGAATTTATATGACAATCATAAGAGAGTGTATACCATCTAAAAATATTCTAGTCCGTGAAAATGATAAACCTTGGTTTAATAATAATATAAGAAAAGAAATAAGACTGCGAGATAGATTAAGAAAAAAAGCCATGAAAACCAAATATGAGAGAGATATTAAAAAATTTAAAAATCAACGAAATAAAGTAAACAACATGAAAAAGCACGCAAAAGAGACCTTTGAAAAAAATTTAGACAATTATATACTTGAAAATGCATCGAAACCTAAAACATACTGGAAAATAATGAAGATGCTTATTAAATCAAATAAAGGTAGCAATGCAATACCACCATTAATGAATATTATGAACGACGGTCGAACTGACGATATTGCATATGACGATGATCAAAAATGTGAATTATTAAATAAGTACTTTTATGAAGTCTCAAATCTTGATGATGAAATGGCTCCTTTGCCTACAATGGACATGAAAACCCCAAATAAACTTTGTAATTTTGAGATAACTGAAAAGGAAGTCATAGATATTCTTCAAATCTTAGATCCTAATAAAGCCACAGGTCCAGACAAAGTCAGTCATAGGATGCTAAAAATCTCATCCGAAAATATTGCTAAACCACTAGCAATACTCTTCAATAAATCAATTCAACAGGGTGTTTATCCAATGTCATGGAAACTGAGTCATGTAATTCCAATATTTAAAAAGGGGGACTGCTCATTACCATCCAATTATCGACCAATTTCGTTAATCAGCTGTCTTGGTAAAGTTATGGAAAGAGTTGTATATAAACATGTGTACAATCACCTTATTAGTAATAATCTCATATATGAATATCAGTCCGGTTTTTTACCAAAACACTCCACGGTACACCAGCTAATAGAACTATATAACTCCATTCTCAATTCACTTGAAAATAAGGAAACCACCTGTTTTGTTTTCTGCGACTTTTTAAAAGCCTTCGACAAAGTTTGGCACAAAGGACTCTTACATAAACTAAAATCTTACGGTATCAGTGGCCAGCTGCACAACTGGTTTCTAAATTATTTAACTAATAGAAAACAAAGTGTGATCTGCAAAGATACAATTTCTTCTTCTAGACCAATTAAAGCCGGTGTTCCTCAAGGGTCAGTCATTGGTCCTTTATTATTTCTAATATATATAAATGATATTGGTGACAAATTATTATCGCTGACTTGACTATTTGCTGATGATACTTCACTTGGCTATTCAAGTAGGGATCAGTTAGAAATTAAACGTGTCATTGACAACGATTTGAAGGAACTCGACAAATGGTCAAAAGATTGGCTTATGTCTTTTAATCCAAATAAGACCGAGATTATGCTTTTCAGTAATGTAGAAATACATAATGATCTTAAATTTGCCTTAAATGGACAAGATATTCCAATTGTATCACATCATAAACACTTAAGGGTAAATTTTTCTAACGATGCCAAATGGAATTATCATATTGAAAATCTCATCAAAATATTTCAAAACACCTCAATGTGCTTCGTAAGTTAAAATTTAAGTTAAGTAGAACAAATCTTAACAGACTTTACGAAACATTTATTGGACCCCTGTTTGAATACGGATGCGAAGTTTGGGATGGTTGTGGTACAGTTAATTGTTCAAAACTAAAAAAACTTTAATTAGAGGCTGCTAGAATTGTCACCGGACTCCCAATATTTACTAATAAAATACATTTATATAACGAAACAGGTTGGGAACCACTCGCAGATAGACGCCAGCGGAGGGTACTACAATTATTTTATAATATTCAAGCAGGTAATGCACCAACCTACTTGAGAAATATTGTCCCTCCCACAATACAAAGCGTATCAAATTATCCACTGCGAAATGGCAAAGATTTAATAGTCCCATTCTGCAGATTGTCGGTAACATCAGACTCTTTCTTTCCATCAGCAATTAAACAATGGAACAACCTTGAAGTTTCAGTACGAGAACAAGATACGACAAACAAGTTTAAAAAAGCTTTAAAACACAATTCCGAAATCGGTGTATACAAACCAAAAATGTATGCTTCGTATGGACCGCGTACATTAAATATAATTCTTACTCAGTTAAGATGTGGTGCATCATTTCTGAACGCGGATTTATCGAAAGTCAACATTGTAACAAATCCATCATGTAGCTGTGGCGCTGCACACGAAGATTGCAACCACTATTTATTAAAGTGTACAAATTATAACCTTATCCGCAATAAAATGCGCATTAACCTAAACTGGTTTCCGCTTAAAATTTCATCATCCCTTCTACTACAAGGTAGTGAAAATCTATCCGATGAACAAAACAAACTTATCTTTGACGAAGTATTTGAGTACATTAAATCCTCAAAGCGCTTCCTCCTGTGACCTGTAATACTACTCTTTGTTATAACATGGAGTTATGATATAGCTATGTCATGACACCATGATTATTCAAACCATGCAAGACTGTGAGAATGCAGAGTGAATGGTTTACGTGTGTATGTGTGTGTGATATTTAGAATTAATATATGTTTCATTCTATCTCTTGTTGCATGCTCTTTACTTGTATTGTATTATATATCTCTAGGGAGAAGACTTCATAAGTTGGCAAAACTTGTGTCTGATCCATTTTGAACTCTTTTGAGCAAATAAAATTGTTATAAACTAAAAAAATCTTGCGATCTTCAATGTCTCATAATAGTCTTGACTTTGCTTTGTCTTTTACATGGACATTGCCTTTTTAACATTTTTGTGACTAAAGTTATTCTATGGCTCATAAAAAAATCTTTTGTTGGACTTTTTGTTTTGCACTAATGCACACTATTTTCCTTAGGTTGGGTTTTTGAACGAGATTCCTTTTCATAATTCAATATTCATGAACGGTGTTTTTCTCGTACAGTTTATGGCTCAACTAAAAAAATCAAACACAACGAAACTGTAGATAATCAGACGACATTCTTGTACTAAACACTCTTACATGTTCTAATTTTATTACAGATATCTATCCTTCTGAATTTACCTTGAAAAAATCAACTGTCACTGGTCACAGATATCCATTTTTGGTATTTAAAAGTATTATCGATGAAAAATTGTAAACCATAGGTAAATAATAAACTTTACCTTCCCTAAGTGTTCTTTTTCTTGAAGAAGATGCTCCACTAGCGCCGTCTTACGGGGTTTACATTTACAGCTAGTAAGATATGCTCGAATCTGGAGTCGTGTTTTAGACTTAAATAATAATGCCGTTTTATAACAGAAAAAAATTAAAATAATGATATCGATACCATTAGTAAGTCAAATCTTTTTCGAAATTCTTCCACAAACATCGATATCTAATTGACAAATTTAATTGTACTCGTCAATTTCTTATATTGAAAGGAATATCACATCCTGACGTTTATTGTAATATTGTTTATAAAGCACAAAATCTGAAAACAATCCATTGAAAATGAAAAACTAGCTTCAACATTTACTATACTACTTTTTGGTAGAAATTACAGAAATGTTGACAACTTGATACTTATTTTAAAACGTTAATAAGCTTTTTAACCAATTGTAATTTTTAAGCATTATACCGATCCAGTATGTCAGTATTATGTAATGATACTCACCAAATAAAAAACTTTTTGAAGTTTTGTGTCAGATTTCAAATAGATATGCTTGATTTTTTACATTAGTCGATGAATAATTCTCAGATTACTGTCAGTAACCACGGGAGTTCTATAAAGAGTCTCTCGGCAATTCTTTTGTTCTTGTTGTCTTTTATCTAAGGGTTTCTCTTGTTGAATTAAACGTTTATCTATTTGATTTCAATCGTGTGTCATTTCTTATTATTTGTTAGACATAGGATAGGGGGAAGTTGGACCCAAAAAACTATTTAGGCCTTGCCTCATTTTATATATAAGCAGAGGCACCAAAGGGGCATTCTAGTGTCAAAAGTCCGAAAAGGCAACGACAAAACCGGTAAACATGAACAAGAACAGCACAAGGAAACACAAAACATAAAAACTACCGAACAGAAATCAACAACGCGAACTCAAGTCGTAACAAGAGTGAACTCGGGTGCTCCGGAAGAGTAAGCGGTTCCTGCCTGCTATAGCACACCCGCCGCACTGCCAATTTCCAATTCAGTGTGTCAAATCCGGTAAAGGAAGACAAAACAAAACCCTATGACAAACCGACATCTGCACTCATCTGAGAGATAGAAATCCCATATTTATCTATGAGTACATGGTGTCTACCGTAAAATTTCTTGAGTGAAGACAGCAACCGAGGAGCAACATAACCCTGTGTTAGCAATTTCTGTGTCAAACGTGACGCTCTGCCAAGGAAATCGATGTAACTCCCACAAGCTCTGGAGTAACGAATCAATTGTGATACGTAAACTCCATAAGCTGGAGCGGACGGAATGTTGCTACACACGAAGGGAAAGTTGACGATTGGGAAGTTGAAGTCATCACGTTTGTCATAGAGCTTTGTTGATAGTTTTCCTTGAGAGTCTATTTCGAGATGTAGATCTAAATATGAAGCAGACTTCCTAGAATCCGTTGTGTCCTTTATCTCAAGTTCCGGGGGATATATGAGATGAAGAAAGTCACCAAATCGAGAATTGTTCAGTGAAAGGACATCATCAATATAACGGAACGTGAGGTTAAAAGAGAGAGCTAGTCTACGATCTTTTTTGTCTAGAAGAGATTGTAAGAAGTCTGCTTCATATGAATGAAGAAACAAATCAGCAAGCAAAGGTGCACAATTGGTGCCCATTGGAATCCCTATTGTTTGCTGAAAAACACGTCCACCAAACTGAACAAATATGTTGTCTATAAGAAAGTTGAGCATGTTGATTATTTGATCTTCTGTAAATTTGTTCTTACTTTTAGACTCATTGATGGCGAAGTAAGTCTTATTATAACCGACTACCAGATATTTGTACCTGCGTTTTCCATTCTTTTTGAAAAAGCTGCGTTTAATCAGCTGTGCCAATCGTGACTTGAGTTGTTCATGTGGAATAGAAGTGTAAAGTGTGGAGAAATCGAAAGTCTTGATGCTGTTGCAAGATGAAACTGATTTAGAGTTAAGAATCTCCATCAGTTCTTTCGAATTCTTCAGGATCCACATTTGATCGACACCATTTCTAGAATAACAACAATCGTAATATTTCTGGAGGCCGGATTTTATTGCCGTCAGTATTGAGGTCAACAGGACTGAAAGAGGTTTAGTGGTACATTTCGATGACCCTGCAATGAAGCGCTGTTTGTATGGATTTTTATGTAATTTAGGAATCCAATACAGGGATGGAATGTCATCATTGTCAGCACCAACAGAGAGTCCGAAGGAGGAAATGACAGATTTATGATTGTCAATAATTTCCTCCTTAGACAATGTTGTAGCTGTGTACGTGCTGCTATTGTTGGTACAACTAACCCCTAATTCAACTGTCAAGCACTCAATATAGTGTTTCTTGCACACAAAAATGATGTTATTTGGTGCTTTGTCTGCAGGTACAACAACATATTTGTCGTGTAAGGTGGACAGTGTTTTTGCAACATCAGCGTTGTTAAATATGGATGTTGCTTTAGTGCTCATTGAGCTCTTCAAAGAATTAATTCGTTTCAAAATCAATAACCTCACAGCTTTAACCCACTCTGTCAAAACGTCCGTTTCTTTCTCCTGTTCTTTCTTGGCCCATTTTCTGGCATAGTCTTCAACTGAATCCATAATTGTTTTAAAATTATGGTTCCAGTTGATACGTCTAGGCTCACGGTATTTTGGTCCTTTAGCCAAAACATCGCGAAGTAAATCATTTTCCATGATGTTTAGGTCACCAGTTATAACGTGGCCAGAGGGACTATAATTGAATGGGGACTTTTCACAAGAACAGTCTGGAGGTTTTGCTTTGAGGTCATTGATTTGGAAATCCCGCAACACTTGTTTGTAGTTGAAGACCTTGGGTGCAATAGTGGAAGTATAGGTATAAGAGATGATTGGAATACTTTTATCTTTGAAATAAGGAGGAATATGTGCCGTAACAGATTTATGATGTAGAATATTTCCTAAATTTATGGCATCTAAACCTTTGTTTAAAAAGGGTAGTGAGAGAAAAGAACGGTTGTCTTTGCTGTTTTCGTGTGGAACTCCAACAGGTTTGAATAAGCGGTTGTAACCGATATCAAGCACAATAGCGGTTAGTCGGTAAAGGTTTGAATTTGGGTCAGTGACTGTATTTTCAAGACATTCTTTATATAAGGTATTAAGTTTTGAAAGGGGTATAGAATACAACTTGGTGCGAATGTGATGAATCCCTAGTGGTTTTTGGACATACGGTAGCAATCCGGTAATGGTAACATCGCAAAGCTTTGGTGCATTGTATTTACGATGACCACGACTGCGTTTCCGTCTTTCTGTTATTTCTGTTATTTATATGTGTCTGTCCTAAGCCAGGAGTATTTGACAAAGCTTTTGGTTTTTTACCTGTCATCTTAATGCATTCAGTTCATTGTTAAAGAAGGGACCTTTCTTTGACTATTTCAGACTGGATTTAAATTGTATGCATTTTATTGTGACTTTGGGCCAATCGCAAAACAGGAGCAGCGCCTATTGGCCTCGTTGAAAGCTGATGGCTGTTTTTCATTGTGGTCTTTTAAAGATGCCGCTTGTTTATGCGGACTGCGTCGCCTACACCTATTCCACATCTTATTATTTTCTGATAAAGTAACGACTTAGCAATATCTTGAGATTCAAATTCTCTTCGATTGACCAATATGAATAAGAAATGTAAATTTTCAATGCTCTTGTAAACATAAAAGAACATTTCTTTAAATATTGCAAGTGTAAAAAGAATTTACAAAAATGGGAAATTTTAAACACAATTGTTATCAAATGAACTGAAATTCTTATTTTTCATTAAGTATTTAACATAGACGCAAATCTGGCAAACACTATAGGTGGTATCATATTTCAAATTAAAAATCAATTGAAAGTGTTCTGTTTATTCAAAATTTGATGCGTATTAAATTTGTATTAACCAAAAATTTCCAATTTATAGGTTGTTGGTACAATATTTTAGGCACCTTTTAAATTACGTAATATCTATTTCATTTCCTATTTATCTTTCCTTAAATATATTTGTCTTGCTTTTAAGTAACTGACACAATATAGATTTTAAATATTTGTACTTTGAGCTATTCAATTCCTAATTTTGTTTAAACAAATAATCTTTATCATTTTATATCAACTTATTCAAGTCCAATATGCATTAATTATTTCAAAGTTTATTATCAATCCGTTTGGAACAATCAATTTCGAACCACAAACTCATATGAATTATATCCAAGAATCTAAAAATAAAATTACAAAATGCGATCACCTAATTCAAATTGTAATAAAAAGTGACAATGATAAAAAAATGAAAATCTAATAAATGCTTTATGCCAATAAAGAGTGTCATAAATTTTGTGTGACAACAATTTTTTTACTGAATGAATATTCATTATTATTTTACATATTGTATACAGTCCGTCGATGCGATAGCATATGGGAACATTCAGAAAGTCAATAACTTTATTAAGTTGGCGCCTGAATTTAAACAATCGAAATCACAATAATAACATCACAGCAGCGCATATCAATATATCCTGTGAATATTATCAAGGATATAACGAGACCGACCGTTCAGCCTAAAGGGGCCTTGGTTTTTTCCATAAAAAATATTTTGAAACTAATTGGTTATCAAATAAAAAATTCTGACATCAGAGTTTAAGAAGAAGAAACCGAAAGAAGGATTTCTGCCATATAAGGTAATAATAGAAATAATAAATATTTTATTATGACGCCCATGAAAAATGTTCTGACCAGATCGAAATTCCAAGACCCCCCCTCCTCGCCTCTCCCCGCCCCCGCTTTTCGTGTTGAATGACAGGTCCCTTGAGACAGTTTTCATACGACTGTTATCAAACAAAATTCAAAATTACTCATTTTATGTTTACCTCTTTGTCAAGAAATGATTAAAC
The DNA here is from genome assembly GCA_963971305.1 of Arcuatula senhousia. Classification (NCBI taxonomy): domain Eukaryota; kingdom Metazoa; phylum Mollusca; class Bivalvia; order Mytilida; family Mytilidae; genus Arcuatula; species Arcuatula senhousia. The sequence goes on from OZ020304.1 coordinate 30,774,172, forward strand.
ACTAGGTTCTCAGAAGTTGGCATAAAACCAACGTTTCCAAGCAAAAAATTATTAATAGCTTAAGATAAGATTACCTAATTTTATTATAATTAGTAGCAGTAGTAGTCTTATAAAAAGATATTTAACGTTACATGATAGATATTTGAAAAATGGTGAAAAGGGGTTTAGAGAACTACGTGTATGTTTTTTTTTAATTCAAATGTAGTTAATGGAGGCAAGACCCAATATAAACGTTATACCTAACATGATTTAGCTTACCATCCTTTAATTGACGAGAGACATTTTTAATGGTGCAGCGTAAGTTAAATATAAAGGGTCATGAAAGTCTATAACAGCTAAAACTCCATTGGCATATTTGGTAGAAGTCACGTGACTCCTTTGCTTATGGACATCAATATTTCATTTAACTTAATATAATTTATTGTTTTAATTTCTTTAAATGGCTGATTATTTTTAATATTCCTTTTTTAATAATTTTACATGGTGAAAAAAGCAATGAAAATTATTAGAGTATATTCATTTTGATAAAAGTAACCCTCGTGTGATCAGAACAAATATGGCACAGCAACGCGGGTATGTTAATGTAGTTCCGAGAATTTTTTTTAGGAAAAGATAACTCTTCCATCCTGATGAATATTCATTATCTGTATTGGTTGCCCCTGACAACGCGATATTTTTCTTCCGTGATATTCCATCACAATTTCCATTATTCGGTCTAACATCGATTCGAAAGTTAATATTTATTCTAAAAGAACCCTTTGTTTCATTTCAAGTGAACATATATGTTATATCTCAAAGAATATAAAATATGTCAAAAGCCGTGGGCGTGTTTCTATGACCATATTTGGAAAATCATTATCGGAAAAGTGCTTGGACGTTGTTATGACGTCGTCCATTTTGTGTAAGTGACGTTGAAATGTCAACAAGCACCTGCTTTTAATAAAATGTTAGTTGTTACGTAAACGTCCCTACTCTAAAGATGATGACCTTGTTGACAGATCTCTGAATTAATTTTATTATGGGAAACAATTTTAACATTCGATCTTTTATTGACGATGTAGCCGTAAAATCGTTAGTCCGTGGCCTTTCTGAATTTCGATCCAGTGTTGACTTGTGATGATTTGCCATGCCACTTTGGACCACTACGAATATCGGGAAAAATACAAACAGGTTAGTTTTGCGTAACATTGTTTTTTTTTCATGAGAAATATGCATGATGTATAAATTGCATTGCACTACCATTACAATGTACTTTGACAATAAAGAAGAAAACTACTGCCAATTTCTCAGATTTTATATGTGTTATTTCTTTACTTTTGAAATGCTTTTGCACACACATACATGACATAAGTTTTAGGTTATTGTTGCTCATCTCTTAGGTCTTTTGCTGGTATTGCCAAAAAGTTAAAATTCAACATAACTGTCAGTTAGTAAAAAAAAGGACAGTAATAAACTTGATCATTTTAAAAATTTAAAAGGTTAAGATAGGATGTGGTCATACATTCTGATTTTGTACACATGCATGACATGTACATACAGTCATGTACAGTTAATAAAATCTCATTTTATGGTATGAAATCCTATTCTAATACAATACAACTGATAATACATGTAAGTAATATGAAATATGTACATGTACAGATATTAGGCCAAAAATTATGAATGAATTTATGGCAAGCCAAAGTGGACAAAAGTCCATATTTATTAATATTAATAAATCATTTATTGATATTAATAAATCATTTATTAATATTAATAATTCATTTATTAATATTAATAATTCATTTATTAATATTAATAAATATTTATTAATATTCATAATTCATTTATTAATATTAATAATTCGAATTTTTAATATTAATAATCAAAATTGATTTATTAATATTAAAAAAGGATTTATTAATATTAAAAAATGAATTATTAATATTAAAAAATGAATTATAAAAAAACGGTATTTATTAATATTAATAATTCATTTTCAAATTTTAATAAATCATTTTTTAATATTAACAATTCATTTTTTAATATTAATAATTCATTTTTTAATATTAATAAATCCTTTTTAAATATTAATAATTCACGGAATTATAAATATTAAAAAATGAATTGTTAATATTAAAAAATGATTTTTTAATATTAATAAATCAAGTTTCAAGCGTTTCAAAGACAATTCAAACGATGTCTGAGATCACCCCTCTAGCAATGTTCTGTTCTGTTCTATAGATTCCTCCACTGATTGGAGAACCATTTAAATAATTAAATCTACACGTTTTTAAATCCCCAGGAATCGTTTCTTAAGATGTAACAGTCTAAATATTGACGAACGTTATATCTGTGGCATGGGAACTATAGCTATATTGTATAAGTACAATAAATTTTGGAGACCAAAATGTCACTTCATTGTCCTTACAAGTTCACCCTGAGTAGGATACACACTGACAGTTTGTGATGATTTAGGCAAAAGTTTGTCTCAGAATGGCGCTTCGGTGGGTGTTCAGGGCGTAGCAAAACCCTCTTGAAATGGATGCAATGCTATTGTAAGATGTCACTGGTAACTGTATAATTGGCAAGGCTATACAGTTTTATATTAGCTGGGTGAAAGACTCAGGATATGCCAATAGGTCATTTATAACATCTTGTCCAAAACTGCTTTCTAGCACAGTATAGATAAAGTTGAGAAATCTAGGTCTAGTCTGGTCAAGTGAAGAACAAACCACGAAGAAGTGAGTTTGATCCTAAATGCCATTGTCACAGAGAGGGCAAACTCATGTCTCAATGGTTAAATTATGGCGAGTAGACTGAAGCGTATAAACACCAAGCAGTAATCTCATTTAGGAGGTTTCGCGCGCCTTAAAACCGGGTTTAACCCACCGTTTCTTTTGAAATGCCTGTACCAAGTCAGAACCATTGTGATCTTCAATTTTTCTGGTATGACATTGTCTTCCTTGATTTGTCTTGTCTTATGGACATTTGAGATAAATTCTCCAAGTTCAGTAATTTTGTTACTACCTTTATTTATTGATGCTCTAGTGACAGAGGTTGGTTCATGTCCACACTGAGCCCATACAAGGTGGGGCTTTCCAATTTCTATTTTATTTAAGTGGTGTCTGCTGTGTTGCCTGATACTTCAAATCCTTTTCCCATTTGTAAGTTTATTGCTCTGGTGGTTAGCTTTTTCCAGGCACCATTTGATGGTATATGTTACTGAGGAGGTAGGCCGTATCTATCAAGGATCATAAGTAGTAACATGAGTAAACCAACTATGTGAGGATGATGATTATATTGTTAGTTCATATTCAACAGTATCTTTGTTACGAATAATGTTTCCAAAGGTACATAATTACGGTGCGCTTTTCGATCTCGGCTGGCAGTGATAGGTAGTTGGCCATTAGCTTAAATAAGCAGCAGCATCAGATGTTCTTTTGGGCAGGTATTGGATTTGTTTAAGCAATTGTTTAAAGTACTTTAAAGATAAAGATAAAGATAAAGATATTTTATTTTCCTAATCATAGGGCTCATTACAAGCATGTAATCACATACAGTAAAAATAAAAGCCTTTCTCTCCCACTCACACACACTCACACATACCACTATTGTTCTGATTAAGGATGATTGATTTAACAGTACAACATATATTAATACAATGGGGAGTCAGTTGCGTACATTTTATTTATATCTATCTATATGGAAAGATTGCCAAGAGAAGAAAAAACAATTCATGTATAAAAAAAATGTGACAAAGAACTGGTGAAAACTAAGTTTTTTTGTTTTGTTTTTTTTAATAAGTTTCACTTAAGAAAATATTTAGCTCTCAACGCATAATATGAGGATAGCAATTCACCTAATGTAGAGTTAAAATGAAGGCTATCGTTTGACATGAACCAAATAAGCAGATTGCTATCAGATATTTGGGATAAATATGGTTGTTTTTTTTTTAATAGTTCATCCAGAAAGGTTTTTCTTTGATTATTATAAAGGGTACATTTAAATGAAAAATGTTCCAATAGTTAACTTTCCCTTTCTGTGTAGCAACATTCCGTCCGCTCCAGCAAATGGAGTTTACGTATCACAATTGATTCGCTATTCCAGAGCATGTGGGGAGTACAACGACTTCCTTGATAGAGCCACGCGGCTGACAAGCAAATTGTTAACACAGGGGTACGTTGCTCCCAGGTTGTTGTCATCACTCAAGAAATTTTACGGACGACATCATGTGCTTGTATACAAATACGGGATTTCTATCTCTCAGATGAGCACAGATGTTGGTTTGACATAGAGTTTTGTAATGTCATCCTTTCCGGATTTGACCAACACTTAATCGATCTTTGGCAACGTGACGGGTGTGCTATAGCAAGCAGGAACTGCTTACTCTTCCGGAGCACCTGAGTTCACTCTCGTTTCGACTTGAGTTCGCGTTGCTGAATGCGGTTTTGTTGTTATGTGTGTGTGTGTTCTATGTTGTTATGTGGTTTGTTTTGTTGTGATGATTTTTTGTCTGCCGGTTTTATCTTTGTCTTTACGGTTTTATGATACTGATTACCCCTTTGGTACACCTTTGCTTCTTTCTTCGTCTTCAATCGAGTTCATTGAGCAAAACTGGCATGTGTTCTCTGATCTTGGCAGTGTAATACTTTTCCCATGTTCATTAATTTTTCGCTCGTAACTGCCTCTCTCTATGCGGAGACAGTGATTGCTTATTTTAAATCTAGTTAAAATTACTCTCTTATCTCTGTTCTTAATCTTGAGGTAATCTTCAAAAGTGAAAGCATATTTAAATTTAAAGTAGTTGCTTAATTTACTGTGATCATCTCTTTTTAATAAGTTTCTTTGATTGCTCCAATATGTTAAACTAGAGGCTCCCAGGAGCCTGAATCGCTCACCTGATCTCTTATGCCAAAGATTGAATAAATTTCACAAACTTTCAAGTATACAAAGTTGCAAAACAATCCTTTCAGTGGTTTCAGAGAAGATTTTTGGAAATCAGTTTAAATTAATAGAAAAAAACAGTTAAAGGGCAATAACTCCTGTAAGGTCCTTTAGATGCTGAACAAGAAAATTTGCTTCAGATTTTCTCTATCTTATATACTTTTCGAGTTATAAGCCAAAAACAATGGTCTGACCCCTTGTTCTATTTTTAGCAATGGCGGCCATGTTGGTTGGTTGACATGTATATAATTCACAAACATGGTAGAGGACATCCTAAAGATCAAGTGTATCAAGTTTCAAAGCAATCCCTTCAGTGGTTTCAGAGAAGAAGATTTTTGAAAAATAATTAATGGAAAAAAAAACAGTTAAAGGGGAACAACTCTTCAATGGCTGATCTGACAATTTTGACTCTGAAATCAATGTTGTAGATCTGAATGAGCTTAACAATTCTGCAATGCTAACTTTTCCTCTAGCTCTAATGGTTTTCAAGATATTGTCCAAAAACTGCAAAAATGGTCAATTTTGACAATTAAAGGGCAATAACTCCTATAAGGAGTTGTTTCACAATTTTGACTCAATGGAGAGATTTGTAGAGCTTTTGGTGCTGAACATGAGAGGTTGCTTCTGATTTTCTCTATCTCTTATACTTCAATATTGAGTTATAAGCCAAAAACAATGGTCTTACCCCCTGTTCTATTTTTAGCAACGGCGGCCATGTTGGTTGGTCGACATGTATATAATTCACAAACTTGGTAGAGGACATCCTAAAGATCATGTATACCAAGTATCAATGCAATCCCTTCAGTGGTTTTAGAGGTTTCAGAGAAGAAGGATTTTGAAAATCAGTGTAAATTAATGGAAAAAAAACAGTTAAAGGGGAATAACTCTTAAACGGCTGATCTGACAATTTAGACCCTGAAATCATTTTTGTAGATCTCAATGAGCTTAACAATTCTGCAATGCTAACTTTTCCTCTAGCTCTAACGGTTTTCAAGATATAGTCCAAAAACTGCAAAAATGGTCAATTTTGATGATTAAAGGGCATTAACTCCTATAAGGAGTCGTTTCACAACTTCGACTCAATGGAGAGATTCGTAGAGCTTTTGATGCTGAACAAGGAGGGTTGCTTCGGATTTTCTCTATCTCTTATACTTTTTGAGTTATAAGCCAAAAACAATGGTCTGACCCCCCTGTTCTATTTTTAGCAACAGCATCCATGTTGGTTGGTCGACATGTATATAATTCACAAACTTGGTAGAGGACATCCTAAAGATCATGTATACCAAGTATCAATGCTATCCCTTCAGTGGTTTCAGAGAAGAAGATCTTTGAAGAAAAGTTAACGGACGACGGACGGACGGACGGACGATGGACGCTTAACGATGACAATAGCTCACATGACCCTTCGGGTCAGGTGAGCTAAAAATCAGTTTTGATATTTTTTTTAAGTAAAATTTTGAATTTATTTTTACTGAGTTTTTTACAAAGTGCTAAATTTAGCCCAAGTTTATCACTAAAAAACTTAATATTTGCATACCATGATTGATAAGCCATAGCTTTATCAGAGGAGCTTTCAATATAAGCATCACGTAAGAGATCAGTGGGGGAGTTTTCAAGGCGGTGCCAATACATTAACATTTGAATTACTATGTTAATATATAAAGGAAATCTACCTAGCTCTGATATAACTCCAATATTTGTGCAATGTTTTGAGACACCGAGAATATACTTGCAAAATTTAAGATTTAATTTATCAGGTTCCCAATCTTTGAAAATTTAGGATGGACTTGATGTCCCTTGTGACGATTCTTACGCTCTCTAACCCGTACATAAGTCTTAGAATGATACAAATATGTATTATGTGTAGTGAGACTGTTAGACAAAGGCCATTGAGACCGTGTTACCCTGCACCCATGAGCATGTGATGAGTGAGTAGGATGTCTTTCTAGCTGTGCTGATACGTTCTTCGGCTACAAGTTTGTTGGTAAACTTTGATGTGTTGTCTCTTGTTATACCCAGATGGGTAGCTTTTTCTGAGGTTGGCACTACTGTTCCATTCATTGAATCTTCTTCAGCATTGGGTATACCAAAGTGTACAATTTACAATTGATGATTTAGTTGCACTTATGACATAATGCTTACGAATAGCATATTCTTTCTGGACAGACAACATGGCTTGCCACTCGTTAACATCGTTTGAAGATAGACATATATCATCAGCAACGGTGGGTGTCCCACAGTATATGACTAATAAAACTTCCCAGACTATGTTCTTTTAATGTGATTTGGAGTGGGTTGATATATTCTTTCTATGCAGACGGTGACCATCCACCTCCCTGTCTGATTCCTTGCTGTTCTTTAAATGATCTTGAGGTTTCACCTTGATAGAAGTCTGAAGTTTAATGCAAATTGTCTTGTCTTCAAACGGATAAACGATAATAGATGCTTCTCTAATTTTCATCCGATTTATCAACCTCTCAACAAGTTGTGAAAAAATATTTCTCACCTCTAGAGAGAAATTTGTTCTCAGTGTAATTGCACGTGCAATTGATGAGCGACCTTTTGCAATTTCTTACCTGTAAACATTAGAGATAAACCTTCTACAACTTAATTCTCGATGATTATGGAATTTCTAACATCTCGAGAAATAAATTTGATATTTTAATCGCTAGGCAAGCCTCGCCATTAAAATAATCAAATTTATTTCTCTCGATGTTAGAAATTCCATAATCAACTCGATCGCGTTGTAGAAGCTATATTTCTAGCATTATATCTTCACTGTTCCAAAACGTAGGACCACCCCATTGTCAGAGTCGACATGTACAAATCAGGTGATTGTACAACCGATAACATTATTATCACATTATACATGGAGCAGAATATGTCCAGGGAGAATCTCAGAGTAATAAGAAAATAACAAAATGTTTTGGGGACAATGATGGGAATGATTAATATTTAAAAATGATTTTTTAATATTAATAAATGATTTATTAATATTAATAAATGATTTTTTAATATTAATAATTCATTTTTTAATATTAAAAAATCATTTATTAATATTAATAATTCATTTTCTAATATTAATAAATGGATTATTAATATTAATAAATCGGTGATTTATTAATATTAGAAAATGAATTATTAATATTAATAAATGAATTATTAATATTAATAAATGAATTATTAATATTAATAAATGAATTATTAATATTAGAAAATGATTTATTAATATTAATAAATGAATTATTAATATTAATAAATATGGACTTTTGTCCACTTTGGCTTGCCATATGAATTGACATAATATAATATTATTATAACTTGAAATATTGGAAAAAAAATGTTTTATTTCATCTTATTTACATTTTATACTTATGTCTTACATATATTTGTCTTTTGGATTACCATGGAGATATGATATAGATCATATCTCCATGAGATTACATTGCATTGTTTATTCATGAGCTTTATCCATTGATTTATAATATTATAACTAGTGAAATTGCTGCAACTTTAGGAGATGTGAAATTGTAAGACTATTATTGATCATTATTGTTGAAAAAAATACATTATTGTAGCTGATATTTATTTTTTAAAACATTATTTATTTGCAAAATATTAATTTAAATGTGGATTTATATGTGAATTGTGTCCTACATTGTATTTTAAATATGTGTGTATTAGCAAGTAAAGTCTAAATATTTTTTTTTCTTTCAGACAAAGAGCCACATCAAGCTAAAAGTCATCAGCATCTGCAATTTCAAGATATGGATAAATGCTGACTGTTCATATATAATTCTCACTGAAACATGTGGAATACAAGTGGATGTGTCTAGCATCAAAATAGTGTTTACCTTTACAGAGAGCTTTATTCTTCCAACTAAGGAGTCCAAATTTCTATAGCAATTATGAAATTTGTTTTGAGCAGCTACAAAATATATAAACATCCTAGGATGATGTGAAAAAGATTGAGTAAAAATCATGAATTAATATGTTGAACTTGTGTAAAAGAATGAGTTTTCTCAGGTTCAGTGGTGAATTTAATATCAAATGAAATATTAAAAAGTAAATGTGAGATATTAAGAACTTTTTTTGTTTGTTACTCTACATATTTTCTACTGTTGATGGATCCACACAACATCATATCTTCATAAAAATCAAGGCAAATACAGAGCAGAACAATACATTATTGAAGAAAGCCCTATCTGGACCCCATATTGGACATACAAGTATAATAGTTGACTATACACACAAAGAACAAGAAAACACATGCAAGTGTCAATGCAATATACCATTTGTAACAGCTCAAGTGCAAGAAAGAATAAAATCACATAGTTTTAATTTATTTGCCAAATGAAGTCTATTAAAAAAATGATAAAAGACTAATAAAAGTTGAAAGCTGTAAATGCTCCATTAGTTTTTTTTTTATTTAATAAGATTTTGTGGCATGCATATTTACTCAATTCACTGTAACAAAGTATTTTATAAATCCTTTAAATTCATCATAGTACAGGCATCTTATTCCTCAGCTGTTTATCAACATTTCATAAAACTATAACCCTATTCCATTTTTGTAATTTTCATTTACCACATTTTAAATTGGCACACCATTGTCATGACTGTCAGCATAAAAAATCATGTTATGTTTTCCTCAGCAGCCAAAAAGCAACCAGTCAACTTTTGACTATTAATTACTCACATGTGATACACTTTTACTTGTACAATTTGTATGGTTATATATATTTGATGCAATTTATGTTCTTGTTTTCTTCTAGAAAAAATGTGGGCTTGTAATGTCAACATAACTTAAATTTTACATTTTTTATCTAACAAACAAAATAATATGCTAACCAATAATTAAACTAGGTTATTTTCCTTAAATTGTCCTTTGTCTTTAACTCTAAAGTGATTTGTTTAAAAAAAAAAACCTAAATGCAGTTAATAAAAATTAAATAGACTTGGGGCAACTTCTTGGAAGTTTTTTTTCGGAGTTTTTTGTACAAAGAAATAGAAGTTCTAATCGGAATCTTGAATGATTCACCATAATTCAGACATAGAATTATCATACATGTACTGCCACTGTATACCAAGAATTTGTCTTTTTCTTTTGGTTTAGACAAATCCGTACTTTTTTTAGTCGCACGGCACATGATTATATTGCATAGTTTTATTAGGTGCACGTCACACGAATATTGCCAAAACGTGGATAAAAACATAATGAATCTTTTAGAAATTAAATTGTACAGAAAACAGTTACATTTAATGAAAGGATATCGTAAAATTTAAAGAAGAAAGAACTGTCAACAAAATTTTAAAAAAGTCGGCGACGTTGGTTTCGGTTTCACAAAAGTTTGTATAAGGAAGTTTTGACATAACTTTATTTATTCACCCGCTCAAATAATTTATGCTTAATAACTTGACATAAAAAAAAACAGTACTTGACAATTAATCGCCGGGGTAAAGCGTACATTGTACGATGTTTTTCTTTTATTTTGTATGACATGACAAAATACCCTTGGCTTGAGTTAACTCCCTTATGACGTCACCTGAGTGTTTGACGTTAACGGCGATGACAAATCACGGCGTTACATGCCATCTTTAGATAAAAATTCCAAGCTTTTAGGAATAGTCTTCGAAAATAAAACCTGCATGGTCGAATTCAAAAAAAGATGTTGTTTTCAAAAAGTGCTGGCCGATTAATCAAATGCATACATTTCGAACAAAAAATAATGATTTATTCGCAAAGAAATGCTCATTTTCCATTCTCCTCACCAAATTATTTAATATTAAAAATATTTCCAACCAGATTTTAGCAACCGGCCAGAACTTCTCAAATACTAGGCAGTTTCCTCCAACTCGGTGCCAAATTTCCAAAAAATCCGTCCAGTGTAAAAGGTTGGAAAATAGCTTTTAACGAATTTACATTAAGTCACCTCCTTTGTCGGTCACGTGACACCTTGATGTTTCCGAAAAATAAAAAATAGCAGAAACGAAAGTGAAACCAATGGACATTTCAATTTTTTTATTCAAAGTTGTATCTTACACTCATTATGACGAAAATATCTGCTTCAAAGTATACTTTCATTGAACATCTATTTTGTATAAAATATCGCGTAGCTCCATTAACATACCCGCGAAACGCAACATCAAACTCAGATGAACTGAAACAAAAGATATATAGTTATAATTATGATTGGTAAAACCACATTTGAGAGGTGAAACCAAAAAAAACCTTAAAAGATAAAAGTCAAAATATAAAGAGTGCCAAATTTTTCAGACATTTAAAGACATAGAACCTATCAATTTCGTAATTTTTTATATTGAATAAAAAGTACATATATTAAAAATATACTATCTAAAACTTACCTTTACCAACATAAAAACTGAGTGTTTTGCAGTTTTCTATAAAATAATCTTATTTTCATTATTCGCTTTGATTAGGTATTGTCCAGCATAAATATTTACATTTGGTAAACTGGGTACTGTTAAACTGAGAAACGAAATGTAACCAAACGAGGCGAAATGAAAACGAAATGGGTAAATTAAGAAAAACGACTGGTGTCGGCTAAAATCGATTCAATTTTCCTTTTTACCAGTTTCGCTTGATTTCGTTTCCTTTCTAAATATAGATTTCGGTGGCTAATTTTACTGTTTACGTTTCCTTCTTTACCGATATCGTTTTTGTGCAGCTCCGTTTCGTTTGGTTACTTTTTGTTTCTCAGTTTACCAGTACCCGCAAGTGTTTACATTCTATAATTAGTTTGTCCTCTTTTTTGACACTGCGTTTTTTTCATCAGTTTTCCGTCAAAAAGAATACTTTCTGGCAGGTTTTTTGAAAATTTAACAGTTTCTTCAAAGGTTTTACAATTGTATTCTTCAAATAGTGTGAATTTTAGTATTTTTTTAAAAATTGCCAAAATGATAGGTTCTATGTCTTTAAGTTATAAAAATTGAGATGTTGCTTCCTCAATGACGAGAACAGAATTGTGCTATAACACAGATTACACCACCCAAGTGTGATAGAAACTCTTTTTGATTAAATAGGAATAACAGGGTAAATGAAATACATAAAACGAGAAAATCCTGAACAGTTTAAAAAATGCTTTAGACTTGAATAAATTGTTGTTTTTAGCACTGATACCCAAAGGGTAAAGCTTATGATTCTTTGCTCCTCACTGGCACAATTTCCAAGAGGTTACCTTCATATTATTGAAGCTTTTATTAAGTAAACAAAAAAGTTCACAAACTTGACAGTTTTTATGGATACTAAATCCCTGCAAAACTGTTACCATATCGGCGATAACTTTAAGGCTTCTAGCTCATCGAAGGCAATACCGGTATATCACGATTACTATGTAAGTTAATCCGTTCTTCAACTTGAAATTAGTGGAGGGGACAACAATCTCTTCTTTATAGAGAATAATCTTAAATCATCTGGATTTCAGGATTAAAGAATTCAAGAATGTTTAAAGCAAGAGAATTGTCCTGAACGAAAGTTCTCCACAACGGACATAGAAATAGCATACAGAAAACTGAAAATATTCCTCTTTGCACAGCCACATGCCAAGACTATCATGGGTCTTCCAGTGTTCAATATTTTGTATATTTACTGAGCATGTAGAATCTTGATTTCGTTAGTTGGGAGACAATAAGGTTTGAAGCACTCTGTGGAAAATGCTTATTCTTCATGGATGTTTTCATCTTTAAACCTTTAATCGTGTGGTGAATCTGTTTAGCGTTGTTTTTTTTTTTCAATCAATTTAAAGTATAATAAAAAATAATGAAATGTGGAATAAGTGTACGCGACACAGCCCACAATTAAACGGCAATTTAAAAAAAACACAAATGGACAACCGTCAGCAGCCTCCAACGAGGCCATTTGGCACTGCTCGCGGTTCTGCAATTGGCCCATGGTCTAAATAAAATGCATATAATTCAAATCCAGCCCTGAAATAGTCACAGATAGACCCCCTTCTTAAACAAGGAACAGGAAACAACAAAAAGACAAGTACAAACGAAAACTTTGTCAAAGATTCCTGGCTTAGGACAGGCACGTGTAATATGTGGCGGGGTTGAATTGGTTATTTGGGCCCAACCTTCCCCCTATCAATATTCCTAGACAAAGCACAAAAACTAAACACACAATAAAAATCAAATCGATCAAAGTCCAAATCCACTAGAGAGAACCTAAGACAAAAAACAAGAACAAACAAAAGGACGGTAAAGGAACTCTCCATAGAACACTCACTGTTACTGACAGCTAGCTGAGAATCATCAATCGACTGATGTAAAAAAATCAAACGTATCCGTTTTAAATCCGACACAACACTTCAAACAATAATGATTTAGTAAAGTGTCATCACACAAAACCGACACGCTTGATCGCTATAATGCTTAAAAATGACAATAGTAAAAACGTTTATGGAAATTTTAAAGCAAGTATCAAGTTATCAATATTTCTGCCAAAAAACACTAGATTAAAAGATTTAACCGAAATATTCAATTCATAGCCTTTCCGTGATACATTTCGAAGCCAATTTTTCATTTCTAATGGATTGCTTTTAAATTTGTGAGCTTTATAAAAAAAAACATTACAATAAAATTCAGGATGTGATATTCCTTTCACTATAAGAAAACGACGTGTACAATTTAATTTTTCAATAAGAGGTCGATACTTGTGGAAGAATTTTAAAAACAGATTTTACTAATTTGTGGTATCGATAACCTTGTTTTAATAATTTTTAGTAATAAAACTGTTTTTATAATTAAAATCCGAAACACCACTGCAGATCCGAGCATATCTTACTAACTGTGAAATGTAAACCCCATATAAATCACCTTCAGAGACATAAGACTTCACATCCAATGCCACAACGGCACCGCCTTTCTCTGCGGGTTAAATGACGATGCAAATGAGTGTCGTTAAATTACGTAGATCAGCTTTCATCTCGGAAGTCAAATTATGTCTCTTCAGGGGTTGTTTTTGAAGATTGTCTATTTGGTTTTGACAGGTTATAAGACGCTCCCGAAGGGAGCGATAATGTTAAAAAGGTCAATATTTCAGTTGTACTACCAATATGAGCTGAATTTTCCTTTCACGTCCGGTTTCGCATGCATGTTTCCCCGACTTTCTATGTCTTTTTAACGCTTTTTTCTTTTCAAATTTTTGACGTCATTAAAAGCACACATAACCCACTAGAGAAGCTAGTTTGTTTCCATTCGAACAAACAAAAACTGAAGAGAATTAATTGTTTCCTCGGGAGCGTCACAGGTTTTGCTTGCGTCATATCATATCTTTCAAAAACAATGAACCTGGGGTGAAATTTGATTTTATTTTGTTGAAATTTGAAGTTCACGCTTGTTACGACTTGAGTTTGCGTTGTTGATTGCTATTCAGTTGTTTTTTGTATTTATGTGTTTTATGTTGTCTTGTTTTAGTCCTGTTCTCGTTGGTGTATACTGGTGTATGTCTTTTCGGACTTTTGACATTCGGATACCCGATTGGTACCTCTGCTTCTTTTATATTTAAGGGGATACGTTACTTTGGTCGACCATCTTACTTTTCAAAACAAATTTGCATAATGAATGGTCATACCATGACACATTGAAATATTTATTAGAAATAGGTGGTTATGGGTCGATTTTTCAAGTTATTTCACTTTGAAAGTATCGTTTAGGGCGGGAAATTTGCATAGGAGTAATGGGAAAAGATCCAATATTTTCAAAATTTTGTTATTCTCTATTGATTTAAACCAAAAAAAAATTCATTTCATTTCAACCAAAAACTAACACAAGAAAGTCCATATCTTTCTCTATCTTTTGCCCATCTAATATGCTTTATTATTTCATGTACCCTCTATTTCCTTTTTATATGCCAGCGAAGCGAAACTCACTTATGTACAGTCTCAGCCTGCGAAAATTGCACGAGACCAGAAATAATATGATTAAGGCCCTGCCTTTTTAGCGAGCATCGAAAATTTGCATATTTTTAAAAATATATATCCATGTCACGACTGGGAAACTCGAAAGTCGTAACCAAAATTCCGGAACCCGGAATTTTGTAATTTGCATTTACTGTTAAATTGAGAAATTGAAGAATGTCACTCCATGTATATTTGTTGAATAATTGTAAATAAAGCAAAAACAGGTTTTTTTGTTCAATTTATAACGTTAAATTACATTCTTCCTTAAATCCGGACTTGGCCTGGCTAATAGAATCGCATGGACAATATAAAAACGATTTCTGGCTTAAAATACAGGCTTAACTTTTTTTTGTATATTTAAGATCTGTGACAAATTTCACATGGAGTGACATTCTCTGATTCTTGCAAAAAGTGTTCTTTTACTTAGTATCAATAAACTTCCGGGTAACAATATTTAGTTGCGACTTGCGAGTTTCCCAGGCGTTCATGTGCTCGACCGGCTAAGTCTAAGAAGGAACCTTCAAAAAGGAATAAAATAGCAGCAAAGTCTGACCCAACCACACCCAAATCATATGCACTTGAGAAAATTGATGTTAAAAATATATGGGAATCAATAAATCAATTATTTGTGCCACTTATAAATCTCTGTAACATTCGTGGACGATATTTAGCGGGGACGAAATTATCCCTTTATGGATTCCGTGACGTCATTTCCTTGTCAGATTATTCAGCAGACCAAAACAACATTCAGATTCTGTCCGGTTTTGTGAGATTTTTTGAGTATCAGTGTTCATTTTGTAGCATAGGTAACAGAAAGTACATTAAGAAACCTGGCGGATAAAACGGTAAAGTAAATCGATCATGCAGGATTGAAGAACGTGAGTAAACCCGCAGGATGGGACTCTACTTTCATTTTTAGGTAAGACCCTTTTATTTATTATTATATTATGAATTAGTCGTTGTCAATGCAAGGTGGTACTTTGATTTTTTTCAGTTGATTTATGTATTTCTTTATGTTGCTCAGAATTTAAAAAAGCTTGGTCAGTATCCTGCATTAAGTGTGACTAATCAATGGGACGATTTCAGTTACCCTCGGTAATTTCCGGAAAATTGTTTTTCAGCGGAAAAGACCGAGTGATGTTTAAATAAAAATCTGCGTGTAAAAATAAACAAGTGGATGAATGAGGGTTTTATCACTGGTTTTGCATTTCTATTTTTGCATTTTTGCATAACAGATCATGATGTATATTTAATAAGCCCAGAGGGTTGATTGTTTTATTTGTTCCGTGCCTATTATTGTTTTGCTCCGTAAAAGTAGATGGGTTTCAGTTTTCACGTCAGTATATTTCTCGCACATCTAAAAACATGCAAAATGCCGTAGGGCTCGCATCTTCGATGCTCGCTCTGATAAAATTTTCTGGGCCGTTCAGATTTTCGGAAGTTTTCGAAAAAGTCTGCACCAGAAAAATGGCAGGGAAACTATCACATCGTCCCTAATTACACAAAATGTATCTTGCCCTATCGACCCGTAGAATGGATTGTATTTCCTCATCATTGCGAGCTTTTTGGGCAATGCTTATCATATTATTTCAAAAATAGGTCATTCGGATATGCAGTTCAAAATTTTCTATGAAATTTTATTTGCTCTTTCATACATTTTTTAGGTTTAAAGATGTCAATGTAATGACAAATCTAAATGAGCATATTGACCTGCATTTTTCTTGTTGATCTTGATCTTTTGTCCAAATTCTTTAAAACGGGTGTAACTTTATTCATTTTTATTAACTTTAAAATACAACAGCTTAAGAATGTGGAATGGTTGTTGAAATGAAATGGCAATGACGGCTCTATGCGGGTCAATAGCTGTTCTCTGTACAGAGTCAGTGTGAGGAGAAATGAAATTAAAAAAAACGTTGTGAAAGATTTTTACAGGCAGTCTTTTAGTAAGTTCATTGTTTCAACTAGTATCAAAGTCAAAACAATAATCGATATTGCCCTGTGGTTTAAAAAAACAACCGAAACAAGTGGTAATGGGTGTATCCAATGTTTATGATCGGTTCTATACATTCTGGTGCATATCATATGCCTATGCAGTGTTATTAAATCGTGTAGAACATATACTTGCTTGTAAATAAAAGCGCTGATACAAGATGGGTCAAGGAAACTTGTCAGAACTGCGATCAACTTCACAGTACACAAGTTGGAATTCAAAAGTCCAATACCAGACACTGAACTTACGAGACAGGAATGACATATAACATGTGGATGTGTAAAACTGATTTTTTTGGTCCAGTCATCGTCACATCTGTGGAAAAATTTTATTAGGGTATTGTCTGGTCGTGTCGCTAATGATTCCCACCAACTAATTTCATAAGGGGACAAGCCTCCTGTAAATCCATCAATGTAATTTATGATAGTACAATGTATTACGTTTACCAGAAAATGATATCTAAATACTTACTGGCATTTTAAAGGGATTTTTAATCCTCATCAAATTAAGGAATACCTTTTGATTGGATGGTAATTTTCTATAGAAATTTCTACACACTTTTTACAGGAATGATCAGAATTCAAATCGTGTATTGAAACAGTTGTTTTTAATATTCTTATATTCTTAGAACAGAAAGAAAACTAAATGAATCCTTATCATTAACAACTCCAGTTTTCAACAATTTAGTTCCATGTAAAATTTTGTTTACAAAAGGCAACTGTAATCGGTTGAGCGATCTTAGTATGCGTATCTAATTACTAATGGAATTGGTTCATGTCTTTTACGCTTTTACTTTTTCAAGTATTAACCAGGAAATTCCTTATGTAAAATATTTCCCTAGATAATGCATGCACAAATTAAAACAATTCAATTTTAGCATTACTATTGCATAATTCATTTTTTAGTACATTTGATATTTATAATCAATAAATAAGATTTGAATCACTTTTTGTTGTTGTTTTTTATTTGTAGACACTTTGTTTGTGAACTAAATTTGCTTAGTGGGAAAGACAAACTAATTATCCTTAAACAAGAAATCTCCACATAGAGATAAAGAAACCACCAAATCTACTTGCTTCGCGTCTTTCGTCAATTTGTGACTTTTACTCGGGTGGTCATCTCAGTACTAAAGCAGCAGAAGCACCAATGGGGTATCCGAATGCCAAAAGTCCGAAAGGGCAGAGACAAAACCAGCCAAAACCAACAAGAACGGGACAAAAACAGACAACACGTAAAACATGGAAATACAAAATAACTGAATATCAATCAACAACGTGAACTCGAGTCAAAACAAGAGTGAACTCAGGTGCTCCGGAAGAGTAAGCAGTTCCTGTCTGCTTTAGGACACCCGTTGCGTTGCCAATAGTCCATTCAGCGTGTCAAATCCGGTAAAGGAAGACAAAACAAAACCCTATGACAAACCAACATCTGCACTCATCTGAGAGATCAAAATCCCATATTTGTCTGTAAGTGCATGATGTCTTCTGTAAAATTTCTTGAGTGAAGACAGCAACTTAGGAGCAACATAACCCTGTGTGAGCAATTTTTGCGTCAGACGTGTCGCTCTGCTAAGGAAATCGATGTAAGTCCCGCACGCTCTGAAGTAACGAATCAATTGAGATACGCAAACTCCCTAAGCTGGAGCGGACGGAATGTTGCTACACAAGAATGGAAAGTTGACGATTGGAAAGTTGAAGTCATCACGTTTGTCATAGAGCATCGTTGAAAGTCTTCCTTGAGAGTCAATTTCGAGATTTAGTCTCTTTTATCGTATATTTAAAATATACGATAAAAGAGACTATTTCAATTTTCACATTATCAATTCTTTTTTAATCTTGAAAGTAACATATGCTCTTTATTTTTTAGATATGGTGTACTTGTACATGAGATTACTTCTCATATGTACACTTTGTTTTTAACCACTATATAAATTTATGTAAATTCTAAAACAGAAGGTTAAACTCCATCCATCATAGTTTTGCCCTTAGCTATATACATTTGGATTTCGTTTGGCTTAATGCATTTTGAACATCTTTTGAATTGTGGATTTCCTTTGTTTGGGTTCTAGTGCTGCTGATGAAAAATAATTTTCCGAAATGGCCATACAGCTCATAAAAATTAATTGCAGTTGGAGTAAACATATGTGTTGTGGCCTCATGTCCATTTACACCATATCCTTTCTTAAATTATTTATTACCAGAGTTTGTCTTTTATGCCGTGTGGAGTTAGTAGAACAATTCCCCGTGTTTAAGATGTATGCTCTTTATTTATTAGATATGATGTACTGGTACATGAGATTACTTCTCATATGTACACTTTGTTTTTAACCACTATATAAATTTATGTAAATTCTAAAACTGAAGGTTAAACTCCATCCATCATAGTTTTGCCCTTAGCTATATACATTGGGATTTCGTTTGGCTTAATGCATTTTGAACATCTTTTGAATTGTGGATTTCCTTTGTTTGGGTTCTATTGCTGCTGATGAGGAATAATTTATCCGAAATGGCCATACAGCTCATAAAAATTAATTGCAGATGGAGTAAACATATGTGTCGTGGTCTCATGTCCATTTACTCCATATCCTTTCTTAAATTATTTATACACCTTATCAGCATTTGGGGTAAAAATTTCATCAACGTATCAGGGCTTGCACTAATTTTTCATTTTTTTACGCCCACACTGTTGTTTCTGATGTTGATATTTAGACCAAGGTTAAAAGCAAATTTGTAGTCTTTTAAAAAGCTTTTTCTCATATCAGCCACGGGTAGCAAAACTTAAAATTATGTCAGATGAAATGATTTGTGATTGTTTCTATTAGTTTTTAGCAGTTTCATGTACAGAGATGATCACAACGTTATCCCTATTATGTCTCACAATCGTGTTAATTTGTGTTTTGTGTTACGGGACCTTATTATCGCAATAGAAGAATGAATTATTTTGGGGGGAATCAGCCATGAAGCTATTATTTCTTCCGAAACAAAAGTACGTGGGGGACCACGCTTTCAACAAATTGACAGACCATTAGGCTCCCAGTGCAAAATCCTTTAAACCTTGCTTTAATTATGCTGGAATGCATAGGCCAAACGGTAGAACAACCTTTTTACTACATTCAAAACTTTTCAAGCATGGGTTATGGACAGGAAGACAGGAAGGTAAAAGCTGATGACATTGTTTTTGATGATCTATCTGCATTATATATTAGAATTTGTTTTTTTAATCATCTATGATGTTTGATAATCGATATGTAGTAGTTTTATAGTTACATAAATGTAGACTTAAAAGGTCATTTGAGTGACCCTTGACAGTGTGCATTTTGCCAATTTGCGATAAGAGTCACTGTTGATAACCCCCAAACCATTATTTGAATTCTTGATAAAAATCTGGAACAATGATAAATGATTGAATGATATTATTTATTTTATTTTATTCGTCAAAATTTTACAGAACAACATATGGCAGTGAGGAACTTATCCTTTAATTTGGCGCTTTCTATATTTTTGGTAGAGCACCTTTGATGACTTGAACTTTCCAATCGTCAATTTTCTTTTCTTGTGTAGCAACACCGTCCGCTCCGGCTTATTGAGTTTATATATCACAATTAATTCGTTACCCCAGAGCTTGCGGAAATTACATCGATATACTTGGCAGACCGTCACGATTGACAAAGAAATTGCTAACCCAGGGTTATGTGGCTACACAGTTGCTGTCTTCACTCAAGAAATTTTACGGTAAACACCATGAACTCATAGACAAATATGGAGTTTATATATCTCAAGTGAGTGCAGATGTTGGGTTGTCGTAGAGTTTTGATTTGTCTTCCTGTACCAGATTTGAGGCACTGAATTTGCATTAGGTTGTGTGTGCTATAGCAGGCAGGAACCGCTTACTCTTCTGGAGCGCCTGAGTTCACTCTTGTTACGACTTGAATTCGCGTTTTTGATTTCTGTTCAGTTGATTTTATGTTTGGTTTTCATCGTGCTGTTCTTGTTCGTATTTACCTGTTTTGTCGTTGCCCTTTCGGACTTTTGACACTCGAATGCCCCATTGGTGCCTCTTGGCTTCTTTTACTTTTCAATAGACGAAACGCCTTTAGGCTTTGCATTTTTTTTTGTCTGAACCTTGTTGTCATTTTACTTTCTAACACCCGTTAAGGTAAGTGTTACTGGTGGAATTTTAATTCCTCGAAATTAGCCCACTCTGGCATAAACACTTTTGAGTTGGAAAACACGAAGCTAAAAATTATCCATTTAAATCTTAAAATTGTCTCAATTCTAAGATTTTTCATATCCTAGACAAAAGCTAATGATCTTAGTTTTAATTACCAAAATTCGGTATTTTTTGGTTTTATTGTTCTATGCTTTTCATAATCAAATAGTGGTTGGCTTTCTCAATATTTTTAGTAGAGCGTCTCTGATGAATCTTGCAAAGACGAAATGGTCATCAGGCGTAGCCTTTATTGTCTGGAACTTTGTTGTCATTTTAATTTTTACTCTACAGAGCTGTACGCAACACCATTTATCATATAAAATACATTAATGATGTTAAGGTATCATTAAACAGGTTGGCTGTAATAGCTCTTTTGCATTTTACAAAGAAATGATATTTTAACCATCATAAATGATATTTTAACCATCATAAATGATATTTTAACCATCAGAAATAATAATTTATTAATATTTATCAATAAAACAAATTGTTTTTTGGTATTAAACTGTCAAAATGTAAAACTACTAGTCACATTGAAATTTGGTCTGTTTAATACACCTAATAGTCACTCAAGCAATTGAAATTGATAAAAAATATTTATCTTATTAAATCATATAACACGATTTAACCATTACAATGCCTTGTACCAAATTTGCCCTTCATGTAGAATTGTAAGGAACAGCTATTATGCGGAAGAAATATACATTTACATATAGCTCATTTGATAGTTTTTACGATCAAGTGAACTATATATTTTCATGAAGTAAAATAATAGATTTGCTTTTTTGTTCAATTGTCGCAGATGTCCATGTTATGAGCATATTTTTTTTTTTGGAAAAGAAAATGGTCTGAAATATATGGAATTTTCCTGATTGATACTACATGTACGAACGTTTGCAAAGGATGGGTTGCGATAAGGCCCCTTTTCAGCCCACCGCTAAAGTCAAAATTAAAATAAAGTAAATCTTTTCACAAATTGTCTTGTTGGGAAGGTTATCATTTCTTTTTTTAAACGAACGACTGTAGTTGAACAGCTTATTTTATCTTTTAGTAAATGGTGCTTGAAATGAACCACCGCAAATGATTTTAACATTGTGCCTATGGAAAAGTGGCGAAAATGAGAGATATATATCCTTCCCGGAAGTAAAGCCTTGCACGCGGAACCAGCTCCATATTTTATTCAAAAACTTGTATTACTTAAACACATCTTTTGTGAAAGTTTCAAGCTGGTTCCGCGTGCAAGGCATACGGGAAATTTAAAAAGACTATTATTTTTGAAGTTGTAATCAGTAGTTAAAAAAATTGCGAAATGTCTCCGTTTTCTTCGTTTTTCTTGAGATCAGCGGCCATTTCGATTTCAAAATTGTTGTTTAAAGTAATGTATATATATGATGAACCTTCTATAGATTTGTCAACGGTGGATTCAAGTATATAAG
Source organism: Arcuatula senhousia (assembly GCA_963971305.1). Lineage (NCBI taxonomy): Eukaryota > Metazoa > Mollusca > Bivalvia > Mytilida > Mytilidae > Arcuatula > Arcuatula senhousia. The sequence continues at coordinate 30,796,656 of OZ020304.1, forward strand.
CACAAAATTTTAATTTATTGAAGCCCTACCTTAAAATTTTCTTTAAATCAAGACGAAATTTTCATTCAAAATGGGTCAATTTTGAACCCGATTTTCGAAGCTGTGTTCGTGCAAAAGTATTTAAAAGTAGTCTTTTGCAACAGTACAATCATTTTGCTGCAAAATAAGATATAAAGTAACAAGCTTTGAAACATTTTATATTTTTCGTCTATAGATGGGCCAAATTAGGGCCTTATCGCAACCCATCCTTTCCGTGACTATGCCCCAGAAAATCCGTTTGAAATAACTATCATGTTTTTTTTTACAACAAAGGATCAAAAAAACATACCTGTATGCGACAATCTAACAAGAATTTTAAAACGTCGACTTATTTTTTTTTCTTTTATTTAAATAAAAATATAGTCCAGTTGATACAAAATACAATCAAATCAGCTTTATAGTGCAAATTAATTCACTATGAACCACAATAACATGAATAATGACTGAAATTACCATGTACAGTTCAAAGAAGCAAGATTAAGGAGGTACCAATAGGGCATTCGAGTGTCAAAAGTTCAATAGGGCAACGACGAAACCGGTAAACACGAACAAGAACAGCACGAAAAAACATAAAACACAAATTCAACCCCACGGAAATCAACAACGCGAACTCCAGTCGTAACAAGAGTGAACTCAGGTGCTCCGGAAAATTTACATCTCCTCAAAATCGATTAATATGACTGATGCGAACTGTATTGTACGACAATTTATCTTTAGTATACGTAATTATTAATTTCTGTCTTTCACGATTTGTTATTGTCTTTATTTGTAGTAGACGATGTCAGTTTATAACGGTCGGTTTGTCAATTAAATCAATTCATAACAGTCATTTTAAATAATCAATTTGATTTATAATTACTGATGTGGTTTGTTACTGTTATTGTCAGTCTTTAATAGAACTTTACCTTGATTTAAAATGATTGACATGGATAAGTTGATGATTTATCTTCAGTCAATGTCAGTCATTTTACATCTAGGTAAAAGTTCTACCAATGCCTGAAATTAATAGCAAAAAACACATCAGTAATTCTAATCCAAGGTGAGTGTCATGATTTACATGCACAGTGATACATAGGCGTGTATCGTACAAACGTATGAAATTTTACACATGTATGAAAATACTGATGTAAATACAAATACATACGTATGCAAGTTACACATATGTTAATTCACATCATCTTAAAATCAGATTTAAATATTTATGTGTAAATTTACATAGACTAACCTATTCAAGAGCATGGTTTAGTTAAAGTTTCACCAACGTTACTTTCAACAGTTGGGATCGAAATTTATGCATGGGAACTAATATTGACGGAAAGAAAGAAGAATCCTATGCTTTGATGTTTTCGACGAAGTACTAGTACATATCTGTAATGGAATTAGGTTTTTATTGTACGGTTTAATATATACATGCATCGGTCAACATCTCAATCTGAATTCGAAACCAAAGTTCTATCAAGGCAATGTTCACTATGACTAACGGTGGTTCAAATTTCATCAATTTATGTAACGGTGGTTCCTATTTTATCAATTCATGAATAAAGGTAATATCGACCTGTGACGATCAATCTCATAAATTCAAGAAGAAAAGACAAAACAAGGCAACTTTAAACTTTATCTAAATGTCGATAAAAAGCAACGGTGTCTGGTAAAATATAAGAACAAACCCTGGTATATCGAATAAGTTGCGAGTTAAGCACACAAATTGCTGGTGAAGAGGATAAGTTACTTTCCAAAAACATTTATGAAATCATTCTTTGTTTTTATTGAACAAAGGTATGCTTGGATGACCTAGTTGCATATGGCACCGTTTTGGAAATCACCACTTTTTGACATGTTATACAATATGATTTAAGTCGTTATATCGTATATGGCTGTATCATTTATCTATTATTACTTATTTCTACGTGACAAAAGTCCTTTACTTATTTAATTGCACAAGGGAGATAAGTACCTCCTTCTTTCCGCTAATTTCAACGGCAAGGTATGACAATTATTTTGCACCAAAAAACCCTCCCACCATCCCATTTAAAACAATGATTAATTAATATGAATGTTTGATTTTATTATTTGAATTAATCAGGTTGATTGTTTGCTGCTGCTTGCAAACCCAGTTGTCAAGTTTTCTTTTTAGCTTGGAATAAACAATGATTTATGAAGTTTTGTATTTTTATTTTATTCTATAGGTTAGTTGTTTAGGTTGCAAACCCAGTTGACAGGTGGTTTTTTAGCTTGGTGTAAAGCAAAGGTTAATATGTATGTGGTCTGATGCTTTTTTGATTTTATTTTACAGGTTGATTGTATGCAGCCCCAGTTGACAAGTGTTTTTAGCTTGAAATGAATGAAGCAATGCCAATGCTTAATTGAATGTGCTCTGCTGGTTTTTTAATTCTATTTTTCAGGTTGGTTGTTTGCAGCCCCAGTTAACAAGTGTTTTAGCTTGAAATGAATGAAGCATTATGATTAATGAATATGAATGGGCTTTGCTGGGTTTTTTGATTTATTTTCCAGGTTGGTTGTTTGCAGCTTGTAATCCCAGATAAAATTTGATATGAATGGACTTGTCGAAACATATTGGAAGGATCAGGTTGAAAGGACATGGATGTGCATCTACCTTATCTACTGAACTGATCATGACATTAATTTGATTTTTTTATATATTTTCAATTAACCTCTGGAGATCTTAAACAAGCCATGGAAACTGATTGTTCTATTTATCGCTAACTTTGGTGTGAATCTACAATTTTAATGTCACAATGAAGTCATCTACATTAACTGTGTTAATGGAACATTCAAGTACTGTTTATGTTATTGGAATCTTCCTAAACTACATGTAGATCTACATGAAAAATCGTTTCAATGGAATTTTGTAACCGTATCACATGTAGATGATCTTCAACTTTGGACCAATTATTTTCATCTAGTAGCCTGTGATTTGCAGTATTCGCTGCATCTTGTATACAGATTTATGCATATATAACTTTGAATAGGGAAACTTTCGGTGTTGTTGTCTGTGTATCCCACGGCAACTCTAAAAAATTCCATTAGAGCTGTGTATCCCACGCTCGTATACATTTGTCATTTCGGTTGCCATTATTTTGCGGTAACCGTCATTTTCTATCATTGTCATTTTACTCATTTATATCGTTGTCATTTATATCATTTATTGCATTGTAATATTTTATTTATAGTAAAGGCTATGGCCAAGTACCGCCATTTCAGTATTTTTATTACAAAAGCCATATGTCGGGATAATGTACAGCTATTCGAATGATAGTTTGATCGTGTTCACTTTGTAATTTACAAAAACAATCACTGTTTTGTGACTAAGACTAGTGGTTCCTGATGGGTACTACCGTTTCCTATATTAACATGATTAAGGTCTAATAAAACTAGTCAACCTAAATGGCAAATATGAAATGAAAGGGGTGTTAAGCACTAACAATCATTCTTTTAAAAGAAATATATCACTTCTTCAGCCAAACATGGAGTATAGAAAATAACTGAAATGAGATCACATAGCAGTATGTATAAAGTTTGAAAAGGGTCCAGCCAACTTTTGAATTAATTTATAAAGATTCACACTAAGCATAAAACTCATGTAAAATGTTAGCAAATTTTGCTTATACACACGTGTGTAAATTGGCACATATATATATTTTCACAAGTATGTATATTTTATGCATGATATGTGTATAGTTCTAATTCTTGACTTTTTTATGGTACCTTAAGTTCTGTAGCGACATCTAGAAACGACGACGAAAGCTTATCTCCCCTAGCTAACATTACTCGGTCTTTTCCGGAAACCTCCGGGTTTTTTTTTTCGAAAAAAATCGAGTTATGTTTTGATTGATGTTGAAAAGTGTTTAAATAAATTATGGAATGTAAGAGGATTTTACACTCACACACATTCTTTTTTATATACAAATTAAACTGAATAAAATAAAAAGAATGGAATATATATGGGTTTTTTTATTTATTTACTCCGAAAATGTTTGCATGTACCATAACCGGCTTCCTCGTAATTATTTTTCAAGGACAAATGCATAATGTCATATAAAGACATATCGCATCTGCGATGTTCGCAATAAAGAATGACCAGAAAATTCATATATAGGCAAACTCCTTTCTGCCTTTGCATCAATGACCAACTTTTAAACGTTAATTCCATTAAAACCAATGATTTCAGGTTAAAAATCCTTTTTACCATTTGGACATATACTGCACCTTTGTTTTGACTGGAATTCGTGTTGTTGATTGATATTCAGTTGTTTTGTGTTTCCGTGTTTTCCTGTTGTCTGTTTTTGTCCCGTTCTTGTTGGTGTTTACTGGTTTTGTCTCTGCCCTTTCGGACTTTTGACATTCGGATACCCCATTGGTACCTCTGCTTCTTACAATACAAAACATACATTATTTCTGTTAATTATAATTACAAACCATTGATACGTTAATGGATATTTTTGGTAACTGACGCATTATTCTGTTAAATCATTTAATATACTCATTTGAAACTTTTTACTCCGTCATCTCAATTATCCGAAGATGCATCCTTGACTAGAGTCACTAATTTAAATTCAATATATATACGTTGCATAATTTATTTTAAGGATCCCTATCTGTTTAGAACATTAAATCAAAGACGATCGATCAAAATGTAAGAGTATATGTAATGTTCTAGTATAGAGGACTTTTCTACTCCTAGCGTGTCTGATGAAGGTTAATCCAGAAAAGCGCTTCACACGCAGTGAAATTTTGCTTTTGTACATTTATTAAAATCATTTCAATATGTGGATTGTGTCTTTTTGGCACATATTCCATATTCTTTCGTTTTTAATATTAATATTTACTCACAGTACCACAAGTTTTATGTATTCTATCTAGCAACAGACTAACGGGGTAAGATGCACAACATAGATCTAAAAACTTATCAAAACAAAATGAATTTAAAAAAAAGAAGCATTAAAGGTTAAAATATTTAGGATCTAAGCTAATCAAGAAAGGGAAAATCAACATTTTCTTTGGTTGATCAGAGCATGAACGTTTCCACGGGATGTGACAAAATAAGGGACGGACCATTTAACTAATAAAGAGGGCCTTGGTTTTTTGTTGAAGATTACATTTTATTTATTTTGTATTTTAAGCAATGAATCAATCAACCAATCAACTTTTATTGTCATATATATCATAACCTTGGGATTTGTGACAAAATAACACTATCTTTTAGCATGTAGCAAGTCTATATACAATAAACATATATGAATAACAGAATTGAATATAGGTTTATATGTCCCCTGTCCTCCCTGCTAAAAACTGTTTTAAGAAGGAACAAGAGTTTTCTACTTTCCAAAAGGTTGATGGGGACCGAATGTACTTTATTTCACTTATTTCATTTAAAATGTCAAAGTTTAAAGATTTATTTTCTGGGTTCTTTTTTTGCTTTGTTTTTCTATATATGTTTTTCCTAATTCTAAATTTCTTTTACATTCAAGTGCAAAATGCTCTTCATCTTCAACCACATTAGTTATCGAACAAAAAAGGTTTTCCCTTAGGATCAAATATCGACCTTTTTCTATTAGAAAGCAGTGATTGCTTATTTTAAATTTTGTAATAAGTTTTTTTTTTAAATTCAAAGAATTTTGATTTCAAATAAAATTTACAATCTTAAGATGGGTTCAAGGACTTATATAGAAACAATTTACTATTATCATCAATAGCATCAATTTTCTTATCGTACATATCTTCATAAAGGATTCCACTTGGGATTCAAGATTATTTTTCATTTGAAAAATTTGCTCTTCTGATAATTCAATTAAGTTTATGTCATTTTTTAGGCAGAGCCTTATAGGGTCATATAGCTATCTGATTTTCGCGTTTTTTTTTCGTCTAGACAGGGTAAATCGGTCAGTCAATATTGCTACCAGAGAATCTATTACAGAACATTAATCGTTTATTGTATTTTAAATGTTATACGGATTGTCTAAAATAAGAGGTACTTATTTATACCCCAACATAAATGCGATATAAATGTGCACTACATATCGTGTATCAATACTCGTTGACGTTCACTTAAGCATTGTTGACCTTTGACCTTTGATCAAGTGGGCGGAGCTTAATTACAGATTTCTTAACAAATGTGTAAGTGTGCGGAGGAAACAAACAAAACTGATGTGCTATGTTTCAAGTTTATGAAACACAGATCGTTCTTTATTTTTAATGCTAATATTTAGCTCTGCCTTTTAACGCTTTAGCGCTTTGATTTTTTCATGCAAAGCGCGGATAGAATATCTATTTTTAAGTCGTCGTGACAGAATATTTTGTTCATCATTAGCATTATTTTATACGGAAGCTTATTAGGGACACGCATAAAAAAAAATTTTCTCGCCGCGGCGAGTTACTATCTTGCCCCGGCGAGTTACTATCTCGCCCCGGTGACTTACTATCTCGCCCCGGCGAGTTACTATCTCGCCCCGGCGACTTACTATCTCGCCTCTGCGACTTACTCTCTCGCCCCGGCGACTTACTATCTCGACTTATTATTTCGCCTCGGCGACTTACTATCTCGCCTCGGCGACTTACTATCTCGCCTCAGCAACTTATTATCTCGCCATGGCGACTTACTTTCTCGCCTCGGCGAGTTAACTATCTCGCCTCGGCGACTTATAGAAAATTAGCGGGTAAAGAAAGCCTTTTCGCGCCAGATAGTAACTTGCCGGAGCGAGATAATAGGTCGCCGAGGCGAGATAGTAACTCGCCGGGGCGAGATAGTAAGTCGCCGGGGCGAGATAGTTAGTCGCCGGGGCGAGATAGTAAGTCGCCGGGGCGAGATAGTAAGTCGCCGGGGCGAGATAGTAAGTCGCCGGGGCGAGATAGTAACTCGCCAAGGCGAAATAATAAGTCGCCGAGGCGAGATAATAAGTCGCCAGGGCGAGATAGTAACTCGCCGAGGCGAGATAATAAGTCGCCGAGGCAAAATAATAAGTCGCCGAGGCGAGATAGTAACTCGACGGGGCGAGATAGATACTCGCCGAGGCGAGATAGGTACTCGCCGGGGCGAGATAGGTACTCGCCGGGGCGAGATAGGTACTCGCCGGGGCGAGATAGTAACTCGCCGGGGCGAGATAGTAACTCGCCGGGGCGAGATAATAAGTCGCCGAGGCGAGATAGTAACTCGACGGGGCGAGATAGGTACTCGCCGGGGCGAGATAGTTACTCGCCGGGGCGAGATAGTAACTCGCCGGGGCGAGATAATAAGTCGCCGAGGCCAGATAGTAACTCGCCGCGGCGATAATTTTTTTTTATGCGTGTCCCTAATAAGCTTCCGTAATTTTATGCACTAGACATCCTTCTTCAGAATTTTTTTTTTTTTTCTTACCCTCTGCTGCCAAAATTTTTTTCATCAAAAATCATTTTCAAAATATATTTTTTTATTAAAAAAAAAACAAGGCCATCCCTTCAAGGTTAAGAAAGATATTCAAGGTAGGGATGCCGCCTTGTTGGTCCAGTGCCGAGTCATATGTAAACCAAGTTTTATTATACCTCCGTTTGAAGATTAAGGGCGTGTGTAGTGATAGGGTGTCTGTCTGTCCACCGTTCTCCTTAGATACTCGTTTATATCGCTTATCCGCAACTCCTCTAAACCCCTCAATGGATTTTCAGGAAATTTTCAAACAATCTTTATGACATATAGATGCGCCTATTTAAATAAAGGTAATAACAAAATTACTGAATATGGAGAATCAATCTTAAATGTCCATAAGACGAGACAAAACAAGGAAGACATACCTTAAACATTGAAGATCGTAATGGTCCTGACTTGGTACAGGCATTTCAAAAGAAATTGTGGGTTAAACCGGGTTTTAAGGCGCGCCAAACCTCCCCTTCCATTGCACTCTTTGGGTCCGATAGTTACACAAAACACACAAGGTTTGTGAAAACATATAAGGGATGCTAAGGTACAGTACATCAACCAGCCAAACACTAATCAAAGCAGGAACTAACCACTTCGTTTAACATGATACTGGTTTTTTTTTCTACCAGTGGCTGATAACGAAGAAAGAATGTTTTTTTAAGAGATCGTATGAGACGTACTTTCTTATAATCTTGGTCTAATAGTCGGTTACGGAGAAAGCGGTGGATAAAAAACTGAAAACTATCTGAAAACTGTGTACAAGCCATGGCATATCGAATTAGTTGTGAAATATAGACACCGTATGCAGGTGACGTTGGTGTGTTACTTTCCATGGTAGGAAAATTAATTATTTTAAAACTAAAATCGTCTCTTTTATCGTTATTTTTTGAACTGATATGACCACCAGGGTCAAATTCGAGATGTAGATCCAAGAATGACGTAAAGCAAGTGGATTCGGTAGCTTTTTAATCTCTAGCTCTGGAGGATATATTGAAGGAATCCATCTACCAAACGAAGAGTTGTTGACATAGAGGACGTCATCTATATGTCTGAAAGTGAGATTAAAGGACCTTGCCTCTTTCATCTTCTTGTTCTTTACGAGTTCCTAAAGAAATTCAGTCTCAAAAGAGTATAAAAACAAGTCGGCGAGGAGAGGAGCACAGTTTGGGCCCATTGGAATGCCGATTTGTTGTTGAAAAACCCAAATATTTTGTCAATAAGGAAGTCAAGCATACTGCAAACTTGATCAAAAGTGTAACAAATCTTATCTTTATAAGATGTTTTGGAAAAAATGTAGAATTATAACCTAGAACAACAAAGGTCCTTGAATTCGTAAAGGCGATAAGTTTGGGTTTTTTTTTTCAGGCGACACTTACATGTAAGTTTTTCGTGTGGCAGTGTGGTATATAAAGTTGAAAAATCAAAAGTTTTCAAAGAATGAACCTCGGAGAATGACCGGGATTTAAAATTATCTAACAAATCTTTTGAGTTCTTTAAAATCCGCATATGATTAATTCCACTACGATTAAATAGTGTCACAGTATGCTTGTTGTTCTTCTTTGACAACAGACAAGATCGTAGTTAGTTGAACGGACAATTCTGCAGTTGAACACGATGAAGATCCAGCTATATGCCTTTCTTTGTACGGATTTTTGTAAAGCTAAGGTATTCATTCGATTGTTTTGAAGTTTTGGGGTTTCTCAGAGAAAACATGGACTAAGCCATTAAACAACAAGTAGTACCCATCTAATCGTAACTCCTGTTGAACCCCTAAACAGATTTTCATGAAACTTGGCTTTACTACATTAGATTGCCCATTTGATACACATGTACATTTTCTTTTTGACATTTTATAAATATTCACATTTTTTATTTTATTTGAATCATACCTACATTTGAATTTAGAATTTTGATATTTGAGTCTTGGGCCAATTTAAGACGGCGAGCAGCGACCTCTGGTCATGTTGAAGACTGCTGGTTGTTTTCTGTTGTGATTCTTTTAAATTGTATTTTCATTATGCTAGTTGTTTCGCGTACACTCATTCCACATCTCAATTTATCTCGTCCTTTATGGCCCTGTCACACTGTAACGTTTTAACCAACGTGTGCCGAACGTTCGAATAATTTTCTAATACCGGTATGTTGGAACACATTTGCAGTCGCTGTAAAAAGTTTCAAAAAACATCTCGGTCAACGACCACAAAGCGTCAGACTAACTACCTGCAACGCACGACAAACTAAGACACTGTTCACACTAGCCGTATTTGAATCGATCGCAATCGATTCAATTCTATTTTTGCTGTTCACATTGGAAAGAGACCGATTTTAATCGATCCTTTTTGGTCCGATATAGGCCGATGGAAATATGTGATATCAAAAGGATCGATTCAAATTGAAACTATTGCGACGCTGGTGTGAACAATTTGAATCGATTGCAATCGATTCTAAGCGTCAAATGTGAACGCAAACCGGTTTCAAAAGAATCGATTCTAATTGCAATCGGTTCTAATGTGAACACAGTCTTATTCAAAACTTATCTTTATCATGTTTATAGCGTTTGTCCAGCGTACCTGGCGATTGCCTAGCGCATGTATGACGATTGCAAAACGCGTTCATAACGTTCGTCTATAATGTTTGCTCTCGGTGAGAAGCCAGGTATTCTGTTCTTTTTATTTTAGTATTATTTCACAATAGCCCAAATAGATCTGTTATTTGTCTTCAATGTATTGTTGGATTGATTAATAAATATAGATACATCATGTAAATTTAGCTTCGTTATAAAAATATTGCTTTTCGGCGTTCTGGTAATATGAATGTATAATTATTCTAAAGCCGTTTTTTTTTAATCAATAGTGATGATTTTTGCACTCAGTCTAAAAGAATAAAAAAACATTATAAATTTTCTATTTTGATATGTCCATAATATACGGAGAGGAATGCATGCGCTTGTTAACAAACTCTCAAAATCTCAAATGAGTATATACATGTAAGAAATGTCGGTCTGTGTCTGTAGAGTTTGCGTAGCATCCTTTTTACAACACTTGACTAATCCTAAATGATCGCCGACAGCATGACGGATGTCCTTAATAGAGAAAAACGCGTGTGCTTTATGAATATTATAATGTTTGGCTAAAACGTGATAGTGTGACAGGGCCATTATATACGAGTAAATTGCTCAGTATAATGCAAGGTGGCAATCTTAAGAATGTTAAAAGTAATGTTTGACAACAATCTATCTTAAAACTAAATATCTAATTCTTTTTGTGTAACTCGAATTCTAACTCGAACTGTAACTCGACCTCTAACTTGACTCTAAATAAAACTCGAGTCGTAACTCGATTTTTACCGTGACAATCACTGTTTTGAGTTTGCTAAAATTTTAACTCGAACTCGAACATCAACTCGATCTCTAACTCGAAATTTAACTCGAACTCGAATCGTAACTCGAACTCTTGACTCCAACTCGATGATAACCTACACCCTAATAAGCAGTACGAAAAAAACACAGAGGAAACACTACGCTCACTACCTCCGTCCATTCAATTTTGTTTTCTTGAATTATATCATTAATCTTATATCTTTCTATTTATATTCGTTTCGTGAATTCTGCACAAAATTGCATGTATAGAGCCTGATTTTGAGACCGATATACAATTCATGAAGATAAATTTGATTGGATGCTTTGAAAAGGAAAATCTTCCATGTTCCACTTTTTGAAGACGTCTGCACTACGATTTTTTAAAAATAAGGCAACCAAAAATTGGTAATGGGTTTCATATTATGGTAAAACAAATGTTCATGGGCATCAAGATCTATTTTTACACTTATAGATATATAATACAGAACATGGATTTTAAACAAAATACAAAACAAAATCTATCAATTTACTCACCTATTTTTAGCACAACTGTCTGATGAGATAAAATAGGTAATCCAAGCAAAAATATTATAAAACTAGAAATTAACATATTTCGGAACGAAAACCCTTATCCAACGTATATGTTTTAATATAAAATATCCAAAATTGTTTACACTTCTAACACATTTTCTTCTACTTCATATTTTTTTTTCAAACTTAATTTGTATCCAAATCCAGCACGGTTAAATCAATTTCTCCCCTCTCAATCCCGGGGAGTTTATTAGTGAAATTGGTTAAAGCTGATGATAATCGGAATGATCCTACATTAATTAAAATATCAATGATGACATACAACTTTTGTGGTAATTTTCAATAATCAATATGAAAATTATGGTTAGCGAGTTATTTTAATTGTGACCCATTAGTATAAAAGAGTTTGTTTCTATTGCAAATAATTATATAATGACACCTGATATCTAGACGGTCGCGATAATATCAAGGGAGTTAATTCCCTTTCAGGGGAGCTAACTCATTATCACGTCACATTTTAGATTTTGGTTTTTTATTTATTTGTTTAAATTATCCTTAAGGTATAATTATTTTGCAAGCTGTAATGAGCATGATGAGATTTTACTGCTTAATTGGATTTTTGCACTTTTGTATTTGGAGAATTATCGATGAGAGTAACCTAACACCAAATCACCTCGCACAATCCATTCATGAACAGATTATCAATAGATTAATAAAAATAGTTCTACTTTGCAATAATTTTATTTCAAATTTCTTAATGCATATTACACATAGAATACCTTATAAATTTACAGAAAAAAAGTTATCCCAAGATACATTTTCTGCAGTAAAACGATACTAATGTTGATGTGAGTGAGTGAGTGATTGAGTGAGATTGAGTAAGTGAGTTGGTGTTTTACGCCATTGCAACACTATATAGGTTATTTGAAGGCGATGAACATGAAAATGATGATAAAATGAACATGAAATGATGATGATGTGAAATATTGGGGTGGGATGGGAAACAAAGTAAACAACAAACTTGAAAGAAATTCAGGAAAAAATTTAAGTCGTGATCACGACTTAGTAGCTCGTGATCACGACTTAGTAACTCGTGATCACGACTTAGTAACTCGTGATCACGACTTAGCTAACTCGTTATCACAACTTAGCTAACTCGTGATAACAACTAAGTATCTTGCTTACTTTTGATCACGACTTAGAAACTCGTTATCACAACTTAGTAACTTGTGATCAAAACTTAGCTAACTCGTGACCACAACTTAGTAACTTGTGATCAGAACTTAGCTAACTCGTGACCACAACTTAGTAGCTTGTGAGCACAATTTAAAAAACTCCACCTGACACTAACGGGCTTCCGTATAAGAGTAGAAATGGGGGCAAATGTTAAGTAGTTCTTAAGAATGAAACTTAAAGGACAGGGTTACGGGATTTTGATCTGGATGGGTATAAAACGAAGTTAAGAAGAAGGAATGGAATGCACATAATACCTCGAAGATCTAGAATTTTAAAGGTAAAAGTAGGTAAACAACTAGAAATCAGACAGGTTTAAAGAGAAATTTCAACAAGATTACAACGGAATATTTAAGTTGTCTGTTCGGTATAACGATGTTTGATTACCCGTTTGGTACACCTTTGCTTCTTTCTATGATGTACGAACATGTGCCAAGATGATGACCAAACTGTAATTTCTAACTTTGGTTTTCTATGTGTAGAAAAACACACACATAACAACAAAACCGCAAAAGAGATATATCCGTATGCTTTAAAGTTTGCTAAATTTGTGTTTATAATGTTTTTTTTAAAGTATCTATCGATGACGCAAAATTCACGAAAATTAATAGATATAAACTCGGACCATCTTCATCTATTTTCATTGCATGAATTTGTATGTGAGCTATTAGTACATGTTTACTACAAGACTTAGTGTTGAAAGCTGATTCCGATACTATTTTATACATTTTATGTTTATTCGAGTGAACTACCTGTTTCTGACTCTTTATTTTTGACTTATATTCTGTTGAAACTACATTACTCATAAATGTTCAATCGTCCATGCTACAATTCATTTGATCAAGTATAGAAAGTTCTCCCCTTGGATTAGAAGGCAATTGTTTGTTCGCTTCAGAGGATATCATTACAATTTCAACGATTCTTATCATTAATATTTGATTTTTTGATAATTACATTATTATAACTATGGGTGGTTTCCATATAAAGTTTGTCAATCTATTTGATGTTCAAGCATCAGTAGATTTAAAAATTGTCACCATCAAACAGGGATGATGGTTTTGAAAATCTATATACTCAGGTTAATTGAAAAAAATAAGCAAAGAACAAGAAATTGTTTCAAATGCTATTGACTGGAAAGAATAATAATTCTTAAATATTTTGGGTCAATAATTAAAGATGATGAATGTAATGAACGGAACTTTCATCATTTTGTTTTTTTGCTAAAACTATTGTAAAGTCGTATTTTTTATTTAATATCCCTTTCTGTATTTTAAATGATTTCCCCATTATAAAATTTCTTTTGAAAGCACGCACAAAAATGGAAAGTTATCACAATTTTAAAAATATCGGCAAAATGTTTGCATTTAGTTTATTTTAAAAGATGTTAGAGGATAAACAAAGGTTGACTTAGCGTTATCACGGTGTATTTGCCGCATTGAATTAAAAATATATAGCTCCACATCTAACTGCCACTGGAAAAAGGAAAGATGCTATGCAGGGACGGAAATTCAGTCTCTTGCATGGGGATCCTACAGGTCCTACTCTTACCGAGACCTGCACCAGGGCTCTTTAACGTGCGAGGAAAGTGACAATTTTCCCAACACGGCGCACCTCTATGGATTACCGTAAGATTTTCCGAATTATAGCCCGACGACCCTGGCATTCCTTATGTCAGAGATGCCCCATTCAATCACTTGAGGCACACATTCCCAGTCGCCTTATATGAAAGCGGCCTGATCCGATGTCAGGTTTCTGAGCGCTCTAGAGAGGACTTTTACCGACAAACTTAGCGCTGCTGTGGGACTATTCGCAGGATTTTAACGATTAACCTCTTTTGGCAACATGTGAATCAAATTAAATCAAAAGTATAGAAAGAAAGGTCTTAAAAGGAAAGCCAAATCCAGTAACCAGAGGTCATATGTAATTGTGCCACTTATTCACAGAAGTTCATAAACGTAACTTTAGTCGTATCTCCCCATGTTGTCTTTGTTAGTTACGCCTGAATTTACGTCTACGAACTTTTGTGAATATGGATGCAGGCTATCCACCATGTGCAATACAAGGAAAGAAATCTGGTGTTTTAATCGTTTATGCCAGCCTGAGGCCAGTCCGGCGACCGACCGGGAACGTGATTATCCTTGGGAACCTCTGGTCCACCATCAATGATATAAATAGTTTTGAATTGACACACCAGTCACAATGCCTCTCAAGAGGCCTACTCATTTTGACTAATATTATGGCAAGTTTTTATACAAAAAGAGCCTGGACAAGTTTTTTACAGAAGAGAACTGAAGAACATTCCATCATATCAATGCAAAACTAACTAACATACGGTCTCCATTGAACTACATTATACTAAAAGTACACCAAATATAGAACAAAATCCTTATATTTGCACAGTTACAATACCAATAAGAGACATATTTCAATGCAATCTAAATTAAAGTCTTGCCTCAATTAAGGCATGATAAGACTTTTAAGACTTTGTAATGAAATACAAATAGAATCCATTCCATTGGCAACATGATATAAGAGACTGTTTGCAATTCATTAAAGGGTGTTGTTTACATACAGCTCAAAAATAATTTACACACCAATGGATTCTTCGAATTTATGGCTTTTATTTATAAAGTGTTTTATTGTGCTTACTAATGACAATTGCTATTTCCAACAATTCCATGCATTGTCTATGATACAAAATATTTAAAAACAAAAGGATCTGTTTTACTTATTATCTACATGTTCGATATTCCATTGTCTTAAATTTTGTAAATATGAACAGTAATAAAATAAACATTAATATTTGTTTGCCGTTTTATATATGGTGGTCATTAGATTTTGATGATAAAGCAAAAAATGAGACAAACTTCCCAGGATTTCTGATATAACATCACCAAATATACTGTCTATTAATTTCAAACGTGGTATTGAACTGCGCCAAAGCAGCGTGCTCTAAGATACAAGAGATACTAGCATGCGAAAAACAATAGGTTTACAATATTTGGTGGTACCATTGAAAAATGCACGCAAAATCTGTACATGAACATGAGATTGAGTTAATTACACTTGTAGAGTTAACAACAAAATAATAAAAGTAGCTTCTTTTGACTTTTTGGACCGGTCAACGGGCAAAGATTGGTCAATATCTCACAAAGGAGCATCACCATTATTATGCGTAATTTAGAATGAAGATAAAAATCTTGAAGGCAACAGAAATCCTGACGGCAACAACGAAGATAAAAAAGAAATTCTGAAGGCAGCAACGAAGATAAAAAATCCTGAAGGCAACAACGAAGATAAAAAAATCCCGATGGCAACAACAAAGATAAAAAATCCTGAAGTCAACAACAAAGATAAAAAATCCTGAAGTCAACAGCAAAGATAAACATCCTGAGGGCAACAACGAAGATAAAAAATAATGATGACAACATCGAATATAAAAAAATCCTGAAGGCAACAACGAAGAGAAAAAATCCTGAAGTCAACAACAAAGATAAAAAATCTTGAAGGCAACAACAGAGATAAAAAATAATGATGACAACAACGAATATAAAAAAATCCTGAAGGCGACAACAAAGATAAAAAAATCCTGAAGGCAACAATAAAGATAAAAAATCCTTAAGACAACAACGAAGATAAAAAATTATGAAGGCAACAACAAAGATAAAAAATAATGATGACAACATCGAATATAAAAAAATCTGGAAGGTGACAACGAAGATATAAAATCCTGAAGGCAAAAACAAAGATAAAAAATCTCGAAGGCATCAACGAAGATAAAAAAAATCCTAAAGGCAACAACGAAGATAAAAAATCCTGAAGGCAACAATGAAAATGAAAAATCATGATGACAGCAACAAAGATAAAAAAAAATCATGATGACAACAACGAATATAAAAAAATCTTAAAGGCGACAACGAAGATAAAAAATCCTGAAGGCAACAACAAAGATAAAAAAAATCCTGAAGGCAACAACAAAGATAAAAAAAAATCCTGAAGGCAACAACGAAGATAAAAAATCCTGAAGGCAACAACAAAGATAAAAAAATCATGATGACAACAACAAAGATAAAAAATTATGAAGGCAACAACGAAGATTAAAAAAATCCTAAAGACAACAACGAGGATAAAAAATCCTGATGGCAACAACAAAGAAATAAATCCTGCTGGCAACAACAAAGATAACAAATCCTGAAGCAGCAAAGAAGATAAAAAATCCTGAAGACAGCAACGAAAATAAAAAATCCTGAAGGCAACAACAAAGATAAAAATCATGATGACAACAACGAATATAAAAAAATCCTGAAGGCGACAACGAAGATAAAAAATCCTGAAGGCAACAACAAAGATAAAAAATCATGATGACAACAACAAAGATAAAAAATCCTGAAGGCAACAACGAAGCTAAAAAATCCGGAAGACAACAACGAAGATAAAAATTCCTGAAGGCAACAACATAGAAAAAAATCCTGATGGCAACAACAAAGATAAAAAATCCTGAAGGCAACAACGAAGATAAAAAATCCTGATGGCAACAACGAAAATGAAAAATCTTGATGACAACAACAGATATGAAAATTCTGAAGGTAACAACGAAGATAAAAAAAATCCTGAATGCAATAACGAAGATAAAAAATCATGAAGGCAACAACAAAGATAAAAAATCCTGATGACAACAACGAAAATGAAAAATCCCGAAGACAACAACAGAGATGAAAAATCCTGAAGGTAACAACGAAGATAAAAAAAATCTTGAAGGCAACAACAAAGATAAAAAATCATGATGACAACAACGAAGATAAAAGAAATCCTGAAGGCAACAACAAAGATAAAATATCCTGAAGGCAACAACCAAGATAAAAAATCCTGATGGCAACAAAGAAGATAAAAAATCCTGAAGACAGCAACGAAGATAAAAAATCCTGAAGGCAACAACAAAGATAAAAAATCATGATGACAACAACGAATATAAAAAAAATCCTGAAGGCGACAACGAAGATAAAAAATCCTGAAGGCAACAACAAAGATAAAAAATCATGATGACAACAAAAAAGATAAAAAATCCTGAAGGCAACAACGAAGCTAAAAAATCCTGAAGACAACAACGAAGATAAAAATTCCTGAAGGCAACAACAAAGAAAAAAATCCTGATGGCAACAACAAAGATAAAAAATCCTGAAGGCAACAACGAAGATAAAAAATCCTGATGGCAACAACGAAGATAAAAAATCCTGAAGGCAACAACGAAGATAAAAAATCCTGATGGCAACAACGAAGATGAAAAATCTTGATAACAACAACAGAGATGAAAATTCTTAAGGTAACAACGAAGATAAAAAAAATCCTGAATGCAATAACGAAGATAAAAAAATCATGATAACAACAACAAAGATAAAAAATCCTGATGGCAACAACGAAAATGAAAAATCCCGAAGACAACAACATAGATGAAAAATCCTGAAGGTAACAACGAAGATAAAAAAATCTTGAAGGCATCAACAAAGATAAAATATCCTGAAGGCAACAACCAAGATAAAAAATCCTGATGGCAACAATAAAGATAAAAAAATCCTGAAGGCAACAATGAATAAAAAAAATCCTGATTGCAACAACAAAGATAAAAAAATCCTGATGATAACAACAAAGATAAAAATCCTGAAGGCAACAACGAAGATTAAAAATCCTGAAGGCAATAACGAAGATAAAAAAAATCCTGAAGGCAACAACGAAGATCAAAAATCATGATGACAACAACGAATATAAAAAAATCCTGAAGGCGACAACGAAGATTAAAAATCCTGAAGGCAATAACGAAGATAAAAAAAATCCTGAAGGCAACAACGAATATAAAAAAATCATGAAGGCGACAACGAAGATAAAATTCCTGAAGGCAACAGCGAAGATAAAAAAAGTCCTGCTGGCAACAACAAAGATAAAAAAAATCCTGAAGACAACAACAAAGATAAAAAAAATCCTGATGATAACAACAAAGATAAAAACTCCTGAAGGCAGCAACAAAGATAAAAAATCCTTAGGGCAACAACAAAGAAAACAGTTTTAAGAGCATCAAAGACAAACACTGGAGGAGGACTCCTACCAATAAACTGGTACCTAATCTACAGTCAAGTTCAAAGGAACACATATTTGTTGTGTCGGATTAAGAATTGATATGTAATTTCTTTACATCAGTCGATGAATTCTTCTTATCTAGCTGTTAGTAATTGTCGAAGCTTTTGTTTGTCCTTGTCATCTTTGTGTCTATTGTTCTATGTCCAGAAATATTTATTTCCTTGATAATTCTGGGACTTATATTGATATTGATATTGTGTATTGTATTTTTGTTCTTTGTCTTAGTCAATGCAAGACGACGAATGGCGTCATGTTGAAGACTGATGGTTGTTTTCTATTGTGAATTTTCAAATTGCCGTTTGTTTATGTTGGTTGTGTCGCGTACACTTATTTCACACTGCTTACTCTTCCGGAGCACCTGAGTTCACTCTTGTTTCGACTGGAGTTCGCGTTGTTGATTGATATTCAGTATTTTGTGTTTCCATGTTTTACATGTTGTCTGTTTTTGTCCCTTTCTTGTTGGTGTTTACTGGTTTTGTCTCTGTCCTTTCGGACTTTAAACATTCGGATACCCCATTGGAACCTCTGCTTCTCACATCTCATTATCTTACCTAAACAAGTCAGAGGTAAAAAACAAAACAAACATAACTCTGTCAGGATAGAAAACATCACAGTGGGTATTAGATGAAAACTGTATTTTAAAACATGCTCATGAATATGCTAATTTTAAATGACTTTTATCTTATGCATTTTGCATGCAGACATTTCTTTTTTGTCATAACAATTTATACTATAAAAAAATATTTATAAATCTTTATTTAATAGATCAGAAAGTAAATCTCACATGCAATGAAATTAACCAAGCCACATTAGTAAGAATGACACCTGTTGCTGTAGAAAGTTTTGGGCAGCTGTCACTAAAAAGACGTTTATGGCGGTAAGTGATATCTTATCTATAAAAATGAACAAATCTAACATTATTACTTTAGTAAAAAATGTTTCAATCATTCTTTTTTTGCATATGAAATTAATGTAACACAATAACAAGAATGTGAAATAAACAAACGGTTAGAAAACATTGCTGACCAGTAATAGCATTGCTATCTATGTTTGAGGTTATTTTATGGCAAGCTGACGTGTAATGGTCTTCATACAAAAACTGTTAAAGTTTATATTCATATAAAGACTTTTTTATAAATCAGAAACAGCATAGACGATATAACCCAAGATTAAAGGGCAAACCTAAACACATCTGAGATTTGTATCTCAAAATTATACGACAAGTGCAGAATAAATAGAATAGGGCAAGGTAGAAGAGCGTTAATATCGTGTTGGTAGCACAAACTTCAACGTGTTTTTATTGTTTTTACACACGATTAGTACATGTAAGGGGCAAATCGGAGTAGTAGCTCTCCAAATCCAGACCTAACGAAAAAGCAAATGGCTTCAATGTTTTAGAAATGTTGCTGGGTCTCCTATTGATAAGGAATTAACACACATACTTGCTCACAATTCTACCAAGCGAACTCATAAACGTATAGATAACTTTTAACACATTATAATTGTTCGGTTTTACTCAAACGAGCTAAAGCCTTTTATCGTGCCTTTTCTAATAAAAGTAAGCCCTCGATTGTAATACTTTGGCTTTTACCAGTATACTGATAATGATAATAATTGTTGTTTTGACCTTGAACTTTTTTTGTTATTTTTTTTTTCTAGAAGAAAGCCCGCCGTGTCAACATTAGAATGGGAGAACGATGCTGCCAATTCTGCGTTATCTCCCTTATTAACTTTGTGTTCTGGGCTTATATAACTGGTTTAATATCACAAATGTTTGGGGAGGAAAAGTGCTATATACCGGATGTAGATATGGAGAAGCTGGTTCAGAACGAAATCGCCGAGCATTACCCAGAAGTCCAGAGTTTTCTTATGAGCAAAACCAATAAATCAAAAGCAGCAAAATATTGTCCTTGGCCACCGCTTGCATTTGGTAAGGTTGTATGATAAATTGGTTAATTCCAGACGAATTAAAAAATTTACATTATACGTGTAACTTTGGTAATGGCTATAAAGTGCATCTTTCAACACAAAATATTGGAAAAATATGAAACTAATGTTTAAAATAAAGAGTAAAAATAAATTTGTGTGCAAAGAAAAAATACACTTTTATCTTCCAAAATGTACCAATATTTTAGCAATAAATAATTGCAATTGAACAAAAAAAACCTCGTAAACAACAACAAGCTAAAGATTGAATTAAACAAAACCTAACTTAAACAGAAATGGGATGACTAAAATTCCGCGGTATTTGAAAATGAAAAAGAGGCAAAATTAAAACAAAATTTCGTTTATTTTGCTAGAAATAAAAATGAAGTATGTGTGAAATATTTACATGTTGTACTGCTATATAAGGTACATATACGACGAATTTCTTTCTATTAAGGGCATACAGTAAAATGATCAATTACATGTAAACTCGCAAATGTAAAAAAAAATCCGTGTCCATTCACATAATATAACTTTGCAGAAGGAAGACAACCCATAAACAGGACAGCGGCCCCTTGGGATGAGCTTGAAAATAAATATACTTTTATGAAGAACGGCCATTACAAACCAACAGATTGCATTCCTAACCAGAAAGTTGCCATCATCGTGTTTGTCTATAAAGACAGAGACAACGAAGAACAATTCCAGGTCCTTATGAACAACCTGCTTCCGAAACTACAGAGACAAAAGCTGGAGTTCAGTATATTCGTTACAAGACAAAATGTAAGTTTATGTGGGTAGTCCAAGACTTTAATTAACAATTTGTTAATTTGTAAATTTTATTGCTCAAATTAATAATGGTCACCAGTTTATGTAGATGAAATGAGAAGTTGTTATAAGTCCTTTAATGAGCAATGATATAGAATTGTCGACTGACAAAAAGAGAGAAAAAATACAAGAAGTAAAAACATTCTTTATTTCGATGAGTACAGACGTTGGTTGGCATAGGGTTTTGTTTTGCTCTCCTATTTGGATTTGACGCGCTGAATTGACTATTACCAAAGCGATGGGTGTGTTGCATCAAGTAAGAACTGCTTACTATCCTAAAGCACCTGAGTTCATTGTCCAACGACTAGAGTTCAAGTTGATTTTATGGTATTTCTTCGGGCTGTTCTCGTGTTTTGTTTATGGTTTTGTGTTTGCCCATTCGGTCCTTCGATATTGGAATGCCTAATTGTAATTTCTCTGCTTCAATGGAAGTTTTTGAAATAATTATGTTTTTTTTCTTCTTTCTAAAGAAGACATCTATCGTTTTAGTTGTAAATGAATTTGAGAAAACGTTTTTAAGTAGCTGGTTCATGCCTATGATACTGATTATTGATTTTGCTCTGATTGTTCATAAATAGCAATTAGTATACACATCTGTGTACGTAACTAAGTACAACCTTACGTCTGATATAATAAAAAGGTCTAATGGATTATTCCGGTACTGGCTACTGGTTTATACTATATATAACCTGGTCTTGTTTGAATGTTGGTGTAAGCAAATGAAAAATGCATTTATTCTATTCTTTCAAGTCAGTTTTACCTTTACATGACATCTCTGCATTTTTTGTTGGCAAGCCACCTAAAAAGGTCAAAAATAATCAGCACGCACAACGGAGTGCCCAAAATGTAATTTTCTTGTTTTAGACATCTCCTCCCTCTACTTTTTACTACATGTAATAACCCTTTTTTCCTTATTTTAACAGCCATCCGACATCCCAAATAGAGGATTACTTTTCAACATTGGCTTCCAACAAGCGATGGAATCTGGTGATTTTGATTGTGTCATTCTACATGATGTTGACGTTATACCGGAAGATGATAGAAACTATTATAACTGCGGTCCCTATCCAAGTCACATGGCAAAACGGGTTGAGATTAATAATTATGAGTAATTATTTGCTTTTCATTTATAAACTTTTTTCACGATTTCATTGAGTATATGATCCATTTTCAATTTTTGAAAATTGCTTTTTCATCCATTCTATTTTAAATATCATATTTTAAGGTTACTTGGTGCTGAACCCCCCTTAAAACAAAATTATAACGAGGTCCCAAGGCGTCATCGGTCGCGCGTTTATTCTACGCAAGACCTATCAGAGAGTCTGTTAAAGCTTATTAAAAGCATAATATGAAATAAGGTATCGAACCGGAGAGAAAATACAATAAAGACTAGCCATTGTCTGGAAGTGAAATGATTTTAATTTTAACTGAAAAATTGATGTCGTTGCAGAGAAAACCTTCACAACGTGATCACATAACAAAGCAGAAAACCAATGAAATATTTGTTTAGAAGGAGGACATTTGTGTACTGGTTAACGTTTCGGGGTCTGTGGTTTGATCCTCGTCTGGGGTGAATTTTCCATGGACCCAACTTTCCGACTCTCTTTCTCGACACCATTTGTGAGGATGGTCTTCAGGAACAATGTTACTCCTGAAAGGTTGTCCCTTGTATGAGGAGAACACAATCTTGTGCATTCGAAAGACCCAAATGTATACGTAGTAGTTAGATAAGAGTAGGCTCAATGAGACAGCTACAAAGGGCCATACTCCCAAACTACAAGCTGGAGAGGGATTTATAAATGCACCAGGCTTTCCCAATCCAAGATAAATAGATAAATAAATTAAATCTAAGGTTGACATTTTTGTAAGCTCTTTTAGGACTGTTGTTGAATCATTTGCGTCATTTTTTTTCTCCACTTGATAAGTGAATGGGGCTACATGAATCTTGTGTTAGAGCGTCTGTCCATTCGTTGAATCCAATGGTAAATATCTCTTATCAGGAACATCTTCTTTAATGTAACTGCTCAATAGGTTTTATCAAATTTTCACAGAAAGTTTGTGATTTCCATTATGAACATTCCATATAGCCATAATAATACAACTTCGGTGTCCCACTGCAGCTAACCCTGAACCACTAAATGTTACAAGTACAAATTAGCGAAAATGACTTAACTGGTACGATTGAGATTTGACCCAAAGGGTCATGTGAGCTATTGCCATCACTTGGTGTCCGTCGTACGTCGTCTGTCGTCCGTCGTCCGTCGTCCGTCGACCGTTAGCTTTTTTCAAACATCTTCTTCTCTGAAACTGCTTGGCCAAATGCAGCCAAACTTGATATTGTTGTTCCTTAGGGTATTGTGCAAGAAGTTGCTTTGGGATTTTCGATGCGTCAAAAAACATGACCACCGTTACTTAAAATAGAACAGGGGGGTCAAATACAGTTTTTTGCAAATAACTCAAAAACGGTCACAGGTATCAAAATTCTGGCAGTAGGTAAAAGTGATCAGCACCTCAAGACCTACCTAGTACCCTGAAATTTTGAAGAAAATCCAACAACCCATGTAGGAGTTATTGCCCTTTTTTGTGGATTTTTTGCAAATTTTGCACCTGTTTAGCTCAATATTTTGAAAACTATACAAGATATTTGAGAAATTTAAATTGCATATTGTTAAGCACGTCAAGATCTACTAAATATGTATAGGGTCAACGTTGTAGGATCTTTTCTGTTAGGAGTTATTGCCCTTAGAACGTCAAAATTGAGCATTTTAACAGCATTTCCTCATTACATTGAAAACGTTAACTCCTCTGACACTTCAAGTCCAATTGGAACCAAACTATAGTTGTTTATTAGCATTAGGTGTATAGAACTGATGTGGGGATATTTGATTGGTCGTAAAACATGGCCACTGTGGCTAAAAATAGAACATAGGGATAAATGGCAGTTTTTGCAAATAACTCAAAAACGGCTACTGATATCAAAATTCTGGCAGAGGGTATAAGTAATCAGCACCTCAAGATCTACCAACTCTGAAATTTTGAAGAAAATCCAACACCCCATGTAGGAGTTATTGCTCTTTTTGTGGATTTTTGCAAATTTTTCACCTATTTAGCTCAATATCTTGAAAACTATACAAGATATTTAAGAAATTTCATATTGCTAAGCACATCAAGATCCACATAATATGGTTAGAGGCAACGTTGTAGGACCTTTCCTTTGAAGAGTTATTGCCCTTAGAACGTCAAAATTGAGCTTTTATAAAGCATTTCCTCATAACATTGAAAACGTTAACTCCTCTGACACTTTAAGTCCAATTAGAACCAAACTTGGTATGGTTGTTTATTAGCATTAGGTGTCTAGAACTGATGTGGGGATTTTTTATTGGTTGTAAAACATGGCCGCCGTGGCTAAAAATAGAACATTGGGTTAAGTTGCATTTTTTTTGCTAATTACTCAAAAAGGGTGACAGGTTTTTGAATTTTGATTGAGAATAAAAGTGATCAGCATCTTAAGATCCACCATATTGTCAGATGACTTATGACCCTTTCAATGTCAAATAGATTTTGCCTAATGACCTTTACTTCAGGCACATATGTCAGGTGAGCGATTCAGGCTCCTGGGAGCCTCTTGTTTTACATTGTGTACTGTTTTGTATTTTCAATTTATCATCTGCTAACAGTTTTTATGAGGAATTAATTTTTATGGTTTTAATGAGTTCGTATTCATATCATTGTTGAAAAAAAATATCAAACAAATTTCCGAGATCAATTTAGAATTTTAATCGCTTTAATGAACGCATGTCCTTTCATATCTTTAGATTTTCGTAATTTTAGATTGTAAAGTGCAGATAAAATTCTAACTAGAGGTCCAAAGGGAATTCTTGCCTACGAGATTTATTAATAATACATCTGCTATATGAGTTTGTTCTTTTAAGAATTAATATATATATATATATAATACTAGACATTAATACAATATAAAACCTAAATATCTCATTAATATTCTTTTAAGTAAATGATGCTAAACATATTTACTGTTATCACAAATCTAAATGGTGTTAATAATTATACTGCTTATTCACAGTTTCAAAAATATAACAATGGGGTTTTACAATTGAGGCTTAAAAAATACGGTTCAATTATTAACCACTTACAATATATTAATAAATATTCTCTGTAACAAAGTTCTTATTGCTAGCCTAGCTACAGGGAGGAAACAATGGGTTTCAATGGTTACAGGAAAATGCTTAACTCTCTAAATGAGTTACCCATACTTTTTTGTGTGTTTTTTTTTATTATTATTCTTATTCTTTAAGAGTCTTTTTTCTAAACTAACATTGTATTATGATTTTTTTACGCTATTCAACGGCACAGAGTATTACCACCGGCACACTGAGGACAATACAAAAAAATAAGGGTGCATGATTTTTGACAAAGTTGATGACAATAGAAGAAAAATGGTTACAAAAGACTAGGATTAGACTGTTGTATACCTACCTTTTTCTACAGTTGTCCTTTTTATGCACATGCTCAGGAAGCAGCTATTTGGTTTTTATATGAGTGACTAAAAATTTTTCGTTCTGCCTGTTCGACCTGCATTCTTATAAATTTTGTGTCAATCAAGAGGTTTTTACTCTTAAGTAACGTTCAATTTTTCCTGTTGGTATCTTGGTTTTTTAACATAGCCTCCCCCCCGCGCCACACCCTTAAAAAAACAAATGGTCGCACCCTTATGAAATAAAACTCCTTCTTTTGTTTCAGACTCCCACACAGTTGTTGGATTGGTGGGATAGTTTCTATGACTGTCGAGCAGTACAGATCTATCAATGGATGGTCTAACATGTATTTTGGATATGGAAACAACAATGATGATTTATACAGACGGTAAGTTAAAAGTACATGACCGAACACAACTTTTTTTTATTATTTGTCACATATGTAGATATGCCACTTTGGTCAACCAATTTTCTTTTGATAATTTTTCAACTTGGTCCACTCGTATATGAAACTCAAACACGTTGATTTTGGTCGATGCTTTTGGATATTTTATTTTAAAATGTCGATTTTTGATAGGTAAATTTTCATAGATATCAGAAACAAATGAATGACTGGACAAATGTGGACTTTAAAAAGATAAATGAAAAAAGTTATAAAGCGATTAAATAAATAGTCTTGTTTATCTATCGAGCGAGACTAGCACTACGAGCCAAAAGAATACTGGCATCGAAATAATGTTGACAATATCCTTAATTCACATTTATAGATACTTCAAATTTCAGTATAACCTCAAAGTATGATATAATAAGAACAGAGGATGAGTATTCGTACTGTAGCAGCACTTCAAACAATAAACCAGAGATCAAAAGAGACAGGTTTGTCAATCTAGTCATGGAAGTATTAAAATTATTTAATACTTCCATGATCTTGTTGAATACAGTACTCTCAAAGTTTATCCGATTTTGCTATTTATCGAGAGCTGTTTTTAGTCTGATTCCTACGATATGATGTTTATGAATCTTGCATGTGGTAAACGTTTAAAATTGGAGTACAAAACAAACACGACCTGCAAATATGTTAGGGTTTGTTTTGATTTTTTTTTTTTTTTTTTTGGGGGGGGGGTTCACAGTCAATATGTATCATTTGATCTCGCTTATACCTAAGGATTATAAAAGTTTTTGTAATCATTTTGGGTCCGTTGCCGACATTTCATACTTTTCATTCATCTCAAATGTCTTAAGTTCTGAATTACCTTAAAAATTAGTAAGATAGCAAACTCTGGCAAGAGAAAAATTGAACAGAATGATAACATTTTCCTACTACAGTGAAAAAATAACTTTGAGTTAATCCGATGCACAAACTTGTAAAAAAATGTAATACCAGTATTTTTGTCCATTCCCTTGGTCATTTTGAAGAGAAAAATAATCATAATCCTAAAACTATATGATTAAATTTAAAGATGTATTTTCCAGATGTTGGATGTACGAAATCACTTCTAAAACATCCACGGTTGATGGGTTGAACAGTGTACAGTATGAAGACCTGGATAAAGTAATTAACCCTCTGTTTACTCTTCTCTATGTAGACTGTTACTCCAAGAAAGTCAGGGAGGTAAGCAGCTTAAAGGGTCATTGGAGATACAGTAAAATCCAATCGGAACACCACTCGGCTTATTCCGTCTATGTCGTATTTTATCTTTGTCGAAAATGGTCGAGTAAAGTTCCGATTGAGTGAAACCTTCTTATAGACAGATGCTCAGTTAATTCAGGTTTCATATTCAAAATTTAAGGAAATGAGTTTTTAAACTAGTTTCATTTGGTTTGCTTACATTTTCAATTTATATTAATGAGGATTAGATAAAACAGATTTTACTGTACAGCCATATATCACGTGAAATAAAGGCATGGCAAAACCAATGTTAGCACTCATTACAACCAGATCACAAGATTTTTTTCCTCTTCGTCAATGGTAATAGATGGAGTAAATGTGTTTTTGGAAAGATTTGTTTCGTATTACATATTTAATCTAGCTTAATGACAGACGGAGTAAATCTTTGTACTAGCAGCATTTGTAAACATTTGAAGAAAAAAAATTATGGCCCGACCACGTATGTGGATCGGCCATATAGTTTTACCCTTGTCCGTCCGTACGTCCGTAAGTCCATCCGTAACACTTAATTGGTTAAGTTCTTGGTTAAGGTCCATTACTCGGACACTAGATGTTGGGGGTCATTGATATTTCAACACCAGATGGATCTTGGGTAGGGCTACGCCACCCACTAGAAATTAGGTCACTGTGACCTATATTTTATGCATGAACGACTTCGGTTAAGTTCTTGGTTAAGGTCCATAACTTGGATACTAGATGTTGGGGGTCAATGATATTTCACTACTAGATGTGTCTTAGGTAAGGTGACACCACCCACTAGACATTAGGTCACTGTGACCTATGTTTAACGCATCAATGACTTTGGTTAAGTTCTTGTTTAAGGTCCATATCTCAGATACTACATGTTGATGGTCTATGGTATTTCACCACTAGATGTGTCTTGGGTAACATGACACCACCCAATAAAAATAAGGTCACTGTGATCTATATTTTACGCATGAATGACTTTGGTTAAGTTCTTGGTTAAGGTCCATATCTTGAATACTACATGTTAGGGGTCAATTAGACTGGTCCCCGCTCGTAATATTCAGTATGCTACACATATACAAATATATGCGTGGAAGTTTATAGCTACTGCTAAAACCTGGAACGCGGTCCCGGGAACCAGGATAGGGGTCAATGATATTTCACTACTCGATGAGTCTTGGTGTACATGGCACCGCCCACCAGAAATAAGGTCACAGTGACCTATATTTTACACATGAACACTTTTGATCAATTTCTTAGTAAAGGTCCATATCCCAGGTAATACACATTAAGGGTCAATGATATTTCAAGAACGGGAGGGCCATCCTATGGCTTTTTAACCGTTTCAATTTACACAGCAACGTTTAAAGGCTTAATTATATGTAACTTATAAATTGTTATTGAAATTTCCAGATCAAATATAAAAGCATACAAATTTCCTACCTTACAGTGCACATAGTCGACCGTTACATGTCTTTGTTAAAGTATTTCTATTTTGGTTCTTTTGACTTCTGGTTTCTGATTTGTTGGTTCAAAAACTACTGAAAAAAGTTACTTATCGAATTCTGTAATGGTAGAATATCCTAATTTGCCGTTTATATAAATACTCCATTTGATTTCTGCATATTTCAACATCAAATATTACTAATATCTGGTAAACTTGTCTTTTTAACTGTATCACAATGAAACTTAGGATTGTTAAATCTGAATAGTATAGGACTTTTTGTGAATTCAAAGTATAATGTAAAAGACTGTTTTAAGTTTTTGCATCAATTTAACCAGGCACAGTCATCATGATCATGACTGATCCATTTAGCACGCAAATCAATATCTAGCATGGTATTACCTTTAAAGTACAAACAATTTAAGTTTGTTGAAACCTTGCTATCAATATGAAATCAAACAGTTTTACGAAATTAAAAATTTCAAATTTAAAGTCCTTTACGAATGCACCTTCCTTTATCAAGATTTTCTTAACCGCTTTCATTTGCCATTCTTTCGTTTTTTTGGCTTTTCAAAGACTGCTGATTGAAATTTAATTCTTGGAATATATATAAACATAACAAAATTAACCGTTTTGCTGTATAATATTCGATTTGCGTCTCTTTCATGCAATAACCATAACCGACTAAAACAGTCGATTGATATTCAAGAGTTATTACCCTTTGATGCTGTGTAGCCCTTCCGTCCCAATCGAGAGAAGTGCATGGATCACAGTATAATTTTAAAGATGCCGCTACATATTTTTTCTTATTTCAGGATTACATAAGCAAGACCAGATTATTCAACTATACAGCAATATCAAGACCACCAATTTCCCTGAATTCAATGATGTGTGCCAAGTTGTTAAACAGAACATTAAATTATAATGCTAAATTATATATTTAAGATTAAATATAATTGGTATAAAAAAAATTAGTGTGTCGAATTCTCAAGTTATCAAATGTTATTCAATGTTATATCAATGTATAAATATTGAAGCAAAGTTTCAATAAATGCTTAATCTATGCAGAATAAATCATAAAAATACTTTATTTAAGTACTTTCTTTTAGCATAAATCAATTTCCACAAAGCTAAAAGTGTTGTCCAAAATTATAATGAAGTTTCAAGTACTAGTGGCAGTGCTACTGTCGGATTTTGTCGTGATGTCTGTTTGTAAAGTAGGTTGGGTTTCAGTGTTTGTCGTGGTGTCTGTTTGTAAGAAAGATTGGGTTGACGAAAGGGAAATTTCAATTCCACTGTTCGTTGAGCCCGGTGATGACAACAGCTCGAGTGTTGATGGACACAGTGATGTCATTGTCGGTGAATTTGTCGATGTTTCTGATGTGGTGCTGTAAACATCTGTCGTGGACATCCCAAGCGTTGATAGCTCTTCCGTTGTGCACAAGTTATCGGTCGTTGATTCGTCTGTTGTTGATGCTTCTTCCGTCGTTTTTGTTGATGTTTCGCTGGTTGTTGATTGTGTTGACGATAAATCCGTGAAATAGTTGCACCTGTACACCGTTGTTCCGTCTGACCAAACTGTTGCTTGAGTTGTAACGCTGTTTTCCGTCGTCATATACGTACTCACAATGCAGTTTCCGCTTCGTCGTCTTCTTCCGGTTCGTCTGATGATGATTTGACATTCATTTTCTGCTTCCGGTTGAGCAAGGCAAAATAAATGTTTGTGATTGGTGTATAAAGCAATAAGAACTATGTAGGTTGCTATGCCTACTACTATTCCGATCAATAAGCAAGTTAGAGAGCTTTTATAAAGGTCTTTTGATTTACGATAGTTTCGTTTCTCCCATTCTTCTTTTGCTCTAACTGAAAAAAAAAGTCATTATTAAAGTTCAGTAAAAAAAAACTAAGTTCCACTTATCTTAACTATCTTAATGTTCCCTTTTTCTCATATTTAAGAGATCAAAGAACGAGGAATTGAATTAAAAAAAATCCCGAGAAAAAAATGAAAAAGGTCGTCTAAAACTGTTATAATATGTTGTTTATTAGACATCATACCAAAATATACAACTTGGACGAACAAATACATTTGTTAATTTTTTATGTAATGAATATTTGTAATGTTCAGCTATCGTTTTCAAAATTTTATCGTGTTGTCTTCTTTCAAGAAACTTTGTCGGAGAAATCATGTGCTCATTAGACATTTACATGATTGCAAGCTTTCAGTAAGCACAGCTGTGGTTTAATTGAGTATTTGCATGGCTATCTTTAAATTCATAAGATTTACAAGATCTAAAACAAATATGTGATAACGAAAAAGATATGTGTTGCAACAACCAGGGACTGCACGTTCTTCCAGAGCATCTCTCATTTCATTTATAATTAATACATGTATGTTTTCAGGAAGTTTGCGTTGCTGTTTGCGGTTCTGTCGATTTATGCATTTTTGTAGTGTATTTGTTCTTTTCTTTTAGAATTTGAGATTCGGATGCCCATTTGGGTTACTATTTATTGCTTCTATCCTACATAACTATATACTCTACCCGAGAAATAATAAGCCCAAAATCCTGCTATATTGTTCAACAGAAATAATACGATGACCGCCGGTATTCTCAAATCAGGATGTTTGGGTTTCTGGGCGCTTTTGTCATCCTTTTTTAATTCGAGTACCTTTGCATGAATGTATTTCAAATCATCATTGAGTACAGTCTCCTTTTCCATATATAACTTGTTTTCTCTGAAATGCGGAAAAAATAATAAGATTGTTTTATTTCAAAGGTCAGTATTTCCAGTGTTTCGTTTTCATATTATTTTCGCTACTTTATTTCGATTTTTTACCAAAAAATATTACTTTTTTTTCCTTGATGAAGTCTTGAAGATTTTCTGCAACTTGATTTATTAATTATGTATTAAGAGGAAGCTAGTTACGATACTTCTATTTCGATACTTATTTTTCTACCTAAAATTTACCTTGATTCAAATTCTGGGTTCACTCTTCGAAATGTGTATGTTGTGTACAAGTTACAATATTGTACATGTTGCAACATGTACCAAAAAGTTGTACATGTTGCAACATGTATGGTACAATCGTACAAATTGCAACATGTACATCTTTTGCTGTACATGTTGCAACATGTACAAACTTTTGAATGAAATTTGTTCTAACTTGTACAAATGACATGTAAGGATAAATCGCTAGCTATATGAACTACTTATGTAATTTGCTTGAAATCCCGATCTCAATGGAGTTGAGAAGGGATATATAGCTTTTGGTTTGTTTATTCATACGTTTGTACTTAATGGTTTTTGTTTTGTCAATATCTTGGGTAAATTAAGGTGAAAATCTTAGCAATTACAATTAGTAGATGAATGATATTTGGAAAGTGGGTAGATCTTGGATAGTAAGGACAAGGGGAATAGCTGTCGTGTGTGACTGCTCCATTTCTTTATTTACAAACACAAATGTTATCAAGGAGATATTTCATAAATATGTCAAGGACAATGTTCAGCAATATTGACCAGTCAATTTTTTATTGCAAGATGTACATGAATGACATTTCAAGTTACATTTCTATTTGTTTTGTTTTTTTGGGACACTCACATCTTTCCTTACAATTTTTCCTGTTACAATCATGACAATTACAAAAAAACATTGCCTTCTTCTCACTGACATTTTGCATACAGCCTCAAACTCGATTTAAAATCAGGTACATCAGCTACACTTACAATCGCACATCCTGTAACTCAATCTGTGTCCTTCTTTTGTAACCATTTTGTCTCGTTCACACTTGATAACTCCTATGGACACTTATCATAATCTGTAGTAAATTTAACCTTTAAAACAATTTCTCTCAAATGTGCTTCTTTCTTTTTCCAAATGAGCTTTTAAAAGATTCAATTTTAATCACGTTGAACAGCTTAGAACTCTCCTATCTAAAAAAATGTTGCAACATGTACAATATTGTAACTTGTACACAACATGTATATTCTAATTTGGAGAATATAGGAAACAACTTTACTGTTGGTATTGAAATTATCAGAAACTTACTTTAAATATCAATTGAACTATTCGTATATTCCCTTTCTAGGTCCTTGCTTATTTATTTCCCAGTGGCTTGCATAAACACTTATCATTATATTTATAAAGTTAAATTAAATTTAAAAAATATAAATATCCATAATCACAAATAATTTCATCGATTAAGAGGTTAATTTGTTTAATACTTTTTTATTAAAAACACTGATCATAGTCAAAACGCAACATTTGCTAGGTTAATCTACGACAATTAAAATAGAATAAAAAGCTTTAAAAGTAAATAAAAATAGTTTTCTCACTTTTTCCCAGTAAAATTGTAACATTTCTATGTTATATCATTATTGAAAAAAAAATGGGTTTGAATAGTTTAAAACATTTAAATGGGTAATCTACTCCTGACTTTATTCGAACTTCGTGTTTTACTTGAAATAAAAGGTACATCAAAACGTAATAAAAATAATAAGTTAAATAAGTTAACTTTGTCTTCTCATATACTGTCATGTTATTCAAATGTAGTGTCAAATACTATTATTTTCCAATTGGGTGATGGTTTTCTTTACATTATAACATATTTGAAAATAAACATTATACAGCGGCTTCGTCAACACCCCCACTCCGTCCCTTTTGATTTTTTTAACGTTGAAAAGTAACGGGTAGGGTTTTTAACCATATTGTGGTACATAGCTACTTTTTGTTGCAAGGAACACCACATTTATAAATCAAATTAAACTTTCAAAATTTATCATATGATACCCAATATCATAATATCAACAAGGGTGGCCACTAAAAGTATGTCTCGCCTGCCTGCACCATCACTAAAACCAACTACATAAGCTTTCATGTCTTGATATAAACACAAAAAGTGTCTGTATACCTAATATCTGATGCCTTCCTATTATACTTTTCAAGCAAGTTATTGTCCACAAAGGTATTACAAAAAGTTTTCGACATGAAAAAGACCTACCCAATATCAAAAGACTAGCTATAATACTTTTCAAGCAATTCATTGTCCACAGAAGTCTTACAAAAAAGATTATGGCATGAAAAAAAGACCTAAGTTCACAGAGTCACTTGAGTGTGAAAATGGGGTCAGGGTCACACGGCATGGTGACAGTTGTGTAGACCCTAACCTGAACTGTCTGTGTACCCAACATCAGAAACCAAGCTATTATACTTTTTAAGAAATTCATTCAACAAAAGTCTTACAAAGAAGTTTATGACCTGAAAAAGACCTAAGTTCACAGAGTCACTCGAGTGTGAAAATGGGATCAGGGTCACACAGCATGGTGACAGTTTCATTAACCATAACCTGAACTGTCTGTATACCCAATATCAGATGCCTAGCTATTATATCATTGTCCACATTAGTCTTACAAAAAAGTTTACACTGCCGTCGTCGCTGTCGCCGCCAGAAAGTAATACCTATGTCTCGCCATCCACGACAATTCGTCGCAGGCGAAATAAAAAAACTGAAGTTATTGCGCAGAAAATTAAAATTGACAAAGTGTTGTATTTTATTTTATTATTTTTTTTTTTGGTCACTTTGAGACCTCGCATCGTTAGGCGGCATTTTTCGATTCTTAAGCTGTCAAACTGTCACCGTCAGCATTCGAATCATGCATCGTGTTAAGCGCTGCACCTACCATACCAATATTGTTGATGTGGAATTTGTCTGTAGGCGGTGATGGACTTTAACGTTGTTATGTTAGTAGTCATCCATGTGGAAAAAGTAGGTTACAGGTATCACACGAAGCATGCAGTATGCTTACATCCCTTTGTGCACCGACCATACCAATATTTTTGTTGCGGCACTTGTCAGTAACAGTGGACTTTCTTTTTTTAAGTGGATACTGACGACGACGCTCTGGATTCACAGTTATCAACTCCCCCTTTCCCTCATTTCTTTAAATAAGCTCAAAACGATTCGAGCTAATGCAGTTCTTATTTGAAAATCTCGGGTACGTTTTTTTTTATCGGTCGTACAAAAAAAAACTTTTTCAAGTGACCAAACCCAGGACCTATGGACCGTACATATCATTTAGTCAAGCCAATGTACATGTACTCTGTATTAATGCTTTTTGAATTTGAGACTATTTACAATTTCGATGTAATTTATTTGTAGGTTGCAACTGTAACAATATTTTAAAGTTCTTTGGTCTATAATTGCGTGAGAAAATTTAATTTTTTCATTTTTTGTTAGTGCACATTTTATTAATTTCCGTAATTTATTGATATACAAGATATTTTAAATTGCTTTTCCCCATGTCAAACTAGAGTATCGGGGCACCTGAGTTCAAGTTGCAAATAGATGTTCGGTTGTTTTGTGTGTTGTATGCATCTTCGTATTGTTAACGTTTGTGTTTATAACTGAATTTGTCTGCCCCTTAAGACTTTTAAAATCCGAATATCGCATTGGTACCTTGCTTCTTTCCTACTACACTTAACAAAAAAAGGACTTCCCCAACTGTATGTGATTAGGTTTGTCAGTTACCTGCCCAAGGTCGGTGGTTTCCTCCGGTTTCCTCCACCAATAAAACTGACCGCCATACATGGCCCAGGTGCGTCGATAAAGGGCGTTAAACACTAACACGCACACACAAACACACTCTTTCCTACTAAGTCACCATTTTGAAAATTTTTTTTCTAAATTCTTCCACAAGTATCGATATTGAAAAAATTTAATTGTACACGTCGATTTCTAATAGTGAAAGGAATATCACATCCTGAATTTTATGGTAATGTTTTTTTATAAAGCTCGCAAGTTTAAAAACTATTCATTGGAAATGAAAAATTGGCTTCAAAGTTTATTACGCACAGGATATATGAATTGAATATTTTGATGAAATCTTTGAATTAAGCGGTTTTTTTTGGCAGAAATATTGATAACTTGATACTTACTTTAAAACTTCCTTAAGCTTTTTTACTAATTGTCATTTCTAAGAAGTACAGTGCGATCGGTTTTGTGTGACTGCACTCCACCAAATCATTATTGTTTGAATTGTGTGTCGGATTTAAAATCGATATGCTTGATATTTTAACATCAGTCGATTGATGATTCTAAGCTAACTGTCAGTAACAGGGAATGTTCTATAGAAAGTTTCTTTACCGTCTGTTCGTTTGGGTAAGGTTCCTCTCTAGTGAAATTGATCTTTGATCGATTTGATTTTTTGTGTTTGGTTTTTGTGCTTTGTCTGGGAATATTAATTGGGGGAAGGACTAGTTTAACCGCGCCACATTCTATATGTGCCTGTCCAAGGCCAGGAATCTTTGACAAAGCTTTAATTTGTTTGTACTTGTCTTTTGGATGTTTAATGTTCCTTTGTTTAATAAAGGGGTGTATGTACGACTATTTCAGGACTGGATTTCAATTATATGCATTTTATTTAGACCATGGGCCAATTGCAAAACGGCGAGCAGCGCCTACTGGCCTAAGGCTGGTGGTGGTTGTTCATTGTTTTTTTTCTAAATTACCGCTTGTTTTGTGAGCTGTGTCACGTACACTTATTCCACATCTCATTATTTTTTATTTCCTCGCGCATCAAAAGCTCTACAAAAGTCTTCATTGGGTTACTTGGCTCTTAAATATAAAAGAAATAGCAATTTTCATGTTTTGTCCTATAGTATGAAAAATTTTTAAGATAGAAAAAGGCTGTTATTTTCTTAAACATTCAACTCATAATACATTAACCTACTCAAATGTCTCCGTTGGGTCGAAGTTATCAATATGAAGACTTTTGCAGCTAGAGAAAAGCTGTTGATCATTGAATTTCAAAAGGGTCCATACGGTCGAAAGATTCAAATGACCCCTTAATGGTCAAAAGTAGCGTTTTTCATTTTTTTGAAATACAAAATGCTAACTATTTCAGATAGAGAAAAGTTGTTGCTTGCTTCAGCTCATTAAACTCTACCGTTAAAAAGTCTCAGTTTAGTGGAAGTTGACAGGTGACACCTTTAAGGAGTTTTGGCCCATTAAAGATAAAAATAGCAATTTTGAAAATATTTTTTGCCCATAGAATATGATAAGTGTTGCATACAGAGAAAAGCTGCAGCCCGCTAAACCTCAGCTAATTAAGCGTCAGATGAACCCTAAAACGGGCGATGGCTAATAGAAGTGACCCTTATAGGAGCGATTCGGGATCATTGGAGCCTCTTGTTGTTTGTCAGTAAAGTTACTATAAACCTGAAGACTCCGTTCGTCAATAGACATATTTATAAGGGAAATTTGATATACCGAATACATTACATAGAGAATACAGATGTTTGTTTTAGTTTTACGCTAGTGATGCGCATTGCTAGTTGTGCGTTCGTCATTATGCTGTTTTCTATGTATACTGATTTTGTCTTTTATAATCTTAATATCCAAGATTCAAATGTCCGTTTGGTACCCCTTTCTTCTCCCGTTCATATATATGTGTAAACTGAATATTCAGTTGACTTTTTTATATCTTGATACAATTTATAAAATAACACAATACCTTTTAGTCATAACAAATATCAGGTGGAAAGAAGACCAAATAAATACAACCAAAACATGTTACTTATCTATCTAATTAAAATGCACATTTATCACAGAAAAAAATATTAATTCCTGAATATCAAACTAAGCTGTTCCTATATTAACTATTTGATAACATTGTGGACGTGAATATCTGTTGTAAAATTTGTGGCAAGTGTTTTGTATCCATACATGCAAAAGCGTGTCCCATTGGTAGTTCCTTGATCAGCTGATCGGCTTGATCTTCCAATGAGCCAATGAAAATAGCGTATGCATTCACTTTGTCGTTTGAACGCAAAATCTGCCCAAAACGTCTTGGAGGAATTCCATATCGGTCAAAGTTCGCATCGCTCAAGACAATCACAAAATGTTCGTCTGCCTCTTCTTCTGCGAGACTTTCTATTGCATGTTTTGTAGCTGTTAAAGTATTGTCCCCACTTAAACAAAATTGTGAATGGGCATGCATTGTTTTCAAAATAACTAATCTTTCTTTGTTGTTAGCAGGTACCTTATCACTTCTACAAAATTCGACTTTATAATCTTCACCTGAATGACCTATAATGTCATATTTGAATTTTTCTTCGTAATCTTGAAAAGCCTCCATCATCATTAGCGTGGCTTCCATTTCGCGCTCCAGACGACCATCGTAGCCGTTGAACCTGTACATACTACCGGAAACATCAACAACCAATCGAATACGTTTTGGTTTTTCTTGCGGAGTACCAAGCTCGGGTTCTTTTTCACCCCTACGTTTATAAATAGATTTTTCACCGGTCAACCCTTCTATTAATTTGGAATCGTCCAGATCACCATGTGACTGATTTTTCAACCATTGTCTTTCTTTACCCTTGGCTTGTAAACTGTCAAGAACTACCCGTAATGACTTAACCTGGCTTCTGACGCCTCCTGAAAACTTTTCGTAAGTTTCCGCGTCATATTCACTCATGTTTATTTCACGAAGTCTTTCTTTGAAGGCTTTCTGTGACATTTCCCTCGCTGCTTTCAAAACCTCTTCCGGAACTTCGTTTTTCTGCCATTGTGGAACTTGGAAAACTTTCTTGTGTCCGCCGTCTAATCTGTATGGACCACCAATCCCGCCTAGTCCTGAAACACAAGAAGAGATGTTGTTTGACACAGAAAAACGTGATGGAAATGTGCTTTAAATTGCCGCTTGTTTATGCGGGCTGTGCCGCGTACACTTATTCCATTTCATTTTCTTCTATTTCCATCAAACTAAATTTAACAAGTAGCGTTTTCTTAAAAGCAATTCAAATTTGCAGAAAAAATGTAAGAAAATCAGAAAAATATATTGCAATATTGCGAATGACTCTTTCGACGAAATTGCTGTCAATATAACTGCATCTGACACGAGTATTTTATTATGTCTGGCAAAGGAAATCTAGAATACTCGCAAGGAGTTGTACATGCATAAAGAACACAGAATAAGAACCATTAAAAGTCGACAGTAGTTTTTTTTCCAAATCAGGTATAATATAAAGTAGTATGTTCTATTGAAAATGTATATATGTATGTCAGTACATTTAATATACCATAACAGGGTTGTTTATGAATGAATTAAATTAAATTTGTCACACTACATAAGAATAATGAATGTTATCATGGTCATGTCCCAATCTTGTATATCTATTAAACCAAACGAAATTTTATAAAACGTTTTGATAAAATTTACACTGAGTTATGATGACTTACCAGCTGTGTTACTGCCACCGGTGCCACCAGCCCAGGTATTCCCTCCGTGGTGTTCAGCTCCCGTCGGGTCGACCTTACCATGCTTGGGACCATCTGCCGTCCTCTTCGTCTCCTTATCGTAGGTCACTTGTAACGGCTTGTCGTCTCCAAATCCTATCATTCGTCTCCATTCCTCCATCGAACGTTCGATGTTGATCAGAGATGTTTCCCACATTCTGATACATCCCCCTGTATCGACCGTTACAATCCCATCGTTGCTAGCAGGTGCCATCAGCATGGACGAATCCGAGATGTTATATAGCCAAGATGTATAGGGCGACGTCCGGGTTGCTCCTGGGACAGGGATGTATCGCAAGGTTCGATTGACGGCATCGGTAACTTCTAAAAACCCGCTGACATTTATAGGCTTCTGATCTTTCTCGTACACATTTTCAGGTATTTTCCAAGGAGGAATTGCTCGCACTATTTGCCCCGAGTTTGGTAGATGTAAAATTGCCCCTCTCGAATTTGATGCTGTTTGGGAAGACGTATTTTTACCAATAAGTCCAAGCATTGGATCAATTTTCCCTGATCCTGAGTTTTCTGGTAACGGTTTTCGTGGAATTGAATGAACCTCAACATTGTCGGCGTCTGGGAAACCTGTCAGAACAGTTGCATAGCTGTCAGGTGTGACGGCTATTCTATTTGGAACTTCCATTTGCTTTTCCAAGCATTTAGATAGCTGTGCATCGCTCAGTGGAAGGGGTGCTGCTGAAATCATCTTTAGCCCTACCCCACTTTCATCAATGTGACTCAAGAGAAAATCGTTTTCAGCATTCAAATGAATTAAGTATTTCTTATTGTCTGATGCAGTGACAACCCATTTGTTGTCACCAACTTGGAGTACATCCTCGATGTTAATAGGTAGAGAAAGCGCAATGGTATTTGTACCGGTAAATGCTATCAATTCATCTCCACCTTGTTTATAGAAGACAACAGTCCCTTTGGAGTTTGGCATTGAGCTTGGTAGCATCTTATACGGGTTTGGATTCTGAAAGGTATTTGATGCAAATAGTCGCTTTTCAACTTTGGTTTCTGGCAAAGATTCCGATGATAGACGAATGACTTCACCTTTTTCGTAATTGAGCGACATTAGAACGTTTGTAACCTCCTCGTGTACGATCAACATGTCGTCAAGCGGTTCTGCTAAGGGAGCTAACTTCACTCGCGGGCGATAAGATCCGGAGGTCGCTGGGAACAAATCGTACATGTCAATAAAGCTGGCTTCTGATGTCCGTGGATTAAGTGTAAAAAGACCAATGGGATTAGCTGTAGCTACATGAATCATATCGGTTTGTCCCTTCCCTTGTGACCTATTTTCGGCTTTAGTAACGGCTATATCGCTTATGACCGTAGTTTCGTGCATTGGGAGATTCCAGAATGCTTCCTCCTCTGAAAATGACGTTGCTCTGGACTCTTCTTTTTCCAGTTTAAATCTCTGAAGTGCTATTTCTATAGGTCCTTTCATTCCGACACTTTTCGTCTCAATTGGCAAAGACATCAATGCGGTGTTTTTACGATTACCCTGACTAGAAATAGTCAGGTTCCCTCTAAAATCAAACTTCGGGAGAGGTAAAAGTTTTGCAAGATTCACAATGGCTTCGGTAGCTCCAAATGGTATACCATGCTTTTGCATCGTTTTTACAATCGTCTCTTTCAGCTCGTTGTTATACGAGTCAAAGTCAAAAACATTTCTTACAACGGATGTTAGGCCTTCGTTTGGATATTTTTGTAGATGTTTAACCATGTTGACGACTTCTCTTGTTGAATATGGATAAGCAATCAACCCTTGATCAGCTAAGTCTCGGAGCTCTCCAAAAGCTTGTACAAGTTTACGGAGTGTAGTAACAGGAACGTCAGGTCCATATTGTTTGAGCATCTCCATCTCAGATTCCATGTCTGGGTTATCGATAGCATGACAGCTAAAAATGTCTCCTAACGAGCCGAAGAAATCATTTCCTAAAAACGGAAATCCTGGTCGGTTGGCTAAAACAATCATTCGAAAATCGGGATGACTGACAATTAGATTTTGGCTGGGTTTCAAATCAGAATTGTGAGGCACAATTCTACGTCCATCTCCCAAATGCATTTCCCCAGATTCAACTAACGTTTTTAGAATACAAGTCACGTGTGTAGGGGCTTTGTCTGCTTCATCAACAACAAGCACGTGACCTTCTTTGACTGCACGAACCAGCGGAGAATCTTCAAATATAATAATACCGTCTTTCACTGTGGGTTGTAAGGTTAATGTTTGTACTGTGGTATCCCTGTGTAATTGGATATATTCTCTAGGACGATTTAGAAGTTGAAGAAATCTATCAACTATCTTATTCTTGCCTACGCCCTGGTTACCAACTAGAAGTAGGTGTTCACCAAGCAGGAAATCCTTCATCATATCTTCCATGACATTCAGATGCTGATGATTTTCGTAAAACAAGATGTCTGGAACCTTTGTTCTGTTTTCTGGACTATACAGTGGCACTGTGGTTCTCCCTATTCTTAACGTCCCATCTTTAACTTCGCAAGTTATTTCTTTATCGAGGTCGCCTTCACTCTGATTTGGCTTCACCTTTTTGATATCCGCTGCTTCCAAAGCTTGGTCAAGACTTACTTTTGGTAATTTTGGTAAAAATCTGGCCAGACACGCCTTTTGTATTATGCCGTTGAAATCTTTACTTGGAAACGCGGCTAATCTTTTAGCTATTCTTAAAAGCTGGCGAGTGGACAATGATGAAGCGACCGAATTCATGGCTGGATCTGTAGACGAACGAAGTTGATGGACAAACGAATATAATTTGGTCAAATCTGGACAATCTTTCACAACTGACTGAATAACCTGCATTTCTTCCTTTCTTGATAATCTTCTTTGATCATGGAATAAAAACATTGTTAACATCTCGGGTGTCATCCATTGTTGTGTGGCACTTCCCGTGACTGGTGGTTCTGCCAAAGCTACGATTCTAAATGAAGGATAAATAGCGTGAATTCCTTTGGCATTAAGTTCCTCTGCAGATTGGCCAGTCTTGTCCATTATATCTTTAAATCTATCATTTCTTAAAAGTCTCGTACCGTCAAACAATTGCAGTTCCCTATCATGTATAAGTCTATGCAGTACCCCAAACGATCCTTGATTGATCCTATGAATACCATCTAAAACGGCTAGGCTTCCTTCCAGTGCTGCTGTAATCAATGGCGACATTCTCCAAGTCGTATCGCCGTTTGGTAACGTATGCCTCTGCTGCAAAAGGTCGCGTGACGTCATATCTTGATATAACATTATTGGTTCGACGTGGTAACCAAGTAACTCTGCAAAATGTTCAACTATAGCGCTTTTACCACTCCCCCTTGGGCCGACTATACAGAAATCTCCGACAGAATGAGACTCAATCATCTCTGCTAGCATGTTATCTAGGTATGGGGTACTGACAAATGCTTCTTTACCTTTTGACAAAGGTTTAGTTCCCGTTTTAACATCAACCTTTGATTTATTTATTGTCACCGTTGCAGTATCATCTTTTGTAACTGGTGGAATTACTTCTGTTACTGTCTTATTTGATTCTCTTTTTTCTGGCAAGTCAAATTTTCTCAATAGATTTTTCACAGCAGTTTGCCCTTCTTTTCCAAGCATGATTTCATACGGATACAGTCTCTGGAGTAAATTATTGATGTCTGCCCCGCCTGATGAGCTCATGATCTTAGCAACCATATTTATATTAGATATTGGAAAATCTGGCAATCCTAAAGCGCTGGACTCTTTAGTAAGTACAGCTGTTCCAAAAGACAATACTCTAGAAATTTGATCTGATGGTAAACTTTGAATTTCGTCTTGCATATTTTGCATCAACTCTTTAAAAGATGGTGGCAAGACATCCCTTGCCTGGAAACGTGATCGTAGAGGTGGGTCCAATGGATTTCCTCTGTATCTTGGGACTGGGTGTCCTAAAGCTATAACTCTGAACCGCTCATTGACTCTGACTAACTTCAGCTGATCAAGCTCCTCTTTTGAGTGATCCTCAAGTAGTTTATCATATCTTTCTGCTGCAACTAAGAAGCGCCCATCGTCAAGTTGCATTTCACGATTTTCAAGAAGATTGTTAAGAATGGGTAAAACATTGCGTTCGGCCTTTTCGATGCCTTCTAATAAAAGAATTCTTCCTTCAGTTGCTGCTCTTACGGCACATTGGTCAATGTAGTAAGCGTTTCCGGTGTGAATTTCCCGTCGTTGTTTGATATCAGATTCAGTTGTGTCCCTTGATAGAGAAATGTACTCCCCTTCTCGATTGGTGAGTTGTAAATACATCATAGCAATCTGGCGTCTTAAAGGTCCAGGCGATCCTACAAATAAGGAATGAAATATAATAGCTTTAGAGGCAAAAATTTCAAGAGTATTTTACTGAATTTCTAAATAAAATTTAATAAGGCTACAATAATGTAGTTCCTATTCAATACAATTCCATTCTTCAAAACGTTCAGAAGGTCTAAAGAACTTGAAAGGGACTCCCGGGAGTGGATTTAGTGTTTTTTGTAAAAATAAATGAATAAGAATTTTAGGAAAAGCAATTTCTGTTATATTGTTTTGAACAATC
Organism: Arcuatula senhousia; assembly: GCA_963971305.1. Classification (NCBI taxonomy): domain Eukaryota; kingdom Metazoa; phylum Mollusca; class Bivalvia; order Mytilida; family Mytilidae; genus Arcuatula; species Arcuatula senhousia. Next base: position 30,840,544 of record OZ020304.1, read on the forward strand.
ATTTGTTCACTTTTTTGGAAGCTTAACTGAGAAGTTCTAGGTCAAATGTGGCAGATAATCTTTTTGAAACAAAATTTTAGCTAAGTTTTGGCCTAGTTACATTTTAGTGACAAACTTTTTTAAATCGAACGGGAACAAGCAAGCTCGTTGTGATTTCATATCGAGATGAACTCCAACAACATAGGGCGGCATGTAATTATTGGACTTTATTGTTGCCATCGAAATATGAGATCTCTTATATTATAGGAGTAATCAAGATCACTTTATTATATAATTGCTTGTTATATGGAACCAGTACCAAAGTACATCAAGGACACCATCAAGTAAATTTGTCAATAAAGCTACATTTGTGAAGCTTACATTTGCAAACATGAACGTGACAGGTAATTATGTCGGAAAAGTAGAAACATTTATAAGTTGGTTTTGTTGAATTTGTTAGGTATGTTTATTCAAAGTCAACCACTTAAGCACTTTGTCAGATTAAAAGAAACCATCTATATTTGGTAACGATTGTGTATAAAAGACCGATTTAAGCGTCTGTGCGGCATTTTTAGCAATTTGATTTTTATGACCGGGAGTGCTATGATCAAATTTGAAATAAAAGGGCAGGATGCCACAAATCAGGAAATAAAAAGCAGAAAAGTGCTTTTTCTTAAAAAAAAATCAGGTGTTTTTGCTCTAAGATTTATGGTAAATAAAACAAATATATTTAAAAAAAATTGCTCGGTTTTTTTTTTCAAAAATATTAAGCACATGTTTACTCCCAAAATAAGTTTGCCTGTTGTATTCATATTTTCCTCAAAGACTGTGAGGACCGTTCGGCGTTGATACCTGGCTAATAGTAAGACATTTCCTGTTACACATGAACATGACTGAAAATTAAGTAGGAGTTTGCTTCTTTTCTTACGTTCCTCGCCGCAACGCAAAAAGGGGGGCCTATAAATGCCGGTGTCCGTCCGTCCGTCACACTTTTTGCGTAACAGTTTTCTCACCAACTATTAATCATAGGCTTTCGATATTTGGTATGCAGCTTCAGGTAGGGTCCCATAAGGTGGGATGCGTTTTCAGACCTGTCGCTTATCTACTTGCTGATTAACGGACCGACTTAGATTCAGGCGGGGCACCTGTATATATATGCCAGTGGCGGATCCAGAGGGGGGGTCCAGGGGGTCTGGACCCCCCCCTTTCGTCGGAAAATTCTGTTATTTTCATGCAAAATTTTGGCAAAAATCATCAAATTATAGTTTTGGACCCCCCCTTTTCTACCGAGGACCACCCCTTTTCAAAAATTCTGGAACCGCCACTGTATGCATTAATTTAACAAATGTTAAGAAATAAATCATACGACTACTCGTACATTCCCGGAAATACCAATGAAAACTATCAAAGTCAGTTAATAAATAAAATCTAATTTCAAGGTCAAAAGATAAGGATGCAGCTGTAACAGCATAGCACTGTTAAAAACCAAGAACTCATAGTACCTGCTTATTAATAAAGAAAAACTAGAAAATGTGTCTATGAGCCACAGGATGGCCCTCCCATACTTGAAATATCAATGACCCTCAATGTGTATTACCTGGGATATGGACCTTTACCAAGAAATTGATCAAAAGTGTTCATGTGTAAAATATAGGTCGCTGTGACCTTATTTCTAGTGTGTGGTGCCATGTTACCAAAACTCATCGAGTAGTGAAATATTATTGACCCCTAACATGTAGTATTCAAGATATGGACCTTAACCAAGAACTTAACCAAAGTCATTCATGTGTAAAATATAGGTCACAGTGACCTCATTTCTAGTGGATGGTGTCACCTTACCCAAGACACATCTAGTGGTAAAATATCATTGACCCTCAACATCTAGTGTCCAAGTTATGGACCTTAACCAAGAACTTAACCGAAGTCGTTCATGCATAAAATATAGATCACAGTGACCTTATTTTTATTGGGTGGTGTCATGTTACCCAAGACACATCTAGTGGTGAAATACCATTGACCATCAACATGTAGTATCTTAGATATGGACCTTAACCAAGAACTTAACCGAAGTCATTCATGCGTAAAATATAGGTCACAGTGTCCTAATTTCTAGTGGGTGGTGTCAGCTTACCTAAGACACATCTAGTAGTGAAATATCATTGACCCCCAACATCTAGTATCCAAGTTATGGACCTTAACCAAGAACTAAACCGAAGTCGTTCATGCATAAAATATAGGTCACAGTGACCTAATTTCTGGTGGGTGGTGTAGCCCTACCCAAGACCCATCTGGTGGTGAAATATCATTGACCCCCAACATCTAGTATCCGAGTAATGGACCTTAACCAAGAACTTAATCAAAGTGTTACAGACATACGGACGGATGGACGGACAAGGGTAAAAGTATATGTCCGATCCACATACGTGGTCGGGCCATAAATAGCATTGCTATAGTGTTATGTACCTGGTGTATTGAAAAAAATAAAATGGTTAAAGTCACTCAATTGGAAAATTAAGATCAAGACCGATAAAATGGGACTGCAACTGTGCTAATCTACTACTGGCCGGGACTACTGGGGCATACATGTATGCATACCAAGATTCATCAACCTTAGACTTATAGTTCTTGAGATATGGAGTTGCTTGTAAAACCTAAACACTGCAAGTTTACGCTGCTGCTGTGGCCGGCACCGCCGCCAGCTAAGTCTGGCTTAGCTTCACCAGCAAGACAATTACTCTTTTTACTGAGACTAACAATTATACATGTACTTTTTATGTTGAAAAATTCTAGTGACAAGTAATTAACAGATTGGTGATGGGCTAAGCACATAAAACTCGAAATTCTAGTGACAAGTGATTAACAGATTGGTGATGGGATGATGCCCCAGTAGTAGATTAGCACAGTTGCAGTCCCATTTTATCGGTCTTGATCTTAATTTTCCAATTGAGTGACTTTAACCATTTTATTTTTTTCAATACACACATAATGAACATGAAAAGCAATACTGTAACAATTCAACCTTCAAAAGGACAGTTAAAAGACCAAAAATACATATAGCCTGTAGGAGATATGTTAAAAATAGAATGAGAAAATAAGGCCCCAAAAAATAAGCGTGTTTCTAGTTTCATCCCGGAAAATAGGGTTTGAAGGTAGGCATATATTGTTATTCTATTTTTTTTTTACCTCGAGTTAATGGAAAGGAGATTTCAAGTTGTAACATTGCTTAAACAAAAATTGCAATAAAAAGGCTAGGGTTGGCATGAAAAAAAACTAGGGTAGGTAGGGAAACCAGAAACTCATATTAATTGGCCTTAATTCTATGGAAAGACAGAATGGCCAAAGTAAAACCAGATGATAGCAAGAGAGATGCTGTTTCAAACAAATGCGTTTGTAGAAAAGGGAAGGTTTTTTTCACAACTAAACATTAGCTGAAAGATTTGCAATTTTTTTATTGCAGGTGCACATCTACATTATAATTAAATTTATGTCACAAAGATTATGAGCATTTTATGCATAAGTTTTATGAAAATCCATTGAGGGGTTCACCAGGAGTTGCAGAAAAGGAATTGATAACTGTAAAAGCCAAGTCCATGTTTTGCAACATGTATGGGAAAACTCAATAATCATTCTGATCAAATTTTAAAATATGAGGTGCACATCTAATGTACATAATGTCAGAAAGATTGTGTGAAAGTTTAATGAAAATTCATTAAGAGGTTTAGGAGTTGCAAATAACAGATTGGTACACCAATGTAGTCAAACAGCCAAGTCCATGGTTTTGCAACATGTATGGGAAAACTCAAAAATCATTCTGATCAAATTTTGAAATAGAAGGTGCACCTCTACGTTATGTCACAAAAATAGTGAGAAAGTTTCATGTAAATCAATTAAGGGGCTAAGAGGAGTTGTGGATAAGAGATGGGGTAACCCCTTGTAGTCAAAGAGCTCCATGATTTGCTATGGGAAACCACAAAAAATCATTTTGATCAAATTTTGAAATAGAAAGTGCACATCTACATTATCATGATTATGTCACAGATTGTGTGAAAGTTTCATGTGAATCCACCAAGGGGTTTCGAAGGAGTTGCGGATAAGAGATGGGTACCCTGAGGTGAAATTGACACACCTATCATTTTATACCCACACTTTACATGAAGGAGTAATTAATTTGAAAACAGGAATGATCAATTTTTCTTGTAAATAAATAAACTGAAGTTGTCATTGGTTTGGCGTACAACTTTTTCTTGAGGTGCAAGCTAGCCAAGGATTAGTCCTTCATGTCCTTTGGTACTTTTAACAGCTGTTAATATTTAATTGGGGTGTCAACATCATTTGGATCAATCACATAAGGATGCTTTTAATAAGGTGCCATGTGGTCTGACAGAATGAATATTGTGCTTGCAATGAGGAAAGGCTGTTTGGGATAAATTTAATGCTTATTTCAACCTAAACTTGCATAAGTGAAAGATACATTGTAATTACTTGTATAGGTGAAAAGGCCTTAATTTTTACTGCTTCAGTGAGAGCTCTGACTTATGGCTCATAAATAAATAATAAATAAATAAAATTAAATAAGTGATCTTTCTTATAAATGAATAAACTGAGTTTGTATGGCTTATAAATAAATATTAAATAAATGAAAATAAAGATTTTTTTTAATAAATGTACATGCCATAATATAAATTTAAAACAGTAATTCTTAAACCTGCATTTAATTAAAATAAGCATGTTGATTCACATGAATGATCATGTATGAAGCAGCTTGCTAATATTCCCTTTAAATAAAGTAACATTTGACTAAACATATGACACTGTTACAGTGTTCCAACTAGGTCGTTTTCATCAGGCGCAGCGCCTGCCCTTTTCCTTGTGGCGCCCAATGCCCTTTTTCTAATTGCATGTGACGCCCGGTGCCTTCTTTCTAATTGTAACAAATCATTCAGTGATTGACAAGTTTATGACCCCAAGCCAACGATTGGCAAGTAAACTAATTAGGACTAATCAAACTTTGATTAGCTATAATTGCAGGTGAAATTGATTGATCATCTAAATCATTTTAATTGAATAATGACTATACATGTACATACATGTATTGCAAAATTTGCATACATATACCTATACATGTGTATGTATAAATCAATTATGTTCTATATTTACATAGATAATTATTGGAAGGCCACTAGCAAAGTTGAACAGAACAAACAATTTGGTCATGTTTATGATACATGCACATGTATGTCAAATGTCAAGACTGATGTTAAAATGAAATTTAAATTAAATTGCTTATTTATGAACATTGAAATAAGACAGGGTAATTCTTTGAAAAATTGTAACCAAATTATTGAGAGAAATGAAACATTCAAAGAATCTGCAAAAATTGCTGGAGAACAAACAATTCAATCTATACAAATATGTATACCCTTGCATAATATTAAACTTACCGATAAGGAAAACATCTTGACCTAAAGCATCTTTCTGCATGATCCATTGTAGATGTCTCAAGATTGATTGTGGTGAGTCTTTGTCCAGGTACTTAGTTGGAACCAGCTCCACATTTGTTGCCTCTTTAATGCCAATTGACACATCACCAATACTAACACTGGACTTTCCTGAGTTACTAGAGCATTGCCTGATAGAGAGATACTCTGTTCCATTCCTGTAGTTACCCCTAAGGGCACCAGTTAGAACCTAAAATAAAATTGTGCAATTACTATACATGTACCTACATTTGCACATGTTCATAGAGTTTCAGGGACAGTGGATTGTACAGTTAACCAGTTATCAAAACATGTTGTCAAAGGAAGGGTGGATCTATATTTTTTTTAAAAGGGGGTGATCAAGAGGTCCATAAGAAAGGGCAAGAATAAGGTTAATTCTTGCAAAATAAACAAAGTAAAAAATGAAAAGGTAAAAGGTAAAGGTAAGATTTATTTAACGTCAGTGAGTACACATCAGTGATGTGATGTATACACATGTCAAACAATTAACATAAGCTCTGAAGAGCTTTTGACCGACGGCAAGATTAACAACCGTTTGGATGATATGAGGCCCTTGCATGGTCACCTGGCTTGTGTGAGAGGAAAGCCCGATATTCCAAGTTGGAAAATTGGTGAAACCCACGGGCAACAGTAGGTGCCTGGAAACCTTGACCCGTGAGAGGCTCAAACCCACAGAAGGTGTTGGCCTGTGAATTAATGTCCAGTGCCTTAACCACTCGGCCACCGCGCTATAAATGAAAAGAAATAAGTTGCTATAGATACAATGTACATGTAGATATAATCTAAAAACGCCATTTAACTGGTGTAACCAATTTAAGGTGATCCAAAATATTAAATTGTGGCTACCACCTTGTGTGCTTGAGAGAATAAAAGAAAAACATACATGTATTATGCAACAAATTTTTGAGGTCGTTAACGTTTCTGAAGAAATCAACGAAAAAATGCATGTAACCTTGTAATAATGAATGCTAACCTGAAGACGACGAATAGAGCGTTCAACGCTCATCCGTGCTACTTGAAACATTTATCTATAGTGTCATAAAGTAGAACGACGATATAAAAACTTTCTCCGATCAAAGTTCATTTGTTGTTTATGGGCGCTGCCATGTTTGTAGAGTTGGTGGCGAGAATTAGAAAGGTCTAAAACCGGTGACCACGAGAACCCGGAAACAGACTTCAATGTCAGAGATGAAAAGAGAATGAAAAATAATTAATTAATTAAATAAATAAATAGATGAATTAATTAATTTCAATTAGTTGATCCCAGGAGTCAAAATCACCTCAACTATTCTGTGAAACTGCAATGAAAATGTATGCCTTCCAGGCCCTGAGAAAATCATATCGAATTATTGTCTCAGAGGCCCCAGTTTCATAAAACATCTCAATTTAGAGATAATCTCAGATTTCTTCAAATCGTTCCTCAACTGAGATTTCTTGCAATTTCATTGGTCAGTATTTGAGTTGAGGACAGATTTGAGGATTTGAGATGTTTTGTGAAACTAGGGCCACTTCATACATGTATATATATATAGATGTATCTGTACCTTTGATATCTGCATGCAATCTTAGACCCACTGATGACTTTTAGAGGAATTTAGCTGAACTTCCCCGGGATATTTTCCTACAATAAATTCATGTAGTTCAAAATTCAGCTTTTTTTTCTATGTTACTTTTTTAATCATGAGGCAAAAACATTAAAACAACATTTCTTTGGATCTTTAATCCATTATACAAGAAGGGGTCATCAGACAACTTCGACATCAGCTACTACACTTTTGTAGAGCTTATAATGATCTAATGTCTAATTAGGCAAGCAACAGCTTTTTTTCCGCTATCGCAAATAGTTTTTATTATTTAAGCAAAAAAACTTTAAGATAAAAATATATTTTCCCTTTCATCGATAAATTAAGTTGAGCTTTTGAAAATGTCAATATTTATAAATATTGCAGGGAATGAATTATGAATCAAAGCAAATGGCAGCAAGCACTTTTATTCAGGATGGGAAGCGTACATCATCAGGCATGTTTTGTACAAACTCATTTTATGTAAATAAATGGCGGACATGTCCACTTCTAAGGTTTACTGTGTGCAGTTTGCTTGGGTATCAGAAAAAAATAGCCCAACCCACATTAGCTTGAGATATCAATACATAAGAAATACATACACCCTCACGGTGTGTAGAGGCTATTGTTTTCACAAATTCTTTGTCAAATCACAAATTTTCAACAACGTTTTGTGCATACATCTTCATCAATTTTTTCCACACGTACTAATAAGCGTTTTTGAATAATATTTGTTTAAGGATATTTTCTTATGTTTGCACTGTTTTGTAACTCAATTTATTGTCCCTAAAGCGGGGGAATAGAAATGTCGGGCGTCCGGCCGTCTCACTTTTTCGTAACATATTTCTCAGCTATTATTTATCCTATGCTTCCGATATTTGGTATGCACATCCAGGAAGGGGTCTCATATGTACATGTATATGGTGGGATGGGTTTTCATGTCTGTCGCTTACCTATTTCCTGAAATTGTTAAGGGTCATATATGGAAAATTTTCGTAACAGTTCTCTCAGCTACTATAGGCAATTAATTCGATATTTGGTATGCAGCTTCAGGTAGAATGCGTTTTCAGATCTGTCGCTTACTTACTTCCTGTTAAACAAGCCGACTAAGAAATTATTGAGGGTCAAAAAATGATTTTTTTTTCGTAACAGTTTTCTCAGCAACTATTATTGCTTGTTCTTCTGCAACAGGCACGAGGAGGATGTGAAATTTTTCACATACCTTAAGCACCGTCCCTTGGTGCCCGCTGCAGTCTGACAATCTGGTGAATTGAATATATTTATTTATTTTTTATTATTTTTTTTAATCATACAGTTCATGTTAAAGTCTTTCATTTCGTTGGCCGGATTTGCGAGTGCTGGATCTGTCATCTGCACTATCAATACTTAAAAAAAAATTATATTTACATTTCAATTTTATTCATTACATTATTGAGTATACATGTACTTGTTTATGTACTGTAATGTTAACATTGTTTCAATCATGACTGTTATATGTAATTGCCCTAATGGGGACCTAATTTGGAAAATAAAAATATTGGTATTGGTATTGGTATTGGTAGGCTTTCGATATTTGGTATGCATGCAGCTTCAAGTAGGGGTCTCAAATGGTGGGATGCGTTTCAAGGTCTGTAGCTCATCAACTTCCTGTTAAGCGAGCGGATTTAAAAGTTTAATGCGAGTGCTGGATCTGTCATCTGCACTATCAATACTTAAAAAAAAAATTATATTTACATTTCAATTTTATTCATTACATTATTGAGTATACATGTACTTGTTTATGTACTGTAATGTTAACATTGTTTCAATCATGACTGTTATATGTAATTGCCCTAATGGGGACCTAATTTGGAAAATAAAAATATTGGTATTGGTATTGGTATTGGTAGGCTTTCGATATTTGGTATGCAGCTTCAAGTAGGGGTCTCAAATGGTGGGATGCGTTTCAAGGTCTGTAGCTCATCAACTTCCTGTTAAGCGAGCGGATTTAAAAGTTTAACGCTTGGTGGGGGACTCAGGAATTCCGTTCTTGTTTTCTTCTTCTACTTATGAGTGAAATAGTACATGTACAACTTACTATTATCACATTTTTTTAGGTGAACAGTTGTGTATGCACTTTAAAAGCGGTTAAAGACAATAATAACGGCATTACTGTATCCCTTCACTTTCACTGAACAATAAGGTCTTGAAGATGTATATGCTGTCTGCCCTCACTTAATCTTCTGGTAGTGTATACCATAATCAAATGGATTGTAGGAAAAGGGAATACTGGTACTTTGCTGTTTGAATGAAAGTGAAAAAAAAATACAAAAAAGTTCCAGACAATGAATTTTGCTTCGCCTTACCCGCGTTTCGTCTATTCAAGTCTCATCAGAGGCGCTCAGCCTCTACCCAAAGATTGAAAATGCCAAACACTATATATTAATAATTATGCAGAGCATGGGCATCAAATTATGAATAAAACCAACCTGTCTGGGGTACGTAGAACCTTTGGGGTTTTGACACTTTTGAAACCAGGAAAGGTAAAATATGTCATCTTGTAGTTCTCAACAGTGTTAAACACTTTGTGTTCATGTAGTTCTCATCCATGTTAAACACTTTGTGTTCATGTAGTTCTCATCCATGTTAAACACTTTGTGTTCATGTAGTTCTCAACCATGTTAAACACTTTGTCTTCATGTAGTTCTCAACAATATTAACCACTTTGTCTTCATGTAGTTCTCAACCGTGTTAACCACTTTGTCTTCGTGTAGTTCTCAACCGTGTTAACCACTTTGTCTTCATGTAGTTCTCAACCGTGTTAACCACTTTGTGCTCATGTAGTTCTCATCCATGTTAAACACTTTGTGTTCATGTAGTTCTCATCCATGTTAAACACTTTGTGTTCATGTAGTTCTCATCCATGTTAAACACTTTGTGTTCATGTAGTTCTCAACAGTGTTAAACCGGACCCTAAGATCGCGATGGAAGAGGGAGGTTAATTTGGCGCGCCATAAAACCTGGATTAACCCACCATTTTATTTGAAATGCCTGTACCAATTTGCAAGTCAGGACCATCTATAACTGATCCGGTGTGTACTAGTATTCCATGTTGTGTCTTGTCTCTTGGACATTGAGATTCACGGATCCTCCAAGTTCGGTAGATTCATGAGTTTTGCTATTGCCTTTATTCAGTGTTAAACACGTATATGTTCATGTGATTAATCCCGGGTGATCATATTACCCCCGCTTCGAAGGAGAGGGGGTATACTGTTTTACCCTTGTCTGTCCGTTCGTTTGGCCGTTTGTTCGTCCGTCCGTTCGTTCGTCCGTCCGTAACATAATTTCCGTCACAGTTTTCTCAGCAACTACATGACGCAGAGGTCTGATATTTTGCGTATAGCTTTCTCCTATAGTACCATATGCTCCTAGGTCAACTACTTCTGGTTTACCGAATACTTAGGTTTTTACACACAGTGTACATACATTCAAAATTTCTGTCACAGTTTTCTTAGCAAACTACATGATATAGAGGTCTGATATTTTGCATATAGCTTTCTCCCATAGTACCATATGGTGTGTACCGATTTCATGCTCCTAGTTCAACTACTTTCTGTTTACTGAATACTTAGGGTTTCACACATAGTGTACATACATTCAAAATTTCTGTCACAGTTTTCTTAGCAAACTACATGACATAGAGGTCTGATATTTTGCATATAGCTTTATCCTATATTACCATGTGGTATATAATGATTTCATGCTCCTAGGTTAACCAAATACTTCGGTTTTTACACTTAATGTACATACATTCAAAATTTCCGTCACAGTTTTCTGGTCTGAAAGTTTGCATATAGCTTTCAATTATAGTTCCATATGTTGTATACCGATTTCATGCTCCTACAATAAAACAGGAAGTAGTTGACCTACATGTTACATGTAGGTCAACTACTTTCTGTTTTACGAATACTTTGATTTTTGCACATAGTGAACATGAATGCAAAATTTTCGTCAAAGCTTTCGTAGCAACTACAAGAAATAAAGGTCTGATATTTTGCATATAGCTTTATCATATAGTCCTTTATGGTGTATAGTGATTTTGTGGTATCAGGTTCTGGGCCATTCTAACGAGATCTTGCCATCTGTAACCCTCAGTGTCCATTTCGGCTTGAAGGTTTCTCCGCCAGGTGTTTCTTGGCCTTCCAACTTTCCTTTTTCCTTGAGGGTTCCATTGCAGAGCTTGCCTGGTGATTGAGTTGGATGGTTTCCTGAGTGTGTGCCCAATCCACCTTCATTTCCTTTTTGTTAACTCTGCTTCTATCGGTTGTTGTTTGGTCCTTTTCCATAGGTCGCTGTTGGTTATTTTTTCCGGCCATCTGATCTTTAAGATTTGCCTGAGACATTTGTTTATAAATACTTATATAGTTTGTTTAACAGACATTTGGTTGTTCTCCAGGTTTCGCAGCCGCACAGGAGGATGGTTTTGACGTTTGAGTTGAAGAGTCTGATTTTGGTATTTGTAGTAATGTTTCCAGCTTTCCAAATAGGTGTCATCATTCTAAATGCTGTCCTCGCTTTTCCTATGCAGCATTTAATGTCCTGTTCCGAGCCTCCCTTTGCGTCCATGACACTGCCAAAATATGTGAAGGAGTCTACTTCTTCCAAAGGAGTTGATTTAACTTTCAGACTCGCAAGGCTGTTGGTGTTTGCCTTGAGCACTTTGTCTTCTTTGTGCTTATGATAAGGCCAGTCTCTGCTGCTCTCTGTTCTATTATTGACAGCTTATCCTTCATATGTTGGTGATTGTGAGATAGAAGTGCGATGTCGTCTACAAAATCTAAGTCGTCTAGCTGTTCAGTTAGTGTCCACGTGTCCACTGGATTCCATTTCTTCTGTTTGTAGTAGTCTGTCTCATGATCCAGTCAACTGCGAGTAAAAATAGGAATGGTGACAATAAACATCCCTGTCGTACCCCCGTTGTGATATCAAATGGACCAGTCAGTTGACCTTCATGCATTATTCGACTTTGCATTCCTGTGTACGTGTTCTTTATGATGTTGATGAACTTATCAGGAATTCCATAATGGCCCATTAGCTGCCACAACACTGACCTGTCTAGGCTATCAAACGCTTTTTGGTAATCGATGAAGACAACATAAAGTGATGAGCTGAATTCCAGTGATTGCTCCAAGATAATACGTAAGGTTGCTATCTGGTCAGCACATGATCTGTTTTGGCGAAATCCTGCTTGGTTGTCTCGCAGCTTCTGATCCACAGCTTTCTTCATGCGCTCCAGGATTATTCTGTTCAAGACTTTGCCTGGTACTGATAGGAGCATTATGCCTCTGTAGTTGTCGCAGATGCTGAGGTCACCTTTTTTGGGTAGTTTCACAAGGTGTCCTTCCTTCCAGTCTTGTGGAATGTCTTCTTCATTCCAGATCTTACCAATCAAGTCATACAATATTTTTGTTGATGTTTCTATATCAGCTTTTAGGACTTCTGCTGGTATACTGTCTGGACCTGCTGATTTGTTGTTTTTCAGAGTGTTGATGGCTATGGTAATTTCAGCCTTGGTTGGTCGGTTGCAATTGATACTAGGTAATATCTCTCTAGCTGGTTGAATATCTGCAGGCTGAGTTGGTGGCTGTTGGTTTAATACCTCTTTGAAGTGCTCAACCCATCTTCTCATTTGATCCTCTGTTGTTTTCAAGGTGTTTCCATCTTTATCTTTAACTGGCCTACCACCTTTCTTGGATTTGTTTGTCAGCATTCTGATGTTGTCCTTGATGTTGTTTTGACTGGCTGCTTCTTCTGCTTCCAAGGTTGTTTTTTTTTTTTTTTAGATAAATTCTCGCTTATCTCGTCTAGCACTATTCTTCACAGCTTTGTCTGCTTCAGAGTACTGCTTTTGGGCCTTTTGCTTTGCTGCTGTCGTCTTGCTGTTGTTTAAAGTTTCTTTTAGCTTCTTCCTATTGTCAACTTTGATAAGTGTCTCCGGTGATATCCATTCCTGGTGTTTCCTGTTCCTCCGTCCAACTGTTGCTTCGCATGATGCTATAAATGTTTCTTTAACCTCTTTCCAGTAGCCCTTAGTTGACATTTGATCGTGCTCCCTGCTGTTAAGAATGGTAAACCGGTTTCTAATATCAATCTGGAATTCTTCTTGTATTCTTTTGTTCTTCAATTTTGAGACATCATATCGTTTTACAGCTTGTTCGCTATTTCCATGCTTATTCAATTTAAGTTTGATGTTGGCAACAAGTAGGTGGTGACCTGATGCTGCATCTGCACCCCTTTTGACTCTAACGTCTTGTAGGCTTCGTCTAAACCTCTTCGAGATACATGCATGGTCTATTTGGTTTTCTGTTCTCAAGTCAGGAGAAACCCATGTTGCTAGATGGCATGTCTTGTGTGGAAAGACAGTACCTCCAATTACCAGGTTGTATGTGGCGCAGAAACTGGCAAATAATTCTCCATTCTCGTTCATAGTGCCTAGACCTCTGGTTCCCATTATTTCTTCAAAACCGGTGTTATCAGATCCTACCTTTGCATTCATATCTCCCATGACGATTGTAATATCCTTTGTTCTTAGTTTCCTTGTTGTTTCTTCAAGAAGCTGGTAGAAGTCTTCCTTTGTTTGATCATCTGCCTCATTTGTTGGAGCATAGCACTGAATGATGTTTAAGGATATTCTTTTAAGGGTGGTCTTGAACTTCGCTGATATTATTCTTGGACTGACTGGTTCCCATCCAATTAGAGTTTTCTGTGCTTGCTTAGAATAGAAAATAATGAGATGTGGAATAAGTGTACGCGACACAGCCCACAATTAAACGCTAATTTAGAAAAACCACAATGGACAACCGCCAGCAGCCTTCAACGAGACCATTTGGCACTGCTCGCGGTGAAATCATGATGGCTACCCCTTCTGTATGTGTGGCCTGGTCCCCCGGAGTGGTCTAAGGCGCTGGTTTAAATACCATACTATTGATCACTAGTCGATCACCTCTCAGCTGGTGTTCGAGTTTGTATTTAACAAAAAGGGACTTCCCCAACTGTATGTGATTAGGTTTGTTAGTAACCTGCCCAAGGTCGGTGGTTTCCTCTGGGTACTCCGGTTTCCTCCACCCGTTACACTGCATCGGTGTTAAACACTGTCTTCTTTTAGTTCTCATCAGTGTTAAACACTTGAGTTCATGTAATTCTTATCGGTGTTTACACTCCATGGTTATGTGATTATCATTAGTTTTTCAACACTTTGTGTTTATGAGATATAAAATCATCAGGGTGATCATGTTTAATTTGAGATGCTCGATAGTATTTCAATCATGTACATTGTATACTCATTTGTGACTTCATGTAATATTTCAAATCAATTAATGTAAAGGAACAATGCTTTTATTGCTGTTCTTCCTCCTAAAGCCACAGTGATGTTTGTTTCTAACCTGTATGATCATGATTTTATTTTTCGGGATTCCCACGTCCTGACATTCCCTGTTTACGATTCTTCCTATGTTTCATATATCTATGTCTTGTAATTTAATTATTGAAATGATCCTGCCCCTTGAGGGACCTTAATGTATCCTGAGACAATAATTTTCTCAGATGTATCACAGAAACCAAGCCATTTTTTTTTCTTTTGTTAGCATATACCCACTCTATTCTAAAAGATGCAGCATGCAACATTAACTGTAAACTAGCTATCAATGAATGTTAAGCAAGTCAGACATCACAAAAACCAAGCCATTAATCTAATTCTTTTGTACTTTCTTCGCATATACCCACACTATTCTAAAATATGCAGCATGCAACATTTACTGTAAACTATCAACGAATGTTTAGCAAGTCAGACAGTTGTATAAATATTTGCCAGGAACTTTGTTGTAATTTGGTTTTTCAGATCCCTGTGATGTTTGGCTTTACTGATGGAAGTATTACCCCAAGGTTAGCCCCTGCTTGATTTTGTATGCCCCATCTATGAAAGTAGGGGCATTTAGTGTTCAAGTCTGTTTGTCCATCTGTCTGTTTGTCTGTCCATCGAAATTTTTTGAGATGAGAGATGGGGCATTATGTCCTTATTACATATTCTTGTTTTATTTTGTAATGTGCTTTTCATTTTCTAGTTTATTTGTTCTTGTAACTGATAAGTCTTTAAAAGACAAAAAGTGCATCAGACAGCTTTTTAAAAACAATGGACTGGATCAATTCTATAATTTTGTTCCCATGAGATAAATTCTGTAGAGTTAGAAATTTGTTGAATTGATGGCATAGAGACAAACATAAACATTTCATAGTTTGAATACTTTATTAATTTTTTTTTCTAATTTTTTAAGATTTATAACCAATATTTATTCAAAACAATAACAAATATAATCTTCCATATAAATTACAACATGATTAAAATAGGCATTATATCACAGCAATTTTCCCTCAATTTTATAATGATGAACAAATAATGTAAGTTTTACACTACGACTAATGATAAAAACAATTGCATTCTAAGACATTATTATAGCACTTTGTAAGCTTGTAATTATATATAAGTAATTGGTTCAATAAAATGACACAGATCGGTAATACCATTCATGATCCCAAATATTTCTTTGTTTGTGCAATCAATTAAAAAAAAATCAAACCAATCAGATAGCAATTAACAATATTAACATGATAGGAACGAAGCCATTACAAGATGAATAAATGCATATAAGGGTCATACAGACCTATATTTAAGTAAAATAACTTAAACATTTTTTAAGTTCTTTTCATTGATAATTCATAATTGGATGGTTATCATTTATGTTTATGATACTGTATCATAAAATTAATTTTCGACCCCTCACATTTTCAAATCTGTCTGATTTGTGTGTTTTCTAGGTTGAAATTTAATGCTCCCAGACACATTGAACAGACATAAATTGTTTACTCTTAACGTGAAAAAAATATAAAACGCTACACGATAACTATTTCTATCACAAATTGCAAATTCATCAATGAACACATTTTCATAATCAATAGATTAATTGGATTTAAGCACTTCTTTCTAGAGACAAACTGTAGCACAAGTACAAAATACTGGTTGCCTACTGTACATGTACAGTACACCAAGAAACATACCGTAAGAGTGGTAGTGTTAAAATTCTTTTTTGAAATTGTTCTGTATAACCATTCCCTCTAAATGTAAAAAGAATTTTTTGGAAAATCTTTAACCAGACAAAATGTATGTTATGTCTCTAAGAGTGGTGTACCACTATCACAGTGTTCAGTCAGGGTATGTCTTTTGGTGTACTGTAGATTTATTTATTTTCTTGGATAATAGTTTCAGGGTTTCTACTATAAAGACATTTGTTGGATTTTTTATTTTGTGGTTAGCTCTAGATCTCATTGATAGAAATTCTTTAGATTCTACTTCTAACGACGGACTGTAATGCATGATACCCACAATACTGAATACTCCACAAATAATTATGAAACCACTTTTGTACAAGCATGCATGCCATTAAATATGCCAAGTCAGC
Organism: Arcuatula senhousia; assembly: GCA_963971305.1. Taxonomy (NCBI): domain Eukaryota; kingdom Metazoa; phylum Mollusca; class Bivalvia; order Mytilida; family Mytilidae; genus Arcuatula; species Arcuatula senhousia. Next base: position 30,857,074 of record OZ020304.1, read on the forward strand.
ATAATTGTAAAGGTATGTTGATATAGATAGTGATCTTCCATACTTTGGCCCCTCATTTGCCTGATGTGGACAAAAGAAGATTGATCTGAAAATAAATGACGAGAAAATGTAAAAACAACAGAATTTAAATGACTAAGGATTATCAATACAGAACTAAATATTTAATTATTAAAGATTTGAAAAATTTGTTTTACATAATATATAGTGCAAGTTTTTTTTACAAAATGTTTTTTTTTAATTCAATATTTTTTCTTCCAGAAATGTATACACTTTATTTGCTTGAAATATACAATATAAAGACAAAATCATAGTTTGTTTTGCCATCAAAAACAAAGTCTTTCACTGTTTCATGAAAATTATAAAATTCAAGTTCAAAGGGCCATAACTCTCTTTCTGGTAAAATGCACTACTACATTCTGTTTATTATTACCTGTTCTATACTAGGGGCTGCTACTATTTGTTGGTCTTCTTCACTGTAATGGTCATCTAAAATTCTGTAAAGTTGCTGGAAATTGTTCTGGATATTGACCTGGATAAATTAAGAATTGAAAACTCAAGAATTTGCTATAATAAATCATCAGTTGCATATATTAAGACTGCTATGATGTTTTTAAGTGGAGTTTCCGGCATCAGTATCAACTTCTGCAACAGATAAAAATTTCTGGCTAATTGACAAGTGCTACTTCAACCATATTAGTATGTGAAGGCGTTAGAGTTTAACGCTCTTGTCAACACATATGGATATACAGGGCAGTCAGTTTAAATGGTGCATGGAAGAAACTGGAGTAACAAGAGAAATCACGGACCTTTGGCAGGCATATTAGTATGATAGGCGTATACATGAATGCTATTAAGAACAATGTATGTTTTAGATTCAAGCTATGGTGTTATTAAATTATTGATGAGTGCTTAAAATAAATGCCTAAATATGAGGTCAAATAGAGTGGTCAATCTTAATGGTACAGGAAACTTGAGTACCTAAAGGAAATGACCAGCTGTGGGCAGGTACACATATCACACTGGTCATTTTAACTTATAAAAGCCAGAGGTATGATATTTATTTAGCTTTCAGGACAAACATTTACACGTAAATTGTTCCAAGCCTAACTTACCTTGATCGGTTTGAACAATATTACTTCTGTGTCCCTGTTAGCTAGATATAAAGCCATACTTCTGTGTACAGATGATAACTGAGTTTTGATGTTTTTATATGTCTCTGCAGCAATGTCATGGATTTTCTCTGGGGTGGCAAATGGCTGTGAGCTCAAGGAAACACTCTTAATATTCTTATCTTCTTTCATATTAATGATCACCTCAGCCTGAAATGCAAATAAAGCATTAAAGTAAAAGGCAAGTTAGAATGTGAAAAGATTATGCACAAGAGAGTACATTTAAATTGTACAACTTGAAATCAAAAAATAAGTGTGTGTCAAATATTACTGGATGGAAAAAAAGTAACAAAATAGACTAACTTTTCAATCCTTTTATTACTTATAAAATCAAATGCAGACCAGTATTGGGACCTGCTTCTTTATTTGTGCACCTTCCCTAATATGATTAAGGCCCTGCCTTTTTAGCGAGCATCGAAATTTATATATTTTTTAAATTATATCCATAGGTCTAAGAAGGAACCTTCAAAACTAGGGCATGTAATGAGACATTAAATGATACCCTGCCACGTTATAATATCAAAAGTTCATAAAATTTAATTTCAAAGTGGCCTATCTCGTAAACTGTTTTTCGGATCATGCTGGAAATTGAACTTGACCTGTATTTTATTGTACTCAATAGCTGTACAAAATATCATTTGAATCCCATGACGCGTTTTCAAGTTATTGGTCAGAAACTCAAAATTTCATGAAATTTGATTTTTTTTTCAAAGTGGCCTATCTGGAAAACTGCTTTTTGAATCATGCTTGAAATCGAACTTGACCTGTATTTTATTGTACTAAACAGCTGTGCAAAATATCATTCAAATCCTTTGATGCGTTTTCAAGTCATTGGTCGGAAACCTACTGGGACGGACAGACGGAGGGACAGACACCGAAAAAAACTGAGGGTATAACATAATACCCTGCCACTTCGTGTGGCGGGGTATAAAAAGGAATTAGATAGTAGTCTGACCCCACCCACCCAAATCATATGCACTTGAGAAAATTGTTGTTAAAAATATCTGGGATCAATAACTACTTTGTCTTATTAAAAAATCAATTATTTGTGCAAATAATAAATCCCTGTTATATTGTGGCACGACATTTAGCGGGGACGAAATTATCCCTTTATGGATTCCGTGACGTCATTTCCTTGTCAGATTATATTGCGCTTCTTCGGCAGACAAAAACAACATTCAGATTATGTCAGATTTTGTGAGATTTTCTGAGTATCAGCATTTAGTTGTAGCATTGGTAACAGAAAGTACATTAAGAAACCTGGCGGATAAAATGGTAAAGTATGAATATCATGCAGGATTGAGGAAAGTGAGTGAAACCTCACAGGAAAGGACTCTTCTTTCATTTTCAGATAAGACCTTTTTTTAATTATTATATTATGAATAAGTCGTCGTCAGTGCATAATTGAAAGTAAGATTTCATTCAGTTAATTTATGTATTTCTTTATCTTACTTAGAAACGAACAAAGCTTGGTCAGCATCTTGCATTAGGTGTGACTAGTCAAATCATTCAATTTGACGATTTTCAACAGTTGCCCAAAGCTAGCCCGGTAATTTCCGGAAAATTGTTTTTCAGCGAAAAAAAACGAGTGGTGTTTAAATAAAAAACTTTGTGTAAAATTTTACAAGTGGGTGAACAAGGGTATATTTTATAAGCCCAGAGCCAGAGGGTTGATTGTTTTACTTGCTCCGTGCCTATTAAATTTTTGCTCCGTAAAAGTAAACCTGTTCCGGTTTTGTCGTCAGTATATTTCTGGCACATCTCAAAACATGCACAATGCCGTAGGGATTAGATTGGTGATAATAACTTACTCTTGATAGAAATATCTGAAGTGGAGATATAAATAGCTCAGTCACATGATGTATAAAATCTTCACAGGTTTTCTTTAGTTCTTGGTCTACATCACGTTTGGAATCGACAAAATGTTCTGTAACTTGTGGAGTTCCCTATAAAAATAAGGTATATATCAATATGTTTCAAATACTTTTTTATTGAACTGTCTTTGTCTATCAGCAGGCTAAGCAATGAAGTTCAAGAATAACTGGAAAAGGAAAAGGTTTTTCTGCATTTCAATAAACCATATAAATCAATTAATAGTAAATATATCATAAATTGTTTAAGCCATTTGTGATAAAATATATTCAACTCCCATTAATCAATTAAGTCTATAAGAAACTTTTTTGCTCCTAGTCGGAGCATCACTTTTCTAAAGGTAGCCCTACTTTACAAGATTCTGTACAAAAACATTCTACAAATTGATTTCTTGACACTTTGATCGCCTGTAATTCTGTTGTATTGATTAAAATAGCACTACTTTAAATATTAACATTATACATGTACATGTAGAACATGCAAAGAATCCCACTGCATATAGAGCTGTCTGTCATGTCTGTTCTCACTTTAATTTTTGGGGGGAAAAGACAAATTAAAACTAAAAAGTATCATTTAAAATCTTGAAATTTACAAAAATATAAGAAAATCTGGACATCAATAATATAACTGAAAATGGCTAATTTTAAAAAGGGTCAATTAATTAGCTTTAACACAACTTTTCCTCATACACTTATTAATTCAATAAGATATGAATGCAGAAAGAAATTCTGCAATCCAATTCTACTGGTAAAAGATTATTTTATAATTCATTTAAGGGTACCGGTATTCATTGAAGAGTTTGTTCATATAGCCAGACAGCTTTATATGCCAATGCAAGTCAAATCATCTTAGTTGTATTACACATGTATCAACTTGATCAGCTAATACAGAGTAGGTCATCTGAAAAAGTATATATACATGTATTTTCAATGCAAATAATTTTTCATAAAGAATGTTACATTACTTGTGGGATGAAAATTCATTATCATTTCTTTATCTTTCAATTTGTCCCAATTAAAAAAATATCCATTGGCAAATACATGTAAATTATGAATTCCACAAGTAATATAACAATTTCATAAAACAGTAAAGAACTTGATTTGTGACAAGATTTTAGGAAGCTTATTTTTCAAAGTATTAAATCTATGTGTTCTTCCATTGATCAAAACTTTTTTACTTAGCAATTAGGTTATCATCTTATTTCAGGTTTTATTCACAAAAAAAAAGTAAAAATATCGAATTCAAGCTTCCTAAAATCTCTTTTCCTGTTGCATATCACTTTGTTTACTACCATCATTCTGTTGATACTTGCTCTTAATCTGTGGTACTTCTGAAATTTCATTTTCAACAAAACAAATTTTAAACATATCAAAACCTTTTCTACAGGAAAACTAGATAATCTCTGCTACAATCCTTATACAGCTGAAAATCAAAATGACAACAAAAAGTACAACAAGCAAAAACCATGCAATGTTGTCAAATGTTTAAGACAGGAGAATGACTCTCCAGTAATGTGGATTTATTTATGGTTTCCCCCAATAAAAAATTGTAGTTAGATGCTGTTTGCACATGTTTCTTCAAGGAATCAATATAAAATTTTATACTTGGCTGGATTCTATTTTTGTGGCTGCAGTCACCAAAGAAACCATGGATTATAATCCTTAACCTTGAACAATGGATTTAACCAGAATTAGGACCAAGAGGAGTCTTAGTATCACAGTTGATTGGTTACTACAGAGCTTGCAGGAAATACATCAATTTCCTTGGCAGAGCATCACGTTTTACACAGAAATTGCTGACAAAAGGACTTTTGACACTTGAATGCCCCATTGGTGCCTCTTTGCTTCTTTCCTGTTTGTTTCTAGTTGGGCCATGACAATTTTAAATAACATAATCTTACAATGGCAACTTAATGCATTTCATATTAAGCTATGGTGAAGTCTTCAATAACCCTTAAATGCAAAATAAAACACTTTTTATTTAATCTGAACACTATTTTACCTCCAAAATAAATTGAAGCACTGCATTATTACTGTTCAGCTGGAATAATTTGGATCTACTGTGCATCAAACCATAAGCTGCATCTGTAAAACAGAACATATATATTTTGTAAGATAAGACATTTATGACAAGAAGATAACTCTCCAAGAAAATACATATTGAAAAATTTATAATGTTCTTACAGTTGTGGGCTTTGATGTTTTACAAAGTGGAGACTGACCCTTAGAATTTCGTACATTGAAGTTAAAGACCAGCCTGGTCGACAAAAATCAATATATTCCTTCTAGGTTCCACTTACAACCCAATTTATTTATCAATTAAGAGAACTAGTAATTTTTTTTTACATATGCAACAATTCTTAATTTCACTCTAAGTCTTAGTAGATGTTATACTATTACAAATAGTTTTAAAAACATTTTTACTATGAAACTTTCATGCCTTTCACCAAAAGACACAGACATACAAACACAAGTATATACATACTAGGTTTACAGAATACATGTACAAAAAAGTTCCTTATTGCTACAAAGTATGTTTTTTTGACAATATCTAACATGGTTGTTTCAACAAGTGTGGCCACTAAAAGTATGTCTCGCCTGCCGGCACCATCACTAAAATCAACTACCTAAGCTTTCATTTCTTGATATAAACACAAAAAGTGTCTGTATACCCAATATCAGATGCCTAACTATTATACTATTCAAGCAATCCATTGTCCACACAAGTATTACAAAAAGTTTTCTGTCTGAAAAAAAGACCTAAGTTCACAGAGTCACTGGAGCGTAAAAATGAGGTCATGGTCACATGGCATGGTGACAGTTGCGTTGTCCATAACCGCAACTGTCTGTTTACCCAATATCAGATGCCTAGCTATTATAACTTTCCAGCAATTCATCGTCCATAAAAGTCTTACAAAAAAGTTTTTTGGCCTGAAAAAAGACCTAAGTTCACAGTCACTAAAGCGTGAAAATGGGGCCATGGTCACATGGCATGGTAACAGTTGCGTAGACCATAACCTAAACTGTCTGTATACCTAATATCAGATGCCTAGCTAATATACTTTTCCAGCAATTCATCGTCCACAAAAGTCTTACAAAAAAGTTTACGGCCTGAAAAATGACCTAAGTTCACAGAGTCACTGGAGCGTGAAAATGGGGTCAGGGTCACATGGCATGGTGACAGTTGTGTAGACCATAACCTGAACTGTCTGTATACCAAATATCAGATGCCTAGCTAATATACTTTTCCATCAATTCATCGTCCACAAAAGTCTTACAAAAATGTTTATGGCCTGAAAAAAGACCTAAGTTCACAGAGTCACTGGAGCGTGAAAATGGGGTCAGGGTTACAAAACATGGTGACAGTTGTGTAGACCATAACCTGAACTGTCTGTATACCAAATATCAGATGCCTAGCTAATATAATTTTCCAGCAATTCATCGTCCACAAAAGTCTTACAAAAAAGTTTACGGCCTGAAAAAAAACCTAAGTTCACAGAGTCACTGGAGCGTGAAAATGGGGTCAGGGTCACATGGCATGGTGACAGTTGCGTAGACCATAACCTGAACTGTCTGTATACCAAATATCAGATGCCTAGCTATTATACTTTTCAAGCAATTCATTGTCCACAAAAGTCTTACAAAAAAGTTTACGACGCCGCCGCCGCCGTCGCCGCCGCCGCCGGAAAGTAATACCTATGTCTCGCCTTCCGCGACTATTCGTCGCAGGCGAGACAAAAATCAGAGGAACAATAGTCTTCTTTTTTTTAAAAAAACAAATAATAACATGATCATTGTTATACATAGACAAAAATGTGAAGTGGTATAAATGTACATGGCAACACATTCATAAACAAGAGGCTCCCAGGAGCCTGAATCGCTCACCTGGTCTTGATGCCAACCCAACCACTTTGTAGAACTGAATAAGCTGAATATTTAAGCAAGCAACAGCTTTTCTCTTTCAGCAATAGTTTTCATGCTGTAGGCCAAAAACGTGCAAAATGTGATTTAAAGGGCCATCTGAACATTTTGAAAACATGTTTATTAAGGGGCTGTTATCCCTATAAGGGGTCAACTGACAACTTCGACCCTACGGAGACTTTTGTAGAGCTAAATGAGCTGAACATTTAAGCAGGCAACAGCTTTTCTCTATCTGCAATAGTTTCATTTTATAGGCCAAAAACACTATTTTTCGCCTTTAAGGGGCTGTAACCCCTATAAGGGGGTCATCTGACAACTTCGGCCCTATGGAGACTTTTGTAGAGCTAAATGAGCTGAACATTTAAGCAAGCAACAGCTTTTCTCTATCTGCAATAGTTTTCATTCTATAGGGCAAAAAACATGAAAAAACGCTATTTTTGACCTTTAAAGGGCAATAACCCCTATAAGGGTTCCTCTGACAACTTCGACCCAATGGAGACTATTGTAGAGCTTTTGATTCTAAAGAGCCTAAGATCCTTCAGATTTTTTCTATCTGTTATGGTTGCTGAGTTGTAAGCCATTTTAAGTGGTTTTACCCTATGTTCTATTTTTAGTAACAGCAGCCATGTTTTTTATCGAATCATTTTAAAATGAGGATGGTTTGTTGCCAACATGTCATATACCATTCCTGCAAAGTTTTAGTAAAATTGGTTTAGTGGTTTCAGAGGAGAAGATTTTTGAAATTGTTAACGGACGACGGACGACAGACGACGCACGACGACGGACGCATAGTGATGGCATAAGCTCACCGGGCCTTTGGCCAGGTGAGCTAAAAAATCAGCAACAATGAATTTCAACACAGATGAAGGATCACCAGTTGTTATTTTGCAATTAGTCATAGTGTGTAGCCAAAATAAATGTTTCTTGGTAAAAAAATATTAGAAGAACTTTTCTAAAATAAGTTTCCTGTTGTTTTTTTTGTGTTTTTTTTTTAATTTGTGTCATATGCAACTATACAACATTACTTTCTTTACAAAAGGCTTTGTTGTTAAATAATGATTTCAAAAAAGCATTTGTAACGTCTTATCTTTTATGATGTTTTTCTGATTTCAACACATTTCAAGTACCAAGCCCAATACATTAATTTTCTTCTGCTCATACAACATGCAAACAACATATATACCATACACCTACCATTCCAAACAATGAACTGAACATCTGTAGTTACATGCAGACAAAAGGGGAGGCAACTACTGAGGAAAGAGAAAGTAAACCTACCCAGAAGGCCTTGCAAATTAGAATCTGTTGATAGGCAAAAACAAAAGAAACAGTGACTTAGGGAAAAAACTCAAGTGACTAAAAATCTAAGGCCTAATCAGTTTGAGAGATGTCAAGTCTCAAACATTGGACATACGTTTAAACATAAAATGTGTTATCATAACAAAGAGACATTTTTACTAGTGGTAGACTAATAATACATATTATAAAAAAGTGAATAGCAGAACAAGTGAAAAGTAACACAAATTCACAATTAAAGAAAGCAAAACAAAGACTTTTAGTTTGCTACATGGTTTGCATTAATTATTAGTTATGTAATAATTCAAGATACATGGATGTTAGTAGACTAGTCACATTAAATGTGCATAGTTAGATAATGATATTATAAAAAGTTAAAATGAACAACAATTAGATAGAATATACATTACTGTTAAGTCTTTCTGCAAAATGTATTAAAAATACAACTTAATTATAAATTTCTATATATAAAATTCCCAAGTTTGCTGAATAAACTTCTTTTTTTTTAAATGATACTGTGGATTCATTTACTTTTGCGAGTACCAATTTTCATGGGTTGATACAAATTGATAAAATTGTGGATTCTTACATGTATATTTGATGTCTGCAGTATACAGATCAATATTAAATATCCTTTCATGGTGTATCAAATTTTGTGGGTCAAAGCCACCCATAAAAACCATGTTAACTGATATCCCACAAATAATGATGAAACCACAGTAGTTGTCATAGGGCAGCCAGTTTTACTGGAGAAGAAGACCAGAGTACACAGAGGACACCAATGACCCAAGAAAGGTAACTGACAAATGATTTATGAAATCTAATTATTAATTTTTCTAGGGAAAAAAATTAAGCAAAAAAACAAACTTAAAGCAACAGTGAAATTAAAAGAAATAGTCCTTAATTCCATTATTCTAAAGGCTTAACTAAAAAGGTGGAAAATGTCAAAAATGATATAACATCTTTTATGAAAATAAACTGAATTAGTACAAGCATAAATACATGTATAAAATCATAAGCCATGAAAAATATAGTTAATAATACAAAACACATGTAGTGATGTAAAAATAAAGTTACATTTAATAAAAAATAAAGGACAATGTTTTTTTTGTTTGTTTCCAAAATGTGCTGATTTAAGCAAAAACCAAACTAAAACTTTCAATTCGATTGGCTATAAAGACTTGGTTACAAATTATTGATATCAACTAAAAAACGTTTAAATATCTTTTTGTTTAATTATTTTTTCACTTAACCCTCTAGGGTTTTTTTTTAAATCACCTCATACCAAAGTCTGACAAAACCCTTATTTACTATTCCCCACAAACAAACATTTTCAATCATTAGACATTTCAGATAAATGTTACAAAAGCCAGGAGAGATTCCACTTAATCCAGTATACCTTTACAAAATACTTTTACAAATTAAAGCAAGAGTAAAACTACATAAAACGTTTAAAGAAATGCTTCAGATAAATTTCTAGCAGAAGCAAAATAGTAAAGCAATTAAGCTTAAAAACTTCTTTAACCTTTATCTTAACAAACCATCATCTCTACTTATAAATAATATAAGAAGCATCATCATCAACATGATACAATACCTTTAAATTTACTAAAGTCCAATGAAGTTTCTCTGATGGTGAAGTCTGCATGGAAGGGAGCAATCTGTTCTCGTAAAATCAGTAAGTGCTTGACCAGAAATAACTGTCCATCTACCTTAGTCTGCAATAAAGTAAAAAGAAAATAAAACACTCAGTAATAGTTGGTTTTGATTTGGCTCAATATAAATATGTAAAAGACACCTTTATAGAAACTAGAATGGTGGAAGACATATGTCGCCTGTGTCTTAAAATATATGGAAAACAGGAAGTAGATGAGTTATGGACATAAAATCACTTTACACCATATAGTACTATGGAGGAAAGCTACATACAAAATATCAAGAGGCTGTAACATGTAGTTGCCCGGAAAACTGCAACGAAAATTTTTGTGACGCCACAGGACGCTGGACACCACAGACGACAGATAGTGTAAAAGTGACACCTTTATGTGACTTTGCAACACATTGCAGGTGACATAAATACATGTATAATCTTTAAATTGATAATATTTTTTTTTCAACTATAGGATAGTTAGTGAAGAAAGCATATATAGTGAAAACAACTGGCAGATTACTATATTAACATATAGTTTAGAATGTTTTTGTACAATTTTTAAATCTTCAAAAACGCAAACTTTTAAAACTTACACAGCAGAAGTTTTTAATTGCAAATGATCTATTTGATTTTGGAGTTAAAACCATAACTGTAATCTACAATCACTTAGCTACCTTAACCACTAGACTGCACTTTATTTACAATTTGAATTTCATATATTCATGGTTACTGCCCTTGCCTTGATTATATTTCAAATGTTCAATTTAAGTTTGTGTTAGGTTACAGGCATAAAGTTTTTTTACACCAAGTAGAACTTAAGGAGGAGGCTACATGCCAAATATTAAGAAGCTGTGACATGTATTTACCCAGAAAACTGTAAGGGAAATTTTTGTGATGCAGCAGGATGCAGAACGTCACAAGAGAACAGATAGTGCCTATATGTCACTTTGCAATATGTTGCAAGTGACTTTCATGTTAAAACTAGATAATGTGTCTATGAGCCACAGGATGGCCCTCCCGTTCTCGAAATATCATTGACCCTCAATGTATTACCTGGGATATGGACCTTTACCAAGAAATTGATCAAAAGTGTTCATGTGTAAAATATAGGTCGCTGTGACCTGGTGGTTGGTGCCATGTTACCAAGACTCATCGAGTAGTGAAATATTATTGACCCCTAACATGTAGTATTCAAGATATGGACCTTAACCAAGAACTTAACCGAAGTCGTTCATGCATAAAATATAGGTCACAGTGACCTAATTTTTAGTGGGTGGTGTAGCCCTACCCAAGACCTATCTACTGGTGAAATATCATTGACCCCCAACATCTAGTATCCGAGTAATGGACCTTAACCAAGAACTTAACCAAAGTCATTCATGCATAAAATATAGGTCACAGTGACCTAATTTCTAGTGGGTGGTGTCACCTTACCTAAGACACATCTAGTAGTGAAATATCATTGACCCCCAACATCTAGTATTTAAGTTATGGACCTTAACCAAGAACTTAACCGAAGTCGTTCATGCATAAAATATAGGTCACAGTGACCTAATTTTTAGTGGGTGGTGTAGCCCTACCCAAGACCTATCTACTGGTGAAATATCATTGACCCCCAACATCTAGTATCCGAGTAATGGACCTTAACCAAGAACTTAACCAAAGTCATTCATGCATAAAATATAGGTCACAGTGACCTAATTTCTAGTGGGTGGTGCCACCTTACCTAAGACACATCTAGTAATGAAATATCATTGACCCCCAACATCTAGTATCCAAGTTATGGACCTTAACCAAGAACTTAACCGAAGTCGTTCATGCATAAAATATAGGTCACAGTGACCTAATTTCTAGTGGGTGGTGTAGCCCTACCCAAGACCCATCTGGTGGTGAAATATCATTGACCCCCAACATCTAGTATCCGAGTAATGGACCTTAACCAAGAACTTAACCAAAGTGTTACGGACGGACGTACGGAAGTACGGACGTACGGACGTACGGACGGACGGACGGACAAGGGTAAAACTATATGTCCGATCCACATACGTGGTCAGGCCATAAAAAGAGGAAGACCAGCAAGTAAAGTTGTTCTGTTGCTCTGTTTCATTTCAATATTGGTATCATGCATTTATACTCTATATCACTCTTTTTTTTCTATTGAAGAAAGTTTTCGGTAAAATTTTAAGCAAAAAACTTACAAAACATGAAGATGATACAAATAAACTTACTTTCCGTTTTATGATGCCATCTTTAGCTGTTTTTAGTGACTGTATACAAGACTGTAAGGCTTCTTGTGATAGTCCTTGAAAAGTTGTTCTCTGTAATACAACAAATAAAGGTAATAACAAAATTACCGAACTTGGAGAATCAATCTCAACTTGGATAACAAAATGTTGGTAAGACGAGACAAAACAAGGAAGACATACCGGTAGAATTGAATATCGCAATGGTCCTGACTTGGTACAGGCAAACATATTTTTAGTCAATGTGAGTGAATTTCTCAGTTCTAATAGACAAGAGTGTTTTCTTTTTTTCAGTCAATACAATAATTTAAATGTTATTATAAAAGGTTTTATGACCACTGTAATTTCAAACAGACATGGGAAACTTAATTAAAAAGAGTTTAGATAATGACACATCTCTCCTAGTTGTCTGAATCTTCTTCTTTTTTCACAGCAATACACTCTTTATACATGTAGTTTCAAGCCAAAACTTATTTATCTTCATTTTTAGCCACTTTAAGCACCAAATACAGATTAGGCAAAACCTCGGTCTTTTAGGGTATTGACCACAGCCAATCTAAACTCCAACTTCTAAATACATGTTTATGATAGCCAAGTTAAGAAATTTTTGTTTAAAATTTTATGGTGTTCGGGCAACTGTGTCCATTGTTCTGACAGTATGATAACTTACATCTATACACCTATATAGTTTAGACAGAGTGACCAATGTCCTTCTTACAGTGGGGTACCACATGCCATGTAGATCAGCTGGAGACATAGGCATGGTACCCATGGCAGTTGTCCTGCCAGAATCTAAAATGTAGATAAATATATGAACAGATTCATAAAAATCTAGGGCAAACTAATCATTACAAAGGTTTCCTTATATATGACCTATCCTACTTATTCATGCTAGACCAAATGTTTGTATTTACTATTTTGGATATGCTCTGTTAGTTTTTAAAACTTAAGAACTATTTACTTAATGCAAAGAAAAGACCCTATTTTTTTTCAGACTTTTAACATCGAATGTCTGTCTTAAACTTGACATAATGTAAAATTTCTTAAAACATGAACTTTTTGAGAGTATACAATGCAATAATCTTTTTTAGAATGTTTTAGCAATGAAATTGAGATCTCCATATGATGTACTTTTATCATATTAAGTTTCATTAAAACTAATCATACAGTTTGCAATGCTTCCCATATGGCCCCTCAATCTTTATTTGCCATGGGGGTTATAATAATCTGACTCAGTCAAGGAAAATTCAACAACAACAAAAATAAGTATGCAGTATTGATTACAAACCAGATGAAATATCAATTTCTTTAAGAGAGGCGTCTAAGGACTGTCCATTACTGGTGATTTCTGCTACCTCCTGACTGGTCACTGAAACAGTTGACCCTGACCTTGAATGACCTGTGACACTGGAAGTATTTGACCCTGTCCTTCTGTGACCTTTCCTGCTATCATTTTTTATACTTTCAGCTATACTCTGAAATAAAATAAAAAAACTTTTTTATTCAGCAACATATGAAATAACAGGAACATAATTCCTAGGTCTCCTGCAGAGTGCAAAAAAAAATCTAAGTCAGCTTGTCAAGCAGGACCCATGGACACATTGAATTTCTATGTCTCAGCTTGAAATCACTGCAGAGGACAAAAAATCCTGTAAAACCATTGGTTAATCATAAGATACCTATTTACAAATGCATATAATCTATGACACAAACAAATAAAACTACTCAAGGCTGTAAACTGATAATCATATTAAAGCTACATACATATTACTATAATTAACATACACTTGGGAGAAGAAAACTGTGTTAATTTCTTGCTATGTTCCTTTAATTTTTTTTTCCAATCTGGAGGAGAAGGTAAATGATATTTTCAAATTCACACCAAAATTTTGTAGAATCTTGCGTTTCTGCAGTCTTTTTGTGTTCTTTTGTTTTAATTGAAAAACAGGAAACCATGAGTTAAAGTTACAAAGCAGATTAAACATTTACACATACCTCCATCATTTCAAGTTTTTCAGGATAAGCCAAATCTCCTTGTGCTGGGGTATAACTCAGAATATCAGACTTGATGTAAATATAGGTACGGTAGACAAATCTCTCCTGAATGTCCATCAACATCTGCTTACATATGGCTTCAAAGGCTTTTAATTCTTGCTCTGAAATGTATATGTTTACATAAATTGTATCATAAATATTTGTAAAAGCAAAGAATTACAATTTTAACTACAGACTCATTTTGGGTGAAGAACAACAATAAAAGACATTTCTTATTAATCATGTTTTAACCATTTTTTTTATGAATTCAATGGTGTTTGTTTTTTTTTGTTTTTTTTTTTTTTTGGGGGGGGGGTACCAATTTCAATTATGTCATTTTTTCCCCTTTATATTCATTGACTCTGTAGCACTATGTAATAATTCTAAATTATGCACCTATTTAATGCTTGTAATGATATATCTACTACCCTTTTACCAAATAAATGTTTGAAGTGAATAAATCATAAGCATTTCATACATACGATTATTTTCAACATGTTCCTCCAGCATTTCTATTTTTAGTATAGAACACAATTCAGAAAGAGTCTCTAGATGGTTGATGTGAATGATGAGAGGTCGGAGTGTATCGTACAGATGGTTGCATAGTCGTTCAAGCATGTCACTGAAATGAAAATTAGAAAATTCTTTTATCAAGCATCAAAAGTAACTAAATGTAAATGTTGGTAAAAGGCTTAACAAAATATCTTGCTTATATGAGTTATGTTTTTCAATTATTCAACTGAAATCAGAAATAGGTAACATAGTGATTCAGCATTGTATAGGTAGATCTTTAGGATAGAAGCTTCAGCATGGAGTTAAATTGGTTGACATGACACTTCCAATTGGTAGTGGTACAATGTATAAGCTAGTCTGCATTCGAAAAAACCTGGCATGGTCCATGATAAATAGAAAATGAAATTACCTTTTGTAAATTAAATTTTAATATATGCAGTGCATGAATAAAGGGAAAAAAATACAAACAATGTCTTCATGATTAAAATCTTCACTGCCCACTCCTTTTAATTTATTTTATATTTCTATATTTCCCCCAGTAAAACACTCCTATGAACAGAAGCTTTTTTTCATTGACGTCAGAAATGTCATCAACCTTTCTGCAACAGCTTATCAGTTTATTACACATTTGAAAACGGATACCAGGAGGTATGCAGCCAAGTTCATTATATTGATGTTAGCATTAAATTTATCTATAATGAAGTCAAAACCCTCAATATTGCATTTCATTTCTATCAATATTTAGGGTTTTGCATCAAATATTTTTTTTGCTTACTATTTATAATTCCTCTTCAGCCAACTGTTGTTTATTACCTTGTTTAACAAGTATTTTGTATTCTATACTTTGTTTTACTATAAATTATTAATTATTGTTTTCATGTTAAGCCAGATGTTGCAACCTCTTGGGTTAACTTTAGTTCGCATGACAAATTTTAAGCATAAATCAATCTTTAGACAAACTATAATGTTATATTTCAATTAAATACTCACTCTAGAAATGGTGTAGGTTTCGAGAAAAAATTAAAATACAACTGATATTCGTCTTCACAAACATGCACCATAAATGCACACCCA
Organism: Arcuatula senhousia; assembly: GCA_963971305.1. Lineage (NCBI taxonomy): Eukaryota > Metazoa > Mollusca > Bivalvia > Mytilida > Mytilidae > Arcuatula > Arcuatula senhousia. The sequence continues at coordinate 30,872,846 of OZ020304.1, forward strand.
CTTCTCATCTAAAAAATAATCATTAAAATGATCTAATAATAATCATTAAAAAGTTAATGGTATCAAGTATTTTAACTGAAATTTTCATATTTTTTCTGTAAACTTTGAACGAAACATATTGCTTGTTGTATTCTTTACAGTGTTAAAATTTGACAAAGTTCTTTATCAACAAATATTCTTTAAATTTTTATTTTATTTTGAAAATAAAATTTATGTTTGCAAGCTTTTTTTCAATATTTGTGTAAATTTGTGCAAATAATTTTTTCCAACAGAAGCCACATTAATATTTTTCAATTGCAATTTACTTCTTGTAAGATTTGACTAAATATGATTTTTTTTTTTAAATGATTCATGGGCATAGCTGATAAAGGTAATAACAAAATTACAAACTTGGAGGATCAATCTCAATGTCCAAGAGAAAAGACAAAACATGGAGGATACATCGGAATAGTTATAGAATTGCAATGGTCCTGACTTGGTACAGGCATTTAAAATGAAATGGTGGGTTAAACCAGGTTTTATGGCTTGCCAAACCTCCCTCTTCCATTGCAATCTTAGGGACTGGTAGTAACACACAATGCTACATGGTTGTGAAAACATTATAGGGATAATAAGACGATCATCTCAGTATAACAATCAGCAAAACACTAATCAATTGAACTGAATTCATAGAGAGAAGACGCATACTAGTATGAGAAAATGTTCATAACAAATCTGTTAACCTACCCTTGATTTGTTTTTTACCAGATCTGTAATGATGTAGTAGAAAGGGACAGAAGGACAGAAAAACAAACAGAAAAATAGGGCATGTAATGGGACATTAAATGATACCCCGCCACAATATTCATCAATAGTTAAATATATTTGTATACTATACATGAGAAATGAGTTCTCTTTCTTAGACCAAAAATGTCATCATTTTCAAATTTGGAAAATTTACAAAGTGGCAAATCTTAAATAATTTTTTCAGATCATCCTGAAAATTGAACTTGACCCGTATTTTATTGTACTCAACAGCTGTGTAAAATATCATTCAAATCCTTTGACGCGTTTTCAAGTTATCATTCAGAAACCTTCATGTGGCAGGGTATAAAAAGGCATAAAAATGCCCTTCTACTTTAAGAAAATGGGATAACAAGAAAATGTCTTAAAGATATGAAGCCCCATTTCAGAGATACAACATGCTTCATGAATGGAAAAGTTACTCAAACCTGAAGTTAACTTGACTAGGGACAACCTGACTGACAGACTCAAACACTATACGCCCTACCTCCCCCCTTCAAGGTGGGACATAGAAATGCCATCATAAAATTGTAAACTTACAAGTGTACAGTGATCCCTGATATGTTTAGAAGCCAGATCTGTGATTGTGGAAGATATACTTGGTCCTAGCAGTAATTCTCTTTGATTAAAATAACACTGGTGGCAGTCTGATAATATCTGTTCATATCTGTAGAAGAAGGAAAATATCTGTTCATATCTTTAATGAAAGGAAAATATCAATATCTGTTCATATCTGTAAAGGACGGAAAATATCAATATCTGTTCATATAAGTAAAGGAAAGAAAATATCAATATCTGTCTATATTTGAAAAGGATAGACAATAATAAAAAAAACTTGAAAATTGATAGATGCTTCATATTTTTTTACTCATTGTTTTAATTGACTTTTTCATCAAAAGCATGCATAATTTTTTTTATTTCCCAAAATAAATCCTATAATTCCAATCTTCTGTTTAAGCCTATTTAGCTGTTCTTCTCAATCAAATACATGTATCAATGGAAATAATTTTAAGAGTAAGTGACTAAGAGTTTGTAACTCTTTTAAGTCATGTTTACTGTTCAGTTTACTTTTGAAACATATCAGAAGACAGTATTTAATTTAAAAACAAAATATATATCTTATCAATTTCACAATGACCCAATAAAAACTAGAAAAAAACATGTGATTATATTAAGAAAGAAGAAATGGAAATTACAATGGTTTTGATTTAGCTCAGAGATTTCAAAATTCAGATGAATCAGGCGCTAAACCAGTATTGTTGTTTTTAGCTCAAAAACATTCATAGCCTGTTCAGCTTAAAGATACAAACACATCTGTTGTCCTTTAAACTGTTTTAATGTAATGTGAATAGATAAGAAACATATTTAAGCTTACTCAGGACTTTTATCTATCCGGATTTCTAACTGTTCCATCAAAGCTTTCACCCTGGTTGAATTAGCTCTGAATTTTCCATAAAATAAAGTAAAGGCATTGTCACCTATACTTGGAGATTCCTGAAATGATACACCATAAAAAAATATCAGCATAGATTTATAACACTTAAAATGACTCAGAATATGAGAAATATTCAATGAATGCTGAACTTTCACTCAGTGTTTTAAAAGTAAATGCTTTTATCAAGTACCGGTAATTAATGAGAATTACTTTTCTTTAAAATCCTGACCGGAACATCCACAGGATGAGAGATGACTCCTGCCTCCAGTTCAACTGTAACTGGAACAGCTAACTCTGGCCATGGTTGTCATAAACTGGATGACTCATGGTAAACAGTGAGTCGTAAGTTAACAGTCCTTGCAGAGTCTTTTAGCCTATAGTCACGCCTATAAACTTCCATTGAATGATCATTAAGTTTTGATTAAAGTGAAATCAGTAAAATCTAAGTAGAAAGCAAGTGTGTGAATAAAAATCCAAGAAGCACATATCATTCACAGAAACTTTTTGTTTTTGTGTTGTTGCAACATACGGGTAGTTTTGCCAATGATCAATATTGTGTAAATATAATTCAGCAATGGACAAAATTTCAGAAACCTAACGATAAACTATCTGAGAAATTCAGTATTTTCCTCAAGCGCATGATGTCTTTTGTAAAATTTCTTGAGAGAATACAATACCTGAATTCCAGGAGCCCCTGTGTTAGTAATATTTTACACAGCATTACCTTTGTAGGTTGAACCTGTTGTGTGGCATTCTGTAAAATGTGAACTACATGGGACTTGATGAGATTAAGTGCTTTTGATAAACATTGTCTAAATCTGGTTAAATACACAGGCGACTCTTTGTATCGAGGCTGAAATAAAAATAGAAAAAATTGTATCATGTAGTATAAATGTGCAGAAAGCATGCAATCATGCATCATTACATTGGTTTTGATGTTAAAAACTGTAAAATCAAGCTGAAATATTTTTTGACTCCGATGTAAAAAATTATTAAACGTACCATCTAGATTTAATTGATTTTATATGTACAACATGACACAGAATCTTAGGTATCTAAATAGGAGTCGTTTACTTTTCTAAATCAGAAAGACACAATGTAGTGACAAAGCAAGGTGTTCAACATTGATCAAATCTGGGCACAAAGTGAGAATAGGACCCAACAGGCAAAATCTTTAGTTTTACATCAAATATTCAATGGATTTTCATGAAATTTTGATATGATTCTTCAAAAAGCACTCTTAAACTTGACTTATAACTTTCTACAAACCCTATACTTACATTATTATTTAAATACAGTATACACTCATCTAGTCTTGATAACATTGGTACAAATGATTCATTTGTTACTGTTAAAGATGGCAATCCTAGTTTCTACAAAAACAAACCCAAAACATCATGATCATTAACCTAAAACAAATGTCAATGGAATGTTTTCACACACAAAACCAATTTCATCATAGTATGTTTCGGTCATTTTCAATATAAATTATGAATGCATGTTTTAATTAATTTGACTACACAAAAAACTGAAACATAAACTGGTTATTCCACTTAAAATAGATAGGGTTAGGTTTTCTTGTTTGTTGTTTGTTGGGGTTAAATGCCCTTTTCAACGCATCTGGGTAATATATGATGGTAAGTTTTAATGTTGGAGGAAACCGGAGTATCCGGAGGAAACCACAGACCTTGGGCAGGTAACTGACAAACCTAGTCACATACAAATGGGGTAGTCCCTTTTTTGCTAGTTACAAATGGGACTCCAACACCACCTGAGAGGCTTTTTACCAGTGATCAATAGTGTGGTATTAAAACCAGTGCCTTAAACAACTTGGCCACCCAAGCCAAGAGAACCGCTAATAGAATTTATTAATTTTTTTGCACTATAATGCATGACATAAGAAATGTGAAACTGTGGAAACACTCCTTCCCCGACCAAGATTTATGTATTAATATGGCATTCCACCCCATACCAGAATAGATCTACTCTCTGGTAAAATACTCACTGCTGTTATTCTATCATATTCATTAAAATAGGATAATTTATTGCTGATATTCTCTGCTGTGTTCATAAGCCTTGTCTGAAAAACAAAATGTCTTTACCCTTTCATGCAATTTATTTTGCGCTAGCTATAGTACAGGTTAACAAATCTTCACAATTTTTTCAAGAACATATCATTCAACATTATAGGCCAATGCAATATCATGACTAAATGATATGTATTATGTTAATTAATGCAATATGTACTGTAAAATAATAACAATACTGGTTGGTAGTTCAATATGGAATTTTTAAATATTTTTTTTATTTACATTTCTATGCTTTCTTTTTACTTCTGAGATACATATGCATTCTTTTGTCCACTGAGTTACACCTTTTTGAGAGTGCTTTCACACTTTAAGCTAACAGGATAAAGGTTTGCAATTAGCACTGGTCCAAAATCATCAATTTTTGATTCAGAACCTTTGAAAATCTATTTACAGCAGTAGTAGACCTGCATGCATTTACTGTAGCTCATATTTAATCATATCTGGTGGACTTTTCACCTAGAAAAGCATATAGTCATGGACGCAAATGCTAATTTGAACCCCTGAGGGTAGAGGAAGAACATTAAAGTAGACTTTGTGAAAAATGTGGACCGTCTAGTAAAAAGTTAGGCCTGTATCAAGTACAATATATCACCTGTTCTGCTAAGAGGTCCTCACAAGCTTCATGGAGTGCATTCGTTTTAGTAGATACAGATATATACTGGTGTTGTAGTCCATGAAGAAAACTTAGGGCACCAGTCACTTCCTCTAAAATCTCATCACATTGTGTCTGGTAGTGTTGTAGTTCTTTCATGTACTCTCTAGAATAGAGGTAAAAAATAGTTTAATTGAAAAGCAGCGACTATTAATAATTGATTATTGATATTTGGGCACACCGTGGAGAGGGCTTTTCCTGATCATTTAGGGAATTTTTTTCTCCATTGATATTGGAAAAGTTCATTGACCTTTTCAGTAATTTTGGAAAACTTTTGCAATCAGCCAATTGCATTTTCAAGTGTAAGAAAAAACTATGTTTTGCATTTAAAAACCAAATTTGTTTTTGATGTTTTTTTCTTGTAATTGCAATGAAAATAGAGTTTTTAAATTTAGGTACAAAGTCAAACATGCAAAATAGTCTGAATGATGTAGTGAAAATTGTCAGGAAGTATTCTGTTAGTCAAAATGGTGAAGTGGGGGTTTTGCCATTAGGAAAGGTGCCCATCTTTGGCACCTACTTTAAGGGAGGGAAAGCCTTGATCATGTACACTGATTATGGATGTTGAAAGATTTGCCTATTTTTAAGCGGTGTGTAAAATTGGTAGATGTACAGTATATATAGATAAATGGGACTTATAACTTAGGGCTGTTCCAGCAAAACATACATGGGACTGGGGGAGGCACTTCTTCACCCATAGAACTTAATTTTAAAACTAACATTATTTTCATTGAGTTTACACAAGCTTTTAAAGCCCACCCATAGTGGCAATTTAATTTTGCCTCCCCCTGTCCCATGTATGTTTTGCTGGAACAGCACTTATTACTTTTTTTGGTGTATGTTTGTCCTGTACATTAAATGATTTAATCTACGTCTCATAATTTATATGTATATGGACAATCATACAAGGCCGATGAATACTTAAATTCTAGACAGACCTATATGTATACTCGTCTTCTTTCTCTATGTCATTCTCAACTTCAGCAAACCATGATAAAAACTGTATGTAAAGATACATAGTTAAGATAAAACATATACTCATACACATAGTCAGATACACCTGTTAAAAACAAAACATTTGCAAAAAGTATGGTGCTAAATATGACAAATTGTTTGGTTTTGTTATGCTGTTTGTGCAAAGTAACTATATATACTGTTAGCATGGAAACTTTTGCATTTGAAGTTTTTTTTGGCTTATTTCAAAAATATTATTTTAAATATAAAAGAAGAAAATCCACATGTGAATGGTTTATTATAATTTATAGAACATTAGCTCATTTTGTAATCAGATAAAACACTGAGCTATCCCCAATGTGTCAGATTAACTTTACAAAATCACACAAATTTCACCCATTTAAACAAGAATATGTCCAAAAGACAAAACTCTTAATCTCACAACATTAGGGAGACACAGACAAAATGAACAGATCCAAACACTATAAATGCCCCCAACTTTCGTAGATGGGCCATGAAAACATTCATGCATGTCAATTTTGTGTAATACATATTGAAGACAACTTTACGTTTAAAAGCTTATGCTAAACAGCTTTTCCTAAAAAAACTTTGAACGACTCTTAATTTGATAATGGTACATATCACAGTTTTATCAATCACACCATTTTTCAGGATGCCATAAATATTAATATTCCTGTCAAATCCTTTCCATTGAAAATTTCTAGGTTGCCAAATTACTTAACACTGTACAACAGTGAATTAGCCCCAACAATAGAACATGTAGAAAGCTCACAAGAACAAGAGCCTGAACAAATTTTAACTAGACCTGGGCTTCGATCCTGCACAACCCAACAATCAAATTATCCTACAAATTACCTGTTGTGCATTTTCTATCTTTGATGCAGTTTCATCTTCTCCAGATTGGAAAAATTTAGTAATAGCCTCATGGTAACTTGGTGATTGAGGAACTTCCTGTTTCTTAGAGAGAGAAAACTGTATCTCATCTTCTGGTAGCTGAAAAAAAAAAAAATCAACATGGAAGTCAGACATTTGCAACTGTAGATTTATGAAGGCAGGAGAAATTAATAAATAATAACCTTTTATTTGCAAAATTTCACCCATGTGGGTCAAGCAAATACAAACAAACATAATTATGACAAAATTACAATACATATGAATTAAACAATACAAATGTGAGAACATATAATCGAAAGAGAACTTTGACCGATATGGACCCTATCTTCGCAATTCCAAGGACTGCTTTATAAAGTCGTATATAGGTGGTAAAAGTTCATTTTCAGGAGTAAGAATAATAAGCAATTGTTGAGCAGGTTCAATTTCTAAGAATAATGGTTTAAAATCGGATATATTTTTGAAAAGTGTAGATCTTAAATTTGAATAATTTATGCAGTCTATACAAAAATGAAGTTCATCTTCGATTTTTTGCTCTTGACAAAATTTACAAAAACGTTGATTTCTTGGTATATTTTTTATATCTTCCAGTTTCAATTTCAAGAGTATGATCACTAACTCTAAATTTAGTTATCTGTTGTCTTATCTTAAAATTTTGATTAAGCAGGTAATCTTCCGTCTTAAATTCTGTCTTCAACTTACTGTATCATGTGTATAGGAATAATTTAGAGTTTTCAGAAATTGATGATAATTTACTTAAAGTTTTTTCTTTGTCATGTTTGTAGTGCTCACTTATAACATTATAAAATTGAGATTTAAGATTATTCTTAATTTTATTAAAAACTTCATCGAAGGATTCATAGTCTATAGTATCTAGACCTAACTCCTGAAAAATAGAAGTGGAAAAACTGTACCATGTATAACATCCATCGTTATGTAGGTTTTTACATAACTCATATGATTCCTTTAATAATGGATTTATATCATTCTGATTAAGTCTGCAAAAATATAAAAGGACTTGTCTTTTTATAAATGATGCCACCGGAAATCTACCAAGTTCAGATTTAGCTGAAATATTGCAGGATGTCTTTTTTAGTCCTAATACAGACTTGCAAAATCTATTGTGGATAGTTTCATAACAAAATTTATCTTCTAAAGATAGAAGATCAAAAATAGAATCATTTTTAGCTGCCCTTTCTCTAGACCTTATTATACTAAAGTAGTCCTCCATAAACCATATTTCAGAATTGTACAATAAAATGGGTTTAATTAAGGTATCAAAAAGCTTACATGATAATTCAATCGGTATAGATTGAAAATTTGTGAACCGACTTCTAAGGGAAAAAAGTACTTTTAGTCCTTTCTTTGACAACTCCTGTATGGCAGTTTTAAAGTTTCCCTTATAGTTAATAGTGATACCAAGAAATTAAGTGACAAGGCCTGAGTCAGTCTGAGGTCAGTCATCCCCCGTCCCCTATCTGCCATTGACGTTTCAAGTAATAACATGGTATTCTAGTCTAGGTAAACTATATTAAAAGAAAAAAAAGTAAATTGATTAGAGTCTATAAGCTTTTGAACACAAGTACTAACCATTGCTAGTAGTAGAACAAAAACAAACTAGTACTCTTCATATTTTTTGATTGGTGGACTCTGCATATTCAGATATTAAATTTTTTGTAATAAAAGCTTATAAAAAAAAAACAAAGTAAAACTTTGCGAGATATTTCCGAGTGTAAAAAAAAACAAAGTCAAAGTATCTGAGATATTTCCGAGCTAAAAAAAATCTAAGACCAACATTTCCAAGCTCAAGAAGCATTTTCCGAATGATGGAGCTTGGAATTCCAAATTATAAGCTCAGAATTTCGAGATGGGCTCTGAATCTCCTGGTATGGGAAAAGGCTTCTTGTTTTGCTCTCAAAATTTGAAAATTGATGACGAGTATCTGGAGTTTCTTTGATGCTTTTGTTGTAGACTAGCTACTTGATGGTTTAGACCCTACATCAACATTCAACATGTATCGGAGATGATGCTGATATGGGTTGTCCAATCCATGATAGTGTGGAGTTTGGACCAAGACTTCAATCTGTGAGGTTAATTGGTTGAGTAAAGTCTTCAAAGAGGCTGCTGTTGAAGTTTGGTAGTCCACAGGTGCAGCAATACCAGCTGACATCAGTATTCTCAAGTCAAGTGGTTTGTACACGGCTGTGCACAGCCTACGGCAATCGGCATAGAACCATTGCTAGCAATCTGTACATGTATTTGAACAGGCGACACCTCGGACAGTCCTTGACCATCGTACTGCTTTCCCATATACTCCACAAGGATACTTGGGATATTTATCCAGTTTCTCTAAATTAAAGATCGATAAGAAACAACCCACCTATCAATAAAATAGGTACGACCAGGTCAAGGTATGAAACGACCCTAGGTACCAACAGGTTTGCTTTGAAACGACCCAAAATTAGGGTCCTACTAATAAACGTCTGGCTGCGTCCAACAGTATATAAAAGTTCGGCAGAATATACAATGCGTCCAGCAGAAAAACGTAAGATAGTATTAGTAGGACCCCGAAATTAAAACCAGCAAGACAGCAGACCTGTCAAGTGTCACGCAACTCGCGTGAGACTCACGCATCTAGTCGGTAATTTGGCGGCAAATTTCTTTGATCTTTTATTTTTACCTTTGATCTTTCATTTTTTTTGTCAAATCTCACGCATGCAGCTCTTAAAAACTTGACAGCCCTGAGACAGGTTTATTAAAAGCATACACGTTCCTTTTTTAAAACGAATATTCTATTAATAACGGGGATCGAATATATAGGAGAAATAAAAAGCTATTTTTTTATATATATACTCGATCCCCCATTTAGAAACAAGTGCATGTGGAGGAAACTGCAACTTTGCAGTTCTGAATCTTACATCTTCGGGGACAGGTCGTTCTGATGAACTCGACGTTATGTCTATAACTGAATCTCTTTGTTTTTCTGTTAATGAAGCTTTTGAATTTAGTTTTGATTCCCATGCAGCGAGTCTATCTCGAATAATTCGTTGATTGACCGGTTTGTTTTGCAACGTGTCAGCCATATTTGTTTACAGGAATTTTATTATTAACAAAACGAAACTATCGTAATACGGCACTGGCTACTTTTACGGCCACCATTTAAGAGAACAAGGACATTTAACATGTTCAATATTGATTTTAGAAAACAATTCAAACATTGGATCAAATAAAAATGACTTATTTCAATATAATTTTCAGCTTACAGTTTTAAAATCAAAGTTGTGATAATACTTTAGTTTACGTACAGGACGTAGAAGCGTACACTTTTGGTTTATTTCAAAATAAATTTTTGTAGGAAATGCTAATAAAACGATACAGTTTAAGACGCGTCGTTGTGTTAAAGAACTTTCAAACCTATTGTAGTGCGTAAACTACAATAAACTAAACCGAACTTTTTAAAAACCTGAATAAGTATGTCTAATTCAACTTCAACTTCAACTAGGATATATACTCGTCTAAATCCATACTGGACATTTACAACGAGGTGAATGATGTACGTGAAAAGAAAGGTGCGGTTCCAAATAGAAAAAAATAAACTGGTAATTAAAATCAAACATGTATAAACACTGTACAAGGAACGGGTCGGGTTTACATCTGTGCTGTTGGCTGCCACTGAGGTTGTCCCTGGATGGATGTCTTAAAGGCCTCCAGTGATGGTGATGAGACAACTGCTTCTGGTAGCAAGTTCCAAACAGTGATGGTCCTAGGGAAAATGAATGCTGGTATGTGTTGATACGACAATGGAATGGCCGTTGACGGAACTTCATACTGTGGCTGCTTCTAGTTCTTGTTGAAGTTGCAATTGATTGGGGTGGTATGTATTGTAATGGTATAGCTACTAGGTCATGTAGGTGGTTGACTACCTTGTACATCATGGTTACATCTGCAATAGTTCTTCTCTGCTGTAGGATTTTCCAATTCAGCTGTTCAATCATAGATGTGACACTCTCTGGTTTCTCCGGATTATATGGTTTGTTGAGAACGAACCGGGCTGCATTGCGTTGTACTTGCTCGATCTGTTTTATCTGTGCGGTGTATTGTGGGTTCCATGCAGATAGGCGTGGAATACTCTAATTTGGGCCTAACTAGGCTCTGGTAGGCTCTCTTTTTGACTTTTGGTGGACAGTGTCTGAGGTTACGTTTCAAGAATCCTAGTACATAAAAATGTATGCCAGCTGCTTTCTTACAAATATTGTCGATGTGTAGGTTGTACCGTAGGTTGTCATGAAGTTCTACCCTGAGATATGGGTGGTGGTGTACAGTTTCCAGTGCTTCCCCTTCCATGGTGTAGTTAAAGGGTTTTCTCTTGTTGGTATTTGAAAACTGCATGATTGCACACTTCTTGATATTGAATTCCATCTGCCAGATGTTGCTCCACTTTACTAATTTGTTGAGGTCGTCTTGTAGAATTTCATTATCTGTGTTGTCATTGACTGGTCTGTAGATTACACAGTCGTCTGCGAAAAGGCGTATTGTTGAAGTTAGATCATCGGCAATGTCGTTGATGAATATTAGGAAAAGTGTTGGCCCTAATACTGTTCCCTGGGGGACACCTGGTGTGACTGGTGACGTCTTAGATGTGGCATTGTCGACTACAACCTGTTGTTGGCGGTCGGTAAGGAAGTTGTTGATCCACCTCTGTGTTGTGCCTTGTATTCTATAGTAATGGAGTTTGTTTGACAGGCGATGGTGCGGAACCTTGTCGAAAGCCTTCGAAATGTCAAATATGGCCATGTCAACTTGCTTCCCACTGTTCAGATGTTTGGCAATGCCATCAGTGGTCATGAGTAGTTGTGATTCACAAGATCTTTTTGCTTCATGAATTCCATGTTGGTTTTCAAGAAGAATGTTTTGGTTGTCTAGATGGTCCATGACTTGGGAGACTATTATATGCTCTAGCATCTTGGATACCACTGCTGTAAAGGAGACAGGTCTATAATACCCTGGTTTTGATCGGTCACCTTTCTTAAAGATGGGTACAACATTCGCGTTCTTCCAATCATCAGGAACATCGCCAGTATCAAGTGACTGCTGAAAGATCAAGGTAAGAACGGGTGTGATGGTGTTGGCCATTTTCTTGAGGAAGGTGATTGGTATCTTATCTGGCCCTGATGCTTTCCTCTCGTTGAGTCTGTTAATGCAATTTGTTACGCCAGCTTGTGTAATAGTGATGTCTTTCATTGCGTGAAATGGGGACGGTCCCTTGTCTGGAATATTTTCTCTGTTTTCTCTGGTAAATACAGATGTAAATTGGTCATTCAGCAGGTTTGCTTTTTGAAGAGGGGTATCCGCAATGCTGACGCCTTCTTTAAGTGTACCAATGCTCATAGTGTCTTGTTTCCGACTTTTGACGTATTTCCAGAAAGTCTTTGATGTTGAGTCTTTTTCTGGGTCAAGCAGATTATTTAGGTATCTATGGTAAGAGCAGTGAAGTGCGTTTCTTACAATCTTCCTGTAATTCTTGAAGTCAGTAGATTGTTTGCTATTGGGACCATGCTTTTTTGTTTGTTTGTACAATCTGTCCTTCTTGCGTGTCATTCTTTTGATTTCCCTTGTCATCCATGGTATATCAGCTCTTTTGGTTAGGATTTTTGTTGGTATACAAGAGTCCATTACCGCAAAGACTGCCTCTTTAAATTTCTTCCACTTTCCTTCTACAGATGTGTTATGAGCTTCGATGATAATAGTTTTGCAAAAATTCTCCATGTTGGATTTAGCCTTTTCCTAGTTAGCTTTCTTGAAATGTCTATTTGCTATACAAACAATATATTTATTGAAAACTAATTAAAGCGATCTGTCAAACACAACTCTTAAAATATTTTTTGAAATTATTCTTGAAAAACGCTATAATTATAGTTTCATTGAATTCCGACACCTTCTATCAGCATACAGATTGCAAAACTGTGTTCTATTTCACTTATTTTACGATAATATTTTCAAAAGTTTCAATCGTGATTTCAATATTTATGTTCAAAATATAAATGTGCTCATTTTTAAGGGTGGTCAAAAATGCTGCACAAATGCCTCATGTATTAAAGCATATTGATGAATAAACAGACACGATGTCATCCTGTTTTAATCTAGAAATTAAACAGTGATCAAATGTCTTTGACTAGCTGAATGATTGTCTTTCACACCATATATACGATTCGGGAAAAAAAATTGAACGGATATTCGGAAAATTTAGAGGTTTATGACTCCACTTACTACTTTTAGAAATTGTTCATGCTTTTGTTACCTTCAAATAATAATCTGTAAAAATATAACTAATTTCTATATCTATTTCTAAAATTATATCTTTTACTTTGAGCAATTTCGCCAAAAACCTGCACAAATCGACTGCAGAATCGGATTTTCTGTTGCTGTGACCTTAACGTTAAACGGATTTACCCGAAAATCAATAGGGCCCTTCCTCTTATGGTATGGAACAATATCTAAAGTTTCATTAAAATCGGTTCACAACCGGAAACCATTTGATGACAACCGCTCGAACACCAGCCCGCCAGCCCAGCCACGTGCCATCATCATAACAATACCCGAGTTCAACTTTGTTGTTTCTATCTCTTATCCGAAACTTCTCCTATGAACCCCACAGTGGATTTTCATGGAACTTTAACAAATCTGTGTGACGTACACAGACATGTATCTTCTATTAACAACTTTCATCCAGTCGATTTCAAAGGACGGTGTATTATGAGCTGTGACTATTATCTTTATAGTCCCGCTTGAAAGGTGGGCGTATAAAGTGATTCAGGTGTCTGTCTGTCTGCCCATGCGTCCGTCCTACTGTTACACATCAGGATATCAATTTCTTATCCGCTTCTCATCGATCCCGAACCCATTTTGATACTTTCACACAATATATGTGACATACACTGCCTTAGAATTTAATCAGATTGTTTTTTTGTTTTGTTTGGTTTTTTTTTTCCATAGCATATCATGGTCATTTAATGACATTATGATACATGTACCAATCTCTTGAACCGTTACTTCTCCTGAAGCCCTTAACGGATTTGCATAACACGCGTATGGTTTGACAATTTTTTGAAATATTGTAGATGAGCACCTTAGGGAGTGACCATTTGACTTTTAGTGGGGGGGGGGGTATAGTGAAATTTGAAAAAAAAGACAGGATGGCAAAAATCAGGAAATGAAAAGGCAGGATGGTGCTTTGAAATAAAATAAGACAGGATGCAGTTTTTGGCTGAAAAAATATGATGAATTTAAAAAGTATTTAAAAAAATTATAACAATTAAGTGCACGCTAGCGTGAAAAGAAATAAAAAATCAAGGCTCCAATTGTTCCAAAAATAAAAGGCAGTATGCAAAAAGTATCAATCCCCCCATAAACATCAAATGTTTGATCCCTTATCAAAATTTGATCAGATTGATTTGTGGGATTTCTCATCGCAAAACATGGACTTCGCCATTAAATGAAGAGATTATTAAGGGCTGGGTATTTATTTGTTAGATGTGACTCAGTTTTTCTAGTTAAGATAACTGGGGACCATGGGACAAACGCAGATGAGAGTCACATTTTAAAATATATGAAATATTTCTGTGATGTCAACATATATAGCGTAGGGTTGTAATTAGGCAACAAAACCAAATTGCTTTTATTTTGTCAGTTTCAGCAAGGCTATCTTCGCTACAGCGATCGTCCCAGCGGCCAAAAATGCGGATACCGTCCAATGATAGCCCGGTGTCAATGAATTATTTATCTAATTGGTTTGGTCTTTTAATCCCCGCTACATGTACCTACGCATCGAGACCCGTGTATCCGTCCCTCTGCCAAACTCTACCGAAGACGAGATTAGTGTGTTTTGAGCAAAATTAAGAGAAAATACAAATGCCAAAGCTAGTGCTGAACCATTCTTTGACATTTCTTCTTGCAATTAGATTTGTTCTATACAATTTTCAAAAAGAGTGATCTGACGAATGTGAAATTATGTTGATGGTATGCTTTGCGTGTCTTTTTTCCATATTTTGTATATTTAATCACAGGCATGTGTTTCTATCGATAATTGGTTTCTGGGTTTCTATCAATAATGGGGGGGGGTACAACATATATACTTTATAAACTTTATTTATTGCATGATAAAAACCTCAAAGAGGTTAAGCAAATACAAATATACGTGTAAAACATACAATAAACAATGAACATGTAAAACAACTCTTTATTTTATATATACTCGACCCCCTATTATTGATAGAAACAAGTGCCTGTGTTACTAGTTTTGTCTTTGCCCTTTCGGACTATTGAAATTCAGGTACCCAGGATATTTTCTCACTGGTATGGAAAGCCAAAGGGGTCAAAATTCATCTTTCTTACTTTCTAATTTCTACCTCTGCTTCTTGTGTACTATTCGGTCGTCTTCAAATCAGGTAATTCAGTATCAAAAAGGGGTTCTTTTCTTGACATTTAGGACTGGTTTTGAATCGTATGCATTATACTATACTATAATTTAAGGAAAAATTGTAAAACGACACTTGAAACATTTGTCAAATTGAAGACTGCTGGTCGTTTTCCATTGTTGAATTTTAAATTGTCGTCGATAAATGTAGGTCGTGACGCATACAACTATTCCATATCTGAATTTCTTCTTTTTCGAACATTTTTAATCAAATGAGTCATAAAAAATCAGGTAAAAACAGAAACAATCTAATCAACAAAACAACAACAACAAAATCACTGAATTTCATCTCAGAAGTCAATAGTTTAATATTTCATTAAACAAGTATTTCTTATTTCTACGATGTGCTCAAATACATGTTGGGACACTAAAATGAACAATAAGTGCCTTTACAATTATTGTTAGCAGTTGTGAGCTAAAAAAATCATTATTTTTTTTTTTTCAAAATTATAAACATATATGTCTAATTATGTAAATAAACATCAACAAGACCTTTGGAGTCTGGTCAAACTTGAGTGTGAAGCCTAATGATTAGCCAAATATTCACAAACCAAAACTTTTTTTCTTTTCATCTAGCACAATAATGACTGTAAAAAGAAACTTTTATCATAAATGTAACAAACTTTGTGATTGTCTATGATTTAACATAATACTATTCTGTTATTTAAACTAACATTGTCTATTAATATCAATCAATCTCACGAAAACGGCCTCATTCAATCAAATGCAACAGTGACACAAACATCCTATGCAAAAGCCACCTCCATCCACTTGTAGCCCAACAAGCAGCATGCACCTCTATCAACATGTTGCCAATCAAGCAGCATGCGCCTCCATCCACATGTAGCCCAACACGCAACATGCGACTTCATCCACATGTAGCCCAACAAGCAGCATGCGCCTCCATCATCTTCGCTAGCCAAGGGTTTCAATCCGCTATCTCTCATCTTCATCTTCATCTTCTTGAAGATGAGAGATAGCGGGTCGTAACCCTTGGCTAGCGAAGATGGCGCCTCCATCCACATGAAGCCAAACAAGCAGTATGCACCTCCATCCACATCTAGCCCAACACGCAACATGCGACTTCATCAACACTTGTATCAAACAAATTATATATAATTTTGCTCACATTTTACTTGGATTTTTGTATGAAAACGTAGAAGTTACAGAATAATTTGTTTTGCACTGTGAATCAAGAATCGGTGCGATATAATATTTTTTTTTACTTCAGTGTAGCCAATAGTTAGGATGGTGCACATACCAAATTTGAATTGTATATCATTTTAAAATTGTTAAGCAATCAGGGAACGTGTCATCAAAGGTGTCCCAAGTTAGGATGATCCTACATGTCTTAGAACTAAGATTCCTTCATTGATCTGGCCCCAGTATATTTTAGAGATGACATCATTTTCACTGACGTAGAAAAAGTAACGTGTTCACGAGAGGTGGGCAGTTATCAAAATGCATGCTTATGTCAGGAAAACATCAACAGATTTACATGGCTTCTCTAAACTGTGAGAAAAGTTGGGATGAACGAGTCAGAAAATAAAATGATTTGCTTTTTTTCTGGTATAGGAATATAGTTCTTGTTTTCTATATAGCACTGTCCCCCACCCATATTCTTTGTTTGAAGTTATGCAGTTGATGTTGATGAATTTGAACACTTTTACAATTTGTGAATCAAATAATTGGGGGGGGGGGGCTACTCGCTTCTTGCACAGGGGGCTACTTCCGGCCTTTGAGGTTGAGAGCCAAAGAGCCATCAGCTTGAAGGCACAGGTAGTACTCCACAATTAATTTATTTAGCTCATTTTTGCATGTGCTCGACGGTGACTATTTTGTCCCGGGTTCTTGTAATCGCTTAAACTGTTATTTGCACTTTAAACTAGGTGGTGTTCCAAACTCCGGGCATGTTTAGTCGTGTTTAGTGCCGTATTTGGTTTCTTTGTTGTACTCGTTGCCCCTAGCAACTCTTAACATTTGTAAAAAATTGGGGGACAAAAATACGCAAAAATCGGGGTTTGTCCTTTTTTTGAACGTTGCCAGTAGTCGAGCTTTCGGCTCAGGTGAAACGTAACATGTATGAAATGAAAGCCCGAAAACAGTCCTTTCTTTTAAGACCAAATAAACCTATCCGACTTCGGCTCTTTTTTTCCGCTAAAATTGTTCAAACTTAAAAATCTAAAAATAGCACATTTAAATTTAAGCCCATCCGCTGGTCACCATGCACAGTCGGAAGCGACGCTTTATGATCATTGGTATTTATTTTTTCGAAATTATTCTTTAAAACAATAACCGTGGATCGTAATTTTTATATAACGGGTCCAGATTTTTTATTTGTCTTGTTTTAAGACCAAAACGAATCAATATTTTCATTTAACAAAAAAGTTCAGGGGCCACATACGAAAACAATACTGTGAAAATATCCTAATTGTGGAGTACTACCACAGGGGCATGCTCCAGGCCTTTGGGGTTGAGAATTCTAGCTGATGGCTCTTTGACTCTCAACCCCAAAGGCCGGGAGCAGGCCTCTGTGCTTCTTGCTTTTATTTAGATGATATGAGTGTGTCGTAGGAATGGTTGCATGCAACCGTCTATACAATGCGACAACTCATTTTACTATACCTGTCCATCGGAACTCATCATGTATTTTTACTTGATGCGGGCTGGGTTGACAGAATATTTTATAAACGTCTGAAGATCTTCCCAACAATGTCGAAACTGCCATATCATGTTTGCTCCTGCAAATTTTTTGTCGCTCCCTCAGCGGGACTAAAACCCTTACTGAAACATCTATGACAAGACCGCCTGTTCCATGTACAGCTCCCTAGACCACTTGGCTAGCTTGGATTTATAAATGATAGCTTTCGCTGACCAAGTAATACCTCCTTGTAGATTAGAGTGTGTAACATTGTACATGACGTATGGTGGGTTTATTTCAGCAAAGTGGCGTAGTTCGGAGGATTCGATGTCATTTCGACATGTACAAGTACTGAGACCATATCTAAAAAATAAAGAGCATTTATCTAAAACACGGGACATTGTTTTACTAACTCCACACGGCATTAAAGACAAACTCCTGTAATAAGTCATCCAGAAGAACACTTTGGCAGAACATTGAGTGACAATCTGCATTTTTATTTTTCTAAAATGCAAAATCACGAAATACACATTACATATAAAAACTTTGGGTGCCATTTCTTTTGAAACGCCTGTACCAAGTCAGGACCATTGCGGTCTTCAATTTTCTCCGGTATGTCTTTTCTCTTGGACATTGAGATTGATCATTTTGTTAATACCTTAATTTTCCAACCAATGGCATAACTATTTGTACCGATGTTTAGATGACGGTTGTTATTTATCCCCAAAACATATTTATGTTATTCAAGGATAATGTTCAGACCGACTTTGCAGTTCTGACCCTGACCCGATTTACAAGGACAAACCGAAATTTGTTTTCCATATATCCCAAATAAATCATCTATTGGTGACTAAATGTTGAGAATTATACGTTGCTTTAATGTATTTTTAACATTATAATTATTCTTTCTGCATTCAAATTAACAGGAATCTGCACATTTTCAGTAGGTAATTGGTCGATATGAACCAGGAATTAGTGAGTATACATGCCATGGATACATTGACATATGTTTTAATCAAATGTCAACGTGATGGAAACGAGTGGCTACCGGGTGATTCTGCTAAACATGCAAAAAAAACGTTTTGCTAATCAAAAAAAAAGATTTCACAAATTCACAAAACTCAATCAGGTAAGACAGTGAAAAAATAAAATTTTAGAACTTTGGAAAAAGGTTTGATATTATAGAATTATTACATCGATCTTCATTATATTTTTGTATATAGGAATTATTATTCTATGCACAATTTCTTTTAGACATAGAGCCTCGGATTATAGAAGAAAATGTGACGTGGAAACAACCTACAATATAAACGTAAATTTAAAGCATCCTCAATGGAATTGATTATAAAAAAACAGCGTAGCAATATGTATTGCTTGAAACTTTTTTTGTAATTTTGTATTTTATCTAGTGTGGCATTGAACATAGATCAATTTAAATTTAATTGTGTGGTAATTTTTGTGCTTTGTCTGTGATTATTGATAGGAGGAAGGTGGGGTCCATAAACTAGTTTAACCCCGCCATATTTTATATGTGCCTGTTCTCAGTCAGGTAAATTTGACAAAGCTTTTGTTTGTACTTAGCTTTTTGAAGTTTTCTGTTCCTTGTATTAGAAGGGGGTATATCTTTGACTATTTCAGGACTGGATTTGAACTATATACATTTTATTTAGACCTACATTGGCCGATTGCAGAACGGCGTTAACCGCCTACTGGTCTCGTTGAAGGCTGCTGGCGGTTTCCCATTGTGTTTTTTTTTTCTAAATTACCGCTTGTCAGTGGCGTAGTGTCTTCCATTGAGCAATGAGGCAATTGCCTCACTTTTTTTCGTTAAAAAAATGGCCGAAAACATAAAAAAACTGAACTGAGAAAAAAGAATAGACAGAGACAGTAGGCCTTCTTGTGTCAGGGGTCATTAAAGTCGAAGCGAAGTCGTGCTTATCATCATTCAGTATTACTATCTTTTTAATCTTCTTAATTGCACATTTCTATCACTTGGAAGTACATATGGATGTGCACTTTCACGAAAATTAATCATGTCAATCAAATTTGAAGAATTTAAGGTTGTTTACAAACTTAACGTCTAAAAAGAACATGTCTCGGTGCTACCTCCCGTATACTACGATTCGCCAACCTTATAAATATTTGGCTGGTATTATTTCATTAACTTGTTACGTGAAACGTACTGGTGCAAGTGTATCATGGCTATAGTACCAAAAGAGGAACAAGTGTGGGCCAAAGGTCCAATCACCAGCACTATCGTGTTGAACCATTGTCATAGAAACTTTCGATTGACATACATATTTTCTTTGACTTGTCGGTAACAAGCATCACTATAATGACACTTTTCTTGCTTTAAAAAAACTTTATATTACAAGAGTAACTACGGCCGACTAATTTGCAAATAAGTATATAGTTGGGTAGTGACTGAAATTTTCGAATTGGCACAAAGCTGTATCTTAATGAGAAACTTTAGAATCAGGAACATGTTCAGACATCTCAATCTAGTCCCGTGCGGGGCCCGGGAGGCGAATAGGCCCGCAGCAGCGCTAAGCTTGTCGGTAAAAGTCCACTAAAGAGTGCTCAGAAACCTGACATCGGGGTCAGGCCGCTTTGCCCACAAAGCGACTGGGATGTGTGCCCTAGGTGGTTGAATGGGGCAGCCCTGACATCGAGAGATGCGGGGTCGTCAGGCGATAATGCGGAAAACCTGACCGCAAACCATAGTGGTGCACCGTGTTGGGAAAAATGTCACGTTCCTCGCACGTTAAAGAGCACTGCTGCAGGTCTCGGTAAGAGTAGGACCCGTAGGATCCCCATGCAGGAGGCAAAATTTCTCGTCTCTACCCATCACTCCTTTTTCCAGTGGCAGTCAAAACTCTCTTACCCGATTGGCCTTGTGTCCCCATTTCCTCCATTTCATCATCATTTCATGTTCATTGTATCACCACTTTAATGTTCATCTCCCGGATATAGCCGAAATCGCGCTGCTTGGGAGTAAAGCAATAACTAACTAACTAACTAACTACATTCAATCTAGGTCTATACAAGGAACAACAAAGTACCGTTCTATCATACCCTTCCCATGTGAGACCTGGATGGCAAATATCAATTATAGGCCCGCAGCAAGAGGCGACTTATTAAGGGTCTTTTGATTCTGACATCGGGTTAGTGCTCAGCCCACAGAGCGGAGAGTATGAAACACGAAACACATTATTTATATATAAACGAGTCGACACAATACAAGCGAGAGGCTGTGAGCATCGGATAAAAAAAATCCGAAAATAATGGCATTCAATTTTCGAAGTGTCAAACACTCATGAATATGAAGAGTCAATCGGCATTCCTCGACCGAGTCCGCTAGAGTTACGAACCCAGCCGAAGTTGCGACGAGTGTATATGAAGAACATGTACCAAAATAAACTCTGACTGCTATCCAAATTATGAATGTCTTATCTAATCAACCTATTCCCGACCAGGGGTATAGGAAACAAACTAATCAAGTTTCGTAATTCAATGTAGATAATATAAATGATGAATGCTTTCTATGGATAAATGTTCAGTTTAAAAAATAATAAGAACACAGAACCTATTTTCAGGTCAGGAGAATCATTTTAGTAGCCTCTATAGATAGCTGGAACTCGTTTCCTGCCAAGGAGCTTCAACCCCTGGACCCCCTACCATGGCTTTGCCCTAGACTCATTGGGGAAGCGGTCCCCAGACCCCTTGCCGGTTGTGCCTCACTTTTAAAAACGGCAAGCTACACCACTCGCTTGTTATGTGAGCTCTGTCGCGCACAGTTATTCCACATTTCATTATTTTCTATTATCGATTATTATTTCTTTTGTTGAATTTTTGTCGAGTTCATTTGTCTTTGTTTTAAAATAGAAAAAAATCTTTATTTCATTTCCGTATGAATTTTTGTATTTCCCAAGTTGTTGTTCGTTGTTCAAACTGATGCATCAAATAAAATATATATACGAACATCGATCTTTGTTAAAAATTAATAATGTTGGAAACAAACGACAAATCGATGAGGAAAACTAATTTTGTAATCAAACTTTTTTTTTCAAATCTAAAAAAAAAAACGTTTTAAAAACAAAAAAAAATCAGTCAAAAGTTTACAGTTTTTTTTAGTTTAAACATATTTATTTTCCCTGGATTAGGAATCAAGCTTAATGTGAATCCCTCTTCCGCTACCAATTTGCGAGTGTGGCCTTTGACGCGGCCTCCATTGAGCCTACTCTTATCGAACTCTACAAAGAAGTCTTACTTAAACATGCATGGGGTATTGCTCGCCACATTCACGGGAAAACCTTTTTTTGGCCCTTCTGAAGGTCCATCCTCGCAAATGGTGTCAAGAGTCAGAAATGTGGTTCATGAAATTTTCACCCGGACAAAGATCGAACCACTGACCTTGGTATTAGTAACCCGATCCACTATACAACCGACTCGAACCTCTCTTTTTACAAAGATAATCCCCTTATTTCCATCTAGAACTAAACAGATAATGTGCAAGTCTTTGAAAATGGTTAAACACAAACTTTTTCTCAATCAATTGAATAAAACCTTCAAAATGCAAAAATCTTATAATTTCTCTTCAAATGACTGGTCAACAGTCATAAAACTTTCAATTGTTCGTTTTCAATGCTTGCACTAAGCTACTGTATACATAACATAGCGTACAATATAATTGTAATCAAACAATTTTTCTTTCAAACCTAAAGAAACCTTTTCAAAAACAAAAAAATATGACTTAAAAGTTAATCGCTTTCTTAAATTTAAACATTTTTTGGTTCACTTTTTCGATTATTTATGCTATCTGTACGAATTCAGCGTTAAATGAAAAAGGTGCAATGGGTGTTTTCATAGAGAATCTGCTTAATTTAGTTGTTGTAATCTTATACATGTATACAGTGTGCATTACGTTATGATTTTTCATGACTTAGTAACATCTTCAAGTCATGAATTTCCATCACGAAAATGTAATTAAAAGATCATGGATTTTCATATTCTTGTTCTACTCTCCCTCCTATATGAAGTCATGGTTTTTCATCACAATTGTTTTATTTAAATGTCATGAAATCATCATTTTCCAAGGTCATGGTTTTTCATAAGATATCTGAACTCAACAAGGTAAGAAGACGAAATAATAGAATTTTAGAACAGTCTTCGAAAACAGGTTTGATATAGAATTAATACATTAATCTTCATTATAATCTTGTATATATGAACTATCATTCTCTGCACATTCTTTTGGACATAGAGCCTCTGGTGAGTCTTAATTATAAAAAAAAAATAACGTGCGTAGCGTATTGCTTGAAACTTTTTTTTGTAATTTTGTATTTTATCTAGTGGTTTTGAACGTTGATCAATTTGAATTTAATTGTGTGGTTATTTTGATGCTTTGTCTGGGATTATTGATAGGGGCAAGGTGGTGTCCATAAACTAGTTTAACCCGACACATTTCATATGTGCCTGTTCTTAGTAAGGAAACTGAATTGACAAAGCTTTTGTTTGTGATTCACTTTTTGATGTTTTCTGTTCCTTGTATTAGAAAGGGGTATATCTTTGACTATTTCAGGACTGGATTTGAATTATACATTTTATTTAAACCTGCATGGGCCGATTGCAGAACGGCGATCAGCGCCTACTGGTCTATCTCGTTGAAGGCTGGTGGCGGTTTTCCATTGTGTTTTTTTTCTCTTCTAAATTACCGCTTGTCGGTGGCGTAGCTTCTTCCATTCAGCAAAATTAACGTCTAAAACAAACATGTCTCGGTTCTACTTCCCGTCCACCTTCTAAATATTTGCCTGGTATTATTTCATTATTTTGTTACGTAAAACATACCGGTGCAAGTGTATCATGGCTATAGCACCAAAAGAGGAACAATGCTGGACCAAAGGTCCAATCACCAGCACTATCGTGTTGAACCATTAATTGTCATAGAAAGTTACTTTCGGTTGACATACCTTTTTTCTTTGACTTGCCGGTAACAAGCATCACTATAATGACCTTTTTTTCTTGCTTTAAAAAAACTATATATATAACAAGAGTAACTACGGTCGACTCATTTGCAAATAAGTATATAGAAACTTTGGTAGTGATTGAAATTTTCGAATTGGCACAAAGTTGTATCTAAATGAGAATTTTAGAATCAGGAACATGTTCAGACATCTCAATCTATACAATCTCGGTATTTACAAGACACAACAAAGTACCGGTCTATCATACCTGTCCCATTTGAAACCTGGGTGGCGAATAGCCCCACAGCAGAGCTTATAGCCATTGTCGTAAGAGGTGACTAATAAAGGGTCTTTGGATTCTTACATCAGGTTAGTGCTCAGCCCACAGAGCGACCAAGTGTGTACCCTAGGTTGCTGAATAGGATGCCCTCGTCTGCGGGGTTTTTCGGGTCTATAATACGGAAACCCTGACCGCTGACCATAGTTGGACAACTTTTGTGGAGAGTGTCACGTAAAGATCCAGTTGCCGACCGCAAAGTAGTAAACCACATTGGCTAAATTTTCTGCCCCTACCGACCTCTCCCCTTTTCCTTTGGTCTTCGAAATTTACTGTTCCTTTCTTTCCCACCACACCCCATATTTCTCATCATCATTTCATGTTCATTTTATCACCCTCTTCATGTTTCTATGGCGTAAATCACCAACTCACTCGCTCACCCACGCTATCATACCTAGCGGGAGTATGAAACACGAAACGCATTATTTATAAATTAGTCGACACAATACAAGGGTAAAGGTTGTGAGCATCAGATTAAAAAAAACGAAAATAATGGCATTCAATTTTGAATTGTCATACACTCATGAATATGAAGAGTAAATATATAAATACCTGTACCATAACATATAGCTGAGAGGGTGATAGAGTAGATTGATACCCTGAAAAAGCGTATGCCCCGAGGTTGTCAATGTATTTTCGAAGAGTAGCAATTTACTCTATCATCCTCTCAGATATGTTATTTAATGTTATGTGTTTGTCCGTTAGCAGATACATTAATTAGTGTAAGTTAGAATAAGCACTTTGCACGAAATATTATTGAATCTATATACTCATGATCAATTTTACAACTGATTAAGAATGCATAGAACAAATTGAGGCTGTGCGCGAGCTCGGCACACGAGAGGGTGATAGATAAAACAATATTACTCGCGAGGGTGAAAGATAAAAAAAATATCACCCGCTGAGTTATGTTTATGAAATATGTTATATGATAGATTGAATTGTTAAATTAAAATTTGTTAGGAAAAAATCTTATGAAGTATATAATACATACTGAATAATACATGGCAAAATCTGTATCATATGCTGTATTTACCCGAGACACCTATATCTGACCGAGGGCCAACGGCCCGAGGTATGATATAGGTCGAGGGTTAATACAGCATGTGATGCAGATTTTGCCATGTATTGTTCATTATATCATATACAATAAAATATTGATATTTTGTAGGGGTGTGATATAGGGTATGCGATATAGGGTTAGGGGTGCGATATAGGGGGTGCGATATAGGGTAAGAGGTGCGATATAGGGGGTGCGATATAGGGTATGCGATATAGGTAATGTGCTTTGTCCTATAATGCATATTAAAAAAGACTATATTTATACTTAAATATATGATATATTGTAATAAAATAAACTCAACTGCTATCAAAATTATGAAATGATGTCTTATCTAATCAACCTATGCCCGGCCAGGGGTAGCATAAACCTTCGAGTTTCGAAATTCAATGTAGATAATATAATGAATGCTTTCTATGGATAGATGTTCAGTTTGAAATAAATAAGAACAAGGAACCTATTTTCAGGTCAGGAGAATCATTCTTGTAGCCTCTAGATAGCTAGAATTCGTTTTCTGCCGGGAGCTTCAACCCCTGGACCCCCTACCAGGGATTTGCCCTAGATCCATTGGGGAAGCGGTCCCCAGACCCCTTGCCGGTTATGCCTCACTTTAAGAAAAGGCAAGCTACGCCACTCGCTTGTTATGTGAGCTCTGTCGCGCACACTTATTCCACATTTCATTATTTTCTAATATCGATTATTATTTCTTTTGTTAAATTTTTGTCGAGTTCATTTATCTTTGTTTTAAAGTAGAAAAAAAATCTTTATTCATTTCCGTATGAATTCTTGTAATTCTAAAGCTGTTGTTCGTTGTTTAAAATGATGCATCAAATAAAATATATACGAACAACGATCTTTGTTAAAAATTAAGAATGTTGGAAACAAACGACAAAACGATGGGGAAAACTAATTTTGTAATCAAACATTTTTTTTTCAAATCTAAAGAAACCTTTTTAAAAACAAAAAAAAAATCAATCAAAAGTTTAGAGCTTTTTTTAGTTTTAACATATTTATTTACCCTGGATTAGGAATCAAGCTTAATGTGAATCCCTCTTCCGCTAGCAAATTGCGAGTGTGGCCTTTGACGCGGCCTCCATTGAGCCTACTCTTATCGAACTTTACAAAGGGATCTTAAACATGCATGGGGTATTGATCGTCACATTCACGGGAAAACCTTTTTTGTCCCTTCCGAAGGACTAGGATCGTTCCTTGAGACCATCCTCGCAAATGGTGTCAAGAGAGAGTCGGAAAAGTGGTTCATGAAATTTTCACCAGGACAAAGATTTTTAATTGAAAAAGGGGCAAAGGGTTTTTTCATAGAGCATCTGCTAAAAGTTGTTGTACGTCCGTTCTTCCTTACGGCGTCCAAACGCAGATTTCGCCGTTTTCCAAAGTTAAAAGGTTCCTGTGAAAAATCCTGACGCAGGGGATACAAGTTTAAAGCTAGGAATTGTATAGGAATAAATGATAAAAATATTTGTGGCACAAAAAAGGTATTTTAATGCAATTTTGTTTCTTTGATATCTTTAATCCGGATAAAGTGGTGTTGCTAAATTTTTATATATTATTCCTTAAATGATTTTTAATCGAAAGACGCAAATAAAAATACTAAAGAATAATTTCATTTTTTAAGAAATTTGCCATTTTTCGTGTCCCTCTTAGCGTAGAACGGGCGTTTAATTTTATACATGTATACAGTGTGCATTATGTTTAGCTGACGACCCACTTCTGATGGGCGTACCAGAAAACGCGGGATGGGATCGTGGGATGGACTCCTTAGATGTACTCATGGACCCTTCATGGGATGGACCCATGAGCTCAAAATAATCTTACGTGCGTACACGTATACGAAACGAACCAAAAGCTATATATACCCTTTCGAATTTCGTTTGGCTCCGTGATAATTTATCGAACAAAAACCACTATCCCCAACTTGGTAATTGGGTATCCCGTGAATAGGCCCACAGCTAGCTACTCGTAAGAGCTAGGCGACTTAAGGTCTTGGGATTCTGGCGTCGGCTAGTGCTCAGCTCACAGAGTAACCAAGCTTAAGGTGTGTAACATAAGTGGCTAAATAGGGTGGTCCTCGTCCGCGGGTGTTGTTAGGTCTATAAAACGCGGAAAGCCTGACCACAGACCAGTCGTGTGTGGAGCGTGCCACGCTTCATGCACACGTAAAGAACCCTTTGTGGACCGCCGAGTAGTACCCCACATTGACAAAATTATCCGCAACTTCCCTCCTCCCCCTTTTTCCAGTAGTCTTCAAAACTTACTGTTCCTTTGTTTCCCATCCCCACACCCATATTTATCATCATTATCTCATGCTCATTTTATCATCCTTTTCATGTTATTCGACTTCATATAACCTATAAAGTGTTTTAAATTTGCAAAGGTGTAAAACACTCAATTTACCTAATCACCCAATCATTCATGATTTTACCGGGAAACATAATACATGTACCTACCTTATAAATTAAAAATTTATTTTCCAAGCAATATATACCCACATATGCCCAGCCGCATTACCAGTTTTGTGTCTCTCATACGTAGACTCCAGATGACCCTATCAGGGATCAGTCTCTGACCCAGAGGCGGGGTGGGACAGGCCCCCATCGCTTATGGCGAAAAAAATGGTTGGATTTATTGGAAAGCATTGAAGTATGACCAAAGTGGGTCCCCTTAACAGTCAGTGGGCCCACCTTTTCGCGAAATTATATATATATCGAAATTTCTGGATCCACTTCGGGTGACCAAAATCATAGATTAAAGAACCATTGAAAAGTTGTTCTATACAAGTCTGTGAAACAAAATTATAGCGAGCACAGCTCGTAGCGGGCACAAAGTGGAGAGCTCTACAGCAAGTTCGCGCAAAAAATTGCCTAATGCTGATTTTGATTTTGTTTGTCCGGATTTGCTTCTAGAAAAATTACAGGCCCGCCGTGAATAATAGAAATATCGCTTCTAAAATATATACATGGGAGAAAGTTTGAAAAATAAGTGAGGCAAATACATTGTATCTATTAGCAACGTAATTTATTTGCGTTTTCATTTATTTTGTACATTGCATCTCAATGTAGTAAATATTGTCAACGTCATTATTCAAAATTTGGAGCGAAACGTCAAAAGCTCATAGGCGCCTTTTCAGAATCAACCACAGAATTCACAGCTTCGGTTGCTAAAAATAAATTTGGAGTAATCATATTACTTTTTTTTAAGGCAATCTAACATGAAGAGTAAAACAAAACATAAAATGCTAATGGATCTTTTGCAAATTTTCAGGGGTGCAAACCGTCGGATTATAAGATTAAACTTCCAAGTAAAGAAACTATATAGTATCTTTACTGTCACTTATATTGTATCTTTACTGTCACTTATTCTTTCGAACATTTTTTTTCGAATTCCATGGGAATTTTTTCCGTCAATCGATAGGTTTAAAAAAGGGATAAAATAGTAGCGGTTCAAATATTATTTTTGTGTAATTTCAGGAAAATATACTTACATTATAACTGAAAAAAAATATTAATAATTGGCAATATAAAACCGTTTTTCGTAGCGGTCGTAGCGCATATATATATCAATCCGTGAAGAATTCCGTGAATCTGGGGGAGGGGTGACGATTTGAGTTTTTTATAAGATTGATCATGTTAGCTGCAGCCACTCTGTCGGTGACTTAAAATATGGATTTTTTTGATCAACTTGTTTGAATTTGGACAAGTTATTATTTAAACATTCTGGGCCAAGTATTTTTTTATCAATCGAACTTTACTTTGTTGAACTCTGTATTTCCGCATACAGCTATTGACTTTGTCGCTTAAATTAACATACTTATAATTCGGACAGAGAATGTACATGTTAAATACTGGTGCTGTAAATATTCAATATTCAATAATATAGAGATCAAATGGATTAGCTTTGTGTAAACACCATCTCGTTATCTTATCATGTACATGACGTGCGGTATTGTATAGTGATAAATTATCATTTTAGTGTGTCTAGCTGTACATGTAAATCTGGAGAGGAAGTACAATTATGTTTGTACACATTAATTTATGTGAAATGTAAGCAAGGTAAGCTAAAAATCTTTTTTTTTTTTGTCATAAAGTTAAATAACAATAAATTTGACGGTCAAGAAATCTTATTCTATTAAAAATCATTAGTTTACAATTCACCTTTTTGTTTTACTATCGTTTTACTACCAATAAATATCTCATATTCTTTTGATAAGATTGTTGTGTTGTTGACCCTAGTTACATTGTTCTTTTACTCAGTTTTTTTTTCCTTGGTCAGTATTATTTAAGTGGTTTTTTTTCCTTTAGGGGGATGCAGCACAAGGTAACTTGGGTCTAGGATTTTCATTTTTTATCTATTGAATGAATAGAAGAAATTCTGACCCTCGCTTTATTAAGTCCCCCAAACAACGTTTGGGGACTTATTGTTTTTGCACCGTTTCTTATTATTATTATTCTTCTTCTTCTTATTCTTCCACTTAGTCGTGAACTTGTCCGGAGATCCCAGAGAAAACGACTCCACATATCAATATGAAACTTGGCAGGATAATAGATTGTAAAGAAAGGAAGCTTTGTTGACAATCAGAATTTTCAAAATGGCCGCCGTTTCCATGGAAACAGGAAAATGGACTAAATATTGGACATTGCAATTTCTCGGTAACCTAGGTGCGCAGGGTTCTGAAATTTTGTAGGTTGATAGAGCAAAACATTCTCTTTAATAATATGAAAAAAAATTTTGAAGCGATATTTACGGTTTTCGAGATATAAATAAAAATGTGATTTCTCAAGGGAGATAATCGGGTCGAAATTTTCAAAGTGCTCCGATTTACATGAAAATTTATATTTAGGGGTTTTTGACATGCTGAATAGAATAGTGGCAAATACGGGTCGTTTGGGGGACTTTGTGACTTGCTTGCAATCACAGTTAATACTTGTTACTATTAATATTGGCGAGGGTCAGAATTTCTTAAATAGTATCATACCCGCAGCCAGGGGGTCCCCCCTTTGGACAAAACAATTTGAAAAAATAAAGGTAAAAACAAACTGAAATTTGGTTAAGCACTATTAAAAAGGAGTATTTTGAAAATCGAACCACCCAATCGAACAACCCCCTTAAAAAAATCCTATAGCTACGGGTATGAGTATAAAACCCTAACGCCTGTGGAACGTAGACGTGGAAGTGGTGCTTATACACGTCTCCACATCAAAAACTGGAAAGATTATAGTCTCATTTCCTATAATGTATTAACCATTACTGTTTTCTTTAGGTATACGGCATGAACGATTATGATCATTTTAAACCCCAACCCCGAACTTGTTTGTCATATTGGAGGCTTTATCAAACAGTCTATAGAACTCAGGGCTTCAGATCCTTGTCAGGCAGGTTCATAACATGTGTGTGTTTGTTTGTTTGTTTGTTTGTTTTGTTTTTTTTAATTTGCTGTCTAATTATGTTTTTTTATGTTACGCTATTGTATGATATGTTGTATTGTTTTGTATTCAATATCTACAATGTATGTTGATTTGACCCTTACGGTCGTAATTTCATCAATAAAGTATAAAACACACATTCAAGTATGCTAAACTGTAAGAAGTACAGAATTCATTAAAACATAACTTATTAAATAAATTCATGGGAAATCAAATAATTTTCCAATTCATGATGTGTCTACCGAAGAAGAAAAACTTATTTCAAATTGCTAGGTGTTGGCATAGATATGCATATTCGACAGGTAAAATTTTAATACGTATAGTTTAGTATTCAAATTACCTTTCTCTAATAGATTATCTATGTAATACCGCGGGCGTTTGAGGTCATGATAATTTTGTATATTTATTATACCCCTACGCAACTTCGTTGCGAAGAGAATAATGTTTTTGACGGTTCTATCCGTTAGTCTTTAGCATGTTTAGTAGCTTTAGATACATGAGATAGGGGTATATATGTTGGGACTTTTCAGGCTTGTCGATCATCTACTTCCTGTTTAAGGAGCTGGGTTAGACTTTTTAAATAAATTTTTAGGGTGACAATATTTCGTTAAAGATTTCTCGGCAACTATTAATTATAGGCTTTCATTATATAAAAAGTAACATTAGATAGGGGTCTCATATGGTAGGATATGATTTTAGGTCTCTCGATTATCTACTTCCTGTTTCAAGATCCGACTTCAGACTTTTTTCACTCAATTGTCAAGGTCGAAACTAAATATAAATGTAGGCTTTTGATATTTAGCAGCCAGCTTCAGGTAGGGGTCCCATATGGTATAATGTATTTTCAGGTCTGTCACTAAACTACTTCCTGTTTAACGAGCGACTTGAAAAAGACAACAACTCTGGGGCCGGGTTAATGAAGCTGTCCTAAATGATGTCTTAGGATTGTAAATAGGATGTAGAAAGGATCATCCTTAGACACGTCCTAGGGTGTAAAACGAGGCCATTGTAGGAACACCATAAATAGGACCATCCTTAATTGAATTTAGGATAATCTTATATAGCCATATGTCATACATTTCAAAAGCCAATATAAAAGTGTCTGAAAAGAAAAGATGGTTTTTGTGAAATGTATTGCAGTATCATTAAAATGCATTTTTTCATTAGTTTTGTTTTCACCTTGCACTTATGTCTAAAAAACAAATGCAAATCCCTTAGTTTGGGAAGCAAATATCCACGGGCATTATTGATTTTGAATTGTGAAAAGTCTACATACATTAGAATATTTGCTTTAGGACAGACAAACAATATCCAATACATTAGGTCAACGGAATCGGTAGATATTTGGAAATAAAATATATATATATATATTAATTTTCAAAATTTAGAGTAAAATATCAAAAATGAGAGTTTGGTCACATACAACCCTAATTCAGTGAGATAAGACAAATTTAAGACACTTTTTTTAAGTTGAAAGTCACAAGGATGGTCCTTTCACATCCTAAATTTAGGACCAAAATTGGGACATGTACTTATTTAGGATGCCATCAATAACACGACTTAGGACTGAGACATGTCCAAAGACCATCCATAGACATATCCTAATCCTAAGACACCTTCGTTAACACGGCCCCAAGGGCCTATGAATTCTATGAATTCCATTGTGTACTTTTACACGTACTTTTTCTCAACTCGATTACCGTAAGTTGTTCTCCGGGTATTAAATTATATTAATATACTCATGAACAAAAGGCATAGTGTAATTTATGGAGTGGTATGGAACGCCATCACTGCCTTATATGAAGAAACCATGATGACATGATGTAAATAGTTATTACTTGGTGTCAAACACTACTGACATGATGTGAAATCGTAACGATTTGGTATGAAAATCCAATTACATGATATGAAAACTCCATTACATTATACGAATACTTCTTTACATGATATGAAAACTTCATTACATTATATGAATACTTCTTTACATCATATTAAAATTTCATTACATTATATGAATACTTCTTTACATGATATGAACACTTCATTACGTTATAAGAATACTTCTTTACATGATATGAAAACTTCATTACATTATATGATTACTTCCTTACATGATATGACAAGTGCATTACATTATACGAATACTTCTTTACATGATATGACAACTGCATTACATTATACGAATACTTCTTTACATGATATGACAACTGCATTACATTATACGAATACTTCTTTACATGATATGAAAACTTCGTTACATTATACGAATCCTTCTTTACATGATATGAAAACTGCGTTACATTATACGAATACTTCTTTACATGATATGAAAACTTCGTTACGTTATATGAATACTTTTTTACATGATATGAAAACAACATTACGTTATACAAATATTTCTTTCCATAATATGAAAACCTTATTACATCAATATATACAAATACGTCTTTGCATGAAGCAGAGGTACCAATGGGGTATCCGAATATCAAAAGTCCGAAAAGGCAGAGACAAAACCAGTAAACACCAACAAGAACGGGACAAAAACAGACAACATGTAAAACATGGAAACACAAAACAACTGAATATCAATCAACAACGCGAACTCCAGTCGAACATGATATGGAAACTTATTAAATGATGTGAAAACTGGGAAATTATCGATCGTTTATGGTTTTTCCTGACGCTTTACCGCCAAAGACGAAACACAACTATTTCTGGAAATAGTATTGCTAGTGCTGTAGTGGCGATGTTAAACACAAAACAGAGAGATGCCATATTACTATTAAAATGTCAGCGATAAAAAACTGAAGATGAACTCTATTTAAATAAAGAGATTTTTATTCCTGTCTGCAAAGAAAATAAGTAGAGACATCAGGATTTCTTTCCCGTGGCGGCCTAAATTTTTTAAGCCAATCTTGGCAAACTGAGCCGTGTGAACAATTGCCACCACTTTGCGTCTGTAATCTTTCTGTTCAGCCTTTCAAAACATTACATATGCAGAAAATGCTATAACAGTGAGCTCTAAAGGACATGTCGAGGCCCCTTTAATGTTAACGCTAAACCAAAAGTAGTAAATAAAACCTGGTTGACAACCTGTAATAGTACTGTCGGTTTAAGAGAGTATGTGTTGATTTTTTAAAGTCGATAAAAATGAACAAAATTCAAGCTCCTTCAGTGACCATTACATTGTTGAATCAAATCAATGACGACATGACTATGCCCCCCACCGCATTAAAAGAATAATTGCAGAGCGTCACGTTTGACACAGAAATTGCTAACACAGGGTTATGTTGTTCCTCGGTTGCTGTCTTCACTCAATAAATTTTACAGTAGACACCATGCGCTCGTAGATAATTATGGGATTTATATCTCTCAGATGAGTGCAGATGTAGGTTTGTCATTGTTTTTTTTTTTAGCTCACCTGGCAAAAGGCCAGGTGAGCTATTGCCATCACTTGGTGTCCGTCGTCGTCGTCCTTCGTCGTCGTTAACTTTTCTTCAAACTTCTTCTCCTCTTAAACGGCTGCACAGATTCAAACCAAAGGAGTAGAGCCACGAAGGCCCGAAATCGGCCCAAAAATTCAACTTTGATATACTTCCTTGTAATTGCTCCCTTGGTGTTCATTAGACCTTATATTTTATAAATTGCAATATCTTTTGGTTAAATTGTTTATCAAAAAGGAGGACAGTGAGATAAAAATCAGTCTATTTTGTACAAAATCTCGTTTTTTGACATTTTTCATTGATTTTCATGTATAAATCGGTGAAAACGAAAATGGCCACACCCGTCGACCAAAATTGTTTTGTGATAGAAATGTGTATTTTTATGTTTTAAAATGAATATCAAAAAATTACGATGGTCGACGAATGTGGCCAGTACTATTTTTGACAAAATACGACGAGAAAACAGTGAAAATAGGCGAAAAATTAAGAATTGTATAATTTATGGAGTGTTTGGAATGCCAAGGCTAGACCTATGATGTAGATATTTTGTTAAATCTTACATATATGAAAATTTCAGTTATGCCTTAACTCATTTTGGAAAAATTTACGAAGAGTTGAAGAAGTTTAGAAATTAGTAAAAATACCGGGCCGATTTGAGGCATTCGTGGCTCTACTCCTTTGGTCTGGTGGTAATTTAGGATATCCCCCACAGAACAGATGTTGGGATTTTTGATTCGTCGAAAAACATGGCCGCCGTTGCTAAAAATGGACCAGGGGGTCAGACTACTGTTTTTGGCTTGTAAATCAAAAGGTATAAGAGATAGATGAAATCTGATGCCACCCTACTGCTTCAGCATCAAAAGTTCTAAAAAAAGTCTCCATTTGGTCCAAATTGTCAGATGACCCCTTATAGCGGTTACAGGTTAAAGGTGAAAAATAGCGTTTTTTCATGTTTTTGCCCTTTAGTATGAAAACTATTGCAGATAGAGAAAAGTTGCTGCTTGCTTAAATGTTCAGCTTATTTAGCTCTACAAAAGTCTCAATAGGGTCGAAGTTGTCAGATGACCCCTTATAGGAGTTATGGCCCCTAAAATAACATTTTTTTCATGTTTTTGGCCTATGGAATGAAAACTGTAGCAGATAGAGAGAAGCTGTTGCTTGCTTAAATGTTCAGCTCATTTAGCTCTTCAAAAGTCTCCATAGGATTAAAGTCATCTGATGTTCCCTTTTAGGGGTTACATCTCCTAAAATAACGTTTTTTCACGTTTTTAGGTCTATGGAATGAAAACTATTGCAGATTGAGAGAAACTGTTGCTTGCTTAAATGTTCAGCTCATTTAGCTCTACAAAAGACTTTATAGGGTCATAGTTGTCAGATGACCCCTTATAGGAGTTATGGCCCCTAAAATAACATTTTTTCATGTTTTTGGCTTATGGAATGAAAACTGTAGCAGATAGAGAGAAGCTGTTGCTTGCTTAAATGTTCAGCTCATTTAGATCTACAAAAGTCTCCATACGATTGAAGTCGTCTGATTATCCCTTATAGGAGTTTTGGCCCCTAAAATAACATTTTTTTCATGTTTTTGGCATATGGAATGAAAACTGTAGCAGATAGAGAGAAGCTGTTGCTTGCTTAAATGTTCAGTTCATTTAGCTCTGCAAAAGTCTCCATAGGATGTTTTTGGCCTATGGAATGAAAACTGTAGCAGATAGAGAGAAGCTGTTGCTTGCTTTAATGTTCAGCTCATTTAGCTCTACAAAAGTCTCCATAGGATCGAAGTCGTCTGATGACCCCTTATAGGAGTTATGGCCCCTAAAATAACGTTTTTCATGTTTGGGGCGTACAGAATGAAAACTATAGTAGATAGAGAAAAGCTGTTGCTTGTCAGCTCATTTAGCTCTACAAAAGTCTTTATTGGGTCGACATCAAGACCAGGTGAGCGATTCAGGCTCCTGGGAGCCTCTTGTTTTGTCTTCCTTTTCCGGATTTGACACCCTGAATTGGAAATTGGCAGCGCGACGAGTGTGCTATAGCAGTCAGGAACCGCTTACACTTCCGGAGCATCCGAGTTTACTCTTGTTACGACTTGAGTTCGCGTTGTTGATTTCTATTCTGATGATTTTGTGTTTTGTGTTTCCTCGTGATGTTCTTGTTCATGTTTACCGGTTTTGCCGTTGCCCTTTCGGACTCGAATGCCCCATTGGTGCCTCTTTGCTTCTCGCAAAAACTAGCTACAAGTACTGCAGGCCTGTTGCAGATGGAACAATAAAAGCTTCTGCAATATGTGAACAAAATTCCTTTGTTTTCCAACCTCCCCATGCATATTTCTCATTACCGTTTCGTGTTCATGTTATCCTTTTCATTTTCATATGATAATCCCTGTGTTTGTATGTGTAAGAATATGATAATCCTGTCTTCATAATATTCAACATGCATTTCTAGAGAGAAAATGCAGAGGGTAAGATAATCCATTTTCCATTCAAGCAAGCTTTACAAAGTGCTTAATTACGTAAACTTTTGTAAAGACCTCCTGATTTCCAGGGCCTTAAAACTGCATATTGCCGGCTTTGGTTTACCACTGCCAAACTAAAAACAGTCCAAAAAATGTAACTGTGTTTGATGTTTGACATAGAGGAGGACATTATGAGAAAACATATATAACAAACTAGTATTAGACTGTTATCAACCATTTCCACCTATTGTTCTTATCTTTTTTAAAAAATCACTCCCATATTTTTAATGTCTTCAGATTGCCAATGTTAACAATAGCTAGCCTTTAATGTGCGTATAATGACATCGGGTATGGTTGACGTTGGTAAGTTGAAGAGAGTAAAAAAAACGAAACCGATTCATAAAAAGTTCAGTCTGAAGATAATGAACCATATGATTTTTATTGCCTAACGCAAGAGGCTATATTCTTGTAAATCAAATTATTTAGATAAGAAGCAAAGGTGTACCAAAGGGGTAATCATACATCATAATACCGAAAAGACAAAGACAAAACCGGTATACACAAAAATCATCACAACCAAACAAACCACACACACACATAATAATAAAACCGCATTCAGCAACGTGAACTAAAGTCGAAACAAGAGTAAACTCAGGTTCTCCGGAAGCGTAAGCAGTTTCTGCTTGCTATGGCACACCCGTCACTAGGCCAGAGATACTTTGCTAACCATCTGTTAAATCATTATAATGTTAGGGCTTTGAAACAATAGTAGACGCAATAGTTCGGCATGCCTACGGTGTATGATTTTTAGCAAAGAAAGGGGAACTGGGACAAAATATTGGACAACAGTCTTATGATAAACTGTAACTGGTCTTTTATTTCTTGAAATTCAAACTCCGTAAATATTTTTCATCAGATTGTCATCAGATTTTAGTCGACGTTAACCATTGCCGATAATGTCCTGTGGGTAAAGGGTTATATCTGTGTTCAAATTTCGTCTGCATTTTGTATTTGTTTAATTTCAGCTCACAATTTTTACTCATTTATTAAATGAGCCTCAGACAATGATCACAGGCGTTTGGGTTCAGGATTATTTTTTTTTCATTAATAACGTGTATATAAAAATTTTCATACTCGTCTATATACTATTTCCACGTGGAAATAGTATATAGACGAGTATGAAATTTTTTATATACACGTTATTAATAAAAAAAATAATCCTGAACCCAAACGCCTGTGACAATGATGTGAACAAAAGAAAATCCTTAATTAAGACCATGAAAATGCCAAGGTCTTCATGAATAAGACATACAAAATGTGATAATTTCATTGGTCGAGAGTACTTTACTATGGTCTAACATATTTTCATCTTCACTAGCCAAGGGTTACGATCCGCTATCTCTCATCTTCACTAGCCAAGGGTTACGATCCGCTATCTCTCATCTTCACCCTTGGCAGATCTAGAAGGTTTTTGTAATCTCAACATTTTAATTATTTCCCTTGAAGTAATATCTATTCCAAGTTAAAAAAATTATTTTCATCCAGATAGTTGCAAAAATAGGAGATATTCATTTCATTAACGACAAACATTTATCTAAAAATAAAATAAAGGTAATTTTGGTAAGATATGATCAAAACTGCTAATATTTTTTGCAAAAATAATAATTAATTATTACCTTTGTAAACCCACATGTTTGTTAATAGATTGTTTAAAAATGGAAATTGAGCAATTGGATTGGATGCAGCCAACTTTCACTGCATCCAATCAGATGAGATAATGTATGACCACAAAAATCCTGCTATATCTGCCAAGGGTGAAGATGAGAGATAGCGGATCATAACCCTTGGCTAGCGAAGTGACCTATTTTACAATATTTCATAAGTCTTCATAGAAGTTTTATTGAAAACATCCAGAAAAATGATGACAACCACTGCTAGCACATTTAAGAGGGACAAAATAGACTGCTGCTTCACACACAGTATTTCTACCATAAATTGTCATAGTCTCCATCACCAGCCGAAACATTTTAATGTTTCAGAGGAGGTGCAGATACATTAAATGATTGCAAAGTTTTACAATAATTTTAAATAAATAAGACCAAATTGCCCCTAAATTTTTAAGATATAATTTAAAGTACAATTCAAATGGAAAAGAATAACAAAAATGAATTCCATAGTTTTTGTCAACATTAAAATGAAAAGTACTAAAGGGGACATTACTCTGCTCCTTATGGTTGTCTTTGATCCACCTGCTGATTCTATTTAAATGAATTGTTAACTGGACATTGAAATCAATAATAAGACAGTTTTTAATCGCTGATATTTAAATGGTAATTAAGCATCTCTCTGTTTTGCGTTTAACATCGTCGTCAGCAATACTGTTTCCACAAATAGTCAGGAAAAACCATAAGATCGATACTTTCCGAGATGTTCCGTGTTCTTATTATAAAGAAGTCTTCACATCATGTAATGAAGTTTCCATATCATGTAAAGAAGTATTTGTATACATTAATGTATTGAGGTTTTCATATCATGTTAAGAAGTATTTATATAATGTAAAGAAGTTTTCATATCATGTAAAGAAGTATTCGTATAATGGAACGAAGTTTTCATATCATGTATAAAAGTATTTGTATAATGAAACGCAGTTTTCATATCATGTAAAGAAGTATTCGTATAATGTAACGAAGTTTTCATATCATGTAAAGAAGTATTCGTATAATGAAATGCAGTTTTCATATCATGTAAAGAAGTAATCATATAATGTAATGAAGTTTTCATATCATGTAAAGAAGTATTCGTATAATAAAACGTAGTTTTCATATAATGTAAAGAAGTATTCGTATAATGTAACGAAGTTTTCATATCATGTAAAGAAGTTTTCATATAATGTAATGAAGTTTTAATATGATGTAAAGAAGCATTCATATAATGTGATGAAATTTTCATATCATGTAAAGAACACAGGCGCTTGGGTCCAGGATTTTATTTTATTATAAATAACGTATATAAAAAAATCATCCTCGTCTATATACTATTTCCACAAGGCAAGAATGTTTGAAAGTTCTAAAAATAGAACTGATGGAAACTCCCTTTTTTCTTGTAGAAATATCTTTTACCATAAACAACTAGAAAATTTTATTACTCCTTATAGCTTTAACTCTCTTTCGGAAGCAAAAGTAAAGCATGTCAGTATGTTTAAATCTCACATCGGGTCTTTTTTCCTACGAAGCGAAACAAAAGATCACCACGGACGGAAGTAGCCAAAGATTTTCATTCCGCCAAATAAAAGGACTTCCGAGTGACACTACAGTAAGGTAAAATCTGGGCGAGTTCGAATAAAATCATTTGGGGGAAAATGTGGTCTCAACTTCATTTGAAATATTTTAAATGACGAGATGGTAGTATAATAAAAACATACCTACAAACTAGGACCCGATGTGTGTTCCATAAATTTTCAAAAAGACGTTCAAGGATAAAAAAATGCATGGTTATTTCATATTTAATGTTAAAATAGGAAAAAGTAAAAGAATATTGTCTCCCTTTGAAATTTTAAACTACTTCCGTCCGTGGTGGTTTGTTTGGCTCGCTTCAGGGAAAAAAATATTAGTTTCAAAGTCATTGCGAATTGTTTCACGATAATGGTGTTCCCAATTGTGAGATTAAACTGAAAGGATTTAGAGAATCACCAATATTTCATGTAAAACATTTATTTCTATGAGAAAATGTGGGGGTTTTCCGCGAGTAAATTTTGTTCTATTTTTAGAGCTGTCAAACATTCTTGCCTTGTGGAAATAGTATACAGACGAGATGAAAATTTTTATATATACGTTATTCATAATAAAATAAAATCCTGGACCCAAACGCCTGTGGTAAAGAAGTATTCGTATAATGTAATTGAGTTTTCATATCATGTAATAGGATTTTCATACCAAATCGTTACGATTTCACATCATGTCAGTAGTGTTTGACATCAAGTAATAACTATTTACACCATGTCATGATGGTTTCTTCATATAAGGCAGTGATGGCGTTCCATAGAGTGGAGTGAAGTTGAGTGTTGGATTGGAGTCTTGGAGTGGAGTGTTGGAGCTCCCGAGTGGAGTCTTGTTAATAATACATTAACGAACAGGCACAGGCTACATTGATCTCAAACAAATAAAAAACGAAGTATTTTAGAATATTGAGAGCATTTGCTGTTGAAACTCTGTTTGGTCATATTTTATTGTAACTAATGTTACCTTCCACCTTTGGTACCCTAGGTTAAGACCAAGTTAGTTTCAGGTGTTTTAGGTTGCGGTAAAATTCATTTCATCCAATGCAAGTTCGGTAATTTTGTTATTACCTTTATTTAGTGCATAGAACTTTCTTTCATTTATTCTGGGTGGAAACTCCCCCACTTTCAATGAAACATTAAGTATGACCCCAGAGATACT
Source organism: Arcuatula senhousia (assembly GCA_963971305.1). Classification (NCBI taxonomy): domain Eukaryota; kingdom Metazoa; phylum Mollusca; class Bivalvia; order Mytilida; family Mytilidae; genus Arcuatula; species Arcuatula senhousia. Next base: position 30,913,915 of record OZ020304.1, read on the forward strand.
AAAAGATGATCTCGATATGTCTATGGATGGTCTTTGGACATGTCTCAGTCCAAAACAGCATTTCAATCATGCATATGTGAAAAATGTCGACACAAGATTTTTTTTCAACACATTCACGATTGGTTTCATTTCTGTTATCACTCCAACACTCCATTCCATGACTCTACTCCACGACTCCAATCCAACACTCCACTCCACGACTCCACTCCAACACTCCACTCCACGACTCCACTCCAACACTCCACTACAAAACTCCACTCCGCTCCACTCCAAATTACACTATGCCTATGTTTACAACTTTTTAAAACACTTTTGCTTGCACAACTAATAATGCTTTTTTGCAAATGATCTATTCATGACATACTAGCAATTTATTTACTTAAATTTTAAGTGAAGTTTTTATCGCTAAAACAATATAAACATGATAAATATGCAAAAAAAAACATTCGTTACGCGAAAGAACTCAGGTGACCGTGTCCTGGAGAGGTATACAGTATCTGATTATTGCGACACAGATAAAAAAAACCTTAGTGCATGTCAAATTCTGTTATGGGCAAAATTACCAAATCTCCATAACTTTAAACCCACACGATTTTACTAGTTTTTCTCTCTTTTGTACAGGAAATCTGAATAAGCTAGCTGTAGCGATGAGCAAGTCTCGCTTCGCCTTAATTGCCTTCATTTTGGTGCTTTGCTTGATAACGGCAATTAAAGTGGTAGACTTTAAAACACATACATTTGTTAATCCGACCTTGTGGACTATTCCAACGTTTCAATTTACAAAAAAATCGGAAGTACAGTACATCGACAAATGGAAAAACACCAACAGGAGTCTTACTGTTGTCACTGCTTTTTTCGATCTTGGAAAATTTCCGAAAGGTTCTTTTTCAAACATGCGCACTCCTAGTAGTTATAAGGGATGGATGCAAGTTTATAAACATATGCAAAATCCGCTAGTGATATATACGGATTCGAAAGAATATGCAGATTTCTTTAAAAAGCTGAGAGAAAATTCAACATCGACTACACAAGTTATTTTGTTTTCCAGGGATACATTGTGGCCATTCCAAATCAAACCGAAAATTGCCAAACTTTATGCCAAACCAGGCTATCCAAAGCATTATCCAAATACTTACATTCCGGACTATACATGTATGACACACTCAAAATTGACGTTAGTCGTGAAAGCAATCAATTCACGGATATTTCCGTCTGATTACTATTGTTGGTTAGATCTGGGATATTTTAGAGATATAGCTTCACGTCGACGGAAGTTTTATTTAGAAATTCCAAGTGATTTTGATTCTAGTAAAATTGCCGTAACACGTGTATACAATTCCAATTTAGAGACTGCTTCTCCAAAAACTATCATTCTCGGGAACCAAAATTGGATTGGCGGAGGGTTATTTTTAGGAAAACCAGAAGTCCTAACAAATTTTGAAGCACAATATAAGTCTAATGTTCTTTATTATCTGTCTCAGGGATTGATGAATGTCGAACAACACATACTGTATTCGATGTACACGAAAAAGGGACGAGCAAACAATCCCGTAAAAGTTGAAGTACAAACCTACATTCCTGGGACGAAGAAAGTGATATCAGGGGATCCCTGGTTTTATTTAGGATTTCTTATGTATCGCGAAACTAATTCAACCACGTCATGACGAATAGAAAGTTGGTTTATATAAGAGTCATCACTGGTTTTATAAAGAATTTCTTATGTATCGCGTATATAATTCAACGAAGTCACGGCGTATAATAAGGAGTAGGAAAGTAGATTTTAATATCAGAGCCAGGGGCAGACCCAGGAGTTTACTTTAAGGGGGCATTAACCTGTTTTCGCCGAATGCGCGAATATTATTAGAGGGTGTTTTTGCATAGCTTTTGTGAAAAAAAAACAACATATTTTGTCAATGTTAAGGCTTAACAGTATTAGTAAGTCTACAATTAACCAGCTTGGTAAAAGCATAGCCTAATTGTGTATTGACCCTTAAGATAGTTGGAGATTTGATTTTAAAAAGAGTGGCACATGACGCGGGCGGATCCAGAGGGGGGTATGAATGTTAGAACCCCTAATTCTTTGAGATATTTTGTAAGTTTCATGCTTATGCAGAAAAAAGAGCTTTGATCCCTTCACAGTACCGTTTTGATATAGATAATGAATGACGAAACCCGACATTTCGATTCACTATTTCAAGATCCACTCCTTAATGGCGATGACCTCAAGTCTCAGATGACGACCAAATGTCGACCACATAATGTATTGTCTTTCGACCGATAATTAAAATCTCGTTTTGATTTAATCATATATCACGAGTTTATGTTGAAGTTTATAAGTGCCCTCAAGTCAACTTTTATAAAAGTTATAAAAATCATATGTACTTCGATGATACTAAAGATATATATGGTTTCTATAGATGTATAAATCTAAATACCTTGAAATATTTAATATTCAAAATTGTTCATGTGTGCCATAAACAAAATAAGATTTGTATCAAATTCATTATCATTTAGACTAAATGTTTTTTTATTGAATTCTAATTATTCATGATGAATTTGTAATATAATGTACACGATATACGAGCTACGTGTAAAATAGGGGGCATATTTTTATTATTGTTTTCACCCCATTTCCGGCAGTGTCAATTGTAATAATTTGTGATTTAGGCATGCCTTTGGGGAGGGGTGTCCTAAGAATTGTTCAGACCTGGGGACAGGGGCTGTCCTTAGTGATGTTCGGACCTTGGTACGTGTCCTAAGTTTTGTTAAGGCTTTGAGGAGGGATGTCTTTAGTATTGATCAGGTCTGCGGGGGAGGGTTGTCTTAAGTGTTGTGTTGGCCTTGGGGCGGGGGTGTCCTAAGTATTGTTCAGGCCAGGGGGAGTGGGTGTCCTTAGTGTTGGTCCGGCCTTTGGGCGGGGTGTCTTTCATGTTGTTCCGGCCTGGGGAGGGGTGTCCTTATAGTATTGTTCAGGCATGGGGGGAGTGGTGTATTCAGTATTGTTTAGACCCGGAGGAGGGAGTGTCCTTAGTGTTGTTCAGGCCTGGCGGGAGATGGTGCTCTAGTACTGTTCATTCCTGGGTGGACATAGTGTCCTTACTATTGCTCTTTCCTTAAAGATTATTTCATGTTTAGGACCTTTCTTGGAGATATCTGCGCATCATGGATCCATTTTTTCTACCCCCTCCCCGCCTACGCCCGGTCGATGAATTTTTGAAGACGTTTTAACTTTTGGAAGTATTTTACAAGTAAGAACTTGGAGAAAAACTAGATGTTGAATATACCGTTGTGTACACCTAGTCTACTTTGTTTGTACCTCATTTTTACATAGAAAGTATTGAGGGTAAACCTTTTACTAATCGTAGCTTGATTAGAGGTTTTTAGGTGAGTGAATTTATTTATTTTTAAAAGGTATCGCTAGTCTTAATTTGTTAAAGATTTATAATTTTATGTGATAATTTTTTCAGACCTGTCGGAGTTCTACCTCCTGTTAATCACCTTACCAATGGACACATTTCTTCTTTTTTTTCCTGTCGATGAGTTTTTGAAATTTTTCAACTTTTGAACGTACTAGTATTTTATAAAGAAAAAAAGAAGAATTTTGGAGAAAAACTGTTGTGTTCACCAAACTTACTTTGTGTGTATACCTCATTTAGTTTTGTAAATAAAAAATATTGAGGGTAGACTTTTAGGCTAATCGTAGCAAGATTAGCGCTTTTAACTTGTTTAACACCAAATTTAAAAAAATACCGTGTTGCTTGTCTTAATTTGTTTATTATTTATTATATGCAATAATTTTTATTTGAATACTTTGTATTGTTGATTTTTATATATGCTAAAAATAAAGCTTTTAAGTTCGTTTTTAAATGTTTGTATATATAACAAATAAATTGCCATTATATCGTACAATTGAAAACATTTCTAAAGCCTGTGTGTGTGTGTTTTTAACCTGCGTCGCCGAAGTCGAAAGCAGGTCTAGGAGTCGTCCGTCCGTCTATCTGTCCGTCCTTCGCGTTATGGGGTGCCTGTCTTGTGTAATCTGAATCTCAAAAACCAAACACTAGATCTTTCTGAAATTTTACACAGTGATTACATATATATTGAAGATGTGCACCTCTCCTTTTGGGGTCATTTTATCATTCCGTTTAGAAGTTAGGGGCCCTAAAGGGGTCAATAAAGCAACTTTTTATTTTTTATTTTTTTTAATCCACAATAACTTTTGTTCTGGTTGACCAAATGCTATGAACCTTTACAGTAATGTTACTGACAATAAAAGGAAGGATGGGAATGATTTGGGCGTTCCTTCTTTTTATACCCCCGCTTCGGTTTTACTTGTGTCCGTCCGTAGTTCCGAGGTTCCGTATTTCCGTCCCGCTTTTTGTATTTGTACTTTATACATGTTATACTTGACGGATTTTGTTCAAATTTTGCCCAATGATAGAACCCTTTGAGTTGTCCTAAGCATTATTTAAAAGGTTTGGCCCTCCAGGGGCTGTGCCGGACCCCACCAAATACCTCAAAAATTTATATTTTTTTAATATCTCAAAAACCATTGAGATCCTCACCCTATAACCATATATATTCTTAGTCCTTATGGTAAGACGAATCATTTGGTACCTGAGAGGGGTCTGAGGGGGTCATATCCCCCCCCTGAAAAGACAAAATACTTTAATATGATCAAAAGCCATTGAGATCTCCAACCTATAAGCATATATATTCTGAGTCCTTATGGTAAGGCAGATCATTTGGTACCTGAGAGAGGTCTGAGGGGGCCATGCCCCACCCCCCTCAAATGATAAAATACTTAATACATGTATCTTGAAAACCATTGAGATCCCCACCCTATAACCATATATATTCTGAGTCCTTATTGTAAGACAGATCATTTAGTACCATAGAGGGTCTGAGGGGGGTCATGCCCCACCCCCCTCAAATGACAAAATACCAGTAGTTAACATCTTGAAAACCATTAAGATCCCCATCCTATAACCATATATATTCTTAATCCTTATGATAAGGCAGATCATTTGGTACCATAGTGGGGTCTGAGGGTATCATTCCCCACCCTCCCTTAAATGACAAAATATTTAATATCTTGTAAACCATTGAGATCACCACCCTATAACCATATATATTCTTAGTCCTTACGGTAAGACAGATCATAGAGGTTCTGAGGGCGTCATGCCCCATCCCTCTCAACTGACAAAATACTTAATATCTTGAAAACCATTGAGATCCCCACTCTATAATCATATATATTCTTAGTCCTTACGGTAAGACAGATCAATTGCCCCACACCTCTCAAACGACAAAATACTTAATATCTTGAAAGCTATTGAGATCCCCACTCTATATACATATATGGTATTTCTCCTTATCATCAGACGAAGCATTTGATACAATACTTGGGGGGTCAGAGAGGATTCCATGGGGGTTTTGATTGAGAAACTTCATTTTGGAGACTTATCAACAGTCTCATTGTTACAATTATTACATGTACTTGTTGGTAACAAGCTAAATATGGGGATGATGTATCCTGGGATACATTTTTGGCCGGATTTCACTAGTGAAAATCCGGGTTATAAAATGGTGAATGTCGGGCGGGCGGCGGGCGGGCGGGGAAAATGCTTTCGTAACAGTTTTCTCAGCAACTACTAATCACAGCCTCTTGATATTTGGTATACAACATCAGCATGGGCTCCCATATGGTGGGATTCGATTTCAGGTCGATCGTTCATCTACTTCCTGTTTACCGACTTAGTTAATTTTTTAGACTAATGTTCAATAATAGAAAATTTGTAACAGTTTTCTCAGCAATTTCTAATCACAGTCTCTTGATATTTGGTATGCAGCATCAGCATGGGCTCCCATAACGAGGGATTCGATTTTAGGTCTGTGGCTCATCACACTTCCTGTTCAACGAAATCCGGCCATTTCTACCTTTGACCCATTTTTGAGTCCATCAAACAATTACTTCCTGTTTGCTGTAAACTTTATATTTAACACATTGCATAGTTGTCAGAGCGGGGATATCACTAGTGGGCATTGGCTCAAAGATTTCTTGTTTTGTTTTGAAATTAGGGACCAAAATGAAACTTTTATTAGTTTTCCACAACTTCTGGTTGACTGATTGATATTTTATATTTCAATAATGTTACCATTAAGTAATTGATTGGCATGATTTTTTTTAGGTCTCCCCATTTTTGTTCAGAAATTAGGGACTCAAAAGGGGCAAAAATCCAACTTTTTTATTTAAAAGGTCCGATTTTGAAAAAAAAATTTGCAAGTTAATTTTTGTCATATATTGGATACAAAATGGAGGATAACTGCCTTTTCTGTTTAGCAATCAGGGATCAAAAGGGGGGAAATTGAAACTTCAATTTTTGTCTGGTTTTGTGTTGTTATTTTATACTCTTGTCAGATACATTTGTATATATAAGGATCTTAACTATTTTTTTTCTAAATATTCATTGTCAGTCTATAAATTGGATTGCATGTGACAAATATGCTTTGTCAGTCCACAATAGGATGCAAGTGTCAAAAACTATTTACTGTCCATATTGGGCCTAGAACGTTTTGCCATGCGACGCAGGGCCAGACATCAATTTGTCATGTCTTATTCACTATAGTACTTCAAAATTTGTCTGTAACGGACATTTATGATAATCAAAGACTATACATATCAAATCAAATTTTGGTCAACACTTGTCAAAATGTTCAATTGTTTAAAGGCGTCATTTCAGACTTGTCCATATACTTATACCTGAACACGTATGAAGTGACATGTTTGAAGTCTTTTTCCCTATTATTGTATCTTAAATGGCCGACCGATTCAGATCATTTTGCAGATACTGATGATTGTGGACTTTGAAACAACTGACTGAGTTGGCTGTTATGTGGCTTTTCTGAGTGAACTACTGTCCGGATTCTTGAATTTACTCAAGCTTCTATTTTGGTTTATAGATATTTGTTGTTGTTCTTTGTGTGATAAGATGAGGTTTTTTTGACAATTTGTGGATTGTTTCTGATCCGCACTGATTTTAGTGGAATTTTGGGAAAATGCAAGATGGTGAACAGCGACCGCTGGTCCCATCGAATGCTGTTGGCTGTTTTTTTATTAGTTGCTGCTGGTATATGGTGGTTGCACCCCTTACACTCATTAAACTTATCTCTTATGAAAAAAAGCAAAGAGGCACCAATTGGGCATTCGAGTGTGAAAAGCTTTGACAAGGATCCCTGGCTTAGGTGAAACTGAATGCGACTTCAAGTTTGACGCAATTATAGATACAAGTTTGAAGGACTGTGAGTTATTTTGAAAGGAGCAAAGAGGCAACAATTGGGGCATTCGAGTGTCGAAAGTCCGAAAGGGCAACGACAAAACCGGTAAACACGAACAAGAACAACACGAAGAAACACAAAATCATCCGAACGGAAATCAACAACGCGAACTCAAGTCGTAACAAGAGTGAACTCGGGTGCTCCGAATGCACGAGTAAGTCTGCTTCGATATTTTACAGATCAAGTAGTGGTCCAACTCTTAATAAAAAGTTTTTCTGACTTTTTTCTGCATGTATTATCTTGTGGGTTTTTTTTAATTTTAAATATAATTGTAGTATGTATCATATGTACAAGATTTAATGGACTATAATGAGCGTACGAGGCACAATCTACATAAACAAGCGGTAATTTTACACATCATTCAGTAGCCTTCAACGTCGCTTCTCGCCAATTTATAGATAAAAAAATATAATATACACAAGCTTTATTACCTATCCCCAAATTATTAATGAAAGACCCATTTCTGGACATAAAAACAAAAGTGATCAGGACCTCAATATCTAACTAAGTATCCTGAAATTTTAAGAAAACCCAACAATCCGTGTAGGAGATATTGTCCTTTTTCTTGATTTTTTTTTCCTCATAAGTTTGCAGTTATTAAGCTCTATTTCTTGAAAAAAAAAATATCAGTCGCAATTTGAGGAATTTGAATTGCATATTATAAAGCACACTAAGATCTACAAAATGTTAAACAGGGCAAATTTAACGGACCATTCTTTCTGGATTTGTTCCCTATAGAATGCCAAAAGAAGAAACTTTACTGCTCAAGTTAAGGTGGTTCATAACACCACTTTGACCTTTTCATCGACCAAGTAAAAAGTGTGAATTTCAATTAAAACGAGAGGCTCCCAGGAGCCTAAATCGCTCGCATTATCCCTAAGGTCATTAGATATTCTTCTGTAAGGGATCGTCTGACAATTTCATCCAATAAAGACTGGTCACATTGAAGGCTGCTGGCTGTTTTCCATTGTGGATATTTAAAACATACGTTTATAATGTAGGTTGTGTAGCGTACACTTATTCCACATCTCATTTTCTTCTATTTTGTAAAGCTTTTCTTTATCTTCTTCTAAACTTCACAAAAATCCGTACAAAGAAAGGTATATAGCTGGATCTTCATCATGTTCAACTACAGAGTTGTCCGTTCATTTAACTAAAATCTTGTCTGCTGTCAAAGAAGGTCAACAAGCATACTGCGACACTATTTATAATCGTAGTGGAATTAACCATATGTTGATTTTGAAGAACTCAAAAGATTTGTTAGATCATTTTAAATCTGGATCATTTTCTGAGGTTCACTCTTTGAAAACGTTCGATTTTTCAACTTTATACACTACCTTGCCACACGAAAAACTAAAATGTCGCCTGAAAAAACTTCTCGAAAAAGCCTTTTCAAACTCTAGGAATTTTTTTTTTTTTTTGGGTTATAATTCTACCTTCTTTTCCAAAATATCTTTCAAAGATAAAATTTGTTACACACTTGAACAAGTTTGCAGTATGCTTGATTTCCTCATTGACAACATATTTGTCACCTTCGGAGGAGAGATTTTTCAACAACAAATCGGCATTCCAATGGGCGCAAACTGTGCTCCTCTCCTCGCCGATTTGTTTTTATACTCTTACGAGACTGAATTTCTTCAGGGACTCGTAAAGAACAAGACAATGAAAGAGGCAAGGTCATTTAATCTTACATTCAGATATATTGATGATGTCCTTTCTGTCAATAACTCTTCATTTGGTAGATGGATTCCTTCAATATATCCTCCGGAGTTGGAGATTAAAGAGACCACCGAATCAAATTGCTTCACGTCTTTCTTGGATTTGCACCTCGAATTTGACTCAGGTGGTCATCTCAGTACAAAAATTTACGATAAACGAGACGATTTTAATTTTAAAATTATTAATCTTCCTAATCTACAGAGCAATATACCTACTTCTCCTGCATACGGTGTTTATATTTCACAACTTATTCGATATACCAGAGCTTGCACACATTTCACAGATGTTTTGATCAGACACCGATTTCTTCGTGACCGACTTTTGGAGCAGGGCTATAAGAAAATACGTCTCATACGATCAATAAAAAAATTCTTTCTTCGTTATCAGCCACTAGTAGAAAAGTTCAAAATTGAGTTAAAAGATATGATAGTTAATTGTTTTCATTAGTGTTTGACTGGTCTGTTGCACTGAGATGATCACCTCAATATCCCTATTGTGTCTCACAACTATGTTGTGTTCTATGGTCATTACCGGATCCTAAGATCGCAATGGAAGAGGGAGGTTTGGCGCCATTAAACCTGGTTTAACCCACCATTTCGTTTGAAATGCCTGTACCAAGTCAAGACCATTGCGATTCACCAATTCTCCGGTATGACTGATTCGTTTTTGTCATTTTCTCTGGACTATTAGATTGATCATTCAAGTTCTGTAGTTTTGTTATTACCTTTATCTGCAAAAGTTTTCATTATATCCATTATATAGGGAAAAAACATGAAAAAATGACTTTAAAAGGACCATTACCCCTATAAGGAGTCATCATACAACTTCGACCCAATGGAGACTTTTGTAGAGCTTCTGATGCTGAAGAAGGATTTCAGCATCAGATTTTCTCTAGATCTTATACTTTTTGATTTACAAACCAAAAACAGTAGTCTTACACCCCTTGTCTATTTTAAGTAATGACAGCCATGTTTTTTGACGGATCAAAAATTGAAACACAGCTTTTGTGCAGGACACCCTAAGGATCAATCAACCCACCCAAGATTCATTAAATTCTGATAAGTAGTTTCAGAGGAGAAGATTTTTGAAAAAAAAATGTTAACAGACGACGACAGACACCGACAGACGACGACGACGGACGCCAAGTGATGGCAAGTGCCAACATTGACCTTCGGTCCAGGTGAGCTAAAAACCGTATATTTTCGCTAAATAAAACGATACAATGAAATATCATATATGTATTACATACATTATTTTGAACAAATATAATTTCTTAAAGGAATATGTTTGGTCAAAAGATTGCAGTCTTATGGTACATCTAGCAAATTCTACTTACAACTTAAAACTAAACTAATTACGTCCTTCAATTATCACTGATCATCTACTCTTGCACATCTATCATACCTTTAGATTTTATGATGCTAGCTATTTTAATTGACTTTTATTGGGCTAGGTAAACATCAAACTTTATAATTACAATCAAAATTTTGTATAAAATACACCTTTGCGAATTTCAATATTTTCCCGTACTTTTCAAGGGGAGATAATTTATAGAAAAATTTAAAGGAGGTAATAATTTTATTTGCAAAACATAAAACCTTAACGGGTTCAGCAAATACAAATGAAAAATGACAAACATAAAACATGTAAGAATAATAGGGAAAAGCACATTTTTCTTCTTTTTTTTAGTTTTTACTGGTGAGCTTTTTTTTATTAATCATAATTAAAAATTCATACAAACAGATATTTTTTACAAATTTTAAGAAAAATCTTTGGAGTAGATTTAGATTTAGATGAAGGAAATCTGAATTTCCCCTTTTGATCTTATATTTTTAAAAGTACTAAAATCATGCATTTTTTCGTAGTTGTATCTACAAAAAAATCTTATAATTATAATATGGTGAACTTTTAATTTTATCACCGAGATTTAAAGGCATATTGTCTACGAAAAAATATTTTTTTGTAAAACCAAAAAATTGTCGTCAGACTATTCGTTTTGTTTATTTAGAAAGATACAAACTTTCAAAATACCACTAGGGTACTTTATTACTTCAAAAATTGAAAAATAAATTATATTTGTAAAGCTTTACAAAAATTCATATTCATGAGATGTAGATGAGCTGTAAGCATGCGCACTATACTTTCTTTGATTGAAAACTTCAATAGTTCTTGCACGTGGTGCATAATCTGTTTCTCGAAGTTTTAGCTCGGAAGAAAATTAAAACGGCAACCGAATATTAGAGCTACTTAATGAATAAAACTGACAATTATTGCCTGTATTAAGTTTTGAATGTTATTTAAAAGGTAAACACGGAAAATATCGGTATTTTTTCAACATATCAATGTATTCGGGGACAAAACTCGATATTCCGATTAGTGTCCGTGTTAAAACTACTCAGTCTAAATCTGTGTCAATGTGACGTAGTGCAGGTAAATAAAATATCAATCAATATTGTCGAGCTATTTTGATCAAAATAAACTACTTTTGAGGCAAAATTTGTAGCAAATTTGTTTTTCAATATTTATTTTATTGCATTTCGGTCTAATTGACACCAAAAAATTGAGGGGTAAAAAAATGAGTTTGCCGTAGACAATATGCCTTTAAAGTACCATTCTAGGACTTATTGTGGCCAAAATTTATGCAAATTATTTGGATAAGTTTTAGACACCCCATCTACCTTAATTGATTTCTTTTTTGTTTTTTTTATAAACACGAGTTTGGTAACATATGTGAGCTTATTAAATGCTTCATCTGGTGTCAGAGCTCCCTGTGGTAAAGGTTGCAACACCTTGGATATCTACTGGAGTCCGTTATCAATATGGTTAATGCTTCTCCTGGTTCGTTATAGAGACATACCTATCTCTTATATTAATATCTCATTCAAATAATAAAGGGAAAAGAACTGAAACTTAAAGTTTTAAGATCTAAATTTACGTACATTTAACAATAAAAAATAATATTTTTTTAAGTTTTAAAGGGTTTTGAGAAAAAAGAAAAAAAAATTGCCAAGAAAGTGGACAGATAAAGAATAATCATGATAATGGCAAAATAAAAAAATGAATACAGATTGATTTACTTTATAAAACATCACAAAAACAATACAAGCTTATAAGACATGCATTAACAGAATATGGACAATTGAAAAGGAAAAAAAAATCATACAAAACGAATTAAGAACCTCCCTCCCGATCTATATATATATCTTTATTCTCCAAAACCAGTTATGGTACAGAGACAAAAAAGTAATAATACAGAAATACAAAATATTACAGAAATACAGTGTAAAATTTACAATCAACATTTGTTTCAAAATGTGGAAGGTACAAAGTTCAAATATAGTGGACATGTAAATGTAGATCGATGACAAAAGATAATAATAATAATATATATATAATTATCCAATAATTAATAATAAGTGTTTAAAGTGCTAGGTTACCCTGGAGGATCTAACCTTTGATTTATGATGCGAATAAATTTGCACAAATTGTAGAGATCGGGTGGGTGTTGGCTGTTCATCAATTCCCTAAACTTCATAGTGTTTGGCCTTTTGTATAACTTAGGCTTAATGTATAATTTACGTTCTTCCCGTAGCGATGTGCATGTAAGTAAATAATGATATTCGTCTCCAATTTCTTGGGATTGACATAGATTGCATTTTCTGTTTTCCCTAGGAATATTTTGCCATCTTCCGCGTTCGATAGGCAATCTGTGGTTCATAGTCCTGAATCTACAAAGTGTGATATAGTTTCTGTCATTCACAATATTGAAGTAGTTTTCGAATTTAGGTTCGTCCTTGTATATTCTGTAATTAAGAGCTTTAGGAGAATCTTGCACATACGATCGCCATTGTTGCATAAATTGGTCAGTTAAGGTTTGTTTAATTGAGCCACACAACCATGAAATATTAGGGAATCGCTGATCAGTCCACACTTGAGACTTGTCACACTCATCTAAGATGGATTTGATAAATCTTACCCAGGTAATATTATCATAATGGGTTAAAGATAGGCGGAATAAAATAGCAGGAAGTTTGTTTTCTTTGCCACTAACTAATTTAGCCCAGTATTTTACTGCTCTTAGTTTTATGTTTATATCGAGGGGATATCTTCCCAATTCACCGTAAATCATAAAATCAGGTGTAGACTTTTTAGCATTCATCAATAGCTTACAATATTTAAGATGAACCCGTTCAATCACAGAATTATTTCCGTTACCCCAAACTTCACAACCGTATAGTAGGATTGGTTGAATGACCTTATCAAATAAATCTAAAAGACATTCTAAAGATAAGTTATGGGATCTCCCTTTACGTAAAATATCATACATTGCATGAGTGGCCTTCTCTGCATTGTATTTTTTAGCTTTAGAGAAACTTCCAGATCTGGAAAATTTAACTCCTAAATATGTAAATTCGCTTACAATGTCAACGTCTTTGCCATCGTATTGAAATCGAATGTTATTTCTCAATCTACCTTTGGAAAAAACAACAATTTTACTTTTATCTACATTGACCTTCAGCTTCCAAACTGTGCAATATCTATTGAGTGTGTCAAGTTGTTTTTGTAAATCTTTTTCTGATTCTGCCAATAAAGCAGTGTCATCAGCATATAGTATAAGGAAGAGTTTAACAAATTTGTCAAGTTCGTTTTCTAGTTCATCAGAGATACTTTTTAGGCCAATAACACCATTTTCGTGCATAAAATTTTCCAGGTCGTTCACATATAATGAAAAAAGGACAGGAGAAAGATTTTCACCTTGTCTGACACCTATGTTACAAGGGAAATAATCAGAGTATTCAGAACCATTGAAAATACGGGACTTAATATTATTATACATGTTAACAATAATGTTGTACATTTTCCCATTAATGGACGAGCGTAGTAATTTTGCCCATAAGCCCGGACGCCAGACGGTGTCAAAGGCTTTGGCAAAATCAATAAATGCACAGTACATTTTTTTCTTTTTTCGACTTAGTAAGTCACATAATAAATGAAGAGTAAAAATGCTGTCAATAGTAGAGTATCCACTTCTGAATCCAAACTGATTCTCGTTTAAAGTTTCTGAATTTTCTAAATAGTCGTTCAAACGTGAATTCAGGATGGAGGTGAATAATTTACCCATGCAGCTAAGTATTGTAATTGGTCTGTAATTTTTGGATCACTTATCTCCCCCTTGTTTTTATAAAAGGGGATTATGTTTCCAATTGACCATGATCCATACCCCCTTATTCGTCAAAACTAAACACATGACTGGATATAAGTTGTGAATATATGAATCTACTGATGAGTCTCTTTATCTGTTTTCAATACATAATTACTTGGTTTTATTTTTCAGTGGTATGCTTACTTGATTACATTTTTACAAGAGTCATGTTAGATAGTATTTGATTCCAACATCGTTTACATGCATACACATTTTTGAAGATATCTATTAAAATGATTTGATTTTGGGTAAAAAAAATAATGATAACCAAAGCAAAAACTTAATGATCGCCTGATCTTTAGATATCACAATGTTTGGATGATGCAAGTCCATTAGCCAGTTTTCATTTACATTTACTGAATCTTGCAAGCTTAAACCAAAATATATAAAATGTATCATTCAATTAAAATTCGTATCGATTTAAACTTCTATTAATCAGATTTATAATATTTTTTCGCTTCATGTTCTCATAACGTTATATTTTTCTTGTGGCAAAAAGTTATTTTGTTCTTTCATAGACTTTCGAAAAGCCTTTGATACGTTTTGGAGAAATGGTTTTTGGCAGAAATTAGTAAACTCTGGTATCACGGGTAAATGTTTTAATATTATCAAAAATATGTATGAAAATATTAAATCTTGTGTAAGATGCCAAAAAGAGTACTCAGATTTTTTCCCTTGTCTAATTGGTGTTCGCCAGGGAGAAAATCTTTCACCTTTCCTTTTCTCTTTGTTTTTAAATGATCTCGAGGATAATCTTAAATCTCTTGATGGAGTGCCTTTAAACTTGATTAAGGAAAAGTGTTTGAGAGAAATCTCAGAATCTTTAGAAATATTTGTTTTGATGTACGCAGATGACACTGTTATATTTTCTGATACTGCGGAAGGGTTACAGAAAAATCTTGAAATATTCAGTAATTAATGTGATCTATGGAAATTATCCATTAATTGTTCTAAATCTAAAATTGTTATATTTAGTAAAAGGAAAATTAGAAATCCACCAGTATTTACACTAAATGATGAGATTGTTGATAGTTATTCATATCTTGGTTTAGTTATTAATCGTAATGGTTCTTTTGTAAAAGTTAAGAAAAAACTTATTGACCAAGCAAGAAGAGCTCTGTTTGCAGTTTATAGAAGGATAACAAATCAACCCATTCCAGTAGATTTACAACTGAAACTTTTTGATTGTCTTGTTGAACCTATCTTATTATATGGGGCAAAGGGTGGGGCTTTGAAAATATAGCAGATTTGGAACGAATTCATTTACAATTTTGCTAAAAGATTTTACAGGTTAGAGCAACTACGCCAAGTTATATGATATATGGGGAACTTGGTTGCTATCCTTTATTAAATAAGACTAAGATGAGAATCATATCTTACTGGAATAGACTGTTATCTAATGAAAACAAACTAAGCTCTAAGTTATACTCTTTATTGTATTTACCTGTAAATGGTCAAGTAAATTCCAAATGGATTGCTTTTGTACAAAATGTGTTTATTGAAACTGGTTTTAATTATATTTTTGATTCTCAATTCCCACTATGCACAGCCTCTGTTAAACTTACTATAAAACAAAGATTGGCTGATCAATTCATACAGAAATGGTTTTCAGAATTAGATAACTCTGCAAGAGAATTTTATAAGCTTGTTAAAAAAGAATTTAAATTTGAAAAGTTTCAAAAGCTGATATAATTTATATAACTAAATTTAGATGTTCAAATATTAAACTTCCAATAGAAACTGGAAGATGGAACAACATACCTAAAGAACTTAGAAAATATTTATTTTGTAATCAGGAAGTAGGTGATGAATTTCATACTTTATTGAAATGTCAAAATAACAATCTATTTGAATTAATGCGACAAAAGTTTATACCTAAATATTATTGGGCTTCGGCTATTTTATACAAAATGGAGGGAATTTTTGTGTTTTGTAATACAAAAGTGGTTTCTAATATAGCAAAGTTATAAAACATTTGACAAAACTTATGTAATGTTATAACATGTTTCTATATACATTCATTTGTCTGTTTAGTTCGTCATTTTCTGTAATATTTATGTTTATTGTACCTCATGTTACACTGTATTGTGTCTGAGCGTTGTCAAAGTTGAAAGTTGAAAGTTATAGCTATAAATTAACTTCTCCGCTTGCATGATATTTATTTAAGGACTTGAAACAAAGAGTCGGATCAGCTATTGCCATCACTTGGCGTCCATTATCTTGTCCGTAATTATCCGTTGTTAAAGAATCTTCTCTTGAACTACTGCACTTATTAAAACAGAGTTTGATCTGATTGTTCCTTAGGTTATCATGACGAAACATTTTGCCATTAGATTTTATTACATGTAGTTTCGTAGAACACCAAGTGGGCGATTCATGCTCATGGGAGCCTCTTGTTGATTAAGATTATACATGTATTAAAACTAGCACACAGCTTTTTGTGGACGAGGAAATTGAACAAGCAAAACCTATAAGTTATTTGTAGATAATTAGATATTAACATCTGTCAAACTGACAACTAAATATATCATTTTAAGAAAAAAGTTAATGATCAAACATGTTTTTAATGCGTAAGGTAACTAAATTAGGAAAACTTTATTTTTTTGGAATCATCTCTGTATTCTTTCTATTCATTATTTTGAATCAGCTTAGTATTGACAGAGTTGCACAAGCGAGCAACGGAAACAACAAGGCACTCGTACCATGCGTACCTATAGACATTGTCAATGAAATAGCAACACAAAGAAACTCTTTGTCTCAACAACTTAATGAAGCCAGGATGATGGTCGGACAATACCAATGTCAGGTAAAGTTTATAGTTTTGATGGGTGTACAACCAAATGAATATCAAATCAAATTTATTAGCACAAGTTACGCCCAATGAAGGGCCAAAGGCTACAAACAAGAATGAATAAAGCGTGTCTTTTATCGATCCTGGGACCGACTATTTAAATTGAAAAGGTAGCTTGCTAGGTTTTTTTTCAAAATTTAATATTTTGACTTGGTTTTTTTTTTTTTTTCATGAAAAATTATTTTGGAAGTAGCAGAAGTTGAGAGGAAAAATACTCTGAGACAGGATTTCTGCTATACATAAATTAATACTTAATATATTGAAAATGAAATTGAAAAAAAATGTTATGGCGCTTTGTGCGGAAAAAAAATCTAACCAGAACAATAAACCTCTCCTCCTCCCCCACCTCATGCACCTTTTCAAGTTAAATGTATCGTCCCTCATCCAGGAATGTTTGTTAAAAAATTTCCTAGCTATTCTGTGTCCAGAAGAGGTCTTCCGTTGGTAATTTTAGGATTTTTATCATAGCAATGTATTGTTGATCTTGGACAAATTGCAAGACTTCGAGAGCCTCAGGCTGTTGACTATTTTCAATTGTAGATTTATAAATTAAAGCTCTACTGATTTACGTGGGTTGGTTAACACACACTTAATTTTTGCCGTGTCTGATTATCTTTTATTCTCGAAATGTCATTCAAAAGCACTGATCTGTATGAAGTTGATGGATACTTTTTATTTCGCTCGAGTTCTAGTTTCTTTTATCATTAATTCATTATCACTTAAAATAGTTAGTAGTACATATTAAAGCTGTAGTGTACATGTTTTTTTTTTAAATTATTAGATATCTACAGATAAAACAACTGAACAAGGAGGGTGGTGTGAACAAGCAAGTACAGAAAATGGCGGGGAACACGAGACAGATATGTCGCTTGTCCTGGGCCTCGGACAATTTCTGCGAGACAAAGTTGTCGCTAGTTTTGGTGACGGACCCGGAGCTTATAAAAGAGAGATGCTAAAACTGCGCTTGCTTAAATCTTATTCTGCCTTTGATGGAGCACCGTTTTGTGAGAAAACCAGTGAGGGGAGGGTGGAGTTTATGGATCTAACTATACCTCAGTATGGTATTCCCACGTACGATTGGGTGATTTCGTTAGAGGTTGCTGAACACATCCCTAAACGATTTGAGAAAGTTTATCTGGATAATATTTTCAGACATGCGAGAGAGGGGATAGTATTGAGCTGGGCGATACCAGGACAGGGAGGCCTAGACCATATAAACAATCGGCCGTTGGAATACGTAGTAGATGTCATGGAACATAACGGCTTTTATTGGGACAAAAAAGAATCGGAAAACTTGCAGGGTTTATCCGAATTACCTTGGTTTAAAACCAATTTAAACGTGTACAAGAGGGACTCAAAAACCAAAACAAACAAGTTCGGTGAATGGTTTCATTAAAATGACCATCATAATTGATATGATTGAGCTATTGAATAATTAAACAAAAATGTTCAAAATTTAATTACATTTTATAATATATCATCTTTTATATTTGAAATATTCAAAATAGGGTTTTCCTGGTCAGAATTGACATATGGTTACCTCAGTCAAATCCAAATGCAAAGACGTTTTAAAAAAATTAAAATGTTAAAGTTTGTACATGCAATGGTTTGTTAAATTAATTACTGTTTCGAATACTTCAGGAAACTATATAATTTCGTCCTGAACCATTAATTCAATAACAAAAGATATGGAGTAACTAAAGTTTCTCCTTTAAATACTTTTCCAAGAAAAAGATTTTTTTTCAAGAAATTCAAAATGGTCAACCTGTATAACAATGTTTCCTTGCGAAATCACTCTTACTGAATACACAACTACATTGTGGTCTTTTTAAAATTTCAAGGTCTATTATGTGTGGTGTCGTGTACACTTATTCCACGTCTCATTATCTTCCATTCAACCGTTCAACAGACCCCCTTTCCCATTTATCTTTCATTCAACTGTTTAACAGATTCTTTTTCCTATTTATCTTCCAATCCGAATGTAAAATCTGGAATAAGCCATATCTTGGCTTAAAAATGTAACATAAATCTTGATTATACTCATTTCTATTACCAGCAACCTATTTTATATTCATTAAAATCAAAAGGCTTTATTTCATCAATTTATTTGTTATCTAAAAGGGATATTGTCTTCGAAATTTTTTTTTTTTTTTTTGTACTGACAAAAAAAGGCCTACAGACAACTTGTTTTGTCTAAATCTAATTCTAAACATATGAAAAAAAAAAATAATAAAGTTGTGGTACCCTGTGAATAAAAAATTCGAAAACAACCATCACTGAATAATTTTTGTAAAGCTTTACAAAAATTCATATCCATGACCTCTAATCCCGCCTTTAGCATGCACGGTGTATTTTGTTTTGGTTAATACACGCGCCCAGTAATCTGTATCTCGAGGTTTTAGAACGTGAAGAAATCCACATTGCAACGAAAACACCAAAGCCACCAAACAAAGAAATGGCAAAAGTAATGAAGATGATTTAGATATTTCACATTTTATGCTTAAATGCTTAACTGTCTCTAATATAAAGAATTCAAAGGGTTGAAAGACTAACACAGCAAAATGAAACTCTCCGTGAAAGAGTTATGACATCACTACATATCGGGTAAATGCGTCCGTCCCAGCTTTAAAAAAAGCCCTCAATTTCGATAAAAATACGCAAGTATTCAATTTCAAACAAAATGCATTTCTTTTTTTTTTCGATAAGCATGCATATAACGTTACCACTTTTTTCATTGTAACAGGCCATGATTGCTTTTAAGACGTTTCCCTAACTGTTGTACAATATTATCTAGCTCTCGCGAGATGAGACGATCTTGCATATCGCACCCCACACGATGAGACATTCAGGCAATTTCAAGGTCCGCGCAGTGACACCGCAGTTAGATACGCATCTCATAGAAAGCGTGCTTACATTTGTTTGAATCCTGTTGATTTTGTTTGAATAAACAGATTTATATGTTCTTACATAAGTTATTGGAAAAGACCGGCTGATCTTTCACAAGTGATATAATTTTTCAGTCGTTTTGCGAGTGGAGCGCAGCGGAACGATCCAAAAGACCCCAAGAATTCTATCACGAGTGAAAGAGCGTTGCCGGAAATCAAAGAACGCGTGTAAGTACCTAATTCTTCCGTAAAAATTATTTCCTTATATACTGAAACCTTAGGTGGATTCATTCTAAAAACCAAAAGATTTAGATAACATTGCATTTCATTGGTCGACATCATAAATTAATAGCAGTACCGAAGTTTAACTATAGCGAGTATGCTCAGCTTCTTGTAGATTTTAAACATGTGATACCATTCTAATTCTTCTTTTAATAAAGACAAGAGCGTCGCTCTATATTTGTTTGTTAACCTTGACTAACCTCTCTCGCTATATTAAGTGTAGAGACAACACTCCATTTACTTAGAGTGTACCATTATAACACTTACTTTTTATTATGCTTCCCCTTAAATATTATGTATTGTCATAGGAGGGCAATATTAAGCCAGATTCGATATGCTTTGAAAATTTAGACCCCGTCAACATCTAGTTCTAATAATGGAACCCTCTAATACTCGTTTACTTGAGAGGGTTTTAAAAGGGTTTCATTTAACGTAATGGGGCAGCCGCCTCAAATTTAAGCGCTAAGTTAAGGAGCGTTTTGGTGCGAATTTCGGGTCGCTTCAGATATTTTTGTAATTTTTTTATGGTTAATTCGTGATATTACCTAGAAATATTAAGTTTTTAAACACACAATCTTAATTTGCTATAATCACTTTGATCCTGAACTTCATAGTAAAGTTTGGGATCAAAACAGTAAAAGTGACAATATAATCGTCAAAACTTATATCTATGGAACTTTTCAATAAAGATTAAACGAAGCTAGTGCATTTATTAGTTTTCGTGACTATCTTTATTTATTTTAAGTCTTGTGAAGCCTAAACAAACATATTTGACTTGCTGGGACCCCTTTGTAGCGTCGCCTAATCAAAAAGATGTTTAACAAGCTACATTATTCACGGTGTCCAACCCCCGTACAGTAAGTAAGTAAGTAAACTTTATTTAAAGAAGCAGAGGTACCAATGGGGTATCCGAATATCAAAAGTCCGAAAGGGCAGAGACAAAACCAGTAAACACCAACAAGAACGGGACAAAAACAGACAACATGTAAAACATGGAAACACAAAATAACTGAATATCAATCAACAACGCGAACTCCAGTCGAAACAAGAGTGAACTCAGGTGCTCCGGAAGAGTAAGCAGTTCCTGCTTGCTATAGCACACCCGTCGCGTTGCCAATAGTCCATTCAGCGTGTCAAAACCGGTAAAGGAAGACAAAACAACACCCTATGACAAACCAACATCTGCACTCATCTGAGAGATCGAAATCCCATATTTGTCTATAAGTGCATGATGTCTTCCGTAAAATTTCTTGAGTGAAGACAGCAACCGAGGAGCAACATAACCCTGTGTGAGCAATTTTTGCGTCAGACGTGTCGCTCTGCTAAGGAAATCGATGTAAGTCCCGCACGCTCTGGAGTAACGAATCAATTGAGATACGTTAACTCCATAAGCTGGAGCGGACGGAATGTTGCTACACAAGAAGGGAAAGTTGACGATTGGAAATTTGAAGTCATCACGTTTGTCATAGAGCCTTGTTGAAAGTCTTCCTTGTGAGTCAATTTCTAGATGTAGATCTAAATATGAAGCAGACTTCCTAGAATCCGTTGTGTCCTTTATCTCAAGCTCCTGGGGATATATGAGATGGAGAAAGTCACCAAATCGAGAATTGTTTAGTGAAAGGACATCATCAATATAACGGAACGTGAGGTTGAAAGAGAGAGCTAGTCTACGGTCTTTTTTGTCTAGAAGAGATTGTAAGAAGTCTGCTTCATATGAATGAAGAAACAAATCAGCAAGCAAAGGTGCACAATCAGTGCCCATTGGAATCCCTGTTGTTTGCTGAAAAACACGTCCACCAAACTGAACAAATATGTTGTCAATAAGAAAGTTGAGCATGTCGATTATTTGGTCTTCTGTAAATTTGTTCTTTTTCTTAGACTCATTGATGACAAAGTAAGTCTTGGTATAATCGACTACAAGAAATTTGTACCTGCGTTTTCCATTCTTTTTGAAAAAGCTGCGTTTAATCAGCTGTGCCAATCGCGATTTCAGTTGTTCATGTGGAATAGAAGTGTAAAGTGTGGAGAAATCGAATGTTTTGATGCTGTTACAAGATGAAACTGATTTAGAGTTAAGAATCTCCATCAGTTCTTTCGAATTCTTCAGGATCCACATTTGATTGACACCATTTCTAGAATAACAACAATCGTTATATTTCTGGAGGCCGGATTTTATTGCCGTAAGTATTGAAGTTAACAGAACTGAAAGAGGCTTAGTTGTACATTTGGATGACCCTGCAATGAAGCGCTGTTTGTATGGATTTTTATGTAATTTAGGAATCCAATACAGGGATGGAATGTCATCATTACTGCCACCAACAGAAAGGCCGAAGGAGGAAATGACAGATTTGTGATTGTCAATGATTTCCTCCTTAGACAGTGTTGTAGCCGTGTATGTGGTACTATTGCTGGTACAACCAACCCCCAATTCAGCTGTCAAACAGTCAATATAGTGTTTCTTGCACACAAAAATGATGTTATTTGGTGCTTTGTCTGCAGGTACAACAACATATTTGTCATGTAAGGTGGACAGTGTTTTGGCAACATCAGCGTTGCTGAAAATGGATGTTGCCTTAGTGCTCATTGAGCCTTTCAAAGAATTGATTCTTTTCAAAACCAATGACCTCACAGCTTTTACCCATTCTGACAAAACGTCACATTCTTTCTCCTGTTCTTTTTTGTTAAAGTCGGAAGGAATATATACAGAATAACATAGAACATGAGCTCTGAAGAGCTCTTTGACCGACTGATATTATTTAAACAAATAACAAACAAGACATAAAACAATAACATAAGCATGCATTCAAAATGAGACAGACAATTAGACTCAATGAGTCATACACAAAGACATCATGCAGAGACATACACAAAGACATCATGCAGAGACATGATAAATAATGACAAAAACAAACATAAAAACTAATAAATAAATATAAAAACCAGACAGAAAATAAAACAAAAACACAAGAGCAAGGAAGAGGTTCAGCTATGGAAGATTGATTAGTGAGATCTACATGAACTACAGGAGCAATTTTCAGAAAAACACCATGTAGATATGAAGTTTTTGAAGCTGCCAAAAGTTGTAATAGAACGAGCATGGTTAGGTAGGGAATTCCAAAGTTGAGCTGCCTCATAGCTGAAACTCTTCTTGCCATACCTTGTAGTTCTTGGTCTGGGCAATTCCACTGTGTGTTTGTATCTGAAATTATAAGAGTTTTCTTTAAAAGTTAACATATTTTGTAAAAATTCATGACTAGATTTGTTTAGAATTTTGTAGGTCTCTAATGCCATGGTTTTCATTCGTCTGATTTTGAGGGATGGAAGTTTCGATTTTTCTAGTAAAGTGTCATATGAGCTGGTGTTGTCTTCATAGATGAAACGAAGTGCTCTTTCCTGCAGTTTTTCGATTTTGTTTGTATTTTTCTCACTGCAGAAGTGCCAGGTTAAGGGGCAATAACTCAAATTTGACAAAATAAAAGAGTGGTAGATGGTCATTTTTGCCAGTTTGTTTAGATGATGTCCAATCCTTTTTAGAACGTTAAGCTGACAGTGCATTCCGGAAGTAGTGCGTTTTTCAATGGTAAACAAGGAAGAAAATTTGAGTGTTGACTAAGAAAACCTTGAATATAAATACATTAAATTGTTCAAAAATACTTTTTGGTTATGATTCGTGTAAAGGAAACCTTTGGTAAAATGAATAAATACACAAATACAACAATTCTGAATCCTTCGTCGCATACTTTTGAAAACGCATTAGGGTCATAATATTTTATTAGAAAACTCGACAGAAAAATCATATATATTTGTACTATACAAACATTTAATAAATCATCTGAGTATCAAAAGAAACTTTATAAGTATAGTTTTGGAAATCATTCAACAATTGGAGGCAAAACTACATGCTTCAAAAGAAAATAAAGATCATAGTTTTTTCTTCACTGTACGGCCCGTTGCAATGATACCGTACGGCACGTTGCGCGTACTCACTATGAAACTGTACGGCCCGTTGCACCTTTTTGCGTATGATACCTGATGAAAAGTATCTCAACGAACCATTCCGTATTCTTCTCATGTAGTAGACTTCACTTTAAATACGTTTTAAATAAAAAAAGACAGGGGACTTTGTTTAAATTATAACTTGTTCACGTTTCCTAGCCAACTCGTTAAGAGGCACTGTAAGATACATGTATTGTCAAGCTGTCAAATAAAGACAACAAATAAGTAATTAGTCTTGTGCGGACTAAAGAGATGAATAGACCCATAACAACAGAGCCCAGTTTGTCGTAAGAGGCGACCAAAGGTCTTGGGATTCTGATTCGGGTCAGTGCTAAGTCTCAGAGCGACGGAGTGTGTACCCTAGGTGGCTAAAACGTGTACCGTGGTCCTCGTTCGCGGGGTTCGTCTGGTATATAATACGAAAACCATGACTGCTGACCATAGTGGACCAACGTGTGTGAAAAGTGCCACGCTTCATGACGTAAGATACCCTTTTGTGGACCGTCAAGTTAGTGCGCCACATAAGCTAAGTTTTTCGCCTCTCTCCTTTTCTGTTCAAAATTAACTGTTCCCATGTTTCCCACTGACCCAATATTTCTCATCATGTTCATTTTATCATACTTTCGTGTCCATCGCATATAGATAAACTATATAGCGTTTCATTGGGGTTTAACACAAATCCACTCACTCATTTGCTCTGGAGCAGACATTGACTGTGGCTGTATAATATCATAAAATATTATAATAAAGCAAAATAAAGCAAAACTAATGAACGAACAATTCCCGGGGAGATTAACTTCCCATATATTTTTTGTCTTTGAAATTTCCGGTTGTTACATTTAAAATTGTTTATGACACCAGGTTTCTTTCTTTGTACTGCACATGGTCGATATTCTCGGTGCTGGATTTGTCCTACTCTGTTCGAACGTTTTAGGTCTTTAGTACTTTTCGTTCAACACAATTTGGTTTTTTGGTCTTTCAATGTGTTGATTCGAATGCAGCTGATGAAAGGTTATTCCTTAAAATATCGTTATACAGCATAGCCAAATTAGGCCTTTATACCCGTTTTAGAATTTGTATTTGTATTTATGGACGTACGACTGGAATAGGTTTTCGGATCTAAAGGTATATGATAATCATGATTGGGTGTACTTTTTTATTTAGTGTCCTTAATGTAGCATTCTATGGTTCAAGTATTTTGTCGTTAGTAAATTAACAATGGAAGAATTTAAGTAAGATTAATACTTGTGCGAATCTTTCTGGATTTTCTGACAAGTGATTATAACTATAGTATATGAATGGTTTGAAATTTGAGTTGTAAAGAATCGGTAGGGCTTCAGAAAAGCAGCAGCAGGTCCTTAAAAAAACAAAGAAAGAAAAAACAAAAGAAAAAAAAAACAAAAAAAACCCAAAACAACCAAAAACAGTACACGTATAATAGAAAAGGAATGTATCAATTAAGTCAGGAGTTCCTCAGGGTTCTGTACTGGTACCCAGCCTTTTCCTTTTTACATTAACGACATTCCAATAGGTTTAATATCAACAATAAAATTATTTGCCGATCACACTATAGCATATTTATATGATGCTTTTATATCCAACAAAAATAGTGAAACTCCACAGAAACATCTTAATAATGGCCATGAACTTCATGAAATTGAGCATGTTGACTCCTTCAAATACCTAGGTGTATTAATACAATCTTACCTAAATAGGCAGACAAATAAACAACATCACCACTGAATGCTAACAATACTTTAGGGTTCCTATGCAGAAATTTCAAAATCAGTTCCACCCGGTAAAAACGCAGCCATACAAATCACTAGATAAACCTTAAGTGGAGTATGCCTGGTACGTGTGGGATTCATACACACAGTAAGACATAAAAAAAATATGGAAGAAGTGCAGCACAGGACTGCAAGGTATATGCATGTCTATAGTCGCTACCATAATACATCAAGCGTAAGTGACATGATATATGACCTGAACTTGAGATCCCTAGCAAACCACAGAACAGATCCCACTGGACAATGCTCTAAAAAATATGAAGATCGTCTTCATGGTCTTATCAAACTAAACCGGCTCACTAGACACATGACCCGCATCTCCTACCATATTCCACAGTCTCGTCTTTAAATCCGTCAACAAACATTCTTTCCCCGGACAATACGAAACTGGAACAACCTTCTTGTGGGCGCTTTACTGGCCCCGGTGCAACAAAACAAAAAATATTCTTATTAAAGTCTGAGAATATTCTCAACTCCATTAGTAATTACTCAGACTTACTAGGTTTTTATTGAAGTTTTGTTGCGATGAGGCCTGAGTGAATCATCTGAGTCATTCAAAGCAGCTATCTCAGCACTTCAACACTAAATTAACATTTCTTTATTGTACATAGTTTTCTCTTAACTTAAAAAATATAAAGTTGTATTATCTATATAAACCTTCATATCGAGCTGTCGGCGTATATTTGCAAAACATTCAATACACTGAAGTCAGTATAAGTAGACGTAGAAGAGACGGTTTGTTGCGTGCCATGCATTAAAGTATATATGGTGTATATGAGTACTATTTTATTTAGAGAGCCATGGGTCAAAAAGAGGTAATTAAAAAGAAGCTTTGAAAATCTGGGACAGTGAATATTGTTGTACAAACAATCAAATGGATTGGAACTGTCAAACTCCTCAAAGTTCTAGTTCCCGGTCAAACACCTCGTTCATAAGGTTTACACAGTTATCACACTTCTCTCGTGCAGTTACTTCAACTCTTCTTCCCTTTAAAATACTGCGTAACTACTTGAACCGGTTTTAAAATAACCTCGCGCAATATTTTATATGTTTTTTAGTTTATGAATTAAGAAAAATATGTGCATTATTTTAGCAACGAGCCGTACAGTTTGATTTCCATAAAAAGCAACGGGCCGTACAGTATCAAATTATTAGTGCTTGATTTCAAATAATTATAGTGCTTTTATTAATAAACCATTAAGCTTAAAATTTAAACAAATAAGACAAAAAAGGTCAAACTTTATTTTGCTGTGTTAAATTGTCGATGTTCAATTAATAAAGACGGTCAAAAAATGTGTTTTTGCTTCATATTCACCCTTGGACTCGTAAAATAAAAATGCGTTTTTCCAATTTAAAAAATATATCAAAAGATGCATGTTACAGCGGCTAATATAATAAATCGTTTGATACAATTAAAATTCCATCTAGCTAGAAAATATGCATTTAAAAACTTCATTTTTTGCAATTCCGTAATTATACCGGTTCCGGACCGCACTACTTCCGGAATGCACTGTACGGGGGTTGGACACCGTGTGTATTTGAAGGACAATAGTCTGCGTACGTTAAAGACACTTTTGTAGAAATCGACATGAGAATAGCTTAAATATGCATCCTTGATTTGAAAACAAGCTTTTTGCTTATGTTAAGGAGACACGCACCGGAAAATAAAAGAAATTAAATTGTCCTAAAAGTGATGTTGTTAGAAAAACACAAATAAAGTTGAATTAAAGGAAAAGAAACACATGTACATGAGTTAGTTTTAAAGATATAAGGATTTTTTAATAAAAGGCGGGACACCTCTGGATGTTTTATTCGAATAACATTGAAAGAGTTTTTGACCTATTAAGAATGGAAATGATGATCTTGATGGAATTTGTCATATCTAATTATTAAGACATTCAAATATTCAAATAATGAAAAAAATAGGAGACCAATGGGTAAATTAATTCCCATGGTTTAAAAGTGGATAAATGCAGAGGATATCGAATAAAAATTTCTTTAAATATAAACAAAACAAAAAGCATGATCATTTCAACAGGAAAGAAAAAGGTAGAGCAATCCATACTTAATTTTAATAATGAGACAATAGAAAATGTCTCAGAATATCCTTATTTAGGATTACTTATTAAGTCCAATGGCAACATGAGCCATAGTACAACAGAATTAACCAAAAAGGCAAAAAAGGTATTATTTTCTATAAAGTCTTATACCAATTCTCTGAGTAATCTTCCAGTAAATGTTTCCAATAACCTCTTTGACACACTAGTAAGACCTATCTTAACATACAATTCTGAAATTACATTTTTAGACTCGTATAGTTGCTACTTTAATGCTAAAAACCGAGCCCTGGTTTCAGGGAAAAATGTAGACCCTTTCCATTTTATTGATAAAAATCCTATTGAAAATCTGCATCTTGCATATTGCAAAAATGCACTTGGTATTAATAAGAATGCTTCAAATTTTGGAACTAGACAAGAACTGGGTAGAATGCCCATTGAATGTCATATCAAAATATTAACTATTATGTATTTAGCACGCTTTTTCACTACAAATCTAAACCCTCTATTAAGTGAATCTTTCCAATTGACTAAAATACTGGATGAAAAGGGAACGTATACCTGGTATACATACGTAAAAGACATACTTTTTGAAACAAATATTGATTTAGAAAGACTGGAGATTTGTACGGAATTAAAACAACTGAAAAACATTAAAAAATATGTAAAAACTCAAATAAACTCATTCTATGAAAATATTGTAAAAAACAAAATGAATAGTATTGATGATAAAAGTAAACTAAATTTCTATAAAAAGTTGAATCCAGCCTTAAAAATAAAACCATATCTCTCAATTTCAAACTTTGAATTCAGGAAAATGATTACAAAATTAAGAATCAGTGACCACAAACTATTAATTGAAAAAGGAAGGCACTTTAAAATTCCTAGAGAAGAAAGATTATGTCAAAAATGTCAGGTATTGGACGATGAGAATCATTTTTTACTTAGATGTACTTACAATGCAAACTTAAGAGTAACTTATTTTAACTTTTTATCATTAGAACACATACCATTCAATAATCTGAATGATGAAGAAAAAGTAACTTATTTGTTAAACCCCTCAACACCATTGCA
Source organism: Arcuatula senhousia (assembly GCA_963971305.1). Lineage (NCBI taxonomy): Eukaryota > Metazoa > Mollusca > Bivalvia > Mytilida > Mytilidae > Arcuatula > Arcuatula senhousia. The sequence continues at coordinate 30,943,107 of OZ020304.1, forward strand.
AGTAAATAAACTAGGATCCTTTATAAAAAAGTCTTTTGAACTGAGGACAGGGGACCCTTAATTTTTTCTTTACTTGTAACTATGTATTACTGTGTGTTTTAGTTAGTTTTATATCTGTGTATGTTTATGTGTCACAAACTGTATAAAAGTTTAATGACAATAAAGATTCGTAATAATAATATTCAAAATAATCAAAACAAAACAGGATCGTACCCCCGGGATCGTACCTCCTTAATCTCTCTTCAACTTGCAGTGTGCGAGTATTGCCTTTGAAGCGTTACAATCATATATTTTAAGGAGGCTCATCCCTTTTACGACGCGCAACGTTATGCGCATTGCGGAAGACAACATGCTCTAATAGACAAATATGGGATTTCAATTTTTTTAGATAAGTGCAGATGTTGGTTTGTCATAGAGTTTTGTTTTGCTGAATAGACTGTTGGCAACACGACGGGTGTGCAATAGCAAGAAGGAACTGCTTACTCTTCCGAAGCACCTGATTTCACTCTTGTTTTGGCTGAACAAATTGCACCAATCCTCCATACAGATATGAAGTTCCACCAAGATAAATGCACAGACCTAATGAGCATCAATAAATAGAAAATCTAATTATAGAGCCAAACAATCAACTTCATGGTCATAAACTACATGAACTAGAAGATGCAACATTAGCAAAATGTATTGGACTCAGCTTCATCAACAAACTACAATGGGAAGAGCACATAAACAACAACTGTAACAAACTTCCTACGCAGAGATCTGAAAGTACTATTGAAAAGGCATATCTTTCACTTGTCACATTAGTTAAATAATTACACCGGTACTGTTTGGGACCCATATAAACAAGGCAATATAATTCAAATTAAATCTATACGACAAAAATTACAGAGTAATATCCAGTGTAAGCATTAAAGTGGAAAACCCTACACAGGACCGTAGAAGGGACTTAAGACCCCTCATGATGTATAGAATTGATCGAGAGCTTGTAGTCATGCCATGTGTTTTTTAAAATAAATCTGACCTTCGCTATATTACTATTTCCACAGACGAGATGATTTTTTATAAACACGTTATATTCATAATAAAAAAGAAAATCTTGGACCCAAACGCCTGTGAGCCAAATCCCAACAGGCTAACACCACAACCACATATAATTACAAACATTCCTACAAAAATTCAGCAAAATTTGTTGAGCGGTTTCAAAGGAGATGTGTTTAGCTATAGAAAAAATGACGGATCGACGGACGAAAGCCATTCATAAGTCGTGTCTGTCGTGATGCGGCGATGGACCATTATATGAATAATTGATTTTGACGTCTCTTGAACCTACATGTATATAAATCTGATTCTCATGGTGGTGGGGTTTTTTTTTGTATTTTATTGTAAAATCCTCGGGGTTAGGCATAATTGATCAATACAAAAGACCATTTAATCAGAAAATTCCACAAAATTTGAAAAAGAATTTAAGGCAAAATATATAAGAGCAAATTATCCAGTTAAATTGAGAGCTTAAAGACGCGTTGCGTATCGAATGAGGACTCAGTGACAAAGATATTTATCAGACTAAATTATAGAAATGATAAAGAAGATTCACATCTACATACATGACATAATGCATGTAATGTCACAAAGAATGTTTGAACGTTTCATTTATATCAATTGAGTGGTTGATACAAAAGTGAAACTTTGTACCGGACGGACACTTCTATCACTATATGATCCCCATTATCAAGCGAGGGCATAAAATGAAGGTTCTCTTTTACAAGAAATAACAGTACCATATAGTACATGTGTAGAATATTTTCTAATCAGAAATCACAGCACCATACCACATTTACCACACGAAATCACAGTACAATCTTAACATTACCCACCGCAACAAATCGGTAAAAATCATAACAAATGATATTGATATCGAAATAGGAAAGAAAAAACAATTATGAAGGGTTTCATTCATGGTTTAATACATGGTCATTTTTAGTGAAAATCAATCAAATTTCTGTTTTAATTTGTGCTAATTTTCCATTAAGAAATAGGTAACCAAAAGATTACACAAACACACTTCCTTTATAATTTTGTAAATGTTTGTTGTGAACTGTAATATAAAAGTAATATACTGTGTTGCTTCAGAATCGTTAAATAATTTAAGGTGTCGGTAATCAATACAAGAAAACCATGTGATATACAATTTGGGGAAATAACGGTACCCGGCACTGGAATTCACATTTCATAGTGTACCAACATGACATAGTGTGAATAAGTACGTAAAATTGTGCAAAATGTTATCTATACTAAAGTTGGAAAATGCCCCATATACCCCCTACCGGTGGTGGGCAATGGAAATAATGATTTGTAGAATTAAGAAGCAGAAATATGACCCTTTCAAAAGTCCTCTTTCAAATATGGATTATTGGAGAAAAATGGAGAAAAAATGAACCATTAAAAAGTTAAATGTTTGTATTCAGCACTGTCCAGTATGGCAAATTTTTCCTTCAAGAAACCCAGTTATACTTTTAATAAGGCACGTAGGTCGGCCATCTCGCATTTGTCGTAATAATTATTTTGCGAAAAGGAGTCTTGAGGGGAGTGTTTAGTTGCCCCTTCCCTTCTGTAGGTCTGAAACTCTGGACAAAATTGCATGACACGCTCTTAAACTGACAATCTGTTGTATCGTGTACAATCTTGCTGATAAGTAAGGGCAGTCCTGATTCTTTGTCACCAGGATGTGCATGTTAAAGACACAGATGTACATTTCTGATTGAAGGTTTTTGAATGTAATACATGTATAACAATAGTTTAATAATAGACAGTAAGCTGTCTTAAAACACTACCTGAATGTTCACGGTATAAGTAAGTAAGAATTAACTATACATTGAATTTAAATATTATGATTTATCGCAAAAGGCACAAATATAAGAGAGTTTGTATGTTTGGCGAATTGGCAACAGTTTAATATGTAATAATGACAAAAGATTTAAATGTAAATAAATGTAAATAACATGTCAATACATCCACCCTGGAAATCAGCGGTGAATTATAACGGAAATATGAAATGTTTATATAAATGATTAAATGCTGGCCGCCGATTGAAATTTGGCAGACCATAAATGTCAGATGTTGAGATGAAACGGTAGCAAATATCCCTGGAAATCAGCGGATAAATGCAGTTTTGCTAGAATTATTGCAGCGAAGGATGCTGGCTACCGAAGGCTCGCCCTAAAAACTCTGAAACCGCCAATTTCTATTAAATTAGATAAAAAATTTAGAAAAGCTTCTAATATATGTAAAGAATTCAGAGAAAAGCGTCACCTTTGGCAGCCCCTTCATTAACTTCATAAAAATTGCTTATTAAGACAACTGGATAAAGTAGATGATGATCCAACTTTTCTGATCTCAAGTCCAAGTTTGTTCTTTTATCACCAACGGAAACAAGTCATCATGACTGGAACGAGTATCAACGAGTCCAGGGAAATCCCAACAATGTCGAACAGCTCTAGATGTTACATCTACCACCAAGTATACGTCAATATATAGCATCAGGAAACAAGTAAACTGCATCTGAAATGTATACTAAAAAGAGCAGTATCTATTCCTAAATTAACTGCGGTGGGCGGGCGGGTTTTTAAACGATTTAAATTCAATCTATAAGAAAACACAACCTGCTTCTTGAGATCTTTCTAGAAAAAGGAAGCGGAAGTTCTTAGTTCCATGGAAACCAACATGAACAAATTTACCAACATTTAAGTAAGGCCCGTACCCGGGCCATAAATAATTTTTTGCGCCGATACGATAAGGAACTTAAAGTTCAGACTTTAAGTTCTATTATCGCAAAAGGCACAAATATAAGAGAGTTTGTATGTTTGGCGAATTGGCAACAGTTTAATATGTAATAATGACAAAAGATTTAAATGTAAATAAATGTAAATAACATGTCAATACATCCACCCTGGAAATCAGCGGTGAATTATAACGGAAATATGAAATGTTTATATAAATGATTAAATGCTGGCCGCCGATTGAAATTTGGCAGACCATAAATGTCAGATGTTGAGATGAAACGGTAGCAAATATCCCTGGAAATCAGCGGATAAATGCAGTTTTGCTAGAATTATTGCAGCGAAGGATGCCAAATGACCAAGAAGCCACCTGACATGACGGGAGGCCTCTTGGTCAACCGCCAACCTCGTGCGGTCTGAGCTGTGCCAATTCTACCAATGATCCTTAATTAAAATGACAAAATACATGTATACCTTCTTGGCGTTCAAATTAATCAACTAAATGAATGAGAATGTATATACAAATTGCGTAAATTCTTAGAATATGAAAATGCTTCACGAGATATATGTATTAGATTGGCCTAACCAGTAAATTATTTTTATAACTAACGTAAAGTAAATGTAATGAACCTAAATCAACAAATGCTTCACAGGACAAAATTGTATATCTAAATTGTCCTAACTAGATATATCTAATATAAATCTGGAAATGTAAGTCCTCCCTTATTCATATTTATGAAATGTTCAATAGCACCTTGTAGGACGTTCAGATAAATTTGATTACCTAAAATTGTTAGGTGTACTCCATCATTTTCTTTAATGAATTTATGATTATCCTTAATGTCCGGATATTTTATATAATACCCCCCATTTGAAGTCATAAAAGAAGCTATTGAACTATTAAGTCTGCGTCTACATGCATCCATTTTTTTATTATCAGCAGAATATCTCCATTTAATTCTGGGAAGAATAGCTGACCAAATCAAACCAGTATAAGGCAATATTCTATGAAGCCATTTCATAAAACCCTTTAACTTCTTATCTAGCCGCCCCAAACTAACATTCCCAATGTCATTACCACCTATGTGGATCACAATGTAATCAGGTGCGTCTACCAATCTAAGTAGCATTCGAATATGGCCTTTCATACCATCCAATTTCAAACCTCCACGACCTTGCCAAAAAATTGTTGTACCAAGTCTTTCTTTCAAGGAAAGATGAATGCCCCCCGGCTGCTGCTTGGCGGCTAGAAATCCATCTCGAACAATGGATGATCCAACAATCCAGACAGTAGTTTGAATACCTACAATCTTAGTTAGCACGATTAATATGCTGCGTGACTGTAAGCATCAAACAACTAACGAATTTGATAAAATCTAATAGTTATGAATTTTATACATACACTGATATAAACAATCTGTGTAAAGACTTAAACATAATTAACACTGCGGAATTCTGATATAACGTGAAAATGCATTGGACTTCCATCTCCCTAATTTCTTTATTTGTTCATCCGAAAGACCATCCATAGCACACTGAGTTGCCATGCCTATTCTAAATGAGTGGGAAGAAATATTACTGAATGAAACATCTAATACAGACAACGCCTTTTTTAACAGGGCGGAGAACTGATATTTTGTCAATGGTTGACCATTAAAATGACAGAATAAATTACCCTCTATTGGTGGACGACATTGAATAAACTTCAAAAAGGCAATTACTGGGCATATTTGCGGATTTCTTTGAGTTGCCAAATATATTGTTACACCAGACCCAAACTGATCTGTTTTTGACCGTGCTAAATAAATTTCCAACCCACCATTACACTGCTTAACATCGAAAACCTTGATAGCATGGTTTATTACACCATTATCAGTCAACTCGCTCACCCTAAACATACCATGGTAACACATTGAAAAGGCAGATTTAAACAAACATGCTTCATATGCATTTTTGCAAACTATGGACAAAACATTAATAATTTTTTCCAACAAATTTCTGGTAATTGGAAGTCTGGAATCTGATCTATTCGAAGAACAACGCTTTATGCCATCTAACATTTTCTTGACAATAAATTCACGAGTATTGTCCTCAAAATTTTGTAGCTTACTGTAAAAACTAAGACCAGAAATGTAGCAAGACACTGTGGAATGAGCCAAACCATTTTTATACATAAAAGCAATGAATTCTACTATATCGCTCAATGGAAATGGCCAAGTATCTTCGAGGTTATTTTCCCACCTAAACCTTTTAAATAAGTCAAGTCCTTGTTTATATTGTTGTGCTGTGCCTCCCCCCTTTTATGCCATGTCTTTATACGCTAAGAAACATAGAGAAAACATATTGTCGGATGTAATGGTTGTTGCAATTTGTTATGTTGGTTTGATTAACCTGTATGTAGTCTCCGGGAACCTTGACAGTTACGATATTAAGGGTAGAGCCATGTATTTTGGAAAAAACACACGTAGAAATCAAGGGGGTCAGGGCCTTTCGAGTTGATTTTATTAAACATAGTTGTTTGTCGTTACCTGTCAATCACATAAGCAAATCACACTAAGTTGGCTCTTTCCAAAGATATGCCGTTTTACATATTTGGCTAAATACATGACCGGTAGGCCTTGAAAAACCCTTGTTGAGAAAACACAAATTTGTTGGTGACATTTTACCGGAAGTGTGCTTCCAGAGTGACGTAATTTCTGATTGGTCCAAAAGTACCGTTAGATAATTTTGATTGGTTACGGGTTTCCGCATGGTCACGTGGTTCTATAAAAGTTCAGGCAGCGGCAAAATTTGATTGGGCTTCACTTGGTAGTTCTTCCGACCAGCTAGCTGTTGCTGTAGTTAATTAATACTAGTAGATTAAGATCTCGGAGATTCTAGGAGACATGTCATATGCACGACACCAAAGAGAAGAGGTGTGTAATATTTAATTATAGTTGTTATATATATTGCTCCAGCATATTTGCCGTTGGTGCTCCTGATCTGGAGGTGTCTCCCGATTAGGTTGTAAAGTTCTCCGAGTTTGGAGAAAAGGGAGAAACTGTTTGTCTAGTTGTGATAATTCGTTGTTAGCTTAATTTCATGAAATTTTATACTGAATAACGGATAAATAAATAGCATTGTTTTGATTATATTTCAGAAGAGTCCGAAATATTTATTGTTGGTTATCTCCGCATTGTGAAGTTTGGTATCAGTTTTTATGTCTGTTTGAAAATTGTTAGTTTGACTTGATAAGCTGAAGGGCCTTCAAGATTCACCTTCAAGACGGATTTTTCTGTGTTTATTCTGGACAATACTTGATATATTTGTGTTATAATGAAATTGTGAATTTTATTGGTTTTCGCGTGAAATAAATTGATGATCTTGTATACTGTTTCTATACTTTGTAAATCCTTGTGCCACCAGATGCTCCTATTCAGCTAAATTCCGACAACAAACGAACCCATACTTTGTATCGCTGTTTTATCAACGTGGCTCAACGTGACACTTGATTAGCAGCCGTACAAGATCCTTCTTTTTGTAAGGTTGTTGGCTCAGTGGTTAAAAGCAATTTACGTTACACTGGGTCCGCAGCAGTACAATATACTTTCTCTGTACTAGGCGCAACAGAATTAGCCAGCAAAAACTCTATTTCACCTTTGAAATGACTTCCCAAAACTCCATAGGAATATCTGCTGGAGTTTTGCTTGCCTGGGGCGCTAAGGAGTGAAAACGCTGCATCTGAAATCGAGAGAGGGAGTCGGCCAATTCATTTTTTGCCGAATATAAATGTGAAGCATGAAACTGAATATTGTTGCGCATGGTTAGTAAGACAAATGGGCGTAGCAGCTGCATTACATACTTTGATTTAGATGTCCTTTTATTGAGGATAATGACTAAAGCCTCGTTGTCAATTTTCAGTATTATTTTTTGGTTTTTGAAGATATGACCCCAAATAAACATAGCCATTAATACAGGTACTAACTCCAAAAAGGCCAAATCTGCCATAAATTCTTGGTCAGCCCAAGAGTCTGGCCATCTCATTTGTCCATAATCCCCATTAAAATAAGCAGCACAACCTAATGTTGAAGAACCTGCACTGTCTGTATACAAATTTAAAGTATCATTTGATTGCCAAACATTTTGTGGGAAATAACACTCCCCATTGAAAGATACCAAAAATTCGGACCAAACCTTAGCATCAGCCTTAACTTCCTCACTCATTCTGACATAATAATAAGGTTTTCTATGCCTCATTGCAGAAATTAGGTCATAAAACCTTCTAATGAAAGCTCTAGCTGATGGGATTGCTCTAGAACAAAAAGCCAAAAGACCAACAATAGATTCAAATTCCTTTAACTTCATTTTATTATGATCAAGGATGTATTGAATACCCAATTTCAGTTTGTTCAGTTTATCTATTGGTATTTTAACTAACATTCTAATAGTATCGATCACTAAACCAAGAAAAACTAATATTGTCGTAGGACCTACAGTTTTGTTGTCAGCTATTGGAATACCCATCTCAGTACTAATCATACTAAACGTATCCATCAATATTTGGCAATCATTTGTTGATTCTGCCCCGCCAAAGATAAAATCATCTAAGTAATGGTCTAAAGTATCTAAACCAGATTCATTCTCAACAACCCAGTGTATGAAGGTTGAAAAAGTTTCAAAAAGTGCACAGGAAATTGCGCAACCTTGTGGTAAACATTTGTCAATGTAATATTTCCCTTGAAATTTTACACCCAAAAGATCAAAATCTGCAGGATTTACAATAAGGAGTCTAAATGCCTGGCGAATGTCAATTTTTCCCAATTGTGCACCTCTACCCAATTTTGAAACCATTTCTACAACTTTATCAAACGATGAGTACCTTACACTACAAAACTGTTCATCTATGAAATCGTTAACACTGTTATTTTTGGGATGTGACAAATGGGTGATAAGGCGCCATGATTTATCACTTTTTTCTACCAAACCTATGGGAGAAATTCTCAAGGTTGAGATCGGTTTATTAATAAAAGGGCCAAGCATCCTACCTAACTCAATTTCTTTATTCAGCTTTAACAATGTATCAGCTTTATTTTCTTCCGCAGAGACCAAATTTCTTGAATCCATAGGTAGACGTGGGCCTGTGTATTGTAATCTGAAACCTTCTGAGAATCCAGACACCAACAACTCCTTTTCATATGTTTTATAACCCTGAATATACTTTTTCAGTGCAGTCACTTTAATAGGTGTTTCCCCTAAATCCCACAATCTGGCCAATAATTCCTTTTCTTGATCTGAAACCCAAATCAAAATATTCAATGCATAACAGGTCTGTACTTACCAACCATGCGCAAGTGTAAATTGTGTAAAAATAAAAAAAAAAATATAAAAAAAAGGGGGGGGGTAACAATTATCCAATGCAACCTTTCTTCTTCAGTTTGTTAAGCTCTACAAAAGTCTCCATTGGGTTGAAGCTGTCAGATGACCCCTTTTAGGGGTTATGGCCATTTAAAGTTTTAAATTAGCGTTTTTCCCTGGTTTTTTTTTCCATATAGAATGAAAAATATTGCAGATTATGAAAAGCTGTTGCTTGGCTTAAACCTTCAGTTTATTTAGCTCTACAAAAGTCTATGTTGGGTCAAATCTGTCAGATGACACCTTATAGGGGTTTTGGCCACTTAAGAGTAAAAATAGCTGTTTTTTCATGTTTTGGTCATATAGAATGAAAACAATTGCAGAAAATGAAAAGCTGTTTCGCCCTATAAAATGAAAACTTTTGCAGATAATGAAAAGCTGTTGCTTGCTTAAAACTTCAGATCATTAAAAGCTCTACAAAAGTCTCCATTGAGTCGAAGTTGTCAGATGACCCTTTATAGGGGTTACATGTAAGGCCCTTTTAAGGTAAACAAGACCAATCGATGTCTGGCCCTGCGTCTCACGGCAAAATGTTGAACCCTGTACTAACTAGGCCAGATATGGACAAACAATAGTTTTTGACATTTGCATCCTATGGTGGACTGACAAAGTATATTTGTCACATTTTCCGGTTGATTGACTTTGACAATTTTCAATACATATAAAAGCAATGGAAATGTTTTATGAGCACCTCCATATCTTAAGACCTTAAGGTCCCAGATTAATGAAACTTGGTATGCATATGCCCCAGTAGTAGCTTAACACAATTGCATCCCCATCTTTTGACCTTGACCTTGATTTTCCGGTTGATTGACTTTGACAATTTTCAATACAAATAATAGCAATGGAAAAGTTTTGCGAGCACCTCAATATCTCAAGACCTATAGGTCCTAGGTGAATGAAACTTGGTATGCATATGCCCCAGCAGTAGCTTAGCACAGTTGCATCCCCATCTTTTGACCTTGACCTTGATTTTCCGGTTGAGTGACTTTGACAATTTTCAATACATATCATAGCAATGGAAAGGTTTTGCGAGGACCTCCATATCTCAAGAACTATAGGTCCTAGGTTGATGTTGATGTTGATCTTTATTTGTTTAACAACGTTATATTTAAATTTCCCAAATATCTTTAAAAGTTTTCGAGATATTAAGCTGAATAAGTACAAAATTCACCAAAAAAATAAGAAAACGGTTAACAACTCCTACATGGGAAGTTACATCTTCTTAAAAATTTCAGGGCAGGTAGATCCTGAGGTGCTGAACACATTTGCTTCCATTAAAAATTTTGATATCTGTCACCAAAAAAAATAACAATTTACCCCTTTATGTTACTTTTTTAGCCACGGCGGCCATGTTTTTTTTTTCAAATAAAAAACCCAAACAATAGTTTTGTTGCACTCATGCCAAGGAACAACTATACTTAGTTTGGTTGCTATTAAACTTACATGGTGTTAGAGGAGTTAATAATTTTAATACAATGAATAAAGACTACAAAAATGGTCAATTTTGACATTCTAAGGGGAAGAACTCCTTAAAGGAACGAACCTACAACTTCGAGCCTTACAAATTTAAAAGATCTTTATGTGACTAACAATACGCAATTTAAATTTCTCAAATATCTTTTATAGTTTTCAAGATATTGAGCTAAACAGATGCAAAATTTAGAAAGAAATCCAGAAAAAGGGTTATTGGATCATTTTCAAATTTCAGGGCAGGTAGATCCTGAGGTGCTGAACACATTTGCTTCCATTAAAAATTTTGATATCTGTCACCAGTTTGAGTTATTTGAAAAAAAATAACAATTTACCCCTTTATGTACTTTTTTTTGCCACGGCGGCCATGTTTTTTCAAATAAAAAACCCAAACAATAGTTTTGTTGCACTCATGCCAAGGAACAACTATACTTAGTTTGGTTGCTATTAAACTTATGGTGTTAGAAGAGTTAATAATTTTAATACAATGAATAAAGACTACAAAAATGGTCAATTTTGACATTCTAAGGGGAAGAACTCCTTAAAGGAACGAACCTACAACTTCGAGCCTTACAAATTTAAAAGATCTTTATGTGACTAACAATACGCAATTTAAATTTCTCAAATATCTTTTATAGTTTTCAAGATATTGAGCTAAACAGATGCAAAATTTAGAAAGAAATCCAGAAAAAGGGTTATTGGATCATTTTCAAATTTCAGGGCAGGTAGATCCTGAGGTGCTGAACACATTTGCTTCCATTAAAAATTTTGATATCTGTCACCAGTTTGAGTTATTTGAAAAAAAATAACAATTTACCCCTTTATGTACTTTTTTTTGCCACGGCGGCCATGTTTTTTCAAATAAAAAACCCAAACAATAGTTTTGTTGCACTCATGCCAAGGAACAACTATACTTAGTTTGGTTGCTATTAAACTTATGGTGTTAGAAGAGTTAATAATTTTAATACAATGAATAAAGACTACAAAAATGGTCAATTTTGACATTCTAAGGGGAATAACTCCTTAAAGGAACGAACCTACAACTTCGAGCCTTACAGATTTAAAAGATCTTTATGTGACTAACAATACGCAATTTAAATTTCTCAAATATCTTTTATAGTTTTCAAGATATTGAGCTAAACAGGTGAAAATTTAGAAAAAAATCCAGAAAAAGGGTTATTGGATCATTTTCAAATTTCAACTTGAAGGCAGGTAGATCTTGAGGTGCGGATCACTTTTACCCTTTGCCAGAATTTTGATGTAACCGTTTTTGAGTTATTTGCAAAAAAATGCAATTTACCCCTATGTTCTATTTTTAGCTATAGCGGCCATGCTTTTTACGAATCAAACATCCAAAGGATTTGTTTGAAGCACCCATGCCAATAAACAACTGTACCAAGTTTGGTTGCAATTGGACTTATTGTGTCAGAGGAGTTAACGTTTGAAAAAGTTAACGGACGACGGACGCCAATTGTTGTCAATAGTCACATTCCAATTAAAGAAGCAAAGGTGTGCCAATGTATAAGGCAATCGAACGACAAAGGAGAAACCGACAGACACAAAACATAACAAAAACAAAACATACATAATTATCAAACTGCAAACATCAACGTATCCAAGTCAAAACGAAAATGAACTTTAGTGCTCTGCAGGAGTAAGCAATTCCTGTTTGCTATGGCACACCCGTCATGTTGCCAACGATTGATTTGGTGTGGGAACAATCCGGTTATGGACGACAATAGTAAAACTCTTTGTCAATTTTACAAACTATGTGTGCCCAATTGAGAGGTAGACATCCTGTGTTTATCTACCAGCAATTTTTAATTTAAGGTTATTTAGATTTGAGCTACAAAGAAACGACTAGGGTTCATAATCGAAATAACATCAATTGTAGACTGAAACAACGGTGTACAAATAATGCATTAGGATATCGAATGCCACAAATCCGAACCGACAGACAAACCATCACATAAATAAAAGACACAACAATAATCAATTTGAAAGCATCAACGTGAAGCCAAGACGAATGGAAAATAAACTAAGGTGCTCTTGAAGCTTCAGCAGTTCCTGTTTGCTATATGGGGTGGTAAAGGGGGGATCCCAACACGAATACATGTGCTTCAAAAACGCTGAAAAAGTAACATGAGTTATAAAAATCGCCTAACACGAAACACGAGAAAAATGAATTTAGATAATCGAAAACACGAAATCATGTGCCGCAAAAAGGCAGAAAACGATGCACGGGTAATAAAAATCTAAAAACACGAAACACTGGACAAAAAAAGACAAAAAAACGGAGCACGTACAACCTCCCGAACACGAAAACACGAGAAATAAAAATCAAAATCACGATAACACGTAAAATAAAAACGCCGAAAACGTAGCGCGAAAATAACCTTTTACCACCCTCCTATTTGGCACACCCGTCATGTTACCAACGATCGATTTGGTGTGGGTACAATCCGGTTATGGACGACAATAGTAAAACTCTTTGTCAATTTTACATTTTTTTTACAAACTGAGAGGTATATGTCAATAAGCAAATGTCTATATGTCTTCCTTAGAATTTTTTGAGTTACTACAACAACCGGAGAGCAAGGTAACCCTGCATGTGTAAGCAATTCGTCATAGATCAAGTGAAATGCTCAATCAAGGAAATTAGAATCCCCCCAAGCTCTCGTGTTGGTAATAAAGTAGAGGACAGTTTGTTTTGCTTTGTAAATGTCGTATGCATGTACCATGTAGAAAATAATCAGTTTGCAGACCAATTTATAGCGGCAATAATTATTAAGAATACATGTATATATATACTGAGCTTCTAGGCTTATTGTGTGTGGTACTTACTGCAGTGTTCCAGCCAGGATTTGAAAAGGGCAGGGATGAATTTTTAAAAAGGGCACATTCGTGCGTTGACTTCATCTTTCAAAAGGGCATAGCTTAGATACGCTCCCGAAGGGAGCGATAATGGTAGAAATGTCAATATTTTAGTTGTACTATGAGATGAATTTTCCTTCAACGTCTGGTTTAGCACGCGCTTGCTTTCCCGAACTTTCGGCGTCTTTTTAACGTTTTTATCTTTGAAAAACTTAGACGTCATTAAATGCTCACGTAACCCACAAGAAAAGCTAGTTTGTTTTATTTCGGATCCCAAAAATTAAATTAATTAAAACCTCGGGAGCGTAACAGGTTTCACCTGCCTCATATTAGTTATAACAATCAAATACAGCACACATTCATTTTAACAAAACAAACAAGCATTTTTAGGTTTAAGGGGAGCCTCTTGTTTCTTTGACAAGACTTTAGGCTTTTCATTACATTCATTCATTCTATCAGTGCTAAAAAGCTTGAATGTCAGCCCAAGAAAAAATTACCCATTTCAATTCGCTCAATTATCTCAAATGGCTTCATTCTCAATACACAAACTACGTACGATCGACTGAAAAAGGCAAATGTACGAACAAAAAGGGCAGGGCGGAGTTGAATAATGGCAGGTATCCTGAAAAGGGCAATCGGGCGGAGGCAAAGGCAGGCGGGCGGACCGCCCTCTGAAAACAGCCTAGCTGGAACACTGCTTAGTATACAAATGTAGTATTTATTAATTCGTCTTTACAGAAAATGAAAATTAAACGCTGCACTACATTTATTGTCTTTGGGATTGTGCTATTTCTGATGCGTTTGATGCAAAAACTAGAATTCAAAGTATCTAACGGAACAGCTTTTGTCCTTACTCAAAAGATCTCGCCGCCTATAAACTTGGGAAATGAACAAGCAGTCCGATTTCCACCACAGGGACTTGACTACAAACGATTATTAATAAATTTACTAACATATATATGTATACTATCCATGGCCATATACTAAAAAATCACAGTGATTTTTTAGTATATGGCCATGGATAGTATACATATATATGTTAGTAAATTTATTAATAATCGTTTGTAGTCAAGTCCCTGTGATTTCCACCGAAAAGAGAACAAAAGAATTTACCTCTTCTATCAAACGAGGTAGAAAAGTGCTATTGGGTTGTTTACGCTGTTGTCAAGACCTTTTAAAAGCTATTTAACGACACTTTTGGACAAAATTGTTCTTAAATAAGGATTAAACATTTATTTCTTAACTTACATACGAAATATTACAACCGAAAATGGTTTACGTTTACAAATGTTTTTACTTTTGTGTCAAATGAGGGGTGTTGTTATTTACTGTTACACTTTTTTGCCCGTAACAGGAAAAATCTACAAAAAATTCCAATTACACAGTAAATATTTTCTTATAAATTGATGCTACAGTCAAGGTGGCACCTCAAACATTTGAAGAGATACGTAATTCTAAAGTTGGATCTTTTTTAGTGCCTGTGTTATAACTATTTACCCAAACGAACACACCCGTCCTTGACATTGCGATAAGTAACAAAAAAAATGCTATCTATTCACTAAAACATTTTTCATTAACTTTATAAAATTAGTTTCATTAAATTTGTATGAAAATTGAAAAAATAAAACATATTTTCATTAAACTAAAAGAATCAAAAGGATATATAATTTTATTCTGAGTCACGAGGATTTGACCTACTTAAATACAAATCAAAATACAAAGCCAATTCTTGTTGATCTTTGATAGCTTTATCCAAATTAATAGAGAACCGGTTTTATATAAGATTGATAAACAAATTGAATTATGATAAGTACCCGTTAAGAAAACAAAAACAATGTGTATCGCTTGAGTAGCAACACAAACTGTTTTATATATAAAATATAAATGAATTGGATAGTAATATTATAAATAAGTTAATTTGTTTTAATGTCTTGAAGCTGTACAAATTTGACGGCTTTTGTATATTCCACGCCTCCCCCTTTTCAAAGTCATTTCAAAACTTCCATGCAATTAACAAGTTTTCTTTTCAAGATTAACAGTGGTCGTTTCAATTAGCCTCAACATCTTCATAATTTCAAGGAAAACAGTCGCACAAATTTAAATCTGAACAATATATTTTATCTTTTATCATGACAATGTCGGATCCAGAGGGGGGATTATCGGGGTTTTTAATCCCCTTTCCATTGAATAAGTTTGCGAAATTGACCCTGAACCCTCCTCTTGTCCTCGGTAGACTATAAGCGGTAACCCCCCCCCCCAGCTGTGAATCAATTCTGGATCTGTCCCTGCAACAAAAGTTTTCCTATCCAAATATTAAAATTAAAAGAAAAACGATGCATGAATCAGAATTTAGATGGAGGTAGTAAGTCTGCATTTCAAAATTATGTAAATCATATATCTGTTATTTCTTTTGCACAATGTTACATATCTATAAAAACCTATCAAACGCACCACTTGTACTTGGTCAAATGTAACATTAATTCCCCTGAAATTACTTGACTACGGGCTATTCAAAAGTGTTACACTTTTTTGCCCGTGTACATAGAATTTTTCCAACTAGCTGATTTAGTGTCTTTTTGTATTCGCAATTACTAAACCGAATGTGTAGGTGGCACCCATGGAAATAAATACACTGGAATTTTTTAACAAAAACAGAGTATCAGTTCCGCTTGGCCTTAACGACGTGTTTGTGTTAAAAATATGAATCTCTATCATGAGGTATGGTGATTTAGATTGTATTCATAGAGGCAAAAATATGTCTAGACCTTACCTTTTAAATTACAAGTCGCTTAATCCAACACCTGATTTTTAATCGCACATAGTATAAGAGTGCATCTCACCTTAGCGTCATGTATTTTAAGGTACTATTTTTCACCTTTTTACAGGAGAGTGAAAAAATAGGGCAGATAATTTTTTAACGGTGGAAAACGGACTGCAAGAATGTATACCGACAACTGGAAAAACACTAACAGAAGTATCACTGTTGTTACTGCTTTTTTCGATATCGGAGGTTTTCCAAAAGGCTCGATTAAAGACATTCGCACTGCAAAGACATATACAACATGGATGCAAGTTTACAAGTATTTGCAAAATCCGTTGGTGATATATACAGATTCAAAAGAATACATTAATGTCTTAACAAAACTGAGAGAAAATTCAACATCGCCTACAAAGATAATTTTGGTTTCTAGGGATTCATTGTGGTCCTTTAAAATCAAACCAGAAATTTCTAAAATTTATGCAAATCCTGGCTATCCAAAGAGGTATCCAAGTACATATATTCCTGATTATTCTTGTACAATGCATTCAAAAATCCCATTAGTAGCACAAACAATCAACTCAGGGTTGTTTCCGTCTGATTATTATTGCTGGTTAGATTTAGGTTATTTCCGGGAAAAGGTTGCATCTCGAAAACTGTTTTATTTAGAAGTTCCCAGTGATTTCGATCCTAGTAAAATCGCTTTTACACGTGTGATTAATGCTAATCTAGAGATTGCTTCTCCTAAATCCATTCTTCGTCAGACCTATAACTGGATCGGTGGTGGACTATTTTTGGGAAAACCCGAAGTTTTGATACATTTTGAAGTTCAGTATAAATCTTGTGTGCTTTATTATCTGTCTCAAGGATTATCAAACGTCGATCAAAGTATCTTATATGCGATGTATACGAAAGAAGGACGTTCAAAAGTTCCTGTTAACATAGAAGTTCAAACTTACATTCCTGGAACGAAAAAAGTTATTTCAAATGATCCATGGTTTTATTTGGGATATCTTATGTATCATGAAACTCATTCGACATACTAATAAAGCATACAAATTTTGGGAAAATTATAAAAGGTTTAACAAAAGGAAGTAAAAGAGGAGCATATATGAAATATGAAAGCATCTTAATCTGAATATAGGAGCTTTTTGGTTTAATCTAAGATATTTTGCTGGTAAGAACAGAAAGCATCTTAATCTTAATAAAGGAGCTATTTTTGGTTTAATCTAAGATATCTTGCTGGTAGGCACAGATAGCATCTAAATCTTAATAAAGGAGCTTTTTGGTTTAATATACAGAAAGCATCTAAATCTTAATAAAGGAGCTTCTTGGTTAAATTATAGATATCTTGCTAGTAATCACAGAGGCTTGAATTTTGGTCATGTTTACCGTTATCAAATAGTTGCCCTTCACTGTACTATACATACTTTTTTTAAAAGTGATTTTAAAGCAGATAAAGATGATGACCGAACTTGTACATGATTACGTTACACAAAGAACATAGGAGGTTGTCATTAAACTTTGTGTTTTCGTTGTGTTGTACAAATGTATATGATTTTTCAAGGGGTAATACTCTCATCAACAGCATAAAGGATCCTTTGAATCAAAATTAGAAGGCCTAACACATAAAGTGTCGAAAAAGATTGAAAAAGGTAACAAAAAATCAACTCCCATGATATCGAACATAACAATTTACCCCACATGGTCACCCTATGGCAAACCAACATCTGCACTCATCTAAAAAAATTTATACGTTTGTTTTAACTTTCTAAAAGAAAATTTTAAATAAATCGAATCTATCATAGAAGGATATCACAATGACGTCTCTTTGATTATTTCCCCTCACGCACGAAATTTTGAAAATGTGCCTTTTGATTATGTATATTTGTAACATCTAGTTTTCGCAGAAAACAAATTTTTATCATTGTATTCAGTTTCTTCTTTATATCAAAGTTGAGAGAAACTTGCCAAAGTAAAACACGTAATAAAAACATACAAAAATGTAATAACAAAGAAGTACAAATGCGGCACTTGAATGAGGCTAAGACAGAATCAGTGGACAACCAGAAAATGAAACACAAACCGTCAAACGCATGTCACAAATCAGCATTCAGCACTGCAAACTTAAGTCGAAACCGGAGTGAAAATGAACACTGAAGTATAAGTATTTCATGCTTATTGGTGATACTAGAGTAAATAGCACTGCTCTTCCATCCTAGATGAACATTGTATTTAACAAACAACACCAATGATCCTAGCCAATATCGTACTTGCAGAGATAGAAACCCGTCTTTACAATAATCATCAGCCCCTTCACCCATCAACTGCCAAAAGTTCTAGAGCATCATTCCATAACATATAAGAAAGAGATTTTAATATTGACAGGGTATAATGACATTTTTAGATTTTTCATTTTTTGCCCTAAAGCAGCACATGAAGTCACGATAAATAGACACGTCTTTCAAAAATACAAATCATTTAGTGAAAACAAGTGCATCGGGAAATATAATCCATCTGGAACTTCATCTGGACACAGGTTCATGTGTACAGGATTCCCCTATATGGTTCCCTTTGAGGGAGCGGAGTCAAAGGGGATAATTGTTTTACTATTATTTTTACTATTGTCACTAGTCTATCGAGTACTAATTAAGTAGGGATGGCAACGATTAACCGGTTAATCGGTTATTCGGTCGGAAAGCTCGTACCCGGTTACAAATTTCAGTAATCGAGTAATCGTCAAAAATTAAAAGAAAACTTATTATTTTGTTACTTTTTCATTGAACATTTAAAACTCAAAAGGACTGATATGGGACGCAGTCCCACATATGTAGAAAGTTCCCAAAACTAATGGTTTGGTTTTTTTTCCAAACCGGATATGCCGAGTGCGCGCAAGCGCACTAGGCACGAATTTCTATGGTGCCAGAAATTCGATGCTTTTTTTGGAATAAATTTTAAAATTGACAGATTTAATAACCACAGTTAAATTTCATTTTAATAAAGACAGGAGTATACGGATGAAAATTCAAAACTTACTCTCTAAAACATTTTTCAAGGAAACTCTCGTTGTCAAAGAGATGAAATGATCTCGCCAAGTTCTCGCGAGAATGGTCATTGTAAACAGGTGCGTTACGAACAATCGTGATTGTTTACTATAGTAATTCAACCAATTTATGGCAATGTTTAGCGGGTGTTTAAGACAATTACAATAAAAGATAAAACTTTACAATACTGAATAGTAAAAAGATGGTCTTAGGCTTAGCTGATCATGGAATTTTTTTAATCAATCCTGTGCATTACAGTGCATGTTCCAGTGTTTTTTTCCCCAAAATCCTGATTGAAACAAGTCGTCATTTTTTGCCAGGTTTTTATATCAATTTTCTCCACCCAATACTTCTAAAAAGATATATTGGTATACAGAAAATCACCCAAAATCTGGCAGAAATAAAAATGTTGCTGTGTTTACTTCTGCTGGAGCGCGAAATACTCTGACTGGGAAATGACCTCATGGATAACGTAACACCAAAAGAAGGTCATTTCGTCCCGACAACGTCATCCTTATATTTTGATACTTTTTTAGAATGTTACAAATATTTTGTAATTTGCACAAATAATTCGATATTTTTAATTATTAGTTATTGATCAATGTCATTATGACATTTTTGACAGCTATTTTCTAAAGCTGTGTCCCATTTTAGGTTGCACCTATTATCATATTAATCAGTTACACTAAGTAAATTGATTAAAATGGATAATTAGCTATGATTAACCCGAGTCGAGGAATATGTTTGGACAAAATTGTTTATACAATCAATCACTGATAGTAATAAAAACATTCAAGATTTTAATCATTGTTGATTGCTCTTTAATTGTTTTGGTTTGTTAAAACTGTTTTGTTTTTACGTTGTTTGCTTCGTTTTTTGCTTGCTTTGGCGCTTTGTGTCTATTGAATTGTGATTGCCCCATTGGTTACGATATTTATTATTTTATAAGTACTCCTTTTCGTCTTTTCATTGCGTTTAGAAAACAACATTTAAAAGATATATTAATAAGCATTCAGTTTTTCCTCTAGTTAGTATTTAAACTGTATCCCGATTCAAAGGTTATAAATGCGAATTGTTCATTTTTTTTTACCTTGCATTAACATGAGGGCTGAGAAACAATCAAACATGTAATTTGTTCTGCAATTTATTTTATCTCGACCCTGTGTCCTTTTTTGTAGTTATACATTTTGTACATGTATCATCTGGTTAACCGGATCCGGATCAGATCTCTATAAATAAAGCCAATATAAAAGCTAGACTGCTATCTGGAGTTTACACCCTACAATCTACAAAAAGCAAGTTTACCCAACATAAGATAAGTCCGATGTGTCCGCTATGTAAACAGAAGACGAGAATATAAGTCATTTCGTCATCAGATGTCCGGAATTGGAGGATGTGAGAACTCCCTTTATTGAACATTTGAAAAAGGAACTTATATGTATGAATTACTTCTATGACAATGTGCAAGAAATTAGAGAGGATAAACTTTTACAAATTCTGCTAGATGTGACTAACCCAAAAGTGCCACTGATGCTACAAAATGAGAAATCTTGTGCAATAGTAGAGGCATTATCAAGAGGACTGATGTTTGCATTGCACAGAGAGAAATCTAAGTGCTATATGAAAATTGTATTGTTACTAATGAGTGAATATTAGTCAATGATGGGTCCATAGTTTTCTTTTATAGTATAATATAATTATTGATATTACATTTACACATTGTATATAGTTATTGATCAAATCTATATCCATTTATCCCTTATATTAGTCCATTGTTGGACTTTAACTAACCTTGATGAGTTCTCTGATGCAGTATTCGTCATATTTTTACTTTTTATTCAGAATTTTTTTTTACTAATTTTAATGCACAATAGACTCATGTAGACTAGAGACATTTAACCTGCTTTTGTAAATATTCTGCTCTACGCTATGTGTTGCTGCATGAACTTTTTAGTGGATGTAGACCTACAGATCCTATGTAGTATACGGTGGTGGGTTATGGGATATAGACGGTTATACAATCCACTCCAGTATTCGGATATGATTGTGACCTTAGGACTTGAACCGATAAAATACTGGATAGCACCAAATCTTGTTTTAGCTTGCACACCGTTGCTTACTGCTTACTATATACATCGATAGCCTAACAGTTTTTCACTATTATCAGTGAACGCTCCAGACAGTGGAGGATTTGCACATTAAAGAAGAAGAATTGGTCGGAAGATCTCACGGTTAACCGGTTGGTATATTTTGAACACGTTGCCATCCCTAGTACTAAGCTCACCTCGTTGCGCATTATTGTCACTAAGTGGAAATTGACTTAAACTTTTCAAAATTTTAAGCGCTCAATCCATACAAACAGAAGTCACAGCCAACATCTGAAGCATGCATCTTGCTACCATACCCCTTTAGATGATGTGGTACTTGTGACCAGTAAGCGGGAATGGACTTTAGCCATTCTTCTGTAAGTGGTCACTCATGCCGCAAATGTAGGCACAGCAAGCATCCGAAACATGCATTGTTCATATCATCACAAAGAGCACATACCATACCAATACCATTGATGTGGCACTTCTCAGTAAGCGGGAATGGACTTTAACCATTCTTCTGTGAGTGGCCATCCATGCAGAAAATGTAGGTCACAGTCAGTATCCAAAGCATGCAATGTGCTTAGCATCACTAGGTGCATCTACCATACCAATATCATTCATGTGGCACTTGTCAGTTAGCAGGAATAAATTTAACCATCCTTCTGTAAGTGGTCATCCATGCGGAAAATATAGGTCACAGCAAGCATCTGAAGTATGCATCTTGCTACCATACCCCTTTAGATGATGGGGTACTTGTCAGTAAGCGGGAAAGGACTTTAGCCATTCTACTGTAGGTTGTCATTCATGAATATACATGAAGGTCACAGCCAGCATCCGAAGCATGCATTGTTCATAGCATCACAAAGAGCACCTCCTACCAGACCAATATCATTGATGTGGAACTTGTCAGTAAGCAGGAATGGACTTTAACCAGACTTTCGTTTGTACTTGTCTTTTTGATGTTTTCAGTTCCTTGTTTAAGAAGGGGGTCTATCTGTGACTACTTCAGGACTGGATTTGAATTATGTGCATTTTATTTAGACCATGGGCCAATTGCAGAACCGCAAGCAGTGCCAAATGGCCTTGTTGAAGGCTGCTGGCGGTTGTCCATTGTGGTTTTTCTAAATTGCGCTTAATTGTGGGCTGTGTCGCCCACACTTATTCCACATCTCATTATTTTCTATTTAACTATTCTTCTATAAGTGATCATCCATGTGGAAAATATAGGTCACAGCAAGCATCTGAAGCATGCATTGTGCTGAGCATAATCAGGTGAACCTACCATACCAATATCATTGATGTGGCACTTGTCAGTGAGCGGAAATGGTTCTAACCATTATTCTGTAAGTGGTTATCCATGCAGAAAATATAGTTCACAGCCAGCATATCTGAAGCATGCCTTGTGCTAGCATCACTAGGTGCACTAACCATACCAGTATCATTAATGTGGCACTTGTGAGTAAGCGTGTATGGATCTTAACCATTCTTCTGTAAGTGGGTGTGGAAGCCAACACCAACGCAGATGCAAGGGATCACATAATGTTCATTCAATCAGTCATTGAAGTCAGGTGAGCAATTCAGGACCCTGGGGCCTCTTATTGTTGAATCTTCTGACACTATAACCATGCTTCCATATGTATAGATTAGTCATGTTAGTACAGGATACCCCATATGGTCAATGAGATATTTTTTAGCTCACCTTACGAAAGGGAGGGGGGCTTATAATTTGCATTTTTTAGGGGAAAAAAACCTGTAAAGGAGCATCATATTACTTCAACCTATGGCATGTGTGAAGGCTTTTGTGGAGCACATATAGCCAAATATCTAAGCAAGCCAAACCTTTCCTTAATCTTTTATAGGTTCAATCTGCAAGGTAAAAACCACAAGTTTGACAATTAGGGGCCATAATTTTTATAAGGGGTCATCTGACAAGCTCAACCTAATAGAAAATCATGAAAAGCCACTATTTTTTATCTTCAAGTCAGGTAAGCTAAAAAGATGAATTTCTAAAAACTTGCAATTGATCACATTGCAAAATCCAAATATAGAAACAAAATTCTGATTAAAAGGAACAATTTTCAGAAGTCAGCAGAATGGCAATGGGTTCTACAGTCAACAATTAACTAAAACTCATTTTATTTATTTGACAAATGCATGCTATTTTGATTATAACAAATACTTTAAAAACATAAAATGTATCAGTAAGAAAAGTTTAAAAAGATAAATCTATATAAAATCAAATAAAAAAAAAAGAAATTCTAACACTTCTATAAAATGCATTAATATAGATTTTAACATATAACAATAGCACTCAAATCTAAAAATAAACAAGCAATCTCAAACAACATTGAGGCGGAGAAAAACAAAACAAGCATTAACTTAACAACGATAACAAATGTAAAAATGTTTTAAAATAGCACTTGTATGAAACATAGAAAGACAGAAAAAAACAACATGTCCATAAGACAGTTTATTCTTGTAACAGAAAAAAAAACCAATATGTCCATAAGGGTTATTCCAGAATTAAACGTGTGGGGGGCGGCAGGAACTTCTATTACATATATGGTGGGTGGTGGCTGTTTTAGAAATATTTTGTGAAGAAACAATGATAAAAATTATTTTTTTGATGGGTGGTTGGGTAAAGAAAAAAGTGCCTCCAAACATCCTCAAACATTTAATTCTGGAACAGCCCTAAGACATAATGTCACATCTCCAAACATTTGGGATGGACAAAAGGACCTGAAGACTACATGTATTCACCCCCTACTTTTGTAGATTGGGCATAAAACAACTACTACAACTTGATGCTAAACCAGAATGAATACTGTATTCATACTTATTTTCATGAAGTATTATTTTCATCGATTTCAAGGAAAGATATCTTTCCCAAAATTAAATAGTCACAAAAAGAAAAATATGTAAAAATCTATAAAATTTTAAATAAAAAAGTTCAATATGTATCTATAAAAATTCTGAATAAAAAAGAATTAAATCTATGTGAACTTTACATGAAATCATAAAATTGTGGAAAATAAGTAAGTTTACAGTTTACAGAAAATTGATATAATTTGGTGGCATTTTGAAAATATGAGATACAACAGTTGGCTTATACAAAATAAACTAATTCTGAAATATTTCATTAGACATACTTAACATCATCAAGTTTGACTTTTATAAATAATTAATAAGTAAACTTTTAATAGCTAATTCAAAATATCCTGAACCACTTTAAACACCTCTACATGATTTAGGAGATTGAGGCCAATTTAAAAAAATATCATAGATTCTCATCTTCTCCCACAAGATTTTTCAGCCCCCTTCAAAAAATGTATTTAGCTTTTTTGTGTTCATTTTTAATAAAAAAAAAAATTCAAAATGACAGAAATTTTATCAAAATAGATGAAAAAATAAGTATAAAATTGACCTACTTGCCCTATACTTTCAATTAATGGAATTATTTAATCTGTTGCCTCACTGAACAAAGAGAAAGAAAATGTCTTTAAGGTCAATTTATTATATAGATATAGGTGAAAGATCGTGATTTCCGAGTTAAATAAATTTTTAGATTTTCACAGAGTTAATTACAGGATTTATCTAACTTGCGTGCGAATTTATCTAACCCTCGTGAAGTTTCCCGCGAAAAATATGTAGCTTAGATTAGTGCGCAATACACAATTCATTAATCAATAATTTATTCCGTTTTCATTATTTGATGATCTATTAGTCACGTTTTTCCAAATTATCTATATAATAAATAGTATAACTAATTCCAGGTGACGAATATCAATTTTAATGTCACTTGTGTCGAATAAGGCTAGGGGATTCAACTCGTGCGCGGAACTTGTTGAATCCTGGCGTTATTCGAGACTCGTGACATTAAAATTGATATTCGCCACCACTAATTAGTTATACTATAATTACTCACTAGTAATGAATTCTGGAAAAGACCTTTCAAGCATGTAAAAAGCACTAACATAACAATAAAGAAAAACAATTCAATCATTCTAGTAAACAAACAAGAAAAACACAATATCACTATCTTGTAAAGGCACAATAACAATTAACAAGTGATAAGAATGTTATACATGTAAAAATCTTGCCTAACATCACATTTTTTTTATAAACCGTAAACGTGAAAATTTTCATGGGGCGATATTTTTGTGTTTTAGTCAAGCCAACCATTTTCATGGGAGTTAATTTTGTGATTTTTCGAAATTGTTACAGTCTATATACAATAAATAAATAAATTGCGCGGGGGGATATTTTCGCGAAAATTTTGTGACCGCGAGTAAAAATAACTCCCATGCGAAAATTTCAACATTTAAAGTAGTAATATACATTCTAATAGAAAATAAAAAAATGTCTTCTTACTTTTTAGAGTAAATGATATTGATTTTAGAATTATAATAATAATTATATAGGCAAAGTTGAATAAGTTGGCAAAGGCTATTCCAGTCAAACTTTTAACTGGGGGGTGGAGAGCCACATTATTTGGGTACCCTCAACAGAATTTTAATTTTTTGTGACAATCTTTCACAAAGCGAGAATAGGCAAAACATCACCACCTATGTAAAAGAAATAAAGTGGTGTTACTGAAAAAAACATTTTAGAAAATATTTTTAATAGTCTATCAAACAGTAAAAAAAAGAGAACTTAGCGCCAGCAGTGTATTGGTTAAGGCCACCAAGATCTGACATTAAATCTTCAGAGGGAGTGAGAATTTCATTGATCATTGTTTTTAGATTATCCCTTTACACAAGTTGCAATGGTCTCAAGAAGCAATGCTAGTTCTTATAAAGGACCATGTACAAAGAAAGACATATTTTATTCATGTAAAAGACATAATTGTGGAGATTGACAAGAGAAGGCTTAACAGATGCAGCCCTTAGATTACACTTTAAAGGCCAAACCTCCACACAGTAGAGGGATTCACTTGGCAATCAGCTTGTTTTCAAATCTGTATTCTTAGGAACTTTGTTATGACACATATACACATAATCTAACAATATCAAGTAACAATAAATTATGCAATAAATATATAAATGTAAATATAGTAAGTATATCTAAAATCATAAAGCTATATAAGAAATCTGAAATGCAATGTAGCAGGATTTTGTCATCAAATCATAAAAGTTTAAATATAAATAACACTTACACTTATGCTAAAATACAGTTGAACTTTTACATAAAAAAACAAGAGGCTCCAAGGAGCCTGAATTGCTCACCTGGTCTTGAGTCACCCTAAACATGTAAACACTTTTCTAGCGCTAAATGAGGTGAACATTTAAGCAAGCAACAGCTTCTCTCTATCTGCTATAGTTTTCATTCACTAAGCCAAAAACATGAAAAACGTTATTTTAGGGGCCGTAACCCCTATAAGGGGTCATCTGACAACTTTGACTCTATGAAGACTTTTGTATAGCCAAATGAACTAAACATATAAGCAAGCAACAGCTTTTCTCTATCTGTTATAGTTTTCATTCTATAGGCCAAAAACATGAAAAAAAACGTCATTTTACTGGGCGTTACCCCTATGAGGGGTTATCTGACAACTTCGATCCTAGGAGACTTTTGTACAGCTTAATGAGCTGAACATTTAAGCAAGCAACAGCTTCTCTCTATCTGCAATAGTTTTCATTCCATAGGTCAAAAATATGAAAAAAACATCATTTAGGGGCTGTAATCCCTACAAGGGTTCATCTGACAACTTCAACCCTATGGAGACTTTTGTAGAGCTAAATGAGCTGAACATTTAAGCAAGCAAGAACTTTTCTCTATCTGTAATAGTTTTCATTCTATAGGCCAAAAACATGAAAAAATGCTATTTTTCACCTTTAAGGGGCCGTAACTCCTATAAGGGGTCATCTGACAACTTCAACTCAATGGAAACTTTTGTAGAGCTTTTGATGCTGAAGCAGTATCGTGGCATCAGATTTCATTTATCTCTTATACATTTTGCTTTACAAGCCAAAAACAGTAGTCTGACCCCCCTAGTCTATTTTTAGTAACGGCGGCCATGTTGTTTGGACGGCGGTCACCATTTGTGCAATCTTGGTAAAGGACATCCCATAGATGAAGTGTGCAAAGTTTCAAAGCAATCCCTTCAGTCGTTTCAGAGGAGAAGATTTTCAAAAAAAGTACACGATGACGACGACGACGGATGACGACGGACGCCAAGTGATGGCAATAGCTCACATGGACCAACGGTCCAGGCGAGCTAAAAATTGGTCCCCATTTCCCTTGTTTCACTATCATTGCTATCTATTATCATGCTCTTGTTAGATAATGACACAATAATCATGTTAATCATTTTGTCAAAGATTCATTACAATCCTGTTATAACCAAATAAATATAAATACTATTGTTTTTTGCATTGACTTCAAATTGTTTTTTTTACATCTACAAAAAATATCAAACTTTTTAAAGTTAGATTTCATAGTCTTTGTTCTAATAAAAAGGCAAACAAAAAAGAATTCAGTCTCATAAGACTTAATAATCAGTTTCGATTATTCTTTTAATTTTCCCCCCTAAATTGTTTAGTACATCTATAAAACAAAATTAACTTTCACAAATTGTGTTTTGATCAAAGTCATGTGCATAACTATAATAAATTCTAAAATATTGCAAAAATCTAAAATGGCTAGCAGATTAATTTTACCCTAAAATTCTGAATACCCCATGGAAGAACTTATGTATGGCAGTCCATTTTAAGACCTCTTAGTAATTTCCACTTTTATTGTTGGTTCACGAGCAGGCACTTTCTTTTGTTGATTTTGTTTTTTCCTTTCATTTTCTTTCCATTTGGTCTCGTCTTTTCTTGCTGGTTTCCTCATCTCTAGTTTCTCTTTTAATGTATTATTCTCTTCATCTTTTTCTTCCTTTTCATCATCCTAAAGAAGAACAGTCTAATGAAGGAAAATGTAACAACAAGATTAGATATATTCATAACATCAGTAACAAAGTAGGCCCCAAAAACTAGTAAAAATTGTCCACATTTTATATGTGCCTGTCTTAAACCAGCAGTCATTGACAAAACTTTTGTTTGCACATGTCTTTTTGATGTTTTCTGTTCCTTATTTAAGAAGGGGGTCTATCTGTGACAATTTCAGGACTATATTTGAATTAAATGCATGGGCCAATTGCTGCACTCTGTGGAGGGATTCACTTGGCAATCGACTTGTTTCCACAGCTGTATTCTTAGCAACTTTGTTTGACACATCTAAACATAATTTAACAATTACAAATAACAATAAATTATGCAATAAGTATATTTATATGTTCATTTTATCAGGCTCGTCGTGTTCATCTCCGGCCTTGTTTAACTTTATATATTTCAATGATGTACGCCCTCCTAAAGTGCTTGAAAATTCCTTTCTGGAAAGATTCTCCCAGTATTAACACCTTATCGGTGACTGTTTTGTTATTCTCCGATTTTATTGTACCAGTTTTTTAATAACTTTGCATCGTTTTCGATCCAGTCTGCTTCTCGACGGTTTGGTAAGAGTGTTCTGGTTTTCTTTAGACCCTAGTATATATGAATTTCTAGTATATAATCAATGTATTCTAATTTTAACCCTGAAAATCATCTGACAAACAGATTTTGATTTTTTGAGTGCCCTCAGTGAGGATTGAACTCACAACATTTGGGACATCTATGGCATATGCTCCTAGCAATCAGAACAGAGGCTGTAACCACTACACCATCTTAGGCTCCTCAAAAGAAGAGCTTTTGTTTGGGTAGTTTTACTTTTCCTTACAAAGTACTAAACATTCATATAAATTATCAAATTGGAATAATCTTGCATTCTGCAGTTTCTGTGGAATCCAATGGAGCATGACGTAAACACGTTCGAGATAGCAATTAATAGACCATACATAAATATAGGTAGAATATCTAAAATCCTAAATCTATAAGAGATCTGAAATGCAATGTTGCAGGATTTTGTCATAAAATCATAAAAGTTTAAATATACATAACACTTAATTATGCTAAAATACATTGAACTTTTACATAAAACTAGAATACTGACAAAGTCAGAAAGGGCCCCGCGGCAAAATATCTAAGTGTTTTCAAAATCATACGAACTTTAATTATAACCACTAAGGCATGTTCCATGGAATGCATATGAAACTTCAGAGCTGTATTGTTAATAGCCTTTGAGTTTTATTGTTCAAAAATTCCTATTCTCAAAATCTGTGATTTATGATAAACAAGTGTGGCCACTAAAAGTATGTCTCGCCTGCCGGCACCATCACTAAAATCAATCACCTAAGCTTTCATTTCTTGATATAAACACAAATTGTGTCTGTATAACCAGTACGTATCAGATGCCTAGCTATTATACTTTTCAAGCAATTTATTGTCCACACAAAAAAAAGTTTTCTGCCTGAAAAAAAAACCTAAGTTCACAGAGTCACTAGACCCTAAAAATGGGGTCATGGTCACATGGCATGGAGACTGTTATGTTAACCATAACCTCAACTGTCTGTATACTAAATATCAGATGCCTAGCTATTATACTTTTCCAGCAATTCATCATCCACAGAAGTCTTACAAAAAAGTTTACAGCCTGAAAAAACACCTAAGTTCACAGAGTCACTGGAGCATGAAAATGGGGTCAGGGTCACATGGCATGGTGACAGCTGCGTAGACCATAACCTGAACTGTCTGTATACCCAATATCAGATGCCTAGCTATTATAATTTTCCAGCAATTCATCGTCCACAAAAGTCTTACAAAAAAGTTTACGGCCTTAAAAAAGACCTTAGTTCACAGAGTCACTGGAGCGTGAAAATGGGATCAGGATCACACGGCATGGTGACAGTTGCGTAGACAATAACCAGAACTGTCTGTATACCAAATATCAGATGCCTAGCTATTATACTTTTCCAGCAATTCATCGTCCACAAAAGTCTTACAAAAAAATTTACAGCCTGAAAAAACACCTAAGTTCACAGGGTCACTGGAGCGTGAAAATGGGGTCAGGGTCACACGGCATGGTGACAGCTGCGTAGACCATAACCTGAACTGTCTGTATACCCAATATCAGATGCCTAGCTATTATACTTTTCCAGCAATTCATCGTCCACAAAAGTCTTACAAAAAAGTTTACAGCCTGAAAAAACACCTAAGTTCACAGAGTCACTGGAGCGTGAAAATGGGGTCAGGGTCACACGGCATGGTGACAGTTGCGTAGACCATAACCTGAACTGTCTGTATACCAAATATCAGATGCCTAGCTATTATACTTTTCCAGCAATTCATCGTCCACAAAAGTCTTACAAAAAAGTTTACGACGCCGCCGCCGCCGGAAAGTAATACCTATGTCTCGCCTTCTGCGACTTTTCGTCGCAGGCGAGACAAAAATTAATTTTTTTCCAAAAACATTTTACAGATTTGCATGAAATTTTAATATGCAAATCAGGACATGCTACTTAGCAGCTGTGCAAAGTTTCAGAACTGTATTGTTAACAGTTTTTGAGTTTTAGTGTTCACAAAGTCCAATTCTTAAAATCTGTGATACCCCCCGCTTCATATTGGACTCTCTACTGTAAAAAAAATCTCCCCTCGATAATAACCAAGAGCAATACAAATTCTTCTTGCACATCTACAGATGATCTTCTTCCTTCATGTAAAGTTTCATCAAAATCCATCAAGCGGTTTAGGAGGAGTTGCGCTTTTGGGGTCACCGACATGACCGATTGAATAAAGTATTTAACAAGAGGCTCCCAGGAGCCTGAATCGCTCACCTGACATATATGCCTGAAGTAAAGGTTATAAGGCAAAATCTATTTAACGTTGAAAGGGTCATAAGATTAATAAGGGGGTCATCTGACAATATGGTGGATCTAAAGGTGCTGATCACTTTTGTTCTCAATCAAAATCTAAAAATCTGTCACCCTTTTTGAGTTATTTGCAAAAAAATGCAGTTTAACCTAATGTTCTATTTTTAGCCACAGCGGCCATGTTTTACAACCAATCAAAAATCCCCACAACAGTTCTATACACCTAATAATAATAAACAATAATACCAAGTTTGGTTCCATTTGGACTTAAAGTGTCAGAGGAGTTAACATTTTCAATATAAGGAAATGCAGTTAAAATGCTCAATTTTGATGTTCCAAGGGCAATAACTCCTCAAAGGAAAGGTCCTACAACATTGACCCTGTTACAAATTTTGTAGATCTTGATGCGCTTAACAATATGCAATTTAAATTTCTCCAATATCTTGTATAGTTTTCAAGATATTGAGCTAAACAGGTGCAAAATTTGCAAAAAATCCACAAAAAGGGCAATAACTCCTACATGGGTTGTTGGATTTTCTTCAAAATTTCAGAGCTGGTAGATCTTGAGGTGCTGATCACTTTTGTTCCCAATCAAAATTTTGAAATCTGTCACCGTTTTAAAGTTATTTGCAAAAAACTGCCATTTACCCCTATGTTCTATTTTTAGCCACAGCGGCCATGTTTTATGACCAATCAAAAATCCCCACATCAGTTCTATACACCTAATGCTAATAAACAACTATACCAAGTTTGGTTCCATTTGGACTTAAAGTGTCAGAGGAGTTAATGTTTTCAATGTAATGAGGAAATGCTTTTTAAATGCTCAATTGGACGTTCTAAGGGAAAAAACTCCTCAAAGGAAAGGTCCTACAATGTTGACCCTATTACATATTTTGTAGATCTTGATGAGATTAGCAATATGCAATTTAAATTTCTCAAAAATCTAGTATAGTTTTCAAGATATTGAGCTAAACAGGTGCAAATTTTGCAAAAAATCCACAAAAAGGGCAATAACTCCTACATGGGGTTGTTGGATTTTCTTCGAAATTTCAGAGCTGGTAGATCTTGAGGTGCTGATCACTTTTGTTTCCAATCAAAATTTTGAAATCTGTCACCGTTTTAGAGTTATTTGCAAAAAACTGCCATTTACCTCTATGTTCTATTTTTAGCCACAGCGGCCATGTTTTACGACCAATCAAAAATCCCCACATTAGTTCTATACACCTAATGCTAATAAACAACAATATTAAGTTTGGTTCCATTTGGACTTAAAGTGTCAGAGGAGTTAACATTTTCAATATAAGGAAATGCAGTTAAAATGCTAAATTTTGACGTTCTAAGGGCAATAACTCCTCAAAAGAAAGGTCTTACAACATTGACCCTGTTACATATTTTGTAGATCTAGATGTGCTTAACAATATGCAAATTAAATTTCTCAAATATCTAGTATAGTTTTCAAGATATTGAGCTAAACAGGTGCAAAATTTGCAAAAAATCCACAAAAAGGGCAATAACTCCTACATGGGTCGTTGGATTTTCTTCAAAATTTCAGAGTAAGTAGATCTTGAGGTGCTGATCACTTTTACCCATGCCAGAATTTTGATATCTGTAGCCGTTTTTGAGTTATTTGCAAAAAACTGCATTTTACCCTTATGTTCTATTTTTAGCCATGGCGGCCATGTTTTACGACGAATCAAAAATCCCCACATCAGTTCTGAGCACCGAATGCTAATGAACAACCATACCAAGTTTGGTTGCAATTGGACTTATGGTGTCAGAGGAGTTAACGTTTTAAAAAGTTTACGGACGACGGACAACGGACGCCAAGTGATGACAATAGCTCACATGACCCTTCGGGTCAGGTGAGCTAAAAAGGTCTAGGTCCAATTATCTCCCCTGAATGATGTCTGATTGCGATGAAAATTCTTCATGCACATTTAAATATGATGTACTTCCTTCTTGTAAAGTTTCATTAAAATCCTTAAAGCAGTTTAGGAGTAGTTGCCCTTACGAGGTAGGTCTCCCAATGAATAATGTATTTGACAGACAGACAGATCTCCCCCCCAAACTATGTTAAAACATTGACATGCTTAAAAAATGATCATTTTATTTTTACACTAGTCAGCTTTAATACACTGAAACTGCTTTATTATACCCCCCGCAAACAAAGTTTGGGGGGGTATATAGGAAACACCCTGTCTGTCTGTCCGTACGTCTGTCCACATAACTCGTAAGCGCTTCTTCTCCTAAACCGCTGGGAGGATTTTCCTGAAACTTTAGATAAAGGAAGTACATCATATGAAGATGTGCATGAAGAATTTTCATCGCACTCGGACATCATTTAGGGGAGATAATTGGACTTAGACTTCTTAAAATACATTATTCAATGGGAGACCTTGTAAGCGCAACTCCTCCTAAACTGCTGGAAGGATTTTGATGAAACTTGACATGAAGGAAGTACATCATATGTAGATGTGCATGAAGAATTTTCATCGCAATCAGACATCATTCAGAGGGGATAATTGGACTTAAGACTTTTTAAATACATTATAATACATTATTCAATGGGAGGCCTAGTAAGCGCAACTCCTCCTAAACTGATTGATGGATTTCGATGAAACTTTACATAAAAGAAGTACATCATATGTAGATGTGCATGAGGAATTTTCATTGCAATTAGACATCATTCAGGGGAGATAACTGGACTTAGACTTTTTAAATACATTATTCAATGGGAGACCTCATAAGCGCAACAACTCCTAAACTGCTTGATGGATTTTGATGAAACTTTACATGAAAGAAGTGCATCATCTGTAGATGTGCATGAAGAATTTGTATTGCTCTTGGTTATTATTGAGGGGAGATAACTGGACTTGAGATTTTTTTTTTTACAATACAGAGCCCAATATGAAGCGGGGGGTATCCTTTTGTGAGCTAGCTCACAGTATTACTTGTTTAGACTATTTAGACTATACCTCATGTTTCTGCAAAGATTTAGATTTAGATGAATTCCCAGTCTGTAAACCTGGAATATAGAAAACAGTTTTGCAAATAATGTTACATAGTATAAAAAAAACATACAGGGGTTCATATTAATATTTTAGCATACATGTGATTCTCCAGCCAGGAGACGAAATCTCCCGACTTTTTGATCCATCTCCCGTTCTCCCGACTTTTTGTGTAATCTTCCGCTTTTTCAAGACATGACAAAATTTCAATTTTATAGATATTTTAATCGATCAGTCATTTAAAATTTCCGATGTTTTAGGGGTTTGTTAATTAGGTAGATGTTAAATTAACAGGTAGAGGTGTTAATTAAAGGTTAATTTCCATATTTGACCTGATGATTGTATAAAAGTTTGAGATTAATCAGTGAAGCCATGTATATTTGGCACACGCTAGTGACTTCAATTGACATTGAAATGCAATTTTAATGAGCGTTGAAAATCTCCCACTTTTTTGTCCAATCTCCAGCCGAAAAATTCAAAATCTCCAGCCTTTTCATCACAGATCCGTCACATGTATGGTTTAGAACAAAAGGTGCAGGACTTATTTAAGTTCTAGATTGAAAGTCCACCAGATGTTATTAATAAGTCCTCTATAATAATGATAATATTTATTGTAAATACACACAGGTCCAGGACTTTTGTAAATGCAATTCCAAATATTCTGAATAAAAAATTGGAGGTCCCGGACCTTGGACCAGTGCTAATTTGAACCCCTGACAAATAACAATTCAAACAAAAACCACTAAGAAACTGATTATAAAATAACACAATAGAATCTTTGGCCAAAGAACATTGTCTTGTCTTTCTTGGTCTTCCACTTTCAGACAAAAAGTTATTGTGAACATGGAAATTTTCACAAGGGGCATTTTTACGTTTCATGCGTTTCTTGTTAGTTAAACCATTTTCTTTGGGAAAATTTCGAGATTTTTTAACAAGTCAAATTCTATACTTAAACAATAAATCATCCATGTGGGGGTATTTTTGCGAATATTTTGTGATCACCAATTAGGCGAAAATACCCCCCCCCCCCCTCCTGCAAAAATTTCCACATTTCCACATTTACAGAATTACATTGTAAAACACACTAGTTTCTTTTAGTAATGCTTGTAGCTGGGCATAATCTTCAAAAGAACAAATCAAACTTGGTTGTTTATGCAGAAACAAATATCTATATAATTGTATGCACAACTAGTATGTACATATTATATACTAGATATGTACCAAGTTTGGTTAAAATCAATAGAGTAGTTTTTGAAGAGTTGCATGGAAAAATCATTTACAGATACCATTCAATCACTAGAGGTCGCCTCTATCAACATTGACCACTATGCTATTGGGCTAAGGATTGTGGGTTATATCCCTGAATTTGAATAAGGCTGACATTTTTCCCATTATCCTTAGCACGGTATTATAGAGGTTAGTGTTGATAGACATGACAAAAATAATATGTCTCCTCATTAAAGTGGGGGTGGGCTAGGGTTGGTACTAATCACTTCAGTACCTACCTTCTTTGATATAATAATTAACATAATCCTGAGATTTCAGTACAGCACCAACATGTCTTGTATAATTCTGGACTTTTCCTGTTTCAGGTGTGTCTTCTATGGAATAACTTGGACGGTATCGGTGGATAACTTGTAGTTTGTCAATAGGCAGTTCTTTCTACAAGATAAGATTTACAGATCTATTTTAAGCAAATTGAAATATGCATGTACAAATGCTGTAACCTTTAAACCTTAAGGAATCATCCATTTTAAACCTTATGGAATGATCCATTTTAAACCTGATGGAATGATCCATTTTAAAACTGATGGAATGATCCATTTTAAACCTTATGGAATGATCCAATTTAAACCTTATGGAATGATCTATTTTGAACCTTATGGAATGATCCCTTTTGAACCTTATGGAATGATCTATTTTGAACCTTATGGAATGATCCCTTTTGAACCTTATGGAATGATCCATTTTGAACCTTATGGAATGATCCATTAATTCGTAGGTGTGGTAATGCTGACAACAGGGGTGGATCCAGTATTTTAATTTTAGGGAAGACGTAAAATTTTGTTGTTGTTGTTTTTCATCATTGTTCATGGGTTCTGTGCAAAAACTTAATTTTTGTCAGTTTAATGGGGGCGTACGCCAGGTACACCTTTAAGTGTATCCCCACCTAGACAAGAGTGTGAAAGACACTCAACACACTTATTTTACAGCTAAGAAGCAATTGGAGAATTATTTTCTGGAACTTATAGCACAGGCTCAATAATAAAATTGTAACTTCTCTAGTTTTCAATCGATTGATCAACCTCTTAGCAAGTTGTGGAAAATAAATTTTTGTTCCAAGCATTATTGCATGCGCAATTAATACTCAATGCTTGCAATGTTTACTTTGGGACATAAGAATAAACTTCTACAACTGAATTCTTGATGACTATGAAATTTCTAATATCTCAGGAAATATAAATATTTCAAAATGAAATCTAATGCCTTATAGAAGTTCAAGCTATATACATATTTTACAAATGTTTGAGTCAAATAATTGTGATACAATGTACTATTAAAAGTGGTATATTTTACCCGTCTAACTTGAGCCCCTTTTGGACTAAAGAATTTTTTTTATATAGACAGGTGCTTTGTTTGTTTTATACAGGATTAAAGATATAGAAATAAAAAATTCATATTGGTTAAGACAAATTCCATTTATTCAAAGTTTAGTTTAGCCAGGTTTCACTGTATACAGTACACATAATAATTTTCACTGTTGCTAATTTTCATGGTTGCTAATTTTCGCAGAATCCAAATGTCTATTTTGCTGGTATTAATTTTTATTTTCAATAATCATACTTTGATTTTCATATATACATGTCACTCTGCTAAAAATGCACAAATATTTTTTCGTGGATTTTCATTGACTGTGAATATGGAGAAAATAAGCACATCACAAAAGTTACTACATTTACAGTATAGAAGATAATAGGATGTGAAATAAGTGTATGCGACACAACTTACAATACAAACAACAATTAAAAAAATCTACAACAGAATTCAGCCAGCTGCCTTCAACATGTTCAATGTGACCAGTGGTTGCTGCTTGCTGTTTTGCAATGGTATGTATGAATCTATCATGAAAACAAGGATAATTAACCTTGGCATAATTTTATACTTACAAACACTTTAGTAGCATTAGAGGCTAGTCTGTCCACTTCTTTATACAGCACCATTCTCCTGCTAGTGTTATCTACCTTGGGGTCAATATTGGGGTCATTCTTGTCTTTTTGATTGTTTGTTTCTGTACCATGATGTCTATCATGTTCAGTGGTTCTGATAATAAAATTGATACATGTACTGTAAACCATGAAAATTTCTCGCCAGTTTTATTTTTGCGTTTTTTGGGTTGACATCACTAGTGCGAAATTTAAACAGCCCCAATATATTTGTCCGCGTGGTTATCTATGGATAACTGCTTTATTGTGCGAATTTTAAAACAGTGCAAACTAAAATTCAGTCGTCCTTCCGCAAAAAAAAAGTCTGCACGAAAATTTCACGGTTCACAGTAGTAAGTGATTAATAAAAATGCACATGTAAAAATAACTGCATGTATTTGCATTGCACAAACTTTATCCAAATCTTATTGTTCTTTTGTGAAAAGAAAATGTTTTGATTGACCTAGGCATCTATATTTTCATTGTCAGATTCATTTCCTTGTTGTTCTGAATGATCCAGATGAACTGAATAAATGTTCCCTTGTTCCTCTAATGCAATATAATTCAGTTGTGATAATATCAATTCTTCTATTCATAGTCCTTTGAGCAACTTAATTACATAAAGGATTTTAATCTAACATCAAAAAGCTGGTTTGCAATGTACAAAGTAGTTTAAAGAATGACATGCATATTCAATTTAGATTTCCCCAGAAAAAATCATTGACACCAAGATGGGTTCACCATAATTTTTGTAAGGATGAGTCCATACTGACACGTTCCACGATATTGTTCAACATGCATATACTGTTTTAAAATAAGATATAAAGATTATGTGATGAGTAGAAACTGAAAAGTTCGTTTGAAATGTTTTTCCCCCTAGCGGACAGATATTTCCGATGTTTTGCAAATGTAGCATACCAAATATCAAGAGACAGTTTTAACTTTGTGACATTTCAGACTAATATTTAATCAGCATTAAACTATAAACCAGTTAAAAAAACAGTATTTTTGTTCATTCGATTTTTACACATACCTAGACTTGCTACTTTTACTTTTCCTCTTTGGATACCTTGGACTATCTTTATCCCAATTATCATATTCTAAAACTTTGTACATAAAATCATACTTAAACTGAAACAAACAAAAATAGTAAGTTACAAAATTTCAACTCAAAGAATCATTAAAAGTACAGTGTTACGTGTCATGATAAAAATTACAATACAAATACATGAAAGTAATAAAAAGCTACGCCGAGCGCAGCATGATACGACCGCAACAAGTTGAACCCTGTACGTTGGAGGCCCAGTATGGATAGTCCATTGCTCTGGTCACATGAAGCCCATGGTGGACTTACAAAGCTTTTTGACACATGCATCCTGTGGTGGACTTAAAAATGCATTTTTGACACATTTATATTTACATCAACATCTAATACAAAAGCCTTATTTATATATACATGTATTAATTTACAATTTTGGCCCTTTGACCCCTAATTTCTCAAAAACGGTAAAAATATTGCAAATCCGGTTAAAGAATAAGGCAGAAATATTTACAAGGAATCCAATGAAAAAAAGATTTTGAAAATCGGACCACAAATAAAAAAGTTGATTTTAAGGGCGCAGCCTGTCTTTAGCCCCCCTGTAGCAATGTAATGGTGAAATACAAATCAAAATAATTGACACATTTGGTAGATAGAATTCAATGATGAATTCAATAAAAAAAGAATTTTCAAAATCGAATGAATGATAAACATTTTACAACAGGTTTGTCAATACACCCGTTTTAGCCCTTTTTGGCCTTTTTTTTCTAAATAAGAAGGGGCAACAAATCCCAAATACAAAACCATCATTCCTTTAGTGGATATAATCATCATATTAAAACTTCATAACAATTGGCAGGACCACTACAACTTAATTTTTGGTTTAAATGACAAACTTTTAAAAATGGCATTTTTGGCCCCTTTGACCCCTAATTTCTCGAAAACGGTATGAGGTATTGCAAATCTGATTGAAAAAGCAGGCAGGGATTTTCACAAGGATTCCAATGAAAAAAAGATTTTGAAAATCGGACCACAAATAAAAAAACTCAATTTTTTGGGGTGTGGCCCCTTTTTGACCCCCATTAGCAATGTAACGGTACAAGATACATCAAAGCCGTTGATACATTTTGTTGACAGAATTTATTGAGGAATACAATAAAAAAAGAATGATCAAAATTGGATGAAAATTAAACATTCTACAGACGTTTTGTCAATATACACATTTTTGCCCCTTTTGGCCCTTTTTTCTTAAACGGTAGGGCCCAGAAACCCCATATGCAATACCAACCTTCCTTTAGTGGTTATAAACATCATATCAAAATTTTATATTAATTGGTTATCTACAACTTAAGTTATCGCACGGAAACCAAAGTGTCTACAGACGACAACGACGACGACGACAACGACAACGACATCGCCATAACATAATACGATCGCAAAAATTTTGCGGTCGTATAAAAAGCATAGAATTACTATGTTTACCACATAAAAAACATATTAAGTGAAATATTGAAAATTATTATTATTATAAGTATGAACGGATCTGGCAATGACATTTCGACCAATCAGAAATGAGTATACGCATGAACGTATGTCTATTAAGAATTATTGAAAATTATTATTATCTTTTCCTGGACCTTCAATGTTATCCTCTACTAAAGCCAACAAGCTTTCGCAACTTTGCCTGGTTGTAAAACAGAAACAGATGTGACAGAACTATGGAACCTCAGAAAATTCTGTGGAGCCACAGAACTACGTTATCTTGAAACTACGAACAGACACAGGTAACACTAAATCTATTACAACCTTCATCTTTGAAGTGCAGGCCAACTCAGGCCACAAAACAGTATGTGTGTTTCTGGTTTCTTGCTTGAAAAAACTAGAAAAACTTCGAGCCGCAGCTCACAAATAAATACCCCCCACCCCCAAAAAAAATTAATCAGATAAAATTTAGAATAAGAGATGCACATCTACATTATGTCACAAAGATTTTGTGTAGGTTTCATGAAAATCCATCAAGGGGTTTTGGAGGAGTTGCAGATAAGAGATGGGCACCCCCATGTAGTCAAATGGCTGAGTCCATATATTGCTATGGGAAACCCCAAAATCATTCTGATCAAACTTTCAAATAGTAGGTGCACATCTATATTATGTTACAAAGATTGTGTGTAAGTTTCATGAAAATCCACCAAGGGGTTTAGGAGGAGTTGCGGATAAGAGATGGGTACCCTGAAGTGTAACGGAATGACAGACAGAAGGAAGGACGGACACCCCTATCACTATATACCCCCCACTTTTGAAGTGGGGGGTATAAAAAATAGGGTCAGTAGGTAGGTATGATTTATTATTTTTTTTCAAATTTTTTACCTTGAGAAGTTTAATGGTGCTTAAGCTAAAATGGCAATAAAAAGGTTTGGGTCGTCACTTAAAACTAGGGACAGTAGGAAAACCAGAAACACA
This sequence comes from Arcuatula senhousia, assembly GCA_963971305.1. Lineage (NCBI taxonomy): Eukaryota > Metazoa > Mollusca > Bivalvia > Mytilida > Mytilidae > Arcuatula > Arcuatula senhousia. The sequence continues at coordinate 30,984,010 of OZ020304.1, forward strand.
CAAATTTTTTTTATTTGGCCTCATTGACAAGTAAAGCAGATGTGCAGTCATGAAATCTCAAACTTCTTCAAGCAGGCTGAATTTCTGGCTTTAAAGATGTATACTTACCATCTTATGTGTTGTTCTAACTGACCCTGATGGATTGAATCCATTTTCCCTTTTCTCTCTGTTACAATACAATTCCCTGCATAAAAAAAAAAAACCAATATATTTAACAAATTTTATAAATAGTAAGCTCGGCTCATAAATGGCACGAGATGCCCTGTAAAGGTGGAGAGCTCTATGACATATTGTGTCTGTGAAAAAATTGATCTCAGATATTTTTTACAACAATTTTCTCAAGTGCATATGAATTGGGTGGGATGGGGTCAGACTTTGCTACTATCTAATTCCTTTTTGAAGACTTAGCCGGTCGAGCGCATGGAAATATTTTTATATTAATTTTTGATGCTTGCTAAAAAGGCAGAGCCTTAATCATATTAGTTTTCATTTTATAAGCCAAAAACATGAAAAATGCTATTTTTTTTTCCTTTAAGGGACTGTAACTCCTATAAGTGGTTATCTGACAACACAACTAAATTGGAGTTTTTGATGCTGAAGCAGTAGCATGGCATAATTTCATCTATCTCTTATACTTTTTGATTTACAAGCAAAAAACAGTAGTCTGCCCCCCCCCCCTGGTCTATTTTTAGTAACAATGGCCATGATGTTTGGACAGTGATCACCATTTGTGCAATCTTGGTAGAGGACATCCAATAGATGAAGTGTGCAAAGTTTTAAAGCAATCCCTTCAGTTGTTTTGGAGAAGATTTTCAAAGAAAAGTTATAGACGATGACAACGACGATGGACACCAAGTGATGGCTATAGCTAACCTGGACCAGCTAAACAGGTATTTTGAGCATTCTGTAAACAATCCAACTTTGCAAAAAAAGTAATCCTTGATGGTGCATGTTTTATACCAGCATTAGACAGAAAACTTTATTACCGGGGTAGCTTTGCAATGATATATATGTTCCAGACCTTACACGTACGGTCCGGACCGTACGAGAATACCTATACGGTCCGACCATACGCGTACGGTCCGACCGTGCAAGTATACCCGTAAGGTCTAAAACGAGCTGGACCATACAAGTATTCTGACCATATAGGTATTTCTCTAAATTTGCATTTATTCATGTAATATTAGGAAATAATATTTTATTTTCAACCTAAAAAGTGTTATTGCCAACTCCCAGATTCCTACGGGAAAAATAGGGAAACTAAAAAAAAAAAAAAAACAAACAAACAAAACCAAAATCAGGAAAGCAAATTTAAAATAATAAGACAAAAAAAATAAAACAAAAGTCAGGATTTGTAAATAGCTAAAATATAGAAAGGCGGTATGCGAGAGAATTTGGAAATATGATGTTTAATATTCATTTGGTAGAATTTGTTAGTTTTTATTATCTGCTTTGTTGTTGGATTTCACCGGTATATAGCATGTATAGGGTCCACAAAAATGTCAGACTTCGTGATGATGTTTAAAAAATCATTCTAAAATTATATTCAGTAAAGTCAAGTTTTAGGATGACAACAATACATATTACTTATATCTGTAGAAATTAAAATCGGCTGCACAAACTATAAAAAATAAGAGGTCTATGGAACTTTTTTTTGCTAAAAAGTAGGTTAATATGTGGGGAAACTGACGGACGAATTGCTTAAACATATTGCCGAAATCTTTGCTGAATCAGCCTCCCCATGCCCGTCTCTTTTACGTCTTCTCAAGGGTAAACAAATGATTGGAAGGTCTGTGGACTGAAGTTCCTATATATATTCTTCAAACTTTTCCTCCCAAATATCAATGACTTAAATTTCAAATTTCAATTATTACAGGATCGATATATTTTTTTAAATATTGATCTAGGAAATGCAAGTCAGACCGTACGCGGACAGTCCGACCGTACAGGTATTTTGAAAATATACTCGTACGGTCCGGACCGTACGTGTACGGTCTGAATACGCATACGGTCTGGAACATATATAATGTGTACCATCTTACCTGTACATTATTTTCTGAAAATAAATGTGAACGTCAAAAGAGGTAATCAAGACCTTATTTGGAAGCCATTTATTACATTGTCATGAAATTACTAATATAGCCATCAATTTTGATGGTTAGTTATTAAAGAATAGTTTTAAATTATCGTTTATATTGTAGGTTATGTCACATAGTCTTATCCCACATCAATTTATCCTCTTAATGTTGGCAAATATGGTGCATCTATTAAAGCAAAATGACAAATAAAAGTTTTTATATACAATATTACTTAAACCTTTATGTATTTTCAATAGGCCATTTTTTTAAGTAATCTACTGATGAGTTTGCAGTAAAATATATTTTAAATTGACAATTGTGTTGAAAAAATATAGTTTTGAAAGGGGCATAACTCTGCACCACATAGCATTGCCAAGGGGGATGGAAAGATTGATCAATATGTCACTGGCAATTTATATGTTAATGAGGAAATAGTGACTTTTAAATAATTTGGACTCTTTGACTCTCAACCCCAACGGCCGGGAGCAGGCCCCTGTGATTCATTCATTTTGCATTATGTCATTCATTCATTCATTGACTGTGCGACATATTATCATATGTGACAACAGAACTGGATTACACAGTAGCTTTCGCGCGCTAACTGCGCAGGCACTGCATGTTCTTTACTATTCACTGTATAAATTTGATAATTTATTGAATAACATCTTATTGATTGTCAGTCCATAAGAACATCGGCCAACCCAAGTCGCCATATATTTACAGGTACAAGTAATACATTTTATTACTTTTTTTGATAAAAGTTATTAAAGTATAGTTAAATCAAATACATTTTAAATAATTTGCCATTATTTAAGCAGTCCCATACATACATCAAAATTACACTGCGACAAATAAATTGTCGCCATTAAAAACTTGTTAAATTTAACAAATAAAACAGTTTGACAGTTATGGCTTGGTACTATAAAAGCCCGTTTTGCACTTGTTCCTAACCTGACCAAATACATGTTACACATTTGTATTGAATCATTTGAAATTGAATGCATTGTCCTTTCTGAGAGGAACAAGTAGAATTGATTTAAAAATTCAAAATAGAATTAAATAACAAAATATCAAAGAATAAAAATCATTACAATTTCTTTGTTACAAGGTCTCTGACATCTTTTACATCTTTCTGGGAAAGCAATGCCATGATTCCATTGAAACTGAACTTTGCTTGTCTTTCCAACTACTTTTGTGAACTCTATTGAAGTAAAGTGTTGAAGTAAAAATTAAAAATAAACATATATATTTAACATACAAACTGCAAAATATCAACAATATACCAATCTATACATTTTATACAATAAATTATATTCATTCCATTTCTTTTGTGAAATAAAATATGAAATTCAAAACATTTTGAAACTGTTAGCAGTTCTTAGTAAATGAACACTCACCCATTTTTTTCGGAGTTATCTCCCATTCCCCAGAAACTCGCACTGTTGCATGGTTGCATGTAAACAAATCATCAATTTCAAATGAATAAGATGGAGATTATCATTCTGACATTAGATAAATAGAATTGATACATAATTAAACACGTCAGTATCAAGTTCATATATACAAAAATGCCTCTACTTGTGATATTAAGAAAAACTATAGATTTTTACTCATAAAAATCTCCATGTCAATAAATCATCTGAGTGAATAATCACTTTAAATCATTCTATTGTCTTTAACCTGTTACATTGTGATTAAATTAAACAACAAGCTACATGAAACACCTGACTGCACAAATGTATCTTTCCAAGGCCACATTGCTACAAAAACAAAGCGCTTGATGTTTTCTAATGTAACCATACTCCAAAAACATTGCAGGTTGGATGGCATGCTATTTTTGGACTTGTTTACCATCCTAACGGTTGCAGTATTGAGTTACGAAAACAAGACCTCTTATGTTATACACAGGCAAAATTTAGACATACGTCTGACTTATGTTGATAAAAACGTGCGTCTGATGTAGTGCATAAACATAGGTTAAACATACATTTCTAACCGCTGTACGGTAAATGTACGTCAGATTATTGTAAATACATATGTCAGACGTACGTTTTTTAATCGTGCAGTAAACGTACGCTTACCATACGTCAGACATATAGTTTCCTAAAATGAATGAAGTTAGTAAGTTATTTATTTAGTGTGTTTTATTATGAAATGAAAATATTGCCAATATAAATTTTGAACGTGCGTCAGACGTATGCGGTTAGAAACGCCAATTTAATATGCGTCAGATGACATGCGTTTAACGTACGCCAGATGCACCTTAAATGCAGTCAACATTTTGCCTGTGTATAGGAGTAATGTAACCAGAGCTATGTTTTCGCAGCAATGGCCACATTAAAGTTAATTTGTAGTAGTAAAAAATCCCCATCCATTTTTGGTATAATTCCCTTTCCCAATAGACCCTTTCACGGCTATTGCAGCCATATTGGATAGGGGGCAAATTTTTTGAAAGGTGGAAAGAAAATTATACAAAATCGGGAAAATATGTGTGTTGCTAAGCAATAGAGCTGTTTGTATGACATTTTCCCGAAATTTTTGCCCCCTATTCAATACGGCTGCAATAACCGTGAAAGGGTCTATTCAAAGAAACTCATGCAGGTTTGGAATAGATGTATAAAGATAAGTTTAAGTAGTTTTAAACTTTTGAAGACAGATTTGATATTCAAAATGAAAGAATATGGAATATGTGACAGAAAGACACGATCCACATATTGATATTATTATTGTAAATGATAAAATACAAACATTCAATGCGTGTGAAGCGCTTTTCTGGACCTACCTTCATCAGACACGCTAGGGGTGGAAAAATTAACATACTGGTAGGACTTTAGATATGAACTAACAAAAGACTAAAGCCAAAAAATATTACACCAATGACTTAACGAGGTCTTATCAACTGAATTAGAAATAGCCACAATTTTAGATCAGAACGTCAAAAAACTGGAAATATGTAAACAGTGACTTTCCAACACATATTCCAGTACTCTAATAAGAGCATACAACTAAAGAAGGGGGAAGCTTTCTACAACCTCCACATGGCACTAGAGTCAAGCTTTGAAATAATATTATAAACGAAAGAATATGGAATATGTGCCAGAAAGACATTCATTCATATCCACATATTGATATAATTATTATAAATGATAAAATACAAATTGCTTTAACAAGTTGACAATTTTGTTAATTTCAACAGATTTTCAATGGTGAGGCCAAACCAGAAGTCATAAACCTGTAAAATTAAAAGATTTCTCAGGGATCCACACATCTTCAAAATAGTAAACTAAGAAGGACTATAGATACAGTACCCATGCATGCACCTTGTACCTTCAATTTATTAATTTCAGTGAAGCCTGCCTGTTGATATCTCATGTCCATGCACTCAATATTTTCTCAAAGTGTAATTTATTTCTAACCATGCAATCCTTAATTTTGTAGAATGGTGTTAGGTTTGTTTGAGTCAGCAATACCCTACAAAGACCAAGTTTACAGCAAGTTGAAGAGTCAATGTGTTAGTAAAGGTGAACTCTTTGTTGATCCACTGTTTCCTCCTGATAGCAAATCTCTTTTCTACAGTAAATCTGAAAAGGATATTGTCTGGAAAAGACCAGGGGTAGGTTTTTATATTTTAACTCTTTAGAATATATATATTGATTAATATGTTTGTCCATATTTTATACTCAAATTCAGAATAGCGGTACCTTTATCAATTGAATTTAAATGACACCAACAAGTTTGACAATTAGGTGTCTTAAGAGAAGAAAGAGGTTTATTATTAGGTCAGTGAAGTTGGTCAGCCATGAAACACCTGTTGAAGTATTACTCATGAAAAGAATATCAATTCAGGTAGAAATTTAAATGGATTAAACTGACCATTTGATCAGTAATTATTGGACAGGTGTGATCCATTTAAATTTCTACCTGAATTGATATGCTTCATGATTGAATACTAACAACAGGTGCTTCATGGCTCACCAACTTCACTGACCTAATATTAAACCTCTTTCTTCTCTTAAGACACCTAATTGGCAAACCTGTTGGCGTCATTTAAATTCAATTGAAAAGGATACCACTATTCTGAATTTGAGTATAACAACATCCGAAAAAAGTTTAAAGAATAAGACATTTCTTAAAAATTGTAAAGATTTTTTTATTGCGATCATGCAAAATTGGAGATTTGTTTCTAAACAAACATTTTAGAAAGAATATCTGTCTTTTTATAAAGCAACTCATCCAAGAACTCCCAGAGACCAGAGAATAAATAGAACATAGTAAAAATTGAATTTCTGGTCCTGGTGAAATTTGCAAAAATTATTCATAGTACATGTTGTATATCTTGCTACAAAATGTCTATAAAAAGAACTTTTTTCTTCAATACACTTGTAATATACAAATATATTGATAATAATTTGATATGATATTGTTTTTGTATTTCAGGAAATTTCTGGTGACCCAAAGTTCTTTGTAGATGGAGCTAGTTTTGATGATTTTTCTCAGGGTAGTTTAGGAAACTGTTGGTTTGTTGCTGCTTGTGCAAGTTTAACAGCAGATAGGAAACTTCTGAAAAAGGTTGATTATTTATAAATTTTTTGGCCTACCCACATGCCAACACATGATACATGTGATATGTGTAAATTGGTCATGACACAGCTGCAAAAAACAAGAACATTTTGGACACACCTTTTGATTTCATTTGGATGTGTATCAATGGTACAAGTATGTGTCAAAACACTAGACCTACTGGAATGGTTTTATGACAGATCATTATTATATTTAATTGAAAATGTGCATGTAGTTACTTTTTATTTCAAGTCTACAATAAGTACACAAGAAATCAAAATGATGAAAGATATGCATTGAAAAGCTGTGAGATTCTACTCCTTACCGGATTATATATTTTTGAAAGAAATTTTATTTTGACTGTTTTTGGTATTGACTGCAGCCAATCACACTTTCGCTGAGATTTAAGAATAATTTTAAAAGGTCCAAATTATTCTATACATGTATTATAATGACACTGCAAACCAAGGATATTGAAACCAAAATCATACTGCACTGATTTAACTTTTGTTACAAATTTGTTCAATCATATTTTTTTCAGATATAGAATATAAAAAAAAAAGCATTTCATGTTTGATATGGTAACTTATTATATTTTAGGTTGTGCCAGATATCGAGAAACAGGAATGGGACCCAGAGAAGAACAAATATGCTGGAATATTTCATTTCCGATTCTGGCGATGTGGGGTTTGGATCGATGTTGTAATAGATGATTATTTACCTACCAAGGGAGGCCATTTGATATTTGTACAGTCAAAAGCTAGAAACGAATTCTGGTCTGCATTATTGGAAAAAGCATATGCAAAGTATGTCTTAAGTGAAGTCTCTATTTTTAAAATTTATTAATTTCAGGATTGATCTATGGGCTTTTCTTTTAAAATTTCAGCTGCAGGGTGTAAAGTCACTTTTTTTAGGTACTCCCAGTAGATCTATTTGAAATATTTATTCAATATTCAATACCCCCACTCATACATAAGAAATAAAGTGGTGACCCACCCCTTGGTGGGACATATTTCTGGAATAGCCTTAATTTCCTTCTTTACTTGATGACATTATTTCTTTTTAATGAACAAAAATCTTTTAATAAATTCTTTTATGTCTCATTCTCAATTTTAAGGAATTTCTTTAAAAAATGCCAGAATTGTAAATCTAAGCAATTCAGAATTGTTGAGAAAACAGTTTCACATTCACTTAGCATAATCTCTTTTTCTTATAGACACAGCCTTTGATATATTTCTGTTTTAATTGATAATAATTTCTTTTCTCAGGTTATTTGGTAATTATGAGTCCTTAGTAGCTGGTAGACCTAGAGATGCCCTGGTAGACATTACAGGTGGAGTTGGAGAGTTACTTAGTCTTGACTCATACAAAACAGAAGAGAAAAAGATGGAACTGTTTGATATCCTTCATGAATCTATGGAGAATAGGTCACTAATGAGTGCATCTATTGCTGTGAGTAATATTTGCCCTTAACTAATACAAGTTTCACTCCTTGTGCTAGTAAAACAGTAAAAACTGAGATTTTTCTTAGTTTGTTTTTATATCTTAGCATTATATGGTTCTATTTTTTTTTCAAGGGAATCAAGTAAAATCAAGTAATATTTACTGAAAAGTCGATATGGATTACAAACATATTACACAAAATGCAAGCTTTAATGAGCTTTTAAAAACTGCAAAACTGGGAAGTACTCTAATAATATAAGATGTCTCATATAAACTGACCTATACTTAATACATCCCTATTAGCATCATTTGAAATTTATTTTTCCCAGCAAATTTCTTTCCTGTGCAGCTTATATTTTGTATTTCTTGCAGGCCTCAGCCAATGAAATGGAGGATGAATTAGATGTTGGCCTAGTTAAAGGACATGCCTACAGTATAACTGCTGTCAGAGACATCAGGCTCGGCACTGGTCTGTTGTCTGTATTCAATGCAGAGAGGATACACATGGTTAGGTGTCGTAACCCCTGGGGAGGAACAGAATGGAAAGGGGCTTGGAGTGATGGGTATGCTTATTCATAAATATGATCTTTTTACGGTATAAGTGGATTTTTTTCGTGATTGAAAAATTTAATTTTTCTTGATTAAAGGGGTGCTTTTATTTTCGCATAATATTATTTTCAGGGTTTCAAAACTAAGTTACTCTTAAAATATAAACCAAAATTTTTTGTGGTCTCATTTCGCAACCTGATTTTTGCCAGGAATAAAGCAAAAATTAAATAACCTTGAAAATAACCACTTATATGGAATAAGGACAAGCTTCAAAATAGAACTTCAAAAAAGGCAACATTGATAAAGGGTGAATGGATTAATTTGAAAAATAACAATTCAGCATGTTTAATCTTTTTTTTTTAATATCATTGTAGATTTTTTTTTAAATCTTGTACATTTTGTAAAGTAATTACATGAGATTACATAAAGAATTTTTAATAAAACATTGCCTTTAAAGGTAGTTAATTAAATTTCTTTTTTTTTTTGTTAAGATCTGCTGAATGGAAGAAAGTAAGTTCCTCTCAGAAGAATGATATTGGTCTCACTGTAGAAGATAATGGAGAATTCTGGTAAACAACATAACATCTTTTTTATATTGTGGGGTTGTATGTTTTCAAAATAGAAAGGCTTAGTTTGTTCAACTGTTTCAAATAAAACTTATACAAATATAATTTACTTTGTCCACTTAATGTAACAATTATTTGCACTAACCCTAACTTGAAAATAAATTAACACTTTTATTGTTTTCACAACATCTGAGGATTTTCTTTATTGCTAATTTTCATAAAAATTAAAAAAAAAAAAATTTTGAATGCTTTAACATTATAGAGTTACAAATTTAGAAAATTCACATCATTTCAAACATCATGATTTAAGAAATGATGAGTCTATTAACAAGAAATCAACATGAAATTGGTGGGAAAAAATGTTTTTCTCCATATTATTTTATGAATCCTTAAAAAAAAATATGATTATTTTCTTTATTGCTAATTTCAGGATGTCATATGATGATTTCATGAAGTATTTTAACCATGTTGACATCTGTCACGTCATGAACACATCATTTTTCTCCCTGTCGAAGACCTGGTCTGAAGGCATTGGAGTGGGAGAATGGAAATCTCCTGATCGCTGTGGTGGATCTGTCTCCTCTGCAAACTTTCTGAAAAATCCTCAGGTATGTTATTTTACCATGTCGAGGATGTTTGGAAAAATGAAACGCCCTATTCACCTTTGCAAATTAGTCTCTAATCTAAACCTCCACTGCTAATTTCCTGAAGATTTCTCAGGTATGTTATTTTATCATTGGGAATGGGTAAGTTAATATAGATTCTCAGAGTATTTTTTATTAAACCCCCTGATTGCTTTGTAAATTGGTTTTCTTTCTAAATGTTCTGAAAAGCTCTCAGGTATGATAAAGCAAGTAATTTAGTGCCAGAGCTTGAGTAAAACAATATTTCTCCTCAAATAGCATCCATGTGTTATTCCCAAGTAGATTTTGATTTAAATTTGATTTTGTTTTATACTTTTGATTTTGAAACTTTGCTCTTTTGATTTTGCTCTGCCTTTCAACACTAGTCACTTAGATGATCCTAAATTTTATTGCCAAAAACAAATGTCTGTTTGGGACTTGTTTTTTTGTTTGTTTTTTTTTTAATTGAGCTTTACAAGGTAGATGGGGGTGGGGTGTCAATCACTGTTGACATTTATCAAAACTTTGAACTTTATAGCATATGCTATTCTAAAATTGATTTTTATTGGACTAAGTCAACATCAAAATAGATATAAAAAAAAACAGAAAATGAAATGAATACACTGTATTTTCAAATTTTGATATTTTCCTGAACTTTTTAAGGGGAGATAATTTGGAAAGAAATAATTGGGAAAAACAATTTTTTTTTCTGTTAAATAAGAATTGATGTTGAACTTTATTCTTTTATTTTGTATACTTTAAAGTCTCTTTACAACAAAGAATTGCACAAATATTAAGAAAAATGGAGAAGATATTTTTAGATAGAAGGAAATGTGAATTTTTCCTATTGATTCTATATAAAAAGTACTAAAAACAAGCATTTTTCAAAGCAGATTCAACAAAAATTCTGATGATGGACATTTAATGTAATTTTCAAGTTCCTTCTAGAACTAGTTGTAACCAAAATTAAAGAATATTCTATGGACAAATAATTTCAGACACCCCATCTACCTTAATGTAAAAAGGAATATTGAAAAACAATCAATATTATTCATTTTATTTATCACTTTTGAAACCTCTTAAATCAATCATGTTGATAGATGTTTTTTGTATGAAAACATTTTTTTTGTTTGATATTTTGCAAAATAAACTCTTCATTTTAAATGTTTATCCATTTTTATTTATTATTTCAGTATGTTTTTGACATTAAAGGACATGAAGATGAGATTTTGGTTTCTTTAGAACAAGAAGACATTAGTCGCTTGGACAAAGAAAAGGGAGGAAAAAATGCCTCTGTTGGAGTAGTAATACTGAAAGTAGGTAATATTTTGGAGAAATATTTTACATTACTTCCTATTTGCTCATCTGTTTCCATAGCTTCTTGCCCAATATTTGGCAGTTGACTTCCCTGTGTAACACCTGTTTTGATTTGTTTTTAACAATAAGTCAATCAACAATAACTGGTTTGAAATATGAAAAAGAATAAATGATTGTTTGGGTTTTGTTGTATTTAATTTTGAGTAGGTCACATCGAGGGGAAGAATTGGATATCACTGATAATTCTAGTTCTTATCAATATTAAAGGCTTGTGAGTGTTTGTAAAGTGGAAATTATCTTTTTTATCATTTATTAATCTCTTTATATTGTTCAATAGTCACTTTCTACACTTCTAATATGATCTAAATTAATTCAAAGATGTTTTATATGCATTTTTTTCCAGACAGACAAAAATCGAGAATACAGAATTCATGACATGCTGCAGAATGTCCATCAAAGTTCTTATACTTCAGCTCGAAGTCTCTTGTCTAGAGTCAAGATTAAAAGGGGGCGTTACTGCATCATTCCATCAACCTTTGATGAAGGACAGATAGAAAAATATGTGCTCAGGATATATACTAGTAGTAATTCTAATTTTAAGTAAGTTTTTGCAGACTTGTCTGTATAAAATTATTACTTATTTTAGTAATAGAGGATTGTATTAAATAAACACTAGAAAAACTGTCAACTACAACTCACAAATAAATACCCCCTTCTCCTCCCTCCAAAATATGTTTTTTGGAATACATGTACCAGGTGTGCAACTTCAATGTACATAATATAGGAAAGATTCCACAGAAATTGAAAATAATCCATCAATTAAGAATGTTCGCTACTATTATTGAAAATAAATAGGTTTCAAATTTGATGCCTTAAATGAAAAGAAAATAATAACAGGTATAAAATAAGAAAAAAATGTGATAGGTTCGTGACCTCGTTTTCAAGATAATTAACGTTAAAGTTTTGGCGGGAAAAGGTTTTCTCTGACTTTTCTATAGGTTTACATTAGCACTATTTAGCTGTTAAACTCCATGACAGAATAAATAGGATTTGATAAAACTTTGTCTATAACCTCTTTATGACATACTTAAGACATTATTAACAAGAAAATAGGGGGTTCGTGGGCAAAAATTTTTACCCTATTTTGATGGTAAAATCCAGAGGATTCCGAAAAAATGACAGAAAAACCAAAACAAGACCAGCGAGCATCCTTAAAGGTGTCTAGGGAGATTAGCCGATAAAAAAAAGTTTGACAAACAGATGGACAGAAATAACCAATACTATATACCCATGGCTAAAGCAGGGAGTATTATACAAAATATTAAGGTGCTGGGTCATTTATTTGTTAAGAAATATATTGAATGGATTCAAGTGAGTTTGTAATATTAAAACTATTTTCTAGCTTATTGATGTAAATGTTTGTTATAATTGCTTTGACTACCAAGTAGAGGGACATATAATGTTTGGGTTTGCTTGTCCATTTGTTGATGATTCTGTTATTCTGCTATCCCAAATCAGGTTAACCTTTTATTTAGTTACTTTTTCCATGAAGAAAGTATAATAGCGAGCAGAGCTCGTAGCGGGCCCGCGAGAGCAGAGAGCTCTACAGCAAGTTTCCGCGAAAAATTTGCCTAATGCTGATATTGATTTTTTTGTTTGGATATGCTTCTCACAATTTCACATGCACAATTTATACAGGTTCGGTGTGAATTTGAAAATAATTACCAATTTTGCTACTCGCCTTCCAAAAATTTTCTATGTAAATATAGAACAAGGAGGATGATGAGTTACTTCATTTTTTAAGTAAACAAATGATTAGAGCCACAAACCCCCATATTTGGCCCTGTTAATACTCAAATATCAAAATTGGTTTGTTTTACACCAAAATTTGTGTATGTATAGCTGGATGTCTTTGTTAAAAGAGGAAAGATTTGATTATGGTGTATAAATGAATTTTCAAGTACCCTAACCCTTCAAAAATAGCCTAATTCAGTGATTTTTCACTTTTTGGCCAAAATGACTTGTTTTTCAGTCACATTTTTGTGATTTTCTATGTGGCGCCACCCCTCGCCCATCGAAATTTTTGTTGAAATATGAAGAAAATAATGTATTTATAAAATTTAAGCAAAAATATTTATGGGCGAGGGGTGGCGCCAATGTCATTTTCACCAAAAACCAGGTGGAAAATTGTGAAATTTAGCTGAAATTAGCATATTTTCAATTTTAGCGTCACTTTATGATGTCATTACAACGTCACAAGTACAGAAAACTTTAAAATTGATTTTGTTTTGTAACAAGTAACCATTCTAGACTACTTGGCCATAAAAATCTTATCTTACAAATGAATTTGAAAGAATGGCCCAACTTAGGGCCAAATATGGGGGTTCGTGGCTTTAGTCCTTTATTCATTATTTTTACATTTTCTTTATTTACGCTCATTCGCCCCAAGCACCTCGTCACAAACTGAACGTTCTAGAAAATGAACTGATTAAAATAAAAATAACTATACAGTGTCCATGTCTTTTCGAGAATGGGGTCCTCTAGATCTTATATATTATTCTGAATTCTAAACGATTTTATTCCTCAATTGTGGCCTGGAACTCTGTCATATGAGGGCTTAAAGAGGATCCATCTGTGATGTTTCATGGAATAGGGGTTGGAGGGGGGGGCTTCTTCAACTTCAACAAAAGGGTATGTAAAAATTCAATTATAGCTGTTCATTGACATCTTATATTTTTGCGGTGATTGCATTTAGGCAATGCCTACCTCATATTATTATTATATACACATATACAATGGGATATGAACGTACAAAAATCTTCATTTACTTACACCCCCACATCAAATTTATCAAGTACATGTTGTGAGACTGGAAATCATGTCTTTTCGACATTTTGGGGTATTAAGATTTTTGCATTAGAAATAATAAATACTTAAGTGAAAGTTTTTTTTTCTTTTGCAGAGAGCTTTTACATGAAGAACCACAGCCACCCAAGTGTGGCTGTATATGTAAACCGAAGGTAGCTGCCACACAGATAACTGTAATATCAGCCAGAGGGCTAAAGGCTGTGGATACACTAGGCAGTAAGTACTGTAAACCAATTATTTTCACGACTACAATATTTCACGTTTTAGTGTCTTAGGGCTATTTCGCGGCTATTTATTTTTCACCATTTCTCGTAAAAACCATTAAACTATTATTAAAATGAGTTATTTTGTGACGTTTTAATTTCGCGAATTTCTGTTCCTCGCGAAATCGGCGAACATAAATTGCTCGCAAAAATAAGTTGGTTAACAGTAATATATTTTGATTTGTGTGAGTGAGCTTCTGGAGCAAGGACTGTATGTTTCATCAGTCTAAAAATCAACTTTATTAAATTGATCATTTTATGATGATAGCATAACCAATGATATAAACAAAATAACAACATATTTCTGGTAAATAATTTTGAATGGAAGTAATGGAAGAGTGGACTAAATTTAAAAAAAAGTGAAAAAAGAAATGAAGCAAACCAGCATGACAGCTAATCCCCCTGCCCATTTCATTTAATAAAATGAAAGTTAAGGTGACCAAAATCTGGAGCAGTTGTTTATTAATTACTATCAAAGATATACATTATCTCTCTATCACTTGCAGTTGCTGAGATATGGACCTTAATCAAAATTCTAACCTGAGTCATTTATGCCGAAAATGTAGGTCAAGGTGACCTTATTTTGGTACGGATGCTGGTTACTATCCAAGATGTACCCACTGACCCTATATCATCTCGTGTGCGACTGCTCCATTTCTTTATTACAATTTTTCATTGGTTGAATACATGTATATAAAAAAGGACATTGACCCTCTTTCATTTTTTTTTGGTTGAATAATTAAATCATTGATGAGACTGGCTGCATTCATCATTTACCAGCCAACCTTCCATTATGTATTGTTGTGATTTCATTAATTTTTGGGGGCTACCTTTTTTTGAGGTTTTCATAAGTGGCCTTGAACCACACAATTTGATATCCAATGAAATGGAAATTATTAACATTGGTCTGTATGCTGCAGATTTCAATACCACAAATTAAAGAATTGACCAATTGATCCTTTTTCATTTGTAACAACGAAAATAAATGCAATTCGACAGTAACTGAAATATTTGAATTCTTTTTCAGCCTCAGATCCATTCTGTATCACCAAAACAGATGGTGGGAAGATAGAGACTGGTGTGGACCTCCCCCTCCCTCTTTTCAACCCCACCTACGGCATGCTTGGCCCTTTTATCCCAGTCATCCTCATCATTATGTATTAACTCTATAATGTTTGAATTCTTATTCAGCCTCACATCCATTCTGACTATCATCAAAACAGATGGTGGGAAGGAAGAGCCTGGTGTGACCCCCCCCCCCCCCCCTTTCAACCAGGCCTACTGCATGCATGCTCGGCTTTTTTCATCATTATGTATTAATTACCTTGAATGTTTGAATTCTTTTTCAGCCTCAGATCCATTCTGTATCATCAAAACAGATGGTGGGAAGGGAGAGACAGATGTAATTAAGAAAAATCTAGACCCTGAATGGAATGAGAGGTTTACATTTTACCATAAAAACCCTAACAAAGATATTATAGTAGAGGTAATCAGCTATTATTGTTTCATTTAAAATTTGAAATGAAAAAATGTTTATATTAAAAAAAAAATGATTGTCATTCAAAAGTACTATTGCTTTATATATTGAAGCTTTGAATACAAAATAGCAACTGGCCACTTTTGTTTATGCATCTTTCACAACAAGTTTTTAAAATATTTCATATAACTTTACGTCTAAAATGTAAGTACCTTATAGTTTTGTACTTTCTATTTTTATGCCCCATCTTCAAAAGTAGGGGGCAGATAGTGTTTGGGTCCGCCCATCCATCTAGCTGTCAGTTCATCCCAAATGTTGCAAGATGGGGCAAATATGTCTTTTGAACATATTCTAAATCATTTTATTTTACTTATCATTTTATTAAATTTGCAATTGTAGGTTTGGGACCATAATTTTCTACGAGACAGTTTTCTGGGCATTGTAAAAATAGACATGTCACAAGACAAAAGAAGAAAATACACGCAAGATGCTGCATTTGATTTCCCTCTGTATGGCAAAGGCAAAGAGGCAACTACACAAATGGGCGGCAAATTAAAACTCAAGATCTGGCACACAGATGAAATGGAAATGGTGTAGTGTTTTGGGGAAAAATCCAAACCAGTCTGATTTATATAATTACCTGCACATAGTTGATATTCTTGGTGCTGGATTGTTGGTTTCTCAAGATGTTTTCACATTTGGGGGGGGATTTTGAGTGTATCTATCTCAACACTTTTTGGTTGTATACTCCTATTGTTATTGTTAATTGTTTTGGGAAATAGCAAAACCTATCAAAATTTGAAACAAGCACAGCTCGGTAGTCGTGACTGCAAGAGCTAAGAGCCTTACAGCCATTCCCGCGAAAAATATGCCTAATGCTGATATTGATTTTTTTCGTCTGTATATGCTTTGCAAAGTTACAGGTTCTGCATGAATATTAATAATATGGCTTCTAAAAATATATTTTGTGTTTTAAAACATGGAAGAAATTTTAAAATATTAGGGGGGAAAATAATTACTATCAACAAAAATTTATTTGCCTTTTTCATTTATTTTTGTACATTACATATCAATGAATTAAGTATTGTCAACATCATTATTCAAAATTTGGAGCAAAACATCACATGCTCGTAGATGCCATTTTCAGAATCAACCCACAGAATCCATGGTGTTTTTTGCTGAAATTAAATTTGGAGCATTTGAAAGAGTTTTTATGTTTATTAAGTTTAAACATTTCTTCCTATTTTTTTCCCTATCAAATGAAGCAAATTGAATAGTTATGCTGTGCTCGCAGCAAGGCAATGCCTAATTCATATTATAGTTACCTGCACATAGTTTAGTATAATTGTCTCTGGATTTCAATTTTTTTTTCATTTTTAGCATTTCTCTTTCTGACAACACAAATTGTTTATTACTCTAATTATTAAGGTTCGAATGATGGAATGTAGGACATCTCGGCCCATTTCAATCTCGGCACATTACAAACTCGGCACACTACCAACTCGGCCTATACAAACTCGGCACATTGCAAACTCGGCATATTACCAACTCGGCACATTATTTTGTAAAAAAGGATGACAATACGCACTTATAGTTTTTAAATTATTACACATGCAATTATTATTATAGCATTTTAATATACTTTCAATATTAAACAATAAATTATACAATATATTCTCTCAAATATAAACAATACGAAAAATACAATCATTTGTTTCAAAAAGAGGTCAATATAAAATGTACAATACAATAAGTTATTAAATTAATATAAAATATATATTTGTGCTAAAGTTTGAAAACTAATCGTCACTTGGTCCATAGATTTTGCTACAGTCCCTTAGCAGCTGTGTAGTCGTTTTTTCCCCATCAGCATATTCCTGCCAATACTGGTGAAGACGTCCTTCTAATTCCTTGCTCTTGTTCTTTTGGCATCTCAGGACTTGTTCCTCTGACACAAGTCTGTGTGTCAGGGCAACAAGCTCGGCTTCCCTCATCAGTTCTGGCACAAGGACATAAAAACTCACGTTGATTTTTCCAAATTAATTCTAGTGTGCCATCCTGAACAAAAATAAAACTTATTTTAGTAATTGTAGGATGGCATGAAATCCATTACTTATCAACATTTTTATAAAAACGAGACTCATAAAAAAAATCAGAAAAACAATGCAACAAAACAAAATTTTAAAAACAGATTTGTATGTACATATATTTAAATAGAAATAAACAAAATGAATTAAACTTCCAAAATTCGAATGCTTCTAATGGTACGTCTTTGCTTATTTTATGTGCGTATGTCATGCATATCTATTTTGAAATTAATTCCAGAAGGAATGAATAAATTTATAGAAAAGCATTAAAACGCCTACCTTCCACATCATTGTTTGTTCGTATTGAGTGCTCAAAGATTGACCATGTTCTTGGTGACCAGTACGGTCCTTCAAACCAGGTGTTGCTCATGTATCTGACCAAATCTTTAAGCTGTTTTTAGTTGGCTCTACAAGCTAATTTTTCAAAGGCCGGAAGAATATCTGCATAGGGCAGGAATGGTAGAGCCATGAGACAGCGTATATAATTGTACTCAGCTGCTCTCTGGCTATATGTTGTCTTCATGCCTAATTCTTGTACCTTTCTCCATACTGCTTGAGAGAAATGAAAAGCACAACCCTTATTACCTGTATCAGGAAATATCTGTCTGATGGCTTTCCAAGCACCTGTAAACAACAAGGCAATAAGTTATCAAATAGATTTAAAAATATCAAAATTATTTTTTACTTGTACGGCGAACGTTTTACAAAAAATAATGAGAAGTTGTGACATAAAGTTGTGCGAAGGATACCTCCACTTGATTATTTGGAACACAAGAAGTTGATGTCCGACTGACCTGGAAAGGGGAGGCATGACACAACTTATCATGATTCAGCTGTGTACCAAATTTTAGATAAATTTCTATTGGAGCGGCCGGGAAATCTGTTATCAAAGTTTGGACAGAGAGACGGACGGACGGACAGATGGACAAGGTGATTGCAATATAGCCCCTTTCTTGAGAGTTGGGTTATAATCAGTGTTATTATTATATTAATTCCGCATGTCATTAAATAAATCTATTCAGACGACGGCACGACAAAAATGTTCACCTCCTTCTACTTTGAAAGTGGTAGCAATTGATACCTCACATGCTCCTTCAAGTCGGATGAGCTAATAGCATGAAGGAACAACGATTTTGATACATGTATAGTTATCTGTTACCTTTCTCAAAGTCCAGACAAAATCCCTCCACATGCAATGGTCCAATCTTCTCAAGAAGACTTTCAAGAACCTAACAAATGTGAAAAAAATCATTTTTTAGTTTATACAAAAGATTTTATATATCTTATCATATGAAGATTTGAATTTGAACAAGAAATTATTCAGGTTTTAAAAATATTGATAAAGGCATATTTAGTTAAATATTTTAGAGGTAAATGCATTGTAAAAAAGAAGGACTGTGTCCATGGGACACAGATGCACCCGCTAGGCTCCAAACAGGAAGTAGATGTATGACTGACCTGAAAGTCGCCCAGGACATTCAGTTTGTCATACTGATCCAGCTTACCAAGTTTCAAATCATTCCCATGACCAGTTCATGAGAAAAAATTGACGGAAATTTATAAGTTGATTTTATGTCGTCGCGGGGGCACTAAAAAAGTTTGAAAAATTATTACTGCTATTTCCTGAATGTAATCTTTTGTTTTTTTTTCTTGACATAAGAACAAATACCAACGGGACCTGTTTTAAACTTTCCCCTTTTCGAATAAAGGCATGGATAGACCACAGTTGGACAAATGGGTCCTTTACAATTTTAAATGTTCCATCACAGAACCATTTCTTTGCAAACTTGAGAAGCTGTAGTTGCATTGGCGTCGAAAATACCAAATGGCGTTCACCGTCAATTTTTATATCAGCTACCAAGAAATTGTCACACTGTAGGTAATCATGGTCAAGCTACAATAAATAAATAAAAAGGTGTACATTCAATATACATGCACCCACATGTAATATATATCATTCTAGAACACGGTATGAATTAAAATGATTTTACAGTATCTTTGTCACAAACTTATATTGTGCACCAGGCTAAAAAATTCCGACCATTAATAAGAAAATAAAAAGGATTGTACTTATATAAATACGTCGCTTGCAACATATATGGATCTTTTTTTGGTATTATCCGTCGTCTTGCGTTGTGATCCTGCTTCCTGCGGAGTCACAAAAATTCTGTCACAGTTGTCCGGGCAACTACATGTCACAGCCTCTTGATATTTGTCATGTAGCTTCCTTTTATATATAGTACTATATGGTGTAAACTTATTTTATGCCTATAATTCATATACTTTACAAAATATTTTAAGACGCAGGGGACATAAGTCTTTCGTGGGAGACTGCTTATCTAGCTGACCATTCACAACTAGACGGATGAAGTGCAATAAGCAAAACCTGATTACCCTTCCAAAGCACCAGAGTTCACTCTCGTTACCATTTGAGTTCGTGTTGTTAAAAGCTATTCCGTTGTTTTTGTGTGTTTTGAAAAAGTTCTTTTCTAAGTGTTGTTTTAATTCGTGTTTACTGATTTTGTCTTCGGCCAGTCTGACTTTTGACATTAATATACCCAAGTGATTAGTACAAAAAAAAGTTAATTTGTCACAATGATTCTTGATTTTGTGAATAAGATTGAATACTATTAGCATAGTGTATATTTTCGAAACGTAAAGACCGTATAAAATGTTTTTCAATTTAACAACAAATACCTCAAAATATAAGTTGTCAGGCTCGTCTGGTCGCAGATCTTCCCTTGCTCTATTTGCTGTCCTTTTCAAGTTGTTTACTTTAGGAAGTTTGTGATCATCAGGTTCTATGTGTTTGAGCATGGCGTCATCTACTATCCTTCGTGCAGGTTTGTGAATATCTTGAAGAGCGGCATGTTTTACCTGCATTGAAACGAGTACGTCTTATAGAATATGGATGGTGCAAAAAGGAAATATGGGAGCTACTGCGTTGGAAGTAGATGACTTAAGAGCATATGTTTATACACTATCTATGATTAATCAAAATATTGATTAAATTGAAAAAATAATGTTCAAAATATCAGGCTTCTGTATTGTGTAACTGATGAGAAAACTGCAAGAAAATGTTTCGTTTATACGGACAAACCGACGAATGGACAGACGCGGGTATTGACAGACAAGCATGAATATGAGAAAAGACATTGCCTTAAAAGCTCGTGTAGATACAAACATTGATAATTTCGAATAATGCCTGGGACGAGATAATTTGGGACGATGTATTACTATTTCCCGCAATTTTTCAGCACGCGCAGACATTTTCGAAAACTTCCGAAAATCGAATGTTTCCGGTGACAGAACGATTTTTCTTCCATAGTATTTTGGGTCTCGTGCAATTTGGCAGACTCTCTACAATAGTGAGCTTCGCTTCGCTCGCATATTAGGTTAGAAACACATTACCTCTTTATGTACTAAAACTCGTTTGAGTGCTCCTTTATCTGCTTGATGTTTATGCTGTTTCGGATTTCTTTTAAAGACATTGCCTTTTTGTGAAACTGTTGCTGGACAATTGTTCCCTTTTGTTCTTTTTATGCACCTCCAATATGTAAAATCTCCTTTTGACATCTAAATAAAAAATATAAAATTGCATGAAATTATTATAACATTTAAAAAAAAACCAAATTTTTTAAAATTGATTGAAACGATAAACAAAATGACCAAGCTCCATATAAGATATATTTTGGTGCGTATACGCTTTTAAGTTATATGATCACTTATGGAAAATATGTAATTTGTTATATTTGTATAATATTCAAAGTTACAGCAACATTTACCTTTCTAGTATATTCATAGCCATCACTGCTTACAAGTTTGATGTTACTTCTCTGGGTACCTTTGTCGATAACTGTATAAGAAGGAGGAACATCAGGCAGTATTTCATTTGGGAAATCTGGTTCTTGTAAGGATCTGAAAAAGTCAATGAATTTTATAAGTTTATTGATTGTGTGTGTTCAACATATAATTGAAATAGGAAAATACTTAATAAAACATTAAGTAGTAAAAAAAAATCTTTCAAAACCAAAATTGATAACAGGAAGTAGGTAAGCGACAGACCTGAAACGGAATCCTACGTTATGAAACCCCACCCTGATGCTGTATACAAAATATCAAGTGGCTGTGATGAGTAGTTGCTGAGAAAACTGTCACGAAAGTGTCTTCTAAGCAAGCCTGTTGCCCGACATATACCATATTTACCGGTTTTGTTTTACTCCGTATAATCCAGTCAAAAAATAAGATAAGTATTTATCTTAATGAAAAAGAAATTTATCAAATTTTATATACTTACTCTTCAACAATTTCTTGGTCATCATTGTCTTCCTGTCGATGTGTCAAATCAAAGGATGCATCGAGTGACTTTGTATTTAAATGGAATGGTGTTGTGGCTAGTGTAGAATTTCTAGATGCCTCTACTTCAGATGGCTTTGGTGTCGACACATCACCTACATTAGGACAATTGGAACTGACTGGATTTGGCACTGTAAATGTAGAGTTTAATGATGTCTCCGTAGATGTGCGTCTGCTTATTAATGATATGTTAAAAGAACCATATCCATTAGATGGAAAAGATAGATTTTCAATTCTAGTAGATTCTGCTGGCGCATTTTCTGTGATGTTAATACATAAGCTGCATGTAAAAGGGATTTTTCCTTTAAGAATACGCCAATACTCCTTTTGACTTGTACCTAAAAAATCAAATGTTGCATTTACGCGTTACGGTACATCATAATATTGTTGGCTATGTTTTGCTTAAAGTCAAAGAAGATAAGACATACAAAACATAAACTAAGACAAACAAAATAAATAGACAAGATGAAGAAACCCTGAACTCTATTTTATGATTTTTTTAATTTTCTTTATTTATATGCTCAAATGTAATGCCTATAATTTTGTAAAGTGATGTTATGAATCTGGGACTCTTAGACTTTAGAGAATTACGATGTGTCAAGCTTCTGTATAAAATTCTAACATTTGAAATGTTTTATTTTCTCATAATTAAATAAATTGTTAATAGCTAGGCTTGTAGTTCATAACTGTGATACATACCCATGTTACATATCCTATGGACTCTTTTATCGCACTTTTCACAAGTCATTGAATGCTGCCGTTTTGTTATTACACGTGAACATTCTGCACAGTGGTCATTTCCCATTGTAAAAGAGCAATGTTAAAGCAATAGAAAATAGTGTTCTTTATTCAAACTTTATTTCAATATAGATAAAATATTTTGGTGGCTCTTATATACAAAAACATTCATGTAAACCTTTTGGCATTTGCATGTTTAACAAATATCAAAACTGACACAAAAAGCTGTTGTTGTAAACAGATTAAAATTAACTTCCTGTGTGTATTTATATATATTTATTAACAAACAATTATTTTCTAAAGGCTTAAATAAATAAAATTACAGGAAGCTGAGCTATAATCTTGTTATAAGCTAGCTAGAGTATCATAAAACACATGGATTTGTTTGCTTTTGCCATTTATCTAATAAGCAACATTTAACTTTAGTGTCAAGTAAATATTCATAATTTAGCAGGATTATTTTATAAATTGTATGATAAATAAAAAATATATACATTTTGAAAAGATAATCTAAAATAGATAAAAAATGACATGCATTAGTACTTGAATGTTTCGATGTTATAATGATTATGTGCTTTGCAAATCTATTCCATTTCCCTTCCTTTGCAATTATCTAAAAATAAATAAATAAATGCAAAATTCAATATATGACTTTATTTGAAAAAAAACATACTTATAATCTATACTATTGAATATTCATTATAACAAATAGTTAGTATTTTTAACTTTTATATTTGCCTTAATTTGATTGAATCTTTTTGTATATTTTTTTATATGAAAATATGAATAAAGTTGCAACATTAATTATATAAATTTTATAACTAAAACAATTAATAATTTAATTACATTTTATATTTATTAACAACTCATTTAACAGCTTCTTGATTTAATTGACAATTCATCAAACAATTTCTCTGAAGTCTTTATTTTTTTCAAATGTTCCGAGTTTGCACACCACTTTCCCATACACCATTAAACTGTAGGCCGAGATTGAATTGTGCCGAGTTTGTACTAGGCCGAGATTGTAATGTGCCGACTTTGGAATGGGCCGAGATGTCCTGCTACCCTGACTGTTGTAAGGTTATTCCTCAAAGTATTTTAATAACATAAAATACATTACTGAATTCAAAGTTTTTATTGTCACCAACTTTGATACTATGCTTTTTAAGAGAATCTTAGAATGTTAAGAAAACAGATTTTATACTATGGAAATTGTTAAATTTGAAGGAATATTAACGAAAAGTAGAAGAAAGCTTCTATATTTCTATTAATGGTTGATTTAGGTACACTTTATATGTATGCATATATATTATTCTAAAATGTTGTTTTCATATGTTCATCCATTTATTTTTATACTTGCAAGTTTCTCTTTCACTATATCTGAGAATAATGGTTTGACTCAAATATATCTCTGACAATTAAGAGTAGTATTATATTAATTGCTCTTTGTAAGAGCTGTGATAATATATTGGAGTCAATATTAATGTTACTGACATTGCTTGCTCAGAACATATGTAAATGCATATTTTACTGCCTTAACAGGACTTTCATTTACTAACACAAACATGGCCAATGTTTATGTGCCACATTTTTTTTTTTGCTGAAAATTTTTATTCTAACACATTTTTGTGACCTTCTTGCCAGTTATTTTATCTTTCTTTTAGGTTAAGTTTAGAAATGCATTATGTTGTTCTATATTTTTTCACAGTAAATATTTTATTTATACCAGTTGCTATAAAAGTAAATAGTTTTTCAAGGTCTTTAATTTTGAAATTTTGGGTCATCAATATATTATCAAAAGTCGAAATACCCTAAGATGGATTTTAATGATATTAATCAATAAAATATCTGACATTTTGTGAAAATTGAAACAATACCATGCAATTGCATTTGAAAACAAAACAAAACCAAAATTTAAGACAGAATATCCTCTTTAAAAGTATATGAAATAATTGCTATAAATCTAATTTCTCATTTAATGTCTTGAATGTTGAGTAGAAAAGACATGCATGATCTCAATGTAAGTTGTGGGTTTTTTTTACAGCATTTTATTTAAAACAGCTTAGATTATTTGTTTTTTCTTATGTTTTCAATTTTCTAAAGTGTTTTTGTTTTAATGAGTACATGTGAATTTCTTATTTTGTCCACAGAAGTTTTTATTAAAGAAGTATTTTTTAAACCTAAGTTATTTTATGAGGAGGTTTCTCTTTTGTGTTTTTTTAGCTTTAAATGTCATAATGTCAGTGAACCAAAATATTGTTCTTTTTTCTTATGGTTACTGAGTGATTGTTCTATTCTCTATTTATGCACATGCTATACATATAGTCCTTTTTAGAAACTATTTTCCGGACATGCGGGAACGGGAAGTCTTTTATCTTTTTACTACAGATTTACGACTTCCGGGTAGGCCTGGCCATCTGTTGAAATTAACCAAAATCGTCGACTTGTAAAAACATTTCAAATATGCCTCCTAAAGTTTTAAACTACTTAAACTTACATTAACATCTAAGACTTCACTTTTAACCAGTTTATTTGAATCGGGGAGTTGAAATTACGCCAAAAGAGGATAGGGATAAATTGACGTTTTCCTTAACTCAACGTTGTTCACATCATGTGGCCGACCCAATAAGGGAAACTACTCTTGCAAAAATGAAAATAAAAGAATCGGAATTCCGGATGACTTTTTAAAAAGGGCTATAGGGCAGTCACTTTTTGACGGTGAAGGAAACCAGAGTATCTGACATAAACATTGATCCTTTTTCTTGAACGATATTTTGATAAGGTTGTGATTTATATAAATATGTATTTTGTTTAACTTCTTAAACACATATTTCATTGGTTAAATCTTAGTGCAAGATAGTCAATGTTTTGTACAAAAGCACTAAACATTTCATATTTACTGCAAATAATGTATTAAATGGAGTCTTAAATCTCAGGTTTTTTATTTGCTCAAATAATATTATACATTAATACATTAATGTTGATTGCAGAATATTCAACCAAATGGAGCATTTAACATTTTAATTCTCTTTGCTACTCAAACCATTGTGACATTTTATCTAGTTGTTCATATATATATTTGTGGTTAATGTAAAATGGTTGGCATACTGAAAGGAAATTCAAACTAAAGTGAAAACTGTATTCTTTTAACGGAATTTGAAAAATATAAATGATATATGAGAATCATATAGTGTTTTGATGTTTAAAAATCAATAAACATTTTTTCCAGTTTTTGTTACTTTACATGTATAATTTGTGAAATATTCAGTCATCATTGGTTATTTTCCGTCCAATATAATATATTCATAAAAGCATACTGTGATAATTATAAAACCTTTTATATTTACATCTTAAATTGATATTTATATGTGATGTATTAGTTTCTTTATATTATTATTTTTTGTAATAAATCTGGTTGCCAATTTATTTATTATCTACATAAAAGCTTAGATTAGAATTTGTTGCATGTTTTTATTCTAATAAAATTTACAAATAAATTATGTTTGATAGTTTATTTTTACCTTAGATATTTTGAATATACACTTTCAAACACTTACCTGATGTTTTATATTGGTATGAAATGGTTTTTATTGTCCTTTTTATAAGGCTTTCAAAAGAGTAAATCTGTATTTTTTTTCTTTTTCTTCTTGAGTCAGAAATATCATTTGTATTGTAAAAATATTACTACAAAAGATTTTAAGGACTTGAAAAATGACAAAAGTATTTTATCTTGTTTTTTTTTTATTGTTTGCATAGAAGAATTGAGCTAAGAGTGTACAAATGATAACAAATACGCATTTAGTTACAATTGTAAAAAATGCATAGAAATATATTTTTGTGTAAAGCATTATAAATAGATGTTCATGTCATATTACAACCATTGAGATGCAATATATTGAAATGAATTACAAAAATGTCCAATAAGGTGAGTAGATAAAATAAATTAGCAAAAGAGAAAATACATATAAGAATCAAGAAGGAGTTATTTTAATGATCACTAATAGATATACCACTTTAATTTGTACTGGGTTTTATGCAGTACAAATATTTTATAAAAGGATATGGAGTAAATGAACATGAGCCTATAACACATATGTTAATTCCATCTGCAATTAATTTTATGAGCTGTATGGCTATTTAGGAATTTTCTTCCTATTTTTCTGCACTAGAACCCAAACATTATAAATCCATAATTAAAAAAAGAGTTGGAAAATGCATAAAACCAAATGAATTTAAATAAAAAATACTCAGTAATTTAAAAAATATCTAAGGACAGATTGTAGAATTCCATTTGTATTGGAATTTTGAATTTGTTCTATCAGAATTTGGTATCTTTGTTGAGTTCTAACTATCGTGTAACATGTCAGACACAAACTTTAGTGTACAATACATATATTCTCTTTTTAATGTTACTTTTAATAAATAATATTAAACTACTTTTATTATGCATTTTTTACTAAAAAAAATTAACTACTATTCATGTTTGTCTAAGTTTGTCTAACATTTTAACTAAGAATTTTGCAACAAGATATAAACACTTTGAAAGAAATTCTGGGTAGCAAATAATGATATTTGAATACATATAATTAGATATAATGATACTTGTAGGGGTTATAAAAATGAATAATCTAAAAAAAAATATAGACAAATTATTATCAAAAACTAAAATAACAATAAAAACATTTCATGCACACAACCACAAGTACAAAAACACAAGTATTATCACTGCTAAACAATTATTCTTTAAAAACATGTAAACATTAAGCATAAAATGAAAAAAAATATATAATAAAGAAGATACACTTTCAAATCACTTTCTTTAACCTCAATTTCAGACATTTTACAGCCACTTTAATGAAATTAAGCTATTACATTCATAGAAAATAATATACTCAAATAAGCATTTAAAACCAAAGCACTTACATTGTAGAAAGTTGTATACATAATTTTTTTTTTTCTGTAGTTCAGTATTCAGAGTTGACAAGTTAATATGGTCTACAGTTTTACCCACAAGGGGATGAATTAGTTTCCATTATGATTAAGCATCCAATAGACATCTTCTATCTTTTCTGTGTCTATATATCACAAAAGCCACAATTAAGTATATCTGTGCTTGTTTCTGCTTTATTAATTGAGCCATCTTCCATCTTTTCTGTTAAAAACATTTTAGCCACAGGTATCCTCTCTGTTGTATCTGCTTCAAATTGTTCACTTTTAGACATCTTCCATCTTCTCTGTGTAAAATAACTTGAGCCACAAGTATCCTTGTTTCTGCTCATTGGCTTCCTTCCCTTGTCCAAATAATTCATACCTTCTGATCACATTACCTCCCTTGAATGTGCTCCTTTCGGCCATTGATATATTGTATTGTCCCACAAATTGATCTTTTATCATGTTACTATTCCAAACCTGGTTTAAAAAACCAATACAATATATATATAGATAAACCGAGGTTGCAATTCTTTGTTAAAATCAAAAATATTATGTTATTAGTATTATATGAACATTTGTATAATACCCATGTATTTGAAGTTTAATTTAAATTTGTAAACTCGTTAACGAAAATCTTTTTTTATCACTCACTTAAAAATCCTATTGAAATCATGAAATTAAGATTGAACAAAATTCAGTAAAACAAAAAGACAAAATTTGAAACAAATGTAAGTTTTTTCTCATCGCTAAAAATCAAGCAAAAGCAACATGTTCTACCTCTATCAATATATCTTGGTCAGGTTTCTTTAGATAGAATGTTACTCTCTCATTCCATTCTGGATTTACTGTATTTCGTATAACCCTCGTTGTCACTTGCTTCTTTTCACAATAGATTACACAGTATCCATCTACAGCTAAGATTTAAGGGAAAAGTCAATTGGAGAATGATGACATTTAAACTCATGTTATCAATCATTATTATAAGTACTTGTTAAGGTGGCCCATCCCTTTTATCAGTTTTCATAGAATTTTATTAGTTTTGACATTTACAAGAGGACGTATCGAAAAAATATCCAGTTTTGAGTACATACTAGGATGAATAATATATCTAGGGTGAAAAGTCTGAGGTCTAGCATTAACAAGTGTACACATGCTGTGCTCCTGTCCTCGCCGATTTGTTTTTATACTCTTACGAGACTGAATTTCTTCAGGGACTCGTAAAGAACAAGAAGATGAAAGAGGCAAGGTCATTTAATCTTGCATTCATATATATTGATGATGTCCTTTCTGTCAATAACACTTCATTTGGTAGATGGATTCCTTCAATATATCCTCCAGAATTGAAGATTAAAGAGACCACCGAATCAAATTGCTTCACGTCTTTCTTGGATTTTCACCTCGAAATTGACCCAGGTGGTCATCTCAGTACAAAAATTTACGATAAAAGAGACGGTTTTAAATTCCAAATTATTATTTTTCCTAATCTACAAAGCAATATACCTACTTCCCCTGCATACGGTGTTTATATTTCACAACTTATTCGATATGCCAGAGCTTGTACACATTTCACAAATTTTTTTATCAGACACCGATTTCTTCGTGACCGACTTTTTGAGCAGGGATATAAGAAAATGCGTCTCATACGATCCCTAAAAAAATTCTTTCTTCGTTATCAGCCACTAGTAGAAAAGTTCAAAATTATACCCCCACTCGTAAGAGAGGGGGCTATATTGCAATCACCTTGTCCGTCCGTCCGTCTGTCCGTCCGGTTCAATTTCTCGGCTTTTACTGGATGGATTGGTTTCAAATTTGGTACACAGCTTCAACATGATGAGTTATACCGTGCCTCCCCTTTCCAGATCAGTCCATCATCTACTTCCTGTTTTCCGAGCTGACTTAGACTTTTTAGGGCAAAAAAATTGAAATGTGAAATTTTTCCTTACAGATTTCTCGGCTTCTACTGGATGGATTGGTTTCAAATTTGGTACACAGCTTCAGCATGATTAGTTATACCGCGCCTCCTCTTTCCAGGTCAGTCCATCATCTACTTCCTGTTTTCCGAGCCGACCTAGACTTTTTATGGGTCAAAAATAGACAATTTTTCGTAATAGATTTCTCATCTTCTACAGAAGGGTTTGATTTCAAATTTGGAATACAGCTTTAACATGATGAGTACCGTGCCTCCCTTTTTCAGGTCAGTCGGTCATCTACTTCCTGTTTTCTTAATCGTCGAGTGGGGGGTATGCTTAGCACGACTTAGTGCAACCCTTTGTTGAGTTAAAAGATATGGTGGTTAATTGTTTTAATTAGTGTTTGACTGGTCTGCTGTACTGCGATGATCACCTCAATTTCCCTATTGAGTCTCACAACTATGTTGTGTTCTATGGTCATTACCGGATCCTAAGATCGCAATGGGAGAGGGGCGTTTGGTGCCATAAAACCTGGTTTAACCCACCATTTCGTTTGAAATGCCTGTACCAAGTCAGGACCATTGCGATCCACCAATTCTCCGGTATGACTGATTCGTTTTTGTCATTTTCTTTGGACTATGAGATTGATCATTCAAGTTTGGTAGTTTTCTTATTACCTTTACTTGATTATGTATTTATAGCTAAATAAAAGTAACAACAACTAAACGGTAATAATCTATCAAATATTGAAGAAAAAGACACTAATAATTTGTATACGAAGAAAGTGAAGATTGTTAAGATCCTGACTAGGTACAGTTATTTTAAAGGATTTATGACAACACAATCTCTCTTCCAGTCAGGTGGTGAAGTGAAAGAAGTCTTTCACTGATCATCTTTTTGCACATCTTTTATAACTTTGAAATTTATAATGCTTTTTACTCTAATTGATTTCCATTGGGCTAGGTAATCATTAAAATTGAAAGTTACAACAAAATATTGGATAAAATACACCTTCTTTTCGAATTTTAATATTTTCCCCGTACTATTTCAGAGGAGATAATTTCTATAGAAATAATAGGAAAAATACACATTTTTCACTTAAAAAAATTATGGTGAACTTTATTTTTTATTTAATATTTTTAAAAATCCATACAAAACAAAAATGTTTACAGATTTTAAGAAAAATCTATTGAGTAGATTTTTATAGATATAGAAAATTTGAATTTTCCCTATTGATCTTATAATCATGCATTTTTCAAAGTCGTTTCTACAAAAATTGCTATGGTGAGCTTTTAATTTTGTACCAAAATTAAAGGAAATTCTGTGGCTAAATGTTTAGACCATCTACATTAAGACATTTTATAGATTAAATTTTATGCAGACTATGTATACAACTTTAATAGGGACATTACCTCCATCTCTATCTTGTGGTGGCAAGTTTTCACCTTTCACTATCGTTATTTGCATGGCACCAATCTTTGGCTTTGATAGACCCTGGAATCCACAACACTGTGGTGGTCTAGGTTTGTCATAAACTAATTCTCTGCAAGAAAAGTAATGTAATTGTCGCATGTGTACTATGAACTTAAAGGTTTCAAAGACTCGCCAAAATGTTTGAAACACTAGGTTTCTTTCCTTCTCTGCACATGGTCGATATCCTCGGACTCCAAGCTAGGTTTGGCTTCGAACGTTTTGGTTTTGAATACTTTTCGTTCAATACTTTAGGTTTATGACATTCAAGTGTTTAAATGAGAGGTTACTCCGTGAAATAAGCATATACAGCATAGCTGAAATAAATGTATCATACCCGTTTGGTATTTGTATTTCAAAACTTCAGCATAATATGACAAGATGACTTAAAACATTATTGTCTAAAACATAAGTGATATAAACTATATATGTATGACAACAAATAGCATGATAAAAAGTATTAACATGACACAGGGGGCAAAAAAAACCTTGCAGTTCCTCATCTCCTAAAATTAAGGGGCGTCCTTCAACGTGATTGAAAGTTTTTTAATATTCATGAAATATCTGTACATTTAGACAGAAAAATAATACCACACATGTTACATATTTATTCCCCCACATGCTAATATCTTAAATCCATATGTAAGGTGCTGTACATTCTAAAGACAAATTTCCCTGTCTTTTATTGTTTTATTGTTTAAAACATAAGTGATATGGACTATATGTATGACATAAAATAGCATGATAAGAAGTATCAATTTACATGACACAAAGCAAAAAACTTGCAGTTCCTCATCCTAAAGTTAAGGGGCGAACTTTAACGTGATTGCACAGTCACTCACAATGATTGAATGTTTTTTTTTTTTATTTATTAAATATCTGTACATTTTAGACAGAATACCACACAATTCATGTTACATATTTATTCCCCCACTTGCTAATACCTTAAATCCATATCTAGGGTGCTATACATTCTAAAGACAAACTTCCCTGTCTTTCCAGGTTCAAAGGTAGAAGGTATAGCACAATAACGCCCCTGTGTTAAGGGGACCCGAGCAAACACACTCCTTCCATTGGAAAAAGGCCCAGAGTGTTCTTTGGCAAGTCTATCATGCATTCGAAATTTTCTGTTTATATCCGCCTGTCAAAATAATATTAGAAATTATTTTCCAACACTGTGTAAAGGTATGTTTAAGATCTCTATTAGGATACAGTTAATTTGTTAAGAGCCTTTAATTTAAAATATCATTCTATAGGATTGGAAACTTTTTTGTTCTAAATTTTAATCTTTAGCTTTTTATCATTGATAAAATCTAAAACGTTCCATACAGCAGCAAATTATATACAAAAAAGACAGGGAAACAAATTTAAACAATGTTGTTAGCAAAAAAATGTACCCGCATAATAGTGAAGCCTATGGTATCATTCGCTTTCCCTTTATCCATATCAGTTCGCTTATCCCATTGTTCAAGTGATATCATGATTTCATCTTGTGGATGTTTAACATCAAAGATATACTGCAACAACCAAAATAAAGTAATAAATAAACAAATTTTCAGACTCAGCTTATTGGAAAAAAAGACGAAAAAAAGAAGAAAAAAGAAGTATTAAAGATTATAAAACATTTATATACTAGTATCAGCAGCAATGTCCCGGAAATATTATGTAAAAATAAACTGCTTTTGAAATTAAATTGATAGAGTAAGTTAGATATTTTAATAGCTTAATTTCCAAATAGGACGAAAATACAAAAGTACAAAATTCTTTTCAAACCATTTATTGCATACTAAAAAGCAAATAATGGAACTATAATTTTGATTACAGTCAAGAAACACAGTGTATAACCGGACAGTAAGCGATCACGGAAGTTGATCACTGTCCGATGGTAAAATCCTAGTTGCATGTTATCTTTTTCGCCAGATTTTTGTGGTTTTAAGGCTGAATGAACGTACTACGATATCGAATAGGAACAAAGGTGAGTTGTTTTTATAGCTTGTTCATTTACACAACTTTTTAACGTTTCTTTTTGTATTCGGGACAATTTAAACTATTAAAATTTTTAGATTGATCATCGATGGGTGAACATGTTTTCCTTCACCTCTTAGCACATATTTGGAATTTACTCGCAAACTGCAATGATTTTACTAGCCTTTTTATTATTATCAAAAAGGGCGATTATTTATCTTTCTACATTGCAAAGGATAGATGGAGATAAATTACACAATTTTGTTAAAAAACATAAGTTTTGTAATTATGGCATAATCGTTTACTGTCCGATTAATTGGTCATTTATTTTCTGTGAGTGTCCGATTAGTTGTCTGCTTTGAATCCTCAGAGTTTGAATAAAAAAGTTATTATTTCACATTGCTCCTCATTTCTTTATATCTTAGTTTATTGTATTATTCTACAATTCGCTTATAAGCAAGCTTATGAATATATGTTTTCCTATTTTTATGATAATTAATGTCATTGTCTATGTCTATTTTGGTTTTAACATAATTATTTCAACTTGTTTATGTCCCGATGATGGCTGCAATATCGCCGACGGGACATTAAGCAACTAACAATCAATCAATCAATCAATCAATCAATCTATTTTGGTTCATTTATTTACTTTACAGAATAAATATGAGAACTCAAAATAGTCTCTACTGTTGGATTCGAAAACATAATTGCGGCATTGTTCATCTTATAACAAAATGGAAATCCATTCAACAAGCTCATAAAAAGAAGTGCTATTAACAGCTATGAGTACCTAAGTATGTTCACTTGTGTATGGCTAATCAATGCTACTGACAAAATTGTTCATTACAAGCTTTCCATTGACTTTTGTGAAACTGAAATCTTCTTATAGCATCGACAGCCAGTGTGCCAGATATTTGTGAGTCGATGAATTGTCACTTACTTGTATGATACGGACAACATGCTCAACACAAAAAAGTCTGTTAAGATGTGAAAACCATTTTGATCAAGACTATGGACATCATGGAGCGGTCATCTCTATGTAAATCTATGTCTTATATTAATAAAAAAGCTTAACAATGATTTGAGTTGTTTTTAAAAATGTGGTTAGCCTTAGCGACTGTGGTGACAGCTAGGTTATCATGACAGTTTTCTTTTACAGCCTCGAATTCATGATAAATCAGTATAAGTCCTACGTAAATTTTAAGGCACTTAGCACAACGGATGGCGTAAATGACATTTTCGGAGAGGCAGGTAAAACCGTTCTTCAACCTGAAAGTGTTGGAGGGGCCAACTATCTCCCCAGTCTCCCAGGTAAAGGCACACGTGACACAGATGGATTGATCACAACGCCTTGTACCCGAAAAGTCAGAGCGAGGGCGTCTCTTGGATTTGTCAAATGAACTGGAGACAAGATGTTGTCTCAAACTCTTACCCTTGCGAAAAGCAGCCAGGGGCGGCGAGTCGAACACTGTCGACATGTGTTCGTCCTTCAAGACGATGGACTTGAAACTGCACAATAGAATGTCCCGTATAACGATGTTATGAGGGTGGTATGTAAGTACCAAGGGTATACGGTCATTCTTGCGTCTTGACCTGGGCTCCAAAGCCTTGGATCGTGTCACCTGGGAAACTGAGTCGATAGCTTTATCCAAGATGTTGTTAGGATATCCCCTTTTGACAAAGATTGATTTCATAGTGCTGCTTTGAACTTTAAAATCATCCTCACTGCTGCAAATACGTTTAAGTCTCAGAATTTAAGACATAGGAATGGCATTTTTGCAGCTATGGGGATGACAAGATTGATAGTTCAGGAAGCAGTGTGCATCAATGGTCATCAGTGGGTTTATAGAACACAGACGTTACTATTTTGCCATTTTGGATGCTACATTCCAAGTCAAGGAAAGAGAGTGTCTCTTGCGAGATGGTAAAGGTGTTATTATAATGACTAACCGATTACCAACAACGTTGAAATAAACAAATTGAAAGATAGACAACAGGAGCGGATCCAGAATTTTCGAAAAAGGGGGGGGTCCACATACTTGGTTCTGTGGGTCAAAGGGGGGGGGAGTTCCAGACCAAGTTTGCTGAAAATCCCCCCTGGATCCGCCACTGGACAAACCATAAGCATTGAAAGGAAAGTACTCAAAATTAAAACGTTCGAACAGGGACGCCAAAATCCAACAATAGTATAGGCTCTGAGAATATCGACTTGGCATATTTTAAATCTGTTCCAGCTCTATTCCAACACCATTAAAACTGACCGCGTTCTGTAATTCGATGTCTAAAAATTTCATTAAAAGCGAATTTCTACACCATTTGACTTTGTCTTTGAATTCACGTGAATTTCATGCTTAGGCTATGTATCCTAGGTTTTAGTTTGATGCCTACATATCTCAAGAACTAAAAGACTTAGAGGAAATTGAATTGCTTTGCCCATGTTGTAAACTAAATCTGAATTCCTCTTGGATTTTAGCCATGACATATACATGTTTCAGACCGTACGCCTAGGAAATGTACCTTTACGGTCTGACCGTACCAGTATACATATATGGTCTAAAAACCAGTTCGACCATAAAAGTATTCAGACCATATAGGTATTTCTCAATTATAATTGACAACACCCAGATTCATACAGTAAAATAGAGGAGCTCAAATAAAAACAAAAAGATGGAATCAAAACATAGAATAGAGAAATGTGATGCTTGATATTTGTAGAATTTGTTTGTTTTTATCCTCAGCTTTTTTGTGTGTTTGATTTCACCGGTATAAAGGGGTCCACGAAAAAGTGTCATACTTCGTGTTGATGATTTAAAAAAAACATAAAGTTTGAGGAAGACGACAATACATGTAGACAGTTAAATGTAAAACATTCTTGGCTAAAACATATTGCCGAAATCTTGCTGAATCAGCCTCCCCATCTTCAGATAGTTATTTTCTCCGTCTTCCCATGGGTAAACAACTGCTTGGTTGGCCTGTCGAACAAAGTTCCTAAATATTCTTCAAACTTTTTATCCCACATTTCAATGACTTTGTTTTGGTTGAACATTACAATTGACGAAAGTAAACAGTCCGCCAAAAGTTAAGCACCACCGCATTTTAAAATGGCACCCTCGTTTTATCTTTTATTGAAATAGTCTGATCTTTTGTTCACAAGAACCTTTTGATATTAAAACAATTTTGCATCATGAAAAAATTGACAATTAAGAAAGCTTTTAAAAATATGGGTACAAAGTATTGTGTGATTTTTTCCGATCCTGAATTCAAGTTTCGGAGAGCAATAAAAGAAGCAGGCAATTCAAGCAAACCATTTTTCAAAGAATCTTTTACATGACACTTCTTTAAAATGTCGTTATCTAATAACATCAAACGACAAATATGAGTTTTAATAGGTTTTGCAGGTTTTGGGACCTGCTTTAAAATATCTGTTTTTCCCGACTGAACATGTTTATTTTCAAATGCTAAATTCTCCATAAAACTGCATGATAATTAAACTTTGTATACATATTTTTTTATTATGATTAAATTGGATTGTTTCATGTAAAATGGTTTATAAGAGATTAAAAGGCAAAAAAAATGAGGCATAAACATGTATATATACATGTAACCCAAGAACAGTATATCAGCTATAGATATATATCCTCATTTGCAAAATTTGAAAAGCTTGCTAGATTTTAAGAGAAAGGTCAACTTCCAACTGCTTACTCTTCCGGAGCACCTGAGTTCACTTTCGTTTCGACTTGAGTTCGCGTTGCTGAATGCGGTTTTGTTGTTATGTGTGTGTGTGTTTTATGTTGTTATGTGGTTTGTTTTGTTGTGATGATTTTTTGTCTGCCGGTTTTGTCTTTGTCTTTACAGTTTTATGATACTGATTACCCCTTTGGTACACCTTTGCTTCTTCCCAAATCTTAAATCTAATTTGTATGTACCAAAATGTTCAATTTCAAAGCTCACAATTATGGTCAAATGTTTTTATTCGACAACTAGCTTGACAAAATGTACGGATTATTTTCCAACTTACGAGGAATTACAAAAATAAATCTGAATCCTAAATATACCTATGTTGTAATGAAATCTTGTTGCAATTCTTTGTTTGGGTAAGCTATTACCTTTTATCTTTGTTCCAGTTTTTTTTCATATCATTTTGCCCTAGCTGAATCGTGTGAATAATGGTTTGTGAGGATTTTTGTCTTGATACTGCTACTTTGAACCCAACAATTAATCGGACAGATAGATATAGCTTTCGAACAATTAATGATTGTGTACAGTGGCAATTAGTCGGACAGAGATGGAGTGAGTAGTGCTCTTACAAATCTGATTATTGTGACCAGTCAAAACCATTCTATCAAATAATATTGATACCAAATGATTTTTAATTTAAACAGCTTTCATTGGAGATGCAATACCCTATTTCAATGTAAGTAGTTCACTAATAAATTGTTGTTTCTTTCGCCGAAATGAGTTTCCATTGTCAAAAATACCAATGATTAAACCCATTTTTTAGAAAATTTAAATCATCCACAAGATATATTGATAATTTGAATAGTGATAATTAACAATGTTAACAAATTGTACGCTTCATTTTTTCGTAAAAATTCGTCTCAGTGGAATAAAAGCTTAAATTCATGGGGAAATCGTACCATTTTTCAAAATCAACTAGGATTTTACCACCGGACAGTGATCAACTTCCGTGATCGCTTACTGTCCGGTTATACACTGTGAAGAAATACCTGAGGGTTATTCAGGAATGTACTGTTATTAAGACAACCTCCACACCTGTGAGGCTTAGTCCATTCGCTCAAAGCTTTTCCCTCCTTCCAAGTCTTTTTCAATGAAAATATGGACGTATTTATCAAATGGCATATATCCATACTGGTAAAATACCGACAGAAGTCTTCAAAAGACATCCTATAACAGAAATTGTACATAAAATGTCATGTATGATTGAAATATTGCATTGGGTATTTAATGAAACAAATGGTTGTTTATTTGTACTAACAAAAACTAAAGCATGTTTACTAAAGCTATTTTCCCCTTTTTGTAATTTTCAACTTAACATTTTATTTATGAAAATAATCTCATGTACATAGAAATAAACGTGTCTTCATGGAGAACAATATATAGAGGCATTGCTTATTGGTGTGCTAGTGATGTTCCCTCTTTGTGTTGACTTATCAGACTTTGGCATTCGCATGTCCCAATTGGTACCTCTCTGCTTCTCTTTATAAATCAAAATATTGAAAAAGGTTTATGAAAGTCCTCACAAAATAAAACTTCTAATAAAAACAAGGAAACAATTACAAATGATCTTTAAAAATGATAATCTGTATAATGCAAGAAAAGAAAAGCAAAGAATATTTTTTTTCGATTGAATTGTTGTTTCTTACCAAAATTCTCCATTGTCATCAAAGGTCAAACCTAGAGTCTTTTTCTCGCTCTCGCTAACTTTTGACCATTCTGGCGACCTAAAAACAATTTGAAATTTGTTTTAAAATGAATATTTAAAACAAAATAGAAAATATAGAAAAAGTACATAGTGTCAACACATGCAAACAAATTTCTTCATGTTTGTCTTGTCTCGGACCCAAAGATCACAATGAAAGAGGCAGGTTTGGCACGCCTTAAAACCTGGTTTAACCCACCATTTCTTCTGAAATACCTGTACCAAGTCAGGACCATTGCGGTCTTATAAAAACAGTGCTACTTTCTAATCTTTGATCTCATCAGTTTTCAATTGATCAAATGTGCCCGGGGGTTATGTGTACCCATCACTCCAAGCTCCTTTCCACTCTGTCCCACCCCAGGGATTTCTACATCTAATCATCCTGATCTTCTCTCTGTTGAAGACAGATATCAAACTCTTTCCAAGCCGGATCTTCTTGACAGCATTAACACTGTAAGCATGACCTTTGACTAATCCACATGACATTTCTGCCTCCATTTCATGACCAGAAGCCTGCAACCAAAATATCTTATTGAATTTGATTTTGTTTTAATCAAAATTTCATATTTCAAACTGTTGATAGATTGAATATTGGTGAAACATTTAATTTTCTATGGTTATGATAAGCAACACGTACAAAGTGGTCAGTTGCCAATGATCTACTCGATCTCAAACACATATTTTTTTTTACATTTTGCCCGTTTCTATCCCCAGTTTGATTGGGTTTTTTAATACTTGATCATACTTATTGCGTCATTTTATCTTAACTTATCCAACCGGTCTAAAATCGAAAAAAAAACATTTTTAATCAGTTCAGTCTTTTTTGCTATCTTTTTTGTGAGTTTTTCTTTGCTTTTCACAACATTTTACCCATAATTTAAAGCATTCTGAGTCCTAGCTTACTCTGATAGAAGCACTCATCAGTGACCTGTCTTCGTATGATGACCGTAGTATTTTGAACAGTCGTTTCTTCAGATCCTCCGTCCTGTAATCTTCTAGTTCTATCGACTCTCCCACGCCACCTGTCATATCTACCATTCCATCTTTGGCTTTACCTGCTGTTAGCGACTCGTAGTCACCAAACAGTCTACAATACACGATACAGCAATGAGGTAGTGTAAAAAGAAATGATATATAAACTCTATCACATAATTATTCGGAGGGTACTAATCTTACTGGATTTGGTTGGTTACAGTTAATCACGAAAAAATAAGAATAAAACGAATTGTTAACTTAAGGAATTTTTATTCCTTATTGTGCCAACCACGAGAAAAAAAATTTGGGAGAAGGATAAATCACAAAAATTTACCCACACGAAAACAAATGTAAATCATTATGATGTGAGAAGTTATGAGCTCTTTCAATGAACTTAAAAATACGATTAAGTAGCTAGCAATATCTTCCCAAAGTTTTAACCGTTGAGTGTTATTAATGTTGTTTTATTTCTAATAAATTTAATGTTTTCAAACATCATGCTAACAAATAGTTTTTTAGATGTTTTATCATGTTGTAATAACTGCGACTTGTTTTACTGATGCAAGTTAGCAACTTCTCTAAGGTTTGCATTTATAAGTTACATAAATGCTTTTAGATATTTCCAATTGACAATAATAAGCTTTTTATTTACCACTATAACAAATATTTTTATTCTTGGATTTTGTAAATCTTTTATGAACAATCCTTACTTTGCATATGCCTTTTCAAGCAGGGCCGACCAGAATTCATTTCTTGTTTTAGAATGAAGGTAGATGAGTCGACCATATCTGGTGGGAAGGAAGTCATCAACTACCACATCAATCCACTGCCCACACTGCCAGAACTTGAAATGGAAGATTCCACAATACTGGTTTTCCTTTGTCCAGCCTTGTTCATTGATATCTGGAACAACCTAAAATTAAAAGTCTTAGAAGATCACAAGAATAAAATCATACATGCATTGAAAGCTAAGGCAATCAAGTACTTATCTGATTTAAGGTAAAGCATGTTTACAACAAGTTTAAACAAATTTTTCATTTTCTCGGTTTCTGGACAAGTTTCTCTATTAAAAATGTATTTATTCATTTCATTTTTATGCAAAAATATAAATATATATATTTATCAATTGATTCGATTATATTCCTTACATATGTATATTCATAAAACAATGCAGGAACTTCTAAAGCATTTTTGTTATAAAATGCATGTATAAATTGGCAAATATTCAAGGACAACTAATACCATTATGAACACAAGAACAATATCATTAGCATTACTTAAGTCTCGTTATTTGTTTTTCTTTCAACATTGATCTAATTGTTACATAGGTGAAATATCACTTCATAAGCTTCAATATCCAACGGAAATTTCAATTTTGTGAAAAATTACCAGAAATTATACAACTGACGTAATATTCTATTACAGACATTAAAAAAAAAAACATCAAAGTTTTAATCAAAGACACTGAAATTATTTCCCCTGCATAAAAGAGCAATATTCTCTATATAATGCGTGTTGAAATCTTTTTTAAAAAGTTTATGTATCTTATCTTAAAGATATATGCCTAAAATGAAATGTATATGCAAATACATTTTGACACTAAAAAATATATTATGTTTTTTTCATTTCCTCATTTTTGAACTATACGAAATTTGCACCACTCCTATTGTGAATTGTATGTAGAATAACCCGTTGCTATTTTGGTATACAACTTAATCTACTATTTTATCCTATTATTTCTTTTTCTTGAGTCTTGTAAATACAATACCAACAGTTAATTTGGTTATCCTGTATATCGATATTTCAAGGAGTAGCCTCTCATGAGCAGCATTTGAATCAAAACATTGGAAGATCACAAACCTAAAACATTGAATGAAAAGTTCTCAAAACCAAAAATCGAACAGGAGAGCCAAATCCAGCACCAAGGATATCGACTATGTGAATTACAAGGAAAGAAACCTGGTGTTTTAAACAATTTTGAATTAAACAACTGGAAATTTCAATCACAAAAGATATAAGAAATTTAGTGGTAAAATCGTGTAAGACAAGTCTGACGACCAGGCTTGTGATTACCCTCGGGGACCTCTGGTCCACGAGCAGCGGTTATCGACCCAGTAATTTCTAAAATTATAGCAAGTGATAATGCACTGAAGAATCGACTTTCTAATCTCATTTACATGTAATATTTTCCTTTGAGCATTTTTTGTTGTTGCTAAATTCAACATCAAAGTCAATTAATTTTGTTTAAATCATCTACACCTATGGTTGGATAGGTTCGAACTTGAAGTTTCGTTTATTTATCGTTTTGGATTATATTTCCTCGGCTTTATCATGATTGGATTTTTCTTACTGTGAACGAAAAAAAAATGATTCCAAGCAAAGAAGTTCCAGCGTACTTGATTAAGAACTATATGCAACAATTGTACAGCTGTTACATACAATACCGAAGTATTGCACTTTTCATTTACCACCAACCTTTTTCAGCAGTTTGTGGTCTTCTGCAATACAAGCACAGGCAGCAACAAACCAGCAATTTCCAATACTTCCCTGGGTAAAATCATCAGCACTTGCACCTTCTGTGAAAAATTCTGGCTTGTCTACAATATCCTGAAAAAAAGATAGTTGAAGTGACGTTTCGGTTAATCACATGTCATCCTTTTTTATTTGAAGTTAATTTTTTAGACAAAAGGTCATTGCATGTCATTATCTGATAGACGACAAGAAATATCACTGGACGTGCTTTTCTGTCATTGTATAGATTGCAAATTTGTCGTCTTGTTATTTTGACATTCTGAACTAAATTTTAGTTTTTTTATCTTGTTGAAATATTATGCTGGAAGGTGGCTCTCTTACAACTTATTTATTTTATAGTTTAAAACCTGTGGTCTTTTCCAGACGATATCTGCTGGTGCATGTCTGCTAAAGTATAATGATCTTGATTGTGGTGGGAATTCTGGATCAGTAAATAGTCCGCCTGCCTTCAGACAGTCTGACTTCAGCTTCTTGTACCTTTGACCTTTGTAAGCAACTGTTGTGTCGAAGACCATGTTGGAGTCTATAATGATAGCATGTTTTTAAGTACAAAAGCAAAACAAAAGGTAAGATGTTTCAGGTGTGTGGTCAGTGATTGGAATATAGTGAC
This sequence comes from Arcuatula senhousia, assembly GCA_963971305.1. NCBI lineage: Eukaryota > Metazoa > Mollusca > Bivalvia > Mytilida > Mytilidae > Arcuatula > Arcuatula senhousia. The sequence goes on from OZ020304.1 coordinate 31,026,769, forward strand.
TATTTGTTGGGAAAATTAATAATCTGAAATATGTGTGCATATATACCTACACTCGGATACCCCATTGGTTCCTCTACTTCTGTAAACGCTACAAACAGTCACAAATCTGACTAAACAAGCGAAAAAAATCTTAATTCTGCTATTTCAGAATTAAAATGTAAAATCTGGTCTTAGTCAGCAATATTAATTTCGGTCTTATCTAAATTTTGTTAGTTAATTGGGACGATTTGGATTAAGGTGGTCTCATTTTAATTGAACCCTGTCAACATCAAGAAAATTACAAAAGCAATATACATGACCATGTCAAAAATGCTTCGATTGGTATGTTTTACTGCATACAAAATGTATATAAAAAAAACAGGAACTACAACCTTTTTAAGCTTACTGATGACTCATTTATTTTAAAATAATTTCAACCCTGTTTGTAACAGCTGGGTTGAATTTATAACCCTGTTCTACAATTTAAAGCCTGAAAAAAAACAGACACTGTTGCAGCACACCCATACCATTGATTATAAAGGAAGTAGCGCTCCCCGGGGGCAAATTGCAGTTCTGCTAGTCTTGGATAAAAATTTTCGTTTGAAATGCCTGTACCAAGTCAGGATCATTGCGATCCACCAATTCTCCGGTATGACTGATTCGTTTTTAGCTCACCTGACCCGAAGGGTCATGTGAGCTATTGTCATCACTTGGCGTCCGTCGTCCGTCCGTCGTCCGTCGTCCGTCGTCTGTCGTCCGTCGTCCGTAAACTTTTTAAAACGTTAACTCCTCTGACACCATAAGTCCAATTGCAACCAAACTTGGTATGGTTGTTCATTAGCATTCGGTGCTTAGAACTGATGTGGGGATTTTTGATTCGTCGTAAAACATGGCCGCCATGGCTAAAAATAGAACATAGGGGTAAAATGCAGTTTTTTGCAAATAACTCAAAAACGGCTACAGATATCAAAATTCTGGCATAGGATAAAAGTGATCAGCACCTTAGGATCTACCTACCCTGAAATTTTGAAGAAAATCCAACGATCCATGTAGGAGTTATTGCCCTTTTTGTGGATTTTTTGCAAATTGTGCACCTGTTTAGCTCAATATCTTGAAAACTATACTAGATATTTGAGAAATTTAAATTGCATATTGTTAAGCACATCAAGATCTACAAAATATGTAACAGGGTCAACGTTGTAAGACTTTTCCTTTTAGGAGTTATTGCCCTTAGAACGCCAAAATTTAGCATTTTAACAGCATTTCCTCATTACATTGAAAACGTTAACTCCTCTGACACTTTAAGTCCAAATGGAACCAAACTTGGTATAGTTGTTTATTAGCATTAAGTGTATAGAACTTATGTGGGGATTTTTGATTGGTTGTAAAACATGGCCGCTGTGGCTAAAAATAGAACATAGAGGTAAATGACAGTTTTTTGCAAATAACTCTAAAACGGTGACAGATTTCAAAATTTTGATTGGGAACAAAAGTGATCAGCACCTCAAGATCTACCAGCTCTGAAATTTTGAAGAAAATCCAACAACCCATGTAGGAGTTATTGCCCTTTTTGTGGATTTTTTGCAAATTGTGCACCTGTTTAGCTCAATATCTTGAAAACTATACTAGATATTTGAGAAATTTAAATTGCATATTGTTAAGCACATCAAGATCTACAAAATATGTAACAGGGTCAACGTTGTAGGACCTTTCCTTTTAGGAGTTATTGCCCTTAGAACGTCAAAATTGAGCATTTTAACAGCATTTCATCATTACATTGAAAACGTTAACTCCTCTGACACTTTAAGTTCAAATGAAACCAAACTTGGTATAGTTGTTTATTAGCATTAGGTGTATAGAACTGATGTGGGGATTTGTGATTGGTTGTAAAACATGGCCGCTGTGGCTAAAAATAGAACATAGAGGTAAATGGCAGTTTTTTGCAAATAACTCTAAAACGGTGACAGATTTCAAAATTTTGATTGGGAACAAAAGTGATCAGCACCTCAAGATCTAACAGCTCTGAAATTTTGAAGAAAATCCAACAACCCATGTAGGAGTTATTGCCCTTTATGTGGATTTTTTGCAAATTTTGCACCTGTTTAGCTCAATATCTTGAAAACTATGCAAGATATTTGAATAATTTAAATTGCATATTGTTAAGCGCATCAAGATCTAGAAAATTTGTAACAGGGTCAAGGTTGTAGGACCTTTCCTTTGAGGAGTTATTGCCCTTGGAACGTCAAAATTATTAGGTGTATAGAACTGTAGTGGGGATTTTTGATTGGTTGTAAAACATGGCCGCTGTGGCTAAAAATAGAACATTAGGTTAAACTGCATTTTTTTGCAAATAACTCAAAAAGGGTGACAGATTTTTAGATTTTGATTGAGAACAAAAGTGATCAGCACCTTTAGATCCACCATATTGTCAGATGACCCCCTTATTAATCTTATGACCCTTTCAACGTTAAATAGATTTTGCCTTATAACCTTTACTTCAGGCACATATGTCAGGTGAGCGATTCAGGCTCCTGGGAGCCTCTTGTTGTCATTTTCTCTGGACATTGAGATTGATCATTCAAGTTCGGTAGTTTTGTTATTACCTTTATTAAGGTCTTTCCCTTCCACAGAAGGAAAGACCTTACTGTATTTCTTATGATTATTAAGGTCTTTCCCTTTCCAAAAGGAAAGACCTTATTGTATTTCTTCTGATTATTAAGGTCTTTCCCTTTCCAAAAGGAAAGACCTTATTGTATTTCTTCTGATTATTATTATTATTATTATTATTATTCTTCTTTTTTTTCCGCGGCCAAAAAAAAGAAAGTTACGCGACATATCTTTTTGATATTTGGTACCATTGTTCGGTCATACTCTGGCTCGCTCTGACTTACCCTGCGAAACCGATCTATTTTTAGTAACAGCGCTATGTGCGCCAAACCGAAAAACCTTGTTTCCACTTATACTTGTGAACCGTAACCGTTATCAAAAATTCAAAGGGTGGAAAATGTCATTTGACTCCTAGGAATGGTTTATCACGCAAACTTTTCTTTTTCGATGAACTTCCTGGTTACATGTTTTTAACCCAAAAAGTGTCGCTATGCGCCAACAAAATTTATTTGAAAACGGTTAGTCCTAGAGACTTGGAACCTTCACCAAACGTCTTAGGTGACATAAGTTGCATCCGAAAATATATATGTCATAGGTCAAATCTCAAGTTTGAATTATTGCATCATGACTAAATATAGGAATGTATTGCGCAATGTATGGTAATCCATATGTAACAATGTAATGTTAAGGAAAAGTCCATAGCAACCATACATTTTCACAATCAGTTAGGAAGGGGCTATAATTTGGGCCCTAGGTCAAAGGTCAAAGGTCAAGGTCAGTCCATAGCAACAAGGTTACCTTAAGGAAAAATCCATAGCAACCATATATTTTCACAATCAGTTAGGAAGGGGCTGTAATTTAGGTCCAAGGTCAAAGGTCATAGGTCAAGGTCAGTCCTTGGCAACAAGGTAACCTTAAGGAAAAGTCCATAGCAACCATATATTTTATGAATCCAGACTACTTGCTGAGTTTAAATTTTATCTTTTTGTGACCGGAAGTGACCTTTTGTTTATAGCAACCGACCTAAAAGTCCATAGCAACCATATATTTTATGACTCCTGACTACCTGCTGAGTTTAAATTTCAATATTTTATGACCGGAAGTGATGTTTTGTTCATAGCAACCGACCTAAATGTCCATAGCAACCATATATTCTATGACTCCTGACTACCTGCTGAGTTTAAATTTCAATATTTTATGACCGGAAGTGATGTTTTGTCCATAGCAACCGACTTTAAAGTCCATAGCAACCATATATTTTATGACTCCTGACTAACTGCTGAGATTAAATTTCAATATTTTATGACCGGAAGTGATGTTTTGTTCATAGCAACCGACTTAAAAGTCCATAGCAACCATATAGTTTATGACTCCTGACTACCTGCTGAGTGTAAATTTCAATATTTTATGACGGGAAGTGATGTTTTGTTCATAGCAACCGACCTAAAAGTCCATAGCAACCATATATTTTATGACTCCTGACTACCTGCTGAGTTTGAATTTCAATATTTAATGACCGGAAGTGATGTTTTGTTCATAGCAACCGACCTAAAAGTCCATAGCAATCAAATATTTCTAATCTGGAGTACCTACCAGGTTGATATATCCAAAAATGGTTTCATTCAGTTAGGAATCTATTTCTCTTGGAGGGCACAAATAGGGAAAGACCTCGCGATCGTTCTTTGAACGATTGTAATTTAATTATTATTATTCTTCTTTTTTTTCCGCGGCCAAAAAAAAGAAAGTTACGCGACATATCTTTTTGATATTTGGTACCATTGTTCGTTCATACTCTGGCTCGCTCTGACTTACCCTGCGAAACCGATCTATTTTTAGTAACAGCGCTATGTGCGCCAAACCGAAAAACCTTGTTTCCACTTATACTTGTGAACCGTAACCGTTATCAAAAATTCAAAGTGTGGAAAATGTCATTTGACTCCTAGGAATGGTTTATCACGCAATTTTTTTTTTTTTCGATGAACTTCCTGGTTACATGTTTTTAACCCAAAAAGTGTCGCTAAGCGCCACAAAATTTATTTTAAAACGGTTAGTCCTAGAGACTTGGGACCTTCACCAATCGTCTTAGGTGACATAAATTGTATCCGAAAATATATATGTCAAAGGTCAAATCTCAAGTTTGAATTATTGCGTCATGACTAAATATAGGAATGTATTGCACAATGTATGGTAATCCATATGTAACAATGTAATGTTAAGGAAAAGTCCATAGCAACCATACATTTTCACAATCAGTTAGGAAGGGGCTATAATTTGGGCCCAATGTCAAAGGTCACAGGTCAAGGTCAGTCCATAGCAACAAGGTTACCTTAAGGAAAAATCCATAGCAACCATATATTTTCACAATCAGTTAGGAAGGGGCTGTAATTTAGGTCCAAGGTCAAAGGTCATAGGTCAAGGTCAGTCCTTAGCAACAAGGTAACCTTAAGGAAAAGTCCATAGCAACCATATATTTTATGAATCCAGACTACTTGCTGAGTTTAAATTTTATCTTTTTGTGACCGGAAGTGACCTTTTGTCCATAGCAACCGACCTTAAAGTCCATAGCAACCATATATTTTATGACTCCTGACTACCTGCTGAGTTTAAATTTCAATATTTCATGACCGGAAGTGATGTTTTGTTCATAGCAACCGACCTAAAAGTCCATAGCAACCATATATTTTATGACTCCTGACTACCTGCTGAGTTTAAATTTCAATATTTTATGACCGGAAGTGATGTTTTGTTCAAAGTAACCGACCTAAAAGTCCATAACAACCATATATTTTATGACTCCTGACTACCTGCTGAGTTTAAATTTCAATATTTTATGACCGGAAGTGATGTTTTGTTCATAGCAACCGACCTTAAAGTCCATAGCAACCAAATATTTCTAATCTGGAGTACCTACCAGGTTGATATATCCAAAAATTGTATCATTCAGTTAGGAATCTATTTCTATTTGAGGACACAAATAGGGAAAGACCTCGCGATCGTTCTTCGAACGATTGTAATTTAATTATTATTATTTTTTTCCGCCACCAAAAAAAAGAAAGAAGTACTTTACGTAACATTACGAAACTTCATACCATTAACCAACACTATAAGGGCATGACTTGAGTAACCCTGCGAAACCGATCTATTTTTAGTAACGGAGTTATCTGCCCGTAACCCAAAAACCTTGTTTGCAGATTAACTCAAAAACCGTAACCGTTATCAAAAATCTGAAGCGGGGAAAATGTTGCTAGACTCATGGTCATGATTCGTCACGCAAAAAATTTTTTTTCGATCAACTTCCTGGTTACGCGTTTTTGACTCGAAAAGTGTCGCGACTCGTCAATTTTTTTTCTTCAAAACGGTTAATCCTAGAGACTTGGGACCTTCACCAATCATCCTAAGTGACATATTTTACATCTAAAAATGTCAAGGTCAAAGGTCAAATCTCAAGGTCAGAGGTCATGGTACACCTTGTTTGCAGTAAAGCTTAAAAACCATACAAAATTGAAGCAGACATGCAATGGGGAAAATACTCGTCTCATTAAGACCTTTATTTGATATAAAGGGTTGAACACTGTACGACAAACCGTTTTCGAGTTATGGCCCTTAAGGCGTTTCGGTTTATCCGTTTTTGGCTTATAACTTTTAAACCGTCAGAGATAATATAGTAAACATATGGGTTTGTTGTGACCGTCATTATAGGTCCTTCAATTTAAGACCAAAGTCGAATGGTTACGGGCAGCCATTTTCAAAATGGCCGACACCGTTAACAGTTTTTATGAAATAACACTTAAACCGTACAAAATTGAAGCAGACAATACATGAGAAAAATGTTTGCCATGTCAAAATCTACAAAAAGTGTTTCAGGTGCGAAAGCGTAAAACTTGTCGTTTTCGAGTTATTGCCCTTGATTCTTATTTTTAAAATGATTTTTTGTTTATAACTTTTTAACCATAAAAGATGGTGAATGAAACATGGGTTCATTTGAAAGAGAATTAAATTACCTACAATTTGAACTCAAACAGTACATGATTCGGTTGAACGGTTTCAATATGGCGGCCAAAACAAGTTTCGCAAAACACGTTTTTTGCCAATAACTTAAAAACCATATCAGATAGTATAGTAAACATGTATACTTAAATGAATCAGTATATAAAAACCTACAATTTGAGTCCAAGGTCAAAGGTCATAGGTCAAGGTCATTCCCTAGCAACAAGATAACATTAATGGAAAGTCGATAGCAACCATATATATTCTAAACCAAGACTACTTTCTGAGTTAAGGGTTAAGTTTTTTCAACCGGAAGTAACCCTTAGTCCATAGCAACCGTCATAAAAGTCCTTAGCAACCATACTTTTTCTGACTTCAGACTCACTGCTCTTTACTCTAGAACATTTTTAGCAACTAATAGTTTAATACTAATGTCAAAAACAGACTCAAATAGCCTAACCGAACATAACGGTTATCATAAAACTAACAAGAACATGGGAAAGACCTCACATTTGTTCTCTGAACAAATGACTTTTTAATTTATAAATGTTTTTCTTATTATACAGATTTTTAAAAAATGTAGTTGTTGTAATATCGTTTTTGTGTCATTTTCATTTATTTTCAACATTTTGGAATTATCTTAATACCTTTCTTATGCAACTTCTGTATAAAAATAAAAAAAGATCACTTAAACTAGGTCAAAGTGATTTCTTAACATCAGAAGTATTTATTGCATTCATTATCTCTAGAAAACGAGCCTTGTTACATAATAAAGATGAATTGTTTAGCTAACTGTCTGATGAGTTTTTATACTGGTAGATTGCCATGAGGAAATTATTGCTTTACTATTCATTTACTTTGATGGATTTACACTTAGAGTTGGAATAAGCAGAATTTTAGTCAGCTTGTCATATGATCAGGAAGCTCTTGTCATATGATCAGGAAGCTTTGTGATTGTATTCAATAAAAATCTCGAAGTTAAAAACAAAGAAGGAATAATACTATTATTCCTTCTTTGTGCTTTACTTCGAGAGAATAATACTATTATTCCTTCTTTGTGCTTTACTTCGAGAGAATAATACTATTATTCCTTCTTTGTTTTTAACTTCGAGATTTTTACCATATTTTGAGAACCAAAAGCAATAATGTAAATGTTGGCTTATTTTGTAAATTTCATTATGCTGGCGTCACACTATCCCGATTTTGACCCCGATGGAAACACGATTATGGATATTTTCAAAATCGGGAGTGATCGTATTCAAATCGCGCTATTCGTGTTGCCATCTTTTACCATCGTAGCACCATCGGCTGAAATATTCCAACGTCTGGAGCAACTTCGTAGTGCCTTCCTAATTTTTTAACATGTTAAAAAACTCCCGAAGGTTCGTGCGAAGGTCCTTGTTCGTGTTGTGTTCGTTAATCCATCCTGTCTATCGTAATGCCCTCGTGAAAGCATCTTCTGATTTCGTGTTGCCTTCTAAGTGTCGTCGGCTTAATTTATCTTACGATGGCGGCACGAATAAAACAAGAAGCTCTCCGAAGGTGGTGCGAAGGAAACACGGCGTCGCAAAGACCTCGCATTGTATTCGTTTATCCGTCGTAACTAATGTAATGGCATAGAGTAATGGCATGGAGATGGAAACACGGCACTGGTCAAAGCAGTACGATTTCTGAAGTTGAAAAAAGTATCAAACGTGTCAAAGGTGCCTTATAGGGACATTTATTAATCCATTTCAGTTAGGGCGTGTTACAATAAATCGTTTAGAAAAAGGAAAGTTAATACATGTATATAGCTCTGTTTTTTTCCCTCATAATTAAAATGCAGCAGGAGGAATACTTACAAGACAGCAGCTTATGATACAAGTATCCTCATTAATTCTTTATTCATATTTTTTTTTAGTTTCGAAAAATTGATAAAGGAAATTTAAAAAAAATGAAACTAGAATGATCAGTCTCAAAAGTACAAGAAGAAAAGACAAACAAAGCGAAGACAGTCTGGATCTAGAATCTTCTCGCTTTTCTTTTCCTCCTGTTCTTTCCAGCTGGGCGCTTCCCTCTTTCGCGTCCTCGTCCAGGCTTTTGTTGCACCTTTTAATACTTAAATTTCAATATCAGAAATAAAGGTTTAAACATTTTAAACTTACTTTAGTTTGTATCAGTCTCCTACCGACAAAAGCCGAAGGGGACTTTAGGTTTGCACTCCGTCTGCCCGTTTGTGTGTCTGTCCGGCCGGGCCGTCCCGCTGTCACAATAACTTTTTCGCACTTTTTTAAAAACCTTATATACAAGTATAGATATTAAATTCTAAACTGATATTTGGTATATGAGTCTTACCATGATGAGTTAAAGATCAAGTTAACGCGTTGTTCCGGTCCGCATTTTTTTACAGAGTTAGGACCCTTTGAACTTTGGAATTTCACTGAAATATCAGTTTCCCACACTTTTTTCTAAACCCTTAATTATAGTTATTAAACTGCTTTTTGGTATGTACCGTATGCCAGTCCACCATTACGGGTTACTGAGATCAAGTTTACATTTCATTTCGGCCCGCAAATATTTACGGGACCTTTGGAAGTTATGTATTATAAGTGGACACGCTTTGTTCAAGAATCGTTCGCAACAGCTAAAATTCTTGAACTTTCTACATAGTTACAACGTAATAATATTCTTCTTGTTTTCAGATGGTCAACTCATACGAACAAAACAAGATAAAGTGGCGTCATCTTTTTTGTTCTATCTTAAAAGGCTCTTCATATTAGCTTTAGATCAAATGTCTTATCTACTCTTACTGATCGACATCAGGGACAGCAGGGGTTTGCTTGGAGAGCCATCGTTTTAACTTGTTATCCATAAATACTAATTAGAGGCTGCAAAGGACAATTTATATAGACTAAATTATATAATCTTATTGCAAATCGCGTTATTATATTTCATACTTCGTATACCCATAGTGATGCTTCGTAGACCCATCGTATGCTAAACACGACGTCGTACAGCCGTCGTATAAATTCGTGTCTCCTTCGGATCTAATTCTCGACTAATCTTGATAACATCGTAACAACTTCGTAATCGGTTCGCAGCTATTCGTATGTTCTACTTTTCCGATCGCTTAGCCATCGGTTCTAATCGTATACCCTTCGGTTTTGATTTTGATTTTTAGCAAGTTCGGGACTAACTTCGCACGAAGTTGAAATTTTCACATTCGTGTGTTCATCGTATGTCAAAATCGGGACAGTGTGACGCCAGCATTATGATAACATACATATATTCGAAAAAAAGGTCTACGCGAATAGCATTTTCTAAAATGACCAGTTAAATGATAATGACCCCTTTTACAAAACTTGAACCATTTCAGAAACGATTAAAACATTTCTTTCAACTTCATAAGTACATAATAAAATCTTGCTTAAGCTAGATACGTTTGATATGAAATGAAGCTGGAGATAATTGTGTTGCTTCCAACATTGACTAAGAAGCACTTTGGGAGGTTTTATGTTCTTGTACCATGTGCATGCTGACTGTTCCACTGTTTTCGAAAAAGTGCCCTACAATTTCATTCTTTTTTTAAATAAACTTGAAATAATTTTGAGTCAACCTCTAACGATAATCAAACTTGAGTCTTTTTGATTTTATCAAACAGTACCATGTCATTTTTTTCTTCACCAATCTGTTTTATAGGATTTGTGTGCATCATCAAAATAAACAGGATTGTTCTTGACCAAGCCTCTAGCTTATTGTAAGAATATTATTTGATGCTATGATGAAAATGCCTCATTGCTTCTACTTCAAGCTTTAAGATTGGTTCATCTGATAGATTATCTGTACATATCAATAGCTATCAATGTTCTTCTTATTTCTGATAATTACTTTCATTAGTCAGAACAGATAGTTCAGTGCCACGTGGTTGTTGTCAGGTGCAGACAGATGTTTTCAATTAGATCAGACAGTCGTGTTTATTTTGGTATCTTATGTTTAAATTCCTTTGATTTTTTTTAAATTGAAGATAGTATTCTAATGCAGTCTAGGGTGTTTCAAATTGTTGTTTTGATAAATCAATTATAATTTCACTAATACTTTATATATATGTATGTATGCAATATCATAGAAAATAAATTGAAACTTTTTTAAACAGAAGTGTACAAGTGTATGGATGATTTTGTTTTGATATGATATACATCTTGTATTGTCTGTTTCAAATTCATTTTATTAGTATATATTTTACTGTCTAAAAAGAATTAATAAATATAAATGGATTATGATTTGCAATCATAATTATCAAATATCTATCTGTTTTATAGAAATTTTGCTATAAGAAGTAACATGAAAGGATGAAATAGAATTTCAGCTTTTTAACAACTATATTTTTCAGCAATTATAACAAAAAGCATGACATTTACAAATTTATTAAAACTATAACTTAAACTTATTCTAAATTTATGAATAAGCAAATTAACCATATTTACCTTAATATTAATGTTAGATGCACAATATGCTATAAATCCTTGAATTCCATCAGTATGTATAGAAGATTAGGATGATGTAGACATGGTAGATATGTACTTGCAGGTGAAGTAGCGTTTATGACAGAACCACTCTGAGTCATGATACCTCTTTATCAGCTTCACTCTCTTTCAATACGTCTATCATCTATAACTAAATATTTTCATTGTCCAACTCGTTTGATGCTTTTAAGCTGTTTTGGTTTTTTTCTTTGTTTTAATTAATTGCAATTGTGAACTTTTTAAACTGTTTTCAGAAATTATCTTAATTGGTTGCGCATTTTTGTTAATACTTTGGTTGCTAACATTTTAATTCAGGTGTTTTAATGTTTGCAGATATAAATGTTACAAAACTAAACAGTCATGTGCCTAGATAGAAACGTGGTGAATGTTGAATAATAATGCTTCCTTACGTTGTAGCGGATTAACTCTTTTAATCATACAAGTAAGTATCTACTTAACCAAACAAAAACTCTTCAAACATGTTTTTATTTTACATTTAACTTTTTAAACTTTTACAAATGCACCCTTAAGAACCTCTTCATTCCAACTAACGAAACAAAAATTTCTCATCAATTCACTATCTCCCTAGTTTGACATTAACTTGTTTTATCTTATCAACTTTTAGATCAACAACCATTACCATATCTTCATTTTCTGCACGTGATTTATGTCGTCTGCAGAGAAATATTAATCATGACGCTGTTTAATATTTTATGACGTCATTTATAAGTTATTATTTGTGCAAACGTTTGAACAAACACACTATTTAAAAAAAATTGTAGGATCTCTTGTAAAATAGTAAACATTTTTCAAAGTTGGAATCAAAATGTATTACAAATTGCTTGATAGTTTTTTTTTAATATTTTTGTGACGAATTGTTAAAGATAGAAAAAAGAAAATTTGTTTGCTTAAAACTTAATCACATCGAGTTCTGCAAAAGTTTCTATTTTGGTACATTTGCAGATGAATCTTAATTTGCTAATTGGCGCTTAAAAGGTCAAAAATAACTTTATCTCCATGATTTTTGTCCACAGAATGAAATGCTTCACCTCATATATAGTCTTTAATTGGATCAAACTTGAAAATATAACAGAAAAGAGAAAAGCTTTGGCTTGTTTTAATCTTCGGTTGATTGAGATCTTCAAGAGTCTCTATAAGGCTTAAGTTTTTGGATGACTTCTTTAGTTCTTATATGATTTATTGTCCCTAAGTTGAACAAATATTCGTTATTTTCTTCTTATAGATGACGAGTGACTATACGCGTAAAGCCTCTGCAATGACTGTTAAAAACAAGACACATTTGACATGTTTCGTCCAGCCCATGACACACCACCGTCAGAGTAGGCTGCTCCAGTTACAATTGAACTAGCGACAGGAGTCGTCTCTCACCACGTAGAGGTTCTGGTGGGAATTCGGAAGACAGATTACTCGTTAAAGCCGTAATAATGAAACGATTTTTTTTTGCTTTTTGATAAATTTTCAGCTAACAGGCTAAGTTAACTTTAAAAGGCCCTCATAGATAATAGTCACGGGTACCTTAATTATTGTCAGCATCTTGTATTTGGTATCGAAAAACTTTGTAGTATAGTCTACGCAATTGTAACTATACCATGTTATTTTGGGCCAATTTTATTGCATTGACAACAGGGGTCTTTTAGCATGTTTTTTTTTTAGTAAAAGTTTGGTGGAACATGAATTGGGTACAAAGTTTAATACAAAAGCATTGAATATGTGCTTAATAATGATCATAGCGACTGTGACCATATCGTCTGACCTTTGCCAAACTTTACATTTCACAGTTAGTAAGATATGCTCGGATCTGCAGTTGTGTTTCTGATTTTAATAATAAAAACCGTTTTATTACTGAAAAATTATTAAAACAAAGTTATCGATACCACAAATTAGTAAAATCTTTTTCTAAATTCTTCCACAAGTATCGATCTCTTATTGAAAAATTTAATTGTACACGTCACTTTCTTATAGTGAAAGGAATATCATATCCTGAATTTTATGGTAATGTTTTTTTATAAAGCTCACAAATTTAAAATCAATCCATTAGAAATGAAAAATTGGCTTCAAAATTTATTACGGAAAGGATATGAAATGAATATCTTGGTTAAATCTTTGAATTTAGTGTTTTTTGGCAGAAATATTGAAAACTTGATACTTGCTTTAAAACTTCCATAAACGTTTTTACTATTGTCATTTTTATACGACCGCAAAAAATTTGCGGACGTATTATGGTATGATGCTGTCGTCGTCGTCGTCGTCGTCGTCGGTGTCGTCGTCGTCGTCGGTGTCTGTTAACTTTTTAGTGTTTCCACAATAACTTTAGTTCCAGTTATTCGATTGCTATGAAACTTTACAATGATGTTCCTTACCATAAAAGGATGAATGGGATTGATTTTGGGGGTCCCCCCATTTTTCGTTTAGAAATTAGGGGCCAAAAAGGGCCAAAAATACTACTTTTTTGTTTGTTTCCACAATAACTTTAGTTCTAGTTATCCAATTGCTATGAAATTTGACAGTGATGTTCCTTACCATACAAGGATAAATGGGATTGATTTTGGGGGTCCCCCCTTTTTTTGTTTCGAAATTAGGGGCCCAAAAGGGGAAAAAAATTCAAATATTTTACTTGTTTCCACCATAACTTTGGTCCTAGTTGGCTTATTGCTGTGAAATTTGTCAAGAATGTTTCTTACAATAAAAGAATGAACCTGATGAATTTTTGCGCCCCTCTTTTTCTCCGTTGTGTAATAAGGGGTCAAAAGGGGCCAAAATAAAAACTTTTTTATTTGTGGTCCGATTTTGAAATTTTTTTTTGCATGTTTGTTCTTGTCAAATAGCGGATACAAAATTAAGAATTAATTTTTGCGACCCCCCTTTTCCCCCCTATTACGTAATTAGGGGCCAAATGGGGCAAAAATCAAAACTTTTTTATTTGTGGTCCGATTTTGAATTTTTTTTTTTGCAAGTTTATTTTTGTCAAGTAGCGAATCCAAATTTGAGAATTTATTTTTGCGACCCCCACCCCTTTTTCACCTGTTACGTAAGAAGGGGCCAAAAGGGGCCGAAATTGAAACTTTTTTAATTCTTGTCCGATTTTGATAATTGTTTTTGCAAGTTTATTCTTGTCAAGTAGCAGATATATTTTTGTGTCCCTTTTTTTACTGTTACGTTATTAGGGACCAAAAGGGGCCAAAATTGTAACTTTTTTATTTCTGGTCCGATTTTGAAAATTTTTTTTGCATGTTTGTTCTTGTCTAATAGCGAATACAAAATTAAGAATTAATTTTTGCGACCGCCCCTTTTCCCCCCTATTACGTAATTAGGGGCTAAATGGGGCTTTTTCATTTGTGGTCCGATTTTGAAATTTTTTTTGCAAATTTATTCTTGTCAGGTAAGCGATTCTAAATTTAAGAATAAATTTTTGGGGCTGTAATCATAATTTAAAAAAAAAAATTCTGGTTCGATTTTTAATTTTTTTCCCCAAACATTATTCTTTTAAAGAGTAGAATACAACATTCAAAATTTATATTTTTACCCCCTGGGTCGAAAGTCCATCAGAGAAGCATGTGTCAAAAACCTTTGTCAGTCCACCATGGGCTGCATGTGTCCAGAACAATAGACTATCCATATTAGGCCTAAAACGTACAGGGTTCAACATGTTGCGGTCGTATCATGCTGCGCTCGGCGAAGCTTTTTATTTAACATTATAGCGATCAAGCGTGTCGGTTTTGTGTGATGAAACTTCACTAAATCATTATTGTTTGAAGTGTTGTGTCGGATTTAAAATCGATACGTTTGATTTTGTACATCAGTCGATTGATGATTCTCAGCTAGCTGTCAGTAACAGCGAGTATTCTATAGAGAGTTCCTTTACCGTCCTTTTGTTTGTTCTTGTTTTTTTTGTCTTAGGTTCTCTCTAGTAGAATTGGACTTTGATCGATTTGATTTTTATTGTGTGTTTAGTTTTTGTGCTTTGTCTAGGAATATTGATAGGGGGAAGGTTGGGCCAAAAAAACTAGTTTAACCCCGCCACATATTACATGTGCCTGTCCTAAGCCAGGAATCTTAACAAAGCTTTCGTTTGTACTTGTCTTTTTGATGTTTTCTGTTCCTTGTTTAAGAAGGGGATCTATCTGTGACTATTTCATGGCTGGATTTGAATTATATGCATCTTATATAGACCATGGGCCAATTCCATTGTGGTTTTTCTAAATTGCCGTTTAATTGTGGGCTGTGTCGCGTACACTTATTCCACATCTCTTTATTTTCTATTCAACGCTTCAACTGCTCAATTTAGTTGTGACTGTTTTTTTAATAATAAATAACTTAAAAAGAATACTTGTAGTAGCTAGTTATCTTGTGTGAAGATAAATGATATGTTAACTGGACTGACGTAGAAACTTTCTTTTCTTTCTTTTGGATAATATTCACATACGTTTAGGAAAACAAATATATCGCAAAGTTATTGGTATTCCCATGGTAGCCAATTGAGCTCTACTTCTCATTTTATATTGTAACGAATCACAATTTATGTCCTACAACAAGACACAAACTAACACCACCTTATTGATACTTTTACCAATTCTTATACAGACGACATCCTTGCTCTTAACAACCCCAATTTCTCAAACTTTATATATGATATTTATCCTAAAGAATTAACCCTTAATAAATCTAACTTGACCGGCGATAGATGTCCATTTTCAGATTTAGATTGAGGTATTGTCATTGGAAAATTACACACTAAAGTATATGATAAACCTTATAACATTTCTTTCCCAATTGTCAGTTTTCCTCTTGTTGAAGGCGAGGTACCACTAGCTCTGTCTTACAGAATGTACATTTAAGATAAGTCAGATAAGTCAGTCATGTTTCTGATTTTAATGAGAAAAAAACGTTTCATTACAGAAAATTACTGAAACAAGGCTATCGATACCACAAATTTTACGAAATTCGTAAATGAATATGGATCTCTTACTTAGAAAATGAAGTCGATTTTGGATTGTAAAGGAATATTACATTCTGAATTTTATGGATATGTTGTTTATAAGCCACGGAAATTAAAAAAAAAACAATCCTTTGGAAATAATAATTTGGCATAAAAACTTATTGAAGAAAGGATACAAGTTTGAAGTTTGAAGTTTTAGTAAATATTTAAATTTGGGTTTTTTTTGGGGGGGGATAGAAATATTGATCATTTGATAGCAACTTAGATAGTAACGTTAATCTATAATCTTTTGACTATTGAATTGTTTTTCAGTACCTCAATCAAATATGTCGGTTTTGTGTGATGATATAACACTAAATCATTAGTTGTTTGAAGTGTTGCGTCTGATTAAAAATCGATATGTTTGATTTTTTACATCAGTCGATAAATGTTTCTTAGTCAAGAGAGTTCCTCTTCATCTCGTTGTTCTCGTATAGTGCTTTTGTCTCATGTTCTCTCTTGTTGAATTGAACTTTTATCGATTTGATTTATAGAGTGTGTTATTTTGGGGCTTTGTACAAGATTATCAATAGGGGGAAGGTTGGTCCTAAAAAAAGATTTTATATGTGCCGTTCCTTAGCCAGGAATCTTTATCAAGGCTTTTGTTTGTCCCTGTCATCTTTTTATTTATCATTCAAAAAAGAATCTTTCGTTGGTAGGTTTCGGATTTGTATTGTATTTTAAGTCTTGGGCCAATGCAAGACGGCGAGCAGCGACCTTTGGTCATGTTGAGACTGCTGGCTGTGTTCCATTGTGATTTTAAATTGCTGTTAGCTTATGTTAGTTGTGTCGCCTACACTTATTCCACTGGCACATATCTTTATCGTCTATTTTCCGACACCTTTTTACTTGCTAACTCAGAGGTGTTCAATCCACTATTGAATTTATTAAGATGGTCGTCATTTTTATGATCACCCTGTCCCCTCCCCCCCCCAAAAAAAAAATGTCCGATTTCAATTAAAACATGCTTTGAGGTATTGATTTGAATTGAATACTAGACACGTATATTTTGAGCGACATCTGTGTTGACATCCAAGCACATTTAAACCAAGTTATTTTAATAAATCTTTACAAAATTATTAGAAACATAAGAAATTATACCGCTAAGTATTTTTCCATTAACAATACTTAAACCTCAGACTAAAACAAATATATTTTATAGGGTTCTCAGTTTACAATCAATTATTGCAACAGTAATTTGTTACTGTATAAAGAATCAAACAATTGAAATCAAACAGCTACACAGTTATTGTGTTTTAATACTTTTGTTTAGATTTAGACGATCTTTAAGTAAACATCGGAAGTAGATCATGATTTTTCAGCAAAGTAATTAAGATACAAGTATTAGCTTTTAAGAAAAGCTTGCCTGACCTCAGTATATAATTATCACGTATAATAATTTTTTATATTGGCACACTTCCTGCAATTGAGCGTGGTATACTAAAAGAAAAAAGAAACTGTACGCTCCACAGTATAGGCAAAATAAACCAATCATTATCCTCTGACATCTTTCTCATGCATTAAGCTCAATAAATCAATTAATTATATGTCAAATTCTGTTCCAGTTTAAATAGAATACACCAACATAAATTTTAATTTACACTTATGAACTACTTATCGTTTTGTTCGCTGGCTGACCTTATCGTTGCATGCTGATGTGTTTACATATTAAATACACTTTTATGACAATTAATTTTCAACTGATAATATACACAAAACAAAATTATTATTCATTTATGATGTGAACAGTGATGCAAATTTAATTAATAGAATAAATAAATTCATTTCCTTCAGTAGGGCAATTTGTTTGTAATGACAAACATTAAACTTTAGCTAAGTAATTAACACAGACAATTAAAGCATGTGAATAAAAGTGATGCTGAAACACAACTAGTAGCAAACCCATTTGAACAGTACTTGTCAAATATCACAATGAATTGATTGACATCCTTTTTATTTACAGTGAATAATGTAAATTTGGGTGCAGGTACAGGTTCTGATAACACATTTTAGCCGTACCTTCCTGACAGCAAACATGGCGGCCTCCATGTAACAACTAAATCTTATACTGCCTGACCCCTTGGGGTCAGGCAATGACAATATTTTGAGAATATAGAGAAACAAATATGACAAGGAAAACCATAACATTTTATACAAGATTGGTATTTTTTAATGCAACTCTAGCTTTTTATTTCTTTTATTGCTTGAAAGTGCACATCATCTATGTATTACAAACATCTAAAATATATAAGCCAATTATTTCTTTAAAAAGTTCTTTTTGTAATGGCGCTAAATTTCATATTCAAACGATATATCCTCTTCGCCCAGTAGTTGTTCGTATAACTTATCAAATTCTTCATTCTGTTGAACTGTAAAATGGTCTTTCCAGTCGCCAACTTGACCTGGAAGTCAGTTAAACTTATAGATTTTAAGGAATTTTAACGAATAATATGATAAGACCTTTTGTTAACTGTTTCCTTTGCAATAGAATTTGTATTTGTTTGTCTAGCTAACATTTGCGTGTCGGATACGGGCGGACCTAGAAATTTTCCCAAGGAAAGTTCCACCAAAGATAAAAGTGTTGACCTGGGTAAGTTTTGCCGACAATCTGAGAATCATCATGGTAAAAAAATCCAATGGAATGGTGTTTCTAAATCCCAAACCCGTCTGTATGTATCATCTACTGAAGGTGCCGTTTAAAGCTGTTCGCTTTGCGCCTTGTTAGAAACATACATGTATTGTGGCTTGATCATGAATTATCAATAGTAGTATCTTTGGTATGATTTGCATGTTGTTGCTTTATTCGTGTTATTGTTCGCTCTATAATTAACGATAATTGGTTTCATGATTTATGTGCAGTTTGCTTTATCGTACATGTCAGAACTGGACAAGGTAAAAGAACTTGATGAGAGAATACGATAATTGCTTTCTCCACTATCATAAACAAAAAGTACTGAAGATAACTTCATGTTAAGGTTATCGATACCATAAATTAGTCAAATCTTTTACTAAATTAGTTCATAAATATGGGTATCTTATTGAAAAATTTAACTGTACACGTCGTTTTTTGATTGTGAAAGGAATATCACATCCCGAATTCTATGGAAATGTAGTTTATAAGGCACGAAAATTCAAAAAACAATCCTCTTGAAATGGTAATTTGGCTTAAAAACTTATTAAAGAAAGAATACAAGTTGGAAGCTATATTAAAATCTTTAAATTTGGTGTTTTTTGGTAGAAATATTGATAATATGATAGTAACTCTAAAACATTGATCTTTTACTTTTTGACTATTGTATTGTTTCAAAGCATTACAGCGATCAAATATGTCGGTTTTGTGTGATGATATAATACTAAATCATTAGTTGTTTGAAGTGTTATGTTGGATTTAGAATCGATATGTTTGATTTTTTACATCAATCGATAAATGCTTCTTAGCTAGCTGTCAGTAACTGCGAGTATTCTCAAGGGAGTTCCTTTACGTTTCGTTGTTCTCGTATAGTACTCTTGTCTCAGGTTCTCCCCCTGGTGAATTGAACTTTTATCGATTTGATTTTTAAAGTGTGTTATTTTTTGTGCTTTGTACAAGATAAACAATAAGGGGGAGGTTGGGCCCAAAAAACTAGTTTAACCCCGCCACATATTATATATGCCTGTCCTAAGCCAGGAATCCTTGTCAAAGCTTTTGTTTGTCCTTGTTTTTTATCTGTTTTTGTTTTTGTTTTATGTCCTGAAATGGGTCTTTCTTTGATATTCTAGGGATTTGTTTGAATCCTATGTATTGTATTTTTAGTCTTGGGCCAATGCAAGACGGCGGGCAGTGACCTCCGGTCCTATTAAAGACTGTTGGCTGTTTTCCATTGTGATGTTTTTTAAATTTCCGTTTCTTTAATGTTGGTTGTGTCGCGTACACTTATTCCACATCTCTTTATCGTCTATTGTGTTTTTATTTAGTTTTGAACTTTTTCGGGGTTTGTAAACATCCTACTTTCTTATGCAAATGTTTTAATTAAATAAACTTAGAACATAAAATGCACAACTGAAATCTGGTTCAATATTGGACTACTAGAAATTTCAACTGTTGAACGTTTAACTAAAATCTGGTTCAATATTGAACTAAGGATTTTTTTAACTTGAACTATGGTTATCCACATCCACAATCTCCGAAACAGAGTATAGTCAATCCTACGTCAGACTACTAACGACTATACTCTGTTTCGGAGATTGCCACATCCACACACATGTGTTTTTTTATCTTTATCGTTTACCTTTTCTCAATAATGGTGATATTTCACTATGGATTGAGTACACATCTAGATGGTTCGTCATTGGATTATTTCGCATACTTTCAAAAGAACAGTTCTCACAAATTCTATTGATTGTTTTGTCGTCAAGTTGTTTTCCTAAAAATCCACATATTTTCATAACTTCTTTCTTCAAATCCTACAATTTATACAATCAAAACATGGTCATAATTGTTTATAGTACAAACATACAATTGTAGAAGTCTTAAAAGGCCAAGACAAAAACCAAAATATAATTAGCTTACACACAAGACTATTGAAACCACTGGGTCGATAACCGCTGCTGGTGGACCAGAGATCCCCGAGGGTAATCAAATGACTGGTCGTCAGACTTGTCTTTTACAATTCAAGAATTTTAGTTATTGAAAGTTCCGATTTGTTTAAAACCTTGTACTGCACATGGTCAATGTGGTCGATGTCCAAGGTGCTGGGTTCGAACCTTTTGGCTTTGAGTACTTTTCAATCAATACTTTGGGTTTTTGACCTTCCTATGTTTTGAATCAAATGCTGCTGATGAGAGGTTACTCCTTGAAATATCGATATATACAGCATACCCAAATTAACCGTGTTTATACCCGTTTTGGTATTTGTATATGTTAGAGGCAATAGGTATAATTAGGCATTAAGCTTAAATCCTAGGCAATAAGATAATACCTAGTCATTAGTGCTAATGCCTAAATGGAATCTGGCATTAAGCTTAATGCCTAGGATTTAAGCTTAATGCCTTATTATACCAATTGCCTCTAACATATACAAATATTCTTAAAAAAACGCACGAAAATTTAAACAAATGAACTCGTCAAAACAAGAGTGAAATCAGATGCACCGGAAGTGTGGGCAGTACCTGCTTATTTGACCGATTTTTCTGCAGCACCTTCAGAATACATTACTTCACATCACGTCGCCATTATGATAGATATTTAGAAAACATACAAACATAAACTGAAAGTCTCAATATAGTTGAGTTTATAATACTCTTTAGGCTGTATATAGCGTGAAATGAGATAAATCTGAACTTATTTGAGGTTGAAAAAAATGTTCTTTAAATACACTATCTCAATGTAAGGACAATTACGTAGCTTTATCTAAAACTTGCTAAATTGTAACTGTCTTCCTGTATGCAAATATATGCGTTTTACCTTTTTCATATCTTCATAAAATGCTATGTAGATATTATCATGCCCTCTTATGTTCCACCAGCTTTTTGTAAAGTCAAACCAAGATCCATGGTCAACTGCATGAACAAAAAACACATCTAAATGTTCATGGCAAGAATGTGTTTTATTCTTATTTATTACTACAGTATGTTTTAGAGTTTTCATTGTCTAATTATGTTGCATATTTTACAAATGTCCAAGAATGTGTTTATAGTTTAGATTTTAACAGTATCATTTTACATTGCTATCAATATGTTTGTTTTGGTGTATTGATACTCACAACAGCCACATTTGTACCTAAGAAAATACCTTCTTTATACGGTCGGTGTTGTGGTCATTGCTTCTTTGTTTTTGCTTGCATGTTATGTGTTTTCAAGATTTGTTTGTTTTTTTGTAGATCCTTGATACAGAAAAAATACATTCGTCATTAATCAAGTTGTTTAAAGACTAAATAGCAATTAACATTGTATAAGTTCGTTATAACATACATATTACATGTAGTTATATTTTTGTTATGAAATTAAAATCAACAAAGTTCCAAGCAATATATTTTGCTATGCCTTGCGCACGTATCGTCTCATCAGAGGCGCTCTACCAATAATATTGGAAAATTCTTTATGAACATGGCGACACAAAAATATACTGAACCAGAAGCCAAATTATAACTGAGATTAACCTATGCCTGGAGAAGGAAAAAGCTCAAATGCAAATGATCCCCGTCTAATAAAGTCGTTTTTTTTCATTTTATTCATTTAATCTTTCCATTATACTTACCGTGTCCTTCTCTAAACATTTTCAAAAACTCAGGCCAAGTTCCTTTAAAGTTTCCAAAGGATGAACTGGATTTGTAAAAGTGATAATATGAAACACACAAGTCCTTTGGGTTTCGAAAAAGAACAATTATCTGAAAAATGGCAACATGCTCATTACTCTATTATTGTGAAGGAGTTTGCGACGTCTAGAAACCCCTACGATTCATGATTGAATAAAGGTTGATGGCTGTTTCCATTAAACTTTAAATTTGAAATTGTTGCTGGTAGATGGTGTCGCGTACTACTTTTTCAACATCTATTTTTATTGTCTCGCCTGCGACAAAAAGTCGCGGAAGGCGAGACATAGGTATTACTTTCCGGCGGCGGCGGCGGCGTCGTAAACTTTTTTGTAAGACTTTTGTGGACGATGAATTGCTGGAAAAGTATAATAGCTAGGCATCTGATATTTGGTATACAGACAGTTCCGGTTATGGTCTACGCAGCTGTCATCATGCCGTGTGACCCTGACCCCATTTTCACGCTCCAGTGACTCTGTGAACTTAGGTGTTTTTTTCAGGCTGTAAACTTTTTTGTAAGACTTCTGTGGACGATAAATTGCTGGAAAAGTATAATAGCTAGGCATCTGATATTTGGTATACAGACAGTTCCGGTTATGGTCTACGCAGCTGTCACCATGCCGTGTGACCCTGACCCCATTTTCACGCTCCAGTGACTCTGTGAACTTAGGTGTTTTTTCAGGCTGTAAACTTTTTTGTAAGACTATTGTGGACGATGAATTGCTGGAAAAGTATAATAGCTAGGCATCTGATATTTGGTATACAGACAGTTCTGGTTATGGTCTACGCAATTATCACCATGCCGTGTGACCCTGATCCCATTTTCACGCTCCAGTGACTCTGTGAACTTAGGTCTTTTTTAAGGCCGTAAAGTTTTTTGTAAGACTTTTGTGGACGATGAATTGCTGGAAAAGTATAATAGCTAGGCATCTGATATTTGGTATACAGACAGTTCAGGTTATGGTCTACGCAGCTGTTACCATGCCGTGTGACCCTGACCCCATTTTCACGCTCCAGTGACTCTGTGAACTTAGGTCTTTTTCAGGTAGAAAACTTTTTTGTAAGACTTTTGTGGACGATGAATTGCTGGAAAAGTATAAAAGCTAGGCATCTGATATTAGGTATACAGACAGTTGAGGTTATGGTTAACGTAACAGTCTCCATGCCATGTGACCATGACCCCATTTTTAGGGTCCAGTGACTCTGTGAACTTAGGGTTTTTTTTCAGGCAGAAAACTTTTTTTGTGTGGACAATAAATTGCTTGAAAAGTATAATAGCTAGGCATCTGATACTGGTTATACAGACACAATTTGTGTTTATATCAAGAAATGAAAGCTTAGGTGGTTGATTTTAGTGATGGTGCCGGCAGGCGAGACATACTTTTAGTGGCCACACTTGTATGTCATATATAAAAATTTTATGCTCAAGTTTTTTTAATAACCTATTTATTTCTTGATGCGTTCATTATTTTCTGCTGGGACCTGTCATTTTGCCTTTATAGTTGAAATTAAATAATTATCTTGGCAAAATCAAATAATTAGAGTAGCAGCTCGATTGCACATAAATATTTTAACTCTTGTTTAAAGTTTGCATTTTAGAAATTATATATAAACCCTTTGTTTCAAGCTAAAGGACATTGGCAAGCCAAGAAGAAAAAATACTTTGTCAAATTTTGAAAATTTAAAAAGAAGAGCTATACTTTTTGCTGTTTTGAATAATTTTTAGGTGTGTACATACTTTGCAGTCTGTCTGAAACATTTGCTTGGGCACTAGTTTTACGGGAAGATGTGTTTTAATCACCCTGGGAGACGACATTGGGTTCGCAAGATCCAAGCCAACTTCATTGAGAATGGTATCTTTGAATTCCAGGAATGGCGATCGGAAGTAAACTTGTTTCTTCGATGCCTCCTCGAAATCACCATCGCTTAATATCAACCATACTATTTCTTGCATCCATGTTGTTCCTACATAGAAATTTAAATCTTGTACATTTGAAAAAAAAGTCAAGCCTATATTTTCTCCAAGGTTAAGATTGGTCTTAGCTTTGATTTGTTATCCTAGAAATTTTATTATTATTTTTCTAATGTTCGGCTAATGACATTGATAAAGAACATAAGAAGTACCTAAATAACCTACTGGAAATCTCTGACAATGACATGGCAAACGAGACCAAGCCAAAGTATAACATCACTAAAAAATTCTGGAAATACATCAAGTCGAAAAAGCAAGAAAGTAGCGGAGTAGCAACATTGAATGAGAACGGACAAACACACGAGGACAACAAAGCTAAAGCTGAAGCACTGAACCATCAGTTTCAATCAGTATTTACAGAGGAGAATATGACAACATTTCCTAGAATAAGACAAGATCCATTTAACAGCATAGACAGTATTAAGATACAGGAAGCAGGGATAGCTAAACTTCTCAGACAACTTAACATTAACAAGGCAAGTGGACCGGATGGAATTTCATGTAGGATCCTAAAAGAAACAGCCGAGGAGATAGCACCATATCTTAAATACATCTTTGAACTATCACTCAAACAACAACAAGTACCACATGACTGGACAACCGCCAACATAACAGCTTTATCTAAAAAGGGAGACAGATCAAAACCAGTTAATTATAGGCCAGTATCACTTACATCAGTGCCATGCAAAGTAATGGAGCATATATTATTCAGGCATATTATGAGTCACCTTGAAGTAAACAACATTCTGTCAGACTTTCAGCATGGGTTTCGACAAAATCGATCATGCGAAACTCAACTCATCATCACAGTGGAAGAAATCAGCAGACACCTAGACAATAGACAACAAGCTGACCTCCTTATCCTGGACTTCAGTAAAGCCTTTGACACCGTACCACACAACCGCCTTCTCCTCAAATTAGACCATTATGGAGTAAGAGGTAACATACATGGATGGTTAAAATCTTGGCTTACAACTAGAGAACAGAAAGTACTAGTTGAAGGGGACGAGTCAGCATCAGTACATGTCAAGTCCGGCGTACCTCAAGGCACAGTACTTGGACCATTAATGTTCCTTCTTTATATTAATGAAATTGGAACCAACATCAAGTCATCAATTAGACTGTTTGCAGATGATATCCTTATATACTTGGCCGTGTCATCATTAGATCATTGTAAACAGCTACAAGCAGATCTTATAGCCAATCAAATGTTCCATTCCCCCAAGCTGAACAGGAGTTCATCAAGGTACTTTGGAGTACTGGTGCTTAATCTATCTGTAGAATGTTGTAATAATGGAAGTTAATCTTTTTGATCAGTTAAACTCACACATTCATTGAAAATGAAAACGAATCATAGGTAGATGTTTTTACCTAAAGGAAAAAAACTCCTATCTCTGAGAGAAAATTGCTTATATCTACAATTTCTGCAACAAAATAATATTTTTTTATGAATTTAATGCTTTAACCAACTCTTTGACATTTATCTTTCTCATTTTCTTTTATATAAATATCCTTTTTGAGCTATTTTTTCAATGTGAAATTTTCAACAGGTAAGTGTTTTATACTAGGAAATTTTTTCCTTCATACAACAAGATAATCTCCTCTCTATAGATGTGAGTTTAAACTGATCAGAGAGATTAACTTCCATTGTAACACATTCAATAGGAGGATTAAGTACGGGAACTCCAAAGTACCTTGATGAGTCCCTGTTCAGCTTGGGGTAATTAATCATTTAATTGGCTATAACACTGTCGTCGAATGGAGTAAAACTTGGCAAATGATCTTTAATCCGCTAAAGTGCTACGTCCTAAGGATAACAACTGGAAAGCAACCTTTAGAATTCCCATACAAGATTGAAGAACACATACTAGGTACTGTTGCGCATAACCCTTATTTAGGAGTAGAACTATCCAGTAAACTTTCATGGGACGATCACATTTGAAATATTGTCAACAAAGCCAACAGAACGCTAGAATTCATGAGAAGGAACCTGAGTAAATGTCCAACCAACATCAAACGACAAGCATACCTAAGTCTAGTCAGACCAACACTAGAATATGCTAGTACAGTATGGGATTTTCATCTCCAAAAGCATAAACATCAGCTTGAAATGGTACAAAGAAGGGCAGCCAGATTCATCGGCCATGAATACTCAACAACACCATTAACTGTGACAAAGCTACTTCAAGAACTTAAATTGCCAACCCTAGAACAGAGACGAACAACAGCCCGTCTGCTATTTTTCCACAAAGTCATACACCAGAAAGTAGCAGTACCTATACCTGACTATCTCATAACATCAGACAGAATAACACGTAGTCAACACCAACATCGCTTCATTAGACTAGGCTCAAACAGCGAACAGCGAAAGAACAGCTTTTTGTACGAACTATCGCTCAATGGATTCAACTACCATCATCCTTACTAGACATACATGACTATGATGCCTTCAAGATCAGGCTGATAAGTCACCAACAACCAGACTATGGAGCACTCGGAGGTCCCATAGCTGTGAGCAGCAGTCCGTAAACACACAAATGATGTTTTTAGCAGCACCCTTCACTGTAAATATGTGCAGGAGCACATGTTGGATGACACCACAATTTTAAGTTCATTCGTGTGATGAGTCTAATGACTCTTTACGGATTATTGCTGTAGATGAAGATGTAGATGTCGATGTAACTTTTTACACGGCAAATAATGGTAAGAGGGGAACTTCAGAAACCAAGATGATGTTAAACCCCAAATGCCGGGGAAGAGTAGCAAAATAAAGCATATCGGGTGATTTGTAAAAGTCCAATTGTCTTCACTTTGCACAGACATATCAAAAGAAGCAGTGTGTTGAACTGAATGTGTACCAAACTTCTCTTCTCTACACAGAAATTGCTAACACAGGGTTATGTTGTTCCACGGTTGCTGTCTTCACTCAAGAAATTTTACGGTAGACATCGTGCACTCGTAGACAAATTTAGCATTCCAATCTCCCAAATGATTGCAGATGTTGGTTTGTCGTAGAAATTTGTTTTATCTTCCTTTACCGGATTTGACACACTGAATTAGCAACACGACGGGTGTGCTATAGCAGGCAGGAACCGCTTACTCTTCCTGAGCACCTGAGTTCATTCTTGTTACGACTTGAGTTCACGTTGTTGATTTCCGTTCGGTTGAATTTGTGTTTTGTGTTTCTTTGTGCTGTTCCTGTTTTGTTAACAGGTTTTGTCGTTGCCCTTTCGCACTTTTCTCTCAATGCCCCATTGGTGCTTCTTTGTTTCTGCCATGCTTATTTTGAGAACTG
Organism: Arcuatula senhousia; assembly: GCA_963971305.1. NCBI lineage: Eukaryota > Metazoa > Mollusca > Bivalvia > Mytilida > Mytilidae > Arcuatula > Arcuatula senhousia. The sequence goes on from OZ020304.1 coordinate 31,054,397, forward strand.
GTAATAACACAAATAGCAAGACAGTGGATACAAAAAGCCTTATCCCTATTTTTCTTTTCAAGTTTTTTCTCGTTTTCAAATGGTCACGTTTGTATCTTTGGACCACTATGTTATTAAAATTCCTACCTGCTTTTGGATAAGTCACAATAAACGTATCATCATCCCTGACGTGAAAATCTTTCACTGCGTCAAGTATATCCGGTGGGCTATACCCGAAAAATAGGATACCGTCATACCAGTGTTCTCCCGGCAAAACGTGTCGCCCTGTCATCGTTCTTATAGATGGAATATCGACCCATAAGGACCAAGTGTTAAATCGTCTGTAGTCGTGTAATAGGCAATTTATTGGAATAGATGCAGTTTCATGTTATTGCTTTTTGATATCATTATGGTTATGTATGTAGTGATGTTAATTAAAGAACTTGAATTGATCCCTTAATGCAATTTCCAAGTTTTATCAAACTAGCGTAAGATGGGAATGCGGGAAAAAAATCTTTGAAAATTAAGCTAAAATTCGAATTCAATGCTTACACATATAAATATCTTTAAAGCTCACATGGCAAGTATTTTTTGAGTGAAACACGGAGGCAAGTGTACATCGAAAATTGGTTTCTTTGTAAAAGTTCAATTTGATAAGAATGCAAAACTGTCCCATTGATCTGGATTTTAATGTATTTCGAAAAGATCATTCGATTCAGGTTTAGAATCATTAAAAGCCATTAAACTCATTTAATCCCATGTTTCCTCAAAACATCCATTACGTCATTTCCTGTTCTTAATCTTCATTGGAACAAACCATGTCTAAACATCTAATATCTTTTGAATTCCTATTCCATTTAATGGTTTTAATTCCATCACTTTTTCCAATCCAATTCACATTCCTCTTACATTAGATCAGGACCCATTGACACATCGCATACTATAGCAGCATATTATTTGACGACATAAATATAATCCTGTTTTATTTGTATTTCTTATTGATCATGTATGGAACTTCCAAGAGAGCTGAAATAGGAGTTCTTCAAAATGATTGACCGCAGTTGCTACATGTTTTTTTTTTGTTTTGGTTTTTTTTTTGTTATTGTGTGGTTTGTTTTGTTGTGATGATTGTTTTTAGTCTTTGTCTTTTCCTTATAATATTGTTTGATTACCCCTTTGGTATACCTTTGCCATTTTCGGTTTGTATTAATTTTCTCTCAAATAGCATGCATCTTTATTTTCTTCTGCAGATGAGTACAGATCTGTACATGCAATTGTGGGATTGTCAGGAAGTTTTTGTTTTATTCTGTACCAGGAGTTGAAGAAAAATCTTTTGTTTTTAATATACTTAACAGTTGTTGCACTTTGTAAAGATTGTTAATATTGGTCAAATTTGTCTGAACTGTAGGTTCTAAATTTGCCCATGTACCCTGCGGACCGATTAAAAGAGGTTTATTTCAATAGGTTCCGTGTGTACGTCTTACGGGACTCCCATTACGTCACTTCATATTCTGATAATTCATTGCAACAAACCATGTCTAAATATCTAATATCTTTTGAATTCCTATTCCATTAAAAGATGAAATTCTAGCAGTTTCCATTATTTTTTTCCAATCCGATTCACATTCCTCGTCCATCGACAATTTAGAGTAGTCTGTCAAGTGTTGACAAAAGCGTTCATTTTTCATAACTCTTGATTTATTAGTATGTTTTTCTGTGGTTTATTGAGGATGCTTGGAATTTCCAAAAGAGTTGAATAAGGAATTAGAAAATAGTATATAATTTTGTGATGAAGAACGTTTCAAACTATTGACATGCACTTTCCTCTTCCAGCAAAGCAAGACCCATTGGCACGAACCTTTTTCTTATGGTAAACATAACAAGTTGTAACTGCATATCGCATATATGCCAGAACGTAATTTACACATCTTCTAGACTACTGAGTATCTTATTACTAATCAAAATAACAGTGGGAAATGAATGAAGGACGGCTAGCTAGAGAAATGCATAAAATCATTAGACATACAGATCTTTGGCGGATACCAATATACCAATATACTATACTTGATACATGTACATATTTGAATGAACATTATCACGAAAAGAAATAATAAACCATCAAAATAATTACAATACATTTGTGTACTTTTGAAATGAAGATCATAGACTTACGGCAGCTGGCAGCTAGAGAGTAAGCTCAAAGAAAAAGAAAAAAAAAGAACAAAATAGAATGAAGGAACTGTTGCTAAATGACAACAGAAACAAGGAATACTGTATGCGAGCTCAAAAAGGCTACACTCCGAGCTTCATATTTACAAAAAACAAAGTGTAATTATCTTCACTGAATGATATCTACAGCAAAGTAACAGTGCCAAATACATTGCAAGGCCAAATAAATGTAGCTAGACAATGCTTAAACAGCATAGCAGATACATGTATAGAGTGAGACCTAGAAAATACCAACAGGAAGACAAATTATACGAATAATGTAGGGATAATACAATCAATATAAATGGACATGCAAATTAGCAAATAAAAAAAGCTTTTGCTAAAAAATGTTTAAAAAAATTTTTTGAATGTGTTGGATAAAAAATTTTTGGTTTTGCTTTTGTCAGAAAAAAATATATTGTCCGGTTGGAAATCCCAACCCCCTCCCCACACCATATGAAATGGTTGGTGCCTTAGCCTGCTTAATAGTTATTGACTTTGGGTTTATTTATAGCGAGCATAGCTCGCCAGCAGGCACGAAGTGCCCGCTCGAGCGGAGAGCTCTACGGTATTTGTTTCCGCGAGAAATTTGCTAATGCTGATTTAGATTTTTTATGGTCCGGAAAGGGTTATTATTTTTACAGGGCCGGAGTGAATGTTAAAATAATTTATAAGAAAAGAAATAATGCTTAAAAAATAATAAATTGCGCTTTTTACAAGAAAATAATATTCTTAAAATAATAAATACACATAAGCTGCTCGTTTCGTCTTGGTTATATGCACGTACGAAACTAACGTGTCTCGAAGCTTAATCGCCCCATACCATCTCGCCCCAAAATAAGCAAATGGAAATATTGGTAATTAAATGATAGCGATAGCCCTGAATGTCGACATTTAGAACAAAATATAAATAAAAAAATATATATGAAAAAAATTGTTAGAAATGGAAAAACTTGTTTTAAAAACCAAATAAACTTATGAATTTTGTGTAATTAAAATAAACCAAAGGTCGTGCACTACAATGTTCGTCTGCTTCTGATTCTGAATGTCCAACTTGAGTAGATGCCCGGAGTAGATCCAACACTAAAATAATTTCTGTCCACTCATTCACACTTTTCGGTAACACAAGGGTACAAAAACAAACAAGACTTTAAAGACAAAAATGCCCCAAAATGAATAAGATCACAAACAAGTCTTCCAAGAGTAAAATGCCCCCGCAAAGCTGCATCGAAAAAAAGACACAAACAAGTCATCCAAGACTAAAATGCCCCTGCGCATGAAAAAGAACACAAAACATACAAGTCGTCCAAGACTAAAATGCCGCTGCATAAAAACAAAAACAAACAAACAAGTCCCCGGTTAGTATACGTAGTCCCTTTTAGCTCGCATTTAGGCACTGCCTACTCCATATTGAGTTATTAAGTCTCCAATATATTGGTTTGTATGTTTTCTTTTAATAATTTCCAAGAACTGGAACAATTCTCTAAGATTAAAGAGTTGAAAAGGTTCTTTTTTAGCTCACCTGGCCAAAGGCCATGTGAGCTATTGCCATCACTTGGCGTCCGTCGTCGTCGTCGTCCGTCGTCGTCCGTCGTCGTTAACTTTTCTTCAAACTTCTCCTCTGAAACGGCTGAACAGATTCAAACCAAATTTGGTCTGATGGTACCTTAGGGTATCCCCCACAGAACTGATGTGGGGATTTTTGGTTCGTCGAAAAACATGGCCGCCGTTGCTAAAAATAGACCAGGGGGGTCAGACTACTGTTTTTGGCTTGTAAATCAAAAAGTATAAGAGATAGATGAAATCTGATGCCACCCTACTGCTTCAGCATTAAAAGCTCTACAAAAGTCTCCATTTGGTCCAAGTTGTCAGATGACCCCTTATAGGGGTTACAGCCCCTTAAAGGTGAAAAATAGCGTTTTTTCATGTTTTTGCCCTATACATGTAGTATGAAAACTATTGCAGATAGAGAAAAGCTATTGCTTGCTTAAATGTTCAGCTCATTTAGCTCTACAAAAGTCTCCATAGGGTTGAAGTTGTCAGATGACCCCTTATAGGGGTTACGGCCCCTGATATAATGTTTTTTCATGTTTTTGGCCTATGGAGTGAAAACTATTGCAGATAGAGAGAACTTGTTGCTTGCTTAAATGTTCAGCTAATTTAGCTGTACAAAAGTCTCCATAGGGTCGAAGTTGTCAGATGACCCCTTATAGGGGTTACGGCCCCTTAAATGATGTTTTTTCATGTTTTTGGCCTATAGAAAGAAAACTTTAGCAGATAGAGAAAAGCTGTTGCTTGCTTAAATGTTCAGCTCATTTAGCTCTACAAAAGTCTCCATAGGATCGAAGTCGTCTGATGACCCTTAATAGGGGTTACGGCCCCTAAAAAACCTTTTTCATGTTTTTGGCCTATAGAATGAAAACTATAGCAGATAGAGAAAAAACTGTTGCTTGTTTAAATGTTCAGCGCATAAAGCTCTACAAAAGTCTCCATAGGGTTGAAGTTGTCAGATGACCCCTTATAGGGGTTACGGCCCCTAATATAACGGGTTTTCGTGTTTTTGGCCTATAGAATGAAAACTATAGTAGATAAAGAAAAAATTGTTGCTTGCTTAAACGTTCAGCTCATTTAGCTCTACAAAATATAGGGTTGACATCAAGACCAGGTGAGCGATTTAGGCTCCTGGGAGCCTCTTGTTTTATATAAAAAGATTTTATTTGCAGATTCACAAAAATCTGTATTTTGGTCTTTATTATGCATTTACTACTTGGGTCGCTACAAAAGTTAAAATTAAAAATTTTGCTCAGTTAATTAACAATCTTCATGCGGTTAAAGTTGACAGATGGCTTATGTTAAGGTTCAAAATAGTGACGGATTTTTCATCAAGCACGAAAACAATTTCCGATAGAGAAAAGCTAATGATTGACATATATAAAGTTCAATACCAAAAGGTCAATGACCCATTTTCAAGTATCTAAAATGGTCAGATTAGCATGTACATGTATGAATGTTGACGTTGCAAATACAATAAAAACCAGAACAAGGACACAACTGCAAATTTCTTGCTATGGCTTCTGGGTTTTTATACGACCACATTTTTTTGCGATCGTATTATGTTATGGCAATGTCGTTGTCGTAGTCGTCGTTATCGTTTGGCTACATTTTGTTTTTATGCTTTGCAGATGATCTAATTCTTTTATCAGAGTCTGCAAATGGGCTCCAATCTGCATTAAAAAAGATTGAAGAATATTGTTATAAATGGCAATTAAGTGTTAATGTAAATAAAACTAAAATTATGATTTTTCAAGGAGGCAACCAAATCTGCAATAATTTTTACTATAAAAACCAATTGTTACTGGAAGTTAAAGAATTTAATTTCCTTGGAAATATTATTGACTGTAAAGGAAAATTTAAAAGGTCTTCACAGGAATTATCAAAAAAGGGATTGAAAGCGTTTTTTTCTCTCAAGAAGTATATGTCAAATTTTAAGCATATACCTGTAAATTTATCTTGTAAACTCTTTGACACTTTAATTAGACCAATTTTATTATATAACAGTGAGGTCTGGTTTATGGATGAATATTTTACTGTCTTTAAAGCTATACAAAGGTCCTCAGTGAGTGGCAGAGATGTGGATATCTTGTCTTTAGCTGACAAGTTTCCATTTGAAAAAATACATAATAAATTTTGTAAAAGTGTGCTAGGTGTACGAAGAACAGCTAGTAACATTGCTTCAAAAGCAGAGCTAGGAAGGTTGCCTCTAGAATCATTTATTAAAACACAAGTGAATACTTTTTATTCCAGAATTAACTCTCAGGGTATTAATCCATTGGTTAGAGAAGCTCTTGTTGTTAACAAAACCCTTAGTAATGAGGGTATATATACTTGGTATAGTTTTGCTACCTCTATTTTGAATCAATTTCAAATAGATAAAGAAGATTTAGAGTTTCCTGATAAACTTTATAAAGTTATAAAAGTTAAAGTTAAAAACAGCAGTAAACGAATTATCAATGATAAATATGAAGAAGTCTTCATGAACAAAATTGTAAAATTTGATAATAGCTCTAAGTTATATCTATATAGCAAATTAAAGCTAAATATGAATATGGCAGATTATTTGAAAATCCCCAATTTCAATAGTCGAAAAACTCTTACTAAATTTCGCATTAGTGATCATAACTTGGCTGTTGAGGTTGGGAGATACAAAAACATCCCTCGTGATCAGAGACTTTGTAAAATATGCAATGTCTTGGATGACGAGGCACACTTCTTTTTTGACTGCCAAATAAATAACAGTATACGTAATAGTTTTTTAAACAAAATATCTAATAAATATACAAACTTTAACCAGCTTGACTCTTTTAATAAACTTGTACTTATTCTAAACTATGATATGGATGTTTTGTCCATTATTATTGACTTTATAAAGCAATCCTTAGAATTGCGAAAATGAGGTCTATACTGGTCAAGTGCATGCATATTATATTAATTCATTTTCTTTTATGTCTTCTTTATATTTGTATGTACTTCTATGTGAATATGTTCATGTTATGTATTATTATATGTATTGCCTGGCCTACAATGGTCTTTATGCAAATAAACTTATATTAATTTTATTAGTACTTATAGATCTGATACATTTTCATCATAAGTTTTCTGGGTTTTTTGTTGTTTTTTTAGCCGAACCACTAGGACTTTCTCACATCCCCTACTTTAACTTAGCGACTTCCTAAATTTTCAGATAATATCAATTTGCTCTGTTCTTAAAACGGTGACATCATGACATATATGAGGAAAAAATAGGCTATAAATAAACCACTACAGTGAATTTATAGTCATTTATTTATCAAATAAGAGAATGATGGATTGCTCCATGGTTCTGGAAACAGGCAACTCGAGTCAGTGAGTATCTGCTTAATTTTGGAAGTTTAATTTTTTTTAATATCTCGTTCGTCTTTTTGTGTATAGGCCTACACCTACACTTTGGTATTGGTTGGCCAGTTTCTATGAAATATTACAATGATATGCCTTACCATTAAACCAGACATGGGATTGATTTAGGGGTCGCCCCTTTTTCAAAAAGGGGCAAAATTTCAACTTTTTAATTTCTGGTCCGATTTTGAAAAAAAAAACATTTGCAGGTTATGTCTTGTCAAGTAGTGGATACAAAATGGGGGATACATTTTTGCACACACACCCTTTTAGCGTTATATGTTTAGGGGCCAAAAGGGGCTAACAAAGCTTTACATTTATTGTCCGATTTCAAATTTTATTTTTGCTAATTTCAATTCTTGTTGAGTAGTAAATTAACAATTTAATTTTGTGACACTCTCCTCCTCCTTGTTGCCGTTAGGGGCCAAAAGGGGCAAAAATGAAAGGTAGCAAATATCCTTAATTAGAGGCCAAAAGGAGTAATATTTTTGTTAAATTGTAATTATTATTTTTTCTTGTCTGCTTTTGAAAAAAAAATAATACCACTTGAAATGGGGGAGGCTGCATTTGTCAAATAACTTTATCAGTTCATCATGGGCTACATATGTCCAGAGCAATTAACTATCCATATTTAGTCTAAAACGTACAGGGTTCGACATGTTGCGTTCGTATCATGCTGCGCTCGGCGAATCTTTTTATTAAATTTTACAACAGTTTTCTCTGTTTGTTTGCAGGCGCTTGTGTTTAGTCAAATATACAAAAGCGTATATGTTTTATTAATTGTTGTTGTTTTCTTTTTTTTCTTTTTTTTTCGAATAGATTCAAACAATTTTACCAAAAATCCGTATTGCAAAAAAATACTATCATATAATCATATAATATAATTATATAATTATATTGTCATCAATTTGAAATATCGGTTTATTCCAAGATTGCCTCTAATCTATGCCAAAGTGTATACCCGGTATCTTACATCAAACGTTTACTTGTCTCCTAGCAATTAAAAGTGTTTCAATACAAATTCAGTTCATTCTTTAATATTTACTTTAATCACTTAGAGCCCCATAGCAGCAAAAAATGGCTACAAAAAGAGAAAGAAATGGTGATCAAAATGAAAATTCACGGTTTGGGAAAGACAGACAGACAGACTTATTTGTGATGAACAACGAAATAGACGAGGAAATCTCTTTTTATTTGAAAGGAAAGGAAGTCATTTATTTAACCCCGAGTGAGGTTATTAGACCAGGCGATTTATTATATTCAGGCATAGCCGAAGCTATACAATCTAGCAAGAAGCAACTACTCATCTTATCCCAAGACAGTCTAAAAACATTTTCGTTTTCCTTGGAAACTTTGCTGTCCTTAGAAAAATGTCTACAGACCAAAAAGCTGAATTTCATACTTTTGTTGAAGGATGGATTAAAAACTGAAGATGTTCCCAAACTGCCGATCCCACCAAATGCATATCAAGTTGTTCACTGGGAATCAGGAAAAGAGAACGAACGTCTTATAGATATCATAAAAGGTATAAAAAATCTTATAGTATATATGTTTATTAACAATTGGCTGAACGTCCCGACGTTTCGGTTATTTGCCTTCTTCTGGGGGACGAATGTCCCCTTATTCTGTTCCATCGTGTCTATCCTTTTCGATCATGTGTATATGCGCTTCTTTTTTTATATGAAATCTTCCTTTTCTTTCATATCCTGCAAATACGAATATAGTATTGTATAGTGCTTGGTCCCATTCCACCGACTGTCCCAAATCTGGTGACAGTAGTTCTTCTATGATGGAATCATGATACACTGAACAAATAAAATCCTCAAAATTTTTTACCACCATAGAGTTTCATGGTTCAATTCTTCAGAAAAGAGAAATGTCCCCTGTCTTTTGGACATACATTTAAACTCGTTTAGCTATGTTTTGCTCTCACTTTCTTTTCTATGGTTGTTCGGCCTTTTTGGGACAGGTTTTGCTTGTTTTTTAAAAGGGCATTCCCCCATTAAAAAAACGATTTACTTTTTATTATACATGTATATTCACAGAAGATTGCGATATAGACGAACTATTTCCTGCAGGCAACATGGCGGCCGGTATGGCATGGAGTCATTTTACTGGGTATCTTGAACTTGTACTTCGAGGTAGGTATTTTCTTGTTTCATACATAATTGGCGGTCAATTTTCAAATCTTGCTTCGTATTAGTAAAGTTTAAATGAATACTTTCAACTAAACTTTCTTACATGTATCAAACTCGGCGATTTAATTAGCTCACCTGAACCAAAGCTGTTGCTTGCTTAAACCGTCAGCTTATGTATCTGTACAAAATCTCCAATGGTTCGAAGATGTCAAATGATCCCTTGTAAGGTTTATGGCCCTTCATTGGTTAACATAGTGTTTTTTTCATGTTTTTTTCTATAGAACGAAAATTATTGCAGATAGGGAAAAGCTGTTACTTTAAACCGGCAGCTTATCTTAATTTCTACAAAAGTCTCTATTCAATTAAGATTGTCAGATGACCACATATAGAAGAGACTCTTATGACCCTAAAGACCAGATGAGCGATTCAGGCTCCTGAAGTCATTGTTAATGTATGTGTATACAACGATTATTTTTACCTCTGAACCTATCTGTACAAGGAAAAATGTTTTGTTTTCCCAAAATGCTCCAAATTAATTGCACATCAAGAATACAAGACTATTTGATTTTTTTTCAATAATATCAAAAGACCATAAGAATTATGTTTTTTTAATCTGTCTTACAGAACTTGCTGCTGGTATTACAAAGTCAGAATGGTATAATGATAACCCAGGACGAATGCCGATTTGTTTGTTTATGTTGCTCCCTCTAAGTGCAAAATGTCCACAATCATTGGCTGATAATGATCCGGATATAGAAGAAGTGGGTGAGATAGAGATCACAATTGATGATAGAAACTATAACCAGAAGGTGTGGAAAGTCAAAGAGGATAAAGAAGTACGTTTTCAACAAGGTGATTTCTAAAGATAAGAAATGATTTCTAAAGATGACAAATATACATTTGTAAATATCACATGCAAATTGTTTATACTTATTGTTTAAAACTATCTTGTCCTCCTTAACCGGATTTGTCATACCGGATTGACCACTTTAAAATCATGCAACGGGTGTGCATAAGCAAGCAGGAACTTGTTACTGTTCCGGAGCACCTGAGTTTACTCTCGTTTCGCCTTGAGTTCGCGTTGCTGATTGCTACTCAGTGATATTGTGTGTTTTTATGTTGTTTTTCAGTTTGTGTTGTTCGTTTTTACTGGGTTTTCCTTTGTCCTTTCAGTCTTTTGACATTCCAATGTCCCATTTGCATATCTTTTGCTTCTTCGATATTCAAAACTGACGTCAAGTCTTATTACACACAGTCATGAAAAAAAATTAAATTACAATGGCTTTTGTGTCAGAACTATTGGCTAAATGAATGCATTATTTTTTAGGTGACAGGTTGCAACATTTTTCTACAAACTGCGAAATTAATATTTGCAAACACAAACAAAAACGGTAAATAAGAAAACCTGGTTGGGCCTTCTAGAAACTTTTAAATAAAAATGTTTAATAACGAATAAATGACCCATATTTACATGTATAAATCATAAATGTATTTTTGTTGTAGGAATATTATTGCGTTGCCCAGTGTCCAGGTGCATTTGGGTCATTGATGCTTATCCATACGGAAATATTGGGGCGCGAATCTAAAGCTGAAAAAAGTGCAGCAGTCAAAAGATTCCTGCATTACTTAAATGAGATTCTTAACCATGAAAAATACCAGAAATATGGAGAATTTGCCAAATTGATATTATATGATGGTAATTAATAAGCTCCTACTTTGAATAAGTTTAGTTGCGTCTTCAGATGATTTTGCATTTCGCGAACATTACTTTCGTACTTCTTTGTCTCTTTTTAAAATCAAGTGACGTTTTTTTCTTTGTCTCTTTTTAAAATCAAGTGACGTTTTTTTCTTTGTCTCTTTTTAAAATCAAGTGACGTTTTTTTCTTTGTCTCTTTTTAAAATCAAGTGACGTTCAAACAAAAGTTTCAGTTTATTTTTCTGAATAATATTTGGTATTTCAAAAAATGCAAATATTTAAATGTTAAAATATAAACCTTTTAAGGGAGCAACTATTTGATTTTTTATAGGGGGCTATGGATATTTTCTTCGTCCTGCATTTTATTTTTGGAAAAAAGCTGAGCTTGGATTTTTTTTTTGTGCTTGCCCGCGCCAATTTTTTATTTTTAAAAACTATTAAATAATTTTCAGCCAAAACTAACATCCTGCCTTTTTATTTCTGGATTTTTGTCATCTTAAATATCACAATTTCACTATAGCCCCTCCCCCCCCAAAAAAAAAATCAAATGGTCGGTCCCTTAATCATATGCCAATAGGGTATGTGTGTAAATGAATAAAGATGTTAAAGATTTTGAAAAGCATTTTCTTTTACATTTTTCTGAATATTTTAAAGCCATATGGATCATGATCGATTATTTCTTATTCTTTATATTTGTTCTATTGCTTTAAAGATGAAGAAAGGGTACTGAAAACTAGGAATAAACATGAAGAAATTTCGGAGAAATCTACTGTATCTTACCAGTTACAGAAAGCTATCAAAGATTATTTTAGAGAAAAGGGAAAACAAGCTCTGGTATTATTTACTTACATATTAAGTTCCGTCTTGTAAGATTTCTTCTTAAAATGCCTTTTAGATTACCTAATCTCTTTCACGAATGTAGAATTCTGAAATATAGAGCTTTTAAAAGTTTATACACAGATAAAAAACAAACAACGAAGGTGAGAAATGGTCAATTTACAACACACCTTCAGTATGAAGCAGTACTGAACGAGTAGTTTTCAAACATTTTGTAAAACTTTTATCGTAGAGTCGACGAAAACTGTAACATGCAATTTCCAAGATGGCCGCCATTTTCAAAGCCCAACAATAGTTTTCTCAAAATTTCTAAAATTGGACAGTCAATATTGAGCATTAATTTTCTGGATAAAATGAAAATACGTGTTTGAATTTTGGTAAGCATGTGTGCCAAATCAATTAAATCAAGAACCAAATGGAGTAAAATGCTTGTATTTTATTTATTTTACGATGGATAGCTTAGTTTGGACGGTACGATTCCAGAATGTGATTTCTATGTGGACGAAGTATGCCTACTATACCATTATGAAGACGATCACCTTGTCCTTAAAATAGCTGACTTTCTCGACAAAAAGAGGATAAGATATTCAAAAGCATGTCCTTCAACTACTGGAAAAAATGGTGATTCATTTATTGACATAGGAACAAGAGTAAGGAACGCCCGGTGGACTTTGTTTTTCATTACTGAAAACACGAAAAGTGATAATATGATAGATTTATACTTAGCAGAGTTGCTAAGCATTGGAATAGAGCGAGATGTCTTGAATGTTATCCCAGTACTTCATAGGGTGTCGCCAGCAGAAATACCTTCGTTTATCAGATGGGCAATGCATATCACTATTGACGACCAAGACGAATATCTGGAACTTATTTGCAGTGCTATAAGGGGTATAAATATTATTTATTACTTTGCTTTTTGATGTGCTCATGCATTGGCAAAAAAAACTAAATGAGATCAAAAAACAAAATATCGTATACTATATTCAAAGTGTAGAATTTTAACTATATGTATAGGATCATTGCATCTTCAGTTTTTTTTTTTTAACCAAAGACCGGTTCTCTAATTTTTCAGTGTGTCCTCGTTTCTATCTATAATGACTTCTTAATCAGCAATGTGTGCATCTTTTAAATTTGTAATCTTCGTAAACTTGCTGCTCTTATTTTTATATTTCAATGGAGATAAGTAATTAAAAGCGATATGTAAAGGGTTAATATGTTTTTTTTTTAAATCCTCGTATCTACAGGAAAATCTGTCAGCATGAAGAACCAAATTCCAATTGGAAATGTAGCTTATGGTTTGGCTTGGGCATTCTATGTGAACTATTTAAGATATGTTCTAACTGCAGGTATGTTTTACTATACACAACACCAATCCAGAACAAAAGAATATTTGATTTTTATTTACAATTACCAAGTTTAGTGTTATCAAATACTAGTACTCGTTCTTGTCAGGGGCGGTCCATAAGTTTTTGAATGAAGAGGTGGGTTCTGCCTATAATTTACAGAAGACAAATGGGGTAATCCCAGGCCGATTTTACCAAAAATCTACACTAAAACTACACACCCGAAACCCCCCTTGGGTCCTCCACTGCTCCACTGGTTGTTGTCAACTTGATACTGCATTTTTTGACAGTCAAGGTGAAATTCTCATAAGTTCCGAATAACTTATTCAGATCTTTAAAACTTAATGCCACAGAAGCTGTTGCTTTTATTGTAAATATATGAGCTGCTGTTTTTGTCGAACACAAAATCTGCACATAAACAAAGCCCTCAATATACAATGGAACACTCGCAACCAGCAAGGTGAACTCGAAGCGAGAGCGAGATCTGGTGCTCCGGAAGAGTTAACACTTAACCATAATCTTTGATTGTCGAATTAACATATATTTTATTTTTGTTTTGATCGTCCATCTTTGCAGATTTGCGAGATATAATAAAAAAAGCTCCTGAAATTTTAAACAACAGAATAAGTAGTGAGGACCCAATTGTATCCGACAAACTTTGGGAGATAATACCAACAAATTGTTTATTCAAAAACGATCTGTCGAAAGTTTGTGAAGAAATAAGTGGGCCATGGACAATCAAGGTCTCCGAAACACAGATATGTGGAGACCGACGGGCATTTCATTGTAAAATATGGCGGATCTCGGTATGTAAATTTATTGGGAAACTTTTTTTTCTTCATTTGGATGTAATTTGTCTTTCAAAATAATATGTTTTCTGATTCTAAATATGTTGATCATAAATTCTCAAGATTTCAATTCGAACATAATATTTTTTGATAACTCTAGGATGGGGTTTGATATATTTCTTTATTTTGTTTTGATTTTTTAGGGGGGGGGGGTTTGAATTCGGGATATTAAACAGTGAATGTCGGACGGCGGGCGGTTGCATACAAGCGGGTTATTTCTGTCTACGAACCATATTTGTTTTGTTGGCTTTTTTTCTCTAAAAGATTCATTTTGTTGTAAATTTCATGCCAATGAGATAGTTATGATGCTAGTCCTAGCCTACAAGTAGCAGGACAGACACCTATTATAATGGCGTTTGAATCGATGTATTAACTTGTTCTTATTTTTGCAGACGAGGGGCTTAGACTATTTCTTTGCAGCAGAGTATTTAACGCCAATAAAGACACTGTACAACATGCATCGGTCTCAAATCGCTGGTTTAAGCCTAGATCAGATGAATACACAGCGGAATGAACTGAAAAACCATTTAAGTGATATACTAGAATTTGTCTCTAGCGAAGAATATTCCAAGAAATGCGAGCTGATTGAATTTGACGGTAAGACTGTCTGTCTGTTGTTATGAGTTTTTGGTATTTATCAAATGTTGTCCATAATTTCCTTTTATTTAATGTCATGGTTAATAGATTTTCTGTTGGCTTGTAAATGTAGACCCATATGTAGTGATCGTAAATATTGGACTGAAATAGAGGCCATACTCGTAAACTGCAAACTGCTCGCTATATCGTTGCACTTAGACTAGCTGTTGCAGTTTTCTTAAGACATATTGCAACACGACCAGCTTTTCATATATAAAAATTTCATCAGAAAAATCACTCTTTTTCGACTACCTTAAAGTGACAACAAAACTAAAATATATTTAGTAAAGAGGTTAAAATTAAAAGAATAAAACAATACATGTATGAAAGAAGCAGAGGTACCAACGGGGTATCCGAATATCAAAAGTCCGAAAGGGCAGAGACAAAACCAGCAAACACCAACAAGAACGGGACAAAAACAGACAACATGCAAAACATGGAAACACAAAATAACTGAATATCAATCAACAACGCGAACTCCAGTCGAAACAAGAGTGAACTCAGGTGCTCCGGAGGAGTAAGCAGTTCCTGCTTGCTATAGCACACCCGTCGCGTTGCCAATAGTCCATTCAGCGTGTCAAATCCGGTAAAGGAAGACAAAACAACACCCTATGACAAACCAACATCTGCACTCATCTGAGAGATCGAAATCCCATATTTGTCTATAAGTGCATGATGTCTTCCGTAAAATCCAAAATAACGTATTCTTCCGTAAATGGCTATCTTCAGTGTCAGATGACTAAATTGAGATGCCAACACATACAGAGATTTCGTTCTGTTCAAGTAACCAATAAAAACCGTCGATGCTGATATAGATTGATTAAATGTATTTTTTTATTTTAAACTTTCGGTTTTTAGAAAGAAGCTACTTAGAGCTTGAGATTATAAAAATCTTTTTGAGGAAGAAATATGTACTTACACGCGTTCTTAGAAAACCGGCAACTGAATGATCTTTCACTCTTTCCAAGAACTTATGTAAGAACTTATAATTCTTGATTGTGTGATTGCAAAGTGTTACGAAACTTGAATGGTTTCTATTTATGTCTCTTCTCCCCCCTAAATGCGGGAATGCAGGATTCGACTTTTCGTCATTCCATCATTATTTGTTTTATAAAGCCAAACTTTTAAGCAACTTGATAGAATTTCATGAACATGCATATATACACATTTGAAGTTGGTATCGGCTTGTGAAGATAGGGGTTTAGAGACAATTGAATAGGTCAAAATCAATGTCACATGGCAGGTCTCTAACATGCTATATCCTCTACATTGCGTTCTAATGCGAGTCTTCTTTAGATACATTAACGGGACAAAAATAATTGGTTTGATCGGGGGTTTAATTCTCATTCATTGGGTTTTTTTTAAGACTAATCTTGTTTTTGTAGACAACGGAAAAGACCCATTACATAAAGTTATGATAGATAAGATCATGAGGACTAGACGGAAAGAGATGCACTTAGGAAACTTGAAAGGGTTCCTAAATAAACAGGAAGCTGAAAGCTAATTATTTTGTTATTTCCCATGGTTAAGCTATTGATGAAACCGACAACACTTTGTTTTGGATGAGATTTATCATTCCAAATAGAATGGATATGTTTATAAGAACATTTGTTTGTTAAGAAAACGAATATCATCTTCATCATAAATGGCATTTGTTTGTACATTAATTTTTAAATAAAATTATAAATAATGTTTCCCTGTTGTTTTTTTTTTGGTTATCTCATTGTAAAAAGCCCAAATAACTTGTGTTGTTGGATGTGGGGCCCCTAGTGAGGTTTATTTCCCTTGTGTTGTGAGATATGGAGGCCCCTCGTGAGGTTTATTTCCCTTTAGTTGTTTCCCTTCTGTTGTTAAATATGGAGGCCCTCGTGGGCTTAATTTCCAGAGACATGATTATTCCACAAACAGTCAGCTGTAAATCTGATTGAAAAACTTAGGTATCGGTTCCAGTAGAACAGATTTTCAAAGTCGGAGCATAAATAAAAAGATCTTTTTTTCTGGGCATGGCCAAACTTTGATCTCCCTGTAGCGATGCGGTCACAGGATATAATAGAAGAATGTATTGAGGAAAACAATAAAAAAAACTTGAGGCTTCCAGGAGCCTGCACGAGTCGCTCACCTCGTCCTGATCTCTAATACTAAAGCTTTAAGTGTGCAACATGGTCTCCATGTACCTGGTAAGCAACATTAAAGAAACTAGTTAAAATAGAAAACACTTTATAGATCAAGTCCACTGTTACAAAGCTTTCCAAAAAAAAAAATCAAGCTGTTTAAATTGATAGAACAGTAAAAAGGAGATTGACCTGACAATTTTAACCCTGTTACTCTTTTTTGTATATTTTAATGTGCATAACATTGAGACCAATGCTAACTTTTCATCTAACAATTACAGTACTTTCAATATAAAGTCCACAAACTGCGAACAAATGTGAACATAGGATATTACTCCTACCGGTATAAGGAGTCGTC
Source organism: Arcuatula senhousia (assembly GCA_963971305.1). Taxonomy (NCBI): domain Eukaryota; kingdom Metazoa; phylum Mollusca; class Bivalvia; order Mytilida; family Mytilidae; genus Arcuatula; species Arcuatula senhousia. The sequence goes on from OZ020304.1 coordinate 31,071,483, forward strand.
CCACTTAAACCTTCTTCAGCAGTTTTCCCTCATACAACCATTTGGTTCCTTTTGTCACTTTTTCTGAAGCGGTAGGGGCAACAAACACAAAACGCAAAAGGCAATCTAATTAAAATTACACGTTAGTTTGGATCTTTTTTTTGTTGTTGCTCTGGCGATCCACTAGTGCCACTAGTGGATCGCCAGAGCAAAAAAAAAAAGATCCAAACTAACGTGTAATTTCAATTAGATTGCGCAAAAGGAAGCTTCCTTCAGTGGATATACACATGTTTTATTTTCTTAACAATTCGTTAACATTTACTAAGTTATAGCACGCAGGGTCGTAAATGGTCTCCGATAGAAGAAGAGGCAGTACCAGAGGGCGGGGGTCTGTCGGCTGCCAAGGCCCCCAGAAGCTTTCGACCTTTTAATAAAAAAAAATCCACTTTTCTGGCTTATCCTGGTACTATTTTCAATTTTTTTTTAGGGATTGGTCATGCTTAAAAGTCGAACAAGAAAGCACTAGCTTGCAATCAGCTTTACATAGTTTTAAGAAATCGACTGTGTTATGATGCATCCTATGGTGGACATGTTCAACTTATTTGTCAGTTCCATGTCCTCCTACCCTGACTTAAAATTTTGCCACGCCTGACGCGCGTTTCGGCTATTCATCAGAGGCGCTCTTCCAAAAGTTGAAAATGGCAAACACCATATGAATATGAAGAGCATTGTGCCCTCTTCTCAAGTTCCATGGGATATACGAGATGAAGAAAATCACCAGATCGAGAATTGTTCAGTAAAAGGACATCATCAATATAACGGAATGCAAGGTAAATTTACGATCTTTTTTTTCTAGAAGTATAATAAGAAGTCTGATTCCGATATGAACGAAGAAACAAATCAGTAAGCAACGGTGTACAATTAGTGACCATTGAAATCCCAATTGCTTGCTGAAAAACACGTCCACCAAACTGAACAAATATGTTGTCAATAAGAAAGTTGAGGATTTCGATTATTTGGTTCTCTGTAAATTTATTCTTATTCTTAATGATGACTTAAAGTAAGTCTTTGTATAATCGACTACCAGAAATTTATACCCGTATTTTCCGCTATTTTGACAAAACCTGCTTTGATTAGCAGGTGCCAATCGTGATTGAGTTGTTCATGTGAAGTATAAAGTGTGGAGAAATCGAACGTTTTGATGCTGTTACAGGATGAAACTGATTTAGAATTGAGACTCTATTATCAGTCCTTTCAAATTATTAGGATCCATTTTTGATTGACACCATTTCTAGAATAACACGGTCGAAATATTTCTGGAGGTCAGAGTATATTGAAGTTTAAAAACCTAAAGGAGGTTTAGTGGTACATTTGGACAACATTGCAATACAGAGCTGTTTGTAAGGATTTTTGTGTAATTTAGGAACCAAATAAAGGAATGGAATGTTAACATTTTCAGGGAAGGTATGTGTATGTGTTTTGATGTTTAGTGCCCTTTATAGACGCACCTGGGCCATGTAGGGTGGAAAATTTTATTGATTGAGGAAACCAGAGTAAACCACCGACCTTGAGCAGGCAACTGACGAACCTTATCACATACAAGTTTGAGAGTCCCGTTTTTGTGATTTACAAGCGGGACTTGCAAACCACCTGAGAGATGATCGGCTAGTGATCAAGACCACTCGGCCGCCCAGGCCCCGTCTGCAGGGTAGGAGGAAACAAGTAAATCTGTGAGCATATGCTCACGAGTGATACTCCCGCTCCCAAAACCTATTTTTTTCGCCTGAAAAAAACTACTCGAAAAAGCCTTTTCAAACTCTAGGAATTTTGTTGTTTTGGGTTATAATTCTACATTCTTTTCCAAAACATCTTTCAAAGATAAAATTTATTACACACTGGAACAAGTTTGCAGTATGCTTGATTTCCTTATTGACAACATATTTGTCACCTTCGGAGGAGAGATTTTTCCACAACAAATCGGCATTCCAATGGGCACAAACTGTGCTCCTCTCCTCGCCAATTTGTTTTTATACTTTTACGAGACTGAATTTCTTTAGGGACTCGTAAAGAACAAGAAGATGAAAGAGGCAAGGTCATTTAATCTTACATTCAGATATATTGATGATGTCCTTTCTGTCAATAACACTTCATTTGGTAGATGGATTCCTTCAATATATCCTCCAGAATTGGAGATTAAAGAGACCACCGAATCAAATTGCTTCACGTCTTTCTTGGATTTGCACCTCGAATTTGACCCAGGTGGTCATCTCAGTACAAAAATTTACGATAAACGAGACGATTTTAATTTTCGAATTATTAATTTTCCTAATCTACAGAGCAATATATCTACTTCCCCTGCATACGGTGTTTATATTTCACAACTTATTCGATATGCCAGAGCTTGCACACATTTCACAGATTTTTTTTTATCAGACACCGATTTCTTCGTGACCGACTTTTGGAGCAGGGAAAATACGTCTCATACGATCCCAAAAAAAAATCTTTCTTCGTTATCAGCCACTAGTAGACAAGTTCAAAATTGACTTAAAAGATATGATATTTAATTGTTTTAATTAGTGTTTGACTGGTCTGCTGTACTGAGATGATCACCTCAATATCCCTATTGTGTCTCACAACTATGTTGTGTTCTATGGTCATTACCGGAGGAAGAGGGAGGTTTGGCGCCATAAAACCTGGTTTAACCCAACATTTCGTTTGAAATGCCTGTACCAAGTCAGGACCATTGCGATCCACCAATTCTCCGGTATGACTGATTCGTTTTTGTCATTTTCTCTGGACTATGAGATTGATCATTCAAGTTCGGTAGTTTTGTTATTACCTTTATTAAACAGCAAGTAGATGACCTTGATGCATTAAATCGGTATACACCATATTGTATCGATCTCATGTAGTTGCTTAGAAAACTGACGAAAATTTTGCATGCATGTCCATTATGTGTTATAAACTGTTAACACAGAGACATGTCTCGCCTGTCGCAACTGGACACAGTATAAATGAAAGAACCTTAGTGAGCACGCTCACAAACCCCACGCGTTCCGCTATCAATGTTATCCTTGATGAATTAGTATCGAGCTACAGGAATCAATAATATTGAATGATTGTAAAAGTGAATGTGCAAGCATTTGAATACATGTATCATAACAAAGTTATGTCAAATTTCTAAGTCCAAAGAGCCATAACTCCCACAAAAATTTGGGGATATATAATTCCTGGAAACATGCACAACTACATATTGTGTACTTCTTGCATACCAAGTTTCGTTAAATTCTGCTCAATAGTTTATAAGGAGTTGCGTTCACAATCTGTAATCATGATTTTCTGCAAATTTCTAAGTCCAAAGGGCCATAACTCCCACCAAAATTTTGGGATATATAATTCCTGGTAACATGCACAACTTCATATGGTGTACTTCTTGCATACCAAGTTTCGTTAAATTCTGCTCAATAGTTTATTAGGAGTTGCGTTCACAATCTGTAATCATGATTTTCTGCAAATTTCTAAGTCCAAAGGGCCATAACTCAAACAAAAATTTGCGGATCAAAAATTTCTGGTGATATGCACAACTACATATGTTGTACTTCTTGCATACCAAGTTTCGTTAAATTCTGTTGAGTTGCGATTACAAAATGTAATCATGATTTTCTGCAAATTTCTAAGTCCAAAGGGCCATAACTCCCACAAAAATTTGCTGATAAAAAATTCCTGGTAATATGCACAACTACATATGTTGTACTTCTTGCATACCAAGTTTCGTTCAATTCTGTTCAGTAGTTTAAGAGGAGTTGCGATTACAAACTGTAATCATGATTTTCTGAAAATTGCTAAGCCCAAAGGTCCATAATTCCCACAAAAATTTGCTGATCAAAAATTCCTTGTAATATGCACAACTACATATGGTGTACTTCTTGCATACCAAGTTTTGTTAAATTCTGTTCAGTAGTTTAAGAGGAGTTGATTACAAACTTTGATCACAGACGGACGGACGGACGGACGGACCAGTCAAAAACATTATACCCTTCGCAACTTCGTTGCGTGGGGTATAATGAAGTAAAAATCCTCCTTAAACTGATCTTTCCTGATGCTTAAGCAGCTGCATACCAAATATAAATGATGAACCATAACTGCTTTTTATAAAACACTCATGACATAAGTAAAAAGTTAAAAAGTGTGAAATATCAAAGTCAGTAGACTGTGACTGCAGGATCATACAGATAAAATACTTTAGAAATTGATCTGTACTGATGCTCATGCAAGTGCATACCCGATATCAATGATGTACCATAACTGCTTCATGTTAAACAGACGTAAGAAATAATGTTAACCTCGGCCAAATCGGTGTAAAATTTCAAAGTCAGTAGACGGTGACTGCAGAAGCATACAAATGAAATGCTTTTGAAATGGATCTGTGGGGCTGTACTAATGCTAATCCAAGTGCATACCCAATATCAATGGTGAACCATAACTGCTTCATGTTAAACAGACTTAAGAAAAAAGGTTAACCACGGCCAAATCAGTGTAAAATTTCAAAGTCAGTAGACCGTGACTGCAGGAGCATACAGGTGAAATCCTTTTAAAACTTACCTGTACTGATGTTGATGCAACTGCATACCAAATATCAATGGTGTAACATAACTGCTTCATGTTAAACAGACTTAAGAAAAAAGGTTAACCTCGGCCAAATCAGTGTAAAATTTCAAAGTCAGTAGACCGTGACAGCAGGAGCATACAGGTGAAATCCTTTTAAAACTGATCTGTACTGATGCTGATGCAACTGCATACCAAATATCAATGGTGTAACATAACTAATTCACACAAAACAGACTTAAGCAAAAACTTTAACCAATTGTGGACGCCGCCGCCGCCGCAATCACCATACCTAAGTCTCGCCTTTTGCGACATTCGTCGCAGGCAAGACAAAAACTTAAGTACTCGGTAAACAGGAAGTAGACTACATAGGAGCCACCATATGGTACTATAAGATACAGCTGTATACAAAATATCAGACCTTTATCTCATGTAGTTGCTTGGGAAACTGTGACGGAAATTTTTCATTTATGTCCATTATGTTTGGTAAACAGGAAGTAGACTACTTAGGAGCATAAAATCGGTATACACCATATGGTACTATAGAATAAAGTTGTATACAAAATATCAGACCTCTATCGCATGTAGTTGCTAAGAAAACTGTGACGGAAATTTTGAATGTATGTACACTATGTGTAAAAACCTACGTATTCGCAAACAAGAAGTAGTTGACCTAGGAGCATGAAATCGGTATACACTTAGGTGCTTTGTCTGCAGGTACGGTACAACATACTTATTATGTAAGGTGGACAATGTTTTGGCTGAAAATGTATGTGACCTTAGTGCTCATCAGCCCTTCAAGGAATTTATACTTTTCCAAATCAATGACCTCCCAGCCCTAACCCATTCTGACAAAAGGTCACTTTCTTTATCCTGTTATTTCTTAGGCCATTTTCTTGCATAGTCTTCAGATTTTGGTGAGATTTCTATTCTGCCCCATTGGTCCATCTATGCTACTTTTTTACTTGAATGGATTTAAATAGAAGAAGGCCATGTGCAATTGGTTTGTTAGATAACCCTGTATTAAATTTTATTTGTATTTAAAACAAAACTGTGAAACCTGTACAAACTACATGTCTAAATAAAGCACTCAATATTCCTTATATAAGTCTTCAGTTTCTTCATTGTTTTATTCATTTTGACCCCCTAAATAAATCTGTACATCTGTGTTTACAGAACTGATTCTTTAGTCCCAGGGGGATTCTATTTAGACAGATTTTACCATATTTTAAAAGAAACTACAGATGTGAGGGAAAAGATAAACAAACAATATTTATCAGCTGATCCATATTTTAATGCATCAACCCAAAGAAAATGGTATACATACAATTTGTGTATAAATAATAACAAGAATCTGGGTCCAATGGATAACAATAAGGACCTTTGTTACAAATTCATTATTGTCATAGGTATTTGTTGGATGATAAATTTCTTCTTTAAATAATTTATTTTCATAATTTATAGAGCACACGACAATATTTCCACTATAAACAGTTAGGAATATCATCATGATTTCAAAAATTGAAAATTATCCTTTAAAACTGTTTTAAAAAACAGGATAAATTTCTTTACAAGAAGAAATTTTTACAATTGATATAAAACGTTTTAAAGTTAAATATTATCATAAAAAGATGAAGGGAAATGTGCAATACAATTCTACTTACCAATCAAAATGTTCTCCAATGTGACACCAACACTTTAATAAACCCCCCCCAAAAAAATTAAAATAAAAATTATTGGAAATACTTACTTTATCGGTTCTGAACATTTATTATTACATTTTTTTTTTCAAAATAAGTACCAATTAATAGAATTTTCATGGTCTGAAGCTTTATAATAGACCTACATGTACTAAAAAACTTACGGATCCTATACTTACCTTTATTTCACCTAAGAGAGTACCTCACTGAGGTAAATAATTTCAGGTAAAAAAACTAAAATGACTCAACTTACACACATTATTTGCTATTCCATTAAAATCTAGCTATTTATGGATGGAGTATTGCCTTAAAAATTGTTGAATTTATTTTCGCTTTATATTTAAACAAACACTATATCAAGGACAGGGACTTCTAAATTACCAGTCTAGCTGAAGGTCATTTTGCTTTAACATGATAAAAGTAAATGTACATACATGTATTCATACATGAAAATTAGATTTTATAAAAGCTTAAATTCATTTCAAAACTACTTGTCCTTGAAACAGAGTTGTTTTAATGACCCAGTTAATAGCTCATCAACCTAAATTTCAATGGAATACAGAAGGATGATTTATGGTCAAATAAAAACACCTCTTTCTTTCTCTCACTCTTGCAAAAAACACTTTCATTAAAAATCTGATATAACTAAAAACATGGGCAAGACAAAAAATCTCTTCCATACTTTCATACGTGTAACAATTTTTACTCTCACATCTACTCTCAACAAAGACCGTGCTTCATTTTCTCCCCCCCCCTCTTTCTCCACATTTGAAGAGTCTGTCTCTCTTACACTGGAAAAGTTTGTGTTTGAATACATTGTTGCAAATTGTCAATAACATATGGTTAATCTCTGACACAGCAATTTTTAACTTCTTTTAACTAAAGAGGACATTTTTATCAAATACTAAGAAAATATCAAATTATTTGAAAATTATTTTTTTCCAAAAACATACAAAAATACTTTTGAAAAACAATTTTCAGATAAGCATGTGTCAAAGATCAAAACTGGCTGTGACAATCATGACATTACAAGCTGGTTTCAGTACTGGAATCAAAATTTATCTTTTAAAATACTGGAACAACACAAGCTGGATTTATCATATATAAAATTCCTGATTTTCACTGGAGCACTAGAACAGAAACCTGAGAGTTTCTGATGAAACAGAACCTACATCACAATGGATTTCTTTATCATTTTCCACCTAAACTAAATGATAACTTTGGTCGAGCATTCTTCTTATTCAAAATCACTTCTTGTTCTGAACGTTTTCTTTTTCGGTCCTCATCTTCCATTCGTTGTTTTTGTTCTAACATTTTTCTCTGTTCTTCAACAAGTTTCAACTGTTCTTCAGCCTAAAATTTATAAAATAATTATAAATTCATTAAAAGTTTATAACAGCTTTTTTTACATCATCTCTTCTGCTTAACTGATTGTCATACATGTACTCTAAAAACCATGCCTGTACTTCTTTTCTGCAATATTTTTTCCAAAAATTAGAATGAGTAGGAAATATAATAGTGTATGGACAAAGCTAAAGATACATAAGGTATGCAGATGAACATTGTAATTTGTGAAGCAAAAATCAAGCACAAAATCTTTTTGAAGTTATATACATTTTTAATAATAACTATTCTTGCTGGTTGGTAATGTCTTTTTTTAAGTCTCATCTTTGCTTCTTGAACTTTTGAGAATCCATTCCCGTTTTTTGTATGTCACTGAATTCTTAAAAACATAAATGATAGGTTGTGACAGTAGAGAACTTGAGAGTAGCAAAAAAGCATTAATCCACTTACTAATTTCTTTTGAGCTTCTTCAATTTTCTTATTATTTTCCACCATAATTTTTTCCAACTCTTTACGCTTTTGACGTTCTTCCTCCTACAAAAACAGGTACAGGCATGAATTGCACTGTCAGCAGTTTTTAGAACAAGGAAAATATGAAAAGATGCCATATGATTTCATTGAAAATCATTAGAAATTTATGTGTATTTTCTTATAATTGCTTTGAAAAATAATTTGTTATGCTTATTTATGAGATAATTTTTTTTCTACTGTGCAATGTACCTAAATCTATCTTCATGATTTTTTTTAAAGATCTAGTTAAACGATAAAACATACAAGAATAAAAAGATGCAAAATAATGGGATGATTATAAAAAATGAACCAAATCCTTTTTGTATATCAATCACAATTCACAATGTTGTCCAAATGTATCTAATTTGGTTCATTTTTGTGTATATCAAGAGAAAACAAATACCAACTGAAATAAATGAGTAGATATTATGCATTATATTAGTTGATAGCAGCATCAAACTGAATCAAGATTGGGCAAAGTTTGATATTGCCTTCTACACTTACGTTCTCCTAGGGGGTAATAGCCAGTCTCCAATATTCGCTTTTTTCTTCTTACCACACATAGATGGTCTCTTATTACCAATTTATGTGAAACTCCAAGACATTTTTGTCCAAACATCATTGAACAAGTACATTATAAAAACTTCATTAGTTTTCTAACAGTTTTAACATGTTCATTAATGTAAAGGAAAAATAAAGTTTTAGCAGGAGTAACTAATGTCAGGATATCCTCTGTTCCAATGAGCTATTCATACAAAACAAGGCATGAATGACAACACACTTGTCATGCAAGTCTTCCATAAACTGTAACAAAAGTTTTTGAAGGTACAAAATGTCCGTTTCAAATGCTCTCTTGGGCCATCCCACTTCAATTCATGAACGTACTTAGGGACACAAATTTAGCTCAAGACGTGACTAACTAGAAAGATTTGATCAAGAGCCAACCATTTACTAATATTATTATATACTGATTTGCACAGGAATTTATGTGGCCTGCATTGACTAATTTACTGAAAAATAAAAGGGTAAAGACTTAATAAGTATTTCTGAAACTGTCTTTGGTTTCAACATGAAAATCTTAAAATATTTTAAAAGGGTCCAAAAAGACAGAACTTAACCCAATTTTAAATAATCATTATACGTTTATCAATGGCTCTAATGTGAATAATTAAATTGTGGGGTATAAAAGCTGAAATTAAACAACATAAAATCATATTCATAACAGTAAAATAATACTAGGATTTAACATACTAAGGATTAAGAAGGAATAAAAATCCAGTTTATGAAAATCTTAGTACTTTTTTTATTGCAAATCTCTTTTTTTTGGTGCTTATATGCATATCTACTTCGGCAATGAAGACCACATCACAGTGAAAGACGGAATAAAACATTTCAATACTTGCATAATAGCTTTATCCATTTTTTTCCTGAATTCTGCAAAAACAAACTGCTTTAACCTAAAACAAACTTCCAAAATGGGATTTCTTTATCAGTATTGTTCTTAAAAGTTTTGATTACTACATAAAGACTAAGATATTATACATGTACATGGTCCTGTAAAAATGGTACACAACTATCATTTCTAAAATTCACATTGCAGTTGAGATAAAGCTCATTAGATGCCAAGATACTGATCAATGCTACTTGGATCAATAGAATTCATATTATGATGGTAAACATTAATAATTTTCTTGTGCAAGAGTATGACATAGTTTATTGTAAAAAAAAACTTTTGATTTTTCTAAAAATGGTTAAATTTGTAAAATTGCTTGGCATCTAATTCTTGTATACATTTTTAAAAATAGATATCACTTCAAGTATTTATCACAATTATTTATTTAATGCAGATTTGTCCAATTTTGTAGAATTGAAGAAATACATAGAAATTGGAAAAAATAACACAAGTAATTGTGAAAAAAAAGATTTTCTTGGCTCATGCAAAATGACATCTAAGAAAATTAATGAAATTACATATTAGTAAAGTAAATAAAAATGTTAACTTTTGATAAAACTTGAAACATGCACATTCACCCTGAAGTTGTAAAGAATTTACAGCTAAAATAAATTGTAAAATGCATGAATTTACATGTATATGCTTACATATGTTTTTGTTTTGTTTAAAAAAAAGAAATTATAAACACGAAAATAATAAAAATTTAAAAGAATATAAAAATGTTGCTATGACCAATTGTATATAGACAGAGCACTACATTTAAGCAGATTTTTTTTTTTAATCTTGGACTTGGGTGTCGAGTTTTTTTTTAAATAATTGATAAATAAACAAGTAAAGGTTAATCTGTGATACTAAATAAATGAAAATATTTAAACCATGTAGTCTTATAAGGATATGACCAAAATTGAACAAAGCTGCATTTTATCCCCAAGTTCATATGGTTAAAACTTTTACAAATGCAATTTATATTTTTGCAATACTCATTCAAAAGAAAAAGAAAACAAAAATAAAACAATCATTTAGATTGCATTTGTATAAGTGTAATTAACCACAGAAAATTTCCCAACCCCTCCCCCCAAGTTTCAAAGAATAATGGCCATTTTCCAATATGTCCAATCAGGCTAACTCGTACCTCCAGCTTTCGCTGGTTTTCAATTTCTGCCTCTCGTTGCCGCTCTAGTTCTTCAAGCATTTGAGCTTCCATGATTCTCTTTGCCTCTTCGACTCGTCTTTTGACCTCTGCTTCAATTTCATCTTTTCTTTTTTCAAGTTCTTCTTCCACTCTTTTGGAAACCAGTTCTTCAACACGTCTAGCGACCTCTTCTTCTATTAATTTTTCTTCTAGTTCTTTTTGTCTCCTATAAGAAAAGAATTAATTTCATAAATGATAAATTGGCTTAATTTGTACTCATTGATAATTTTCTAAGTGCTGATATATTATAACATTATATTCAGTATTGAGTAAATGTACATGTGGTTTTGGTAAGGTGTAACCATTTTTGTCTCGTTTTTGTATAGAAAAGGTCCACTACATGTAAAAGTTATTTCGATATACTGATAAACACGTAACTAGAAGTATATAAAAAGTGTTTTAAAATCAATAATTTGACAACAGGGAATTCAAATTACTTGATATTTTTCCTGAATTTTTGCTTTAATCATGTTTATAATTATGAATGAAGTTATGACACAGAGTCTCCAAAAGCGATGGGTTCATGTACATTGTACTTGTTGCTTTAAAGTTTTTCTATTTAAATGCATGATTAAAAATATTCTAGACTTTTGCAAGGACCTCAAATCTGTTTCAAGATTAATCAATTCTTGATGATTGGTTATTTTAATTATTTCCAATATATTTACTGTAATCTTTGTCTTTCTGCTTCTAGCTTCTTTTCTTCTTCTTCTCGCCTCTTAGCTCTTATTATCAGATCATCATCACTACTAGAGCTACTTGATGACAAAGAATGCTTTCTACAAAATATTACAAACAAAACATTTAAATGTAATGTTCATGCATACAAGTATATACTTCACGACTCTACTTCTACATGTACATAAACATAACGGGTTAAAATGTGTGAGAGATTAAAAAAATTTTTTTACCATTCACATTTTGTTTTACTAAAGTTTAGTGGAAATATGAATGCACAATGAACCAGAATATAAATGATTATCCCTTATACTGAATTATTCCCTAATGTATTATGCTTATATCACAGTGGTGGATCCAGGGGGTAAGGGGGTCAGAACCCCCCCCCCCCTTTCCTCCGAAATTTTTAAATTTTTGTGTAGATTTTCAGCAAAATTCGTCTGGGATCCCCAGGGATTGGGAAGCTTTTTTCACAAAGGGGCCATTTACCACTTTTTTCATTATAATTCAAAATTTGAAGGGGCCATTCTTTAACAATCTATATAAAATTTTAAATTTGGAAGGGGCCATTTTTCTCATTAAGGGGCATATGGCCCATGGCCCCCTACCATCCCAACCCCTGCATCCCCCTTTGAGTCTTTGACCCACAGAACCCAGTATGTGGAACCCCCCCTTTCCAAAATTTCTGGATCCGCCCCTGTATCAGGAACCCAACTTTATATGTTTATATACATTTCAATATGTGGATCGTGTCATCTTTGGCACATATTCCATATTTTTTCGTTTTTAATATTGTAAAATTTTGAAATCTGTTTTTTTTTTTATTTCTTCGTAATAAGATAAAGACCAGAAAGTTGGGAAAGTTGGCAGCCCTGTTAACATGTTACTGGTTACAAAGTAGATCTCGCCACTTTTTTCTCAAAAGCAGTTCTCGCCATGTTGCCAATAATTTCGCTATCATTCCGCTAAAATGGTCATGGAATAGCTCAATTTAAAGGCCTTTTTGTCCTCTTTTAGGATCAGGTTTCATTTCCGATCTAACTGTCCAAATAACTTCACAATAAGCATTTAAAAATCGAGTGGCGGGAATTACTTGATGGCAAGATCTACTCTGTGACCAGTACATGTTTGTGGGGTTTTTTTTACTGTTTGGCCAGTGTGGTCAAAATTTAATTCTGAAGTAAGGACTTCCTTGTTTTGGATTTAAACTAATTTTTCTTTTAAATAGCAAAGAAATATTCTTTTCTTTTTCATATTAGCTTATTTGGCAATGTGTACCTTTCATGTCTTCGTTTGCGATCTCTTGATCTTGAACGGTGGTTTCTGTGTGAACGAGATCTTGAGTTTGATCGCGATCTCTTTTTCTTGTGCTTGCTTCTGTGTTTACTCCTACTTATACTATCACTAGCGCGGCTTCTACTTCGGCTTCTTGATCTACCCATTTTGCGTGAATGATTGTTTACAGTCAGTTTGAAAATTTGCTGAAGTGCTAGCTACAAAATGGCGTGAATCGTCCTGCATAAATATTGAATTTTGACGTCACTTCCTTCAAATTATGACAAGAAGACAGCAAGGTAGTCAGTCTTGAATTTTTCAGTATTTGTTCCCGATGGCGCTCTAATGAATATAACCTAACAGTGCTTTTCGTTAGATGGTAAGATATGCTTCTTTTATGCCAAGAAATACACGATATAATGTTTATGGCACCTTTTCTCGCAGAAAAAAAAATTTAAGAGAAAATTATCCCCCTTGGCGTCAAAAATATAACCAAGCACCACAGCTTAATCTTTCACAGCAAAGCGTCGTAACCACAAAAGATTTTTACATCAATCTTTTAACCTGTAATTCTTTAACAGATTTATTTAACGTTATGTAGTGAATTTTGCTTACAGTCTTTGTCCTGGCTTTTTTGTAGACTCATTTATGATTTTGGTTAGACTTAAATTACCAATGTCATGCTCACAGTACTGGGTTTACCAATAAAATTTCCAGTAGCTTTATATATAGTTCATCATCTTTATTTCCAAACCATAGTGTTTCTTATTACTACTTTGGTTACTCAAAGGGTCCTGTAAGGTACCTTGGGAGTCCTGTTTGTTCTGCCTTAGATATCTTTATATCTGGTCTTTAATTATTTTGTGAATCGTTAGGAACGTGATTAAATGTGTTAGATATGGTATGCTTTGTTTCCTTGACACTCTATGTCATTGATATTTGGTATAATGGAGTCCTAGTATGGTCCTTTAGGGTCCTACGGTAAGGACTCCAGGGCCCTTGTGTAATTATTACATCAGAAAGATTTCATCAGGGTTATCTCACCAGAAAGTATTGATTTATTGTCCGTAATTTAATATAAATAGGGTTTATTTTTGTTTAGGGTGCTCCATTTATTTTTACACCAATTATAGACTAAGAATTCAATAAGTTATGTGCTCTGTTTCTGTCCGTTTCTTACTTAAGTCCGGATCTGAATAGAAGTGGAATTATTGCACGGTAAACCGTTGTATTGTAAACTTTTATAATACAAGGATTTATTTTATATTGACTAATATTCTTGTGAAAACAAGTTGGAGAACCCATACTATTTTCATGTGATATGTAGGACTCTCATCACACGCTACTGGGAGTACTTGAAATAGTGTATCAACACCGTGGATAAGCCGTATTGAAGGCATACCAAAGGGCAACCGTTAATTATCAATACAAACTTGTGTACACACTGCACCCACATTCATCACAACCCTATTCTCTTTTTCAGGCGTAGCAAAATTTATTGTCTGGAACTTTGTTGTCATTTTTATTTTGAACACCCGTGAAGGTTAGCACTGCTGGTGGAGTTTTAATTCCCCGAGGTTAGCCCGCTCCGGCACCAACACTTTTGTGTTGGAGAACACATCAAAGCTTTAAATTATCCGTTTAAATTTCAAAATTGTCTAAACCCTAAGGTTCTTCGTACCCCAGACATAGGTTGATTATCTTAGTAATGATTTGATCCCCCATTTTGGTATTTTGGGTTTTACTGTTCTATGCTCTTCATAATCATAAAGTGTTTGGCATTTTCAATATTTATGGTAGAGCGCCTCTGATGAGTCTTGAATAGACGAATCGCGCATCAGGCGTAGCAAAATTTATTGTCTGGAACTTTGTTGTCATTTTTATTTCGTCACAGTTATTTTAAAGTAATTTTTATAACATTGACACTTAAAGCACATGCGCTTGAGTCCAGGATTTTCTTTTTTATTATAAGTAACGTGTTTATAAAAATTATCAACAAATCTATGGTTATAGTAATAAAGCGTATGGCAAGCCGTTTTTACATTTATTCCTCTTTATAGATATCTCATAAACTTTATAAGATATCTCATATACTTTATAAGATATCTCATAAAGTTTATAAGATATCTTATAAATTTTATAAGATATCTTATAAACTTTATGAGATATCTTATAAAAAATAATTTATAAGATATCTCATATACTTTATAAGATATCTTATAAACTTTATGAGATATCTTATAAATTTTATAAGATATCTTATTTACTATATAAGATATCTTTAAAAGAAAATGAGATATCTACTAAAACAATGTTTATAAGATATCTAATAAAGTTTATAAGATATCTCATAATGTTTATATGATATCTTATAAAGTATATGAGATATCTTATAAATTATTTTTTATAAGATATCTTATAAAGTTTATAAGATATCTTATAAAGTTTATCAGATATCTTATAAAGTATATGAGATATCTTATAAATTTTATGAGATATCTTTAAAGAGGCCTTATAAAAAATATAAGATATCTTATAAAGTTTATAAGATATCTCATATACTTTATAAGATATCTCATATAAATGGGAGTTTATAAGATATCTTATAAAACATATGAGATATCTTATAAAACATATAAGATATCTTATAAAGCATATAAGATATCTTATAAAACATATAAGATATCTCATAAAGTTTATCAGATATCTTATAAAGATTATGAGATATCTTATATAAAATAATTTATAAGATATCTTATAAAAGTTATAAGATATCTTATAACGTTTATAAGATATCTCGTAAACTTTATGAGATATCTTATAAAAAATAACTTATAAGATATCTCATAAAATATATAAGATATCTTATAAACTTTATGAGATATCTTATAAACTTTATAAGATATCTTATTAGTTTTATAAGATATCTTATTAGTTTTATAAGATATCTTATAAGTTTTATAGGATATCTTATAAAAAAAAAATTATGAGATATCTAATAATCTTTGTAAGATATCTTATAGACTTTATGAGATATCTTATATGTTTTATAAGATATCTTATATGTTTTATAAGATATCTTATATGTTTTACAAGATATCTCATATGTTTTATAAGATATCTTATAAACTACCATTTATATGAGATATCTTATATATTTAATAAGATATCTTATAAAGTATACGAGATATCTTATACATTTTATGAGATATCTTTAAAGAGGAATAAATATAAATATGGCGTGCCATAAAAGCGAGGGTCAGTTTTTTAAATACACACAATAGATAAAATAAAATCCTGGACCCAAACGCCTGTGACTTTAAGGAGTAGCCATGCCCTTTTAAATGAAAATACAAGATGCATTTTTTCATCATATTTTCGTTTTTTTACTCCATACAAAGTTTATTTCTCAAACGAATAATTGAATCTTTTCGCAGCCGGATATTCCTTGATCTATTTCCTGTTTAATGCCGTGTATTCTGATAAACAAAGAAAGGCTCAGATGTATAGTTAGAAAAATAAATCACTTTTCATTCATAAACCTTTATGCTTTTACGTATCATACGGTTGCCAAATTGAATCCATCCTCAAAAATATACATTTTGTACATATAATCATAAGACAGGCCAAGTAAGTCATTAAATAGTTGGAATTTTTTTGTTACAGAAGAGGTGTCGAAACTTGTGAAGCAGCATGAACCGTACTTCCATGAACAGAACGAATATTTCAACGGAAAACTGTGAAGATATTACTAGAGCTGCTATATTGGAACTTGTCCGAAAGCGAGGTTTCACAAAAACTGTTTGTCCAAGCGAGGTATTATGTTGTAACATTTGCATGGTTAACTCTCTAAGGATTAAGGGGAATAAGATCCAATTTTTGACCCAAGATTGAAGAACTGTCATAAAGTTTAAGCTTAACATGCAGATTACTAAAATTTTTGTTAGTGTCCGAAACATTAATATAAACCGAATTTTTCAGTTGCTTTGGGGCTCTCAAAATTGCTATTTTTTTACATTTTTTTGTTGCCATATAGACGACAGGAGCAGCATGACGTAAAATCCACGATAATCGCAATGAAGCATTAAAATGAGATGTGAAAGCAACAGAAAATTAAAATTCCTCAAAGCCAATGTAATCAGCTTTATCATTTCTTGTAGGTTGCAAGGCAGTTGGCGCCTAAAAACTGGCGAGGCTTGATGGAACATGTAAGAGATGTTGCGAAAGATTTAAGAAAAGACGGCCTGATTGAGATTTGTCAGAAAGGAGAACCAGTGAAAGGCGACGATTGGAAGGGGCCGATACGACTTAGACTCTGTAAATCAGCAAATTCTGAAGCGACACACGAAATAGAAAATGTAGGAGAGCGGTTTATAAGGTCTTGCCCTTCAAATTCTAACAGAGACACTCCATCAAAAGGAAATAAACGAAAACACAGCTCAGTGAATAAGTAATTATTATACATGAAAGGCAACGCGAAGTTTCAGAAAGTACGAACCCTCAACCAGTAGAATTCTATAGTATTGTGTCTCTATTCGTATTGGTTGTTGAATCATAAAAATTGACGCATTTTAACAAGGCTGTGTGTGTTGTGTCCAGAGAATAAAGGAGTTTACTGGAATTAATGCACAGAGAATGGCAATACATTTAGATTGAACAAAAACACTACCCAATAAAGAAGTCAGAAATTGATAACTAGATAATAAAATGAAGCTTGATAATATTCAAATTTATTTATTTATTTTGAAAACATAAATGTAACAAATATTTGACAGTAAAAAATTCATATAGATTTCTCAATGTTTAGATGGAATTGAGACTATAGACTTTTGGTCATTAATTGATTTGTCAGATGTAACGAATGACCTTAATTAAAATATAAACACCTCTGAGAAGTAACTGCTGTATTTAAAGTAAAGTTTTAATATATCAAAATTGTATGCCCAATCTTAAAAAAGCAGAGGGAGGCATATAGTCAGTTCGGGTCCGTTCGTCCGTCCGTCCCAAATGTTGTGAGGTGGGACATTATGTCTTTCGGACATATTCTGGTTTCAAATGCCATTACAATTTCCAACATACATGTATATGTCTTGAGGTAATCCTCCTGAGCAAAAGTGAAATAAAATAAACTAAGCTAAAACAATCACAGTCTTATCAGACCAATTCATCCACGTAGGCAGTAGATACACGAGCATACCAACGACCCTAGGCACACAGTTGTAAATACTGTATATGGAATGTAAGGTGCTTCACTGGTCACTGTCATTAGCTCTAACTCTATTGGATAATGATCACTGACAGCTAAAGCCTAGAAAAGATACAACAGTAAATATTATTCCAGTTTTTGGTAATTGAACATGAACAATTTTTCTTACCGATTGTTTCCCAAAACTGTTTGCTTACTTGCAAAAAAGTGAAGGAATTATAGGTATTCGAATCTAAAAGCCTATAAAACTAAAACAAAACAAGGAAACTGAAATCAACGCTAAATAACACAAGTTCCCGTCCAAAATGGAACTGAACTCAGTTTCCCTGGAATGTTAAGCCCATAGTTCCAGCTTGTCAATCTGTCACTAGAGGTCGCTTCCTGTTTGCATCCATAAGATCAAATTCGGTAAAGGAAGACAATTCAAAACTATGATGCACCAACATCTGTACATAGAACACATATCTTGAGTAAAGATAAAACCTTAGTGTCTCGTGTGACGGGATGTGGTTGGTGCATCCAGCTTAAAAATCTACTGTATTTATTGAGACCTTCATACATGCATTTCGATACTTTGTTCCAATATCTTTCATAAGTATCTGTTACGGCTTTTGTAATATTTTATGGGCGTTGAAATAAATGACAACACCTACACGACTTGTATAAAAGTGTTTTGCAATTAGTTGTGTTGCGGTCATTTTAATGTTTTGGTTGTTTCTTACCTCCGATTCATTTAGATTGAATTGTTCATCAAATCTGAAGATATCACTGCTACTTTCTTTCACCGCTTCTAATAAACTGTCTCCGTGTAATATGAATCTGTAAATTTATGGAACGTATTATTAGGAATTAAATCTAGTAGCCTGTTAAAATACAATTTTGTCAAGTAAGGAATCGAGCCAAGTAGAAGCAAAGGGGCACCAATGGGGGCATTCGAGTGTCAGAAGTCCGAAAGGGCAAAGACAAAAACCAGTATTAAACATGAACGAGAACAAGAGGCTCCCAGGAGCCTGAATTGCTCACCTGGTTTTGATGTCAAATCTATGGAGTCTTTTGTATCGCTAAATAAGTTGAATGTTTAAGCAAGAAAAAGCTTTTTTCTATCTGCAATAGTTTTCATTCTATAAGCAAAAAATACCACTATTTTTCGCCTTTGAAGTGCCATAAACCCTTTAGGGGATCATCTGCCAACTTCAATCCTCCGAAGACTTTTGTAGAGCTTAATGAACTGAATGTTTAAACAAGCAACAGCTTTTCTTTATATGAAAAGATTTCATTCTATAGGCCAAAAACACTATTTTTCACCTTTGAGGGGCCATAATCAACCCCTATAAAGGGTCATCTGACATCTTTGACCTATGGGAACTTTGTAGAGCTAAATAAACTTTAAATTTAAGCAAGCAACAGCTTTTCTCTTTCAGCAATAGTTTTCATACTGTAGACCAAAAACATGCAAAATGTTATTTTAAGGGTCGTTACACCTATAAGGGGTCATCTGACAACTTTGACCCTATAAATGCTTTTGTATAGCAATATGAGCTGAACATTTAAGCAAGTAACAGCTTTACTCTATCTGCAATAGTTTTCATTCTATAGGTCAAAAACACTATTTTTCGCCTTTAAGGGGCAACACTTTTCATTCTATAGGTCAAAAACACAATTTTTCGCCTTTAAGGAGCTGTAACCCATATAAGGGGTCATCTGTCAACTTCCACCCTATGGAGATTTTAGAAGAGCTATATGAGCTGAACATTTAAGCAAGCAACAGTTTTTTTTCTATCTGCAATAGTTTTCATTCTATTGACCAAAAACACTTATTTTTAGCCTATAAGGGGCTGTAACCCCTACAAGGGGTCATCTGACATCTTTGACCCTATTGATGCTTTTGTAGAGCTCAATGAGCTGAACACATAAGCAAGCAACAGCTTTTCTCTATCTGCAATAGCTTTCCTTCTATAGGCCAAAAACACTATTTTTTGCCTTTAAGGGGCTGTAACCCTTATAAGGGGTCATCTGACAACTTTGACCCTATGGAGACTTTTGTAGAACTTAATGAGCTGAACATTTAAGCAAGCAACAGCTCTTTCCCATCCGCAACAGTTTTCATTATACAGGCAAAAAACACTATTTTAGCCTTTAAGGGGCTGTAACGCCTATAAGGAGTCATCTGACAACTTCGACCCTATGAAGACTTTAGTAGAGCTTAATGAGCTGAACATTTAAGCAAGCAACAGCTTTTCTCTATCTGCAATAGTTGTCATACTATAGGGCAAAAACATGAAAAAAATGCTATTTTCACCTTTAAGGGGCCATAACCCCTATAAGGGGTCATTTTACAACTTCGACCAAATGGAGACTTTTGTAGAACTTTTGATCCTGAAGCAGTAGCGTGGCATCAGATTTCATCTATCTCTTATACTTTTTGAATTACAAGTCAAAAACAGTAGTCTGATCCCCTGTTCTATTTTTAGCCAGGGCGGCCATGTTTTTTGACGAATCAAAAATCGAAACACAACTTTTATGCAGGACACCCTAAGGATCAATCATACCAAGTTTCATTGAATTGTGTTCAGTAGTTTCAGAGGAGAAGATTTTTGAAAAATTGTTAACAGACGACGACGACAGACGACGACGACGGACGCCAAGTGATGGCAATAGCTCACCTGGACCGAAGAGCTAACAAAACGAAGAAACACGAAACATAAAAAAGCACAAAATCAACCGAACCGAAATTAACAACCCGAACTCAAGTCGTTAGGATGGGTAAACTCAGGTGCCCCGGAAGGGTAAGCAGTTCCTGCTTGCTTTAGCACACCGTCGCGTTGAAGAGAAAGACAAAACAAAACCCTATGACAAACCAACATCAGTAATCAATTTAGAGATAGAAATGCCATATTTGTCTATGAGCGCATGACGTTTTCCTTAAAATTTCTTGAGTGAAGACAGCAACCTATGAGCAACATAACCTTGTGTTAGCAATTTTTGTGTCAGACGTGACGATCTGCCAATTAAGGAAAGTGATATAAATCCCGCAAGCCCTGGAATTACTAAACAATTGTGATACGAAAACTCCATAAGCTGGAGGGGATGGAATGTAACAGCATTGATGCTATATAGCCCCCAAGTGCAAAACAGAAATAAAATATTGTTGATCATTAAAGACGATCCAAGGGGCAGAGACTTATTAAGCTAACGTTATTCAATAGTTGATATTAAATTCTGCAATTTCCATGCAATAAGAGCTAGGGTGTCATGAATTGTCTAGCCCAATGTGTATTGCTCGTACAAAGGTCCCACCACTGTAACCATTCTTTTTGCTTAAGCCGATTGCCCAACTATAGTACCACCACTTGGATGTTCTCAGGTTTCCCACGCCATCCTTGAATTCAATGAAACCTATAAAAGTCCTTGAATTTCATTTCAATGTTAAAAAACCTGGAAAAATCCTTGAATTTTATCAAATATCCTTGAAAAACCCTGGAATTTTGTAATATGCAGATTTGTTGACCATTTGATGAAAAAGGCCGAAAAATATTGGATTTTTTAAATTTTTACAGACTATTTTAATCCTTGAAAATGACCTAAATACCCTTGAAAAGTCCTTGAAAAACCCTTGAATTTTGTGTCCAAAAAATAGTGGGAACCCTGTGTTCTAGTCAAACTTTAGAAATATTATTTCCTTCAACATGCATGTACCATTATACCTGTCGTATGCACAATCTGTTCCAGACGACACTGTGGTATCTACATCATCAGATATAAGCCAATGGTAATCCGCGGAATTTCGGATTGGCAAGACATTCAAGTATTTTTTGGGAGCATAGCTGCACTCAGCATTCATATCACCAAGGAATAAAATGTTTCTAGTTTTCATTCTGGAATTAATATCAGATTGGACGGATTCTAATGCAGATATCTCCGCTATTGCCGCTTTTGGTTTTACGTGTATCCCGGCTAAAACAAATTCGTGAATTGCTGTAAAAATAAAACATGAAAAATAAGGTTATTGATTAAGAAAAATAAAACGGCCGGACTCAAAACACGCAAATACATTTTCTCCTTATACACTGATTGTTGTTGTATGAGCTACCATGTTATAATTAATATTACCAGTATACTAGTAAGTCTATCGGCAAGACTTCAAGAAGTTCCTTCTTTAGGTTTCCGACAAAGCTTTTAAAACCGCGGCAAAAATGAAGCTGCGTCGGGAAGGATGGACGGACAGGCCGATTTATAATATGCCCCCCCCCCATATTTTTGTGATATATTTGTAATTGAGCCCGTTTTTTTTTTTTCTCAAAAATATGTATATTAGCCCTTGTAAGCGAACACTAGAGAATATACATTGTTAAAATGCCAATAGTTAGAAATAAAGAAATGTCCTTTGTGATCTAATTGCTCCAATGGTAGATTGACTTTATTTGCTGTACTCTCTTTATATTGAACAATGACATTTTTTACATGTAAAACAAGACAAGACGCCCTATAATTCGGGATGTTCAAGTTGACAAGCCCATGATAATAATGGTTTGTGCTGTCGCCTGAGCTTTTACAATAAGCGTACCCTCATTTAATAAAGTTCCCAATATGAAATTTAAACATCAAACCTGTTGTTTCTACTCTAAATTTGACAATGAATGGTTCTCTCTCAAATACATTCTCTGGGTCACTAAATACATACGACTTAACAACACTTATTTTGGCATTTTTCCTGGAAAAATATTAAATTAATTCATTAAAAAAATTCAGAATTTTGTTATGTTTTACAGTGTATTTTGACAAGAGACAAGTGTGTAAACATATTTTCTTAAACTTTCTGCTGATTTTAAAGAGTTACATGATTACTAGTCCATTGTAGTTGTCTGTATTGCTTTTGTCGTTCATCGTTATAACCACTTAAACTTTATTTTTTACATTCAAATGCAGTAATTCACTATTGGTTTTCCTACATCCATCCCTAACTAGAAGAAATTTTAACTCAATGATTAGAAGCAAATGGTGTTGGCTAGCGGAAGACGGTTATTGTCAAAAATCTTACTGTTAAAGTAGCAAAGGTCTAGTACTTATAGTACCATACTTTACCTATAAAAATAAGCATACTGCTCCTTCGAGTTGGAGTCTCCAAGGCGGTCACTTATTATGAAATTGTACTTTAACCCATTGCCACTAAAATAGAAAATTCAAGAACGAAAATAAATGTTTATGGTAAAATTAAGTATAAAAACTTTTTTTTTCTGAAGCTCACAGTTACTACTCAAGTATCGATCAAATCAAGACATTGTGTGAAAGTTTTATAAAAGTCCATCTAATGGGTTAGGGGGACTGTTTTTTGGTAAGAGTTGGGTATTCCATTTTCCATCTACTGGCTAAGTCCAGTTTTCTGCATAGGAAATCCCTTCAGAATAGTGATGCACTTTTCAATTATAAGGGAAGAAGTCCCTAACAGTAGCGATTCCCAGATACCCCCAAGAGTATTTTTCACAGTGTCATGTGACTTCACAGAAGTCATCCCTATTTTCGTAAATAGTGAGTTATCACCCATTTACAAGAGTTGTCCTCCATTACGGTAGGTATATTTCATTGCAATGAATGGGAAAAAAAACAAGGTTTTAATTTTCTAGAATTATTCAGAGGGCTTAGCAGACCCTATTAAATCAGGAAAATATGTTATATACCTTTTTTAAAATAATCATATTTTACTCTTGGACATTTTTGGAAAAACACACGTAATCCTTTTAAAACAAAAACAAAATAATGAGGTGATTATCTACATGATGTCGGAAAGATTGAGTTCTACGTGTACTTTTAAGTTGATCTGACTATAATCATTTGAAATTTTAAGGTAATACAAATCATTTTTTTGGTGTTTTTATTTAGATTTTTTTCTATAATAAAGAATTAATGTAGGAAAAAAAACCTGTTCAATGTTTTGTCGAGTTTCTCTATGGATTCTCCTGTGTTGTCTCTGATTTCTTGAAGAAGTATGATGTCATATCTTTTTATGATCTAAAACAGAAATTTTCGTAATTATTTACAAGTATATATAGATTTGATCTAAAATAGTTATTTATATTCCTAGATTCGCAATAATTAAACTAAGATAAGCTTCTTAATGATGAATTAAACTGTTCTATTACTATAGAAAACGCTCTTATATAATGCCTTGATTTTTCCCCGTACGGGGAAGATTGTCAATAGTATTTTTGATATAATACGGGAAAGAATGTCAACAATATCTTTGGTCCCTACATCGTGAATGAGGGGAAGTTTGATCACTCTTTATGAATGTCATATTTTCATTTTTTCTTCCTCTAAAAAATCCATGCCCCTTTTTATCATATGTCCTCCCCAAAGAAAACCCTTTCAGAAACTAGGATAAGCATCTTAATGATGACTAAACTGTTCTTTTACTATAGAAAACGCAGATATATAATGTCATGATTTTTCCCGTACGGGGAAGATTGTCAATAGTATTTATAATATACGGGGAAGAATGTCAATAATATCATTGGTGCCGTACATCCCGAATAAGGGGAAGTTTGTCACTCACTGATAAATGTAATGTTTTCATTCTTTCCTTTTTTCATTCAATGGTTATGATTATTTTATGGTTTCCCTTCAAACATGTCAAAAGCATAACACGATTGCGAAGAAATCAAAGGTAAAAAGTTGCTTCCCCCTTTTTACGGGGAATAATGAGGATAAAATGTGTAATTTCCTAGGGCATCAGGAAATACTAATTTCATAGCTAGGATTCTTTATTAAACTAAACTCAATCTGTGGAACTGAGTTTACAATATAAATCAACACCACTACATCTCAGTAAAGTTGCAAGATACTGGTATACAGAATATAATCCTTTATAAAAGTCTTCTAATTTTCAGAGTATGTAAATCCAAATATAATGCAAATCCATCCAAAAGTGAAATGTATGAAATGTCTATAAAAACTAAACTAAATATCTCTGCTTTTCAATAATAGTAAATAAGTAAGAAGAATTATAAACTGCAATTTTAGAATTTAAATCTCCATGATAAACTTCAAAACTTTCAACATACGACTAGAATTATCATAAGAACTACTCAGAACTTAGAACCAATCAAATCAATGAAATCAGACATACCTTCAGAATAAACTGGACATAATAGAAAATCACTGTATAGAAAGTACAAATCCAAATAGTAGATAATCAATGTACCTTGGCATAAGAATTAACACATATTAGATAAAAACATATATTTTATTAAAACAAATAAAATGACCCTATCACATTCTCCCCCGTGTTGGAGAATGTCTACCATGACATCATCAAACATATCCTCCTCCTCCCGAGAAAGAACGACGTCTCGTGTTCTTCAAACTGTGTCTACATCACTTCTCTGTGGCAACCTTCAAAAGGCTAGCAAGGATCTGGTCCTCCATACCCCTGAAATTACCGCTAGAAACTATACTCTGCAAATAATCTGCTCTGGTCTTCCAATCGGGTTGACTCTGAGACTGCTTCGAAACAATAAAATCTTTGTACTTCGTAGTGGCTGTTGATGTTCTTGCCCGTACAGATCGTCTAGGTGCTACTGGGGGTGGTGCAATGTCCGGCTGATGGACATCATCTACTTCGTCATGCCCAGGTATCTCATCGTCTTGATCATTATCTTCAACTTCAGATGAAGTGGCAGGTACATGTTCAACTGCGTCTGTCTCAACATCATCAGTATCAAGTACTGGATCATCTGCTCTAGCAGCTTCAGATGGATGGTCGTCACCAACGAATCCAGCATCTTGACGTTCAGGGATGAGTTGCTGATCGTCACCAGTCTCACTCTGAACTGTATCATCTATATCCTGAGGCGATATCTCGTCTATGGCATCATGTGGAATGCCAAAGGTAGTGTCATCAGGAACTCTAACATAGTAGTACAGAGACTCATCATCACTCTCTTCAGTACTGGTTATAGTGCTGTCGTGAAGACTCTGTCTTTGTTCCTCAACTGTAGTCTTCCTGGGTCTTAAGCGTGGTCTAGGAGTAGGTCTGGGCTTCTCCTGTACTTCTTCCTCAACAGAAACAGATCCAATAGGCAGGAGTAGGTTTCTGTGTAGAGTTCTCAATCTGCCTTGTCCGTTTTCCTTCTTAACTCTGTAGACTGGAATGGTCGGATTAGGCTGATCCATGATGACATAAGCTTCATCTTCCCATTTGTCTGCTATCTTGTGTTTGCCATCAAAACTCAAAACCTTTACTATTACACGATCGCCTGGATGTAATATGGCCCCTCTCACTTTGGTGTCATAATTCTTCTTCTGACGTTGTTGTGCTCGTTTGGCTGATGTCAGTGCCAATTCATAGGATTTCTTCAATCTTTCTCTCAAGTTCTCCACATACCTAGTTGTTGTTGTATTTTCCTTCTCAGTTTCGATACCAAATGCCAGATCAATGGGTAAGCGTGACTACTATAGGGGGTTCCAAGACCCCCCTGACCTAGATTTATAACCCCCTTAACCTACTTATTTAATACCCCCTTTATTGCTATACAACAACTATAACCCCCTGTAATAAAACAGAGTTATGACATGTCTTTGATGCAATGAACTACTTTTACATAATAAAAGATGCTATACAACAACAATAACCCCTTGTAATAAAACAGAGTTATGACATGTCTTTGGTTAACCATATTTAAAAAAGTGTAGGGGTTGTAATATGTACATATTTGTGTAAAAAGTTATTAAACTTATGACCTCATTTTATTATGCTGGTCATTTTTTAGAACATAATTCATTTCAATTAATTGAGAAAAGAAGACCATTCAGAAACATGTCTACTAGACATAAACCTCAGTTCAAAATGAAATACTGTAACTATTTTTCCCTTATGGTAATGAAACGAGGTTTCAAAGAAAAACGACAAAGTATAGATGTGGATGTTATTCAGAAGAAATTTCGCTCGATTCTTTAAGTTATACAGAATCTACTGAATATACAAATGTATGTGGAAGACATTCGTCCGAGGAATTGGCAAAAGAAAACCATAACAGAGGAATAAAAATGGTTGAAGAGAAAGAAAACGCACGCAATGTATTAAGTGAAAAGATGGATACAGACAGCGTTTTATGTCATCTAACAGCAAGAGAAGTGTTTTCAAACTACCAAAAGGGAGAACAACTAAGATGTACATCGAAGCAGTTTAGAACAAAAAAGTTAATTAACGTGATAATGGAATCAAAGGCTACGTCACTACATACTTGAGAATGGCTTTAATCAAGGCAGGTCAAGCTGTATTAACAGAGAGAGGACAGTTACGGTGATGGCGATGAAAATGATATGCCACAATCACCCGAAGAACGGTGTATGACAGAGTTACAAGGAGATTCTTATGTGGTGGCTTAAGAATTTAATGATAAAATATATCTATCAAACAATTGAAGAAGAGAAATACCCCACAAAGCAAATATGGACAGAAATTTCCTACCTGCTTCTTCTATTTTTATATGTACTATACTGTAATTTGTAAATAAATATGAGTTTATTTGTTTTTTTTATTTATAAAGAGATGTAGTAATACAGGTCTTGATTCTACGAATAGAAATTTGACAGTCGATAAAAAATGACACAACAACAAATTGAAAATTACACAAAAAAATAATGTCATATCCAAATCATCCTGGAGCATTTACTGTCTGCTAAATGCAATAAGTTATTAAAAGGTATTCGAAAAGAAGGCAAATACGAGATAAGTAGAGGAGGTTTAAAAAGATTATTTATAATCATATTTTTTAATACTGTCAAAAAGTTTATTTCTGAGTTCATTTAAATTAAATTAAATAAACTTTCATTTAAATTATATTTTTGACAAACTCTTCCTTGCTTTTTTGCTAAGGGTTTAGTTTATCGTTCAGTCTCGATGAATAATTTATGGTTGCTGTTTCTGAATCTTGCATTGCATTTTCTTAACTCAGGTTTTCTATAAGGTTAAGGTATTGCACTATTTTGGTTTTATTAATATTAAGATCTATACACCAATTTTTACTACAGTTGCCTAAATGATCATGTTTACTTTAAAAACCAGATGCAGAGGTTGAAAGCAAAACAACTTCATCTGCATAAAGCAAGCAGTCTATTCTGCAGTTATTAGGAATAATAGGATCAGATGAGTCTTCTGGATACTTTAACAGCTTATTTATGAAGAGCTTAAACAAATTAGGACTCAACACATCTCCTTGTCTAACTCCAATATTAGAGGAGAAATTTCAGAAAAGGAATCCCCATGTCTCACAGCTAAGATAGACTTACTGTACAAATTCTGAAGAATCCTATAAAATAGACATCCCCCCTACCATTTTTGAGCATTTTTTTAGTAAACTGCGTCATGTCAAACTGTATCAAAGGCCTTTTTGAAGTTTACATAACAGGCAAACAGTTTGTTTTTATGAGCAAACTGCTTGTCTATAATAGCTTTTAGTTCAAACATGTGGTCAGCAGGCCTTGCGTTTTCTTGTGAAGCCAATTGGAATGGGAAAATTACAATTACCGTGAAGGTTAGCACTGCTGGTGGAGTTTTTATTCCCCAAGGTTAGCCCGCTCCGGCACCAACACTTTTGTGTTGGAGAACACTTTAAAGCTTTAAATTATCCGTTTTAATTTCAAAATTGTCTAAACCGTATGTAAGGTTCTTCCTACCCCAGACATAGGTTGATCATCTTAGTAATTGTTTGGTTCGCAAGTGTGGTATTTTTGGTTTAATTGCTCTATGCTCTTCATAATCATATACTGTTTGGCATTTCAATTTTTTTGGTAGAGCACCATTGTTGAGTCTTGAATAGACGAAACGCGCGTCAGGCGTATCAAAATTTATTGTCTGGAACTTTGTTGTCACTTTAATTTCAACAAAATATTGATAAAGTATTTCATTGTATATTGAGTTAAAGAGCTTGCCTTGCTCATGGTTATATCCCTGTAATTTTCAGGGATGCTTCTATCACCAGATTTCAATATTGGTGTGAGGTATCCGACTGACCAGTTATTAGGATAGTAACCAGATTACAAAATGGCATTAAAAAAACCTTAAAAAACTTGGTGAAAGATAAGATTGGGTTGCTTTCAGTATATTATTGTTGATAAGATGAAGCCCTCCTGATTTGTTATTTTTCAGGTCTTTAATAGCATTTTATGTTTTAAATAGAGACATCAGGGTAGTGAAAAGAGATAAACTTGATTCCATCTTTATTAAAAGTTCTTGAATTTGTTTGATCCTTTCACTAAATTTAACATTAGGTTTATTTGAAGATTTTCAAAGTGAGTTTTTAATTCAGATGGATCAATAGGAATCTCATCTTCCTTTTTGCCATTTAATGAATTTATGAGTGACCAACGCGCCTTTAGATTGTTACTCTGAAGTGAGTTTAATTGTTTTTGTTTTATAAGATCTTTTGTGTAATTTTTTGCTTAATATTTTTTCGTTTTGTTATATATTCGAAAAATTTTGTAAAAGCTATTTCTAACATTTTTATCATAATATGATTTTGAAATTACAAATACCAAAATGCGGGTATAAACGGTTAATTTGGATATGCTATATATCGATATTTCAAGGAGTAACCTCTCATCAGTAGCATTTAAACCAAAACATTGGAAGGTCAATTTCCTAAAACAGTTGAAAACGAAAAGTACTCAATACCAAAACGTTCGAACAAGGAAGCCAAATCCAGCACCGAGGATATCGACCATGTGCATTACAAGGAAAGAAACCTGGTGTTTTCATCAATTTTGAATTTAACAATCGGAAATTTCAGCGACAATATATTAGAAATTTTATGGTAATTCGTGTCAGACAAGTCTGACTACCAGGCTTGTGATTACCCTCGGGGACCTCTGGTCCACCAGCAGCGGTTATCGCCCAGTGGTTTCAAAATTACAAATACCAAAATGCGGGTATAAACGGTTAATTTGGATATGCTATATATCGATATTTCAAGGAGTAACCTCTCATCAGTAGCATTTAAACCAAAACATTGGAAGGTCAATTTCCTAAAACAGTTGAAAACGAAAAGTACTCAATACCAAAACGTTCGAACAAGGAAGCCAAATCCAGCACCGAGGATATCGACCATGTGCATTACAAGGAAAGAAACCTGGTGTTTTCATCAATTTTGAATTTAACAATCGGAAATTTCAGCGACAATATATTAGAAATTTTATGGTAATTCGTGTCAGACAAGTCTGACTACCAGGCTTGTGATTACCCTCGGGGACCTCTGGTCCACCAGCAGCGGTTATCGCCCAGTGGTTTCAAAATTACAAATACCAAAATGCGGGTATAAACGGTTAATTTGGATATGCTATATATCGATATTTCATATGACAATTGTCTAGCTCTGAAAGTAACTTGTGACCTTAGGTCTTAAAGATCAGAATCAAACCAAAGTTTTATGCTTTACATTTTTTTCATTTTTAGTTTTAGGCTTCTTTAGGTATTTGTCACAAACATCTGTAAAAATATTCTCAAATTCTGTACAGGCAACATTCATCCCATTCTCTCTAAGAAAGTCAATAGATATGTTGACAGCATTTTGAAGGTTTTTAGAATATTCTGGAGATTGAAACTCCGATTGAAGTTTAATCACCGAGGAATCATCCCATTTATACTGACTTGGAACATTTTAAGTTTTGTAAGCAAATGCCAAATCATGGTAAAGGACATGGTACGGTAAGGGCCATATTTGGCCCCCTAATTTATGAAAAAATAAATCTTTTAACAGTACAGCAGCCATTAGTGTGTAGCAGGTGAAATTGCCAAATGTATCACCAGTTAACCTGCCGTTTAAAATTCTTAGACCATTTCCTATACAGAAGTCAATAAGATCTTTTTCTCTAAATTTAACAGTCTGATCATAATTCTCCTTAAGACCAATGTCAAAATCTGATAAATAATTTGTATAACAGGTATTATCAGTGTTATTTTCATTAAAAATGAAGTCAGGTTCTGAACCAATTCTTGCATTGAAATCACCACAATCAGAATATCTCCTTTATTTTGATAGGAAGATATATCCTCTTAAATAATTTCTAATAGACTTTTGCCATTTTTTTTTCTTTCTCAATGGTTACTGGAGATTGAAGGAGGTAGTAAACGATACACGTGTAGATATTTTTCTCAAAGTTAAAAAAAAATCTTTTCTAAGCATGACCCAGTGAAAATTTGAGTTCTATTTTTTTTCTATTTTAAAACCCTTTTTTAAATTCAGTTTTTACAAAAATTCCAAGGCCACCAAGGAACCTTTCTATTTTTGTTATATCTCTACATCTTGAAAACAGATCTGGTCAATGTAACCAACATGAGATTTAGCTAAAAAACACATGGTCATACCATTTACACATCTTCAATTAGTTGGACATTATCAAGGTTTTAGAAAATAGTGTATGTAATCCAATAATTCTTAATAAATCATGCATAAGCAAGCAAGTTGCCAAATAAAGACAGTTAATATTTATGGGAAAGGTTATATATATATGCATTTATGAATTGAGAGAGACAGGGTTTCATATTTGAATTTTGTCTCATACAAGGATTATTTATCTTTCATATTCGTCAAGGAAAATCATTGCTTTTAGTCTGTCAGATATGTACAATCAGTATGAAATACACCTAAATGTATTTAAATGGACTGGAGTAATTGTAATAATGATACTAACAACATCACTTAATGGATAACATGCCTCTTCAAAACAAAACATGAACATGACTGAGTACATTTTAACTGACCAAGGCCCTACTTTCATCCAGTCCTTATGTTTATTCACCAAACCTTTTAATCTACCAGGTGGACATGTATTAACTATTTGTGAATGCAACAGTAGACCAATCAAAGAAACAATGACAACAACTAGAATAATTATTTATTTTTGATGATTAATTCTAGCATGATAATATAAAAATAAATAAAATAAACCAATTAATATTGCTATTATCATATGGCTTTACATAATAAATGAACTTTTTTAGTGTAAAAATACAATACCAAAACGGTTTTACAACGGTTAATTTGGTTATGCTGTATACCGATATTTCAAGGAGTAACCTCTCATCAGCAGTATTTGAATCAAAACATTGGTAGGTCAAAAACCAAAATTATTGAATGAAAAGTACTCAAAACCAAAAACGTCGAACAGGAAAGCCAAAACAAGCACCGACGATATCCACCATGTGCAGTACAAGGAAAGAAAACTGGTGTTTTAAACATTTTGGAATTTAACAATCAGGAATTGTAGTAATATATAAATTTTTATAATAATGTAACAATAAAAGTAAATACATTTTTGTGTTATATTTTATTAACCAAGAATACATGAACAAAAATACAAATTTGTAAATATTATCCATGTGTTATCAACAAATTTAAATAAAGTTGAAAACAAATGTTCCATGGCCTTAAACAAAAGACATATAATGATAATAACGGTTATACAATTTGTATGTATATGCAATGTATGTATAAGTCAACTGTATTATGTTTTGCTAATGTCTATGATGTGCACAATTTATAACAAAAGAAAAGTTATTGTCAACAACACTGAAAAAAAAAAATTAAATTGATTTGCCATCTAATAATGATCAAACCTCCAATTGTATCCCCAAATTTAATCTAAAATATGAAGAGTTCAATGTCATCGCTTAAAACTAAGAAATAAGGTCCCAAAGAAAAAAAATAAAAAAAAACTTAATAGATTTCAGGACAAAGATTCATTGGATAACAACAGTTTAAAAATTGCAATTTTAAAAGTAGACAAAATTTCTTGTTTGAGCTTTACTGCAAAAGTACATTCAATTATAAAATATAGATATTTACCATCTTTTCAGAAAAAAAAATCAGTATATAAATCAGTTACGATACTATGTCAATGGAAATCCATGTTTTTACCTACAGCAAAAGTAATGATAAAACGACTTTACTGATATAAAATAAAGATCAAATAAGATTTTGAAATCAAATATCTATTACATGTACGTGGTAAAATTTATATCATTCAAAAAATGAATAATCTGTAAATTATGTGAAAAAAAATTTTGGCAGTCATAGTAAAAAAAAATACTGAAGATGACCAAAGTATTATTTCAGAAATTTCGATTTAGATTTCGTTATTAAATTTAGAAACCTATACAAAAAGTATAAATATAGTAAATATTTAAGAGGATGAGACTGTAAATTAAGATAGACATTTTTCAAATGAAAGATTTATTTTAGAAAGATATAAAGATGAAAAATAAAATTGTTATTATACTTACAAATATGTCTTCATCTGTATTAGATTATAATGCAAAAAAGGAAGAGATCAGTGTATAGATATAAGATAGTGTTGTATAATTATTAGACATCTGATATGGTCAATAAAATATAGATAGCCTAGACATCTTCTAATTATACTTTTTATTTATTTAACGCCAAACAAAAGTTGTGGATTTTTATATAACAAATTAGAAACATTCTCACCAACATCGAACATTTTTATTCTTTTATATGACAAATCAATTAACATGTTTAAGTGTAAAACATTTTTCCTTAGGGTATCATTCCAACACCTTTATATATAAAAATATCTAGTGTCATATTAACTTAGGGTGTGAAATTTCAAAAGAGAATTATCAAACCAAACATATCTTTTATATGTTTATATAATATAGACAAATTGTTCCATAAGAGTACCAAAGATGCTACTATAACTTCCATCACAGTCTTACAACATCATCAAGTTTATCTGAGTCAGTTGGCAGATTACAGATTGTTAATAGGAGAATTGACAAAATTTCAATATTAACATTTTCAAATAAGGCTATTTCAAAAATAAATAATACAGTAAGGGATGGTATTGAAGTCAATAATTTGAGATTTTTGCACGAACCACATAAGACATAATTTATTAGCGAAACACATTTAAATGGTCATTGCCAACACATGTTAAATGGATATTGTCTACGAAAAATAAAATGTTTGTACTAACAAAAACGGCCAAAAGACAACTTGTTTTGTCCAATTTTTAACATATGAACACCAAAAATATAGTTGTGGTACCCTATTATTAAAAAAAAATCGAAAAAAAATCATCACTTAATAAAATTTGTAAAGCTTTTCAAAAATTAATATTCATGAGGTCTAATCTCACCTTTAGCATGCGCAATGTGTTTTATTGTGTTGATAAATTTCGTTGGTACATACACGCGTCCAGTAATCTGTATTTTGATGTTTAAGTCCGTGTAGAAATCTACATGGCGACCAAAACATCAAAGCCCCAAAACAGAGAAAATGACAAAAATGGCTCGTATTCAAGTAATGCAGATGATTTAGATAGTTCAAATTGAATTTGTTTAATTTGTCACCATATTTAATTCTCCGGGAACAAAACATCCGAGATTTCGATTGATGGCTGTTAAAAATACACTTAAGTATATCTGTCGTCACGAAGGTGAACAAATAACTAATCAACATGGTCGAATAATTTTGAGCGAAACCCGAATAAACCAAGTTTTAGGCAAAATTGGTAATAAATGTATATTCAAAGTTTTCTTTTATTAAGTCGCCCAAAACAAAGTTTGGGAGACTTATTGTTTTTGCACCGTTTCTTATTATTATTATTATTATTATTATTATTATTCTGATTCTTTATCGTAAAGTTGTCCTCCCTAATTCAAGAAAATGGTTCAA
Organism: Arcuatula senhousia; assembly: GCA_963971305.1. Taxonomy (NCBI): domain Eukaryota; kingdom Metazoa; phylum Mollusca; class Bivalvia; order Mytilida; family Mytilidae; genus Arcuatula; species Arcuatula senhousia. Next base: position 31,106,116 of record OZ020304.1, read on the forward strand.
GGAAATTGAATAACACTTGTTGGATTGGATAGTGGGTCACTCAAAGGCGTGTAATCAAGTTTTGAAAATTTCAAGATGGCCGCCGTTTCAAAATGGCGGCCGTCCGAAAAAGTGGGCGGAAAATTTTTTTTCATCGGATCGTCCTGAAAATTGGTCATCTGGGTAAAGCGGGTATGCTGAATTCAAATCTGCGACCGGATTTGAAATCCGACTTCCGGTTTTAAAATGGCCGCCATTTTACTACACCCGCCCCCTTAAAAATGTGAACTTTGTCCGATTTCAATGAAATTTGATTTCTATACATATTTTATTATACTGAAAGGGACGAAAAAGAATCCAAGGCGATTTTGGGCGACTTGTGTGTTGGCATCCCAACACAAATTATAGCTAGTTATATTTCTGTCTAAATGCCACTAAAACATTGCGATTTTGGTAGACAATATGCCTTTAGATAAAAGCTACACATATAAGAGTAACTAAAAGCTACGAATATAATGGTTGGGAGGGACAGTTGAAAGACGGAAATTATTCATAATATTAAAAGAGAAAAAAATCATATTACATTTATTATGTTAATCATATAGTGTTGAAATTATGTGTTTGTTGTAGAAAAATTAATGAAATCGAATAAATTATACCTTTGAGGTTTGGTTTGCCTATTTTGTAGACATTCTTGTATAAAGTTAGCAATAAGCTTTAGTATGGTAGAGAGTTTGCTATTGAAAAAAAAATAATACAGTTTGTTTAATCATGATATAAAAAGAAAAAAAAAATCATATTACATTTATTATGAAACAATGTGTATGGTGTAGAAAAATTAATGAAATCCGTTAAATTATACCTTTGAAGTTTGGTTTGCCTACTTTGTAGACATTATTGTATAAAGTTAGCAATAAGCTTTAGTATGGTAGGGAGGTTGCTATTGAAAAATTAAAAAAAATAATACAGTTTGTTTGGTTTTAATTTTTTGTTTTGTTTGAAAGTATTCTATCAGGTTAAGCAATAAAATTGCTTCAAGCGTTTTTGTAAATATGCAACTAATAAGTGAATGGATTCTCCATTGTAACAACAGAGACAGAGTCTGTTCTGTTAAGGTATGTTTTGCTATAGCTAATTCGTAAGCACTTATTCTTACTTTTGCTAGAGTTGATCTATCTGTTTTAAATTTACAAAGTTCAACATAATAAAGTCTGATATTAGATAGGGGAAATTATTAAAGAAAGATAACTTAATGCCGTTTTAACGTCATTTTCTAACTTTGAAGGGTCACATCTTTAATTATTTTTTCAATAATTGGAATGGGTTTTTTTCCAGTTAAGATGGGTTATTGAAAATGTATGAAAATCCAAGGTTGTTTACAAGTTTTTTTCAGTTGTTTTACCTAAGAATTTGTTTCTTTTGTTGCTTCGTTTACACTATGTAAAAGGGTATCATTTGATTCAAGAATGAACCTGACAGTACATTAATTTATTGCATGATTATAGGGGAATACACACAAAATGATCATAAAATATAAAAGGGATCATAAGGTAAGAAAGAAAAGTAGTATATCAAAGACTTTTATTAGGAACACTTAGGTTTTTTTTAAACCACGAAGAGTTATATAACTACGGAGGGGAAACACGAAAAAGGGGGTTGAAAAAAATCTATGTACCACGAATTCGAGGTACACAGTTTCAATTTTTTATTTATTTTTTTTTTTTTTATTTTTTTTTTTTTATTTTTTTTTTTTTTTTTTTATTTTGTAAAATTCAATTTTTATATTTTTTTTAATTTTTATTTTTAATTTTAATTTTTTTTTATAAATTGAAACTGTGTACCTCGAATTCGTGGTACATAGATTTTTTTCAACCCCCTTTTTCGTGTTTCCCCTCCGTAGTTATATAACTCTTCGTGGTTTAAAAAAAACCTAAGTGTTCCTAATAAAAGTCTTTGATATACTACTTTTCTTTCTTACCTTATGATCCCTTTTATATTTTATGATCATTTTGTGTGTATTCCCCTATAATCATGCAATAAATTAATGTACTGTCAGGTTCATTCTTGAATCAAATGATACCCTTTTACATAGTGTAAACGAAGCAACAAAAGAAACAAATTCTTAGGTAAAACAACTGAAAAAAACTTGTAAACAACCTTGGATTTTCATACATTTTCAATAACCCATCTTAACTGGAAAAAAACCCATTCCAATTATTGAAAAAATAATTAAAGATGTGACCCTTCAAAGTTAGAAAATGACGTTAAAACGGCATTAAGTTATCTTTCTTTAATAATTTCCCCTATCTAATATCAGACTTTATTATGTTGAACTTTGTAAATTTAAAACAGATAGATCAACTCTAGCAAAAGTAAGAATAAGTGCTTACGAATTAGCTATAGCAAAACATACCTTAACAGAACAGACTCTGTCTCTGTTGTTACAATGGAGAATCCATTCACTTATTAGTTGCATATTTACAAAAACGCTTGAAGCAATTTTATTGCTTAACCTGATAGAATACTTTCAAACAAAACAAAAAATTAAAACCAAACAAACTGTATTATTTTTTTTAATTTTTCAATAGCAACCTCCCTACCATACTAAAGCTTATTGCTAACTTTATACAATAATGTCTACAAAGTAGGCAAACCAAACTTCAAAGGTATAATTTAACGGATTTCATTAATTTTTCTACACCAAACACATTGTTTCATAATAAATGTAATATGATTTTTTTTTTCTTTTTATATCATGATTAAACAAACTGTATTATTTTTTTTTCAATAGCAAACTCTCTACCATACTAAAGCTTATTGCTAACTTTATACAAGAATGTCTACAAAATAGGCAAACCAAACCTCAAAGGTATAATTTATTCGATTTCATTAATTTTTCTACAACAAACACATAATTTCAACACTATATGATTAACATAATAAATGTAATATGATTTTTTTCTCTTTTAATATTATGAATAATTTCCGTCTTTCAACTGTCCCTCCCAACCATTATATTCGTAGCTTTTAGTTACTCTTATATGTGTAGCTTTTATCTAAAGGCATATTGTCTACCAAAATCGCAATGTTTTAGTGGCATTTAGACAGAAATATAACTAGCTATAATTTGTGTTGGGATGCCAACACACAAGTCGCCCAAAATCGCCTTGGATTCTTTTTCGTCCCTTTCAGTATAATAAAATATGTATAGAAATCAAATTTCATTGAAATCGGACAAAGTTCACATTTTTAAGGGGGCGGGTGTAGTAAAATGGCGGCCATTTTAAAACCGGAAGTCGGATTTCAAATCCGGTCGCAGATTTGAATTCAGCATACCCGCTTTACCCAGATGACCAATTTTCAGGACGATCCGATGAAAAAAAATTTTCCGCCCACTTTTTCGGACGGCCGCCATTTTGAAACGGCGGCCATCTTGAAATTTTCAAAACTTGATTACACGCCTTTGAGTGACCCACTATCCAATCCAACAAGTGTTATTCAATTTCCTTGAACCATTTTCTTGAATTAGGGAGGACAACTTTACGATAAAGAATCAGAAGAATAATAACTAGCTATAATTTGTGTTGGGATGCCAACACACAAGTCGCCCAAAATCGCCTTGGATACTTTTTCTTCCCATTCAGTGCAATTAAATATGTATAGAAATAAAATTTCATTGAAATCGGACAAAGTTCACATTTCTAAGGGGGGCGGGTGTAGTAAAATGGCCACCATTTTGAAACCGGAAGTCGGATTTCAAATCTGGTCGCAGATTTGAATTCAGTATACCCGTTTTACCCAGATGACCAATTTTCAAGACGATCCGATGAAAAAAAAAATTCCGCCCACTTTTTCCGACGGCCGCCATTTTGAAACGGCGGCCATCTTGAAAATTTCAAAAGTGCATTACACGCCTTTGAGTGACCCACTATCCAATCCAACAAGTGTTATTCAATTCCCTTGAACCATTTTCTTGTATTAGGGAGGACAACTTTACGATAAAGAATCAGAAGAATAATAATAATAATAATAATAACTAGCTATAATTTGTGTTGGGATGCCAACACACAAGTCGCCCAAAATTGCCTTGGATACTTTTTCGTCCCTTTCAGTACAATAAAATATGTATAGAAATCAAATTTCATTGAAATCGGACAAAGTTCACATTTTTAAGGGGGGCGGGTGTAGTAAAATGGCCGCCATTTTGAAACCGGAAGTCGGATTTCAAATCCGGTCGCAGATTTGAATTCAGCATACCCGCTTTACCCAGATGACCAATTTTCAGGACGATCCGACGAAAAAAAATTTTCCGCCCACTTTTTCCGACGGCCGCCATTTTGAAACGGCGGCCATCTTGAAAATTTCAAAACTTGATTACACGCCTTTGAGTGACCCACTATCCAATCCAACAAGTGTTATTCAATTTCCTTGAACCATTTTCTTGAATTAGGGAGGACAACTTTACGATAAAGAATCAGAAGAATAATAACTAGCTATAATTTGTGTTGGGATGCCAACACACAAGTCGCCCAAAATCGCCTTGGATACTATTTCTTCTCATTCAGTACAATAAAATATGTATAGAAATCAAATTTCATTGAAATCGGACAAAGTTCACATTTATAAGGGGGGCGGGTGTAGTAAAATGGCCGCCATTTCAAAACCGGAAGTCGGATTTCAAATCCGGTCGCAGATTTGAACTCAGCATACCCGCTTTACCCAGATGACCAATTTTCAAGACGATCCGACAAAAAAAAATTTTCCGCCCACTTTTTCGGACGGCCGCCATTTTGAAACGGCGGCCATCTTGAAAATTTCAAAACTTGATTGCACACCTTTAGGTAACCCACTATCCAATCCAACAAGTGTTATTCAATTTCCTTGAACCGTTTTCTTGTATTAGGGAGGACAGCTTCATGATTAAGAATCAGAAGAATAATAATAATAATAACTAGTGCTGACTGTGTTGGGGATGCCCAACACAAAAATATCTCCCAAACGTACGCAAACTGTCATTCTAGCATATTTTTTTTCGTATTATGAAAAAGCTCCTTTTGCTATAGTTACATACAAAATTTCAGAACCCTGCGCACCTAGGTAAGCGAGATATAGCAATGTCCTATATTATGACCTTATCGTGTTTCCATGGAAACGGCGGCCATTTTCAAAATTCCAAAAATTGCATGCACACCTTTGGGACCCACTCTACCACTATACAAAATTTCATGAAGATCTATTGAGTAGTTTTTAAGAACCAGCTCGGACACGTTCATGAGGAGAAGAAGAAAAAGAATAATAATAATAATAAGAAACAGAGTAAAAACAATATATCTCCCAAACATAGTGTTTGGGAGATATAATAACTAGTGTTGACTGTGTTGGGGATGCCCAACACAAAAATATCTCCCAAACGTACGCAAACTGTCATTCTAGCATAATTTTTTTTTCGTAATATTAAAGAACTCCTTTTGCTATAGTTACATACAAAACTTCAGAACCCTGCGCACATAGGTAAGCGAAATATCGTAATGTCCTATATTATGACCTAATCGTGTTTCCATGGAAACGGCGGCCATTTTCAAAATTCCGAAAATTGCATGCACACCTTTGGGACCCACTCTTCCACCATACAAAATTTCATGAAGATTTATTGAGTAGTTTTTAAGAACCAGCTCGGACACGTTCATGAGGAGAAGAAGAAAAAGAATAATAATAATAATAAGAAACAGAGTAAAAACAATATATCTCCCAAACATAGTGTTTGGGAGATATAATAAGAAACGGTGCAAAAACAATAAGTCTCCCAAACTTTGTTTTGGGCGACTTAATAATAATAATAATAAGAAACGGTGCAAAAACAATAAGTCTCCCAAACTTTGTTTTGGGCGACTTAATAACTAGTGCTGACTGTGTTGGGGATGCCCAACACAAAAATATCTCCCAAACATACGCATATTGTCACTCTTGCATAAATTTTGACATCACACCCTAACTCCCCATCATCTGAAACCTCTAGATACCAAATTTTGTCGAAATCGTAGCATTTTGACAATTTTCCCATTTTTGGGACCGAAAAATCACATTTTCGTGAATAACTCGAAAACCATAAATATCGCTTCAGAATTTTTTTTCGTATTATTAAAGAGCTTCTTTTGCTCTATTAACCTGCAAAATTTCAGAACCCTGCGCACCTAGGTAACCGAGATATCGCAATGTCCTATATTATGACCTTATTTCATTTCCATGGAAACGGCGGCCATTTTGAAAATTCCAATTCTTGATGGCACACCTTTGAGACCCACTCTACCATCATACAAAATTTCATGAAGATCCATTAAGTAGTTTTCGAGTTCCAGCTTGGACACGTTCATGTCCGGAAGAAAAAAAAGAAGAACTAGTGTTGACTGTGTTGGGGATGCCCAACACAAAAATATCTCCCAAACGTACGCAAACTGTCACTCTTGCATAAATTTTGACATCACATCCTAACTCGCAATCGTTTGAAACCCCTAGATACCAATTTTTGTCGATATCGTAGCATTTTTACAATTTTCCCATTTTTGAGCCCGAAAAATCACATTTTCGTGAATAACTCGAAAACCGTAAATATCGCTTCAAAATTTTTTTTCGTATTATTAAAGAGCTCCTTTTGCTCTATCCACCTGCAAAATTTCAGAACCCTGCGAACCTAGGTAACCGAGATATCACAATGTCCTATATTATGACCTTTCCCTGTTTCCATGGAAACGGTGGCCATTTTGAAAATTTCAAAAATTGCATGCACACCTTTGAGACCCCCTCTAACAACATACAAAGTTTCATGAAGATCCATTGAGTAGTTTTATGAGATGTGGTGCAGACACGTTCATGGTCGGAAGAAGAAAAAAAAAGAATAATAATAATAATAAGAAACAGAGTAAAAACAATATATCTCCCAAACATAGTGTTTGGGAGATATAATAATAATAATAAGAAACAGAGTAAAAACAATATATCTCCCAAACATAGTGTTTGGGAGATATAATAACAAGATATGATTGTGTTGGGATGCCAACACACAAAGTCTCCCAAACGATTAAAAAAGTAACAACTCCAAAATGAAGGCTTCCCTTTGTCCCAATGTTCAAAGATCATCATGCAAATTTAATATATTTTGAATATAATAAGTAAATAGGAAATAATGCAACAGGTACAGTTAAATTTTAAAATTTGCAAATATTTTATATTTCTTAAAGATCTTTTGTAAACCAATAGATGAGAATAGTTCAAAATTGTTGTAGAAAAAGAAATAAAGCTTTATTTTTTCCATTGTAAAAAGGACGAGTGTGAAAATAATAATTTTAAAACATAAAGGGAGATAATACACCCATCTTGCTGAAGGTCAAGGGTCAATTGGTCCCTCCCTAACATAGTCCCTAAAAAAGTGAAATTAATGATGACAGGCAGGGTTTTAAACTTTAAAATTTATTCCTTTATAATAAGCTGAAATAACAATGCAAATATTTAGTTGAATGAATGCAACCTCATCATCTCAATTTATGTCTCATTTCAAAAAAGTGTATGAATAATGTTTATTTTGCTGTGAAATGGTCTCACATGGAAAACCAAAAAAATATAGAAATTGCAATAAGACTTTCAGAAAATTGTAAACTATGATGACATTCCATTTACATGTTTTCTACCAATATAACTATATTTTCGAGATCCACCGAGAAGATTTTTGTTTTTTTCCATTGAACTCGGAGCACCATGTTTAGCCCAGAAACCAATGTTCATCAGAATCGGTCAACATTCCCAAAAATTAGCCGATTTTTGTCGGCCATTTTGAAATAGGCGGCCATCTTGAAAAATTCGAAAGTTTTGTGCACACCTTCATAACATGAATAACTCATATACCAAGTATGGTTTTGATCCGAAAAACCATCTCAGAGAAACCGGTCGGACAAGTTCATTGTAAAAAAAATCTGAAAAACCTGAGTAAAAACAATAAGTCTCCAAACTTCGTTTGGGAGACTTAATAATTACATACCGAAACTTTTTGCAGGCATTTTTTAACCGATCCTTCTGAAACTTGGTAAACATGTAGGACTAAGGCCAATGTAAAGAATTAATACCAAAAAGATCAGATTCACAAGTCATAAGGGGTTCTGGGGGGTACCAGAAAGGGGGACCGTAGGCCAAAATGCCATGGTTTCGCACACAAAACTCCTTATAGCTCTCAAACAGTAAATCCAATCTGTATAAACAATACCTATTATAAGATGCCTAACATGTACTTGAACTCAATACGGTAATCGTTTCAATGTAAGAGGTCCATTGCGAAATTAAGGGGGTCCAAAGGAGGGGTGGGGTCACTTCGGAAAAAATTTCAAAACTGTATAACTCGAAAACCGTTGGTCAGATTTTTTCATGACTCACCCCTTTTTTGTAGCTTTTATAATGCTGATTTCAAATATCAAATCAGATTTTTGATAGGAGCACTTGATTTTTTTTCAGATTTTTTTTTTAATTTTTTATGTGATTTTTCAAAAATTCAAAAAAATACAAAAAAAAATTATGAAAAAAAAACTATACAAGATAGCAATTTTTGGTCTTTCCATTGAACTCGGAGCACCATGTTTAGCCCAGAAACCAATGTTCATCAGAATCGGTCAACATTCCCAAAAATTAGCCGATTTTTGTCGGCCATTTTGAAATAGGCGGCCATCTTGAAAAATTCGAAAGTTTTGTGCACACCTTCATAACATGAATAACTCATATACCAAGTATGGTTTTGATCCAAAAAACCATCTCAGAGAAACCGGTCGGACAAGTTCATTGTAAAAAAAATCTGAAAAACCTGAGTAAAAACAATAAGTCTCCAAACTTCGTTTGGGAGACTTAATAATAATTACATACCGAAACTTTTTGCAGGCATTTTTTAACCGATCCTTCTGAAACTTGGTAAACATGTAGGACTAAGGCCAATGTAAAGAATTAATACCAAAAAGATCAGATTCACAAGTCATAAGGGGTTCTGGGGGGTACCAGAAAGGGGGACCGTAGGCCAAAATGCCATGGTTTCGCACACAAAACTCCTTATAGCTCTCAAACAGTAAATCCAATCTGTATAAACAATACCTATTATAAGATGCCTAACATGTACTTGAACTCAATACGGTAATCGTTTCAATGTAAGAGGTCCATTGCGAAATTAAGGGGGTCCAAAGGAGGGGTGGGGTCACTTCGGAAAAAATTTCAAAACTGTATAACTCGAAAACCGTTGGTCAGATTTTTTCATGACTCACCCTTTTTTGTAGCTTTTATAATGCTGATTTCAAATATCAAATCAGATTTTTGATAGGAGCACTTGATTTTTTTTCAGAATTTTTTTTAAATTTTTTATGTGATTTTTCAAAAATTCAAAAAAATACAAAAAAAAATTATGAAAAAAAAACTATACAAGATAGCAATTTTTGGTCTTTTCCATTGAACTCGGAGCACCATGTTTAGCCCAGAAACCAATGTTCATCAGAATCGGTCAACATTCCCAAAAATTAGCCGATTTTTGTCGGCCATTTTGAAATAGGCGGCCATCTTGAAAAATTCGAAAGTTTTGTGCACACCTTCATAACATGAATAACTCATATACCAAGTATGGTTTTGATCCGAAAAACCATCTCAGAGAAACCGGTCGGACAAGTTCATTGTAAAAAAAATCTGAAAAACCTGAGTAAAAACAATAAGTCTCCAAACTTCGTTTGGGAGACTTAATAATAATTACATACCGAAACTTTTTGCAGGCATTTTTTAACCGATCCTTCTGAAACTTGGTAAACATGTAGGACTAAGGCCAATGTAAAGAATTAATACCAAAAAGATCAGATTCACAAGTCATAAGGGGTTCTGGGGGGTACCAGAAAGGGGGACCGTAGGCCAAAATGCCATGGTTTCGCACACAAAACTCCTTATAGCTCTCAAACAGTAAATCCAATCTGTATAAACAATACCTATTATAAGATGCCTAACATGTACTTGAACTCAATACGGTAATCGTTTCAATGTAAGAGGTCCATTGCGAAATTAAGGGGGTCCAAAGGAGGGGTGGGGTCACTTCGGAAAAAATTTCAAAACTGTATAACTCGAAAACCGTTGGTCAGATTTTTTCATGACTCACCCCTTTTTTGTAGCTTTTATAATGCTGATTTCAAATATCAAATCAGATTTTTGATAGGAGCACTTGATTTTTTTTCAGAATTTTTTTTAAATTTTTTATGTGATTTTTCAAAAATTCAAAAAAATACAAAAAAAAATTATGAAAAAAAAACTATACAAGATAGCAATTTTTGGTCTTTCCATTGAACTCGGAGCACCATGTTTAGCCCAGAAACCAATGTTCATCAGAATCGGTCAACATTCCCAAAAATTAGCCGATTTTTGTCGGCCATTTTGAAATAGGCGGCCATCTTGAAAAATTCGAAAGTTTTGTGCACACCTTCATAACATGAATAACTCATATACCAAGTATGGTTTTGATCCAAAAAACCATCTCAGAGAAACCGGTTGGACAAGTTCATTGTAAAAAAAATCTGAAAAACCTGAGTAAAAACAATAAGTCTCCAAACTTCGTTTGGGAGACTTAATAATAATTACATACCGAAACTTTTTGCAGGCATTTTTTAACCGATCCTTCTGAAACTTGGTAAACATGTAGGACTAAGGCCAATGTAAAGAATTAATACCAAAAAGATCAGATTCACAAGTCATAAGGGGTTCTGGGGGGTACCAGAAAGGGGGACCGTAGGCCAAAATGCCATGGTTTCGCACACAAAACTCCTTATAGCTCTCAAACAGTAAATCCAATCTGTATAAACAATACCTATTATAAGATGCCTAACATGTACTTGAACTCAATACGGTAATCGTTTCAATGTAAGAGGTCCATTGCGAAATTAAGGGGGTCCAAAGGAGGGGTGGGGTCACTTCGGAAAAAATTTCAAAACTGTATAACTCGAAAACCGTTGGTCAGATTTTTTCATGACTCACCCTTTTTTGTAGCTTTTATAATGCTGATTTCAAATATCAAATCAGATTTTTGATAGGAGCACTTGATTTTTTTTCAGAATTTTTTTTAAATTTTTTATGTGATTTTTCAAAAATTCAAAAAAATACAAAAAAAAATTATGAAAAAAAAACTATACAAGATAGCAATTTTTGGTCTTTTCCATTGAACTCGGAGCACCATGTTTAGCCCAGAAACCAATGTTCATCAGAATCGGTCAACATTCCCAAAAATTAGCCGATTTTTGTCGGCCATTTTGAAATAGGCGGCCATCTTGAAAAATTCGAAAGTTTTGTGCACACCTTCATAACATGAATAACTCATATACCAAGTATGGTTTTGATCCGAAAAACCATCTCAGAGAAACCGGTCGGACAAGTTCATTGTAAAAAAAATCTGAAAAACCTGAGTAAAAACAATAAGTCTCCAAACTTCGTTTGGGAGACTTAATAATTACATACCGAAACTTTTTGCAGGCATTTTTTAACCGATCCTTCTGAAACTTGGTAAACATGTAGGACTAAGGCCAATGTAAAGAATTAATACCAAAAAGATCAGATTCACAAGTCATAAGGGGTTCTGGGGGGTACCAGAAAGGGGGACCGTAGGCCAAAATGCCATGGTTTCGCACACAAAACTCCTTATAGCTCTCAAACAGTAAATCCAATCTGTATAAACAATACCTATTATAAGATGCCTAACATGTACTTGAACTCAATACGGTAATCGTTTCAATGTAAGAGGTCCATTGCGAAATTAAGGGGGTCCAAAGGAGGGGTGGGGTCACTTCGGAAAAAATTTCAAAACTGTATAACTCGAAAACCGTTGGTCAGATTTTTTCATGACTCACCCCTTTTTTGTAGCTTTTATAATGCTGATTTCAAATATCAAATCAGATTTTTGATAGGAGCACTTGATTTTTTTTCAGAATTTTTTTTTAATTTTTTATGTGATTTTTCAAAAATTCAAAAAAATACAAAAAAAAATTATGAAAAAAAAACTATACAAGATAGCAATTTTTGGTCTTTCCATTGAACTCGGAGCACCATGTTTAGCCCAGAAACCAATGTTCATCAGAATCGGTCAACATTCCCAAAAATTAGCCGATTTTTGTCGGCCATTTTGAAATAGGCGGCCATCTTGAAAAATTCGAAAGTTTTGTGCACACCTTCATAACATGAATAACTCATATACCAAGTATGGTTTTGATCCGAAAAACCATCTCAGAGAAACCGGTCGGACAAGTTCATTGTAAAAAAAATCTGAAAAACCTGAGTAAAAACAATAAGTCTCCAAACTTCGTTTGGGAGACTTAATAATAATTACATACCGAAACTTTTTGCAGGCATTTTTTAACCGATCCTTCTGAAACTTGGTAAACATGTAGGACTAAGGCCAATGTAAAGAATTAATACCAAAAAGATCAGATTCACAAGTCATAAGGGGTTCTGGGGGGTACCAGAAAGGGGGACCGTAGGCCAAAATGCCATGGTTTCGCACACAAAACTCCTTATAGCTCTCAAACAGTAAATCCAATCTGTATAAACAATACCTATTATAAGATGCCTAACATGTACTTGAACTCAATACGGTAATCGTTTCAATGTAAGAGGTCCATTGCGAAATTAAGGGGGTCCAAAGGAGGGGTGGGGTCACTTCGGAAAAAATTTCAAAACTGTATAACTCGAAAACCGTTGGTCAGATTTTTTTCATGACTCACCCTTTTTTGTAGCTTTTATAATGCTGATTTCAAATATCAAATCAGATTTTTGATAGGAGCACTTGATTTTTTTTCAGAATTTTTTTTAAATTTTTTATGTGATTTTTCAAAAATTCAAAAAAATACAAAAAAAAATTATGAAAAAAAAACTATACAAGATAGCAATTTTTGGTCTTTTCCATTGAACTCGGAGCACCATGTTTAGCCCAGAAACCAATGTTCATCAGAATCGGTCAACATTCCCAAAAATTAGCCGATTTTTGTCGGCCATTTTGAAATAGGCGGCCATCTTGAAAAATTCGAAAGTTTTGTGCACACCTTCATAACATGAATAACTCATATACCAAGTATGGTTTTGATCCGAAAAACCATCTCAGAGAAACCGGTCGGACAAGTTCATTGTAAAAAAAATCTGAAAAACCTGAGTAAAAACAATAAGTCTCCAAACTTCGTTTGGGAGACTTAATAATTACATACCGAAACTTTTTGCAGGCATTTTTTAACCGATCCTTCTGAAACTTGGTAAACATGTAGGACTAAGGCCAATGTAAAGAATTAATACCAAAAAGATCAGATTCACAAGTCATAAGGGGTTCTGGGGGTACCAGAAAGGGGGACCGTAGGCCAAAATGCCATGGTTTCGCACACAAAACTCCTTATAGCTCTCAAACAGTAAATCCAATCTGTATAAACAATACCTATTATAAGATGCCTAACATGTACTTGAACTCAATACGGTAATCGTTTCAATGTAAGAGGTCCATTGCGAAATTAAGGGGGTCCAAAGGAGGGGTGGGGTCACTTCGGAAAAAATTTCAAAACTGTATAACTCGAAAACCGTTGGTCAGATTTTTTCATGACTCACCCCTTTTTTGTAGCTTTTATAATGCTGATTTCAAATATCAAATCAGATTTTTGATAGGAGCACTTGATTTTTTTTCAGAATTTTTTTTTAATTTTTTATGTGATTTTTCAAAAATTCAAAAAAATACAAAAAAAAATTATGAAAAAAAAACTATACAAGATAGCAATTTTTGGTCTTTCCATTGAACTCGGAGCACCATGTTTAGCCCAGAAACCAATGTTCATCAGAATCGGTCAACATTCCCAAAAATTAGCCGATTTTTGTCGGCCATTTTGAAATAGGCGGCCATCTTGAAAAATTCGAAAGTTTTGTGCACACCTTCATAACATGAATAACTCATATACCAAGTATGGTTTTGATCCGAAAAACCATCTCAGAGAAACCGGTCGGACAAGTTCATTGTAAAAAAAATCTGAAAAACCTGAGTAAAAACAATAAGTCTCCAAACTTCATTTGGGAGACTTAATAATAATTACATACCGAAACTTTTTGCAGGCATTTTTTAACCGATCCTTCTGAAACTTGGTAAACATGTAGGACTAAGGCCAATGTAAAGAATTAATACCAAAAAGATCAGATTCACAAGTCATAAGGGGTTCTGGGGGGTACCAGAAAGGGGGACCGTAGGCCAAAATGCCATGGTTTCGCACACAAAACTCCTTATAGCTCTCAAACAGTAAATCCAATCTGTATAAACAATACCTATTATAAGATGCCTAACATGTACTTGAACTCAATACGGTAATCGTTTCAATGTAAGAGGTCCATTGCGAAATTAAGGGGGTCCAAAGGAGGGGTGGGGTCACTTCGGAAAAAATTTCAAAACTGTATAACTCGAAAACCGTTGGTCAGATTTTTTCATGACTCACCCTTTTTTGTAGCTTTTATAATGCTGATTTCAAATATCAAATCAGATTTTTGATAGGAGCACTTGATTTTTTTTCAGAATTTTTTTTAAATTTTTTATGTGATTTTTCAAAAATTCAAAAAAATACAAAAAAAAATTATGAAAAAAAAACTATACAAGATAGCAATTTTTGGTCTTTTCCATTGAACTCGGAGCACCATGTTTAGCCCAGAAACCAATGTTCATCAGAATCGGTCAACATTCCCAAAAATTAGCCGATTTTTGTCGGCCATTTTGAAATAGGCGGCCATCTTGAAAAATTCGAAAGTTTTGTGCACACCTTCATAACATGAATAACTCATATACCAAGTATGGTTTTGATCCGAAAAACCATCTCAGAGAAACCGGTCGGACAAGTTCATTGTAAAAAAAATCTGAAAAACCTGAGTAAAAACAATAAGTCTCCAAACTTCGTTTGGGAGACTTAATAATTACATACCGAAACTTTTTGCAGGCATTTTTAACCGATCCTTCTGAAACTTGGTAAACATGTAGGACTAAGGCCAATGTAAAGAATTAATACCAAAAAGATCAGATTCACAAGTCATAAGGGGTTCTGGGGGGTACCAGAAAGGGGGACCGTAGGCCAAAATGCCATGGTTTCGCACACAAAACTCCTTATAGCTCTCAAACAGTAAATCCAATCTGTATAAACAATACCTATTATAAGATGCCTAACATGTACTTGAACTCAATACGGTAATCGTTTCAATGTAAGAGGTCCATTGCGAAATTAAGGGGGTCCAAAGGAGGGGTGGGGTCACTTCGGAAAAAATTTCAAAACTGTATAACTCGAAAACCGTTGGTCAGATTTTTTCATGACTCACCCCTTTTTTGTAGCTTTTATAATGCTGATTTCAAATATCAAATCAGATTTTTGATAGGAGCACTTGATTTTTTTTCAGAATTTTTTTTTAATTTTTTATGTGATTTTTCAAAAATTCAAAAAAATACAAAAAAAAATTATGAAAAAAAAACTATACAAGATAGCAATTTTTGGTCTTTCCATTGAACTCGGAGCACCATGTTTAGCCCAGAAACCAATGTTCATCAGAATCGGTCAACATTCCCAAAAATTAGCCGATTTTTGTCGGCCATTTTGAAATAGGCGGCCATCTTGAAAAATTCGAAAGTTTTGTGCACACCTTCATAACATGAATAACTCATATACCAAGTATGGTTTTGATCCGAAAAACCATCTCAGAGAAACCGGTCGGACAAGTTCATTGTAAAAAAAAATCTGAAAAACCTGAGTAAAAACAACAAGTCTCCAAACTTCGTTTGGGAGACTTAATAATAATTACATACCGAAACTTTTTGCAGGCATTTTTTAACCGATCCTTCTGAAACTTGGTAAACATGTAGGACTAAGGCCAATGTAAAGAATTAA
The DNA here is from genome assembly GCA_963971305.1 of Arcuatula senhousia. Taxonomy (NCBI): domain Eukaryota; kingdom Metazoa; phylum Mollusca; class Bivalvia; order Mytilida; family Mytilidae; genus Arcuatula; species Arcuatula senhousia. Next base: position 31,122,018 of record OZ020304.1, read on the forward strand.
TACCAAAAAGATCAGATTCACAAGTCATAAGGGGTTCTGGGGGGTACCAGAAAGGGGGACCGTAGGCCAAAATGCCATGGTTTCGCACACAAAACTCCTTATAGCTCTCAAACAGTAAATCCAATCTGTATAAACAATACCTATTATAAGATGCCTAACATGTACTTGAACTCAATACGGTAATCGTTTCAATGTAAGAGGTCCATTGCGAAATTAAGGGGGTCCAAAGGAGGGGTGGGGTCACTTCGGAAAAAATTTCAAAACTGTATAACTCGAAAACCGTTGGTCAGATTTTTTCATGACTCACCCTTTTTTGTAGCTTTTATAATGCTGATTTCAAATATCAAATCAGATTTTTGATAGGAGCACTTGATTTTTTTTCAGAATTTTTTTTAAATTTTTTATGTGATTTTTCAAAAATTCAAAAAAATACAAAAAAAAATTATGAAAAAAAAACTATACAAGATAGCAATTTTTGGTCTTTTCCATTGAACTCGGAGCACCATGTTTAGCCCAGAAACCAATGTTCATCAGAATCGGTCAACATTCCCAAAAATTAGCCGATTTTTGTCGGCCATTTTGAAATAGGCGGCCATCTTGAAAAATTCGAAAGTTTTGTGCACACCTTCATAACATGAATAACTCATATACCAAGTATGGTTTTGATCCGAAAAACCATCTCAGAGAAACCGGTCGGACAAGTTCATTGTAAAAAAAATCTGAAAAACCTGAGTAAAAACAATAAGTCTCCAAACTTCGTTTGGGAGACTTAATAATAATAATAATAAGAAACGGTGCAAAAACAATAAGTCTCCCAAACTTTGTTTTGGGCGACTTAATAAAAGAAAACTTTGAATATACATTTATTACCAATTTTGCCTAAAACTTGGTTTATTCGGGTTTCGCTCAAAATTATTCGACCATGTTGATTAGTTATTTGTTCACCTTCGTGACGACAGATATACTTAAGTGTATTTTTAACAGCCATCAATCGAAATCTCGGATGTTTTGTTCCCGGAGAATTAAATATGGTGACAAATTAAACAAATTCAATTTGAACTATCTAAATCATCTGCATTACTTGAATACGAGCCATTTTTGTCATTTTCTCTGTTTTGGGGCTTTGATGTTTTGGTCGCCATGTAGATTTCTACACGGACTTAAACATCAAAATACAGATTACTGGACGCGTGTATGTACCAACGAAATTTATCAACACAATAAAACACATTGCGCATGCTAAAGGTGAGATTAGACCTCATGAATATTAATTTTTGAAAAGCTTTACAAATTTTATTAAGTGATGATTTTTTTTCGATTTTTTTTAATAATAGGGTACCACAACTATATTTTTGGTGTTCATATGTTAAAAATTGGACAAAACAAGTTGTCTTTTGGCCGTTTTTGTTAGTACAAACATTTTATTTTTCGTAGACAATATCCATTTAACATGTGTTGGCAATGACCATTTAAATGTGTTTCGCTAATAAATTATGTCTTATGTGGTTCGTGCAAAAATCTCAAATTATTGACTTCAATACCATCCCTTACTGTATTATTTATTTTTGAAATAGCCTTATTTGAAAATGTTAATATTGAAATTTTGTCAATTCTCCTATTAACAATCTGTAATCTGCCAACTGACTCAGATAAACTTGATGATGTTGTAAGACTGTGATGGAAGTTATAGTAGCATCTTTGGTACTCTTATGGAACAATTTGTCTATATTATATAAACATATAAAAGATATGTTTGGTTTGATAATTCTCTTTTGAAATTTCACACCCTAAGTTAATATGACACTAGATATTTTTATATATAAAGGTGTTGGAATGATACCCTAAGGAAAAATGTTTTACACTTAAACATGTTAATTGATTTGTCATATAAAAGAATAAAAATGTTCGATGTTGGTGAGAATGTTTCTAATTTGTTATATAAAAATCCACAACTTTTGTTTGGCGTTAAATAAATAAAAAGTATAATTAGAAGATGTCTAGGCTATCTATATTTTATTGACCATATCAGATGTCTAATAATTATACAACACTATCTTATATCTATACACTGATCTCTTCCTTTTTTGCATTATAATCTAATACAGATGAAGACATATTTGTAAGTATAATAACAATTTTATTTTTCATCTTTATATCTTTCTAAAATAAATCTTTCATTTGAAAAATGTCTATCTTAATTTACAGTCTCATCCTCTTAAATATTTACTATATTTATACTTTTTGTATAGGTTTCTAAATTTAATAACGAAATCTAAATCGAAATTTCTGAAATAATACTTTGGTCATCTTCAGTATTTTTTTTTACTATGACTGCCAAAATTTTTTTTCACATAATTTACAGATTATTCATTTTTTGAATGATATAAATTTTACCACGTACATGTAATAGATATTTGATTTCAAAATCTTATTTGATCTTTATTTTATATCAGTAAAGTCGTTTTATCATTACTTTTGCTGTAGGTAAAAACATGGATTTCCATTGACATAGTATCGTAACTGATTTATATACTGATTTTTTTTTCTGAAAAGATGGTAAATATCTATATTTTATAATTGAATGTACTTTTGCAGTAAAGCTCAAACAAGAAATTTTGTCTACTTTTAAAATTGCAATTTTTAAACTGTTGTTATCCAATGAATCTTTGTCCTGAAATCTATTAAGTTTTTTTTTATTTTTTTTCTTTGGGACCTTATTTCTTAGTTTTAAGCGATGACATTGAACTCTTCATATTTTAGATTAAATTTGGGGATACAATTGGAGGTTTGATCATTATTAGATGGCAAATCAATTTAATTTTTTTTTTCAGTGTTGTTGACAATAACTTTTCTTTTGTTATAAATTGTGCACATCATAGACATTAGCAAAACATAATACAGTTGACTTATACATACATTGCATATACATACAAATTGTATAACCGTTATTATCATTATATGTCTTTTGTTTAAGGCCATGGAACATTTGTTTTCAACTTTATTTAAATTTGTTGATAACACATGGATAATATTTACAAATTTGTATTTTTGTTCATGTATTCTTGGTTAATAAAAAATAACACAAAAATGTATTTACTTTTATTGTTACATTATTATAAAAATTTATATATTACTACAATTCCTGATTGTTAAATTCCAAAATGTTTAAAACACCAGTTTTCTTTCCTTGTACTGCACATGGTGGATATCGTCGGTGCTTGTTTTGGCTTTCCTGTTCGACGTTTTTGGTTTTGAGTACTTTTCATTCAATAATTTTGGTTTTTGACCTACCAATGTTTTGATTCAAATACTGCTGATGAGAGGTTACTCCTTGAAATATCGGTATACAGCATAACCAAATTAACCGTTGTAAAACCGTTTTGGTATTGTATTTTTACACTAAAAAAGTTCATTTATTATGTAAAGCCATATGATAATAGCAATATTAATTGGTTTATTTTATTTATTTTTATATTATCATGCTAGAATTAATCATCAAAAATAAATAATTATTCTAGTTGTTGTCATTGTTTCTTTGATTGGTCTACTGTTGCATTCACAAATAGTTAATACATGTCCACCTGGTAGATTAAAAGGTTTGGTGAATAAACATAAGGACTGGATGAAAGTAGGGCCTTGGTCAGTTAAAATGTACTCAGTCATGTTCATGTTTTGTTTTGAAGAGGCATGTTATCCATTAAGTGATGTTGTTAGTATCATTATTACAATTACTCCAGTCCATTTAAATACATTTAGGTGTATTTCATACTGATTGTACATATCTGACAGACTAAAAGCAATGATTTTCCTTGACGAATATGAAAGATAAATAATCCTTGTATGAGACAAAATTCAAATATGAAACCCTGTCTCTCTCAATTCATAAATGCATATATATATAACCTTTCCCATAAATATTAACTGTCTTTATTTGGCAACTTGCTTGCTTATGCATGATTTATTAAGAATTATTGGATTACATACACTATTTTCTAAAACCTTGATAATGTCCAACTAATTGAAGATGTGTAAATGGTATGACCATGTGTTTTTTAGCTAAATCTCATGTTGGTTACATTGACCAGATCTGTTTTCAAGATGTAGAGATATAACAAAAATAGAAAGGTTCCTTGGTGGCCTTGGAATTTTTGTAAAAACTGAATTTAAAAAAGGGTTTTAAAATAGAAAAAAAATAGAACTCAAATTTTCACTGGGTCATGCTTAGAAAAGATTTTTTTTTAACTTTGAGAAAAATATCTACACGTGTATCGTTTACTACCTCCTTCAATCTCCAGTAACCATTGAGAAAGAAAAAAAATGGCAAAAGTCTATTAGAAATTATTTAAGAGGATATATCTTCCTATCAAAATAAAGGAGATATTCTGATTGTGGTGATTTCAATGCAAGAATTGGTTCAGAACCTGACTTCATTTTTAATGAAAATAACACTGATAATACCTGTTATACAAATTATTTATCAGATTTTGACATTGGTCTTAAGGAGAATTATGATCAGACTGTTAAATTTAGAGAAAAAGATCTTATTGACTTCTGTATAGGAAATGGTCTAAGAATTTTAAACGGCAGGTTAACTGGTGATACATTTGGCAATTTCACCTGCTACACACTAATGGCTGCTGTACTGTTAAAAGATTTATTTTTTCATAAATTAGGGGGCCAAATATGGCCCTTACCGTACCATGTCCTTTACCATGATTTGGCATTTGCTTACAAAACTTAAAATGTTCCAAGTCAGTATAAATGGGATGATTCCTCGGTGATTAAACTTCAATCGGAGTTTCAATCTCCAGAATATTCTAAAAACCTTCAAAATGCTGTCAACATATCTATTGACTTTCTTAGAGAGAATGGGATGAATGTTGCCTGTACAGAATTTGAGAATATTTTTACAGATGTTTGTGACAAATACCTAAAGAAGCCTAAAACTAAAAATGAAAAAAATGTAAAGCATAAAACTTTGGTTTGATTCTGATCTTTAAGACCTAAGGTCACAAGTTACTTTCAGAGCTAGACAATTGTCATATGAAATATCGATATATAGCATATCCAAATTAACCGTTTATACCCGCATTTTGGTATTTGTAATTTTGAAACCACTGGGCGATAACCGCTGCTGGTGGACCAGAGGTCCCCGAGGGTAATCACAAGCCTGGTAGTCAGACTTGTCTGACACGAATTACCATAAAATTTCTAATATATTGTCGCTGAAATTTCCGATTGTTAAATTCAAAATTGATGAAAACACCAGGTTTCTTTCCTTGTAATGCACATGGTCGATATCCTCGGTGCTGGATTTGGCTTCCTTGTTCGAACGTTTTGGTATTGAGTACTTTTCGTTTTCAACTGTTTTAGGAAATTGACCTTCCAATGTTTTGGTTTAAATGCTACTGATGAGAGGTTACTCCTTGAAATATCGATATATAGCATATCCAAATTAACCGTTTATACCCGCATTTTGGTATTTGTAATTTTGAAACCACTGGGCGATAACCGCTGCTGGTGGACCAGAGGTCCCCGAGGGTAATCACAAGCCTGGTAGTCAGACTTGTCTGACACGAATTACCATAAAATTTCTAATATATTGTCGCTGAAATTTCCGATTGTTAAATTCAAAATTGATGAAAACACCAGGTTTCTTTCCTTGTAATGCACATGGTCGATATCCTCGGTGCTGGATTTGGCTTCCTTGTTCGAACGTTTTGGTATTGAGTACTTTTCGTTTTCAACTGTTTTAGGAAATTGACCTTCCAATGTTTTGGTTTAAATGCTACTGATGAGAGGTTACTCCTTGAAATATCGATATATAGCATATCCAAATTAACCGTTTATACCCGCATTTTGGTATTTGTAATTTCAAAATCATATTATGATAAAAATGTTAGAAATAGCTTTTACAAAATTTTTCGAATATATAACAAAACGAAAAAATATTAAGCAAAAAATTACACAAAAGATCTTATAAAACAAAAACAATTAAACTCACTTCAGAGTAACAATCTAAAGGCGCGTTGGTCACTCATAAATTCATTAAATGGCAAAAAGGAAGATGAGATTCCTATTGATCCATCTGAATTAAAAACTCACTTTGAAAATCTTCAAATAAACCTAATGTTAAATTTAGTGAAAGGATCAAACAAATTCAAGAACTTTTAATAAAGATGGAATCAAGTTTATCTCTTTTCACTACCCTGATGTCTCTATTTAAAACATAAAATGCTATTAAAGACCTGAAAAATAACAAATCAGGAGGGCTTCATCTTATCAACAATAATATACTGAAAGCAACCCAATCTTATCTTTCACCAAGTTTTTTAAGGTTTTTTTAATGCCATTTTGTAATCTGGTTACTATCCTAATAACTGGTCAGTCGGATACCTCACACCAATATTGAAATCTGGTGATAGAAGCATCCCTGAAAATTACAGGGATATAACCATGAGCAAGGCAAGCTCTTTAACTCAATATACAATGAAATACTTTATCAATATTTTGTTGAAATTAAAGTGACAACAAAGTTCCAGACAATAAATTTTGATACGCCTGACGCGCGTTTCGTCTATTCAAGACTCAACAATGGTGCTCTACCAAAAAAATTGAAATGCCAAACAGTATATGATTATGAAGAGCATAGAGCAATTAAACCAAAAATACCACACTTGCGAACCAAACAATTACTAAGATGATCAACCTATGTCTGGGGTAGGAAGAACCTTACATACGGTTTAGACAATTTTGAAATTAAAACGGATAATTTAAAGCTTTAAAGTGTTCTCCAACACAAAAGTGTTGGTGCCGGAGCGGGCTAACCTTGGGGAATAAAAACTCCACCAGCAGTGCTAACCTTCACGGTAATTGTAATTTTCCCATTCCAATTGGCTTCACAAGAAAACGCAAGGCCTGCTGACCACATGTTTGAACTAAAAGCTATTATAGACAAGCAGTTTGCTCATAAAAACAAACTGTTTGCCTGTTATGTAAACTTCAAAAAGGCCTTTGATACAGTTTGACATGACGCAGTTTACTAAAAAAATGCTCAAAAATGGTAGGGGGGATGTCTATTTTATAGGATTCTTCAGAATTTGTACAGTAAGTCTATCTTAGCTGTGAGACATGGGGATTCCTTTTCTGAAATTTCTCCTCTAATATTGGAGTTAGACAAGGAGATGTGTTGAGTCCTAATTTGTTTAAGCTCTTCATAAATAAGCTGTTAAAGTATCCAGAAGACTCATCTGATCCTATTATTCCTAATAACTGCAGAATAGACTGCTTGCTTTATGCAGATGAAGTTGTTTTGCTTTCAACCTCTGCATCTGGTTTTTAAAGTAAACATGATCATTTAGGCAACTGTAGTAAAAATTGGTGTATAGATCTTAATATTAATAAAACCAAAATAGTGCAATACCTTAACCTTATAGAAAACCTGAGTTAAGAAAATGCAATGCAAGATTCAGAAACAGCAACCATAAATTATTCATCGAGACTGAACGATAAACTAAACCCTTAGCAAAAAAGCAAGGAAGAGTTTGTCAAAAATATAATTTAAATGAAAGTTTATTTAATTTAATTTAAATGAACTCAGAAATAAACTTTTTGACAGTATTAAAAAATATGATTATAAATAATCTTTTTAAACCTCCTCTACTTATCTCGTATTTGCCTTCTTTTCGAATACCTTTTAATAACTTATTGCATTTAGCAGACAGTAAATGCTCCAGGATGATTTGGATATGACATTATTTTTTTGTGTAATTTTCAATTTGTTGTTGTGTCATTTTTTATCGACTGTCAAATTTCTATTCGTAGAATCAAGACCTGTATTACTACATCTCTTTATAAATAAAAAAAACAAATAAACTCATATTTATTTACAAATTACAGTATAGTACATATAAAAATAGAAGAAGCAGGTAGGAAATTTCTGTCCATATTTGCTTTGTGGGGTATTTCTCTTCTTCAATTGTTTGATAGATATATTTTATCATTAAATTCTTAAGCCACCACATAAGAATCTCCTTGTAACTCTGTCATACACCGTTCTTCGGGTGATTGTGGCATATCATTTTCATCGCCATCACCGTAACTGTCCTCTCTCTGTTAATACAGCTTGACCTGCCTTGATTAAAGCCATTCTCAAGTATGTAGTGACGTAGCCTTTGATTCCATTATCACGTTAATTAACTTTTTTGTTCTAAACTGCTTCGATGTACATCTTAGTTGTTCTCCCTTTTGGTAGTTTGAAAACACTTCTCTTGCTGTTAGATGACATAAAACGCTGTCTGTATCCATCTTTTCACTTAATACATTGCGTGCGTTTTCTTTCTCTTCAACCATTTTTATTCCTCTGTTATGGTCTTCTTTTGCCAATTCCTCGGACGAATGTCTTCCACATACATTTGTATATTCAGTAGATTCTGTATAACTTAAAGAATCGAGCGAAATTTCTTCTGAATAACATCCACATCTATACTTTGTCGTTTTTCTTTGAAACCTCGTTTCATTACCATAAGGGAAAAATAGTTACAGTATTTCATTTTGAACTGAGGTTTATGTCTAGTAGACATGTTTCTGAATGGTCTTCTTTTCTCAATTAATTGAAATGAATTATGTTCTAAAAAATGACCAGCATAATAAAATGAGGTCATAAGTTTAATAACTTTTTACACAAATATGTACATATTACAACCCCTACACTTTTTTAAATATGGTTAACCAAAGACATGTCATAACTCTGTTTTATTACAAGGGGTTATTGTTGTTGTATAGCATCTTTTATTATGTAAAAGTAGTTCATTGCATCAAAGACATGTCATAACTCTGTTTTATTACAGGGGGTTATAGTTGTTGTATAGCAATAAAGGGGGTATTAAATAAGTAGGTTAAGGGGGTTATAAATCTAGGTCAGGGGGGTCTTGGAACCCCCTATAGTAGTAGCGTGGTTCTCTCCCAAACATAAGTGTGTATGGCGAGTATCCAGTTGTTTCCTGTTTCGTGCAGTTGTAAGCGTGAACAATTGGACCAAGGTATGTTTTCCAATCTGATTTCTGATGGTTTTCTAGTGTTCCAAGCATGTTAAGCAGTGTTCGGTTGAATCTCTCACACTGTCCATTTCCCATTGGATGGTACGGTGTGGTTCTCGATTTGTTGATTCCGGTGATGTTGCATAATTCTTTCATGATCTTGCTCTCAAAATTTCCTCCTTGGTCCGAATGAATCCTTTCTGGCAAACCATAATGGACTACATAATGCTGGAAAAATGCCTCTGCTGTTGTTCGAGCACTCATGTTCTTGGTTGGTATCGCCTGTGCATATCTCGAAAAGTGGTCTGTTATTACAAGGATGTACTGAAATCCTCCTTTTGATCGTTCCAAAGTCAGAAAGTCCATGCACACTATCTCCATGGGTTGTGATGTTTCGATGTTGGTCAAGGGAGCTCTTTCGTTGGTTTGGCTCTTTCTCTTCAGGCATCTTGGGCACTTCTGTATCCATTCATCTATATCTTTTGTCATTCCATACCAATAAAATCTGTCCTTTACTAGTGATGTTGTTCTATCACGACCTTGATGTCCCATGTCGTTGTGAAGCGATCTTAATACTGTTGAAATCTGGGAGTGTGGTAAAATAAGCTGATCTTTGGGATTCTCGTCGATAGTTGTCCTTCTGTACAATATTCCATCTTTGATGATCAATCTTTCAAAGTTGTTGTACATCTGGTTGTGTGCTGGTGTTGCTGGAATACTATCTTTCCTTGGTCGTACTCCGTTGTTGACATGCTCTATCCACATCCTAATAACTGGATCGCTCTCCTCTAATATCAATCATCTTGGTTGGTGTTGTTCCTATGTCTCCCATTAGGTCTTCGGTTGTAACTGCTAAACACTCCACAAATGGTTGTCGCTGTAGGGAGCTGCAAATGGCCTTCACTGAATCAACTGGTATGTTGCCGGTGTCTTTGATATGTCTGTAGTCTGATCTTTCTGATGGACATTCCTGTTGACCTATGATGGCTGGCAATCTTGATAATCCGTCAGCATCTGCGTTGTGTCGACCTGGCCTGTACACGATGTTGAAGTCAAAGGCGGCGAGTGCAGCTATCCAGCGATGTCCTGTTGCATCTAGCTTGGCTGACGTTAAAATGTAGGTCAAAGGGTTGTTGTCGGTCACTACGGTGAATCGGTTCCCAAACAGGTAATCGTTGAACTTCTCTGTAACGGCCCATTTCAGTGCGAGAAATTCCTGCTTATGGACTGGGTAGTTCCTTTCAGCTCTGGATAATCCTCGACTGGCAAAAGCGATGACTCTCTTCTGACCTTCTTGCTGTTGGTAAAGCACTGCTCCGATTCCTGTCTGACAAGCGTCTGTGTGCACCTCAAATGCATATGGTTCCTTATAGTTGGGAAAAGCTAGTATTGGAGGTGATGACAGCTTCGACTTCAGAGTCTGAAATGAGTCCTCTTGATCCTTGGTCCACTTCCATGGTGTCTGTTCCACTGGTTTCTTCTTTCCTTTTGTCTTCCCTCTTCCGGTGATCGGCATAAGGTCTGTAAGTGGTCTGGCTATCTTCGAAAAGTCTCGGATGAATTTCCTATAGTAGCCGACGAAGCCCAAGAACTGTCGAACCTCTTCTGGTGTCTTCGGTCTTGGCCAACTTGCAACCTTGTCAATCTTCTCTGGGTCAGGTTCTACACCATCAGCTGATACGATGTGTCCGATGTACTTTACACGGGTCTGGAAAAATGAGCACTTCTTTGGTGATAGCTTGAGTCCTACATCTCGAAGTCGTTGAAAGATTTGTTGAAGACGGTCTAGATGCTCATCCATGGTCTTCGAAAAGATGATCAAATCGTCTAAGTAGATGTAGCAGATCCGTGTGTGTAAGTCCCCTAAACATTCTTCCATGAGGCGTTGATACGTGGCTGGAGCGTTGGAGAGTCCGAATGGTAGGCGGTTGAACTCAAAGAAGCCTAGTGGTCCAACGGTGAAAGCGGTACGCTGTTTGTGGTCCTCATCGATCTCCACTTGATGATAGCCGCTCTTCATATCCAGCACTGTAAAATATGAGTTGCCTCCTAAGGAATCTAGTATCTCTTCAATGCGTGGTAATGCGTATGAGTCCTTGATGGTTCTGTTGTTTAGTTGACGATAATCCACGCACATCCTAAGTTTCCCGTCTTTCTTCCGGACTAAAACAACATTCGATGACCAAGGTGAGTGGGATCGTCTTATTACTCCTGCTGACAAAAGTTGATGTAGATGATTCCGCACTTCTTCAATCATGGATGGTGGAATTCTTCTGTTTCGCTGTTTGAAAGGATGGTCATCGAGAAGATCTATTCTGTGTCGGACTGCTGATGTGTGACCGATGTCATCGTCTCTGGTGGAAAATATATCCTGGTACTGGTGTATAAGTTCCTTTCCTCTCCTGTATTCATCGTCAGTAATGGTATCTACTGGTATCTTAATGTCCTTCATAATGTCCTTGAACTGTGGTTCCTCTGGTGTAATGGTGTCTTCGATACTGACTGGTTGGATTTCGCAGAGTAAGGATCGTGGTGGTACAGTAACTGTTCTCGTTGTGACGTTCGAAATGTGGACTTGGATATTTCCTTGATCTTTGTGGTCATAGGTGATAACTGTTGGCACTATATCTAAGTCTTCGGGTAAAACAGAATTCTGAGTTGGTTGTAAAATGGCGCATATCCTATGATGTTGTAATTGTTTATCTAAATATCCATTGATGATCACTTCAGAGTTTGCTGGTATAGTAATGTTTCGATGTTCTGCTGATTTAATAACAGCTAATCTATAATTTCTCTTAGTAAGTTCTTTGCTCATATATGCTAAAGCTCTAAAGGCTAAGTAATAAGGCGTGTGAAGTTTCGATTCCTGCAAATACCTTGGCCCAATTGTTCGTTCTAGATCTTCCATAATCCTTGCCATGATGTTCGTTCCAATGAGTAGCGGTACGTGAGAGTTGTAGTCGCTATCAGGTACGATCAGAAATATACTTGGATATGGCTGTGTTGATGGGATTCCATGTAACTTACAGCTTGCTTCTATATAACCATGGTATGGCATGGGTTGTCCATCAGCGCATTCTATCTTCAAAATACGTGTCAATGGTTCTATAGGTGTTGAACTCAGATGTTTCCTGTAGAAAGTTTCGCTTATGGTTGATACTGTTGAACCTGTATCCAATAACGCTTTCGTCTGAATCCCATTGATAGTAGTTGTTACTTCAGTTGCTGGTCCGCATAGTTGGTCTTCCTTGGATCCTTCATATCTTCCTGGTTTAACCTCGTGTAACTCTGACACTTGCTGAAAATTCATAGCTCGTACCTTCTTGCAGTTGTCCAATCTTACTTTACATCCAATAGCTATATGGCCAAGTTGTCCACATCGCCAACATGTGATCTCATCTTGTTGCTTTTGCTTATCTCTATTCCATGGTCTGTATGTGATGGTCTCATCATAAAAGGTATGATCCTGGTTTGTCTTCTTACTTGTGTCCATGTCTGTATTTCTCTTTTCTAGAAAATCTATCTGGGTCATCAGCCGTTGAATAAGTGCCTTGTTGTCATCAGATTCCTTCTCTTTAGTCTTGATCTTCTTATTATCGTCTGATTCCTTCGCTTTCGTCTTCTGGCGTTTGGCAGGAATGGGTTTCTTCGATGTATTCTGTTCTGGTAATGCTTCCTTGCGACGTTGTTCCCGTTCATATTCCAGTTCTCTCATAGCCACTAATAAGTGGTTAAAATCTGTGATTGTGTCAAAATGGTATCCGGATATCTTCTTGAGTTCTGGTTTAAGCCCTCTCCAAAACATAGATCGTAGCATATCTGTATCTTCCTCATAGATCTTTCCTTGTCGCTTGGCTTTGTTGAAAATGTCCTCGAGTCGTAATCCCCATGCTGAAACGGTTTCTTCAGGTTCTTGTCTGGCGGTGTAAAACTGTGCCAATAGTGCTTCCTTGGGGTCAACTATTCCATAGATGCTGTCCATCTTGTCAATGATGTCGTCCACTGTGGCTTTTGGTCCTAACCTCATCACAATCTTGCTTGGTTCTCCTCGTAAAGAACGTCTGACTGCTTGAGCAATGGCTTCATGTGTGTGATGTTCAACTATAAGGCAAAGGACTTGGTATCTCCAAACATCATAACAGTTATCTCCCTTGTTGTCTCCAGAAAATGTAGGAAGTCGTGGAATATATCCGGTGTATGGTTGATTCTGTCTTGAGAATTCCTTCATCCATTCCTTGAAAGCGTTGGGTGAATCTGCATTGGGCTTGGTGTTCATATCCTTAAAGGCTGCGACAATGTTGCGTACTTCATCCTCAGTCAACTCCACTGGTGAATCCATGATATCCTGTAAATGCCTATAATAAAAATAAATGCTGGAAAAGAAACAAATAAATGAAAGAAGTATTAGTAAACTCTGAAATAAAAGAAGAAATGCTACAACAGAAAAAGACTGGAAAAAGAAATAAACATCATGTATAAATTTCTGAAATAAAAGAAATCCTGAAACAAAAATAAATATCTGAAAAAGAAGGAAAATATCTGAAAGAAAATAGTAAATGGATATCTATTAGGGCTAAAATAAATACAAACAAAATGTATAAGGTACCTACAACAGAAACAAACCCTACAAGAATGTATATTAGTGTATCTGAAAAGGAATAAAAACGTCTGAAATAAATACAAACTAATCTGAAATAGACAGAAATAACTCCTACAATAAATATACACTACAATCTATAAGTAAAGAAATGAAAAATTCCTACAACCAAATAAAATAAATATATTAAGTATCTGAAGGAAGAAAAGAAATATATCAATGATATCTGGAGCTAGCTGAAAACTGACAGAAATAAACACAAAACAAAATCTAAATACAGATCATATCCTATAAAAGTATATGCGTCCACTCATATATACACTCTGTGAAATCTGTAATACCAAATATCAAACGATGTATCTACCAAATATCAGATGTCTATACCAAATATCGGATGTGTATACCAAATACCAATAGGTGTATATATCAAATATCACTCACATCAATGAATGTGTACTAAATATCAAACTGAAATCAATAAACAATAGTACTAGCACTTACCTTTGTGCTTCATCCACTGTCTGTCACTGTAATCTGTAGTTTCTTCAATCACACAAAACTTACCTTAAGTGTGATCAATAAAATACAACACAACTGTATACAATATAAAAGAGTAACCTAAACGGGTATCAACTACAGAATGTACCACAAATCACAATCTACCAACCAACACAAAACCAATACAATATAACCAAACCTCCAAGTACCTAACTTACCTGAAGTCTGGTTACAAAACCAAAAACCTGGTAATTATATACTAAGGACACTGTACTACTTACAAAGTCTATCACTGGTAGAATATATGCTAACAGGAGTGAAAGTCTACCTAAACTAACTCACTTATCAATTACCTGTACATCAAATGTCTCAGTATATGTATCAATCTATCTCAACAAATGGACTCTGTATATGTGATCTAATATGAACTATACCTACCTATACTAAGTCTGTCCTGTAAATGTCTGGAGGTATGCTTTCATACATGCATTCATACTTTATTACAAGACAAAGTAACATTCAATACAACAATGTACAATGAAAGTTCAATATACACATGAAATACAACACTACAATAAATCTCAGTTCCAGACTCAAAAAGTGTCAAAAATTTACAAAAACTTTGAATAAAGCTAAGTGTCAAAAAGTTTTAAACAAAAACTTCTAAAACTTTACTTCAAAAGAAAATTTTAAGTAAAACAAAAATTTAACCTCAATGAACTAGAAATAAAAAAAAAACAAATTTCAGAAATTGAAACAAAAAGGACTAGAGCCACGAACCCCCATATTTGGCCCTGTTAATACTCAAATATCAAAATTGGTTTGTTGTACACCAAAATTTGTTTATGTATAGCTGAATGTCTGTGTTCAAAAAGAAAAGATTTGGTTATGGCGTATAATCGAATTTTCAAGTACCCTAACCCTTCAAAAATAGCCTGAATCAGTGATTTTTCACTTTTTGGCCAAAATGTCTTGTTTTTCAGTCACAATTTTGTGATTTTCTATGTGGCGCCACCCCTCGCCCATCAAAATTTTTGTTGAAATATGAAGAAAATAATGTATTTATAAAATTTAAGCAAAAAGATTTATGGGCGAGGGGTGGCGCCCATGTCATTTTCACCAAAGACCAGGTGGAAAATTGGCAAATTTAGCTGAAATTAGCATATTTTCAATTTTAGTGTCACTTTATGACGTCATTACAACGTCACAAGTACAGAAAACTTTAAAATTGATTTTGTTTTGTAACAAGTAATCATTCTAGACAACTTGGCCACAAAAATCTTATCTAACAAATGACTTTGAAAAAATGGCCCGATTTAGGGCCAAATATGAGGGTTCGTGGCTTTAGTCCTTTATCTTTACCAGTTACTAATTAAGTTAAATACTAGTAAAATATAACACTATATTCAAATAAGTATATAAAGTATAATGTCAATTACAAATATGTACAACAAATACAATTAGTTATTCTTTATTAAAAGAAAACACTGTTGCTATCTCAATCTTCCATTGTAGAAGTCCATCTAACCTTCAGCATTCAAAATCGATAAGTCTATTAAACAGGTAAACAATCAAGTCTAATCAGCTTTCAGGTACATAAAGTCTATAAAAATCTTCGTCAATGATCGGTAAATCCCGTCACTCTGAAGGGTACTTCTCCGACACTGATCGGTAACTTTCGTCTTTCCGAAGTTTCGTCACTGTTCGTCTATCTCCGTCTTTCCGAGCACCTACGATCCGCACGGCAACCTCAAATACGTGGGCGCCAATGTAAAAGGGTGTAATTTCCTAGGGCATCAGGAAATACTAATTTCATAGCTAGGATTCTTTATTAAACTAAACTCAATCTGTGGAACTGAGTTTACAATATAAATCAACACCACTACATCTCAGTAAAGTTGCAAGATACTGGTATACAGAATATAATCCTTTATAAAAGTCTTCTAATTTTCAGAGTATGTAAATCCAAATATAATGCAAATCCATCCAAAAGTGAAATGTATGAAATGTCTATAAAAACTAAACTAAATATCTCTTCTTTTCAATAATAGTAAATAAGTAAGAAGAATTATAAACTGCAATTTTAGAATTTAAATCTCCATGATAAACTTCAAAACTTTCAACATACAACTAGAATTATCATAAGAACTACTCAGAACTTAGAACCAATCAAATCAATGAAATCAGACATACCTTCAGAATAAACTGGACATAATAGAAAATCACTGTATAGAAAGTACAAATCCAAATAGTAGATCAATGTACCTTGGCATAAGAATTAACACATATTAGATAAAAACATATATTTTATTAAAACAAATAAAATGACCCTATCACACCTTTACATGATTTCAATTTGTCGGCACGTCGGGTTGTCGTCCAACAAGATGTCGATAGTACGTTTATCGGGGGTGCTCTTTAACTGTCTAAAATCTATAGTTCATATATTAAATATTATTTTCCTATAAATAAATATATTATATGATTTTGTTGTAAATATTATTTATTGTAGGATTTATTTATAATAACATGTGTAAAATAAAATACTTAACACATGGGGCTTATTTTTTTTGTCATTTAAAATCGACCCCCCCCCCTTTTTTATGACTAAAATTCAAGCCTCTGTGATTTCAAAATTAGAAGCAAACTAGCTTTTCCATAAATATAAAATTACCTGAACGATATATCCTAAAACTTCTTTGTTGCTTGCTTTTGTCCTGCCAAAAATTTTCAGATTAAAAGCTCCTATTCTGAACCCACATACACAACTTAGACAAGATATCAGAAACAATGAAAATAGTCTGCCTTTATGTCTCATCGTACATGTTTTGCTTGGATTTTATTATAAACTTCCTCTAAATAATGTGTCATAAGACTGTTTAAAGGCATGTTTATAAATAGTATTAGTGTCTACAAGTGGGCGTTTAAAGAGCGCCATAGTCTGTAAAGGTGTAATCGGATACTTTGTTCGTTTCGATTTTGTTTCTACCAAATCGAACAAAGCATATCATTTTGGCTACGCTACTGTTGATATAATATATAGATTTCAATAAATTGAGCAATTTATCAATGTTCATGGAAAAGATTTAATATGAATCATTAAACGTCCTTTAATTTATGTTTTGGTTACAGCCATTCATCTACACTAAATTCGAATAGGAGGTATAAAATTGTCTTAAGAAAATAATTCAATCATTAACCTGCTCCAGTATCAATTCTTAAGCGTTGTTAAAAGACAACATAAAAGTACTGGACAATCATGCATATTAGATGAATAAGCGTCACGGCGGGTCAGCTTATGTAATAGCGGATACTTTATAAGATGTTTTATATGCATAACTGCCAGTAATTTTTGCCTTTTTATGCAATTAATGAAATTCTAAAATGCGTTATACGGACAAAAATTAAGGAATATATGAGTGAAACTTAATCTAACTTGGTTGAGAAATAAACATTGTGTGAAAATTTTATGAAGGCGTTACAAAAATTTTGTATTAAAATGTATTCCATCTTAAAAGGGGTGATGTGTGCTCTAGATCTTTTGACTGATACTCCATGTTGTCTTTTTAACGGTGTTTAGAAATTACGAAATCCTATTTGGGGATGCGAGATATTGTGAGATTTTAGAAATTTCCTAATCTTTTCTTATATAAAGGTGTATGAAATATTGCTTGTGTTGTGTGATTTCGCAATAATTAAAACCCTTTGGCTTCCAACTCGGACTAAGCATTGATCTTAGCAATAATTTGGTTTTGAGTTAATTAATTTTTCATCTTTTATATTGCCCGGTGCACTTCATAATGATATTCGTATGTTGTATAGAATTTTCAACCTTATCATGGAAACTGATGCGTTTTGACTGGAATTAATTTAGTTACTGTGCTTTGTTTCACAAAATTATTTTGTGGTTATTGGATCTATCACTCAATGTTTACACCGGAAGTAGCACGTTACACATGGCGGGAATTTAGAAATATGGCAGCAGTGATAGACCTCCTTCTAAAAAATGAAATTACGCCTAAGACAGTCGTCCATTGGATAAAATATAAGACATATCAGGTCACTAGAAGAGAATTTTACCATATTTCATGTGTTAAAGAAAATGATCATACAATTTTGAATACACGCCACACCGATAAAACTACAAAATATTGCATTCACTGTAATATGAATTTATGATGCAGGTTAAACCTGTGACGCTCCAGAAGTTTGAACGTATCCTTAAATATTTTACAAGCTGAAATAAGTTTTCAAATGTTTATTGGGCAATTAATTGAAACAAATTCTTATACGAAAATAAAACAAAGTAGCTTTTCTTGTGGGTCCTGTGTGCGCTTAATGACATCAGAAATTTTCGAAGAAAAAAGCGTTAAAAAGAGGCAGAAAGTCCGGGAAACCACATGTGGTTTACCCGACGCTGAAGGAAAATTGAGCCCATAGTACAACTAGAAAATTGACATTTCTACCATTATCACTCCCTTCGGGAGCGTATAAAATGAAACTGACACACCTCTTTGAGAGACATAGGCCCTGTCGGCTTATGGAATTAAGAAAATAAAAAACACACCTTTTTGACATTATTTCTACATTTGAGCATAGAGCTTGGACTTGGTAAAAAATATTTGTTTTACCCTTCCGTAGCATTTTCATAACCCGAAATCTACGCCTAACTACTTAGTATAGGGTTTATAATTGTCTTCTGGTTCGCATTACATGTTTTGTAAATATTAATGCGCGTAAAAATATATTCCTGCATTAGACATGGCAAAACGTTAATTAATGAACAGATGAAAATATTCTGGAAATTGATTTTCGTATAATTATTAATTTATTCAAATATGAGTTTGTATTATAGTAAATATCAAACATTTATATGCATTGAAGCTACGAATGTAGTAATTTGTAAAAGTAGTCTACGAAGCTTCACTGGAATTTTGCATTGTTCATTAACCTCTTCAACATGTAGTTTAAGATTTTACTTTTCAATTGTTAATTTGTTGAAATTATCTGTTCAAAATGTAGTACTCTAAAGTGATTATGAACTTTGAACAACTTAAATTGACTATTAAACAAAGCATTTGTGATTTAATAGATGTATCGATCTACTTCCTTGTTTATATATAAATCCTGCCGGATATAAATATAGTAAATAAGCGATGGTTCGTCACATGTGATTTTCCCTATTGGCTGATAGTTTTCTGGAAGCTCACATGTTTTATATAGGGACGGACCATTTAACTTGAAAGGGGGGCCTTTTGTTTTGATCAGAATTTTTTTTCCACGCATAGCGCAGATAAAATATTTATTTTTCAAAGGCGTTGTGACAGAATATTTTTTTCATTACCAGCATTATCTTTTATAGCAGAAATCTTTCTTCAGAATATTTTTTTCTTACCCTCAGCTGCCAAAATATTTTTTCATCAAAAATAATTTTCAGAATATTTTTTTTAAAGAAAAAACCAAGCCCCCCCTTCAAGTTAAATGGTCGGTCCCTTATGCAAAATTTTAATACTTGGATTTATATCTAAAATAAAGGTGGGCGGGTCGTGGTTTTATTCCTAACAAAAGTACCATTCAATAGCATAATGTTTACAATGGGAATGGCGAAATTATTTATAAGCATGATGAGCAGCTTAGTTCAACACTTTTTGGGCAAATTTTATATTATCAGACACAATAAATTTCTTTTAATGAACCATTGAGATATACGGCATGCCTGTACACAATTTGTTTATAACTGTTATCTAAATTTATGTAAAATCTAAATCCCTCCTTTGTAGTTTTGCCCTTACTAACTGTATTAATTTGGATTTCGTTTGGTTTTATTTTTTAAACATCTTTTGGAATTGTGGTTTTCCTATGTTTGCATGCTTCTAGTGCTGCTGATGAGGAATAACATTTTGAAATTGCCATATAGCTCATAAAAATTAATTGCAGTTGGAGTCGACAATATAACTGACATATGTGTTATAGCCTCGTGTTTATTTACTCCGTATCCTTGCATCAATTATATCATAACAAAGGAACCTGTTACTAAAACAAATACTTATAACTAAAAATATACTAGTACATACAAGTATATAAAACCAAAGACAAGTATAATATTTAATAAACAGGTCTACATATGAAACAGTAATATACATAATTAGGAAATTCTTCACGGTCTTGATCGGGTTATCACTGGATATGGTGACAACCATATCCTCTCTTGTTACTGTATGAGTTTACAGGGCTTGTTATGATTAATATTTATTCTATACAGAGTTTATAGGGCTTGTTACGAATAATATTAATGTTAACTATCATTAATCGATCTCACTGATAAATCAAAAGGGGGAATTTCAAGATACAAAAATTCTTACCACAATTTTTAATTTGTCCACAGTTCTCACTTGATTGTACATGTGCTGTTTTATCTGCATTTATTTGTAGCATATTATACCCCCACTCGTAAGAGAGGGGGCTACATTGCAATCACCTTGTCTGTCCATCCGTTACAAATTTTCGTAACAGATTTCTCAGCTTATGCTTAAAGGATTGATTTCAAATTTGGTACACAGCTTTATCATGTTTATCATGATGAGTAATATAGTGTCTCCCCTTTCCAGGTCATCTACTTCCTGTTTTCTGAGCCGACTTAGACTTTATACAGTCAGAGATCCCACTTAAACAAGTAAACAGAATTTTACTTCTTTAGGTAAACAAAAATTTACTTGTTTAAGTAAAGTATTTATCTCTGAGCAAAAATTTACCTATACAAGTAAATTTGAAAAACTTTGAGCTCATTTTACTTGTTACACAATATTTTTACAATCAAACTAATAATTTTCTTTAAATGTTTACATCATCTGCTCTATGGTCCATTAAAAATTTCTGATGCACATGGCTGTCTTCATGGTGCGAATGGCCTTTGAAAATTGCCCTCTTGGGACAATAAATGTTGATTATTTCTCAATTAACTGAAGATAACAGATAATCTCAGTCTGGTAAAGGTTGCTAATACTATTAGCCATATAAATAATCATGAATGAAAGTAAATTGCATGACTAGATAAAGATAATTAAGAAAAGAATGATTTTCTATCATTTTACTTGTACAAGTAAATTAGTGAAAGTCAAAATAAGGGAGACAATTTTAACTCTTAAAAGTTTACCTATAGAAGTTAAAATCTGTTTACTTGTACAAGTGGGATCTCTGACTGTTATAAGGGTAAAAAGTAGTAGTTAGTAACAGATTTCTCCGCTTCTACAGAAGGGATTGATTGCAAATTTGGTATACAGCTTAAGCATGATAAGTTGTATTGTGCCTCCCCTATTAAGGTCAGACGCCAATCTACTTCCTGTTTTCTGAGTGGTTGAGTTGGGGGTATGCTTTGCCTTACTTAGTGTAATCCCTTGTTGATTATACATGTATTTTCAGGATATATAGTTGTCTTTGTAAAACTCTTTTCCCTTTTGCAAACTTTTAAGTCTTCTTTTCAACTTTTGTAGCCAATGAAACTTACTTCGATGGTAACCATATTGGATTTAAAGCTGTTAAAAGAGTGAGGATTTGATTGTCAAATAGATCATTGATCATGAAAATGGTATTTTTTTTTCAAATTTAGACCAATCAAATTGCCACTCTTTCAAAAATTTTGAAATCCAATATGGGTGCCATCGCTTTAAGATTCATCAGCTGCAAAAATTTCATAAATTTTAAAAAGAAGAATTAGATATTTAATGCATAACATAGAGGTAAAATTGTAACAAAGTTGAGCAAAATAAAATTACATTGAAAACATGGCAACTTAAAAATATACCAAACATTTGATCCAGAACATTATTGAACAAGGAAGCCCAAAAGTCTTCTTGTTTATTTCCACTGTACATTTTTTAATAACCAACCATTCACAGTAAACAATTTAGATTGGTCAAAGAGTAAACATGCACATACATGACATAAAAATGGGTAGATTAAAAAAAATATTTTGATAAGATTTTGTAGATGTTTTAATTAAGTGTAAATTAGTTTTATCCAAAATAATTGAGTACACATGGACCAAATTAAATTCTTTTTCAATCGCCATATAAACAAATAAGAAAAGTATATATTATAAGGGTGTAATGATACCACTTCCCCAGGATCCAAACAGCTCATGATTGGATCCATATCATGATGATACCTTTTACCTCCGTTATTACTTACAAAAGACCTGCTTGTCATGTCATTGTAAATCAATGTTAATGTTAAAGAAGTATTATTTTCTTGTGTTAAATAAACAGTAAACCAAAGTATTGTATCTTCAAGCAAAGGATTTTATTTCAGTCCGACAGGCAATTATTTGTGCCATTGTTGATACTGGAAGCATGCTTTTATCTTCTTGCCAAAGACTGATAGAACATTTTTTGATGGGATCAGAATCGTGAATAAAAAAATCAAACACGGTATCCATTTCTGGATTGTGGGATAAAATATTGTGATGCACCGGTGAATCGTTACACCCCAAGTAAACAATATTACATAAACTATTTAGAATACTTTGCCATAGATCATTGATAAAAACCATTTTGATGTATCTGTCACCCATGCATCTGATTATGAGGTGAACAACAACAAGAAGTTATAGTATGCCTTAATGTACAATGTACAGTTTTTCAGCTTAGATTACATGTTACGATGTAAAATATGGTAAGGCCAAAAAAAAAGTAGGTGACTTTACTGTCCCCGACCCTACCTAATTTTTAACCCCTACCCTAAAGTTTTTTTTTAGCATTTTCCATCAAGCACTGTTAAAGTCACAAAGATGCCCCCATAGACTCAAGGTAAAAAAAATAATAAAAAAAAATAATTTCCTACCTACCCACCCTAATTTTTTTCAGCATGTGACAGTAAACACACATACTTTTTTGTTTGGCCTAATTGATAATTATTTTTCTTTTTTTTACAGGAATCCACTGACACTCATCTACAGGGTTTTGGTAAACTACAGCAAGAGTTTATTCCATTTTTCCTGAATTATCTCAGAGACCAGACTCTACATCTGTTACAGTCGTCAAGATCTGCATCAAATTCACCATCCAAAACTCCCTCAACCCAAAAGCTCAAAAAACCACAGAATGGACCTTCAAAACCAGAAAGTGGTAAACGAGTTCAGCTCTTTGGGGCAAGCCCTGGGGATGGTCTGGAAGATATCAAAAGTACTTCTGCATCAGTATTTTCACCCAATGTTTCTTTCGAGTCGCCATCATTTTTAGGTGCAGCCAGACCTAATTTTGACTCAAAGCCTAAAGGCAGATCTTCATTTGGTGGTTTCAGTTCAAACAAAAATCAGCATGGCAAACATCAAAAAGATGGTTACAAGTCCAAGCAGAAATTGAGTCTTGGAGAATTTATTTCCCCTGAGGTTTCCAAGAAGAAAAATTCTCCATACTCAAGTGGAAGTAAAAATCAAGTGGCTGACAGTTCACCTTCTCCGGCTTTTATTCAGCGATCTGGAGGAAGACGAAAGCAGTCTTTGGACCCACAAGAGATGCGCCAGAAAAGTCCTGCCCCTGTATTTAGTCTGAGTAGTGTCAGTGATTTTCCTCCAATGGGTGGAGAACCTGGTCTTGCAATGAGGTAAAGATAAGAAAGGATAATAAGAAATCATATAGAAAATTGGAGAAATTTTAGGGCTGAACCACAGTTAAAAAGGTAAAAATACAAAAATCAAAACATTAGAAATATAAAGAATAGGATTTAAACCGTGCAAACATTTTTAGACATGCATCCAACTTCAGGGGCAAAGATTAGAAATATTTTTTTTCATCAAACATGTTAAATGAAAGAAGAGTATAGATTCAAAGTGTTAACATATTGAAGACCTCTCTTAAAGAATATAATTCTGTGTATGTAAGACTCTTTTGCAAAATATTTTTTTTGATTTGTTAGTTTATACCATACACATGTACAGGGTTATTTTCATAATTTTTGTGTCATTATGTACATGTATTCAAAAAAATTCGGCAAGTTTTATTATCACACTCTGTGAATAATTTTGTATTTAATTTGTGTTAGATAGATATATTCGTGGGAGTAATTTTTACAATTTCTGTTTGCCCGCCAAAATGAGCAAAAATTAAACCATGTCCATCCCGAAAATAACCCACTTTACCATACTTGTTAAGAAATAGTCTGACTCTAACAATAAAGGATTGATTTTTGTTTCATTTCAGGCAATCGGTCAACATGTTAGAGTCTCCTAACTTTGAGATGGGAACTCCCAGGCAAACCAAGTCCATAGAAATCACAAAAAGCAGAAGAATCAGTTTTACAACCCTGTCTTCAGAACCCAAGACACCTAGCAGAAGGATTAATCCCACACAAGTGACCGAATGTCAACATAATCGTGTGTTCCTAGAAGCAGAGGAGAAAACCAAGGGCACAGATGTCTTGGATCCAGAGAAACAGATACTAAGGTTTGTTATGGTATCGCTTAAAATAGAGATGTAGTAAAACTTTCGTTTTCCTGTCTTTCTGCTATCTCTCCATCTTGTTTTGCAACAAATATGTGTCAGGTACATGTATATGAGTTACATTGTCACATCTGACAATCAGTGCCAAATTGTATACAATATGTAGTTATACCAGTAATCTTAATTACCATTGATAAAGAATATTCATACTTTTAATGCTCACAAATTTTATACACATAAATTAACGGCACTAGTACTAACGAAGTAGTTGATGACCAAAAAAACTTATTTTTGCCCTTAACTACTGTGCATCTGATCTTTCTAAAATTTTATATGTGTAATGACATTGGCTTTTGGTTATTATATAATAAAAAATCAGCCATCCTTTGTTCAGATACATGTAGATTGCTATAGAACTAATTTTGAAGATGCAAATCAATATTTTTTTTTTGTTACAGAATGGAAAAAGACAAAATATTGAAGAATTTTGAGAGTGATACAACAGCTCCTATCACACCAACCAAACATGGCCTTGAAAGGTCAAGCAGTATTGTTGAGGTCCCTCTGGCTGAGAGGTCAAAGGTCACATATACAGACAAACTCGATGTTCTGTCAAGTGTTTACTCTCTTTGTTTGAAAGGTTTGTATTTTTGATATGAAAGTAAACATGAAAGTTAAGTCTAAACAGTCAATTTTTTTTGAACCCATATAAATCTGCTGAAGTGCCTTTTACTGTACATTTCCGTCTATATTCATTTTCATGTGTTAATGTTAGAATGAGAGTCAGATATCAAATAGGGCTCAGATTGTTTTAAGTGAAATCAAATACTAAGTGTAATCACTTCTTTCTACTATTAAAGCATGAAAGTATGAAAGCATCTCAGCATTTAAAGTCTTCATTTTGTTAAAAAAAATTGTTAATGCTTTATTAGAAATTGTACCATAAATTGGGTTCAAAGTTATTCATTTAGTAAGATTGAGAATTTTATAGCTAGCTAACAGTTGAGTTGAAATCTGTTGGGCTCCAATTACACTTCTCTGATCATGTTACATGTAAAATTAAAAAAACATGTAATATCAAACAAGTATCAAACGAGACTTCTACAGGATAGATAATTTAAACAGACGCCGCAGACAACATCATCCCATTATACGTCCACAATTTTTTGCAGTCGTACAAAAATGACCTGTGATCATCATTAGGTTAAAAACATCTCATGTTGAAAATTCATTGAAAAATGCCTCAGTTTGTACATGTATACGTCTTAAAATTGACCTTTGAACATTTTAAGCTACCTTGTGACCTAAGGGGTGGGGCTGTCTGTTGAAGCTTCAGTAATGAGGATTTATAACTGTAAACATAATTATTTTCGCGAGGTATTTATTTTGACGGATTTTGCGGTCTGGTATTTTTCGTGAAGTTAAATACCTGTCAAATGAATCAATATGTATGGCATAATTAGAATAAGGAGAAGAAAACGCAAAATTAAGTACATGTGAACTTGAAAGAAATCGTAAATTCGTGAAAATAAGTACCTGCAAAAATAAGTATGTTTACAGTATACAAAAAATGTATGATTCTATTTTATATTTTAGAGAACCTGTTCCCAAATTTAGTGATGGAACTTTACTTTATAATGCAACTACTGACAGCGAAAAGTTCTGATCTGGATCTGATAAGTGATATCACAGATGGTGAGTATAGCAAAAGATACAGAAAATGGTACACAGGCATTTGTGCCACCCATGATTTTCATGTGAAGCTCTTTTTAAGTTTTTTGTTGCAATTGAGTTATATGAAATTTGTGGCATTGTCATTTCAAAAGTTCAAAATTTTATGCAAGAGATTAACATATGAAATTGTATGATTTTTTGTGTGTGAAATTAATGTGATTTTAAAATTTTGGCATGAATTTCATATCATTATGGCAAAAATTGAAGCCAAAATTCTTTGTTAATTTTATTTGTAGCTTTATTTGTTGAAAAATGGCATAACACATTTACCTGTTATTAAAAACAGCTTGATACTTTAAAAGATCCCTTATATATAGACTACTTTAAGAGAAACTTGGACATGTTGGACATATTTTAGAAAAAAATCTATTATTCTTGTACAATGTATGTATTATTGCATTTTTAATAGTTTGATAAGCATGGGTGTGTTTTAGCAAGCAGGAACTGCTTATTCTTCCGGAGCACCCCAGTTCACTCTTGTTTGGACTGGAGTTCGCATTCTTGATTGATATTCAGTTATTTTGTGTTTCCATGTTTTGCCTGTTGTCTGTTTTTGTCCTGTTCTTTGTTGGTGATTACTGGTTTTGTCTCTGCCCTTTTGGACCTTTGACATTCGGATACCCCATTGGTACCTCTGCGATGATCAATCAGGTCAAATCCTGATTCTGCTTGATTTCAAAATTTTAAACATCAAATGAAAAAATATCTTTCATGAAAAAGAAGGGAGGGGGTATTGCTGGTAGAGAGTAAATGCAAAAAGTAGGGCTAGGTCATATGGTGAGATGGAAGTCATATAGAAGTATTCATTATTGGATAACCCACCTCTTCCGGACCTGGCATACAATATTAGGGACTTGTTAAGTATATATGGACAGGTTTTCATCTAAATTCAATGATAAAGGTATACAGAATTTGCATAGAATCGTAAGGGACAGAATTGAAATAATAATCCTAAATAAAGAACATTATTTTCCCAATCTATTTTTAGAAAAGGGTATTTCCTATTGATTAATTTAAAACATGGTTGATTAAAAAAAAAGTTTATTTACAAATTTTTATTAAATGATATCTTAATTACCAAAACATTTTTTGATACACTACAGATACATAAATAACACAAAAACTTTATTTTAAATAATTAGCTCTTTAAATAATGCATGTACATTGTACACTTGTTGTTGAATAGTCTTTTTTGGGAAAAAAATGGATTCAATAAGGGACCACCATTTAACCTGAAGGGGGGCCTTGGTTTTTTCCTAAAATAATATTTGAATCCAAAATTTGGTGAAAAAAATATTCTGAAGAAGGATTTCTGCCATAAGAAATAATGCTAAATTATGAAGAAGAAAAATTTGTCGCAATGCGCTATAAAAATAAGTTGCGCGAAAATAAAATTCTGGCAAAACCAAAAAACCTAGCCCCCGCCTTCAAGTTAAATGATCGGTCCCTAAGAAAAAGGTAGGGGCTAGGTCAGATGGTGAAATGGGGCTTACTATCATATTGGATAACCCATCTCTTCCGGACCTGGCATACAATTTTAGGGGCTTGTTTTGTATTTATGGACAGGTGAATGATGAGATTTGATTATATTGGTAGCAAAAATTTGAATATTTCAAAGGGACTGAAAAGAAGAATATCTGTTCTATAAATAGAAAAGGGGATTTCCTATAAATGCAAACCTTTTGCTTTAATTTGAAAAATCTTTGATTTGTTGAAGAATTTTTTTTATTGATCATGGGGAATTAAATTTATATGAAAAATAAATCAATACATTGAAAACTAAAAATTTTACTCCTTATTTTGATAAATTCAAACAGCTGTCTTGCTTATGTGTATAGTCGTGAAGTTTTCACAATAGTCTATTATATGTTTTATAAAGTAACATTTCTGATTGAAGTTAAAAAAAAGATTTCTTAAATGCCAAACAAACAATAAAAAAAACTAGAAAATGTGTCTATGAGCCACAGGATGGCCCTCCCGTTCTTGAAATATCATTGATCCTCAATGTGTATTACCTGGGATACGTGAAATATTATTGACCCCTAACATGTAGTATTCAAGATATGGACCTTAAACAAGAACTTAACCAAAGTCATTCATGCGTAAAATATAGGTCACAGTCACCTAATTTCTATAGGGTTGTGTCACCTTACCTAAGACACATTTAGTAGTGAAATATCATTGACCCCAACATCTAATATCCAAGTTATGGACCTTAACCGAAGTCGTTCATGCATAAAATATAGGTCACAGTGACCTAATTTCTAGTGGGTGGTGTAGCCCTACCCATGACCCATCTGGTGGTGAAATATCATTGACCCCAACCTCTAGTATCCGAGTAATGGACCTTAACCAAGAACTTAACCAAAGTGTTACGGACGGACGGACAAGGGTAAAACTATATGTCCGATCCACATACGTGGTCGGGCCATAAAAAGGTTGGGCTAGGTCATATGTTGAGGAGGGAGTTACTATCAATGTTGGATAACCCAACTCTTCCGGACCTGGCATACAATCTTTGGAGCTTGGTTTGTATATATGGACAGGTTAATGATACGATTTGATAGTATTGGTAGCAAAAATTTGAATATTTCAAAGGGACAGAAAAGAAGAAAATCTGTTCTGTATATAGAAAAGGGGATTTCCTATAAATGCAAACCTTTTGCTCTAAATTGAAAAATCTTTGATTTGTTGAAGAAAGTTTTTATTGATCATGGGGAAAATGTATATGATATGAAAAATAAATCAATGCAAAATTAAAAATTTTACTTCTTATTTTGATAAATTCAAACAGCTGTCGTGTGTATATGTATATGTATAGTGGTGAAGTTTTCACAATAGTCTATTTTATGTTGTATATAGTAACTTTGTTAAACATTTCTGATTGAAGTTAAAAAAAAAGATTTCTTAAATGCCAAATAAACAATAAGAAAAAGGTTGGGCTAGGTCATATGTTGAGGAGGGAGTTTCTATCAATATTGGATAACCCATCTCTTCCGGACCTGGCATACAATCTTGGGGGCTTGTTTTGTATATATGGACAGGTTAATGATAAGATTTGATTATATATATAGGTAGGCAAAATTTGAATATTTCAAAGGGACAGAAAAGAAGCAAATCTATTCTATATATAGAAAAGGGATTTCCTATAAATATGAAGTAGATTTCTTCAATTACTACATACATGACATACATGTAAAAAGCAGATTGATTGATTTGATTTTGTTTAGGAATGAGTAAATAATTATGGGGAAAATACATTTTATGCTCCATCTTGGGGCATTGCAGCATATAGTGTTTGGGTCCATTCATTTGTCCCCCCCCCCCCCAAATGACGCAAGAACATATTCCTGTTCTTGATGCACTGAAAATAAATTTATTATAAACTAAAGAAGCCCCCCTTTTATTGTTGTTGAAAAGTTCAAAAGATAGTCTTATGTTATTGTTTCTTTATTAATGCCATAAAAAGATTGGGGCTAGGTCATATGGTGAAATGGTTATTAGTTCTATAATTGGACAACCCATCTCTCCGGACCTGGCATACAATATTAGGTACCTGTTTTGTATATATGGGCAGGCTTTTGTCTTAATTCAATGATATTGGGTAGCAATATTTACATATTTCAAAGGGACAGAAAGAAGAAAATTTGTCCTAAATATAGAAAAGGGGATTCCCTATAAATACATTTAGATTATGAGATTACTTACAATGTAACTTGCTTTCTTATAAAATTTAAAGTCTTTGAATTTGTTAAAGAATGAGTAAATTATAATCATAATGATAAGGAAAAAATATTGTTACATCATAAATACATGAAGATTAAAATGAAAATAAACTTGTAAAGTCCCCTCCTTTTTTTTTTTGGGGGGGGGGTCAATAGGCTGTCATATGAATGTAAATGGTGATGAATTTAAAAAACAAAACAAAAAAAGAAGTCTTTGATTTCATGCATGAAACAACATGGTAGACTGTACTGATGAAAAAAGATAAATGAAAAAAAAAGGGGGGCTAAGGTCAATTGTTGAGGTGGGAGGTATTATCATTATTGGGAAACCCATCTCTTCCAGACCTGGCATACAATGAAAAGGACTTGTTAACTCTCTTGCTGCCAAAGGGAAACATGTGTCCACTACCAGCTCTCTGCCAAAAGGACTTTTGTGTCCACTACCGGTTCACTGCCACACGGCCTTTATTCATTCATATTTTTTAACAAAATTTGAATATTTCAATAGGAAATAAAGAAGAACATTTATTCGAAATATAGAAAAGGGGATTTCCTATAAGAGCCTGACAAGTTTATATTCAATTTGAAATGCTTCTTAAAAGAGGCAGATAAATTGAATATTGAAAAGTTAAGATTGGTTCAAGAATAGATATACTGGTACATAAAAAACAAATGAGCCAGCACAACTTAAAGTTTCGTATAAATGTTTTTACTATTTTACCAAACTAGTTTTACTGCCCCCCTTTTTTTTTCACTTTTCCAAATAGAAAAAAATTGATTGGCCACAGAAATATTGGTTGAATAAGATTATTGATAGGAATTCAGTTAAAAAAAATTCAAAAATAGGGCTAGGTCTAATATTGAGATGGGGGTTATATAGAAGTATTCAATATTGGGTAACCCATCTCTTCCGGACCTGGCATACAATAATTGGTACTTGTTCAGTATATATGCCCAGCCTTTAAATGAATTTTGTACAATTGGTGAAGAAAATTTACATATTAACATCCACAGTTCTGTCCCTTTAAAAATATCAATAACGTATCTGATCTATTTTTAGAACAGGTTATTTCCATGTTTATTATGTTAATGTATAAACTCACTTTACCTGTCTCGTGATCTATAATGAAATGAAACATAATGTAGTTTATTTTTCAAAATATTGTATTATGTTATGAATTAAAAAAAAAATGTGTTATTTGCAGATATTTCCACTGAAAACTATTTCACCTCTATACACAATGCAGTGTATTTTGCTGTTAGAGTATTGGAGAATCAGCTTGGGTATGTTTTTCATGTTATCACAATTAATGATAAGTGCATGTTCTCTTAATTTTTCATTATCACGATGAACAAAATGATTTAATTGCCAAAGATATCTGTTAATTGTTTTATTATTGATTTTCGATGCATATTTGAGCATGGACAAGAAGTGGTTAGTGCTAATATAACAGAAATAAATTTATTTCTGTTATATTAGCAATTATGTATAGGGTGTTGAAAGGATTTTTTTTTTTTATCCAGAATCCACCACCCTTGCATTTTTTTGCCTTTCACCCATCTACATATGTGAAATATGCCCCCCAGCAAACATATTTTTTTCTGTAATTGTCTATAAATGATAAAGTGTTTAAAAATAGAAAAATCAAAATACAAAAAGGTGCAACAAACATTTTTATAGGACCGCTAAAATTTTGTGATCGTATAATGTTATGGCGATGTCGTCGTCGTCATCTAGGGACACTTTGGTTTCCGTGCGATAACTTGAGTAAATGTTGACCAAATGTTATGAAATTTTAATATGATGTTTGTTACCACTAAAAGAAGGTTGGTATTGCATTTGGGGATTGTGGCCCCTACCATTTTAGAAAAAGGGCTAAAACGGGTGTATTGACAAAACTGTTGTAGAATTTTTTTTATTCATTCGATTTTGAAAATTCTTTTTTTATTGAATTAATCATTAAATTCTGTCAACAAAATGTGTCAACGGTTTTTATATATATTGCACTGTAACATTGCTACTGGGGGTCAAAAAGAGGCCACAACCAAAAAATTGACTTTTTTATTTGTGGTCCGATTTTCAAAATTTTTTTTCATTGGAATCCTTGTGAAAATCCCTGCCTGCGTTTTTCAATCAGATTTGCAATATCTTTTACCGTTTTTGAGAAATTAGGGGTCAAAGGGGCCAAAAACGCCATTTGTTAAAGTAATAATAAAGCAGTTTTGGGGAAAAAATTGCAATGTAAAAATAATCACTTAACTGTTGCATAATCATAAAATTAGAGCTTTCACGCTTTTATGAAGATGAAAATTTTGATATTGTGCGTGTACCGGCTAGAAATTTAGCTGATTTTTGAAAGAAGTTTGATACCAATGGCCACTTATTAACTTTCGTGAACAACATTCTGAATTTTACCGAACATATCAAAACAAACAAAAATGTATTTTGAAGTAAGAGCATGTAAAGCTCTGGGTTTAATATAATTAATTTCATATATCTTCTTTATTTGCCAAGTAAAACCTTTCCGCTATTAAGAAATAATGATTTAAAAAGTGTTTTTTTAACATGTAAATAATAACAACACACACGTACCTGTTTTCCTTTTATCGTGCTATATATTAACCGGGCCTATTTAATTGAAAACTCGATTAATTCAATGACATAAGACTCTCATTTTTTTTTTTGTGGGGGGGGGGGGGGGGTTCTAAACCACTTTCTTTTGATATTGACATCATTTTAAAGGGGAACGGGGTAAGGAAAAAGCAAAACAGTTACAAAAGCCATATGCAGAACATACCTTTTCAGACCACGTTTGTTTACATCAATTCCCTAAAGTATTAGATGGGCTTGCGCGGGCACTTCCGAGTGAGTTCAAATTTGGGTCATATGCATCTAATTTGCATAATACAACTCGGGAAGCAAATGATTGTTAAAGACACTTTTTTGTTAAATTCTGCAAAAATCCCACTGTTTGATGGACTTTTTGTAGCTTTAATAAAAGTTTTTATTAACAATTAATGTTTTTAAAGCTTAAAAAGACTGTTAAAATTTTAAAGATTTTTGTATTTATTATTACTTTAAAGTTTGTCAAGGCAAATAGTTTTATACCAAAAATTAAGTTGTAGTGGACCTGCCAATTGTTATGAAGTTTAAATATGATGATTATATCCACTAAAGGAATGTTGATTTTGTATTTGGGGTTTGTGGCCCCTACCGTTATAGAAAAAAGGGCCAAAAAGCCCTAAAACGGGTGTATTGACAAAACTATTGTAGAATGTTTATTATTCATACGATTTTGAAAATTCTTTTTTTACCAAATTCATCATTTAATTCTGTCTACTAAATGTGCCATTGATTTTGATATGTATTTCACCATTACATTGCTACAGGGGGCTAAAGACAGGCCACGCCCTTAAAATCAACTTTTTTTATTTGTGGTCCGATTTTCAAAATCTTTTTTTCATTGGATTCCTTATGAAAATCCCTGCCTTAATTTGCAATCAGATTTGCAATATCTCTTAAAAATTTTGAGAAATTAGGAGACAAAGGGACAAAAATGTCAATTAATACATGTATATTATTAAGGCTTTTTGTTTTAGATGTTGATGTAAATACATATGTGTGAAATATGCATTTTAAAGTCCACCACAGGATGCATGTGTCAAAAAGCTTTATAAGTCCACCATGGGCTTCATGTGACCAAAGCTATAGACTATCCATATTGGGCCTCCAACGTACAGGGTTCAACTTGTTGCGGTCGTATCATGCTGCGCTCGGCGTAGCTTTTTATTAAGCAATTATTATCATCTTTTTAAGTAAATTGATATATTACCCAAAAAATGAGCATTTTAAATTTTATTGTTTACTACATGAAATTGTTGTTTTCAGAATATTACAGCACATAGATAGAGGGACCCTGAGATTATTGTCAGAGAATCAGAGAGTTGTCTCTTTTTCTCCTATGTTATCAGCAGAACTCTCGTCCTTATGTGATGAATCTGCTGACTTTGTAGGTATTTTTAACCTTTGTATGTCCATGGATTTTATACATATGACAAAGCTTCTACTCTTCATAAATTGCTGACTGTACATAAAACAAACAACCAGTGGGTATCAATTTTTGTGGTTTGATAAAATATTATAAGTAAGTGGATTCTTAATTTCACAGTTTTAAAGATTCAGCATACCTATCAATGTAAAATTTCTTTTCCTGGGTCAGGGCCATCCATGAAAACCACGAAAATTGATACCCCATGAATAATAATGAAACCACAGTAATATAAATTAAACATAAATCTGTATGCTTCAAACTGCCGAAGTACGAATTTAGGAATCCACCAACTGATCTTTTTTCATAAAACCACAAAGATTGGTACCCATGCAAATTAATGAGTCCACAGTACATGTATTACATCATTTCACAACATTTTTGATTTTGGGTATTTTCTCTAAAATCTCTTTGAGGAAACAAGTTCTCTCTCCTTCAGAAAGGTTATGAATAATATGAATTTTCCACATAACGCTTTTGTTTGTTTTAAACATGCAAGCCTTGGCAAAAAAATGGAAATTGAAAACTAAATTATGTGGCTTGAATGAAAGATAATTATTCCACTTACAGCACCTTCTTTCACATTATTTCAGTCTGGTCCATTGTATCCCAGATCTCCAATTGGTGGAGTGTCATTCCAGGCAGAAACAGACAATCGTAAAAACTTTCCAAATGATAGAACGTTTCATCTGTTTAAAAGACAGAGGTAAAACTATGGAATAAAGTGAATTGCCATGTCTAATTGATTCTTGGAATATGTTTTAGGCCTAAATAAAGATTAATACCCTAAAAAAAGCAGAAAAGAGTTTCTTTGATAAAAGGAATAAAAATTACAAAAGATGAAAGCACGTCTATGAGTTGGATCACTCTCATTCGTCCGTCCATCACGCTATAGGGTTGCCTGTGTTTTTGGAACATTTTATCTTTATTTGAATATGTCTGGATCTAGTTTAGGTTAGACAACAGAATTTAAGATTATGATTATATCCGTATTGCTGTTTGTTTGCTTTTTAAGGCTGAAAAAACTCAAACTACTAGGCTTAGAATGAAGAATGTATTATGTATGGGTTTTTAGTTTGTTCTTGCAAAGTTTTTAAGCATTTAAGGATGGTCAGAATATCAGTCAGATGTTGGAACTCCTCTAGACTTTACCTTTAATTACTGAAGAATTATTTTGCACACTGACCCCTACTTTTTATGACATTTTCTTCTTCTATAAACTGTAAAAAACAAGTTCATAAATATTTTTGAAATTCTAAATACAACTTCATGGTTTTTAAGGCCAAAAACTTCACAATGTTAAAGTAATGTAAAATCTAGAGGAGTCTTATTTCCCGCCAAATTTTTTTACGTCGTATATCTCGGAAAGGAGCATACGGACTTATGGTTTTCTTTTTGTCATTTGATAAAGTGGAGAACTATTAATCATTTACACCAACAATTATAAAAAGTTTGATATAAAAAATATCAGGAGTGACCATCCTTAATTTACACAATCAGCATTATTGTCTTACAATCCAACTAAATTATTTTCGTTACAGGGATGCCTTTTATGAGTTACTGCGAGAATGGGAGACTAACCATCACACACCAGGATGGACTGTCGCTGGGAAGCTGGGAGATAGAATCAGGGCTCTCGTCAGTTATAAAACAGAGCTGGTCAACCATCTACACTTTGCCAGGCTGTTCCAATCACAGCTGATAAGTGTAAGTCTCAAATCTAGTAAGGTTTAAAAAAAAAAATAATTGTATGACTTTACTTTTATAAAGTCTCCTGCAATGTGTTGCAAAGCAACATATTGGAGTGGCACTTTTTGTCATCCTCTGGCGACACAAAGTTTTTGGGGCAACTACATGTTACAGTCTCTTGATATTTGATATTTGGCATATTCCTTTTAAATACTGGTACTAAATGGTCATGGAAATTAGCACAGGACCAACAGACTGCCACCTATAAAAAAATAAATAATGGATTCAGCTCTAAATCCCAAGTCATTAATTTCTTGATCTGTGCTATATGGTTTAAAGCGATTTTATGCCTTTAATTCATATCTTCCTGTTTATCAAATATTTTCCATTATTTTTCATGGCAGACTGCCATTCCAGTGTATAAGTGTTTGGTTTACAAGCTTTACTCATTTTATGTTACCTATATCATGTTCTAATTATACCCCCACTCGTAAGAGAGGGGGCTATATTGCAATCACCTTGTCCGTCCGTCCGTCCGTCCGTCCGTCCGTCCGTCTGTCCGTCCGGTTCAATTTCTCTGCTTCTACTGGATGGATTGGTTTCAAATTTGGTACACAGCTTCAGCATGATGAGGTATACTATGCCTACCCTTTCCAGGTCAGTCCATCATCTACTTCCTGTTTTCCAAGCCGACTTAGACTTTTTTAGGGGGAAAAATTTGAAAAGTGAAATTTTTCGTAACAGATTTTTCGGCTTCTACTGGATGGATTGGTTTCAAATTTGCTACACAGCTTCAGCATGATTAGTTATACCGTGCCTCCCCTTTCCAGGTCAGTTTATCATCTTCTTCCTGTTTTCTGAGCTGACTTAGACTTTTTATGGGTCAAAAATAGACAATTTTTCGTAACAGATTTCTCGGCTTCTAGAGAAGGGATTTATTTCAAATTTGGTATACAGCTTTAGCATGATGAGTTGTATCGTGGCTCCCCTTTCCAGGTCAGTCGGTAATCTACTTCCTGTTTTCTGAATGGCCGAGTGGGGGTATGCTTAGCACGACTTAGTGCAACCCCTTGTTTTATCAACATTACTAAATTATTATGTCTCCACTAGTTCACATACCTTCAATATGAGAAGTAGTTGGATTGTTCATCACCAAATCTAGAGTTCTTTGAAAATATATGAAATACATGTCTATTGATAAGGCCATGATAAAATAATTCCTAGATTCTCTGCCAAATTTCTTCAAAATATGGGGCGGTCGGGCATATTTTATTTTTTATACCCCCCACAAACAAAGTTTGGGGGGTATATAGGAATCACCCTGTCTGTCTGTCCGTCTGTCCGTATAATTCGTAAGCGCTTCTCCTCCTAAACCACTTGAAGGAATTTGATGAAACTTTACATGAAGGAAGAACATCATATGCAGATGTGCATGAAGAATTTTCATCACACTCTAACATCATTCAGGGGAGATAATTGGACTTTTTAAATACATTATTCAATGGGAGACCCTGTAAGCGCAACTCCTCCTAAACTTCTCGAAGGATTCTGATGAAACTTTAGATGAATTAAGTACATCATATGTTGATGTGCATGAAGAATTTTCATTGCAATCAGAAATCATTCAGGGGAGATAATTGAAATTAGACTTTTTAAATACATTATTCAATGGGAAACCCTGCAAGCGCAACTCCTCCTAAACCGTTTGATGGATTTTGATGAAACTTTATATGAAGGGAGTACATCATCTGTAGGTGTGCATGAAGAATTTGTATTGCTCTCCGCTATCATCCAAGGGAGATAACTGAACTTGAGATTTTTTTTAACAGTAGAGAGTTCAATATGAAGTGGGGGTTATACTTTTGTGAGCTCGCTCACAGTATTACTTGTTATTTTTTATCCAAGATGCTAAAATATGCTGACATTTTAAAAGAAATTGACCAATAATTAAGATAATTTGCCAAAAAATCTAAATAAAATTTTTTGAGGGGGCTGAAAAAATCAGGGCGGGAGAGGATGAGAATCTAGAATATTTTTTATATTTGCATGAGCTGATGACATATTTTGTTTTCAAGAGACAGCTTCTCATGTCCATTTATTTATGTAACTGTCAGTGCAATTTGCAGAAATGTTTCTTTTCTTTTCTTATGAGATCGTTGAGTAGAATCAATGGCTGTACTTAACAATATTTAACATGTATGTTTGTAGATGTGTAAAGGTGATGGAAGCATTAGAATGAATGGGGAGGAAGATAATATTCTACTGCTGAGTCAGCTGAAACAAGCGAATCCTGAAAAGTTTAAACGGTAAAATAATGCGGCTTAATTAGGAAGAAAATAAATTACTTCTACGGGAACTACAGCAAGCTTATTCTGAAACGTTTAAATGGAGAAATAATGTGGCTTTTGTATGAATATGACTCCAGTTAGAAAAATTATAAAATTTATTATACCCCCACTCGTAAGAGAGGGGGCTATATTGCAATCACCTTGTCCGTCCGTCCGTCTGTCCGTCCGGTTCAATTTCTCTGCTTCTACTGGATGGATTGGTTTCAAATTTGGTACACAGCTTCAGCATGATGAGTTATAGTATGCCTACCCTTTCCAGGTCAGTCCATCATCTACTTCCTGTTTTCCAAGCCGACTTAGACTTTTTTAGGGGAAAAAAATTTGAAATGCAAAATTTTTCGTAACAGATTTCTCGGCTTCTACTGGATGGATTAGTTTCAAATTTGGTACACAGCTTCAGCATGATGAGTTATACTGTGCCTCCCCTTTCCAGGTCAGTCCATCATCTACTTCCTGTTTTTCGAGCCGACTTAGACTTTTAAGGGTAAAAAATTTGAAAAGTGAAATTTTTCGTAACAGATTTCTCGGCTTCTACTGGATGGATTGGTTTCAAATTTGGTACACAGCTTTAGCATGATTAGTTATACCGTGCCTCCCCTTTCCAGGTCAGTCCATCTTCTACTTCCTGTTTTCCGAGCTGACTTAGACTTTTTGTGGGTAAAAAATAGACAATTTTTCGTAACAGATTTTTCGGCTTCTAGAGAAGGGATTGATTTCAAATTTGGTATACAGCTTCAGCATGATGAGTTGTAAACGTGCCTCCCCTTTCCAGGTCAGTCGGTCATCTACTTCCTGTTTTCTGAATGGCCGAGTGGGGGTATGCTTAGCACGACTTAGTGCAACCCCTTGTTAGTTCGGGCATATTCAAATTTATTGAATAGATTTCCTCCACCATTAAAACTGTAAGCCCTATATGGCCAAGGTGCATGGAAAAGGGCTTTAAATCCTAACACACACACATATAAAGAATAGAAATCAAAGTATTTACATTCAAGAAAATGACTGATATAACACTCCTCTCTTATTTGGACAAAATATATCACATTGATTGGTTGAATTTCATTTTTTTTTTCAGATTACAAGAAAGGTTTATCAAACCCATCAGTGTTGGAGGACCGTGCCCTGAACCCAACTTCCCTGGGTGTCAGGAATTCTTCCATAACTTTATCATTGCTGCATCCTGTCCTGTCTTCAATCAGCATCTCACCAACACATTTGTAGGGAAAGTCTCAGAGGTAGGAAATGAGTTTCATGTAATTATCTCATAAGGGAAGATCTCAAAAATAAAATTTAAACTGGATTTGAAACCAATACAAAATGCAAATGTTGATCTAAAAATATAAGATTTGGACAACTACTAACTTGAGGCTATTTAAGACTCATCAGAGACCCATTACCCAAAAGATTAAAAATGCTTAACACTTTATAAACATGAATAACATGTAACAATAAAACCAAAATACGTTGAACTGGAACCCAAATGTCTTCAATCAGCATCTCACCAACATGTTTGTAGGGAAAGTCTCAGAGGTAGGAAATGTGTTACATGTAATTATCTTGTAAGGGAAGATCTCATAAATGAAATTTAAACTAGATTTGAAACCAATACAAAATGTGAATATTGTCATAAAATATATAAGAAGCTTGGAGAAACTCTAACTTAAAGACTATTCAAGACTAATCAGAGGCCCTCTACCCAAAAGATTAAAAATGCAAAACACTTTATAAACATGAATAGCAGGTAACAATAAAAGCAAAATATGCGGAACTGGACCCAAATAATGACTATCAACCTATACTGGTAACTCATAATATTGTGGTACGTAGCTATTTAGAAACAGTGACGTCACAGTCCAATATTTGGTTGAAATGAACATAAATACCATGATACAATGGAACCCACGATATAATGAGAACGTAGTATATGAATGGGATTAGACAATAGCTTAAATGTGTTCTTCAATTTGTACTATGGTTTCATTATTATTTGTTGGTTATCAATTTTTCATGGGTAGTCCTGACCAACCTAATTTGATAACCAATGAAAAAGAAATTAATCATTGATCTTTATGCTGCAGACCTCATAAGTATTTAGGATCCACGATATTATCAATTTGCAGCAAATTATGAACATTCGTACCCACGAAAAATCATGAAACCACAGTATACTGTTAAAATATTATACCCCCACTCGTAAGAGAGGGGGCTATATTGCAATCACCTTGTCCGTCCGTCTGTCTGTCCGTCCGGTTCAATTTCTCTGCTTCTACTGGATGGATTGGTTTCAAATTTGGTACACAGCTTCAGCATGATGAGTTATACCGTGCCTCCCCTTTCCAGGTCAATCCATTATCTACTTCCTGTTTTCCAAGCCGACTTAGACTTTTTTAGGGGAAAAAATTTGAAATGTCAAATTTTTCGTAACAGATTTCTCGGCTTCTACTGGATGGATTGGTTTCAAATTCGATACACAGCTTCAGCATGATGAGTTATACCGTGCCTCCCCTTTCCAGGTCAGTCCATCATCTACTTCCTGTTTTCCGAGCTAACTTAGACTTTTAATGGGTCAAAAATAGACAATTTTTCGTATCAGATTTCTCGGCTTCTACAGACGGGATTGATTTCAAATTTGGTATACAGCTTTAGCATGATGAGTTGTATCCTGCCTCCCCTTTCAAGGTCATTTGGTCATCTACTTCCTGTTTTCTGAATGGTCGAGTGGGGGTATGCTTAGCACGACTTAGTGCAACCCCTTGTTCACTTTGTTTTTTCATTATCAGTTAAACAAGACAGATTTTGAGTCTCCTGAATCGGAAGAGGCTGAAACAACACAGGAATCAGATGAGGTATTATATTCCTTGATAAACTTTCCAAGGATATTTAAGGACTTGTAATAGAAGTCTTAGAAACGTCTATGAAAACAGCTCTATCAGACAAGTCTTGTATTGACTGATCTGTCATTTTGATGTTGAATTCTGTGGTCAACATAACTCTTTGATGAGCATGATCACCATGTGCTTGTTCCTCAGAGAAACAACATAATTGAATGGCTCATCAAAGAGTTGTGTTGACCATGTTTATACTAGTACTATATTGGATAAGTCTTTGCAATTTTAAACATCCAGGTTTCAAATATATCGTCAGGTTTAAGGTTTTTTAGAGAGTTGAAAACGTTATATTGGTTAAAAGGTCACTTGACTGACCTATTTTAGAATGTACACAGTCAGTTAATTTATACATGTATGTTAGGACTGTTTAACTTTTTGTAAACAGTAATTACTCTGTCTTTTTCAGGATCAGAAAGAAAAGTTTATTTCTATACTACTGACATTGAGGCTGGTTGGAAAGTTCCTAGGATTTGTCACTTTCCTACCCTACAAGAACAACTCGAAACTACCAGATGATACTGAAGCAGCGTACGTGGCATTGAGAAAGCATGTTAGTATGTGTATGTTGAGTCGCCATATTATTTCCTTAAAAAGCATTGCTTTGTCTTATATTCTACAATAGTTTTATACAAGTTATGATCAGCAATAATAGACATTTTCCATTGATTGCCAGTTGAGATAACCTTTTTAACTGCTCTGGTATTTTGTATTCCCCTATTATACCCCCCACAATACCCCCCACAAACATAATTTGGGGGGGTATATAGGAAACACCCTGTCTGTCTGTCCATCCATCCGTCCATCTGTCCACATAGCTTGTAAGCGCTTCTCCTAAACCGCTTGAAGGATTTTGCTGAAACTTAAGATGAAGGAAGAACATCATATGTAGATGTGCATGAAGAATTTTCATTGCACTCGGACATCATTCAGGGGTGATAATTAGACTTTTTAAATATATTATTCAATGGGAGACCCCGTAAGCGCAACTCCTCCCAACAGCTGGATGGATTTTGATGAAACTTTACATAAAGGAAGTACATCATCTGTAGATGTGCATGAAGAATTTGTATTGCTCTCGGTTATCATCAAGAAGATAACTGGAGTTGAGATTTTTTTTACAGTACAGAGTCCAATATGAAGCGAGGGGTATCCTTTTGTGAGCTTGCTCACAGTATTACTTGTTTTCATCTGATTTTTAAACCTCTCAACCAGTTGTGGAAAAATATTTCTCACCTCTAGAGAAAATTTTGTTCTCAGTGTAATTGCACGTGCAATTGATGAGCAACCTTTTAGCAATTAATTTTCTGTAGACTTTAGAAAAAAAACTTCTACAACTTAATTCTTGATGATTAGGGAATTTCTAACATCCCAGGGAAATAAATTTGATATTTTAATGGCTAGGCAAGCCTTGCCATTAAAATAATCAAATCTATTCCCCTTGATGTTAGAAATTCCATAATCACCTCGATCACATTGTAGAAGCTATATTTCTCATACTGGCCATGATACAGAACATAACAGGTCACTTCAAAGGAGGCACATGAGGATGCTATGCATTGACATCACCCACAAATAATTTTTGGCATCCATTTATGAATAAAACTTATGGAATGCTATTCATAAAATCGCTACATCACCACCTCCACTAAAATAGATTCTACATAAATAAGATTTTTGGATATAAAAAGTTGGTGATATATAAATCATGAATTGCCTATATTTAACTTTCATAGCATCTTGTTTTTTGATAATTTAATGATGGCCAATAAAAAAAAATTCTGCAAATGAATGTAGCTCCGTGAGTACTTTATGGGGCAAAATGATTTTTCGCCTGTAACTCATTCTCTTCCTTTTAACTGAATATTTAATTTTTAAGCTGCAGACAACACATATTTTCTATGAAACTATTAACCAATGTACTTAAAGTACAATTTTGATTTATACTTTCAGGAACATCCACCCATTGACCTACGTGAATGTTTACATATTGCTGTTGCTAGGAAACAGATGACCTTGACAGTACCATGGATTGTAGAGTTCCTCAGCATGATGGACTCTGTAGCACCAAATTTAGAATATTATCAATTGATCCTATGTATGATGCTTTTTATTCACAGGTTAGAGGCTAAGTAGTTACTCAAGGGCCACTCCAGAATGGGGGTGCTGGAAGGTACTTTTTACATTCCCACCCAAAATAAAATTTTAAACACATTGCCTTCCACATCCCCCCACCCCCATTTATTATACCCCCACTTGTAAGAGAGGGGGTTATATTGCAATCACCTTGTCTGTCCTGTACAATATTTCAACTTCTATGGAAGATATTGATATCAAAATTGGTAGAGAGCTTAAGCATGATGGGATGTGCATTTCCAATACTTGCTAGGTTCCAAGCTGACAGAGTGTTTTAAGAGTCATAAATGGCAAAAAAAATACCCAACAGATTTCTCAGCTTCTACTGAAGGGTTTGATGTTAAATTTGGTACACAGCTTGAGCATGATCACTTTTACCATGTCTCCCCTTTTAAGGTCAGTTGGTCATCTGCTTCCTGTTTTTCTGATCTGACTTAGATTATTTTAACGGTCAAAAATGGAGAGAAAAAAATTTGTAACAGATTTCTCAGCTTCTACTGAAGGTACATATTTGGTACACAGCTTAAGCATAATGATATGTAATGTGCCTTCCCTTGCCAGGTCAGTCAGTAATATACTTCATGTTTCCTGATTGGTTGAGTGG
Source organism: Arcuatula senhousia (assembly GCA_963971305.1). Taxonomy (NCBI): domain Eukaryota; kingdom Metazoa; phylum Mollusca; class Bivalvia; order Mytilida; family Mytilidae; genus Arcuatula; species Arcuatula senhousia. The sequence continues at coordinate 31,165,757 of OZ020304.1, forward strand.
GGGTATGCTTAGTATGACTTAGTGCAACCCCTTCTTACAATTTACTCGAGGATAGCTTTAAATGATCACATAATACAATTTTTAAGCATACAAAAAGCAGTGGAACATTTGAACCTTATAGTCCATGAAAAAAAGATAAAACCAGGTGTAACCTTAGGTAATTACTGTACAATTTTCACGATTTTTGTGTCAAGATTGCTAGCGTGAAAATTAACCAGCACAAATATATTAGTTTCCATTGAAGTCTATGGACAATTACATTACAGTGCAAAATTAAAACAGGGGGAACTAAAATTTAGTCAGCCTGACGTAAAATACAGCAGGAAAATTTCCTGCTTTATATTACCCCAAAAAACACATAGCACATCTTACGTAAGCAACTTTTAACTTTTGTTTAAATTGAAAGTAAACGCAGGTGATCTGTAACAACAGCCAGTCCTGTCTATAGGAAGGTACCTGTTCCCTGAAGAATACATCAAATCAGGAAAAGAAGGACAATACAAAAATATGCAAATCTAAATTTGAAATGTGGTTTGTTTCTTAAAAGTCGGACATTATGTCATTTAAACAAATGTTCTTTAAGTGTCAAATTATGGTGAATTGACATGTGCATGTACAGTTTCACATATTTCTATGGATAATTCACACTGTTTAAAAAATGAAGAGTTCACACATATATTTTCTGTATTACAGGTTCATATGGGATGATATGAGTAATGGAAATACTTACTATGGTCATCTACTTATCATTACCATGGTTAGCTGGCTGTTTGAGGTAAGGTTATTGTACATGTTCATTGTTAGGGCTATTCCAGAATTAATTGTATGGGGGTCGGAAGGCACTATAATTAAGATTGTATGGGTGGTGGTATTTTTAGATATTTCTCAAATGCAACATAAAGGAAAAAAATTAAAATTTTATACATGGTGGGTATAAAAAAAGTGCATTCCAACCCCCCCCCCCTACATTTATTTCTGGAATAGCCCTTAGAAGAAAAAAAATCTGATAGTTCATAAAAACAAAGACAAAGTCAGGAGACACTGAAAACTTTTTTCAAAAGCCCTTAAAAATGCAACTACTTGTAAATGCAATCAGTTCAGCTTGAACTAGCACATTTATAGGCCTGAAGTCTTGATCTTTGTAATTTCTGTTTATTGCAACAACTCTGTCATATTGCCATTTGTTTGTTATGACTAACCCTAGGTAAAAATAAGTCAGTGTTCCCACGCCATCCTTGAATTCAAGGAAACCGGAAAAGTCCTTGAATTTCATTTCAATGCTCAAAAAGCTGGAAAAATCCTTGAATTTTATCAAATATCCTTGAAAAACCCTGGAATTTTGTAATATGCAGATTTGTTGACCGTTTGATAAAAAAAGGCCAAAAAATATTGGATGTTTAAAATTTTTGTGGACTATTTTAATCCTTGAAAATGACCTCGATACCCTTGAAAAGTCCTTGAAAAACCCTTGAATTATGTGTCCAAAAAATAGTGGGAACCCTGATAAGTTCTACAACAAACTAATATCTGTTATTAGAGAAGTATAAATCCTGTGTTCTATAAACACAGAGAACATTTTTAAACCAAAATGATCAGTCATTCCAAAGGTCCGTTGAACACTGGACAAATCTGATAAAAATTTGCTTGGTCCAGTAAAATATTTTCACCTTTTCATTGCATTGTACATGATTACAGGACATGTTTGGTAGGGAAAAAAATACGTTGGAATCACTGCTTCAATTTCATCTTTTTTATTTTATACATCTTGAACTTTTAAAAAGATTATTCAGTTATGTTTATAGACCCATGCTTCATCTTTGGTAGATAGTTCTTTAATCTTTTTGCCTTATTTCTTTAGCTTGATGTGATACCAGAAGGATATTTCTTCACAGACATACCAGAGAGTGTTAAACTATCTCTTAGTGGAATCCGTTGTAGAATGGAAAAATCTATAGTAAGTGGTTTGTCTTCCAGAGTGATTAGAGATACATTAAGTTGGTAAAATATTCAAGCTTTATGCCACATATCATAACACATATCAGACATATAGAAATGCTGTGCATTTGTCTTTTAATTGTTAGCAGTCTAATGCCAATTACACTCTGACATTAGATTTTTAAAAAACATTCATAATGTTTGTATAGTTTGAAAAAAATTGAAAGTCAATAAAAAATTACATTTTCGATTTCAAGATAAATTGAAATGATGCCAGGAAAGAAGAAACTTAAGTATTAAAAGACTTGATTTAGAAAAACGGGGAAAGAATTGGAAAAATATTTTCGAAGGGCAAAAAGTTGCCTGTTTAAATAAATGTTGAAATGAAATTGAATAATGTTAGATAATGACATGTGAAAACATTTCAAAAGCAACTATTTGCTTGTAAAGAGCAGAATTTGAAATTTCTGAAGCATCTGCTATTTAGCTTTTGCCAAACTCTAACATAAGTCATAATGTTGACAAAACTACAGTAATAAATTTTTGTCCATAAATTTTTTTAAAAGTTTTTTTTTTATTCTTGTATCTATTGTTTATTCTGTATTTCAGGACTCCCTTGGATTTGTAGACCAGAAATTGTACTATACTTGCTGTCCATATATTGGTAAGATTATATGATCTTTTTAATTCCTGGATTGTACTTCTACTCCTAAAAGAGGAGGCTATATTATAATCACCTTGTCTGCCCATCTGATACAATTTCTTGGCTTCTACTGAAGGGATTGATTTCAAATTTGTTAGACAGCTTTAGCATAATGAAATGAAGAATTCCTCTCCTTTTTAGGCCAGTTGGTCTTCTACTTCCTGTTTTTGGAGCTGACTTAGACTATTTTAAGTGTCAAAAATGGGAAATAAATTGAAACAGATATCTCAGCTTCTGCTGAAAAAATGATTTAAAATTGAGTACACAATTTTATCATGATGAGTTGTACTGTGCTTCCCCTTTCCAGGTCAGTGGCCCATCTGCTTTCCGTTTTCCATGCCAACTTGACTATTTTAGGGGTCAAAAACGGAAAAACTTTTGTAACAGATCTCTCAGTTTCTACTAAAGGGATTGATTTAAAATAAGCTACACAGCTTAAGCATGGTGAGCTGTACAGTGCCTCCCATTTTCTGGTCAGTCAGTCATCTACTTCATGTTTACACACTCACTTAAACTATTTTAAGGTTAAAAAAAACATAACCATCAAAAGCATTACCTAGTACCAGTTCAAACTCTTGATCAAATACCATTGAATTAAGATTCAAATAACTTGAAATATAATAATTTCTTTGTACAGGTGAGATTAAAACCTTGCTAGTAGAGTTTGCTATAGGAACAAGTAATAAGACCGCCAACATTAGAAAGATTACACCTGTATCAGCTGATTCTGATGTTCAGTCTTCAGCCACAGATAGACATATACAGGTGGGTCTTAGTGTCCTTAAATAATAAGTCATCAAACATTACAAAGATTACACCTGTATCAGTTGATTCTGATGTTCAGTCTTCAGCCACAGATATACATATACAGGTGGGTCTATATCAATGTTAGTGTCCCAAAAGTTTATTATATGAACATGTAGTTAGACATCACAAACGTTACACCTCAATCAGCTGATCCTCTACCACTGATAAACATTTACAGGTGGGTCTTTTTCACAATGATTAAATGCCTTTGAAGATATATCTTTCAAAATTGTATGCAAATCTGTCAAATATTTTTGGAGACCCTTAGAATTTTGCAAATGGAGACCTTAGTGATGTATCATAATTCTAAATCTTATGCAAAGCTGTATCTGTACTTTGGTACCAACATTCATGATTTGATGAAAAAATATAAGTTTGTGGGTTTTAAATTGGTGGTTTTGAAGTCTGCAGCATACAGACCAATGTTAAATTTCCTATTAATGGAATATCAAATTCATAGGGTCAAGGCCACCCACAAAAACCATGAAAATTGATACCTCACAAATAATAATGCAATCACAGTTCTATAAATTCATCTACAAATCTGTTTCATGATTCGCCTGAAGAAATTCAAAATAAATATTTATCTTTTGATTTCCAGTTACAACTAGAGGAAAATTTCTTTCACAACCATCCTGCATCATTAAAAAGAATTGTTGACTTTGTAGCTGAGAGGACAGCATCTAACTTTATAAAGAAATTCAGAGCTAGTGCACTACAGAAATCATTATCTGATGCTAAGGAAGCATTGAAGAAAATCATGGAAGCTTATACCAGTAGCTCTCCCAGTAGTAAAAATAAGGTAAGTTGATTCTTCAAATTTAGGTGGAAATATGAGTTTGATTGACAGTCCAAGACTGGTTCATATTCAGTAGGATTGGTTAGATTAAAATAGTCATTTTCAATTAGGAGAGGGGAGCAAAATATTTTGATTATGAAATAATTTTACTTGTTTAAGACAAAATGTTTAAATCTTCTGTGTTTCTGATTCTTTCTTGCTAGTCAAGAAATTTCTTAGGTGTCTCTTTTATTTATAGGATAAACACCTCCAGGATATTGTCAACTTGTCACAAGAATCAGTGTCACAATTGAAAACATCTACCTTCAAGGATGCCAGCAGGTTTGTTGCTTTATATTCTTGATATTCATGGAAAAAATATTTGCCATAATTTTTGTCTCGCCTGCAACTTAAGTCGCTGAAGGCGAGACATAGGTATTACTTTCTGGCGGCGGCGGCGGCGATAGCGTAAACTGTTTTGTAAGATATTTGTGGAAAATGAATTCCAAGAAAAGTATAATAAGTAGGCATCTGATATTTGGTATACGGTCAGTTGGGGTTATGGTCTACGCAACTGGTACCATGCCGTTTGACCCTGACCCCAATTTCATGGTTTAGCTACTCTGTGGACTTGGATGATTTTTGGGGCCAAAAAACCTCTTTGTAAGACTTTTGTGGAAAATGAATTCCAAGAAAAGTATAATAGCGGCATCTGATATCTGGTATACAGACACCTTGAAATATGGTCTATGCAACTGAAACCATATCCTGTGACCTTGACACAATTTTGTGGAAAATAAATTCCAAGAAAAGTATAATAGCTAGGCATCTGATATTTGGTATAAGGTCAGTTGGGGTTATGGTCTACGCAACTGGCACCATGCCGTATGACCCTGACCCCAATTTCATGGTTTAGCTACTCTGTGGACTTAGATGATTTTTGGGGCCAAAAAACCTCTTTGTAAGACTTTTGTGGAAAATGAATTCCAAGAAAAGTATAATAGCGGCATCTGATATTTGGTATACAGACAGTTGGAGTTATGGTCTACGCAACTGGCACCATGCCGTTTGACCCTGACCCCAATTTCATGGTTCAGCGACTCTGTGGACTTGGATGATTTTTGGGGCCAAAAAACCTCTTTGTAAGTTTTTTGTGGAAAATGAATTAAGTGAAAAGTATAATAGCTAGGCATCTGATATCTGGTATACAGACACCTGGAAATATGGTATATGCAACTGAAACCATATCCTGTGACCTTGACACAATTTTCTTGGTTCAGTGACTCTGTGGACTTAGATGATTTTTGGGGCCAAAAAACCTCTTTGTAAGACTTTTGTGGAAAATGAATTCCAAGAAAAGTATAATAGCGGCATCTGATATCTGGTATACAGACACCTTGAAATATGGTCTATGCAACTGAAACCATATCCTGTGACCTTGACACAATTTTGTGGAAAATGAATTCCAAGAAAAGTATAATAGCTAGGCATCTGATATTTGGTATAAGGTCAGTTGGGGTTATGGTCTACGCAACTGGCACCATGCCGTTTGACCCTGACCCCAATTTCATGGTTTAGCTACTCTGTGGACTTAGATGATTTTTGGGGCCAAAAAACCTCTTTGTAAGACTTTTGTGGAAAATGAATTCCAAGAAAAGTATAATAGCGGCATCTGATATTTGGTATACAGACAGTTGGAGTTATGGTCTACGCAACTGGCACCATGCCGTTTGACCCTGACCCCAATTTCATGGTTCAGCGACTCTGTGGACTTGGATGATTTTTGGGGCCAAAAAACCTCTTTGTAAGTTTTTTGTGGAAAATGAATTAAGTGAAAAGTATAATAGCTAGGCATCTGATATCTGGTATACAGACACCTGGAAATATGGTATATGCAACTGAAACCATATCCTGTGACCTTGACACAATTTTCTTGGTTCAGTGACTCTGTGGACTTAGATGATTTATGGAACAATAAAACTTTTGTGGAAAATAAATTAAGTTAAAAGTATCATAGCTAGGCATCTAATATTTGGTATACAGACATTTGGGGTTGTGGTCTACACAACTGACACCATGTTGTGTGACCATTACCCAATTTTCACTGTTCAGTGACTTTGTGAACTTAGATGATTTTTGGGTGGAAAATGAGTTAAGTGAAAAGTATAATATTATAGCTAGGCATCTGATATTTGGGGATTATGGTATTCACAACTTATATGACTTTGAACCCATTTTCATGGTTGAATGACTTAGTGAATGTTCATCTTTTTTCATTGTTTATCAATAACTATGGTATCTAGAACACACTTCAGATATTTTTGTGATGGTTTAATTGAATTCTGTCACCTGTCACACGACCTTGACCTTAACTTTTCTGAAGGCCCAGCTAGACCTACAATGAGTTCTGTGATGGTGCCGGCAGGCCAGACATCCTTTAGTGTCAACTCTTGTTGTTTTAATAAAAAAAGAGAACAAAGCAAATACTTTAAAAGTATTTTTGATCTTAGTGTACATATTTTGGTTTTATCTAGTAGTCATTGAAAATTAGTAATTTTGGTTCAATTCAAACCCATTGATTTGGATTTTTTTAAGTTGCAAATTTATAAATCTTTGACCACACCATTTTGCAAAAGGTAATGAGATTTAAAAATAAATGTATGCAGAACTACTTACATTCATTAACAGCAATTTAAAAACCACAATGGAAAACAACCAGCAGCCATCAATGCAACTGGTGGCTGTGCTTGCAATTTTATTATAAGTACTGCATTTGTTTGTTCAGCAAAGACAATGATTATAACATGTGAAAAGCATATGAAATGCCTATTTATTGTAAACCTAATTAAAAGGTCTTCAAAACTTAAAATGCTTCTTTCTTTTAACCAGCTTTTGCAGAACCAAGGTCAAGGCTGTTGTTCCATTGTTGTTACCTGAGGAGCAGACGACAGCTGTTATTGCCATGACGATAGACATCACACAGAGGCTGGCAGAGGAAAGGATAAGTTTATGGATAAATAAGCATATTACTACTAGTAAGTGCCAAAAAAATTACCTTTAATATTATCTTTTTTATTAAGAATAACACAATTAGTTGGTTTCAAATCTGTAGAGTTGTTAGGTTAAATTTTATGCATTCTTCTTGGAAAATCTTATAAAAAGTTTCACCATTGTTAGTTGTAGTAATGTCTCTCAAAATGACATATTGTCCTTGAAATTATTGATTGCAAAAATTGTTATGTGTTCGTGAAAGATTTTACTTACCACACTTATGAATTCTCTTTTTACAGGCATGTACCAAAGTGACTTACAAATAGAATATGACAAGATATTTAAAAGTATAACAAATCCAGGTGACGCTAGCCAAACTGATACCGTCAAGGAACCAGATTTTATTTCTGTTGCCAAGCAACATGATGATAACCTTCGACATCCATCAGAAATTGTTATTGACTTGAAAGTAAGATGTTAATGAAAAGATGTACAATAAATGAAAACATTAAAATGCATTGCTATTTAAATGGGAAGATTATTTGGTAGTTTGATACTCTTCATTTATTCAAAAAACTTTTAAAAGATAAATTAGAATTGACTATTTCAAAATTTTGATATAGGCTCGAAGAAAAGTTAGTCATAATTACTCTTTTAAGTAAAACAGGTTTTGTTTTTAAGTGTTGATTCAATGTCTAAACCATTTCCAAATTGAAGCAAGGATTTTTAAAATCACAATTAGTGTGAGTTATCTCTCACATTGCTGTTATAATTATATTACTGAAAAACTTTTCAAACAATGTTTTGCAGCACCTTGTATGAAGAACTTTGAAATTTCATTGAAAATAGCATGGCATGTGATTTCAAATTCATTTTATGTTAAAAAAATTACTCATAGAATCTAACTTTAAATTTGTAGGAGGTTGTTAGAAAGTTATTTGTTAGTGGTTGTCATGTTGAGTGGGAGGAGCTATCTTCTCTTCTTATAGAGGTCAAGGACATTATCAATAATAGACAGGTAAACAAAAATTATTAAACTTCCCGCCACTTTGATCAGGTTAAGCACACCATCTACCTGTATAATAGAGTATCAAAGAAGCAAAAAAATATCTATGGTACATTTGAATGTGAAAATTTGAAAATATCCCTGTATTAAAAAGAAGCTTTCACTTGTTACCTTTTGTTCATAGGTTTTATTCATCAGATTTAAAGGAAAGGCAAAGTTTATGTGTACATAAAAATGAATTAATAAAAATAAAACTTCAACAAATTTTGTGCTAACATATGACATTTATTTGACAGGATGTTATACCAAGTATATACAGCAGTCTTGGGAAACTGGTGTTTGATCTGGCCATAGCTTTAAGTAAGTGACAATAATGAAATAATTTGGAATAATCATGAAAAATTTCCATAAGGCAAATAAAAAAAGTATCTTAGATTCTCATCCCACCCTGATTTTTTTTCAGCTGCCTGAATAAATTTCATTTTTATTTTTGGGGCAAATTATAATCCCATTTAGTCAATTTCCTTTAAAATGGCTGAACATTTTATCGATGGATTAAAAATAGAAACTAAAATTTGCCTGCTTGCCCATATTTTCAAGAAATTTGGATGAAAATTTTTTATTATTTTATTATTGCCTATAAAAGAGCATCTGTTTTTGGATTGGACAGAGAAAATTTCCTTCATATATTTACTGTCTGTTTTAAGATGCAAAGATTTTGTTCCTTAGTCAAATTCATAACAAAAAGATATGTTCAGTGGTTGGTTAGTTAATAAAGCTGACCAAAGGTATTTTTACATTATTTGGAAGGGAAATCTTTCAACTCCTCTCTAAGAAATTTCCAACCAAAAAAGAGGCAGATCCTGAAATTCCTCTGCAAAGAGGGGGTGTCAATATTTCCAGAAAATCTGCACAGAAGGACAAGAAACCACCTTCTCTGTATCTATTACTAGAATAAAATAAGAAGCACAATTTACATGATGCAACATAGTTGTTTGATATACCCCCACTTCGAAGAAGGGAGGTTTACTGTTTTACCTGTGGCTGTCCATGGTTCTGTGGTTCCATAGTTTTGTCCCGCTTTTTGTTACTTTTAACTCATCTATTATTAGTGAGTGAAATCCAAAATTTTATCCATCAAACATTCACTTCCTGTTTGCTGTAAACTTGATATTTAACACAATGCATACAAGTTGTAGTTGTGAAAGCAGGGGTATCACTAATGAGCATTGGCTCACATATTTCTTGTATTTTACAGTTGCCAATGATACAGATTCCTGGGACAACATACAGAGTCAGGTGTTTATGTCGCTATGGAAACAAGAATTGAAATCTGTGACACAGTTTAACCAGTGTTTATGTGGATATGTTGTACAATTGATGGAAGACTCAAAGCAACCAATGGTAGGACCTTTCTTAAATTTCTCTCATAGAGCAAAAAAATATCCAAAATATTTTTAAAAGATAGGGTTCCCTCAAGAATTAATTGTATTTCTTTTTTGGTTTATTGAACCATAAACTAAATTTTTTATGGTGCTCATTGAATAATCTGCGAAGGGAATTATGTAAAATGTGCACTATTAAAATTTAGTTTATGGCTTCTATAAACCAATAAGTTATTACAGTTAATACTTAAAAATAACTTGATATATTTTGTGCAAAATTTTTGTTAAATTATATTTTTTCAATGAAAATATAAAAAAAAATTGTTAATTTATTCAGCGTATTAATATTTACACCTGTCAATCAAACTGCACATGGAGTCTGTGCAACTGCAAAGTCTATGTACACTTCATTGTTGTATTGCAGTTTAAACTGGAATCAATACTAGTTCCTTTACAATATTAGGTGTACTTATCAAATTCTTTTGATTTTTTAAAAGTATACAAGAAAATAACTTCAATTTATTGTCAACACAAATGAAACTAATATTTTTCTAAAATTTATTCATTGTTTGAACAGGATTGTATGAAAGCTGTCCTTTGCATTTTTACAGTTACATGCATGAAAAAAATAATTTGTTGGTTATTTTTCCAGGAATCTTGGATTAAATACTCCCAGTTGTTAGCACTGCTTATCAAAGAAGATCTGCTAAGCTGTGATGATTTACAGACCAGTTTTCTCAAGTCTGTGTCTAGTAATCAGGTAATGTATTGTACTTATCTTAGTCTGTCTCTCTGTCCGTAACAAACTTTCATAACAAATTTCACAGCTTCTACTAAACAGATCAAATTTGGTATACAGCTTTATGATGAAGAGTTGTATCATGCCTCCCCTTTCCAGGTCAGTTGCGCATCCACTTTCTGTTTTCTGAGCCGACTGACTTTTTTAAGGGTCAAAAATAGACAATTTTTGTAACAGATTTCTCAATTATACAGATAGGATTGATTTCAAATTTGGTATACAGCTTTAGCATGATGAGTTGTATCCTGCCTCCCCTTTCCAGGTCAGTCACGCATCTACTTCCTGTTTTCTGAGCCAACATACTTTTTCAAGGGTAAAAAATAAACAATTTTTTGTATCAGATTCCTCCGCTTCTACAGCTTTTCCAGGTCAGACACGCATCTACATCCTGTATTCTGAGTGGTCCAGTGGAGGTTTCCTTAGCAGGACTACCTGCTACCCCTTGGTTATTGCTTTACTTTCAAGCTGCACAAATTTGACCATAAGGACTGGTTTAAAACTAATAATTTTAACCACTGACTAATTGCTCTTTCTCAATACATCTTTTACAGACAATGATATTATAGTTTGTCTTTTACATTAAACTAATATGAAAGTGTTTGAACCTTTCACACTGTATATAAACAAATTAAACCAATATAGAATTTTAAAAAGAATTTCCAACTTGTGCATGTCTGGAAAAGGATGTGTACTGTGTACATGTATAGTCTTTAAAAAAAATATTAAATAAATTCAAATTCTAGAGAACGTTTGTTACTGCGTACCACATACATCTTAGTATCCTATTCAAAATTTTAACTTTAACTCATGACTGTTGAATGTTCATGGGTCATAACTGTCCTATAAAATACATTATTTCCTATAAAATTTGGCCATTTGTAAAGTCTTTGTCCTATAAATCCTTGAAAAAATACTGTTTTCTGTCTAAAAATGTAAAATACAATTAATGTGGTGCAAAATACTAAAACATTTTCAGGCCTTGCTTCACTTGGCAACTCCATCGACAAATGTCAACCAATTCCTTAAAGAATGGTCTTCTGGAAGTATTCAATGTTTCTTCACAAATTTATATTTCACTTTTCTATTATGATTTTATGTCAATAAGACACAGAAATAATGTTGATAACTAATGAAAAAGTCTCTATTCTTAGCATATTTTGGCTTAATTGGCCGGATTTCACGGAGTGAAAAATCCGGGTTATAAAATGGTGAATGTCGGGCGGGCGGGCGGGCGGGCGGGGAAGAAATTTTCGTAACAGTTTTCTCAGCAACTACTTATCACAGCCACTTGATATTTTGTATACAGCATCAGGGTGGGGTCCCATAACGTGGGATGCGATTTCAGGTCTGTTGCTCATCTACTTCCTGTTTACCGACTTAGTTAATTTTTGACAATAATGTCCAATAGTAGAAAATTTTCGTAACAGTTTTCTCAGCAACTATTTATCACAGCCACTTGATATTTGGTATAGTGTCAGGGTGAGGTCCCATAACGTGGGATGCGATTTCAGGTCTGTTGCTCATCTACTTCCTGTTTACCGACTTAGTTAATTTTTGACAATAATGTCCAATAGTAGAAAATTTTCGTAACAGTTTTCTCAGCAACTATTTATCACAGCCACTTGATATTTGGTATAGTGTCAGGGTGGGGTCCCATAACGTGGGATGCGATTTCAGGTCTGTTGCTCATCTACTTCCTGTTTACCGACTTAGTTAATTTTTGACAATAATGTCCAATAGTAGAAAATTTTCGTTACAGTTTTCTTAGCAACTACTAATCACAGCCTCTTATTATTTGGTATGCAGCATCAACATGGGCTCCCATAATGTGGGATGTGATTTCAGGTCTGTCGCTCACCTACTTCTTGTTAAACGAAATCCGGCCATTTCTGTCTTTGACCCATTTTTTTGCTGAAAAATCCTATTTTTGTCCTATTATTCCTATAATTTATAGACTTAAAGTGGCTATGACAAATGAATGTTTCTTGATTCAGGGCTGTCTGGAGAATGTAGCATACTGTGTACAGTGTTTATGTGGAGAGCTGGAGGGGAGTGACTATGATTTATCCGAAGTTACAGATTGGCTTTGTACACTCTCTTGTGACGATATTAAGGACAATAAATCTAAGAATAATTGTACCAAGTTAGATATTGGCTTCTCTTGATAAAAGGTTGGAGTAGAATCTTGTTAAGTTTTAAAATGCATGGGTGCTTAATAGAGGTATTGATACGAAATTTGCAAGGTAGAAAGTGCAATATTTTTCAATATGTTCTAAGTATTTTTTTCTATGATAATCTGATGAATTAGATGAATGTCAATCATGCCATGAAATGAAAATTAATGTAACATTGTTTTGCATTCTAGAAAAAATTAGCTATTGCTAATTTGCAATTTGTAATAAGGTGCTGTGATATATTTACCATTTGTATTTATTAGTAAATAAAATTATAGACTATTTACCATTAATTATGTTGATTTTTTGCCTGATTTGAAGAAGCGAAATTCTCGAGCTATAAAAGAGTTAATGTCTGGCAGTTGGTGTGAAAGCAAGTGAGGGGTGGTAATATATTTATAAGTTTACTCAGCAATTTCTAATCACAGCCTCATGGTAATTGGTATCCATCATCATCATAGGGTGCCATATGAAGGAATAAATAAATATTTCAGGTTTGTTGCCCAGCTATTCTCTAAATTAGGCCGTTTTTTACTTTAAAAGATGTTTTGTGGGATGCATAGAAAATATCAATGGGCATTCAAATGTAAGATTCAGATGATAAGTTTTCTCACTTAGAGGCTTGAATAAAAGCTAACATTCAGCTTGCCATTGGTAATGACTTTGTATAGGAGATAATGAGATGTGTATGTAGGTATACCTTAGGATCGTAAAGCTTTTGTATGCCCCACTGATGACATCTTGAGGGGCCACTAAGTTTTACTCATCTTGTCTGTTCAAAAAATTTTGATCAATCTTTATTATCAATTGTACATAAGTTTTTGTTTGAAACAAAATAATGACATTGCCACCAAGCTTATCTCACAATTTATAAGAATGATTCAATTTGTTGTCATGGTTGTCCAAAATTATTTTCAGACCTGTGTGACTCCTACTTCCTGTTTGGGGTGTTTTGGCATCTGTGCTCCATGGGCATATTCCTCCACTTTCTTAAATTTGTAGTCTTCTAATCTTATAAAGGTATCTTTTCAAAATTCATCTTGAAAAGAATATGGCATGTTTTTTATTATTTAAATTTGCTCTGAACAAAAAAAATCATAACTAAACAGCTGAACTTGGTCTACCTTTATTTTTTAGCATTTAATTTTGAGCACCCAGAAAAAAATCTCATGTTTAATAAATATATTGTACAGGTTTATATCACTTTATTCGAGCAGAAGCCCATGTATCTTGTTTTAGGGGACTAGATTTTGTAAGACTGTAGTGTTTCTTGTAGATATACCATGATATACAACATATTAACATGATGACTGAAAATCCTCCGGCTGATGCTCCAGCAATCATAGCCAATTGTAGACTGGGTTCCTGAAAAGGAGTATTATGATACATAGAATTTAATAAGACGTGAAATAAGTGTATGCAACAAAACCTACATGTACCTACTGTAATTTAAAAATTCACAATGGAAAAACCATCAAAATGTGACCAGTGGTAGCTGCTGGCTGTTTTGCATTTGACCTAGTAAAGATTAAAATATAATGTATAAAATCGATTTAAGAAACATACATCGGATATCCATTACTGACAGGAAAGGAAGTACACTTTGATTTCTTAAATAACAAGTTCTTTTAGTTAGTCTCTCTCACAACATTTGGGACGTTGCCCAGTACTTTCCTAGATGGGCATAAAAATATGAGTGAAACTTGTTTAAACCAAGCCCTCAGTAAGCTAAAACACTGTCTAAACCAAACTGTTTTCTTGTTCCTCAAAATTTCTATGCATTTTAAAACTGTAAAAAAACAAACACCTTTCTATTCTGATTAAATTCTTCAGTTCCAATGGTGTTGGTTAGGTTAGGTTTTACTGTATCAAACATTGGCTTATACACTTAGATATTAACCTGCATAGGATTAGAAAATCCAAGTGTTCTTTTTGTAATGCTAGAGGACAGAATAAATAATTGCAATCTGCCTTGACTGACAAATATTACCTGCATTTTAAAGTTTCCAGCAAATGGACAGTAGATAATGTTAAGTAACTCCACATATCATTTTACAATCAAGCAATATGTCAAATATCAACCCTATATATGGCATTGAAAGCCCAAGTGACAACAACAAAAGGCTAGTACACATACATATAATAAAATAGGAACTTCCATCTCAAACGAAAGCAGTGCTTGGTTGCTTAACTCGTTTACTTTTAATTTGAATTTTCTTTTCATAACTTGTAAAGCAATTCATTTACACTTCTTTTTGTTAAGTCTGCTTGCTGAAAATATATGAATAATCTTACTTACTGGTATCTTTACTGGTAGTATATCTGAAAATAATTAAAAGTACATGAATTTATTATTCTATGCCACATGATGACTGAAAGTCTTCAATACCACCCTCCATTTTTTGCTCATCTGATCCGAAGGGTCATGTGAGCTTTTCCCATCACTTGGCGTCCGTCGTCATCGTTAACTTTTCTTTAAAAATCTTATCATTTGAAACTAATGTAGGGATTGCTTCGAAACTTTGCATAAAATATCTATGGAATGTCCTCAAAATTGCAAAAATTATGATTGCTGACTAAGAAACATAGCCGCCGTTTCTAAAAAAAAGAACAGGGGGTCAGACCTAAGTTTTTGTCCTTTTTGATAAAAAAAAATATAATAGATAGAGAAAATCTGAAGCAACCTTCTATCTTCAGCATAAAAAGCTCTACATAAGACGTCATTGGGTCCAAGTTGTCAGATGACCCCTTATAGGGATTATGGCGGTTTAAAGAAAAAAAAAGTGGTTTTTGTCTCGCCTGCGAAGCAGAGCGGGACATAGGTGTTACTTTACCGGCGGCGGCGACGGCGGCGTTAACTTTTTGGAAAAGTTTTATGAGCACCTCCATATCTCAAGAACTATAGGTCCTAGGTTGATGAAGCTTGGTATGCATATGCCCAGTAGTAGCTCAGCTCAGTTGCATCCCCATCTTTTGACCTTGACCTTGATTTTCCGGCTGAATGACTTTGACAATTTTCAATACATATAATAGCAATGAAAAAGTTTTGCGAGCACCTCCATATCTCAAGAACTATAGGTCCTAGGTTGATGAAGCTTGGTATGCATATGCCCCAGTAGTAGCTCAGCTCAGTTTCATCCCCATCTTTTGACCTTGACCTTGATTTTCTGGTTGAGTGACTTTGACAATTTTCAATACATATAATAGCAATGGAAAAGTTTTGCCAGCACCTCCATATCTCAAGAACTATAGGTCCTAGGTTGATGAAACTTGGTATGCATATGCCCCAGTAGTAGCTTACCACAGTTGCATCCCCATCTTTTGACCTTGACCTTGATTTTTTGGTTGAGTGACTTTGACAATTTTCAATACATATAATAGCAATGGAAAAGTTTTGCGAGCACCTCCATATCTCAAGAACTATAGGTCCTAGGTTGATGAAACTTGGTATACATATGCCCCAGTAGTAGCTTAGCACAGTTGCATCCCCATCTTTTGACCTTGACCTTGATTTTCCGGTTGAATGACTTTGATTATTTTTATTGCATATATTTGCAATGTTTAAGTTCTATAAACATCGTTTGATCTCAGAAACTGAAAATCCATGTAAATTCAAAATATAGTGGAAGTAAGAAAGAATAATTGTTTCTGATGGTGCTGACAGGCGAGACATACTTTAGTGTTAACTCTTGTTTTTTGTGTTCTTGCCTATAGAATTAAAACTGTACGTTGCAGATAGAGAAAAGCTGTTGCTTGCTTAAACCTTCAGTTCAATTTGCTCTTCAATAATATCCATTAGACTGAAGCTGGCAGATGACCCCTTATAAAAGTTTGGGATTTTTCCTTGCAGATTAAACCTTTTTAATAGATTAAGAAAAGCCTTTGTTTAAATGTTTTGCTATATGATCCTTTATTGGAGTTTTTCGCCTCAAATGCCCGAAAATATTTTCATTCCATCAGTCTTTGAAGTCAGATGAGCAATTCAGGCTCCTGACAGCCTCTTAAAGGAGATTGGAATTTCACGGTCCATCCATCCAAATTTGATTTGAATAAAATTGAAATTTTAGACGGAATTGGCTTAGAAGCACAACTTTTGAAGACATTGATAAATAACTAAAGTAAGGTAAGACACATTATAACCCATTTTTATAAAAACTGTTTTAGCGCACTAAAACGGATGTCTCCCCTTCCTAAATTTGCCAAAATAACATAATTTCAACCTTGAGGTCAGAAGTCAAAGTCACAATGACATACATTGTACAAAAAATGCTTTATAATAATGATGGATCTTAATTCTTAATCCCTATGTCAAAGGATAAATAAGTAATGGTATGGAAGGTTTTGCATGTAAAATTAGCATGTATTTGACCTTGAAGTCACAGGTTGAGGCCATTAAGGTTGGCAACACATTGTTCATATGATGACACACCATTATGTTAATAAAATAGTAAATTAGCATTTATTTGATTTTGAGGTCAAAGGTCAAGCTTATATGAAGGCCAGTGTGGTCCGCAACACATCGTCTCATGGTGATACATCCACATGTCAAATATTAAAGACTTGTGTCAAAGAACAAAAAAGTTATGACCCTCACTAACTTTGCATGTAAAATAAGCATTAATTTGACCTTGAAGTCAAAGGTCAAGGTCATATGAAGGTCATTATGGTACGTGACACATTGTCTCATGCTGATACATCCATATGCCAGATATCAAAGCCATATATCAAAGGATAACAAAGTTATGACCCGGACACCCTTTGCCTGTAAAATTAGCATTAATTTGACCTTGAGGTCAAAGGTCAAGGTCATATGAAGGCCATTCTGGTACGCGACACATCGTCTTATGGTGATGCATCTACATGCCAAATATCAAAGCCCTATCTCAAAGGATAAAAAAGTTATGGCCCGGACACGCTTTGTATGAGAAGAAGAAGAAGAAGAAGAACTGACACAAAAACAATATGTCTCCCCCTTCTGGGAAGGGGAGACATAATAAGAATGGTTGCTTATTTGTTCTTATTGTAGATTTTCTTTGCCTAAATATACAATGTGAAACTGAAGTGTCAACCAAACCCTTATACATCATACCTTGGAAACATGATGGCCCTTTGTTCCCATTTTGACAACGGCAGGTGTACCGCATAAACAAATTGTAGCACGTTTCATTTCCTGAGCATGGAGAGCTGTAACATTCATTTCTACCTGAAATAAAGATAAATCTAACAATTCTTTTGACATATGCACTATCATGTCAATTATTCTATTTTAGTTGAGGTTTTAGAGTTCGGAGACGAATTAAACTTATAATTCATGGTCTTTGATGAGTACGTTAATTAAATTTCACAAATTGCAGCTCTATTTAAGAGATTTCATTTCCAATCAACATTTTCATCCGCTATAAATTCATTCCTGTGTCATATGCTGCTTTTTGTTTGGTCATTTTTCCTGTTTCTTTGTAAAACCAAATTGAAATTCTTATTTTACCTGCAACAATTATGTTGACACAACGGGCATCGCTTGTTATCCTGTGTGAATGAAAAAAAGATAAATTCAATAGATCAGAAGGTAACATTGGTTGTGAAGAAAAAGGGATTATGTAAACTTTTGTATTAGGTGTCAGTTGTAGTTTTTTCTTAAAGTTGTACTGTCTACGACTGTAAAGAGGCATATGTGTTTGTCTGTAAATCCCTTCATTGTTCCGAATTAGGTTGATCATCAGGTTTAAATTACATTTTATTAAGAAAATACAGTTTTCACAACTTTAAGTGATAAATAAGGAATTTTATCACACCGAGTTAGATATTTGTCAAATTAAATGCTCGTTTCCTTCGACAAATATCTAAAGAATGTGATAAAAATCAGTATCTCATCACTCATACTGATATCATATCATCATGAAACTTTATACACATATTCGTCAGGACCGGAATAAACACAAATCCTAAAACTATATCCCACATCAACTTTTTGTCCAGTGATTGCTGAAATAAGATATGTCGCAGATGATGCATCGTGTCTTTTAGACATTGTTCAAAGTTATTTACTGAATAGTTTTCTTGTTTCAACGGGTATAAACTAAACCACGAACATTTAGTAAAATTGAATTAAAAAGCGGACATATGTGCTTTTGAAAATTAACAATATTTTTGAATGGAGTAATCGGCTGAAAAGACCAAACAAGTACATTGTAATTTTCTTTCAATCCATCAAGTCATCAATAATATTTTTGACCATTGAAATTTTGTTATACTGTTGCTACTTTTGCCATGTGCTTTTATTTATAAATTATTCTGATAAGTTCAATAACATATTATGATTGGTCAATTCCCGTCAAAGTCCATCCAAGTTTTCAGAAAAATAGGATGAGGTTCTATTCTGTCAAAGTCCGTCAAAGTCCTTCGAATTTCTTTGTCAAAGTTTTTGATGCAGGTTTACATGGTCAAAAAAGTTTGTCAAAGAAAACTTGGACAAAGTTTTTGATGGAAAACTTTGATCGTGTAAACGGGGCTTGAAATATTTTTGATAAACTTACAGATAGTTACTGATACCCCAAACACAAATCAAAGCATCGCCCAGCACACGATCTCTTGGCGTTAATTTACATGTCTCTAGCAGTGTTGTCACATTGTTTCGTCCTTTGTTGTCTGCCTGTTGTTGATATGTGCAGCCTTTCGGCCCGCTGGTCAGGAATTTAGTAGTGCTGAGATACAAAAAAAAATGTGCTACTAAAACTTACTTATATATCCTAGATTGGGATAAAAGGTGTTTTTTTTTCTATAAAACCTCCAGCATGCAGTTTGCAAGAACGTCCTCTGTAGCAGCCTCAAAGTTGCGGTCCCATTGAGCTTTATCTCATTGAAATCTACAAAGGGATGTCACGGGATATTGCACCCCGTATATGGACAACTTTTATCGTCGCTATTTAAGACATCTAAATGATTTCGGAGAGCAATAAAATGTCCTCGTGCACATTTCCATATGAAGAACTTCCTTCATATTAAGTTTAAACAAACTCCATCAAGAGGTATTATGGGTTATGTAAGACTTTGTATTGGCACTTTTGGAGGGTAAAATAAATAAAATAAAGTTGATGGTGAGGTGAGATAATTGGACTTTGAGTTAAGTTAGTTCGTACATAGGTTGTTTTTTCACATCTGTTCATTCATGTTTGCTTTGTTTTTTTGAAGTTTGATTGTTGTTATCAGCAATTTTTTCTCAATAAGCTATAAATATCTACTTATATTTTTACTTAATATATTTAGTAAGGTTTTGTTTGCTCACCTTGTGTCTGATGATTCAAGATAGACAACATTATGCAGCATGGGTTGGTTTAAAGGATAAGGTGCTCTTTCGTTGTTTGGAAGCGTATCATAAACATATTTCATCGTATTCGTGCATATTCCGGATCCATTCTTTACATCTATTACAAACTGCAAAAAATGCAATATCTAAATCTAATTAATCACATATTTGTTATTAATGTTCCTTAAAAGTTCTACATCAGGGCTAAGTGGTTATGGATTGTAAACCTTTGCATGCAAACGATATATAGGTACAAATAGGTACAAACATTTGCGCGGTCTGGTATCTCGATAGACACTTTTTAGAGCAAATAACAGCCATAGTATAAAACCAACTAAACAAATGAACACTTACGTTCTTTCTTCGCTGTGTATTCTATTGCGTATTATTCTGTAATCATTTTATGAATGTTTTTGTTTCAGTTCATTTCAGATTCTTTATTTTTCAGTTGGGTAATTTTATTGAAGGGCTATTGTCTAAATCCAAGATTTCCCTCATGTCTCACTATG
Source organism: Arcuatula senhousia (assembly GCA_963971305.1). NCBI lineage: Eukaryota > Metazoa > Mollusca > Bivalvia > Mytilida > Mytilidae > Arcuatula > Arcuatula senhousia. The sequence continues at coordinate 31,186,147 of OZ020304.1, forward strand.
TTAAAATACCTTTAAATAAGTTTTTTACCTCAATGAATCTCGTTTTACTACCTGTAGTGGTATTGCGCTTATTTTCATTGAAGGGGTGATCCTCAATCCATTAATAAAAATATCTTTTCTGGGCGAATCTTCTGCCATCAAGGTTACCCGGTACTTTTGCCCTGGTTTGAAGCCATTATGAGTGGTGGCATCGAGTTCAAGAGAGCATGTTTTCTGTAAAGTATAACCAATTCAAGATAACAGGGGTGAAATTTTTCAAACAGGAAAACTTTGAAGTATTTTGTTTGTCCATAGTATAATCTTAATAGGGTTATACATATATCAAGATCAAATGGTTTGATTTATAAATATGTTTGGTATATTTGTATACATATATAGGATGAATCATTCAAAATTAAAGAATGTTTGAATTTTGGTTTTCAGTACTGCCAAGACAAAAGTTCTAACTTCTGCTACAATTACCTTTGTTGTAATTTTTTTTCTTTCGTAGATGTAACGGTAAAGTATTGAAAATAGGTTGATCTTATTCAAAATAAGAAAACAAATGTTGCAAGGCATGTTTTAATACATGTAGTCTTTTCTCAAGAAATGAATTCTTTTAAACATACTACTTTCACCTTCTTTGGAATTATGCCCCACCTACGAAAGTAGAGAGTAACATATGCATATATAGTGATTGTTTCCGTTTATTCTCTCGATCCCGTCCCAAATCAGGTTTGCTATACGGATGATATTGCGTGGTATGGCATGATGTCTTTTGGACAAATTTGTGTTTTTATAGAGGTACTATTAATCGTTCTCTATTAAGATATTGCCTACCTTGTCTAGCACGACGTGAGGTAGGTTCGAACACGACTGGCCACACTCGATTGGCGTTGCCCATCTGCACGTTACGATGTCGTCATCAGGGTCAATAATCGGGACCTTAACCATAGATTTACATCCATGTTGAATCCTACAATTATTGCTTTATTTGTCATTTTACTTTTGCTTATTAGTCCAAAGCAACAGAGATCACTACTGTTCTGATATTGGCGTTACTGTCGTGATGACGTTTTTTTTAATGTTTACTTGCATTTAGGGAGCGACCATTTGATTTTTATGAAGAGGCTATGGTAAAATTTGAAATAAAAAGGCAGGATTGCAAAAATCCAGCAATATTTAAAAAGGCAGGACAATGCTTTGAATAAAAAAAGGCAGGATGGTAGCTTTGGTTGAAAAAAATATTAGTAGCCGTTTTAAGATAAATAAAAAAATCCAAGCTTGGGTTTTTCCGAAAAAAAAGGCAGGACGAAGAAAATCTCCATAGCCCCCCCCCCCCAAAAAAAACAAAAACAAAACAAATGGTTGCTCCCTTACTGCTGTACTCGGAAGAGTCGTCTATTTTTCCCCCACTTTTTCTTCATTGTTTCTTAATAATAAATCTTAGAATTTTGTTATAGCGTGATGAAATTGCAACATTATATCAGATTGTCTCTTAATAGAAATCACACACTTTGTTAACCACACAAATAAGATAATGCTAGATTTCCATATTAAAAAACATGTTACAAAATTTTATTTACTCTAGAAATTTTAGATTTATAAAGAGAGAAAGAAAAACAAAGTACCCAATATAAGGTGGAAGAGGTGCCAGTGGACTTGAGTTGGGCCCTCCTGTATCATTGCGGCTCATAGTTGAAATAGTTGCTGATAGGGAAACATTCACGTGGATGGTTTCTGGTGAAGTTAAATGCCACTTTACTGTCATAAGCCTGCGAAAAAGGAACAACTTATTAATAAGCAAAATCTCAGAAGTACTCTTAATGATGTATTTTTCTAAAGCAAATGCTGTAAATAACAGAAATCATACTAGCCTATAGCTGAAAAAAAATCCTTCATACTTTACAGGGTAGCGGTGATGTAAATGAATGATTAAAACGTATTTGGACAATGATATAAGAAAAAACACTGGTCAATAAAACCGAAGGCATTAAGAATAAATATGCGTGTCACAAACACATTGTGAAATTCAAATAAGCAAAACTTAGGATCAGTTAACGCTTTTATTGGTTATTGTTATCTCAAAGTCTATGATGTATCACCCATGGAAACCTTTAGTCCTGCATTAAGCCGAAGTAGATGGAAAATAAGCTAAAATTAAAACTGTAGAATCAGTTTTCGTATCATGTTTAAAATACCTGATAGTGAATGATGGAACCGATGGTATTGGCATGATGAACCGTTTTTCTCCTTGCTCAAATCCAAGGTCGTTGTTGACAGTAGTTAAGACATAGTCGAGGTTCATCCCCGTATTGGTACCGTTGTCATACTGCCAGAAAATGTTACTGTATGGATTTGATGGATTCGTTGTCCCAATGTTTGATGATGAGCAGGAACTGCCACATGGACCAGTTCCCTTGTCCCAAGTTGTTCTCACCGTGAAGTGAATATTCTGTTAACCAAATATGTTTTGTTTTAGTCGGCGATTTACAAAAGCATAAAATCATCATGGATTCTAAAACAATTAGTTCTAAAGAAATGTATGACCCCTTAAGGCTTTGTGGACCGCCAAGTAGTGCACCGCATAGGCTAAATTTCCACCCCTACCCACCTCTCCCCTTTTCCTGTGGTTTTCAAAATGAAGTGTTCCTTTGTTTCCCATCCCACCTCCATATTTTATTTCTCATCTTCATTCATTTCATGTTCATTTTATCAACCTTTTCATGTCCATTGCCTTTAAATAACCTATATAGCATTGCAGGGGAGTAAAACTCCAACTCACTCTCTCACTCACTCACTTACTCACTACAGAGAACTGATATACTGAACTTGCCATGGCCTCACCTTTAGTCATTGTACTGAAATCTTTACTTTTTGTTTATAGATTGTCCATATCTACCACAAAAATTTTCAAATGCAAAAGCAATATCATATTTTAATGGTGTGATGAACATGATATTATAATAAGACATATGGGGTGGGGTGGGGGAAAACGTTTAAGATCACTCGTTTAAAAGGGACAAAAAAATAAGCCTATGTAGTGCACTAATGGTGCTCCACTTAAGGGATTTCTACATGCATGGAACATAGCACTCTCGATCCACACACGGTTGGTCCACTATAGTCAGCGATTAGGCTTTCCATATTATAAACTTTCAACCCCGCACATGAGGACCACCCTATTCAGTCACCCATGATGCACAACTTGATCCCTCTGTAGATAAGCATTAACTGGGCGCCCATAGACGGCACTGATGCATAGTACCTGATTGCCACTCTTGACCCACACAGGAGTAGAACAATTGGTAGACCTGGCTGTTCTCAAATTGGTAAAAAATTCTTAATGTTTTTCTTCTACCATTCTTATGGCGATAGATGAACAAGTTTGTCTTTATGTAATGCAGGTTAGGTAACAATTAGTAAACAACTTGATTACTTAATTGTGTTAAGTGGTTCGTGCTAACCATATCTTAAATTTCAATAATTACATAAATTGGCCCCCTTAGTGCTTCATAAGGGTATTTACTTATCAATGCTCATAATGCAAATTGATACATCACAAACAACTAGATTTGAAATTCGTTTGAAGTTATGGGGAATTCAGTTTGACAAACGAGAACCAAACGCTAAGCTCTTACGAACAAAGGGTTGCCTTTTTTAAGATAGAGTTCAACATATATGTTGACCGAACGGTGATCGGTTGAGAAAATTGCCAAGCTGCAATGATATTAACATACCTACAAATATTTTTAATCATGTTAATGCTACGTACTTTATGAAACACGAGCAATTATTGATACAAGATTCGTGCTTTTTTCTCTCAAGGAAACATTATGGTCGGTAAAAAAATGTGGTTTTATATATACCGAAATGAGATCAAACAAAATTATAAGTTGAAAAATAAAAAGGGCTATAGAATAAAAATGAAAAAAAGGTCGTCACCCGTTTTCTGCAACCCGAAAAATGCATTACGTGCACATTTGAGCACTGAAAAGATGAGACGATATATGTAAAGACAGTAAAGATTTTTCACTGGCATATCGTGCTCAAGACTTCAATTTTGTTCAATTTTCTTTTAATATTCGAGATTCTTATTCCCCTTATGGTATTTCCTTTGGGTTGATTAATTTCGATCTGCGTAAACAAACATTAATGTTTCTGATTCTGAATCATTTAAATGAGCAACTTTTGAATTGCAAATACATTCATTACAAGAATTATAGAAATTTTACGAACAAAAAAGGTTGTATGAGTAAATGCCAACACATTTTCAAATATTTTCTGGAAAGTACCAAATAAAACGGTTTCAGAACACATTTTGAATTCAAAATCTGGTTCAACTTGTTTAAAATGATGGAAAAGAAGTAATAGTTTTCGAAAAATGTGATGCAAATGTATTAGACTAAAAGTGTTTAATTTTATTAGTAATATTATTGATGATAAGAGTGATTTTAAAAATTATATTGTTATCGTTGTATCATTATGAAAATAAATAAATTTGAATAAAATACTGCAATTTGATTGGACGATTTTTTTTCATATCCCAATGAAAAAAATCATGGGGAAACGCCCACTTTTTACAGGAAGTGTCATGTTTTTTTAATTGTGTTGGAAATTTATTTATAAGAATTGACTGTTATATTTTTTTTTTCATTGGGGATATGAAAAAAAAGTTTTGCACATTAAGTATAATCTACGGAGCCCGGATAGGGACATACAAAGAAAAAAAAATATGTTGTGCGCACAATATATTATTTTGTGCGCACAATATATTATTTTGTGCGCGCAATATATTATTTTGTGCGCGCAATATATTATTTTGTGCGCGCAATATATTATTTTGCGCGCGCAATATATTATTTTGCGCGCTCAATATATTATTTTGTGCGCGCAATATAATATGATGTGCGCACAATATAATATGATGTGCGCTCAATATAAATATAATGTGCGCACAATATTAATATTTTGTGCGCACAATATATTATTTTGTGCACAAAATATATTATTTTGTGCGCACAATATATTATTTTGTGCGCACAATATATTATTTTGTGCGCACAATATATTATTTTGTGCGCACAATATAATATGATGTGCGCACAATATAATATGATGTGCGCACAATATAATATAATGTGCGCACAATATAATATAATGTGCGCACAATATAAATATAATGTGTGCACAATATAAATAAAATGTGCGCACAACATAATATAATGCGCGCACGATATAATATAATGTGCGCACAATTGGTGTTGATAAAACGCGGAAACGGAATGCGGAACAAAAACGGAAAACGAAACGGAAAGCAGAATAAGTGTTTTATTTGTCCTACATACATGTATGTTTTATATAAACCATTTAACGTAGGTCTACTAAACAAGACAGATAGATGCGTTTTTCCTAGTTCCCATTAGGCCATATTTGGCTTTTATCATACCTTTTCCTTTGAAGTTATCTTGCAGATTTTCCGCAATAGTTTGCCTTTCATCCCCTCCACGTTTTCCATTTGTTTTACCCCTTGCCTTCCCGTTTCACACCATTTTCCATCTTTATTACACTAGTACAATTGGTTGATTAAATTTAATATTAGGAATTTGAGTTAAACATGGATATTGGAAAAACCTGACTCTGTAGCCATAAAATGATATATAAAATAATTATAAAATGTAAAAAAAAAACCAAAAGTTCAACCTACTATAAAGACAATTAAGAAGACAATTATTCTTGAAAAGTTTTAGAGACTCAGATTTGTCAGTCAATCAGGTACCTTTTAACCATAGCTCAATCCTGACAATCTTTTTAACAAATATAGTAAAGTAAAATTAAGATTGATGACATACATGTCAGATATAGCTTGAAAACCTGTTTTATTTCGTCTCCTGAATTCCAAGAAGACCCTACACGTATTGGAAGACGGTTCCGGTCTCCGGTTTAACTGAAACTGGAGCAGCCAACCCTAGCGGCGGTGTGTCATGGGCTGGTCGACCCATGGCACTAAGCGCTGTCTAGTAATGAGTCGCTGCAGCGGCTTCTACCCTATAATGTCACGACTATAGACTTTATATTCCAGTATTTAATGATAACCCCACTCGTAAGATAGGGGGCTATACTGCAATCATTTTGTCCGTCGGATTGGGGTATTCTTAGCAATTTGTTTCATCCAGCCTTAAAAATGTTGCATGACAAGTTCGGAGAGTTCGTAAGGTAAAACATACATACATGTTATTATTCAACAAAATATCCGTATAAATATACCCCACATCGAAGGTGAGAGAGTATATCTGTGTCCGCCCGTAGTTCCGCCCCGTTTTCGTTTACTCGTAACTCATTTACTATAAGTCCTAGGTTGTTAATATTTGGTGACAAGCTTTATATTGAAAAATACAATTACCAAAATGGGTAAACAACGCTTTATTTTGGTATTCTGTATATCGACATTTCAATGAGATACCTCTAATCAGCAGCATTTGAATCAAAACGTTGGAAGGTCAAAAAACCAAAATTATTCAACAAATGAAAAGTACTCAAATCCAAAAGGTCCCAACGGGTCAATCGAACATCTACTTCTTGTTAACCGAAAACTTTACACACTTTAATTTCGTCCCGCCTTTGCAAAGTGCGTGGATTCAAAACCGCTTTAGACATCAACTGTAACTCCACCAGGAAGATGGTAACCACCAACAGAAATGACATTACCCAAGGACATTGATATACGAATATAAGATCCAAAGAAGCAACCAGAAACTGTTAACCAAGACTATAGAACTGTATTTGACAAAAATGGGCAAACCAAACAAAAACAAGTGTGGCCACTAAAAGTATGTCTCGCCTGCCGGCACCATAAAATCAACTTCCTAAGTATTACAAAAAGTTTTCTGCCTGAAAAAAAGACCCAAGATATTAGAGTCACTACAGTGTAAAAATGGGTTCAGGGTCACACATCGACTGTAAGTTGGGTAGACCATAACCTCAAATGTCTGTATACCAAATATCAGATGCCTAGCTATTATACTTTTCCAGCAATTCATCGTCCACAAAAGTCATACAAAAAAGTTTACGCCGCCGCCGTCGCCGCCGCCGGAAAGTAATACCTATGTCTCGCTTTCGCGACTATTCGTCGCAGGCGAGACAAAAACGAAAAAGAACGAATTGGAGATCAGCCATACATGAACAATACAGGCTAAAAACACGGGGAAAAAACAAGAGAAAAGAAGAAGGAAGGAATTGAAGGAAAATGACGGGGGGAATTAGGGTGAGAAGAAGGGAGAAAACTGAGGAGGAGGGAAAGGAGGAAGGGGGGCAGGAGGAGTAGGGAGTAAAGCTATGCAACAACACAAAGATACGACCTTCACCACAATAGCTCGTAGAGGGGGGACCGTCCATGAAAGACGAACAAAAAACACATTTTAAGCCATACAAGTGGACAAACCTCAGTACAGGTGCCAATAAAGGGCGAAACTAACAAAACAAAGAAGGATTAATCTGTGTAATAGATTGGACCACGAGAGTCTTGGATCTAACCGGTTAGAACTGGTTAGAACTTGATTTATCACTTTGATCATTTGCTTTTTATTAGCTCACCTGACCGAAGGCCATGTGAGCTTATGCCATCACTTTGCGTCCGTCGACGTCCGTCGTCTGACGTCGTCCGTCTTCCGTCGTCGTCCGTAAACAATTTCAAAAATCTTCCTCTCTGAAACCACTAAACCAATTTGATTGATACTTGGTAGTAATGATATTTGACATATTGGCTACAAACGGTCCTCATTCTAAATTGATCCGATAAAAAACATAGCCGCCGTTGCTAAAAACAGAAAAGGGGGGTAAAACAGCAGTTTTATGCAAGCAACTCAAAAACGGTGACAGATATCAAAATTCTGGCATGGGGTAAAAGTAATCAACACATCACGATCTACCTACCCTCAAATTTTCCAACAAACCATGTGGAAATTATTTCCCCTTTTCTTGATTTTTTTTCTGCGTTTTGCACTTTTTTCTCTTGTTTTTCCCCGTGTTTAAGCTTGTATTGTTCATGTATGACTGATCTCTAATTGGTTCTTTTCGTTTTTTTTGTTTGGTTTGCCCATATTATATTTCAAAAACTATATAAGGCATTGAAGTTATTTCAATTGCATAATGTTCAGCTAAGTTAGCTCTACAAAATGTTCATTGGGTCGAAATTGTCAGATGACCCCTTATAGGGGTTATGGCCCCTTAAATGTAAAAAAAAATGGTTTTAGCCTTATAGATTGTGAACGATAAAAGATAGGGAAAAGGTTTTGCTTGCTTAAATGTTCAGTTCATTTAGCTCCACAAAAGTCTCCATAGGGTGGAAGGTGTCAGATGACCCCTTATAGGGGTAACGACCCATAAAACAACGTTTTTTTCATGCTTTTGGCCTATGGAATGAAAACTATAGCAGATAGAGAAAAGCTGTTGCTTGCTTAAATGTTCTGCTCATTTACAACAATATAGCTCTACAAAAGTCTCCATAGGATCGAAGTTGTCAGATGACCCCTTATAGGGTCAGATATTTCAAGAACGGGAGGGCCATAATGTGGCTCATAGACACATTTTCTAGTCTTCATTGGAATCCAAGTAAAAATCCCTGCCTGTGGTGTCAATCAGATTTGCAATATCTCTTACCGTTTCTGAAAAATTAGGGGTCAAAGGGGCAAAAACGACATATTGAAAAGTCGGTCAAGGCAAATGGTTTTACACACAAAAAAATTAGTTGTAGCGGGCCAGCCAATGATTATGAAGTTTTAATATGATGATTTTATCCACTAAAGGATGTTTCTTAGTACTTGCATTTGGGATTGGTTGTCCCTAACGTTTTTGAAAAAAGGACCAAAAAGGCTTAAATGGATTTACTAACAAAACTGTTGTTGAATGTTTATTACTTATTCGGTTTTGAAAATAAATATTTTTTTTATTGAATTCCTCATTAAATTCTGTCAACTAAATGTGTCAATGGTTTTGATATATATTGCATCGTTACATTGTTGAAGGGGCCAAAGACCGGCCACGCTCAAAAATCAACTTTTTAATTTTTGGTCTAATTTTCAAAAGGTTTGTACAAATGTATAAAAAAATTCAAATATGCATTGAAAGTCCACCAAAGATTACATGTGTCAAAAAGCTTTGCGAGTTCACCATGGGCTGCATGACTGTGGCCAAAGCATTTGACAATCCATATTGGGTCGCAAACGTACACAGTGTTCAACATGTTGTGGTCGTATCATGCTTCGCTCGACTTAGCTTTTTATTCAGTTTTGTTTTTGTCAATATATTTCTTTAAGGTGAGATTCTATGCGTTTGTTTTAGTATTTTGGTGTTTTTCGTCAACATATTTTCTTTTGTGGGTGAGTTTTTCTTCTACAGTTTTTCCTTTTCGTTCCGATTTTGTGAGTTACTTTTCATAGGTTGATGTTTTTTCGTCAACAGATTTTGTTTTGAGTAAAGCTTTATCATGTTTCTTTTTTAAAACTGATGTGTTTTCGTCAATACATTTTGATTTGTTTGAATTTGATGTACCGATCCAACTTTTTGATCACTTTCTTGTTTTTTTGGTGTACGATTGCATTGAAAACGCTTTAAGTAGCTTTTTTAAGCTAAAGATGTTTGTTTTTGGGTAAAATTGGGCGTATATATTCATGGGGAGGTAATGAGGGGGAGGAGGTAAATGGGGGGTAGTGGATACTGGTATTGGGTCTGCTGCTCATAACCAATAGCTATAAAAAATGGCTGTTAAATGCTGTAGAAAAGGGGAAAATGGCCGCTCAGCCTCTCGCTGCTGAAAATGAGGGAAATGGCAGCATCCGATGCTGCTGAAAGGGGAAAATGGCTGCTCTTGCTGCTGGGAAATGGGGTATATGGCTGACTTCCTGCAGAAGGGACTGGTTTGCGGGGAGGGGACTTGCTGTTCCTTGGGAGGAATTAAAACGCTTACACGGGTTCGGATACTTTATTGAGTTCATACAATCTACAGTTTAATCTTCTTTCATTGGTTTGCTGGCTTCTTAATGGTGTTCCTTGATTGTTTAAGGCTTTCTTCCTCCATTGTTCTCTGTATATTTGGGCTTTTTGCTGGTATGCGACGTTACCAGACGGGACACAGCAGAAACTGGACTTAGTGAAGATTCCTGGCGAGTCGTCTCGAAAAACTATTGAGTAATTGTAGTTGGAGCTGACAATGACAAAGGAGTAGCCACAAGGCACGAATTTCGTAAGATGCGTCGTGGAGGATTCATTGTGATCTGGTTGACATTAGCTGCAATAATATAGCTCCTTCGACGTTTTTTGATTAGGCGGAGCTACAAAGGGGTCCCATTACCCGTAATGGAGCAAGTCGAAATTTTATATATAGCTCTTAGGCTCTCTACGTCCTTAGACTATGCTGGTCCTCGTCTTGATTTTTTTTCTTTGCATGCTGTACTGATTTTTTGTTCATTATATTTTTGGGCTAATGTTTATCTTCTCAGGCTTCTTTATATTTGCCTTTTGAGAGTCTTGTAGCTTTGTCATGTTTGTCAAGTGTCTCGTTTCCTTGTATATTGCTTTTCCTAAACTTTCAAGTCTTTGTCCGACAGCCTTTTACGTCTTGAATGTTCTCTCGGCTCAGAAAACAGCAAGAAGATGCATGTTATAACTCAGCATGCTTAAGCTGTGTATGCCAAATTTGAAATCAACCCCTTCAGTGGAAGCCGGAAAATTTGTTACGAACGTTTGTAAAGAGCGGACTGGCGGACAAAATGATTGCAATATAGCCCCTCTTTTACGAGTGGGGGAATCATTAAATATACTGTAATATTAATTCTATAGTCGTGACAATAGGCTAGAAGCCTCTGCAGTGCCAGGGGTCTACCAGCCCATGACACACCAGCGCTAGGGTTGGCTGCTCCAGTTACAATTGAACCGGAGATCGGGACCGTCTTCCAATACGTGTAGGTTCTACTCGGAATTCAAGAGACGAAATAAAACAGGTGTCCAAGCTATAGCTTTATATACCAAAAAAAAATCCGACGTGCCATCAATCTTAATTTTACTTTTCTATATTTGCTGAAAAGATTATCAGGATAGAGCAACGGTTAAAGGGTACTTGACTGCCAAATCTGAGCCTCTCAAACTTTTCAAGAAATTTTATCTTTCTAATTGTCTTTATTGTTAAACTTAATGTTGTTTTTAATCATTTTATAACAAACCTCCGGTACTGAGCTCAGATTTTCTTTCAAATTCCATGTTTAACTCAAATTCCTAATATTAAAGTTAATTAATCAATTGTACCAGTGAAATTAAGATGAAAAATGGTGTGAAGCGGGAAGGCTAGGGGGTAAAACAAATTAAAAAACGTAGAAGGGGTGAAAACAAGCTATTGCGGAAAATCTGAAAGATAACTACATTGGGCAGGGTATGATAAAACCAATTTTGCCCTAAAGGGATCAAGCAAATTTAAGACACTTATCCGGATTTTTAAAAACATCTAATTAAAAAAAAATTATATTAACATATGTAGGACAAATAATAAACTTGTCCCGTTTTCCGTTTCGTTTTCCGTTTTCGTTCCACATTCCGTATCCGCGTTTTAGTAAGACCATTGTGCGCATATGATATTATATATTGTGCGCACATTATATTTATATTGTGCGCACATTATATTATATTGTGCGCACATTATATTTATATTGTGCGCACATTATATTATATTGTGCGCACATCATATTATATTGTGCGCACAAAATAATAAATTGCGCGCACATAATAATATATTGTGCGCACAAAATAATATATTGTGCGCACAAATAATATATTGTGCGCACAAAATAATATATTGTGCGCACAAAATAATATATTGTGCGCACAAAATAATATATTGTGCGCACAAAATAATATATTGTGCGCACAACATATTTTTTTTCTTTGTATGTCCCTATCCGGGCTCCGTAATAATCCGCGTCGCGGATTATACAATGTACAAAAAAAAAATTTTCATACCCCAATGAAAAAAAAATTTTGACAGTCATTCATCGATCCTTAATTGGAGAGAAGCCATTAAAAAAAAATGAAAAATATAAATAAGTTTATGAAAAACTGGGCATTATTTTGCACCCACAAGTATCTGCAACGGGAAAATATTGCTCCATGTTCTAATGGTCTCGACTTTCATGCTTAATATTTTTACTTATTTTCAGACCTGAATCTTATCTTTCTTAAAAATATTAGTTTCAGTAAGTCGTGAATTCATGGAATTGTTAGCAGTATTTAAAGTCGAAGTCGTTAAATTTGAGATTTTCGATTTATTTATGATTCATGAAACTTTACATTGTGTTGACCAAACAAACGTAAACTTAAAGTAGTTTATATCTTAATATGATCAATTGAAATAAAAAAAAAATGTTATTTTTTACCCCTTTTCAAAACATTCACAGTTGCAAATCAGGCAAAACAGTCTTTCTTACTTAACATAGAATTGGAATATAAAATCAGGAACACTAATTTTAATTCAACTCACATTTCGAATTGTCCGCCAGCTTATTGTTCCTCCAAGAAAATTTGCAAAAAGTCCGTTCCATGATATAAATTGCATTACTAGTATGCAAAAAGCGAAACATGCCTTCATGCTGAATATATCATCGCAATGTCACAATAAAAAAGAATCAATTGTTTCTACTACTAGAATTTCTATTACTTGTGACTTCAATAGGAAGACGGAATTTCCGTGCACACTTTTTGAAATAAGCTTCCATCCTTCATTTCAATTCATATTATATATAAACAAATGTATTAAAATTCTGATAAACTTCATATTACTACTATTTTTATGAAGAAATCAAAACAAATTTATAACCACGATTGGTCGAAATTGACAGTTCCTTCAAAAGGCCCTGACATCTTATAATTCATTTGATAATCCTCGTGTATGCGCACGATTCTTATTGTACCAAAGAATTAAGAAATGTTAATTTTTGATTTTTGATTATTCCACTAGTTGAATTTTTAGATTTGGCATATGCTATCAGCATATTTATTGATAGATGTATACTATATTATGGGTTTAGAACAACATAAAAACAAAACAAAGATAAAACCGTGATAAAGCATATTATTCAATATATTTTTAAACTAACACCAATAGAAGGTGAAAAGTTTATATGGATAGAATTTAAAATCCAGTGGCGGATGGGGCCCGAGGTGCCCGGGCCCGGTTCCCTTTTTGGCGAAAAAATTTGGTTAAATATATAGGAAATCATTGAAACATGAATGACTAAAGTCTCCCCTCTTTCCGCTTTTCGAAATTTATGGATCCGCTATTGTAATCATTATTTTGCAAATAACTTGTAGTTTTGTTTTGTTTGTGTGTGTGTGTGTGGTTTTCCCCCTTTTTTCCTTCTGTGTTATGTGTGCTCTCAGAGTGCATGTTGCTATCTTAACTACAGTCCGATTTCCACCGAAAAGAGAACAAAAGAATTTACCTCTTCTATCAAACGAGGTAGAAAAGTGCTATTGGGTTGTTTACGCTGTTGTCAAGACCTTTAAAAAGCTATTAAACGACACTTTTGGACAAAATTGTTCTTAAATAAGGATTAAACATTTATTTCTTAACTTACATACGAAATATTACGACCGAAAATGGTTTACGTTTACAAATATTTTTACTTTTGTGTCAAATGGGGGGTGTTGTTATTTACTGTTACACTTTTTTGCCCGTAAACAGGAAAAATCTACAAAAAATTCCAATTACACAGTAAATATTTTTTAATAAATTGATGCTACAGTCAAGGTGGCACCTCAAACATTTGAAGAGATACGTAATTCTAAAGTTGGATCTTTTTTAGTGCCTGTGTTATAATTATTTACACAAACGAACACACCCGTCCTTGACATTGCGATAAGTAACAAAAAAAATGCTATCTATTCACTAAAACATTTTTCGTTAACTTTATAAAATATTTTCATTAAATTTGTATGAAAATTGAAAAAATAAAACATATTTTCATTAAAAATCAAAAGGATATTTAATTTTATTTTGAGTTACGAGGATTTGACCTACTTAAATACAAATCAAAATACACAGCCAATTCTTGTTGATCTTTGATCGCTTTATCCAAATTAATAGAGAACCGGTTTTATATAAGATTGATAAACAAATTGAATGATAAGTACCCGTTAAGAAAACAAAGACAATGTGTATCGCTTAAGTAGCTGTTTTATATATATAATATAAATGAATTGGATAGTAATATTATAAATAAGTTAATTTGTTTTAATGTCTTGAAGCTGTACAAATTTGACGGCTTTTGTATATTCCACGCCTCCCCCTTTTCAAAGTCATTTCAAAACTTCCATGCAATTAACAAGTTTTCTTTTCAAGATTAACAGTGGTCGCTTCAATTAGCCTCAACATCTTCATAATTTATAATTTCAAGGAAAACAGTCGCACAAATTTAAATCTGAACAATATATTTTATCTTTCATAATGGCAATGTCGGATCCAGAGGGGGATTATCGGGGTTTTTAATCCCCTTTCCATTGAATAAGTTTGCGAAATTGACCCTGAACCCTCCTCTTGTCCTCGGTAGACTATAAGCGGTACCACCTCCAGCTGTGAATCAATTCTGGATCTGTCCCTGAAATCCAAATATTAAAATTAAAAGAAAAACGATGCACGAATTAGAATTTAGATGGAGGTAGTAAGTCTGCATTTCAAAATTATGTAAATTATATATCTGTTATTTCTTTTGCGCAATGTTACATATCTATAAAAACCTATCAAACTTGTACTTGGTCAAATATAACATTAATTCCCCTGAAATTACTTGACTACGGGCTATTCAAAAGTGTTACACTTTTTTGCCCGTGTACATAGAGTTTTTCCAACTAGCTGATTTGGTGTCTTTTTGTATTCGCAATTATTAAACCGAATGTGTAGGTGGCACCCATGGAAATAAATACACTGGAATTTTTTAACAAAAACAGAGTATCAGTTCCGCTTGGCCTTAACGACGTGTTTGTGTTAAAAATATGAATCTCTATCATTAGGTATGGTGATTTAGATTGTATTCATAGAGGCAAAAATATGTCTAGACCTTACCTTTTAAATTACAAGTCGCTTAATCCAACACCTGATTTTTAATCGCACATTGTATAAGAGTGCATCTCACCTTAGCGTCATGTATTTTTAAGGTACTATTTTTAACCTTTTTACAGAAGAGTGAAAAAATAGGGCAGATAATTTTTTAACGGTGGAAAACGGACTGACTAGCTATAGGAGAATTAAGGTATATACCGGATGTTGGTTTCTTAAGAGTTTTCTGGCTTTCGCCGTTTTATTGTCTGTTCCAGATCCAAACAAGTAAATCTGTGAGCTAATGCTCACTAGTGATACCCCGCTCCCCAAACTAAGCCACGCATACAAGTTGAAATACTCGGTAAACAGGAATTAGTTGACCTAGGAACATAAAATCGCCTTACACCATATGGGATTATAGGATAAAGCTGTATACAAAATATCAGACCCCTATCTCATGTAGTTGCTTGGGAAACTGTGACGGAAATTTTGCATTTATGTCCATTATGTGTAAAAACCTAAGTATTCGGTGAACAGGAAGTAGACTACCTAGGAGCATAAAATCAGTATACACCATATGGTACCATAGGATAAAGCCGTATACAAAATATCAGACCTCTATCTCATATAGTTGCTTAGGCAACTGTGACGGAAATTTTGCATTTATGTCCATTATGTGTAAAAACCTAACTATTCGGTGAACAGGAAGTAGACTACCTAGGAGCATAAAATCAGTATACACCATATGGTACTATAGGATAAAGCTGTATACTAAATATCAGACCTCTATCTCATGTAGTTGCTTGGGAAACTGTGACGGAAATATTGCATTTATGTCCATTATGTGTAAAAACCTAAGTATTCGGTAAACAGGAAGTAGACTACCTAGGAGCATAAAATCGGTCTACACCATATGGTACTATATGATAAAGCTGAATACAAAATATCAGAACTCTTTCTCATGCAGTTGCTTAGGAAACTGCAACGGACGTTTTGTTACGGACGGACGGACGGACGGGCGAACGAACGGACGGACAAGGGTAAAACAGTATACCCCCCTCCTTCTTCGAAGCGGGGGTATAATGAAAAAAAAAGACACAATCATTAATGAAAACATTGAGATACATTAAACAAAAACTTTAGATAATGGAAAATTGCTTTTGTAATTTGAAAGCATATCACAATCTAAATGGCAGAAAGAGAAAAATCGGTCCATCGGAACAATTCCACTAACCGGATGATTTATATAAAATCTATGAAAAAAAATATAATAATTTATTTATTTTGATAGCACCTTTAATGAACGATGGCTCGTTTTTTTTTTTTAAATAGAAACATTGTAGATAATTTAACATTTTAGAGACAGCAATTTGACATATCAGTAAACACAAATGTGCTTTTTATATCGGGCAAAATGTCTTTTAGCTGCTATTCCATCTTTTGAGGACCCATGTTTTTTTAGGCCCGACTCTGTTTCTATTTTTTGAACACGCATGGCTCTATTAATTTATATTATTGACACTATTTGATACTTACGAAGAATATCAAACAATTGCCTCGTCAGATTAAGTTTGTATATATTTGTATATAATATGGTTTCTAGTGGATAATTCACACAGTTCAAGAGGTTCGTGTTGTAGATAATGAACTTTAATAAGGCCAATCGGTACACCTTTACACTTTTGCTTGATAAATGAGCCTTTTCACACGCTATACAGTCGTTGTCTTTCTTGGAAACTAAAAGACTCACCGAAATCTATGTTGTAAAGTTTTCATTATCTTGTCAGGCATTTCAGCCACTTCACATTTTACATATGTGTGGCAAATGTTAGATGGGTACTCCGAAATAAGGCCTAAGACATTAGCGCATGCCGCATGGTTGCTATCAAACATCATCCTATAAGTTCCTATAAATACTAGAAAATGTGTCTTTGAGCCACAGATTGCATACCCGTAATGTAAATCCCCATAAATGTGCAAGTCTAAAATATCTTCTACATCTGTAACCTGTAAAGGGTCTTAGACCCATCGCACGAGTGGTACTTCGGTATGACGTCAAACAAATGGTGCAAATTAAAAACATATGTACAAACATATATCCTTGCATGGCAATCCGCTTCTATATATATTCAATTTCAAGATATCTTATAAAGTTAATAAGATATCATATAAAGTAAATAAGATATCTTGTTATATTTATAAGATATCTTATTCAATAAAAAGGGTTTTCTCCATCTTTTGGATATGGTTGAATCTAAATACTATCAATTTTACAATGTCAAATTGAGGCTGAGCTCGGCGCACGAGAGGGTGATTGATAAAAAAAATATTTACATTAATCATAATATTGAAAACAGGTTTGTCAAAACAAAACAAAAACCAAAAATAAAATGAAAATTAAAAAAACCAAAAACAACAACAACAAAAACAACAAAACAAACAAACAGCACAAATTGAATAAAAGTACTGAAAGTACTAGTTGCCGGGATATTCTACAAATTTTGAGGATTATTTATGTTTAGTATAAATGTAGAGTAGTAATTGGATATTAGAAAAGGAACTATATGTATATTGCAAACGTTTATTGATATGTGATCAGGCAACAAAACCATCAGCTAGCTTTTGATTGGTCAGTTGCTGAAAGGCTATCGTACCTGTAACCGTGGCTAATCACTATATATAGCGATTATCCCGGCTAAGAAGTCAAAATTTTACAACAGTATCAAAAGTAAACAACCTTGTAGGTACTTAAAATGTCAGGCCATTGTCTGAGAATAGCTACAGTAGCAGCAGGCTGTAGTTTGCTGATGATAATGAAAAAGGAAGGCACTTTAAAATTCCTAGAGAAGAAAGATTATGTCAAAAATGTCAGGTATTGGACGACGAGAATCATTTTTTACTAAGATGTACTTACAATGCAAACTTCAGAGTAACCTATTTTGACATTATATCTTTAGAACACATATCATTCAATAATCTGAATGATGAAGAAAAAGTAACTTATTTGTTAAACCCTTCAACATCATTGCAAGTAAATAAACTAGGATCCTTTATAAAAAGGTCTTTTAAACTGAGGACAGGGGACCCTTAATTTTTCTTTACTTGTAACCATGTATTATTGTGTGCTTTAGTTAGTTTTATATCTGTGTATGTTTATGTGTCACAAACAGTATAAAAGTTTAATGACAATAAAGATTCGTATTCGTATTCGATAATATCAGCTGTTAGAAATTTATAATTAGCGGACGATAATGGGGGTATTAAATGCTTATTTTAGAGTGTCTCGGTAATAAACCGAGTTTATCAACGATAAACTGAGTTTATCGCCTGCAAACTATTTTAACAGTCGATAAGTGTTGTTTTGTGTTGGTAAACTATATACTATTAGTACTCCGTAAACCATATAGTAATCACAGATAAACTGGGTTATTATTCATACATACATTATTTAAGTCAGGTAAACGAATCAGGCTGCTGTGGCCTCTTGATAAAGTATATCAGCGACCAAAACACTCCAACTTACGTAACAAGTCATATAAAATGCACCATCGTTATTCTTTAACTAGGAAACACAAAAATTTGCTGATAAAAAGGTTTATTTAGTTTATTTCTTCCATCATTTTTAGCTTTCTGATTTGCCTCAATTTTGTTGGAATTAGCTAGACAATGAAAGTTGTTAAAAGTTGCTTGGTTTCATGTGCCATTATGGGCATTTATGATTGACGGAATCAACAATGGTTGTAATATAGAAACAAAAATATGGCCTATCTCGCAACATTATTTTTTCCGCAATTACCGAACAATAAAGTTGATTCCAGCAGTATAACTCTGTGATGACTTTTGTTTGCTCATATCCTGATGTTTATCGGTATAGAGTTTCATGATGAATAAATGTTACAATAAAACTACCGGGATAAATCTTATATACTCACGAAGAAAAGACATAACAAGGCAAAACCCCGGGGCAAAAACATTCTAGAGAAATAGAAAATTGCAATGGTCCTTATTTGGTAAAAGGCATTTCAAAAGAAATGGTGGGTCAAGCCAGGCTTTATAGGGAGCCATTCTCCCCTCTTCACTGCGATCTCAGGGGCCATTAACACTATTCACAACACGATTATGAGACATAATTGGGGTAGCGAGGTGATCATCTCTGTACAACAAACAGCCAAAAACGTATTAAAACAACCACGAAATAATTTTTATTTTTCTACCAGTAACTAAGTGGCTGATATCGAGAGAAAAAGATCGTACTTTCTTATACAGTTGATCGGAAAGCGGGTTACTGAGACAACGGTGTCTGAATATTTAGTACAAGCCCTAGCATGTCAAATAAGTTGTGAAATATATACATGTACCCTTTAGGCTGGTGAGGTGTTTAAGTCCAAAAAAGACGTAAAGCAAGTAGATTCGGTGGTTTCTTCAATCTCTAACTCTGGAGAATAAATTAAGGGAATCCATCTTTCCTAACTTTCGTAGACAGGACATAAAAGTGTACATCAGAACATCAGAACACCAGATTGGAGAAAAAAAATCAGATGCTAAATTACAAACTTTCCTTTTTGACCAATCAGATTCTGATATAAAGTAATTCATAAGTAGACCAGGTTTTGGTTTTGTATGCATTAACAGAGGGTTCATTTGATTATTTCATCGGATCATAGTCAAAATTATAGATCACAATGATGTTTTTAAAATTGGTCAACTTTAAATTTTTGGACACAAAGACATAGAACTTGGGTTTTTAACACCGTCCAAAATACAAAATTGATGAATGAAAGTTACCGAACTTTTCAGCTGATCAACAACTTTATCCCGGTCTTGTGTGCTCCACCTGAGTTCTGTGTGTCGAACACCGACAAACTCCGTTCTGGATGGAGCCGATCACTGCGCAGAGTTTGGAATACCGGGTGTGAACATACAAAGTAAACAAGTCTCTGTGATAAGTAGCTGCCGAGAAAACTGTTACAAACGTTGTTTTAAACGGACGGATAGGGACATACCGGATAAAATATTTGTATTCCTTAAAGCATTTTGTTCACTATATATAAACAATATTACGCGTCTTTGTTAAATAGTCGGAACACATCTGGAGTACAATATAGCTCGGGTTTGCTTCGAATTTGATATCGCTTTTCAACCAACTTTTACTAAACTTAGACAGGAATGACCATAGCCACCAGCTAAATGTAGACCATCTTCCATCTTGACCCAAACTTTGTCTCCAGCCATCAAATGAATAGTTACAGTAATCCCTCCTCGTTGGTAATGCTTCTCGTTGTCGTCTTCATACAGTTTGACATACTCGACATCGTTTTTGTAAATGGAGTAATAGATTGTTAACTCGTAGGCCGTTAAAGTGACTGACAGCAAGTATTCCCCGTCTTCTTCAATTTGCAGTTTTCCGGTTGTTTTGAACTTAGATAAGGTCAGGTTGGAAAAGCCTCGACCGTCCTTGATTGTTGCAAACATCACTACCGTTCCAAAAAAACCAAACTGGGTTTTCAAAGCGCATGCTGTTAACGCAACTGAAAATACGAAAAGATCTAGTTAGATGTTTGCATTTAGGGAGCAACCGTAAGATTTGTAAGGGCAGCTTTGGATAATTTTTAAATCCTGTTTTTAGTTTTGGAAAATCGGAGCGTGATTTTTTTTTGCTCGCTAACACCATTTTCTTCCGTTCTGACTTTTTAAAAATTATACAGCCAAAAAAAAAAGGACTATCCTGACATTTTTCAAGTCTAAGCACTGTCCTGCCTTTTTGTTTCCTTATTTTTAATCTCGTCTTCTTATTTCAAATTTCAACATAGCCCCTCCTCCATCAAAAGTAATGGTTGTACATGTATCCTCAGCTGAAGTATAATAGAGAAAGTATTTTGATCCTTGCTATTGTATCTGCAATTTACTTTTTTAATTTTTGATATATATCTAACGTACGAGCACACCATATATGAACCATGTAACGTTCGTTAATAAAAGATGTTAATTTGTGCCGATTTTTTTGTTTGTTTATTGGGTTTATTTTTTAATTAAGAAAAAAACTTTATTCAAATACTATTGGCCCATATTTGGGTCGTAGTAATACATATATACACGACATAAATATATAGTTAACACAATACAAAACACATTCAATACATAGCAGACATGGAGAACAATCCACATAAAAAATAAAGTTAGCAATAAATAAGGTTCTTCCTTCCTCAGTTCTAATACATGTTTGAAGAAAGAGGCAATTATTTTAACTTCTTTAGGTGTTGAGGGGTTTAAAATAATTCTTAGTTTTTCTATTTCAGACTTTAAACTAAAATCTAATGAATATGTTTCAATTCGCCAACTACATCAACTGACGGTAGACCAAAGTTTTATATATAAAAAAAAAAGTTTAAAAGTTGGACAATGGCAAACCACATAGCACTCTAATAAGATTTTGTTATGTAAACACGTTTCATTTATTATACCCCCCCCCGCTTGAAAAGTAGGTGGTATATAGTGATGGTCATGTCTGTTCGCCCACATGTGTCCATACGTCCTTTCGTTACACCTTATGGTACCCATCTCTTATCCGCAATTCCTCCCAACCCCTCAAGGAATTTTCATGAAACTTTCACACAATCTTTGTGATAAAATGTAGATGTGCATCTACTTTTTTAAAATTTGATCTAATGGATTTTTTTGGGGGGTTCCCATAGCAAAACATGGACCTAACCATTACCCAATAAGAGGGTACCCATCTCTTATTCGCAACTCCTCCTAACGTGACCCCTTAATGGATTTTCATGAAACTTTCACACAATTTTTGTGATATAATGTGATGTGCACCTACTATTTTAAATTTTTAAGTGATTGAGTTTTGAGTATAATAGAAGCCCTTCCCTCGGTAATCAGTGAAAACGAAATTCACAGGACCGAATGAAATGTCTGGTAAAAATTCTTTCGGTCTTGTAAAAATTTTGATCTAATTTAGTTATATATATAGGGGAAAAGTTCTAAATTGATGATTCGGTCTGGTAAACCTTTGACCAATTTCGTATTCACTGGGTAATACTTACGTTCTCAAACGAGACATCAATCCAATCCTATAGATGATATTTTGGAGACCAAGGTTCCTATATGTTGTGACCAGGGTAATGTGTTACCAATGGTTATACCCAGTAATTTTTCATATTCTACATACTCTAGAGCAGTATTATTGTAAATAACGCTATGAACACCATCTAAATTCTGCAACCTCTGGTTTGACTCGATCAACATTGATTTAGATTTGTTAGTGTTAATAACCATATCATATTGATACACCTGCCTTGACGTAGTCTCGAACCCAAACTCATACTACCAAGGTTATCTATAGTCTCGATCACCCAGACGCTGAATAGATGATAAGAGTCTGGGACAGTCCGATTACCTATTTTGTTATGTGTACGTTCGGAGTACTTTCAGGCTTTATCATAATGTTCGACGAAAATCATTCAACCGTAGGTTCAGAATTTTGTGCCTATGGTTCAGTGAATTTATGCAAATACAATAGCGAGAAAACTTCTCGAATTGATGTGAGTTGTTCTTTTATAACATAATATTTCTTATTTTACAATAAGACATCCTAATTTACATTTTTTAACACAAGTTGGTTTTGTTAACAATAAAAAAAATCGTTTTATCGTTAAATTGTACTCACGGGCGTCTACCTGGTTTTGGAAATTGTTTATGTTTATTGGAGTCAAAAATTGGGACATTCTTGATTACAGAACCATACACGTTTGACCAATCCGATTCTCGATTTTGCAGAACCAGTTGTCAAAATCCAAGGAAGACCAATGAAACGTTGAGTTTTCAAAGTTGGTTCATTTTAGATTGAAATGAATCTTGTATGCTTAACACGTCATATACACACGTGGTAAAGGTTAAAAGGTATAGGTAGTACTCCACAATTAGGATTTTTTCACGGTATTATTTTCGTATGTGGCCCCTGTGAACTTTTTTGTTAAATGAAAATATTGATTCGTTTTGGTCTTAAAACAAGACAAATAAAAAATCTGGACCCGTTATATAAAAATTACGATCCACGGTTATTGTTTTAAAGAATAATTTCGAAAAAATCAATACCGATGATCATAAAGCGTCGCTTCCGGCTGTGCATGGTGACCAGCGGATGGGATTAAGGTGGGACGATACCAAATGACATATATCCAGATTTTAATTAAATTTTACAGACACATAGTTCTTACTAATATACATCCATATATGAAATAAAAAATGGGGGTCCCGGACCTTGTTTTTGAAATATATGCATTTGAAAACTGCAATTTTGGCCGGAAATTAACAAAGACATATAAGGAAAAACGCAACTTACACACCCTTTACTTTTACTTTTTTGACACAAAATTGGACTTGCAATATCCAAATTTTGACCAAATACTAACATAATGTTCCTTGGAAAATTTGGGATGCAATGAGGTAAAATAAAGGATATGTACCGGACTTCGTTTTTAAAATACGGTTTCGTAAGCATTGCCTATACGTAAAAATAGCAATAGAATCTAACTAAAATTGACGTCGAGTTTTACAACGTTCTGACAGATTTTTCAGAGTACAGGTAAATTTTATCGGTAACGTCGTTTTTAACGTCCCACCTTAAATTTAAATGTGCTATTTAGTTTGAACAATTTTAGCGGAAAAAAGAGCCGAAGTCGGATAGGTTTATTTGGTCTTAAAAGAAAGGACTGCTTTCGGGCTTTCATTTCATACATGTTACGTTTCACCTGAACCGAAAGCTCGACTACTGGCAACGTTAAAAAAAGGTTAAAACCCCAATTTTTGCGCATTTTTGTCTCCAATTTTCTGACAAATGTTAAGAGTTGCTAGGGGCAACGAGTACAACAAAGAAACCAAATACGGCACTGACCACGATTAAACATGCCCGGAGTTTGGAACACCACCTAGTTTAAAGTGCAAATAGCAGTTTAAGCGATTACAAGAACCCGGGACAAAATAGTCAACGTCAAGCACATGCTAAAATGAGCTAAATAAATTAATTGTGGAGTACTACCATAACGATCGCCACCTAGTGGTTACGAGAAATCAATAGGTGTTTTCCCAGACTCACTACCTTGGTAGTATGAGTTTGGGTTCGAGACTAGGTTATCTATTGATAAGCGTCTGGGTGATCGAGACTAGCCTTGACGAAGGGCGTATTACAATTCGATTTCGACTTATGATTTGTTTCGTGTGTTTTTATAATGTACATTACTTTTTATAATGTGGTTTACTATTGTCCAACTTTCAAACTTTTTTATGCAAAGACCAAAGCGCAACTCATATTTTCACACTTTAATATTATTTAAAATTTTATCTACTGTTTTATTATTAAGAAAATTTGAGAAAACTTTTAAAAAATCGAAGTAGAAAACGGTTTGCCATATATATTGAAAATGGCTGTCATTTTAAGGATGACCGTCTCAGAAATAGCATATATATCTACATTATGAAAAACATGTTTTATTCAAGGTTATTTATGCACCCAAATATAAATGAAAGCAATAGATAAGTGCTTAAACAAATTCAAAACAATAGTAAAAGGAATCTCTATTCTATTTAAAGATATCAGACGGGGAGTGTAAATGAATATATAAATATCAAGCTATTAGGAGTAAAATTGTGTTTAGATGTGAAAATTGTCATGACAGCACACCTGAAACAATGACATATATTCAGTTTTCTGCAGACCACCTTAATAAAGACTGTTCAATGCTATCTTTAAATGAAAAAAAAAAACAAAGCCATAAAGACCATGAAAACTGACCAACGCCAGACTCAGAACTTATGTCATCATTTGAATCGAATTCTAAAAAAAACAGCAAAAATACTCAAACCCATGACACAATGGAACTCCCGCAAGATTGGAAAAAGAATATATAATTTATTAAGCTGTTAAAAATGGAAGGCTCGAATGTAAATACTGTAGAGCATTATTGTTACTTAATCCTTAACAGAATAATTCTATATCGTATTAAAACAACTTCAGACAAAAAAAAACTGCGAGGCCACTAAGCGGATTGAAAAAAAAGAAAAATCTTGCATTGAACAGATAGTCAACCTGCACATCAATGAAACAGTTCCCTTTATATCTACATGTATTTATTCGAGGAAGCTTTCGATATCCTTGATAGAGAAATTCTTTGGAAACTTCTTGATATCTATGGAATTCCAAACAGAATTGTTACATCAATAACGAATATGTACAGCTATAGGAATGAAATGTCAGGTAGTGCACCCACGAGATATAAGTAAAGGGTTTGAAATGCGTCCAGTTTTAAGACATGGTTGTTTACTTTTTTTCCTTTCTTTGTTTCTTTTGGCCATGAATTAATTGGATGATTAGAGAATAACACCAGAGAATAGGAAATGGAATCCACCATACGTAAGAGAAAATGCTTCAAAACAGTAGTACGTATAAAAAAAGAGGAGACCATAATAATGAGAATTAACAAAAACAACATCAATATCAGCGAAATACATGCACTCACAGTTGAGAGAATAACATTTTAATTTTTATATATAAAGAAATTGTGATTAACAAATTTGGTAAAACAGATGATGAAACGGCCCTTGAAATGGCTGAAAAGTATGGGAATCAAAGCAAGTATTTATAAAGACCAAGCAAAGTAAATTAAACATTAACTTTAAATCATAAATTTGTATTTTACATACAGGGCTATGGTTGAATCACTCTTGCTGTACGGGTCAAAAACATGGAGCCTCGCAATTGCCAATATGCAGAAACTTCAGGTATTCAGATATAATTGTCTTTGATTCATCCAAAAGATCGCATAACAAAATTACCAACGAACACAAGCCAAAAACACCTATTGTTCTCGAAATAAAGAAGGGAAAGTTTTTTATGGGGATGAGGGCTATGGAGATGTTCTGTTTATTTTCGAAAAAGTCCAGGCCTGGATTTGTTTGTGCGCACTTTTAAATTTTTAAAGCTACAAATTTTTTTTTTCAGCCAAAAACGCAATCCTGCCTTTCTTTTGATTCAAAGTACATTTTTGTACTGTCATGCCTTTTTTATATTGGGATTTTGCCATCCTGCCTTTCAAATTTCACCATAGCCATCCCCCGTTTGGTCGCTCCCTTTGGTAGCATATTACGCAAAGGAAAAACTAGGCCCAACAATGGACATTACAAGGAAAAATGAAAAAAGAGGTGACAGACTGACATGGAGGAGAAACAAGAAAAAATTATAGAGAATGTTTACATGTGGAGCAGCATCCATTAACTTTCAAGGGACAGAGGATGATTGAGAAGAATTGCCAGTAGCCTATGCTCCATTGGGGGTAAAATGGCTCAACTTGAGTCATAAATAATAGGGTCCATAAATGTAACACCCCTATTGTAGGCTGAACAAATTGATAGACATATGGATAGAGTGACATCGCAAAAATTGCTTATATAAATTTTCAAAAGGTAGGCTTTAAAACACCATTTCCAGTTGATAGTTCCAATGTTAATATATAATTATTTCTGCCATTCTATATTTAACAACGTTAACATCTCAACACAATTTTACCACAATCAGATTGATATGATTAGATATGCAGAATATTCCTGTACACTCCCTGCCTGATATCTTCAAAAACGGAATCAAGATTATATTAATACATCTTTTTCATTTGGATTTAGCACATATCCATAGATGTTTGTGCCTTTTAGGGTCCTAAATAACTTTAACTAAAAGATGATATGATTTTCGTAGGTAAATATGCTATTTTGAGGTGACTATCATAAAAATGGCAGCCATTTTGAATTGGAGACAAACCATCTTCTTATATATTGTTAAGAATATTTTGCACTGCTATTATACATTATTTGATGCTTTTATTTTCAAAACATAATTTTAAATGAATTTTTATTTGATTTGTTCCTTAATTTTATATTCCATCTTGTGGCCATCTTTAAAATGGCCGCCATTTTGATTTTTTTAATTGGGTCCATAGCATATATTGTTGAGTATGCCTTATTCTACCACTAGGCTAAATTTCATGCTTTTACCATCTTTTGAGCATTTTTTTCACAAATCGACTGGACTATTAATAGTGCTCAAAGTTTTGAAGATATATATAAGTGCCTACCAAAACTACCATTGCTATTTTAAGATAAAAAAATACATACCGCTCTTTTCCAAAGTCTCCATTCTTGAGGTCAGGGAAAGAAGAGACTGGCTTAACATGTAAGTATTATTGGCTCCTATATCTATTTTGTCGACTAAGGTCTCTAAGGTTTGGTTTGCATTTTTGTAGTTTGCGTCCATTTTCTTGTTGATTTTCTCAAATTCCCTATTTGTATTTTCTTTAAAGGCGTTCGAATCTCTAAACATAGATATAATATCTTGGCTCCTTGAAAGTTGGGTTTGTTTCACAAATAACAAGTCAGAAGTGATATTTCCGATAGCTTCTCTCATAGATGAAAAATCATTAAGAAATTTCATATTTGAATGCTGTTCCAGTTTTGCTATCCTTGACTTAAAATCTGCGGTTTCATTCATTTGGTATTTGAGCTGTTCTTCAAGATACTGATTTTTTACTTCGGATTTCAACAGTTCACTTTCTAGACGAGAAAAGTTTCTTGTCAGTTCATCATACTTCTTCTGCAAGTCTAATTTCGTGTTTAGTTGCGATGAAAATATATCGAAATTTCCTTTCATAGTTTGTTCCAAACGTTGAAGGGACGCTTGATTCTGTTGTAATGTTTTGTTTAAAATGGTCAGTTCCGCTAATGTTCCTCTTTCTAAATTATTACCATTGTCCGTCCCGTCAAGCAAAAATGCCGACAGGCCAGAAAAGGCACACAAAATCGCGTAACATTGAACCACTTTCATATTATAGTTAATTCCAACAACTATATAGCACACACCTCTGATCTTGGGTAAAAACATCCGTAATTCCCGTACGCAAAAGCAAATGCCGCCTTATATTGACAAGGGTTGCAGATGTAGACCAGGAAGCACGAAGCCGAGGAAATAAGTATTTAACCTTTTTATCAGCAAATTATTGCTTTTCCAAGTTAATCATAAATGATAACACTGGTACATTTCTTCTGAATTGTTACGTAACTTGAAGTGTTTTTGTCGCCAATGTACTTCAACGAGAGGCTCCAAGTAATGCTTAAATTTCAAAGCTAAAACATTTTAAAAATCTTAGGGGTCATATCAGCTCTGGGGTCATATGTTACTTTAAACATTACTTTAAATAGGACATTTTTTAACAATACGTTTAAGACATGTAGGGTCTTGAAGGTGATGTACCTCTAGCTCCATCTTACGGCAATTACATTTCACAGTTAGTTAGATATGCTCGAATTTGCAGTGGTGTTTCTGATTATAATGACAAAAAGTACAACGCTTTTTGCGTTTTTGCTTGCCTCAGGGTATCTTCGGTGCTGCTTTTTGGGAACTATCACACACACCCCTTAACCTTGCGTTTGAACCCCTTTTTTAGAAATTACTTAGAATTCCTATGCTTTTTTTCTCATTTTTTTTGCTGCTAATCCAGTTGCAACTCTAAAGGAGTATGTTGGGAAAGGGCCAAACCAGCCCTAAATTTCAAATTTGAGACATCTACATAATAATGCTGCTGGAAAGTTCGTAAGACTCAATTTAAAAATGGAATGAATGCTGTATGACATGTACACCTTTGTGAGCTGCACAGACCTTAATACTTTTTGACAAAAAGCACTTATTTTGATATTTTTAGTCACTTTGTTGGTAAAAAATTATGAAAATTATATTTGCCGGATTTTCTGACCATAATTATCTTTGGGTTAAAAGATTTCCTATTAGGAGAAATATCAATAAACAATAAGCAATGTTGGTCAGAGCATGCGGCCACTTTTGATTTTGGGAAAATAAAGGCACGAAAGGCTGAAAAATTGACAAAAATAAAGATCTTATGTATTTTGTCCATGTCTGGGGTGCCCACCGAAAAGAGCAGCACAACCTTATCACGAGAAAACTGTAATATATGTTAAATATAGATATCATGTGAGTTATTTTGGTAGCATTCATTTAAATAACAGGAACATGAATAATCAGCCTAATTACAGGGCCAATAATAGGCCTTTGCGAACATACTCCTTTTCTTAAGCTCTGACTTATGTTAACGAACCCCTTCCAGAAACCTGTTGAAAACTTTAATAAATAAACCCAATTTCTAGCTAGAGTCCTTTCTGGTAATTTCGACCATTTAAGAAAATTTTACACACATAAGGAAACTCCGAGCATAAGCAAATTAGTCTAAGGAGCTAATAATGTCATCCTTTAATATCAAGAAAGTTATATAAAACTGCAAAACCACCAACAACTAAATTCTTGTAGTTTCGACTAAAGTTTGACCACATGCATGGTAATTTCGAGTACTTTTGAGTATTTTGGTAAAATGACCAAAAACTATGGGGTTAATAGCAGTACATGTACAAGGAAAACAAAATTGTTAAGGTAAACACTAGAATTTAAACTAAGACTTTAAAGAATAACTTATGAGTTTTATAAGAATGAAGACATTCAATTGACTTCTTATAATGTTGATTCATCGTTTTTGTCTCGCCTGCGACTTACAACCCGTCCGATTTAACTATGGACTTTCGACTGTAGCATAAAGAGAAATGTGCAAACACAACAATGAAAATTTACGTCGTCATGAACAAAGCCAATCGTTAACAAAAACCACAATTTGTTACATTTGATGACATAAAAATACATTGATTGAATGAATGGGTCGTGCAAACATAAAATCTGATTGGATATTGATGAATAGTCTGGCTGACGTTGGTTTTTCCTATTGTGACGATTTGTGGTTTTTGTTACCGATTGGCTTTTTCATAACGATGTAAATTTTCATTGTTGTGTTTGCACGCTTCAATCGAAAGTCCATAGTTAAATCGGACGGGTTGTAAGTCGCTGAACGCGAGACATAGGTGTTACTTTCCGGTGGCGGCGTAAACTTTTTAGTAAGACTTTTGTGGAAAATGATTTACAAGAAAAGTATAATAGCTAGGCATCTGATATTTGGTATACAGACAGTTGGGGTTATGGTCTACGCAACCGGCACCGTGTCGTTTGACCCTGACCCCATTTTCATGGTTCAGCGACTCTGTGAACTTAGATGTTTTTTCGGGACAAAAAACCCTTTGTAAGACTTTTTAGCTCACCTGACCCGAAGGGTCATGTGAGCTATTGTCATCGTTAAGCGTCCGTCGTCCGTCCGTCCGTCGTCCGTCGTCCGTCGTCTGTCGTCCGTCGTCCGTCCGTTAACTTTTATTCAAAGATCTTCTTCTCTGAAACCACTGAAGGGATTGCATTGATACTTGGTATACATGATCTTTAGGATGTCCTCTACCAAGTTTGTGAATTATATACATGTCACCCAACCAACCTGGCCGCCGTTGCTAAAAATAGAACAGGGGGTCAGACCATTGTTTTTGGCTTATAACTCAAAAAGTATAAGAGATAGAGAAAATCTGAAGCAACCAAATTTGTTCAGCATCAAAAGCTCTACAAATCTCTCTATTGATTCGAAGTTGTGAAACGACTCCTTATAGGAGTTATTGCCCTTTAATCATCAAAATTGACCATTTTTGCAGTTTTTGGACTAAATCTTGAAAATCGTTAGAGCTAGAGGAAAAGTTAGCATAGCAGAATTGTTAAGCTCATTATTGAGATCTACAAAAATGATTTCAGGGTCTAAATTGTCAGATCAGCCGTTTAAGAGTTATTCCCCTTTAACTGTTTTTTCCATTAATTTTAACTGATTTTCAAAAATCTTCTTCTCTGAAACCACTGAAGGGATTGCATTGATACTTGGTATACTTGATCTTTAGAATGTCCTCTACCAAGTTTGTGAATTATATACATGTCAACCAACCAACATGGCCACCGTTGCTAAAAATAGAACAGGGGGGTCAGACCATTGTTTTTTGCTTACAACTCGAAAAGTATAAGAGATAGAGAAAATCCCAAGCAACCTAATTTGTTCAGCATCAACAGCTCTACAAATCTCTCCATTGAGTCGAAGTTGTAAAACGACTCCTTATAAGAGTTATTGCCCTTTAATCATCAAAATTGACCATTTTTGCAGTTTTTGGACTATATATTGAAAACCGTTAGAGCTAGAGGAAAAGTTAGCATTGCAGAATTGTTAAGCTCATTATTGAGATCTACAAAAATGATTTCAGGGTCAAAATTGTCAGATCAGCCGTTTAAGAGTTATTCCCCTTTAACTGTTTTTTTTCCATTAATTTACACTGATTTTCAAAAATCTTCTTCTCTGAAACCACTGAAGGGATTGCATTGATACTTAGTATACTTGATCTTTAGGATGTCCTCTACCAAGTTTGTGAATTATATACATGTCAACCAACCAACATGGCCGCCATTGCTAAAAATATAACAGGGGGGTCAGACCATTGTTTTTGGCTTACAACTCGAAAAGTATAACAGATAGAGAAAATCCGAAGCAACCTTCCTTGTTCAGCATCAAAAGCTCTACAAATCTCTCCATTGAGTCGAAGTTGTGAAATGACTCCTTATAGGAGTTATTGCCCTTTAATCATCAAAATTGACCATTTTTGTAGTTTTTGGACTATATCTAGAAAACGGTTAGAGCTAGAGGAAAAGTTAGCATTGCAGAATTGTTAAGTTTATTGAGATCTACTTAAATGAAATCTGTAGCAACTTTTTTTGTTCAGCATCAAAAGGTCCTTATAGGAGTTATTGCCCTTTACCTGTTTCTTCTATTAATTTGAACTGATTTCCAAAAATCTTCTCTGAAACCACTGAAGGGATTGTTATGCAACTTTGTATACTTGAAAGTTTGTGAAATTTATTCAAACTTTGGCATAAGAGATCAGGTGAGCGATTCCGGCTCCTGGTAGCCTCTAGTTTGGAAAATGAATTACAAGAAAAGTATAATAGCTAAGCATCTGATATTTGGTATACATACAGTTGGGATTATGGTCTACGCAAATAACACCAATTCATTTGATCCTGACCCCAATTTCATGGTTCAGCGACTCTGTGGACTTGGATGATTTTTGGGGCCAAAAACCTCTTTTTAAGACTTTTGTGGAAAATGAATTAAGTGAAAAGTATAATAGCTAGGCATCTGATATATGGTATACAGACAATTGGGGTTATGGTCTATGCAACTGACACCATGTCCTGTGACCTTGACACAATTTTCATGGTTCAGTGATTCTGTGAACTTAGATGATTTTTTGGACAATTAAAACTTTTGTGAAAAGTAAATTAAGTTAAAAGTATAATAGCTAGGCATCTGATATTTGGTATACAGACATTTATAGTTTCTGTCTACACACCTGACACCATGTTGTTTGACCCTGACCCCATTTTTATGGTTCAATGACTTTGTGAATGCAGATCTATGATTTTTGGTGGAAAATGAGTAAAGTGAAAAGTATAATAATATAGCTTAGTGAGGCATCTGATATTTGGGGATTATGGTATACACAACTGACGACACCATGTAATGTGACCTTGACCCCACTTTCATGGTTGAATGACCTAGTGAATGTTGGTCTTTTTTAAATGTTACTCAATAACTCTGGTATCTAGAACACACTTCAGACATTTTTGTGATGGTTAAATGGAAACATGACCTTGACCTTAACTTTTCTGAAAGCCCAGTTAGACCTTCAATGAGTTCTCTGATGGTGCCGACAGGCGAGACATAATTTAGTGTCAACTCTTGTTTTTAATTATTGATATTTAAACTGCAGATATCAAAGCATATCTTGGCATTCATGTTAAAAACCGAACATCTGACTAACAAAATTCTTAGCTTAAGGTAAGTAAAATCTTGAAGAAAACATGTTTATTAGAAACAAAATTAAAAAAGTAACAAACTTATAACGAAACTAAATAAAACTAAGTAAAACCATGAAGTAACAGTGCTAGTTTATTTCAAATGTCAATCCATTGGTGCGGTTTGAGTAGGGACACAGCAACAGCAGGCAATTTTCCGAATACCAATGCTTTCTCTAAAAAAGTCAATGAAGCTATTCAATTTCTTCCTGCAAAAACTTCCCGCTCTTCTAATTTTTGATTTCTTCTTCTTTGGTTGTGAATCTTCATCAACTACATCTGAATTTTCTTTGGCCTTTTTCGACTTGAACAGTTTTCTCCTCTGAAACAAAAATTATAGAAAAGTTACCCAAATGAACAGAAGCCTCACAAAACCTATAATCATTTTACACTCAAAAAAATCTTTCCATTTTTTTTTAATATAGGA
Organism: Arcuatula senhousia; assembly: GCA_963971305.1. Lineage (NCBI taxonomy): Eukaryota > Metazoa > Mollusca > Bivalvia > Mytilida > Mytilidae > Arcuatula > Arcuatula senhousia. The sequence continues at coordinate 31,219,507 of OZ020304.1, forward strand.
CTAAAATATAAACTGTTTTGTATACTATATTATAATTGTTTTATTAATAATATAAAACAAAATAAGATGTTATATAAAGAATTTTTTTTTCCATAAATAACTTTTTAAGTTTAGACTTGTAATACTTACTTGAATCGTAAACCACGATCCCTGTTTCACTGTTACCCATTTCAGCTCGTCGTCAGCAGCCACAGTTTTTACGGGTGCACCAGGAGTTTCAACCACAGTATCTGATGTGAAATGGGTTTTAGCCATAGTTTCTGATGCATCATGGGTATCCGCCACATTATCTGGTGCATCATGGGTACCAGGCACAGTTTCTGGTGCATCATGGGTACCAGTAACAGTTTCTGGTGTATTATGGGTATTAGCTACAATGTATGGTGCATCATGGGTATCAGTCACGGTTGCTGGTGCATCATCGGCAGTGCCAACTTCTGTTGTCATAACATCAACAGTTGTACCATTCGGCTTTTCTATTTCAAATGTCACCTGGCTGATTCCTGCAGTAGACGTTGAACGAACGTCGGATCCTGATTGGTTGGACAATAGCTCTACTAGTATCTGGTAGAAAGAAAAAAAATAACTGTGATAGATACTTTTATTTTATTCTGATGATATATGTGCTAAATATTTTTGTAAAAGGCTTAAACCAAAGAATACATTAATTAAGTTTGTTATTAATTCCACTCGTCATTGCTCAACATATTCTTAGGTACAAATTAATGTATGAATTCCGTTCCGTAGCTTTCGCAATCGCTTTAGAAAACCGGCATGTAGAGAACTCGGATGCATGTATATAGTGAAAGCCCGCATCCCGCACAGCTTTGTATCAATTGAAATAAAGGATCAAAGAATCTGGAAAACCATTAGCGTTTTTAGAGGCAGGGTAGCCATAAGAACAACGCAAGTTGAAGAGTCCGCATAGAGCTTGTGCGGGTACAGTCTCTCGTTAAAGCATTTTTTGACAGTTGTATTGCTAAGCTCAAAGTTTTGACATAACGACTAATTCCTTTTGTTAGTACTAATATCAATTCTAATATCTACCTATTACATCTTAAAGTCCAGCGATGTAAGAAATCCGGGAAAGAAATACTTCATGTCAGAACCTGAGACCGAGCTGTCTTTAGCACTTGTTCTAGCTAATGCGCACAAAGATAGTAATTTTCCGTCCGTCCGACTTCCCCAAAGTAGTTTTTGAAGGTAGCGGTCCATGCAAAGCTGTTCGTACAATAGTAATACTTTTTAAAGAAAACTCTAGAATCAATCATATATTGCCCCTAATGGGTGTAATTTTGCAAAAAAAAGAGATATGATGATATAATATACGTTCATATTCAACAGTTAATACATAGAGGTGTATGCTAATAAAATCAGTGGTAACAATCAAGACCTTTTCAATCAATGGTCCCAGATCCAAAATACGAAATACCTCCTTTCTGGAAATAGCAAAACTATAACGCTAAAGATGATCAAAGATGAAGTCAGAGACAAACATAACCTTTTCTTTTGTGACAAAGATTACTTGCTTAGGACAGACACATACGAATGAAATTGAACTAGTTTGTTTTGGCCCTGTGTCTTCTGATTCAAATATTTCTTTTAATTATCAGCTTTTTGTCAGTCTCTTATGAAAATGACTTATTGACATCATAAAATCTGTTGGTTTCATACGTAAAATCACATATTTTTTTCCGGCCGGGGGACTTCGCCCCCCAGACGCCCCACCAGGGGGCTTCAGTGGCAGCCCCCTGGACCCCTGCCTCGGTAGATATTAAACCAAAGCTACGCTACTGGAGGCAGATTCAGGAAAGGTTTCGTAGTTGGAATAACCTCCCTTTCTTTTGGGTTATAAAAAAGTAGCGCGGCTTTTCGGAAGCAAGACCAAAATTGCTATATCATGCCAAAACATCCCTATTACATGTAGCGACTGCTTACTTCAATACTCGATGTGTGACATTAGTCGTCCAGCTCATGACACACCACCACCAGAGTTAGCTACTCAAGTTAGTTACAGTTGAACCAGAGCCAGGAACCTTCTCCCACTACGTGGATGGTCTTCGGGAGACGCCCATTGGAAAATCATTTCAATATATATCACCTATCATCTTAGGTATCCCTAAATTACACAAGGCACACTTAATGAATCATCCATTTGAGTTGCTGCGAAGTTAAACAAAATTCGCGAACTTAATGACATGGGTTTTTTTTTCTCGGGAATTTATTATTATTATTTTTTTTTTGTGATAGTTTAAAAACCGCGAAAAACAAATATCGTAAATAGTATATATTCAGTATATGCCTCCATATAAATATTCACGAAAATTGAATTCTGCGAAAAAAGACCTTCTATTTTGTTTGAAATCGCGAAATATGGCTCCCGCCAAAAAAACCCAACTCATACGGTATATTGAATTTCGAATTACGAATCTCGAATTTCGAATCCCGAATCTCGAATTTCGAATCCAGAATCTCGAATTTTGAATCTCGAATCTCGTATGAGCCTTTTGGGCATTCGTAATTTTGATTGGTACAGGATTATAAAACAAGCAATCTAATTGGTTATAAGTATATTGAATTTCGAATCTCCACAAATTTCGAATTTCAAATCTCGAATCTCGAATCTCGAATTTCGAATCTCGAATCTCGAATGAGCCTTCTGGGCTTTCGTACTTTAACAGTTGACATGTGCCAATACTCTGAAAATTTATAGGGTTCAATATGATGTGGTTGTATCATCTTGTAGATCTTGTGAATTAAAAAGCAGGGCTGCTATTTAAAGTGCAGTGGTTACAAATATTGATCACATGTAATTTAATTTGATCAATTATTTTAAAAACACTTCAAAATACCAGGCTCCTTACTTGGGCCTTAGATATAAAAAATGGTTTAGCCATACACACAGCATTGAAATTAAGCCGTTTTAAGTCACGCTCCTGGAAGCCTTTTGATGAAGTACATTAGCAACAAAAACACTTCAAGTTACGTAACAATCCAAATGAGATGTACCAGTGTTATCATTTATAGCTTGGAAAAGCAATAATTTGCTGATTAAAGGGTTAAATACTTTATTTTCTTGGCCAATTGTGCTTCCTGGTCTGCATCTGAAAACCTGGTCAATATTATAAGCGACATTAGCTTGCTGCTTACGGATATAACTGATTTTTTTTTACCCAGGATCAGTGGTTTGTGCCATATTGTTGTTGGAATTAGCTATAATATGAAAGTGGTTCAATGTTACGCGATTTTGTGTGCTTTTTCTGGCCTGTCGGCATTTTTGCTTGACGGGACCGACAATGGTAATAATTTAGAAAAAGGTACATTAGCGGAACTGACCATTTTAAACAAAACATTACAACAGAATCAAGCGTCCTTTCAACGTTTGGAACAAACTATGAAAGGAAATTTCGATTTATTGTCATCGCAACTAAAAACGAAATTCGAAAACATAGATGAACAATTATCGCGAAATGAAACTACGGTACACGAAGGAGACTTGCAGAAAAATTACGATGAATTGGCAAGAAACTTTTCTCGTCTGGAAAGTGAACTGTTGAAATCCGAAGTAAAAAATAAGAATCTTGAAGAACAGCTCAAACACATCATCGGAAATATTACTTCTGATATGTTACTTTTAAAACAAAATCAACTTTCAAGGAGTCAAGATATAATATCTATGTATCAGGACTCGATTGCCTTCAAGGACAGGACGAATAGGGAGTTTGATAAAATCAATAAGAAAATCGACGCAAGTTGCAAAACTGTAAATCAGACCTTGGACACCTTGGTCGCCAAAATAGATAAAGGAGCCAATAATACTTCTTTGTTAAGCCAGACTCTGCTTTCCCTGACCTCGAGAATAGGGACATTGGAAAAAAGCGGTATGTAATTTCTCTTTAAAACTAAAAAAAAAAAAAAAAACACTTAGAAGCAATGCAAACACTTTCGTCGTTTTGTCATTTATGCATGTGTATTGTTTATTAATATTATTTTGTTTGCTTTGACCCGTACGGGTGTGTTTTGCTTTAAAAGATTTATTTATTTATCTTAAAAACTATAGACCCTTTAATAATGATATTGGTGGCTTAGTCAAGGGCGGATCCAGGTGTATTCGAAAGGGGGTACGCATACTGACTGCTGGGGACAAAAAGGGAGAATAAAGACCAGTTTTTTTTTTTTCGAAAATTAATCATGGCACGAAAATATTATTTTTAGGAGAAAGGGTTCTAACCCCCGTAACATCCCCAAAGGATCTGCGAGTAAATTTGATCTGAACCTTTTGACAGAGTTATTTTACTAATATACTATTGTTATCGTACATCAAGGCTACATGCAGTTTTTGGTGCACCTATACTTTTCCAATAAAATTCCAATAAAAAAAAAACAATTTCTATAAATACTCGATTTTTTACCGTTTTCAAAATTGTTTCAAAAGTAAAACAATACATCATGTGCATATGTATAACCCTTTGTTTATCTTTGGCGGGTCCCAAGTTGGCGAGGTGAACATTTATGATTATCGACAATAATTTAAAAAATCAAAATAATATATAAATAGCATATAGCTGAGAGGGTGATAGTATACAATTATCACCCGAGTTGGTGTGTGACCCGGTGGTTTCTTTCCCCGAGAAAGTAAGGTCACCCGAGGGCTTGTCCCGAGGGTGACCTTACTTTTCGAGGGGAAAGAAATACCGGGTCACATATCATCTAGGGTGATAACTGTTATATTATATCGAATATTTAAATGAAACAATTTAATTTTAGATATTAAACATATTTCGGGTATTTTAACCTTTTTTCATGGGAAAAAATACAGCCGATACAATATTGAAGAAAAATCGTGGGGCTACGTGCAAAATCTCACGCGAGAGGGTGACCTTACCATGCGACCCAACGACCCAGCGAAATATCACATGTCACGTGAAAACCTCTAAGCGAATCACATATAAAGATTTTTATATAGCAGCTATATATTAAATAAGTTATCACACTTACTTTTACGTAAGGATTTTCAATTTTTTTTTGGTAGTCGGTGGAGATTTGTTTTCCCCAAACTGAAATAAGTTAATATTGTCCAATGAAATAACTTTAGCAAACACCTTTGTATTTGTTTATGCGTTTTTCTGATCATGAGCCCCTATACATGTATAAAGTAGCGTTAGCCAAAATAATCACTTTGCATGAAATATTATCAATTGATTAAGAATGTCAGATTGAGGATGTGCACGAGCTCGGAGAACGAGAGGGTAATGGATAAAAAAAAACTATGACCCGCTGGGTCATGTGACAATTTTTATCCAACACCCTCATGGCTGACCATGGCTTTTTTTATGCAATATCACATATATTTAGTTAAAATTTGTTAGAAAAAACAATTATTCTTTAAATTGAAGCAGTTGGGGCGCAGGGACTTGTTACGAAATTTTTAGAAATATCTCTATATAGAAAACCGTAGTTTTTTTATATAGAGATATTTAATTTTTTTTCGTAACAAGTGCCTGTGGTTGGGGCAACCGTAAATACACAATGTAACTAACACTTTCCGTAATTTCATCTTTCTCGTTTCAGTTGTATTAACAGCATGCGCTTCGGAAACTCAGTTTGGTTTTTTTGGAACGGTAGTGAGGTTTGCAACAATCAAGGACAGTCGAGGCTTTTCCAACCTGACCTTATCGAACTTCCGAAGAACCGGAAAACTGCAATTTGAAGAAGACGGAGAATATTTACTGTCAGTCACTCTAACGGCCTACGAGAAAAGAATTTATTATTCCATTTACAAAAACGATGACGAGTATGTGAAACTAAATGAAGAAGACAACGAGAAGCAGTACCAACGAGGAGGGATTACCGTTACATTGCAGTTGATGGCTGGCGACAAAATTTGGGTCAAGATGGAAGATGATCTACATTTAGCTGGTGGCTATGGTCATTCCTGTCTAAGTTTAGTAAAAGTTGGTTGAAAAGGGGACACCCAAAAACAAAACAAAGATGTCTCCAAACGAACTCTAGTTGTAATTGAGATGTTTTCCGACTATGTGAAAATGGATTTTTTTTTTAGAAAACTTAATAAAATTATAGTTCCTGCACCTGCTCCTTAAAAGATATTGCTTCTTTTTCTTTACTCATAACTTATCTACTATTTTTCCAAGGTCGTTGATAATTAGTGACAAGCTTTATATGGACATGATGAATATTCGGATAGGTTTTTAGGTCAATCGAACATCTACTTCCTGTTATCTGATTTTTTTTCCGTTCCGCTTTTCATTTGCTCATAATTTGGCAACTATTAGTCTTACATTGCTGATATTAAGTAACAAGCTTGATATGGAAATGATTTATTTTGGGATACGTTTTTGTATCCATCAAAAATCTACTTCCTGTTTATCGAAAACTTGAAAAAAAAACTGTCACACTTTTCATTCACTGATTATGTATAACGCAGCAACTATTACTCCAAGGTTGCTGATGTTCGATAACCAGCTTGATATGGTGTATTATGGGATAGAATTTTGGGTCCACCAGACATGTACTTCCGTTTGCTGTAAACTTTATATTTAACGCATTGCATACTACATGTAATAGGAGTTGAGAATGCGTGGTAGCACTAGTGAGCATTGGCTCACAGATTTCTTTTTATAGCCACCTGGCCAAAGGCCATGTGAGCTTATGCCATCACTATGCGTCCGTCGTCGTCTGTCGTCCGTCGTCTGTCGTCCATTAACAATTTCAAAAATCTTCTTCTCTGAAAACACCGAACCAATTTTACTGAAACTTTGCAGAAATGATATATGACATGTTGGCAACAAACGATCCTCATTATAAATGATTCGATAAAAAACATAGCCGCTGTAATGTTACTACAAATAGAACATAGGGTAAAATCACTTAAAATGGCTTATAACTCAGCAACCATAACAGATAGAAAAAATCCGAAGGATCTTAGACTCTTCTGAATCAAAAGCTCTACCAAAGTCTCCATTGGGTCGAAGTTGTCAGATGACCCCTTATAGGGGTTACAGCCCAATAGCGTTATTTCATGTTTTTGGCCTATAGAATGAAAACTATTGCAGATAGAGAAAAGCGGGTTCTTGTTTAAATGTTCAGCTCATTAAGCTCTACAAAAGTCTCCATAAGGTCGAAGTTGTCAGATGACCTCTTTTAGGGGTAACAGTCCCTTAAAGGTGAAAAATAGCGTTTTTTCATGTTTTTGGCCTATAGAATGAAAACTATCGCAGATAGGGAAAAGCAGTTGCTTGCTTAAATGTTCAGCTCATAAAGCTCTACAATAGTCTCCATAAGGTCGAAGTTGTCAGATGACCCCTTTTAGGGATTACAGCCCCTTTAAGGTGAAAAATAGTGTTTTTGGCCTATAGAATGAAAACTATTGCAGATACAGAAAAGCTGATGCTTGCTTAAATGTTCAGCTCAAAAGTTTTCACAGTGTTGACAACAAGACCAGGTGAGCGATTCAGGCTCCTGGGAGCCTCTTGTTTCCCTACGATTTATTTGTTTTTTTTGGGGGGGGGAGGGCGGATTAATGTATTTATGAGTTGTGGCACACATATTTTTGTCCCCTGCCGCAACGCGGAGCTGGGACATAGAAATGCCGGGCGTCCGTCCGTGCGTGCGTGTGTGCGTCCGTCCGTCCGTCCGTCACACTTTTTTTCGTAACAGATTTCTTAGCAACCATTAATTCTAGGCTTTTGATATTTGGTACGCAGCTTCAGATAGGGGTCTCATAAGGCGGGATGCGTTTTCAGGTCTGTCGCTTTCCTACTTCCTGTTTTGCGAGCTCGGCGGGGGACTCAGGAATTCCGTTCTTGTCTATTTTTGTCTCTCTTAAAATAACTAGTTTTCTATCGTTTTCAACGAGTAGTTATAATGGGGAGTTCACGTCTGGGTCGATAACCGCTTCTGGTGGACCAGAAGACTGGCATAGATCTCCGAGATTTATCACCATCAGCCCGTTATCAGACATGTCCGACACGAATAATGCCAATATAAATGTTTTTGATATCTTTTTTTTTTGGTCAATATCATTGGTGCTGGGTTTGGTTTCCGTTTACGAATTTTTTTGTAGCATTTTTGTTGTTTTGCTTTTCGATACTTTTTATCTCATTCTCATCAATTTTTGGCAGAGTTTTTCTCTTGCTGTGTGGATGCAGTAGAACGTATCCCCGTGCTTGAAGTATGTGCTCTTATATATTTTAATGGTGCTATATCTGTACACGTGATAGCTTACATAGTTATATTGTAGGTCGCGTACACTTATTCCACATCTCATTATCATCTTATTATGAATTTTTACCCTTCAATCATTTTGGTCTTGGTTCGAATGCAGCTGATGAGACGTTACTCCTTCAAATATGCATAAATACTAAATTCACCGTTTACTTGGTATCGCTCTTGAAGTAAAAAAAGCCAGTTTCTAGATAGTAAAACTCTGAAGCTAACAGAAGTTGAAATGAAATCTTTAAACCAGATATAAATACAAAATTTATAAATCAGACTCAAAGTTTAACTTTGAAAATGAGCCGGATAGTTTCTAGAACCAATACATTTAATTGGCTTTCTATGATGCTGGCTCGCCTTGTTTGTTTTTCTTGATAAAATGTCATCAAAAGCAATATATCCAGTGTCTATCCATTAATTCATAAACCTTCTTGCTAAAACAGATCAAAATCGTGTAGTATAACATGATTTATTAATAACAAAATAAATATTCAACAAAAGCAGTAACAAAATGATAATGTCAATCTATTGGTGCGGTTTGAGTAGGGACACAGCAACAGCAGGCAATTTTCCGAATACCAATGCTTTCTCTAAAAAAGTCAATGAAGCTATTCAATTTCTTCCTGCAAAAACTTCCCGCTCTTCTAATTTTTGATTTCCTCTTCTTTGGTTCTGAATGTTCATCGGTGACTTCTGAATTTTCTTTTGCCTTTTTCGACTTAAACAGTTTTCTCCTCTGAAACAAAAATTACAGACAAGTTATCCAAATGAACAGATTCCTTAAAAAAAAACTATGATCCATTTGTTTTACTATAGGAAATAAAATATAAATTTGTTTTAATTTTAAACAAAATTAAATGTTATTAAGAAATTTTTTTTTCTAATAAATAACTTTTTAAGTTTAGACTTGTAATACTTACTTGAATCGTAAACCACGATCCCTGTTTCACTGTTATCCATTTCAGCTCGTCGTCAGCAGCCACAGTTTTTTCGGGTGCACCAGGAATCTCAGCCACAGTTTCTGATGCATCATGGGTATCAGTCTCAAATTCAAATGCATCAGTATCTGGTGCATCATGGGTACCAGTAACAGTTTCTGGTGTATTATGGGTATCAGCCACAGTTTCTGGTGCATCATGGGTATCAGTCACGGTTGCTGGTGCATAATCGGTAGTGCCAGATTCTGATGTCATAACATCAACAGTTGTACCATTCGGCTTTCCTATCTCAAATGTCACCTGGCTGATTCCTGCAGTAGACGTTGAACGAACGTCGGATCCTGATTGGTTGGACAATAGCTCTACTAGTATCTGGTAGAAAAAAATAAAATTAATTTTGATAGATACTTTAATTTTATTCTGATGATATATCTACTAAATATTTTTGTAAAAGGCTTAAACCAAAGAATACACGTACATTAATTTGAAGAAATATAATATCTCAACATATACCAACAAACAAGCGTTTTGATTTCATGACGTATATCACTGTATCAAGTTTCATGACTATCCTACAAATTGTTTTGAACGCAAATGGAAGCCTGACTATGAATAAGAAAAGAACAAATAAGAGAACAGATGTACTTACAAGGCTGTCTTTTGACTTTACTGTCACCAGGCTTCCTAAAATATCTTGTTTAGCATCTTTTGGAATCTCTGTGGCTACTGCCAATTGTGTTTGTGTGTCTGATGCGCTTGCCTCTTGTACTTTTGGTAACTTGAAATCTTTCGAATCGGGCTTTGGTTGATAATCTTGCGAATCTACATCAAATGAGTCGATCTGAAAAAGAGAAAAAAACTAAATGTTTTAGCATAGGAAAAACTTTTTAAAGAAACTTTTTTTTTTCATCTAAAATTCACTATTACCATTAATAGAAAAAAAAAAAGTTGTTTTTATAGTTCCTCAAGATATTTTTTTCAAACTCTTCTTACATCGGCAGCAACGAGCAAGTAATCTAAAGGTAATGGTCTCTTGACGTTGTTAATTATATTAGGTAGGGGTTGACCAAGATATATGTTGTATCAAGAAAAAGTTAAATATTGTCAATAAATTTCGAATTCATTTTATAGTGACAATTCAGCATGTTGCTTCTAAGGTGAAGGTTACTTACAGAATCGAAGGTCTCAATGTCAATGACTTCAATTATTTCTGGTGCAGTGGCCTTGACCTGTGAACTTCCCGGAACTTCGTCGTCTTCAAATTCACCAGTGCCCTGAACTATTAACTGTGAAAGAAAATTCAAAATCCTGTTTTATATCTTGCAGAATATTTTTTTTTACTTTTAGGTAAATGAAAGCGTAGCTTTTGATTGTGTCATTGAATTCTTGTCCTTTTGCTTAAATATATTGATCTACATGCAGAAGCTAATTTTTTTTTTTAAATGATATTACTGTAAAAAAGCAAAGTAATTCGTAAACTAAAGGTTAATTGCTTATGATATTCGAAACTAAGTGGAGGTAAAGTTTTGCGCTATTTGTTTGTTTGAAGAAATTGGGTTGGTGGCATGCTCTTTGCTAACTTGAAATTAATGAACAGATTCACTTTAGTGGCAGGCAATTTAAGCAACTTACTTTTCCATTGCATGTTACTCTTGCTGATGAATAAGTTTTCTTTTCTTCATAAGGTTGCACGTCCACAACTCTGTATTTACGTTTTCTAATCTAAAGAAAGCAAATATAGAAAAGTAAACTCACGGGTTAAAAATCAAAATCAAAACCATCAATCCCGTATATATTGAGCGAAATTCTTAATCGTTAACTATTTTGTCCGTTGACGGGTGAGGCATGACCCCCTCAAACCCCTCTATAGTACCAAATGATGTGTCATACCATAAAGACTAGGGATATATAAGGTTATAGGGTGGGGATCCCAATGGTTTTCAAGATATTTAGTACTTTGTCATTTTAGATGGGTGAGGATGAAAGAATTACATAATAAAGAAATTTGCTCAAAAACAGTATAACAGGAATTAAATTTTTCGACTCCAAAACGAAACGGTGGTATCCTCGGCGAGCTTGCTTTAATTCTAGCTTTCAAATTGTAAAAATTGATGTATCCTAATGCACATGACATTGTATATGTGTATCCTAAGCTTCAAATTGAAATGTAAAAAAGTGGCATTAGTACAAACATATTTATTACCTACTTATTGAAGAAGAAACGATTGTACAAAATATATATTTCAACATATTTTACAATAGGACCCAGAAGCAAATTAAAATGCTTGATTAATACACATATTATTTGCAACCTATACAATCAAAGCGCACATACAATAACTAAAAAGACAATATAAAGAAGTAAAAGAATTCGAAATGATACAGTTAGGTAAAAAAGAAAAAAACCCAACGGAACTATGTATCAATCACATTATTTTCTGCCAACAAGTCTGTTAGCATTAATGAGAAATTAACTGAATAACTTACTCTCCCAGTTGATTTCGATTTATCAACATTTCCAACTTCATCTGGCTTTTGTTGTTCTGACATTCTTGTAAAGTGTTGTTTAACGTGAGGGTCGAATATTTCCGTGCGAGTTAGGAATAAAGACTTGCCGTCGTCAGGCCGTCCGCGACGTCACAAAACATTCAGAGTTCACGACCAATTTTGATTGTGAAGTCATGATCATATCGGTTTACTGTAGTACCAAAAACGACATCGAATAAGATCTAAAACTGAGTAACACATACTGCTTACATCTGCATCTACATGATACGTGTTGCCGTCATTTTTGACTATTACTGCACGGGGTTGCGCACAAAATATTTAGAATTTTAGATTTTATAAATAATAAACATATTTCAATGAAGTTTCACATATTTACTAAATAAGTTCTTTCTTTAATCTACATTTCAAGTTTTGCAAGAGGTTATGCACAACTCTATAAAGCGCTTTATATAAAAGTGTGAATTTTGCTGTATTATCTGAACTTGGAAGGTTTCCTTTATATTTTGACATTATTAAATCAATCATTAATTATTGGTATAGACTTGAAAACCTCTCATCTGATTTTCCATTATTAAAAGATGCATATTTATGTAGTAAAAATTTTGACAGTAGTAATAGATTTACCTGGTATACTTTTGTTTCAAAGCTATTGAATTATTTTGGTATAAATACAGACTCAAGTAATCACAGTAGCTATAAATTTAAAAAGATGCTTGAAAAAATACTAAGGGAAAAGCTTTTGGACAATTGGTATAATTATAGACTTTCTAAACTTGATGGAAAACTATGTACTTATTTCAAAATCAAGGATCATTTTGGATTCGAAAATTTTTTATTGAAAATAAACAACCCTGATCAAAGAAAAGCTATCTGTAGATTTCGAATATCAGCCCATAGACTACAAATTGAAATAGGGCGTTTCTCCAATACACCTAGATCTGAGAGAACTTGTACAAACTGTTCCTCTGGGGAAGTTGAAGACGAAACACACTTTTTATGTGTTTGTTCAAAATTTGAAACAAAAAGAAATATTTTATTTAATCTTATTGCCCAAAAGTATCCCAATTTTTCTAGTCTATCAAACATTTCCAAAATGATATTTTTACTTAGTAATGAGGACACTGATATACTAAATGCCACTGCCAGATTTATACTGGATAAAGATATTTTTTACTAAATTAATATTTTATTTATGACATATTGTATTCAATATATGGACATTGATCAACATTAACATCTTATACATTGTATATTGACTGTATCACCATGTTGTCTATTGTATTTTATGTGTAATCTATCAATTATGTTCTTTTCCTCTACATGTACAACTCTCTTTGCTCCCAGTGGGCTCCTGATTGGAAATAAAAGATATGTTATGTTATGTTATGTTATATGAATTCTCATTGCATGCACACAGATCCGCTAAGATACTCTTTAAAGAGTGATCGTTCTCAGTGGATTAGTCATATTAATTCTTTTTTCACGATGACTGTAACATTAGATTAGGATATGATTTTTCCCAACCACTGCAAACATTTCCCGCAGTCGCTAGATAAACATTTTCTGCCGAAGTATACGAAGACGAATGGGGCTTGAATTATTCGAGTTACTGCGAACATGGGTGGTAAAATTCTTTTCAATATAACTTGTCACCTTTTGAAAGTTTAAAATCGGGTTTGTTAAATATTTCTTTAACATGTCCTAATATATTCATTATAAAATTGCTAGAAAATCGGAAATGTTGGCAGCTCTGCAATGTACAATACAAATACTAAGTTTCTCCTTTGGGAACGGGACTCGAAATGTCTACGCATAATCATTTGTTCATTCAAACTTGACTATCAGAACGATATGATCTTGATTCTGGTGTTTTAAGGGTACCCAGCGGGCGTCAATATGTAGAAAATATACAATATAATGACTTTCATTTTTCTAGCGTCTCAATGTGGAAAAATGGCGGGAGAAGTTTCCCGAACTTTTGTGTTTTACATTAATTTTTGTGTTTTTCGAAATAAGTACATGCTAGTATATGACAATAATATTTTTCAAAATACCATATAATAATATTTTTTTCAAAAAAACACATTTCCTTGAACTTTCTTCAGATGATTGTTTTTTGAATTCCAGAAAATCATTAACGTCAAGGTAAACTTCCAAGTTGTTCCGAGATCCTCTTCCGGATGATTGTCCGGTGTGTACTTTCACTTTGCAAGGCTGCACGTCAAATAACATCGAAAATGAGTGTTACAACAAGTGCATATGGCTCCTGGCGTTCGCCCATCACGAGTAAACTTGTCTCAGAGAGCAGTGTCAAATTCCAAGAGGTTCATGTGGACAATAATGCCGAAAATTGTGGTAATCATTTTTCAGATTTTATTTGGGTCACTGATATATGATATGAATCATTTGTCATTTGTTACAATATTAGCAGAGATCTATGATAATAGACAGTCTTTATCTTATATAATTAAATAAAGAAATATGAGACAGGCATATCAAGTGACATATTTAAAGTAAATAATAATTTTGCAGGGGACAGTAAGGCCTGCCCTCCCACTTTTTATGAAAAGTCCAAATAATATGAGAATGGCATTACTCCCCTTTTTTATGAATAGTCCAAATAATATGAGAATGGCATTGCCCTTAAAGCTTGCAAAGATACCAAAATAAAATCCATTCAATGGGAAAGTTAATTTAAGTCTATACTGTCAAGTGTCACGCAACACGCATGAGACTCTTGCATCTAGTCCGCAATTTGGCGGCAAATGATCTTTTAATTTTTTCCTTTGATCTTTCAATTTTTTGTCGATCCTCACGCATGCAACTCATAAAAACTTGACAGCCATATGCATGGGGCGAAATAATTACACACAATATGATAGTATATTCCATCATTTTTCTGCGCATGTGCAGACTTTTTTGAAAACTTCTGAAAAACCGAATAGGGTACAATGAAAAACTCTGATCATATCATGCAATTCTCCCATCTTTCCCCCATTGCCATCATTATATATATGTATTCAGTTTATATTAGTCCTCTGACCTACCAATAGATGATAAAGAGATGTGGAATAAGTGTGCCTGACACAAACGTTACATAAAGAAAGGCAATTTAAAGAATCACAATAGAAAACAGCCAACAGTCTATAACATGATCAGAGGTCCCTGCTCCCCGTCTTGCTTTGGCCCAAGACTAAAAATACAATACATAAGATTCGAAACCAATCTCTAAATTATCAATGATAGACCCATTGCTGGACATAGAAAAAGACAGATGGATGACAGGGTCAAGGATTCCATTCTTAAGACAGGCAAATAAAAAATGTGGCGGGGTTAAATTAGTTTCCACTGTTAATATTTCCTTTAGATATTAAACCAAAGAGTTTTTGATTAAATAATTTTAAATTCAGCTCTTTCTGTTTCATGCAAAGTTACAGGAAAATACTTACCATCATAACTCCAAATAGACTTTTTACTGTTAGGTTACTTTTTCCTTTGTCAACCATTACGCAAAATGGACAAATATAATTGGCATGACACTGTATCTAATGTTTTTTTTTTAGCTCACCTGACCCGAAGGGTCATGTGAGTTATTGTCATTGTTAAGCGTCAGTCGTCGGTCTGTCCATCCATTAACTTTTCTTAAAAAATCTTCTCCACTGAAACCACCGAGGGATGACTTTGAAATGTTGTACACTTGATCTTTAGGACGTCCTCTAATAAGTTTATGAAATTTGTGCATGCCGACCAACCAACATGGCCGCCATTGCTAAAAATAGAACAGGGGGTCATACTATAGTTTTTAGCTTATAACTCAAAAGTATAAGAGATAGAGAAAATCTGAAGCAACTTTCCTTCTTCAGCATCAAAAGCTCTATGAATCTTTTCACAGAGTGGAAGGTAAGGGAGGAGTTATTTCCCTTTAATCCTTAAAATTGACAATTTTCACAGTTTTGGGAATTTATCTTGAAAATTGTAAGTGCTAGAGGAAAAGTTACCATTTGTTAATTCTTAAGCTCATTTAGATCTATAAAAATGATTTCAGGGTCAAAACTGTCAGATTGACCCTTATAGGGGTTATGGTCCTTTAAAGGTGAAAAATAGTGTATTTAACTTATACATTTTTTGTAGAATGATAGCTATTACAGATGGAGAAAAAATGTTGCTTGCCTAAATCTTCAGTTCAATAAGCTCTTCAAAAATATCCATTAGGCTAAGGCTGTCAGATAACCCCACTATAAAAGTTATGGTCCCTACAAGTTTTGGGTTATTGTCTTGCAGATTAAACCTATAAAAGGTTAATAAAAGCTTTTGTTTGAATGAATGTTTTGCTATATGTGCTCTACGAAAGCCTTCATGATAAGGTGGAAATTGTATGGTGATCCTTTATTGGAGCGTTTCACCTCAGATACCTCAAATTATGTTCATTCCAATCAGTCATTGAAGTCAGGTGAGCAATTCAGGCTCCTGGGAACCTCTAGTTTTTTTTTTCAAAAGGCATGTCATAAGTGCAATACATTTATAAAGCTGATGTTTATACATTTGACATTTGTAAACAAATAATTTAAAAGCCATTTGAAAATTGTGCATAAGATGTTGAGTTCATTTTAATCACTTTTTTTGTCTTTTCCTGTTAGATACTGTGTATTGGGCTGAGTTAAGGTTCGATGAAGGTGGACGACTGGTGGTTTGTTCCCAGAATGTTAATGACAAATCATTTACCCCATGGACACCCTCAGAATTCAATGCTAGAACCAGAGTCCATGAATATGGGGGAGGGGCTGTATTTGTCAACAACAAAACTGTTTACTTTTCTAACTTTAAAGACCAGCAAATGTATGCACAGAGTTCCCCAGATGGAACCCCAGAGTTGGTTTCTACTGGTGACAAAAATTGGAGATATGCTGATGGTGCATTTCATTCAAAGGTGGAGTAGAAAAAAAAGTACTGGTCCCCCATTTTACTAAAGTATTAAGTTCTATGACTAGTTCTAAATTATAAAGAATTTTTAAGAGTTAACTTATGACAAACCTAGGACTTACTGTGGTTTCATTATTATTCGTGGGGTATCAATTTTTCGTGGTTTTCATGGATAGCCTTGAACCACGAAATTTGATATTCCACGAAATGGAAATTTAACATTGGTGTCTATGCTGCAGGCTTAAGAACCATGAATTTAAGAATCCACGAATTGATACTTTTTCATCAAACCACGAAAATTGGTACCCACGAAAATAAATGAATCCACAGTATGACCTTAGTAAAATTAGTCCCTTAGGTGGATCATAACATTAAAAACAATTACCATATGAGTTGGGTTTTTTTTCGTGGGAGCTAAGTTTAGCAGATTTCTAAAATTATGGAAGATCTTTTTTCCACCGAATTCAATTTTAGTGATTTATTATATGAGGGTATATACAGTACATATACATTTTACATGATTTTATTCTTGCAGGATTATATTTTCATCAGTTGCCAACTACCACAAAAAAGCCTAAATTAGATATTTGTGAAAAAAAAACATCTTGTACTGTATTTGGAAAGTTAAATCTATAAATGTTTAATGATACAGTTATGTGTCAATTTAAAAAAAAGACTTATAGGTGAACATGTAAATAACAGTACATATTTTTAAACAGACAGGGAAGATATATTGTGTTAGAGAAGACCACAGTGTAGTAGAAAACAAGACAGCCAAGGAACCAGTCAACACAGTGGTTACCATAGATCCCGTTACTAAGCAACAGGCTGTACTGGTAAGTTTTGGTAACTTGAGAACAAGTGAACACAGTAGAACTTTATCATAGATCCTGTTACTAAGCAACAGACTGCATTGGTAAGTTTTGGTTACACGAGAACAAGTGAACACAGTAGTTACCATAGACCCTGTTACTAAGCAACAGACTGTTCTGGTAAGTTTTGGTGACATGAGAACATGTGAACACAGTTGTTACCATTGATCCTGTTACTAAGCAACAGGCTGTATTGGTAAGTTTTGTTTACTTGAGAACAAGTGAACACAGTACCGTAGTTACCATTGATCCTCTTTCCAAGCAACAGGCTGTACTGGTAAGTTTTGGTTACACGAGAACAAGTGAACACAGTAGTTACCATTGATCCTGTTACTAAGCAACAGACTGTATTGGTAAGTTTTGTTTACATGAGAACAAGTGAACACAGTACCGTAGTTACCATTGATCCTCTTTCCAAGCAACAGGCTGTACTGGTAAGTTTTGGTTACACGAGAACAAGTGAACACAGTAGTTACCATAGACCCTGTTACTAAGCAACAGACTGTTCTGGTAAGTTTTGGTGACATGAGAACATGTGAACACAGTTGTTACCATTGATCCTGTTACTAAGCAACAGGCTGTACTGGTAAGTTTTGGTAACTTGAGAACAAGTGAACACAGTAGAACTTTATCATAGATCCTGTTACTAAGCAACAGACTGCATTGGTAAGTTTTGGTTACACGAGAACAAGTGAACACAGTAGTTACCATTGATCCTGTTACTTAGCAACAATCTGTTTTGGTAAGTTTTGGTTACATGAGAACAAGTGAACACAGTAGTTACCATTGATCCTGTTACTAAGCAACAGACTGTATTGGTAAGTTTTGGTTACACGAGAACAAGTGAACACAGTAGTTACCATTGATCCTGTTACTTAGCAACAATCTGTTTTGGTAAGTTTTGGTTACATGAGAACAAGTGAACACAGTAGTTACCATTGATTCTATTACTAAGCAACAGACTGTATTGGTAAGTTTTGTTTACATGAGAACAAGTGAACACAGTACCGTAGTTACCATTGATCCTCTTTCCAAGCAACAGGCTGTACTGGTAAGTTTTGGTTACACGAGAACAAGTGAACACAGTAGTTACCATTGATCCTGTTACTAAGCAACATACTGTTCTGGTAAGTTTTGGTTACATGAGAACAAGTGAACACAGTTGTTACCATTGATCCTGTTACTAAGCAGCAGGCTGTACTGGTAAGTTTTGGTTACATGAGAACATGTGAACACAGTTGTTACCATTGATCCTGTTACTAAGCAACAGGCTGTTCTGGTAAGTTTTGGTTACATGAGAACAAGTGAACACAGTAGTTACCATTGATCCTGTTACTAAACAAACAATCTGTTCTGGTATGTTTTGGTTTCATGAGAACAAGTGAACACTGTATTTACCATTGATCCTGTTTCTAAGTAGCAATCTGTTCTGGTAAGTTTTGGTTACATGAGAACAAGTGAACACAGTATTTACCATTGATCCTGTTACTTATACTAAGTTACAATCTGTTCTGGTATGTTTTGGTTTCATGAGAACAAGTGAACACAGTAGTTACCATTGATCCTGTTACTAAGCAACAGACTGTTATGGTAAGTTTTGGTGACATGAGAACAAGTCAACACAGAACTTGCCGTAGATCCTTGTCCTTAGCAACAGACTGTTCTGGTAAGTTTTGGTTACATGAGAACAAGTGAACACAGTAGTTACCATTGATCCTGTTACTAAGCAACAGGCTGTTCTGGTAAGTTATGGTTTCATGAGAACAAGTGAACACAGTAGTTACCATTGATCCTGTTGCTAAGGAACAATCTGTTCTGGTAAGTTATGGTTTCATGAGAACAAGTGAACACAGTTGTTACCATTGATCCTGTTACTAAGCAACAGGCTGTACTGGTAAGTTATGGTTTCATGAGAACAAGTGAACACAGTAGTTACCATTGATCCTGTTACTAAGCAACAGGCTGTTCTGGTAAGTTATGGTTTCATGAGAACAAGTGAACACAGTAGTTACCATTGATCCTGTTGCTAAGGAACAATCTGTTCTGGTAAGTTATGGTTTCATGAGAACAAGTGAACACAGTAGTAACCATTGATCCTGTTACTAAGCAACAGGCTGTACTGGTAAGTTATGGTTTCATGAGAACAAGTGAACACAGTAGTTACCATTGATCCTGTTACTAAGCAACAGGCTGTTCTGGTAAGTTATGGTTTCATGAGAACAAGTGAACACAGTAGTTACCATTGATCCTGTTGCTAAGGAACAATCTGTTCTGGTAAGTTATGGTTTCATGAGAACAAGTGAACACAGTAGTAACCATTGATCCTGTTGCTAAGGAACAATCTGTTCTGGTAAGTTATGGTTTCATGAGAACAAGTGAACACAGTAGTTACCATTGATCCTGTTACTAAGCAACAATCTGTTCTGGTATGTTTTGGTAACATGAAAACAAGTGAACACAGTAGTTACCATTGATCCTGTTACTAAACAACATGCTGTTCTGGTAAGTTTTAGTAACATGAGAACAAGTGAACACAGTATTTATCATTGATGCTGTTGCTAAGCAACAGACTGTACTTGTAAGCTGTGGTTACATGAGAACATTGGAGCACAGTAGTTACCATTGAATCTGTTCCTAAGGAACAATCTGTTCTGGTAAGTTTTGGTTACATGAGAACAAGTGAAGACAGTGGTTACCATTGATCCTGTTACTAAGCAACAGATTGTACTTGTACTGGTTAGTTTTTGTTTCAAAGGACCATTCAACAGATTGGTTATCATGAATCTTGTTTCCATTCCGAATAATCTGTGTAATGGGAATTTTTGGTCATCCAAGTATTTCTTCTATATTTTATTCTTTTTATATACAACCATTACTGATACCCTCTTTGAGTCTTTGAGGTTGGAAAGACATACTGGCTAACCATTGTCCCTAAATAGGCACCAGAAGACGACTAAAAAAAAAATAATTATTTTTCACAGCACTTCAGTACTTATTTAAGCAAAATCTGACTTTATTCAGAATCAAGATTTTTTTGTTTTCTAATGAGACTTCAACAAACATTTTATTTAGTAGTTGAGTACTTTCTTCAAATTTTTTGAAGGCTGAAGGTGCAGATTTCTACAGCACACCACGAGTGTCACCTAATGGACTAATGTTTCTTTAAATCTTTTTAAAGGCTGAAGGTGCAGATTTCTATAGCACACCACGAGTGTCACCTAATGGTAAACAGATAACTTGGATACAGTGGAATCATCCTAATATGGTAAACTTTCTATGCAGTCTGTGTTTATAGATGCTTTCTCTGTAAAAAATGATTTCCCCTCGTAAATTTTTTTTTGGTTAATGATTTTGTAGTTTTCACATGTGGTTATTAGAAATGAATATAAGATTAAGGTAACTTTTTGTACTCTTATTTTCATGTGTGACTAAAATCAACATAAACATATTTTCTGTATAATTTCATCTTGCAATAGATTACTGGTATACCTAATATCTGTTTGTTTATGTTTTGATAGCCATGGGATAGCACAGAGCTGTGGGTAGGAGATCTGTCTGAGAGTGGAGATTCCGTTCAGAATCCTAAAAAGGGAAAATAATACCAGCGGCAAATTAATCCATAATCCATTAATCCATACAGAGGGATGGGCTCCCTGAACCTGTATCTGCCTAGATACAATTTTATTTATTGAACTAGTTTTCATAAACTATTTATACATTGTATAAAACATAAAAAACGATAGAAATTTTATTATAATAAAACAAGATATTATTAACACAGTTTAACCATTTTTAGCTCACCTGACCCAAAGGGTCATGTGAACTATTGCCATCACTTGGCATCCGTCGTCCAATAACTTTTTCAAACGTTAACTCCTCTGACACCATAAGTCCAATTGCAACCAACTTGGTACAGTTGTGCATTGGCATGGATGCTTCAAAATTATCATTTGGATTTCTTATTCGTCAAAAAATATGGCCGCTGTAGCTAAAAATAGAACATAGGGTAAAATTGCAGTTTTTTGCAAATAACTAAAAAACGGTGACAGATATTAACATTCTTGCTGGGTCAAAGTGATCAGCACCTCAAGATCTACCTGTCCTGAAATTTTCAAGACGATCCAACAACTGATGTAGGAGTTATTACCCTTTTTGTGGATTTTTTCAAAATTTTTCACTTATTTAGCCCTATATCTGGAAAACTATATAAGATATTTCAAAAATTTAAATTGCATATGATTAAGCACATCCAGATCTACAATTCATGTAATTAGGTCATAGCTGTAGAACCATTTCTTTTAGGAGTTATGGCCCTCAAAGTTTCAAAATTTAACCATTTGTCATTACTTTTCCCCTGAATTTCAAAGATTAACTTGTCTGACACCATAAGACCAACTGCACATAAACTTGGCACACATGTTCAATAGCATATCTGCTACAATTCTGTCGTTTGGATTTTTGATTTGTCAAAAAATATGGCTGCCATGACTAAAAATAGAACATAGGGGTAAATTGCAGTTTTTTGCTAATAACTCAAAAATGGTTACAGATATCAAAATTGTGCAATTATCATAAGTGATCAGCACCTCAAGAAGTACCTGCTCTGAAATTTTCAAGAAGATCCAACAATCAATGTAGGAATTATTGCCCTTTTCCTGGATTTTTTCAAAAGTTTTCACTAATTTAGCCCTATATCTTGAAAACTATACAAGATATTTCAAAATTTCTAATTGCATATGATTAAGCACAACAAGATTTACATTTCATATAATTAGGTCAAAGCTGTAGGACCATGTCTTTTAGGAGTTATTGCCCTTAAAGTGACAAAATTTACCATTTTTCAGTACTTTTCCCCTGAATTTTAAAGATTAACTTGTCTGACACTGTAAGACCAACTGCATCTTAACATGGCACACTTATTTAACAGCATATATGCTACAACTCTATCATTTCGATTTTTTATTTGTCAAAAAAACATGGTCGCCATGGCTTAAAATAGAACATAGGGGTAAATTGCAGTTTTTTGCTAATGACTCAAAAATGGTTTCAGATATCAAAATTGTCCAAGAACCAAAAGTGATCAGCATATGAAGATCAACCTGTCCTGAAATTTTGATGTGGGAGTTATTGCCCTTTTTCGAATTTTTGCCAAATTTTGCATTTATTAAGCCCTCT
Source organism: Arcuatula senhousia (assembly GCA_963971305.1). Classification (NCBI taxonomy): domain Eukaryota; kingdom Metazoa; phylum Mollusca; class Bivalvia; order Mytilida; family Mytilidae; genus Arcuatula; species Arcuatula senhousia. The sequence goes on from OZ020304.1 coordinate 31,242,155, forward strand.
ATCTTGAAAACTGAACAAGATATTTCAGAAATTTAAATTGCATATGGTTAAGCACAATAATATCTACAAAATAGGTGTATCTGTGTAGTTAAGCAGAGCGATTCAGGCTCCTGGGCTCTTGTTTGCTAATGAAGGTGTTAGATCATTGTATCTGCAGTGCTACAAGAAAATAAAACAATCTACCTTAGTATCTCTCTATACTTCTAGGTGAATGTTGAAATTTTATGTAATAGAAATAAATGTGTTGTCTTATGTTGATTGAATCTATATTCATATGTACAAAAAAGATTTTAACATCTATTATGATGAAATTATTCACCCTGCATTATTCAACCACCAAAAAAAATGGTTTCTGTTGCATGAAAACTTAAAGATGAGGACTGTCAGGAGCTACTTTTTCTTTACCCCACCCCCCCATAGAAAATAATTTAATTTATCATTGTTTCTTCACAAAATATTTCTAAAACGACCACCACCCACCATATATGTAATAGAAGTTCCTCCCAACCCCCATGTTTAATTTTGGAACAGCCCTGATGATATCACTAGATTTTGCACAAAAGCATAGGGACTACCAAACAACTCGACAGAAATAGATTTCACATTATAAATTGTGTTTAAAGGACATTTTCATAATTTGTAGATATTAAGGTCTGTTGGTCTGTCCACAATTATTTGTTAACACTAAACCTGAAAAACTATAAGGAGTACAGTTGTGAGAATTTACACATTGATGAAATAACATTTGAAGATTTTCATATACAATTTCATGTGAATCCATCTAACATTTATGAAAAAAATTTGGTTTTGTGCAGTCAGGGCCATTTCAGAATTCTCCTTTTTTCATGCTTTAGGTTCAGTCAGGGACTGACCTGAGTATCATGCAGCCCTCATGGACACCAGACAATCAGTTACTCTACATTGGTGACCAAACAGATTGGTGGAACCTCTACTGTGTTACAGATGGTGGGGAACATGTCAACCTCTTCCCATGCCAGAAAGAAACTGGAGGCCCCTCATGGGTGTTTGGTTTCTATGGGTACAGTGTTGATCCAAGTGGGAGTGGCAATGTTGTGCTGAATTCTGGAAGTGTAAGTTAAAGCTTCGTGCTTTATTGAGCATAAAACGACCCTTCCCATTTTATACCCGTATAAAATGGCCAACTATTAAAGTCATTCCTTAAATGTATAGTCTTTTAACTGTTTGATGAAATTCTACCCATGATTATTTCACGGTACATTTTCTTGTAAGCTTTCATAAACATAAGGCATCATAATCTTTCTGTGACAATTTTCAGGAGTTGTTCACTGTCAATATAAAGACAAAGGAATCCAAGAAGATAGAGACAGGTTTTACCTATCATACCTGTATCAACATGACGGCAAACGGCAATGTGTACTGTGTGGCTGGAAGTCCTACAAAGTTTGAATGTGTCATCAGGATAAACCTTTCCTCTAATGAGGTACCTGGTTGCTTTATTCAAAATAACTTTTTTTTCTGTATCATATAAAATTTCTTAGATTGATCTATTTTTTCAATTCTACATCAAAACTTAAATTTAGTCAATATAAATGAAAACCTTGACATAATGTCAGAAAGGTTATTTATAGAGAAAATCTATAAATTGATTGGTGCATTGTAATTTTCAGGTCTTAAACATACCCATTTTATCAGTTTGAATTGTTGGAATTAGGTTCATAGATGCACCAGACCAAATTTTTTTTTTTAGTTTATCTATGAAACAGTTGTTTGTTTTCAGGTCAAAGTGCTGAGAGAATCCAAATCTTTGGAGTTAGACACTGGTTTCTACAGCATTCCTGAGGAAATCACCTGGAAAACTACAGATGGGGATTCCTCTTACGGCTTCTACTATCCTCCCAAAAATAAGGATTATGTGGCACCCAGTGGCACTAAGCCACCACTTCTGGTACAAGTCCATGGTGGTCCAACTGCACAAACGTCCAATGTTTTGTTTTTGAAGAAGCAATATTTTACATCACGTGGGTTTGCCGTTTTGGATGTGAATTACAGGGGTAGCACTGGCTATGGGAAAACATACAGACACAAACTAAGAGGAAAGTATGTGTAAAATATCAAGTGACGCTCTAGTTCAAGTCCTTATTTATACTTTTTTTTTTGCTGATCCTTTTAGACAGTATTGGCTTCTAATAGATCAAAGGCAATTCCTAATTTTTACTTAAAATTCTGTTTTTGCTGATCCTTGTTGACTTCTAATAAATCAAAGGCATATAATTAGATGCTAACTGCTTCTGCTCATAACAAACATTATGGAATTGATAAACCTGCTTCACGATATTTTATTTTTGCACCATACTTTTATTAAAAAATGAATTCAAAGCAAGTATTGTAACTTAATTCTATAGTTTGCAATTTTTTTCAATATCTTATTTGAATATTTTTATGTTGCCTGTGTTGTTTGCAGAGTGACATGTAAAAGTCACTTTGGCACTTTTTTAATATTGTACTATAAGGTTTAATGCGATATCATGTTGTAACTTCCTCTTTTTCGGTTTACTGAATACTCAAGCTTAAGAATAATGGACTCTACATACAAAATTTCGGTCACAGTTTTCAAGGTATCTACATACCACAGCTTCCTGAGATCTTGAATTTTGCTTAATTCATGATACTTTTACTTATATTGTTCCTGTTCATCAAATATTTTTAAACACAGGCTACATGCATCTTCCTTGCATATGAAAGTTTGCAAATCTTGTTTGTATTACTGTGGTTTCTTTATTATTCGTGGGGTATCAATTTTCATGATTGTCAAGGGTGGCCTTTATACACACAATTTGATACCCTATTCAAAAGGAAATTTAACATTGATCTGTATACTTCAGATTTCAAAACATTAATTTAAGAATCCACAAACTAGTCCTTTTTCATATAAACCACAAAAATTGGTACCCAGGAAAATAAATGAACCCACAATATAAGATATGTAACACAAATATAATGTTAAACTTACATGTTTTTTCATATAATAAATATAAGGTGCGATTTGCTCTATTGCATGATGTACATGATATTTTAAAATACACATACAAGCAGATTTACATGTATTTTACTTTACAAATACAGTGAGCCTGTCCAACTCAATTACACTGAAATCCTGTTTCTTTTTTCAATGCATATACAATTTGATTGTGTTAATGATGGTCACTCCTGAACGTTTTTACATCAAGGATTTTATGATTTGTGATGGAAATGATAGATGATTGTCCACTTAATTAAATGACAAAAATAAATCTGAAGGTCCGTGTGCTCGTTTACGAGATAAGTGACATTAAAATTTGGTGGGAAATTAGACTCCTCTAGATTTTCCATAACTTGAACATTGTGACGTTTTTTGCCTTGAAAACCATGAAGTTGTATCATGAATTTCAAGAAATTTTATACAGTTGATCCTTAAGGTCTATAGCCCTTTTCAAAAAGTCACCCGGAATTCGTGTTCTGATTCTTTTATTTTCATTTTTGCAAGAATAGTTTCCCTTTGTGGGTCGGCCTTACGGTGTGAACAACATTGAGCTAAGGAAAACATCAACCTTTTTTGGCGTAATTTCCCTTTCCTGGTTCAAATAAACTGGTTTGGAGTGAATTCTTTGAGGTTAAGGTCATGTTTAAGTAGTTTTAGACTTTGGCAATCAGATTTTTAAAAAATGTTTTAACAAGTTTACAAATTTAGTTAATTTTAACATTTTCAATTGCGAGGCCTACCCGGAAGTTGCAAACCTGTAGTGCATAAGTAAAAGATTTCTCAGGTCCCCACGTCCGGAAAATAATTTCTAAAAAGGACTATATCAGCAGAAAATGTCATAAAAAGTAGGGGTCAATATGCAAAAATTTCTTCAGTGTTTAAAGGTAAGGTTTAAGGAAGTTCTGAAATTAGACTTTTAAAAATTCTGAGACATGAAGAGTGACCATCCTTAAACTGAACATCTGATTGTTCTTTTGTTAACAAGGAGTTCAGTTTGATCAGGTTTAACTGTATTTGTAAAGCATGTGTGCATATGATTTGGTAAAGGTTTAGCATGTTGCATGTCTCTGTATGAAATTATCTATGCATGTATTTTATCATAGATGGGGTGTGAATGATATAGACGACTGTTGCTATGGTGCTCTCAATCTTGCCGACATTGGACGTGTCGATGGCAACAAGCTTTGTATAGATGGTGGCTCCGCAGGAGGATATACAACTCTGGCATGTCTTACTTTCAAAAAAGTATTCAAAGCAGGTAAAATATAGCATGTTGGTATATAGCTTTCATAATATATAGGCAAGATTGTTTAATATTTGGAAACTCTTTTTGCTAATAAGGCACAGATTATATGAATATCAGATTATGGCTTTACAAGTTCAAAATACCATGGGGAAAGAAAGACTACTGAGCTTCATTAAAAAATATGCTTGGGTCTATTTACACACGATTAAAACAACAAAATAGTGCATTCAATGTATAGATGTACATGTATTACAGTTTTAGAGATATATAGGAGAAAAATTCATTATTTGACATTCTAAGCATGAATTAGCAAGAAGAGTTTTCAAGTTGCATTTTCTTATCCTCTCCATCTTTGGTATATTATCATAGAGTTTACACTGAAGCATAATAGAAAATTATAAACAAAGATCATATACAAATAATTATTTGCCAATCAGATGGGGTGCTTATGATCTTGATGATTGTTGCTATGGTGCCTTGTTTTTGGCCGACATTGGCAAGGCAGATGCTTCAAAAATTTGCATTGATGGCCGCTCTGCTGGAGGATACACCACCCTGGCTTGTTTGACATTCAGAAATGTGTTTAATGCAGGTACATAATGGTTTGAAAGCAGACATTGCTTTAGAAGTACTTTGAAAATTATTCTTCAGACAAAATGCAAGACATAAGACGATAAGATTGATAAAAAAATGGATGAAGAAAGGATGATGTTTATCTATCCATTCATCTGTGTATCACACATTTTTCCACTTTTATTCAGGTTTATACATTAAATACAAATTTATAAACTGATAAGAATAAAAAAAAAGGAAGTTTAGCTAAAAATTAAGTCTGTGAAAAAAGATATACATTATTTTATATTTCATCATTTCTTCTTTAGGTGCTAGCCATTATGGTATAGGTGATATTGAAGCCTTAGTACAGGACACCCACAAGTTTGAGAGTCGTTACATAGACAATCTGATAGCACCGTACGAAGGAGACAACATCAAGATATACAAGGAGAGATCTCCAGTGAACTACATTGAACAATTAGACTGTCCTATTGCCCTCTTCCAAGGAGATGAAGACAAGGTGGGTTCAGGTTCATTTTTTTATGCCCCATAAAGACATGTCTGGGGCATTAAGGTTAACTTATGTCCATCTGTACATCTGTCCATTTAATACCCATCAAGTTATTTAAGAAGCGGGAATGATTTTATATTTTGCAGGCTGGTTCAGTATGATAAACTTCACATTCTAAGGCCTTTCAGACCTGGTGGACTTAAACTTGCTGTTTAGGACCCGACATGGGGCATCTGACCCATGGACACATTCCTTCTTTATTTTTTAATTAGTATATAATTGTTATATAGATATACCTTATAGCACCATACAAAGATACAATATCAAGATATACAAAAAGACTTCTAATGTTAACTACATTGAAAAATTAGATCTTTTTCTTGCCCCTTTTCATGACAATATCTTCCTGAATTTTCAGATTGTACCACCTAACCAAGCAGAAATGATGTATGAAGCTGTCAAGAAAAAAGGCATTCCAACTATGCATGTTTTGTTTAAAGGTAAAAAGGAATTTTTCTTAGGTTTACACGTTTTTAATGGGTCTCATAAAATGGGTAATATTATGATGAATGTTGGCAGCAATGGCAGAGAAAAAATTCCGGTAAAAAAATTTAAAGTACATTACTTTTCAAAGCCTCATAATATTTGGTATGCAGCATGATTAGCTAGATCAGAACACTTATAAAGCCATCAGTACACTATCATGTATAGTTAATAATTTTATTTACATTTTAGGAGAACAGCATGGCTTTAGAAAAGCAGAGAACATTCAAACAGCATTAGATGGAGAATTCTATTTCTTCTCTAAAGTTTTTGGTTTTGAAGCTGCTGACAATGATGTACAGGTAATTCATTCACAACTGGTCATACAAACTAAAATCAAGTGAGAAATAAATAATATTCTTTAGACAGTCCCCGTTTTAAATAGCAAATTTTGTATACAAGTACTAAAAATTAAAAACCAAATAAGAGCTCAGAATCTAGCTTTTATGGATTTTTGTCAAATGAAAGTAATGAATTCATAAATAAGAAATTCATAGTCTCTCTTTTTTAAATGAAGTCCATGAAAGATCAAAAGTAAGCAGATCAATATTAAGTTTACTCTGTTGTGACTAGCTTATATAAAGTAGGATGGATTTGACACCCTCTGTTTCTTCAGTGTCTGCATGTCTTTCCTATTGTTTCTAGATACAATATGTATTATGAAAGGACAATAAAAACAAAGGTCAAGTTTAATTTTCAGAAGAAAAATCCAAGCAAAATTGTTCAGGTGATATTTAATATAATATCTGATCGATTAAGTCATACAATGTCCATTTAGGTGCCCTTTTTAAAACAGACTGTCGTAAAACAAACTGTCTTGTTTGATAAATTCCTTATTGACTTTATGTTTTACACATGGCATAGTTGTGAAAGTGAGCATTGGCTCAAAGATTTTTTCTTGATTGCTTTGGTACTAATTATAAAAAATAGGTGGTAATTGACAGTAACACTCTATTGGTCTGCAGGGTTATACTTTATTTATAAAGGTCGACATGTTTCGCCCAAAGAAGGATGTCATCAGGAGAAAAATTACAAAATAAATCTTACTGAAGTACAAAAGTTGGTGCAATTAAAAGTCACAGGATTATAATATAGCAATTATGACGTTATAAAACCAGAACGGCGACGCTACGGTAAACTTTTAATGTTTCTGTAAACAGTTAGAAAATCACTCCAATGGGCATTGTTCCCTACCACTCTCTTTACCAACAGAGTTACTACTTCCGACAGCGTCAGGAAAGGTTTTTGCAGTAGATTGTTATAAAATAGTGAATGGTGGGCAGGCAGGGAAGAAATTTTTGTAACAGTTTTCCCAGCAACTACTAATCACAGCCACTTGATATTTGGTCTACAGCATCAGGGTGTGGGATTGGATTTCAGGACTGCCACTTACCTACTTCCTGTTTAATGAAATCCGGTCATTATTGACTTTGACAGTTTTTTTTAAATTTATGTAATGAAATTCTTTTTCTTTCCTTTTCAGATTCCAATTGCAAACCTGTAACCATGTTTCTGCCACACAGAACTATTTAAAGCCTACTGCAAATTTGCAAAATGGCAGCATAGTTGTTCTAACCGTTTCTATTGCAATGATGTCCATAAATATTTACATGTGTTTTAAAGTAGTCAAAATGAAGCTTTTTGTATGAAAATTGTTTTATATTTTTTGTATAGACAGAAAAAGAGCTATTAAATATAATGTTTTCATAAATCCAATGCATGTATTAATTTTCTCTTTAGCCAGAGAACAAGTTTTCACTTTGTGTATATGTCAGATATTGAGAATAGATTGTATTATTTTACATTTAGTATACAAAATATATATGAATTTTATTAACTGAGATAATATTTTCATAACATGCATTAACATGCCGGATATATTCTTTCCGTTTACACTGTTGTTGAGAAGTAAGCTTTTAGTAGTGGAAACTAAACATATTTTATTAAATGTGCAATTTCTATTATATAGATTTTTTATTGAAGTCACTATTTCTTTTGAAGTTTATTTTGAGATTTATATGTTTATTTGTTTTGTTCTTAAACTTCTCAATGAATATGAACACTTTATTTATCTTTTTGATTGTTTTTCCCATCATGTCTTTATTCAGATAAAGGAGACTTATTTGTCTATTATTGAGATTTCTATCCATTTTTTTCAGAATTTTTTACCTGTATTTTTTTCCGAATTTTTTACTTGTATTTTTTGTACTATTACTTTTAAGTGATATTGTGCCATACATTTGTTTTAACCAAGTGGCCAGATTCAAATGTTTTGTTTGACAGAACAATTTTCTATGTTTTACAGACAAATATTTATTTAATGCAAACATGTCTCAATTAGGCTTAATTTTTTTAATTTGATACAGCTATGGTGAGTTCACAGGACTCTATACTTTTAAATAGAATGGCAGTGTTCCATGGAAGACAGGGGTTTTGTGAGCATCCATTCATAACAAATTATGCCAAATTTTATGGCCAATACTAGACTTTTGTGTACCTACTCCTTTTCGACAGACCAGTTGATTTTGAGCATTCCATATGGATTTTATACAATCTATTTTTGAATGACAAGATAGAAAACATTTTTCCCAGTACACTTTGTAAGTTTTTGCAATATTTTGATTTATAATTATAAAACTGTGTGCTTACTATTTGGAGATTTATAAGAAGATTTGTATTTTTATGTGTGTTAATGTATGAATTACAACTTTAAACTGCAAGAAATAAAAGTATATTCATATTTTGTTCATGTCTCTTTTTCTGGTTCAATGAAGGTTAAATTAGAATAGAAATGGTTTACGACCTTTTCTCCCTTATGAATATTTATAGTATAACTAACGAATGATTCCGAATATGAGGAAATATTCAACGAGTGACCGAACAACCCAATAATTCACGAGTGCGCCAGGCGCACGAGTGAATTTTAAAGGTTGTTCGGTCACAAGTTGAATATTTCCCATATTCGGAATCTTGAGTTTGTTATACTATTTATTACATATATAAATGTTCAATTAGGGCTTTATTTATGGTTGAATTACTAACATTTTCGGTTGGACGATTTTCATGCAGGCGCAATGGTATTCGACGTCACAGACGACGTTATAGGTAACGCCGAATAACAGTTAATTAAATGTTCCCGCGTTTTTAGTTATTTCACTCAGTGATATAAACGATTTCTGTTCACTCGGAAATCTCGATATTTCACTGCTATCTATGTAATAATCATTAAAATATACTTTGAGAGGAAAGATGCTTCATGTATATATCACAATTTTCATAAAAGTGAATATTTCTTCATTTCAGAGAAAAACAAATGTTGTCAGCTTTTATCTAATAGATCTGTTTTTTAATATATATTTTTTTTTATCTTGGGCAAGCAGCATAAACTGAAAGCTGCTGGCTGTTTTTCACAGTGAATTTTTTGAGAATGCTGGTAATATGTATGGTTGATGAGTTGTGTACACTTATTCCTCAACTCATTATAGATATTTATACCCCCGCTTCGAAGAAGAGGGGGGTATACTGTTTTACCCTTGTCCGTCTGTCCGTTAGTTCGTACGTCCGTCCATCCGTCTGTCCGTAACAAAACTTCTGTCGCAGTTTCCTAAGCAACTACATGAGATAGAGTTCTGATATTTTGTATACAGCTTTATCATATAGTACCATATGGTGTATACTGTTTTTATGCTCCTAGGAAGTCTACTTCCTGTTTACCGAATACTTAGGTTTTTACACATAATGGACATAAATGCAAAAGGAGTAGAGCCACGAAGGCCCTAAATCGGCCCGGTATTTTCACTATTTTTTCAACTACTATATCTTGTCATAAATTTAACTAAATTATGTTAAGGTATGAACAAACTTTTCATATCTGTAAGATTTAGCAAAATATTTACACCACAGGTATAGCCTTGAGACTTTATACATGCCAAAAATTTGAAAATTCCTCATTTTTCACACATTTTCACCTGTTTCTATGCATATTTTGTCAAAATTAGTATTGGCCACATTCCTCGACCATCCTAATTTTTTTATAATTAATTTATAATATCATAAAACACATTTCTATCATAAAATAATTTTGGTCGACAGGTGTGGCCCATTTCATATTCATCGATTTATATATGAAAATCAAGGAAAACTGTCAAAAATTGTAATTTTTCACAAAATAGTCCATTTTTTACCTCACTGTTCTCCTTATTGATAAATAATTGAAGGAAAAATTATTGCAATTCACGAAATATAAAGACTAAGGAACATTAGTTCAGCAACTAGAAGCAGATATATAAAAGTTGAATTTGTGGGCCATTTTTGGGCCTTCGTGGCTCTACTCCTTTCTGTCACAGTTTCCCAAGCAACTACATCAGCTAGAGGTCTGATATTTAGTATACAGCTTTATCCTATAGTACCATATGGTGTATATTGATTTTATGCTCCTAGGTAGTCTATTTCCTGTTTACCGAATACTTAGGTTTTTACACATAATGGACATACATGTAAATGCAAAATTTCCGTCACAGTTTCCCAAGCAACTACGTCAGATAGAGATCTGATATTTTGTATACAGCTTTATCTTATAGTACCATATGGTGTATACCAATTTTATGCTCCTAGGTAGTCTACTTCCTGTTTACCATATACTTAGGTTTTTACACATAATGGACATAAATGCAAAATTTCCGTCACAGTTTCCCAAGCAACTACATGAGATAGGAGTCTGATATTTTGTATACAGCTTTATCCTATAGTCCCACATGGTGTAAAGTGATTTTATGTTCCTAGGTCAACTAATTCCTATTTACCGAGTGTTTCAACTTGTATGCGTGGCTTAGTTTGGGGAGCGGGGGTATCACTAGTGAGCATTAGCTCACAGATTTACTTGTTTACTGCCTTTAATCGTACCTAATAACTACAGTGCGACGTCAAAAGTATTTCACGCTTTATATTTTTTACATTATATTTCATATAAATTCACATTTTTTCAAAAATTCCTTACCAAGTCATTTTTCAACCGATTTTTGTAAAATGAAAGCCAACAGATGCAGCAATATTTCGAGTTTATTTCGATATTTTGGCATCATAAAATGTTAGATGGGTTAGATTTAATCATAATTAGAACACAAATGAAATATTTTGAAAATCATTTTCCTTTATATTTTAACCAAATATTTTTTGTTGATTTTTTTCTATGTGTTTTATTAAAGTATAAAAATGACCCAAGAGGTTTTAACAGATTTGCAAATAAACAAACAAACTTCAGATAATTATGTATATTTTGGTTTTTATTTCATGAAAATCTGTTAAGAAATGGCTTGGTAATAATTTTAATAAAAAACTAATTTTTATATGACCACAAAAAATTTGCGGTTGTATAATGGTATGATGCTGTCGTCCTCGTTGTCGTCTGTTAACTTTAGTGTATACACGATAACTTTAGTGCTAGTAATCCGAATGCAATGTAATTTCACAATGATATTCCTTACTATAAAAGGAGGGATGGGATTGATTTTGGAGGTCCCACCTGTTTTGGTTTTGAAATTAGGGGCCAAAAATGCTACTTTTATGTTTGTTGCCACGATAACTTTCGTTCTAGTCATCCCATTGCTTTGTACTTTGGCATTAATGTTCCTTTACACAAAAGGGTGAATGGGATTGATTTTGGGGGTCCCCCCTTTTTTTGTTTCCAATTTAGGGGCCCAAAATTCAAATATTTTATTGTTTCCACCATAACTTTGTTTCTAGCTGGCTTATTGCTGTGAAATTTGTGAAGAATGTTTCTTACAATAAAAGAATGAACTTGATAAACTTTTGTGGGCCCCCTTTTTCCCCCGTTATGTAATTAGGGGCCAAAAGGGGCCAAAATCGAAACTTTTATATTAGTGTTCCAATTTTGAAATTTTTTTTTGCATGTTTGTTCTTGTAAAATAGCGATACAAAATTGAGAATCATTTTTTGCGACCCCCCCTTTTTCCCCTTATTATGTAATGAGGGGCCAAAAGGGACCAAACCAAAAATGCTACTTTAATGTTTGTTGCCACGATAACTTTTGTTCTAGTCATCTGATTGCTTTGTACTTTGGCATTAATGTTCCTTTACATAAAAGGGTGAATGGGATTGATTTTGGGGGTTCCCCTTCTTTTGTTTCGAATTTAGGGCCCAAAAGGGGCAAAAAATTCAAATATTACATTGTTTCCACCATAACTTTGTTTCTAGCTGGCTTATTGCTGTGAAATTTGTGAAGAATGTTTCTTACAATAAAAGAATGAACTTGATGAACTTTTGCGGGCCCCCTGTTTCCCTGTTATGTAATTAGGGGTCAAAATCGAAACTTTTATTAGTGTTCCGATTTTGAAATTTTTTTTTGGATGTTTGTTCTTGTCAAATAGTGGATACAAAATTGAGAATTAATTTTTGCAACCCCCCTTTTTCCCCCTATTATGTAATTAGGGCCAAAATTTGTGGTCGAATTTTTATCTCCTTTCGAAAAAAAATAATTCCTTTTAAAATGCAAGTGGAAAGTCCACCAAAAGCTGCATGTGTCATAAACCTTTGTCAGTCCACCATGGGCTGCTGTGTCCAGAGCAATTGACTATCCATATTAGGCTTAAAACTTACAGGGTTCAACATGTTGCGCTCGGCGAAGCTTTTTATTATGCAATATAAAGGGAAAAATATAAAGCGTGAAATATGTTTGCGTTCCACTGTACAATTATACACTAGTTCTCTTATGTTGCTGAGTAAACTTTCCAAAAACCTTGAGCTTTTTGTCTCCCACTGCAATGCGGAGCATGGACATAGAAATGCCTGGCGTCTTTGTCCTTCACACTTTTGTATGGGCTCTCATGCCTACAATTCTCAACAGATGTTTGTGAAATTTAAACATAATGTTTATGTCACTTCAAGCTTGAACAAGTTCCAATTAGTTGTGCCCCTTTCAGTGAGCAGACTAAGCATTTTTGCTGCTCGGCGAGAGGCCCAGGAATTCCGTTCTTGAATTCAGCAGAACTAATGCCAAAAAAGAAAACAAAAGCATCAGTCTAGTGACATACGATTTATTAGTACGATATTACAAAATACAATTTTAATTTTTACAATAAAATTCATTTTACATGATCAGATTCTATATTAATAAATGATGTGTATTGATGATTAAGTGAAAATGCTACACAAGTCAAAATATAGAACATTGAAAAGTTCTACATGTACCTATAAATAGAAATTTTGAATCTAATATTGTACATGGATATGCAAATTTTGTGTTTTATGCCTCACAAGTCGAGTTTATTCCAATTTACAAGCTTAAATTGATTTGGTCTAAAATAGTTGTTTTATCAATAGAATTGGTAAAAAAAAATCTTCTTACTATATTTAGAGATTCTAAAAATAGATTTGACAACATAGCACAACTTACAAGAAAACAAATACAACATTTCACATTATTTAATAATGTTCCACCTCTTAATAAAATATACAAAAATAACAATATCTAATAATCAAACCATTACGAAATATAAAATTCATCTATTGCTTTCTTTCTTTCTATTGGTAAAAAAATGGTTGAATTTTAATTCTGTCTATAAGTATAATTATCAAGTAAGCAACAATCTTTTGTTATTATTGTTTTAACCATTGAAATGTTATCAGAAGAATTCATAAAATGGACAAATCATAGAACTTTTTGTCTTGTTAAGATTTTGGAGAAATAAAATTTAATACATGTAATTTGATGTAGATACGTTATTCATTTCAGAACATATTCCTTGTTCTTCAATTCCATTCATGAACTTTGTAAATTGTTTTTCTTAAAAGTGAAAAAAAAAAATCATTAACCAACCCCATAAATGAGTAAATAAATTTAAGCATACCATGAATTCCATTTGTACAAATAAAATATAAATTCAAATCCATAAAGATTTTTTCTTCTTTTTATCTTGTACATGACAACTCATTAAACATTTATTAGAAAATAATATAAGAAAAACCTTCATCTGATGTTTATGCCCATGCACTACAAAAGTTGACGTCCAATCACAGTTATTATTTTTTTTTTTTGGGGGGGGGGGGGGGTGAGAAGTTGATCTTGAATTTTACCTTTTGTGTTAGATTTTGAAGATCTGATACTTTTACAGAACACCTACTACAGGAAATGACGAAAAAACTGCACATTCAATACATTTTATAAGAAGCTACAACAAAATAAGATTTTCTTCTAATGAGTACATATTATTCCATTGGTTTTGGCTTTTGGTAAATTTGTACCATTCTTAATTAACCTGTTGGGAATATAGGGTTATGTATTAATGGCAATTTCTAATTGTTTTGTAGAAAAATGCTAACAAATAGTGAAAACTCTCAAATGACCTGGTTATGTGCATGGGGTGGTTACGATATATCAAGACTGCTATTTTTTCTGAAATTAAATTTTTAATTCTACTATTTATTCTAAAAACTTTATCAAATGGTGGAAGTTTTCACCAATACTTGTACAAAAATCTATAAAAATGGTTTTAAAGTTGTCAATTTTATTATTTCATTTTATTAAGTTTATCCACTACTGTTAAAAAATATATAAATTCTACACAAACGAACTTATAAATCTACTTGATGATCTCAATAAACAATGCTAAAAATAAATGCTAGAATCGAAATATATTCTACAATGTAATGACTTGAACGATCACACAATTAACAACTATCATATCATTTTTACAAAATCTACCATTTTGAATGCATGAAATTTAAAAATCATTAACACATTAAATTTACAAAATATAATGTGAATACTCCAATAGATTCTGGATTTGAAAAGAGGACAAATAGTTGTTTGTTGACTTGTGGTCTACATGTATATCTAAAAAAAAATGAAAGATTTTGGAAGGTAATAATAGTTTAACTATTTGTATTTTTCTTTGTTGAGGAATATGTCTTTATAGTAGCTAAATCTAACTATATTACTGTAGTTTCATTATCATTCCTTTATATCAATTTTTGTGGGTGGCATTGACCCACCAAATTTGATACCCCCTGAAAAGGAAATTTAACATTGATCAATTTGGTACTGATCCACAAATTCAGAAATCCACAAAACTGATCCTTTTTCATTGAAGCACAAAAAATAGTATTCAGTAAAATGAATCCACGGTTTACAATATAAATTGGATAAAACAACCAATCAAATTAAGCCTCAAAAATCAATTGAATATTTTTTTCCCATAAAAATATGAATTGCTGGTAAGAATTTAAAAGTAGGCAAATCTAAACTAAGAGTTAGAATTTGAAATCACCCTAAAAGCATTACTACATGTTTAATGAAATGATTATGAAAACATGATAGAAAGATACAATTGTATGTCATGCTTGAAAAAAAAACAACATACAAATGTCCACAAAGCTAGCTACCCACAAAAACAGTTATTGAACCTGAATGAAAGAGACTGATAGAATATCAGGACTATAGCAATCATAAATGGATTTGACAGGTTGAATGCTACAAAGTAGTTTGAGGTGATGAAGACCAAACAAACAAACAAAAACACTCATCAACGTGTATCACTCTGTGAAAATAAAAGAAGTATTGATAGTTGTGATTAATGTTGTAATGATTAATTAGTTGTAACCAATCTTGACTTTCCAAACATCAAATTGAATCAGGGGATGAAGCCCTTAAATTTTTAAACATACAATAACATCAATGAAATATTTGAATATAAAATTTTATCAACAACTAACAAATTACAGAATATATATAATCTACACATAGCACTACATTGATTTATTATGCTCCATGATATGACAGCGCAAAAGCAGGCATTTTAATAGGCATATTTGAGCTGCAGTTTTGTATTAAACAAGCAAAGTTGAAGTAATATTAATGTGAAAATTTTTCGCAGAATGAGATTTTCTTTCGCTTTTCGTATAAAAAAAAAAAAATAAAGGGGACATTTTCATGTTGTTCATCTTTTCTCCTAGAATACAAAACTTAAGGGAAGGGAATATTTTCACAAATAGTTAGGTTTATAAATGAAGCAAAAGTAAACCTCACACAAAATTTTTCACATTTAACAGTATATAATTTCAATGGCCTATAGGCCACAACAAATCAAACATGTGAATGTCAAATTAGTAATCCCTTATATTTTACATACGTGTAAAATATTTTCCAATGCATGCGTGTAAAATATTTTCCAATGACACTCTGCAACACAATACTGAATTACAAAGATTGAAATAGAACCCATATACAGGATTTTCAAGTTTATCATTGATAACCACCAAAACGAAAGATATAGTAAATAGCAATACCAGTTGCAATGTTTTTACTACATAAAGAAACATGCATGTACTAAAAAATAGCAGGCAATACGAAAATCAACAAATACATCTACAGATTTGAACAGAGTTCTAGATAAACACAGATCTGGACAACCCAATGATATAAATGCCATACAATACTACATCCAGATTAAATGATGATGTCTTTTTTCCCTGTACAATTGATCATAACATCAAGTTTAGTTTCTCTCTAAATTTTTTTTACATGGCACTCTATAGAAAACTAAATCTTCATTATGCATGCCTGCATCTTGAGAGGCAAATGATTTATCTAATTCAAAAAATATATGAAAGTAAGCCATGTTGTAGGTTTTTTACAGCAGCTTAAACTACAAAATATCTTTATAAGGGAGACAACTTTTGTCTGACCCTTCAAGGGAGACAATTCCTGACTAAGGGGAGACAACATCAAAGTCCTGATTTGGTTGATTATCGAGCTGTGACGGAGGAGAACTCCACTAGGTATCTGAGACAGACCTGGGAAGAGTTGTTGACGATGTATTCTCTGTAAGGCATGACAAAGCCTTTGGCGTTGGTTTTTGTAAGCTGACCAAGTGGCATAACTGCTCCTGTGAAAATTAAATAATATATAAATAGTGAAGTATGATCATTTTGACTCATGTCATTCATCGCAATTAAGAGAAATATTTATTGCACCAATAGCAAATTCTGTAGTTTTGGGGCCATAAAAAGTTACACAATGTTCACAAGATATCATGCATATATCACATGGTCAATCATGCATATATCACATGGTCAAGAACATTTATCTGGATTGGTTGCTCATGGTAACTAACATCTTAGCACAAGACATTCACTTTTTTAAAGTACAAGTAAACTTTAAGAAATAATGTAAGATTTAATCAAATATTCCTTTCCAAAATGACACAAAACTACTTGGGTAACTGCAAATGATTCTGTTTTGTCAATCATTTATGTTTCATATTAAGCTCTTGCATTTCTTTTTACCCCACTTACCATATGGTAGTGTAACATTGAAGTCTTTGTTTGGTGCCTGACTTCCCTGTACTATCTTACAGTTATAATCTGAATCTGTGAGATCTCTATCCAAATCTTCATTATTCTGGGTATCACATGATTTACCAAGGGCAACCTATAACAGGAAACAGTGCACAATATTATTTAAAGGCAATAAAGTACTAAATGATCAAGTATCTGTCCTTTACAAATTTTCTTGAAGATCCAATTTACAGTTTTCATGAAATCAGCTTAAACACAAAATTTCACTTGTCAGATGAACAATGGACAGATATAAATGAAAAGACAGAATAAAAAACAAAAACAAAATGTTTTCAAAATTTACTCCAGTTTTCTTTTGCTGTTGCTCATTTATGTTTATAGTTACTCTGAAAGAGATTTCCTAAGATTTTTAATGTTGTTTGCTGCTGTAAGAAGGAATATAAACTTAAACACTTTGTTGGGATTCTTACTTTCTCAATCACCGTCCCCTACGAAAACAACGAAAATTGGTACCTCACAAATATATTGTCACTGCACTATTCTTCATGTATATCTACATTGTACATACCTGACACAAGAGTGCTAGTCGTGTGTTTGACAAAGGGTTAGAATTGTAAGAGTACATCTGACACTTGAAGAATGCATCTGCTGAGTACAAACCCTGTCAAAGAAGTATCAAACAATTAGTACAAAATACAGAGAAATATTTAGAATCACAGTTTGGAATCACACACCAGGCCACAAAACAAACATATTCTCTGAGAATAATTTCAACTCCCATAGTAAATACAGCTACCTGGGTCAATAGATAGACCATCACAAAAATGGACACATGATAAGTTATTTTGACCTTGACCTTACCTCTCCAAACAGGGAACCAGTCACGGGAGCCTCAGGTGGTGACACCAGGAGTCCACGGTGCAGAATACTGATGAAGTTAGACATGCTACTGCCGTGCCATAACAGTTTGTGGTTCTCCATGTTTAGGCTCCTGATTGTGGTATCTTCTCCAGGATGACTCAGTTTATAAATAGCCTGGACGTCACATTTTCTACCTGGATAAACAAACATGACCTTTCTCTTTATAAAGTGCAGATTTTAGTAATTATAGTTTATGTTTTGATTTATTTTGTTTATCTTACTGATAACACAAGCTTCCTCTATATTTCATGTACAAATCTACATTTATTTCTGAGATCAGATTATCACTTCATTAGATTGTGAAACAACTGACACACATCATCATCTATTGATAAATCTAACTGTCATGTATCTGTTGTTTTGTCATTTTTGTTTAAATTGATAATCAATCTTCATCTATTTTTATTTGTAAATAGTTAGATAGTTATTTTATACATGAACCACATCAATCTACACTGTATCTCTAAACCTTTACCTTACTTTTTCTTTTAAACTTACATGAAGCATGGATATATTTGAGTATGTACTGAGATTCGACACAGTCTTCACTGAGGAGTTGGATTTTACAGCCTATAGCTTGGTAGATGTAATCTAATGGGTTTATACCTACAAAAACATTCAACAAAATTTTACATATTATGTTTATACATGTACTTTTCACAATGCACAAGTATGACCTAATTTTTTCAACCTTTAAGGGATTAAAATAAACAGCAATATGGAACATGAGTTTTTAATGAAAGGGCTCAGTGCTACAATAATAGCAATTTACTCTTTCTCATTTCTCATCCATTGCATTTATAAATCCAAGGGTTGTTCCAGAAAATACTCTGTAGCCCCTCTCAGGAAGGCACTTTTATTTTATTTACATAAAAAAATATGTAGAGGGGACATAGTATTTTCTGGAACAACCCTAACCATGTCAAGGATCTATTTCACATATTTTATTCTATTCAGTTCAAGAAATGCCTAATCTAGCAATACTTACTGGACAATTTGGATTGAGCTCCTATGACAATCTTTTCTGCACATTCAATATCTAAGAGGTTAGATAAATATTTGAGCTGCTTTTTGTACATATTCTTATCAGAAATAGGTTGTAGTTTGTCAAATACAAAGTCTCTCTGAGGTATACAGTGGTAGTAGCTATTGGATAGCTGTGAAATCTGAAAAAGAATGGAAAACAATGTCAAAGCATAAGATCAGTATTGTATGCAGCCTTTAACGGAAGACATGTGTCACTTTCATAAACTAGAATGGCGGTCTTCCATGGAAGACGTATGTGGCCTGTGTCTAAAAATATTGGGTAAACAGGAAGTAGTTGAGTTACGGGCATAAAATCACTTTTCACCATATAGTACCATAGGAGGAAGCTACATACCAAATATCAAAAGGTTCCCGGAAAACTGCGACAAAAATTTTTGTGATGGCGCAGGACAACGGATGGTGCCAAAGTAACCCTTATATGTGGCTTCTGCAACACTTTGCAGGGGAAATAAAAATTAGGAGACGCTGACAAAAATTTTTGTGTTGCCACAGTACCAAAATGCCCTCAAATATCTCTTTGCAACATATTGAGATGACCTACCTGACTGAAAAATAGTTGTAATTTTTTACATTATAAATAACAATTTTTTATAAGTTAAACCAATTCTGAGCAATAAGATGATTTCTGAGAAATTTACAAATGTGTAAACCCAATTGGTTAACATGCTAAAGTGACAGATTTCATCTGTCAGTTTGTTTTCAAGGTACCTGGCTTACAAACTGATTCATTCCTTCACTTGATCTTTATCAATATGATAAACCAACCTTTTCTGCACACTCAGCTAACTTGGCATTTTTCTCTACTGGTGGTGTGGTGTAATCTTTGTTTAATTCCTCTAGTTTCTTGATATGAACACTACAACAAGAAGACAATAACAATACAAGTCATGGTAATCTTGACCATATAAAACTTGTCATTTTAATTCATGTTTTTGCAATTGTAAATGATGGTTTCTACTACATTTTTAATTGTAATTTCATAAAAATCTGTTTTTTGGGTTATATTTCTAAGGCATTTTATTGTATGAGATGTATTCAATGAGAAAGTTATGAACCATCTTATTCTAAGCCTCTTCTTTAATTACATTTGTGTAACAAACAAACAAAATCAGTCAATAAATTAAATGAACCTATAACATGACGTGGACATCAGACTTTGATCTTACTCAATATCATTTTACAAGGTCTACAAAAAGGTTTCTTGACCTTCTTCCAAGTCCATAATGAATAAATAAATAGGATTCACTTCCTAACATAATCAAGGACTAATTTGTATGACTAACCCAATTTCTTTCAACAACTTTCTTGCCTCGAGCAACATCTCTTTCTTCAGTCTACCAAATGGCATCAAATCATAGTTCAAACCATGTTTAGTTATAGCTGCCTCCATCATCTTTATACTGCTCTGAAACACATAGAAAACAACTTATTCTAATGCATTTTACAAACAAGGGGTTGCACTTAGTCATGCTAAGGATATTTGGAAAATAGGAAGTAAATGCCTGACTGACCTGGAAAGGGGAGGCAGGGTACAACTCATCACAAAAAAAGCTTTAAATCAATCCTTTCCGTAGAAGCCGAGAAATCTGTTGCGAAAATCATCTATATATGACCCTTAAAAAGTCTTCAGTTGGCTCAAAAACAGGAAGCAGATGCGCGACTGACCTGGAAAGGGCAGGCATGATACAATTCATCATGCTTAAGCTGTATACCAAATTTGAAATCAATCCCTTTAGTAGAAGCTGAGAAATCTGTTACAAAAGTTTGTTATGGACGGACAGATGGACAAGGTGATTGCAATTCAGCCTCTTACGAGTGGGGGTATAATTATTATAGCTTTAAAATATATGATAGTTGTAAACACAAGCAGTCATCAGTTTCTCTAGAGTATTTGACTTCAACCATACTGTGGATTCCTTTATTTTCGTGGTTTGATGAAAAAGGAACAGTTCTTGGATTCTTAAATTTGTGGTTCTAAAGTCTGCAGCATACAGATCAATGTTAAAATTCCTTTTCAAAGGGTATCAAATTTTGTGTGTCAAAGCTATCCACGAATAATAATTAAACCACAGTAGTTCTGCAGGAGGGTTTTAGAACTAGAATACCGACAAAGCCAGGGAAAGCCCCATTGTCAAAATATCTAAGTTTTTCCTACACCATTAAACAGATTTACATGAATTTTACTTTGCCAATCCTCAAATGGTACCTTATCAGTAAAATTTTGAATCATAACCTCTTATAGTTTTTGAGTATAAGTGTTCACAACAAAAGACTGTAGGTGAACGGACAGAAAAGGTGCAAACTATGGATTTATGCAAATTCTCTGTGCAAGACTCAAATAAAGCACAGATCAAGTTTAACTCTTTCCCCCATGCAAGCGCCTCTGGATGCCTCTCCCGTATTTCCACAGAAGCGCCTGTGGACGCCCCTCACTTATTACCACAGAAGCGACTCTGGACATCTTGTTTAAACTTCCGTATAAGCGACTCTGGACGTCCGTCTATTTTTGGCTGGAACGAAAGCGAGTTGGAAGCCTCGATTTGAACAGGGGATTCCTGTCATGAAGGGTTATGATTGGACGATAGAATTAGAACGAAATACGTCAAAAATATGTTAATTTCTTTATTTTATCAATGAAATACTATGCGCAGTGCGATGCGTAAACAACAATGGCGGCGTTGCCATCAAATGAAGAGATCGTAGAACAATATTTCCAATCAGAAGATGAAGAGAGTGACTTTGAAGGATTTTCGGATCAAGAATCAGATTTAGACATTCCAAATGCTCTAGACAGTAGTGATGAGGAACCACCAGACAGTGACAACGAGTCGGAAAATGAGGATGAAACATGGACTTTAAATTTTCACGATATCGAGATTGAAGATTTTGATCAACCAACTGGTCCGGTATTTCCTGCCAATTTCGATATTAGGAATGCTTCCCCGAAAGATTATTTCGATTTAATGTTCAGTCCAGAAACATTTGGGGATATGGTTCGCCACACTAATAATTACGCCCGCTGGAAAATGGACCAGAAAGGAGAGGAGGACACCGTCTGGTACGACGTCACAGAAAATGAACTTCGGGCTTACATGGGAGTAAATATCATCATGGGCATCAATGAATTGCCAGGTTACAAAGATTATTGGTCTCGGGATAAATTTATCGGAAACGAAGGGATTAAATCCACATTTACCGTCCGTCGTTATGAGAAATTGACAGAATATTTTCATGTCAGTGACCGAGAAAATGAGCCTGTCAGAGGGGATGACAACTATGACAAACTTTTCAAAATAAGACCAATTTTGGACATGGCCAAGCACAATTTTAGAACAAACTACAACATCCATAAGAACATTTCCATTGATGAAGCTATGATTCGTTGGACTGGTAGACTTTCATTTAAACAATACTTACCTGCCAAGCCTATAAAAAGGGGGATAAAAGTCTGGATGAGATGCGATGCAGATACTGCATATCTGTCAGACTTTGACATCTATTTAGGCAGAGGAACACATAATTCTGAACATGGATTAGGTTATGATGTTGTGACCAGATTAACAAATGATCTTCAAGACAAATACCATCATGTTTTTTTCGACAACTATTTCACTGGTGTAAGGCTTGCCGAGGACCTTCTTACAAATGGAATTTATTGTTGTGGGACTATTAGAGTCAACCGCCATGGATTTCCAGAAGAATTGAAGAAACTCAAAATAAGAAGAGGGGAATCTAAAGTTTTGCAAAAGGGACAACTTGTTGCAGCAGTTTGGCAAGACAAAAAGCCAGTTGCTTTTTTGAGCACACTCAGTGATCCCGCTGTTCAGATGAATGTTACTCGAAGGGCTGGTCGTCAGGAACTCCAACTACGACAACCTCACTGCGCCAATATATACAATCAGAAGATGAATGGAGTGGACAGACATGACCAGTACAGAATGAAGTATTCTTTAGGAAGAGACAGTAAAAAATCCTGGAAATACATGTACTGGTTTCTCATGAATTGTGCAATTGTAAACGCTTTTTTGATATTTTCGGACAAATCAAGGAGGCAAAATTCAAAAAAAAGATTCCAACATCTGGACTTTAGACTGGAACTAGCACATGAGCTTATAGCTGGATTCAATGGGAGGAAAAGGAAAGGCCCTGAACTACAGGACAATCAGTTTGATCCCCAAAATGTTCAAGGACATGAATCTGTCCATATGAAATGCAAAAGGAGATGCAGAGTTCATCTAAACAATAAAGTGAGAAAGGAAACTGTATATGGATGCAGCACATGTGGAGTGCATTTGTGCAAAGATGGATGTCACTTTCAATACCATCAGTGACAATTAAATCAATAAATATCAACAAAATAATAAATATTTTTATTTATTTTTCATAGTAATAACATATTTTTCTTGCCTTTGGATAACTGTACATGGAACAAATAACAATATTATTTCATGAAACTTATATCACTGAAAAGGTAATAAATTAACAAACTTAAAAATATATACTTTATTATAGTTTTTCTCCATAATTAACTCATAAATGCAAATAATATAGTAACACCCTGTTTTGTTTTTGAT
Source organism: Arcuatula senhousia (assembly GCA_963971305.1). Lineage (NCBI taxonomy): Eukaryota > Metazoa > Mollusca > Bivalvia > Mytilida > Mytilidae > Arcuatula > Arcuatula senhousia. The sequence continues at coordinate 31,265,866 of OZ020304.1, forward strand.
TTTATCAAAAACCTCTGTGGAAATGATGCAGCTGATCTGCTTATCAGCTGAGGATGTTATGATTGTAATCAGTGTTTCTGCTGTGGCTAAAAATAACTGATAAACACAGTTGTGCTGTGGGGTAAAGAGTTAAATATTATACATTTACCATTTCTTTGACTAGGTCTTGTACATATTGTGGTAGCTTGGATGGAATGTCTGACTGTAGACTGAACAAGATCTTTGTTGGTTCTGAGTAAGATCTCTCAGGCTCAATCAGTCTGTATTTCTTTGGCTGCTTTTCAAATCTGTCAAAAGTAAGAAAAATTTCTTAATTAATTCATCAGTAGCTTATGCATCAAAAGGATAAGCACATTGTTTTCTATGCTTTAAACATGCATATCATTATCTTTATTGAAACAATCTAAATATTCCAAGAAGGAGAAGGCACTTTCTTTAACCCAAATTGCACCCCTTTTATGGACAAAGTTGCTTATAAAGAATGCCATTCATAAAAATATTAAAATGCTTTCCAATCCTTCATGAATGTTTCTTGAAATTATTATTATTTTTTTATTATGTTTATTGTTCAATTATGGATATGACAATTTTCTGGGGAAGAAAAGCAAACCAAAAACACACAAGAACATTTTTGAAAATAAATAATAGTGATCAAGTTTATTACTCTATTTTATTGACCAGGTTGGTCACGGGTCAATTATTTCGACTTCTACATTTAAATCCTATATAAAAGGCCGAGAAAATTAAGCTCCGCCCAACCTTGTGAAAAAAAAAGCGTAATACTTACGACTTGCAATTTGACCAGTAGTTGCCAGTCTTTGATCTGAATATTTTTCCAAATTCTGTAATGGCCTCTGATTTCTTCTGGAATGGTGTGTGCTGATATTGTCCTCGGTCACCGATTCTTCCCCATCGTGTGAACAGAATATACATGTCCTGAGCCTTGTGATACACAACCTTAAGAGAAAAGCAAAGGTTTAGTTTCAACATATTTATTTATCATGGACTGGAACACAAACTCAATGCATCTATAAATCCCTCTCCAGTTTGCAAGTGTGGCTGTTGAACGGTCCACATTGAGCCTTATCTTATCAAACTCTACTTAGGGTTTTTTAATGTATATGGTGTATTGCTCTCCCATACACAGGACAACCTTTATTCGTCCATTCCGAAAAGACTGGTATCATTTCTTAAGACCATCCTCACAAATGGTGTCAAGATAGAGTGTCGGAAAATTGGTACATGAAATTTTCATCCCTGACGAGGATTAAACCATGAATCTTTGTGTTAGTAGCCTGACACGTTAACACTACACTACCAGCTCTTTTTGCCAGTTTAACTAGAAATAGTATACAGATGAGAGATAGACCTGTGAAAATATAATTTTTTGTCGAGTTCAAATTTTTGTGGTTTTGAATAAGTCGGACATATCACAAGATTTGATTTTTCTTAATGGTCTCAATTGTGAATTTGTTGAAACTACACATTCATAAGTCCATGCACATACATGTAAATTTCCCCTTTACAAAAATATCTGATGCCCACAAATTGATATACATGTACATATTTATATATTCATTCAATTATGTTTTTTTTTCAAAAAGCTGTGGTTTTTCTTTCTTTCTGAAAGTAACTTTTTCATCTCCTTGTGATGGGTAACAGTATTGTTTAGAAAAAAAATCTATGTTGAAATATTAGGTAAATAAGAATTCTGAATCTGAACTGTATTTCAAGCATATTTGATTTTAAAAATTAATCACCTACCTGCATTCTGTAGAAGTTATACATTCCCCAGAGGCCGTATGTGACATCCACTTTAGACAGTGTCACATCATATGGGGTTTTCAGGGACTCATCAATAACCACTTCTCTGGAAAAAAACACACCATAGAATAAGCTAAATTACAAAGGAACAAGAGGCTCCCAAGAGCCTGAATCGCTCGCCTGAACTATACAGGTACATATATTTGTAGATATTATTGTGCTTAACCATATGCGATTTAAATTTCTGAAATATCATGATTAGTTTTCAAGATATTCATGATATTGGGCTTAATAAGAGTAAATTTGGCAAAAATTAGGAAAAAGAACAATAACTCCCACATCAGGAGTCAGATCTTTTCAGAAACTTCAGGACAGGTAGGTCTTAATATGCTGATCACTTTTGATTCTTGCACAATTTTGATATCTGAAACCATTTTTGAGTTATTAACAAAAAAATGCAATTTACCCCTATGTTCTATTTTTAGCCATGGCGGCCATGTTTTTTTTACAAATAAAAAATCTGAACAATAGAGTTGCAGCATATAAGCCACTAAACAAGTGTGCCATGTTAAAATGCAGTTGGTTTTACCATGTCAAACAAGTTAATCCTTGAAATTGAGGGGAAAAGAAATGAAAAATGGTAAATTTTGATGCTTTAAGGGCCATAACTCCTACAAGAAATGGTTCTACAGCTTTGACCTAATCACATGAAATGTAGATCTTGATGTGCTTAATCATATGCAATTTGAATTTTTGAAATATCTTGTATAGTTTTCAAGATATAGGGCTAAAAAAGTGCAAAATTTTGAAAAAATCCAGAAAAAGGGTAATAACTCCTACATCGATTGTTAGATCTTCTTGAAATTATCAGAGCAGGTAGATCTTGAGATGCTGATCACTTTTGTCTACCATCAGAATTTTGATATCTGTAACCATTTTTGAGTAATTAGCAAAAAACTGCAATTTACCCCTTTGTTCTATATTTAGCCATGGCAGCCATATTTTTTGACAAATCGAAAATCTGATCAATAGATTTGTAGCATTTATGCTATTTAACAACCATGCCAAGTTTGGTTGAAGTTGGATGTATGGTGTCAGACAAGTTAATCTGAAATTCAGGTGAAAAGTAATGAAAAATGGTCAATTTTGATGCTTTAAGGGCCATAACTCCTAAAAGAAATGGTTCTACAGCTACAGCTTTGACCTAATTACATGAAATGTAGATCTTGATGTGCTTAATCATATGCAATTTGAATTTTTGAAATATCTTGTATAGTTTTCAAGATATAAGACTAAACAAGTGCAAAATTTTCAAAAAATCCAGAAAAAGGGCAATTACTCCTACATCGGTTGTTGGATCTTCTTGAAAATTTCTGGGCAGGTAGATCTTGAGGTGCTGATCACTTATACCCTATGCCAGAATTTTGATATCTGTTACCGTTTTTGAGTTATTTGCAAAAAACTGTAATTTGACCCCTATGTTCTATTTTTAGCCATGGCGGCCATGTTTTTTTACGAATCAAAAATCCGAACGATAGATTTGTACACATAATGCCACTAAACAACTATACCAAGTTTGGTTGCAATTGGACTTATGGTGTTGGACAAGTTAACGTTTGAAAAATTGTTTACAGACGACGACAGACGACGACGACGACGGACGCCAAGTGATGGTAAAAGCTCACATGGACCTTCGGTCCAGGTGAGCTAAAAATCATGTCTTGTGATAGATGCATAGTTTGTCAAGCCATGAACCAAATTTTTATTGACTTGAGTTAAAACCTTTTAAAATGTTATACTTTTTTGATGAAATAACAGAAAGATCTATTGTATTCCTTTAAGAGCAGTACTTTAGATCCTCCATGTTGTAAATTTCTTATAAGCATTTGAAAACTTGACCCCTCACCTCAAGACAGAAGATCAATAGGCGTCTTCTCTCATAAATTTCAATGTGATGTACAAGTTATGCCCTGGAAACCAATTCCGGATAAAAAGCTCATTTCTATCAAAACAAGATGATTTCTTCGTGATAAAATATCTTACCCCACTTTCTTATATTCACAGCAATAATCCACATCAGCCTTGATCTCAGGGTCTACCTCCATATCTTTGTCCTGTATAGACTTGAGGTACTCCTCCGAGTCAGCCTTGTAGTCTACACACAGAGGTACTGGGAGGCTGTCCTTCACCTCAATAGAGGGGAATACTGGCTTCTCCTGTGAAGAAGGTGTTCAAATTGAATTATTTTTCAACAATGTAAAATTGCACCATGTTATATTACACATTAACATGCTTGTTATACCATGCAATTCAAATGGGATAAATTTACTTTATCTAATAGTTGTATTTGAAATAGCACCCTGTTCTACATTTAAAGTAAAAATCTTTAACCCTTCCTCTATTGCAAACTTCTTTTAGTGTTTCTTTAAGTCATCTATGTCTTGACAAGTCTTGGTTGAACTTTTTGGGAAATGATGAAAATTGATCCCTATGAAAATAAATAAATTTTAAGCACATGTAATGAAATATTTCTAAAAGAAATTTGAAGATGTCTTATCAACATACCAGTTTACTGGCTTCCACCCCACTCAAAGTCTGTAGCCTCTTAGCTAAACTGATAGCCCCTCGTATCAATGCATGGTCCAAGGGAGATAATCCAGCATTGTCTTTCTTCTGTATATCGGCCCCGACCTTAAACAGGACAAATAGCATCTCTTCGTTGTCAAACGTGCCGTAATCTAAGGGGCACACTAAATGATGTACTGCTGTCCATCCCTGAGAATCTGTGGCATTAAGGTTAATGTTGCTAGTTTTTTCTACTGTCTCAAATTCTACAATAGAAAATAAAACATATACAAATGTATTTTTTACTCTATTACTTTTGAATTGGTTGGAGTCTGATAATTTTCTTAGTCTTTTTCCTACAATTCAAGGGATTAAATCCAAGATATGTAACCTTAAGGTCATTTAATTTTTGTGCAAAATTAACTAAACTGAACAAAAATGTTACAAAAATATGAGTCACTTCGAAAAATAGTTAGTTTTGTACAAGAAATCACAGCACTACCTTCTGAAGGCTTCTTTTCATCCTCTTTAGTTTGTGATGAATGCCCAGTCAATGAAGGGAAACTTTCAGGAGATATTCCATCTTCGTCTTCATCCTCCTCATCGTCATTATCATCTTCGTCGACCTCGTCAGTGTCATGCTCGCTTGGCTCTGGTTCCACCTCCTCATCTTCATCTGGTTGCTCTTCATTATAATCTTCATCATCTGGTTATAACAAAGATATATTTGAGAAATGCATTTATGAAAACTAGAATGGCAGTCTTCTATGGGTGACATATGTCGCCTGCGTCTTTAAATATTTGGTAAACAGGAAGTAGATGATTTACAGTTTAAGATCGCTTCATACCCTATAGTACTATAAGAGGAAGCTACATACCAAATATCAAAAGGCTTTTTGTTATGTAGTGCCAGAAAAACTGCAACGGAAATTTTTGTGACGCTGCAAGACGACCACACAAGATGATAGATAGTGTCAAAGAGACTCCTTCCTACATGCCGTTTTGCAGGCATTGCAGGTGACAAAATGACAAATAATATAATGTAATTTGTAGGAAATTTTTTATACTAAGCAAAAATCAAATAAAGAAAAAAATAGGAAAGTTTAAATTTATATGCAGTAAACAAAAGTAAACATTTTTTAAAACTGAAAATTCCAATAATTACCATCTAGCACTGAGATGGTACCTTTACCAACCCATTTGATACATATTCTAGATTTCTCAATCACATTATTAACTGAGTTATTTGAGTTTTGTAATACAATCCTACATTTTTTTAAATATATTTTTACCTTCATCTTCCTCGTCCTTATCTTCATCATCTTCATTTTCTTCGTCCTCATCTTCATCTATCTCAGTAATGGCAAACACATTCCTCGACATCTGACGAGATAATCCTGGTTTCTGTACTCGCTTTTCATCTTGTTTGTATGAATTGTTCAATAAGATTTTTACCATAACTAGATCATTCTGTAATGGAAAAGGAAAAATAAAATTTATCAATCAGCAATCTTTAAAAATAACCAAAATATTAAGATTTTTTTTGGCATCCTGGTCTTTATTGACCACAAAGGGGCTTACATCATTCTTATGCAAATGTCTATTCTAACCAAATGGTATTGCTTTGGACTGTTTTAAAGCAACCACTGCTGTTGTTTTCAGAGAAGATTTTTAAAGAAATGTTAAGGGTTGGATAAAACATCGTATCAGATACCCATTTGATGAAATGACTAATACAACTCTTAATAATCAGATGAGCTAAAATGTATGCTGTAAGTTCCTTACCTAAATACCATAAACTTTAGTAACTAAAAATACTTTAAAATTCAGCAATACAAACCTTTTTAACAGCATGCATTAGCGGTGTCAATCCTCGATTGTCTGCAAAATTAGAACTGGCTCCATTGTTTAACAAGAATCTCAGAATACCAACTTCACAGAAGTTTATTGCAAAGATAAGAGGAGAGATCCTGTATTCACAAGCTGTGGTGAAATAGCTACTGACAGTGTTGTAGAGCATGTCAAAGACAGGCACTTCCGGCAGCGGGAGATCGAATAAGACGTCAAAACTACAGCCTTTACTCAGGAAGAGTTCTAACCATTTGCTGAAAGGAGTAAAATAACATAATGGTTTATTTACAAGCTTAAAAGGGGAGCGCATTAAAAACCTTTTTAACTGAAAAATTTATGGTTACATGGAAAATATGGAAAAAATGCATGTTTTTGTAAAAGGTTGCATGATAATGGTAACATGTAAACTTTAATCTATTTTGCCTTTTTAATACATGTATGTATGTAAAATAGGATTTGATCACTACTTGACATGGGTTTACATACAATAAAATTCTCTAATGTTTCTGACAAAAATTTTATAAAGAGTTTACTTAAGTTTTTACTACGTATGTCGCCTGCGTCTTAAAAAATTCGGTAAACAGGAAGTAGATGCATAGTGGGCTTATAATCGCTTTATATAGTTCTATAGGATGTAGCTACATGTCAAATATCAAGACGCTGTGACATGTAGATGCCCAGAAAAATGTGAGGAAAATATTTGTGAAGCCCAAGATGGTGGATAGTATCAATGTAACCCCTATATGTTGCTTTGCAACACGTTGCAGGCAACATAAAATCCATTAACAAGAAATCTAATACTTACGTATTGAGTTCAGAGTTCACAGGTTTAGTAACTTTTTGATGGTCCCAGAAAAATGCTGCTAAAACAGTTCTATCAAATTTGTCTTTTTTGTTCATATCTAGTGATGGGTCTTTATCTACAATAGATAAATGTAGACATTCACAGACCTGTTCACAGGTAAACAGTACAATTTTAATATTTTGACAGGGCAGGTAAAAATATTCATGATTTTATTCATTTACCATTCTTAATACAAGCAAACAAAAGGCCTCTCAAATTAATAGCTCCCAATCCTAATATAACTTATTCCTTATCTAAAGAGTAAAATAAAAAAAATCTATTTCAAACAACATACCTGTAAAGAATTTGGCGAGGTCATATTGCTGATGAGTGAGTGCTGCATAATGAAGTGGGGTACATCCATTTTCATCTGTATGACTCATTGAAACACCTTTGGAATACAGCATCTGAGCTACCTGCAAAATGAAATTTTGATCATTGGCTAATACATATATTCCAAATATTCACAAAAATTGTAGAACTTGTTAACAACATTAAAACTTTATATTCTTTTCTATGATGCAAGTTGCAATGTTTTAACAATAATAAGCATACAGCCAGTGAAAATTTCTAGACATCAATAAAAACAAAAGGGGGAGGGGGTTGGTAGGCACATATCTTTCAGACCCAACTGCCCATATAATTTGAGGGGTTATTTCACATGAAATGAGAGTCCCTTTCCCACAAATGGGTTACAAAGTAAATTTAAAAGTGGAATCATAAGTAACCCAACCCACAGATAACTACATTATAACTTGAAACATACAATCGAATCAGTCATTCTTAAATTATAACATACAATAGAATCAGCGATTCTTAACCCTTAGCCTGCTACGCGCGACAATTGTCGTTCCGATTATTCAAACTGGCATTGCTACGCGCAACTATTGTCGTTTCTCGGACCCACGTGTTTATCGTAGTTTCTAAGCAACAAAGGGAGATCCTTATCGGAAATGACGTATGTTAATTCTTTTAACGGTTGTGATTGGATAAAATTTCAATTATTTTCGGGTTTCTCGGGTGTTTTTACTGTTTATCATGAAAAATAAAAAGTAAATAAATGTGATTGAAAAATGTCTCAAAATGTCGGATGTAAATTAGAGTGATGACGAAGAAGTCATCAATTTTATGAACGGTTGTGATGTCAAAGAGGGTTTTTACAGGATTTAAATCTAAAGATTTGATGATTAACAATCGAAAATTATTTGTAACTTTATCCTTGAGTGATTTTTTGCCAAATACTGGCAGGGATTTTCCAGACGATGTTCGATGTTTTTCTCGAAATAATTTGATCTCTCTGAGATGACTGATGTTTTCAATGCCCTGTTCAGCCGTGAAACAAAAGATGTTCGGCAGAAAGGACGACCATTGGACTGATTAAAACGATATATGATAAATATTTTAGTCAATGAAGCAGACAGGACGCTTTTTCTCGTTAAAAATTCTGAAAAATGTTGGACTGAAAAAACTACGTAGGTCTTTCTGGGATTGACTTTTGCTATGGGACTACTGGAAAAAGAATGTTTTCAGCAATATTGGTCAATGTTTGAAGTAGTGGACACCCTTATTTCCTAATTAGAAGAGATGTGACATAATTTTATTGGTCCTTATGTGTTTAGACTGCAGTTTTGCTCTATGATCCTCTGTGCATGCCAAAATGCTTTCAAAAAAAATTGATTGGATAACACCATGTACAATTACAGGGCAGTTTTTTTACCTGATGTTGAAAATGAACAACCTGAATCAGATTGAACAAATATATAGTCATAACATGTGTTATTATGATGTTTAAACTAAAAAGTTATTATTTTTTTCAACCAGTTTTACCATTTTCACAGATAACGAGTTTTTGACATACCTGTGCCTTACCTGTAGATATACCTGGGATTTTTATGAACTTTTTCAGCATAAAAATGTTTTCTGAAGATTAATAATGGCTAAAGTAACATTGTTACAAATTTTTATTCTTGTTCAATGGTTTAAACCATTAAATTATAAAACCTTATATATTTTCACCTTTATTTGCACCTGTACAGGTAAAACTTGCTCGTAAACACCAACACACAAGAAAAATGAAAACTAGAGAATCCAACAATACACATACATATAACTTTTATTGGTCTTTGATAAAAAATAACAGAGATATGATCAATTGAATCAAGTAACACATTTAGTCAATTATGATATTTTTTATTCAGCATTACATAATAAAACAATAGAAATTATGTTGGCAGCTGAAGGGTTAATATAACACAAGAGTTAACACTAAAGTATGTCTTGCCTGCCGGCACCATCAGAAACAATTATTCTTTCTTACTTCCACTATATTTTGAATTTACATGGATTTTCAGTTTCTGAGATCAAAAGATGTTTATTGGATTTGAATTATATGCATCTTATTTAGACCATGAGCCAATTGCAGAACCGCAAGCAGTGCCAAATGGCATCGTTGAAGGCTGCTGGCGGTTGTCCATTGTGGTTTTTCTAAATTGCCATTTAATTGTGGGCTGTGTCGCGTACACTTATTCCACATCTCTTTATTTTCTATTATAGAACTTAAACATTGCAAATATATGCAATAAAAATAATCAAAGTCACTCAACAGGAAAATCAAGGTCAAGGTCAAAAGATGGGGATGCAACTGGGCTAAGCTATTACTAGGGCATATGCATACCAAGTTTCATCAACCTAGGACCTATAGTTCTTGAGATATGGAGGTGCTCGCAAAACTTTTCCATTGCTATAATATGTATTGAAAATTGTCAAAGTCACTCAACCGGAAAATCAAGGTCAAGGTCAAAAGATGGGGATGCAACTGTGCTAAGCTACTACTGGGGCATATGCATACCAAGTTTCATCAACCTAGGACCTATAGTTCTTGAGATATGGAGGTGCTCGCAAAACTTTTCCATTGCTATTATATGTATTGAAAATTGTCAAAGTCACTCAACCGGAAAATCAAGGTCAAGGTCAAAAGATGGGGATGCAACTGTGCTAAGCTACTACTGGGGCATATGCATACCAAGTTTCATCAACCTAGGACCTATAGTTCTTGAGATATGGAGGTGCTCTCAAAACTTTTCCATTGCTATTATATGTATTGAAAATTGTCAAAGTCACTCAACCAGAAAATCAAGGTCAAGGTCAAAAGATGGGGATGCAGCTGGGCTAAGCTACTACTGGGGCATATGCATACCAAGTTTCATCAACCTACGACTTATAGTTCTTGAGATATGGAGGTGCTCATAAAACTTTTCCAAAAAGTTAACGCCGCCGTCGCCGCCGGTAAAGTAACACCTATGTCCCGCTCTGCTTCGCAGGCGACACAAAAACAGTACTTAAGTTTTCACCTACAGTGGTAATCATCAAATTGTGTAATATTTCAACAAGCAATGAAGACCACTCAGATCCCCACAAACAGATACTTTCGTGGTTTTTGTAGGTGGTCTTAACCCAAGAAATTTGAAGCTTCACAAAAAGGAAATTTAACATTAACTATGCTGCAGACTTCAGAACCACGAAATTTAAAATCCACCAAGTGATCCTTTTTCATCAAACCACAAAAATTAATGAATTCACGGTAATCAATTGAAATTCTCCAATGGCATTTTAAGAAAGGCATTTCAAGTTTACCTTCATCTGTAGAGAGTTCTGTTGTCCCGGTGTGGTATGTAATGCTAAGACATGGAAGAGGTTTTGTTGCTGGGCGTTGGTGGTCTGTAACATTGATTTGTCTGTAATCTTCCTCATTAGACGTAGTGCCACATTGTACTGGTTCACTCGTAAAGCTGCCTGGAAAACATTAAAATAACAAGTTTGTGATTGTATTAGAAAAATAAAACTTTTCATGAGTAATTTTCTACCTTTTTATATTTCTTTGAAAACTGTACTTTGAAATTAAAATATATATTTAATACTTATATTACAAATATTTCAACCAACCAGAATAATTTTTTATTTTGCTTTGTGGCTTTCGATGTAAGACAAGAAACTACATATCAAAAGAAAATTCTCATGTGTCAAATTTTGATTATATTGCATTCAATCTATCCTAAACTTAATCTAATATCCATTTTATCATCAATTTAAACAAATGTTTGTAAAGAAAAGAACACAAACATGACAAAGAATACTATTGTTTGGAAAGAGTTTAAATTTAATTTTCTGCTTGTTCTTCTTCAAATGTGTGATTTTAGGTCTTTGTCAAGAATGTCTCATTTTATGGATAGGACTTTTAAGATCCAAATGCACCTTGAGTAACACCTTGCATTCTTCAACTAGATGGTATTATCGAACACAAGGAACGATGCTAGTCCTTTGGAAGGGACGAAAAAAGGTTGTCCCGTGTATGTGGAGAGCAATACCCCATGCACGTTAAAGACCCCTTTGTAGAGTTTGATAAGAGTAGGCTCAATGGGGGCCGCTGCAAAGGCCACACTCGCTAACTGCTAGCTGGAGAGGGATTTACATAAGCATTAAGCTTCTTTCCCAATCCAGGATAAATAAATATGTTTAAACTAACACAGATCTAAATTCCTAGTTACTTAGCCATACCTCAATAGCACTGTTGTCCAATCCACCTGATGCATCCAGGACCATGTGAGATACACCCTGAAGTTCTTTGGTTATGGCCTCCTGAAACACTGTGTATGTTTCCTTTTCTGATGTGGTCTCTGGTGCCACCAGTGGCTTCCACTTCCACAGTGGTTTCTTCTTTTTCTGGGGTTCTGATTTGGATTCCGGGGCATGAACCACATTTGCTTTGACATTAGCTCCATTCTGTATGAGAATTATTGCACAGCTGAAAATATTAAAGAGGTTAGAAAAATGTTTGAAACTCAAAATAACAGAACTACATGTATAAGAGCTAAAATACAGATATTGAAGGGATTCTAATAGGGCTTAGATGTTAGCACATTATAGAATGGGTATATTCTGTTCAAATTATAAACAAGAATATGTCCCTTCTAGCAACATTTGGGACGGACAAACCCGAACACTTTATGCCCTTTCTTTTGTAGATGGGACATAAAAAATAAATTGATTTGATGAAACATCACACACTACCTCAATAAAATGAATGGAGTTTCCAAAGATTCATGCAAGAAATTATATTAGTTCAAAATATTTGAAATTTCTATCAATTACCTGTCATGGCCTCTAGACACAGCAAATGACAATGGTGTATTTCCATTTTTATCTAATCGGTTGATATCTGCTTTCCTCTAAAATTAATATCAAAATATCCTTCAGTGTGTTATAGAGATTCTTAAAGTCTTTTTGTACAATATGATATTGAAAAGTATAAGGTGATCATCTCTGATGCAGGGCCTGAAAATTTGGTATAAATGAATGCTTGCTTTTAAATAACATTATAAATTCAGAAAGATTCATAAGATATCCAGTAAAATCATATCATTACATATTTCATGAAAATTTTATACTGTAAAACAGGAAATTTTCATGGGATTTTTATTTTAATGATGTACTTTGCTAGCCCGAAAATATAAGAGCACCAATACATTTGTCTTCCATTGTAGAACACTGCAGCATGAATTTAAAATTGCACAAACTAAAATCCAGTTGTCCTACCACGAAAAAAGATGGCACAAAATAACCCGATTTACAGTAATCTATCAAAAGGTCTTAACTTGATGTACCTTCAGTAAATGTAGACAACAGATTGTAGCTCCTATCCAGGCTGCCAGGTGGAGCGGGGACTGAATATTACAGTCTGTCTCATCGATCCGTTGGTCTTTCATAGCTGTCGTCAGGACAGATAACAAATCTATTGGATCAACTGCTGATTGATGATTTGCTCTAAAATAAAGAAATACAAAAGGGATTTGTTTTATAATAAATCAAACAATAAAGGTAAAAGTAAAGAGTTTGAAAACAATTTATTTCAAATAGACAGAGTAATAATTTTCACATTTCTCTTTTCATAGCCCTTCTTAGCAATAAACAAGCAAAGACATTGATGGATGGCTCCACAAATATTTGTCTAAATTGCATAATTTTGCTGCACTTCTTGTTCTTGTTTACTGTTGTTATGATGTATAAGTGTACACATTTTCATGAAGTTCAAACTTGCCTTCTAATACATGTATATCAGCTTAAAGAGTGTGTGTATTGGTGTTTAACGCTATTTTGGATACATCTGGGGTACCCGGAGGAAACCAACAATCTTTGGCAGGTAACATCAGCTTATAGGAAATGTGAACCCAAAAAAATATATGCCCTCCAAACTTCATTCCGGCCATAAAAATATCAACAACTTACAAGAAAAGATAATGAATAGGCATTCTATTTTTGTCACACTTCTGATAAACATTAGCTCCATGTTGTAGGAGCAGCTCTTCGTAGTCTGTACTAGAGTCGGAGGTCCCTGGGTTGGAATCTACAGCTTGATGAAGAGGAGACCACTTATCTTCATCTACAGCGTTGATATCAGCTCCTGCTTTAATAAGACTAGTAATAATCTGTAGTCCTTTTACTTCATCACCTGAAACAAGAAAGCATTTCAAGATGTAAACAAGTTATTGTTTTAGCACTAAGTAGCTCAATTTAAGCTATATTTACATTCTCACATATGAAAGTAAACAAGATATATTATACCCACCCATCTCACAACGTTCAGGACGGATGGACAAACGGACCCGACCACTATATGCCCACTGCTTTCATAGACGAGGCATAAAAAGTTAACTACATAATGTTATTGTGGTCTATAATATCAAATTCTGAAGTGGTTTTTGAGAACTTTACAATGCAAAATAGAGAGTATTAAGGATGGTCACTCCTAAACTTTTTTTATATCAAAGATTTTATAATTTGTGATGGAAATGATAAATAATTGTCCATTTAATCAAATGACAAAAAGAAAACTATAGGTCTGTGTGCTCGTTTCCGAGATATATGACGTCAAGAATTTGGCAGGAAATCAGACTTCTCTAGATTTAACCCAACTTTAACATTGTGAAGTCTTTGGTCTTCAAAATCATGAAGTTTCATGAAGAATTTCAAGAACTTTTTAACAGTTGTTTTTAAAAGGTATATATTATCAGAAAATGTCATAAAAGATAGGGGTCAGTGTGCAAAAAATTTCTTCAGTTATAAAAAGGTTTAATCTAGAGGAGTTTAATTTGAAATTCTGATCCATAAAGCGTCTCTTAAGACTTACATGTACATTTACTATCAGGAAAAGATTGAGAAAAGTGAGATTTTAGTACACTGTTTTCCTTTATCCCATTTTTAGTAATTTTTTGAAATAAACTTTTATAAAGAAGTAAAAGATGTTCTCCTCTTTTGACCCTTTTGAGACAGTAGTTTATAGATATCTTACTTCTGCATGAGACAGCTATGTGTAGACAAGTCTGCTTTGTTTTACTATTTCTTCCATCAGGATTAGCACCAGCAGCTAATAATTTCTCCACTATTTCTACAGACAGGTTACTGTAAAGAAAATGAAAGGCAGTTTATCAGAACAAATTCATAGATGTAACACGATAACATTTTCACAAACAAGAGAATAACCAATAAATAGATGCTATATACCCAATTATCAAGAGACTGGTAAGAAAATGTTTTTGAGCTCCTTGGACAAACACATTTTACAGCTCAAATTCTTCTTCAATAAAATCTGGCCAAAAATTATGACAGGAATGACCCTGAAAATTTCGTTCAACATGAAGTGGATGATCCTTAGACCTAAAATGTATCGCACCTTAATGGATCCCAACCTGGCTACATACCAACTATTGAAAGATTACAATTAATATTTGCTAGGAAATCTGTTATGGAAATATTGATCATGACCTGAAGGACTGACAGATGGGCGGACTAGTCAAAAACATTATACCCTTCACAACGTTGTTGTGTTTGGTACAAAAATACAAACCTGACAGCAAAATGTAGTATAGGAGACTCCACATCTTTACCATCTACAGTCTCTACCACATAGTAAACATTGGGATTAGCTTTGGCCTTCAACTGAAATCATAAAAATAATCTATGAAGTACATTGGGATTGTGGATATTATAATGCTACTGCTAGATTTATGGAAGTTGTTTCATGTTAACTAATTCCACAGCTCATTATTTTTTTTTATCTAGCATTACAGTTAGGTCTGGCTTTGAATTATAAAATTAATATAATTATGCCATTTTTAACAAAGTTCAGGTTTGTTTTTTCTTACCTAAATTATAAATTTTTTTTTAAAAGGAATTTATTCACAAAGATTGTATTAGAATAATTTCATTTGTTTCATATTTTATTGTGCAGTCAATTGCAAGTCACAAAGCAGCAACCACTGTTTTTGTCTGCTTACTTATTTCCACTTGTATAAACTTTTACAATTGTGCTATGTTCACCAAGTTTTATGTAACTGGTTACTTCCAAAAACTAAATAGTCTTATCAATAAATATCCTTTGATGAATCATTTCTAGTTGATCTGTTCTGCATTGTACATTTGTTCAAAACAACATATATAACTGCATGTATCAATATCCAACATCGATGAAACACCATCCTTCAAACTACCAAAACCTCAAATGACTTACCAAGAGATCAGCCCCTCCTCAAACCCGTCCCACCCTTGCTGGGCCTGCGCCTTAGCCCTAGACTTACAAATAGATCAACACTGCATTACACTTCTCAACCTCACAGCTAATGCTAGAGGTATATCTCCAGTCAGATTTCAGGATTATAACCCCCCCAATCTAAAGCCTTAGCCCTAAACTTACCAAGAGATCAACACTGCATACACTTCTCAACCTCACAGCTAATGCTAGTGGTGTATCTCCCTTCAGATTCCGTACTTCTAAATCAGGTTTGTAGCTGAGAATCATGTTTATTCCTCCACATCCTTCACTGGTATGGTTTGAACAGGCCTTAACCATGAAATGAGCTGGACACCATTTACCTAAAAAAAAAATTTTTTAATTATTCAATTTTTTCAACATATCAATCACTGTATTTTTTATTACTTTACCACTACATTGACTACTGTTTTTACAAAATCTTTTGGTATTGAAATATATATGGCAGATCTATTTCATACTCAACTCCCTGAAATGGTGTCACTATTTAATAATTTTACAATTAATTTTGAACCACTGATCACAGTGAAGGATACTGGTTGTTTTCCAAACCGGATTTTCAAATGTGTGTAGTGCCGAGTAAACTTACTTCGCAATATATATCTTTCTTATTTGTTTTTTCCCCGCAGAGGTTAAAAATGCAAAGCCTCTTTAAGGAGTCAATCTATTCAGAACATGAATCATCTTTGATAAGCCATTTAAGGAGGTGGGTAGGAGGGGAACTCATCCCTGACTCCTATAAAAATAAATACTAAATCCCACGACTCCATGCTATTTCAAAGTCTGCAGTTTTAAGGGTTAAATCCCTAATTCCTGGTGAAGAAATAAGCCTTTCCTGCTGTTCCATTATAGGTCCTAGCCACATTTAAATGGAATCTGTTTGGGTCCAGTCAAGAAAAAAGTGCATATGTTTGTATAGTATCTGAGGGTAATGAATAAATGTTCTAATTCTAATTTCTCTAATTTTCATCGGATGAAATTATTTTCCAGCCAGTTGTGGAAAAATTGTTTCTTCTCTCTACAGGATTTTTAATTCTCAAACTGTGACTGGTCAATTACAGTAGTAGGCATGGTTTATGGTTTTTTAGCAAGAGCATGTAACTGTTTGTGCTAGCTAAAAATAAATCTGTTAAATTGAATTTATGCATGCTTTCATGATATCTGAAATTATGCATCAATGGCAACACACAGCAAATGGTACTGATAATAAACTTTTGGCATGGCAAAATGTTGGGAGAATTTGACATTTGAAAAAAAAAATTGGGAGAAGTTACTTCTTTTTCTAACGTTAGCGAAAGAGCGTCTTACATCATTACTCATGGATTATTTGATTTCTCAATTTCATTAGTTAACTGACAGAATTCTAAGCTCCAGCCAATTGAGAAATAAGAGTCCACTCAAAACAATGTAAGAAGCTATATCTATCATATCGAAACACAAGTACATGTATTTCTACCATAACTTATCTCAATAGGCATGATGGCACAAGTCAAAATGTTTTACCATGTTCAGAATATTTCTCGGATTCTTCCTCTGGTTCTAGACCTTCGAAGTACTTTTTCTGGACTGCTTGTGATGGACTAGTCCCTGACAAGTCTAGGATAGCTTTGATAAATTCTCTTCCATTTTTATAGGCTGTGACAATATCATCATTGGTCATGCTACCTTCAGGCTACAACATAAAAATCATGATAACAAAATTTTATATTTAGTACAACATTTGATGATTTTGCTAACCAAATTACAACTTTTAAAATTTAAAGTTAAACCAAGTAATATGAGACAGGCACAGCCTTTTTGAGGGGCATAACTAAAACATCATCTGCAGTGATGGATTAACAGGAGGCTTGACCCCCCCCCTACTTTATAAAACAGTAAGCCTCCTTCCCCCTTTTTGGCAAAACAATTTTTTGCACACAAGTGACGATGATGAAGACTGGGCGAGAAATATGTTTTAACCTTCCACATTTTTTGTGTCTGTTCTGCCTCATAATTTCAATATAATGATCTGTGCCCTTGCATAATTTGGCTTTTGTCAGTGCTTTAGTTAACATCCAGATTCTAGTTTCTACACGATTCTACGACACTTTGAACAAATGTACACTTTAGCTCATTAAGAAGATCATTGGCCCATACATAACATAAGTCACCCACATTCTGTCTTTTTTAACCCGGCAAAAAAACACAGGGTGCTCTGGGAACAATTGTAAAATGCGCCCTTAATCTTATCTCATGGTTAGGAAACCTCATACCTTGTAGTTAGCATACTTTTCACATGCTACCAGTAAAGGTGTATACCCCTCATGATTGACTTCAGATGTCATAATTTTCATGTACTCTGGCCTTGCTTTGGACATCTCTTTCTTCAGTGAAGGCTTGGGGACATTGTTCTCTGGCGCTCGGAGGTCTAATGCTTTGTCGTTGTCATCGTCCACTTCCATCTTTTCTGACAGTCCATTTTCTTTGATATCTGCTGGCTTCACCTAAGAATTAAGAAAAGACATACATGTAATAAAATAATGTGCACAGGAACTTCATGTATATTTGCAAATTCTAGTTATACACTAGAAATGGACAAACAAACATTAGGGTATCCTTAATTGCAAGTATTTTTTCTCCAAATTTAAAAAAAACCCACTTTTTTCCAACTTCCATGGAAGAGTCACAAAGTTTTTTTCTATACATTTTGGGATAAGAACTGAATAGCAGCAACTGTTTCCCTGTTTCTTTACAAAACACTTATCAAAAGATACTTTTGAAGAAGTGTTTTTTAAAGACCCCAGTAGTCATAAATCATGTTACCATAATATATGTCTTATACTAACCTCTGTGATGAGTGACCTTACCAGCTTTAAAAGGTTATTACGCAAACACATGAAGGACAGAAGATGTAATAGATTGTTTCCCTCTATATACAATGAAAGAACCTTAGTGAGTACGCTAACATACCCTATGTGTTATGCTATTTGACCATAAAAATTAACTTTGAGCTCGTCAATTTTTGCGAAAAAAAAAAATTGTGATAACATACACAAGTACATATGTTATACTTCTTGTATACCAAGTGTCATTAAATTCTGTTCATTAGTTTCAGAGGAGTTGCGTCCACAACAGAATTGTCAGCAAATTTCTAAGTCTAAAGGGCCATAACTCCCACTAAAATTTGAGGATTAAAAATTCCTGGTAACATGCACGACTACATATGGTGTTCTTCTAATATCCCAAGAGTCATTAAATTCTAATAAGTGGTTTAAGAGGAGCTGCTTCCACAATCATTGATCACAGACAGACTGACCAGTCAAAGACATTATAACCTCTGCAACTTCATTGGGTGGGTTTGTTGAGTATAATTACTTACATCTGTATTGATGGACCTGACTAATTTTGACAAGTTATTCCCCATACACATAAAGGCCAGTGGATGTAATGGGTTGTTTCATTATGAGCTATATAATTACTTACATCTGTATTGAGTGATCTGACCAGCTTTGACAAGTTATTCCCCATACACATGGTGGCCAGTAAATGGAGTGGGTTGTTACCCTATGATCTATACTTACATCTGTATTGAGTGATCTGACCAGCTTTGACAAGTTATTCCCCATACACATGGTGGCCAGTAAATGGGGTGGGTTGTTACCCTATGATCTATACTTACATCTGTGTTGAGTGATCTGACCAGCTTTGACAAGTTATTCCCCATACACATGGAGGCCAGTAGATGGAGTGGGTTGTTACCCTATGATCTATACTTACATCTGTATTGAGTGATCTGACCAGCTTTGACAAGTTATTCCCCATACACATGGTGGCCAGTAAATGGAGTGGGTTGTTACCCTATGATCTATATAATTACTTACATCTGTATTGATGGACCTGGCTAATTTTGACAAGTTATTCCCCATACACATAAAGGCCAGTGGATGTAATGGGTTGTTCAATATGAGCTATATAATTACTTACATCTGTATTGAGTGATCTGACCAGCTTTGACAAGTTATTCCCCATACACATGGAGGCCAGTAAATGGAGTGGGTTGTTACCCTATGATCTATACTTACATCTGTATTGAGTGATCTGACCAGCTTTGACAAGTTATTCCCCATACACATGGTGGCCAGTAAATGGAGTGGGTTGTTACCCTATGATCTATACTTACATCTGTATTGAGTGATCTGACCAGCTTTGACAAGTTATTCCCCATACACATGGAGGCCAGTAAATGGAGTGGGTTGTTACCCTATGATCTATACTTACATCTGTATTGAGTGATCTGACCAGCTTTGACAAGTTATTCCCCATACACATGGAGGCCAGTAAATGGAGTGGGTTGTTACCCTATGATCTATACTTACATCTGTATTGAGTGATCTGACCAGCTTGGACAAGTTATTCCCCATACACATAAAGGCCAGTGGATGTAATGGGTTGTTTCATTATGAGCTATATAATTACTTACATCTGTATTGAGTGATCTGACCAGCTTTGACAAGTTATTCCCCATACACATGGTGGCCAGTAAATGGAGTGGGTTGTTACCCTATGATCTATACAATTACTTACATCTGTATTGAGTGATCTGACCAGCTTGGACAAGTTATTCCCCATACACATGGTGGCCAGTAAATGGGGTGGGTTGTTACCCTATGATCTATACTTACATCTGTATTGAGTGATCTGACCAGCTTTGACAAGTTATTCCCCATACACATGGAGGCCAGTAAATGGAGTGGGTTGTTACCCTCTGTTCTATATAATTACTTACATCTGTATTGAGTGATCTGACCAGCTTGGACAAGTTATTCCCCATACACATGGAGGCCAGTAAATGGAGTGGGTTGTTACCACTTGTATCTTTACAACAACTTACATCTGTATTGAGAGATCTGACCAGCTTTGACAAGTTATTCCCCATACACATGGAGGCCAGTAAATGGAGTGGGTTGTTACCCTATGATCTATACTTACATCTGTATTGAGTGACCTGACGAGCTTTGACAAGTTATTCCCCATACACATGGAGGCCAGTAAATGGAGTGGGTTGTTACCCTATGATCTATACTTACGTCTGTGTTGAGTGATCTGACCAGCTTTGACAAGTTATTCCCCATACACATGGAGGCCAGTAAATGGAGTGGGTTGTTACCCTATGATCTATACTTACATCTGTATTGAGTGACCTGACCAGCTTTGACAAGTTATTCCCCATACACATGGAGGCCAGTAAATGGAGTGGGTTGTTACCCTATGATCTATACTTACATCTGTATTGAGTGACCTGACCAGCTTTGACAAGTTATTCCCCATACACATGGAGGCCAGTAAATGGAGTGGGTTGTTACCCTATGATCTATACAATTACTTACATCTGTATTGAGAGATCTGACCAGCTTGGACAAGTTATTCCCCATACACATGGAGGCCAGTAAATGGAGTGGGTTGTTACCCTATGATCTATACTTACATCTGTGTTGAGTGATCTGACCAGCTTTGACAAGTTATTCCCCATACACATGGAGGCCAGTAAATGGAGTGGGTTGTTACCCTATGATCTATACTTACATCTGTATTGAGGGATCTGACCAGCTTGGACAAGTTGTTCCCCATACACATGGAGGCCAGTAAATGGAGTGGGTTGTTACCCTATGAT
Source organism: Arcuatula senhousia (assembly GCA_963971305.1). Taxonomy (NCBI): domain Eukaryota; kingdom Metazoa; phylum Mollusca; class Bivalvia; order Mytilida; family Mytilidae; genus Arcuatula; species Arcuatula senhousia. The sequence goes on from OZ020304.1 coordinate 31,287,142, forward strand.
CTATACTTACATCTGTATTGAGTGATCTGACCAGCTTTGATAAGTTATTCCCCATACACATGGAGGCCAGTAAATGGAGTGGGTTGTTACCCTATGATCTATACAATTACTTACATCTGTATTGAGGGATCTGACAAGCTTTGACAAGTTATTCCCCATACACATGGAGGCCAGTAAATGGAGTGGGTTGTTACCCTATGATCTATACAATTACTTACATCTGTATTGAGGGATCTGACAAGCTTTGACAAGTTATTCCCCATGCACATGGAGGCCAGTAAATGGAGTGGGTTGTTACCCTATGATCTATACAATTACTTACATCTGTATTGAGGGATCTGACAAGCTTTGACAAGTTATTCCCCATACACATGGAGGCCAGTAAATGGAGTGGGTTGTTACCCTATGATCTATACAATTACTTACATCTGTATTGAGGGATCTGACAAGCTTTGACAAGTTATTCCCCATACACATGGAGGCCAGTAAATGGAGTGGGTTGTTACCCTATGATCTATACTTACATCTGTATTGAGTGACCTGACCAGCTTTGACAAGTTATTCCCCATACACATGGAGGCCAGTAAATGGAGTGGGTTGTTACCCTATGATCTATACAATTACTTACATCTGTATTGAGGGATCTGACAAGCTTTGACAAGTTATTCCCCATACACATGGAGGCCAGTAAATGGAGTGGGTTGTTACCCTATGATCTATACAATTACTTACATCTGTATTGAGGGATCTGACAAGCTTTGACAAGTTATTCCCCATGCACATGGAGGCCAGTAAATGGAGTGGGTTGTTACCCTATGATCTATACTTACGTCTGTGTTGAGTGACCTGACCAGCTTTGACAAGTTATTCCCCATACACATGGAGGCCAGTAAATGGAGTGGGTTGTTACCCTATGATCTATACAATTACTTACATCTGTATTGAGGGATCTGACCAGCTTTGACAAGTTATTCCCCATACACATGGAGGCCAGTAAATGGAGTGGGTTGTTACCCTATGATCTATATAACTACTTACATCTGTATTGAGTGACCTGACCAGCTTTGACAAGTTATTCCCCATACACATGGAGGCCAGTAAATGGAGTGGGTTGTTTCATTATGAGCTATATAACTACTTACATCTGTATTGAGTGACCTGACCAGCTTTGACAAGTTATTCCCTATACACATGGAGGCCAGTAAATGGAGTGGATTGTTACCCTATGATCTATACTTACATCTGTATTGAGTGATCTGACAAGCTTTGACAAGTTATTCCCCATACACATGGAGGCCAGTAGATGGAGTGGGTTGTTACCCTATGATCTATACTTACGTCTGTATTGAGTGACCTGACCAGCTTGGACAAGTTATTCCTCATACACATGGAGGCCAGTAAATGGAGTGGGTTGTTACCCTATGATCTATACTTACATCTGTATTGAGTGATCTGACCAGCTTTGACAAGTTATTCCCCATACACATGGAGGCCAGTAAATGGAGTGGGTTGTTACCCTATGATCTATACAATTACTTACATCTGTATTGAGTGATCTGACCAGCTTGGACAAGTTATTCCTCATACACATGGAGGCCAGTAAATGGAGTGGGTTGTTACCCTATGATCTATACTTACATCTGTATTGAGTGATCTGACCAGCTTGGACAAGTTATTCCCCATACACATGGAGGCCAGTAAATGTTATAGATTATTTCCCTCTTTATACAATAACTTACATCTGTATTGAGTGACCTGACCAGTTTGGACAAGTTATTCCCCATACACATGGAGGCCAGTAAATGGAGTGGGTTGTTACCCTATGATCTATACTTACGTCTGTGTTGAGTGATCTGACCAGCTTGGACAAGTTGTTCCCCATACACATGGAGGCCAGTAAATAGAGTGGGTTGTTACCCTATGATCTATACTTACATCTGTATTGAGTGACCTGACCAACTTGGACAAGTTATTCCCCATACACATGGAGGCCAGTAAATGGAGTGGGTTGTTACCCTATGATCTATAATTACATCTGTATTGAGTGACCTGACCAGCTTGGACAAGTTATTCCCCATACACATGGAGGCCAGTAGATGGAGTGGGTTGTTACCCTATGATCTATACAATAACTTACATCTGTGTTGAGTGATCTGACCAGCTTGGACAAGTTATTCCCCATACACATGGAGGCCAGTAGATGGAGTGGGTTGTTACCCTATGATCTATACTTACGTCTGTATTGAGTGACCTGACCAGCTTGGACAAGTTATTCCCCATACACATGGAGGCCAGTAAATGGAGTGGGTTGTTACCCTATGATCTATACTTACATCTGTATTGAGTGACCTGACCAGCTTTGACAAGTTATTCCCCATACACATGGAGGCCAGTAAATGGAGTGGGTTGTTACCCTATGATCTATACTTACGTCTGCATTGAGTGACCTGACCAGCTTTGACAAGTTATTCCCCATACACATGGAGGCCAGTAAATGGAGTGGATTGTTACCACTTGTATCTTTACAACAACTTACATCTGTATTGAGTGACCTGACCAGCTTGGACAAGTTATTCCCCATACACATGGAGGCCAGTAAATGGAGTGGATTGTTACCCTATGATCTATACTTACATCTGTATTGAGTGATCTGACCAGCTTTGACAAGTTATTCCCCATACACATGGAGGCCAGTAAATGGAGTGGGTTGTTACCCTATGATCTATACTTACATCTGTATTGAGTGATCTGACCAGCTTTGACAAGTTATTCCCCATACACATGGAGGCCAGTAGATGGAGTGGGTTGTTACCCTATGATCTATACTTACATCTGTGTTGAGTGATCTGACCAGCTTTGACAAGTTATTCCCTATACACATGGAGGCCAGTAAATGGAGTGGATTGTTACCCTATGATCTATACTTACATCTGTATTGAGTGATCTGACCAGCTTGGACAAGTTATTCCTCATACACATGGAGGCCAGTAAATGGAGTGGGTTGTTACCCTATGATCTATACTTACATCTGTATTGAGTGATCTGACCAGCTTGGACAAGTTATTCCTCATACACATGGAGGCCAGTAGATGGAGTGGGTTGTTACCCTATGATCTATACTTACGTCTGTATTGAGTGACCTGACCAGCTTGGACAAGTTATTCCTCATACACATGGAGGCCAGTAAATGGAGTGGGTTGTTACCCTATGATCTATACTTACATCTGTATTGAGTGATCTGACCAGCTTGGACAAGTTATTCCTCATACACATGGAGGCCAGTAAATGGAGTGGGTTGTTACCCTATGATCTATACTTACATCTGTATTGAGTGATCTGACCAGCTTGGACAAGTTATTCCCCATACACATGGAGGCCAGTAAATGTTATAGATTATTTCCCTCTTTATACAATAACTTACATCTGTATTGAGTGACCTGACCAGTTTGGACAAGTTATTCCCCATACACATGGTGGCCAGTAAATGGAGTGGATTGTTACCCTATGATCTATAATTACATCTGTATTGAGTGACCTGACCAGCTTGGACAAGTTATTCCCCATACACATGGAGGCCAGTAAATGGAGTGGGTTGTTACCCTATGATCTATAATTACATCTGTATTGAGTGACCTGACCAGCTTGGACAAGTTATTCCCCATACACATGGTGGCCAGTAAATGGAGTGGGTTGTTACCCTATGATCTATACTTACGTCTGTGTTGAGTGATCTGACCAGCTTGGACAAGTTGTTCCCCATACACATGGAGGCCAGTAAATAGAGTGGGTTGTTACCCTATGATCTATACTTACATCTGTATTGAGTGACCTGACCAACTTGGACAAGTTATTCCCCATACACATGGAGGCCAGTAAATGGAGTGGGTTGTTACCCTATGATCTATAATTACATCTGTATTGAGTGACCTGACCAGCTTGGACAAGTTATTCCCCATACACATGGAGGTCAGTAAATGTAATAGATTATTTCCCTCTATATACAATAACTTACATCTGTGTTGAGTGATCTGACCAGCTTTGACAAGTTATTCCCCATACACATTAAGGCCAGTGGATGTAATGGGTTGTTTCATTATGAGCTATATAATTACTTACATCTGTATTGAGGGATCTGACCAGCTTGGACAAGTTGTTCCCCATACACATGGAGGCCAGTAAATGGAGTGGGTTGTTTCCACTTGTCTAAACAGCTACTTAAATCTTTGGGTTATATCTATTTACTTACATCTGTATTGAGTGATCTGACCAGCTTTGACAAGTTATTCCCCATACACATGGAGGCCAGTAGATGGAGTGGGTTGTTACCACTGGTATCTTTCTCTGCTGAAATGGCTCCTCCCTTTTCCACCAGGTAGGTTATCAACTTGGTATTGACCTGGATAAATATTCAATTTCATAGATTTGTTCATCAAAGTCACCATTTTATTAGTATTGACCTGGATAAATATTCAATTTCATAGATTTGTTCATCAAGGTCACCATTTTATTAGTATTGACCTGGATAAATATTCAAGTTCATAGATTTGTTCATCAAAGTCAACATTTTATTAGTATTGACCTGGATAAATATTCAAGTTCATAGATTTGTTCATCAAGGTCACCATTTTATTAGTATTGACCTGGATAAATATTCAAGTTCATAGATTTGTTCATCAAGGTCACCATTTTATTAGTATTGACCTGGATAAATATTCAAGTTCATAGATTTGTTCATCAAGGTCACCATTTATTAGTATTGACCTGGATAAATATTTAATCTAATAGATTTGTTCATCAAGGTCAACATCTTAATTTTTTTAGTTTGAAGCTACCAAACGACATGCATAAGTAAATGGGATATTAACTTAATGAATTTGATTAGCATCTTGTCTAATTTATCCTAAATGCTCTTGAAGGTATAATTTTCTTCGAATTTTTCAATCTTTTAACCAAAGTACTGTGTAATTTCAATAGAAAAATACACGCAATGTCCATTAAGATACATATACATGTAAATAATTATACATATAAGAAATTAAGGTTTTTTGTGCAGAATTATATGCATACCTGTTAGATATTAGACAAGCTGCAATGTTCAGTTGTAATATATGTGTTTGCATGTTGATGCTTTATATCTACAGATCTTGTCTAGTCTTTCAAATTTATGATATTGGATCGTCCCATTGTTACAAAACTTTTGCTTCTTACAAAACCCATTTTCTTGAACTCCAAAGAAAAACTCAATTGAAACAAAGCTCTATGTTATATGATTGGTTAAACAAAAGAAAACAGAACTTTCTGACAAGCTTACAAAATACATGTATATTATTCTGAAAAGCTACATATGAAATACTGTAGGAGCAGAAATATTCGTGGAGGATTCATTTTCGTTTATTTCGTTGGTTGGAAAAATCCATGAAATTAAATCCCCACGAATATGAAATATTTATTTAAAGAGTGTATATCCAAAAAAAAAAAATTCACAGAAATTTGTGTCCACCAATTCAGTTTTGTGCTTTAAACTACGAAAGTTTATCCCCACAAAAATAAATGATTATACAGTATATAAAGCTACTATGAGATCAATTTATCTCATGAACATGTTTACCCTGGTAATAGCTAGAGTGATTGCTGTTTGTCTTTTCTCTGTCCTATACGTAGGTTTACAACCAGCCTCTATCAATAACTCGGCTATCTTTACTGAGATGTCCATCTTCTCACTATATGTTTTCTCTCTTTGCTGAAAAATAAACCAATTGATATGCTAATAATTCTATGCAAGGTGATTTCATTACTATTGATGGGGTACCAATTTTGGTTGGACTATTTCCATGCAAGCGCAATGGTTTTCGACGTCATAGACGATGTTATAGGTAACGCCGAATAACAGTTAGTTAAAATTTCCCGCATTTTTAGTTATTTCACTGAGTGTGATAAACAATTTCCGTTCACTCGGAAATCTCGATATTTCACTGCTATCTATGTAATAATAAAGTATAATTAAGGAATGATTCCAAATATGTGGAATTATTCAACAAGTGACCAAACAACCCAATAATTCACAAGTGTGCTGAGCAAACAAGAAATTGTAAAGGTTGTTCGCTCACAAGATGAATACATGTATTTCCCATATTCAAAATCTTCAGTTAGTCATATACTCAGCCCTAGAGAATTTGTTTTTTTCTACATATAGTGTAACACAACTTAGCAAGAAAATTTGTCTTTATCAAACTCTTGATTTACCTACCTCTTTTGATTGATATCTGCTTCCTTCCACTTCGTTAGCTGCCAAATGGTGAAGCTAAAAAAAATATATATCAAAGCTCAATAAATAAATACCCTATTCATTGAATGAAACCTTTGAAAAAGATCCAGAAAATCCATCGAGTTGATAGGATATCCTGAGGTGTAACAGAAGGAAGGACAGGTAAACACCAATCGTTTTAAGCAGATCTAAGACATGCAGTATTGTCTTCACAATTCTTGTATGGCTCAGTTCAAATGCAATTCACTTTGTTTGAGTTGCAGATTACACAAAAATCTTGTGTATGGGACAGGGTTAAGTTTCTACTATAGGGGATGCAGGAAATATGACCCTAAAATCTTACTGGTCAAAATTTCCTTTGTTAATTTCAAAAGCAATGTTCTAACTTTGTAAAGATATCATTCTATTCTCTTCTATAAGGGATCCATGATTCACACAAACTTTTTTGGTATTAATCTTTTTGAAACTATATTTTTTTTTCAGGAGATCTTCTTATCGTTATAGGGCCCCTGTTGAGCCTACTCTTATCAAATTCTACAAAGGTGTCTTTAACATGCATTTGGTATTACTCTCCCCCTACATGGGACTACCTTTTTTTTATCCCTTCCAAAGGACTAGCATCGTTCCTTGAAAACTGGTTCATGAAATTATCACCCCTGAAACTCTACTTTGATATGACAAATTTTCTAAAATTTAACTTACAGCATTGAAGCCATTTATATCTGTAATTGTGGGATCTCCTCCTTTCTTCAGAAGGTAGACAATTTGATCTTCCAAATTGTGCTGTAAATTACTGGAACAGGCTATACTGAGTAATGTCATCCCTAAAGTTACAAATAGTTTAGTCAAAAGCATTTACATCTTTTTTGCACATTTTCATTTTAATCACATGTATATCATATTAATTGCAATGTGTTTTCAATGTTATTATGTACATGTACATGTGTGGAATTCGATGAAAGTAGAACAATTCCAGACCTGATTAGCCTATTTTATGCCTATTAGTAAGATTGTCAGTATTTTTCAAACTTAGTCAATCAAATAGCCACTGAGTGCCAGTATCTTTTAAATCTTTCCAGAAATATCAACTTTGAATGCTGGAATGCTGACAGAACCTGCCTTTGAGTAACTTTTATTTTAAAAAAAAATCATTTTTAACCATCTTGCAGACAATCTAAAGTTCGAAGTCTGAACAAACTTTTCGTTTTGACATTTCTGTCAGCACATTGCTGTTTGATTTTGATCTTTAAAACTCTTTTTAAATATAATGCTTTAAATAGAGCGCTCATCTGATTCGGATCGGTGGTATATAATTTTCTAGGTTTTATTTAACTAAAAAAAATTTACAGCAATTTTGTTTCAAACTGTAAAATCAGCATGTATGACCATAAAGCATATTTTTTCCCTGTTTATTGTTTTATCCTAAGTGACAATTATCAAAAACTTATAAAAATACCTGTGTCATTTTTAAAGTTGATGTCAACTCCTGGCATTTTAAGAAGGAAGTCAACAAGTCCCATGTGACCTTTCAGAAAAGCCACACCCACTGGGGTCAACTGAAAATAATAAATCAAAATCTAGGCTACAATTAGTGTTTACAACATAGCATAATACATATACATGAAGATGTTAAACACAATTTGTTTTTACATTGTACTCTTTTCTTGTACTTGAGAATCCATTTTATAAAATTTAATTTTTTCTATCTGAATAAACTGCATCAAACAAGAGGTTGCTGTGACATTTATAAAATCTTTAATATTTAAAATCCAAATTTTACGACAAGGGACATGACCTTAAATTGAATCCAAGGATATATTGGACATGACACTGATGTTGCATACCAAATTAGAGGCTAAGGTGAGTATTTGATGAGAAATTCTTGCAAAATATTTTCCCTATCAAACCTCTTGCCTACTGACTGATATTAACCATCATACAGAGTTGAAAATAATAGCCTGACTGCCAGCCCGAGACTGACAATTTTTGGCAGGGCTGGCTAAATTTCATGAAAATTTGACTGGGTATATAGTAAAAACAGATAGAATTTCAATTCATAGCTGGTTACTTTTTCAGCAAAATTTCTACCCTGTATTATATAACCCTGATTTTCTCTTTGTGAATTACAATTACTTAAGGATTCTACAACATGTACATACTTTCCAATCATTGGCTATTTTAGGATCAGCTCCACCCTCATTGACTAGTAGCTTGAGAACAAAGTACCACCCATAAGCTGTGGCATAATGTACGAGGGTGTTCCCAGAACTGTCAGCTGTGTTGGGGTCGGCACCCAGGTACAGCAGGTAGGAGGCTACAGGTACGCTCCCGTTCATCACGGCATGGGTCAAGGCTGTTCTCTTATACTTGTCTGAATATCAAATTTATTTTAAGACATTATCAATTTAAGTGCACTTTATCTTAATGACTCATTTAAGGTTATAAATTTTGATTGTTTTTCAATATTAAAAATTAGTTATTTTATCATTAATGAATACATATGTATCTGTAAGCATTTATTTCCGATTTCCGTTGACTTCTTTTATAACAGATATTGGCATTCAGTGATATTACTACAATCAAAGTATAATTCTCTTTGATAAGTAAATATGTATGTTAAAAGTTTTCCATTGATGGTTATTAGATGTAGATGTAAGGCAAAGCTGCTGAAGTCAAAATTTGATATTTTTTAAAATCCAAGACTAATAATTTTTATTCATTAATTAAAAGCATACAATTGGATGGTAATCTTCAATGGTTTATAACCAACATCCTTAAATTTCATACCAATGTTGAAATAGATCACTGGTTAAACATACTGTAAACCAGAAAATTTATCATGCCATATTCCGTCTGCAGTAAGGCAAATGAATTTAGTGCCGTGTGGAGGTCGTAGAAAGCTTCCCCGTGCTTCAGTTGTATGCTCTTATATATTTTCGAGTACTGGAATATGTGTTGGAAAGACACAGTTTACCTATTTCCAAAATTTGACAACGTTTGGCTATTTCTTTAATAAACTGTTAACACAGAGACATGTCTCGCCTGTCGCAACTGGACACAGTATAAAATGAAGTAAAAATCCTCCTTAAACTGATCTTAACTGATGCTTAAGCAGCTGCATACCAAATATAAATGGTGAACCATAACTGCTTTATATAAAACACTCATGACATAAGTAAAAAGTTAAAAAGTGTAAAATCTCAAAGTCAGTAGACTGTGACTGCAGGATCATACACATAATTGATCTGTACTGATGCTAATGCAAGTGCACACCCAATATCAATGATGTACCATAACTGCTTCATGTTAAACAGACGTAAGAAAAAAGGTTAACCTCTGCCAAATCGGTGTAAAATTTCAAAGTCAGTACACCGTGACTGTAGAAGCATACAGATGAAATGCTTTTGAAATTGATCTGTACTAATGCTAATGCAAGTGCATACGCAATATCAATGGTGAGCCATAACTGCTTTATGTTAAACAGACTTAAGAAAAAAGGTTAACCTCGACCAAATCAGTGTAAAAGTTGAAAGTCAGTAGACCGTGACTGCAAGAGCATACTGGTGAAATCCTTTAAAAACTGATCTGTACTGATGCTAGTGCAACTGCATACCAAATATCAATGGTGTAACATAACTGCTTCATGTTAAACAGACTTAAGAAAAAAGGTTAACCTTGGCCAAATCGGTGTAAAATTTCAAAGTCAGTAGACCGTGACTGCAGGAGCATACAGGTAAAATCCTTTTAAAACTGATCTGTACTGATGCTGATGCAACTGCATACCAAATATCAATGGTGTAACATAAGTAGTTCACACAAAACAGACTTAAGCAAAAACTTTAACCAATTGTGGACGCCGCCGCCGCCGCCGCCGCCGCCGCCGCCGCCGGAATCACCATACCTAAGTCTCGCCTTTTGCGACATTCGTCGCAGGCGAGACAAAAATTGATAAATTTATTTGTTTGGTCATTGTTGTAATTTTTTTTGGCTTCTGTTTTTGTTTTATCAAATCTTATATACAGTACTACTGGTTTTCCAAAGTTTTTACTCCTAGCGTGTCTGATGAAGGTTAATCCAGAAAAGCGCTTCACAGGCAGCGAAATTTTGCATTGTACATTTATCAAAATCATTTCAATATGTGGATCGTGTCTTTCTGGCACATATTCCATATTCTTTCGTATTTAATTTTAGTTCCCAAAGCTATAAATTTTCACTGTAATGCTTATGTCCATAGATAACAATGGAAGACAAATATATTCCCTCTGTTTAATTTTTATACAAGCAATGTAAATGTGAAAATCACGAAAATTACTTATTTCCTGGTTTACAGTAGCCATATGAATTTTCATTTAAATATTTATTTCTAGGGCTGTTCCAGAATTAAACGTGGGGGGGGGGGGGGTAGGGAAGAACTTCTATTACATATATGGAGGGTGGTGGGTGTTTTAGACATATCTTGTGAAAAAACAATGATAAAAAATTAATTATTTTTTTATGGAGGGGGGAGAAAAAAGTGCCTCCCCCCCCCCCACACATACACACATTTAATTCTGGAACAGCCCTTAAAGGTAATAATCACAACCACATGTTTTTCATAAGTAATTCTGATTTTAATTTGAATTGAGATTATCTCACCTCTTTGTTCAATGACAGCTGAGTTCTGCACCAGTAACCTGACCATCTCTAGGTTACCTTTACCAGCGGCTATCATCAATGGTGTCACTTTGTCTTTCCCTGCCGACAGTGGCTTGTTTACATTGACACCATGTTTTAATAAGACTTTAAGTACCTCCTGTCAAGAAGAATGAAAAATTTGTGTTTATTAAGGTGTACATAAATGACAGAACAAGAATAATACTCTTCAAAATACATTCATGTCTATTGGATATATAGAACCTTAATAATGAGCTCCTGAGTTTATATTGTTGATGTATTCCTTCTTCTTTATTAGTTATATATGTACTTGAGAACCTAAATTTATACCTATTTTCTTTAGAATTCAAAATATATAAAATATGATGTTAGAAAACTTGTACATGTATTTTATATCTATTACAGGCAACTTTGTTATAATTGAGTGTTCTATTCAATACACATTCAAGCTTCACCCACTATGGAAACAAAAGTAGCTTATAAGTTTGCAAAAAAGGTCTATCACAATTTACTGAAGTAGCTGTAACATTTATAGAATAGAGGAGATTCAGACCATGTCCATTAGACATTGATCTGTCATTTCTACCTCATTTTTACTGGATCTATGGGCTACTGAATCATGGTCAATTAACTCTGTAGAAGACGGCAATGAAATTAGAGGAAAAATGTCTGGTCTAGTGCAAAAAAATGCTGTATTATTTTGTCTTAAGCAGAAAATAGTGAATCTACCTGAAATGTACTTTTTTGATTTGTTCAATGTTGTAGATAAGTTCAGAACTGTCCCTTGCTCACTGCTGAATGTTTGTTGTTTCAGCCACAATTTCTTGATGTGACATCATTTTAAACTACCTAATTTTTGGTCCTGCACCTGTCAGTACATTTTCCGGACCTAATATGAATATGCCTATTAGCTAAGGACAGTTCCATTTATTAATAAATCCACAAGGAAATGCTGTTTTCTATTTGTCTGCTGGTGGTGGTGTTTGTGGTTGTGTAAAATGCATTTTTTGTGGGTGTAGTGATATTAATATGGTAGTAGGGGAGACTTGAACAAAGTGCCCCTTCTTGTCATGTAAATTACTTACCACATTACCCTGCTCAGTTGCTACATGTATAGGACAAATAGATTCCCAGTTAGGTCTGTCTATTCCACCAACACCAAACTTGGATAAGAAAGGGTCAAAGGTATCACCAGATCCTTGTTCTGAAAGATGTTTTGACAGTAAAATATTATTTGTGAAGTGAAATGGTTGTATCTTGTACTATACGAGTGATTCTCCAGCTTGGGAGACAAATTCTTCAGAATTTTCCACCAAGCTCTCAATTTTTTTCTGTAATCTTTTGCTTTTCAGGCCTTGAATTATTGTTATTTTACAGACATTTTGATTAGGATATCTGCTAAGTCATAAAACACTTTCTGTATTTTGGAAGCTGTACAATTGGGTAGCTGGACAAGTGCTAATCATAATTGACCCGATAATTGCACAAACACTAACAAGAGGCTCCCAGGAGCCTGAATCGCTCACCTGGTCTTAATGTAAACCCTTTGAAGACTTTTGTATAGCTAAATGAGCTGAATGTTTAAGCAATAAAAAGCTTTTCTCTATCTGCAATAGTTTTCATTCTAAAGCAAAAAACACTATTTTTCACCTTTAAAGGGCCAAAACCCCTTAAAAGAGTCATCTGACAACTTCGACCCTAAAAAGACTTTTGTAGAGCTAATTAAGCTGAATATTTAAGCAAGCAACATCTTTTCTCTACCTGCAAAAGTTTTCTTTCTTTAGGCCAAAAACACTATTTTTTGCCTTTAAGGGGCCGTAACCACTATAAGGGGTCATCTGGCAACTTTGACCCTATGGAAACATTTGTAGAGCTAAATGAGCTGAACATTTAAGCAAGCAACAACTTTTCTCTATCTGCAATAGTTTTCATTCCATAGGCCAAAAACACTATTTTTTTCCCTTTAAGGGACTGTAACCCCTATAGGGGGTCATCTGACAACTTCGACCATAGGAGACTTTTGTAGAGCTAAATGAACTGAACATTTAAGCAAGCAACAGCTTTTCTCTATCTGCAGTAGTTTTCATTCTATAGGCCAAAAACTCTATTTTTTGCCTTTAAGGGGCCATAACCCCTATAAGGGGTCATCTGACAACTTTGACCCTATGAAGACTTTTGTAGAGCTAAATGAGCTGAACATTTAAGCAAGCAACAGCTTTTCTCTATCTGCAATAGTTTTCATTCTATAGGCCAAAAACACTATTTTTTGCCTTGAAGGGGCCGTAACCCCTATAAGGGGTCATCTGACAACTTTGACCCTATGAAGACTTTTGTAGAGCTAAATGAGCTGAACATTTAAGCAAGCAACAGCTTTTCTCTATCTGCAATAGTTTTCATTCTATAGGCCAAAAACTCTATTTTTTGCCTTTAAGGGGCCATAACCCCTATAAGGGGTCATCTGACAACTTTGACCTTATGAAGACTTTTGTAGAGCTAAATGAGCTGAACATTTAGGCAAGCAACAGCTTCTCTCTATCTGCAATAGTTTTCATTCCATAGGCCAAAAACATGAAAAAATGCTATTTTTCACCTTTAAGGGGCAGTAACTCCCATAAGGGGTCATTAGACGACTTCGACTCAATGGAGACTTTTGTAGAGCTTTTGATGCTGAAGCAGTAGCGTGGTATCAGATTTCATCTATCTCTTATACTTTTTGATTTACAAACCAAAAACAGTAGTCTGACCCCCCTGGTCTATTTTAAGCAACGGCGGCCATGTTTTTCGACGAATCAAAAATCCCCACATCAGTTTTGTGGGGGATACCCTAAAGTACCACCAGACCAAATTTGGTTTGAATCTGTGCAGCCGTTTCAGAGGAGAAGAAGTTTGAAGAAAAGTTAACGACGACGGACGACGACGACGGACGCCAAGTGATGGCAATAGCTCACATGGCCTTTGGCCAGGTGAGCTAAAAATTTAAAATGGTTTAGCTAGGTATTTTGGGCACATGCATGCTAGTGTTTTTTATAATAACTGAAGCACAATCAATTTGGGTGCTGAAATTCTGCTTTTTTCCTATTTCAAGCAAAAAAAATCTCAAAAGCTTCAGCTTTGTCAAGAAGGGTTTGTCACATGTTTGTTGTACAGATGAACTAAACCTTGTTGGCGATCTATGGAAAATTTCTAGTTATACCCCATCTATGAAAGTAGGGTTTAGGTTGGTTCATCCATCCGTCCCAAAGGTAACAAGATGGGGCATTATGCCTTTTGAACATATTCTTGTTGTCTTTACATTTTGTAAAATCGGTAACCTACCAGCTTTGCATTTTTTCAGTAAGAAATCAGCATTTTCAGCTCTCCCTGCTGCACAGGCGTAAAACAATGGGGTACACTTTCTACTTGTGGCATCTAGTGGATTAGCACCTCTGAAAAAGAAGTAAAATGGAATATGTTAAAAACAATGTACATATCAGTGACGGTATTTTTTATAAATCTAAAAAAAAATCTGTCGAAGTAAAAAATTGACGGATTTGGTCCAACAGGAAGTACGAGAGTAACAGGCCTAAAATCAAATCCTTTGTTATGGGACTCCACCCTGATGCTGTATACAAAATATACACCCTGATGCTGTATACAAAATATAAAGTGGCTTTGATTAAGAGTTGCTGAGAAAACTGATGCGAAAATTTCTTTCCTGCCCAAACATTCTTGATTTTATGACTGGATTTTTCTGGAATCCGGTCAAAAATTGTGCATGGAACTACCAACATCCCAAATACAGTTATCTCTTGAACACCCCTTAGGCATTTAGAATGTATTTTCCAAGGTAAATATATGTAAAGGTTATTATTTTTAATACTGCTAACTTTTGGTCCTGTTCCATTATCAATAAATGCACCTGAGCAAATAGCAAGGGCACTAAATAATAATCATATTTTGTGTTTTATTTATAATTTCATATGTTTGGATTTTTGCAGGACTCAGGAGCTTTCCCTAAAAATTCTTATAAAATCAATGAAGTCATTCATTCTTAACCAGTCATCATAGAAGTATTGCTCTTCAATGGTGTGTGTTATGTTTAACACCCTTTTTAAATTGAGGGTTATATTATATAAGCCAGGTTTATGATGGCTTGGTTTCAGGCTAAAAATAACTCACTTTATCAGTAGCTGCCAGTTTCTGATTGGCTGTTTATAATTAGTAGGTCAATCTATTGTTTGTTGTTTTGAAGTTCAGCGTCGTATTTTATCAGTCTCAAAATATTACAAATTACAATTGTTTATTTAAAACAATCATGGATATAAATACATCGTTATGTTCACGAATCGTTTAGTACACTTTTTAATTTGAATGTTGGATATAAATATTCAGGAATTCGTCTTTTATGTGATGATCTGACTGACTTCTTTGTTTGACCGTTTTTACACAAAATGGCTGATCGTGCATCTCGTTATTGTTCTGGTCGATCGAAAAGAAGGACTTCTACTCCATGGGATTCAAATGATCCTAATAATTGGACTGCTAACAAACTTCAAGTCGAACTTGAGAAACTTAATATCAATGTGCCCGTTTCATTAGGAAAATCCGTGTTAAAGAAGATCTATTTGGACAATCGTACACGGAGATTGGCACAACCAGTACAAACTGTTACAAGTGAAAACGGCGATAGGCAAGATAGTATAGAAGCTCCTAGTTATAACGCAGAAGTAACCAACAACACAGAGGTCGGTGCTATTCGTACGAAGGCTACAAATGTTGACATTACTACGCGCCAGAATAATACATCAGGTGGTAATGCGGTCACAAACGCGTTGGAGGTAAACACGCGGAGTAATTCTACAAATACATTTACGTCATCAAATATGGCCGCGCCCATGATAAACAATGAGGTGATTTCCGGCATGTTAAATTCCATGCAATCGATGCAGCAAACGATGCTAGGTTTGCAGCAAACAGTTATGAAAATCGTCAGCGACAAGAACCTTCAACATGGGAAGAACATTAATGATCAAACCTCTTCAAACAACTTGACTACCGCGATGGCAGCAATGGGAAACTCGGTCACAGAGACCCAAGCACCGGCAACGATGAATTACAACAATGGCAACATCGGTGGGTATCGTTATCCCTCTTCTGAATTTGGGGTTCCAGCTGAAACTATTCAGCATATTGACATTGTTTCAGACTCCATCAAAAAGCGAATTTGGGAAGGCAAAGATGTCAACCTTGTTTCTCTCTTAATTCCAAAGTACGAGGTTGACAAGAACATAGTTCAAGAGAATGGGTCCATAACTGTGAACCTTTCTAGTCAGGAAGACGCTGGTTTAAATAAATCCCTCACCATTACAGAATTCTTGACCGCTTTTGGGAAGTATAAGAGGGTAATGTGTGTTAAGTTTCCAAACAGAAGAATTGAGTTGGATAGGTACGAGGCGCATATGGTAGAACTTAATAACATCTATGGTAGTAAATTTTATGATTACCATTGCCAGTTTTCGGCCAAGGCTGCAGCTGCCCTACGCGATTATAACATCAAGGTCGATTGGTCAATTAAAGATTTGTCCTTGTTAACCTTAGTTATGGGAAATGCAAGAATCAATACATGCGAACATTGTTCTTCTACCATGCATTTGTCATCACTTTGCCCTCAGCTTACTGTTCAAAAGGCAATTAATGCAGGTACTAACAATTTTAAGCGCACAATTACCCATAATGCTAACAAAGAGGTGGATAAATATGGTAGAAAACGGGTATTTCATAAGGAACAGGAACTATGTAATAACTTTAATGACAAAACCTGTAACAGGCAATCGTGTATCTATACACATTTATATGCCATATGTCATTCCAACACTCATGGTGCTAATTCATGTAGTAAAAAGAAAGGACCAAAAGCAAACATTGAAAAGTGACTAGGAGTTCATACTCCAATAAATGTTAAAATTTAATCCAAGAATTAGAAAAGCACAAGGACGGAGACTTTGTTCAATATTTGCACAATGGTTTTTCAAATGGATTCGATACTATGATTTCTAACATTGAAGTCCCTACAAGGGAATGTAAAAATCTTAGGTCAGCTATTAATCAACCTGAAATAGTGGATAGCCTAATTAAAAGTGAGGTACACAAAGGTTTTTTAGAAGGCCCTTTTGACAATCTACCCTTTAACAAATATAGAGTTAGCCCTATAGGGGTGGCGATTGGGAAATATTCTGGCAAACCAAGACTAATAGTGGATTTATCATCTCCTCACACTGATATGACCCACCAAAGTGTCAACGATATGATCGACAAAGATCTGTGTTCACTTACTTATGTGCGCATAGATGATGCAGTTCGCATTATCCAGAATCTAGGAAAAAACACTACTATGTGTAAAACAGACATCTCAGATGCATTCAAACTTATTCCTATTCTCCCATCACAGTGGCATATGTTTTGTATTAAATGGAGGAATTCATATTACTATTATACAAAATTAGCTTTCGGATGTCGATCTAGCCCAAAAATCTTTGATAATCTCTCCCAGGCTATTTGTTGGATCGCTGAAAACAATTATGGCATTAATTTCACACTACACCTACTTGATGATTTCATCACCTTTGAACATCCTATGAATTATGCTCAAAGAAATATGGATGTGTTGCATCATATTTTCAATACTCTTAATATGCCAATGGCTGTGCATAAAACATCAGGGCCTAACACTGTGATGGAGTATCTCGGAATCATATTAGATTCAATTTAATGGAGGCTCGCTTGCCAGGTGATAAATAAGAAAGAATTATTAGCTATTTAGAAGAGTTCTTGTCTAAACGCGCTTGTACAAAACGTGAAATTTTACAGTTGCTTCGCCATTTAAATTTCGCATCAAGGGTTGTTATTCCAGGAAGATCTTTTGTTTCACATTTAATAATCCTATCAACTACTGTTCAAGCTTTGCATCATTATGTCAAGTTAAATGCAGAATGCAAAGAAGATATAAGAATGTGGCTTTACTTTCTTACAAATTGGAATGGGGTGAGCAGGTTTTACAATGTGAATACTATTTCGTCGGAAGATATGTGTTTGTACACTGATGCGTCTGGCAGTTTAGGATTTGGTGGCTACTATCAACATAATGGTACAGGTCTTTGGTTTTCAGAGAAGTGGCCCACCATTTTTTCGAATTTAGTGGCGGATGATAAGCCATTATCTATTGCATTTAGGGAGCTGTATCCCATAGTGGTTGCTGCAATATTGTGGGGTCATCTGTGGAAAAAACAACGTATTGTTTTATGTGCGATAATGAAGCAACAGTGGCAATTATTAAAAAAGGTCGCTCAAAATCATCACAAATTATACCTCTTATGCGTAGATTAACACTCGTTGCAGCCCAGCAAAATTTTGTTGTTTTATCTAGACATGTGCCAGGTCAACTTAACACTATTGCAGATTCTTTGTCTCGTTTACAGATAAACAAGTTCCGGACGTTAACGACACAAGCAGCAGAGTGTCCTTGTCAAGTTCCTCCACCGTCAGAGGTACTTTGGAACTCAACTCTGTAGTAAAACAACTTTGGAGAAATTCTGTGTCAGAAAACACTAGGCAAGCATATGATACCGGGTTTATGACTTATGTAAGATTTTTGTTATTAAATGGTATTGTGCACTATTTTTTATCAGATTATAGTAATGTTGTAGTAAATGAAGAATTTTTGTTACTTTTTGTAGCATATTGTTATAGTCAATTACAAATAAGTTATAGTACTGTTAAATTATATTTATGCGGTATAAGGTTTAGGTGCCTTGAACTTCATGTTAAATATCCAGAGAACTATGAACTAGGCCGTTTGAAAACTTTATTAAATGGGTTTAAAAGATTACATTGTGCTAAACCTAAACCAAGGTATCCTATAACATTTGATATTTTACAAAACATTTGCTTTCAATTAAGGAAGGAAGAAAGCTATGACAATCTTTTATTAGAAACAATGTGTACAGTAGCCTTTTTTGCTTTACTTAGATGTGGAGAGTTCACAGTAGCTTGTGCTGATCAATTTGATCCTAATTATCATTTATGTTTAGCAGACCTACAAATTTTTGATAACTGTGTTCATTTGAAATTGAAATCATCTAAAACCGATCCCTTCAGACAAGGTGTTACTATTAAATTATTCGAAACAAAACAATGCATATGTCCATATACTGTGTGTGTTAAATATATTAGACAGAGAATGTTATTAAAATCTTTACCTGATTCAGCTTTATTTTTAAAAAATTCAGGAGAAATTGTTACTAGGAATATGTTTTTACAATGGTTAAAACAGCATTTGGATATGCTAGGTTATAATTCAAGTAACTTTAGTGGTCATTCATTTCGAATTGGAGCAGCCACCACTTCTGGTGCTGTGCAAATTGAAGATCATTTAATTAAAGTGTTAGGTAGATGGTCATCTGATACTTATTGTAGGTATATTAGGATATCCGAAAACACCTTGAAGAATGCCCAGAAAGCATTAACCATGTATAAATTGTCAAATTGTTAGAGTATGAAATATGAGTTTACATGTACTATAATACATGCACAACAAATATGCTTATATACTTGTGTACTTTATATATGAACTGATAACATTGACATATACTAATATGTGTAACTTAGCTTCCACCATATTAACTACATTTTGGGGCACTCATATTGTGATTATTATCTATAATCACAATCTGATTTTGGCCGTCTTAATTAATTTAAGTATACTTATTTTACTATTCAATTAATTAATTCCCCAAAATGCATTAGTTTGGAACTCTAACTTCAAAATTTACACTTTTGCTCAGACATATATAGTTGCACTCTTCCGGCTCTTGTACTTGTCTTCCAGCTCTTGTAGTTGCAGTTACACCGAGTAGCAAACATACTTGTGAGCTTCCGGCTCTTGTACTTAACTACACCGAGTTGACACCTGTACACCGAGTTGAGTTCGGCTCATTGAAGTAATCCTCGTCCAGCTCTTGTACTGTCTTCCGGCTCTTGATGGTTATGGCCACACCGAGTTGTCACCTAAAGGTCTACTTCCGGCTCTTGTACCTAACCACACCGAGTTGACACCTTTGTACACTAACTCAGGATTACTTTGGCTTGCATTGTTATTCAGGCTCTTGTAGTATTCATGTACATCTGCTATATCGTACTTTCTTTTCTTGCTACACCGAGTTTAACAGTGCACTGTACATTTGTATTTAGACAATACTGAGTCTGCCCCAAAGCCAAAATATGTAGTTAATGTGGAATGTATTAAGAGGTAATTTTATGTATATACATGTATAAAGAAATTTAGTATAAGGAATGTATGTTGGATTGTTATTATGTATTTAGTTGAATTTGATTAATAGAATAGTTAATTTTAATTCATGATTGGTGTTTGTTATTATTAAGGTGGAACTTTTGGTGAGATGTGGAATGTGTACACATTGACTTAATACATTTTTCCCTATACAAGATATTCATAATTCAGGAATTCATTCAGGATGGTCTGTCATGAGACTTCATGCTTAGAGTACAGTACATACAGGTTCAAATCATTGATTCATATTCACTTGATACAGTAATTGATTATAATCTTGGTATGCACTTTGATTCATATTCACTTGCTACAGTAATCGATTATAAACTTGGTATGCACAGGTGACACTTTCATGTTTGCATCTTACAATATGAAACTTACATTGATATATGAATAACTATTATCATGAAATTCAGAAACTGCATAATGATTGGTGTTAACTTGATAGATTATGAAACTTTGTATGCTTGGTCGGGTTTGAAGTACCAGGAAGAAGATTAAACTTTGTATACTTAATATACATTGTAGTATAATGATACATATGAAACTTGGTATGTTGTCACTTAGTACAAATGCATATAATGGTAGATATGAAACTTGGTATGCTATCACATAGTATAAATGAATATAGTGGTAGATCATTGTAGATATAAACTTGGTATGCGGTCACAAGGTAGTAATGTATATAATGATAGATATATAGGAAACTTGGTATGCTGTCATGAAGAATATAATGATTGGTATGAAACTTGGTATATGGCCACTAAGTATTGGTGTGCTGCACTATCCAAAACTTGGTACATGTATGGTACAACTAAATAAAAAACTTGGTATATGCTTTTATTGATGATCTATGTGTTGGTTGTTATGGAGGCAATGTCTTAGCATTACTTGGCATACAAAGAAAAGAAGCAAGCATAAACACATGGGAAGTACAAAATTGTCTGTTTTTAATGTGAAAGAAACCAGAGTACCTGGAGGAATCCATCAGCCCCTATTGCTCTTAAATCATACTAACTTTTTGATTAAAACTTCCAGTGGACCTGTACCATTACAACAAGCTGCATAATGTATGGGTTTCCTCCCCTTCCTGTCCAAAAGGTTAATATCTGGTTCAACAGACAGGAGTCTCTCTAGGTACTTCTTGTTTGGGTTGATACATGCACAGTGTAAGGGTGTAATCTTTAAAAGAATAAACACATAGGGTATAAATATTAATATCAAAAAGTTCATTTTTTGTACATTCTAGTGCATATTACTTTTTAAACTTCTTTTCGGATCAATGGTTATACCTTTTAAATTAAATCAAATCAGTTAGGACATATATTGAGTTTGTCATGCCAAATTTCAAATTATTATCATGAATGGTTTGTAAGAAAAGCTGCCATCCATTTTTAAGGTATAATGTATATATTTGCATTTAAAATGCATGTACCAAGTCAGGACCATTGCGACCATTCCGGTGTGTCTTATCTATTGGACATTGAGATTGATCCTCCAAGTTCGGTAATATTGTTATTACCTTTATGTATAACAAGCAATGTTAAATGTAACTAAGATTTCAAAAGTTCTGCAGTTTAAAGTAAAACTAGAAGACTATCATGGAAATCAACATTTGGAAAATTATCATGTCACCTTCTTCAGTTACATTTAAATCCCTAAAATATCCTTACATGTGATGGTGATTGCATTTTTAATACGTTTATTTGAACATGAAATCTTTACTGCTACCTCCGGAAATAAACTACGAGTAATCTTACCATAGATCTATCATTTGGTTTCTTTCTGACTGAGTCAGCTCTGATGTTGGCAGGTAAATCTTCTGTTTTCTTGGTTAAAACCTTGAATTACACAAACAAAAAACTGTTAATTGTATTTATCTATATTTCGTGGATATCAATTTCCATGGTTTCCCACAAAAAGACATTTAGTTGGATTTTTTATTTCGTGGTTTGCACATGTTGCCTAAAGGAATCGATGTAAAAAAGAACATGTTGTCGAAGTTTTACTTTCGTGGTGACTGTCACCCATGAAAACCACAAAAATTGGTACCCCACAAATAATCATGAGCACCTGAGTTCACTTTTGTTTCGACTGGAGTTTGTGTTGTTGATTGATATTCAGTTATTTTGTGTTTCAAAGTTTTACATGTTGTCTGTTTTTGACCCGTTCTTGTTGGTGTGGTTTTGTCTCTGCCCTTTCGGACTTTTGACATTCCGATACCCCATTGATAGCTCTGCTTCTACCAAAATCCAACTTTTCATACATAAACTCTTGGTAAATGTTCACCTCTTGTAAACTGCTTTGAGCGACCTTACTTAATGTAGTAGTGTAATTATTTTCCCACGCTCTGCCTGTCACACAACATTCACCAAAGAACAACTCATGTTTGTAAATGTGCAGATAAAATAGATTTTGTTA
This sequence comes from Arcuatula senhousia, assembly GCA_963971305.1. Lineage (NCBI taxonomy): Eukaryota > Metazoa > Mollusca > Bivalvia > Mytilida > Mytilidae > Arcuatula > Arcuatula senhousia. The sequence continues at coordinate 31,309,806 of OZ020304.1, forward strand.
TAATCTTACATCTTCATGTAGGACATTGTATCCCATGCCTTTAGCTTCCTTTACAATGGCACCTGCAAGTTCCAAATGGCCTCTCATCAGGGCTAAATCCAAGTTATTTTGTAACTGCTGTCTCTGCCAAAAAAGAGGATGAAGAATTATATTATATTATATTGAGGGTCAAACACGACTGATTTCATTTAACAGGAAGTAGGTAAGCAGTACTTGTGAATTTGAATCCAACAATACGGGACCCCTGCTAATGCTGCATACAAAAATATTGAGAAGCTGTGATGAGTAGGTGCTGAGAAAACAGTTCTGAAAATATTTTCCATTCCAAAACATAATTCAAATGTAAATGTTAAGCACATAATACACAGCTGTGGTCAATATACAAGTAAGTTTTCCTTTACTTTCATACAGAAATAGAAATAGAAATAGAAATATTTTATTGGACCAATCATGGACCCACAGGGGGCAATGACATACATGACATTAATAATTATAATACAATGTTCAAACAAATGACAGTACAAATATAATGATATATAAAGTTAACCATTTTAACAATACATGTATTGTGGCAGACGTTGTTCACGTTATTATTATGTTTTACTATAGATTTTGTTAGTATTTCTTTTATATGTGTAGTTCACCATTTCTACGCTATCTACTTATTAGTCGTATTTCTTTGTGAGGTTTACTCTGAGCTGTTCTGTATTTCTATTTCATTGGGTATTTCGATCACATGATTCTATTCTAGTTTCTGATTGGTTATTCGTTTTCGGGCACCGCACTTTTCAAATTGATCTCTAAGATAATGGAGTATATTTTACCATAGCATTTATTCTAATTATTTCAACTTTATATATATTATACATTTCTACAACTTTGCATGAGATTGTTATTCCTTTCACTGGATTTATTAATTTCATATCACAGGTTAGTTACTAATATTTCTAGTCTTTAATATTTCAGTCACTATGTCCGTAGGTTATGAAAATGTGAGCGTAAAGGTTATTTTGGTATGCACGGGAATAAATATGTACATGAGATGACAAACATATATTCATTTTAGTAAAGATGTTATTTTCGATATATTACGATATTAGACTTGGTATCAGTGCTTTTACTTATTTTTACATATCGAGTGGACCTTATATTTATATGTCAATCAAACTATTTATAGTAGCATATATTTATGTACTCATATTTTGTTCTAGATTGTATTGATGGTGATTTAACCACTCGAGGACCAATTCAGACGATTAGCCCTTTTGTACCACATACAGGGTAAGCACTGAATGTGTATTGTGTTGTATTGTCTATTTTATGTTTATTGTCTTTGTTTACATGTTTTCTGTGTTGTAATTGTCCGGTTTATTTAGAAGGAAAATCTACACTGGCTTTACTAGATACAGGGTCAACTGTCAGTACCATCAGCGAGCAGTTCTACAACGATTGCCTTTCTGATAAACCACTTCAGCCACTTCATTCCTTCATCAACATAGAGTGTGCAGATGGACAGTCTTTGCCTTATATGGGTTATATTGAAGGATCACTGCAGATAATAGAAGAGGATAAAGCATATCCATGTGTTTTCTTGGTTACACCGAACAGCTCATACCACCAGAGAGTACCTGTTCTACTTGGAACCAACATCTTAGATACCATTATGAAGGATATTCAAGACCAACATGGTGAGAGATTTTTACAGACTGCAGACCTTACAACACCATGGTACTCAGCATTCAGATGCATTTCACTTCGAGAGAAACAGCTTCAGAGGAATTGCAACAGATTAGCTTTGGTGAAATCAGCGGAGAGGGATATGATTTTGATCAAGCCTAACACCACCGTCCAGATTAGAGCCATGCTTACTAAGGAACTGCCTTACCATCGCACTGCAGCTATTACTCAGCCTACAGAATCGTCAGTCATACCATCAGACTTAGACATCGAACCAACTCTGATAGATTACCAACATCAACAGAATGGATTATTTGAAGTGGAGATCAGCAATGTTACAACCAGAACAGTTTCTGTGCAGCCCAATGCTATTTTATGTGAGATACAGCCAGTCACCATTGAAGATGAGCCTGAGCCATCAACAAAGAGTTTTGACCCACCACTACTATCAAGTTCATATATCAGCTGACAACTTATCACCAGAAGAACTAGAGATTGGAAGACAGTTTATCACCAGTTATGAAGATATTTTCTCAAAAGATGATGCAGATGTAGGACATGCCACCACAGTTCAGCATAAGATAGAGTTAGAAGATGACAGACCATTTAAACAACGATACAGACATATTCCACCGTCGATGTTCGAAGAAGTTAGAAGCCACCTTCATCAACTACTTAGATGTGGTATTATAAGAAAGTCACACAGTCCATGGTCTTCAAACGTGGTGCTTGTCAAGAAAAAGAATGGATCTCTGAGAATATGTGTAGACTACCGTCAACTTAACAACAAGACGAATAAAGATGCTTACAGTCTACCAAGAATCGAGGATATACTAGATTGTCTAGCTGGGAATAAGTACTTCAGTACCATCGACATGAAGTCAGGTTATCACCAAGTCGAGATCTTAGAAGCCCACAAGGAGAGAACGGCGTTCACCGTAGGACCTATGGGATTCTTCGAGTACAACAGGATGCCTTTTGGACTATCATGCGCTCCTGCCACCTATCAGCGGCTTATGCAAGACACTCTTGGAGATCTTCACCTACGAGTATGTTGTATTTTCATCGACGATGTCATTATATTTGGAAGAACTTATGAGGAACATCTTGAGAACATGACACTAGTTTTTGACCGGATTAGAGAAGCATGTTTGAAGCTTTCGCCCAACAAGTGCTACTTCTTCAAGACCAAAGTAAAGTATGTTGGACATGTAGTATCTGAGAAAGGAGTAGAGACAGACCCAGAGAAAGTGGAGAAAGTAAGAGATTGGCCAATACCAACTTCACCTGAAGATGTAAGACGCTTCATCGGTTTCGTAGGCTACTACAGAAGATTTATCAAGAACTTTAGCCAGATAGCCAAGCCTCTTACACAGTTGATGCCAGCACCAATGGCAAAGAAAGGAAAGAAGAAGAAACAGAAAGACCAACAACCATGGAAATGGGGAGAGCAACAAGATATAGCTTTCAACACATTGAAAGACCGTTTGTCTTCAGCACCAGTACTCGGATATCCAGATTACAGCCAGCCATTCGAGCTCCATATCGATGCTAGTGGACAAGGATTGGGAGCAGTACTATACCAACAGAAAGACGATTTGAAACAGGTCATAGCCTATGCCAGCCGAGGTTTGACAAAAGCGGAACAGCATTATCCAGCTCATAAGATGGAGTTCCTAGCACTCAAGTGGGCCATAACAGATAAGTTCCATGACTACCTGTATGGACACCAGTTTACAGTGTACACGGACAACAACCCGCTCACTTATGTATTGACGTCAGCCAAATAAGATGCCACCGGACACCGCTGGTTAGCTGCCTTAGCAACGTACGATTTTGACATTATCTACAGGCCAGGGAAGTCCAACGCCGATGCTGATAGTCTATCCAGATTGACTCCCACCACCATCAACAGCGAATCTGTCAGAGCTATTTGTGGATCCATCCAGCCAGCTTATGTTCCATCCTTAGCTATAGATCCAGATGTCATCGACACATTTGGAATCGACATGCACATAGATGTTTCTAGAGAGATCAACTGGGCAACAGTACAGGCCAACGATCCAGAGCTACATCCATGGATTAACCTCATCAAGTCCGGACAGAAGCCGAAGAGAGGACAGGTTCCGAGCAGTCCCATCCATAGACAGTTTGACCATCTCCACTTGATAGATGATGTACTGTACAGAAAGATCAACTGTGACGGAACTACCAGAAATCAGTTAGTCCTTCCAGTAGTTTATGTGAAGACAGTGATGCAGGCACTACATGATGAAATGGGTCATCCGGGCAGAGACAGAACCACCAGTCTTGTTCGAGATAGATTTTATTGGCCTAGTATGAGTAGAGACATAGAAGAATGGATAGATCACTGCGATAGATGTTTGAAGAGAAAGACTACACAAGAGAAAGCGCCACTAGTCAACATTACCACCACGCAGCCACTAGAGCTTGTCTGCATTGATTACCTGTCCCTAGAACCATCCAAGGGAGGTCAGCAAGATATTCTCGTTGTGACAGACCATTTCACCAGATATGCCCAGGCATTTCCAACGAGAAATCAGACTGCAAAGACAACGGCAGAGACGCTATTCAACTCATTCTTTGTACATTATGGTTTTCCAGCAAGAATACACAGCGATCAAGGACCATCATTCGAGAGTAAGCTGATTCAGGAGTTGTGCAAGATCACTGGAACCATGAAGTCACGCACTACACCGTACCATCCTATGGGAAATGGCATGACAGAACGGTTTAACCGAACACTTCTTTCGATGTTAAGAACCTTGAAGCCTGAACAGAAAACCAACTGGAAAGCCCATGTAGCACCACTAGTACACGCTTACAACTGTACCCGCCATGAGGCCACAGGACAGTCACCATATTTCCTGATGTTTGGAAGGGAACCTAAGTTACCGATCGACTTAGCGTTTGGATTAGTAACCGAGAAGGAGTTGAAACCACAGTCGAAGTATATTCAGGATTTGAGGGAGAGACTAGTAGAAACTTACAAGTTAGCATCAGAAGCAGCAGAGAGGGCACGAGGAAAACAGAAGGAGCGATATGATTTAAAGACCAGAGGAGCAAGGATACAACAAGGAGATAGAGTTTTAGTCAAGAGAGTGTCATTCGACGGAAAGCATAAGCTAGCTGATAGGTGGGAAGATGAAGTTTATATTGTACTGGATCAACCGAACATCGAGATACCAGTTTACACAGTTCAACAAGAGAATGGAGAAGGAAGGAAGAGAACTCTCCATAGGAACTTACTGCTACCAGTTGGATACATTTCACAGAGAGAACCTGACATACAGCGACCTATACCAGCACTGAGAAAGAGACGAACACGGCAGACACCAACTGTACCGACATCGGATGAGTCTGATGGGAATTCCACCGATAGTGAAGAGATGAGATACATCACACCTGCGTTCGAGTTTGATGATACGCCAGTACGTGTCATACCAGAGATTCAGGACCAGGAAGATGATGTGGATGATGTGATATCTGAGTTGCATGGGGACGCCCAACCTGATTTGGAACTCAGGGATAACTCGGATTCAGGAAGTGCTTCCGACCAAGACAGAGATGCACAGCAGGATATAGACCCTGTTGATGAGACGGCTAGAGATATTCCCGTACCAGATCTTATCAGACCTCCAGTAGAGCCACGCAGATCATCTAGAGCGCGTACTACGCCAAGATGGTTGGCATCTGGTGATTTTTTCACCAAGTCATCTGTACCTGTACCACCTGATCCGGAGTGGAAGCAGAAGATCCAGACTCTTACTGATTTGATCAGTCGAGGTTTCTTCACTGGGATTGAGAGTGAGGCAGGGATGACTATGTTATCCATTATCAGAGATACCTAGATTTTACATTTTAGATTATTTTCCAGTTATGATTATCCAGATTCATTATATACAGTATATTAGATTGTAGTACGACGTATTAGTTTTGTTTTTTTATTTACCACAGGCTTTCTCTAGCTAGATGACGAGGACGTCATTTTTGACGCAGGGGAGTTTGTGGCAGACGTTGTTCACGTTATTATTATGTTTTACTATAGATTTTGTTAGTATTTCTTTTATATGTGTAGTTCACCATTTCTACGCTATCTACTTATTAGTCGTATTTCTTTGTGAGGTTTACTCTGAGCTGTTCTGTATTTCTATTTCATTGGGTATTTCGATCACATGATTCTATTCTAGTTTCTGATTGGTTATTCGTTTTCGGGCACCGCACTTTTCAAATTGATCTCTAAGATAATGGAGTATATTTTACCATAGCATTTATTCTAATTATTTCAACTTTATATATATTATACATTTCTACAACTTTGCATGAGATTGTTATTCCTTTCACTGGATTTATTAATTTCATATCACAGGTTAGTTACTAATATTTCTAGTCTTTAATATTTCAGTCACTATGTCCGTAGGTTATGAAAATGTGAGCGTAAAGGTTATTTTGGTATGCACGGGAATAAATATGTACATGAGATGACAAACATATATTCATTTTAGTAAAGATGTTATTTTCGATATATTACGATACAGTAGACTCCGCCAAATCGGATATCGAATTTGTCAGGAAAAAATATCCGATTACCCAGGATATCCGATTTGCCATTTCAGAAGATCGAATATCAGTTTTGGTGATGTAACTCCAAGTCTTGTCCATGTGTTCCATGTTGTGGATGCCATTATATTATATATTTGTTGTATCATGCAAGAATAAAAGATTTAGTGAATAGCTATTGTTATTTTATTAATTAATAAAGAATTTTCATCAATTTGTGTACTTATATTCCCTCCATAACATGTGTTTTACTGAGGTCGTCCATCTTTGTTGTTTACATTGGTAGAAAATTTATTAATCTCTAACAAGAATCAACATTTTTTCTCTTTCAATGTATGAGATTTAAAAAGCTGGTATTCATTCATATTACATCTAAATCGTAAAATTATGTGTTTCAGGATCATATTTTCATAAAGATGTCAAAATTTGTCTACATTTGTCAATCAAATATGAGATTATAGCAGCTCATGAATATTCAAAATGGTGACTAGTGATTTACAAAATGTTGATTAGCCATGTGGTTGTCCACACATCGTCTTGGATTTTATTTCAATTTATTGAGACATCCTTTTCAAGATTGGCATCATAGTGGAGGAATATCAATGTTTCAAAATTGAAAACCATCAATAAAGGAAGTCAGTTGAAATGTTAGCATTAGGCCTACACAACTCACATGATTTGTTTACAGTCATGACGAAATAAGTACACCTGTAATTTCAATGACCTACGTGTTACCCACACACTAAATATACACAGACTTCATCACTAATAAATTTATTTTGTACCAACACAATATCTTTTTGAAATATGTTTTATTAGCTGTGCCAACATAGGATTTCAGAAATAACAAATTGAAAGGTTTTTTAAAACATTTATATTTTGACTTCCGGCATGTACTGGACCAGTACGATGATCATGATTGTCCGCTGTGCAAGAAAATAAACACACAGAAGATATATCTTTTATTGCATAAATAAAAACAAGTGTTTGAATAAAAACATCTTTATTAGTAAATACAATATACATTGTTTATTAAAAATCATAAACAGAGAGTTGAATACAAATGTTGGTGAAAACGTGTGTCAAACTTCCGGTCATCACGATCTTCTGAAATACAAAAATATCCGATTTTTATACAAAATGGCAATATTTTGGAGGAATATTCTATCCTATTTGCCGATATATCCAATGTTCCGATATCCTATTTCCCGATAAGAAATATATAGAAAGAATAGGAAATGGTTTGGTGTTTTGATATTCTATCCCATTTGCCGATATATTCAAGTAGCCGATATCCGATTTCGTGGAGTCTACTGTATTAGACTTGGTATCAGTGCTTTTACTTATTTTTATATATCGAGTGGACCTTATATTTATATGTCAATCAAACTATTTATAGTAGCATATATTTATGTACTCATATTTTGTTCTAGATTGTATTGATGGTGATTTAACCACTCGAGGACCAATTCAGACGATTAGCCCTTTTGTACCACATACAGGGTAAGCACTGAATGTGTATTGTGTTGTATTGTCTATTTTATGTTTATTGTCTTTGTTTACATGTTTTCTGTGTTGTAATTGTCCACGACACATTTGGTATGCATTTCAATAGAATCTTAATATTATATCACATTATTCATATTGATTGATGTGCGAATTGTGATTTAGAGTTTTCTATCGATCGTAATTGATTATTGATTTTAAATGACCATGAGACAATTGTAAATCGTTTCATTTGCGGTTATTACCCTTTTTCCGTATTTGTATTTTATTGTGTTTGTGAATGTCTTGTGTGAACTATTATTTATTTGTTATATTTATATTGTAGAGGGTTTTTTATACCTATTACATTTCAACGGAATAAAGTATTGAACCTTAGTGAGTCACCTTATTTGACCCCGTTACATGTATTATGTATATATTTTGTATCAGATGAAGGATTAACAATAACATTTATCAGTATTTTAACAGAGATACCCAGCAGCACAGCCAAGGTGTGAGACTGTTTTAAGTACAGGCGTTATGTATTAGTAAATGTTTGTTCCTCTGCAAAGGACACCAAGGGACGGTGCTTAAGGAAATGCGATGATCAGTGTCATCTGCATTCCTCCTCGTGTCCAGTGCAGAGTCACCAACAGTGTAACTCCACATAGATTTAAATATTTAAGGATATATATAAGAGATATAAAGTGTCTGTATATGGATTCGTCCTGCTGCAAGGGTCACCAAGGGACGTTGCTCCAGGAAATGCGATGCTCTATATCATCTGCATTCCTCCTTGTGACCAATGCAAAAGGACAAACAATACAAACCTTTATACCATATTCAACTAACAAAATTAAGGACAAAACGTTTTAATAAATGTACATAATTCTTTAAGTACAGCTTCATTCTCACATGACATACATACTTGTATGTTTAATTGCCTTTTGATCTTAAGTGTTGAAACACCAGAAATACACAATGGTATGCAACAATTGAATAATATACTTATTATTGTTTTAACTTAGGACTGCTCCAGAATTAAATGTGTGTGTGGGGGGGGGGGGGTCAAGATAAAAAATTATTAATTTTTATCATTGTTTCTTCACAAAATATTTCTAAAACACCCACCACCCACCATATTTGTAATTCAATTTCCTCCCGCCCCCCCCCCCCCAACATTTAATTCTGGAATTAATAATGTTATCAAGGAAATTTGTTAAAAATTGATTTTTTTCCCATAACCATACACATAAAATTTTCACTTTGCATGATTACTTGGTTGATTATAAATTCCCTTTAGGGTTGTTCCAGAATTAAATGTGTGTGGGGGGCGTCGGTAGGACATTTTTCTTTACCCCATCACCCATCTAATAATTTTTTTTTTATAATTATTTCTGAGCAAAATCTTTCTCAAACACCCACCACCCACCATATATGTAATAGAAGTTCCTCCCAGCCGCCCACACATAAAATTATGGAACAGCCCTTATTGCCTACATATTGCAGTAGGTGGTCAATTTCCATAGTATCAGCTTTTTTTTTCAATAACTATAATGGCAGTCTTCCATAGAAGACATATGTTGCCTGCATCTTCAAAATTTGGTAAACAGAAATTGATCTTCTCCATATACATGATATAGTACAATAGGATAAAGCTACATTCCAAATATCAAGAGGTTGTGTCATGTAGTTGCCCAGAAAACTGTAACAGAAATTTTTGTGATGCCACAGGAGCCTGGACGACCCAAGACGACAGATAGTGTCAAAGTGACTCCTATATGTCGCTTTGCAACACGTTAAAATGACCAATTTTAAAAATACTTGTCACCTCCTCTTTCAAAATACATTTTGACATCAAGGGTAACAGAAACAGATTTTTTTTTCACGTCTTCATCAAAATAATAAATAAATGGCTAATACATGTTTAATACTTACATAAGAATTTTGGAAATATGAAGATGTATCTAACGATTTGTAGGTTTCCAAAGTCTCATATTTTACACCCTTTTGGAGAACACCAGGCAAAATTACATGTGCATAATCAAATACAATAGGCTCCTGAAAAAAGAGTTTCATAAAAGTATGAAAATACTTACAAATTGATTTTGGAAATATTGAGCTGTATCAAAAGATTTGTAGGTCTCCAAAGTCTCATATTTTATGCCTTTTTGGAGAACACTAGGTAATATTGCATGTATAAAATTAGCAGCTGTAGGCTCCTGAAAATGAAAGTTTCATAAAGGGATAAAAATGCTATACATTGTATTGTTGGCAAAGTGGTTAAGTATTTTCTTTTTTTCAGTGGAAGTCCTTTAGATTTTTTAAAAATCTATGTCATTGTGAATTTGTGGTTTGTAAAACTCCACCATATACATGTACATGTATATGTCGTGTACAAGTTGCAACATGAACAGATAAATTGTACAATTAAAAAAAAATATTTAGACATGACTTACTGTTTGTAATCATAAATGAGAATGGAATACTGAAGAAAAAGTGTATCATGAAGTTCACTAACAAGTCTATAAAATACAACAAGTTTTTACAACTTCCTTTGCATAATGAGGGCAATACAAGTTCCCAGACTTTGATGTCTTGATTTCAACAAAAAACAATTTAAATACTTTCGTTTGGCATGCCAGTAATACTATTTATAAATTATTTAGGTGAATGCTTCTTAAAATATACATGCAGAATTTCAACAAAAAGAGTAAAATCTCATATGTTTTCTTTAGGATGACATGTACTTGATGAAAGAAAACCATGTCATATTTTGACCTAAGTTGTACAATTTATCTGTGTGTGTTGCAACATGTACAATATTGCAACTTGTACACAACATACAGTATATATAAAATATGGGAAGGTTCGGTTTCAGGTTTTGACTGTCCCAGGAAAATTACACAAATCAAAAATACTTTCACAATGCCTTCAACCTGCACAAAATCTTTGAATATGCAGGTACATATATTCATATAAAATCTTCAATCATTGCAAAGTTACAAACCTTAGTGAAAGCAGCATTTCCCTCTCTGCTCCCTCTACTTGCTGTCAATTTTCTGACAAACTGGACACCTAGAGATACAGGATTATAGCTGCAAGAGAAGATGAAAAATTATAATATATATCAGAAAATAATGCAACTTTACATTTAGGATGAAAACAGTAATAAAACTTGACATAAAACTCAAGTTTATAAATATTTCACAGTCCATCAACATAATCAAGCTTTAAACAAAATTCATACCCAAAAGATAATATTGCTAGAAAAAAATCATTATCACAGGGTTTATATGATCTCTGAAAATATACATGTAACTAGAGTATATCCTATTAAGTATAAATTCAAATCAGGTATTAAAAACAAGCAATTATATCCCCAAAAACACTTATGGGCCATTGGGCACATGTTTGATAAAATTCGTGTTGCAACGTGTTGTCCTTTTCATGGGAAGTTAGTGTATAAATTTCATGAAGATCCAACTTTCTACACGCTAGGGCTGTTCCATTTTAATTGACATGAGACAGAAGGGATACCGTTTTTTTATTTTATTTCTGTTGGTGGGGGAGGGGGGGTGTAAATGCATGTTGTGGGTGTGTGATGATTTTTTTATATTTTGGATGGGGGTGGGAGTCTTGAACAAAAAGCACCCCCCCCCCATGAATATTTTAATGGAACAGCCATTAGTTTTATCACAAAGGTACTATGAAGTTTGACAAATGGAAAAACAGACCATAAAACCATATGTCCTTTCATTGGTAGGCCATAACAATTTTCTGTATCATATTTTTTTAACAAAACGACTTCCAACATTACTTACGACCCAGTTTGAAGAGCTTCTATCAGTGTTGGCGGCAGGCTTTGTTTGAGTCTCTTGTTGTCTTTGTTCATGGCATCTTTGTGTAAGAGGCTCATCATTTCTACATTGTTGTTCTCTAAAGCTATCCTGAATGGGGTTCTGTCATCTGATATTGATTTGGGTATTACCAACTACAACACAAATACAACCATTGTTACACATTACTGTAGACCAACTTTGAGGAATAAAATTCTGAAATGGCCATACAGCTCATACAAATTAAATGTAGTAGGAGTTTACTTATGTGTTAACGTCTCCATATATCCTTTTATAAAATATGTATTACATGTCTTTAATGCAGTGTGGAGTTAGAACAATTCCTTGTGTTTCAGATGTATGCTCTATATTATTCTTAGATATGGTGTACTTGTACATGTATATGAGATTATTTCTCATGTGTACAATTTGCTTAATACTTATTATTGTAATTTATGTAAATTCTAAAACCTAAGGTTTAACTTCCTCCATCATAGCTTGTCCTTAGATATATCTGATATTACTGATTATTCTGATGTCATTACGTTTTATGCATTTTCAACACTTTTTTGAATTGTGGATTTCCTATGTTTGGGTTCTAGTGCTGCTGATGAGGAATAGAATTCTGAAATGGCCATACAGCTTATAAAAATTAATTGCAGTTGAAGTTTATATGTTCATTTACTCAATATCCTTTTATAAAATATTTATTTTTGCCAGTGATTTATGTTTGCGGATGTCGCAAGAAACAGAAAATTGCCAAAAATAAATCATCCCTAATTAACTCATTTTCATAGTAAATTAATTGTTTTTTATGACAAATAGCGAAATAGCCCTATAACATTAAAACACAAAATATTGTAGTTGGGGAAAATAAATTGGTTTACAGTAAACAGTTTTATGTAATAGGTTTAGACAAAAGACAGGGTCATTCCTAAATATCTCCTAAAACTTTGTACCACAGCCCTTAATTAAGTTATAACATTCATTTAAAACATTATTTCGTGAAATGTAATCAGAAATTTAAAACCATTATGTACATAGCTATCCTACTCAGCCAAAGAATATAATTAGTTTTTTGAAAATACATACACTATGGATGTGTTGGTCGTCCTCTAATAAAGTTTTGAGCAATTCTACGTCATTCTGTAACACAGCTCTAAATGCCAACTTAGAGTGAGCCATCTTGGAAATGAATGGTACATGGTCCCTGAAAAAAAAAACATTATGTGAGGACTAAGGATAAAAACAAAAATATGTTCAAAAGACGTAAAGCCCCATCTCTCAACATTTGGGACAGACAGAAGACCTGAATACTTTATGCCCCCTAATCTTGAAGATAGGGCATAAAAATATTAAGATATGTTAACGTAACAAGAAATTAATCAGACCACATCTTATTAGATACATTACATGTATACTTTCTTTAATCTGGGGCACCTGCAGGGTAACCCAAATAACAAGGTAGCCTTTTAAGCCCAAAAGGATCAATTTTAACACATATTTTCACTAAGGTCTTTTAAAGTAGGTCATTTTTTGAACTGATTGAAGATCAGAAGTTGTTCCCAAAAATGTAAAAACGTGTGAAAGTCTTAAACAGCATTAACAAAAGGTAATAACAACAAAATACTTTCACATTGAATATATTATTTTGTGAGTCTGTAAATACACATAAGAGTACTCAACCATGACTCTTTGACTGACTTACTTGGTTTCAAATAATGGATCTTTCTCGACCACTTTGATTTTTAGGTTTGGTTTTAGGTTTTTATCTGGACCTCTCTTCTTGTCAGCCTTGGCTTCTTTTTTGGTCTCTTTCTTTGATGACTTTTTACTCTCTATATACACAAGAAAGTAAAATGTTCATATAATTTGAAAGGTACTAAATTGTTTTCACTTGATACACTGTTAGGTTAACTATCAAATGATCACAAAATACTACATTAGATGAACTTTTTTTGACAAATTTAGTATAAAGCTACTTTGCTTTTCAAATTGATACAATGTAAGTTTAAATGACAAAATATCACTTTAAACTACTTTAGATAAACTATCTTGCCTCATACTAAATGCAGTATATGTTACATTAGACTCCATCCTTTATACCAAGTCAGGACCATTGCGATTTTTAATTTCTCTGGTATGTCTTCCTTGTTTTGTCTTTTCTCTTGGGCATTTGAGATTGATCCTCCAAGTTCAGTAATTTTGTTATTAGCGTTATTTAAATCTTTTTTGCAAAAGATTAATGTAGCGTTTTTAAAGATTCTATTAGAGGAAGAGAAATGGATGTTTTCAATGTATGATATTAAAAATAATACAAGAGGTTAACAAAGATACTCTGATAGCAAGGCAATGAAGACCAATTAGGAAATAACCATATTTATAAATAAATTATATCTATTTAATGATCAAACCTTTCTTTTCTTTCTTCTCTGGTTTACTCTTAGGTGTCTCCTTTTTGGTGGAAGATCTTCCTGCAACAAAAATTTAATTAGACTGTTAATTAACAAGCTCAATGTTTTGTTAATCGTCTGTATAACATTATTTCAAAATATGATTACAGCATATACATGTTTCTCAATATACATGTGATGCAACTGCTAACTAGAATTACTTTGAAGGCAATATAAAGACTCATTAAAACCAATTGTTAATATTCTAGAAAAAAAGAATTTTTAAGGATAAATTCATGTTTCTTCTGTTTATTTATACTCTACCTCAAGAATGATCCATTCGTGTGAGAGATATTTTCATATTATTGCAATCAGGAATTGAGCGAAAAATAACCCCCCACGTGAAAATTTCTATATTTACAGTATGCTGCATGCAAACATGACAAATACTGCAACGTAAGTGTTTATTTGGAAATACATTGTATTTGGCTGATTATACAAGGACTTGCCTTTCTTAGGTGTAGGTGTGGCTTTTGTTTTAGCCTTGGTAGTTTTGGCTTTCTTTGGAGTAGGTTCATCTTCCCAATCTGAAAATAAAAAATCTCAACATTTTTAATTATAATACTAATACAGCTGACTACTATATTTTGCTGTGTATATTGCATATAAGAATTTTTCAACACTCACCTTATAATGGTGAAAAATGTGAGAAAATATATAGATTCTTGACTACACTGTGCAAATATGTGGCATCAATTATTTTGTTATATTTATACATGTAGCACCAATGAAGTTCAAGTACATACACCTACTAGAAACAAACCATAAAGAACTTTGTAAAGCAGAATGTACACAAGAATTCTATTGAAACAGCTTCATATTCACACTTGGAAATTTGAAAAAATACACTTGAGAAAAAAAAATGCTATGCATAAGTTTTGAATATAGTTGCCAGTAAAGAGTAACTAAAAAGTTCCAGAACTTTTTTTTAATTCATAAAGATCACAGACAGTAAAAACAATTAAGCAATCATTGAGTGTATTCAATAGTTTTTTCCATCTGGTAGGAGTGATTTTAGAACTACCTGCTTAGAATGACAGGAGAATACTTGCTCTTCAATGCCATTTAACATTTGTTCATTCACTTACCTTCATCATCAACATCGTCTTCAACTTCATCTTCTTCACTTTCCTCATCCTCAATGTCATTTCCTACGGGAATCTCGATATCGTCAATGGGCATGCCTTTTTCCTTCCTGATGGCCTTCGTCAAAATCAACTCTATTCTGTTCTTCTCACTGTCAGGAAGTTTATAGGTCTCCCTGGCAACTCTGTCCATCTTGATGTTCGTGAGGACACATTCTACATCTGTCGAGTCCAGGAAATCGAACTTGTAGCATTTGGTTTTCTCATCCATGTCTAACCATTGGATTTTGAATTTCTTGGTATAGTTGAACACATTTTGTTGTGTTCTACATAGATAAAATGTTTCTAAAAAGAAAACAAATCCATCGTTTCAAATTTTTTAAAAACTATAAATATATTTTCACTATAAGTAAAAGATTTCATAACAATTCATACATCATATCCTGAATTGTCGCAGTAATAATAAAAAGCTTCGCCGAGCGCAGTATGATACGACCGCAACATGTTGAACCCTGTACGTTTTAGGCCTAATATGGATAGTCTAATGCTCTGGACACATGCAGCCCATGGTGGACTGACAAAGGTTTTTGACACATGCTTCTCTGATGGACTTTTGACCCAGGGGGTAAAAATATAAATTTTGAATGTTGTATTCTACTCTTTAAAAGAATAATGTTTGGGGAAAAAATTAAAAATCAAACCAGAATTTTTTTAAATTATGATTACAGCCCCAAAAATTTTATTCTTAAATGTAGAATCGCTACCTGACAAGAATAAATTTGCAAAAAAAAATTTTCGAAATCGGACCACAAATAAGAAAAGTTTCGATTTTGGCCCCATTTGGCCCCTAATTACGTAATAGGGGAAAAAAGGGGGGTCGCGAAAATTAATTCTTAATTTTGTATCCGCTATTTGACAAGAACAAACAATGGCAAAAAAAATTATCAAAATCGGACAAGAAATAAAAAAGTTTCAATTTTGGCCCCTTTTGGTCCCTAATAACGTAACAGTAAACGAGAGGTTCCCAGGAGCCTGAATCGCTCACCTGGTCTTGATGTTGACCCTATACTTTTGTAAAGCTAAATGAGCTGAACATTTAAGCAAGCAACAGCTTTTCTGTACCTGCAACAGTTTTCATTCTATAGGCCAAAAACACCATTTTTCACCTATAAGGGGCCATAACCCCTATAAGGAGTCATCTGACAACTTCGACCCTATGGGGACTTTTGTAGAGCTAAATGAGCTGAACATTTAAGCAAGCAACAGCTAATCTCTATCTGCAATAGTTTTCATTCTGTAGGCCAATAACATGAAAAATCGCTATTTTTCAGGGGCCGTAACCCCTATAAGGGGTCATCTGACATCTTGGACCCTATGGAGAATTTTGTAGAGCTTAATGAGCTGAACATTTAAGCAAGCAACAGCTAATCTCTATGTGCAATAGTTTCCATTCTGTAGGACAAAAACATTGAAAAAACGCTATTTTTAAAGGGCCGTAACCCCTATAAGGGGTCATCTAACAACTTCGACCCTATGGAGACTTTGATAGAGCTAAATGAGCTAAACATTTAAGCAAGCAACAGCTAATCTCTATCTGCAATAGTTTTCATTCTGTAGGCCAAAAACATGAACAAGAGGCTCCCAGGAGCCTGAATCGCTCACCTGGTCTTGATGTTGACCCTATACTTTTGTAGAGCTAAATGAGCTGAACATTTAAGCAAGCAACAGCTTTTCTCTACCTGCAATAGTTTTCATTCTATAGGCCAAAAACACCATTTTTCACCTATAAGGGGCCATAACCCCTATAAGGAGCAGTGTTCTCCCCAGGCCCTTATAGCATCTCGGGACCGAGACGCTATCATAATTTGCCGAGATGCTATCAGTCTTTACCGAGACGCTATTTCAAATTGTTAAAAATACAAAGGTATTGAGTTGACGTCCTTATGAAGCCATTGACTGATTGATGATCATTGAGTTATTGACACATTTACAACCCCAAGCCAATTAACAAAGAAATCAATGATCATGGTCTTGTCAATTAATTAGGAAATATCGATCTTTGAACTGATTAGCCATGCAGATTGCAGGTGAACACCTTTTGCGAAGTGAATTATTTCTATTGGACAACCAACCAGGACCAATGGGATTAGACCAAAACAAAAACAAACATATGCACACGTGCTTTTATTCAGGTGTGTTATTAGAATATGAGTCGTTGAATTCTAAAGTAACGGTCATAACCTATTCCCAAAATAAAGAAAATGCTTTTTACCTTCATGAAACATGATTTAATTCCATTGTTACATTTGTTATTCCAAAATATTGATTTCTAGATATATTGTTTGACCCTTGGTCAAAACAGGAAGTCTAAAAATAGATTCCCAATTTCCCATTACCTTATCTAGCATTTTCTCCTTTTGGCAGGAGAACCATTGGCATCTATATGATTCTGTCAACTTAGTGACTCTTAACCAGTGTGAATGAAATGTAAACATTTGTACTTGGGAACTTATTCATGCCAAAAATAAAAGCTAATTTTATATTATTTTTTATTGCTTCAAACCCAGGCAAATGGCTTTCAGGCCTGTATTTTCCTCTTCCATCCTTGGTAACTGGAAGCAGTTCACTGAGAGTTCATAGATAACAAGTTTTAGCCATTGTTAAATTGCTACAATCAGTTTTACTCCAACTCTTTCTTAATATGGAACTATAGTATCCATAGCTTGAAGGTAGACTTATACATCAAATGGGGTGGGTGGGGGAGGGAAGAGGGTGGGGGGGTATCATAAAACACTAATACATGATACATGGTCAAGAACTTATCATAAATTGATAGCGAAACGTCGATCAACATGATTTTTTTTCTTTCTGACACCTGATATTGTTTACGCAAAATGTGATGCTATCCAAAATTCCTGGGGAGAACACTGAGGAGTTACTGACAACTTCGACCCTATGGAGACTTTTGTAGAGTTAAATGAGCTGAACATTTAAGCAAGCAACAGCTAATCTCTATCTGCAATAGTTTTCATTCTGTAGGCCAAAAACATGCAAATCGCTTTTTTCAAAGGCTGTAACCCCTGTAAGGGGTCACCTGACAACTTCTACCCTATGGAGAATTTTGTAGAGCTAAATGAGCTGAACATTTAAGCAAGCAACAGCTAATCTCTATCTGCAATAGTTTTCATTCTGTAGGCTAAAAACATGAGAAATCGCTATTTTTCAGGGGCCGTAACCCCTATAAGGGGTCATCTGACAACTTCAACCCTATGGACAATTTTGTAGAGCTAAATGAGCTGAACATTTAAGCAAGCAACAGCTAATCTCTATCTGCAATAGTTTTCATTTTATAAGACAAAAACATGAAAAATCGCTATTTTTCAGGGGCCGTAATCCCTATAAGGGGTCATCTGACAACTTCGACCCTATGGAGAATTTTGTAAAGCTAAATGCGCTGAACATTTAAGCAAGCAACAGCTAATCTCTATCTGCAATAGTTTTCATTCTGTAGGCCAAAAACATGAAAAATCGCTATTTTTCAGGGGCCGTAACCCCTATAAGGGATCATCTGACAACTTCGACCCTATGGAAAATTTTGTAGAGCTAAATGAGCTGAACATCTAAGCAAGCAACAGCTAATCTCTATCTGCAATAGTTTTCATTCTGTAGGACAAAAACATGAAAAAACGCTATTTTTCAAGGGCTGTAACCCCTATAAGGGGTTAACTGACAACTTCAACCCTATGGAGACTTTTGTAGACCTAAATGAGCTAAACATTTAAGCAAGCAACAGCTAATCTCTATCTGCAATAGTTTTCATTCTGTAGGCCAAAAACATGAAAAATGGCTATTTTTCACCTTTAAGGGGCCGTAACCCCTATAAGGGGTCATCTGACAACTTCAACCCTATGGAGAATTTTGTAGAGTTAAATGAGCTGAACATTTAAGCAAGCACTAGCTAATCTCTATCTGCAATAGTTTTCATTCTGTAGGCCAAAAACATGAAAAAATGCTATTTTTCACCTTCAAGGGGCCCCTATAAGGGGTCATCTGACAACTTTGACCAAATGGAGACTTTTGTAGAGCTTTTGATGCTGAATCAGTAACGTGGCCTCAGATTTCCTCTATCTCTTATACTTTTTGATTTATAAGCCAAAAACAGTAGTCTGACCCCCCTAGTCTATTTTTAGTAACGGCGGCCATGTTTTTTAACGGATCAAAAATCAAAACACAAGTTTGGTGCAGGACACCCTAAGGATCATTCATACCAAGTTTCATTAAATTCTGTTTGGTAGTTTCAGAGGAGAAGATTTTTGAAAAATTGTTAACAGACGACTACGACGACAGACGACGACAGACGACGACGACGGACGCCAAGTGATGGTAATAGCTCACATGGACCTTCGCTCCAGGTGAGCTAAAAATGGCTATTTTTCACCTTAAAGGGGCCGTAACCCCTATAAGGGGTCATCTGACAACTTCGACCCTATGGAGACTTTCGTAGAGCTAAATGAGCTTAACATTTAAGCAAGCAACAGCTAATCTCTATCTGCAATAGTTTTCATTCTGTAGGCCAAAAACATGAAAAATTGCTATTTTTCACCTTTAAGGGGCCGTAACCCCTATAAGGGGTCATCTGACAACTTCGACCCTATGGAGACTTTCGTAGAGCTAAATGAGCTTAACATTTAAGCAAGCAACAGCTAATCTCTATCTGCAATAGTTTTCATTCTGTAGGCCAAAAACATGAAAAATTGCTATTTTTCACCTTTAAGGGGCCGTAACCCCTATAAGGGGTCATCTGACAACTTTAACCAAATTGGAGACTTTTGTAGAGCTTTTGATGCTGAATCAGTATCGTGGCCTCAGATTTCCTCTATCTCTTATACTTTTTGATTTATAAGCCAAAAACAGTAGTCTGACCCCCTTAGTCTATTTTTAGTAACGGCGGCCATGTTTTTTGACAGATCAAAAATCGAAACACAAGTTTTGTGCAGGACACCCTAAGGATCAATCATACAAAGTTTCATTCAATTCTGTTCAGTAGTTTCAGAGGAGAAGATTTTTGAAAAATTGTTAACGGACGACGACGAAGACGGACGCCAAGTGATGGCAATAGCTCACATGGACCTTTGGTCCAGGTGAGCTAAAAAAGGGGACACAAAAATAAACCTGCTACTTGACAAGAATAAACTTGCCAAAAAAATTGTCAAAATCGGACAAGAATTTAAAAAGTTTTGATTTTGGCCCCTTTTGGTCCCTAATAACGTAACAGTAAACGAGAGGCTCCCAGGAGCCTGAATCGCTCACCTGGTCTTGATGTTGACCCTATACTTTTGTAGAGCTAAATGAGCTGAACATTTAAGCAAGCAACAGCTTTTCTCTACCTGCAACAGTTTTCATTCTATAGGCCAAAAACACCATTTTTCACCTATAAGGGGCCATAACCCCTATAAGGAGTCATCTGACAACTTCGACCCTATGGGGACTTTTGTAGAGCTAAATGAGCTGAACATTTAAGCAAGCAACAGCTAATCTCTATCTGCAATAGTTTTCATTCTGTAGGCCAATAACATGAAAAATCGCTATTTTTCAGGGGCTGTAACCCCTATAAGGGGTCATCTGACATCTTGGACCCTATGGAGAATTTTGTAGAGCTTAATGAGCTGAACATTTAAGCAAGCAACAGCTAATCTCTATGTGCAATAGTTTCCATTCTGTAGGACAAAAACATTGAAAAAACGCTATTTTTAAAGGGCCGTAACCCCTATAAGGGGTCATCTAACAACTTCGACCCTATGGAGACTTTGATAGAGCTAAATGAGCTAAACATTTAAGCAAGCAACAGCTAATATCTATCTGCAATCGTTTTCATTCTGTAGGCCAAAAACATGAAAAATGGCTATTTTTCACCTTTAAGGGGCCGTAACCCCTATAAGGGGTCATCTGACAACTTGGACCCTATGGAGACTTTCGTAGAGCTAAATGAGCTTAACATTTAAGCAAGCAACAGCTAATCTCTATCTGCAATAGTTTTCATTCTGTAGGCCAAAAACATGAAAAAATTTTTCACCTTTAAGGGGCCGTAACCCCTATAAGGGGTCATCTGACAACTTGGACCCTATGGAGACTTTCGTAGAGCTAAATGAGCTTAACATTTAAGCAAGCAACAGCTAATCTCTATCTGCAATAGTTTTCATTCTGTAGGCCAAAAACATGAAAAAATGCTATTTTTCACCTTCAAGGGGCCCCTATAAGGGGTCATCTGACAACTTTGACCAAATTGGAGACTTTTGTAGAGCTTTTGATGCTGAATCAGTATCGTGGCCTCAGATTTCCTCTATCTCTTATACTTTTTGATTTATAAGCCAAAAACCGTAGTCTGACCCCCTTAGTCTATTTTTAGTAACGGCGGCCATGTTTTTTGACAGATCAAAAATCGAAACACAAGTTTTGTGCAGGACACCCTAAGGATCAATCAAACAAAGTTTCATTCAATTCTGTTCAGTAGTTTCAGAGGAGAAGATTTTTGAAAAATTGTTAACGGACGACGACGACGACGACGACGGACGCCAAGTGATGGCAATAGCTCACATGGACCTTTGGTCCAGGTGAGCTAAAAAAGGGGACACAAAAATAAACCTGCTACTTGACAAGAATAAACTTGCCCAAAAAATTGTCAAAATCGGACAAGAATTAAAAAAGTTTTGATTTTGGCCCCTTTCGGCCCCTTATTACGTAACAGGTAAAAAACGGATGGGGGTCGCAAAAAGAAATTCTCAAATTTGGATTCGCTACTTGACAAAAATAAACTTGCAAAAAAAATGTTCAAAAACAAACCAGAAATAAAAAAGTTTTGATTACGGCCCCTTTTGGCCCCTAATTACAAAACAAGTGAAAAAAGGGATGGTAGCAAAAATTAATTCTCAAATTGGGATTCGCTACCTGACAAGAATAAACTTGCAAAAAAAAATTTCAAAATCGGACCACAAATAAAAAAGTTTCGATTTTGGCCCCATTTGGCCCCTAATTACGTAATAGGGGGAAAAAGGGGGGGTCGCAAAAATGAATTCTTAATTTTGTATCCACTATTTGACAAGAACAAACATGCAAAAAAAAAAATTCAAAATCGGACCACAAATAAAAAAGTTTTTATTTTGGCCCCTTTTGGCCCCTAATTACACAATGGAGAAAAAGGGGGCGCAAAAATTCATCAGGTTCATTCTTTTATTGTAAGAAACATTCTTGACAAATTTCACATCAATAGGCCAACTAGGACCAAAGTTATGGTGGAAACAAGTAAAATATTTGAATTTTTTGCCCCTTTAGGGCCCCTAATTTCGAAACAAAAAAAGGGGGACCCCCATTCATCCTTGTATGGTAAAGAACATTACTGTAAAATTTCATAGCAATCGGATAACTAGAACTTAAGTTATTGTGGAAACAATAAAAAAAGCAGTATTTTTGGCCCTTTTTTGGACCCTAATTTCTAAACGAAAAATGGGGGGACCCCCAAAATCAATCCCATTCATCCTTTTATGGTAAGGAACATCATTGTCAAGTTTCATAGCAATTGGATAACTGGAACTAAAGTTATTGTGGAAACACTAAAAAGTTAACAGACACCGACGACAACGACGACAACGACAGCATCATACCATAATACGTCCGCAAATTTTTTGCGGTCGTATAAAAACTGCTCTTTTACAGCTTTTTCACTGAAGTTATACTTTCAAGATACATTTGTAGGTGTAAAGAAAAGCCGTTGATGAGAATTTAAGCCATTTTCCAAGCGAAATAATTTTTCCAGTCACTCAATCTGAAATCATATATGCACAGACATGGTATAAAACTTTAGCCTCCCATCCCACCATGTTATTTATTTACATAAACAGTTGTGACGTTGACAATCTTACCTCCATCTCCTCTCACTGCAAGGAAAACCCCTTTCTTATAAACACACTCGACCTCCTCATGATGTGGGGTCTTGGGTGTTTTTAGGAGTTGTAATTCATCTGCAGGGGACTGGAACCTCTCTACTGGTGCCCTCTGCCTTTTCAGAGGTGTTCTTGGTTCTACTGGTGGTGCTGGTGTCTTCTTCCGCTGCTGAAATTTAATCAAAGGATAAATTAGAGAAAGAATTTGTAATATGCTCCACATGATCAACATGCATCATAATGTTATGATTCCACTGCTGTAATGTAAACCCAAAACAAGTAATACTGTGAGCAAGCACAAAAGGATACCCCCCGCTTCATATTGGACTCAAATCTCAAGTCCAGTTATATCCCCTCAATGATAAAGAAGAGCAATACAAATTCTTCATGCACATCTACAGATGATGTAGTTCCTTCATGTAAAGTTTCATCAAAATCCATCAAGCGGTTTAGGAGGAGTTGCGCTTACGGGGTCTCCCATTGAATAATGTATTCAAAAAGTCTAAGTCCAATTATCTCCCCTGAATGATGTCAGAGTGCGATGAAAATTCTGTATGCACATCTACATATGATGAACTTCCTTCATGTAAAGTTTCATCAAAATCCATCAAGCGGTTTAGGAGGAGTTGCGCTTACGGGGTCTCCCATTGAATAATGTATTTAAAAAGTCTAAGTCCAATTATCTCCCCTGACTGATGTCAAAGTGCAATGAAAATTCTTCATGCCCATCTACATATGATGTACTTCCTTCATCTTAAGTTTCAGCAAAATCCTTCAAGCTGTTTAAGAGGAGAAGCGCTTACAAGTTATGTGGACAGACGGACGGACAGACAGACAGACAGGGTGTTTCCTGTATACCCCCCCAAACTTTGTTTGCGGGGGGTATAAAAAATGAGAACAAGAACTTGTAATATTCTCCACATGATCAACATGCATCATTATGTTATTCACTAATAACTGATAAATCTACATATGTAACATTACTTCTTTAATGCTAAAATGATAATAAATGGTTAAATATTTTGAGAAGGTTTTTTGTTTTGTTTTATGTTGAAGTTGTTCAGAATATTTTTGAATTCCTACTTGAATTGCTTAAATCATTTAGGGGAGGGGCAAGATTATAAGCTCTTTATTTTCAATTAATAAGCAGAAACATAAAAGATTGCTAAAATTTGGGAAATATCACAGTTTGTTTAAAAAAAAACCATGAAAATAAATTCTATATTTCAATATACATGTACCTCTCTTCAAAACTGTTTAGTAAAAATTTGTATTCACTACTTAATCATTTATAATCATGGTCATCAGTTCTAAAAATACTTACCAATATAATTCTATAAATACTGTGCAATTTTTAGCAATGTTTGTGACTTTCTATATATCATGTCTATTCATTTGACCAACACTAAATTGATCTTTGGCTGTGCTATACAATGTAGCAAGCAGGAACTGCTTACTCTTCCAGATCACCTGAGGTCACTCTTGTTTCGACTTGAGTTCATGTAGCTGAAAGCGGTTTTGTTGTTATGTGTGTTTTTCTGTTTTTTTTTGTTTTGTTATGTGGTTTGTTTCATTGTGATGATTTTTTTGTCTACAGATTTTGTCTGTCTTTTCAGTATAATGATGTTTGATAAGCCCTTTGGTACACCTTTTCTTCTTTCATTCCTTTTTTGTTGGAACTAGTCTTATTGAATGATTTTTACTTTCAATTTCACCAATCTTCACAGCAATATAGATGTAATATATCTATTGGACATGTACTGTAAACAGGACTAAGATTTTTGATGTTTTAACAATTATTTTCACCAACCTTCCTAGAGGACCCTTGTCTACTTGGTGAAGGGTCTTTTTTCTTTTCCTGTGCTGTCTCTGCCTTTCCCTCTTTTGATTTATCCATTTTGAATATTCAAAGAATATCTAAAATGGAAAGTTTTAAGAAATCATAGATTATTTCTGCCTTTTTAAATCTGCTTAACAGCAATACAGACAATATAAAGAATCTTGCACAAAAAATGTGTGTGGCTTCAGAGATGGGATAATCGTAATTGTAATCTAATTATCATTAATCAGCTGTAATCGATTACAATTTTTCAAGTAATCAGAGTAATCAGCAAAAAATCTGATTACATGTAATTATATTTAATCAATTACTTTCAAAAATGCCCAGTAATCCTGATTACATTCTGATTACAATGCAAATTGAATGACTTGAACAAGTCTTAAACATAAGGTTAAAAAAGTGTCTTGTTTAAGATTTTACAATGTGACCTAAAATGCAGAATTAAGTTTCTGATATATGCAGAGTTATCTCCATAATTACAAGCAAGTGCTTGTTCATAGAATCAATATCACTCTAAATTGATTTTTAACAAGTTATGTTTTAACCTGAATGTTTCATTAGTGTGCAGATTTAAATTCAAAAATATTGAAGGATTATTACAATGAAGCCAATTTATATTGTTCTTTACTAAATTTCTATAGATTTCTTTTCCAATTAAGTTTTGTTGTTTTAAGTCAAATATTTTATCCTTTGTTTATTGTCATATGTCCCATTGACAGATAGAAGCCCGTTAGAGAGTGTTTTTTTTTAAACTGTTTATAATATTACACCTTCTAAATAAAAAGCTTCGCCGAGCGCAGCATGATACGACCGCAACATGTTGAACCCTGTACATTTTAGGCCCAATATGGATAGTCTATTGCTCTGGACACATGCAGCCCATGGTGGACTGACAAAGGTTTTTGACACATGCTGCTCTGGTGGACTTTCGACCCAGGGGGTAAAAATATAAATTTTCAATTTTGTATTCTACTCTTGCAAAAAAGTTGTCAAAATCGGACAAGAATTAAAAAAAATCAATTTCGGCCCCTTTTGGCCCCTTATTATTTAACAGGTGAAAAAGGAGTGGGGTTGCAAAAATAATTTCTCAAATTTGGATTCACTACTTGACAAAAATAAACTTGCAAAAAAAAATTTCAAAAACAAACCAGAAACAAAAAAGTTTTGATTACGGCCCCTTTTGGCCCCTAATTACAAAACAAGTGAACAAGAGGCTCCCAGGAGCCTGAATCGCTCACCTGGTCTTGATGTTGACCCTATACTTTTGTAGAGCTAAATGAGCTGAACATTTAAGCAAGCAACAGCTTTTCTCTACCTGCAATAGTTTTCATTCTATAGGCCAAAAACACCATTTTTCACCTATAAGGGGCCATAACCCCTATAAGGAGTCATCTGACAACTTCGACCCTATGAAGACTTTTGTAGAGCTAAATGAGCTGAACATTTAAGCAACCAACAGCTAATCTCTATCTGCAATAGTTTTCATTCTGTAGGCCAAAAACATGAAAAATGGCTATTTTTCAGGGGCCGTAACCCCTATAAGGGATCATCTGACAACTTCAACCCTATGGAGAATTTTGTAAAGCTAAATGAGCTGAACATTTAAGCAAGCAACAGCTAATCTCTATCTGCAATAGTTTTCATTCTGTAGGCCAAAAACATGAAAAATCGCTATTTTTCAGGGGCCGTAACCCCTATAAGAGGTCATCTGCCAACTTCGACCCTATGGAGAATTTTGTAGAGCTCAATGAGCTGAACATTTAAGCAAGCAACAGCTAATCTCTATGTGCAATAGTTTTCATTCTGTAGGCCAAAAACATGAAAAAATGCCATTTTTCAGGGGCCGTAACCCCTATAAGGGGTTATCTGACAACTTCGATCCTATGGAGACTTTCGTAGAGCTAAATGAGCTTAACATTTAAGCAAGCAACAGCTAATCTCTATCTGCAATAGTTTTCATTCTGTAGGCCAAAAACAAGAAAAATGGCTATTTTTCAACTTTAAGGGGCCGTAACCCCTATAAGGGGTCATCTGACAACTTCGATCCTATATCTACGTCGCTGCAGACCTATATATAGGTATAGTCACGACGTTAAACTCCCCAGTCAGTCAGTTCGATTCTATGGAGACTTTTGTAGAGTTAAATGAGCTGAACATTTAAGCAAGCAACAGCTAATCTCTATCTGCAATAGTTTTCATTCTGTAGGCCAAAAACATGAAAAAATGCTATTTTTCACCTTTAAGGGGCCGTAACCCCTATAAGGGGTCATCTGACAACTTTGACCAAATGAAGACTTTTGTAGAGCTTTTGATGCTGAATCAGTAGCGTGGCCTCAGATTTCCTCCATCTCTTATACTTTTTGATTTATAAGCCAAAAACAGTAGTCTGACCCCCTAGTCTATTTTTAGTTACGGCAGCCATGTTTTTTAACGGATTAAAAATCAAAACACAAGTTTGGTGCAGGACACCCTAAGGATCATTCATACCAAGTTTCATTAAATTCTGTTTGGTAGTTTCAGAGGAGAAGATTTTTGAAAAATTGTTAACAGACGAAGACGACGACAGACGACAGACGACGACGGACGCCAAGTGATGGTAATAGCTCACATGGACCTTCGGTCCAGGTGAGGTAAAAAGGGGATGGTCACAAAAATAAATTCTCAAATTTGGATTCACTACCTGACAAGAATAAACTTGCAAAAATTTTTTTTTAAATCGGACCACAAATAAAAAAGTTTCGATTTTGGCCCCATTTGGCCCCTAATTACGTAATAGGGGAAAAAGGGGGGGTCGCAAAAACTAATTCTTAATTGTGTAAATGAGCTGAACATTTAAGCAAGCAACAGCTTCTCTCTACCTGCTATAGTTTTCATTTCATAGGCCAAAAACATGAAAAAACATTATTTTAGGGGCTGTAGCCCCTATAAGGGGTCATCTGACAACTTCGACCGTATGGAGTTTTTTATAGAGCTAAATGAGCTGAACAATTAAGCAAGCAACAGCTTTTTGCTATCTGCAATAATTTTCATACTATAGGGCAAAAACATGAAAAAATGCTATTTTCACCTTTAAGGGGCCGTAACCCCTATAAGGGGTCTTCTGACAACTTCGACCGAATGGAGACTTTTGTAGAACTTTTGATCCTGAAGCAGTAAGGTGGCATCAGATTTCATCTATCCCTTATACTTTTTGAATTACAAGCCAAAAACAGTAGTTTGACCCCCCTGGTCTATTTTTAGCCACGACGGCCATGTTTTTTGACGAATCAGAAATTGAAACATTACAATAGTGCAGGACACCCTTATGATCAATCATACCAAGTTTCATTGAATTCTGTTCAGTAGTTTCAGAGGAAAAGATTTTGAAAAAGTTATTGTAAGAACAAACAAAAAAGTTACAATTTTGGCCCCTTTTGGCCCTTAATTTCCAAACAAAAAAAGGGGGGACTCCCAAAATCAATCCCATTCATCCTTTAATGGTAAGAAATATCATTGTCAAATTTCATTGCATTTGGATAACTAGAACTAAAGTTATCGTGTATACACTAAAGTTAACAGACGACGACAACGACGACGACAGCATCATACCATTATACGTCCGCAAATTTTTTGCGGTCGTATAAAAATTGGTGTTCCTATAGGCAAATACAGTACATGAATCATAAAGTAAGCATTGAAATTAAAAACAATATGATTTTAAGAAAATAAATAAATTGTGAATAAGCATATACATGTAATTAGGAATAAGTGAAATGAAATATATACAATATACATGTATACTACAATCATGACAATGTAGATAAGAAACTCCATACTGATATATTTTTATCAAGGATTTTCTCCAATAAAATTTCTACATGTATGAAGATGTGTGAGCCCTATATTTTTCACTTTGTCTGTCTGTCTGTCGACAAT
Source organism: Arcuatula senhousia (assembly GCA_963971305.1). Classification (NCBI taxonomy): domain Eukaryota; kingdom Metazoa; phylum Mollusca; class Bivalvia; order Mytilida; family Mytilidae; genus Arcuatula; species Arcuatula senhousia. Next base: position 31,338,618 of record OZ020304.1, read on the forward strand.
TTCTTGTTAACTAATAAATATATGGAGAAGAGATCTGTAGTTCCATATCTTGATTTGGTACTGTTTTAAGATTATCATAATCAATTTTAATGCAAATCCGTCAAATATTTTTGGAAAAACTTAAGATTTTTAACAGGGCGCTTACAGACTTTTTCAGATTTCTAATATAAATGTACATGTACACTAATATGCAAGGTCACCTATTTTCTAAACCTATTGCAATTACAATTCAAAATAATCAATAATTTAATAAATTTCTTTAAAAAAAAGCTGTAATCAATTTAAATTAATCAAATATCTAATGTAATCAATTTGAACCCATCTCTGAGTGACTTCCATAGTACATGTATATACCATCCCACCCAAAACCAAAAATATTTTTTTTATAACCCTTATAAACAATAGACAAAAATTGGTGTATTTCCCGGTAATTACTGGAGGGAATTATGGCCACTGGTATACATGGGTTGCACAATGTTTCCATTCCAGATTTGACTCGTCATTTAGACAAGGTCATCAGGGGTCATGGGGATGAAAAATGACGTCATTCAACATTGGACAAAGGGAACAGCATTTTTTATCAACGATTCTTCTGTAATTATTCAACATATGGGTAAAAATCAGTTGAAACTGACAAATAAACCCACAGACAACATTTCCAACCCATCAAAAATCAATCTTGAACAGAAATGAAGAAATTACTTTCTTCGTCCATTAGCGTGTTGGAACTAATTTTTTTACCAGTTCCTCCTTGTTTGGCTAAAACAGTGACAGATCCTGCAAATGCGCAACCCGTTAATTTCCCAGCCAACCCTGTTTGAGGACAATAAATGTTCTCATTTAAGAAAAAAAATTAGCTTGGTATGCTTTTCTTTCTGTGTGAAAGTTGTCAAATCAATCAGTCAAGCATTCTGTTCATGAGAAGTGCCCTAGTGATTTTAATAACTACGGAACCACTCCATTCCTATGAAGAAATGTTCAAATCTTACGCCTCTGGATTAGGCTATGCCTATTTTGGGCTCCCGCAGGGTACCCCCCTCAGGTCGCAAGGTCACTTTTAAAAGAGGCCCGAGGTCGCAGGGTCGCTTTTAAAAGGCATATTTTGGCGGAGGTCGCAGGTCGTTTTTTGGCATAGGTCGATTTTATGAAGTGTAGGTTGGAAGTCGCACTTAAAAAGCCCTCAGGTCATTTTTAACCCTGTGGGAGCCACCTATCTCATATTAGAAACATGGACGATTCTACTGTAAAATTATCTCCCTTGGTAAATGATTTTGCAAACATGTTCCGTCCTTATTCTATCATTCTTCAGCAGCTTTAATGCTCTTGCATCTTTCACTCTTTAACTCAGTTGGAATGTTGCTAAGAGTGCAAGGAAGACAAGCGATCAGTCCCAATTCTTATTGTTTATTTTGCGATGTTGTTTTGTAATGATTGGCCGGGTTACCCACGCTTTCCTTTGTCTGGTGTGATCATTAGGGATGTGTCATGTATTACCTTTCAAAAGAAATTAAAGCAATTATATGTTTTAGTGCAACCAACTAGCTTAATGCTTCATTTATCGTTGTAGAGCAATGAAATTATTATGCCGGCATATCGCCGGTTTCAAACACACATGGTCGCCATTTTTAATGTGGCTGTTCTGTTGACCTCCTGGCATATTTTTTAATCAATATTTGGAAGACAAAACATATTTTATCAATACAGACCTTATAAACTTCAAGATTTAATGTACATAGTTGTATAAGTGTGTATTTTAGATTTTTTGTGTGATAAGAGATATCAGAACTGTATAATAATATTAAAATTATATGATGTGTTAGATTGCAATGCAATCATCAGATTAAAATTTTTTTATTAGAGTAATGTTATCTTTTTTTTCATCTAAAAATGTATTTTTTAATTAAAAATATAGAAAAAAAATATTTTTCTTGGTTAAACCTTTTTAAAATATATTCTTGCGACTTTCTAGGTTGAAAATATTCACAGAAGTGGATATTTGCTAAGTTTATTTTTGGCCATCTTTGGCTAACCACACACCCGGTCCGTTAACTTTTTTTGAGATGCTCAGAACACCCGGGCCAGAACTTCAACATTGCCTCCGTAACGCTTTATAGTGTAAAGGCTGGGCTATTCCATAGTCCTGTATATTAATATACAGATCTATGGTTATTCGAAGCAAACCACGGCTGTTTTTTGTTTGTTTGTTAGTTTTTTTTTCAGCTTGACAAATTCAGGCAGTGAGGCTATACTCATGCAATTGCATGGTTTTAGTTTAAAAAAAATCGAAGAAAAGCCCATTGAATCTGACACTGGAAATTAAGATTTTTGGTCAAAGAGTAATAGTCTTAATCTTTTGAATCTGCTTATATAATTATAAAGGAGGGATCGCGCGTTGTGACAATGAGCACGATGCTTGACAGTTTATCTAGTCTTCAAGTTCAAAGTTGTTCAAACGCCTGGATTCAGGTCACAATATATATATATATATAAAGCCGAAGATTACCGCTTGTTTTTTCTCCTTTTTGAAAACGTCAAAAATTTTAAAATGACAGTCACGAAAACACACAGAGACTTTTATAACCATGACTTTATTAACTTATTAACTTAAAGTGTGTTTAACCATCTAATATCGGTGGTGTCCCCAGATTAAAATTACCCTTTGGTATATCTTTGCTTATTCTGATGATTTCATGACATGAAAAAAACCCAAATAAATCACGCTTGATTCTCGCAGGACTTCGAAAAAAAAAGTTGATAACCATCAGTCATGTTGAATACCAAAAACACCAGGAAAGAGTCCTATAAATCCTTTACACATTTCTATTTATAATAAATATTTGTCTTTCAAACTTGAAAAAGTTGCAAACATCAAAAGCGTGCAGCAAGGCTTATACTAAATGCAAAACATCTTGCTACTTCGTAACTTTTGTTTAAAGAACTTGGGTGGTTAACATTCATGCGTACATTACCACAAAGGTGTATAAATGTTCCAATGCATGCTATTCTAATATATGCTTTTCTTCCCCTTTTTTTACAAGTCTCCGGACATCTCTTCTTATTCACTGAGTCTGGCAGATAATTTGTTTCTTTACCAAATTAATTCTAACTTTATGAAGAAAATTAACTTTGCATTATTCTGGAACTACTAGTATCTGAAGATAATTGTCTTCGTAAACATTTAAAAATGACATTCAGAGTGTTGATCCTTTACAAAAACAATATTCGATATTCTTGTTATTACAAAAAAAAATGTTGAATGATGTTTTATTCCATGAATTATTTTCTTTATATATAATACAACACCACCTTCACGCGGCTAACTGAGATCTCAGTCTGTTGGTTTTATTTAACCTGGAGGCTATATGGGATAGGGTCTGTTGGAGAGTCGGTTAAAGTCTGTTGGTCAAGTTCTATCAAGAAAAACAAAGCAAGGTCAATATATTTTATTAATGAATATTTCTTTTTTTCTTTCTTTGATAAAAAAAAAACGATATTGAATACTGAACGTACTCATATATTGTTTTTTGTGTGTGTCTGTAACTTACATTGGTAAGCTACAAAATGGAACGGATGTGGTACTCATCGAGATATTTCTTCCAATTTTGTCCTTCAAAAATGTAAACAATCAATCAATCAATCAATCTTTTATTGTCATATAAACTATATATACAGTTTGTGACAGTATAACATAGACATAAACAGACATACATACATATACACATGTAACAAGTTGAAAAAATATATAATATATACATTATGAAGCAAATGTTTAAGGTTCCCCTGTCCTCAGTTGTATAGACTTTTTAATAAAGGATCCTAATTTATTTACCTCTGTTGGTGTTGATGGGTTTAATATGTATATAATTTTTTCACTGATGTTTAGGTCTTTAAAAAAGCTATTAAAAGAAAGAAACTCAAAATATTCTTTTCTTAAGTTTGAATTAATATTACAGTGTAATAAAAAGTGGATCTCATCATCTAATAATTTACATTTTTGGCAAAGTCTTTCTTCCCTGGATATTTTAAAATGCCTTCCCTTTTCAATTAACAATACATGATCACTTATTCTTAATTTAGTAATTAACCTCCTAAATTCAAAATCTGATATGGATAAATAAGGTTTAGTTAGAAAGTTTATATTTAGTTTTTTATAGAAAAAAGTTTGCTTTTTCATCAATACTGTTTAATTTATCTTTAAAAAGTTTTATGTAATATGTATGCATTTGGCATTTGATGTACTTTTTAGTATTGTTTAGACTTTTCTGGTCTCTGCAAACTTTCAGTCTCTCTATATCGATTTCAGATTCCGAAACATTACAGCGTTTAGCTAGAATTAAGTCGAAAGCCTTACGAAAAACGCAACTTTATGTATGTTTGGCATATAACTGTACGTATAAGAAAAAAAACCGACACGCATACGTTTTTGTGGCATTTATTATGTTTTTGCCTTAAATTGGGTCTGTTGGTGAGTCGGCTATAATGAACTCGGTTTGTTGAGTAAATTAATCAACTGATGTGCCATAAAACACATTTTTACAAAAAAAGAAATAATCTGACGCAGTGACATAAACGTATATATTCGTAGTGATGATTGTTTAGTCACAGAAAAGACGTATGATTAATAGAGATCGCGTTATAACAAGCACATACGTTTATTTGATCAAGCTTACCATTTTTTTTTCAGTGTGAAAAGACAAAGAATGAAAAAAATGACGATAGAAAAAAATCAAAGATGAAGACGTTTATCCCTGAAATACTGAAAAATTCAAACACTAGTCTTAGGAGAGATACAAACATTTTAACTTATCATAAACTATCCCCAACTGACTTTGTATTGCAAACATGGTCAAAAACCATTCTGACCTCCAAAATATAATGTATTTTATGGCAATCGCTTTAAAGCATACATGATACGTGCATTAACAAATTGAACTTTAACAGTCTTTTGCTACCCTGGTCACAGGGGCTTGGTACAATTTTTATATATTTATGAAGGGTTATAGAAGTAAATATATAAAAAATTGTACCAAGCCCCTGTGCCCTGGTGGAGAGATGTTCGTTCGGTCTGTTTATTCCCATATGATAATCTATGATCGAACCCTTGAATCAGATTTGTTCTAATTTATGCATTTTGAAGCCCTTATAATACTGTATAAATATGTACAAGTAAAAAGTACTTATTTAAAATCAACAATTTTTAGCCATGTTATTAAATACTTAAAATTATACCCTCTCTACAAAGAAGAGGGGTTTATTGTTTTACCTTTGTCCATTTGTCCGTCCGTTTGTTCGTACGTAACATAATTTCCGTCGCATAAGTTACATAAGGTAAAGGTCTGATATTTTGTATACTGCTTTGTTTTAAAGCATGGTGTATTTCAATTTTACGCTTTTAGGTCATCTACTTCCTGTTAACCGAACGCTTCGGTATTTTAAAACTTTTTCTGGTAAAAGCAAATGCCAACTGCCAAAGATAAAACCAAGGCACATTGAAATTCTTTTTAAAAAGGCGTTAAACTTAAATACATATATATTGTAAATAATTACAAAAGATCAAATCCCCAAATTAGAGATAATTTCACACGTGAATTAATACAATATAAAATTTTAATCCTAAAAGTTTTCAAAAATTTAAAATATACCTCGCTTGCAACCATTCTGTCTCGGCTAATTAACTCTCAACAGACTTAAATTTAATTGGCCGACTCACCAATAGACTTTAGCCGGCACTTTTGTAAAGTTTTATTTTTCAAATTAAGATAACCTTCCGAATCGCTATTTATATTTAAAAAGCGTAAAAATATTGTTTATTTGTAAAAAAAAATCTTTCATAGTTGCCAAATTTGAGCATACCGCCATCTCGCCTTTTCGTTTTATCGAAAACTAGTAAAACAAATTTACTCTGTTGCAAGTTGAAAATGTGCTCAAATGAATATCATTTTGGTTGAAAGGTTTTGTTTTTCGACAATTGATTGACATTTTGCCAAAAAATATCTTTTTCACAAAATTTCATGACCATCCATCGGATTTTTCTCTGAACAGACCTATAGGCGACTCTCCAACAGACCCATTTCCATATGATTTGGTTGATGAGGCAGAAGACGATGCTGACAGAGTCCTGTTGAATGAAGGTTGAGAAACATTAAGTGGTCTTATTTCCACCATTAAGTTAACACAACCAATTTATTAAGACAACAGAAGATGAGATATCTAGACATGTCATATATAAATGGAGTGAAAACAAAGTTCATTATTTATGCAAATGTACAAAATGTTGTAATCAAAGGGTCAACTTCTTGTAAATTTCCCCATCAATCTTGGAAACGAATATCAGCTACTTTTTCTTAGTAAGTTTTCTCAGCTAGCGCTTAATTGATTATAGACAGTTCAAATTTCTAATGATAAAAATCTATTACGCAAAGGATATAAATTGAATGAAGGAAACAAAGGTACCAATGGGGTATCCGAATGTCAAAAGTCCGAAAGGGCCGAGACAAAACCAGTAAACACCAACAAGTTAGAACGGGACAAAAACAGACAACATGTAAAACATGGAAACACAAAATAACTGAATATCAATCAACAACGCGAACTCCAGTCGAAACAAGAGTGAACTCAGGTGCTTAAATTTTGGTTAAATCTTTGAATTAGTGGTTTTTGACAGAGATATTGATAACTTGATACTTACTTTAAAACTTCCAAAAGCTTTTTAACTAATTGTAATTTTTAAGCATTATGTAGCGATCAAGTATGTAGGTTTTGTGTGATGACACTCCACCAAATCATTAATTGTTTGAAGTGTTGTGTCAGATTTAAAATCGATATGTTTGATTTTTTAACATCAGTCGATTGATGATTCTCAGCTAGCTGTCAGTAACAGCGAGTGTTCTATAGAGAGTTCCTCCACCGTCTGTTGTCTTTAGTCTAAGGTTCTCTCTAGTGGAATTGAGCTTTGATCGATTTGATTTTTACTGTGTGTTTAATTTTTGTGCTTTGTATGGAAATATTGATAGGGGAGGTTGGACCCCCAAAACTTGTTTTACCCCGCCACATTTTATATGTCATTATTTTCTATTACATGTAAATTATCATCGTCGTAAACCACGGGTTTAGAGTCCACGTCCGCTCCCTCCAAGAAAGGGATGAAGGAGAGAAGCGATGTGATATCAATCGTGGGTAACCGACGATGGTAAATCATAAAAGTGCGGATAAACTTAATTCGTGTACTTCATCAATATTTTCTTCTAATATGCATATATGTATTTCTTCATTTTGTTCTTTGTGGGCTCCTAATTTGGAAATAAAATATGTTATAGACAAAAATACATGCTATATATATATATTTTTTTTATAATTTTGAATTTGAAAGTACTAATTCCACGTTTTTCTTTATTGTTGTAATTAGTTTTCTGTTGTCCGTTGTATTGAAGTGATCACCCCACTATCCCCATTGTGTCTCAGTTACGTCCGCGTTATGTTAAGCAGTGGCAGATTTAGGGGGGGGGTGGTTGCTGTTCCAGGTGTTCAGTTTGAATTCGAAAAAATTGATATTTTCATGTAGATGTTCGACAAAACTGGTCTGGATCCCCTTTTCGTCCGTGAAACTCCACCTTTCTAAAGTTTCTGGATCCAATGCTGTTTTTTGTGTATTTAATTTAAGAAATTAAGATTGCAACGGAAGAGGAAAGTTTGGTCCCATACAAGCTGGTTTAACCCACCATTCCTTTTGAATTTCTGTCTCAAGTCAAGCCCCCGTCACACTGATCACGATCAGGACCGTGCATTTTTGTCTTCAATTTCTCCGATGTTCTTTACATAAAGCTTTTTTCTTTTCTTTCTGGACATTCGAGCTTGATCATCCCAGTTCGGTGGTTTTGCTGTTACCTCTACTTAGGTGCAAAGTTCCCAAAACTTTTTAAAGAAAATGATAAATTCATTATTTTGGGTTTAACAAATTTGTTGTGTTTTTTAGCGATTGTCAGACTATGAAATATAGAATTCAAGGCCTTTTATCCATTTCAGTTAAAAATTCTCAAGGAAATCTTTCAACAAAGCTATATGACAAACGTGATGACTTCAACTTTCCAATTGTCAACTTTCAACTTGTCAAAACACAGCATTCAAACTATTTTTTCATTATTTTGTCAATTTTATTTTCTAATATTTTCTTCAAACCTAACAGAATCTCATATTTCTGTATTTTGACAATGGGAGATAATTTATTACAAAATTTGCGAATTTTGACCTATTTTTGCCATATTTTTGTGTGTATCTAAAAATCCAACTCAGAAGCAATTCCTATCATTTTAAAGCAATATAAGACGATTTCAAAGTCAAAGAGTCTTAAGGCGTAAATTTTCGCATTTGAAACAGCTGTATATTTTATTTTACAAACAGAGTTTTCTAATATTACAGCACGGTTATCGCATACATGAAACTCACAGGTTTTTTTTTTCAAACTTTCATTTCACTATTTATCCGTATCCGCTCCGTGAATTTTTTATCATTATTAGTAAAATACTCAAAATAACAACTTCATATATATATTCATTGCATTTCACCCCAAAATGTTTCATATATAACCATATTTAAGTTACTAAATGTGTTTTTAAGAAACCGTTTTAAGATAAGATCTGGTAAATGTTTTTTCAAACCCTTATTTTATGTTGATGGGTAATGTGAAACTTTATTTAAAAAAATCGTGAACGTGCATAATTTAAAACTAGGTGATGTATTTTTAAAAACAACAGCATGCACTGCTAATACTGTATGATTGATGTGATAGGTTTTGGAACATTGTCTCTCCCCTTTAAATATTGTTTTTCTATGACAACCAGACAAAGCACAACATCTCCAGAGACCTGTGCCAGTAAATCACAAACTGCCTTCATCGTCCCTGAAAGAATAAAGCGTCAAAATGTAGATTTCTCCATTTATACATTCTTTACAAGAAAGAAAAATCCAGATTTCACATTGTGTATGAAACGTAGTCAGACTGAGGATGAGTTTCATTTTATTTTTCAATGCAATTTAAACGAAGTAGAGGAATGGTGTTAGACAGTATGACGATTACAGCCAAAATATCATTTTCAAATCCAGGAATCTTAGGAACATGTATATATATGCATGATTGCTGGGCTCCTTTTTTGACCGAGTCATTTAGCTGAAAACAGGGAGGTAAAATGTTTTTCAAGTTTTACCTTGTTTTGTGTTTGTTTTGTAGTTTGTAGCTATTGACCCTTGCCTATCAAACTTATTACTTATTACTTTTAACTTATAAAGAGAACTTACCACCGGTTGCTAAAACATCATCTATAATAACAATTTTATCACAAGGTTTAATGCTATCTTTCTCAATCTCAAGCTTGTCCTGCAATAAAAATCCAACACTTTGTAAGAGGTAAAATTAAGTGCTATTGTCTCTGAAATTAAATAAAGGTAATAACAGAATTACCGAACTTGGAGAATCAATTTCAAATGTCCATTAGACAAGACAAAACAAGAAAGACATACCAGAAAAAATTGATGATCGCAATGGTCCTGACTTGGTACAGGCATTTCAAAAGAAATGGTGTGTTAAACCTGGTTTTAAGACGCGTCAACCCTCCCCCTTCTATTGCGATCTTTGGGTCCGGTACAGTTACACAAAACATAACAGGTTTGTGAAGACATATTAGGAATGCTAAGGTGATCATTTCAGTAGCCAAACACTAATCAAAGCAAGAACTAACCATTTCGTCTTACATGATTTTGAATTTTTCTACCAGTGGCTTATAACGGAGACAGAATTTGTTAGATATCGTATAACGTATTTTCTTATATCCTTGGTCTAATAGTCGGTTACGGAGAAAGCGGTGGATAAAAAAATCTGAAAAATGTGTACAAGCCCTGGCATATCGAATCAGTTGTGAAATATAGACACCGCATGCAGGTGACATTGGTATGTTGCTTTCCAGGTTAGGAAAATGAATAATTTTAGAATTAAAATCGTCTCTTTTATCTTAAGTTTTTTTTACTGAGGCCATCCGGGTCAAATTCGAGATGTAGATACAAGAATGATGTAAAGCAAGTGGATTCGGTGGTTTCTTTAATCTCTAGCTCTTGAGGATATATTGAATGAATCCATCTACCAATTTCTTCATTTTATAATATTTACTTAATATCAGAACTAAATGATCACTGGCAATATGTAATTAACCGTACCAGAGCGTTTGAATTGACTCATGTTATCATGTTTGTTGTGAGGTGGCAGGAAAAGTTGTTCCTGTTTGTTTTAAATTTATGTGTTTTCTATATCTTCGTAACCCACAAGCTTAGATCGAATGCACGTCTGTCCACTCAAATGATGAAGGAAACTTAAGCGATATGATATCAGCAATGGGTAGCCGACGATGGTTTTTGTACTTTGAGATTTTGAGTTTCTCGGACCTTGTGATTTTCGGTACCCTCCAGTTCAAGGTCCGGTACTCCGGCTAGCAGCCATCTGTGTATACAGGATAGGACAGAGAACCAGTCTAAGTTTTCCCATGGTACTCTATAATGCTTTTCATATAAGATCAAAATTTACAAACCTGACCGTATTCTAATGAATAATTTATAGATACTGTTTCCCCTGGCAGCTTTCCAGCTTTTCTCACTGGTACAAAACTGCAGTTCAGTTCTTGGGCCAGAATTGGTCCAAAAAGAAATCCTCTGGAATCTAATGCTACTACAACATCAACTTGGATAGTTTTCGATTTGACATTGTCCAGTATAAGTTCATTCAGGCATCTGAAAATCTCTGGATCTCTCAACACAGGAAAAATATTTCTGAAATGAACATGAGACTCACTGAAGCCAATCTACGAGAGTTAAACACCATTCCTTTTTTAGTAGTCTTACATAGGATTAATACAAATGACAACAAAGTTCCAGGCAATAAATTTTGCTACGCCTGACGCGCGTTTCGTCTATTCAAGACTCATCAGAGGCGCTCTACCAAAAATATTGAAAATGCCAAACACTGTATAAATATGAAGAGCATAGAACAGTATAACCAAAAATACCAAACTGGGGAACCAATTTATTACTAAGATAATCAACCTATGTCTGGGGTAGGAAGAACCTTAGGGTTTAGACAATTTTGAAATTTAGACGGATAATTTAAAGCTTTGATGTATTCTCCAACTCAAAAAGTGTTGGTGCAGGAGCGGGCTAACCTCGGGGAATTTACACTCCACCAGCAGTGCTAACCTTCACGTGTGTTCGAAATACAAATGACAACAAAGTTCCAGACAATAAATTTTGCTACGCCTGACGCGCGTTTCGTCTATTCAAGACTCATCAGAGGCGCTCTACCAAAAATATTGAAAATGCCAAACACTGTATAAATATGAAGAGCATAGATCAGTATAACCAAAAATACCAAACTGGGGAACCAATTTATTACTAAGATAATCAACCTATGTCTGGGGTAGGAAGAACCTTAGGGTTTAGACAATTTTGAAATTTAGACGGATAATTTAAAGCTTTGATGTTAACTATACTCTGTTTCGGAGATTGCCCAGAGGTCGACTTCATAGAATAAAATTGATTATTTGCAAATCTTTTTGTGTTTTGGGGGAGCCACAACTTGCATCGGGAGTCACCATACAGCTTCAACCTATGGATATTTTGTAGAGCTCCATAGAAATGTTAACGATAAGAGGCTATAACCCCCATTAGGAGGTTAGCTGACAATTGAGCTGAATGTATAAGCATGCAACATCTGTAACAGGTTTCATTTTTCACACAAGAGACACTAACAAAATTATAACATACCATCCAAGAAGAGTTTTGTAGAGCTCAATGAGCACACGGTTTAAGCAAGCAATAGATTTTCTACAGGCCAATTAATGAAAAAATGCAACTGCTTCTTTACCATTAAAGGGCCTGACAACTTGATTCTTTGGAGTAAATTGTAGAGCTTTTGGTGCTGAAAAGGGAAGATTGCATCAGATTTTTTTCTTATGTCTTATACTTCTTTATTTATAAGCCAAAATTCAGTCAGTGGGCATGATAGTTGGTGGACAGTCACCATTTATATAATTGTTGTAGAGGAAAATCTGATTGGTGAAATATGCAAAGTTTCGATGAAATTCCTTCAGTGCTGTCAGAGTATCTACGACTTATATAAAAGCAAAAGTTAACGATGATGACGACCACTGCGGCTTGGGTGGCCGAGTAGTTTAAGGCGCCGGTTTTAATTACTGCGCTATTGATTACCGGTCAATTACTACCTCAGGTTGTTGGAACAAATATGGATTTGTAATTGATAAAAAACGGAATTTCCACCTAAATGTAAAGTCTTTAATGGCCCAGGTGCGTCGAAAAGGGGTTTAAACACGAACACACACACGCACGCACACACTACGGACGACAAGTGATGATAAAAGCTCAAAAGATTTTAAGCCGCGACTACGTTTACTTGTAGACCTGGAAAAACGATTTTGAATTGTCACTCGGATGACTACTAAATGAATGGCCTTTTAGGCACCAAATCTTCCAGCAACAATAAGAAACGTTATCAAGATTACTCGGCTTATTGTGTCGTGAAAATATCTAATTTTAAATGTATGAGCATTTTACCTAACACAAGTGATTTTCCTTTTCGTTTTTCGTTTTTCGTTTTTCAAATTTTTTTTTCAAAATTTTTTTTTTTCGATTTTTTTTCTTTTTTCGATTTTGAATAGGAAAATGACCCATTTTCCTTTTCGTTTTTCATTTTCCTTTTCGATTTTGAATAGGAAAATGACTCATTTTCCTTTTCGTTATTCATTTTCCTTTTCGTTTTTCATTTTCCTTTTCGATTTTGAATAGGAAAATGACCCATTTTCCTTTTCGTTTTTCATTTTCCTTATCGATTTTGAATAGGAAAATGACTCATTTTCCTTTTCGTTATTCATTTTCCTTTTCGTTTTTCATTTTCCTTTTCGATTTTGAATAGGAAAATGACCCATTTTCCTTTTCGTTATTCATTTTCCTTTTCAAATTTTTTTTTTCAAAAACTTTTTTTTTCGATTTTTTTTTTTTTTATTTTGAATAGGAAAATGACCCATTTTCCTTTTCGATTTTGAATAGGAAAATGACTCATTTTCCTTTTCGTTATTCATTTTCCTTTTCGTTTTTCATTTTCCTTTTCGATTTTGAATAGGAAAATGACCCATTTTCCTTTTCGTTTTTCATTTTCCTTTTTGATTTTGAATAGGAAAATGACTCATTTTCCTTTTCGTTATTCATTTTCCTTTTCGTTTTTCATTTTCCTTTTCGATTTTGAATAGGAAAATGACCCATTTTCCTTTTCGTTATTCATTTTCCTTTTCAAATTTTTTTTTTCAAAATTTTTTTTTTCGATTTTTTTTTTTTTTTTTTTTGATTTTGAATAGGAAAATGACCCATTTTCCTTTTCGTTTTTCATTTTCCTTTTCGATTTTGAATAGGAAAATGACTCATTTTCCTTTTTGTTATTCATTTTCCTTTTCGTTTTTCATTTTCCTTTTCGATTTTGAATAGGAAAATGACCCATTTTCCTTTTCGTTATTCATTTTCCTTTTCAAATTTTTTTTTCAAAAACTTTTTTTTTCGAATTTTTTTTTTTCATTTTGAATAGGAAAATGACCCATTTTCCTTTTCGTTTTTCATTTTCCTTTTCGATTTTGAATAGGAAAATGACTCATTTTCCTTTTCGTTATTCATTTTCCTTTTCGTTTTTCATTTTCCTTTTCGATTTTGAATAGGAAAATGACCAATTTTCCTTTTCGTTATTCATTTTCCTTTTCAAATTTTTTTTTTCAAAATTTTTTTTTTTTCGAATTTTTTTTTTTTTTTTTGATTTTGAATAGGAAAATGACCCATTTTCCTTTTCGTTTTTCATTTTCCTTTTCGATTTTGAATAGGAAAATGACCCATTTTCCTTTTCAAATTTTTTTTTCAAAAATTTTTTTTTTCGAATTTTTTTTTTTGATTTTGAATAGGAAAATGACCCATTTTCCTTTTCGTTTTTCATTTTCCTTTTCGATTTTGAATAGGAAAATGACTCATTTATCTTTTCGTTATTCATTTTCCTTTTCGTTTTTTTCATTTTCCTTTTCGATTTTGAATAGGAAAATGACCCATTTTCCTTTTCGTTATTCATTTTCCTTTTCAAATGTTTTTTTTTCAAAAAAAAAAAATTTCGAATTTTTTTTTTTTTATTTTGAATAGGAAAATGACCCATTTTCCTTTTCGTATTTCATTTTCCTTTTCGATTTTGAATAGGAAAATGACTCATTTTCCTTTTCGTTATTCATTTTCCTTTTCGTTTTTCATTTTCCTTTTCGATTTTGAATAGGAAAATGACCCATTTTCCTTTTCGTTATTCATTTTCCTTTTCGATTTTTTTTTTGGATTTTGAATAGGAAAATGACCCATTTTCCTTTTCGTTTTTCATTTCCCTTTTTGATTTTGAATAGGAAAATGACTCATTTTCCTTTTCGTTATTCATTTTCCTTTTCGTTTTTCATTTTCCTTTTCGATTTTGAATAGGAAAATGACCCATTTTCCTTTTCGTTATTCATTTTCCTTTTCAATTTTTTTTTTTCAAAATTTTTTTTTTCGATTTTTTTTTATTTTGAATAGGAAAATGACCCATTTTCCTTTTCGTTTTTCATTTTCCTTTTCGATTTTGAATAGGAAAATGACTCGTTTTCCTTTTCGTTATTCATTTTCCTTTTCGTTTTTCATTTTCCTTTTCGATTTTGAATGGTCATTTTCCTTTTCGTTATTCATTTTCCTTTTCGAATTTTTTTTTTTGGATTTTGAATAGGATAATGACCCATTTTCCTTTTCGTTTTTCATTTTCCTTTTCGATTTTGAATAGGAAAATGACTCATTTTCCTTTTCGTTATTCATTTTCCTTTTCGTTTTTTCGATTTTGAATAGGAAAATGACCCATTTTCCTTTTCGTTATTCATTTTCCTTTTCAATTTTTTTTTTTTGATTTTGAATAGGAAAATGACCCATTTTCCTTTTCGTATTTCATTTTCCTTTTCGATTTTGAATAGGAAACGTTATTCATTTTCCTTTTCGTTTTTCATTTTCCTTTTCGATTTTGAATAGGAAAATGACCCATTTTCCTTTTTGTTATTCATTTTCCTTTTCGAATTTTTTTTTTTTGATTTTGAATAGGAAAATGACCCATTTTCCTTTTCGTTTTTCATTTTCCTTTTCGATTTTGAATAGGAAAATGACTCATTTTCCTTTTCATTATTCATTTTCCTTTTCGTTTTTCATTTTCCTTTTCGATTTTGAATAGGAAAATGACCCATTTTCCTTTTCGTTATTCATTTTCCTTTTCAAATTTTTTTTTTCCAAATTTTTTTTTTCGAATTTTTTTTTTTCGATTTTGAATAGGAAAATGACCCATTTTCCTTTTCGTTTTTCATTTTCCTTTTCGATTTTGAATAGGAAAATGACTCATTTTCCTTTTCGTTATTCATTTTCCTTTTCGTTTTTCATTTTCCTTTTCGATTTTGAATAGGAAAATGACCCATTTTCCTTTTCGTTATTCATTTTCCTTTTCAAATTTAAAAAAAAAAAATAAAGATTTTCGATTTTTTTTTTTTTTTTTTTTTGAATAGGAAAATGACCCATTTTCCTTTTCGTTTTTCATTTTCCTTTTCGATTTTGAATAGGAAAATGACTCATTTTCCTTTTCGTTATTCATTTTCCTTTTCGTTTTTCATTTTCCTTTTCGATTTTGAATAGGAAAATGACCCATTTTCCTTTTCGTTTTTCATTTTCCTTTTCGATTTTGAATAGGAAAATGACCCATTTTCCTTTTCGTTATTCTTTCTCGCCCCGGCGAAATGCTATCTCGCCACGGCGAGTTACTATCTCACAAATATGTAGATATTTTTTATCCTTAGAAATTCATGACCGCCGTTTCTAAAAATACAGAACATTGGGTCAAACAGCACTTTTCTGCCAATAACTCAAAAATGGTAAGGTTAAGCCAAATTCTTGGAGGAGGGGTAAACAATTTCAGAATGATGAAAACTACCTGTGGACAAATTTTCGTAAAAAATATGATACCCGATGCTGGAGTTATTGCCCTTTTGTCGATTTTTGCTAATTTTTAGTTTGTCATTGCTTGGCGTCCGCCATTGTTGTTAGCCACTTTTAAATCATCTTATACAAAACCAGAAGGCAAAAATGAAGTAAAATTTGGCATAAATGTACCTTAGGGTATTATGCAAAAAAGTTTTATTTGGGATTTTTTATCCATCCAGAAATATGGTGGCTGTTGCTACAACTAGATGGAGCCTTCCCCGGAAGGCATATGTCGCCTGCGTATCTATGTTTTATTGTAAACAGGAAGTAAATGAGTTACGGGCATAAAAACTCTCTATACCATATAAAACACTATAGGCTGAAGCTGCATACAAAGTATAAGTGGTCGGACTGTTGCATGCAGTTACCCGAAAAGTGTGACGAACATTTTGCGTATATGTTTATTGTATATAAAACGTAAAGTGGTCTGTTGCATGCAGTTACCCGAAAAGTGTATCGAAAATTTTGCGTATATGTTCATTGTATATAAAACGTTTAAAAGTATTCGTCAAACAGGAAGTAGTTATTTTTCGGGCATAAAATTGCTTTTAACCTTAAAGTACTATAGGATGATGCTACATGCCAAATATCAAGAGGCTGTGGCATGTAGTTGCCCGGAAAACTGCGACGAAAATTTTGCATATATGTTTATTAAAAATAAAACGTTAAGTATTGGTCTTGTTCGTCAAACATAAATAGCTTTTTTTTTCCGGCATAAAATCGCTTTAAACCTTATAGTACTATGGGATGAAGCTACATGTCAAATATCAAGAAGCTGTGGCATGCAGTTGGCCGGAAAACTACGACGAAAATTTGGCATATATGTTCATTGTACAAATGTATATAAAACGTTAAGTATTCTTCAAACAGGGGGTAGTTCTTTTTCGGGCATAAAATCGCTTTACACATTATAGTACTATGGGATGAAGCTACATGCCAAATATCAAAGGCTGTGGCATGTAGTTGCCCGGAAAACTGCGACGAAAATTTTGCATATATGTTCATTGTATATAAAACGTTAAGTATTCGTCAAACAGGAAGTAGTTATTCTTCGGGCATAAAATCGCTTTACACCTTATAGTACTATGGGATGAAAATACATGCCAAATATCAAAGGCTGTGGCATGTAGTTGCCCGGAAAACTGCGACGAAAATTTTGCATATATGTTCATTGTATATAAAACGTTAAATATTCGTCAAACAGGAAGTAGTTATTCTTCGGGCATAAAATCGCTTTACACCTTATAGTACTATGGGATGAAGCTGCATGCTAAATATTAAGAGGCTGTTGCATATAGTTGCCTGGAAAACTGCGACGGAAATTTTTGTGAAACCGCAGGACTACGGATGGTGCCAAAGTAATCCCTGTATGTCGCTTCTGCAACACGTTGCAGGCGACATAAATAGAACATAGGGGATAAAACTAACTTAAGGGCATAGCAACCCCAAAAAAAATAATAGACGGGAGAAATTTGAAGTCACCATCCACATTCAGAATGAAAAGATCTACAAAAGTCTCAATTTAAGATTTTATTTGCACAAAACGTTCATATAAGAATACTAGACCAGGTGAGCGATTCAGGCTTCTAGATCCGATGAAACCTGCTGCTGTTGCTAATATAGAACAGGAGGGTTAAAAAAAAGGTTTATTGCAGAAAGCTCAAAACGGCCATATAACTTTATCAAAATTCTTCCAAGGGTAAAAAAATAACGAACTTGTGAAGAATCAATCTCAAATATTCGTTGCAAAAGACAAATCAAGCAGCACTCGCCGGAGATATGGATGATCAAAATAATCCTTACTTGGTATAGGCGTTCAAATTTAAAAACGTTTATGGCGCCAAACCTCCCTGTTCAATTGCATTCATATGATCTGGTATATACGTAGTAACAAAAACACAACATGGTTGTAAATATTAAAACGAAAGAATATGGAATGTGTGCCAGAAAGACACGATTCACATATAGACATCATATTTAAAAAAGATCAAAATGAATTTCACTGCGTGTGAAGCGCTTTTCTGGATAAACCTTCATCAGACACGCCAGGGGTCGAAAAACTGGAAGACCGGTAACACATACACAGTAGACCATGACATATTGCTGAATGTTATAATAAGTCAGTATGCGGTTTGCGGATCTGCATTCCAATGGATGGGGTCGTACTAGTATATGATGAGGCCCCGTAATTGCCGAGTTGTTGTAAACTCCAATGTGTCCTCAGTGCGAGCACTTGACTGCAGTGTTTCACAGGGAAGTAGCCTCGGGCCGTGGCTTTACCTAACCTACGCAGAAACAATTTTTGACATAGTCCCTCCCTCCATTTCAGTGTATGGTTTTGCAGACGATCACACGGCAAACAGACGAGAGTTAAACCATCGGTAACAGAGGAAAACGTGCCGTTACAGAACGTCAGGACTGTGCAGTGACCATCAATGAATGGATGAACCATTACAAATTAAAAATGAACAATGAAAAAACAGAGTTCATTCTATTTGGAAGTAAGAAACAACTTGACAAATGTAACACAAAAGAAGTAAACATCTGTGAAAACCAAATTAAATCTTGTAACCTGTATTAGGTATCTTAGTGTATTTTTAGATGAATCTTTGAATTTTAAAGAGCACATAAAAAGAAAATGTAAAACTGCTATGATAAATTATTTTAAGATCAAAAGTATTAGAAAGTATCTGTCAAAAAAAGCCACTGAAACCCTAGTACTATCTTTGGTTATATCTCACTTAGATTACTGTAATATTATATTGTATGGTATTTCACAAACTGAATTGTCAAAACTTGAAAGAATTCCGAAAATGTGTGCTAAACTTGTATTGTGTCGTTCTATGTATGACAAGCTCTGTTTGAATTGCATTGACTTCCAATTAAGGCACGTATTATTTTAAAATCTTAACTTATATGTATAACTGTCCTGTTTGTAATGTACTATTGTATTTAATTGAACTTTTGTCCGTCGTCGTCCGTCGTCCGTTAACAAATTCAAAAATCTTGTCCTCTGAAACCACTAAACCAATTTAACTCAAGCTTTGCAGGAATGATTTATGAAATGTTGACAAAAAACTATCTTAATTTTGAAATGATTCTATAAGAAACTTAGCCGCTGTTACTAAAATAGAACATAGGGTAAAATCACTTAAAATGGCTTATAACTCAGCAACAATAACAGATTGAAAAAATCTTAAGGATCTTAGGCTCTTCAGAATCAAAAGCTCTACGATAGTCTTCATTGGGTCGAAGATGTCAGATGACCCCTAATACGCGCCCTTTTAAGGTCAAGAATAGCGTTTTTCATGTTTTTGCCCTATAGAATGAAAACTACTGCAGATAGAGAAAAGCTGTTGCTTACTTAAATGTTCAGCTCATTAAGCTCAACAAAATCTCCTTTGGGTCGAAGTTGTCAGATGACCACTTATAGGAGTCATGGCCCTTTACAGGTCAAAAATAGCGTTTCTTCATTTTTTTTGTCCTACAGATTGAAAACTAATGCAGAAAAAAAGATGTTGCTTGCTTATACATGCATCTCTTTACTAAAGCTTCACAAAAGTCTCCATTGAGTATCAGTTGTCAGATGACTCCGTAAAGAAAAGACCCTTATGGCTCAAGGACCAGGTGAGCAATTCAGACTCCTGGAAGCCTCTTGTTTCTCGTATATTATCCCAGACATACACGATAAATCCGAGGCTTGTGCTATTTGTATCACATTAGGATTTCAAGTGATTTTTCATAGCGATTGGCTGGTACGTCGTTGTCATCCTTATCCGAACAGAATGGAACCGTAAAAGATGAAGAAAAGATTTTGTTTGCCTTCATGTTCAACTAATAGAACTTTACAAAATTGTCCAAGAATTAAAATTGTCAGATGACCCCGTTAGAAGTGTTATTGTCCCCTTTTAGCCTTATACATTGAAAGGATAAAAGATGATGAAAATTAAGGTTTTGATTGCTTAAATTTCCAGTAAATTAAGCTTTACAGTGGTTCCAGGCTGTTGGCAATGAGAAATATTGATACATTGAGTACGTTGTTATAGCCAGCTGGGAGCCTCATGTTTATAATGCGGTTTCCTATCTCTGGGGTCCAAGTACTTTTAAAGAGGAAAATACTACCGCAATGACCAAACAGCTCATTAAAATTAATTGCAGTTGGAATTAATATTTGTGATATGGTCTCGTGTTCATTTTGCTCCATATCCTTTCATAATTTTTAGCCTTATATAATGTGAACCAACGAATATAGGGAAAAGGTTTTGCATACTTAAATGTTCTACAAAATTGTCCATTTGGGAGATATTGTCAGATGGCCCCTTAATTTCCAAAACAAAAAGTGGATTGTACTTTATAGACGGCGTGCTACGACAGAAAATAGTGACTAGCAGTTGCTTGTTTAAAGCACTACAAAAGTTCAAGGTGGATGCAGGCAATGCAAAATATTTATACATTGAGTCCTTGAAGCCAGGTGAGCGATCCAGGCTCCTGGAAATCTGTTTTATGTCGCTCCCAACGTGTTTCAAAGCGAAATATAGGAGTCTCTGTGTCACAATCCGTCACTTTGCGTCCTTCAGCATGCCTCCACACAAAAACTTTCGTCTGGTTTTCTCAGCAACTACATTAATAAACCTCTTGATATTTGTCATGCATTTTTGTCCTATTGTACTATTAGGTATAAAGAGATTTTATGCCCCAAAAAGGCCTACTTTCGGTTTGCCGAGAACTTGATTTTTTTTTACTTGTAGTGACCTTATATAGATAATTTTCATCGAAGTCTATATTAAGAAGAAAGAATATGGAATATATGCCAGGGAGACACGATCCCATATACATTTAATGCATGATATTGTAAAAAAGATCAAAAGGAACTACAGTTATTTAGCATGTATCGCTGTATTATTGTACCATTAGGTGTAAAGCGATTTTATGCACCAAAAAGTCCTACTTCCTGTTTAATATAATGTAATATTTAACTCGCCATCGGGAGATCATAAGTCGCCAGGGCGAGAAAGTTAACTCGCCGGGGTGAAATAGTTACTCGCCGAGGCGAGATAATAAGTCGCCGAGGCGAGATAGTAAGTCACCGGGGCGAGATAGTATCTTGCTGGGACGAGATACTAACTTGCCTGGGTGAGATAATAAGTCGCCAAGGCGAGATAATAAGTCGCCGAGGCGAGATAGAAAGTCGCCGATGCGAGATAGTAACTTGCCGGGGCGAGATAGTAAGTCGCAGGGCGAGATAGTCACTTGCCGATGCGAGATAATGGCGATAATTTTTTTGTATGCGTGTCCCTGATAAGTTTCCGGAGTTGTGCATGTAGGGACTCTTTTCTTTTTATTTTTAACGTAATTTTGTCCTAATAGGTTGAAAACTTCCAGTCAATCGTGAAACTTTCCATAAGTGTTCTGTGACTTATCAGGCCATACTACAATCCTGGGTATTTTTTATAAGTGTGCTTTGCTTTAAAAGTATTACGTTTTCCTACGATGAACTTTTCAGCTTTTTTAATTTGGAAATAAAAAATCGTTTGCTTATCAACGAACTCGTGTTCTGACACTGCATTTTATTCTGCAAACTGAAAATGATTGATCTATAAGCGCAAAGGGTATTTTTTTTCAAACGCATGTTATATATGTAATTCAGTTTTTTTTTGTTTTGCTTTCATTTGTAATTGACCGTTATGAACACGGCGAGTGTGTTGCAACAAGCAGGAACTACGTACTTATCCTTCCGAGGCATCTGGGTTCATTCTCGTTGCGATTTGAGTTCGCGAAAAGCCGTTGCTGATTGCTTCTCTGTTGTTTTTTATTAGTTTTAACTGATTGTGCATTCGCCTGTTGGGACTACTAATATGTCCCATTGATACTTCGCTGCCGCTATTATTCTGCTATCATGTTCGGTTTGTCGTTGTATTTAACCGAACTACTCTTTATTTCTTTCTAGTGTCGTAGTGTAGATTTTCATGAAAAGACGCAAAAATAGAAATTTAACATTTCATGAAAATCTACATTACGACCCTGCATTTTTTTGTACATTGTATACAGTTTGATCATTCTACAGTTTATTCAAATTGGTGATCAAGTTATGTATGATTTTATTGAAACAAAAAGGTTTTGACGTGAGGAAAAGTGTATGATACCGGTGTATCACCACTTTTACAACGAAAAATAAAATAACATGTTCTTTTTTTAAAATCTTGATTTTCCTATTCTTGAATTATTTGAGTTTAGAAATATGATCATCAGCATCTTATAGAATGTCTGTCTATCAAGTTTGGTTTAAGCTTTAGATCAGATGTGATCTGAAATTATTGTTCATTTTTGCCGGGCAATTTGAGCCTTTGGAAGAGGAATTATCATCCGCATAGGTTAAACAAAGTCATAATTTGACCTCTTAACCGTTTTTTTTTTAAATGTTACGTGTATGTATATGCTCTTCATATTAAAATGGTATTTGGCAACATCAACCTGTTGGCTAAGATAAGCGCCTCTGATCGGTCCAATAATAAAGGTAATAACATAACTATCGAGCTGTGATGTTCAATCTCAAATGCCCAAGAAGAAAAGACGAAACAATACAGAAATGGTTGGTTTAACCAGGCTTTAAGATACCAAGCCTTTCTCTTATTGCGACCCGAGCGGACACAACACGGTTAAACGTTGTGAGACACACAAGATATAGAGATAGTAAGGTGATCATCTCAGAAAAACAAACAACCAAAACTAATTAAAACAATCACGATCCATTTCATCTGACAATTTTTTTTCTGCAATGGCTGATATCGAGGAAAAAAATTGTAAAGACTGTATCAGACGTATATCTACTGAAAAGCGGTCAAGGAGCGTCGGTGTTTGATAAAAAGACATAAAATGACATATGTTCACCATATGCAGATGTTGTAATGGTTACTTAATTAATGGTCGTCTAAAGAGATGCAACTAGCAAACTTGTGGGACAATTTTGTGACATTTTGATTTTAAACATGTTCGTCTGTTTCAAAAGCATATGCATGTAAATCTGTTTACTTTATGTTTGCCCCTGTGACAATAACCCTGTCGGGGGCATACAGTTTTACTTATGCAGGTTTGTCCCTTCGAAAATTTCTGTCAAGCATTTTTCGGAAACCATACATGAGAACGACCCATATTTGATATTTGGGTGGTTAAGTTTGACAAATAGTATTTTCTTAGAAATTTTTAGATCTATCGGATTTCTACGCCCTATTTAGCGGCCGGTCGATATGTGAATTAAATAAAATAAATTGCCTCAGGGTCTGTGCAAGAAAATGTTTTAAAATTTGACAGGCTCTTCAGTATACTGAATTGTATGTACTGAGCGAATTCTGGACCTGTCGGACTTCAATTTCCTGTTTGGTACTCGCGTGTTGAGCCGATATGAAAATTGGTATACAAATTCCCGTTAAACTTTTCCCAGAAGCATTTAAAATTTGGTTTGGAAGTTCAGTATAACAAACTATAGGTGTTTAAGCGATTCTTAGAGACCTTTTGGTTGTACTGACTTCTACTTTATGTTTGACGCTGAACTAGTATATCCCGCTTCCCTTTGAAACGTAGATTTAAAAAAATAATAGTAAATCTTAAATAAATTACTTTACAACAAACATAGAAAAGAATTATTAATAATGTTTGTAAACAAGTTAAAATTCAAAGGAGGATTAATATGCGAATAAAAACATAAGCATTAATGCATAAACAAATTAAATTTGAGTATCAGTCCACCCCAATATGGGGTGTAGGTAATCATCGAGTTCGAGTCACATTTAGAGTTCAAGTTATTATTCGAGTTCGAGTTAAAAATTTCAGCTAACTCGTAACAGTGATAATCATGGAAATAATCGAATTACGACTCGAGTTCGAGTTAGAGTTCGAGTTACAGATCCAGTTAGAGTTCGAGTTACAAAACGAGTTGCATATTAATTTTTGCACACTTTCTTTATCATTTATAATTGCAACTTTGCTGCATGTAACCAGCAATCTTCTTTGAGATACTAACTTAGTAAGGTACTGATTTATATTAATAATGCAGTTACAGATTAAAACCCCGACTGCACCCCTAGTAAGGTGAATTCACGACGATCAGGAAAGTCCAGTAAAGGATTCACGTAATGTTGTATTTGGTGGGTTAAATTCGTCCCTTTTTCGATCAATATTGTTTACAAAACACACATAAAATGTACACCTGAGCATTGTTAATAAACATAAACCTATGTATTATTTATATTTCTTTATAATTTACATTTTTGTATTGATTTCAATAAAATGTGAAAGTTTGGTTAATCTATGAATAATGGTTTAAAAGTTATGACTAAAAAGGTTATACATTTTATAACTCTAAATTAAAAGTAAACAACACATTTCAAACTTATGATAAAGCATGCAATGTGTACCCACGTTCTTTTTAAATCATTCTAAGTTAAAACATGCAAGGAGAGTACTGCCAACTGTTTAAGAAAATCAAATTAGTAAACCCATCAAACCGGTAATTTGTCTCACCATTTTAGAGGATTCAGTTTTGTTCAGTTATAGACTTCGGTTTTGGTAAATTGTGGATACTGTTTTGTCGGGTTATATCATACATTTTTATGGTTATTTACATCAGATTGCGTAATTATAAGTAGCATAATTGACCAATTTTACTGTAACTCATTTCGTGTTATCCAGGAACTAATAGAATTCGTTAATTCGGATATCATGCATGCTTACATTCCAAACTTTGTACTTGTTATATGCTTACAACCTTTTGGGTAAAATTTGCAATAATAAAGCTATAATAGATTAATTTCTTCATTCATATGAAGCAGACTTCTTACAATCACTTCTAGACAAAAAGGATCGTAGACTAGCTCTCTCTTTTAACTTCACTTTCCGTTACATTGATGATGTCCTTTCACTGAACGATTCTCAATGCTCATTTATCGTCAGAAATTTGAGATAAAGGACACAACGGATTCTAAAATCTCGAAATAGACTCCAATGGAAAACTTTTAACAAAACTCTTTAAAAAACGTGATGACTTCAATAAATATTCAAATCGTCAACTTTTATACTCCTTGTGTAGCAAAATTCCATTTACTCCGGAGTTTAAGTTTCACGATTGATTCATTACTCGAGAGCTTGCGGTATTATTACATCGATTTCCTTGGCAGAGCGTCACACATATGACACAAAAAATGCTAACACAGGGTTATGTTGCTCCTTGATTGCTGTCTTGACTCAAGAAATTTACGGAACTCCAAAACAAATATGGGATTTCTCTCTTTCAGATGAGTACAGATGTTGGTTTGTCATAGGGTTTTTTTAATCTTCCTTTACCGGAATCGACACGCTGAATTTGAAATTGGCAGTGCGACGAATGTTAAATAGCATGCATACAGGAACTGCTTACTTTTCCGGTGCGCACGAGTTCACTTTCGTTCGACTTGAGTTTGCGTCGTTGATAACTGTTTTGTTAATTTTGTGTTTGTTAAATATGTTTTGTGTTTCTTCTTGCTGTTCACGTTCATGTTTTCTGATTTTGTCGTTGCCCTTTTTGACTTTTAACACTCGAATGCCCTACTTGATTTTTGTCAAAATACTTGGAGTTTTTCCTAATACTTATAAGTAAGAATTAAATTAATATGACCCTAAAATATCTTAAAATGCTCCTAAAACGTATCTTAATTTAATGTTTGAATCAAATGGAATTAAATGCCTCATCTCAGATTTTTCTAGATCAGGAAGAGGGTGCATCTACATGCAGTCTCATTTTTGAAACGAACCTGCATTACCAATAACTGTGAATTGGTTGCCCTTAGACACATTTCATTTCGTTACAGTATTTACTATTTTCGAATTGCAAAACCTCCGCGCGGGTCCCGGGTGGCAAATAGGCCTGTAGCAGCGCTTTAGCTTATCGGTAAACGTCCACTTAAAATCGTTCATAAACCCTTCGTCGCGTCAGGCCGCTTTGCCCAAATAGCGACTGGGATGTGTGCCCAAAGTGGTTGAATGGTGCGCCATTCATAATGAATGCCGGGGTCGTCAGGCTATAATGTGGATAACCTGACCGCAAACCATAGTGGTGCACCGTGTTGGAAAAAAATAACCCAGCTGCAGAAGGATCCCATGTAGGAGGCTTAATTGTCCGTCCAGGTTACCAATAAATCCTTTTTCCAATGGCAGTCAAAAACTATCCTCGCTGATTGGCCTGATGTCCCCATTGTCTAATTCATCATCATTTCATGTTCATTGTATCACAGAAGCAAAGGTGTACCAAAGGGGTAATCAGTATCATAAAACCGTAAAGACAAAGACAAAACCGGCAGACAAAAACTCATCACATCAAAACAAACCACATAACAACATAAAACACACACACACATAACAACAAAACCGCATTCAGCAACGTGAACTCAAGTCGAAACGAGAGTGAACTTTTTATGTACATCTCCCGAGAGTTCGGAGTAAAGGCAAAACTTACTAACTTACTAACGAATAAAAAAAACGGGATGGGGGATTTATTTATAGATAAATGAGTTGGTGCCTCCGTAATTTGAGACCCATGCTTGATATCTGAAGTGCACTTTTTCGGGGGAGGGGTTTGGCCTGCGTGGCAGGGCGGGAAATGTGTTACTTTGCAAGCGGTGGCGACGACGCGTCGGCGTTTAATGCTATCAATTTTTCAGTGTTTGAGTTATATCACACGGCAGAACCATTACGGAGAAAAACATTGTTAACGGACGATACATGCAATTTTTTCACGGTTTATGTCAATTTTCAACTTTTAATCTCGGAAATATCAAAAATATGACTGTAATAATCTTTAAAAACATGCCCAGTATATAAACAAGAACATATTGTATAAGGATTTAATTTTTTTTTGTCGAACACAATGGTATATTTTTAAATCATTCACGAACGGTGTGCTCGATTTGATTACATTGACACGGACAATTCAAACTGGTTAATATAAACAGGCCTGTATAGATTAATAATCTGGTAAGTTATGCTTCTATATAAGTAAAAGAAGTAAATAAAGTTTTGTTTTAATGAAAATATCAATATCCAATAATAACGTTCAATAATTTTTTATATATTTCAAGCATAACAAATGACTCTAAATACATGCAATAAAACTTTGTAACGGACCAATACATGCAAAATAATTGCGTTGCAGTCAACAGGTGTAACTGATATACAATTAAGAGGTACATAATTTGACAGTGTTCTGATGATACAAATACGAAACAGGCCACTCTTGTTATGTTGACTGCAAAAAGTAATACATAATGTCATCGTCAATATTAAAAATTCATAGTAAACACAAAACATAAAACATCATTGGAAAAAAACTATTTTACCTAATGCTCTATTTACCACAACATCAAAATGTCAGCGTTCAGACGGGGAATAAATTCTATAATGCATATTACAAAGTTTAAACCAACAACTTAATTCCAACCAATAATTCAAATAAAATAAAAGGTAATAACAAAACGACCGAACTTGAAGAATCAATCTGAAACGTGGAACTGAAAAAACTAAACAACGCAGACACACCGGAGAAATAAGAGATCGCAATGGTCTTGATTTAGAACAGGCCTTTAAGAATATGGTTGAACTTGGTTTTAATGCACCAAAACCTCCCTCATTCATATTATTTATCGGTACAAGTTGCAAAATATATATGTATTTTCTTTGTTTTGCGTCAACTCTTTTTGTGAAAACCTACCAGCCAGGAAGGCAAAGAAACACACAGAGAGACAAAAACACAAATCATTTGTATATGCTTATTCAGACATATTCTTATGTTATTTAGGCACCATAGTCCTGCACAACAGGCTGATATCATTCATTCTGTAACTTGTTTATTTTCACATTGCAGAGACACTTTGGTTTTGTAAAGGAACTGACAAAATGCAGTCAACAATCATTCCATAAAATTTTAAGATACATGTATATGGTTCTGCAGCTTTTGACATAACTAAAACCATTACGTACACGAAGCTTCATACGAACAAACACACCAATAGCCATCTTACAATTACAAGAAAGGAGAAGGTTGTTGCATCCACCTGGTGGCTCCAGAACTGATATTGATACATTTTTTTTATTTAATATTAATAAATTTTACTCAGACTGTCCTTTGCACGACGTTCATAAGACAGTCGCTGACAAAGTATATACACGCACCATTTGTCTGATACATTATAAATCATGCATGTATTCGTCCGTAACGTAGATTATTTGCATGTACCCCTTTTTCTTGGACAGTGACATGCTTTGCAGTCCATGGCTTCGTGAATAAATTGATGAACAGCCTATACAATTTCAAAAATCATTAAAAGAGCACAAAACTTTAAAAAAACACAAAAAAGTGGTTTTTGCTACACGTTGCTCGTACTGAAAGTGTGCTATAGTACGAGGGTAGGCTATTTGTTTGTTAATGTTCTCGAAAACTACATGGCCGATTTCAATGTTTCAAACATAAATATTTAGCTAGTTCATTTTTCTTTATACTGTACGCTTCAGTTTTTCTATTATCATTTGTAAACAAATAAAATGTCTTACCTTTTCTGACTTTATCCATCCCAAATTGTGTATTTTACCTGTGTTTTAATCCGTTTCAAGGATTTTACGTCTATGTCCCGTCCGTCAACATTATTTCTCGTCTTAATGGTTCTGCCGTGTGTATATGAGCACCTTATGTTGACGAAAGTTGGTATGCATATGCCCCAGTAAAGTAGCTTTGGTTTTGTTTTAAAATTTAATAGAAGTTTTTGCACAAAATCGGGTTTACTTGAAACACATTTATCCTCAAAACAAAGAAAGATTCTTTCTGTCCGTTTGACTAGTTGACAGGGACAATTAGGACCGTCCATAAACTACAAAAGCGCTTATGAAACAATTTTTAAAAAAATTACAAAACCTTAAGGTTTCCAGAAATTTGTATCTCATTTCTCGTCAGGCGTAGCAAAATTTATTTTCTGGAACTTTGCTGTAATTTCTATTTCAGATGGATATGAGTAAGAGAAAACTCAAATGAGATGAGAAATGTATCAAAAATCATTTTGCATTCGCTTGTAAGACAATAAATTTTAAGATGAAATGGTAGAATTTCTAAAATTTTCTATAACCGTTGGTTTAGGGATAATAACTCTTAATGATCTTTTTCGCTTTCGAGCATATCTAGAAATTCAACCAAATATGCAAAGCCTTGATTGATGTACATATTGATTGTATTATTTTCGCTAATTATAAGCATCTTATGTTTAACACAAACCTTTGATTGGTC
This sequence comes from Arcuatula senhousia, assembly GCA_963971305.1. NCBI lineage: Eukaryota > Metazoa > Mollusca > Bivalvia > Mytilida > Mytilidae > Arcuatula > Arcuatula senhousia. The sequence goes on from OZ020304.1 coordinate 31,368,022, forward strand.
TTGTCTTATTCAATTTTGTCACACTATATTTTGTCACTAATGAGTCTTTTAACAATATTTTAGTTTCTTAATGTCGATATTTAACTTAACATTTTAAGTATGACTATGATTATCTTAAGTTAAAATACAGCATTTGCCCACAGATATTAATACATATAAATTTAAATGTTTTTTTAAACCGATACTGAACCGAACTCCGTGCATTACCAGAACAGAATCCTCTTATTACCAGAACATTATCCGCCAATTTTTACATCTATCTTTTTAAGGTATACTATTTTTTTTCAATACAAATTTTCAACTTGTCTCTAGTACGTATAATAGTCTTGCTTTGATGAAAAATATAGACACTTTATGCAAACAAAAACACAACTATCTGATGTTATAGTTTTCGTCATGAACATAATTCAACCTTGACGTTTTTCGTGAACTGTAACTTTATTTCAAAACAGATTTGTATATGCTTTTACGACTTTTTAGTTTTTTGTGGTACAAATAAAGAGACGGGGTTAAATTGATCATTTACCTTTCGAAAGACATTAATTTTGCAACAAAACAAAGTTGTTTACTTTTTTATTTAACCCGACAAAACTGAATCCTCTTACCAAATACAACTTTACGTGAATCCTTCACTGGACTTTCCTGATCGTCGTGAATCCACCTTACTAGGGGTGGACTGCAATGGAAATATATTTACATCGGATGTTTATTTTTCTTCTTAAACAAATTCGGACATCTTTTAAAATGCTTCTGACGCAAAAATTCGAACACAATGTTATGTTAGGGAGCAACCATTTGATTCTTTTTGGGGGGGACGGAACGAGGGGTGGGGTGGGGGTGATGCTATGATGAATTTGAAATAGAAGGCAGGATGCCAAAAATCAGGAAAAGCTGGACGGTGTTCTTAATTAAAAAAAGGCAGGATGGTGTTTCTGTCTGAAAAAGATTATGTTATGTCTAAAAATAAGAATAAAAAAATGTGCGATAAACAAAAATTCTAGGCTTCGATTTTTCTAAAATAAAAAGGCGGGACGAAGAAAATATCCATACCCCCATAAAAATCTAATGGTCGTTCCCTTACTGTTCGATTGTTGTTGTCTTCATTCAAGAAACTTGATAGAAAAATAAGTAAATCTGTGAGCTATTGCTCACAAGCGATACGCCCGCTCCCAAAATAATGCCTAGCGTTAAAAGGTATTCGCTAAAGTATAACGGGAGATATAAATAGGATAAGTTATATAAAAAAACAAACATTTACGTCATACAGTTGCTTAGAAAATTACGGAAGGACGAACGAAAAAACGGTCGGGTGGACAAGGGTAAAACAGGAAACCCCCTCTTCTTCGATGCGATGCCTGAATGACCTGGAAAATGGACGCATGTTACTACTCATCATAGAGCTGTGCACTAAATTTGAAATTAATTCCTTCAGCAGATACCGTGAAATCTGTTACGACAAAATGTCCTATTTTTACCCTTGAAAACAGAGAGTAGATGCGCGACAGTCCTGAAAGGGGGCACGGTACAACTCACAGACGGACGGACAGAAAGACGGATGGACAAGGTGATTGCAATATAGGAATCTCTCTTACAAGTGTGGGTATAATATTTTCAGTTATTCAAAGAAGAAAGACGGGGATTCCGCCGTATTGGTCCAGTACCGGAGAACATGTATATCAAGTTTTTATTATACCCCGCTTGTAAATTGGGAAGGAGATTGCCACATTGGTACATGTTTGCTTCTTGTCCACAGTCTTTGTGACATAACGTTAATATGTATATTTATTGCTTTTAAATCATATCTACACATATATTTATAAATGAGTATACTGCAAGGCGACACTCTTAAACAGTTTAAAAGAAGCAGAGGTACCAATGGGGTATCCGAATGTCAAAAGTCCGAAAGGGCAGAGACAAAACTAGTAAACACTAGCAAGTGCTATGTTTGACAACATTCATGTAATTGCGCTAAAAAAAATATCCAACTCGAACTCTAACTCGATCTGTAACTCGAACTCTAACTCGAACTCGAGTAGTAACTCGATTATTGCCATAAAAATCACTTTTTCGAGTTAGCTCAAATTTCAACTCGAACTCGAAAAATAACTCGAACTATAACTCGAACTTTAACTCGAACTCTAACTCTGACTCGAACTGAAACTCGATGATTACCTGCACCCCTAGATATGTCGGCCAAAGTTTGTTATTATTCAAAAATTATCTTTATAAGGTAGCAACTATTTGTTTTTAATGCGGGAGGGGGGGCATGGATAGTTTCTTCCTGCCTGTTTATTTTCGGAAAAAAACGAACCTATTTTTTTGTGCGGTAGCGCACATTTTTTGTTTTATTTTCAATCTTTTATATTTTTTTTTAGAAAAAAAATACCATCCTGTCTTCTTTAATTCAAAGCACTGTCCTGCAGTTTAATTTCTGGATGTTTGCCATCCTGTCTTTTTATTTCAAAGTTCACCATAGCCCCCCCCCTTTAACAATCAAATGATCGCTCCCTAACCAACCAAAGATTATTCTTTCTGGAAAATTATATTTTCATAAACTGAGTTCATATGTTTAGAATCAAATATGAAATCTTGTTAAAATTTGGTATTGTACCCAAGTAAAGGAATCTAAGCAAAAGAGACTAAATAACAAAAATGATGTTCTACTCTCTACCTGACTTTTAATTAGAATACTATTTTTAAAAACTTTAAAAGTTCAAAGATTATATATCACTTTAAAAAGCATATTTTAACATATATCTCCATCGATGACACATGACATTCATGTAATATTTTCATGTCCTAAGTATGTCCTAACCAAAGTCGTCGTTTTTTTTATGCTATTTGTTATATGTCAAGAAGGGGGTCTTTTATCGACACTTTAGGATTTGGCTTGAATCATATGTAGTTTATTTTCAATCTAAGGCCAATTGCAAAACAGTGAGCAGCGACCGCTGGTCACATTGAAGGAAGCACTGGTTGTTGTTCGTTGTTGATGTTTTTAGTCGTTGTCAATGTTAAGGCTGTGTCGCGTACACTTATTCTACATCTAATTATCTTTTATGGATGTGCGGTGAACAATGGATAGATAATTTCGCCTCTTTAATCTATTGATACATGTATATGCATGTATTTTGTCGATAGCCTTATTCATTGGTGGTGACAAAGTTTAATTCGGTTTTATATTCCTTTTGTTATATTATATTCTATTGTAAGTTGTCTCTCGCCTAAAGTTTTGTTGTCTTTTACTATTCATAGTTATGCGTGAAATGTAAAAGTATTAGACTAAGTCTATGATTTTTTATACTGCGCATTTCCATATTGACCAGTTTGTTCGCATTGACCTGTGTGCCTTTCGTAAAATATTCTTTAATATCAACTTCTTTCTGTTATTTCGGTATCTCGCTTATAATCTGAAAATAAGTTTTCAGTATTAACAAAATATGAGTCTTGCTTGTGCTTTAATATTATCGGCTAACCCACAAACTCTTCACAAAGTTTTGCTACATTTCAACAGGTGTTTCTTTGTCGTGTTAACATTATGATATACCCTCTCAAAAAAGAAACAAAATCGAAAAGGAAAATGAAAAACGAAATGGAAAATGGGTCATTTTCCTATTCAAAATAGAAAAAGAAAAAAAAATCGAAAAAAAAAAAATTTGAAAAAAAAATTGAAAAGGAAAATGAATAACGAAAAGGAAAATGGGCCATTAACCCTAACCCTATTCAAAATCGAAAAAAAAAAATCGAAAAATTTTTTTTTGAAAAAAAAAATTTGAAATACAAATGACAACAAAGTTCCAGACAATAAATTTTGCTACGCCTGACGCGCGTTTCATCTATTCAAGACTCATCAGAGGCGCTCTACCAAAAATATTGAAAATGCCAAACACTGTATGAATATTTATAATGAAAAAGTAAATGGGCCATTTTCCTATTCAATATCGAAAAGGAAAATGAAAGACGAAAAGGAAAATGAATAACGAAAAGGAAAATGAGTCTTTTTCCTATTCAAAATCGAAAAGGAAAATGGGTCATTTTCCTATTCAAAATCGAAAAAAAAAATAAAAAAAAAATTGAAAAGAAAAATGAATACCGAAAAGGAAAATGGGCCATTTTCCTATTCAAAATCGAAAAGGAAAATGAAAAACGAAAAGGAAAATGAATAACGAAAAGGAAAATAAGTCATTTTCCTATTCAAAATCGAAAAGGAAAATGAACAAGAGGCTCCCAGGAGCCTGAATCGCTCACCTGGTCTTAATGTCAACCCTTTGAAGACTTTTGTATAGCTAAATGAGCTGAATGTTTAAGCAATAAAAAGCTTTTCTCTATCTGCAATAGTTTTCATTCCAAAGCAAAAAACACTATTTTTCACCTTTAAAGGGCCATAACCCCTTAAAGGGGTCATCTGACAACTTCGACCCTAAAAAGACTTTTGTAGAGCTAATTAAGCTGAACATTTAAGCAAGCAACATCTTTTCTCTATCTGCAAAAGTTTTCTTTCTTTAAGCCAAAAACACTTTTTTTTGCCTTTAAGGGGCTGTAACCACTATAACGGGTCATCTGGCAACTTTGACCTTATGGAAACTTTTGTAGAGCTAAATGAGCTGAACATTTAAGCAAGCAACAACTTTTCTCTATCTGCAATAGTTTTCATTCCATAGGCCAAAAACACTATTTTTTGCCTTTAAGGGGCTGTAACCCCTATAAGGGGTCATCTGACAACTTCGACCATATTCCCTCTTTTCAGTTAACATAGGTTATCTCCCATAGGCATGAGTTATCTAACTTTACAGCAGGTATGAAATTTATTTTCTCTGGATTTATTGTTGAAATCCTTTGATAAATTTGAGGGGTTCAGAAAGAAAAGGGATTTCCCCACATTTAGAGATAGTTATGTAACTTTTTAAAACATTTCCTTTTACAAAAATACTTAATAAATAATCTGCAATAAAATTGTAAACTTTAAAGATTTTATACAGTAAAGTTCTTGTGAAATTTAGGGAAATCCCTAATTTCTTTCAGATCTCTCTAGATTTTTCTTTCATTTTCCATGAAAAGAACAGAGGGGTTAAGAAATTACACCTCCTGCAAAGTTAGATAACTCCTGCTTATGGGAGATAACCTATGTAAACTGAAAAGAGGGAATGGAGACTTGTGTAGAGCTAAATGAGCTGAACATTTAAGCAAGCAACAGCTTTTCTTTATCTGCAATAGTTTTCATTCTATAGGCCAAAAACACTATTTTTTGCCTTGAAGGGGCCGTAACCCCTATAAGGGGTCATGTGCCAACTTCGACCCTATGGAGGCCTGTGTAGAGCTGTGCTGAACATTTAAGCAAGCAACAGCTTTTCTCTATCTGCAATAGTTTTCATTCTATAGGCCAAAAACACTATTTTTTGCCTTTAAGGGGCCGTAATCCCTATAAGGGGTCATCTGACAACTTCGACCCTATGGAGGCTATTGTAGAGCTAAAGGAGCTGAACATTTAAGCAAGCTACAGCTTTTCTCTATCTGCAATATTTTTCATTCTACAGGCCAAAAACTCTGTTTTTTGCCTTTAAGGGGCCATAACCCCTATAAGGGGTCATCTGACAACTTTGACCTTATGGAGACTTTTGTAGAGCTAAATGAGCTGAACATTTAAGCAAGCAACAGCTTCTCTCTATCTGCAATAGTTTTCATTCCATAGGCCAAAAACATGAAAAAATGCTATTTTTCACCTTTAAGGGGCCGTAACTCCCATAAGAGGTCATCTGACAACTTCGACTCAATGGAGACTTTTGTAGAGCTTTTGATGCTGAAGCAGTAGCGTGGCATCAGATTTCATCTATCTCTTATACTTTTTGATTTACAAGCCAAAAACAGTAGTCTGACCCCCCTGGTCTATTTTTAGCAACGGCGGCCATTTTTTTTGACGGATCAAAATACCGAACACAATTTTTGTGCAGGACACCCTAAGGATCAATCATATCAAGTTTGAAGAAATTCTGTTCAGCAGTTTCAGAGAAGAAGATTTTTTAAAAATTGTTAACGGACGACGACGACGACGACGACGCGGACGACGACGGACGCCAAGTGATGGTAATAGCTCACATGGACCTTTGGTCCAGGTGAGCTAAAAAACGAAATGGAAAATGGGTCATTTTCCTATTCAAAATCGAAAAAGAAAAAAAAATCGAAAAAAATAACTTTTGAAAAAAAAAAATTGAAAAGGCAAATGAATAACGAAAAGGAAAATGGGTCATTTTCCTATTCAAAATCGAAAAGGAAAAAAAAAATTGAAAAGGCAAATGAATAACGAAAAGGAAAATGGGTCATTTTCCTATTCAAAATCGAAAAGGAAAATGAAAAACGAAAAGGAAAATGAATAACGAAAAGGAAAATGAGTCATTTTCCTATTCAAAATCGAAAAGGAAAATGAAAAACGAAAGGGAAAATGGGTCATTTTCCTATTCAAAATCGAAAAAAAAAAAATCGAAAAAAAAAAATTTGAAAAAAAATTTGAAAAGGAAAATGAATAACGAAAAGGAAAATTGGTCATTTTCCTATTCAAAATCGAAAAGGAAAATGAAAAACGAAAAGGAAAATGGGTCATTTTCCTATTCAAAATCGAAAAGGAAAATGAAAAACGAAAAGGAAAATGAATAACGAAAAGGAAAATGAGTCATTTTCCTATTCAAAATCGAAAAGGAAAATGAAAAACGAAAAGGAAAATGGGTCATTTTCCTATTCAAAATCAAAAAAAAAAAAAAAAATCGAAAAAAAAAATTTTTGAAAAAAAAAATTTGAAAAGGAAAATGAATAACGAAAAGGAAAATGGGTCATTTTCCTATTCAAAATCGAAAAAAAAAATCGAAAAAAAAAAATTTTTGAAAAAAAAAAATTGAAAAGGAAAATGAATAACGAAAAGGAAAATGGGTCATTTTCCTATTCAAAATCGAAAAGGAAAATGAAAAACGAAAAGGAAAATGAATAACGAAAAGGAAAATGAGTCATTCTCCTATTCAAAATCGAAAAGGAAAATGAAAAACGAAAAGGAAAATGGGTCATTTTCCTATTCAAAATCAAAAAAAAAAAAAAAAAAAAAAAATCGAAAAAAAAATTTTTTGAAAAAAAAAAATTGAAAAGGAAAATGAGTACCGAAAAGGAAAATGGGTCATTTTCCTATTCAAAATCGAAAAGGAAAATGAAAAACGAAAAGGAAAATGAATAACGAAAAGGAAAATGAGTCATTTTCCTATTCAAAATCGAAAAGGAAAATGAAAAACGAAAAGGGAAATGGGTCATTTTCCTATTCAAAATCAAAAATTAAAAAAAAATTCGAAATTTTTTTTTTTTGAAAAACAAAATTTGAAAAGGAAAATGAATAACGAAAAGGAAAATGGGTGATTTTCCTATTCAAAATCGAAAAGGAAAATGAGTCATTTTCCTATTCAAAATCGAAAAGGAAAATGAAAAACGAAAAGGAAAATGGGTCATTTTCCTATTCAAAATCAAAAAGGAAAATGAAAAACGAAAAGGAAAATGGGTCATTTTCCTATTCAAAATCAAAAAAAAAAAAATTCGAAAAAAAAATTTTTGAAAAAAAAAATTTGAAAAGGAAAATGAATAACGAAAAGGAAAATGGGTCATTTTCCTATTCAAAATCGAAAAGGAAAATGAAAAACGAAAAGGAAAATGGGTCATTTTCCTATTCAAAATCGAAAAGGAAAATGAAAAACGAAAAGGAAAATGGGTCATTTTCCTATTCAAAATCGAAAAGGAAAATGAATAACGAAAAGGAAAATGGGTCATTTTCCTATTCAAAATCGAAAAGGAAAACGAAAAACGAAAAGGAAAATGGGTCATTTTCCTATTCAAAATCAAAAAAAAAAAAAATTCGAAATTTTTTGAAAAAAAAAATTTTAAAAGGAAAATGAATAACGAAAAGGAAAATGGGTCATTTTCCTATTCAAAATCGAAAAGGAAAATGAAAAACGAAAAGGAAAATGAATAACGAAAAGGAAAATGAGTCATTTTCCTATTCAAAATCGAAAAGGAAATGAAAAACAAAAAGGAAAATGAATAACGAAAAGGAAAATGCGTCATTTTCCTATTCAAAATCGAAAAGGAAAATGAAAAACGAAAAGGGAAATGGGTCATTTTCCTTTTCAAAATCAAAAAAAAAAAAAAAAAAAAATCGAAAAAAAAAAATTTGAAAAAAAAAATTTGAAAAGGAAAATGAATAACGAAAAGGAAAATGGGTCATTTTCCTATTCAAAATAAAATTAAAAAAAAAATCGAAAAAAAAAAATTTTGAAAAAAAAAATTTGAAAAGGAAAATGAATAACGGAAAGGAAAATGGGTCATTTTCCTATTCAAAATCGAAAAGGAAAATGAAAAACGAAAAGGAAAATGAATAACAAAAAGGAAAATGAGTCATTTTCCTATTCAAAATCGAAAAGGAAAATGAAAAACGAAAAGGGAAATGGGTCATTTTCCTATTCAAAATCAAAAATTAAAAAAAAAATCGAAAATTTTTTTTTGAAAAACAAAATTTGAAAAAGAAAATGAATAACGAAAAGGAAAATGGGTCATTTTCCTATTCAAAATCGAAAAGGATAATGAGTCATTTTCCTATTCAAAATCGAAAAGGAAAATAAAAAACGAAAAGGAAAATGGGTCATTTTCCTATTCAAAATCAAAAAAAAAAAAAAATTCGAAAAATTTTTTTTTTGAAAAAAAAAATTTGAAAAGGAAAATGAATAACGAAAAGGAAAATGGGTCATTTTCCTATACAAAATCGAAAAGGAAAATAAAAAACGAAAAGGAAAATGAATAACGAAAAGGAAAATGAGTCATTTTCCTATTCAAAATCGAAAAGGAAAATGAAAAACGAAAAGGAAAATGGGTCATTTTCCTATTCAAAATCAAAAAAAAAAAAAAAAAAAAAAAAAAAATCGAAAAAAAATTTTTTGAAAAAAAAAATTTGAAAAGGAAAATGAATAACGAAAAGGAAAATGGGTCATTTTCCTATACAAAATCGAAAAGGAAAATGAAAAACGAAAAGGAAAATGAATAACGAAAAGGAAAATGAGTCATTTTCCTATTCAAAATCAAAAAGGAAAATGAAAAACGAAAAGGAAAATGGGTCATTTTCCTATTCAAAATCGAAAAAAGAAAAAAATCCAAAAAAAAAAATTTTTGAAAAAAAAAATTTGAAAAACGAAAAACGAAAAACGAAAAGGAAAATCACTTGTGTTAGGTGAGCATTTTTATAGTGTTTCCCCGTAATTTAGATGTAGGCGATGGATAGAAGGCATATGGAACATTATGCTAATAAAGCTATTTTTAATATCAAGAGTGGCCGCAACATGTTAAATCCTTGACGCCGAAGGCCCAATGTGAATATTCAATTTCATTGTACAAATGCATTACATCCATGTGGACTTAATGATGCTTTAAACCAGGAGTATTTTTGACAGTAAACCTCTGAAAGAACTTTGTTTAGTCAGATTAAAATACATGCACTTTTTTAAAAATAAAGCCTTATTTAGTAAAAATTCAATTCAAGCATTTATAAGTGAAAATCAAAGTATGGCATTGTTAAGTAAAAATCCAAATACGGCATTACGAAGTAAAAAAACCAAATAGAACATTAGTAAGTGTTAATTCAAGTAAAGCCTTTTAAATGAAAATCAAAGTAGAACAACATCAAGTGAAAATCAAAGATTTTACTTAATTAATATATCTGACTGCATTATAGACGTGAAAGACGAAAATTGTGCATGAAGAATTAAATATGGAAATTTATAAAAAAAACAATAGCTTTCTCACTCCTTCTTATAAAGTTAAAGTCCGAAGAACAAGAAATTAATTCTATGTGACATAGCGATATAGTATTTACCTGAAAAATACGCCAGGTTTGGGGAAATCTTGGTAACCAGTTATTCTTGCTTTAATCTTTTCTATCGTTTGCTTGTTGCTTTTAGACATGATGTCTTAATACCGGGGGTATTAGTCTGCAAAAAACAACAACAAAAAACAAAATGGACGCCCAAGGTACTCCCGTCATGGCAATAAAGGCTGCAGAAGGAGAAACTATTTTGCCTCACTACATTGCAGCTCTGATTATAAAATATACCTTCTGGTTTCAAAATAAATATCAAATTGTTATTCTGATAACATACAAGTGAGCTTTGAGAAAATATTTAACTTTATTAATTGCATAATTGTGTTAACTAAAAAGTATACCCCTACTTTTGCCTTAGATTAATTTTCTAAAATCACAGAAAAGTTTTATAAGTGCAAAGAAGCAGAATGCACCTTATATAATATTGTATAAAAGTAAATAAAGACGAATACTGTACATGAAGAATGAATATTGCATAATGTATTAATCATAATGACTTAAGAGACATATCCTTCTCAGCTCGAACATAGAAGTACATTTGTACTGAATTGAATACCCTCAAGGTTCTCAAAGAAGGCAAACATTTATATTTGTGAATGACTGGCTGGTTTAAGCAAATAAACAATTTCATTTTATCTATACACTCCGAAAAAAGTTTGGATTCTCTATCCTTAACAATTCAATAGGTTTTTATTCTTTATATTTCTAATGCATCAAATTAGATAGTTATAATTACATCAGATAAATAACCTTGCACTCTAACGCAAACAAATGAAAATAAACGATTTTTTAGGCAAATTATTTGAATCAAGGTACCGTTTATAGTGGATTGTTTTTCACGTTTTTTTGTGTGTGTAAATAATCAGGTTTTAATTCTCGTGGTATATGAATATGTACACATTTGTATTTCGTTAATGAATATTTTTACGATTTGTGTCGACCTACAAATATTAACTCAGATTAAACCATCGCGATATTTAACCCTATTATTTTGAAGCAGGATTTAACTTCCAAAGAATGTCAGAAAAGCCTGTAACAATCTCTACGAAAGATCTGCCTCCCTTAATGATGGTGTCGTCGATATAGATTTAAAAGATTCTCATTGGAGACCCGTGATAAAGTACTCGTTCCATCAACCTTTGAAGGTAGTTGGGGCGTTGGCAAAACGTAATGTACTTACTTTTCAAAAACGTCTTCAACCAGGGATAATTGGTACGCATTGATTTTGCTTCAGACCATTCAGTCTTCAATAGTTCACGCATAAACGGGTACTTCTGTCTTTTATCTTTACCAGTACTACCACTCAAGACCACAATCCATCAACGAGTTCAATCACATCATTTAGAAAAAAAAAATTGTTGTGTTTCTAATGGCAACAGGCGAACTGGAAGGTGGCTGCTTAGATGATTATAATATACAATATGAAAACTCGTCAGTAATGTTCAGCTGCAATTTTTGATTGTTACCCGATGGCATATGAATATTTAAGCAACTAAATAATGCATAAAAATACAAGTTAATCTGTGAGCTAATGCTCACTAGTGATACCCCCGCTCCCCAAACTATGCCATGCATACAAGTTTAAAGACTTGGTAAACAGGAAGTAGATGACCTAGGAACATAAAATCCCTAGTCACCATATGGGACTATAGGATAAAGTTATATGCAAAATATCAGACCTCTATCTCTTGTAGTTGCTGAGAAAACTTTGACGAAAATTTTACATTCATGTTCACTATGCGCAAAATTATTCGGTAAACAGGAAGCAGTTGACCTAGGAACATAAAATTGTTATAAACTATATGGAACTGTAGGATAAAGCTGTATGCAAAATATCAGACCTCTATCTCTAGTAGTTGCTGAGAAAACTGTGACGAAAATTTTGAATGTATGTACACTATGTGTAAAAACCTAAGTATTCGGTAAACGGGAAGCAGTTGACCTAGGGTCATGAAATCGGTATGCACCATATGGTACTATAGGAGAAAGCTATAAGCAAAATATCATACCTCCATGTCATGTAGTTGCTGAGAAAACTGTGACGGAAATTATGTTACGGACGGACGGACGGACGGACGAACGAACGGACGGACAGACAAGGGTAAAACAGTATACCCCCTCTTCTTCGAAGCAGGGATATAGTTACTCCGACGGAATATCAATGTTGGTACAATTATTGCTAAACCGTGACATGTACACAACTATCAATATTTGCTTCTGCTTCTGAATGAGAATGCAGGGTGACATTCTCAACTGCAGAAATGCAGACACAACCAATATAACCCTCTGACATTTTAAAACAACCCACCATCGAATGTCATGTATATGTCACCTGCAACGTGTTGCTAAGTCCCTTATTGGAATTACTTTAGAACAATAATTCGTCGTCTTGCGTCCTGCGACGCCACATAAATTTCCGTTCGCAGTTTTCGATTAAACTACATGTCATAGCCTCTTGATATTTGGCGTGTAGCTTCCTTTTTAGTACGTACTACTATGATGTACAGCGATTTTATGCCCATAATTCATTTACTTCCTGTTTACCAAATTATTTAAATGTAAGCGATATATGTCTTCCATGGAAGACTGAAATTCCAGTGTTATGTTTGCAGTCTTGTACACAACTCTGAAATATCAATGGACAGAATCTAAGGATAAGATTTCTTGCCTGGTAAGTTTTAACTGAGACTAGTTTTAATTTTCTCATGTTTGACTTGCTCCAAACTTCTGTTTTTCCTTTCTCCGATTACAATTTCGAAATGTTGTCATGTTGAAATCTGTACCATTTTGCTTGCTCCTTGGAGAGTGTATTTCAGTTTGTTTGATACGAAACCAAAATTACTACCCATGTTAATGTATTTTCGAGATTTCTTCTCATGTTTATGTGTATTGCCTTAATCACTTCTTATGTTTATGTGTATTGCCTTGATCACTTCTCATGTTTATTGGTATTGCCTTGATAATTTTCTATATTAATGTGTATTGCCTCGATTATTTCTGTTTATAAGTGTGTTCTTTATTACTTCTCATTTATTTGTATTGCCTTGTTTACTTATCATGTTTATGTGTATTGCCTTGATTACTTTTAGGGTTTAAGTGTATAGCATTGAAAATTATTCATGTGTATTGCCTTGAAAATTATTCATGTGTATTGCCTTGATCACCATTTACGGATATGTGATTTGTCTTGATTACTTCTCATGATAATGTGTATTGCCTTGATTGCAATTCATGTTTATGTGTATTGCTTAAAGTTTCCAGTTATGGATATTGCTTTGATTACTATTTATATTTATATGTAATGCCTTGTTTAGTATTCATGTTTATGTGTATTTCATTGACCACTTTTCATGTTTTTGTAGTATTGCCTTGTTAATCTTCTAAAGTATATTTATGTGTATTGGCATGATTTCTTCTCATGTCTATTGGTGTTGCCTTGATCACTTCTCATGTCTAATTGTATTGCCATGATTTACTTCTTATGTTTATGTGTATTGCCTAGATCACTTCTGATGATTATGGGTATTGCCTTGATCAATGCTTCAATATATGTGTGTTACCTTGATTACTTCTCGTGTTTATATGTATTGCATTAATTACAATTTATGTGTATGTACATTGCTTTAAGTTTCCAGTTTATTTGTTATTGCATTGATTACTTTTTATGTTTATGTTTTGCCTTGAAAACGTCTCATGTTTATGTGCTTTGTCTTGATCAATTCTGATGGTTATGAGTATTGTCTTGATTACTACAGATGTTTCTGTGTATTGCCTTGATTACTTCTTATGTTTATATGCATAACCATTATTTTTACTCATTTTAATAACGTGTATTGCCTTGATTACTTTTTGTGTTGATGTGAATTGTAAAATTGCCTTAATTTATGCAATATGACTCAACACAGGACTATTGTTTAAGACACAAGCAACATAAGCAACAACCTTCAGTCTGTTAAAAGAGCTATTGCCTGTTTGTCACAGCAGATGTTTCTGTATTGCATGTACATTTATATAACATCCCCATGGGTATCTCTGTTGAACACACCTAAGGAACTAATAATATTCATAAAAAAATTTCAATCAATTTATTAACAATTTTGCATTTTGATATTAACAGATATGTAACTGGGATCTTATAACAACAAGACAGGTTAGGTTGTTCATTATATCTACAACTTAAGCATCTAAAACAAAATAAAAATTTGAAGTGCACATGACTATTTGAAGTTACCATAAGGTAGAATTGAAGCTTTATGAGGTGCACATTTGGAGATCCTTTAAGACAGATTTGAAGGGGGGGAGTCTGTACAAAAAGTATTAAACATTAGCTTGAATTATAAATAGAACAGCCCCTCCTTGATAAGTAAAAAGACGCCAAATCAGAATGTCTCAAAGTTCCGTCTATGAATATAGAATTTAAACTGAACAGGATATATTGTCATCTTCTTTTGTAGATGAAAATATTCAAAACATATTCAAACTTTTGGAATGAAAAAAAAAATGCCAAAGTGGAGGTGACTTCTAAGATTGGTAAGTCTTTCACAAAGCAAGGACAAAAGGCTTAAAATTAGTGAATTTTGATGCATATTTGTTATTCCCATGTATTTATAACAAAAGAATATTCATTTTCAATGATTTGATCAGCCTAAGAGAACCAAGCTCCAAAAGATCTCATCAAATTAAATTATTTACAAAAAATCTCTGTTTAAAACTAGGAAATAACAAATCATGTGTACTGGCTGATCACTGAGAGGTTAACAGACAGATTCACAAACAATTTAACAAGTCTTGCAACAAAAAAGAGTAACCTGACATCCTGGTCAATATCCTAAGCGGCCTTGGCTTCTGGCAGATGTATACAGACCCATTTCATGGAAAATGAATAGACAAGGAAATGCTTATTGATAGAACGAAAAAATAAAATATTTTTATTTGGATATTTCAAATATTCAAAAGAGCCTTAGAAATATGCAGAAAGTAGACGGCAAATTTTTTTTTTTTATCTTGAGGTCACAATTATGAAAAACATTCTTTCATACATAAAATTATGAAAACGTGGGAACCTGGCATTATGATATTTAAGAACCAGAAAAAAGGATGTTGCATGACAACCAATCGGATGATGGTCAGTTTTGCTATGACCTGGGGTTAAATATTAAGTTTTTAAGATTTTACCCAGGCAAAAAGAGGACATGGCATACATACAAACAAAAAGAAATAACAAAACAAATAGTTTCATAAAATACAACAAGATTTTAAGAGCATATTATTGAATTGAAAAACTATATTGCACTTCATATTAACAACATAAATCATTTACCATCTACATGTATTTAGTTTTAAAGCAAATGGTTGGCCAATGAAAAAAAGACAACCAATCTAGAGTAGAGTAGATAACGTCTCATTAATTTGTATTCTAACAAACTGCAGTCTTCCTTAGAAATATTTTTGATTCTGAATTGTTACAAGGCACTGCACAGCTAATTTTGATTTGGTTATCTAGATTTAGAAATGATTGGTAAAACAAGTTATTATTTTAATCAGGAATTATTTTGGAGCTTGTAAAATAAGTGTAAAAAATATGATATTGACTATATTTAAATTTTTCCTTTTATTGTGATTTTTTTAATATGAATTTTACCTTTTAAATGTGGTTTTACTTTCTAAACAGTTCTTTTGATATAGACTATAGAAAATAAAGAGATGTGGAATAAGTGTACGCGACACAGCCCACAATTAAACGGCAATTTAGAAAAACCACAATGGACAACCGCCAGCAGCCTTCAACGAGGCCATTTGGCACTGCTCACGGTTCTGCAATTGGCCCATGGTCTACATAAGATGCATATAATTCAAATCCAGTCCTGAAATAGCCCCTACTTAGTCATGCAGGCATTAGAACAGGTTAGTTAGCTCATAAGTTTAGAAATTAAGTTTCCAAAGTTTAAAGTAATTTCAGATTCAAATAAAAGCTAGTTGTATGTGTTTTTTAAACTCTAACATATATATTTCTAAAAAGTAAAAAAAAAGTCATAATTTTGTCATGAGGTTTCTAATGGTTACCAAGTTCCAAGTTAAAATTAATGAAAGTTTGAAACATGGCTGTTCTAATTATAGCTAAGAAAAAGAAAATTACTATTCTCATTTGTCTTTCAATATCTTTTAAATAAAAAAAAAATGACCAAACCGTTTAATTATAGACAAAATGAAATTTGTAACCATGCATGTACACACAGATCATAAATATTTTCTAAATGCTCAGAAATATACACAGAAATTAAATAAAACAAAATAAATTAAATGCCCATTTAAGAACTATGTTAAGAAACCAATGTAAGCAAGAAATTTTTATTCATTCAGTTGGATTCAGCTTTCGCTGGCACCAGTTTTAAGACATAGATCAGTGTCTATTGTTCTTAGCAATAAAAGAATGCTGGATATTTTTTTTATTCATTGCAGATTTTAAGAATAACAGTTTTAAGTTTTTATAAATGTTTTGTCTTGTACATTTATTCTATATTTCATTGCATCAAATGCTAATGCTAATGCTGCATAATACTTAATATTGATAGGCTGTGATACCGGGTAAGTAGTTGCTGCGAAATATTTCCAAGCAGCCCCACATTAACTTTTTTATAACCTTGATTTTTCACTCTGTGAAATCTGACCTAAAATAATTTTTAAAAAATCAAAAATGTAAAACTTGTGAAGATGATAATAATAATAACAATTTTTTTTTTAACGAAACATGCCTATAAAATTTTCAACAAAACTTTGCACTTTAAAAATGATGCCAGTATTAATTAATTGGTCTCTTTTAGATAAAAAAATCACTTTAAAAAAATATTATAAGTTGATTTTAATGAATAGTTTAAAAACAACTATTTCAAGTGCATATGAATTGGATTGGGTGAGGTCAGACTTTGCTACTACCTAATTCCTTTTTTAAAAGTTCCCTCTTTACGTACGTTACACTTAGCCGGTCGAGCACATGGATTTATTTTTAAAAGGTAGATTTTCCATGCTCGCTAAAAAGGCAGGGCCTTAATCATATTATTTTTAAGTATAAAGGTAGCAATTTAAAAAAAACCCAGATGGGTTGTTTTCTTACCATTTGGGGCATCTCAATTTAACATACATATATAACAAAATATGCTTAATTAATTCAATACTCAACAATATAAACAATAAGTCAAGGTGTATAGACAATATACTTGCATCACAATATAGGGAAATAAAAATTCAAAGTTTACTTTGATTATAACTCTTCATATATCAGTTGTTTGTATACATTTCAAAGAATTATACAAATATGACTGTATTTGCAAGGCCATTGAAAATTGATTTTTAGCTTCTCAAGCCATTTATTTACTAAAACATGAGAGAGGGAGGCGTCTTTTAAATTTTTTATTGGTCCAAAAAGTAGATGAGGCAAATTATTTTCTTCATTGTAAACACTAAAAATTAGTATTGAGGCAGGTGGTTTTTGTTTTTTTATTAAATGGAAAGGCAATAAATATGACAATGAGGCTGCCTCAGAACAGTTCGATTACTAGCAGGGGCTTGAGAAGCTAAATATATTTTTTTTGGCCTTAAATGTTTCAAATCAACCAATCTCATGTAGCACTGTATATTTGCTCACTGTCAATCCCAACTTCACAACCATAACGTTGTACTCCTCCTTTATGCTTGAGCCATTTACTGCACAGAAAAGCCTGTTGTAGTTCAAAATCACCAGGATTATAATGAAATATTGCATGGAGAAATATTTTGGCACTGACTTGAAATTATTGATTCTAATTTTTTATCAAGTCCGTCTAGGCTCTAGTTTGTATGAATGCTTTGTCAACAGTCTTTGATTGTCAATCACCTTTAGATTCCTGGAAATAAACAAATAGGTATTCAATAATATATGCAAAATTAAAATGGCTGTCTTCCATAGTGACATGTGTGGCCTGCGTCTTAAAATATTCAGTTCACCGTAAGAAGATTACGGCATTACGGTCATAAAATTGCTTTACAACATAGAGTGCTATTTAGATGGAAGCTATATGCCAAATATCAAGAAGCTATGACAGACAACAGATAGTACCAAAGTGACCCCTATATGTTGTTTTGAACATATTGAAGGTGTCATAATAAACAGTGCTTTTAATCTTAATAACTATTTTCTATAAACTATGTATTTTGCTTTAAAACAATTTGGTTGTGTATTTTGCAGAAACAATTTGGTTATGTATTTTGCTTCAAAACAATTTGGTTATGCAACAATCAATTATCATTGTCTTAGTGATTGAAAATGACTTATACAATGTCATTAAAAAATTGGTCATGGAACAGATGGATTTCTTTACAACAGAAAATAGGTGAGCAAAAGATCTGAAATTAAATCCAACAATATGAGACCGTATGCTAATAATGTATAACAATTATCAAAATGTTTCTTAGAAAACTGTTATGAAAATATTTTTCCACTCAGTCATCACCATTATGCTAACCAGTATTATATTAACTTATAGATAACTTATACAGTGACCCTAAAAAAATATGTGTAATCATTAAAACTATTCTTATTCTAAAGATTAGGAACACACCTGATATATTCTTCAACCTCTGCTGATGACTTTGCTGTTGAAGGAGCTTCTACATCTGAAAAAAGAGAAATAAATATTATAGAAAATACAATTTTAAAACGACAAACATAGCAATGGCCAACATGTTGTACCTCTATTTATCTAGCTAGTCACAAAAATTATCAAAGTAAAAAATGACTAGATTTCAAGAAACAGGAATGTGGTGAGTGACAGACTTGAAATTACATCCACTGATATGGGACCCAATGCTTATGCTGCATACTAAACAAGGGGTTGCACTTGGTTGTGCTAAGGTTACCCTCATTTGACCATTAGGAAAACAGATAGTAGATGCCAGACTGACCTGGAAAAGGGGAAGTACTTTTCAACTATAAATTGTACTTAAGCTGTGTACCAAATTTGAAATGAATCCCTTCAGACAGGAAGCCAAGACATCTGTTACAAAATGTCTAATTTTTACTCTTAAAAATAAATGTCTTAGTCTGTTTTGAAAACAGGAAGTAGACTGATATGGAAAGAAGAGGTACTAATGCTAAAGTTGTGTACCCAATTTTGAAATCAAATCTTTTAGTAGAAGCTGAGATTCTGTTAATTTTAAAGACAAGGTGATTGCAATATAGCCAACTCTTATAGTGGGGGTATATTACCATAGATAGAAGTTGCTGGGAAACCTGCTACATACATTTTCCCTGGCCCATGCACCCACATTCCTATGACATTCACCATTTTTTAACCCTGATTTATTTTGTGAAGTCTCTACAATTGTTGTTGCATCATTTTTCAATATAGTTATTTCTTCTTGAAACACACAAAAATCTTTTAAAAACCTTGATTCAGTCATGCAAAGAAACACATCCTCTGTAAGCTATGGTCTTATTTTGCAAAAGTAAAACAGATAGAATTAAAGGTATCAAAGTATAGCACCATTTACAACCAATACTTCAGTTTGCTTCCAGAAAATGAGGAGAATCACACAAGGCAAAAGGAAATTGCAACAAAGATCTTGTAAACTGAGATTTGTTTTAATTAAGATCAATTATAAGCCATGCTGAAAAATAAAGTCCCCCTCGCCTCCCCCCTCAAAAATATATCTCCAAAGTTTTGGAGAAGGCAAAAGAAACTATTTTTTTTGCTTTACTATCATGATTTTCATTAACAATGTTTACTCAAGAAATATGGAATAACAATTTCTGCAAACTTGTTTTCAAACATTTCAAAGTTCATGCTATTAAAGAGATAATTTTTTTTTCCAAATGGCACAAAGTTCCTATGTTTAAGATAAAGCTGTAAATATCACTTCTAATACATAATAGACTTGTTGAGAAAGACTGGAAAATCACTTCTAATAATAGATTTGAGTAAGATTGAGAAATAAACTGAAAAATATCCAAAGAATAGTATGTCGGCAATAGTCTAAGAATCATTCAAACCAGCAATTGACTCAATGCAATTCAAAGCTGTAAAACTGGCAATGTCTCATACTCACCTGTTTCATCAAACATATATTGAATAGCTTAATAAAAAGATCAGTGTCAACAGTTTGGATGTGAGTGACAATATTTTTACACTGGTGACATTAGTTTTACATCTTGTTGGCAAAAGGAATGATTTTTAGTGTGCCATTATTTTTTTTCTTTTCTTGTAGTGATTTTCTGTGTACAAGCAAGTTTAATTCAGGTGCAATTTTTTTTCATACATATTTGCAGATTGTGAAGAAAGAAACATCTGCCACATTGTTATTATGTGGTGCATTTGTTTGAACATGCTGATCTGGACATTCTTTGTTGTGAAATTACATATTTCATAATACTACCTATGTCAAAAGGCTGTATTTTTACTACCAATGTATCTAAACAGAATTAGGTAAAACAAAAACATAATACTATGCAAAACAAGAACAGAATCCTTCAGTGGGAAAAATAAATTGTCTCGTTAACAGGAAGTAGATGAGCCACAGATCTGAAAACGTATCTCACCATATGGGACCCCTACCTGAAGCTGCATACCAAATATCAAAAGCCAATAATTAATAGTTGCTAAGAAAACTGTTACAAAAAATTCACCATTCTATAACCTGGATTTTTCACTCTGTGAAATCCGACCAAAAATGATTGGATCTTGTATCATGCTAACTCAAGATCTAAAGAGGGTGTTTTACCAAGTTACTGTGCCCCGTAAAAAAAAAAAATCAGTAAGCTTCATTTTAACATGAACATACATATAATAATAAAAAAATCTGTCAAAGTCAAAAATGGCCAGATTTCGTTAAACAGGAAGTAGGTGAGCGACATACCTGAAATCGTATCACATGTTATGGGACCCCATCCTGATGCTGTATACCAATTACCAAGTGGCTGTGATTAGTAGTTGTTGAGAAAACTGTTAGGAAAATTTCTTCCCCGCCCGCCCGTCCAACATTCACCTTTTTATAACCCGGATTTTTCACTCCGTGAAATCCGGCCAAAAAACAGCTGTTACTTATTTCAATTGTCTCCCATTTCAAATTGAATGAAAAGTTCATAATATATATATATCTTACACACTACCAGATGAATGTTATTAGTAATTCTCTTACCTAAAGGCTGACTTCTACAAAATCTAACGGTCCTCATAGTTTGAGCAATCATGTGCTGAAATGAAAGTTTAAGTATACGTACAAATTTTAAAACCAAACATTTGAAAAGACAAAACAAAATGTTTACCTTTTTTGTAAAGATAAGTAAGTGACATCATAATATACTATTTGGTTAGACTCAGAAAACAGGTAGTAGATGCTGAACTGACCTAGCAATGGAAGCACAGTACAACTCATCATGTTAAAGCTGTGTGCCTTTGAAATGATCAGACAGTAGAAGCCAAAAAATCTGTTACATGTACAAATGTTTGTAACCAAGGGACACAGACAGACAAGGTGATTGCAATATAACCTTCTCACTTATAAGTGGGACTATAATATATTCAAAAACATTTGAAACAAAAAATGCTTGAATGCCTAATGATTTGAAGTGAAAAATACATAACTTACCATTTTTTCAAAATTGACTAAGCCATCAAAATATGTCTTATTCCCTTCATGTGTGAATGTCAAATCTGAAAATCAAATGATGCAAATGATCAAAATAAACATTGCTTTTTTAAATTGTTACAAAAATGTTCAAAACATTCACCATTTCATTATCCAGTTCATCACTTAATGAAATATGATTAAAAATGCATATCATTAATGTGTCTGTAATTTTGAGGAACAATTTCAGACAGATCCAGTGAAAGGTATTTGAAATTCAGTGTGCAAAATACAGGCTCCTATGGAAAGATGGAATTCACAAGATTAAATCTAAATAAGAAATCTGTGAGCCAATGCTCACTAGTGATACCCTCCCTTTCACAACTACTACTAGTATGCAAAGTGTAAAATAGAAAGTTTACAGCAAACATCAAGTAAATGTTTGATAGATCCAAAATGTCTCTCACAATACATCATGTCCATATCAAGCTAGTTATCAAATATGGACAACCTGGGACACTAAGAGTAGATGAGTTATGAGCAGTTGGGCACAAAGCGGGATGGAACTACAGATGGGCACAGGTAACAGTATACCCGTCTTTTCTTCGAAGCTGGTGTATTATTAATGTACTGACCTTTCATGAGTAAAGGTGTAAATGGAATGATAGGGGATGAAAGTTTGGCGACCGTCAGTCTGTAAACTCTGTGATTCCTGGAAGGATCCATCAACGTCTCAAAGTCTGCAAACATCTTCTTGAACTTACTGGGAAGTTTCTATAAATTGAGAAAAAAAAAGATTTTAATATGACATTGATTTACATAGTATCATTAAGTCTAAAGTTAACAAGATCAATTTTGATATATGAAATTCGTTTAGACAATATAAACCTGACCTTTAATAGACAGTAATTAAATTTTCTCCCCAAATTCTTCACTCAACTAAGTTATACTGTTAGATTTGATTATTCAAAACCTGCCAGCAGACAAATTTCAGAATTAATATTTTACCATAAAATTAAAATATGCATATATTGATTTGCCATAAATTAACACAACTAAAAAAAAAAATAAATTTCTATATATTTTTTTTTTTTTTTGATTTTCAGTGTTCATGAATTTGTTGATTTGAGAACTACATTGTATATAGGCCTCCAAAATTATAAAAGCTGGGTCTTATTAATAACAAGTTGTATCCTGTTGAAGCATCATCACAAGGACATTCATCTTAAATTTGCTTTAACTAACCTCCCATGTCTGTGAAAGACGGCTGACAGCTATGTTACTTAGTCCCATCACAATGGCAAAGAAAGAGTTCAAATTCTGGTACTCTTTACAGCTGAAAGTTAAATAAAATGTAAGTATTATATTTTTTTACACTTAAAGACATAGAACCTATCATTTTCGCAATTTTAAAAAAATATTGTAATTCACACTATTTGAAGAAAACACTTGTAAAACCTTTGAAAACACTGTTAGTTTTAAAAAAAAACTACCAGAAAGTATTCTTTTCGAGAGAAAACTGCATAAAAACACAAAGTGTCATAAAAGAGGACAAACTAATTATAAAATGTATACACTTGTGTGCGGTAAATTGAGAAACGAAAATTAACCACAACAGAACGGAGCGAAAACAAAAGCGATAAACGAAAATTGTATATTAGAGATTGGAAACGAAATCGAGCAAAACCGGAAAAAAAGAAAATTGAAAAGATTTTACCCAATACCAGTCGTTTTCTTAATTTACTGATTTCGATTTATTTTTGTATCGTTTTGGTTTCATTTCGCTTCGCAGTTTACCAGCACCCAGTAAAGGTCACGTGAATAACGGTTTACCAAAAGTAAATATTTATGTTGGACAACACTTAATATTAAAATAAGATAATTTTATATAAAGCTGCAAAGAAATGAGTTTTTATGTCGGTAAAGATAAGTTTTAGAATGTATACTTTTGATATATGTTCTTTTTATTCAATGTGAAAAAATTACGAAATGGATAGGTTCTATGTCTTTAAAACATGGTCTCATATCACTTAGGAAGAATTTGAATTTCTCACTTTTCTTGAGGCACTTATTACATTTTTAAATACTTGCACATACCAGAAATGTGATATTATAGGTGACATTAAAACTACAATTAGGCTTTTGCAATACTTTAACCTTGTTAATATCTAAGAACATCATGAAGAACAAATTATGGGGACATAGTAGCTAAGTACTTCCACCATTTGATGAATGTCCTTATGCACAACCCAAAAGCAAACAATCATTCTGAGAGTATTGAAAAACAATACATAGTCCCCTATTGGCCCCATATTTCAATGTACAAATGGTAATACATTTTATAATACTGGTAGAGATTAGTGAAACAAAACAAAACATAGACTTGTTCAGTTTATTATCTACAAGCGTAAAAAAAAGATACAAATAATTGTTTCAGTCATTTCTTCAAAGTTCAAAGGGCCATATTGCTATAATCCCCTTTCAATTTGTGGACCAGAACAAACTTTAAAATGGATGGACAGACAAAAGGAAACCTGAAATCCCCTTTGATTTTTGCTGGTAGGGGGCTTAAACCTAAACATAGGCTAATCATCATGCTAGACTTACTGAGCTGCCAGTTTGATGAATTTCCTCAGTAACATGACCCTTTTGCTGACGTTCTGTGTCAGAAGCATCTCTGTGACGATCCAATACTGGACTTCGTTGAACCTTCTCAGAAATAGGTCAAGGTTGGCTGTGATCCTCTTAAACTGGTGTGAACCAAATACTTTGTATATCAATTCATTCTGAAATGTAAAATTGTGCAATTTGTGATTGATGACCCCACTTTGAAGCATTAAATTTTGTAAAGCTTGTTCAAAAGACATGATGCTTATTAGCCCCGAAACATGTCCTTTTCACATAACATAACCTTGAAATTGACGTATGGGCACTTAGGGGTATGCTTTTATGATTGATATGAGGGCACTTTAAAGGGCTATAATATATAAAGGTAATAACAAAACTACCGAACTTGAATGATCAATCTCATAGTCCATAGAAAATGACAAAAACGAATCAGTTATACCGGTGAATTGGTGGATCGCAATGGTCCTGACTTGGTACAGGCATTTCAAATGAAATGGTGGATTAAACCAGGTTTTATGGCGCCAAACCTCCCTCTTCGATTGCGATCTTAGGATCCATTAATGACCATAGAACACAACATAGTTGTGAGACACAATAGGGATATTTAGGTGATCATCTCAGTACAGAAGACCAGTCAAACACTAATTAAAACAATTAATCACCATATCTTTTAACTCAATCTTAAACTTTTCTACTAATGGCTGATAAAGAAGAAAATTTTATGATTTTTATTTGCTTATATCCTGGTCCAAATAGGTATAATGTTTAATGATATCATACTTTTTTCAAAGATCAGTTAGTTAAACTTGGAAGAAAACTTTATTCAGGAAAAACAACCAGATACACAGAACTGAACAATGTGTGTGACTCTACTTGACTTTTGAATGTTCATCTGAGATCTAAAAGTTGATTAAAATCTTAAATTGAAAGATTTTGAATTTTCTATCATCAATGTTAAAAGCAACTAGATACTAAAATTTTTACTCTACCGGAGCACCTGAGTTGACATGAGTTCGCGTTGTTAATTTCCGTTCCGTTGATTTTGTGTTTTGTGTTTCTTTGCGCTGTTCTTGTTCTTGTTTACCAGTTTCGTTGTTGCCTTTCAGACTTTTGACACTCGAATGCCCCTTTGGTGACTCTTAGCTTCTTTTAACTAATTTTTAGAATGTCATGAAAATTGAGTTTATTTATTGAATTTTCAAAGGTCTTTAAAAAACCAAGATATAGCCTCTCAAAGCTTTTAAAGGTTTCATGACAAAACACATACACAAAGCATCAGGATAGCTAGCATCTGTTGGCATTTTAACAGAGAACTATTGAAGCCAATTCTTCCCTTTGAACCAATACACATAAAGAAAACAGAAACCAATTAAACTCTACCATTTGTTGAGCAATAAAGGAACTGTTCAGGTTTCAAAGAGTTTTCAGTCTAATACCACACAGTACATTCTTTATGAGTTTCCTATTTAGTAGCCACCAAAGAATATCATATTTTGTGTTACTTTATAGGAGTTGTATTCTTATAAAGTTTAGAACAGGAAAATATAAACATAACATCTAGTATCCAAGTTATGGACCTTAACCAAGAACTTAACCGAAGTCGTTCATGCATAAAATATAGGTCACAGTGACTTAATTTCTAGTGGGTGGTGTAGCCCTACCAAAGACCCATCTGGTGGTGAAATATCATTGACCCCCAACATCTAGTATCCAAGTAATGGACCTTTACCAAGAACTTAACCAAAGTGTTAGGGACGGACGGACAAGGGTAAAACTATATGTCCGATCCACATACGTGGTTGGGCCATAAAAAATGATTATGAAGTGATATTTAAAACCTAAAAGTTATAAAATGGTTTCATTTTCAAAACCGCAGAAACTTATGTGAAATTCTGAATATCTAATGGCAACGTGCAATATGAGATTAATTATAGAAAATTGCCCCTGCTTAACTAGTCAGATTAGAGTCACATGGCACAAACCTCTTGTAAACATGAGAACAATTCCCAGTCATACAGTGTCAGGCAATATGTGGTTTATCACTACTGTAGAAGCAGAAATATTCATGGGGGATTAATTTTCTTTCATTTCATGGGTATGAAAAATCCCCACGAATTTAAAATATTTAATTACAAAGTGCATATAAAAATAAAAAATCCACGTAAATTTGTCCCCACAAATTCAGTTTTGTGCACTAAACCACGAAATTTTACCCCACGAAAAAAAATGATTATACAGTATTTTGATTGGTCAGATTTGAGTTACATGGTACCTACCTCTTGTAAACATGAGAATAGTTCCCAGTCATAGAGTGTCAGATGATATGCTATTTCTTTAGTGCTCATAAGTTCTATTGTATTGACTGTCCCTGTGCTGGGTCCCTCTTGTTCTGGTAAAGGTGTCTGAAATAAATAGGAAAATATATTTTCATTAAAACCCACCTGTTCTATTCTGTTCTGGTGTAATCCTCCATTATGTCGGAGCACTCCCACTTGGGATTATAATGATTTAAAATGTCACAAAAAGCACTAAAAAGTAAAATGACGATACTATGTACAATGTTATACGTATACTTGAGGTGTGTAGATTGCGGAATTCCCTGCCAGGGCTGTCATTGTTTGCAAGAATATATGGTGCAAAAGCTTGCGTATTGCAATTTGTCACAGACAAGTTTATCTAACCCATCCCAAAACTAAAAGATTTGTGAGACGATTAAATATGATGTAAAGTGCAGAATCATACATTGGAATGACTTCCAGCAAATAGTCTCCATGACATTTTTAATTTGACAAACATTTGTTAAAACTACAAAAATTCTATATAAAGATGTACTAACATAAAAGGTTTATTCATATTTAAGAACTCCATCTAAAGGAAAAAGTAGACCCAAGAAAATCTTGCACACTGTGCATGTACAATTTATAAAGTAGAAGACGAATCAATTTCAAACATGTGAACCTTAGTGATTTGAATTATATGCGTTATATTTAGATCATGGGCCAATTGCAGAACAGCGAGCAGCGCCTACTGGCCTTGTTGGAGGCTGCTGGTAGTTGTCCATTGTGTTTTTTTCTAAATTGCCACTTGTTATGTGAGCTGTATCATATACTCTTATTCCACATCTCATTATTTTCTATTAAATATGGGAAAAGACAATTTTGAGCTTAAACATTACAAACCAGCACAAATGGTATGTTTATACTTACCAAAGCATCTAGATGCTCTCTGGGAGATATGAATAAGTAGCCATTAATACTGAGTTTTGTAGTCACACATGTGTCTTGCTTCTTAAATACTACCCTCTCTGCAAAAGAAAGTGTAATGTTATAAACTTTTCAAAAAATCTTATACATGTAATACATTTTGTACTATGTGTATAAAACTTTGTCTGAGCATACTGAAATAGAGGAAAGATTTAGGTTTTAAGGACCACTCACCATACATCTTGGCACATTGATTTATTTAGCTCACAGCAAACTGCCACGAAATGCTCAGTATAAACTCACATCTCTACCTGATACGTCGGTTTCACGATAGCGTGGAATGGCTGGTGAACCCAGAAAAAGTTCTTTTATTATATTTTTTTATAATGACCACTTCCAGTGCAAGTCAGAGCAATAGATCAAAATAAATATTGCTGTGTTGTTTATTAACGATGGAATCTTCATTTCTGAAAATGTTTCTACACATGTAAGAATATTTTTTCATTCAATTGAAGTATTTACCATTTATATTGAAGTATTTACCATTTATATTGAAGTATTTACCATTTATAAAGATATCACTGTTTTCATATACCCACAAACACTTTTACATAGTCTACGAGGCAGCAAACCAGTTTGACTCAAAAACTGGTTTAAGTCATGTGATAATTTCTTTCTAATTGATGGATTTTTCCGGAAAAGCAATGAACTCGAAAATAACATATTCTAATGCTCAACCAAATTAATTCTATACTTTTCAGCAATGGCTACATATTGTTTATTCATTTATTAAATTGATGTTAAGCTTAATGCTTATGATTTTTTCCCATAAACCAGTAAACAATTGAAATGCCTTATTAAAGGGGAACTGGGAGCTGCATCTTACATTAGATTATCTGTATTTAACACTTTGTATTTTTATAACGTAAAGCCTCATTGCAGGATTATCAATTATTACCTCCTGAAGATTTGATTTCACATAATACTAGGTCATCACCAAGGCAAAGTTTCTCTCTGGCCTGTTCCACTATCTGCTGAACAGAAGAGTCCATTGTATCTCTGAGGGTAGAGTAGGTATGATCAGCACAGTAAACTTTGAAAATTGCTGGAAAATTAAAGAGGGTGCTGTTATTGAATCTCATAAAATATACAATTGTCCTTTAGATAGATATTTTAAGTCACATTTTATTTCTTAAGAATTGTGGGTGTAAGATGAGAATATAAGAATCTAACACCGGTGTTAGGGCAAGATAAGGAAATCTCCGACACCCCAAGGGTAAGATTTCAAGTCTGCAACGAGGCTCTGCCGAGTTGCAGATGTAAAGAAATCTTACCCAAGGTTGTCGGAGATTTCCTTATCTTGCCCTTATCATCAGTTTTTGATTATTTTTCTCACTAAACCCGTAAATTGTACAACGTGGATTTGTTTAGAAAAGATAGCGACTATGACGTAAACAATAGAGTTACTTCCCTTGGAAACTGCACGATGCTATCTCACATGGGGTGGTGTGAGACAGAAAAATCTCACACCGCTAAAAATAGGAACTGTCCTGTCCAAAAAGTGAGAATAGCATTGCTCTGCTCTAAAAGCTCGCGAAGATACCAAAAGTAAATCTATTCCATAGGCAGGTAAATTTGTGTCGATTTGATTATATTTTTCAGTGCATGTGCAGACTTCCGAAAATCTGAATGAGGACAGAATTATTTTTCTTTTTTTTTTGGCAGACTCTGCATATTAACAATTAAGCTTCACTTTGCTTGCATATTAAAGTTAGTGTTAGAAAAGATTTTTGTTGAACAAAAATTCATGGGAATACAATGGTTCAGCACATCTCCCAATGTCAATCAAAAATGTTTTTCCACAATAACAAAAGGTCCCATGAGCCTGAATTGCTCACTATCACCTAAAATGTCCGAATTTAAGGCTTGAAGGCAAAAACAACTTTTTGGACATTGAAAGAAAATGTGTAAGATATCTTACTTTCATCCTCCGGTTTGACTGGCTGCCTAGTACATGTATAAGAGGAATCTATGGATGAATTCTTCTTGTTAAGTAAGACACTTGCTGGTGAAAACTTTCTTTTGATGATGGCTTTCTCTTCTGTTGGAGATGATCTATGTAAAAATAACAAAACTGTAAGTATGCAGTAGTTATGACATTAATTTCAATATAAGTGTTCATAATCATTTCATTTTACATAATCAAACAAAACAAAACATATTGAGAGATTTTTATCCTAATTTTGTGATTTTGGTTATATTTATGATTTAAAATAATTCCTCCATAATAAGTAAAGCTTACTTATTTTCGATGAACTGTAGTACATTTTTGATGACCTGAAGATCTGGTGATAACAAATGGAAGAACAAGACATCTTTCTCTATTGCACTTTGTAGCTCCTACAAAATATAAAATGTATATACATGTAATTCTATAAAATCATTCATATCAAAAACATGCCCCAAATCATGCACTGGAAAGGGGAGGCACTGTATAACTCATCATGCTGAAGCTGTGTACCAAATTTGAAACCAATCCATCCAGTAGAAGCCAAGAAATCTGTTACGAAAAATTTCACATTTCAAATTTTTTACCCTAAAAAAGTCTAAGTCGGCTCGGAAAACAGGTAGTAGATGACGGACTGACCTGGAAAGTGGAGGCACGGTATAACTCATCATGCTGAAGCTGAGTACCAAATTTGAAACCAATCCATCCAGTAGAAGCCAAGAAATCTGTTACGAAAAATTTCACATTTCAAATTTTTTACCCTAAAAAAGTCTAAGTCGGCTCGGAAAACAGGAAGTAGATGATGGACTGACCTGGAAAGGGGAGGCAAGGTGTAAATCATCATGCTGAAGCTGTGTACCAAATTTGAAACCAATTCATCCAGTAGAAGCAGAGAAATTGAACCAGACGGACAGACGGACGGACGTACAAGGTGATTGCAATATAGCCCCCTCTCTTACGAGTGGGGGTATAATTACATGTGGGCACGTTTGTTCCCATTAAAACTTTGTCGGATGTCGAATTTTCCGTTAAATTGAATGTCGTTGTAGCCAGGGTTGACTGTATATATTATTGAATAAATCACTTACCTCAAGAAAGGCTTTGATTGTTTTCTCAGATTTGAATACAGATGGCGCTAGTGAGAACCACTCGTTGACGAACTGTATGACTGACCTCCTCTGGGTGAGGGCATATGAGGCACTCTCTTCATCACAGTTAAGATATGACTTTGCATGATAACTAAGAGTGGTTAAGGAACTTCATCTTGAAGAATGTTTAATCTAATTATAGAAATATTCACTGACGGTTGTGTAAGAGGTTCCTGGGTTTTTCTAAGACCCTAGTTCATTGAAGATTTATTTCAAATATTGAAGAAGAAATGACATGCACACATGCCCAATTTCACATTTTGAAATCTAGGTTTTAGTACATTTCAAAACATCACAAATGAATGAAATTTATATCATTTGTTCAGAATGTGTACATGAACAAGACATGTACTATGTTTTTTTTTAAAATGCTTTCTGTATACATTTTATGAATAGCAGATTTTCCTTCAAGCCATTTTAATAGGTGTTTAAAGGTTGTGTTGTTTGTATACTATGGTTTAATATGTAGTACAATGTATTAGCTAGGTTTTGAATAGTTTTAGTATGTACTGATGACTGTTTTTTCACAATTAACTGCCAGTTAAATCATAAAATTACCTCCCTTTTCAACTATCATTATACGAAGGATACTGTGATAATAATGCTGGACAGAGTTTATTTGTTGGCATAAATATCACATGTGTTGTGAGAAAATCTTCTAAGAAATAATCTGGAAAAAAAACAAAAAACAACAACATAAATATCACATATGTGGTCAGAAATTCTTTTATATAAATGTCAAGAAGAAAACATAAACATCTCATTTGTTGTTACAAACAAATAATTTTATTCCTATTACTAATCACAGTGCCCCAAAAGAGCAGAATAATCACAGAAAATTACAATATACAGTACATTATGCTTGATTATAATGATTGGTTGAATATATTATCCCCCCCCCCCTAAAAGAGGCACACAAGACAATACAGTAATTTAATGGGGTGAAACTCGCAATATATATCACCAGGCTATGTGACAAAAGAAAATTGTCAAATAGAAAACCATGTCCAAATGATTTAATATTAAAATAGCGAAACTAATAATAAATTTAGGAAACGCTTTCAGTTTGGAAACTCTAACTGGTAATTCGCTATAAAGCTATTTTAAGTTGTACCTGAAGGATCTTCTGTTTTATTATCTGTCAGTCTAGTCTCCAGTAAATATTCCAACATCTTTTCTGCTGTACCAGCCATAACAGAATACCTAAAAATAGATGGGATATGGAATAATGTACATGACACAGCATACATTATGGATGCAATTGCTTATTGTATATACTATAAACTTGAAAATTTTATATGGGGATATTTTTTAAGGTCACAAAATATCTCCGAAAATATCTTAGTTCCTTAAGTAAAGAATAAGAATAGTCAGATATATTGTGAATTTATACCCCCATGTGAAAGGCGAGCTTAACAATAACACAAAAATATCACCCTGTGAAAATTTCTACTGTTAGAGTTTAAGAAATTGGTACCAGATAGAGGGAGATGAATGTTGGCTTAACTTGTTTTAACTAACTTAACTAAATACAAGAAATTCTTCCATTGTTTATAAATTGACCTCAATCTTAAACCGTGGTAAGAATGATTGTCCATCAAGTCCATACATATTCTTTCGTTTTTAATATGTCATGAAATTCAGTAGTAATATTTCAGTTGCATTTTTTCTTGCCCACATACATTCTATCAATTTCTGTCAATCTTATATATCAGCTTCTGGAAATGCTTTGTATGAATCTTTCCCCATTGCTAAGGTGCATATATTTATCATACATGTTAATCTGTAGGTTTTGAAGGGAACTATATCAATGTTAAAATCTATTTTGTGTTTGAAAGAAATTATGTATTTGATTGTCATTTAGGTAAAATTTACTTGAAATATGACTGATGACTGCCATAATAATTGTAGAAAACTTGTACAATGCTAACTTTAAAGGTTTTGTATACAAAATACAAAATATAAGATTTGTATTCACATCATAAATCAATTATATTTTGCAGTGATTTTAAATAAGTAATTGAAATATGACTTGAGCTGCCATCAGGAAAAAGGTATTTGAAGGAATCTACTCAAATCCTAAGATATTACTCCGAAAGGTTTTGATATCTATAAACAACTTGAGATGCTTCCAATTTTTAGATGTACAATACTTACTTGAAATGTGACTGAAGACTGCCATCGGGAAGAGGGGTATTGGTAGGAATCTTCTCCAGCACCAAGACATCCTGACCATGTTCCTTCAACCTTACTGTGTTAGCTTCCACATCCTGTAATACAACAACATATTAGATCAGGCCCCAGTTTCATAAAACATCTCATATTTGAGATTTCCTCAAATCCTTCCTCAACTGAGATTTTTTCCAATTTCATTGGTCAATATTTGAGTTGGGGACAGATTTGAGGAAATCTCAAATTTGAAATGCTTTATGAAACTGAGGCCTGGTGTTTAAGAATCCAATGGTCTAAAATGAATGCACACATGTGACTCTTCTACTGTTTATGGCATCATATCAGTTCAGAAGATAACATTTTACAATCTCATAGTCAACAAATGTTGTAATGAAAATAATCTGGTAAGTTTTAGTCATTAAAACATATATTGGGGAGACAGATTTATAACAAGAGGCTCCCAAGAGCCTGAATCGCTCACCTGAACTACACAGATACATATATTTGTAGGTATTATTGTGCTTAACCATATGCGATTTAAATTTATGAAATATCTAGGTTAGTTTTCAAGATATTGGGCTTAATAAGTGCAAATTTTGCAAAAATTAGGAAAAAGAACAATAACTCCCACATCAGCAGTCTTTTCCGAAATTTCAAGACAGGTAGATCTTAATATGTTGATCATTTTTGATTCTTGCACAATTTTGATATCTGAAACCAGTTTTGAGTTATTAGCAAAAAAATGAAATATGCCCCTATGTTCTATTTTTAGCCATGGTGGCCATGTTTTTTTACGAATCAAAAATCTGAACGATAGAGTTGTAGCATATAAGCTATCAAACAGTGTGCCATGTTAAGATGCAGTTGGTCTTACCGTTTCAGACAAGTCAGGGAAAAGTAATGAACAATGGTAAATATTGATGCTTTAAGGGCCATAACTCCTAAAAGAAATGGTTCTACAGCTTTGACCTAATTACATGAATTGTAGATCTTGATGTGCTAAATCATATGCAATTTGAATTTTTGAAATATCTAGTATAGTTTTCAAGATATAGGGCTAAATAAGTGAAAAAAATTTAAAAAATCCAGAAAAAGGGCAATAACTCCTATGTCGTTTGTTGGATCTTCTTGAATATTTCAGAGCAGGTAGATCTTGAAATGCTAATCACTTTTGTCTCCCATCAGAATTTTGATATCTGTTACCATTTTTGAGTTATTTGCAAAAAACTGTAATTTGACCCCTATGTTCTATTTTAAGCCATGGAGGCCACATTTTTTTACGAATCTAAAATCCGAACGATAGAATTGTAGCATTAATGCTATTTAACAACTGTGCCAAGTTTGGTTGAAGTTGGATGTATGGTGTCAGACAAGTTAATCTTTGAAATTCAGGGTAAAAGTAATGAAAAATGGTATATTTTGACGCTTTAAGGGCCATAACTCCTAAAAGAAATGGTTCTACAGCTTTGACCTAATTACATGAAATGTAGATCTCGATGTGCTTAATCATATGCAATTTGAATTTTTAAAATATCTTGTATAGTTTTCAAGATATAGGGCTCAATAAGTGCAAAATTTTGAAAAAATCCAGAAAAAGGGCAATAACTCCTACATCGGTTGTTGGATCTTCTTGAAAATTTCTGGGCAGGTAGATCTTGAGGTGCTGATCACTTTTACCCTATGCCAGAATTTTGATATCTGTAACCGTTTTCGAGTTATTTGCAAAAAACTGCAATTTACCCCTATGTTCTATTTTTAGCCATGGCGGCCATGTTTTTCAACGAATCAAAAATCCCCACGCTAGTTTTATACTACCTATGCTAATTAACAACTGTGCCAAATTTAAAAGCCATTGGACTTATGGTGTTAGAGGAGTTAAAGTTTGAAAAATGTTAACGACGACGGACGACGGACGACGACGGACGACGGACGACGGACGACGACGGACGCCAAGTGATGGCAATAGCTCACATGGACCTTTGGTCCAGGTGAGCTAAAAATGGAATCAAATGAAGAGTGTCCAATTAACCTCCAGGATTATGAAAGGTTAAAAAATTTCACAAATTTGTGCAAATGTTTTACAGCCACATGTTCATTCTCACCCTTAAAATTCTGTTGAAGTCATCTTTGTCCACTCTCAGGAAGTGACAGTTGTCTTCTCTTAGCACAATAGTTGCTGCTCTACAAAAGAAAAAAACAAGATGGTTTAATATAAAAAAGTGTCAAATTGAATTACTGAAAGCATGACTTGTGAAGATCTAATCCCCTAAAAAATCAATCAGACCAAATTTAAAAATTTGAGGGTGCACATCTACAGTTTGTTATGAACCAAGATGGTTTGATTTAATACAACTGTCAACAAGAATTACTGAAAGCATGTCTCGTGAAGATCTAATCCCCTAAAAAATCAATCACACCAAATTTAAAATTGGAGGTGCACATCTATAGTTTTTCGTGAGTGGTGTGAAGTTTCATGACAATCTATTTAGCAGTTCATGGGAGATAGAACCTTTATCACCCTGAAGTGAAAAAAATATGGACAAAAGGAAGAAAGGCAAGACATCCTTATCACTTTAATAAAAGTACACCCTGACTTTTAAAGCAAGGTTATAAAAATGGTCTTAATAGCTTACCCTTACATAATAATTTATACTTCTAGCTATAGTTTAGTTGTCATTAGTAATATTTTTTTTCATAATTGAACTTATCTTCAAAATTTTAAATAACAGGCCATTAGCCATTTTCTATAGCAAATTATGATGTGTTATCATACATGTATAAGCCCTAATGTGCTTACATATTTTCAATTCATGGGATCACAGTTATCCAAATAAGATCGGAAAGAAAACATTAGTTTTTAATTAGCAGAGTCTTTATCAGTTGGTCTCGTTAATGGATTTTTGCAGAAAATATTCATATAGCTTTTTATCATATAGAAATAATCTGTACTGAAAATATCTGGAAGCATGCAAAGCTTATCTGCTTGAAGAAAAAAATTGAAATTAAAATTAAAATTTCTTTAGTAGATAAACCCATCATCAAAATTCTGTACTCTTAGTCTAATCAACAATTTTTTTTGTTGAGTACATATTTCATATAGTAATTATCTTTAGAAATTTAAGAATGTTTTCCATGCTTTCTTCTTAAATTTTTTTTTTCGTTTTTGATGCAGTGCTCTGAAATTTCTAAAGCTTGAATTTTTTGCTAGATAATGACAAATTGAATAGTTTTGCTAAAAAAAATATGCAGATATTATCAGAATTCTGAGGAGTATTTTGACAAATTACTGATATGGTAGTATTAATTTCAGATAATTTTTGTTTCATCATATATTTTTTTTTCTTTCCTTGTACATTGCTAAACTTTTGTTTCAAATGGCAACTCAAAAGCTATAGATACTGTGGATTCATTGATTTTCGTGGGTACCAGTTTTCGTGGTTTGATGAAAAATAAACAGTCATTGATCATTTTTATATTTCCTTTTCATGGGGCATCAATTTTCGTGAGTAAAGGCTACTCTTGAAAACCATGAAAATTGATACCCAATGAATAATAATGAAAACAAAGTAAGCTATCTTACCTTGGTGCATCATTAAGTAATGCTAGCTTTCCAAAGTCATCTCCTTCATGTAGAGTACACACAACGCCCTAAAAGTAAACAGCAAAGATCAATAAAAAATCTGTCTGTTTCAAAAGGACAAAATATATCAAATTTTACAATGTCTTTGCATGACAGTTAGTGAACTTCATTAAGGTTTGAACTTCTTATACTGTAAAAGTTGTTTTCAAAACCAAACATTGTTAAAAGAAATTAGTACATGAAAATAAAATGGTCAAAGTTCTTTTTATGACAGTTTGTTTGCTTCATTAATGTTTGAATTTTATAAACTGTAAAAGATGTACCTTTTCAAATCAAACATGGTTAGAATTTAATTAGTAAAAGTACTTGAAATGATTTTTATATCATAATTTGGAGAAAAATTAGAATTTTGAAAATCTTGTTAAAAAACTTGAATTGTGTTGTTATGCAAAGGTTGTGAACAAGAAAAAGTTTCAATACAGGTGTAGCTGACAGGAGCGCACCACTATCATTTAAGAACTTCTAAGAAAACAAGAAGTGAAGTAATTTATCATAGAAAACTGGAAAAGATTGAAAAAGATGGTCTATGATAGAAAATGGCCAAACAGGAAGTAGGTGAGCAACAGATCTAAAATTAAATTGGACCATATGGTTGATACTACATACCAAATATAAAGAGGTGTAATGAGATGCTGAGAAAACTTTAAGAAATTTTTTTCCCCATTTTAAGCCCAGATTTTACTTTGTGAAATCCTTTCAAAACAGAAATGAAAGAAAAACATCTATTCTTCATCTATTATTCTATAATCATGATTCTTTTGATTTTTAAATTAACATATTAATTTCTTTTGAAAAAGTTATAACAACTATAATGTAAATATGATTTTAATTCAAAAGATTATGGGAAATAAAATTTTAAATGCAAAATAAATATTTAATTTAATTTTAATGTTTCATAAATCATCATATCAAGACATTTTTAATACAAAACAAACATTTTATTAACCTCCTCCTAGTTTTAGTAGTCATAAATACATATTTTACTTTGATTTAAATTTCGTTTGAAGAAATCAATATAAAATTTATTATAGGCCATGATTTGAACTTTTTCAAATCATAAAAAAAGGAAGCCAATATTCTAATGAAAAAATTATTTTTTGAATGTTGAAATTGATTATCAGAACTTACATGCCTTTTCGGTCGATCCATTTGTTTATTTAATTTTATATAACAGGTTGAAATTCCTTTCAAAAATACAATTTTAACATACTTTCGGTTTAAAGTTTCCTTGTTTCAAAAATTTCATTTATACAAATGAACAGTTTTTCTTCTTCACATTTTGAGTTTGTACAATTGTTGTAATTATCTCTATTGTTTTTGTATGTCTATAACATGTATAAAGTTTTGTGTTTTATGTTTTTTTTTTTTATTTTGGTGTCAACTGGTTTTGTTTTCATTTTGCCTTTCAAACTTTTAAATGCCTCATTGTTTTTTGTTTTGTTTTGCTTTAAAGTGATAAAATAGACCCCCCCCAAAAAAACAAGTGTGGCCACTAAAAGTATGTCTCGCCTGCCTGCACCATCACTAAAATCAACTACCTAAGCTTTCATTTCTTGATATAAACACAAAAAGTGTCTGTATACCTAATAACAGATGCCTAGTTATTATTCTATTCAAGCAATCCATTGTCCACATAAGTATTACAAAAAGTTTTCTGTCTGAAAAAAAGACCTAAGTTCACAGAGTCACTGGAGCGTAAAAATGGGGTCATGGTCACATGGCATGGTGACAGTTGCGTTATCCATAACCGCAACTGTCTGTTTACCCAATATCAGATGCCTAGCTATTATAACTTTCCAGCAATTCATCGTCCACAAAAGTCTTACAAAAAAGTTTTCCGGCCTGAAAAAGACCTAATTTCACAGAGTCACTAGAAAGTGAAAATGCGGTCAGGGTCACGCAACATGGTAACAGTTGCGTAGACCATAACCTAAACTGTCTGTATACCTAATATCAGATGCCTAGCTAATATACTTTTTCAGCAATTCATTGTCCACAAAAGTCTTATAAAAAAGTTTACAGCCTGAAAAAAGACCTAAGTTCACAGAATCACTGGAGCGTGAAAATGCGGTCAAGGTCACATGGCATGGTAACAGTAGCGTAGACCATA
This sequence comes from Arcuatula senhousia, assembly GCA_963971305.1. Classification (NCBI taxonomy): domain Eukaryota; kingdom Metazoa; phylum Mollusca; class Bivalvia; order Mytilida; family Mytilidae; genus Arcuatula; species Arcuatula senhousia. The sequence goes on from OZ020304.1 coordinate 31,406,421, forward strand.
ACCTGAACTGTCTGTATACTAAATATCAGATGCCTAGCTAATATACTTTTCCAGCAATTCATCGTCCACAAAAGTCTTACAAAAAAGTTAACGGCCTGAAAAAAGACCTATGTTCACAGAGTCACTGGAGCGTGAAAATGGGGTCAAGGTCACATGGCATGGTAACAGTAGCATAGACCATAACCTGAACTGTCTGTATACCAAATATCAGATGCCTAGCTAATATACTTTTCCAGCAATTCATCGTCCACAAAAGTCTTACAAAAAAGTTTAAGGCCTGAAAAAAGACCTAAGTTCACAGAGTCACTGGAGTGTGAAAATGGGGTCAAGGTCACATGGCATGGTAACAGTAGCGTAGACCATAACCTGAACTGTCTGTATACCAAATATCAGATGCCTAGCTATTATACTTTTCAAGAAATTCATTGTCCACAAAAGTCTTACAAAAAAGTTTATGACGCCGCTGCCGCCGCCGGAAAGTAATACCTATGTCTCGCCTTCCGCGACTATTCGTCGCAGGCGAGACAAAAACCAGTTTTGTTAAAAAGATTTGTGACATTTTTGCCAATATACTTTACCATCAATCAAGACATTGACCAACTAATACTTTATTTCACCCACTCACATCAATATTCATCATGTGCAAATTTAATCAGTTAAATCAGTTATGCAGTAAGTTTTCCTGTTATTTCAAAATTTTTAGGTCTTGTCTAAAATTTCATGGGAGAAACACTGGCTCTTCTTAAAAAAAAGTCAGTGATAAAATGATTTCTTCATCCTCAACAGTTTTAACAAGCTCAATAAGTTGAAAACGAACAAGAATATGTCTGAAAGACATATAATACCCCAGCTCTCAACATTTGGAACAGATGGACAGATGAACAGACCCAAACACTTTAAAAATTATTATCTTGGTATATTGGCAAATCATTTAACCTACCATACTCTTTAATGAAGGAGAACCTATATATAACTTGACCTTGCTGCATTTAAGAGGGTGGTAAAGGGTTATTTTCCTGCTACGTTTTCTACGTTTTTATTTTACGTTTTTTTCATGATTTTGATTTTTATTTCTTTTGTTTTCCTGTTTGGGATATTGTACGTGCTCCATTTTTGTCTGTATTTTTATCCCATGTTTCGTGTTTTAAGATTTTTATTACCCGTGCTTCGTTTTCTGCCTTTAAGGACACATGATTTCGTGTTTTCGATGATCTGAATTCATTTTAGTTGTGATTTGTGTCTGGCAATTTTTATAACTTGTGCTTTGTTTTCAGCGTATTTGAAGCACATGTTTTTGTGCTGTGATCCCCCCTTTACGACCCCCATTTAACAACAATGACAAAACCTCAGTATATGCAAAACTTTACCTTGCCGTATATAACAACGTTGACTGATCCCTTTAGGATGATATACCATGACTTTCCTGCATCTCCTTGATTGAATACTGAAAAATAGAAAAATTGATCAAGCTCTTAAAATAGATTGAATAAAATCGAACATCTATACAGTTCTTACTAAATTAACTTGTTTTTTAAAAATACCATATATAGTATATATATAAATAAACATCAGTATGAATTATACATCTCCAGTCTTACTCAATAAACTATCATTGAAAATACTATGAATAAAAAATTAGAGAAAAGAAGTCTTTGATTGTTGGGGTTTAAGGCCCTTCTAAAGGCACCTGGGTCATATATGGCAGTCAGTTTTAATGGTGGAGGAAACTGGAGAGTCCAGAGGCAACCACTGACCTTGGGCAGGTACACTGACAAGCCTAATCACAAACAGATGGGAAAGACCCCTTTTTGTAAATTACAATCAGGACTTGAACACCAGCTGAAAGGTCATTAGCTAGTGATCAATACATGTATAGTGTGGTATTTAAACAAGCGCCTTAGACCACTCAGCCACCCAGGCCACTGAAAATATTTTTCTAGAGATTATCAAATTCCTGTAGCTTTAAAAACAAACTTTAAATTTTCCCCCTCCATTTTTTTGCAAGCTTGCATGAGAAGCCAGCTATAAAAAAATCTAATCAAGCCAAACAGGAACTTTTGATATACCCGATACAAATAATTATTTTAACAATAACCTTAATCACATAAGAAATCTCCATTTACATTCTGTGTTGGTATTAGCTAAGGTCTTCTCCATAAACAGAAGCCAATATTGACTCATGAGAAAATTAAGATAAATGTCTGCGAATTTGGTGTAAATACAGAGATAGACAGTACACGATGACATTGACGAGAAAATTTATACGGATCTGATCAATGCTAAACAATTCTTCAGAAAATGGAGAGAAATTTTTTTTTATTGAAAGATATTACTGGCTATTTATCAAAAAGACATATCTTGTTTGGGCTATATGCCTACTTTTTGGTTGCAGAAGAATTATTTTATACTGATCAATGATAAACAATTCTACAGAACACAGGGAAAATGATAAATTAATAGTACATTCTTTATTGAGAGATAGTGTTGCCTATTTATTAAGAGATATTGTTTGTTTGGCCTATTTGCCTACTTTTTTGGCGCAAGGAAAGGGCAATATACACACATTGATGGGGAAAAAAACACTGATCAATGCTTACAGTACAAAATCAACATGGAAAAAATGCTAACACTGTACAATTGTATTAAAATATATTGTTTGTATGACCTTTGAATATATGTTTTCCACAGAAGATATTTCTAAAAACAAGCTTAACAGATATTAAATGGATCCTGTATCTGAATATTAATTTTTGTTGTTGTAAATATTCATGTATTTACACAAACAGTTCTTTCACACTGAAAAAAGAACTGCAACCTCTTAAATACCTTATACATCAGCAATATAAATTTTTCTATTTTTTACAAGAAACAAGTGCATGTACATATGATCTCAACTTGTATTTTGTGTTACCATTTGTGCCTGAGCCTTAAGCCTTTTCATGAGACTTATATAATGTAGATTGACATTTTTTGCAATTTCTATAAGAAAAAAATCTGTCAAAGTCAAAAATGGCCAGATTTCGTTAAACAGGAAGTAGGTGAGCGACAGACCTGAAATCAAATCCCACGTTATGGGACCCCACACTGATGCTGTAGACCAAATATCAAGTGGGTGTGATTAGTAGTTGCTGAGAAAACTGTTACAAAAATTTTTCCCCGCCAGCACGCGGCCCGCCCGACATTCACCATTTTATAACCCAGATTTTTTACTCTGTGAAATCCGGCCAATTACAGTACTTAGGAACTTACAGACTGTGCCTGCCTTCTCGTGTGACTCAAATATAAGTACGCTGGCCAGTTCTTTCTTGACCATCGTAGAAAGGTGGGACAGGGCCTTGATATGTAGAAGTTCTTCATAGATAATCTCCAAGTCTTCACATGTTCTGTCATGGGGCCTGAAAAATATAAACAAAATGCTGTTTCATTAAAAATTTCTGACTTGTAGTAATATTAATTGTTTTTCAAAGCTTTATGTTCCTTTAAACACACATAGGGTGGCCAGTTTAATTGGTGTAGGAAACACCAACTTAGTATAACTAAAGGAGAACAACTATTTAAGTGTGAAACTCTTTAATCTATCCCACTGCACTTTTAAATGACTAGTGGTGACATTTGGGGTATTGAGACTTGCAACATACAACTGACCTACTCATCATGCCCCACTTGCAGAATTAAGTGTTTGGATTTGCACTTATTCAAAGATTTTAACCAGTATCACTTATTGCAGGGCAAGCATATTGATGTAAGTGCAGACCCTGAATTTCCAAAAAATTAGCCATATGTTAAAGTAAACTGTATTCTCCTTTCCAGAAATAAATTATGCTTTTTAAATGTGGAAATTTTTGCATGTGGGTTATTTTCACTTAATTCAGGATCACAAATATCTGTGACAATATCCCCCTCATGAATGAATCATTAGCAAATAATCAGAAGAAACGTAAATTTATCCCCCATGCTTCATATTCACTTACAACGAAATGATAAAACATCACCTGGCGAAAAAAAAAGTGCAGAAAGTTCATATACAAAACCCAAGATCTAGATAATATGTTTTCCCATCCTGTAAGAACATCTTAATGCCTTTATTTGTCATCATATTTTTATAGGCGATTTGTTCTCCTGTTGTCTTAGCTTAATATCTGTTATATCTTAGATTTTCCTGTGAGAAATATTCTTCGTTCAAAAGGTCATTCTTCCCCCACGAAAATTATATGATTTATCTTAAGATTTTTCCCATTATGGATATATATATATATACCAGAACTTGCAGACAAAATCATGATCATAAACCAAAAATAAAGATGGGAGAGTGATTATGATTAATATTGTATAGGAGATATTGATTTCGATATTATCATAGCAAACGTAATCTTGATAATGTCTGTGTCAGTGGCCAGTGCAACTTTCAAGTTCAACTTATAACATCAAAATATACTGTGGTTTCATTAATATTCGTGGGGTATCAATTTTCATGGTTTATCTTTAACCACGAAATTTGATGTCCTACTAAAAGGAAATTTAACATTAATCTGTATGCTGCAGTATTCAAAACCATGATCCTTAGATTGCAATGGAAGAGTGAGGTTTGGTGCCATAAAACCTGGTTTAACCCACCATTTCGTTTGAAATGCCTGTACCAAGTCAGGACCATTGCGATCCACCAATTCTTCGGTATGATTGCTTCGTTTTTGTCATTTTCTCTGGACTATGAGATTGATCATTCAAGTTTGGTAGTTTTGTTATTACCTTTAATTAAGAATCCACCAACTGATCCTAATTTTCATCAAACCACGAAAATTGGTACCCACGTAAATAAATGAATCCACAGTAAAGTATTGATAGTCCTTGAGAATTTGGCTTTTTGAGACGACAAGACATCAACTAGACATCAAAGACCAAATTAGACCATTATTGAGTATAGGTAATGTCATGTTTGCAATGTTATGATAACCATTCTTGTCCAAAACAAGAGGCACTGATCTATAATAATAACATGTAAAGGCGGTTCATCCAATGTATAATGTGTAAAGGTATGAAAAGGGACTTTAGGTAAAGGGGCCGTTTCATGGCAAACTTGCCAAAAATCTACACAAAAATAACAAATAGAATCCAGTGCATATAGTTAAAAAGTTGAAAACGAAGTCAACCAGTACTGTCTCGAATAAAATCTTAATGATAATTCTATTTGTCCGAAGGCTTTTCCATAAATGAGCTTTCAGTACAAAATTTATAAGTCAAACAAATACTTACTAATTCAATTGATGTGATACTTATCGTAATGATGGTAACTTTTTATTCAATCAAGTGTCTCCCTGATAATTTAAGCCAAATTCATGCAGCACTGACTACTATGAGCCTCAGTAATATGTCATGTTTTCAATCATATTCTTCATGACTTCATTTACAGGTTATATCTGTTGTCGTTTTTTTTCTACAAATGGCATTTCGAAAAAACAAACTCAGCAGTGGACACATATAGGTCAAAAGAATATTCCACAAAATTAGCTTTTTTAGTTCAAGATATCAAACTATAGCATTATGGCAGCCTATTATGTGTGTGTGCATGTTGGTGTTAAACACCCTTTATTGACGCACCTGGGCCATGTAGGGCGGTCAGTTTTAATGGTGGAAGAAACATGCATGTTAAATACCCGGAGGAAACCACTGACCTTGGGCAGGTAATGGCAGCCTATAAAAATATATGTCAAATCAAAACAACAACAGAAAACAATCAACAACACAGATGTTACCATTGAACATAGCATTGTACCAAATGTTTTGATTTCAATTGTTCTATGACCCAACGTTTGTTGGTGATATGAAAACACTAATTCTACCGATAATAAATTGCATCTCAATCAAATTCAGTTTGGGAAACATTATGGAAATTTTCGCCACGACTTAATGTGTTAAGTCTAGAACTTTAAATTGAATTTCTTCCGGATAGCTATAATTAAACCCCTCTTGAAGTGACAATGCTGATCGGAATCAGTCAAAAGAAAGTGTAAGAATCGTAAGAATTGTAGGATGCTAAGTTAATCTGTTATCTCCCTTAATGAAAACAGGAAAGAACATTTCATGTAAATCGAATGAAAATGTCAACACGAAAAAATTAAGTGAGAATTTATTTGATGGGAAAAATCTGTGGCAGCTTGAAAATAAATCAGGTCAAACTGACAATTTATTCTAAGAAGGGTCAAGGTCAAGGTGATTTCAATGAAATATTAATCTTTTTAATCTGTGAAGAACATAATGCCTCTGACAATAAAAGATTATATTTGTCATTGACATTCAAATTTCAATGAATGAAAGGTCTCAAGATATTCTATCAATTTTGATATGTATACTAGCAAGGGCTGCAACTTTTGAAACAATGACACTTTAAACATGTAAAGGCTTGAGCACTGAGGGAATGAATCCTAAGATTCTTCACACATATTTTTTGAAATAGCATTATACTGTAATTTGTTCAGTAAAAAGTTTCATGAAGATCCACCTTGGAGTTTCTAAGTAATCAAATTAATGGGAAAGTTGAACCTAAGGATGTGACAGGGGTGTGACAGATGGACAGCTTGTCCGGCAGCTTAGAAATTCATTGGAGGGTCTTATCAATAATGTTTTTTCTGCTTGCGAGATGCAAAATTTGAAGAATACAATTCCTTTAAAGGTAAGGTTATGTGTTACATGGGCAAACATACTTCTTTCAAGTTTATTGAAGGATAGACCCTAGCTGTTTGTATGCCTAATGTTTAATTAAGTGCCATTCTCTGTAAGAATCAGGCAATGGGTGAATCATGATTAAAAGAACACACGAGTTTGATTTCAAAATACTGTTCAAAATGCTTAAAAAGTAACTAAAAATGCATCGGCACTTTTTTTTAAAAGTCAGTAATTTGAGATATATTTTGGTTGAAATGCATATAAAATTTGAATCTAAGGGAGATAACTCTGTTAAGTCACACTAATTCTTATCATTTAAACAAAAATTTTTCTCCATCATCTGACACTCGAGACAACAACCAATGTTTGTTTCTTCATTAGAAGGCTATCTTGAATGACAATTTATTGTCAAAACCTTGTGTTTTTTAAATCATGATTCAAAGTTTTTAAATTTTGCCTGATTCTTACAGAGAACTGCAAAAACTTCTGCATAAACCTGCATAAAATAAGTTTTATCAACTAATAGTATCGAACCAACTCGGCAACTGATCAGAACTGACAGAACAAAAAATTGTTCATAAAATGGTTAACCCACAGCATCATATTGTTTCTTCAAATTGTAAAACACATCAGATATATTCCACAAAAATAATTAATTTCTAATGACAGAGGAAAACCAATGTGTCTAATGTACATTTTAATACTTCACTCTTGGAAATTAAACTCAACCTGATCAGACTTTATTGATTCAAAGTTAACAATGGCCCCTTCACATGCAACCAAAAATTCTAATTGGAAGCTATGACAATGTGGAAGAGAGTTTCACACTCGAAGCTATTTTATCAATCTGATGACTTGACTTTGACTGTCATTTCAAAAATACCCTTGGTGACAATAAAATTTCAAAAGTGAAACCAGTTAAAGTATAATTTCTCTGGGAAATGTTAATAAAATTCTACAAATCGTGACATACCTATATTAGAGAAGTATGGAAATGAGGATTCCGATAGTTGATGGCAAGCATGAACTTTACCAAGACTTCCTGGTTGTCAGGCAATATTGCTCTTGTTTTTCATTTGGTTGTGAAAGAATTTACGAGTCAGTTTTGAAATGTTCCAGGATGACTTTCTACATTTCTTGAAATTTGAACTAGGATGAAAATGAAAAGAAATCCTTGTTGTTCAGCCATATTGCTTTGTTTTTGTGTGTGAGCATGAAGAAATATAAATTTCTCACTGTACAATAAAGACAGGGGGAATAAAACCAAAAATTTGTAAAGAAGGAGGTTCCATCATAAGTCCAGGACAACTAATTCCCTAAATAACAAAAATATTCCCAAAAATTGGAAGGAGTTTATCTCTTAAACCATCCCCAAATGGATTCTTTTCTGACTTGCTTTAGCATAGGCAGATCCAGGGGAGCCCTAACCCCCCTTTTGGCGGAAAAATTTGGTTGAATATATATGAAATCATTGAAGCATGACCAAAGCGGGCCCCCTCTTCTCAGAATTTCTGGATCCTAGCTTCTTCGTTTAGATACAAGCCAGTAGGTATAAATGATAAATGCAAAAGATTTAGACACTCAGGCATAATGCAAATTATCACAAGACTTCATCCTGTCCCAACAGTCTTCCAAAATGCCCCAGAGTGTTTGATTATGACATTAAGTCAGATATATAAAGCTTACAAGGAACTGGATGATTTTATTTTTTCTCTCATTTTTCCTTTCTATTTTACAAAGTAGAACATAAAAGCTAAAACAATTGATGCAGCTTGCTTGAAGGCTTTCATGCAATCTTAGCAAGGTAAACAATTAAAGTAAAAAAATTACATGAAAGAGCCAAGCAAACAAACTAAATATGACATTTAATGGCACAGACATATGGTCTAAGAAATTAGAATATTTAATTTCTTCCACATCTTTTAGACTTAAAATAGGCCTTATTGTATCTAGTCCTTTACTAATCTCTTCTTAAGACATGAAATCCATCAGATTTCAGCTTTAATCTTCCTACATACAGACCATTGCATGGAACTGACCTCATCGTGACTTTTTGTCCCATTTCATCAGGGGGATTTACTGAGATAAGAACAGGGTATTATTTAAAACTGGAATTATTTTGGAAATTGGAAAATTAAATCAATTTTTTTTAGTTAGACTAAGCCTTACTAAGGGGGTTAGTCATGCTGTCATGACTAATGGTTTGGGTTAGTATTGTAACAATTATTGTGTAAACTAACTAACCCCCTTAGCCATGCCGGCATGACTAACCCCTTAGTAAGGCTTAGTCTAACTCAAAATTTTTTTATTTAATTTTCCAATTTCCAAAATAATTCCAGTTTCAAATAATACCTTGTTTAAGATAAAAATGTCAGTAAATCTCTTCAGTAAAGAGAAACATATTAGGTTCTCATTTTTCTTTTCTATTTTACAAAGAACATAAAAGCTATAACAACTGAAGCAGCTTGCTGGAAGGCTGAGATTCATGCAATCTTAGGTAAATAAAGGGAAAATAACACTAAAGAGACAAGCAAACAAACTACAGGTAAATGTGATAGTTGGCATTATTGGTGGAAGAAACCGGAGTACCCAGAAAAAATTATGGACCTTGGGCAGGTAACTGAAAAACCTAATCACATACTAGTCCCATTTTTGTAAATTACAAGGTGTCCGACTTGAACATCACCTGAGAGGTGATTGGCTAGTGATCAATAGTGTGGTATCTAAACCAGCGCCTTAGACCAATTGGCCACCTAAGCCCACCCAGACATTTGATATTTGAAATAAAACATTTCATTTTGAGGCTAATGCATGTTAAAAGGGGCCTTATGATATTGTACCTAATCCATTCTAGTCTCTTCTTATCAAACTTTAGTTTTATCTTTCAACATACAGACCACTGCATGAAACTGACCTCACCATGACTTTTTGTCCCATCTCATCAGGGGGATTAACTGAGATAAGATGAAAATGTCAGTAAATCTCTTCAGTAGAGAGAAACATATTAGATTCTAATGATCTGTAGGCTATGATCTACAATGACCCATAAATCTAGAGACAAACTCATTACAAAAGGAATACATTGTATACATTATTGTATATAGAATTAGGTCACTTCAACAAGAAGAAGAATCAAACTTAGTCCACGACCATTTTACTTTCCCGAAATCTTTATGAAAATAACAAAAAGTTCACAGAAATTGGAAGAAATTTATCCCTTGAACCATCCCACTCAGGATCCATTTCCTACTTGCTTGAGATACAGGTCGTTGAAGGCTGCTGGCAGTAATGTCCATTGTGGTTTTTCTGAATTTCCGCTTGATTTTGGGCTGTGGTCTTATTTTCTATTTGATATACTATGCCAATACATAGACATAACGCAATATCATAGGTCTTTAACCTTATGTCTTCCAAAATGACTCGAAGAGCAAGTCAGATATAGCTTTAAAATAAAAGGAAGTACTGTGGTTTCATTATTATTCGTGGTTTTCATGGGTGGTCTTAATCCTCGAAATTTGGTACTCCACAAAAAGGAAATTCAACATAATTAGTATGCAGCAGACTCCGGAACAACGAAATTTAGAATCCACGAACTGAATCCTTTTTCATCATACCACGAAAATTGGTACCCACGAAAATAAATGAATCAACAGTAGATGAATTCAATAATTTTCATAACTTTACTTCCATTATGTCACTAGTGGGCAATCAGTTGGAATCTTAAATTTCACTTTAACAGAACATGGAGTTGCTAAATTGTTAAAGGACATATTGATGGCACAATTTCAACAACATTTTGGTATCCTTGCTAAAGTGTAATGATGAAAATTGACAGCTTTCATTATTATTTTGAGCCTGGAAAAAAATTTACTTTTCCAAAACAACTACAAGGCCAGTCTCAACTTATAGGCTATGGAATCCTAAAATTTCTTTGATTATCATATCCACTTGGCGTAAATCAAATAACTTGAGGTGAACATAACATTTCTTTGATGAAATTAAAGAAGCCATGCCAGCAAACTAAAGGACAAGAAACCCTTATCACCAGGATATACAATTCCTGGCTAGACATTATATTAATGTCCAAGGCTAGACCACTATACTATCAATAGGAAAAAATCCCATAAAACGGAAAATATATTTAACAGAGAATGTCAAGATGTCAAGAAATATAGGTTCTCAAATCACAAATGACAAACTGAAAAATTATGCTACTGTACTAAAAGAAACATTTAGCAAAAGCTAATTTTTGAAGACGATTTTAGGTAAGTTAAGTTCTCACTTGGGGATTTTATCTCACTGAACTTAAAAAAAAAACTGTCAAAGAAATAACTTTTTTGGTTAACAGGAAGTAGGTGAGCGACAGACCTGAAATACAATCCTACATTATGGGACCCCACCCTGATGCTATATACCAAATATCAAGTGGCTTTGATTAGTAAGTTGCTGAGAAAACTGTTACGAAAATCTCTTCCCCGCCTGCCCGTTAGACTTTCACCATTTTTTAATCAAGATTTTTCACTCCATGAAAAATTTTAAACCAGTCAAAACTGACAGTTCAGATTAGCCCACATGCTTTTAACCTTAATGATCAAATCATAAATAAATGGATAATTATAAGTTCCCCTTGTATGAATTTAACACTAAGGATTACCAAACTAGAAGAAGGGTTCCTATTCAACAGGTCTGAAAATTCCTTATGACCTACAGTTTTTGCCTTTACTAAGCTGTGGCCAGCCCAATTTCTCATGTACATCTGAGTGTAAGTGTCAGTGTATCATATGATATTATATATATGTAGATGCTGGGTTTGTAAATAACAGTACATGGGACTCAAACAGTGCAGACTGTCTGACTAGTGATCAGTAGTGTGGTATGAAAAACTAGCCCCCCACCCAGACCCAATGTTCTGAGAAAAAAAAACCAGGCAAGTTATCCATGTCAAACTTTAAAACCTTTCTCCTGTATGACAAAAGCTTGATAAAAATTATGCTCCCTAATAATTCATTGTGTCTTGAGGTACAAAACAAGATTTCAATGTCCTATATGATAAACAAACTGAAAATCAACTGAGCAAACCTGCAATCATATTTCAAAATCCCTGGATGTACATATTTAATGTTTATTACTTCTTCATTTGCCATAAGTTAGGGCAATGACAACTATATAGCTCTCCCATAAAATGCATTATCTTGATTAAAAGAGAGTGTTACATTCATCCTGTGTATTCTCAACAATCATTTCAAAGGCTGCCTACCAGACATGACACAATAGATTTACAAGACTATCAAGCCATTTTAACAAAACAGTGACTTCTGTTACTGAAAAGTGCAATAAAAATAATTACAAGAACTTCAGTGCAAGTGAACTTTAATTTAGTGCTTAAAAGGAACCGGTTTTTGATACTTTCAATGAAATAAAAGCTAGCTGAACAGTTATAGAAACAATAGTGCACTCTTGCTGTACAGATATTACAGAGTTTCCTAAAGATCTAAGACAATGGTTTGTGTGCAATCAACTTCAACTCAAAACAACTTTATTAAACTTATAGTAGACATAAATTGGTCATCTTGAACTCAAAGAATCTCAAAAAAGATTTATCAATATTAAGCTTGGCACATTACAATACTGAAAATGAACTTGTCACTCCAAAAAGTTCCTTAACGAATTCATATTCTTGCTTTCCTTATATATTATTTAGAACTCAATTAGGTTATGCAATAAATTAATGGTCAATTCTGTACAGAACCTAATGACACATTTATAGGACATTCTAACAAACAGGAAGTAAACTAATAACCTCACAGGCCATGAGGTGTTTTAGTACTGTGGGTCATTATGTTCTAGATTCTAAGACCAATACGGATACTGTCAAGCTTAACATAAAGTCTAGATTAAGTTGTTGTTGGAAAACGCGTGTTTCATGTCAAGGATTATGCAAGCACAGGGTGCATGAAACTGGCAAAAATTATGTCTTGCATATAAGCATCATAAAAAGCACTAAAAACTTTTGTGCCTAAATGAGTGCTTGGCCCCCTACACTAAAATCTCGGATCTCCCTGACTTAACCAGTGTTCCTGTTTAAGAAGAGAAGCGATATTGAAATCAATCCTGAGAAAAACCAACAAAGAGTTAAATTGTAAATTGTCTCGAGGCAATTCTAGAATACAATGTCTTTAACCATTCCATGTGGGTGTAAAAATTCAAAGCTACGGTTGTAAAAATAAGGAAAAGGCACTAAGGAAATGAAACACCTTACATTTGAAGTTATGATCACTTTCAAGAAACCTTTTGAAGTGATAGCGTTGCCTCTTCATAGTTTATATTTCAAATATTTCATATCAGCTGTTAACAAAAGACATGATATTGGAATAGAACTCTTTTGTTCTTAAAGAATAAACAATGTAAAAATAGTAACAGATCTTTCAATAAAGTTACAAGTTTACAATATTATTTTTTTCTCATAAAAAATAACAAACACTGCACATTTCTATTTTCGATTGCATTCCAATTTAATCTCCCAGTGAAATATGTACAGAGGCCAAAAGTTGAAATGGAAATGAACATAAAATTCTAATAATAAGTTGTTCTTCAGAATTATATAACATTAAGCTTGCTAAAATTAAGAATTATTCTATCAATTTTCAGTTGCAGAAATATGATTCTTCTTGAACCTACTGAAATTAAGCTGAAAATATCAAACAGTTTTGAAAATTAAGAAAAAAAAATAACAATACAAAATTGATGTCAATTGTTTTATTAAATTGTTCCACAGTTTTTATTATTATACTTTACAAAATGCTTACACTAACACTGAAAAAAAATTGATTCATTTGTCTTCAGATTTGTTTCACAGTGTACAAGTACTTACTCATAACCAGACCCAAAGATCACAATGGATGAGGGAGGTTTGGTGCGCCATAAAACATGGTTTAACCCACCACTTCTTTTGAAATGCCTGTACCAAGTCTTCAATTTTTCCAGTATGTTTTCCTTGTTTTGTCTTTTCTCACTGACATTTGATTGACACTGATTGACCCTGCAGGTTTGTTAATTTTGTTGTTATGGGTATCTTTATCAAACTTTGATCAATGGTTAAGATTAGCCATTTTTTTAAAGCAACTATGTCTCCAAAGTCACAGAAGGCCAACTGCACAAAATTATTAAGTGGATATGCTTATATCTTACTGCAATGATATGATCATTTAGCATACATAATTTCATAAAGATCTGACTTTTGATTTTTGAAGAAATCAGCATAAGCGCAAAGGTTAAACTGAAGCATATGTGTTAACCCTCCCGAATCCTGCGGGAGCCTCCCGAAAATTTAAGCTTTCTCCCGTGAAATGAATTACTCCCGTGCGGGAGATGCTATTCTCCCGACTTTTTAAGCCCTCCCGCATGATCTCCCGAAACTGTAAATCCTATTCATTTGTTAGTTTTCAACAGGTAGTCACAGGTGATTTACTCAATCAGCTGATTGAAAATCCATAATCTGTCCCTTGATTTACCTGTCCTGTTATCAAAACACATGTCAAGGTGTTAATTAGTGAAAGAAGAACCGTTAATTAGTCAAAATATAAACCAATTATAGCTACTGGCTTGAAATATTTATTGCTCCCAGGCTTAGAAGACCCTTTCAAAACATAAAAAATACGATCTCCATTGTAAACAAAAAATCAATAGAACAAAGGGAGAGCATTGGAAACTTAAATCATCTCCCCTTCTTATGTAGAGATATTCATTTTTAGTTGGAAAATGTAGCAAAAATTCATAAAAAGAAACGATTTAGGCTATGAATTTGTTCATGAAAACATCCTAAATTCCATTTGAATGTTTTAAGCTTAATCTTAATTCCAATTGAACAAAGAAATTAATAAAAATATCTTATTATAGAAAAAGAAGAGCTTTGGGTGGTCAATTCATAAATCCAATTCATTCAATGATTGAAAGATAATGTATAATATTGCAATGGTGATGAACTTGATAATCCCAGCAAAATGCATGAAGAATCTAACGCTTCTAAACTATGAAGAAGCTAAATAATAGCCCATCTTGAAAAATTAACAGTAAATCCAAAACTCTGTTAAACTATGAATGATAACTCAAATTATCATTGTGATACGCACAAGACTGTATGATAAACAGAGATTGACATGTTCTTTGATATATAATTTTTGCTTACAATTTTGAAAGCGCAAACGTCGCTACGCAAAATCTCCCTGAAACTCAAAGTAGTTTCAGGGAGATCTCCCTGATTGGAGTCATAAAAGGTTAACACCTATGCTGAAGAGTGACAGACAGATGGACAGACAGAGCAAAAAATATATGCCCCACATCTGTCTTGCTCATGCACTATCCATCATCTTAGGTGGTATATCATGTTTGCATATATTTTACATCTGACATACACATGTTCCACTTGTATCTACTTTTATCTTGCTATTACATAAACCTTAGAAAGAAATAGAAATTTGCCAAACCCTTCAGCAACAACTCTATATTTTATTAGGCAAGATCATATTAGGTTATCAATTAATGTGATATATCCTTTCATCTTCTAATGCAAGTTTTCTGTTATCGCTTATAATTACTCCAAGTTTTATGGAAAAGTGATACTAACCAGAATTCTTTAGTGATTTATAGAAATTAATAATTCCTTCAGGTGATTGTGAAAATTTGTGATTTAAAAAATTAAGTATTGTTTTTACAAGAATAAACTAAGAATACTGTGAGCTCTAAAAAGGATACTCTAGACTTTATACTTAAGTCTATATTGAAAAAAGAAAATTCAAAGTCCAAATACCCCCATATGATATCCATTCATCATGCAGCGATCTCCACATAATGAACTTCCTTCATGTAAAGTTTCATTAAAATCTGTCAAGTGATTTAGCAGGACTTGCCCTTGTAAGATATTTCGACAGACGACATACCAGACACACAGACAGGGTGATTCCTATATATTTACATCCTCAATCTTTTTTGCAGGAAAGGGGGGGGGGGGGAGTGGTACATTAAATCATTTGGATGACTTTGAAATGAACATTACTGCAGACCCATATTTAGGTATAGTCACAACACTCACTCATAATGCTCCTTTAGTCAGTCTTTGAAATGTCTTAATGATATCAAATGTGTGGTCTGTTACATGATTTACTACATGTATGTAGTACTTCTTTCTGAATATGCATCACACTCAATCCTGAGGATGTACAATTTCTAAGACTAAATATAGATTTAACCTTTTAGGAAGATAAACCTGAGTGAACTAGAATGCCGGTCTTCAATGGCAGACATGTCACCTGCCTTTTAAAATATTCGGTAAACAGGAAGTAGATGAATTATGGGTATAAAATCCCTTTACACCATGTATTACTATAGAAGGAAGCCACATGCCAAATTGGCAAATATCAAGAAGCTGTGACATGTAGCTGCAGGGAAAAATGTGACGAAAATTTTTGTGACGTCGCAAGAGGACGAATGGATAATGTCAAAGTAACACGTACGTATGTGTTGCTTTGAAACACGTTGCAGGCGTCATAAAAAGCAGAATTCGTAGCAAAATTGATGACAGTGAGTTCTGGTAAAAATGTGTTTGGCCAAAACTGATTCTTTATGGGACACACTGCCCACACACCCCAAACAAGAAGTATTTACCAGGCATCAGGTCTTAAATGGTTTAAAATAATTAAGTTTGTCATATCAAACCTGAATCTGCCAAATTTTAATTCATTTTTGTGATAGGTTTCTAAGAAAAGCTTGATGGAAAGTTTTGTGAAGGTTAAAGGCAATAATGGATGAGAGTAAATCTTAAACACCACAGACAAGACATTGCGGGGGCAAAAAGATCTAAGTTCAATACTTTCAAGTTCATCCTCCTTTAACCAAATAAGAACTATCATAGCTATTCAACCTTCACCTAAGAACAAAGTCTTCTCTCTATCAAGGATCAGAGTCAGGAGATTTATGAATTTTGGTCATAACATCCAGGATTCATTTCCCTTAGGATCATTAAGTCTTGTTTATCCCCATTGATTCTGTAACCCTATCTTCCAAACTGACCAAATCAACACCCTTTTATTGACAAATTTTCCATTTAATATCCGTTCATGAAGATCACTTACATGAGGCTCAGTCCACCATGTAAAGAGATGTCATATCTAATCTAAAGAAGGGAGACTGAAGAGTTTAATAGACATAATATTTTGGTTTATGGAATGGAAGGAAACATATCTTTATCAGGGGCACTGAATTGGAAATTGGCAGCACGACAGGTGTGCTATAGCAAGCAGGAAATGCTTACTTTTCGAGGGCACCAGTGAGTGTCAGTTCACTCTCGTAAAGACTTGAGTTTGTGTTGTTGATTTCTGTTTGGGTTATTTTGTGATTTTTTTCATGTTTTGTGTTTCTTTATGCTGTCCTCGTTTGTGCTTACTGGTTTTGTCATAAACTCCTTACTCAAGTTTGCATGATGACTTTAGCCCTAAATAACCACTTGTTATGTGAGCTGTGGCACGTTCACTTATTCCACATCTCATTTTCTATTTAGAACATGTAATGTTACCTATATCCAGTTTCAGATGCAGCTGTGTCATGTATTGTATAAGGTCACCCATATGAAAACATTTTAAAAGTCCATCGACCTACATATTTGTAAGCTCAAAGGGCCTGATATTATCTCTTACAGCTAACAATATTCTTTTAACAAACTGAACATTTCAAGTTTCAAAGAAACCAAAATTTCTGTAATTTCCTTCTATGACATTTATATGCATCTATGGAAAGCCATATCTGTCATGTCATTATGACATTTCTTTAATCTATCCTGTAAATCATATGACATTGCTAATATCTGTCGTGGTGACAGATGACACTTGTTTAGCAACTATAAAATGCATAACAGTAACAAACTGACATAAAAAAAAATGACAACTTGCAACATGACCCTTTTTCTCTTTCTACAGTGAAATCTGTCAAACCTAATCCTTAATAAAGTTAAAAACTGTCCCAACCTTACTGGTTTTTCAGTCTGTTCTTGAATTTCTATACATAATAAATACCCGGTATGTATGGACTAAAATATTCAGTACAAAAAACTGGAATAATATAGAGCAATTGAACTTTATATTTTAACTTCTGCATAAAATAGGACAGTTTAAAAGAGTGACTGTCAGTCAAGAGGAGTTTTTTTTATTGTCATTACTTAATTCCTGATGTATGGTGCATAGTGACACAATCTATTTGTTATCAAATTTGAACTTGATAATATTTTCCGTAATATAGTGCAACAAAAAAGATATACATGTATAACTGGATACATGTATATACTTGTGGGCTTTAGATATCTGAAATGCTTATAAATGAACCAAAAATAAAAAATCCAGTATTCTTAAAATTGTAGCCTGACTGACCTCAATCCCCCAACCACAATTGTTCTGGCCAAAAAATAAATATATTTGAGAACTTCATAAAGAATAAATCTAAACATTGCCCTTAAGCTAGAAATAACAACTTCTCACCTAATGTATTAAGGCAGATTAAATATTTATAATAACACCACGGAAATCTATGGCTAGTCGTAACGCATTAACTTGATTGCGTAATATTGATTGATTAGACCATTTGTACAAATGATCAGTTACACAATTTAGTATTTATCTGTTAGGGCATTAGATAGGCATGTCATTGTAATGTTTGAGTCTTAAATATGTGTAAAAATACCTTTTTATCTAAAAAATAATCATTGTTAAAACTTTCTATAAAACATATATACCCCTTTTATCTTTATCTTTAAATTTTTATATTTCACATTTTTAGACTGAAATCTATTTTTTTCCTTTTTAAGCATTTCTTAAGGACAAATTCAAATCCAATTATGATAATCTTTCATTCGATGAAGACATGAGACACCAAAAACAGTTTTTTTCAATTTGTTTGGCCTAAACACTTTAGAAGCCAAACAATAGCCCACCATCCATCATATCCCATATATGGAACGTCCAATTAAGTGACAAAGCTACTAATTTGATACTTAATGTTAGGAAATTAAATGATTTTTTTTTTAACATTCCATAGATAGTTCAACATCCCATGCTATCTACATTAATATCATATGAAACAGAAGAAATATTATTTAATTTTCCTATCTGCACAGGTGTTGTGTCAAATTACATTTGATAAAAGATACCGATACTAGTATACAAGCTTTAATTTGGAAATAAAATTTCAGAAAAAGCGACTAAAACATAAATTAATATTCTGAAATGAATGATACAAAAAACATTTTTAAACTTACACTTAAGGCAGATTTAGGACTGATGCACCAGACAAGCATTTATTCCCCCCCATTGGAAAAAAAAACTGCATGAAATAAGAGGTACAGCAGGTTTACGATGGTGCACCCCTATGTTTTAAATTTCTAGATTCACTACAGACTAAATCATTAATTTACTGTGGATTCATTTATTTTCCTGGGTACCATTATTTTCATGGTGATGAATTTGTGGTTCTAAAGTCTGCAGCATAGTCAGATTAATGTTGAATTTCCTTTTCATGGGGTACCAAATTTTGTGGGTCAAGGTCATCCACACAAAACTGATACCACAGGAATAATAATGAAACCACAGTATATTCATATAGCAATACAAGAAGCAAGATGCAGCTGAATATGTTTACATCAATAGCTCGACAGAAAATATTTACCATTGAAATCAACTATATTTGATTACTGATTTTCAAATGAAATAAATAATTTATAGTCATTTATTGATTAAAAACACTTCTTAATTAACTTAGGGACACACAATTTCTTCTCAATTTTCACTCTCAGGGTAATGTTATAAAATTAAAATGAATAAAGTACAGAACTTTCTAAGAATAATATAATTTATCATTGATGGTAAAAACTAATCCAAAGGTAAAGGTTTGAAACAGGTTTTTAAGATAAAAATGGAGACCTTTGTAGGAAAAGAACCATTTGTTGCTACAAAGTTGCATTTTATAGGAAAATCCCAGGGGGGAAATACATAATATGCATTTAAAACTTAAACAAGGAAGATAACTCACAAGAAAGATGAAAAACATTTAAAATCTAACTCTTAATTTCTTTCATTCAGTACATTAGACAGCTGGGAAAATAAATCTTAACTGATTTTTTAAATAGGCATTATCTTAGTCCATAAAATGCAGTCAGACCTGTTTTTTTAAAAATCATTATAGAGTCTGTATGAAATTTATAAATACAAACTATTTCTAAATCATTTAGAAAATTAAAGAATTTTGAAAGTAACAAAAAGTTAAATATTTTACCTTTTCCACAAGAGAATCTTAAGTAAGTCATCTTCTTGGTGATGAACAGTTAAAGCTCGTAATCCACAACTAATAGTCGAAGCTACTAAATGCTGCATTGTGTATCACTAATATCCTCAATTAAAAAGAGTCTACAATTTATCCTCTATCCTTAAAATTCTAATACTTCGAATTCCAAACAAAACAATATAAGTAGTATCTTGAAAATTAAATTGAAAAATCCTTAATCAAAATATCCAAATTACTTTTAGCCCATTTCTGAACGTATAAATCAAGCACTTTTTAATCAAAAGTAATTCCTCTGTGATAATATTAAGTCAGAGTTAACATTAAAATGTCCATGTTACATATTTTGTCCTTTGATATATCTGAACATTGCATAGAACTATACATCAAATATCCCGTTTAGTGATCTGACGACTTGAAACAGATCATTAGACAAGGTATTACATCTACCTGTAATCAACAGGTGTGCAACAGGTAGTCCAATAGTATAATGGGGTGGCGTAGGTAAAAAAAGGAATTATTCTATCCGAAGACAAAATAAGGCCTTGTGCTATTCAACTGGAAGAATGTATAATACTAAGGTTTCCAACAGTATATATTTATATATCAATCAGAGCTTTGTAAAATAAAGAAGTTGATTTTTCAAAGTGCTGCCTTCAAAAAGTAAGATGTAATGTGTTATCCAAAATAAAACTCCTTGTGGGTACAAAGGTTCACCTTCAATCAACCAATTTTTCAATAATAAATCTGGTTCAAACTTTCAAAGTCATATCAAGTAATAAACCTGGTTTAAAAAGAGTTATCCATCATAAAATTTAAATTCTGGTGACAATTCTTATCCTTATACAGTAACAAGCCGAGAAATCTCCTTTCTCGTTATGGTTTTATAGTCCTTCAAATTACATTAAATCATAGTGTTATATAACCACTCAGCCCTGGACACTGACAAATGAGGACATTTCGGCTAACAGTTTAAATTTTGAGATCACAATATCTCATTCTTTTTTTATATAGATTTTAATTCCATTATTTTAATAAGCATATCCAAATTTTGACCACTGTAGACAATTACAAACAAACAATATGTGTTTCCTCTAATTCCAAAGAATTATAATCCTTTAATAAGATATTTCCGAAATTAGCAACAATACTGAGTAATTACAAAAAGAAACCAATATATAATTCCTTTCCCCCCCAGAGTTCAATTCTTTTAATCAAACATTTCCATTCTCTAATCAACAAAAAAATAAATAAATACAAAACAGTATATATTTTCCTTTTTTCCACAGAATACATTAATCCCTTAATAAAACATTTCCAAATTACGTCCGATATTACCACAGAAATCAGATAAATGACAAAAACTACAACAGATTAAAACTGCTAATGTTCAGGGCACTATTTTATTTATAAAAGTATTAGAAACAATATTTAGTTTTTAACTCCTATTGAAGAAATCCAATTTCACAGAGTTGGGTGAAATACCAAAGGTTCAATAAAGTCTAATTATATTAATGAAAGCCAATCATGTCAGATTAGTGGAATTTAATATGTTTCTCATGTCAATTTCAAGGTACCCAGAGACATGCAATGAAAATAAAACTTTTATGAAACTGCTATTATAGGAGAAATGTAACAAGAACCAAATAATGATTATTTTTCTTTTCTTTAAGTGCATTTGTCCTTTTGAGTAACAGTGGCCTGACAATAAAATTTTGAAGTTAAACTACGCATAACTGGTGGTAATTACAGGTAGTGTCTGAAAGTTATAGAACCAAATATTGACGAGTACTGATTGTGACGGCAGCCGTCACAGATGTTCCCCAAACAAACAAGATGTACCTTAAAGCGGCAAAAATACTGCCTTTTGAGGGGATATTTTTGTAGTACTAATCAAGCTCTTAAATCCTACCAAGTTTCAAGGTCCTCACCACCTAGGTTACTGAGCTATAGCAAAGTCCTATTTAATGAACTTTTGCTGTTTACTCAGAAACGGCAGCCATTTTGTAAATTCCGAAAACGTTGTGCACACCTCTGATGTGGAATATTACTTGGAACATCAAAATCTACCAGAATACCAATTTTAATCAAAATAAAGGGATTGTTAAATTTTGGCGGCCATCTTGGATTTAGAAATTTCAAGTTTTGGCATTTTATGGAAAAACTGTAAATATCTCTTTAGAACTTTTTAAATATTTTTTTAGTACTTATAAAGCTCTATAATACCACAAAGTTTCAAGGTGCTCATCACTTGGGTTACTGAGATATGACAATGTCCTATATAATGAACATTTGCTATTTACTCAAAAAAGCGGCCATTTTAAAAATTTCAAAGTCCTAATGGACACCTCTGATGTGGAGTATTACTCGCAACATCAAAATCTCCCAGAATATTAATTTGTATCAAAATCCAAGCACTTTTAAATTTTGGCGGCCATCTTGGATTTTAAAATTTCACATTTTGTCATTTTGCGGAAAAACCGTAAATATCGCTTCAAATTTTTTTTGGATATTTTAGTAGTACTCATCAAGCTCTATAATCCTACCAAGTTTCAAGGTCCTCACCACCTAGGTTACCGAGATATAGCAATGTCCTATATAATGAACTTTCGTTGTTTACTCGGAAACGGTGGCCATTTTGAAAATTTCGAAAAAGTTGTGCACACCTCTGATATGTCCCATACCACTTTGGAAAGTTTCATAAAGGTCAGTCTTCACATCTCTTCGGCTATACCCGGACAAGCATTTTTTAGAGTGCGGAAGAAGAAGAATAATAAGAATAGTAAGAAACGGAGTAAAAACAATATGTTCCCGAACTTCGTTTGGGGAACATAAATATTTTTCTTTCTTAGTGCACTTGTCCTTTTTAGTTTCAGATGTATATGGAATAACGAAAAATTTTGATAATTAACTTCCTATAACTGAAGGTAAAAACGAAATACTGGTCAGATGTATCCTATTAAGTATGGTTTTCTTTTTTTTAAATGGGTTTACATGTTATTTTAACTTATGAGAAAAAATATGAAATTTTGGCATTCAAGTATTTATAGTATAAAAAATTAGACGGGGTCTAAACACATATTATATGGAACTGTCAAAGGGAAATTGAAATGCACATCACAAACTTTTTTTTGAAAAAACAGTCAAGTGAAAAACAAAGATTAAAAATTTCAGGATTACCCGTACTAATTTTTAAAATCATGGTTTCATTTTTTGGGGTGCAAGATACATTAAATCCATTGACACATTGAGTTGACAAAATTTATTGAGGAATACAATAAGAACATTTACTAGAGTTAACCCATGGAAACAAAATGTCCCAATTAAGGCAAGGATAACAAAGACATTACAATAACATTATTTTGATCACAATTTTTTGCAGTTATATAAAAAAATAAATGATTTTTTTTTTGTGAAACCATGAAAATTGATACTAAAAAATGAATCAGCAAGATGTAAAGCATCAAGAGAAAAACTAAATTACTTTTAAAATAAAAAATTTTGTAGATTCTTAATTTTTCTTTATTTTTCTCATGTTAAATGATCCTTATACATGCCCTAAAATAATATCTTACTTTAGGGACAACCTAAAATTCCAAAAATTAGTAGTGAGGACACCATTTAAATTAGATGGAAAGGTTCATTGATAGGTAAATAAATGTTTCAATACACAATAAGTAACGTCACTGAAAGTATTTCAGAGATTATCACCTCATAATAATCTTTAAGATAACAACAACTTTATTGGACCTTGAAAAGGACATAAATCATCTTTTTGGTTCAATGTAAAACATAATGTTTGAGGAAAAAGTTCTTTAATTTTTCACTTACTTGAAAAAAATTAACGGAATGACCGAATTTGTAATTTGTTTTTTTGTACATGCAAATTGAAATAGTTATTAGGCCACATAATTGTTTATCTATCCGATATCATGTAAAATATTTTATAAGCTGTAAATGATGTGAAGTAATGGGATACTGTATAGATGACTGGATATGGGTGGCAAGGGGGGATACAACATTAGCCCAAAAGAAAAGGAGACAGTCTAACTGAGACCAAGGGGGACATTCACAACGAGTAGAAAGGACAAGTGTCCAAAACACTCGATTAAGGATATCTGCTACCTTTCATATTTTGCCTCTTTTGGTCCCTAACAGCAATTAGGGGGAGGGGATTGTCACAAAATTAATTCTACATTTTATAAATTCACCACATGACAAGAATTAATTAGCAAAGAAAAAAGTTGAAATCAGACAATAAACAAAAAAGTTTGGATTTTGGCCCTAAATTTCATAATGTTAAAAAAGAGGCTGCTAAAATCTATCCTCCATTTTGTATTGACTACTTGACAAAATTTAACATGAAAAAAAAAAAAATTCAATATCAGACCAGAAATAATTTTTTCCCTTTTTGGGCCCCTTATTTCTAAATAAATAAAGGGGACCCCTAAAATCTATCACATTCATCCTTTTATAGTTAAAAATAATTTTAAAGTTTCACCCCATTTGTTAAACCTGAACAAAAGTTTTGCGGGAACAAATAAAAAAATTGCAATTTTGGCCCTTAATTTCTGAATGAAAAAAGGGGAGACCCCTTAAATCAATCCCATCCATCGATTTTTGGTAAGGAATATCATTGTCAAATTTCATTGCATTTGGATAACTAGAACTAAAGTTATTGTGTATACACTTAGGTTAACAGACAACGACTACGACGATGACAGCATCATACCATTAAACGTCCGCAAATTTTTTGCAGTCCTATAACAAAAAATAAAGTATGTTTGTTTGTCTTACAAAAATGAAAACCTAAGTTATATTTTCTCATCACAAGTTATAAAGTGTCTAAACTGGGATCCTGGGTAAAAATCTTCATATTTAACCCCAGATCATAGCAAAATTGGTCTATCTTTCTATTGGTTCACATGTGACACCATTTTTTCTGATTCTGCGAATGTTGGAACAACAGGTTCCGGCGATTTGGTCATTTTATGAATGAACTATTTGTGGCATCAACATCAAAAGATGAAATTTTTACGCAATTTTAACGTTCAAATTTTTTTTTTACTTTTTAAATATTTTTAACATTTCTTTGAATGTTTAATATATAAAAGTATCAATAAGCTATTTTATTTTCCATTCTGTCAATAAGCAAGGAATTCCTTGCCTATTCATTTGCCATGACCTGGGTCTATATACGTTGGCTGGAAGCCAAGGCTGCTTAGGATATTGACCAGGATGCCAGGTTATAAAGTATCTTTTAAGCATTAAAATACAAATACCTGCATCAAACATTTATTGTTTTAACAATAACACTGCCTTTGTTTAATTTCACTTCAACATGAGACAAAAGCAAATAAAAGAAAGTGCTATTTCAAAAGCTCTAGAATACTAGTAAACAATACAATAAAAACACAGGTAAAGATAGTCATAAAACAAATGTAAGTTATAAAATTTATAGTTAAGTAATAAAATTTATAGTAAAACAAATGGAACAGTTTTTGCTTTACAGTTTAATTTCTAAACAATATAAAATCAAAAATAGATATTTGTAGAGGCATAAAAATACCTACAGGGCATTGAAAACAAATAAGGAGACAGTCACTTCAAAGACACCAGCAATGTAAGCAAGAGTTCAGAGTTAACAAATTAAAGACCTGCAGGAAAGGTGTGCATATCCTTATTAACAGGAACATCAACTACTCCATAAACAAAATGACCAGGTCCCAATTAAAAACTTGCCTGCAAAAACCGACATATGTCTCCTCCCCGTTTCCCCAAAATAGTTCTAAGCTCAAAAGGCCATAACTCCCCCAATATTCTGGGGATGAATATCTCCTGGTAATATGCATAACTACATATGGTATCCTTCCTATATATAAAGTTTCAATGAATTTGGTTCAGTAGTTTCAGAGGAGTTGCGCTGACAAGATGATAAGTGAGGAATTTTAAGCAAATTTCTAAGTTCAAAGAGCCATAACTCCCATAACAATTTGAGGATCATAATTGCCTGGTAGCATGCACAACTACATATGGTGTCCTTTCAATATACCAAGTTTCATTGAATTTGGTTCAGTAGTTTCAGAGGAGTTGCGCTGACAAGATTACAATGAAGATTTTCAGCAAATTTCTAACTTTAAAGGGTAATAACTCCAACAACAACGTGAGGATCAAAATTTCCAGCTAATATGCACAACTACATATAATGGCCTTCCTTTATACTAAGTTACATTGAATTCAGTTCAGTAGTTTCAGAGGAGTTTCGCTGACAAGATGACAATGAGGATTTTCAGCAAATTTCTTAGTTCAAAGGGCCATAACTCCCACAAAATATTGAAGATCAAAATTTCCTGTTAATATGAACATCTACATATGGTGTCCTTCCAATATACCAAGTTTAATTGAATTATTGGTTCAGTAGTTTCAGAGGAGTTACGCTGACAAACTTTGTGACAGACAGACGGACAAACAAGACAAAAACAATATGTCTCACCACAAAAGTAGGGGGAGACATAATTTCTAGACCCACCACAGCAGTTGCATGTCCTATCTGCAATGTTTATTTTTATGGATTCATGTTAAAACTAGATTATATAGTTAGAATTGATATCAAAATTTGTAAACAAACACAATAAAGTCAGTATGAGTAACTTTAAGGACAGAAGATAACAATTATTGTACTTTGCTTTATATTTTAGAGCAAATCACATGACTTAAAAGGGGGAGGAAGAAATCTATATGATAAAATAGACAGTGGTGAAATAAGTTCAGGCCTTCAGTGCACTATGGCTGAGAGTAGCCCTGGTGGGGCTGGACAAGTTCCTTCAAAATGTTCTTTCTGTGATGAAGCTAAAATTGAAGTAAACTGTATAAACTGTGAATTATTTCTGTGTCAGCCTTGTTGTGATAGGATCCATTCTAAAAGTAAGAAGTTACAAGATTGTAACATTATTAATCTGAAGGATTTTGGGACTGAGTATACAGCAGACATACATCGTAAGGTTGACCTTGAGAATATAGACTGTGCTGATCATAAAGGTCAAAAGTGTGTGTCTTACTGCTTAGTTTGTGACAAGACAATATGTTTGAACTGTTTGACCAGTTCTCACAATAACCATAAACAATCTGATTTGAAATCTTATTATGATCAAACTTTTAGTTTCATTCAAAGATTGCAAGAAAACATAAATAATGACATTCCATTCTACAGTGAGGAAGAAAGAAAACTCCAAAGAGTGTTGTCCGAGCATAAGAAGGAACACAATGACTTGAGTGACACCATATTACAACTGGAGCAAACTATCATACAGCTGGTGAAAAACCATGCACAAAAATTATGTCAAGAATTGCGTGACATTTATGACCCAACAAAGGTGACTATTCAGAATGCTCTTACAAAAATCATAGAAGAAAAGAATGAACTTTTAAAGAGGAAAGAAAGTGTGGATAACATTCTACTATCACATAAAGCCAAGGACATTTTCAGTTCAAAGAGATCAATAGATTCAACACTACCAAAAAAACTTTTGAGTGAAATACAAAAATCTAAAGTCAAATTCTTTCCTGCAAATTCGAAAAAAATTGATTTTGATAGCATTTTTGGACAGTTCCATAAAGTTCCAAAATTTAAATTAATATCAACATTTAGAACTAATCTGAGAGATGCATCATGTTTATCACATTACAATAATAATGAAACGAGTCAAACTTTTGTTGGAAGTTTTGTGTCAGAAAAATTACAAAATATTGAGATAGAAAATGACATTGTCAAAGTGATTTATGAAGAAACTGTTAGAGTATATGACATGGCAATGAAACAAAATGGAGACATTCTCATTTCATCAAGGACTAATGAACTGAAAGTTTATAAACAAGGAGGAACTATACAAACATTCAAAATCTTTCCAAATCAATTAACACTAGGGATACATGTGAACAAACATGACCATATAATTCAAGGATTGTCAGAAGTTAAAAAAATTGGTGATGTCAAAGAAAACACTAACATAGAAATGGTGATCATGTCTGAGTCTGGTGACATTAAACATACTTATGACTTTGACAAAAATAACAGACTATTCACCTGGCCACGTAGAATCGTCACATGTGGTGATAACATTTGTGTTACTGATGTTCTGAATAGTTTTGGAGAGGGGAGGGTGGTGATGATTGATTATGGTGGGAATGTTAAATGGACCTACCCTGGGGCTGGGGGTGGGGTCAATGATGGGAAGTTCTACCCCATGGGCCTTACTGTGACCTCCACAGACATGATACTGGTTTGTGATAAAAGCAATCATTGTATACATGTATTGAATCAGTCTGGTGAGGTCATTGTCTGTAAAAATGTTATAAATCTTGGTATAATTTTTCCAACAAGTATTAGTATTGATACAAAAGGTTTTGTTTGGGTTGGGTGTGCTATAAGTATAAATGATGAACAAACAGCTAAACTGCATCAACTAAAAGTAGTGTAATGTCAAATCATTGTTAGTTGTCACTGTTGTTGAACTGGTTACAATAAACTATATGTGTATTTAAATATGTTGTTTCTTTAAATATGACACTGTTACTTTTGTCTAAGGGAAATAATACAGTAGTCCCCCCTTTATAAGGCCACCCTTGTTGCCAAAGAAAAGTGGCCTTATAATGGAGGTGGCCATTCGTGGGGGGGGGGGGGGAGATTGCAATTTATTGGTCAATATCTTAAACTAACACTAAATGCAAAAGATTGGGCATCGCTTCATAGTTATTCCTTATAAATATACATTATTTTCCCCACATATTATAAATTCCATTTGTGCCATTTTCAAATCAACATGATGAACAGATTTTGTCTTTTTCTGTTATTAAAAATTCTGATACAGGATTTCCTAACCAAGATGTGTTACTGTAGTACAATTGTTCTGAGCTTGGGTTCATTATATTCTTTATCAATAATTAGTTATTGACAATTTTTAAATTCTAATTATATAAAGCCTGCAGACATATTGTCTGTTCACTAATTGAAATAAAAACACTTCATTCATATGTCTTTGAAGCCATGCTCTTTTGATTTGTAGATGTTTTTATTTTAAATATATTTGTGAAGTATTCATTTAATTTACAATTAAATATAGAATATAGAATATAAATTCTCCTTCGGAGTGTTCTCATCGCAAAAATTTAACCTTTCAATTATATAAAATATCTTCTTGAAATTCAAAAATTTCTATTTTTATTTATATTAATCATTATAAATTATTGAAAATAAGATAAATATAAAAAAAACATGCTAAAAATAGCAAAAAATAAATTAAAAAAAAGATAACTAAATAAAACAGCTTTATATATGTGATACATTTTTGATTAACATATTAAAGAATAGTATAATTTTTAAATTTTCTTGGCCATAAATAGAGGGAATTTGTCCATTTTGGCAGCAAAAGGCTAGCCTCTGGCCGCAGCAGGGAGGTGGCCTTATATGGGGGGTACTTTTGAATTAAAAGTGGTTGTAGCCAAAGAATTGTGGCCACATAAAGGGAGTGGCCTTATATGGGAGGTGGCCTTTAATGGGGGGACTACTGTATGCTGTTGAAAAAAGTTGAAATGTGATAAAAAGAGCAAGGAATGCCCTTTTTTGATACTTGGGGACAGTTAAGGGGTTCAGTTTTATTATTGGCAGAAATTAAACCATTGACCTTGGTCAGGCAAATGATGACCTTTAAAATAGGTTCTGTTTTTGGTATATAAAACAGCATGAATATGACTAGTTATGGATAGTTTATTACTTAAATCAATACTTAAAACAACTTGGCCATCCATTAGGCCTTACAAAAGAAGGTGCAAACCACATATATGTATTACAATAGAATAGTAAATCATATGCTTTATTCTTATGTCCCATCTCAAAAGTAGGGGGCATATAAGTTCAGGTCTTTTTGTCAATCCATCTGTCTGTCTGTACATCTGTCAATCTAAAATGTTGCAAGATGGGGCATTATGTCTATTTTTTGCGGGGTGGGTTGGGGTAAGTGAGCTGAACTCTTATATTATAATACAATGGAAGTATTATTGTATCCTATGTATAAGTGGTGATTTTTTCACCATCCCCCTCTCATCCCCCTTAAAAATCCTTATTAAACACAAAGCAAATCATACTGATGATACAAATCAAGGTAAGGGTTTATCTAAAACAATCTTTCTTTTCTTTGAATGGACTGGCTGACCATTCTTTATATTAAGATTTCAGGCTGCTACAAATATCATTGCTCTATCTACACTCGAAATAGAGCAATCATGACCTGAATAGATATTGAATTTCTGTCTTTACATTTCCATGGACTAATTGTTTTTAAATATGCATAAGTAAGCTAATGAAAAGAATTGTCAGGACAGACATACAGACAAGCTTGACAATTAAATTACTATATGATGTATAAAGACTTGATTCTATAAAACAGACAAGTAGTGGGCAAAGAATAACCAAAGGAGCATTAAGCATATAAGATGCAGAAATTCAAATGCTTCAAAAATTTTGTAAAAATAGTAATAGATATTTGCAAATAAACTGTGAAAATTAAGAATTTTTGGAGCAAAAGGTCTTTATATTGTTTGACAAAGTTCTTTATTTATATATTAAGGACTAGAAACGCTTATGGTTTATAGACATGGCCTGGAAGATATATGGAAAATATCAAAATTTAAAAAGTCATTGCTGAAGTTAGTGTCAAAAAGTTGAAGCTTAGGGTTTTACCTATTACACTGTTCAAAATCAGTTAAATGCCATGAGCATTCAATAAGGAAAAGGCAAGGGAAACAACAATAGAGAAGGAATGTGTCCAAAAGACACAAATGCTCCTGGGTTCTAAACAGGAAGTAGAAGTCCTACAGATCTGAAAGTTGTTTAAGATCTACAGTTTCTCATACTGAACCACCCTACCAAATCTTAAATCATTCACATGAACAGTTTCTGAGAAAAGCTTTCACAGACAGATGGGCACGAGTAGAACTTTATACCCAAAACATGTTGTTGCAGGGGCATAGAAATTATTCATAATAGAAAACATGCAAGCTTACAGTTTTCTCAGAATCATTCGCATCATGGCGTCAGGTCCTATCTGTGCCAAGGTTAATAAGACGTCTTGAAGTTCTTCTTCGGCTTCCCTTTTGTCGTTGTGTGATGGAATCGTACCAACTCCTTGGTCGTCTTGTCTAAAGCGGTAGAATAAGTACTTGTCTTTAAACTGGTGCTCATGACATACTGAAATGATAATAAAAAGTCGAATGAATTAAAGTAAACTAGAACGGCGGTCTTCCATGGAAGACATATGTTGCCTGCGTCTAAAAATATTCAGTAAACAGGAAGTAGATGAGATACCGGCATAAAATCGCTTTACATTATACAGTTTCATAGGAGGAAGCCACATACCAAATATCAAGAGGTTGTGACTTGTAGTTTCCCAGGAAACTGCGACGAAGATTTTTGTGACGCCCCAGGAAGACGCAAGGTGCCAAAGTAACCCCTATATGTCGCTTCTGCAACATGTTGCAGGCAACATAATAATCATGGTAAAATTTTCTCTCTTTTAGCTAAGAGCAATTTAATAACAATAATGAGTTTTTGAATCCTGGATTACTGTTGTGTCATCATTCTTCATGGAGCATCAATTTTTGCCATTGTTGTGGCTGTCTGTATTAAAACCACAAAGAAGTGTTATTTTTTTCTTTGATATCGTTAAGCTACATGTGGACACCAAGAGATTAAACTTTTGCTGATCATACAAGGTAGTTTTCTATTAAAGCTGTGTCGAAAAAAATGAAAGCAAATTACATTACTAGAATACAACAAACCATATCTTAATTACTTGCACTTTGACACCCATAAATTCATTTTTCACAAAATAACATCACACCTCCTGAAAACCTCAGCATTAAGGATGATGGAGGGCCAGCTTTTGAGATTTTTGATATTTTTTCAGAATCCTCGGGTTTTTTCCATCAAAATTAGGCAAAAAATTATGCACGGTAACCCCTATTTTTGTTTTGTGTAAGGTCTTCACTACATCATAAATATCTGTTTTACAAATTTATTCCAAATTCTAATCACTTTTTCATAGGTTTAAACATATAAACTATGCTAATGATAAAGCTATGATTAAACCAGAGAAAACCTTTTCCCGCCAAATTATGAACTCTTATTATCTTTAAAACAAGCATGGTAACCTATCAAAATGTTTAGCTTATTTTGTATTTTTAAGTATTCCCTTATGATTTAAGGCCCAAAGTCACCCTCGGACATCCTTAAAACCACAGCATTAAAACAATCAAAATTTTAACTTCTTACCCTATTTTTTAAATGTTATGAGTGTCCAGTTAAGTTTGAACCAGAATACAAACAAGAACCATATTTCAAAACACATCAATTATCTCAAGTATTGTTAAGAAAACTTATATAGTATTGGGTGTCAACATTCTTTTTTATAAATACCATCATATATGGTTACATCAATGACTATACATACTTGTATGGAATCAAATTAAACCAAGATGTATGTAGATACATAATTATCTATGATGTATCAGTTTATGCCTTGGGTTTAGAATTACATAGACATGCAATATTTACATTTTTATGCTTATAAACTTTGATCATAGGGTTCTGACGAATTGTAGTTGTAAAATCCTTTTAAATATCTCTGATATGAAGTAGAGCAAGTTATGAATATTTGAATATTTCCTGAATTTTTACTTTTTGTAAGTCATGTTTAGAGACTTTGGCCTACATTGAAAAAAATATTATGATTATCCATATGACTTGGTAAAAATGGTTTTAATGATTGATTAAATGTTTTCGTTCACTTTGTACACCTTTCAATTATAAAATTCTAACTATAAATTGCTTTAAAATTATTCTGCTTAAAATAGATATATTGAGGTCTATATAATAAACAAATGGTCAAAAGATGAAAATGTGGCATTTCATTGCACAAAAAGTAGGTGAGAGACAGACCTCAAACCTATTCCCATGCTTAATATAAACACAATATAAGTAGTTGATGAACAACTGTTTTGGACATATTCTATCTATCCCTTGCACCTAAAATCATACCAATATGTTAACCGATGGTATTTAATGAATTTATTTCATTGACCATTTCTTGACAAGTTTAGAACATAAACAAGATTGCTTCATGTAGCCATGTCCCCTGCCACCGCATTAAAGTTGAAAATTTCCTAAAAATTGCATTGTGCTATGATCAACTACATATGACAAACCATCCTACAAAATTTCATAAAAATCTGTACAGGGGTCTCAGAGGAGTTGCGCTCACAAAGTGTTCCAATGACCTAAAATGTACAAAGTTGGTAAAGTCCCACAACGTTCGGTTAGGGTGTAATAAATGTATTATTTGAATTATTTTTAACTTTTATAGAAGTTTTGCTTGCTGGTGCTCACAATATATCATATATTTTTATATATTTATGTACTTATATATTTTTAAAAATTTTTTAAAGCCCCTATCTTTCCGATGATTTTTATTAGATATATCTTTATGAACTTTTAACATTTAATAGATCTTAGTTGACGTTTGATTTATTTTTACATATATAACCTTCTTTTTTTTTAAATGATTTTTGATGTTTTCTTATTTCATATAGCTTATTTTCTGTGTGTAATTTTTATAGACCCCTGATTTTAGTCATTGCTTTTTCTTTTTTTTATTGATTATTGCTATTTTTACGTGTTGGATGCATGTATATCTTTTTTGTTGTCTATATGTATTTTATGAGTAACAAGCTTTTTTGTGATATTTATATATATGCATGAATTTTCATAATATGTTGTACAGCGCTTTGGGTAACATTGTTTAGATTTAGCGCTTTATAAAAACTGTATTAATAAATAAATAACAAACTCAAACTCAACCAACATGTGAATTTAACAAAACTGAAACAAACCTCTTGCCAACCAAAAACATACTACAAACTTGGCATCATAGTATTAAGAAACTCTACACAAATTTGATAACTTTGTATTATTGTTTTTTTTGCCTTGAGATATTTTAAACCATTATTTCTATTAATAGTTAAATTTTACTTTCACTTTCATTTTCAACGTCGTCATGGGCTCTTAATTATGACGTCATATTTTATGAACCCACATTTGTACTTCAGGTCCTATTTTTCTAATATCTGTACCCTGATGACGGTGCCCTAGGCACCGAAACTAGTCGGTCAAACAGAAATAAAGACATAGACTTGCAAATCCAGTTGATGTTGTTGTCCTTTTTCTTTTCATTTTAATGTTGATAGAGACAACCCAGCATACCAAGAGGTATCCTCATCTGGATTTCTGATGAACCCAAAGAAACCGGCGTTGGTTCACTTTTCCGTTTAATTTATTATTCTTTGTGAACCCCTGCATTCCTCTAAGGAAACCGCCATTGCACGAACCCGCGCTGAACCCACAGCCAACTGCACGGAGTATCAACACACTGATAAACTTACTTGAACCCACAACTTATTGGAAGGAACCCACAGATCAACTTAGCTCTTTAACTTCAAAAGGAAACCCGGATTATTCCAAAGATTTCGTACCCACTACATATTCAATAGATTCAAAAGGACTTGAGAAACCAGTATAACCATTAATACACCAGCAGAGAAATATTGTGTACCCATTTAAAAATCCACTATTCACATGTAAAGCTAAATTGATACAATTATAAAAACATAAACCAACAGTGACTTGGAAGCCGTATTCGAACTATTTACAAGAAAGCAGAATTTTTAATGAGTCAAAAAACCCAAAACCAAACCACCCATGGAGAATTACATTCAATACCATATCATTATAAACATAATAGATTGATAATCAACAGACTTCCTTATTGCGACAATCCCCATCATTCTAATACCCCCAGACGCTCTTGGGAGCAGTACCTCTATTGGCCAGGAGGGAAACCAGGGGAAGTGGTACGGGAGTATAGAATGTGTGTCCACTGGAATACCCACCATTCATCATTGATAATGCCTGATGAAAGTCTTAAAATCACCAGAACAGTGCAAATAATGTTGACTTTACAAACTCAACCAACATGTGAATTTAACAAAACTGAAACAAACCTCTTGCCAACCAAAAACATACTACAAACTTGGCATCATAGTATTAAGAAACTCTACACAAATTTGATAACTTTGTATTATTGTTTTTTTTGCCTTGAGATATTTTAAACCATTATTTCTATTAATAGTTAAATTTTACTTTCACTTTCATTTTCAACGTCGTCATGGACTCTTAATTATGACGTCATATTTTATGAACCCACATTTGTACTTCAGGTCCTATTTTTCTAATATCTGTACCCTGATGACGGTGCCCTAGGCACCGAAACTAGTCGGTCAAACAGAAATAAAGACATAGACTTGCAAATCCAGTTGATGTTGTTGTCCTTTTTCTTTTCATTTTAATGTTGATAGAGACAACCCAGCATACCAAGAGGTATCCTCATCTGGATTTCTGATGAACCCAAAGAAACCGGCGTTGGTTCACTTTTCCGTTTAATAAATAAATAATAACAACTCCTGTAAAATTTGTCAAATCAAAATGGCAGTGCAATATGATCAACTACATATGATGACAAACAATCCTACAAAATTTCATCAAAATCTGGTGAACAGTCTCAGAGGAGTCGCCGCTCACAAAAATGTGACGGACAGTAACAACACCATTACTAGGTCCCTCCGTCATGTTACGCTGGGGGACAATATTAGGGTATAGAATGAGACACTATGTCATTCCCTCAAAATTTCAATCAAAGAACTTTTTCAGGGAGGCAGAATGTTTGGGCAACGAAAAATGATTTAAAAAGCAACAATTAAGGATATTTATTCACTTATTTTAATTTTGGTTTCCAAATATCTAAAGTTCATGGAAATGTACCAAGATGCACTGTCTTAGATAATTCATACTTATCTAACATCTTTCATTAGAAAGAAAAGCAACAAAAACCTTCTTCTCATGTTTATCTTTTATAAATCATGTGAAAATTATCCTTTTAAAGTAAATTTCAATCACTTCAATAACTGAAACTTTAACTGCTTTGGTAATCATTTAAATTAGCAAAAAATCTATATATCTGTATGCATTCAGAATAAATATAGCAATTAACTTTTTTTACATACCTTTTTGAAAGAAATCACATTAAAAGCTTTTCCCACAATATTAATTTAATCATTGGTGAGAAAAACACCGAAAATACGATTCTTATGTAATCAAATCAATATTGGTAAAGTTTATGACAGATTTCTTAACACCTGCATGTAAATCCATAGAAAAATTATGACTTCATTTCATTTCAATTTCTGACAAAAAATTTTAATACCCAGTTTGTGAAACATTCTTGTGAAAGACTTGTAAATAATTTGCTTGAATGGGATAAAAAAGATTTTTCTTTTCATATGACCCAAGTATGTCACCCCATGAATTGAAAAATTTAGATTCACTTTCATAACCTATTTGTGTAAATTCAAGATGCGGAGATAAATTTCTATACATGTTCATATCCTGTTAAGATAGATACTGTTACCCCTATTAATTTCAGGCCACAAATATAGGATTAGGCCAAAAAACTACCTGTATTCAAAGTAGGATGATTTTGATTCTAAAAGTATTTAAATTTTAATACCTAAAGCATATCACCTTCAAGTATGAATTTCAACACTTTGAGCAAGAGGATTAAAGTGGCAATTGAATCAACAGTTTTTCATAGAAAACATGTTGCTTAAAAGTTTCAAGTATTTGGATGAGTTACGTGCTAAAAATTTCAAAATATCATATCATAAAACAAAAGTCAGAAAGGGTGAAAAATTAAGATAGTCCAACAAATATTTTTATAAATTTTAATATGGGAATCCTCAATCTGAATAACATCAGTGTAAAGTTTCAGCATTATACCTTTGAATTTATTGGAGTTTTACTGTTTACAAATTGTAGATGGAAAACCAACATATAAAGTCAATCCTATAGGGTTTCTGCATCCTCAAGCAGGGCTGTAACTTTATGTTTTCTTCATACAATGTGAAAATTTTGATGATCCAAATCAAAACTAGATGGAGCCTTCCCCGGAAGGCATATGTCGCCTGCGTATCTATGTTTGTTCGCCACACAGGAAGTAGTTATTTTTCGGGCATAAAATCCTTTTACACCTTATAGTACTATGTGATGAAGCTACATACCAAATATCTAGAGGCTGTGGCATGTAGTTACCTGGAAAACTGTGACGAAAATTTGGTATCTATGTCCATTATATATAAAACATTAAGTATTCGTCAAACAGGAAGTAGTTATTTTTCGGGCATAAAATCGCTTTACACCTTTAAGTACTATGTGATGAAGCTACATACCAAATATCAAGATGTAGTTGCCTGGAAAACTGCGACGGAAATTTTTGTGACGCCGCAGGACGACGATGCAAGACGACGGATAGTGCCAATGTAACCCCTATATGTCGCTTCTGCAACACATTGCAGGCGACATAAAAAGGAAAAATCTGTTCCTTTATTCAATAGTCTTGTATTAAATTCACATAAAAATACTTCTGACTCTTTTTAAAACTTAAACAAAATATGTCAAAAAGAGATAATGCCCCAACTCTCAATATTTGGGACAGACAGATGGGAGGACTATCAAACCGACCTGAATACTATATGCCCCCACTTCTGTAGATTGGGCATAAAGAATAAAAATTAAACCTAATTGCTAAAGTAAACTCTTTTTGAGGGGGAAAGTACTTTTGCCATATAAATGCTTCCCTTTAACCTAGTTTTTTAATGTAAACTTTTTATAAGATGAAGTAACATTTGTACATTTGCCACCTACAACCTTATTTTTGACTTTAACCTATTATTTTTTTTAGGGGGCAAGGGATGGTAGGGTGATTACTTTTGAAAGGGGGAGATAATTTTTGTCATTGTATTAGTTGAGATGACCTGGAATGAGACAAAGGACAAGGCAGGTTGGAAAGAAGTTATGGTTGCCCCTTTGTCCACCCTTGGACGATGTGGAAAGACTCAATGTAAGTCATTTCTTGTTGCTGATTTTCAGAATTATGATAACTAAACAAAATATGCAGCATCAAGAGGTTTTGAGAAGAATAATTGTTATTTTGAGGCTATTTTACAAATATTATGATAGAGACTGCTCAATATCTTTCATATTT
Organism: Arcuatula senhousia; assembly: GCA_963971305.1. Classification (NCBI taxonomy): domain Eukaryota; kingdom Metazoa; phylum Mollusca; class Bivalvia; order Mytilida; family Mytilidae; genus Arcuatula; species Arcuatula senhousia. The sequence goes on from OZ020304.1 coordinate 31,444,601, forward strand.
TCAGATATCATAAATTATTGTTTATTTCAATAGATGCTTTTTCATGGACACTAATTCCACACATTATTTCTTATTGTCTTGTTTTTACATGTAGTATGACTGTGTCGTCATCTTGAACATCATAAATGTCCCCTAAATTTTTCTGTGTTTGGATTTAACCTAGTAATGAGTTCACCAATATGAAAAAAAAATGTTTTAAGTGCTATTCTATGTAAGAATCAGGCAATGGGTGTATCATGATTAAAAAAACACACGAGTTTGACTTTAAAATACTGTTCAAAATGCTTAAAAAGTAACAAAAAACGCATTGGCACTTTTTTAAAAAGTCAGTAATTTGAGATATATTTTGGTTGAAATGCATATAAAATTTGAATCTAAGGGAGATAACTCTGTCAGGTCACACTAAATTCCTATCATTTTAACAGAAATTTTTCTCCATCCTCTGACACTCGAGACAACAACTACTGTTTGTTTCTTCATTAGAAGGCTATTTTTTAAAATCATGATTCAAAGTTTTTAAATTTTGCCTGATTCTTAAAGAGAACTGCACTTAATTATCCTAATTGACATATTAAATAATTTCTTCAATAGACAAATATTTGTCAATTTGCTACATTTATATCTGCATGATTTTTACTGGTATTAATACAAAATAAATATCAATTGAAAATAAGCAATATATTTTTTTTTATTCTGATGTTTAAAAGAGAGGTCTTTCTAATGAAAAACTTATGAGTTTGATAATTATAAATAACATATTTATTTATGATTTGAAGTACTAATTCAGGAAAGACTTTTCTCAATTTTTTCTACTTTTTTAGAAAAGTAAAGATTTTGGTGTATAAATCAGTTTTATTAACAAAATCTTCATTCCTTTTATTTTTTTAAGCATATAAGCACTATAATATTCATAGGGAGATATCCACCATTTAAAATAAAGTTAAATATTATATAGTTCAAAGAGAGATAACTCTAACTCACCATGAACAACAAGTCCTTCTTCCAATACTGCTTGCCATATACCAACAGCCTGGTTACGAGAATATACCAGCGTACTCTGTTGCAGTAACCAGTCTACCATCTCTGTTCCCACCATGCATCTGCGATACGTCCTTAAATGATACTTCCTGTCTCGAATCATGTGTGGAGCTCTTGCTAATATTACAATTCGTAAGATGTTGGCAGCTCGTGATAATTTTTGCGACGGCATCTTGATTGTAAAAGATAAAAAGAGAAAAGGTATATATACTCATGATCGAAATTTCTTTGTCAGCATAAAATCAGGTGTTTAGAATTTTTAAAAACAAATCATTCCTTGAAAAAAATTAAAAAGAAATGTTTCTTTGACAAAATGGTCTCAGGTGTGAGACAAATCAAACGGCTCTCTGCAACAAGACCTTCAATGGTTCTTCTTAAATATTCAGAACTAGTAACTAAAAGATATAAAATTCCACTCTTCAAGACATAAAGACGTGCTTTATGTGGTGATTGTGCATCAAGGTACACCTTTTCTGTTTGATATCCAACATCAATGAACCATTCAGGAAATTGATGTTCATTATTGCATAATCTTTGATTGGGCCATAACTTCAAAAATAAAACCCTTTTAAAGAATACATGACAAAGTAATATCCTTAGGGAAAATTGCTATTTGAAGATTTTTAGTATCAAATCCATAGAATAAAAGTGGTACAAGGTAAGTTACAGAATAGGATATTCGATTGGATCATAATTTCTAAAGTAGAGCTACTAATCTCCAATGAAAAGTATTAAAGCCCAACTTTTTTTAAGATTTAGGTTTCCATGGCATATGCATTCAAAACAATATGAAAACAAAAGTCAAGGTGCATATCTTTAATTCATATCTTAAGCACATTTACTTATTTTAGAAAGATTCATCAGTAATGGTCAAACCAAAAGTTGTAAGTCCAAAAAAGAGCAAAATAATAAATCCCAAAAATATCAAAGCTGGGTACATGTATTAAATTCCAACTTAACCTATACCTGAGGATAGATAAATCAAAGGATTGTAGTATTTTGGAAATAATGAAGGGCAACATTAAGCCATTTTTGGCTTAAGATTTACCATAACTAATTAGCATAACAGATGTTAAAAGTTGCTGAAACATTTATGACCAATGAATTAATTATTAGGTCTTAAGAATATAAAAGAAAGTGATATTAAAGCTTTTTAAGTTTAGTTGTGATACTTATATGTTCACTCTTAAAGCTTATCATTTAAGAAATTGTGCTAATTTTCCTAAAGTTTTGCTGTTTTTCACACCTTTTTTCTATTTGAAAAAAATGTGGGCACATCTGGACAACTTCATGAATGGTGAAAATGTGTAAAGTGATGAAATTGATCAATCTCACTATTGGGGCCTCTGCAGGTCACAAATCTCAGGAAGGAAGGTCACTATCAAAACTTCTTTAAGGTTGATTCTAAGGCATATTGTTTTAATTAAAATTAGGTGGCAGGTGGTTTTTTTATTTTACAATTCTTAAGGTAGGTTGTTTTTTAAACCAAATGGAGATCAGAAGTTGCCTCTGAAAAGCCTTGAGGTTCAAGGTAATTTTTGCCCTGTGGGAGCTCCATCATTTTACTATTGGGTTTGTTTAGCACCTTTAATTTATTCTTGTTTATTTATCCTGGACTGGGAAACAAACTTAATGCTTATGTGAATCTCCAATTTGCAGTTTGTGAGTAAGGCCTTCAGGAAAGCCCCCATAGAGCCTACTCTTATTGAACTATACAAAGGGGTCTTTAGCATGCAAGGGGTATTGCTCTCTCAATACATAGGAAAACTGTTTTTTGTCATTTCCAAAAGAGAGAGTTGGAAAATCGATTCATGAAATTTTCACCCCTGACGAGGATCGAACCTCAGTGTTAGCATTTCCCATCTTTGATTTATACTTACAAGAACAGGTGAAGAACTTCTATGTTTATCTTCAATAGGACTAGCACCACTGTTTTTCCTTGACCTTGAAATCTGAGGTGAAAGTTCATACACATGCTTGTGAGAATCTACAAATTAAAATAAAATAGAGAACAGAAGAAAATGAGATGTGGAATGATGTTTGCAATACAATCTACAATATTCAGTGTCAATTCAAAATCCACAATGGAAAAAAAAAGCTGGCAGACTTCAATAGTGGCTTCTTGCTGGTTTGCAATTGGCCATAGATTAAATAAACTGTAAACATACTTATTTTTGTGAAGTATTTATTTTCACGAATTTTGCGGTCAGACATTTTTCGCGAAATTTAATACCCGAAAAGAAATAATTTGCATGAATGAATATAATAATAAGCAGGAAACATGAAAATACAAACCTGTGAACTTGAGTGAAATCGTAAAATCGTGAAAATAAGTTTCCCAAGAAAATAAGTACGTTTACAGTTTTAAAGCTGAAAAACAGATATTATATCCATAGTCAAATATCAACAACAAATCGAAAAAAGCAGCATATTTAAGTGCATCGGGAATTGTCTCTTCATACATAGGACAACCTGCTTAAAAGACGTGCAACTTTAAATAAAATGTACAGTAAGTAATTTTTTAAAAGAATCTTTCTCTCTGACATTCAAAACAACAACAACTAGGAAAAACTGTTTTAGCGCACTAAAACTGATGTCTCCCCTTCCTTAAATAACACAAGTTCAAACCTGAGGTCAACAGGTCAAAGTCACAATGACATACATTGTACAACAAATTGTTTAATAATGATACATCTACATTCTAAAGCCAAATGTCAAAGGATAAAAAAGTAATGGCCTGGAAGGCTTTGAATGTCAAATAAGCATTTATTTGACATTGAAGTCACATGTCAAGGTCATTAAGTTTGGTGACACATTGTTCCCATGATGACACATTATCATGTCAAAAATCAAAGCCTTTTGTTTAAAGAATATAAATATATATATGGCCCAGACATGTTTTACCTGTAAAAATAGCATTAATTTGATCTTCAGGTCAAATCAAGGTCATATGAAAGTCATTCTGGTACGCGACCTATCATCTCATGGTGATACATCTACATGTAAAATATCAAAGCCCTATGTCAAAGAACATAAAAAGTTATGGCACCTACACACTTTCCATGTAAAATTAGCATTTATTCAGCCTTGAGGTCAAAGGTCAATGTCATATGAAGGTCATTCTGGTACACAACCCATCATTTTATGGTGATACATCAACATGTCAAATATTAAAGCCCTATGTCAAAGAACAAAAACGTTATGGCAGACACACTTTCCATGTAAAATTTGCATTTATTCAACCTTGAGGTCAAAGGTCATATGAAGGTCATTCTGGTACGCGACACATCGTCTTATGGTGATACATTCACATGCCAAATATCAAAGCCCTATGTCAAAGAATAAAAATATTATGGCCCGGAACACTTTGGATGTAAAATGAGCATTAATTTGACCTTGAGGTCAAATTTCAAGGTCATATGAAGGTCATTCTGGTACAAGACCCATCATCTCATGGTGACACACCACATGTCAAATATTAAAGCCCTATGTCATAGAGCATAAAAAGTTGTGGCACCAACACACTTTCCATGTAAAATTAGCATTAATCTAACCTTGAGGTCAAAGGTCAAGGTCATATGAAGGTCATTCTGGTACACGACACATGGTCTTATGGTGATACATCTACATGCCAAATATCAAAGCCCTATGTCAAAGAACAAAAAGGTTATGGCCCGTAACACTTTGGATGTAAAATTAGCATTAATTTGACCTTGATGTCAAAGGTCAAGGTCATATGAAGGTCATTCTTGTACGCGACACATCATCTCTTGTTGATACATCCACATGCCAAATATCAAAGCCCTATCTCAAAGGATAAAAAATAAAATTTGCATTTATTTAACCTTGAGGTCAAAGGTCATATGAAGGTCATTCTGGTACGCGACACATCGTCTTATGGTGATACATTCACATGCCAAATATCAAAGCCCTATGTCAAAGAATAAAAATATTATGGCCCGGAACACTTTGGATGTAAAATGAGCATTAATTTGACCTTGAGGTCAAATTTCAAGGTCATATGAAGGTCATTCTGGTACACGACCCATCATCTCATGGTGACACATCCACATGTCAAATATTAAAGCCCTATGTCATAGAGCATAAAAAGTTGTGGCACCAACACACTTTCCATGTTAAATTAGCATTAATCTAACCTTGAGGTCAAAGGTCAAGGTCATATGAAGGTCATTCTGGTACACGACACATGGTCTTATGGTGATACATCTACATGCCAAATATCAAAGCCCTATGTCAAAGAACAAAAAGGTTATGGCCCAGAACACTTTGGATGTAAAATTAGCATTAATTTGACCTTGATGTCAAAGGTCAAGGTCATATGAAGGTCATTCTTGTACGCGACACATCGTCTCTTGTTGATACATCCACATGCCAAATATCAAAGCCCTATCTCAAAGGATAAAAAAGTTATGGCCCGGACACGCTTTGTATGAGAAGAAGAAGAAGAAGAAGAAGAAGAACTGATACAAAAACAATATGTCTCCCCCTTCTGGGAAGGGGAGACATAATTCATGCCTAAATGAATTAATTTTTTGTTTGATATATCAGTTAGTAAAGAATAAATTTTCTATATTGACCTATACCAATCTTGGTCAATTTAGAAAATGTTCTTAATGGCAAAGACCTAAAAAGTGTGAAAAGACAAATCATATGTTTTATAGTACAATTTCTCATATAAATGAACAAAAGAAAGACATCACACATTTAGTCTCCTTTTCAATGTTGTTGTTTTGACAAAATCACTCAACAAAACCAACAAATCCTTACAATCTTTTCATTACAAGAGACCAAAATGGATTCCATAGAAAATCGTAACGTTATAAAGCAATTCATACATCAGTCATAGATCCATTAATCAAATATAACTATGTCAAGTGATCTTTTGACTGTTTTCTATAAATGAAGTTTGCTTATACATGTGTAACCGGAGAGCATGAATTACTTCATAAAATTGACATTTCCTGACCAGGACCTCAAGGTTTGTAGTCAGATGCTCTACCACTGAGCTAGAGAAGTACTTCCCTAGCTCAACAGTAAATGCTGGCTATTAAACCTATTTATTAATGTACGAAGGGTAGAAACCCCATTACACTTCCCCATCCTCAAGAGTCATCATACCTCAATGCATGACTCTTAACACAACACAACCCTGGCTAGGAATTTTTTATATTTTTTAGTTGGATGCCAATGTAACCAGGACGCATAAATTACTTCACAAAATCGACATGTCCTAGCCGGGACTCGAACCCAGGACCTCAAGGTTTGTAGTCAGACGCTCTACCACTGAGCTAAAGAAGTACTTCCCTAGCTCAACAGTAAATGCTGGCTATTAAACCTACTAATAAATATAATATGGAGAAGGCATTGCCTAAATGCGAGCATAGCTAAAAGGGACTACGTTTTTTTGTTCTAAATGTCGACATTCAGGGAAATCGCTATTATTTAATTTCCAATATTTCCATTTGCTTATTTTGGGGCGAGATGGTATGGGGCGATTAAGCTTCGAGACACGTTAGTTTCGTACGTGCATATAACCAAGACGAAACGAGCAGCTTATGTGTATTTATTATTTTAGGAATATTATTTTCTTGTAAAAAACGCAATTCATTATTTTTTTTAAGCATTATTTCTTTTCTTATAAATTATTGTAACATTCACTCCGGACCTGTAAAAATAATAACCCTTTCTGGACCATAAAAAATCTAAATCAGCATTAGCAAATTTATCGCGGAAACAAATACCGTAGAGCTCTCCGCTCGAGCGGGCACTTCGTGCCCGCTTGCGAGCTATGCTCGCTACTAAGGGGAGCAACCCCGTTACACATGTATCACAACAAAGACAGTACAAAAGTGCCTACTTACTCAACAGTAAATGCTGGCTATCAAACCTACTTATTAATGTACGAAGGGAGGAACCCCATTACACTTCCCCATCCTCAAGAGTCATCATACCTCAATGTATGACTCTTAACACAACACAACCCTGGCTAGGATTTTTTTTAGTTTTTTAGTTGGATGCCAATGTAACCAGAAAGCATAAATTACTTCACAAAATCGATATGTCCTGACCCTGACTCGAACCCGGGACCTCAAGGTTTGTAGTCAGACGCTCTACCACTGAGCTAAAGAAGTACTTCCCTAGCTCAACAGTAAATGCTGGCTATTAAACCTACTAATTAATGTACTAAGGGGAGCAACCCCGTTACACATGTATCACTATTGCCTACTTACTTTTTCTGTTTCTGGTAAGACTACTTAGTGGAGTAATAACCTCTTCTAACTGTGTCTTGTTTCTCTGAAATTATGCAAAACATTTACTTAGCAAATAAATTTCATTCAGATAAAAATGTAAAAACATTATAAATGTAAATGTTCCAAATTTAACTTTTATTGTGTTGTTGTTTGAGAGAGAATGCCCTTTTACCATTGGATATGAACATTTTAAATTTGGTAAAATGGTTAACTTATGGAATTCCTCTCAATCATGTAAAATGTAAAAACTGTGTCTTAAAGACTAACGTCAATTTAAGAGAGTATTTGTGTAATTTTTCCTGCAAAAATGGTATTTTCATGATATGGTTGATATAAAGACAATCTAAGCCAAGAATAAAAAAAACAGATGGAAGGAAAATAATCCCTGAATATTATTCCGATTCATGAATTGTTCACTTTGGATGAAAATCAGATGTGCATGAAATAATTGTTTTAGCGATGGAAATCATATAAATTAGGAATGAATTGAAGACCATCTATAATCAATGTATAATACATCAGTATCTATTTTTCTTCATATATAGGGGTTCAAATTAGCACTGGTTGGAGGTCCAGAACTGTCCATTTTTGGTTCAGGACCTTTTAAATTTCATTTACAAAAGTCCTGTACCTGCCTTTATTTATAGTAACTCCTGTTGAGGACTTTTTATTGTCATCAGGTGGCCCTTTAACCTTTTATTCCAAAAGGTTCTGGACCTTTAGTTCACAAATGCTAATATAAACCCCTGACATATACAGTAGCATTGCTATGTTACCTCCCAAAGTATTCTGAAATCTTTCTGTTCAATCCTGACAAGTTCTGTAAATTCTTTGGTAACCACCGTAGCTTGTCGTGGTTGGTTGGTCAGGATAGACTCCCCAAAGGAGATGCCAACTCCTAAAGTGCATAATATCACCTCGTCCTAAAAATAAACAGAGAGTTACAATAAAAGTTAGAAATGAGGAAAAATGTGAGCTGAGCAAATGGATACCCCTGCTTCATGTATTGGGAAAAAAAACTGAAGTCCAATTATCTCCCTGGATGTTATGGATGTTATTTGAGAGCATTGACATTTCCCTTTAGGAGGAGTTGGGCTTACAAGATATACAGAGAGGTGGAGATTCCTATATACCCCCTAAGTTCATTTGTGGGGGATATGATTACAGATAAATGCTTACAGAATAGCAAGCTGGTGTCATATCAAAATAGGGCATCTAATTATATTAATAAGAACATGATTTTTTATTTGTTTAAAATTAATTACTGTGGATTCATTTATTTTCGTGGGAATCAAATTTTTGTGGTTTGTTGAAAAAGGATCAGTTCGTGGATTATTAATTTTGTTGTTCTGATGTCTCCAACATACAGATTAATGTTAAATTTCCTTTTCGTTGGGTATCAAATTTCTTGGATGAAGGCTAACCACGAAAACCACGAAAAGTAATACCCCACGAATAATAATGAAACCACAGTATGCTTTTAATATGCTGAAAAACAAAACCAACTTCTGTTGTATAATATTAGATAATATCATATGATGAAAAGTTATTAATTTGTGATTCTGTTGACATGCAGACTGACAAAGAAAAGGATGAAAATGAAACTAAATGCTAGGCATCAAAATGAAATATATCGTACCAATATATGTTATATAGGAATTACACATAGAAATTTCAAAGTTAATATGCCGGTATAACTTAAACATTAAATTTGAAATAATTTTTCGATAAAGTAATGTTTTACCCTTGGATTTCCAGAGGATGAATATAAAACTTCTACACTTCCAGATAAAACCATGTACCAGTTGGTCCCAATATCTCCTTGCCTAAATACTGAAAAAAAAAAGAAAAAAATCTGTCAAGGTCAAAAATGGCCCATTTTCGTTAAACAGGAAGCTGGTGAGAAACAGACCTGAAAAAGAATCACATGTTAAAGGACCCGAATCTGATTGTGATAAGTTGTTTCTGAGAAAACTGTTACAAAAACTTCTTCCCGGCCCACCTGCCTGATATTCACTGTCTTATAACAGAGATATTTATTGAATACAGATGCCTGAAGATCAAGAAGTAAAAGTCAAATTAAATTGCTAACATACAGGCTTGTCATACCAAATTACCCTCTATGATTTTAAATCATTATTATGTATGGTTTTAGAGAAAAGTTTGACAGAATTTGTTCAAACCTATGCTTAATAACCAAAATTTTCTCCTGAATAAAAGTTAGTTGTTGTATTAACTTGCAACATGAATAAATGAAATGCATTTTAAACTTGGGTAAACTGCTATTTAGTAGCAATGACTGATACAAATTCTTTGCTTGTCAATATTAAAGCTGCTAGCTGTTTTTTTCCATAGGTATTTAAATAACTCCCATAAATATTTGATCATTACTATTTATTCCACATAGCATTCTATGGTACTTTATGAGCATTTCACTTTTGAAGCAAAAGTGCAAGGGCATGTTTATGTTCAAACATACAATAAACAACGTTTAAACATGTCATTATAACTAAAGCAATGGAGACCTATAAAAATTGTTTACCTTTAAACAATACCCTTATTTTCTTTCGAGATCAGATTTCTCGCTCTTAATCTGTGGAAAACAGCTCCCGGGAGCTTCAGAGTGAGAAATACTACTCATGGTATAAAGCTTAATCAACTCGAGAATTATAAATCTGTCAATTTTCTCCCACTTCCAAACAAATATAGAATATACAGATGGGACCAAACCTAACCTGTACAAAAGTAAACCAGAAGTAAACATTTAGGTTACTTTTCTGGTTTGCTTTAGTTTACTTGGGTAAACTAGATAGTAAACCATGGTTTACTCAGAGAAAACCGTGGTTTTCTTTACTAGTTTGGTTTGCTTCCTAAAGTAAACTAAACTTAGTAGAGTAAACCAAACCAGGCCACTAGTTTGGTTTACTTTTAATCTTGTTTAGTTTACTCTGAGTAAACCAAACCAGGGGCCTGGTTTGGTTTACTTTGAATCTTGTTTGGTTTACTCTGAGTAAACCAAACCAGCGGCCTGGTTTAGTTTACTTTTAATCTTACCAAACCAGCGGCCTGGTTTGGTTTACTATTAATTTTGTTTATTTAAAGTAAACCAAACCAGCGGCGTGTTTTTGTTTACTCTCAGTCTTATTTATTTTATAAATATTCAACAGTCTTACGCGCAGATCGGCCAGTAAATAGTTTATTCATTACTGCGCATGCTTGCTCAAAGTAAACCAAACTAGCTGTCTGGTTTGGTTTACTTTGGCCATGTTTAGTTTACTCAGAGTAAACCAAACCAACGACCTGGTTTGGTTTACTTTTAATCTTGTTTAGTTTACTTTGAGTAAACTAAACTTGCAGTCTGATTTGGTTTACTTTAACGTAGTAAGTTTACTTTTCTGGTGTGGTTTACTTGGAGTAAACCAAACTAGCCAGATAGCTGGTTTGGTTTGCTTTTGAAAGTAAACTTAGAAGTAAACAATGGTTTACTCGAAGTAAACAAAACCAACATGACAGTAAACAAATAGTAAACTTTTGGTTTACTTTCTAAGTTTGGTTTGCATACAGGTTTGGTTTGGACCCATCTGTACTTGCTTCATAATGATAAAAGGATGAAATTATTTTTTACGCTGAAAACTCTAAGGGAACATCTGGATCCTAATATTTCTATAGAAACATTTAATGAAAAAAATCCATTTTAGGATTGTATCTGTTAATAATTTCTACGTATTACTCGAGGGTTTGTTCAGGAAGTATCTTGACACACTGAAGAGGAAATTTATTTGAAATCCGTAAGTTCAAAGTTTAAAGATCAAAAGGTGTTCAAGGACAAATTTCTACCCCCCCCCCAAAAAAAAACCCCAAAGCAATAACCATCAGCATGGTTAACTCATTTCAGTGGAAGATTATGAACTATAGCTGCACCAAAATTTTCAAAAGAATTGCTAGATACTTTATATGTTTCAAATGTTTGGTGGGGGAAGCAGCAATCAAAATTTTAGATGTTGGATTTATGATTCTGTATTTTTGTCTTTATAATTTTGTGCCTCATGGTAAATAACTTAAACTTTTAAACAAAAATCTTAAGACTTACAAGTAGTTTTCATATAGATGGTTTTATAGAGTGAACACTTTTTATCTATAGTCCGTTTGAGTGTTATAAATCAACGAAAAATGGTTTGTAAATTTACGTCTTGCAAAATATTTTAACTATTTTAGTATGTCATGACTTTTTAATGGCATACGAACTCAGGCAAAAAGTTTCAAAATTTTTGCATGATTAATAGCGAGCATAGCTCGCAAGTGAGCACGAAGTGCCCGCTCGAGCGGAGAGCTCTACGGTATTTGTTTTCGCGAGAAATTTGCTAATGCTGATTTAGATTTTTTATGGTCCGGAAAGGGTTTATATTTTTACAGGGCCGGAGTGATTGTTAAAATAATTTATAAGAAAAGAAATAATGCTTAAAAAAATAAATTAATTGCGCTTTTTACAAGAAAATAATATTCTTAAAATAATAAATACACATAAGCTGCTCGTTTCGTCTTGGTTATATGCACGTACGAAACTAACGTGTCTCGAAGCTTAATCGCCCCATACCATCTCGCCCCAAATACATTATAAACAAAACGTAGTCCCTTTTAGCTATGCTCGCATTTAGGCAATGCCTACTCCATATTAAAAATGTTTTCCATAGACCTTAATAGTAAAAATGGACCAAAAATTCATAGAAATCTATGGGAGTACATGTACAACCTAGTGACCAGGAACAGCATTTGCTCCGTATACCTTTAAAAATCCTTTGTTGAGTTAATTGGTCATCTAATCTCCTATTGTTAGTCCTTTCAATTATGTTCAGGTGGGCTCAACACCTGGCTGTTCCGTCAGATAAACACACCATTTTAGGTATTATTAAAATTGGTGAAATATTTAGCATTATACAATATGGAAAACTTTTTTGTTTTAGAAGATAACATCTTGGTTTTTGTTATTAGAGTTCGTATACTAATAAAAAGTTTATTTGTGTTTAAAAAATAAATTTTATTTGAGAGACAAAAAAAATTAAAAGAATTTTCGTTGATTTATAGAACTCAAATGGACTATAAATAATAATGTGTCCTTTGATAGTAATGGTCCATTGGCACAAATTAGCTGGACTTCTAGATTTTTTGTTGCAGCATTTTGTCAATCAATGTACAAAGTTTTTTGAAAAATCAGCTCAAACACAAAAGTATACCATAAAAGTGATTTGCATATAGACCAACAGGTCAGGCCAATAAAGAATATGCCAAGCAACTCTAGTGGCGGGTCAAAAAAAAATCTTTACTTAACCAATTTTTAGTAAAATGCCTCCAGTCCTAAATATACATTAAAATGTATGAATAAACTTACATGTAACACCTTTATCCAAGTCTTCATAGTAACCATAGCAACAGATATCTTGCAAGAGGGATGAATCAAACTTTTCAAATGCAGAAATGCCCTTCAGTCGTGAGAAAATGATATCAATATCCTCACCAGTTCTATCTAAAGGCCTGAAAAATAAAGAAAAGTGTCCATGTGTCCAGAATTGGGTCTTTGGTAGATAATAATTGGATTGGTACTGAATCTAATGTATTGTGTTTTTAGTCTTGGGCCAATGCAAGATGGCGAGCAGTGACCTCTGGTCAGGTTGATGACCTCTTGCTGTTTTCCATTGTGTTTTTTTTTTTAAATTGCTGTTCCTTTATGTTGGTTGTGACACATACACTTAATTTCCACATCTCACTATTGTCTAAGTATGAAGGAATTATTTTGGTCATTTCCTTAAGCAATCAGAAAATATAAAAGAAGTGCACAAGTTTGAATAAAGATCTGATTCACGGACCCCTTAAAATCTACTTTGCAGATTTTTTTTATTGTCATTCATATTGTAGGTTGTGTCATGTACACTTATTCCACATCTCATTATCTTCTATTTGACAAATATGGACAATGAAAAACTGTGTGTCTCACATCAATTTTTAGTACTCATGAATTCCAAATGTGAAAAGAAAAAGACAAAATGCTGCATTATTTGGTGAAATAAGTCCCTAGAAATGACTTTATGAAATGTGTTGTGTTGATGATCAAAGTATGATACAGGGTTGCCACTATTTTGTTGTTGCAAAATTCAAGGGTTTTTCCAGGACTTTTCAAGGGTATTTAAGTCATTTTCAACGATGAAAATATTCAACAAATTTTCAGTTTAAAAAAACTGTGAAACAGTTCAATCATGAACCTTTGATTGTGGAACTATCAAATTCCAGGGTTTTTCAAGGATATTTTCACTTTTTTCAAAATTCAAGGTCTTTTCCAGGACCTTGAACTGACAAATGAAATTCAAGGGTTTTTCCAGGTTTCAAGGATGCGTGGCAACCCTGATGATAGGACCTGTTCTATATTGCAGAATTGGTCTTTTTTTCTACATGTTTACACTATAAAGTCAATATCATCATACCTCTTATCTAAACATGCTATCCATTCTGATACCATAATGCATCACTTCACGATTCTGAAACAAAAGGATAAAAAGCAATAAATAAAGATGAGCAATTATAAAAATAAAATCCAATTTCAGATCAAATAGTCAATATATTAATGTTGTATAAAATTAATGATTATGAATTCAAAGCATCAAACTAACATTCTTTCAACAATTCATAAACATATTCACTTTTATCTAACAGTTAGTAACCATTTTAAGATGAATTTTGATTTTATTATTATGTTTCTTTCATTTTTCAATCTTCAGATATGAAAGATTGTGTCATATTTAGGCTAAGAAGGATAACAAAGTTTCCATTGCCACTAGAAAATAAAGGCGGAAGGCCAAACAATTCAGTTTTCAGACTAGAAGAACATCCAACTTATATCAAACTTTACAGTCATGGCAGCAGTGTTGAAGGATCATGGCATTGTTCTGAACATTATTTCAAACAAATATACTTGTCGAAAATCATATTAAGCAGCATTTTACTGTGGATTCATTTATTTTCATGGGTACATGTACCTGTATTTTCGTGGTTTGACAAAAATTAATAAGTTTGTGGATTCTAAAATTCATGGTTTTGAATTCTGCAGCATACTGATCAATGTAAAATTCCCTTTTCATGGGGTATAAAATTTCGTGGGTTACTTCAGGCCACCCACAAAGACCACGAACATTGATACCCCACGGATAATAATGAATCCACAGTAATCAAAAATACAAAAAATACCAAAACTTTCATTTTAGTACAAAAAGGACAGTTCTTTAAGGATCAGCTGCACATTCAACTGAATCTAATTTCTCGTAAAAAAGAATATTAGCTGTTTCGTTTTTTTCTCTCTAAGTTTTCTTATTTCACAGCTTTGAAGAAAACATTTATCTCAGATGTCCCCTTTGAGAATTGTAAAGGCTAAAACTGACTGAACAATGTGAGAAAGTAATTACATTAAACTGGTAAACATTTAACAAAAGGTGTCTTCAAAGTGTGACTTCATTCTGAGTAAAAAGATTATTTCTTAAATTGAGTTAATTCTTTAATTCCTTTTCTAATGAGTCTGCAACTCATATGCCACTTTATTTGTCTTTTTGTATATCATTATCGGAAATTGGCTCCGGCATGACAATAGGTACATTATTAAAATGCATTTTAATGAACGAACAGCAGCTATAATAACAGAGAGATGGAAAATAAAGGGGGAAATATAAAAGAAGAACAGACAAGGATGCTTAACCCCCCAAAATAGCAACAACTATGTTTGGACATACAAAAAAAATTATCATCAAGACCAATATCTTTTGGAAAATCCAATCACGATTTTCACAGACGAATGAGTGAGACATAATGTTTTTCTGACCAAACCAATCGCTTTTCATAAACACAATATGTTTTGTCCAGCTCCTTATCAAAATAATCTTAACAAAGCTGTTGACCCAACAATAAATCAATATTGATACAATGCCACAATGCAATAGCACTGACCACAAAAAAGCGTAGTTCATAATAGGTTTGTTTTAGAGAACCGGAACTATAGGATTACTTTTTCATTTGTCGCGATTAGGTGGTTATTATATCTTGTGACTGGTTGGCTATATTGGTTTTTATTTATTACCCCTATGTAAGGTTAATAAATCTGTTATGTCTTGGTAGCATTAATACCAGTATAGAACAAAGATTAGAGTAGGGACAAATCTGGATTAATGAAAAAAAATCTGACGAAATGAGAGCTGAATATCTTAGATCAGGAGAAAAGGTCTGTAAGGAATGTGAGATTCTTCTTATTTATTTATTTCTTTGATCAGCAACCATATATTTAGCTGTTTAGTAACCATCAAAATCAAGTGCTGGTGCTATGCATAGGTGGATTGATGGTTACAGGGGGTATTTTTCCACAAACAATTAGTTTATGAGGAAGGGGTTGAGCTTAAACCCCCTGTGCTTCTGCTATGTAAGATGTACAAGCCCCAACACTTGATATTAAAGAGTTATACAGTGTGCTGATGGTCTCCAATACACTATCACTAAAACTCTGGTGTCCAGACCTATCAAGTTTCACACGAGACACACAAGACTCACACATAGTCCCCAATTTGGAGGCAAATTTCTTTGATCTTTTAAATTTTTCTCTTTCATCTTTCAATTTTTGGGCAAAATCTCATGCAAACGGCTCATCAAAACTTGACAGCCCTGCATGGGTGTCTGAAATTTTCAAAATGTCAAATCAAAACGGTAGTTTTCAGATCTGCATCAGGTGTGCACATCTGCACATGATAATAAAACATCCTTACAAAAAGTGTGGTCACCACAAATTGTTTTCAGTTTTTTAAAACCAATATCATGCACTTTAAAATGAGCACAACAGCCCATTGACCTTTTAAAATGGCACCTCACAGACAGACATCATGTAAATAAAAAATGAACTTATACCTAGCAAACCTAATAAACCATACAATTACACTAGACGCAAGGGATTTGTAATCAGATCCAATAAAGTTAAATGCCATTTGGTAATCGCATTGTCGTAACTTTAATATTAAGCAGTCTAACACATTTCATGACCTAGTCTTGAGGCAGATATCTGGTCCTTAGCACAAAATTTTGAAGAAAAGTGCCAGGAAAAGGTATTTTGGATGGGGTTTTGATTTTTGCTTTGCATCCCTACACATGCAATTTGTCTTAATGTTATATTAATGTTAAGCTCGATTATCATTAATTTAACGTTAATGTAACACTAATTTATGATTAATGTTAGCTTAACCTTAGAGTTTTTAACATTAATTTAGTGTTAAACATTAACATTTATCTAGCATTAAACTTTTTAACAATAATTTTCCTGTTGAATTAAGTTAAATTAACAATCAAAGCTCAACTAACACTAATTTAACATTAATTTCTAACGTTAAATAAACGTTAACAAAATTGCTTGTGTATCCTTGTACTTTTCACTTTCCTTTATTGACAATTCAATATTTCAAAATGTACTTTCCTTTTATAGAAAAAGCCAGAACAATTAGAAATTAAAACTTCAGTACTGGATCCTATGATTACAACAGATGAAAGTGGTTGGGCTACATTTACATGTTTCCTTTAAAGCCTTCAGGACATGTCTTATTTATTCTACCTGTTTCTTAAATGGATTTTTTGGGGCATTTTATGCAAGACCATTGTTTTGAAACTTCAAATTTTCCTACATGTTTCTTCATCTCTTTGAAAAGAATATTTAAAAATAGGGCATGTAATGGGACATTAAATGATACCCCGCCACGTTATAATATCAAAAGTTCATTAAATTTGATTTCAAAGTGGCCTATCTCAAAAACAGTTTTTCAGATCATGCTGGAAATTGAACTTGACATGTATTTTATTGTACTCAATAGCTGTACAAAATATCAATTGAATCCCATGACGCGTTTCCAAGTTATTGGTCGGAAACTCAAAATTTCATAAAATTTGATTTTTCAAAGTGGCCTATCTCGAAAACTGTTTTTTGGATCAAGCTGGAAATTAAACTTGACCTGTATTTTATTGTACTAAACAGCTGTGCAAAATATCATTCAAATCCTTTGACGCGTTTTCAAGTTATTGGTCCGAAACTCAAAATTTCATGAAATTTGATTTTTCAAAGTGGCCTATCTCGAAAACTATTTTTTGGATCATGCTGGAAATCGAACTTGACCTGTATTTTATTGTACTAAACAGCTGTGTAAAATATCATTCAAATCCTTTGACGCGTTTTCAAGTTATTGGTCGGAAACCTTCGGGGGACGGACAGACGGACAGACGGACGGACGGACAGACACCGAAAAAAAAATGAGGGTATAACATAATACCCTGCCACTTCGTGTGGCGGGGTATAAAAAGTCTTTTATCTATACTAAAAAATTTTAAGCAATAATTGTCAATGAAACATTTTCAAAGAATTAATTTTTGAGTTTAAAACCATGAAAAAACTATAAATTTCAAACAGTTAATCTAACTTTACCATTGATTTTTATGAAGATAATCCAAACATTCAATTCAACATGGGAAAGTGTTCTACCATTATAAAGAAATCAATTAATACCGCATTGGGTTTTCATTTAATTTTACAAATAGCATTAATGACTGTTAGAGGATTGTCTCTTTTTGTCTATTGTAGCAATTTTCTGGATTGACTAATTTGCCTTAACTAGGCAACTTTTAAGCCAATCTAATAATTGTCTCTATACAGTTTAAAACAATTTAAATTGATTAATTGGCGAAAATTTCCTTTTGAGTACAATTCAAATGTAGGTAATGAATAGATGTGTAATAGAAGTGCACAATTGCCACAACATTGAATAAAACATTAATGGACTGCTAGCATAAAGTATCTGCTTCAGAGTGTCATTTCTACATTTTAGTCAAAGATGGCCACTTGGTCGGAATTTAAAATTTCTCTTGTTTTTTAATATGCTATTTCTGTAAGTGTTTTTGTTCAAAGGATAACATTTTTTTAGGGTTCAATCGAGTCATTCAATCCACTGAATCAATAGTTTCCATTGCTTTTAGATTACTGTGGATTCATTTATTTTCGTGGGTATAAATTTTCGTGGTTTACCAAAAGAAAACAGTTCGTTGAATTCTTAATTTTGTGGTTTGTTCATGTTGCTTATAGGAATCAATGTAAAGATAACACTTCGTTGGATTCTTATTGTCAAGGGTAACTGTTACCCACGAAAACCACGAAAATTGATACCCCACAAATAATAATGAAACCACAGTATTTTGAACTTTATAGAATTATCCTGGATTAGGAAACAAGCTTTATGCTTATGTTAATTTCTCACAATTAGCTTGCAGTTTGCCAGTGTGGCAGTCCCAAATGAGCTTTCTCTTATCAAACTGTACACAGGGTTTTAAACATGTTTAAAGTCTCTCCCCATAACCAGGACAACCTCAAGAGGACAAAAGCATTTAAGACCATTCTCACAAACAATTTGTCGAAAGAAAGTAGAAGTTTTCAGCCCTGGCACTTAGAATGAAGCATGAACCTTGAGGTAGTTGTCCTATACATTCAAGCACTACAAACTTTTCCAAAGTTGCTAATTCCCATAAATCTAAATAATTTCTCTTTTGAATCTTGATACTCTTTAAAGACTGAATAAACGAATCTTTAGATTCTAAACCATTTCCCTTAAGAGTCATTTTGCCCTTTAAAGACTGCATTTAAAATACATCTTAAAATTCTATAGCATTGTTTACAGAGTAACACATTGCAATTTCGATTTTCAATTTTAAGTTAGAGCTGTGAACAACATTTTTAAAAGTTTACTTTCTCAGTTTAAGTCAATACAAACAGTGAGGAATTGACAATTATCTCAGCTACAGAGAGATTAATTACACAGTATTATAACTAATTAATGTGACTGGTGTTGACAAATGCTTGAAGTGGCATTCGTTAAGTTCTTGGAAACCTGTGAACAACAAAATTTTTGACTAGACAATTACTAATGTGGTTTCATTGTTTTTCCTGGTGTCCAAGCTAATAGTGATTTTCATTGGTGGCAGTCTGAAGCCAAGGAAATAAGAATACAATAAAGTGTTTATTTTATTATTTTAGGTTGGTTCCTTCTAATAAACCGAAATTAAATTTAATGTAACAAAATTTTTATTTTGGGGGGAAACCATAAAAAAATCTATCCTAATGAAATTAAATGAGTTCAGTTGTTAGCTCACCTGACCCGAAGGGTCATGTGAGCTATTGTCATCGTTAAGCGTCCGTCGTCCGTCCGTCGTCCGTCCGTCGTCCGTCGTCCGTCGTCTGTCGTCCGTTAACTTTTCTTTAAAGATCTTCTTCTCTGAAACCACTGAAGGGATTGCGTTGATACTTGGTATACATGATCTTTAGGATGTCCTCTACCAAGTTTGTGAATTATATACATGTCGACCAACCAAGATGGCCGCTGTTGCTAAAAATAGAACAGGGGGGTCAGACCATTGTTTTTGGCTTATAACTCAAAAAGTATAAGAGATAGAGAAAATCCGAAGCAACCTTCCTTGTTCAGCATCTCTCCATTGAGTCGAAGTTGTGAAACAACTCCTTATAGGAGTTATTGCCCTTTAATCATCAAATTTGACCATTTTTGCAGTTTTTGGACAATATCTTGAAAACCGTTAGAGCTAGAGGAAAAGTTAGCATTGCAAAATTGTTTAGCACATTGAGATCTACAAAAATGATTTCAGGGTCTAAATTGTCAGATCAGCCGTTTAAGAGTTATTTCCCTTTAACTGTTTTTTCCATTGATTTACACTGATTTTCAAAAATCTTCTTCTCTAAAACTACTGAAGGGATTGCATTGATACTTGGTATACATGATCTTTAGGATGTCCTCTACCAAGTTTGTGAATTATATACATGTCGACCAACCAACATGGCCGCCGTTGCTAAAAATAGAACAGGGGGGTCAAACCATTGTTTTTGGCTTATAACTCAAAAAGTATAAGAGATAAAGAAAATCGGAAGCAAATTTTTTTGTTCAGCATCAAAAGGTCCTTACAGTTGTTATTGCCCTTTAACTGTTTTTTCTATTAATTTAAACTGATTTCCAAAAATCTTCTCTGAAACTACTGAAAGGATTGTTTTGCAACTTTGTATACTTGAAAGTTTGTGAAATTTACTCAAACTTTGGCATAAGAGATCAGGTGAGCGATTCAGGCTCCTGGGAGCCTCTAGTTTTTCTTTATACCTGTAAAGGATTCAATAGTATACAGTTATTTAATGTGTAGCCAGGCAATGGATCAGAATATTTTCCCGAGGTATCCAGATTAGCTTAATGTTCTATCGTCCGAAGCCGTAGGCTGAGGGCAATAGAACATTGAGCTAATCTGGATACCAAGGGGAAAATAGTTCTGATCTATTGCCTTGCTATACATATTCAATAACTGTTTTATTACCTAATATTTTTTAAATAAAATTATTAGTCGTATTGTGTTGAAAGAAAATTTAGGTTATTTTTTCCATATACTTAAAAAAAGGTTGGGTTTAATGACCATTAGAAATACGCCCTATTATGAAAGTAATGACACACCAGCCGGTTTAAACCAGAACACACAAAAACAGATTTGCAGTTGCACGGACTTCACGTAAATGACCCAGAATAGATAATAGATATTCATGTTTATAATTCGTCCTATCAAATTTAAGGTCAAAATGTCAACAGGCAATAGAACGTTACCGGGCAATAGAACAACTTTCTATTGCCCGGTAGAATGTAATAATGGTCAAAATTAAAATATAGTTAATAGAAAAGGAAATTTTATTATATTAGGTAATAAAATGCTTTAATAAACAAACCTGTACAGAGAAAATGATAATGAATAAAATCTGTCAATATCAAAATTGAACAGATTTCGTTTAACAAGAATTAGGTGAGTGACAGACCTCCAATTGATTCCCATGTAATGAAGCAAGCCATGCTGATGCTACATACCAAATATCAAGGGAAAGTATTTGCTGGTAAAACTTTATGAAAATTATTTCACCCCAACCAGACTCACATTCACCATTTTATAATGCTATTGAATCAGATTTTTATATTTTTTATTTTTTTTTGTAAATCAACCTTTCATCTATCAAGTGGCAGATATAGTGAAACATGCCCAAATTTAACCCCCTAAGGACTGCAGAATTTACCCAAACAGGTGTCCAGTTTTTACAGCTTCAAATTACACACGAATCACATATAATTGAACTGAAAAACTAGTTTGGCATATTCAGGGTTTGGTTTAGACAGGTTTAATAGTTTTGCTTTGGTCAAAAACCTGTTCTGTTTTTTTCAAAATTCAGTTAGCTATTCTATTCCCTTGGTTAAATATTTTGCTGATATTTTGTAATTGTGAATGAAGTGAAATTCAGAAAATGTGAAAACAATGAGCTCAAACATTCACATTTGGTAAGGGACTGAAATTCAGAAAATGTGATACCTATGAGCTCATACATTCACATTTGGTAAGGGACCTAATTCTAAGAATTGAAATCAAGATAATTTAGAAAATTGAATAAAAAATGATTCCCAGACTTTATATTGATAGACAAATTTAATAAATCATCCGTGTTAAAAAAAAATCTAAAGTATCACTTACCAGATGATCAGTTTTATTTAATCTCTATACTTCATACAGAAGACATGAACGAATAACAAAAGCCCTGTACGAAAGAAAGAAAAGGCGAACAGGTCTCATTACAAAGTTCCAATTAGTTTCTAAGGAAAAAAAGATCTTCAAATAATCTAATGAGAGCAAGAACGCGTAGATCAAATCGGTAACGATCAATAATCGGACTGAGAAGGTATAATATCGTTTAGAATGAGATCAAAGCAATGTCCATGTACAGAAAAAATAACAATGGCTTTATGTACAATGACAATTGGACTAACTTTGATTTGTTCTAGCTAAATCTATGGGCTTACGTACATAGGGCATTGTCAGATCTTCCTTTCATAACTTTTTCAAATCAATATGTATATGCTTATTTAATGTATGTCTTAAATAATAGTCCATTAATCAATTATCGTGATCAGTAATTTTGTATAGGGGTCGTATAATACGTTAAAATATTGATGCAATGCAAAAATGGGGTGTTTTGTAGTTAAATTAATGATTTTAAAATCCTTGAAGTTTTAGCTTTATGAGTAGGTGGTGGTGCTTTTATACTTTGGAATCTATTGTTAAGAGGTAAAAACCAAGAAATTGTCTCTTAAAAATCCAACTCTTCACAGAAATGTTCTACTATACTATTTATATAAAAAAAAATTAT
The DNA here is from genome assembly GCA_963971305.1 of Arcuatula senhousia. Classification (NCBI taxonomy): domain Eukaryota; kingdom Metazoa; phylum Mollusca; class Bivalvia; order Mytilida; family Mytilidae; genus Arcuatula; species Arcuatula senhousia. The sequence goes on from OZ020304.1 coordinate 31,467,188, forward strand.
CAAGAATTAATCATGCAGAAAACAAAAAGAGTTACAACCAAAAAAAAATGCTTTGCACCATAGAGTCGCCTAAAAGCACATGCAAATATTGTTAATTGTTGCTCAGAAAACTGACTGAATTTTACAAATAAAATCTAAAGCAATAGAAAGTTTACGAATTACAGTCATAAAATCACTGTTTATCATATATTACTCAAAATTATCAACTTAAATAGTATTAAAGATATTTTTTTTCAAATTGCATTTCAGTCAAAACTTTATTTAGCATTTAATTGTCAATTTTTCAAAAATTCAAAATTGATGCCATTAAAATTTGGACAAATAAAATCTGCCAAATGCAAGACAACTAAGAGTACATATATCAAAAATAATTCAATGTATAAATTATTAATTAATCATATTTACCTTATTTTAAACATGAAGTGGCCTCCAGTTGATCTAAAATATAATAATTATATAATTATCACAACTATAACAAGGTGATAAAATTCTCTAACTACATGTAAAGTATACCTGTTTATCAAGGTAAAATCTCAGGTGTGAAAACAATACTTTACACCTGTCCACAGATTTCCAAAAGGGTTGCCATGGTAACATGCATAAACAAAAGGACAATGGAAATGACATCAAAACATGCATTTCACAGCTGATAATTGTAACAGATCAAACAATATCATTTATGTAAGCATAATTTTTTAGTTTGTTTGTACATATGTACTTTTATTGAAAGACTTATTTATATATGTTTTTTTCCAAAGAGTTTGTTTATACAAATGTACTTTTATCAAAAGTATTACATATATGTACTTCAAAAATTAAGTTAATAAAAATGCCCCCCCCCCCCAAATATAATCAAAACATAATTGAGATTATTCTATAAGAAACTATTTGCTAACAAAAACAACTTCCATCTTTGTAGACTGGTTTCCAATATTGGAAAAAAGATAGTAAAGATTTAGATTCATTCTAGAAAGTTTTTTTTTTTTCTAAAACAATAAATGTTTGCTCAACAAATAATTTCTTGTGTCTTTGTGTTTTGTTTGTTGTCTTATAAGGTCAATATTTTTCTGTTTTATTTATCCAAAATAAATATATGGATGTTTAAATTGTAAGATCTTATGGCACCTCTTTTAAGCATGTTAAATATCTTAGCTAAAAGACACCAATAAGAACAACACCCCTAATAAGGTGGGTTCACATAAAAATGGTTTTGGTAAATCATTGATTTCAATATGATAATTTAAATCGCAAAACATGAAAATTTACATGTTAACAGCACTGGTTTTCAAAATACACTATCATGATATCACACGACCTTATTATCTATAAGAACTAGATCATATTCAACCATGGTACTTTATCTTCCCAATTACGACATCTTAAGCCATCAAATTATTGTCATCGCATTCACTTAATGGTGGATTGATTCTTTAAAGGCTAACCCGTAGCTCACACCACCATTAAATGGCTACTACAAAGTGAATGAAGTTGTTGAAAGGCATAATATTGAACGGGACTGTTATCTTAAACATGATTATATCTTGTCAAACAAATCATATGGCCAACTTAGGCTAAAAATGTAAGGTTTTACATCACTGAGATCATATATCATATATGATTAATCCCTTTCGTAGGGATAAAATGGTCCTAAAGTCATAATATACTTGCTTTTTAGATATGATTATACCCTTTCGTAGGGATAAAATGGTCCTCTAGCCACAGTATTCTAGGTTTTTAGATATGATTAGCTCCTATCGAAAGGATAAAATGGTGCTTTAGTCTAGAGATTCAAAAAGGAATCTGTGATCAGGACCAGCAATTAAATTCTTTTATCTTCCCATTAAGCCAATTTTTTTATGTTTTCTTTTGAATCGAAGCCTATTATAGTAATGATTTAATCATATTTTGTGTTTTACATTAAAGCCCCATCAATCCACATTAAGCCTATCCTGGAGAGTGTTAGATTAAACAACAGACAACAGTAAATTAAGATTAATTGTTTTTGTCTTAAGTTCACATTTTTCTTGCACTGGAAACAACCTTGTTAGGATATGATAATAAAATAACTGAATGGAGAAAAAACAAGATCAAGTTAGAAATTGATTTGTAGGGCATTTTTCTTTTGATTAACTTGTCTATCCTTTAAGAACTAAGATGTTCTGTATAATGCCGAGCACAAAAAAATCATCATCTGCGATTATTTTATTCAAAACATGAAGTTGAGTTGGGAGTCAATGACATCTACCAAATTTGTATTTTGGTGGAAGCCAGACTTGCCTGAAAAATATACACCTTTATATTCCTTTAATATACCTGACAAACTAGAGCTTTGGCCAGAGGTTTCACGACCGGCAATACCTGTGATCTTGACCTTTGACCTATTTACTCAAATTTCTTACCTACAAGCTTTTATGAGTGTCAGTTAAATGAAATTCTATCTAGGCATCCAAAAGATATCTCTCTAGATACTACTGTGGGATTAATAAAAAGTAAGTATTTTTACTTCTATACTTATTTAGTAACAGGCAAAGAAAAATTATTTTATGAACTGTATTACTAGGTTGCTCATCAGGCAAGTTGGGGTATGGCTTTACCTGCCATGGCATAAGAAAATCTGCATGTCAATATGGGTTGATACATGCTCCTTCTAACCTCATAATAACTAACCAATAAAAGCAAACTCATTATAAAGCATGCATGCAACTGCACACAAAAATAATTTCATCTTTGAAATTTTACATATCAACTTTATAAAATTGACAGAGAAAGGACAATTAATAAGAAAAGGGAATTTTGTGCGTGTCTAAATAATCCATATATGGATAAATGCTCTGATATACTTCACGTATGCATGCATTATTTTTCTTTACAAAGGAATTGATCGTTAATAGCAATAAATGATCGTAAATTGCAAATAACAATTGCTTTAGATAACCGTATCTGTAAAGCCCGTAATCATATTTCAATTTTTCGATTCGCTAATTTTACACAGTGAGATTTACACACTTTTGAGTACTTCCGTTTTATAATTTTCTATGTAAACATGTGTTGAGTCGGTTGAAATATTTCTTATTTGGTGAGTTATTTTATTGTAATGTTTAAATATTTTTGCATAATTATTCTTCCGAAGCATATTTCTATCCATTTTAATAGTTTTTAGTAAATTTTGTTTGTTTAAATACTGCTACTCAGTTTACTCGTTTAATCACCGCTCACCTTTTCACTATGTAGTAAGTGCTAATCGATAATTTTTATTTTTCTAAAGTGAAGCCATGAAGCGATTTGCATTATATGTATTGTTTTTCATTTGAGTATTTTTGTTGTTTCCAATTATTGTTCTTTTGAATATGTCTTTTGATAAGTTTCAAGAAAATTATTTTTTCAGTCAAGTAAATAAGCTTTTTTTTGTCTTTTCAGTAAATCGTATGAATGTATGCAAGATGTTCTCTGGATTGACTTTTTCTCTGGATGTTATTAATGTCTCTGGTTGAAATAAACATTTAGTCATACGCATTCGCAATTTATTCAATTTCCACAATTTCAAGTTAGCCAACACATTATTTACAAATAAGAACTGTTAAATATGGAAGGCGATGTGGTTGATGGAAAACGAGAAAGAAAATACACAGACAAGGGACTCATTTACACAATGAATCTACAAAGAAATGAAAGATCTCGTCTCGTTAAAACTTTGACTGTCTTAAGCGTTGAGCTTCAAAAGTTAGTGACAGAAACCAAGGATGTAGATAAAGTGAATTCGGTTTATTCACAGTGGGTCAACGTGTATGATCAGCTACTTCAGACGCATGAAAAGTATCAAGAACTGTTTCAGGATTTTAACCAGAAACAAATTGACAATGTTGGATTTCAAGACAAAAATTGTGTTTTTCTCGAAACTAATCAGATGGTACAAGACTGGTTTTCAATTAATAAGATCGTGACATTACCACCACAAAGTGCCGTTAAAGAAGACGAGAGATCACAAGATGGTTCGAGGTCACATAGTTCAAGGTCAGGATCACATAGGAGTTCAAGGTCAGGGTCACATAGGAGTTCAAGATCTAGTCGTTCAAGTCATCTGTCTAAAGCTAAGTTAGTAGAAGAACAGCGTAAAGTAGAACTTTTGGCCAGAGCAGAGGCTCTAAAGGAAAAGAAATCATTAGAAGAAGCTAAATTAAAACTTAAACTCCAAGAAGAAGAATTAGAACTGAAAACTGAGCTAAAAGTAAGTGATGCGAAAGCAAAGGTTATAGAGGAGTTGGAAAGGAGTATGATGGAAGACGATTTATTAGAATCAGAACAGATCAAAAATGAAAGATTAAGTGAGACTTCACGTACATCGAACCGTAAACCAGCTGACACTGTTACGAAGTCCTTACGAATTAAAACTTCAGGTCTGAATCCGAGAGCGTCTGAATATATCCCGAGTAAGTTATCTCTACCAAAGACAAAGGCTGACTTTGAATCGAAAGATCGTAACAACAATGGCTTTACCTTACAATCAGACAGTATTTCGATTGCTCGTGAGTTGAATAAGCCAAAAGTTGATATTCAGAAATTTGATGGTAATCCAATGGCCTACTAAGGTTTTCTACGACAGTTTCAGTCTAGGATAGATTCGAACACCGAGTCATATGATGAACGTTTAACTTACCTGTTACAATTTACAACTGGAGAGCCACATAGAATAGTCAAAGGATTTTCACATTTAGAAGCAGAGATAGGTTATACAGCGGCTTTAAATGAGCTACAGGAAAGATACGGTGAGCCAGATGTCATAGCGAACTCGTTTGTTAGAAAAGCGTTAGATTGGCCAGTTATAAAACCTGAAAATCCGAAAGCGTTGGATGACTTTTCCATATTTCTTACTGAATGTTTGTATGCAGTACAAAATGTAAACGAAGTCAGGGTATTGGAATATTCCGAAAACTTGCGAGTTTTAGTTAGGAAACTGCCTTTTTATCTACAGGAGAGGTGGCGTAACGTTGTATTCGAAACGAAATCCCAACATAAAACTGTCCTGTTCAGTCAGCTTGTCGAATTTGTAAAACGAGAAGCGAGAAAAGCTAACGATCCCGTGTATGGAAAAGAAGTTATGAAAACGCCAACGTCTGCAAAGAATTTACAGAATTTGAAACCGCAATCTCATGGTAATCGAAAAACATTAGCTACGTCAGTCGAAGCGAACGTTAGTAAAAACACGGAACACAGACGAAATGCGTTCAGTACGCCATGTGTATTTTGCGAGAGTTCTCACGCTTTGAAGGATTGCGACAGAATTAAAGAAAAATCACTCAAAGACAGATACGACTTTCTTAAATCAAAAGGATTTTGTTACGGATGTCTAAAGTACGGACACCAGAAGGCATCGTGTAATCTGAAGTTAACTTGTTCCGTGTGCAAGAAAGTACATCCGTCTATTCTTCATGTCGAATCTCGTAAATCGGAAACAGAAGAACCCGTAACTGACAATTCGTTCGTGAAAGTTAAGAACTCGACTACGTATACGGGGGCTGGTGACAGTCGACAAGCAGCCTTGCCAATATTACCGGTAAGAGTAAAAAGTGCGAAAAGTGACAAATACATAGAAACGTACGCATTTCTAGACTGTGGAAGTACCGCAACCTTTTGCTCAGAGAAAGTGATGCGTGAACTTAATGTCGTCGGAAAAAGATCGAAACTTAGTTTAACTACAATGACAAACGATAACGATAACGTTGAAGAATGTTACGTTTTAGGTGGTTTAGAGATAAGCGACTTAAATGGAAACAACGCTATTACCCTCCCGCCAATCTTTTCTCGTGAAAAGTTACCAGTTTCCGGAACTGATATCGTAACAGTTAATGACATTCGAGGTTGGCCGCATTTACAGGATGTTCCGTTGCAAAGGATCGATAATGATCATGTAGGACTCTTGATTGGAGTTAATGTTCCCCGGGCAATGGAGCCTTATAAAGTGGTACCTAGTGCAAATGATGGTCCATTCGCGGTCGAAACTTTGCTAGGTTGGGTGATAAATGGTCCGCTGGATTTATCCGGACATGGTAAGGAGGCGTGTTATACCGCAACTTGTAACAGGATTGGTGCGTCAGTTATTTCTCTGGAGGATCAATTAAGAAGCTATTACGATCACGACTTTAGTGAAAGGATAATTGATGACGTCACATCACCGTCAAAAGAAGATCGTCAATTTCTAGATATCGCGTCTAAGACAATTCATTTAGAGAATGGACATTACGTAATGGATTTGCCATTCAAATCGAGCAACACTGAGATGCCTAACAATCGTGCACAAGCTGAACAAAGATTAGTTTCACTTTCAAAGCGTTTTAGATCCGATAGTGAATTTCGAGATAAGTACTTAACATGTATGGATAAAGTGCTCAAAGAAGGACATGCTGTTCCGGTCAAAGATGATGAATTGTCAATGAAAGACGGAAGAACTTGGTATCTACCGCATCACGGGGTGTATCACCCAAGGAAAGGAAAACTACGTGTTGTGTTTGATTGCACGGCCAGGTACGCAGGCACTTCATTGAATGAACGGTTAATTCAAGGACCAAATTTGACAAACAGTTTAATCGGAACTTTGATACGATTTCGACAAGATGAAGTTGCTTTTATGGGCGACATTGATGGAATGTTCCACCAGGTAAGAGTTTCTGAAAAGGACACTAACTTTCTAAGATTTCTGTGGTGGGAAAATGGTGATTGCGCGAAATCACCAACAGAGTACAAGATGACGGTGCACTTGTTTGGTGCGACTTCTTCTCCGTCTTGTGCAAATTATGCGTTACGGAAAACTGCAAATGATTGCAAAGGTCGTTTCGATGAGGAGGCAATCCAAACCGTTCTCAATAATTTTTACGTGGACGATTGTCTTAAGTCAGTGGCAACCGAGAGTCGAGCAATAAATCTAGTTAACGACATTCAGAAACTACTAGAACAAGGAGGATTTCACATCGCGAAGTGGATCAGCAATAGTAGAAATGTAATTCGCTCTATTCCGCTTGACGCCAGATCAAAAGAAGTTATGGATTTGGATCTAGATCGAGAATCGTTACCGGTCGATAGAGCTTTAGGTGTTCAATGGTGCGTTGAAACGGACACTTTCAGATTCAAAATAGCGCTACAAGATAAACCCAAAACAAGACGTGGCATATTATCTATGATTAGCAGTGTTTACGATCCGTTAGGTTTCATAGCTCCGTTCACTTTACGCCCGAAAATAATTCTTCAGGATCTTTGTAAAATGAAGTTAGGCTGGGACGATCCGGTACCGCACGCAATGTTACAACAGTGGGACTTCTGGTACAGCGATTTGTACAAACTCTCAAACTTCAGCGTTCCCCGTTGTTTCAAACCTCCAGGATTTGGAAATATATTGTCCGCTCAATTACATAACTTTTCTGATGCCAGTGAAACCGGATACGGAGTTGTAACTTATCTTAGGCTCGAAAATGTCGAAAATGAAATTAGTTGTTCGTTTGTAATGGGCAAAGCTAGAGTCACACCTCTAAAGCAAACTACTATTCCGAGATTGGAACTTACCGCAGCAACGGTAGCCGTTAGAACGAATAAAATGATTTTGAACGAGCTCGAAATCCCAGTGCAAGATTCGTATTTCTGGACTGATAGCATGTCGGTTCTTCGTTACATTCGCAACACTAGTGCAAGGTTTCAAACTTTCGTCGCCAATAGACTTTCTGTTATTCACGATGGATCGAATGTTGACAATTGGCGCTACATTAACACGAAACTAAATCCGGCAGATATCGCTTCAAGAGGCGCATCCGTGAGCAACTTATACGAGCAACCTTGGATAGAGGCACCAAAATTCTTATATGATCAAGAGGACGAATGGCCGATACTACCGTCAGATCTTGAAAACGTCGACACCGATGATAGTGAAATTAAACGCGTAAGAGTCACTGCGACAATTTCAAACGATAACCATGACAACCACGAGTACTTAGATGTTATGTACAAACTCTTCGAGCACTACTCTTCTTGGTATAAACTGAAACGAGCCGTAGCATGGATTCTGAAAATTAAAGACAATTTATTGCAACGTGTACGAAAGGACAAATCTTCGGAAGGAAGCAAAATTCGAAATCTGACTTTAAAAGACCTAGAACAATCCAAAAATGCTATTATCGCTATCGTTCAACAGAGAGCTTTCATCAAGGAAATAAATTCGATCAAATCAGGAAACGCGAAGATAGGCAAGGACAGTAGTATCAGGTCTTTAGATCCGTGTCTCGAGGATGGACTACTTCGTGTCGGAGGACGTTTACAAGCATCATGTTTACCAGAAGAATCTAAACATCCGGTTATTCTTCCGAAAAATAACCATGTATCAATGTTGATCTTACGTCATGTTCATCTTGCGTTAAAACATAGTGGACGAAATCATGTGCTTTCAACAGTGAGACAAAAGTATTGGATTATAAATGCATCGTCTGCAATCAGACGGATGATCTCGAAGTGTGTTGTCTGTCGACAACAAGGAGCTAAAGTTGGTGAACAAAAGATGGCCGAATTGCCACAAGATCGACTTTTACCAGACGAACCGCCATTTACTAGAGTCGGTGTAGATTACTTCGGGCCTATTGAAGTAAAACAGCGAAGGTGCCGAATAAAACGATATGGTGTGATATTTACTTGTTTAGCAAGCCGTGCTATTCACCTAGAAGTTGCTGCATCTCTAGATACCGATTCTTACATCAATGTGTTACGAAGGTTTATAGCTCGTCGCGGACAAGTTACAACAATAAGATCTGATAACGGAACCAATTTTATTGGCGCAGAGCGTGAACTGAAGAGATCAATTGACGATTGGAACTTAAACCAAATTGAAAATTGTATGTTACAAAACAATGTTGATTGGAAATTCAACCCTCCAAGTGGATCCCATTTCGGCGGAGTATGGGAACGATTAATCCGTAGTGTGCGAAAGGTAATGACAAGTGTGATAAAAGAACAAGTTCTAGATGACGACGGCCTACATACTCTTTTGTGCGAGATCGAGGCGATACTCAATAGTAGACCGATTACTATGAACTCTGACGATCCGAATGATTTAGAAGCATTAACTCCAAACCATTTGCTGATTATGAAATGTAAGCCAAATCTTCCGCCAGGTGTCTTCTCCAAAACTGACAATTACTATAGACGAAGATGGCGACAAATTCAGTACATGACAAACTTATTCTGGACTAGATGGGTTCATGAATACTTACCGATTTTGCAGGAACGTCAGAAGTGGAATAGTGAAAGAAGGAACTTACAAGTTGGGGACATTGTCTTGGTAGTAGACCAGAATGCTCCGAGAAATTCTTGGCCTATTGGACGAGTACATGAGACATTACCTGATCGCAAAGGACTTGTTCGTCAAGTGAGAGTTAAATGTAGAACCAACATACTTACCCGTCCTATTGATAAACTGTGCACAATTCTTGAGATGGACTAATTTACTTACTAGTGTCAGTGTTTATAGACTTTTGATTTGTCTCTACATGGACTTTGTAAAACTTTATTTTTTGCCATTTTGTCTTTTTTCTATGACATTCATTTAATTTTTGTTATTTTGCTTTTTGAATTATGTATTTTTTTTTTGTAATTGTTCGCAGAGCTTCACAATTAGGGGGCTGAAATGTAAAGCCCGTAATCATATTTCAATTTTTCGATTCGCTAATTTTACACAGTGAGATTTACACACTTTTGAGTACTTCCGTTTTATAATTTTCTATGTAAACATGTGTTGAGTCGGTTGAAATATTTCTTATTTGGTGAGTTATTTTATTGTAATGTTTAAATATTTTTGCATAATTATTCTTCCGAAGCATATTTCTATCCATTTTAATAGTTTTTAGTAAATTTTGTTTGTTTAAATACTGCTACTCAGTTTACTCGTTTAATCACCGCTCACCTTTTCACTATGTAGTAAGTGCTAATCGATAATTTTTATTTTTCTAAAGTGAAGCCATGAAGCGATTTGCATTATATGTATTGTTTTTCATTTGAGTATTTTTGTTGTTTCCAATTATTGTTCTTTTGAATATGTCTTTTGATAAGTTTCAAGAAAATTATTTTTTCAGTCAAGTAAATAAGCTTTTTTTTGTCTTTTCAGTAAATCGTATGAATGTATGCAAGATGTTCTCTGGATTGACTTTTTCTCTGGATGTTATTAATGTCTCTGGTTGAAATAAACATTTAGTCATACGCATTCGCAATTTATTCAATTTCCACAATTTCAAGTTAGCCAACACAGTATCACTTACATAACAGGCATCCTTTAAAAAGTTTTATGTTTCATAACTTTAACTTTTTTTCTAACATAACTTATTATGAAAGAAAAAGAACATTATATTTATATATTCGGGGTAATTTATGGGCTAAATCATGCAAGTGTACTTGAAGCAATGTCTAGCTCAGTAAAATTGCATATGAGATTCACTTTTAAAAAAACAACTAGTTGTTGATAGTTTTGTACAAGATGTCAAGAAACTACAACTGGCAAGCCGGAAAACTGTGAAGGATTTCCTTTTGGTGAAAATGTCAGCCATCATGCCAGAATGACTCCTACAGGTGACAATACTTGAATACTTTAATACTTTAAGAAAATAAAATAGCACTCTTATGACATTACAACTTCAAGAAAAGGTACAGCACTTTCAAGCGTCTTTTCAACTTTAAAAAAAGGAACAGCGCTTTCATGACTTTACAACTTCAGGAAAAGGAACAGCACTTTCATGACTTTACAACTTCAAGAAAAGGAACAGCACTTTCATGACTTATCAACTTCAAGAAAAGGAACAGCACCTTCATGGTGTAATTATCAACTTGTAAGAAAAGTGACAGCACTTTCATGACTTATCAACTTCAAAAAAAGGAACAGCACTTTCATGACTTTACAACTTGCAGAAAAGGAACAGCACTTTCATTATTTAACTTGAAGAAAAGTGACAGGAATTTCATGACTTTACAACTTCAAGAAAGGGAACAGCAATCATGATATTCTTGTTTTATTTTTTTTTTCATGAGAAGAACATCATAGAAGATCGAGGCCAAATGCTTTCACCTAAACTGCAAGCCTATAATGGCGGCTTCTAAAAGCTAGAACAAATTGACTTTTTTGTAAAAATCCAGACCTATGCTTACATGTTCTTCACTACAGCACTAGTGTGTTATTCAAAGTTTTGTAACATTACAGCACTCTATGAAAAACAACTTTTTTTCTGACATTCAGAAATCTCTCTTCAACAAAGCCTTATAGAAAGATCAGAATGATTCAGAAGTTTAGGCCAATATAAAAAAAATACTCTAGTATCTTACTCATTCCTGGAGTGCCATGATTTTATCAGCCCGCTAAACAAAAAATTGAATTTTTGGCCAATTATGTTCATTTTTGGTCAATTTCCTTTAAAATGACACTACATTTTATCGAAAATGAATTAAATATAAATAATAAAATTTGCCTACCTGCCCCATTTTTTTTCAAGAAATTTGGATGAGAATCTTAGAATTATTTTATTATGGCCTTATCTATGACATTGTGGCTTTATTTGGCTTCTTATTCTGAAACCATATCAAAATGCTATCAATTCCAGACATGTTTTATTCTATCAGGACAAAAATAAACTTAATTCTTTAACAATTGACATTTACAATTGAACAATAATAAAGACACAAAAAAGCCATTTTAACCTCCTTTTATTGAAGTTCTACTCTGCTCTCATTATTATTTGTGGGGTATTACTTTTCATGGTTTTGGTGGGTGGTCTTAACCCATGAAATTTGATACACCACGAAAAGGAAATTATGTATTCATCTGTATGCTGCAGACTTCAGAACCACGAATTTAATAATCCACGAACTGCTCCTTTTTCATAAAATGTCACACAAAAAAAAACAAATCCACAGTATAAGAAAAGTCTGTCAAAGTAAAATATGGCAGGATCTTTTTTATAAGTTAAACATGTTAAACAGGGATTTGAAGTAGGTGAGCATTAGACCTGAATTAGAAACCCAGGTTATGGAACCACATGAAGATGCTGTATACCAAATTTCAAAGGTCTAAGAAAGTTGTAACAAATTTAATTTTCCTGTCTGCACACCACCATCCAATCAAATCATAACTCAGATTTATAATATCACTTTTGAAAATTGATTAAAAATGAGTCAGGCCCAACAAAAATATATGCATTTCCTGTTACATGACTGAAAAAAAAAATAGGGAAGGTAGGCCTTAAATTTTACCTCAAGTAAATGAATTAGAGTAGAATTAAAGTTAAATGGCACTTTAGCAAATATTGGCAATAAAAATGTTTATTATTAGTTATCTGGGAAGGTAAACAGGAAACACAGTAACACACATGTGTTTTTGTTTGGCCTCAAAGCCAAAATTGGTCAGATTGCAAGAAACAGGAGGTTGATGACCAACTGACCCTGCCTTTCAACCATCCTACAATAACCACGTTAAAACATGCATTTGTAAATCCAGCCAAAAATGAATAAAATACAAAAACAAAGAATTTCATACTGTAAACTGGAAAATTTTTGAAGCAGTTTTATTTTCCCGATTTTTTGGTTGACATTGCTAACGTGAAAATTACACTTCCCAAATATATTTGTCTTCCATTGTAGTCTATGGACAATAGCATTAAAGGGCTAGATTGAAACTTCAGTCATCCTACTGCCAAACTAGAAATGTGTCTATAAGCCACTGGATGTCCCTCCCTTTTTTTGAATTATCACTGACCAAAAAACATATTACCAGGGATTGATATGGACCTAAACCAAAGTTGTTTTTGCATAAAATAAAGGTTGCAGTGACCTAATTTGTAGTGGGTGGTGTTGTGCTACCAATGGCACATCTAGTGGTAAAAAAACATTGACCCCAAACATGTAGTATCTGAAAGTATAATGGACCTTTACCAAGAAATTAATTTAAGTAGTTCATGTGTAAAATATAGATCGCAGTGACCTTTAATATTACTAGTGGGTGGTGCCATGTTACCCAAGACACATCTAGTGGTCACGGTAGAAATATCATTGACCCAAACATGTAGTATCCAAGTTATGGACCTTAAATACCTTTATCAAAGTCATTCATCCATAAAATATAGGTCACAGTGACCCAATTTCTAGTGGGTGGTGTAGACCTACCCAAGACATCATTATCTAGTGGTAAAATATCATTGACCCCCAACATCTAGTATCCAAGTAATGGACCTTTAATAACCAAGAACTTAACACCAAAGTCATTCATGCATAAAATATAGGTCAGTGACCTAATTTCTAGAAGATGGTGTAGCCCTACCCAAGACATATTTAGTGGTAAAATATCATTGACTCCCAACATCTAGTATACGAGTAATGGACCTTAACCAAAAACTTAACCAAAGTGTTACGGACAAACAGACAAACAAAGGTAAAACCATATGTCCGATCCACATACGTGGTTGGGCCATAAAAATCACCTTTTTACAGTACATGTTTAACAAAAAGAAAAGTAAATGACTTATTAAGGAATCAAAACCCATGATAAAGGGACCAAATGCTGATACTGCATACCATACATTAATAGATTGTTTTACTATAAAAAGCTACTCAGAAAGCTGATAATACAATGTACAAAGCACTATCTAAATTACCAAAATTTTTCTTGAAGGACTTAGTTATGAAATCTGTCCAAAATGTCTTTGTAGTAAATGCTTAAGCCTTTTTTTCAATACAAATGTTTTGCATGAAAATTGAGTGTCTATAGCTAAGAAATTGTGAAATTTACAAAATTGAATCTTATTCTAATCAAGCTTTATAATTCCCCTTTCTCAAGATATAACAACTTATATAATTGAGAAAATGTTATCTTCAAAATAATCATTTCTGGTTTTGATAATTATATTTTTTAACAGGATCATGAAATCTAGACACTAGCAAATGGCATTTTAAAATTATACATGCATTCAAAACAATTTGTCCTTAAAATCTGTAGCAATACCAAAAAATGAAAAGCTCTTCTAAAACTAAGACTTACGGGGCAATTAATATTCAAAGAAAGATGTTATTGTATTAGATATTATATACTACTGGACAATTATTTTGTAGTAAAAGAGAGTTTTTTAGAACATATTAATATATATAAGTTTTCAATATTTCCTTATAGCTTGGTGTTGACATTTAAAGTGTAGTTAATATTAAATCTTTACGGGACTTGAATTGATATAGCCTAAGCCTTATGAAATATGTAATAATTTACATATAATGAAAAGTTGTTTTTCCTTATTGCTTTATCAGGATACTCAGGAAAGGAATCCACAGTGTTAAAGGAGGTGTAATTGCATATATAATATATGTAATTACATTTGCATAAAATTTTGCGTATCTTTGCCAAAAATGGTTTTAAAAGCAAAAATTTTGAATTCTCCATTTCAGGAGACAGGGCACACACACCCTCTTCCCTAAGATTGCCTAAGTCTTAGAACCTTTTAAACACTAGCATAAACACATATACAACGAAGGGTGATAACTCCGACTAAATATCAAGTAATTTGTTACCCATCCCATTTGCTGGCAAAAACTTAATCATTTGACTTTGAGGTCGAAGTTCATGGTTTACCATTATATTATAAACCAAAATGTAATTCAAACTTACCTCATTGCTAAATTTTACAGTTTCTGAACTAAGGCAACATTAAGTTATTAGGAAATTTAAATTGAAGTAGTTTTTATTTGTGGACCATGTTTATTCTTTAAAACTGGCATTAGAATGTTAATACTAATGCTTGACAAATGCTTCAATTTTTCCAAAACTTAATTCTCCCTACATTCAAAAACAATTTCATTTTTGAACTTAAAATAAAGGCTTTTTTCCTACATTTTAAAGTAAGTTGAGAACCTATAAAAATAACGACACATTGTACATTTTTTGAAAAGGAAATCCTACTAAGACTATTATAAATGCATATTATGTTTTCAATCTTAAAAAAACTATCATTGTAAAATGTAATTTATAATTGAAACTCAAACCTGAGCTTTGAATAAATGGAGATTAAAAATCCTATCTCATCATTTTAAATGTTTATAAAATATCAATACCCTTTTATATAGTACTCAAATACAATAAACATTTAAACAAGAATCAATTCTTGGATTATGCAACCAACAAAATGTCGCTTTTTCAAATTACCAAACAGTATGCTTTTCCCCATGATAATCATTCTTGTAAGCGATAATTTCTACCTGACAAATAGACGCTGCAATAACACAAATATTATCTTCTTGACAAACAATACAAACATGTCAGGCTTTTACAGCGCTTAGCATCTTATCTGTCGATTTCTTTTTTTTTATCAATTCACGTCAATAAAACAAACAAATATTGTCCTTACCTACTGTCGTTTTGTCCCTCGCTAATTACTCCAATACATCTTTACACGGCTTTCTTTAATACGTGAACAGCAAATCTACAAGCGTGAAAAAAGTATTGATTGTTTTTAGTCAGTCCTCAGTTTATTAGTTAAGAGAAAATCTACAAATAAAACCGGGAGAAAAATGAGATAATCCTAACGTACAATCAAATTAATTTCTGACGATATGATGCCAATTAGTGTCCTATCTTCCAAGGATAATTAAAATTCTATTCTAGTTGAAAGATAAATTAATGTCTATTTATGATCATCAATTGATTTAGAAAGAAGACTAGAAATAGAAGTTTCTTAAATACTATCAGATATTTGATATGACAATGACCTCTAGATTATCTTTTTACTATTAAAAACAATTAGTTTATTCATTGGTTTTATATAACTATACATGGCTTTTTCAAATGTACTTGTGTTAAATTATAGAATATATTTTATAATGGGATATGGTATAAGTGTAAACGGCACAGATCAAATAAACAAGCAGTAAATTAGAAAGACCACAATGAAAAAAAGCCAGCAGTGTGGCCTTCAATGAGGCCAGTGGCCCCTGCTTGCCACAAGGTAAAATAAAAATGCAATACTAAAAGTCAGGTACGCCTCAAGGTTAAAAGGTAAGATCTAATTATAAATACACAAAAACATATCACTTGAATCAAATAAAAAAAGATTATTTGATTTTAAGTGATATGTTTTTGTGTATTTATAATTCGATTTTACCTTTTAACCTTGTGGCGTACCTGACTTTTAGTATTGTTCCCCCACACCTATTATTATAAAATAAAAATGCATACAATTCAAAGCCAGTATTGAAATAGTCAAAGAAAGACCCCCTTAAATAAGGAACAATTTAAACATCAAAACAACAAGAACAAACAAAAGCTTTGTCAAAGATTCATGGCTTAGGACAAGCACATTTAAATTATGGTGGGTTAAACTAGTTTTCTGGGCCTTGCAACATACCCCCTTTAAATAATCCCTGACAAAGCACAAAATTTTACAGTTGTTTACAAGATTAGTCAAAATGAGCAATATAAACTAAAATAAACCAAACATCAATAAAATCACTTTAGTTATCAAAATAAACTGATCTGTTAAATGATTGAAATTATCTTAATTGCAAAGCAAATAATTGAGAAAAAAAACAGTGACAAAAAGTTTACACAGTAATAATTACCTCTTTTTAACGATCCCTCTACTTTGAATTGTACACTCATTCTTCCCAAGAACCAACAGAGAATGGAATAGACTGCCATTCTATATTACATTTATAGCAGATTCCATCAAAGAGTTCAGGTGCTCCGTAGAGGAATGGAATAGGCTTCCATTCTATATTACATTTGAAAATTTCATCAAAGAGTTGAGGTGCTCCATAGACATGTACATAGGCATAGAGATATATTACTGGCCCAGCTCATGAAAATGTAGTTTCATATCAGCCTGTTGGAGACTGTAAATATCGCCTTCTGTGTTTTTATTTTAACTACTCACATTGGAGTAAACCTTCCTTGGGAATTAACATGAGGTTCCTAACAAGAAAGAAGAAGAAATAAATTGTTACATGCAACAATGGATGTATATTTTCTTAAATCTGAATATCGTAAAATTTGCATTTTATCTTACATTTTAATCTTTGTAGATTGTACATCTTAGCTTTGACCTATACATATTTTTAACTCTAAGGCTGAACACAAAGATTTCTTCATATTGGCTTAACTCCCCTAACAGACTCACACCACCCCCTCCCCCCCCCCAAAAAAAAGAAAAGAATTGTTTCCTTTAGAAACTCCCATAACTACTTACATAGGTCAAATATCTTTCATCTTATACAAAGTGTAACTATGAACCTTAAGCTACTGTGGTTTAATTAATATTGGTGGGATACCAATTTTCATGGTTTTCATTGATGGCAATAAACCACAAAAATAAAAATTTAACCAAATGTCAGTTTTACATTGAATCATTCAAATCTGACGAAATGTCTTTATTATGGAAACCACAAAAATTTATCCCCACAAAAACTGGAATGGGGGTCTTCCATGGAAGATGTTATGTCACCTGCATCTTCAAATATTAGGTAAACTGGATGTAGATGAGTTATAGAATCACTTTACACCATATAGTACTATAGGAGGAAGCTACATACCAAATAAAGAGGTTGTGACATATAGTTGCCTGGAAAACTGTGAGGGAATTTTTTGTGAAGCCACAGGACGATGGCCCAGGACAACGCAAGAAACCTGATGGTGCAAAAGTAACCCCTTTATGTCGCTTAGAACTGCATAACATTGCAGGCAACATAATAAATGAATCCACAGTATTACAAGTTTATACATCATCAAATTATGACTAGCCTGTCTCTCTGTAGCTGGAACATTAATGCCATCAGATTGCAACAAATCTCTTATTTCTTTGGTGATATTTTGTAAAATCATGTCACTAAGCCCCATCTTGCTATTGCGGAAGTGTATAATAAATATATTTTGCGGTATTGTATTAGACTAAATTTGTAAATTTTGTGGCAAGCAAGATTGGCAGTTTTGATATTTCTCTAGATTTTTACAAACAAACTTTGTGTCACCTGATCTTGCACAAGCTTTCTTTACCTATAGTTGGCATAATTCAAGGTATACATTTTCCACCAGATCTTTAATCTTTATAATATCAGTATCAAGCATATGAACTCTTCTCTCTCTATCATTAGCTGGCAAGCAATACAAAATTTTATGCATTCTTTTAGTCATCTCATCATTTCAAAATTGCTTCAATTTCTAATCTATTACTGTACCAAGGGAGATAACTGTACACATCTAAAAACATTAATAATAAAGTGACACACCAAAAGAATTATAAATGCCTATTCAAGGCATCCTGAATTCCTTCCTTAGCCATTAACAGAAGCCTAGGTGCCTTTCCAAATATTAGTTACTAGAATTAGAATATTTTTTGCATTTTAAATTGTTCAAATGCAAAGTCCACAATTCTGTTTTATGTTCTGTTTAGGAAATTTCAACTGCTTCATTTTGACAGCAATTTACATTAACTGTCCCTTTGTAAACCATAATGAAAACTGCTGCAATTCGACAACCAAAACTGTACCTTTCTAAGTTAATAAGCTTTGATATTTCAACATGTAGTGATGTCAATTGATGATTCCCAACATGTCACTGATCAGACATGACTCGATCACCTTATTGCAAATTATGAACTTTCATATAGATCGCAATGGAAGAGGGAGGGTTTGGCATGCCTTAAAACCTGGTTTTACCCACCATTTCTTTTTAAATGCCTGTACAAAGTCAGGACCATTGCCATCCTCAATTTTTCCTGTAAGTCTTGCTTGTTTTGTCTTGTCTTATGGACATTTGAGATTGATTCTCCAAGTTTGGTAATTTTTGTTATTTACCTTTATCTACAAACTTTTTTACATCAGTTGATAAATGCATCTTAGCTAGCTGTCAGTTCTGCAAGTGACATTGTTCTCAAGAGATTTCTTCTACGTCTCGTAGTTCTCGTATGGTGCTTTTGTCTCAGGTCTTCTCTTGTTAAATTGAACTTTTAATGGTTTGATTTTTAGAGTGTGTCATTTTTGTGCTTTGTACCAGATTATCAATAGGGGGAAAGTTTGGCCCAAAAAACTAGTTTTATCCTACCACATTTTATATGTGCCTGTCCTAAGCCAGGAATCTTTGTCAAAGCTTTTGTCCCTGTCATCTTTTTGTTTATTGTTTTATGTCCAGAAATAATCTTTCATTTATAATTTTGGGATTGGTTTTGAATCTTATGTATTGTATTTCTAGTCTCTGGAAAGACAATTCTCAGCAGCAACCTCTGGTCATGTTGAAGACTGCTGGCTGTTTTCCATTGTGATTTTTTAAAATACTGTTTCTTTATATTCGTTGTGTCCCGCCTCTTTCTTTGTCTATTTATCAATTTTGATCATAAGATATCTTATGCCTATCAGTACTAAATCTATTTCTTTAGCGTTTTCTATGGTCACATGATGGTCACAGAGTCTGTATGTAAATGATCTGTAGTTCTTCAGACAGCTTGATCAATCGAGTAGATAATCATTGAGGGGGGGTAGGAGGGGGTCTGATCCCAGAATCCTGAACTAATTTTTACAAAATCCCGTCATCCCGACTTAAATCCTGAAAATCCTGAAGCCCGGTAAAGTTGATATTAATTTTATCCCGGAATCCCGAACTTAAATTGTCAAAATCCCGGAATCCCAAGCTTAAATATGACCAATCCCGGTGTCCCGAAAAAGTTCC
The DNA here is from genome assembly GCA_963971305.1 of Arcuatula senhousia. NCBI lineage: Eukaryota > Metazoa > Mollusca > Bivalvia > Mytilida > Mytilidae > Arcuatula > Arcuatula senhousia. The sequence goes on from OZ020304.1 coordinate 31,486,890, forward strand.
TACCCCCCCTCATCATTCAGTCTATAACAATCCTTTGAAATTCCTGATGATGATATAGGAGCAGCACTGACATTCTGTCAAACCCCATAGTTTTCAGTGTTAATAGAAACAAGTGATACTGTGAGCTCGAGCTCACAAAATTATACTTCTTGCTTCATATTTGATTTTGTTCAACCCCCAAAAAATACAAGTCAAATTATCTCTCCTGAATGATACCAGAGAGGGATGAAAATTCTTCATGCACATCTATAATCTACATATGATGTTTGTCCTTTGTTTAAATCAAAATCCAGAGAGCTGTGTAGGTGGAGAAGCCCTAACGAGGTATGTGGACAGACAGACAGAGTGACTGACAGACAGACAAGATGATTCCTTTTTCCCCTCAAACTTTGTTTGCAGGGGATTTAATAATTTTTTGTAGAATAAATAAGACTTTCGTTGAATTTAAATTTTTTTAAATTATTTGTTATCAGGATCATCTTTACACTTTTAAAAAAATGACCGATATTTTACGTCTTTTTTCAGTCTATGTGGAGCCTATACTACACATTTAGTTGCTTAATAAGGCATGGCAGCGTCTAGATAAATAATTTTTGCATACATTTTGATTATTTTGAAGGTGAACTTTTGATCCGTTTTGCCGGGGCATTTTCTTTGTGTTTTTCAGTTCACCCAAATATAGTCAAATATCAACAATGCCCTGTCATTTGGCCTCCACGTGCAAGGTAGTTTCATTATTGGTGTTATTAAATCTACTCACAGTTAGTTGTATAGAAGGTGATTTAGGGGTAATTCATGCTTTATTTTAATTAATTATGTACAATTTGAACGGAAAGAAAATGAATAGAGAAAACAACAAATGGTATCTTTTAAAATGATACGGAAAATGAACGGTGAATTTCATATCTAGACGCTGCTACACTTTATTTTTTACTTCTATGAGTAGTATAAGTCGAACAAATACTAGAAAAATAGGTAAAATATCGACCATTTTATTCGAAATGTAACCATGAACCTTAAAACTAAAAGTTGTAAATTTTATAAACTTAACTTGGAGGCAAATGCATTCTTTTTCTCCATAACTTTACCTATTGCTTTGCATCAGGCATGTATAACATACATGTTATTGATTCCATTCATGCCATTGGCAACGTTTTTTTTTTTGATTATTCACCATGTTCACCATAAAATCTTAATTAGGGCATGAATCGATAAACATTGCTTATGCTTACATTGAAAGATTCAACAACATGTCAAACATACCATGAATTTTGTAAGGAATTCAAATAAACATGTATTAAAATGTTCCTGATTTCACTGTTTGTCAATCTTTTTCTTTTTTTTGCGAGAGATTCGTCTACTTTCATTTTCAGGTTTTCAAAGTGAAAGTAGTTTTCGAAACACTTCTGGACTTTACCTTGAGAAACAGACGAGTTGATTACATGTAATTATTATTAGACAGGGATTAAATAAAACTGATTGTTTTGACATCCCTGAATTAGATAAGAGGTAAAAGGTAAAGCAACTGAAACTGTAACTGATTCTTGAGATGTAACTTTTCTGTCATTATGTTGAATGTTGCATAATTAAATAAATTTGACATTGACACTTTGGGTTGGAGTGTCCACAGGGACTTGCTCCCTTGTGTTTTTTTCGTACTGCACATTGTATATTTTACTTAATAGTTGTGCAAAATATCATTCAAATCCCTTAACACATTTACAAGTTATCATCCAGAAACCTTTAGGGAACGGACAGACGGATGGACAGACAGACACCAAAAGAATTTGAGGGTTACTAGTGACTCTATCAATATTTTGTTAGAGTCAATGTGCGGTACGAAAAAAAACACAAGGGAGATACTACTTTCATCACCCCCCTTTTCTTCAATTTGATTTTCTTTTAATAGATCATTGATCTCATACCTTTTCCTATATAATTCGTTTCACAGGTGATTTTTCTTTCCATATATAACACCTAAATACTTCTTCATTAATTGCATTTCGGCCTCAAAATCGAGCTTTGTTCTGGCAATTTTGTAAAATTTGGCAATCGCTTGGACAGTGGGAAAGGCTCATTTATTTGTTCGGAATTCAGGATTTTACAGATAAAACTACGGGTATTCAGGATTTTTAGGTAGCGGGATCAGGAATGGTCATTAAAATTCATGTCACCGGGAAAACAGTATTTGGTATAATATTTTAATGGGAATGCGGGATGAGAATCCCTCCTACCCACCCTCAAGACAGAGATGGGGTAATCGTAATTGTTATCATTAATCAGTTGTAATTAATTAAAAGAGATCAGGTGAGCGATTCCTGGGAGCCTCTTGTTTAATCTTGTGACATTTGGCAGACTTTCTACATGTACCCTCTGTATATTAAAGAGCTTTTTCACTTTATGATTACTTAATTCTTGAAATCATAATTGACAATGAAGCCAACTTAAGTTGCAACTAGGTGGATTTAAGACCAGCATGTTGGGTGCATATTGACAGGAAATTTGGTTAGGAACTGTATAAAACAAGAGGTTTCAGAAACTTTTTTTTAATTGCATGCCCTCCCGTTTGGAAATTTCTGAATGAGAGTAAACTTAGGTGTCAAGGAGGATTACACAGTTCATGTTTGTTGGCAGTGTTTGTTATTGCTACAACCTGTCTGATTTAACTATGGACTTTCGATTGTAGCATAAAGTGAAGTTTACAAACACAACAATGAAAATTTATGTTGTCATGATTGGCTGATTACTTTTAAAAATCACATGGTTTTCCATAAAAGACCTGAAGAATGGGTCGTGCAAACATTTAATCTGATTGGATATTGATGAATGGTCTGACTGACGTTGCATGCAGCTTCGATCTGATTGGGTTTTCCTATTGTGACGATTCACGGTTTTTGTTACTGATTGGCTTGTTTATGACGACTTAAATTTTCATTGTTGTGTTTGCACACTTCAATCAAAAGTCCATAGTTAAATCGGACGGGTTGTAATTATTATTTGGTGCGTGGGCAAAATCTGGTTAATTTAAAACTACGAGCTACAGAAATATTTACAACAATGTTCACAAAAAAGTTACAGTGACTTTGATGAACATATATGTGTGGAAGTTATCTCCCATTATCTGTCTTTTCCAATCATTTTCAACACAATTAATCTCTTTGAAAATTTTCAATCTTAACAATACCTCTATAAAACCAGTGTAATTTTGCTGTTTTTATACGACCGCAAAAAATTTGCGGACGTCTATAATGGTATGATGCTGTCGTTGTCGTTGTCATTGTCGTCGTTGTCGTGGTCGTTGTCTGTTAACTTTAGTGTATACACAATAACTTTAGTTTTAGTTATCCAAATGCAAATAAATTTGACAATGATATTTCTTACCATTTAAGGATGAATGGGATTGATTTTGGGAGTCCTCCCTTTTTTCGTTTAAATGTGAACTTTTTAACATATACACCTGTATACTTTAAAAAAAAAGGTTTAATCTTCAATTTCAGAATGTAACTTGTCTTTACAACTGATACCAACAAATAGAAAAAGGAAGAGATGGGAGATTCAAACGAGACTGAAACCCCAAGACATTTTGGAGACAAGGCGCTCAATTTTTTGAATGGGAAAAATTGCCTACCATGCACAGTTGTTGCAACAGTAACTCCATTAGCTATGGCTGGAAGAGTGGCATATGTTACGTTTACAAGAAATTATAGTTACCTTTCTCCCATGTATAAATATGCACTCTATGGGTTTCATGGATCAATGATTTTTGGTACGTATGTTTCAAGCGTTTGACTGTTGATTAGAAAATATTATAAGTTCTCGATGAAAGGGGGTGTCGATAATTATATGATAATATTAGATGTGGAATAAGTTTACGCTACATAATCATAAATTAGGGCAATTAAAATTTCAAAACAGCTAGTGGTCACTTGTTGCTGTTTTGCAGTGCTTGTAGATCAGAAATATGATACTGTAACATGCCAAAAGTAATATTGAACCATCTAAAAAAAATCCCTTACAAATCAAACCATTTAATTCAATTTAAAAGCAAATTATTGTTATCTTTGTTATCTAAGTGTATATATTTTTTTTTTAATTGCACATGTATATACAGTGACATGCCAAAAGTATTGCAACATCTAAAAATTAGATGTTGCAATACTTTTGGCATGTCAGTGTATATACATGTGCAATTAAAAAGAAAATATATACACTTAGTTTCCTGACATATTCTTAATTAAGTCACCTGTCATCAGAGCCATTTAAATCAAATAATTGCAAAGAAAAAACTTAAAAGAACTACCGGAAAAATACCCCCGTAAAAATCAAAAGAAAGCTACATCCCTCATGAGGTATATTATTACAACAAGTTTGAAATTAAATAATCAGAAAATTTCATAGGTAGAATTCCAGAAAATTTATATAATACATATATATACATATATATACACATAATACAGTCATGTATTTTTCAAATTTTCTGTTGCAGAACATAATGGTGTTAAATGCTATATCACCATAACTTCATATTTTTGTATGTTTAAAGTCATGTTATATTGATATGAAAAATTGCAACATAGTACTGTGGTTTCATTATTATTCGTGGGGTATTAATTTTCGTGGTTTTCGTGGGTGGTCTTGACCCACGAAATTTGATACTCCACGAAAAGGAGATTTCATATTGGATTGTATGTTGCATACTACATAGCCACGAATTTAAGAATCCACGAACTGACAATTTTTCATCAAACCACAAAAATTGGTATCCACGAAAATAAATGAATCCACAGTATGTGACAATAAATTCTGCTTCACCTGACATGTGTTTCGACTTTTCAAGATTCAGTAGAGGGGCTCTACCAAAAGATTGAAATACCAAACACTATAGGAATATGAAGAACAGAGAACAATAATTCCAACAATGCCGAACTAGAAACAAATTCATGACTAAGACAGACCTATGTCTGTTTGGGTTAGGAATGTCAAAAAACTTTAGGGTTTTGAAAATTTTGAAACTTAAACAGATATTTATAGCTTTGATGTTTTCTTCAACACAAAAGTGTTGATGCCGGGACTGGCTAACCTAAGGGAATTAAAAATCTACCAGCGTTGCTCAACATCAAGGATGTTTGAAATAAAAATTAGAACAAATTTCCAGACAATAATTTTTGATACGTCTGAAGCGTGTTTCGCCATTCAAGACTCATCAGATATGTATGTGCCAAAAAGTATTTGTATTGTGATTCTAACCATATCATATAAATTCAGTCATACAACCAATTATAATTATAGGGCTAATGAGAATTATGATTTTTTTTCAGGTTTTCTTTCAATGGCTTTCATGAGTGTGTCAAGGACTTGGGCATTTAGATCAGCTGATGAGACATTTCTGCAATTTCTTGAACGGGATAGACAAAATAGAAGGACAGCTATAAATAAATTGCGAGACTATAGAAAAACTGCTTTTCAAACAGAAGATGAATCAAATAAGTGATGTTATGTTGATATGCTAATATTTTAAATAAAATTTTGATTTTTTATCAGTTAAAATTATCATTAGATAGTAAGGTCAATCAGGGGCCAATCTAGAAATTTTCAACTGGAAGTCATCCACTGAAGATGAAAAGAGGGAGACAGATCAGTTTTTTATATGCGATTCGGTCTGCCAGATAAAAAATTAATAGAAAAAAAATAACAAAAGGACCACAAAAGCAAATAGATATGGAACACCAGCTACTCAAAATCTTACAAATAAACAAAAAATAATTTTCAATCCTTAATATGAAGGAAGTACATCATATGTAGATGTGCATGAAGAATTTTCATCGCTCTTGGATATCATTCAGGGGAGATAATTGGACTTAGACTTTTTAATTACATTATTCAACAAGAGACCTCCTAAGCGCAACACCTCCTAAACTGCTTGAAGGATTTTGATGAAACTTTTCAAGAAGGAAGTACATCAAATGTAGATGTATGAATTTTCATGGCAATCAAACATCATTCAGGGGAGATAATTGTACTTGGACTTTTTAAATACATTATTCAATTGGAGACCCCTTAGGCACAACTCCTCCTTAACCACTTGATGGATTTGATGAAACTTTACATCATCTGTAGATGTGCATGAAGAACTTTTATTGTTCTCGGTTGTAATCAAGGGGAGATAACTGGACTTGAGATTTATTTCAGTACAGAGTCCAATATGAAGCGGGGGGTATCCTTTGGTGATCTCGCTCACAGTATTATGTGTTTTTTTTTGTTTTAAGCTATTGTCATCACTTGGCATCCATCCTCCGTGGATTTTTTGCCAATTTTGTACCTGTTTAGCTCAATATCTTGAAAACTATACAAGATATTTAAGAAATTTAAATTGCTTATTGTTGAGCAATTCAAGATCTACAAAATATAGGGTCAATGTTGTAGGACATTTCCTTTTATTGCCCTTAGAACCTCTAAATTGAGCATTTTCACACCATTGCCTCATTACATTGAAAACATTCACTCCTCTGACACTTTTAGGTCCAATTGAAGCCAAACTTAGTATAGTTGTTTATTGGGATTAGGTGTATAGAACTGATGTTGGGATTTTTGATTGGTCTTAAAACTTGGCCGCTGTGGCTTAAAATAGAACATAGGGGAAAATTGCAGTTTTTTGCAAATAACTCAAAAACGGTGACAGATTTTTAATTTTAATTGCAAACAAAAGTGATCAACAACTCATGATCAACCAGCCCTGAAATTTTGAAGAAAATCCAACAACCCATGAAAGAGTTATTTCCCTTTTATTTAAATGTTTTATATATTTGAGTCTGCAAAAATGTATTGTCTGTGAAAGGGATAGATTTATAGCAGCTTACAATCCTCGTTAGCTCACCTGGACCGAAGTCCAGGTGAGCTATTGACCGAAGGTCCAGGTGAGGTATTGCAATCACTTGGCCTCCTACGTTGTCGTCGTCGTTGTCGTCTGTCCTCTGTTAACAATTTTTCAAAAATCTTCTCCTCTGAAACTACTGAACAGAATTTAATGAAACTTGGTACGATTGATCCTTAGGATGTCCTGTACAAAAGTTGTGTTTCGATTTTTGATCCATCATAAAACATGGCCCCCGTGGCTAAGAATAGACCAGGGTGGTCAGACTACTGACTTGTAAATCAAAAAGTATGAAAAAAAAGAGAAAGATGAAATCTGATGCCACCTTACTGCTTCATAATCAAAAGTTCTTCAAAAGTCTCCATTTGGTCAAAGTTGTCAGATGATCCCTTATAGGGGTTACAGCTCCACAAAGGTGAAAAATAGCGTTTTTTCATGTTTTTGGCTTATAGAATGAAAACTATTGCAGATAGAGAAAAGCTGTTGCTTGTTTAAATGTTCAGCTCATGTAGCTCTACAAAAGTCTTCTTAGGGTCGAAGTTGTCAGATGACCCATTATAGGGGTTACAGCCCCTTCAAGGCGAAAAATAGTGTTTTTGGCCTGAAGAATGAAAACTATTGCAGATAGAGAAAAGCTGTTGCTTGCCTAAATGTTCAACTCATTTAGCTCTACCATAGACCTGTATATTAAATATACTGGTCTATGGCTCTACAAAAGTCGTCAAAGAGTCGAAGTTGTCAAAATGACTCCTTATAGGGGTTACAGCCCATTCAAAGCGAACAATAGTGTTGTTTTTGGCCTATTAGCAGAAAGAGAAAGCTGTTGCTTGCTTAAATGTTCAATTCAAAAGCTTTACAAAAGTCTCCATAGGGTCGAAGTTGTCAGATTACCCCGCAGTATAGGGGTTACAGCGCTTAAAATAAGGGGTTTTTTCAATTTGTTTCGCCTATGGAAGGAAAATTATTGCAGATAGAGAAAAGCTGTTGCTTGGTTAAATGTTAAGCTCGTTTAGTTCTTCAAAAGTCTTCATAAGATCCAAGTTGTTAGATTACCCCCTATAGAGTTACCGCCCCTTAACAGTGAAAAATAGTGTTTTAGGCCTATTGAATGAAAACTATTGCAGATAAAGAAAAACTAATGCTTGCTTAAATGTTCAGATCATTTAGCTCTAAAAAGTTTTCATATTGTCGAAGTTGTCAGATGACCCCTTATAAATAGGGAGTCCCGTGCGGGGCCCGGGAGGCGAATAGGCCCGCAGCAGCGCTAAGCTTGTCGGTAAAAGTCCACTAAAGAGCGCTCAGAAACCTGACATCGGGGTCAGGCCGCTTTGCCCACAAAGCGACAGGGATGTGTGCCCCAGGTGGTTGAATGGGGCAGCCCTGACATCGAGAGATGCGGGGTCGTCAGGCGATAATGCGGAAATCCTGACCGCAAACCATAGTGGTGCACCGTGTTGGGAAAAATGTCACGTTCCTCGCACGTTAAAGAACCCTGCTGCAGGTCTCGGTAAGAGTAGGACCCGTAGGATCCCCATGCAGGAGGCAAAATTTCCCGTCCCTACCCATCACTCCTTTTTCCAGTGGCAGTCAAAACTCTCCTACCCGATTGGCCTTGTGTCCCCATTTCCTCCACTTCATCATCATTTCATGTTCATTGTATCACCACTTTCATGTTCATCTCCCGGATATAGTAGTAGAGTAGACGGCACCTTGATTTGAAAAATTTAATGTCCCCACCGAACATACTCACATATTATATATCGTTGGAAAGAGCAGGACCTAAGCAATCGAAATATGCTTGTCGTAAGAATCAGAGTCGGTCGAGTTTTCAGAAATTCAAGGTCAAAGGTCAATGGACGAAAAAAACTAAAAAAACAACCATAAAAGTATTTTTGATTTCCGTATTTATTTGTGGTCAAAATTGAAGCAACTGATCAGAAATATATGAAATAATGTCTACACAAATATTTTAATTGAAAAAGTTTCGATAGTACTACCGTTTATCATTAAAAATTCAATAAATTTACATGAAGGTCGAATTTCCCCCCTTTTTCTGGAGGAATTTTCTGCGCTATTATTTTTTAATTTAAATATAATTTTCTGTTTTTGTTTCAAGTTTGCCTTACAGTAAACATACCAAATATGTTTTCTAAAATGTTATTTGGCCATATAATCATTAAAAACTGTGTTTAAGAGATCCTTAAAAAGGGGGATATTAAACAAATATATCATGTTGGAGAGGGGTATTTGCCTAAAATACTGGTTGAGAGGAGACAAATTTTACGAGCCGAAGGCGAGTAAAATTTGACGAACTCGAAACCAGTATTTTTGGCAAATACCCCTCTCAAACATGATATATTCGTTTAATTCCACCGAATATCGTTTTTGTTTCTTCAAATCCTAGCGTTGTTTTATGTATGTATATAATATAAGCTACAAACTCAAATCTATATGATGCTCGAAAATTAATACTCGCACAAATGTCACGCGGCGCTATTTTTAGAATAGGTTATTTTCCAAGTACCGTGGTATTTGTCATGGGCCGGGGTATTTGCCATGACAAATACCCCGCTGGCGTTTGAAGAAGAAAATCTTGAAAAATATCGGAAAAAAACACTGGCTGTTGTCCAATCAGATTACAGCATTTTTATATAAGGTGGAATTATAAGAACAATAGAGTAAAACAAACCTTCTAAACTAAGTTGACACATTGTTAAAGGTTCTAATGCTTTTTACCATTTATATCAATACATTTAGGGCAAGTAAGGTTTATAGGCCTACTTTATTCGTGTTTTAGGACTTCAAGCCTTATATTGTAATCGTCTACACTCCTGCCCAAAATACCAGGGGTGCCAATATAGAATGACTGATTATACCTACAGAACTTTATAGAATTTGATTAAAGTTACACATAATATTTTGAATATTACACCATTGATTGTTGAATACGAAAAATTTTAATTCGAGTCTAATTAGGGGTTTACTCGTGTGAAAACAGGGACTTTGCATATTTGGACGAAGGTGTACCTTTCTAGTAACCACTAATGCTTCTACATTATTGCACGAATCTCTTTGAAAATTTCACACAAATGTGGTCGCATGTTGTTATTTCTGTTTTTACCTATAAGATTTTGATAAGAATTATAAAAGGGGACGTTGATAAGTGAAACAAGTTTTTGTCATCCGTACACAAAATGTGTTATTTTACTCTTATCGCCATTTTTTCCCTTTGAACCATCTTTGATTTTTTCGAAATTCAGGTATTTTCTTTTCCTTAATGTGTAATTGTAATATTTTTGTTTTAAATTGTATCTAGAAAATCTTTGTGGTTTTATACTGACTAAAACTTAACAAAGCCACCCAAGGACCGTACAGTTCTAATCCACCACAGATTCGCCATCTGTGCTAAAAATTTCATAAAACTTAGTCAAAAGTATTGTTACATATTGTTGTTCAACATATCTATTTTAATTACCTTATTCATTGAATGAAAAATAAGGATTCGCCATAGTAAAGTAAGGAAATTTTTAGGCTAAGGTGAGGGGGTACCCCACTCTTAGCCTCAACAACTCCTTTATAACTGCTTCAAATTTCACAAAACTTTACAGAATCTTTCTCACATAATGATACTTTGATTTTAAAAGTTTATTTTGTATAAAACCTGCTAAAAAATGTTTGTAGTATGGTATTATATCATATTTTTGATTTCTGGCCATGAAAAAAAAACACAGAAAATTTTCGCTATATCTCATTAACGACAAATACAAATTTGATAATTTTTCGACAAAATCTTGGTAACATTATTTTGATTCACAGATTATGATTATTTTTTGTTCAATCTCGAATTCAGCGATTCCTTCAACAAATCATTCACGAATGGCTTTTGGACACAGTGGCAATATACTAAATTGTATATGTCCTGATAAACGTTAACTTATGCTTGAAAATTAACGAAATGTCTAATAAATCTTTTATTTTATATAGTGTCATAATTCCCTTTGTGATCGATGTTCAGTAAAACATGGAATAGCCATTTTTTAACTAGAAGTACTAGTCTGTTATTCACAATAATTCCTTGATGACTCGCATTCAAATACCAAAAACGAAATGTACACTTCAAAACCAATTAAAAATAGCATTAAGAAGGGTATTTTTACCAACATAATGATTGTCGGCTCTTCTGATACAACTTGACAAATAATGCATTTGTCCCAATCGTGTGAATAACACCCCCTTTTTGGGCTTGATGGCCCAATTTTAGCAGGACTACTAACTGAATCCATTGATTACGGTGCTTTTGACCTTTGAAATATGAAGACACAAGAAAACGAAAATCAACACAATTATAACAAATTAACAAATCAAAACCACACAAAAACACAAAAAATATCATAATTTGCAACAAAACTAGCAAATTCATAATACACGATTTGCATTTAAACTAGAGTGTAAAAGACGTAACAAGTACGGAATTAAGGTTTCCGGACCACAATTGACAAATTTAAAATAATAGTTTTTCCTCGTTAAAATCAAAACTATTCGTCCTATCACTATAAAAATTGGGGAACAATTAGTTTGTAGATGTGTCAATACGACATATTAATTTCAATAATGATGCTTAAAGAGTTTTAAAATGGTAAGTTAAAATCGCCTTGATTTTGCTAATATTTTAGACGTTTTTTTAAATCGTAATTTGAATACAAAGATGCACCCTCTCAGTAAACCTACTGCATTGGTAGTCAAGATATGTCTATTTTGTAGGTAATAAATGCAAAATCAACTTGAAAATCTTCTTATCTGCTTTGAATATGATGTTATTGTCATACTATGTGACAGTTGATCGAGGGTACCCCTATTCAACGTAATATTTAAAAAAAACTCGACCATACGAACTTCTTACGACAAGTAAAATATCAAACTAGAAGCGTGTACCTTTCGTTTAAGCCCAAAATCAGCAGTATGTTCTTATGGGACATTAAACTTTTAAATAAAGCGTCTTTTTACATTCCGTCTACTCTACTATAGCCGAAATCGCGCTGCTTGGGAGTAAAGCAATAACTGACTAACTAACTAACTATAAATAGGGATTAACGTGTTTTCATGATTTTTGCCTATGAAATGAAAATTATAGCAGATAGAGAAAAGCGGTTCCTTGCTTAAATGTTCAGCTCATTAAGCTCTAAAAAAAAGTCTCCATAGAGTCAAAAGTTGTCAGAGGACTCCATATAGGGGTAAAGAATGGCCCCTAAAATAACATTTTTTTTTTATATTTTTGGCCTAAAGAATGAAAACTATTGCTGAAAGAGAAAAGTTGTTGTTTGCTTAAATGTTCAGCTTATTTAGCTCTTCAACAGTTTCCATAAGGTCATAGTTGTCAGATAACTCATTATAAGGGTTACACCTTAAATGTGAAAATCCCTTATAGGTTCGAAATTGGCAGATGATCACTTTAAGGGGTTATGGCCCTTTAAAGGTGAAAAATAGTGTTTCTTACAGAATGAAAACTATAGATTTTTCATGCTTAAACATTCAGCTCAGTCTTCATAGGGTTGACATCAAGACCAGGTGAGCGATTCAGGCTTCTAGGAGCCTCTTGTTAAAGTGGTAAAAACTATAGATTAATGGCTCTAATAACATCTCAAAATCAAAAACTCTACAAAAAGTTTCCTATAGACTGAAAAAAACATTGTAGGTAGGGAAATGATGTTACTTGCTTCAATTTCAATATCTATAAGTTCTTCTAAAGTCTCTACTGCGATGAATCAGGTGTCCACTTAAAAAATTATGATCTCATATGGTCACAAAGGCTTTTTTGTCATCATTTTGTCTATAGGGGGAAGGCTGGATCCTAAAAACTAGTTTAACCCCGCCACATTTTATATGTGCCTGTCGTAAGCCATGAAACTTTGCAAAAGCCTTTGTTAGTCCTTGTCATTCTGTGTTAACTGTTTTATTTCAAGAATTGGGTCTTTCGTTGATGATTTAGGGATTGGTTTTGAAACTTTTGTATTGTATTATAAGTCTTGGGCCAATGCAAGACGGTAGCAGTGACCTATGGTCATGTTGAAGACTGCTTACTGTTTTCCGTTGTGATTTTTTGAATTGCTGTTTGTTTATGTTTGTTGTGTCGCGTACACTTATTCCACATCTCAATATCGTCTATATAACGAAACCTGATAAAGATAAAACGTTGCTTGCTTAAAGCTTCAGTCCATTAATCTCTGCAAAAGTCCCCATTGGGTTGAAGTTATCGTATTGGGGTTATAAATGCTCCTTAAACGATAAAAATCTGGATTTGTATGCCCCACGCAACAAAGTTGCGGAAAGTATAATGTTTTTGGCTGGTCCGTCCATCAGTACAGCTGTGATCACAGTTTAAGTAGACAAAACGCTTTTAAAACTATTGAACAAAATAAACGATACTTGGTGTGCAAGAAGTACACCATTATGTAGGTCTGCATACTTCCAGGAATTTTTTATCCACAAAACTTAGGGAGTTAAAGCCATTTGTTTGAACCTGAAAAATTGTCGAAAATCCTGATTGGTGTAATTTTTCATTTCTCTGAAAATACATGTGCTGAACAAAATTTAATAAAACTAGTTATGCAAAGTACGTTATGTAAAGCTGTGCATATTCCCGGGCGGTATTTATAATTATTTTATACGCAATTTTTTGAGTTAAGTCCCTGTGAACTTAGATATTAGCGGATTTCTGATTTATCATCTTGTTGACGTAACCCCCCTGAAACTACTGTCTGTGAACAGATTTAATGAAACCCAATAAGCAAGAAGTACACTTTGTGTTGTTGTGTTGTGGATTTTTCTATCCCCCAAACTTTACAGGCTGATCTCAAGGAGATCATTAATAGTCCAAAGCGGAACAGTGGGTTATGTTAGAAGGTAGGTGACCCCTTTTAGGTGTTTGCTCCTATAGATGAGACCCTTATTGCTTAAGGACCGGCGCCTGGTTTCACAAGATTGCTACACGTACCCAATGTCCCCCGCCGCCGCATTAAAGTTGAAAATCAACTTAATTTAAAAATCTAAATGCCTGTGCGACATGATTACCTACATATCATGACAAACAATTCTTCAAAATTTCATAAAAATCTGGGCTCACAAAGTGTTCCTATAACCTAAAATGAACAAAGTTGATAAAGTCCCATAACTCCTATAAAAGTTAAATCAAAATTGCGGTGCGATATGATCAACTACAGATCATGGGTAACAATCCTACAAAATTTCATCAAAATCTGTTGAGCGGTCTCTGAGGAGTTGCGCTCACAAAGTGTTGCTATGACATAAAATGAACAAAGTCGATAAAGTCCCATAACTCCTATAAAATTTGTCGAATCAAAATTGTGGTAAGATATGATCAACAACATATCATGACAAACAATCCTACAAAATTTCATAAAAATCCGTTGAGCGGTCTCAGAGGAGTTGTGCTCACAAAAGTGTGACGGACGCACGGCAAGACGCACGGATGGACGAAAGACGGACGAAGACCATTACTAGGTCCCTCCGTCGCGTTGCGGCGGGGGACAATTAAACATCTCTTTTAGCATTTCCCAAAATATTTCCACAGAACTCCTACATTTATATTGAGGAAATCCTCACATTTGAGAAAATACTTAATATGTTGTTTGAAACACAGCCGGGCCAGTTAAGTGATTCAAGCTCCAATGAGCCTCTTATTTTATTATTTATTTTGCATGTATATGTATATGTAGCCATCATGATGCAGATGCATTTACATATTAATTTGATAAGCTATGGTTGTCAGCGTCTGTCAATTAAAACTCTTCACATGAACACCATCTTTTTGAACTTATGAAATATTTAATGTGTTCTTTTATATCAAATGAAGACGTTAATTATCTTTTGGAATATATGACTAAAATACCTATAGCTAATTATCTTTTTTCTTAAAGAAAACTCATTCAGTGATCCTCGCATACTTTGAAGTTATGGTGCTAGTATGTAACGCTTACCGGCTTGGGATTCTGAAATGAAATGGATTTCTTTGGTACCATGAAGGATTTAACCAATACATGTACAAGTTTCCTGATAATTTCCATTTTAATTTTTCTTAAAGAAGTAGAGAACGGTGAGTTATGAAATTTTATATCGTTAGTAGAAATGATTAAAGTTTTCGTCTTTGAGGTGTGTATTTATTTCAGGACTCTGCCTCTTGTCTCGCACTAAGATCTAGTCTGCTTCTTGGTAAGTTAGGTAGTTAGTAAGTTAGTTATTGCTTTACTCCCAAGCAGCACAAAATTCGGCTACATATGGGAGACAAATATGATAAAAGGGATGATAAAATGAAAACTAAAAAAAGGATAAAGTGGGAGAAATATGGACACAAGGCACTCGGGTTTAGTTTGACTGTCACTGGAAAAAGGACTTCTACGTATATATTTAAGTATGATTTAATTACTTGTAAGTTTGTTAACAAAAAATAACTAGTCGAAGCAGCCACGCTGCACATCCCCGCGCTACTCTGGTGTTTGATAGTATAAGGGCAAGTAATTGAAAGAAATAAACTATCACTATAATAAGCATTACTAATACTATCAAATGTACATGTATATGTATTAATATGAGACTTCTCCCTGGTAGTGGGAGTGATAGTAATGTAAAGAATTATGCATGACAAAAGAACCTTAGGCTACCTATGCAGCCCAGCCCCTAGGGGCCATATCAAAATTCCGAAACCTTCGGCAGAATCTACATCCATAGTGCAACTACTGAGCCAAGTTTCAGTTCAGTTTTCCAAATAACCTCGGAGGAGTTGCGTGACGAAGCGTGACGAAGGAATAATGTGCCCTTAGGCTACCTATGCAGCCCAGCCCTTAGGGGCCATATATCAAAATTCCAAAACCTTCGGCAGAATCTAAATCCATAGTGCAACTACTAGGCCAAGTTTCAGTTCGGTATTTCAAATTACCTCGGAGGAGTTGCGTGACGAAGGAATAATGTGCCCTTAGGCTACCTATGCAGCCCAGCCCCTAGGGGCCATATCAAAATTCCGAAACCTTCGGCAGAATCTACATCCAAAGTGCTACTACTAAGCCAAGTTTCAGTTCGGTTTTCCAAATAACCTCGAAGGAGTTGCGTGACGAAGGAATAGTGTGAAACTGAAACCTATGCAGCCCAGCCCCTAGGGACCATATCAAAATTCCGAAACCTTTGGCACAGTCCCCACCCACAATGCAATCAATGACCCAAATTTAATCTTTCTACTCCCAGTGGTTACAGAGATTATCCTGGACATTAACGCCATACGTACGTACGTACGTACATACGTACATACGTGCATCGAACAGCAAAACATTATCCCCGCGCTTTCGCTAGCGCGGGGATAACTAGTAGAAGCAGCCATGCTGCATATCTCCGTGCTACTCTGGTGTTTGATAGTTTAAGGTCAAATAATTGAAAGAAATAAACTATGACTATAATGAGCATTACTACAAGTTTACTATCAAATGTATATGTATTGATATGAAACTTTTCCCTGGTAGTGGGAGTGATAGTAATATAAAGAATTATTTGTGACGAAAGAATTATGTGCCCTTAGGCCCTTATGGAGCCCAGCCCCTATGGGCATTATCAAAATTCCAAAACCTTTGGCAGAATCTACATCCATAGTGCAACTACTGATACAATTTCCAGTTCCGTATTTCAAATAACCTAGAAGGAGTTGCGTGACGAAAAAATAGTGCGCCTTTAGACTACCTATGCAGCCCAGCCCCTAGGGGTATTATAAAAATTCCGAAACCTTCAGCAGAATCTACATCCATAGCGCAACTACTGAGCTACGTTTAAGTTTCGTATTGCAAATAACCTGGAAGGAGTTGAGTGACGTAGGAATAATGTGCCCTTAAGCTACCTATGCAGCCAAGCCCCTAGGGATACATGTATTATCGAAATTCCGAAACCTTCGGCAGAATCTACATCCATAGTGCAACTACTGAGCCAAGTTTCAGTTGTGTATTCCAAATAACCTGGGAGGAGTTGCGTGCCAAAGGAATAATGTGCCCTTAGGCTACCTATGCAGCCAAGCCCATATGGGCATTATCGAAATTCCGAAATACATTCATAGTGCAACTACTGGGCCAAGTTTCAGTTCCGTATTCCAAATAACCTAGGAGGAGTTGTGTGACGAAGGAATAATGTGCCCTTAGGCGACCTATGCAGCCCAGGCCCTACGGGCATTATAAAAAAACTCTTCAGTTTCATCTTTCTACTCCCAGTGGTTACAGAGAACCTCACACGCACGCACGTACATCGAACAGCAAAACATTATCCCAGCGCTAGCTCGGGGATAATAAACAATCAACATTGTATATATTATTAGATATACAAATTTATTGAGTTAGGGACCGACCATTTGATTTTATGGAGGCTAAAATTTGAAAATTTGAAAAAAAATGGCAGGATGGTAGTTTTGGCAGAAAATTTATTTATAGCTATGAAAATAAAAAAATGGCGTGCCCAAAAGCGCAAAAAAAAAACCAGGCTCAGATTTTTCCGAAAATAAAAAGGCAGGACGAATAAAATATCCATATCCCCCCTATCTAAAGCAAATGGTTGCTCCCTTATCAAATAAAGTTGGACATTCATGATCCTGGAAGGGAACTAGGATTCTCTACTGCTCCATTCAATAAACAGCATTGTTGATGTTATTTTTCAGATTGCTTCGAGTATTTTAACGGTATTCCCCGTTACACAGGAACGTTAACCGTAACAAAATCGGGAATACCATGTCAAAGATGGAATGTTAACACGCCACACACCACAGCTTATTCCATGACACGCGAACATGAAAACTACTGTAGAAACCCGGATGAATTTCCTGAACTTTGGTGCTACACCACCGATCCTAATGTAAGATGGGAAGCTTGTGACATTCATGAATGTGGTAAGTGGTGTATAATGAGATCTTGTGACATTCAAAAATGTGGTAAGTGGTGAATAAAAGGAGCATGTGACTTTCCAGAATGTGTAAAGTGGTGAATAAATAGGAGTTTATGACATTCAAGAATGTGGTAAGTGGTGAATAATGGGAGCTTGTGACATTCATGAATGTGGAAAAGTAAGTGGCGTATATATAGTTGGAGCTTTTGACAGTCAAGAATGTGACATTCATGAATGTGGTAAGTGGTGAATAATGAGAGCTTGTGACAGTCAAGAATGTGGTACGTGTTTAATTATTGAAACTTGCAATTGTGACATTCATGAATGTTGTAATTAGTATAGGATTGAACACCTATTTTCGGTCGTTCATGCATGTATGAACGGATCTCGGAGCTCACAAACTGAATGAATGGCCGAAGGCCGTTCATGTTACAGTTTGTGAGTGAAGAGATCCGTTCATACATGCATGAACGACCGAAAATAGGTGTTCAATCCTTATAATTCTTCAAATTTATACCTTTTAAAAAATAAAATAAAAAATAAATTCGGAAACAATTCGTTATTTAGGACGACGTCATCGCCACCATATTTGTTTACATTGGAAACGAGGCAGAGGCGTTCATGAAAGTATGAACGGATCTGGCAATGACGTTTCGACCAATCAGAAATGAGTATACGCATGAACGCATGTCTGATAAGAATTATTGAGTAATGGGAGCTTGTGACACTCATGATCAAGAATGTGGTAAGTGGTTTAATGAAGATTATGACATTCATGAATGTTGTAATTGGTGAATAATGGGAGCTTGTGACATTTATGAATGTGGCAATTGGTGAATCATGGGAGCTTGTGACATTTTATGAATGCGGCAATTGGTGAATCATGGGAGCTTGTGACATTCATGAATGTGGTAAGTGGTCAATTATTGAAGCTTGCAATTGTGACATTCATGAATGTTGTAATTGGTGAGTAATGGGAGCTTGTGACATTTATGAATGTGGTAATTGGTGAATCATGGGAGCTTGTGACATTCATGAATGTGGTAAGTGGTCAATAATGGGAGCTTGTGACATTCATGAATGTGGTAAGTGGTGAATCATGGGAGCTTGTGACATTCATGAATGTGGTAAGTGGTCAATAATGGGAGCTTGTGACATTGATGAATGTGGTAAGTGGTCAATAATGGGAGCTTGTGACATTCATGAATGTGTAACATGTAAGTGGTGAATAGTTGGAATTTGTGATATTCATGAATATGGTAAGTTAATGTGGTAGGTGGTGCATAATGGGAGCTTGTGACATTCATGAATGTGGTAAGTGGTCAATAATGGGAGCTTGTGACATTCATGAATGTGGTAAGTGGTGAATAATGGGAGCTTGTGACATTCATGAATGTGGAAAAGTAAGTGGCGTATATATAGTTGGAGCTTTTGACAGTCAAGAATGTGACATTCATGAATGTGGTAAGTGGTCAATAATGGGAGTTTGTGACATTCATGAATGTGGTAAGTGGTGTAAAATGGGATCTTGTGACATTCATGAATGTGGTTAATGGTAAAATATGGGAGTTTTGACATTCAAGAATGTGGTAAGTGGGGAATAATGAGAGCTTGCGACATTCATGAATGTGGTAAAAGAAGTGGTGTATTACGGGAGCTTGTGCATGACATTAAAAAATGTGGTAAGTGGTGAATAAAAGGAGCATGGGACTTTCCAGAATGTCGTAAGTGGTGAATAATAGGAGTTTATGACACTCAAGAATGTGGTTAGTGGTTAAATGAAGATTATGACATTCAAGAATGTGGTAAGTGGTGAATAATGAGAGCTTGTGACAGTCAAGAATGTGGTACGTGTTTAATTATTGAAACTTGCAATTGTGACATTCATGAATGTTGTAATTGGTGAGTAATGGGAGCTTGTGACACTCATGATCAAAAATGTGGTAAGTGGTTTAATGAAGATTATGACATTCATGAATGTTGTAATTGGTGAATAATGGGAGCTTGTGACATTTATGAATGTGGCAATTGGTGAATCATGGGAGCTTGTGACATTTTATGAATGCGGCAATTGGTGAATCATGGGAGCTTTTGACATTCATGAATGTGGTAAGTGGTCAATTATTGAAGCTTGCAATTGTGACATTCATGAATGCTGTAATTGGTGAGTAATGGGAGCTTGTGACATTTATGAATGTGGTAATTGGTGAATCATGGGAGCTTGTGACATTCATGAATGTGGTAAGTGGTCAATAATGGGAGCTTGTGACATTCATGAATGTGTAACATGTAAGTGGTGAATAGTTGGAATTTGTGATATTCATGAATATGGTAAGTTAATGTGGTAGGTGGTGCATAATGGGAGCTTGTGACATTCATGAATGTGGTAAGTGCTCAATGGTGGGAGTTTGTGACATTCATAAATGTGGTAAGTGGTGAATAATGGGAGCTTGTGACATTCAATGGTGTGGTAAGTGGTGAATAATAAGAGCTTGTGACATTCATTAATGTGGTAAGTGGTGAATAATGGGAGCTTGTGACATTCAATGGTGTGGTAAGTGGTGAATAATGGGAGCTTGTGACATTCATGAATGTGGTAAGTGGTGAATAATGGGAGCTTGTGACATTCATGAATGTGGTAATTGGTGAATCATGGGAGCTTGTGACATTCATGAATGTGGTAAGTGGTGAATAATGGGAGCTTGTGACATTCAATGGTGTGGTAATGGGATCATGACAATTAAGAATGTGGTAAGTGGTGAATTATTGGATCTTGTGACATTCAAGAATGTGTAATTGGTGAATTAATGGGAGCTTGTGATATTCATGGATGAGGTAAGTGGTGAATATAATGAGAGCTTGTGACATTCATGTGGTAAATGTGGTTTGGAATGGGAAGCTTGTGGTATTTAAGAATTTGTGCAGTTTGGTGTGACATTTAGGATAGCGATTAACTGGAGTGAGATGTATAAGTGTGAAACCTATTGACGATCAGTAGTATCGTAATTGGATTATAAGATGGTACGCTTGAGGCGTCATACAATAATTTGGGACTTGCTGACATTTAACATTATGGAATCAGATTACAGTAATTTCATAAAGTTGAAAACCCGGTACCCCAAAAGTCATGAAAATCAGTTCTTTGAGTTTTTTTTTATTTCAAAAAGTTTAATCTTTACTTAGGTCTGGTAAGTCTTGGAATCAATGAATCTCTCAATTTGTTTGGCATTTTTGTTTTGTTTATTTTGTCTCTAATAGACCTGCAAACGAATTAGGCATCGACACAACTTTTCTTGGGATGAGCGAAGAGTTACAAATGGGATTCGAATATCAGAAGTCCAAAAAGGGAAACAGAACCGGCTGGCATATAAAACAAATTGCCAACGCGAAGAACAAAACATAACACAAACAAAATACATACATGTACACACAAGACCAATCTAATCACATTCAGTATCAACACACTGAGATTGAATCCAGGATGTCCTAAAGGAAATCAGTTGCTGCTTGTTTTAATTCATCTTTCGGATTTTGTTATTTAGTTTTCAGCTTCTTTTGTAAAAATGTCCTATGCTTGCATACCGAACACCATTAAGTCACTATTAATCCTGGATGGCATTGAAATTGAATCTTTGGAATTCTATTTTTTTAATTATAGTTTCTACAACTATGATAAGCACACCAACTAGAAATGAACAATCAACTACTGTGAATTCTGTAATGAACACCACTCTTCGAGACTTTCAGTATTGTTCATGTCCATGTGATGCAGTGTCTGACTTCTTGTCCGTGTACACAAACTTAACAGTAGAACAGAAAACATTGTTTCTTGAAACTGAGATGAAAAGATTACGAAAAGAACTAGAAGTAAACACGAAAGTCCTATCTTCATATGTTCGGAAGAAAACAAGTGCAACGGATAACAGAAAAAGCAGTATTTCGATGGGCGGTTTAAGCGTTGTGTTTCTGCTTGTTGTATTAGGTGTGAATTTGATAAGCGACTTGTCAACTCTTCATCGCCATTGTATTGCAAAACGATTCTTGAAATGTAATTGTAGAAGGAAACAAATTTGTAAAAAAATCCTTAAAAATCCTTGAAACCTAAGATTTGGTGAAACTTGTCTTGCAAAATAACATTTAATGTATGTTTACACTTGAATAATGTATGAAAATATCAACTTAGTCAAGCTATATAGCATTACCATTGACAACAATTTCTTATACTTATTTACTTATAAGGGTATATGGGAAAATAATCTATCTATTTTCCGAATATCCAGTCAGTAAGTATTTAATTATACCGAATGCAGACAAAAACGTTTAGATTAGAATTACATGATTGTATTTAGCTAATTCAAAATTCGTTTTTAATAATAAAAAAAAATTATCAACTTAAAGCCAATTAAAAGGTTGCATGAAAAGTACTTATAAGAATTTACACGGAAAACTCGAGCAAGTAGGATGTAACATGAATGAAATATGTCAATTAATATGAAACAATGAAAACGATTGGCTTAAGGCGGGGCTTAATAGTTGTGGCGAGGGTTCAGAAACTATTGACCGGTCTATAGTTTAAAGCTAGCAAACATAAAATATAGTGAAAATATCACGTGGAAAATATTGTATATATGCATTTATTAAAGAAAAATACTATTAAGGTATATTAATAGTACTTAACTTGGCAATTTAAATACATATAGTAATCACGAGCCTGTTACACGAACTTTACAAATAAAATATTTTTGAAATGTTTAAAATGTTTTAGTTCAAAATCGTCTCGATAATAGCCACTTCAATAATAAAAATTATTTTAATCCATTGCAAGCCCGTAAGGCCACAAAGTCCAGTAGGGGATAATGTTCATCTCTATCCTTTTGAAAATATCAACACAGAGAAAGCATTTCAAATAAGTTAACATACAATTTGGTAATCAAAAACATCACTTTTGTCGCATATTTTTGTACTTTTTAAATTAAAATGATATCCCAAATTCCGTAGATGCAATTTCAAGAATGACTAAAGTTACCAGATCTGATGATCTGTGAAGGGTAAATTGAAGGAATACGTCTTGCAATCGAAGAATTATTGACACAGAGATCATCACCAATACATCTGAAATTGACATTACAAGTACAAAACAAGTCCGCGAGGCAAGGGGCATAGTGTGAACCAGATTGTGCGAATAGTCTTCGAAATACAATAACGCAATTTGGCTAAGAAGTTTTTATTATGTCTTTTCCACCAAAAATTGGAAAATTTGAAAGCTGTTTTATTCAAGGAGTTAGGAAGCTCGAACATGGTTTATTTGCCATCCGCTACAATGGTTCGTTTCAAAATTCGATATATTTATAGTGGTTTTCATGAAATGGAATGTTCTAACAGAATCAGTGCATGTTTTCTGTTGTAAAGGTAATTAAAAAGTTAATTAATTTATTTAATATTTTTTGTTAGATACATATATTATTGAAATATCCACAAAGCTGGCACTTTCATAGAGGTAGCATTACGTATCGATTTAAAAATCGTCCTATCATATATATCAATTAAAACGATGCACAAAACCGGTATAATGTTTCAATGTGTACAATATAACTTTAAGCATTCAATGTATTGTTTAACAATAAAAAATAGAAAGTTATATCTCGTGCATAATAAGCTAATATGCGTATATTGTCTTTTTAAAAACAAAAATCCATTCAAATATAAATAATGAAGTGTACCCTGCATACTTTTACGTCATATACAAGTAACGCGTTTTAGCTTAAAGTGCTGTAATGAAATTTATTCTTTTGGCATCATGAAGGCTTATACACGTACATGTACAAGTTTCCTGACATTTCTCGTTTCATTTTCCTTAAAAGAAGTACAGAAAGGTGAGTTATGTTTATCTTGACAACGTGCAAAATCATCAAAAGGGGGAGGGGATTTTCAATCTCTTTCAAATCTTGTAACTATTTGGTCTTTAGATTAACGCGCCGATTATTATTTATTATTTTCAGACCTTGATATATGATTATGAGTTCGTAATATTAAATCTGCATCTGAAGCTTAGATTTGTTTATTCTCGGTTGTTCAGTGTTTCTTAGAAAAAAATAATAGACAATCAATTAATTGGGGTGGGGGTTGGGGGGGGGGGTGGTTAACCTACATGGGTCAAAAGAAGCAAAGATGTACAAACATAATATTGATAGTCGAGCAAGTTCATGTGTTCAGTTCAAATTTTCTGCATCCATATTGATGTTTCAATGTTGATTGACGACATCTTGTTCAACAAACATTCAACCGCACGACTGTGTCCACCTTTAACAGCTTCGATGAATGATTTTGTTTCCTTAAAACAGATCGCACAAGGATCAGCGCCATTGTTTAAAAGCAATTCCATGATTTCCATACGCCCCTTAATGAATGCATAGAGTAAAGCAGTGTTATTAAAGTTATTTCTGATTTTTAACAGACTAATGTGTTACATGTATAAATTGAATACTATTAATATATAAAAATGTGACAATATTTCAAGATAACAAGATCCCTTCATCAGGGCAATAAATTAGAATTCCCTTAGTCAGAATATGTCACTTAAAACAAACTATGAGCACGTGTGTCTGTTGTAGTGGAGCCATGAAAATATTTTAGTGTTAGAAAAATAATTAAGTAAAAGTCTGTAAAAATGAATTAAACTAACAATTAAAATGGTGAAATTTCAAAATATTATTTTTTGACTTGAAGATCTTTTGGTTTTTCTCATTCAGACCATCCGGTTCTAGTGATACATAGAAAACTTTTCTCGCTTGGGTCTTGAATTTATAACGGATAGTTAGGAAATGCATGCATTCTCTTGAACGATTATTTTACTTTGTGACATTTTGTATTATAGTTAATACGACATCGATGAACTCTGTTGCCGCAAATACTGGTATACAACAAGCAGTTGAAGAACAAATGAACGGTATTCTTAGAGACTCGCAGTTTTGTTTATGTCCATGTGATATGGTTTCTGAGTCCTTCTTCAAGTACATAAATTTTACAGAAGAACAGAAAAAAATGTTTCTTGAAACTGAAAAGGAAAGATTGCGAAAGGAATTAGAAGTAAACACAGAAGCATTGTCTTCTCATGTTCGAAAGAAAACAAGCGCAAAGGATGACAGAAAGAGTAGTATTTCGATGGGTGCCATAGGCGTCGTTTTCTTGCTTGTTGTATTTGGTGTTATTGTTGTAAGCGACATACCAGCTCTTCATCGCCATATTAGAACAAGATGGCGGACCTGCAAGTGTAAATATAAAAGGAAACCATCATCAAAAGATAAACATTCTTGAAACCAAATATTTGCTGACTTGATATGCACAGTGACAAATAATTTATTTAGATGTCAATTGAGTTTATACTCAGTAGCAATTTCTTAGCTTCAATATTTACATTCAGAAAGTATTTATTACCTAATAGAATACATTTTTCATTCTTTAATAATTTTGACCATGGGCAATAGAGCCCGGCGACGTTCTATCGCCTGGTGACTTTTTGACCTCTAACCGCGTACGTTTGACGCACGTTAAAAATTTATTTTGGCAATATTTTTATTCAATAATAAAACACACTAAACAAATAACTCACCAATTTCATACATTTTAGGAAACTATACGTCTGACGTATGGTAAACGTATGTTTGACGCACGTTTAAATAACGTACAGACGTGTGTTTTGATAATTATTTGACGTACGTTCATATGTTTAACGTACGTTTATACACTATGTCAGACGCACGTTTTTACAAACGTACGTCAGACGTATGTCTTAATTTTGCCTGTGTGTTATATGTAAATTTTGCAGAATACAATTTTAATTTTACTTGATATATACAAAGTTTTTACTAAATTTCTTAAAATGCTTTTTTTAACAGTTCTCTAGGGGCACCTACGTAATATCAATTTGGTTATTGTGTTATTTGTCAGTAAATGCATGTGACGGACTTCACCGTTCTTTTGTACTGAAGTGGCTAACCATAAGGAGAATATTAGTCACATGCAGCCAGTATCCGAAGCATGCATTGTGCTAATCACTTGGTGCACCTACCTTAAAATGTGATGTTTTAAGTGGCACTTGTCGGTACGCGTGATTGAACTTTATTCTTCTGTAAGTTATCATCCGTGCAGACTTTGTAGATCACAGCAATTATCAGAAGCTTACATTGTGCTTAGCATCACTAGGCGAACCTGCCATACCAATATGGTTAATATGACACTATTCAGTAAGCAGGAATGCACGACCGAGTGGATGCGGACGCGGACGCCAACGCTTTGGGTATCACATTGATCCGCCTTCATGATGTGAACTTAAAAAATGTTTTAAGTGTGAAAATGCGAGAATCTAGCAGATTTTGAGATTTCTGATAAATCAAAATAATACATCTGATGTCAGTTTTTACTGCTAAGATTAGCTAAATTAGGGAGCGACCATTTGATTTTTATGAGGGGGGCTTTGGTGAAGTTTGAAATAAAAAGGCAGGATGGCAAAAATCCAGAAATAAAAAGGCAGGACAGTGCTTTGAGTAAAAAAAAAGGCAGGATGGTATATATTTTGCTAAAAAAATTATAGTTGCTTTAAAAATAAAAGAAAAATTGCACACGCAAGCGCGCAAAAAAAAAAAAAAAATCCAGGCTCGACTTTTTCCGAAAATAAAAAGGCTGGACGAACAAAATATCCATAGCCCCCCATAAAAATCAAGTGGTTGCTCCCTTAGGTAGTTTTCCTTTCATGAGTTGTTTGATTGTTTGATTGTTGCATAACCCTTTTACATTAATACACTAGCATACAGTAGAAGATGTTATAATTGAAATAATCTCCTAGAACTTTCAGCAAAAAGTAAAAAAATATATATGGCCTGAAAATGGTAAAAAAAGATATATACAACAAAAATAAGGACAAATGTAAGTCAGAAATTGTAAAAAATGTAGATTGAATCCATACCCGTAGCCAGAATTTTTTTAGGGGGGGGTCGCTTTAGGGTTCGATTTTCAAAAAAATCCTTTTTTAATAGTGCTTAACCAAATTTCGGCTTGTTTTTACCGATTTTTTTTTTCTCTCAAAGGGGGGGGGGTTCGTCCGAACCCCTCGAACCCCCTCTGGCTACGGGTATGGAATCGATAGTCAATATTTTTTATCTCTTGAAAGTTTTGAATGCCACTTTCTGGTGATGCTTTTTTAAAACGAAAACTGTCAGGACTCGTCAAACATTTTTTTTGAAGACTTCAGATCTTCACCAATCAATCTAGGTGACATATGTCAAGGTCAAAGGTCAAATTTCATTGTCAGAGGTCAAGTAACACCTTGTGTACAGCATTAATGATGTACTATACAATAAAGTAGCAGATATTTAATTTTGAAAACACTTCTCTCATTTAGACCTTTATTTGATAATAGGGTCAAAAACTGTTCGACAGACAGTTGTAGAGTTATGGCCCTTGACATGTTCTGGCTTATAATATCAAAACCGTCATAAAAAATATAGTAGTCATATTGTTTTTGTTTTGTTTTGTTTTTTTCTAAACTAAAGTTCATTGATAACGGGTAGCGAATATCAAAATGGTCGCCACAGTAAACAGCGTTTGAAAAATAACACGTAAACCGAGCAAAATTTCATAGGCAGATAACTCATGGGAAAAACTGTTCATTGCGTCGAACTTTAAAAAAGCTCAGTTACACTAGCGTAAAACAGCTTGTTGTTTTTGAGCTATTTCCGTTTGATTTGTATTCTGAAAAATGGATGTTTGGTTTATAACTTGACGTTTATTTTAAACGTTACAGATGATGAGAGAAATATATATGGTTTTGATACTTTTGTATTGTATTATATGTCTTGGGCCAATGCAAGACGGTAAGCAGTGACCTATGGTCATGTTGAAGACTGCTTGCTGTTTTCCGTTTTGATTTTTTGAATTGCTGTTTGTTTATGTTTGTTGTGTCGCGTACATTTATTCCACATCTCAATATCGTATATATGGTTCAGTTTAAAGATAATTTTTGGAACATGATTCAGTTAGTAGTTTTAAAATGGCGGCCAATACAAATCGTTAACTGCGTTCTTTGCATATAACAATTTAACTGTTTCATATAAATTATAATGTAGTTAACATATATACTATTTGTGATGAGTGAGTACAAAGCTGCATTTTAAATCTAAGGTCAAAGGTCACGACTCAAGGTTACACTATAGCATAATAAGCTCCAAAGCAACTGATTCGAAATGATGTTTTCATCATTTCTCACCGGGATATTTGGTTTGGTTGCATAGCAAAATTAATCAATCCCAAGCAACATACCCTTTACACTGACGTACGTCAGGGAAAGACCTCGCAGCTTCATTGAAGTCTGCTTGCTGTAATATTTTTGGAGCAACTGATGTTTATTAATCATTTTTAATAAGTTGCTGTAACATTTTTGAAGCAACTGATTACAAATGATCAAATGATATTTATTTCATTTCTCAACTTGATATTTGGTTTGGTTGCCTAGCCAAGGGAATCACAGTCCTAAGCAATAATTGTTACATACCCTTTACACTTACGAAGGTCAGGGAAAGACCTCACATTGACTGTAATCAACTAAATTTAAGCCTGTTTGCTGTAAGATTTTTTTCTTTATTGTAAATATTGTAAATATTGATTCTATCACTGATTTTTGAAGGAACTGTTTTGCGTTTATATATATGTTGTGTACAAGTTGTAATTTTGTACAATTTATAACATGTACATTTTTTTGGTACATGTTATAATAACCCAACACTGTATAACCCAACAATCTTTCGTTCGCCTGTTAGAGATGATATTTAGTTATAAGAGGCTATTTTTGCACCATTTGTTAATCCCATATCTCAAACTAGCAACAAAAATACTCTCAAAAAGAAGCAAAAAAAAAAAAAACAAACAAAACAAAACGTACACTAAACAAACAACCCACAAAAATACCCCCAAAAAAAACAAGAAACAAAAAAGAACCAAATTAATAACAAAATAATCCCACCCCAGAAACAAACAAAAAATGCCACCCCCCAAGTATCAAAGGATAAATTAACAGAATATAACAAGAGAGATAAAGAATGAAAAATTGAAAATTTCCGCGTTCAACATTTACAAGGAAATAAGTATGTGACATAGGCTGACCATTTCCAAGTACGACAATATGAAAATTTCATTTTGTTTCCTGTTACTTCAAATATCAATTAGAATAAATTTCAAGCACTTTAAATCAAAATTAATATTCGCTGCAATTTTCATTTGACCTTTAAGTTGGGGTCAAACACACAGCATGCTTCTTCAATTGGTAGCCATTCTACTTGAGAGTTCAACATCTTTACTTCCAGTTAGTTTTGTTTTATCATTACAAACTTAAAGATGATTAACTAGTGCAGAACAAGGTAGGACACAATGGCTTAGGGATCGGACCATTTAACTTGAAAGGGGGGCTTGTTTTTTTCCATTATTATCATTATTCTATATGGCAGAAATCCTTCTTCAGAATAGTTTTTTTTATCCTCTGCTGCCAAACTATTTTTTCATCAAAAATCATTTTCATAATATTTTTTAGGAAAAAACCAAACCCCCCTCCTTTATGTTAAATGGTCGGTCTCTTAACATTTACTCATATAATTTTCTGTTTAACTTGGTATAATTGTGATTTGTGATATATATGCACAATACAAAGAAGTAACAATTGAACATTTGAATGTTAAAAGTCTAAAAAAATCAGTTAATACAAAACAAATGATAAAAACCCCTAGAATATAAAAAAATAAATCAATAAAAACATGATACAACCCAAAGAATATAAAAAATCTTAAGCAATCAGTTGACATAATGTCCCATCTCGGAGCATTCATCCTCCCGGCAGTCATTAACCATGAAGTTGATTCTAGGGATGTAATTTTATAATGAGTTTTTTTATGCTTATATCCTGATGTATACAATGGTATGTTGATGAAATCTTAACACTTCCTTGATTTTATGATCTATCGAACATACATGACATAGATTTGATGAGACACGTCACAGACACAATTCGATGTTGAATTTTGTTTATTCGTATCCCTATCACTATGTGTACAAAGTTTCATGATGATACCATACTTCCCGTTGAAATTAAAGGTAACTTTGAAACTTCCATAAACGTTAAACGTTTACTATTGTCATTTTTAAGCATAATAGAGACCAAGCATGTCGGTTTTGTGTGATGACACTTCACCAAATCATTATCGTTTGCAGTGTGGTGTCGGATTTAAAATCGATATCTTTGATTTTTTTTACACCAGTCGATTGATGATTCTCAGCTAGCTGTCAGTAACAGCGAGTGTTCTATAGAGAATTCCTTTACTGTCCATTCGTTTGTTCTAGTTGTCTTTTGTCCAAGATTTTCTCCAGTGGAATATTGGACTTTTATCGATTTGATTTTTATTGTGTGTTTAGTTTCTGTGCTTTATCTAGGAATATTGATAGGGGGGAAGTTGGGCCCAAAAAACTAGTTTTACCCCGCCACATATTATATGTGCCTGTCCTGAGCCAGGAATCCTTGACAGAGCTTTCGTTTGTACTTGTCTTTTTAATGTTTTCTGTTCTTTGTTTAAGAAGGGGTCTATCTGTGACTATTTCAGGACTGGATCTGAATCATATGCATTTTTTTTAGACCATAGGCCAATTGCAGAACCGCAAGCAGCGCCTACTGGCCTCGTTGATGGCTGCTGGCGGTTGTCCATTGTGGTTTTTCTGAATTGCCGCTTGATTGTGGGCTGTGTCGCGTACACGTATTCCACATCTCATTATTTTCTATTTAACCTGTAAAATAAATTATACCGGTAACACCCTCTTTTTCTGTAATCAATCAACCACAAATACGGGATTTCTATCTCTCAGATGAGCACAGATGTTGGTTTGAAATAGAGTTTTGTAAAGTCATCCTTTCCGGATTTGACCAACACTTAATCGATCTTCGGCAACGTGACGGGTGTGCTATAGCAAGCAGGAACTGCTTACTCTTCCGGAGCACCTGAGTTCACTCTCGTTTCGACTTGAGTTCGCGTTGCTGAATGCGGTTTTGTTGTTATGTGTGTGTGTGTGTTTTATGTTGTTATGTGGTTTGTTTTGTTGTGATGATTTTTTGTCTGCCGGTTTTGTCTTTGTCTTTACGGTTTTATGATACTGATTACCCCTTTGGTACACCTTTGCTTCTTTGATGAGGTACAATTTCATGATGGTATTTGTTTGCTTATACCCTGATGTATATATGTTTAAAGTACCATGGTGATAATTTACTTCCTTGTTACTGACAAATATGAGATTTCTACCTCTCAGATGAGTGCAGACATTGGTTGGTCGTAAGGATTCGTTTTGTTCTCATTTGCCGGAATTGACATGCTGAATTATTCGTTAGCACACGACGGTTGTGCTACAGCAAGCAGGACCTGTTTCTCTTCTGGAGCACTTGAGGTGACTGTTAGAAGCAGAGGTACAAATAGGGCATTCGAATGTCAGTGTTTATTGCTTTTGTCTCTGCCCTCTTGGAATTGTAATCGATTACCCCATTGGTTCCTGATTAAGGACGCACCCGAACACTTGATATATATACATGATATGCCCCTCTATTTATGAAGACGGGAGTCCGGACAAAGTAACAAAGAAAACTTGAAAAAACCAAGGTTAACATTGAAAATGCAAGTTATACTTATAAGTGCTCTGGACATACACTGGACTACATAATATACGTCTTCTAATTTATTGATAAACTTTAAGGATTGTGCATTCGTTTCTGAACAAAGATAAAAAAGAAAAAGTAAATCTGTAAGGTTACATAAAATGATCACTCGTGATATCCCAGCTTCACAAATAACGCCTAGTGCTACACCTTAGATTAAATACATATGTCATTAAGGAAGTAGATTTCATATCTTTAGATATTGTGCTTAAGTATAAAAAAATATTGGGCTTTTGAAAGCATGCAGCCGAGTCATATGTTGCTAAAAATATTTTGTTAATGGATACCAGTAGAGATACCGTCCTAACCCCACCCCTAAAATCAAGTTTGTAGGGTACCAACTAATGCAAAATGATTAATTTTCTTTCAAGATTTAGAAATGTTCAAAGTACAATACCCTTATACTGCCAACTCCAAAACAGATATACATCTTAAAGTAGGAGATGCCATCACTCAAGTTGAAGAAGTTGGCAATGGTTGGTCGCTGGGATATAATATCTCATCAGGGAAAACTGGAACCTTCCCAACCGAGTTTATCAAGAAGGAGGAATCAATAAGAAAACGGATCAGCCGACTTTCTACGGTAAAGAGGCGGAGCAACCATATCCCACTAGAAACAGTTACTGTCAAGGTCAAATCAAGCATCGAACTTCCAATACCAGAAGGGAAGGCCATCATTCCAACAGATGTTCTGCAGAAAAGGTTGTCACGCGCACCGTACAATGATAAACGGATAAAAAATTCAACGGAGTCCACCACGAACAGAAAAAAGATTTCGGGGTTATTTAACGGTAATAACAATACATTGAAGCATAGAGTTCTGAAAGGAATGCTCGGTTTTCTGTTTGCGTGCCTCGCTTGTGGAGTTCTATTCGTACTTCTTCACTTCTCCTATGAATATCCATTAAAACTGTCGTTATGGATAACTTTAGGATGTTTTGTACCAATTTTGCTGGGAATGATACTTTCAAAGCATTTTAGATGTGTAATGTTGCTTATTGTTCCTGGCCTTTTCACAGGAAAAGGACAAGCCATATTCCTGTCGATGATTTTTGTGCAGCTTCTCGCTGGACCAGCAGTTAATATTGCTTACAATGCCGAACAGGCCACAGAGTCTATGGCCTGTGCCCAGGAACTCATCTATAAACAAACGGAAATACTGAAGAATCAATTGGAAGCACCAATTCGTAGAATCGAAAAAACAATATGGAATGGGTTACAGAAAGTTAAAAACGTGGCAGATAAAATAAATGACTTCATCGAACCTGTATTTGGTGTGATCAATTCATTCACTTCTGGTCTTGATTCTGCTAGGAATGCTCTGTCAAAAGCGGCGAGGGTGAGTACTTAAGTTACAAAGAAATGGGCAACTTCATCAAGAGGAATTAAATTACCCCGATCCTCTATTTAAAAAAGCAACAACAAAAATAACATGCGACACAGATGACCTTAAACCCTACCACAAATGGGATCCCTGCATGTCAAAATATTTAGGATATTCAATTTTTCTTACACCCCCCCCTAAAAAAAAAAGCCTAATTAGTAAATAATTCTGAAATTTTAACACAGATATTTTCAATTATATTTTTTTCGAATCACCAATAAACAAATATATAATCATTTTTGATTAGATTAATAAGGCAGGTTATTTTTTTTTATATTTTCATATTTTGAAAATTCAAGATAGTTTACAGGACCATGAACTTTAAAATGAATACCAACCGTGTTTTTGAATATTTGAAAGATGTGTTAAATATAACCCTTTTAGAAAGAAAGAAAAGTTTACAAATTTGATTTCAAATTTGTAGTTCTGTGGGCCACTGTCCATGCTCTGTTTATTTTAAAACATTTTAAAGAATGATAGTGAGAGAAAAGAATAAAACTTTCTAGAGTTCATCATATTAAGTAATTCAATGAAAGTTTTCCTTTAATTCAGAAATATTTTTTTTTCTAGCAATGTTCCATAAAAATTAGAGAAGCACAAGGTAGTTGTGAAAATGGAATAAGAGACCTCCGGCAAAGATGCAGGAGAGACGTCGAAAAACACGACCCAGGAAAACACATTGAAAAAGGAGTCAACAAAGTTAAAGATTGGGGTGAAAAGACAGTTGGAAAGATTGGTAATTTTTTTAGGTCTTTGGGCAAAAAGAGGAAAAGACGTGCAGTAACAGAGGAAGAAAAACGATTGATAGAAAAAGTTAAGTCCCTTATAGACCATACCTTTGTTACATTGGCCCCTGAAAGTAACATGAGAAAAAAACCCAGCATAGGCAACAATTTAGACGGAAATGCCAACAACGATGCCAAATTTTTCTACCCAGGAAATCCAAATACCCCAGAAACAACTACCACTAGGACGGGAAACCCAAAAGAAACTCCTATCATGACCATCAAGTTAGAAGGAAAAACCGCCAAAGGTTCAAAATTTTTCTACCGAGGAAAACCAGATACCCCAGGACCAATGACAACTGGCTCGGAAGGTATAATGAGAGAAAACCCCGCCAAGTTGAAAGGGGAGACCAGCCAAGGCTCAAAATATTCCGAAAAAGATACTAGAATTGCACTCTTTAAAATGCATGGAAAACATGGAAAACAACGACATGCACTTCAAAGGCAAGTTTGACCTCGCATTATGAAATTGAAATTTTGGCAAGGGATATTATTAAAACATTTCATGTTTTTTAGCTCACCTGGCCAAAGGCCATGTGAGCATATGCCATCACTATGCGTCCGCCGTTGTCCGTCGTCTGTCGTCCGTTAACAATTTCAAAAATCTTCTTCTCTGAAACCACTGAACTAATTTAGCTGAAACTTTGCAGGAACGATATATGACATGTTGGCAACAAACGATCCTCATTTTAAAATGATTCGATAAAAAACATGGCCGCTGTTACTAAAAATAGAACATAGGGTAAAATCACTTAAAATGGCTTATAACTCAACAACCATAACAGATAGAAACAAGAGGCTCCCAGGAGCCTGAATCGCTCACCTGGTCTTGATGTCAACCCTATTAAGGACATTGTAGAGCTAAATAAGCTGAACATTTAATCAAGCAACAGCTTTTCTCTTTTGGCAATAGTTTTTATTTCTTTATCTGCTATAGTTTTCATTATATCAGCCAAAAACATGAAACATGTTTATTTAGGGGCTGTAATCCCTGTAAGGGGTCATCTGACGACTCCGACCCAATGAAGACTTTTTAGAACTAAATGAGCTGAACATTTAAGCAAGCAACAGCTTTTCTCTGTCTGCAATAGTTTTCATTCTATAGGCCAAAACACTATTTTTTGCCTTTATGGGGCTGTAAGAAGCAGAGGTACCAATGGGGTATCCGAATGTCAAAAGTCCGAAAGGGCAGAGACAAAACCAGTAAACACAAAAGAAGAACAGGACAAAAACAGACAAAATGTAAAACATGGAAACACAAAACAACTGAATATCAATCCACAACGCGAACTCCAGTCGAAACAAGAGTGAACTCAGGTGCTCCGGAAGAGTAAGCAGTTCCTGCTTGCTATAGCACACCCGTCGCGTTGCCAATAGTCCATTCAGCGTGTCAAATCCGGTAAAGGAAGACAAATCAACACCCTATGACAAACTAACATCTGCACTCATCTGAGAGATCGAAATCCCATATTTGTCTATAAGTGCATGATGTCTTCCGTAAAATTTCTTGAGTGAAGACAGCAATCGAGGAGCAACATAGCCCTGTGTGAGCAATTTTTGTGTCAGACGTGTCGCTCTGGTAAGGAAATCGATGTAAGTCCCGCACGCTCTGGAGTAACGAATCAATTGAGATACGTAAACTCCATAAGCTGGAGCGGACGGAATGTTGCTACACAAGAAGGGGAAGTTGAAGATTGGAAAGTTGAAGTCATCACGTTTGTCATAGAGCCTTGTTGAAAGTCTTCCTTGAGAGTCAATTTCGAGATGTAGATCTGAATATGAAGCAGACTTCCTAGAATCCGTTGTGTCCTTTATCTCAAGCTCCTGTGGATATATGAGATGGAGAAAGTCACCAAATTGAGAATTGTTTAATGAAAGGACATCATCAATATAACGGAACGTGAGGTTGAAAGAGAGAGCTAGTCTACGGTCTTTTTGTCTAGAAGAGATTGCAAGAAGTCTGCTTTATATGAATGAAGAAATAAATCAGCAAGCAAAGGTGCACAATTAGTGCCCATTGGAATCCCTATTGTTTGCTGAAAAACACGTCCACCAAACTGAACAAATATGTTGTCAAGATGACCCCTATAAGGGGTCATCTGACAACTTCAACCCTATGAAGACTTTTGTAGAGCAAAATAAGCTGAACATCTAAGCAAGCAACACCTTTTCTCCATCTGCAATAGTTTTCATTCTATAGGCCAAAAACACTTTTTTTCGCCTTTAAGGAGCCGTAACCCCTATAAGGGGTCATTTGACAACTTCGACCCTATGAAGACTTTTGTACAGCTAAATGAGCCAAACATTTAAGCAAGCCACAGCTTTTCTCTATCTGCAATAGTTTTCATTCTATAGGCCAAAAACACTATTTTTGGTCTTTAAGGGGCCGTAACCCCTATAAGGGGTCATTTGACAACTTCGACCCTATGAAGACTTTTGTAGAGCTTAATGAGCTAAACATTTAAGCAAGCAACAGCTTTTCTCTATCTGCAATAGTTTTCATTCTATAGGCCAAAAACACAATTTTTGGTCTTTAAGGGGCCGTAACCCCTATAAGGGGTCATCTGACAACTTCAACCCTATGTAGACTTTTGTAGAGCTAAATGAGCTGAACATTTAAGCAAGCAACAGCTTTTCTCTATCTGCAATAGTTTTCATTCTATAGGCCAAAAACACTATTTTGGCCTTTAAGGATCCGTAACCCCTATAAGGGGTCATCTGACAACTTCGACCCTATGGAGACTTTTGTAGAGCTAAATAAGCTGAACATTTTAGCAAGCAATAGCTTTTCTCTATCTGCAATAGTTTTCATTCTATAAGCCAAAAACATGAAAAAACGCTATTTTTCACCTTTAAGGGGCTGAAACCCCTATAAGGGATCATCTGACAACTTCGACCAAATGGAGACTTTTGTAGAACTTTTGATGCTGAAGCAGTAGCGTGGCATCAGATTATATCTATCTCTTAAACTTTTTGATATACAAGCCAAAAACAGTAGTCTGACCCCCCTGATCTATTTTTATTAACGGCGGCCATGTTGTTTGGACGGCGGTCACCATTTGTGCAATCTTGGTAGAGGACATCCCATAGATGAAGTGTGCAAAGTTTCAAAGCAATCGCTTCAGTCGTTTCAGAGGAGAAGATTTTCACAGAAAAGTTAACGACGGACGACGACGACGACGACGACGACGGACGCCAAGTGATGGCAATAGCTCACATGGACCTTCGGTAGGTGAGCTAAAAATCCGAACGATCTTAGACTCTTCAGAATCAAAAGCTCTACAAAAGTCTCCATTGGGTCGAAGTTGTCAGATGACCTTTGATAGGGGTTATGGCCCTTTAAAGGTCAAAAATAGCGTTTTTTCATGTTTTTGGCCAATAGAATGAAAACTATTGCAGATAGAGAAAAGCTGTTGCTTGCTGAAATGTTCAGCTTAATTAGCTCTTCAAAAGTCTCCAAGGGTTGAAGTTGTCACATGACCCCTTATAGGGGTTACAGCCCCTTAAAGGCGAAAAATAGTGTTTTTGGCCAATAGAATGAAAACTATTGCAGATAGAGAAAAGCTGTTGCTTGCTTAAATGTTCAGCTTAATTAGCTCTTCAAAAGTCTCCAAGGGTTGAAGTTGTCACATGACCCCTTATAGGGGTTACAGCCCCTTAAAGGCGAAAAATAGTGTTTTTGGCCAATAGAATGAAAACTATTGCAGATAGAGAAAAGCTGTTGCTTGCTTAAATGTTCAGCTCATTTAGCTCTTCAAAAGTCTCCATAGGGTTGAAGTTGTCAGATGACCCCTTATAGAGTTTACAGTCCCTTTAAAGGTGAATAATAGTGTTTTTGCTTATTTAAAATGAAAACTATTGCAGATAGGGAAACACATTTATCTTGCTTAAACATTCAGCTCATTTAGCTATACAAAAGTCTTCAAAGGGTTGACATCAAGACCAGGTGAGCGATTCAGGCTCCTTGGAGCCTCTTGTTTGGTTAAAAAAATATTCTCGTGGGGCATTGTTTCGGGTTGAGATCGTGAATTTAGCATCCCCCCCCCAAAAAAAAAGGCAAAATTAAAAAAATAAATAAAAGCAAAAGTTTTCATTTACAGTTGTAAACTATAAACAATAAGTCTTCAGGAGCATGAATCGCTTGAACTTTACTCAGATACCTGAATTATAGAATAATTATGACAAAAATTGTTTTGTATTTTTTCAAATAAAAAGGGGTCATCTGAAAACATTGAGTAACTTGCATATAATGTATAGTTTTAGCAGCTGAAAGTTTTGACAAAAATGTTCACTCATCTTCTATTTGTCAGTTGTAGGACAAAAACACTTATTTTCATGTTTAAGGTACTATAACTCATATGAAAGGGCATTTGAAATCATTGGCACAATAGATTTTTTGTATAGCTCATAGAACTTTTAAAAATACAATACTGCTATTTAAAGTGTTTGATATAGCAAGGAACAATATTGTGGGCATTGGTTGATCCAGATGGAGAAAGGGGGGTGTCTTATGGCCCCTTTTAAGATCAAATTCTTTTGTTGAATAGATAATATAGAAAATCACTGAAGTGTAACTAGGGCACGCGGCCTCCTCATAGCAATAGGTCTAGAGTAGGCTTTATATTCTTGTGTTAACACTTTATATACCTTTATAATGAAAACATTTAACTGACAAAAAAATTGAAACCTTCTTTTAATTTTACATTTATGTTTTTTTGTCATTTCAGATATAAAAGGGCTTTTTGTACTTTTTGTTGGACATGCGATATACTAAAACTAGATGCTATATGCAACGTAGTTAAAATAGGCGAATACGTCGGCTGTACACCGATGCGGTATGGATCAGAAGTTATCAAATCTGTAAATAATAAAATCAAAGAGACCGTAGACAACGTGAAATCATATTTCTACTTTGACTTTGATGGTAAAATTGATGGAAATGCAAAAGCCAATTCATCTAAGACGGCTGCTCAAATAGTCTCAGAAGTAAAAGAAGACATTCAGGCAAAAATTGATGGAATCCGAAAAGTTTCCGACATAATTACAAATGTGTTGACCTTTACACTGCTTTTACTTTTTATACAGTCAGCTCTATATCTGAAGAAATTCTTGAGCAAAGATAGCTTTGAGAACTTTTACATTAGCCGATCTTTCAAAGATTTTAACCAGAAATTAGAAGAAAACGGCGAAGAATCGGTGCTTCCTCTTAAACGGAAAGAAATGACGAAATATGTTGACACACGATCCCCATGGCTAGCTCATTCTGAACTCCAGACAGCGAAAAAAGGATTCGCCAAAGTAGTGATTCACTTCATTATAGCCGTTGTAATCATCTTCTTTGATTACATTCTACATTTCGTTCTGACACTCATAGATCGCTATGGCAACCTTAACATAAACATTGGAGGGAATACATACTTGGAGGTCTCTGTTGATGGCACTGGGTTTATTGCTGCGTTTTTGAGAGCATTCCTGAGCACGGTCGACCTGGATAACGATTTTGGGGTTCAGTTCAACCTATCTACATGTATTCCCAAGCCAAGGCAACCAGATGAGAAACACATTTACACCTTTGGAATTCTTTATGGTTGTGCTTTCATTTTTCTCTTTATACGGGCTTATAGCTTACGCCTACGTCGTAAAATTGCATCATGGTTTTTCCCTGAGAGAGACGAGGCTCGACACAGATACCTTTGCGAGAAAATACGTCAGAAAAGGAAAGCTTTCTCTGGCTGGATGAGGCAACACATTATGTCTCGTGACAAGCAAATTAAGCTGGAAAACCAAATGTCGCTTCGTTCCTGGTTGCAGTACAATCATCCTAAAATAGCTCGCTATATCTGCTGTTGCTTACCGTACAGGAAGAATTGTCTGAACTGCGATTTAACCTACGACAAATTCCAAAGATTCCACAAATGTGACAACTGTCTCTCAAGCTACTGTGAACTTTGTTTCCAGAAGGAATTGAAATCGAAATGTGTCATATGCGATAGCTGGGACAAAACTGCAAAAAGGAACACTGACATTTTTAAATAACTTTGTACGGTCTTTGACAATTTTAGTTCAGACCCGTCACATATTTTTTTCTGTCACAAGAGTTTTTATTCAAAAAACAATTGATGCCCAGCTTCAAAGCGCTTAAGGTATATTAGTGGAAAAAAATTTGGATTTCATAATATAAATTGCTTACATGATAATATTACTTTGACTGAAATTCTATATTTTTAAGTGGGGGATGCTAGGGTTTTGGTATAGTAATAAGAAGTATACGTAAAGTCTATATTGATTTCAAAGACTTTAATGTGTTTGGATTTTGATTTTGATTTTCTAAACTACTAGTAATTGCAGGGGATCAAAAGTGATTTTAAAGCCCCTCCCTTTGTTCTACATGCATTATGGTCAATGTTTCATTAAATCTTTATCCCCACACTAGCAAAAGCTCAGGTATTTTATGTTTCTGTTTCAACTTGGAGTACACAGATCGATTGCATTTGGGATGGGGCGTGCCAATGGTTTCGAATTTTTGTTCATGCCCCTCTTAGGGCTACGCTACAAAGGTAACCTAAAGCCATAATATTCTTTTGTTACACATTTGTGGCCCCCGCAGGGTTAAAAACGACCTGCAACCTGAGAGCTTTTTAAGGGCGACTTCTGACCTACACATCATAAAATCGACCTATGCCAAAAACGACCTGCGACCTCCGCAAAAATATGCCTTTTAAAAGAAACCTTGCGACCTCATCCCCTTTTAAAAGTGACCTTGCGACCTGAGGGGGTACCCTGCGGGAGCCTCACATTTCTCTCCCTGGGTTATTTGATACTGAAATTGGCTCAGTAATTGCACTATGGACGTAGACTGTGCCAAAGGTTTCTGGTTTTGATAGAGCCCCTTGGGGTTGGACTTCACAATGCCGGTAGCTTAATAGCACATTTTTGTGTCAACCAATACACCAGAATCGGTTAAAATTCATACCCCTATACCGTATAATTTGTTTTTTCGCGGGAGCTAATTATAAATTTCGCGGATTTTTAAAAAAATGGAAGATCTTTTTTTTTTTGCGGAATTCAATTTTAGCGATTTCCAATTTAAGAGTATGCACTGTACATATAATAGTTACGAAATTTTATTTTCGCGGGACTATATTTTCGCGAGTAACTACAAACTATCGCGAAAAAAGCGAAAATTAGAAAACCGCGAAAAAAACAACTTATACGGTATATGGTTGTTCCTTCTCAAAAGAAGATTTGCACAGGCACCCTTGTCATATCCAGATTGCACATCTGACCCAGTCTGGAAAATCCTGGTCTTAGAATGCACCCATGTCAAAGGTTAAGGGAGGAAAATGACATCCACAAATTGAACCAGATTTGTAACATAGTCAGAGGAAATCGCGAATGTGTACCCATCTATTCTTATTCTTAAAAATAGTTTGTAGGCTTATATCACTCCTGCTACCACCATATTAATATAATGAATACGCTTACAAGTTATAATGCTTAATGTAGTGCCAGTTCGTTTCTCTACTCCATGTAGTTGAGAATATTGATTTATTTTGAAAATTTCTTTAAGTCCGTAATGGGAACATCTTTCCTTCTGCTCGTCATTATTATACAGTCCGAAAACCGGTGGTATTTAAACAATAGCATGTGAGCTCTTCATCGGAAAAGATAGGAAAGTCAATTCGAATGTTTATCCTGGTTGTCAAGTGAATCAAAAGTTCTTTTTAGTACAAAATTTCTTCCAATTTTAAGTTTTGCTGATAAAATAAACTTTTTTGAATTAAAAAGAGTTTTTAAAAGTAACAGATTGCATTTTTATGCATGTTATAATGTGGATATTTATGAAATGCATACGGTGCAAACTGAAATGGATCGCACAACTTTAACTTTCATATAAAAAATTGAAAAAAATCACACTATTTGTTTAAATGTATATCTTCCCATCTGCAAATTTTCAGACATGTACTGCAAGAGGTTAAGCCAAAATAAATTTATGAAAAAGGCCCTTTTTCTAGTCCGTCTTGACAACCTTCTTCTTAAAAGTACACGATTTACCTGTGGATTACGTCATAGAACATGTTTACCTTATTGACCGGTGTCCGTAAATTGGGATCAACAACATGTGAATTTGCATTGTATTGGATTAAACGTCCAATTCAATCTTCAGTCATCCGTTTTAAACATAGTAATGCCTCCCTTTATCATGTTTATTATCAATGAAAGATAGAACTTGGTTGTGTCCCTTGAAAGTTTTTCATAGTTACACATTGAATTCAAATGGATCGTTAAGTGATAACAGTAAAATATAATTTCCAAACTAATATATGTCGTAAGAAAAGGTAATAACCTAACATTCCCACAAATTTCGAGAATGTACTGCAGGTATTACGCCTTGTGATTTTTTTAAGGTTGAGTTGACATTTTAATTTTTTCCAACGTCCAGCAAGTTTCACTCGATTTGTTAAAATATGCACTTTTGTTGACCTTATAAACAAATATTTATGCAACAGAAAAGATTCTTTAATAACATGACATGTCCAACGTATATGATAGTAGTCAGGTCCAGGCGCAATAAATGAAAGTTGAAGATTGTTTACATGCCGTCGCCATCGTTGTTGTCATCGTTAAAAATTTAAAAACACATAATTTAGCTTTTTTCCGCAGGGGAGATAATTGAATACCACTAGATATTAGACTGTATAAACACCGTTTTTGGCACTGTTTATAACAGTGTAAACAAGCAAGTTCGTGATTGAGTGTGAGTGGGTGAGTGAGCAAGCGAACGAGTGCGTGAGTTGTTTAAATCTTAGCAACAGAGGTAAAACAATTGTTTGCTTGCATTTGCTTCAATCATATAAACATCTCCCCATGCAGCGAATGAAGTAAAGATTTTATTCACAAAAAACTCTAAATATAGGGGGGGATAAAAAAGGAGAAAAAAGAATGAAAAAAATGTTTGATGTTACTTTTTAGTGCTTAAGCCTGCTTGTAAAAATTAATGAAATAAATGTATTCACATTGCGTGTCCTATCTTTGTTGCCCTGCTGATGGAGTCTGAGGTTGTCCCAATTTGACATCAACACTTTTGTGTTAAAGAACACATCAAAGCTATGAAATAATGTCCCTAAATAATGTCCCTATTTTTTTTAAACTCTAAGAGTGGGGCTTTGTTTGGTCTTCCTTTACCAAATTTGGTACACTGAGTTGGGGATTGGCGGCGTGACGGATGTGTTATAGCAGACAGGAACCGCTTGCTCTTCCATGGCGCCTGGGTTCACTCTCGTAACGACTAAAGTTCGCGTTGTTTATTGATATTCAGTAGTTTTTGTGTTTCCGTGTTTTTTATGTTGTCTGTTTCTTCGTCCTGTCCTTGTTTGTGTATACTGGTTTTGTTTCTGCCCTTTCGGACTTTGACATTCGGATGCCTCTTTGGTACCTCTGCTTCTTTCTAGTCTTCCTAGCCGAGGCGTAGGTTGATCTTAGTCATGATTTGGATACTAGTAGCAGTTCATGCTGCATATTTTGGTTTTATTGTTCTATGCTCTATCTGTTACGTGTGGTATTAGGAATTTTCAGTCTTTTATGTAGAGTGCCACGAAATGAATGTCAGACGTAGCTAAATTTATACCCCACTTGTAAGAAAGCGGGCTATGTTACAATGCAATCTTCCGTCTGTCTGTCCGTCCGTCCTTCTGTCCGTCCATTACAAACTTTCGTAATACAGATTTCTCGGATTTTAAACTGTAGGGATTTGTTTCAAATTTTGTACACAAGTATTATGATGAGTTCTTATGTGCCCTCTCTTTTCAGTCAGGCATCTACTTCCTATT
This sequence comes from Arcuatula senhousia, assembly GCA_963971305.1. Taxonomy (NCBI): domain Eukaryota; kingdom Metazoa; phylum Mollusca; class Bivalvia; order Mytilida; family Mytilidae; genus Arcuatula; species Arcuatula senhousia. The sequence continues at coordinate 31,530,415 of OZ020304.1, forward strand.
TTCCAAATGGTCGAGTGGAAGTATCCTTAGCACCACTAAGTGCAGCCCCTTGTTTTGCAACCCCCATGCAAATCAAATGGTCGCTCCCTAATCATAACAATGACTAAATTATGACAACTTTCTATAAAAAAAAATATAAAGCTTCAGTATCATTTAAGCAGCGCAAGTGAAGTTTGTAGCAGCTAGATCGGCACACAGAAAAGGGATTAACAGTAACACAATTACCACTCTTATTAAAGGAGGGATAAAAAAACTGTAAAAAGGTATTAAAAAAAACATGTACGCAAATTACAACAGGAAAATCGAGGAAGAATTCCTTAAAATTTCTATGAAATTGGTAGCAGGATATGAATCTGAGCATGTTTTTATTTGTGAGTGTTATCTACCAAGATCATGTTTTTCAAGTTTATTGATAAAAAGATTATGAGTTTGATAAAAATCTCAAATTTTCAAACAATGGAACAATGAAATGTAAGCTAATGTCATTTGCCCAGCTTAGGTCTTCCTGTTGTTTTCATTTTATTTTCAAAGAAGCAAAGAGGTACCAATTGGGCATTCCAGTGTCAAAAGTCCAAAACGGCAACGACAAAATCGGCAAACACGAACGAACAAGAACAGCACGAGGAAATACAAAACATAAAAAAAACAAATAAACCGATGAGAAAACAAGAGCGAACTCAGGTTCTGTTTGCTATAGCACACCCGTCGCACTGCTAATTTCCAATTCAGTGTGTGAAATCCTGTAAAAATAATACACTTCATAAAATTATTTTGAGCAATATGTTTTATTAAAACTTCTATTTTTGTTCATAAAAATGTATAATGCAAGAATATACCAGATAAATTAAAGATCGCAATGGTCTTGACTTGGTATAGACATAAAAAAAAGTTGGTTAAACCAGGTTTTATGTCACAAAACCTCAATCTTCCAAAAGCCAATAACTAATTGAAACAATCACGAAACATTTTATCAAAATAATCTTACATTATTTTGAAACTTGGTTGTATTGGGAGATATCGAAAGAAAACTTAACAGCAGTCAAAAAAATTATTTAATAAAAAACGAGCATGAGAACAAAGGCAAGTTTTTGTATCGGAAAATCAATCAGTTAAAATTAAAAAAAGGTGCACATCTATATTATGTCACAAAGATTGTGTGAAAGTTTCATGAAAATCAGTCAAGAGGTTGATGAGGAGTTGAAGATAAGAGATGGGTTCCACCTTGTTGTTGAATGGCTAAGTCTATGGTTTGCTATGTGAAACCCCCAAAATATTCTGATCCAATTCTAAAATAAAAAGTGCACATCTTCATCATGTCACATAGATTGTGTGAAAGTTTCATGAAAATCCACCAAGGGGTTTAGGAGGAGTAGTGTATTCATCCATATATCTCGTAAATGCTTCTCCTACTAAACCTCTCGACAGGCTTTAATGAAACTTACATGAAGAAGGTACATCATATGTAGATGTAAATAAAGGTTATAACAAAATTACCGAACTTGGAGAATCAATCTCAAATGTCCATAAGACAAGGAATACACACCGGAAAATTGAAGATCGCAATGGTCCTGAATTGGTACAGGCATTTCAAAAGTAATGGTGGATTAAACCAGGTTTTAAGGTGCGCCAAACCTCCCTCTTCCATTGCGATCTTTGGGTCCGAAAATGAATAATGTTCGTCGCTGTTGTATACCATTCAAGGATGATAATTGAACTTGCATAATTTTTTTTTCAGGTCCATTAAAAGTATTTTTATTTTTTTCAATAAAAATTGGCGATGATTTTTTAAGGCGAAATAAAGGCTAGTATGGCCAGTAGTAGATTCACTCCGTCCGTCCGTCCGTCCGTCCGTAGCCCTATATGGGTGCCTGCCTGGTCTTATCCGAATATCGAAAGCCAGACACTAGATCTTTATGAAATTTATCATAGTGATAACAGAGAGATTAAAAATCTGCACCTCCCATTTTTGGATCATTTTATAATTCCGTTTAGAAAATTGGGGCCTTATAAAAGGCACCGAAAAAACGATTTTTTAAAAATGTTTCCACAATAACATTTTTTTGGTTCATAAAATCTATGAACCTTTACAGTAATGTTACTTACAGTAAAAAGAAGGATTGGATTGATTTTTGGGGTAACCTATTTTTTCGTTATTAGAAATTAGGATTTTGAAATTGTTTTTTGAAGGATAGATAGCTTCTTGACCAAACCTTTCTGCTAAGCAATTACGGGTTCAAAAGGTGTGTGTGTGTGTGTGTTGGTGTTTAATGCCCTTTATCGACACACCTGGGCCATGAAAGTCGGTCAGTTTTACTGGTGGAGGATACCGGAGTACCCGGATAAAACAACCGACCTTTGGCAGGTAACTCATCAACAAAAAAAGGACTTCCCCACCTGTATTAGAAACGAGACTCGAAATCCGCATGAAAGGTGATCGGCTAGTGATCCATAGTGTAAACCAGCGCCTTAGACCACTAAGCTACCAAGGCCCATCAAAAGATCTAGGGAAATTGAAACTTTTAATTGATTTGTCTGATATTTTGTGTATGTTTTTTTATTCTTGATAGATATAAGGATCTTAAATATTCTTATTTCTAAATATTTATTGTCAGTGTATAAATTTGGTTACATGTGACTTATTTGCTTTTTCAGTCCACCGTATAGGATGCAAGTGTCAAAAACTATTGACTGTCCATATCGGGCCTAGAGCGTACACAATGGTACAGGGTTAAAGGTTTTGCCGTGCGACACAGGGAACGACATCGATTGTACGGAAGCCCGTTAGTGTCAGTTTAAGTTTTTTTTCTATGTCTAGATCACGACTTAGTAGCTCGTAATCACAACTTAGCTAACTCGTGATCACAACTTAGTAACTTGTGATCACGAGTTAGAGTTAGGTAAGTCGTGATCACCAGTAAGCTAAGTTGTGATCACAAGTTACTAAGTTGTGATCACAAGTTAGTAAGTCGTGATCACGAGTTAGAGTTGGGTAAGTCGTGATCACGAATTAGCTAAGTTGTGATCACAAGTTACTAAGTCGTGATCACGAGTTTGAGTTGGGTAAGTCGTGATCACGAGTTAGCTAAGTTGTGATCACAGGTTACTAAGTTGTGATCACGAGTAACTAAGTCGTGATCACGATTTAAGATAAAAATCCACCTGACACTTACGGGTTTCCGTTATTGGTCTTGTATCAGAAATGAAAATATTATTCGCTGATGTAAATTCTGACACGGAGAAAGTTTTGACATTTTCCTTTTCATCTTTAAAAACAGTTGGTATCAGATTTGAATATGAGTCTGGTTTTAATTGTATGTTTTATCTAACAATATCATCTTATTCAATTTTACGGATAAACAAACTGAAAATTTCTTAAAAAAAAAATTTAAAATGTAGTATGAAATTAAAGCTGATGTCAATTGGCCAGCTTACCTCATCCTGTTGCCTTCAATTCTTAGAATGAAATGTTAATCTATCATGACAAAAATACATTCATGTCATTAAATCATTTTAAGGGACCGACCGTTTAACTTGAAAACGTTGGGGGGGGGGCTTGGTTTGTTCCCCCCCCCCACAAAAAAAATATTCTGAACATTATTTTTGATGAAAAAAAAATATTTTGGCAGAAGAGGGAAAGAAATAAATTCTGACGATGGATTTTCTGCAATTCAAAATAATGATAATAATAAAAAAAATATTCTGTCTTTAAATATAATATTTTTTTTCAAAATCTTCTGACCAAAACAAAAAACCAAGCCCCCTTCAAGTTAACTAGTCTGTCCCTTGACTATTTTTTTTAAAGTCTATATATATATTCCTGTTAGAAACATCTATATATAAACAAAAATCTACAATTGATCGGACACAACTTAAGCTGTGTCACAGAAACCAAAGTTCCAACGGATGATCATGATGTCAACAATGTCGTCGAAATATTTTTGCTTAAAACCCTCAAAACAATTGGTATCAAATAGGGTCTCATTTAATTTCACAGATAAATCTAGTATAAATCATGAAGACTAAATATTCATTAAAAAAATCTTAAAATATATCAAATATTTGAAGAATAAGATTTAAGCTGGTCAATTTCAATTTAAGAATTATGTTCTATGAAAAAATCACATCCTTGAAAGTAAAATTATAATTGTAATTTTTGTTACATCTTCATTTTATAATTCTACAATAACGAATCAAGTAAAATTAAATTGAGTTTCAGCTGGTGTCACATTACATGTATGAATAATTTACGGATGTAAATTCTGGAAATTTACCCTTTAATCTCTAAAAACAATTGGTATCAGAAAAAAATCTTTGTCTGATTTTTTTTTATAGTATTATCGTCTAAGATCATCTTATTCATTTTAACAGATAAACAGGGTGTAAATTCTGTGAAACTTTCAAAAATTTTAAACAATGGAACAATGAAAATAATCTATTTGTAATCTGGTCAGCTTAAATCTTCCTGTTACTTTCAATTCTATTGAACTGGTATTTCTATGAAAAAAATAAATTCAGGTCATGTACGTGTAATACAAATTTGTATGACATTGCTTTCATCTATCAAAGACTTATTCAAAACAAACAGGGAAAAAACATGCAGGTTCTCAAATTATAACTAAGGGAGCGACCATTTGATTTTATGTTGGGCTATTTGGTTGAAAATTTTTAGTAGCTTAAAAAATTTTTAAAATGCGCGCGCTAGGCCCCCGCTAAATAAGAGAAGAAAATTCCAGGCTCACCATTTTTTCCCGAAAATAAAAAGGCAGGACGAAGCAAATATCCATTGCCCCCATATAATTCATATGGTTGCTCCCAAAGGACTGATCCAGATGGGGGTTAATATATCCTTTCATGGAAATCTATCATCAAACGTTCCAAAAATGGGTCAAGTAAAGCCTATGAAAATGTGAGATTAATGATTAAAAGAAACATGTACATTGCATGTTGATGCAAACAAATTGAATGATTACAAAAACAGTGTCCTAAGACTTGTATTAAAAGCACCTGAAATTTATAAAAGCATTCATTAATTCTTGAAAAGGGGAAGTTTTACCCGGACTCAAATACAACTAAAATAAAAAGGTATGCCGAGAGCACAGGTTTCACAACTACAAGTGATGAGATACGGATTTTTATCACATCGAGATAGATATTTGTCAAATTAGGAAACGAGCATTTGCGAGTTTCCTTTGACAAATATCTAACGAGTGTGATAAACTGGTGAAAAAAATGCTTTTGTTTGTCTTTTTATTCAAGCGAGATCAACAGGTATTCAAACAAAAGTAAGCACGTTTTCCACGAGATGCGTATCTAACTGCGGTGTCTCGCGCGGACAGCCAATCAAACTTCTTGATATTAAATATCACATCGTGCGGAGTGTGATACGCAAAATAGTCTCATCTCGCGAGAACTAGATAATATTGCACAACTGTTAGAGAAACGACATGTTGAACCCTGTACGTTGGAGGTGTAAAATGGATCGTCGATTGCTTTTGACACATGCAATACATGGTGGGCACACAAAGCCCTTTGATGCATGCATATTGTGTTAGACTTTCAATGCATAATTGACCTTTTTTATATATTTATATTTATATTTAAAATCTCTGGTTGTATATCATATACTAAAAAAACTCTAACACAGTTTTCGACGTTTCGGCCAACCGGCCTTCTTCATGAAATTTATTTTGGAATGACAACATGTTTTGGAAACTAGAACGTCATAAAAATAGCATTGTTACGTTACGTTATAAAAATAGAAAATTTGACAAGTGAAATGAAAGTAGAAAATGTTCTAGATGTTGTATTTAACATTGAGTCCGTACGGGTCTACGGTGTTTAATTTCTTCATCCAAAAAGATTCTCGAACTTCCCGTAATGTTGTTGTACCGTTAACCTTTTCGATGCCTATGACTCTCAAGTCGTCCACTGTATGATCTTGCTGAATGAAATGTTTACAAACCGGATCGTCGGATTTTTTTGTTCTAATTTTAGAGAAGTTCAACAATTGCCTCTGGTACAATGTATCTCCCGTTTGTCCAACATACAGGACTTTGTCACACTTTTTGCAGTAAATACTGTAGATTACGCTCGTTGTCTTACAATTGATATCGCCCTTGATGCTAAATTGCTGTCCTTCGTTGTTGCAAAAAACTTTATCTTCAATTAGGTGTTTGCAAAGAGCACAGTTCTTTCCACATTTTCTACATCCGTTTTCATACTTGTAAAATAGAAGATTATGTTTCTTGTGTATCAAAATGTCTTTGATGTTTTTGTCTCTTTTGAAAGATACCAGTGGCGGGTCAGGGAATACTTCCTTGAGTCGTGGAGAATTCTCCATTATCTTCATATTTTTCTTTAAAATTTTATGTACATTTGGTAGTGCCCTTGAGAAAGTTAAAACTAGTGGTACCCGTGTGTTTTCTTTTTTCTTTTTATAATCAAGCAAGTCTTGTCTATCAAGTGTATCCACTTTCTTAAGCTGATTTTCTATTATGTCTTCTTTATAACCTCTATTCTTAAGGTGTTTTTTAACCTGCTTCCTTTCATTTTGGTAGTCGGTTTGTTCGGAACAGATTCGCTTGGCACGTACTCCTAAACCATACGGGATGGCGTTTTTCACCGATTTAGGGTGGCTTGAATGAGCATGTAAATACTGGTGAGCATCTGTGTCCTTTGTGAAAAGTTCCGTTTTTATTAATCCATTTTGAACACATACCTTTACATCTAAAAATTCAATTTCGGATGATGAATAACGGAGTTCTGTTTGGATTCTTGGGTGTATTAAGTTTGTCTGTCGGTGGAATTCTTTTAGAGCTTCCTCACCATGGTCCCATAATCCCCACACATCATCAACATATCGGAAATAATAAGATGGATTTAAATCGGATGTTTGAAACAATTTTTCTTCCCATGATCCAAGGTAAGTACTAGCATAATTCATTCCCAGGTGGGATCCTATCGCTGTCCCTTCTGTCTGTAAATAATTCTTGTTATTAAATTTGAAGTTGTTGTTTTCTAGTACTAAGTCTAACATCTCCATTACGTCTTCGGTCGGAATGGTTTGATTTGATCTATGGTTTAATGCATCTAAGCATGCAATTCTGGCTTCCGTCCTAGGGACACTTGGATATAGCTTTTTCACATCTAAGCAGAATATTATTGTGTTTTGGGATAAAGGCTGTTTAATGTTGTTTATTTTCCTTAAAAAATCTGTCGTATCTTGTATGTAACTAGGTAGTGATTTAACATGTTCGGTAAGCTCATTTTCTACAAGTTCAGCTATTTTCTCCGTCGGATGATTCCGGCCGTTTACAATTGTTCTGAACGGATGATTTTTCTTATGAATTTTAGGATTACCTTGAACCTTTCCCGCATGCGTTCCTTTTGGAAGTAGGTATCTCTTCATTTCCTTCGTGATGACATTCTTCTTAAATAATTTTTCTACCAACTTTTTAACCTTATTCTCATTCTTTTCTGTTATGTCTTTCGCTATTTCTTTGTATGTGTTATCGGCTTTTAATTCTTCTTCCAGTTCTTCTTCATAATCTTGTCTGTTTAGTATAACTATCGATGATGTCTTATCACTAGGTCGTATTACTATACCATCATCATACAAAAGCTCTCTCATAGCCGTTTCTTCCTGCTTTGTGATATTCATTTTAAAGTCCTTTGTGAGACCTTTAATAATATCATCTCTAACTGCATCGATGTATTCGTTCAGCCACCTGTCTCTGTTGTTATTCGGTGTCCAATCACTTTTTTTCATAAACTTTGAATATTCTGTGTTAATTTCATCATTTTCTTCCTGTCCATGAAAAAATTCCCTCAATCTCATTCGTCTTTCCCATTCCTTTATGTCTTTGATCAAATTGCCCATATCCACTTTTTTTCTCCTTGGTACAAACTTTAACCCTTTTGATAGTAATTCTTTTTGTGGTGTTGTGAAAATTTTATCAGATTTATTAATAATCTCAACAATTTCTAGTTTACTGTTGCTTGTTTTCCGTTCACTTGATTTCATGGTTTTATGTTCTCTTGCTGTACACCTACAGGGTCTTTGTTGATTTCTTAATAATGTAAAATGGTCATTTTCGTGTATTATTGTAACATAAGAAGTTTCATGGTTGCAAGTCTTTCTTAAAGCATACCTCAGCCAATCCAGTCCATTTTGCATTTTTGTACGTATGTAGATATCTGTCTCAAACAATTCACTTGCCCCGATAATCTCCGCCTCTGTGGCCCATGATGAAGTGCTTCCATCAGTTCTTTTCAAATTTTGAAAATGTGTCTCCATATCCCCGTCAATATATTGCCGATAAAATTCTGATTTAGATTCCATATGCTTCACAATCTTAAGCCTAATTTCTTTGTGTTTTTCTTGTGTCCCTTCAAACGCTTCCGCAAGGCAACGAAAGAAACAGTTACCATCTCGTTTGATATCAACTTCAAAGGTTCTAGCAGTTTCAATTCTATCGATCCTTTTCTTGGAACTTTGTGTGCGTAAAACATTGAGTTTCTTTCTTTTGGTGTTAAGTAGCTTTTGTTCAACTTTTGATAGGTCTCTTTGTTGGCTTTCCAGGTTGATCTTTTGAAAATTATCATGTTCTTTGGAAAAGTCTGACAGTTTGGATTCGACTTGTTGTATCTCACTTTTACAAACCTCCACTGTTTCTTTAAGCAAATCCCGTGAAGCTTTTTGGAGTATTGTTCTAATGGATTTCTTCGGTTGATTGTCTCCGGCAAAATTAAGGTTCCATTTTAGCAAAAATCCTTTTGGTATAAGTTCTTCCTTAGTACAATCTTGTAAGAATGATAGGTGGCTTTCAAATCGAATTTTCTTCTCCGATAATTTATAAAATGTTCTCGTAACTGCACTATTAGTCTCCATATCACATAATGTCACATAAAGTGAATAATCATATTTAAAATCTCTGGTTGTATATCATATACTAAAAAAACTCTAACACAGTTTTCGACGTTTCGGCCAACCGGCCTTCTTCATGAAATTTATTTTGGAATGACAACATGTTTTGGAAACTAGAACGTCATAAAAATAGCATTGTTACGTTACGTTATAAAAATAGAAAATTTGACAAGTGAAATGAAAGTAGAAAATGTTCTAGATGTTGTATTTAACATTGAGTCCGTACGGGTCTACGGTGTTTAATTTCTTCATCCAAAAAGATTCTCGAACTTCCCGTAATGTTGTTGTACCGTTAACCTTTTCGATGCCTATGACTCTCAAGTCGTCCACTGTATGATCTTGCTGAATGAAATGTTTACAAACCGGATCGTCGGATTTTTTTGTTCTAATTTTAGAGAAGTTCAACAATTGCCTCTGGTACAATGTATCTCCCGTTTGTCCAACATACAGGACTTTGTCACACTTTTTGCAGTAAATACTGTAGATTACGCTCGTTGTCTTACAATTGATATCGCCCTTGATGCTAAATTGCTGTCCTTCGTTGTTGCAAAAAACTTTATCTTCAATTAGGTGTTTGCAAAGAGCACAGTTCTTTCCACATTTTCTACATCCGTTTTCATACTTGTAAAATAGAAGATTATGTTTCTTGTGTATCAAAATGTCTTTGATGTTTTTGTCTCTTTTGAAAGATACCAGTGGCGGGTCAGGGAATACTTCCTTGAGTCGTGGAGAATTCTCCATTATCTTCATATTTTTCTTTAAAATTTTATGTACATTTGGTAGTGCCCTTGAGAAAGTTAAAACTAGTGGTACCCGTGTGTTTTCTTTTTTCTTTTTATAATCAAGCAAGTCTTGTCTATCAAGTGTATCCACTTTCTTAAGCTGATTTTCTATTATGTCTTCTTTATAACCTCTATTCTTAAGGTGTTTTTTAACCTGCTTCCTTTCATTTTGGTAGTCGGTTTGTTCGGAACAGATTCGCTTGGCACGTACTCCTAAACCATACGGGATGGCGTTTTTCACCGATTTAGGGTGGCTTGAATGAGCATGTAAATACTGGTGAGCATCTGTGTCCTTTGTGAAAAGTTCCGTTTTTATTAATCCATTTTGAACACATACCTTTACATCTAAAAATTCAATTTCGGATGATGAATAACGGAGTTCTGTTTGGATTCTTGGGTGTATTAAGTTTGTCTGTCGGTGGAATTCTTTTAGAGCTTCCTCACCATGGTCCCATAATCCCCACACATCATCAACATATCGGAAATAATAAGATGGATTTAAATCGGATGTTTGAAACAATTTTTCTTCCCATGATCCAAGGTAAGTACTAGCATAATTCATTCCCAGGTGGGATCCTATCGCTGTCCCTTCTGTCTGTAAATAATTCTTGTTATTAAATTTGAAGTTGTTGTTTTCTAGTACTAAGTCTAACATCTCCATTACGTCTTCGGTCGGAATGGTTTGATTTGATCTATGGTTTAATGCATCTAAGCATGCAATTCTGGCTTCCGTCCTAGGGACACTTGGATATAGCTTTTTCACATCTAAGCAGAATATTATTGTGTTTTGGGATAAAGGCTGTTTAATGTTGTTTATTTTCCTTAAAAAATCTGTCGTATCTTGTATGTAACTAGGTAGTGATTTAACATGTTCGGTAAGCTCATTTTCTACAAGTTCAGCTATTTTCTCCGTCGGATGATTCCGGCCGTTTACAATTGTTCTGAACGGATGATTTTTCTTATGAATTTTAGGATTACCTTGAACCTTTCCCGCATGCGTTCCTTTTGGAAGTAGGTATCTCTTCATTTCCTTCGTGATGACATTCTTCTTAAATAATTTTTCTACCAACTTTTTAACCTTATTCTCATTCTTTTCTGTTATGTCTTTCGCTATTTCTTTGTATGTGTTATCGGCTTTTAATTCTTCTTCCAGTTCTTCTTCATAATCTTGTCTGTTTAGTATAACTATCGATGATGTCTTATCACTAGGTCGTATTACTATACCATCATCATACAAAAGCTCTCTCATAGCCGTTTCTTCCTGCTTTGTGATATTCATTTTAAAGTCCTTTGTGAGACCTTTAATAATATCATCTCTAACTGCATCGATGTATTCGTTCAGCCACCTGTCTCTGTTGTTATTCGGTGTCCAATCACTTTTTTTCATAAACTTTGAATATTCTGTGTTAATTTCATCATTTTCTTCCTGTCCATGAAAAAATTCCCTCAATCTCATTCGTCTTTCCCATTCCTTTATGTCTTTGATCAAATTGCCCATATCCACTTTTTTTCTCCTTGGTACAAACTTTAACCCTTTTGATAGTAATTCTTTTTGTGGTGTTGTGAAAATTTTATCAGATTTATTAATAATCTCAACAATTTCTAGTTTACTGTTGCTTGTTTTCCGTTCACTTGATTTCATGGTTTTATGTTCTCTTGCTGTACACCTACAGGGTCTTTGTTGATTTCTTAATAATGTAAAATGGTCATTTTCGTGTATTATTGTAACATAAGAAGTTTCATGGTTGCAAGTCTTTCTTAAAGCATACCTCAGCCAATCCAGTCCATTTTGCATTTTTGTACGTATGTAGATATCTGTCTCAAACAATTCACTTGCCCCGATAATCTCCGCCTCTGTGGCCCATGATGAAGTGCTTCCATCAGTTCTTTTCAAATTTTGAAAATGTGTCTCCATATCCCCGTCAATATATTGCCGATAAAATTCTGATTTAGATTCCATATGCTTCACAATCTTAAGCCTAATTTCTTTGTGTTTTTCTTGTGTCCCTTCAAACGCTTCCGCAAGGCAACGAAAGAAACAGTTACCATCTCGTTTGATATCAACTTCAAAGGTTCTAGCAGTTTCAATTCTATCGATCCTTTTCTTGGAACTTTGTGTGCGTAAAACATTGAGTTTCTTTCTTTTGGTGTTAAGTAGCTTTTGTTCAACTTTTGATAGGTCTCTTTGTTGGCTTTCCAGGTTGATCTTTTGAAAATTATCATGTTCTTTGGAAAAGTCTGACAGTTTGGATTCGACTTGTTGTATCTCACTTTTACAAACCTCCACTGTTTCTTTAAGCAAATCCCGTGAAGCTTTTTGGAGTATTGTTCTAATGGATTTCTTCGGTTGATTGTCTCCGGCAAAATTAAGGTTCCATTTTAGCAAAAATCCTTTTGGTATAAGTTCTTCCTTAGTACAATCTTGTAAGAATGATAGGTGGCTTTCAAATCGAATTTTCTTCTCCGATAATTTATAAAATGTTCTCGTAACTGCACTATTAGTCTCCATATCACATAATGTCACATAAAGTGAATAATCATATTTAAAATCTCTGGTTGTATATCATATACTAAAAAAACTCTAACACAGTTTTCGACGTTTCGGCCAACCGGCCTTCTTCATGAAATTTATTTTGGAATGACAACATGTTTTGGAAACTAGAACGTCATAAAAATAGCATTGTTACGTTACGTTATAAAAATAGAAAATTTGACAAGTGAAATGAAAGTAGAAAATGTTCTAGATGTTGTATTTAACATTGAGTCCGTACGGGTCTACGGTGTTTAATTTCTTCATCCAAAAAGATTCTCGAACTTCCCGTAATGTTGTTGTACCGTTAACCTTTTCGATGCCTATGACTCTCAAGTCGTCCACTGTATGATCTTGCTGAATGAAATGTTTACAAACCGGATCGTCGGATTTTTTTGTTCTAATTTTAGAGAAGTTCAACAATTGCCTCTGGTACAATGTATCTCCCGTTTGTCCAACATACAGGACTTTGTCACACTTTTTGCAGTAAATACTGTAGATTACGCTCGTTGTCTTACAATTGATATCGCCCTTGATGCTAAATTGCTGTCCTTCGTTGTTGCAAAAAACTTTATCTTCAATTAGGTGTTTGCAAAGAGCACAGTTCTTTCCACATTTTCTACATCCGTTTTCATACTTGTAAAATAGAAGATTATGTTTCTTGTGTATCAAAATGTCTTTGATGTTTTTGTCTCTTTTGAAAGATACCAGTGGCGGGTCAGGGAATACTTCCTTGAGTCGTGGAGAATTCTCCATTATCTTCATATTTTTCTTTAAAATTTTATGTACATTTGGTAGTGCCCTTGAGAAAGTTAAAACTAGTGGTACCCGTGTGTTTTCTTTTTTCTTTTTATAATCAAGCAAGTCTTGTCTATCAAGTGTATCCACTTTCTTAAGCTGATTTTCTATTATGTCTTCTTTATAACCTCTATTCTTAAGGTGTTTTTTAACCTGCTTCCTTTCATTTTGGTAGTCGGTTTGTTCGGAACAGATTCGCTTGGCACGTACTCCTAAACCATACGGGATGGCGTTTTTCACCGATTTAGGGTGGCTTGAATGAGCATGTAAATACTGGTGAGCATCTGTGTCCTTTGTGAAAAGTTCCGTTTTTATTAATCCATTTTGAACACATACCTTTACATCTAAAAATTCAATTTCGGATGATGAATAACGGAGTTCTGTTTGGATTCTTGGGTGTATTAAGTTTGTCTGTCGGTGGAATTCTTTTAGAGCTTCCTCACCATGGTCCCATAATCCCCACACATCATCAACATATCGGAAATAATAAGATGGATTTAAATCGGATGTTTGAAACAATTTTTCTTCCCATGATCCAAGGTAAGTACTAGCATAATTCATTCCCAGGTGGGATCCTATCGCTGTCCCTTCTGTCTGTAAATAATTCTTGTTATTAAATTTGAAGTTGTTGTTTTCTAGTACTAAGTCTAACATCTCCATTACGTCTTCGGTCGGAATGGTTTGATTTGATCTATGGTTTAATGCATCTAAGCATGCAATTCTGGCTTCCGTCCTAGGGACACTTGGATATAGCTTTTTCACATCTAAGCAGAATATTATTGTGTTTTGGGATAAAGGCTGTTTAATGTTGTTTATTTTCCTTAAAAAATCTGTCGTATCTTGTATGTAACTAGGTAGTGATTTAACATGTTCGGTAAGCTCATTTATTAAACATGTTGTCATTCCAAAATAAATTTCATGAAGAAGGCCGGTTGGCCGAAACGTCGAAAACTGTGTTAGAGTTTTATATTTATATATATCTTTATCTGATATATTTATTTCAACATATAAGCTGACCTCACCAGGAAACAAATGACATTCATGAACATATCATCGAATATTTTAATAAATGTCTAGCATTGTCTCTTGTCGTCTTGCTATTACAGTCATTCCTCTACCTCAAAAGATACTTGTCCAAGAATGATTACGACAACATTTATATAACTTCAAACTTTAAGAAACTAGATGAGGAATACAAGAAAAAAAATGAGCCGACTGTCTTGCCACTTCGTAAGAAAGAAAAGTCAACGTATACCTTTAGTCTTTCTCCATGGACATCGGCAGAAGAGAGACAAGAAATCGCAATGGGTCTCGTGACACTTGTTCTGCACGTGATCCTTACCGCCTTGATACTATTTATAGACCATGTTTTGTTCTACATTCTTTCAATGGTAAAACACTATGGCGAGGTGAATGTTGAATTTGCTGGACAACATAAGATAAATCTTCGAGTTAAAGGAGGGGTCATGGCTCAATTTATTAACACTTTTCTAGAAAACATTAACATTCAAACAAGCTACGAGACCAATTATGTTACATTGATATGTCTCCCAGATCCAAAGAGCCCCGATTTAAACGACATACCAATACTAGGGTTCATTTATGGCACCGCGCCACTCTTTGTGATTATGCAGACAAACGGATCAAGACTTGATAATAAAATATGCGCCTATAACTACCCAGAGCAAGAAGAAGAGCGAATACTAAGTAGTATTTCTTCATAAACAAATCCTTTATAACAGAAAAAAAGAAAGCTTGTTTATGCGACAGCGTGTAAAGTCGCTACACATGCACTCAAAAACTTGCCGAATCACACGTTTTTATAGACCGTGTCATACCTAGGAAGTGGCACTAAAATGGTAAAAATGAGGGTGATCAGACAAAACTGGTTGTCTGCAGAAATACGAACTGCGCTGCATCATGCTGTCCAAGCTGTTGTGAAGATTTTATAAACGTTTGCCCCATTTGTGCTCTGCCTGCCTCAGCTTGAACTAGAGCACTTATTATTCTAGAGCAACAAAGTCATCGGGTGCTGCCTTGATGATTAAAAAAAAAAAAACCATTTGCCAAATACTTTTCCAATAATGAAAAACATGTTTTGAAACCTTTATGTGAATCTTTTGTCCTAAACATGCTTATTGACACTTGAATACATGTACATCCTTTTTTAGCTCACATGGCCAAAGGCCAGGTGAGCTATTGCTATCACTTGGCGTCCGTCGTCGTCGTCCGTCGTCGTCGTTAACTTTTCTTCAAACATCTTCTCCTCTGAAACCGCTGCACAGATTCTAACCAAATTTTCTAACCATTTTTTTTACTCATTATCAATTTAAAGAAATACATGTATATTTATGTCATCAATCAACGCACATTTTTGTATATCTTTATTGTTAATTGTTCTTGCATATACTCATGATACTGCTGCTTAAAACATTGCTTAATAGAATTTGAAATTAAGTGCGATTCTGTATATAAAGATTAAAATATACAGAAGAAAGATTTTAATAAACATTTTAGTTTGAGGGTTTTTAGTAAATTTACAATGTAGGATTCAGGGACCTGTTCAGTGAAAGTATCTTAGTCTTATGACACGTCCATGATCATTTGAACTGTATAGGAATATGATCGTCATATTTTAAGACACCTTTGATTACATGGCCAATGTTAAGGCAGGTTTTACTGTAGTTTTATTTACATTGAAGGTGCATACGTTTTAGTTGATAGGGAATAAGATTTATACAACAAGTCACATTGCATTTGTGAAGACTGAAAGCTGGCTGATTCTCCTATTGGATTTCTAAAATTGGCCCCGATTTAAAAGGATTGTATCGTTTAACTTATTAATAATACATCTCATGTTTTAAAAAATCAATACACAGTCCCGTAACAGCCAATATGTTTCAGTTCAGGGGCCAGACGTCGGTTAAATCAAAACAAAATATGTGCATCCTGGTGAACTCACAATACCGAAAAAACATAGACGTTATGTTTTTGGTAACTACCGGACCCTACAATTGCGGGATGTTTGGGCATTCTTTCGAAATGCCCTAACCAAGTCGTGACTATTGCGATTTTCAATTTCCTCGGTATGTCTTTCTTTGTCTTTTCACATGGACATTTGAGATTGATCCTTCGGGTTCGTTGAAGATTCTATTTACGATGCAAGACACAGTTTCGTATAAAATACTAGTGAGTTTTACCAAATACATTAAACACAGGTAAGGGAATTCCTGTCTATTCATATAGCTGAAGTGAAAATCATCAAATATTTTAAACTTTTATGATTGTTTAGATATATTTTTGTATTAAAAATGCCACAACAGGTTTATTTTCTTTTTAAAATTTTTTTTTATAAGCACCTCAGTGTGAAGGGAGACAACTATAAATCCCGCCATATTTGCAGATGTCAAAATGACACTTTTCAGGTAAACAAAAATATTTTTCTTTAGAGCTGGAAAGCGTACCCATTTTGTTCTCAATTTTTGCCCTTAGTGACATGCTCTTTCAAGCGATCCATTATTAAGACTTGAAATTTGGTCACAAGTCAGTGGAATTTAGCCTCAGAAATGGGATGACACCCATAAATTTTACACAAAACACCCCCTTTTTTGTTCATTTTGGACAGTTTTGATGAAATATTCAAATATAAGTCTACTATGCAGGTTCAATTAAAAAGTGGTGAATATCAGCTTTTTATTGATTTTTTATGATATATAGATGTCCATATAACAGGAGCAAGAAGGTGATGTTGCTTTCATCTGATGACGTATTTGCAATACTAAACCTTGCACCCTTAGGTATAGTCACGATGTGAAACATACGAGTCAGGGGCCAGGTTTTCGAAGGTATCTTACGACTACGACGTGTCGAAAGATGGTCTTACGGTACGTCGTAGTCTTAAACTGTGTTTTCGAAAGAATCGTAAATTGCGATGCATCACAAAATTTGTCAAAATCTTACGACTCTTACAGAGGTGTTGTAAGATGGTCGCAATGCATTATCATAATAATGATCACAAGTATTACTGTTTTAAAAATGCACCGATCTTAAATGACTGCTGTTTACTTGTAAAAATTTTCAAAGACTACATGAGAAGTTTATAGAACATATTTTAGAATGGAATGTTTTACAGAACAACTCAAACTAATTAAATTCAATAGGAGACGAGGGCATGGTTTTTGCTAAATTAAATACATATTTTAAATCTGTGAAAAAAAAAGATGTACTTATATAAGGGACATTTCCAATCTAAAAGTCCAAGAGAGAGAAAGGTTAAACCAGCAAACACAAAGAAAACAGCACCAACAAACATTTAGTGCATAATCCACAAACCACAACTATACAGAACTGACAATGCGAGCTCAAGTCGAAACGAGAATGAACACATGTGCCCCGGATGGGTAAGCAGTATTTGCAGTACACCCGTCGCTCTGATTTTTGTAAAAAAAATATTTTATAAGCAAAAGAAAATAAGACACCTTTAATTACATAATAATAAGTTTTTTGCATCTGCATCGAAAAACAGTTTGGCAAGAAACATCAAAATTAAATGATCGGTCCCTTCTAAAATAGATTGTCATGGCCAATGATTTTCAAACAATGC
This sequence comes from Arcuatula senhousia, assembly GCA_963971305.1. Classification (NCBI taxonomy): domain Eukaryota; kingdom Metazoa; phylum Mollusca; class Bivalvia; order Mytilida; family Mytilidae; genus Arcuatula; species Arcuatula senhousia. The sequence goes on from OZ020304.1 coordinate 31,548,054, forward strand.
AATATGTTTGCACATAACCAATTATGTCTTACAAAAGTTTTCCCGGTCTCATCTTATATAATGATCGACTCCGAGTTATTTCTAATTGTTTATAAGGCACAGTTCACAAGTTCACAATATAAAATGCTAACTATTCTATTTTATATATTTATTTATCATTTAATATTGGACTTTACCATTATGATTGTACAATTACATACAGTATCAAAAAAATTATATACTATACTTTAACATGTAGCTACTCCAACTAAAAATTTCAATTGTCAAATTCATGCATGAAAAAAAACTTGAAACAATAGGTATCTGCTTCAGAAACAGGAAAATATGATTTTTATTTTAGAATTTTAAAAATTGCACCATTTGCGCACAGAGAAAAGATTCGTTAAAAAATGAAAATTTTCACTTCCTGTGATTTTTTATTCATTTCCGGTCAGTCGATTTTTTGCTCCCTTTCCTCATAATGGATTTAAACTGTATCCCGAAATTAAATGGCCTAGAGTTACGGCGCTTTGGCCGTTGTTAGCAATAAAATTTCAGAAAAATTCTTTAAAAAGTAGAAAAAATCGCAAAACACACAAAATTTGAATTTGGCGTGCATCAAAGTGCATTCATCAAATAAATTGAAACTTGACATTTTGACAGAAATTGCACAGATAAATATGAGGGATACCACTTCTCATTTCATCTACATTAGGGTCACCATTAATTGTAGAAGTGAAATATCAACAAAATAATAAATCTCTTAATGAAATGTTTTCTTGGAGTAGCTATTAAACATGTTTCAGGGACTTGTGATGGTCATAATTAACATGATCGCACTAATGATTGTGTTGCAACGACTTTGTTTTACAAGATACGTTGAGTCGTATGCCCATCATAACATGGTTGTAACTCATGACATGCGATATGTCTTACGACCAACTTTGTGATATTTTCGAAAACCTGGCCCCAGACGATCTTCCAATTTCATTTTTTTTGTTAATTGTCGAAATCTTACCTCAAATTACTGGATAACTGGTTGCCGACGTCAATTGCGCGTAAAAGGGAATTTTTTAAATTTCATTATTTAAGTGTAAATGAATTGGTTTGAAAGGACCCTCCGAGTGAAACAAATTAATTCATTTCATGATTGATTGTTTTCCATTAGAAAGCACATTTAATAGATTGATAGAATAATTCAGTCTCTTTGCTCTCTTCTAAAAAAGCCGCCATTTTACGTACCCCATTGACCTCTCGTGACCCCTATTCTAACATCCGGAACGTTCCGGAATGTCACTTTTGGAAGATCGTCTACAGATTACATCATGTATATATGGCCGTATGTTTGCTGTCTCATTAAAAATACAAAAAAAACACCCAACAAACAAAGCAATAAAACAAACAAACAAACAAGATAGAAAAAAAAACTATGATACTGCAATTGATTTACAGCTATGAAAAATTCTCAGTGAAACAAAACTTCTACAAAACATGTACTTAGGCTACAAAATTTCAGGGTCAAGTTGCTTTCACGACACATTTATTTTACATAAAATGTCCAAACCGCTATTTATAAATGTTACATATATCCAATAAAATGAATTGAATAAAATCGCATTGGAATATGGTCAAATTCTACCTAATAAGTGTACTTGATCATGACCCCAAGGTCGATTTAGTCCCATAACTCTTATAATTTGACCAAACATACATTACTACAAACAATCGTACAACATTTAAGCAAATCCCGTCACCAGTCTCTGAATACTAAAGCCTAATATTATATTTGATACTCAATGGGTACATGCATGTGTCCAAAGCAGGAACTGCTTAGCCTTCCAGAGCATCTGCGTTCACTTTTGTTAAAACTTGTGGTAAACGTTTCTAATTGCTGTTCTTTAATTTTTATGATGTATATTTCTTTATGTTGCTCTCATTCGTGTATACTGATTTTTCGATAGCCTTTTGCCCCATAGGTACCCCTTTGCTTCTTGTAATGTACAGTTGATAAAGTCTCATTGCTCCTTTAAACTTTTGTCGAATCAAAATGGTTTGGGATGTGATCACTCATATATGGTTACAAAGATACTACAAGATTTCAGTGGTTTCATTGTTGTGTCCAATAAAGTGCGACAGACAGTAACCGTTACCAAGTCCTTTTGTTGCTCTCCTAGGGCGAACAAAAATGCACAAATCTAAAATTTCAAGTCAAAAGGGATATAACTTTGAAAAGGGTAGAGATAGTAGAGTAATATGACACACACAAAAATTATCTATCAGGCTACATATACATACATATCCTCTCTGGGTCTTCAAGGACTCGTGAGGCCGTCGAGCATTCCACGCCACCCCTGTCTGTCACTTGCTGCTGTTTCTGCTCTCTGCCATGTGTTCCATTCGTTTTCATTTCTTTCTTTTTCAACAGTTCGTCTCCAGGTGTTCTTTGGTCTTCCAGCTTTTCTTTTACCTTCAGGCGTCCAGGTTAGTGCTATCTTGATGTTACTGGTACTTTCTCTACGTAGAATGTGGCCTATGTATCTCCATCTTCGCACTTTGATCATATGGGACAGTGGTGTGGTCGTGGTGCGGGTGTAAAGATCGGTGTTTGATATCTTCTCAGGCCAATGTATCTTCAATATCCTATGTAGGCATTTGCGGTGGAATATGTCTAACCTCTCTTCATCTTTTTTCGTTGTTCTCCATAGCTCTGCGAAATAGAGCAGTACAGAAATTACGTTGGCACTAAATAATCATTATTTAAGGCACAGTAGGCAGATCTTGCTAGCCCAAGTCTCCTTGTTATGACTCTTTCGGTTCCACCGTTTTTGTCCATGATTGTTCCTAAATATAGGAATGAGTCTGTATCTTCCACCTCAGTGTTGTTTATTCTGACTTTCTGCTGGTTCTTACAGTTCATTCTCATTGTCATTGTTTTCTTTGCATTTATGTTAAGCCCAGTGTACTTTGCAACATCATGTAACCTGTTCGTTTTCTCTTGCAAGTCGGTGAATCTACTAGCTAATACCGCAAGGTCATCAGCGTAGTCAAGGTCTTCAAGTCTGGTTGTAAACTTCTATCTGATGCCCCTGCTCTTGTTGTTGGTGTTCCTCATTATCCAGTTAATGGTGATGATGAAGAAAAAGCCTGACATAACACAACATTGCTTCACCCCAATTTTAACTTCGAACCACTCTGATGTTTTACCGCCTTTCATGACACAGCACTTGCAACCCATGTATATGATCTTACTGCTGTTAACATATATATCAGGAACACCATAGTGCATACTACGAGATGATGGTCACTATTTTTTTTTATCGTAAAAAAGCATACGATAGCATTATACACCTGTATAATGCTATCGTATGCTTATTTAAAATCTATAAAATTTAAGTATAGTGGAGCTTTCCATTCTTGGCATTGTTCCAGGATGTTACGTAGGATAAAGATTGCTCAGTTGTTCAATGGTTACTTCAAAATGCTGCTTGTTAGTCTCTGAGTTGTTGTTCTACTCCGTCTCTCATTCGATCAATAAAAATTCTGCAGAAAATCTTTGATGGAACAGATAAGAGAGATATGCACATGTAGTTGTCGCATAATGTCAGGTTACCTTTCTTGGGAATTTTAACAATCAAAGATCGCTTCCAATCAGTTGGGACTTCCTGTTTGTCAATTATTCTATTAAAGAGGGAGAGAAGGCATTTAGTTGATCTTCCAATGCTTTCTTTTAATAGTTCTGGATTGATATGCCTGGGCTTTTTTTTACTTTTAAGTTTCTTTATTGATTTAATGATTTCGCTAATTGTAATATGTCCAGTGTTTATTGTTTCTATGGTATGGTTTTTTCTACATTGCAGTTGTCTGGAATTATGGTGTCCTCAGCTGTGACATTCAGGACTTTCTCAAAATGCTCTTTCCATCTATCTAAAAATTCATCTTCTTGCATGAGCAGTTTGCCCTCTTTTGATTTTATACCACAGGTGTACTTTCTTCTGTTATCATTTAGGTCCCTTGTAAACTTGTATAGGTCACTAAGTCTGTTTTGAGAGGCTGCCTTTTCTGCTTTGCTTGCTACTTCTTCAAGCCGTTTTCTTTTATTTGCCTTGTATAGTTTTTTACCTCTTTATCTTTTTCCCTGTATTGGTCTCTCTTCATCTCTTTGATTCTAGCAGAGTTTGTGTTCTTTGTGTCTTCTTTTATTTTCCTTCTTTGTTCGATGGCAGTGTAAGTTCTGTCTTGGATCCATTCCTTCCTATCATATTTCTTTGTACCCAGTATCTTATCTGCGCTTTCGTTGTACACTTGTGATATCTTTTTCCAATGCTCGTCTATGGTATCATTCTCCTCAGTAAGCTGTTGAAATCTATTCTTAAGATTGATTTGGAAAGCTTTACAAACTGTTAGATTCTTTAGTTAATCTATGTCATAGGCTGTTCTGGTTTTCCTCCTTTGTTTAACATTTCTATTTAGTCTGAGCATAACTTTGCATACTACGAGATGATGGTCACTATTTGCGTCTGCCCCACGCATTGTTCTTACGTCTAGCAAGGAACCTTTGTACCTTCCATTTATCATAACATGGTCTACAGTACAAACAGGGACTTATTGTGATAGATGCCTCTCAGAGACAGTGTCTAACTTTTGATGTCAGACAGGAAATCAGACATCTGCCTCTCAGAGACAGGGTAATAAAACAGCATGAAGTGGTTGCAAAACAATCATGCATAAATTCTACAGTTTACAATTTAATTGTAATGATTATTCATTTCCACCTCCAAAAAGGTATTTCGAGTTATAAAGTAACATGTTAAAGAAAAAAAAAGATATTTGAAAATATGATTTTAAAATTATTGGTAATTGTTTTTTTAAATATTGTTAAAAAAACAGAAATTCACAAAATATTTTTCATTTATTTTATAACTTTGTTGAATTTGTTTACATGTAGATGCATATACATGTAACATGTTTTCTATATATATTTTTATTGAAATTAATTTTTCATATTCAATCAATTTTATTTAGATATTATTTTTTTAAGAATTATTCTTTAGAAAACAGAATGTTAAATTCCTTTAAAAAATCATTCAGGTACAAATGTAAATATGACAAGATGACATATTTATGACCAGTTTCCTATTCACCTCAAGTAAAAAAATAAAAATTATGAAACCATGAAATGAATTAATATAAAAAAGTAAATGGAAATGGAATAAACACTTTTTTACTATAATGATGAAAAAAAATGATAATACATTGATAATTAAAAAAAAAATTTAAAGAGAAAACTTATTAATTTTTTTTTAAATTGTGATTGAGAAATTACAGCCATTGTTTTTTTAAATAGTTTTTAATTAATTTTTAATCAAAATATCTATATCTCGACTGTCTTTATATAAAAAAACTTAACATGGTTTTGATTATGTTAAAAAAAAATAATGTTAAATAATAAAAATTCAAAAAATCTTTTAAATATTTTTCATTCGGGTAGTTATTTTGCTCATTATTGAATTTGTTTAAATGTATAAATTAAATGAGTTGAAATATTTATTTTTGGTCAAATCAAATTTCTTTTATTCAACTAAATTAGACTTTGTTTTTAAAGAAAATAAAAAAACAGAACCTTTATAAAAAAGTATAAAGGTACATAAAATTGTACAGGTAAGTGTGACAAGTTGACAAATTTATTACCTTTTTCCTGTTCGCTTTGGTCAGGCAGGGTATGAGACATGTCAGACATGGCTGTCTCTCAAAGACAGTCATAGCAATAAGTCCCTGTTTGTACTGTATTTGGTTCTTGTCTCTACAATTTGGCGATTCCCAAGTATATTTATGTATGTCTCTATGCTTGAAGTGTGTTCCACAAATAACAAGATTATTCAAAGCACAGAACTCTGCTAGTCTTAAACCGTTCTCATTCATGATGCCAATTCATTCACGACCAATCACTCTTTCCCAGCCTTCATTTGATGACCCAACCTTTGCATTTGCATGATTATGATCATGTCATGCTTTGGAATAGTCTATTTCTTTCTGTAGTTGGTCATAAAAGGCATCCTTTTCATCTTCATCAGAATCATTTGTTGGACTATAAATTTGCAGGTTTGTGAGTTTTGCAAACCTGGAAAAGAACCGTGCACTGAGGATTCTATCACTGATGGGATTCCATTTTATGAGGCTGACCTTGCTTTTCTTGTCCAGTATAAGACCTACTCCATGATGGTGTGTGTTATAATTCCCTGAATATAATATTGTTTCACCCGTTGCTGTTTTCTCTTCTCCAAACCCTGTCCATCGTATCTCGCTTATCCCCATGATGTTGAGCTTATATTTCTTAAATTCATTGATGACATTAGCTGTTTTGCCTGTGTGGTACATAGTTCTCACATTCCAACATCCTAATCTTAGATGGTTCTTAGGAGTGGTTAAGGGTGGTTTCAGTAACTTCTGACCCATGGCTTCCTCATGGCTTTCACCAGGTGTCGTCATATGCTCAGGTTCCGAGTGAAAATATGCTTCATCAGGGTTCCTGCATGTTACATCTCCACATCCTATACATGTAGTAGCGTTGAATATTTCTTCGGTTGTCGTAATCAGATATTTTTTAAAGAAAGAGGTGATTAGCCCCTTGTCCAACTCCCTACTTGATGTTTGGAGGACCAACAGGGATTGTTTTTCAAGGTGTCCTTCCTTTAGGTAGATGTCCCTTAAGGACTTAATGGTCTCCACCAACCATGGTTTTTTCTGTCAGAGTTTCCATCTCTTAGATGAGTTACCAACCAAGATTAATGAACCAAACATCTGGCCATCTATTTAACCCATAGATGTGCCAAGGTTGGTGAGTGTAAGGGGATGTCCACACGCCGGTGGGCCTACACACTGCATCTCTGGGGCCCTTGCTGCTCCGAGATCCCATTCATATTAGCCTTGAGTACTAGACCCAAGTTACCATGTGTTGCCCCGGGGAGGCACTTGAAGGAGTCTTGGTAGTGTAGAGGCTTTGTACTGGCAGGGCAAGATTTCCGCTTACGCTACTCTTCCTTTCACCTACAAGTAGGCTAGCCAGCGGCAGTAAAGATCTAGAGACGTTCGATCAATACCAAACTAGACGCATAACACCACCCTGTGACAAGTCACCAACACACATCTGTCAGGCTGGCTTAGTTTTAAGGGCCCTAAACTCTTTTCCCTTTTGGATTTCATTGTAATACCTGTCTGGTGATGGAGTGAGCAGAATTTCTTAGACTGTGGCAAGAAGCAGTTGTACCAATGGGGTATCCGAATGTCAAAAGTCCGAAAGGGCAGAGACAAAACCAGCAAACACGTACAAGAACGGGACAAAAACAGACAACATGTAAAACATGGAAACACAAAATAACTGAATATCAATCAACAACGCGAACTCCAGTCGAAACAAGAGTGAACTCCGGTGCTCCGGAAGAGTAAGCAGTTCCTGCTTGCTATAGCACACCCATCGCGTTGCTAATAGTCCATTCAGCGTGTCAAATCAGGCAAAGGAAGACAAAACAACACCCCATGACAAACCAACATCTGCACTCATCTGAGAGATCGAAATCCCATATTTGTCTATAAGTACATGATGTCTTCCGTAAAATTTCTTGAGTGAAGACAGCAACTGAGGAGCAACAAAACCCTGTGTGAGCAAGTTTTGCGTCAGACGTGTCGCTCTGCTAAGGAAATCGATGTAAGTCCCACACGCTCTGGAGTAACGAATCAATTGAGATACGTAAACTCCATAGGCTGGAGCGGACGGAATGTTGCCACACAAGAACGGAAAGTTGACGATTGGAAAGATGAAGTCATCACGTTTGTCATAGAGTCTTGTTGAAAGTCTTCCTTGAGAGTCAATTTCGAGATGTAGATCTAAATATGAAGCAGACTTCCTAGAATCCGTTGTGTCTTTTATCTCAAGCTCCTGATGATATATGAGATGGAGAAAGTCACCAAATCAGGAATTGTTTAGTGAAAGGACATCATCAATATAACGGAACGTGAGGTTGAAAGAGAGAGTCAGTCTACGGTCTTTTTTGTCTAGAAGAGATTGTAAGAAGTCTATTTCATATGAATGAAGAAACAAATCAGCAAGCAAAGGTGTACAATTAGTGCCCATTGGAATCCCTATTGTTTGCTGAAAAACACGTCCACCAAACTGAACAAATATGTTGTCAATAAGAAAGTTGAGCATGTCGATTATTTGGTCTTCTGTAAATTTGTTCTTTTTCTTAGACTCATTGATGACAAAGGAAGTCTTGGTATAATCGACTACAAGAAATTTGTACCTGTGTTTTCCATTCTTTTTGAAATAAAACTGCGTTTAATCAGCTGTGCCAATCGCGATTTCAGTTGTTCATGTGGAATAGAAGTGTAAAGTGTGGAGAAATCGAATGTTTTGATGCTGTTACAAGATGAAACTGATTTAGAGTTAAGAATCTCCATCAGTTCTTTCGAATTCTTCAGGATCCACGCCAGGATTGACACCATTTCTAGAATAACAACAATCGTAATATTTCTGGAGGCCGGATTTTATTGCCGTAAGTATTGAAGTCAACAGAACTGAAAGAGGCTTAGTTGTACATTTGGATGACCCTGCAATGAAGCGCTGTTTGTATGGATTTTTATGTAATTAAGGAATCCAATACAGGGATGGAATGTCATCAATACTGATACCAACAGAAAGGCCGAAGGAGGAAATGACAGATTTGTGATTGTCAATGATTTCCTCCTAAGACAGTGTTGTAGCCGTGTATGTGGTGCTATTGCTGGTACAACTAACCCCCAATTCAGCTGTCAAACAGTCAATATAGTGTTTCTTGCACACAAAAAATGATGTTATTTGGTGCTTTGTCTGCAGGTACAACATATTAGTCATGTAAGGTGGATAATGTTTTTGCAACATCAGCGTTGCTGAAAATGGATGTTGCCTTAGTGCTCATTGAGCCTTTCAAAGAATTGATTCTTGTCAAAACCAATGACCTCACAGCTTTTACCCATTCTGACAAATCTAGTGCCAATTTCGTTTTATCAACTCTGATTCACTTGGTTCTTTGTGGGTTTTCATCCATAGGTCAGTGTTGCTAACTTTGTTCGGCCATCTGATTTTCAATACCTGTCTGAGACAGTTGATTACAAAGACTTGCATCTTGGTCAAGTGACATTTGGTCGTCTTCTATGTCTCACATTCGTAGCCTTATTTTTGTTTTCAGTGTGATTTTTCTAGCTCTCCACATTGATGACATCATGCTGAAGGCTGTTCTTTCTTTTCAAAATCTGCATTTGATATCCTTTTCTGAACCATCCTTTCTATCCATAACGCTGCTCAGATAGATGAAGCAGTCCACCACTTCGAGGCGTGGAATTTACCTCCAGACTGGTTCTGCTGTTAGTATTGGCCCCGGGTATTGGCCATGCGCACTTTGGTCGAAGTCTTATCTGTAACTTATCATTTAATCAGCAGAATTGAACCAAAAACACATTTGAAAAAATAACTCGTCAGGATACCAAAAAGTGTGAGGATTTCCCCTTATAGAAAAATCTACGTATGGCATAAGTTCTGGTTGGAAGATAAAAAATTATGGTCAAGTTCATGTGGCACATGATATTAACCATCAAACAACTTGCAGACTCAAGCTTGAAAAACTTCAAAACTACAATCTATCGTAGAACTCAATAGATAAAGGGTTTAATCAAGCATTGTTTTTAGTATGCGGCAGTTTAATTGAACAGTCGAAAAACGTTTAAAAGCTAGTTTTCATTTCTAAAATGCTTACAGAAATTAAATGTTGGTATCAACTTATTATTTGAAAAATGTTATAAGGTAGGGAAAAATTTTGCAGGTTTTATTTTCGCGGTTTTTAGATGTGTTTATATATGATTTGCGTTTTGACGTTTTGATGGGTATTTTCGAAGAATTTGTTTTTGTGATGTCCGTTGACCGACAAAAGCGAAATTTTGTCCAGATACCACGACCAAAATAATCCGCCGCTGTATATGTAAATGTACGGTAATTTTTCAGCTTTCAATCAACTATATAGACTAGCCGGGGCTTTTTGTCCAACCAAAGTTTATGTGTTAAAATTTCTTTAAATGTACATGTCTCAAAGTTTTGTATATTACAGAGCTGCTGAACATTCACTTTAACAACCAGTTTAACATATGCTGTAGTTCATTCCACCATTTTACTACAAATTAACATCTTTCAAAAATTCATCAAAAGGATCGTTCCCTAAAGTATTGAAATTAAAATCACTGTTGGCAATAGTCATAATGCATGTAATAACATTTTAATTTAGTCTTTGATAGAACTTCTGTTTCATGTACGCCGATAATTTTCTTCAACGCATTGTTCGAAAGAGGGAATGGGGGTTAAATATTCGGACTTTCGTTCGCCATTCCGTTTACAAGGGGCTTCCAGGGCATAAATTTTTATGTAATTTCATGAATGAAAGTAACACGCTTTGAGTTTGATGGGATACAGAAGACGTCTATTTTTAAGAAAAACTGTTAAAGATCAAAGTCAGGAAAACAACGCCAAAATTTATGCTTTTGTTTCATTTGTATTCACATGCGATCCTCACCTTTAAACCTACACCTTGATATTCCGGTTGAGTGACAAATGTCAAAACATTTCAATAGCAATGTTCACACTAGTAAAGCCAAAAATCTCTGGATCGGACATAAATTACTTGACAATTCTTAGTTATTTGTTCAGTAAGTTTTGAAATTTCAAGTTTTGTTTCAGTAGTTCATCTTCAATGCCGATCCAGTAATGTCCACTGTATCAACTCTTGATTTTATTGGACAAGATCTTGATTTTACTTGTTTACTGCACGGGGAATATATTGAACTGATACTGAGTTTCTTAAAAGAAGCAGAGGTACCAATCGGGTATCCAAATGTCAAAAGTCCGAAAGGACAGAGACAAAACCAGTAAACACCAACAAGAACGGTACAAAAACAGACGACATGTAAAACATGTAAACACAAAATAACTGAATATTAGGATTGTATTCCATATAGCTCATTTATGCCTTTGCATTGTGGAATTTATAATTTTGATGGTGCAGACATGCGAGACTCACTTAAAGTGTAAACTCTTATTTATATTGATTCTCATGCTTCATCAACTTCAAAATGTTTTCTGTCTTTCAACTAGAAAATTTTAAAATTCATCTACGTAGTCATTTAGCTAAAACATTCGAAAAAGTTTTTTCGTGCTAATTTACATATATCAATATCAATTTCTATCAAATTCAACGCTTCGCATAATCGGTATATTGCTTAAAGATGTACGATGTAACTTTTAACACATTCAATGTATTTTTCAACATAGAAAGTAGTCGACGAGCATAAATTGCTAATCAGCTTATTAAATCCCCTTCATGTTACAAGTCGGTTCCTTCGCAAAAACTAATAGACCATCAATTATTTTGGGCGGAGGGTACACTTCATGAGCTACAGGGGTCATAGATAACCTTTATAACATTTTGACCAAGTTTGATTAATTGCATGCCTATGTGCCTAACTTTATTCTTATATAAGTAACATATTGTCTCTAACAAAATATTGATGAATGTAATGAAATCGTCTCTTTTGTCGTATATTTTTATACTTTTTTGTACTGAGATAAACATAGGATAAAGGCAGAATGACCGACAAATCTCATAAACAAGACAACGCGCTGGGTTTTCGGACACAATTTATCGGGTGGATCTGGAGACAAAGGACATCAAGGATTAAAAGAGTACACAAAGCACGGATTTTTCTATACCCGGGGTCCATTGTGATCAAATTTCAAAATTGACCAATGAAAATGTCGTACATAGTCAGGCTCGATCTTTTGTATCCCCTCTCAGCCCGATGTGTCCAAATACCTAGGTACATTGTAGGTTCAAATCCCATTTATGCAAATTGTAAAGCAGTAACGAACATTTTACTTGACTAGGTAATTTAGTAGTGCCTTCAATCATACGGCCACGCAGACCACCTGTTTACAAGACTATAAATGAGTATGATTCTATAAGAATTGAGATTGACATCATTATTACTGTTGGCAATGGTACAATAAGTCATCATGCTGACCGATAAAGATATATGCAAAATTCAGTAAAGTGGTTTTCTATTCTCGCATTTGGCGAACTTGGGGACATAGAATTCGGTTATTCCGCTTTAACTTGACTTTGATTTTTTAGGTTACGCGACTGACAATTTTCAATGCATTTATGTATATAAGCAATGCTAAAGTTAAATGCGCACCTTTATATCTCATGAACTATTAGTTCTGTGTTTATGAAACTTTGGATTTGTTTATTCATCAGTGTTAAATCTTATCTTTTCATACAAAACTTGGAATTTTCGGTATTTTTTGGGTGGTACTTTTAGCAATAATAGAGCTCAAGTTTGATTGAGGAATTGACAAGTTGTTAAAATTTCTAGTTGTACCAGCATGCAGATCTTACTTTGTTCTTGTTTATAGCGACTTTGTGCTTCACCAGATTTCATTTTTTTCTTTTTTGTCAGCAAAAGCAGTTAATTAGTATATTTTGTTGGATACATATACAGGAATCCATAAAGCTGAAATTGATAAGTTTAGTCAATCAAATATTTTACAGAGATTTACATATTGATTCGAAGAGTTGCATAATATATCAGCGTCTATCACAACGCTTCAAAAAATTGGTGTCTTGTTTCAATGTGTTCAGTTAAACTCATAAAATATTTAAGATTTTTAAAAAGTCAAAAGTAATTAGATTTGGAGTTTGTAACTTTCTTGTTATATTTTGTAACGAAAAACCATGTAAATAAATAATAAAGTGTTCTTGCAAACTTTGCAGTTATGCAATCTTCACCGGGATGAGATCTGGAAATAGAATGGATTTCTTCAGCACCATGAAGGCTTTTAAAAATACATGTAAAAGTTTTCTACTATTTTCCATTTTGTTTTTTCTTAAAGGAGTACAGAACGGTGAGTTATCACTTATAATTTCTTGTATAATAATAATAAAAAAATAATATAAAATAGTTGTCTTAAAGGCATATACAACCTTTAATTTTCTTAATTTGAAAAAGAACGGAAAAAGATATGGTAAAGATAGAAAAAAATGTTGAAAATTACTAGGTGTTATTATCTTCAAGAGAAATGCAGTGTACGGAAAGAAGGATAAACAAATTAAAGATCAGTTAATTCCTTGATTTACATGTATTGGTAACCTGAATAAGGCACTCGTTCATCTTTGTTAACACTTTGAAACGCGTTATCGTAATGCCTGCTTCGCCGAAGGTGAAAGCAGGTCTAGAAGTCGGGTCACTCCGTCCGTCCGTTGTCTGTCTGTCCGTAGCGCTATAGGAGTGTCTGAATGAATCTTAAAAAAAAAAAAAAAAAACAATAGATCTTTCTGAAATTTTACACAGTGATTACAGATAAATTGAAGATGTGCACCTCCCCTGTTGGATCATTTTATAAGTTTTGAAATAAGTGGTCCTAACGGGCCAAAAAAGTGACTCTTTGATTTGTTTTCATAATAACTTTTGCACTGTTGACCAAATGCTTTGAAACTTTACAGTAATGTTACTTACAATAAAAGGAAGGGTGGGGTTGATTTTGATGTCCCCTCTTTTTTTCGTATAGAAATTAGGGACTGAAAAGAGGCAAAAAATTAAAACTTTTATTTGTTTTCCACAATAACTTATGTTCTGGTTGACATTTTACAATAATTTTCCTTACCAATAAATTATTGATTTAGGTTTCCCCTTTTTTCGTTGAGAAATTAGGGCCCAAAAAGGGCAAAAATCCAACTTTTTATTTATGCCAACGGTCCGATTTTGAAAAAAAAAATGCAAGTTAATTTTTGTCATATACTAAGTAATTGATACAAAACGGGGGATAAATTTCTTCTTCAAGTTGATTTTCCACCTTTTCTGTATAGCAATTAGGGGGTCAAAAGGGGCGAAATAGAAATTTAAATTTTTGTCTGATTTTTTGTGTTTTTAGAAATTCTTATTAGATATAAGTATCTTAAATATCTTTATTTCTAAATATTCATTGTCAGTCTTTAAATTGGGTTGAATACGACAAATATCAATCATAGGATGCAAGTGCAAAACTATTGACTGTCCATATTAGGCCTATAACGTACAGAGTTTAGCGTATTGCCGTGCGACGCAGGGCCATGTAGCCATCGGTTGGTCTTGTTTTCTTTAGCAATATATCGGCGCTGTTTATTGTTGGCACCGACAAAACACCTTATTAGTAGGTTGTCGTCGTTTGATTCAACGCGTTGTCAATTTTATCGCCCGATATACAAACAAATATAATACCAAATAGTTGTAAAAACGGTAAATTTTGTTATGCTGTATATCGATATTTCAAGGAGTAACCTCTCATTAGCAGCATTTGAATCAAACATTGGAAGTTCAAAAACCAAACATATTGAATGAAAACTACTCAAAGCCAAAAGGTTGGAACAGGGAGGCAAAATCAAGCCCCGAGGGTATATACCATGTGCATTACAAGGAAAGAAACTTGATGTTTTAAACAATTTAGAATTTAACAATCAGGAATTTCAGTAACAAAAATATTAGAAATTTAATGGTAAATTCGTGTCAGACAAGTCTTACGACCAGACTTATGACTACCCCCGGGGACCTCTGGTCCAACAGCAGGGGTTATCTCCCAGTGATTTCAAAATACAATACCAATACGGTTGTAAAAACGGTAAATTTGGTTATGCTGTATATCGATATTTCAAGGAGTAACCTCCAATCAGAAGCATTTGAATGACAAAAAACCAGAAATATTGAATGAAAAGTACTCAAAGCCAAAAAGTTCGAACAGGGAAGCCAAATCCAGCACAGAGGATATCGACCATGTGCATAACAAGGAAAGAAACCTACTTTTTTTTAACAATTTAGAATTAAACAATCGGGAATTTCAACCTGCGGGATGTCGGATCGAAATACAAATGACAACAAAGTTCCAGACAATAAATTTTGCTACGCCTGACGCGCGTTTCGTCTATTGAAGACTCATCAGAGGCGCTCTACCAAAAATATTGAAAATGCCAAACACTGTATGAATATGAAGAGCATATAACAGTATAACCAAAAATACCAAACGAAAACAAAAAAGTCAGAAGACTAAAATTTTTACTCAAATAAGCCGATATTTTACTGGACCGACCAGCTTCTTCAGCGTTTGTTAACTGTAATAGCGAGCACAGCTCGTAGCGGGCACGAGAGCTCTACAGCAAGTTCCCGCGAAAAATTTGCCTAATGCTGATATTGATTTTTTTTCGTCCGGATATGCTTCTCACAATTTCACGTGCACACAGGTTCGATGTGAATTTGAATATAATCACCAATTTTGCTTATCGCCTTCCAAAAAAATTCTTTGTAAATTTAGAGCAAGGAGAAAAATATTCTGATGACGATGAGTTACTTCATTTTTTAAGTAAAACAAATTTTCTCATTCTTTACATTTTCTTTTTTTTACGCTCATTCGCAACAAATACCTCGTCCCAAACTGAACGTTCTAGAAAATGAACTGATTAAGATTAAAATTAAAACGATCAAAACAGTGCATCAAAAGTGTCCACGTCTTTTCGGCTATTGGGTCCTCTAGATCTTATATTCTGAATTCTAAACGATTTTATTCCTCAATTGAGGCGTGGAACCAAAAAGAGGATCAATCTTTGGTGTTTCATGGTATAGGTGGGGGAGCTTTCTTCATCTCAAAAGGTATGTAAAAATACAAATTTAAGTTGTTCATTGACATCGTATATTTTTTATCTGCTCGCATTTAGGCAATGCCTATCTCATATTACATATTTATAAAGATAACTTTAATTGAAAAAAAAAATCAGAGAAACTAGGTGTCAATGCATTTGTACTACCGGGAAAGTCATTTTGTTCGTCTTATTGCTTACTAGAACCTACAGTCCCATTAATTTTTACATTCAAATTAACCAAAAATTAACAAATTTTGATCATAAAGGCAAATTAAAATCAAAGTAGTACTGAAAGTACTGGTAGCCGGGATAATCTTCATATTTTAAATGTTGTTTATGTTTAGTATACAAGTAGTGTAGTAATTGGATATTGAAAAAAGAACTAAATTGGATATGATTATGCAACACGATCATAAGCTGGCTTTTGATTGGTCAGCTACTGAAAGGCTATCGTACATGTACCTTAGGCTGGTACCCCGCTGTTATCTTAAGATAAAGGCGGGTATGACCCGATATCTTATAGATAGTCAGATTCATACACAAATCCACAATTTTACAACAATGCAAAACATACATTAAATACAGTCATACAATATGAAGCATACTCTTATGACATAGTAGTTGCAATAAAACTTGCCATGAATGCATCTAGGCTAAATTGTTAAAATTTAATTGGTAGCCATAAAAAAGTAAAAATGTAGGTTGTGTCTGAACCTGGGATAAGTCCATTAAAGCTTTACAGCTTATTTCCAATGGGGTCCTTTAGTGTACCCTGTTTGATTAGGGCTAAAAACCAAAAACTAACAAGTTGGTCGACGCAAGATTTAGGCAGTCAAATGGAAATTAATAAAAAAGTAAAACGAATAATTTCAATAATTATTAATAAATAGATTCACTTTCAAAATTTTCTTTCATCTTTTCAAAAATAATTTTTTTTATACTTAATTTAAAACTATTGGCATTTTTGATTCTCTTGAGTTCTAACGGAACACTATTCCAGTCCTTAATGGCCTTATAATAAAAGGGAATTAACTTGCGGTGTGTCAAAATTACAATCTCTTGTCCTTGTATTATAATTATGGGTATCTGAAAGTTTCACAAAATTACTCTTCATATATCTAGGGCACTTGTTATAAAAAAATTTATGTGCATGATTTAGACGCATTTGTTGAACTATTGATTCTACATTTAAAAAACCTGTTAAAGAGAAAACAGGATGATCAATCCTTTTCATGCTATCAAAACCATTAATGAATCTTATGATCTTATTTTGCATTACTTGCAACTCTTTTTGTAAAGATTTATTAATACCACGATGAACATGCGTAATCAAAATGACATTGTATAAGTGCCATGCTAAGTGACTTTCTTGCATTTGTAGATAAGCTTTTGGCATTCCTGTAAAGAAACTTCAATCTAGCATTGGCTTTTTGTATAATGTTTTTGACAATGATATCACCAGAGAGATATTGGTCAATATTTATGCCCAAGTATTTTTACACTTTTTTGCGATTTTATAGTATGTTCATTAAAGGTCACTGAGAATTCCCTGACCTTTCGTAGTTTACGTTTAAAACCGAATAAAATACACTCAGTTTTACCTAAGTGAAGTGAAAGTTTATTGTCAACCAACCAATTACTGCATGATTTAAGTTCCCTTCCCAGTTTTTGAGATATTACATCTAGATCCTTATGCGAATATAAGATGGCACTGTCATCAGCATAGAGAAGCAGCTTGCAGTCAGACCGCACACTGGCAGACATGTCATTGACGAAGCATAAAAATAAAAGGGGACCTAGTATACTACCTTGTGGTACACCGCATGATACAGTTTACGGAAATTTGACTGGGTGCCATTAGCACTAATAAGTTGTTGCCTGTCAGTCAGATATGATTCAAACCACTTAACAGATGTAAATCCCATAACTTTAAGTTTATTGCATAGTATATAATGATCTACTGTATCAAATGCTTTTTGAAGGTCAATCATTATCATGCCAGTGTACAGTCCGACTGCAGTCTGTGATCTTAAATGATCTAATAAATGAATTAAACGTGTATCTGAAGAAAAATTACCTCTGAACCCTGATTGCAAGTCATATAATAGATTGTTTTTCGTTAAGTATGACTCTAATTGACAATATACTGCTATTTCCAAAATTTTGGAGATTATAACTAAGATACTAACTGGTCTGTAATTACCGACCTCTAACCTACTATTCTTTTTAAAAATTGGACAAACCCTTGCTTCTTTCATATCGTCTGGTACGATACCACTAACAATAGATAGATTTATAATATATGTGACAGGTTTTGTAAGTACACTTGCTCCATCTTTTAGATATTTTGATGGAATACCATCCAGACCAGTGCTTTTGCTAGCATTTAAATTTTCTAACTGTTTATAGACAAAGTCTTCGCTTACTGGAGCTAGTCCAAACTTCGAATTTTTTGAAAAAAAAACTGATTTATAATACTTTCTTAAAATTTCTGAGGAAAAATGATAAATATTCCTTGCTTCAGGTAGTTTTGCTACTAGTTTCTCAGCTACACTTGTAAAAAAAATCATTGAAATAATCAACTACCTTTTTCGAATCATGACAAACTTCTCCATCCACCTGAATAACAATTTTACTTGATTCTTTCGGTTTGTTACTATATCCTAAATTTTTCATATGTTGCCATAATGTTTTAGGATTGTTTTTATTTTCTTCGATTTTGTTCTCAAAATAAGTTTCTTTAGCTTTTTTAATTTCTCTTTGAACTTTGTTTCTCATAATACAGTAGTTTTTATAGTCGACAGGATTTCCTTTTTTCTTATATTTTGAATTTTTTTTGTCCCTTTTTATGATAAGTTGAAGTATTTCGGACGTCATCCATGGATCTGTTCGCCCTTTTATTTTTATATCTTTAAAAGGTGCAACCTCGTTTAGGGTTGAAATAAATTAGTGTTTGAACTCAGCCCATGCAGCATTGACTTGTCTTTTTAAGAACAATTCTGACCAATTTAATCCTGAAAGTTTTTCAATAAAAATATTTTTATCATAGTGTTTTGTCGATCTTATTCTTATTTTGTTTACAACATGAGTTTTACTTTTAACAACTTTTCTTGTACAATATGTAATACAATGGTCACTAACACCTGACAATAAAACACCAAACTGACTTTTTTTCTCTTCATTACTCACAATAATATGGTCTAAAAGTGTTTTACTTCTATTTGTAATTCTTGTAGCTTCATTTATAATTTGTTTCATACTATATCTACATAACATTTTGGTAAAAGATTTTGCTAATATTGACAATTTATTTATGAGACAAATATTTAAATCTCCAAAAATAAAAGATTCACAATCTGGATTAATTTTCGACAGAGTTTCCTCAAAGTTGTCCATAAAATCAGCTTGCTTCGGTGGTCTGTAAATGTTCCCAATCAGAATAGGTTTTGTCTTTGGAAGAAATAAATCGGTTCATACAGATTCAATCTTGTTGTTTTGAAGATCTGGACGAGGAGAGAAAGCAATGTCACTTTTGATGTAAAGGCACACCCTTCCACCTTGTCGGTTACAGTCTTTGCGAATGACGCTATAGTTATCGATCCCGACTTCAGAGTTTGTAATACCGTCATCAAGCCACGTTTCTGTGATGGCTAAAACGGAGGCTTTTGACCGAATCGCAATCATACGTATTTCTGACATCTTCGGTAGTAACGATCTACAGTTAATATGTAAAAAGTTTAGGCCTTTTGATGTAAAGTTACAATATAATGAATCGTCGGCATCCTCACGTCCAACTTCATTGAACATTGAATTACCTGATGTTGTACGTTGGTCCATCGTTTGACCATATTCAATGTCTTCACTTTCGTTGAACGGCAATTTACATGTCAAACATTGATCACATGTAAAATTAAATGTCAGATCTTTGTCAATGTATTTGTTGTACTCAGCAACTGTGATACTTTGGATGCATTTCACATGAGTGCACTCGTTACAAGAGTCGCACGTAACGGCTTTGCTGGAACCAATCACCCCTTTTTTGCATTTTGTACATGGGTATCTCGGTTTTCTGGTGGTTTTGTTTGTCCCAGGGCCTGGTTGTGGATGTATGTCCCCGCTTTGGGCAATTAATAATGTTCGTAATATGTTCAATTCATGATAGGTGTGGTAAATGTTCAGAGTTGAAGGAATTTCTATCGAAAAATTTTTTTTTCGTTGTTGTATGTGGCATGTTGTTTGGGTTTTTCCATACCAATTTTGAGCTTGATAAAGGTCCATTTGATCCGATGACGTTATGGAACACTAGTCGAACAGGTAAGTGTGATGTTAACCTAGCTTCTATTTTACATGTAAATAGGCTAAGGTTCACCGTTAAAAACATCAAAAATAGTCGAAAGTCCATGTGCTTCATTTTTATGCCTGCCGCCATCTTGGGGCCGCTCCCGCATGTTCTGTTCTTTTACTTGTGAGATTATACGAGACTTTAACAAATATGGTATTATCATGTGATTGAAATCATCCCTCTTTCCTTATCCACACTGTTCGTTAATTAACTGTTAATTGGCTCACAAACATTTCTTGTAGAAAAGTTAAAGAATAAAGAAATTACTTACCCTTTGACGTTTAGGTGTGAATTGATTCATATCATTTTTAATCGTATATCTTTAGATACGTAAACATCGTTAATTAACGCTAATTAATCAGTTCTGATTGACAACTTTTTACTAATTGGATGATACCCAATCATATCAATTTTATCATTGGGTCATACCTTTACATACCGGCTCCTTATCTGAGCAGTAGGGAGCCGTTTGCCAGCTAAACATGTACCTATACCGTGGCTAATAGTCGTTACAGCGATTATCCCGACTAAAAACTGCACCATCCGGATTTTTAAGTTATTTTACACATCTCATAAATGTGTTCTTCTTATATTAATTCCCAACTGCCAGCAATATTATTCAATTCAATCTCCTACATGGTCCAAATCTTTGACGATCGGTCCAAAGAATATGACCTCTGAAATTAGGTCAATTCACACTATATTTTTTTCAAAATCATCAGTTTTGACTAAAACTAATTCTAAATTTTGTTTAATAAATATTTATTAAAATAGCTGCAACATTTTCAGCGAAAAACACCTATGATACATTTGCATGTTATATACATCTATGTTTTCATTAGGAACTATATCTTCGCAGACCACTAGCAAAGGGAATAAATTTGGGTCTGCAGTCTGGTCCCAAGACCATCTTTCCTTTTTTGCATTAATATGTCCTTGAATAATAATCGTATTTTGTTAGTTAATGTAGGATAATGATTCCATCTACAATGACACCTACATTCTAAATTTCATTTCGTTTTAGTTCTAAAAGCTGAAATCTTTCTATTTTTCGAAGTAATCATAAATAGTCATTTTACATTTCCAAGTTATTTTTCACAACAGAACAATTTATTTGATAATTTAGGACTGTTTTGCCTTGTGAATATATTATATTACTTGAAATTAGCGTGGTAAGCTTGGGACAAAAGTTTCTTAATTAATTTCAACATCTTTTATGTAAAATCTGGTTATTGGTATTGGTTATTGAAAGCGCTTCAAAGCCCGTATTTTAATGTCATTATTGAATGGATATTGAGCTAGTTCCGCAATATCTGAAATATTTACTAATATATTAAGTGTTTTATAAACTTTAAAAGATGAAAATATTCATAACGGAAATTAAATCATCACACATATTTCACTGGTATACATAGAAAAGGGTTTATGTAAAGAATCAAAATATTTTTATGAATGTTTATATGCCAATTTCCAATTTCTTCTATCATTTTAATTTAGATTTTATGGGGACATCTTTTTTATTCCTAGGCAAAAATCATATCTCATTTTACATATATTGTGTTCTATTTTAAGAGACACTTTTCACAAATAACAATTTATTGCATAATTTGGAATTATTTTGCTGTATTAATATATTATATTACTTTCAAATATTGGGGTACACTTGATAATTTTTTTTTTCATAATTTATTAAATATTAACTTTTTATCTAAGAACTGGCTATTGGTATAAAGAGAAAAGCATTTTAAAGCCCATATTTTATTTTAGTTATTAAATAGATATTGTGCTAGTTCTGCTTTATCTACAATATTTAGTAATAAATTAAGCGCTTAAAAAATCTAAAAGACGAAAATAATCTATAAGTGATACGATACGACATTTTCCTCATTTTGAAGCTATTATTCTTTTCATTAAATACATCAAACGCATTGGAAAAATAAAGTTGTTTACACATTTTATATATTAATTTATTCAAAATCTGCCAAAGATACTGTATGAATGCAAAAAGTGCATTCAATCATATCTGGTCCAAAAACCAAACAATATAATGAAGGTGTGACGTTGACGGGAGATGGAATCTTTATATATTCTTTTAACATGTTTAATGACCATAATTTAGTCATAGAAAAAAAATCCCTAGAGAGAAAATATTAATGTTTTCTTGCAATGTGGTAGAGGACAAGGCTCATTTTCTGCTACATTGCAAGACAAACGAGTCTTTGCAAAAAAATTTACTCGAAGAATTTTTTGAAAATACTGATCATTACGAACAATATAATGACAACCAAAATTAGAAATACTTCTTAATCCAAATAGCTATAAACAATTTAATGTTATAAGTTCCTATTTAAAACAATCGTTAGTATTGAGGACAGGGGACTCTTAATAAAATACTTGCAAAGCCTATATTGCATTGTTCACGTAAAATATTATGTATGTATTTCTACTGTGGTATCGTTAAATTATTTATTTTGTCACAAACTCTGTGCAGATGTTTATATGACAATAAATTTGATTGATTTAATGTACAATATTATCATCAATATTATTTTTTCAGATTGCTTTGAGTATGTGGACGGAATACCAACCTACACAGGGACTTTAAACGTAACAATTTCAGGAATACCATGTCAGAGATGGGATGTCAACACACCACATGCTCCATCCTACCCAATGGCAAATGAACATGAAAATTACTGCAGGAACCCTGATTATCACTCTGCAATATGGTGTTACACAACAGATCCAAATTTAAGATGGGAAAATTGTGATATTCAGGAATGTGGTAAGTTAAGATATGTGATATGTGACATTTAATAATGAGGTAAGTGTGGTGTCTTTGCTGCTGTAATTTTGACTTCTAACATCCGTGAAAAGTGCTGCTGGTATAGTTTCTATTACCCGAACAAAACCAGCTCCAAGGTTATATGTCGAAGAACACTTCAAAACTTATATCAGTTTTCTCAACACCAGGCATAGATTGGTCGCAGTTATAATTTTTAATTACGGTTCGGCGTGTTTTGAATTTGTCTCGTCTTGTTTTGTCGTCTTGGCGTTTATATGGTAATTGGAATTTTCGGTCTTTTCAGTAGAGCGCCAATCAGATGCAAAATCAACAAAACGCACATCCTAGCGTAGCAAATTTTATAGTCTGGAACTTTGTTAATATATATGTCACTTATGATTTTTTTTTATTGTAGCTGGTACGACAACAGAAAGTTCTGTTGTCACAACAACTAGTCTAGACTTATTTACTACAGAACCAATGAGCAGTATTCCTGAAGACACGCAGTATTGTTTATGTCCATGTGATGTGGTTTCTGATTTCTTCGTCTTGTACACAAACTTATCAGAAGAACAAAAGCACTTGTTTCTTGAAGCCGAAAAGAAAAGACTACGAAAAGAATTAGAAGTGAATACAAAATTATTATCTTCCCATGTTCGAAGGAAAACAAGCGCAGAGGATAACAGAAAGAGTAGTATTTCAATGGGTGTCACCAGCATCGTTTTCTTGCTTGTTGTGTTTGGTGTTATTGTTATTAGCGACATACCAACTCTTTGTCGCTATCTAAAATCAAGATGGCGGACCTGCAAGTGTAAATGTAAAAAGAAACTATAACCAAGAGATGAAGTTAATTGAAAGTAAAGATTTGCTGAAACTGTATATGCATAAAGACAAATAATTTCGTAGAATATTTTAGTGCAACACAGTAGCAAAATTTACATGTATATGTATGTAAATATAAACATCTCCAAATATACCTACCATGGAAGTAATATAGGATTGAATACCTATTTTCGGTCGTTCATGCATGAATGAACGGATCTTGGAGCTCACAAACTGAATGAATGGCCGAAGGCCGTTCATGATACAGTTTGTGAGTGAAGAGATCCGTTCATACATGCATGAACGACCGAAAATAGGTGTTCAATCCTTATAATTCTTCAAATTTATACCTTTTTTAAAAAAAAAAGAAAAAAAAATCGGAAACAATTCGTTATTTAGGACGACGTCATCGCCACCATATTTGTTTACATTGGAAACGAGGCAGAGGCGTTCATGAAAGTATGAACGGATCTGGCAATGACGTTTCGACCAATCAGAAATGAGTATACGCATGAACGCATGACTGATAAGAATTATTCTCAATATTACTTCCATGTACCTACATATGAAAAAGGAAAGTTGCATAAGATTTGCTTGTTGATTTACAAACCAAAAACGTTTTAAGACCTAGTTTAGTTATACGAACGGCGGCCTTACTTTTGGACGGATCAAATATTAACAGGACACCCAGGGATTAAGATTACTCACTGTCATCAAATTCTGTTGAGCAGTTTCAGATGAGAAGTTTGAAACCTTGTTAACATTAGGCAGACGACAAACGACAAAATACGACAGATGACGACGGACATCGCTCACATGACCCTTCAGAAAATTGAAATTTGATTCAATAATTGAAAGTTGGCTGGATTCATCAGACCATGATTATACATGAAGTCTTAAGACTTATTGATTAAAATTGTCACAAGTATTGTTCTAAGCCGGGATAGGAATGAATTATGCTCCATTGTCACTTTTCCTTACACATGGGTTTTATAGGTTGGCCAGATGCAATGATAAGGAAGCACAATTTTGATTTCATGGAAACAAAATTTAGCAGGTACAGGTTACAAAAATCGGGGGGTTTCTTTTACCAAATGTCACTTATTTTGGACTTAAAATTTGGCCAATAAAAATGTGATACTGTCAGCTTTCATGTGCTCCACCCAAATCTATTTGTCCCAATACCCAAATGTGGTGCCAATTTTCCATTTCCATGTAAATTACAAAAAGGAACTCGAGTTATACCTTAATAGCCAATTCACTCAGACTAGACCATTCGACCACTCAGTTTACCTCATTAATATTTGTGTTCTTTCAATTATTTTGATTCAAAGCCTGTTGATAAGAGGATAAGAGGTTATATATATAAACAATTACCAAACTACTGTACACGTAGTAATTTTTTGCGGTGAATGTTGTTATATTCGCGGTCGATGAAGATCACCGAAAAATAGTACACGCGAATTATTATGATTTGTAAATAAAAGTATAAAAATTGACCGTGAAAAATTAATACCAGCAAAACAGACATTTAAATTGAACACGACAATATTAGCAACCTTGAAAACTAAAACGTTTACAGTAACTGTTTTATACCCTTTTTTGGTATTTTTTATACAGAGAATTACATTTGAAAAAACATTTGAAAAAAACATGGTCTTCTGGTAAACTTTGGTTTCATGTTGGTCGACCAAGAAACATATAAAAAAGTGTTAACTAGTTTTTGTCTCGCCTGCGACGAATAGTCGCTGAAAATAATGCATAGGTATTACTTTCTGGCGGGGGCTGCGGCGACGGCGACGGTGGCGTAAACTTTTTATAAGACTTCTGTGGACAATGAATTGCTTGAAACGTATAACAGCTAGGCATCTGATATTTGGTATACAGACAGTTGGGGTTAAGGTTTACTCAACTGTCACCATGCCGTGTGACCCAGACCCAAATGTAATGCTTTAGTGACTTTGTGAAATGCATCCATTCGAAATCATTTTTTTTTATTCGTTCATTTAAAAATGTTTACAATGACACTTTAAACACGTTAACTTTATAAGTCTTCTGTTCAAAATTGATCAATCAAAATATTTCATTCGGGAACCTCGGAAATTTTCCAAAACGAACCTCGCACATGTTTTTACTTTTAGGTAAACAAATGACTAGTATACAAATGTTTTAGTATCAAAGTGTCTACGTCTTTGCAGGAATGGGGTTCTTTGGATTTGAATTTTTGATTTCTAAAAGATTTTATTCCTTAACTGAGGCGTGGAACTCCGTCAACTGAGAATCCACCTGTTCTGCTCATGTTGTAATGTGGAGAGTTTTTCTATCACATGTATTTACAAAAATATTTGTCAACCTTTAACTATTAGAATTATGCTGTGCTCGCAGTTAAGCAGTGCCTATTTCATATCAAATGAAGTGTTGAATAACTAGGTATTCCAATAGTGCGAACAGGATAGATATAGTGTATCTTCTTCATCCGTGTTATAGAATCAGGTATTCCGTTCTCATGCTTCCTGTGCTTAACTTTTAAACTTTTTTTATAAAATGACAAAGTACGGTAAGGCCCATATTTGCCCCCCTGTAAGACTGAAAAGTTGAGCATCGACATAGAGAAAAGTTATAGTGTTATTCAGTAAGTCAAAATGAAAAAGCATGTACATGTACAACTCATTTTTTAAGAACGTTACATGCTATTTACTTAAAATACCATGTTTAACATGACATTTTTTACATTTTTTTCCAAACTGGCCGAAAATAGAAAACATATGGGTAATATTTTCAATTTTTAGAGGCCAGCGACTACTCAGACCACAGTTATTGTTTATGAATTTAAAATGGTTATAAATAAGTAGAGAAATCAATGGTCTACGTTGTCGCTGTCAATTACAAATAATGAAATAAGCATGGAAAATGACATTTTTTTCCTATTTGGTTACTTTTGTCCTATTTCAGGCCTCTATAAATGAAAATCAGAGTATATTATAAACAATACTAGCTTTAGTCACAAAGTTCAATCATCTTACTTGGAACTTTTATGATAATTTTGTTATTTACCTTGGATTTTTTTCTAAAATTAGGGGGGGGGCAAAAACGGCCCTTATTGTACCTTGTCCTTAAGTGAAAGTTTATGATATTAAACTTTGAGGTTAATAATGTAAGGAAGACAACTCCTTTTCGAAAAAGCGAAGAAAGGCAAGATATAGGTATAGCTGTCATTATGACCATCACGTCATGTAACCTTGACCTCATTTTGACCCTTCATAATTAATGACTACATGTATAAATACTTGTTGACATTTGTGTTAATATTTTTTATGGTTTATAACATGTATAAATCTAACCTTGTTTCACAATAAAACGATACTGATTCCTCTTTATTCTGTCACCTACCACATGAACTACTGTCTGTAAAGGATACTCTGGAGAACAGAAATTCTTAGAATTTTTCTTTAAGTCATAACTAGCATCTTTGAAATGTTTGCTATTTTTACTTTTGCACAAAAACGTAACTAAATTTACAAAAAAGAGTGAAAGAAAAGCTTACCTCTAAGATAAATGAAGCAAAATCACTTTGCCCCCTTGTTTTTCCATTGTAAATGGCAGCCATTTTTGGAGATGCAAAATTTTCAAAAATCACTATATCATAGAATTTTACAATACCACTTTGACCAAAGAAGTATTTTGTCATCAACTTGTTTTTGTTTGCATCAGGGTGTGCATTTGGACGTCATATGACGTCACAATAGAAATTTGAGATTTTTTCCCGTACTTTTTTTACTATGGGAATTTCCCATTCAAATGTAAATATCTAGATATTTAGAAAATGTATTTAAGAATTTTTAAAAGTTGTTATATTTTTAGTTAGGTCTTTTTGATACTCATAAAATTATGTAAATAAATAAAGGCTTATGTTTTTGAAAAAATAAGTTTTGATTTTTTTTTTCTCCAGACTACCCTTTACAGACATTAGACCTTATTTTCCTTCTAATCCAAAGATCTTATGTTTTATAGATATATTTTAATAAGCTTTGTGGTGGACAAGACAGACAATTAAAACATACGATCTGTGGTCATACTTGCTTTCCAATTAGTTGATAACAGCAAAGAAGAGCCAATGGGGCATTTGAGTGTCAAACGTCCAAAAAGGCAACGACAAAACCGGTAAACACAAACAAGAACAGCACGAGGAAACAAAAAACACAAAACTTACCGAAAAGAAATCAACAAGTTTAAATGAATTGAAAAAATGACAAGGAATTTATAATTCTGGTGGTGCTGTCATACGATACTTAGTGAAATCTTGTTTATATTGATTCTAATGCTTCATCAGCTTTGATATGCTTTCTTTCTTTCAACTAAACAGGTTTAGCAAAATTTATTACGAAGTCTTTATTGGCTTGCATATTGTTGGATATATATTATATGCGTAGTCATCATGATCACTAAGCTGAAATTTTTGAGGAAGTATAGCGTCTCTGAATTTGAGATTTTACATGCATTTACATATCGATTCCAGAAACTGTATATAAACATCTATCAATTACAACGCTTGACATGATTCGTATATTGTTTGAGACTTAAAATATTCATTGAATTTTCTAACATAAAAAGTAGAAATTTAAGTTTTATCTCTTGTGCATAAATTGCCAATCAAGGTACATGTAATATAATTTATTTGAATAAAGAAGGCAGCGTTCACTGCATACGTAAAAGTATAGAAGATTGCAAGGCGTGTCAGCTTAAAATTCTTTGATGAAATGGACTTCTTTAGTTCACTAAAGGCTTTAACTTATACACATACAAGATTCCTGATATTGTGCGTTTTATTTTTCTTGAAAAATGTACAAAATGGTAAGTTATGTTATCGAGTTTTACAATGTGCATAATTTTAAAGGAACACAACTTAATTTTCGTCTGGGTTTTGTGCGTCTCTATATAAAGCTCAATATTTAAAAATTGCTCTATGAAAAGTGTTTTTATCTGACCTGGTGAATAAATTTGTAAAATAAACTTATATAAAGTATGCTTCAGTATGAGATTTCTTAAATAAAGGACAATCTATTAATTTTGGGATTTAGGGCCCTGGGTACAACATGAGTTTAATATACGGGTTATAGGGTTCTCCTAGTGATATATTGATTCACAGTGGCAAAAACCCACAAATCTTGTCGTTTAATGGTGCTTTCTTGATTTAACTACATTATATTTTCATAGCAAAATAATAATGTACAGGAAAAGTGCCTGTTTTGTGGTCATGTTGGAACAATCAGACAATTGAAAACCTATGAAATAATTTCATGAAATTGGAGGGGAGGTGTTTTGTAAACAGAGGCAAAATCATAAATATCCGCAATAAGTTATTTCACGTTCTTATGAAGATCTGTTATCATCTCGTGAATGAAAGCGAAGTTTAAACATGTTGGACATTATCTTAATAGTTTAAGCTGTTTGTTCGATTTCTTTCAAAACCAATGCATGCTAAAAAGGAACAAATCAGAACAGCAACTGTCCAATCATTTATTTATATTGTTGTACATTATTTGAATTTCACCTTTATCCAAGAGACTGTAAGTACCTTGAACATGGTTTATTTGCCTTCCACTTAAATGATTGGTCTATCAGCTTTTAAATTGTTCCGTCGAGTAGTTAAAGCTTTTAAAAAATTAAATAGTTTATTCTATATGTTGGAGACATGTATTGTACTTATTTCAATAATTCTGCAACTGTCGATGAAGTACCGGTATACAGCGTCTTTGAATTCGATATTTTTCATGCATTTACCTAACTGTATATTAAAGTCTTTTAATTACAACGCTTCACATAATCAATTCATTGTATTCAGTTTCTTGCGTACTTAAGCGCTATACAGAATGCAAAGCTTAACTGTAATGTTTCAGAATGGATTTCTTTGTCGATATGAAGGCTTTTACACGTACGTGTACATGTTTTCTGATATTTTCCGTTTTGTTTTTTCTTAAAACAAGTACAGAGCGGTGAGTAATGTCAAACATCTAGACAATAATTGCATAATTATTTAAAAAGGAAAAAAAAATATCATTTTTTATTTGGTGATGTGCCTCTCACTCGTGAATTCGAATTGCGATATGCACATTTGTACCGGTCAAAGTTTACACATTGACGTCCTAATGTTATGGTAAAAACTTATTTTCAGACATTGTTGAATAAAACTATTATCCAAGATTCTTATGCTATCATACAACCAATAATATGTGACATCACTTGATTAATTATCTGAAACTACATGTTTCCTTCCACTTGCCACAACAATCAGGTTCAAAATGCATATTTAAAAACCAAAAGTGTACTCTCCTAGAGGCAACAGATGCACATTTGCAGAACAACAATTTACTTTCAAGGATGTGACAGATGCACATTTATATTTCATTGATGTGACAGATGCACCTTTATATTCCACAAGTATTCTTTCAATGATGTGACAGATGCACATTTATCTTTCATTGATGTGACAAATGCACATTTATATTCCACAAGTATTCTTTCAATGATGTGGCATATGCACATTTGTAGACCAAAACCTAGTCATCATTGATATGATAGGTGCACATGTGCAAGTTTCATGATTTTCAAGTTTTAGACTATTGCAAGGGGGCAATATTTATTGTGTAGACTTCCTAATTCATAAATAAAACAAACTACTAATTGGTTTGGCGATAATTGGTCACAGCATTTTATATTAATAAATATATATAGATAGATTCACAAACAATGAACGCAGATTGCGTTTTTAGATGAACTGTCCGTATATTGCAGTTAGATGAATGGAGCTGGCAGATTGCCTATTATGGCATCCACATCTGGACAGTGTAGAAAAATTTAAGTGCAATCAATTTAGCACCACTGTGGGAACACAAGTGATGAAGGACCAAAACCCTTAACTTGACAAAAAGATGCAGCGATTATGCCAAATTGGCAGGCAAAAATGTTGCCTGTCAACCGCCATCACAATGGGGGATCGCTGCATTACTGTGACCAAACCCAAACCCAAAATATATAACAGTAAATAACAATTTGCAATATTTAAGGTAGAACTAGATAATGTGTCTATGAGCCACAGGATGGCCCTCCCGTTCTTGAAATATCATTGACCCTCAATGTGTATTACCTGGGATATAGATCACAGTGACCTAATTTTTATTGGGTGGTGTCATGATACCCAAGACACATCTAGTGGTGAAATACCATTGACCATCAACATGTAGTATCTGAGATATGGACCTTAACCAAGAACTTAACCAAGTTCATTCATGCGTAAAATATAGGTCACAGTGACCTAATTTCTAGTGGGTGGTGTCACCTCATCTAAGACACATCTAGTAGTGAAATATCATTGACCCCCAACATCTAGTATCCAAGTAATGGACCTTAACCAAGAACTTAACCGAAGTCATTCATGCGTAAAATATAGGTCACAGTGACCTAATTTCTAGTGGGTGGTGTCACCTTACCTAAGACACATCTAGTAGTGAAATATCATTGACCCCCAACATCTAGTATCCAAGTTATGGACCTTAACCAAGAACTTAACCGAAGTCGTTCATGCATAAAATATAGGTCACAGTGACCTAATTTCTAGTGGGTGGTGTAGCCCTACCCAAGACCCATCTGGTGGTGAAATATCGTTGACCTCCAACATCTAGTATCCGAGTAATGGACCTTAACTAAGAACTTAACCAAAGTGTTACGGACGGACGGACGGACAAGGGTAAAACTATATGTCCGATCCACATACGTGGTCGGGCCATAAAAATGTATCACTGACTTTACTGAAAGTATGTAATGTTATCTTGGGTGATTTATATCAAATGTCTATCTAGTGAAATCTTACAAAAAAGAAATGTTTCAGTGATATACAAGTCACAACACAATCATTTTTTTATTTCCATGGCTTGTCAGAATCTAAGAACTTACCTTGAATAACTATTACAAAAAAATGTGCCTTATTTACTGGTGAATTTCAATTATCAAATATATAATGAACAGTCAAGAGAGATGGAAGAGAAAGCCTTAATAGTTGACCTTAACTGTATGAAATGTAGTAATGCATATATGTGTACTAAAGTGACATGATAACTCCTCACTTCGACATACATGTACATTTTTAATGGAAAATTCACTGCTTATGTGTATATGTTTTATATGTGAACATGTTAAAGTTTGCTAAGTATGCGTGTTTAAATGTGTCTGATTAAGTAACGTACACATGACTTATTGACATGAATTATAAGGTGATAAGTATGGTTTTCTCAAGTAACTTCTCATGCATGTTTGATGACAAAGTCGATGTACTTACTGTTTATGTTTTAGTGACCAGACAAGAATTAATTCTCATCAATTTTGCTAAAGTTATCACTCAAGCATTCACCTGCCTGAATGTGTTTGTTAAAGTGAATACAATAACATACATGTAGTTGCATTCTTATAATGCCATTTCAATTTAAAATGTAAGTGTTTAATGACATGAAAGTTTCTCTTGTATCGAAACATGTAGATATGTATTATGTACATGTATTTTATGCTGTCAACATTTTCACTAATATTACTTAAAATTTTTAATAAGAAAGTCATTCAATCAATGTGAGAAATATAAAAAAATAAATAAAAAAACAGGAATTTTTCAATGACTGAAACCCAGTTCCAACATGAACATGCAACATAATGATCTTTATTACACAAATTGCACCTCTGAATGTTTTCCAATATTTCAGAGGTTAAAATGTACAAATGTGGGTCATTTTTCCAACATCTTAATGTTTATGTTCCTTAAAATTTTAAAAGAAGATAATGACATTTCTTATTCTTAAACAAAAACTAACTTGCAACTCCTCTTTTTATGTAAAATGAGAAGGTTATTGTCAGGTGAACTGAAAAGATGTGAGCACAAGCAGAAACTGTACCTGAGCAATGTGTATGTGTTTTACTGTGTATTCATGCATGTAAATGTATTGGTCATCATCATACATGTACACATAATCCATATATACCTTGAATGCCCAATGTAAAAGGTCACTTGTGAGCATATGCAAGAAATTCATGTACATATCTCGTATATGTGCATTTTGTGTGTGTACCGGTATGTTTGTTTTTGGGTAAAAAATCTTGTCAATGATATATCTGCCATTATAAGGAAATAAACTGGTTGTGTATGTTTGACTGGTTGTAATATATAATTATGAGTTCAATATATAACTTTTTCAAAAACCATAGATAAACAAAATAAGGGCTTGATACATAGTAACAACAGAGTATGTCTCATCATAATTCATTACTTGAGTGCCCAATGTGACAAGTTTCATGTGAGCATATATGTATGCAATAAATTGTAAAAGAACAATATGTATGTGTACAATAATGTGTGTGTAACTGTGAATGCTTAAACATAACCAATGTTTCAGAGCAAATTGGAGTGTAAGAAGTTTCATGTGAGCATATGTAGGAAATTGGGCATGAATAATTCATGCATTTGTGTGTATGTCTCATCATTATCCATTACTCCAAACTCAAGTGTAACAGTGTAACAAGTAAATTCAAGTGACAATATGCAAGAAATTGTACATGAATAATCCATGCATATGTGAGTTGTTTGTGTATATCACATCATAATCCATTACTTGAAAGCAAGTAACAAGTAACAAATTTCATGTCAGCATATTCAAGAAATATTACATGAATAATTCATGCATGTGTGAAAGTGTGTGTGTGTGTAGGTCTCATCATAATCCACTACTTGAGGGCCCAGTGTAACAAGTTTTATGTGACCATATGCAAGAATTTGTACATGGATACCTAATGCATGTGTAGGGATTGTGTGTGTGTGTGTGTGTGTGTGTGTGTGTTATCATAAACAATAACTTGGGAGCCAAGTGTACAAAGTTTCATGTGACCGTATGCAAGAAATTGTACATGAATGATTCATGCATGTGTGCGAGGTGTGTGTGTGTGTTTTATTCTAATCAAAACTTGGGAGCCCAGTGTAACAAGTTTCATTTCATGTGAACATATGCAAGCAATTGTACAAGACACTTCATGTATGTGTGTGAATGTCTCATTATAATCCTTACTTGAGTGACAAGTGCAGCAAGTTTCAATCAAGCATATCCAAGAAATTGTACATGAGTAATGTGCATTTTATGTATGTATGCATGTTGCATCTATGAAAAAAGTTTAATGCGTACAGATATTTGGCCTAATGCCTTTATGACCAAGAACTATGTCCTATATCTAATTTGGTCACTGCCAATGCAAGAATAGTTTATGTGCATATTTATAAATGTACGTGTTTAATTTCATTTTTTGTAATGCTTCATACATGTATTTGTATTCCTATGGTATAGATATTCCTGATAAAATGCCCCAAAAATAAAAAAATAATAATGGACTCATACATGTGATTCTCCCGCCGGGAGACGAAATCTCCCGACTTTTTGATCCATCTCCCGTTCTCCCGACTTTTTGTGTAATCTCCCGCTTTTTCAAGACATGACAAAATTTTAGTTTTATAGACATTTTTATTGTTCAGTCATAAAAATTTTCCGGTGTTTTAAGGGTTTGTCAATTAGGTAGACATTAATTTAATAGGTAAAGGTGTTAATGAAAGGTTTAGTGCCATAATTGACCTGATGATTGTATAAACAGTGTTAGATTAATCAGTGAAGCCACGTATATTTGGCACACGCTAGTGCCCTCATGCAATTTTAATGAGCCTTTAAAATCTCCGGCTTTTTTGTCCAATCTCCAGCCAAAAAAATCAAAATCTCCAGCTTTGTCATCACAAATCCGTCACATGTATGTGGACTTATTTCTATAAAAGCTAGAAGTTGTATCATTACAGTATGCAAATGTGATGTGATTGTATCTGTGACCCATCATTCCATTGTTCAAGGATGACTGCTGTCAATTTGAAAAAATAAAATAAAAAAATAGACGGCATGCTGTGTATGCAAAATATACTAACTTGAAATATGTTTTTGATAATGTAACATTTGCTACTCAAATTAAAAATAGCATGTGTACAGCCCCATTTTTTCCCCCTCTTTCATATAAATTTTCTAATCTATGTCCTAGATAATTAATTCCTAATCCCTGTTCTAGATAATGATAATTTTTAAGTAAATTTAATTTGAAGATAAATCGAAGTTTCATTTAGACTTCTACCCCTAAGCTTGTTTTGTTGTCTTATTTTCTATGTAAACTGGTATTTTTGAACCAATAACATTACCTTTTGCCCTTTTTAATATTGCTCAATGAGTTAGGATTACTGACTGGTGCAACTTCTTCCTGTTAGGTCTTTCAATTACAGCTTTGGATGTGTTGCTGAAACTCAGAATCAAACAAATGAATGATGTTAAGGTCTTATTTATATTTCACTTAAAATTATTATTATTTTTTTCATTAATTAAATCTAAGTTTTGGCTTCAACCAACTATATTGACTGTGTGTGTTTATAATTGAATTGTGGCAAGCTGTAGGAATAAACGATAATTAATTTCTACATGTAGGTTAACTTTGTTATTGATTTAATAGTATAATAATAAAGGTGTTTTTTTTTCCACTTAAACCACAGATTGCAAGGCAAATCTGTTAACAACCCTTGTGAAAATCTTGGTCTGTTTATGAACAGAATATTTGATAGCTGAACCCTCAATATGCTATAAACAAAAACTTTAAGTTAACAGACAGCGTACTAAGTACAAAATGTAACTACTCTCTTACCGGACAGATGATTTATTATCCATACATACCTTCACAAAGAGTTATTTAATAGACCCAACATGACCATTGCAAAGTAAAAATTATCATTAGATTAGTACTTTTCTTTGATAACAACCTTTTAAGTGATTGTAAAGATTGTTTATCTACATAAACATTTCTATACCTACATGCTTTTTTCTTTGTGAATTAAGCATTTTGACATTTCATCTTAAAAGAAAATGTGATTTTAACAGTTAATCTTTCGCGCATTTGAATGTGTATTGAACTGCATACTATTCAGTATTACTATATTTAAATTTCAATGTGTTAACTGAAATACATTTGAGTAAAATGCTTCTTACATGTATCAAATTTGCCTTGTCAAAATGTTAAATGATATTTAGTTATGTTTTATACATAAAATAAACAGGATTTGATTCAAAACATTACCTTAAAATCATTATTTTGTGTTCCCTGGTTAACAAGGAAACTGTCACTGATGTTGGACTTGTATAAGCCAGAGTACTCTTCTCAGTGAGATAAAATTAGATCCATAGGCATTCTCTGAATTTGGCAATGTCGAAATAAACTTGCGGTGGCAAGATTTGTGAAAATTCGTCAATCCTGCTCCATCCACCTGTTTCGACCATATAATCGATCTGTCATCTTTCTTACTAACCTTCTAAACTGACAGGCCCTTGTGGAAATATTTATTCATAATTAGATCTGGATTAAATTTAAACAATTTAAAAATGTGTGCCTGTCATTTTGCACTGGTAATAAATGCATTTCATCGCCTAAATGTATGTAAATGAACCGTGTACAAGCATTCATATTAAACATACATTTGTGTAAATTAAAAGACACAACTCAATCCCACTTATTGACCCCATTTTTTGTTGGTATGCTGTGACCGATATTTCCCACACTAGCCTAACTTAACATAGCATGATAAACTATAAAATCAAATCAGACTTGATTTCGAGACAAAATTGTCTGTAAATTTATGTAATTGCTGATTACCGTTCAATGCTAGCATGTGCCACTGCTGACTGCACCCCGACAGGTGAAATGCCAGTGTTCGTGTTTTTCTTTTGTTGTAACAAAATAGGGGGAGACTTGTACATTAATAACTAAATGTGTATAAGCAAAAACAATCAAGTTGTAAATTATGCATTGTTTATGAAACGGCTCGGTATTTTTAAACACGTGGATGTCATACATGTACATTTACTTGTAACCTACGAGGGTGATTTTTCTTTTTTCATGTATTATTTCACAACGTTCAATTGTTGTTCGAGTAAAGTAGATTGTAGTATGCGATTTTAACTCTAAATTGACTCCCTGACAATGATATTATATGTTATTTCATCCACCAATTCCTCTCATTGTTTTTACGTCTGTTCCATTCAGATTCTCGTCAAGAAAGACTCGATTTAAACAATTTAGCGCGAGCCAATCAAAACCCGTGAAAATACGTAATGAGGATTCATCCCATTACCGAACTCTTAACATAAGACAACAGGAAACCATAATGCACCATCACTTTGATAAATTAATTTAATCATAAGGCTTAAATTATATTAATTGATCTTATAAAGCTTAAATTCAACATGTTTTTAGTAGCTTTATATGTGTTTATTTTCCTGTATGCCTGATAGGAAAAATTACTTTCAAACCCTACAAAGGGTTTAATGGGACAAGCTAGATCAGCAATTGCCCAATCAAACCTATTTTGACTTCACTTTCACTCACGAGACCATAATTCATGTTTTTAATTTTCTTTTGATAATATTTATAATAGTTTTGTAGTAGTGCAACTTTTAAATAAAGTTGATTTAATGAGTTGTGAAAATGTGTTTATTTGAATTAACTGTGTTTGAAATTGGAAGTCTTGTAAGGTTTTGCTATAGTTTCTTTGTTTTATATTTTGTAGTTGTAAGCAAATACATTTGTCTTAGTCATTACAAAACTCATTTGTCTTAAGTGCATGTCTCAGGGAAAACCATGCAGTTTTGTCGAAAAGCAATATTTTCATAGCTATAGGTGGACCAACTTCAATTTTTCAGAAAAGTTTTTTTTTGCCAAATGAAGTCTTCCATTAGAGACTTAAAGTTACACCATTGCTTTCATAGCTATAGAAATATTGCTTCTGGACAAAATTTAGGAATTTGCATGGTTTTCTCTGAGACATGCACTTAAACTCTTTCAGATTGCTTCGAATATGCCAACGGAATACCTAGTTACAATGGCACTATGAACGTAACGAT
The DNA here is from genome assembly GCA_963971305.1 of Arcuatula senhousia. Classification (NCBI taxonomy): domain Eukaryota; kingdom Metazoa; phylum Mollusca; class Bivalvia; order Mytilida; family Mytilidae; genus Arcuatula; species Arcuatula senhousia. The sequence continues at coordinate 31,585,722 of OZ020304.1, forward strand.
TTCTGGAATACCATGTCTAAGGTGGGATTCTGATGTCTTCTCAACACAGCATATTGTAATCTATCCCATGGGCAGTGAGCATGAAAATTACTGCAGGAACCCGGATGGATACTATGAACTTTGGTGTTACACTACAGATCCAAATGTAAGATGGGAAAAATGTGACATTCAAGAATGTGGTAAATATCATTTTAAGAAGTCTTCAGTATTTAGGAAAGTGGTATTTTTAGGTGTTGTATGATGGTACTTTTAGGAATGATGTACGTGTGATGTGAGATGAAAGACCTGTGACAGTCATAAATGAGGCTTGTTTAGGGTATATTTGGATATGGGATATTCACACAATTTTTTCATGGGATTCGGGATATTTGAGGCAAAACTTACTGGGATATGGGATATTTAAGTCCATTTTATTTACAGGGATATGGGATATCATCATACTGGAAAAACACTTTTTGGGATATGGGATATTTGATGAAAAAATTACGGGGATATGGGATATTGGTACCCCCCCCCTAAACAAGCCCCATAAATGTGGTACGTGTTATGTGAGAAAAATGACCTGTGACAGTCATAAATGTGGTACGCGTGATGTGAGATGGGAGACCTGTGACAGTCATGGATGTGGTAAGTGTGGTGTGAGATTGGAGACTTGTGATAGCCATGAATGTGGTGTGGTGCGATATGGAAGACCGGTGACAGTGATGAATGTGGTAAATGTGGTGTGAGATGGGAGACTTGTGATAGCCATGAATGTGGTGTGGTGTGAGATGGGAGACCTGTGACAGTCATAAATGTTGTTAGTGTGATGTGAGATTTGAGACATGTGACATTCATGAATATGGTACGTGTGATGTGAGATCGGAGACCTGTTACAGTCATTAATGTGGTAAGTGTGGTGCGATATGGGAGACCGGTGACAGTGATGAATATGGTAAATGTGGTGTGAGATGCGAGACATGTGACAGTCATGAATGTGGTACAAATGTACGTGTGATGTGAGATCGGAGAATGTGGTAAATGTGGCATGAGATGGGAGACCTGTGAGTCATGAATCAGAATGTGGTAAATGTGGCATGAGATGGGAGACCTGTGACGGTCATGAATGTGGTAAATGTGGCATGAGATGGGAGACCTGTGACGGTCATGAATGTGGTAAATGTGACATGAGATGGGAGACCTGTGACGGTCATGAATGTGGTAAATGTGGTGTGAGATGGGAGACCTGTGATGGTCATGAATGTGGTAAATGTGACATGAGATGGGAGACCTGTGACGGTCATGAATGTGGTAAATGTAGTGTGAGATGGGAGACCTGTGATGGTCATGAATGTGGTAAATGTGACATGAGATGGGAGACCTGTGACGGTCATGAATGTGGTAAATGTGGCATGAGATGGGAGACCTGTGAGTCATGAATCAGAATGTGGTAAATGTGGCATGAGATGGGAGACCTGTGACGGTCATGAATGTGGTAAATGTGGCATGAGATGGGAGACCTGTGAGTCATGAATCAGAATGTGGTAAATGTGGCATGAGATGGGAGACCTGTGACGGTCATGAATGTGGTAAATGTGGCATGAGATGGGAGACCTGTGAGTCATGAATCAGAATGTGGTAAATGTGGCATGAGATGGGAGACCTGTGACGGTCATGAATGTGGTAAATGTGGCATGAGATGGGAGACCTGTGAGTCATGAATCAGAATGTGGTAAATGTGGCGTGAGATGGGAGACCTGTGACGGTCATGAATGTGGTAAATGTGGCATGAGATGGGAGACTTGTGACGGTCATGAATGTGGTAAATGTAGTGTGAGATGGGAGACCTGTGATGGTCATGAATGTGGTAAATGTGGCATGAGATGGGAGACCTGTGACGGTCATGAATGTGGTAAATGTGGCATGAGATGGGAGACCTGTGAGTCATGAATCAGAATGTGGTAAATGTGGCATGAGATGGGAGACCTGTGACGGTCATGAATGTGGTAAATGTGGTGTGAGATGGGAGACCTGTGAGTCATGAATCAGAATGTGGTAAATGTGGTGTGAGATGGGAGACCTGTTACAGTCATGAATGTGGTAAATGTGGTGTGAAATGGGAGACCTGTGACGGTCATGAATGTGGTAAATGTGGCATGAGATGGGAGACCTGTGACGGTCATGAATGTGGTAAATGTGGCATGAAATTGGAGACATGTGAGTCATGAATCAGAATGTGGTAAATGTGACATGAGATGGGAGACCTGTGACGGTCATGAATGTGGTAAATGTGGCATGAGATGGGAGACCTGTGAGTCATGAATCAGAATGTGGTAAATGTGGCGTGAGATGGGAGACCTGTGACGGTCATGAATGTGGTAAATGTGGCATGAGATGGGAGACTTGTGACGGTCATGAATGTGGTAAATGTGGCATGAGATGGGAGACCTGTGAGTCATGAATCAGAATGTGGTAAATGTGGCATGAGATGGGAGACCTGTGACGGTCATGAATGTGGTAAATGTGGCATGAAATTGGAGACCTGTGAGTCATGAATCAGAATGTGGTAAATGTGACATGAGATGGGAGACCTGTGACGGTCATGAATGTGGTAAATGTGGCATGAGATGGGAGACCTGTGAGTCATGAATCAGAATGTGGTAAATGTGACATGAGATGGGAGACCTGTGACGGTCATGAATGTGGTAAATGTGGCATGAGATGGGAGACCTGTGACGGTCATGAATGTGGTAAATGTGGCATGAGATGGGAGACCTGTGACGGTCATGAATGTGGTAAATGTGGCATGAGATGGGAGACCTGTGAGTCATGAATCAGAATGTGGTAAATGTGGCATGAGATGAGAGACCTGTGACGGTCATGAATGTGGTAAATGTGGCATGAGATGGGAGACCTGTGAGTCATGAATGAGAATGTGGTAAATGTGGCGTGAGATGGGAGACCTGTGACGGTCATGAATGTGGTAAATGTGGCATGAGATGGGAGACTTGTGACGGTCATGAATGCGGTAAATGTGGCATGAGATGGGAGACCTGTGAGTCATGAATCAGAATGTGGTAAATGTGGCATGAGATGGGAGACCTGTGACGGTCGTGAATGTGGTAAATGTGGTGTGAGATGGGAGACCTGTGATGGTCATGAATGTGGTAAATGTGGCATGAGATGGGAGACCTGTGAGTCATGAATCAGAATGTGGTAAATGTGACATGAGATGGGAGACCTGTGACGGTCATGAATGTGGTATATGTGGTGTGAGATGGGGGACCTGTGACAGTCATGAATGTGGTAAGTGTGATGTGAGATGGGAAACCCGTGACAGTGATGAATATGGTACGTATGATGCGAGATGAGAGACCTGTGACAGTCATTAATGTGGTAAATGTGGTGTGAGATGGGAGACTTGTGATAGCCATGAATGTGGTGTGGTGTGAGAAGGGAGACCTGTTACAGTCATAAATGTTGTTAGTGTGATGTGAGATTTGAGACATGTGACATTCATGAATATGGTACGTGTGATGTGAGATCGAAGACCTGTTACAGTCATTAATGTGGTAAGTGTGGTGCGATATGAGAGACCGATGACAGTGATAAATGTGGTAAATGTGGTGTGAGATGGGACACCTGTGACGTCATAAATGTTGTTAGTGTGATGTGAGATTTGAGACATGTGACATTCATGAATATGGTACGTGTGATGTGAGATCGAAGACCTGTTACAGTCATTAATGTGGTAAGTGTGGTGCGATATGAGAGACCGATGACAGTGATAAATGTGGTAAATGTGGTGTGAGATGGGAGACCTGTGACGTCATAAATGTTGTTAGTGTGATGGGAGATGTGAGACATGTGACAGCCATGAATGTGGTACAAATGTACGTGTGATGTGAGATCGGAGACCTGCTACAGTCATGAATATGGTAAATGTGGTGCGATATGGAAGACCGGTGACAGTGATGAATGTGGTTAGTGTGGTGTGAGATGGGAGGCATGTGATAGTCAGGAATGTAGTACGTTTTATGTGAGATGCGACCCATATGGCATTCATCAATATGGTAAGTTTGTTGTGAGAAGCCATTAATATCCAGAATATGGTACGATCCTGGTGTGACATTCAAGAATGAGGTAAGTGTGATGCGAGATAGATATCAAGTGACATTCAAGAATATGACAAGAAGGGTGCTGTAAAATGGAAATTAAGGCTGTACTTAAATGATATAGGATAAGCTAAGCAAGTAAAATAGACATTGATTTAGATGTAATACGTGCAATGCATGACAATGTTAACGCTTTTCTAGCGATTGCTGAGTCTTCCTTTGAGTTTTGCATACAGCTCGACACTATTTCTGTATTATAGCATCAGCCTGTCAGTCGCCATTTGTCATGTTCGTTGTATTTTTTTCATCTTGTTTAGTTTACATGGTCTTGCTTCCTTTATAAATAATTTGTTTTGAGTGAATGCGCGATACGAAATTATGGTATGGCAAATTGACTTTTATGACTCTAACAAAATATGGATAAAAGGAGCAAGTCTCTGTGTTAACCTCAACTTTATTTATTTAGTTATCAATAATTAACTTTAGATATAACAAGCTTTATAATTGGCTAAAACAGTTTCGTCTGTAATCCCATATTTTGTGATGTAACTGTGTTGTCATCAACACATCCTTTTAATTTTTATTTGTTTAGATTGACTTCAACACATGACATTGCTATGCATTCTTTTTAATGATTCTTTACCTTTGTGCAGACTTTTTAAGTTTATATTTTTTTATGTTATAGAAAATACGACATCGATGACCACTGTTGCCCCAACAATTAGTACTCTTTCAACAACTTTATCAGATGAAATGAACACTTCACTTGGACTTGGAGATACGCAATATTGTTTATGCCCTTGTGATGTGGTTTCTGACTTCTTGTTCATGTACATGAACTTAACAGAAGATCAGAAATACTTGTATCACGAAGGTGAGAAAGAAAGATTACGAAAAGAATCAGAAGTGAACACGAAAGTATTATCTTCCCATGTTCGTAGGAGAACAAGTGCAAAGGATAACAGATTAAGTAGTATTTCGATGGGTGCCACCAGCGTCGTTTTCTTGCTTGTTGTAATTAGTGTTATTGTTATAAGCGACATACCAACTTTTCTGCGCCATTTTAAACCAAGATGGCGGACCTGCAAGTGTAAATGTAAAAGGAAATGAAGAACCATGAAACCAAAGATTCGCCGAAAGTCTAATATAATTAGGTAGTGATCGAAATGACAAAAAAAAATCTTGAATGCTTAAATGTGACCATTTTACAAGCAAATGAGCAGCGGGAAGAGTTTTGCATCATGTGAAGTAAATTGCATTTTCTGTCTTTTCCTTTGGCTTTATCGTTATTTGAATAATATATGCTTTATGTATAAAATAAATGAATAATGATTAATATATGAGCTGTTTGCAAGACAGCATATTCTTGCTTCAAATTTTCTGACTTGGCCTCTTTCTCAATGATATCAGAAATGTTACTTGTACATCTGGACTGGTATTACGCCAGAGATATATAGAGACATACAGTGTTTTCCCCAGGCCCTTATAGCATCTCGGGACCGAGACGCTATCAGATTTTACTAAGATGCTTTCAGTCTGTACCGAGACGCTATAAAATTGCTTAAAATTTTTACAATGAAGCCATTCAGGACCATTGGGTAATTAACACCTTTACAACCCCACGCCAATTATCAAATAAATGATTGGTCTGCTGTCAATAAATTGAAAGATATCGATATTTTAACTAATTACACTTGATTTAGATGATTTGCCGACAGTGGGAGGTTCGCCGAGTGTTTTATTTTGGTTGGACAACCAATCAGAATTGACCAAAATAAAAACAAACACAAGCCATGTGTTTGATACACGTGGGTTTTTGAACTTACATGAAAAATAAATGAAAACCAAAACTAAAAGATTGAGCAAGATAAAAGAATGATGTTTTACCTTCGCGTTAAAGAATGAATATATGAATCCTTAAACATCCATATTTACGATTATATAGTCCAAAACATTGATTTCACACATTTGATTTTGGCAGTAACCATAAACAAAGAAAGACAACTTTAGGGCAAAAGGGAGATAACTTAAAGGCAGTGACTACTGTGTACAAATTCCATGTACCATGTATATTTTTTATATGGTTCATTCCAGCAAAGTTATTTATTCAAAGCAGATTAGGAATGAAATATACGATATTGAGATGTGGAATAAGTGTACGCGACACAACAAACATAAACAAACAGCAATTCAAAAAATCACAACGGAAAACAGCAAGCAGTCTTCAACATGACCATAGGTCACTGCTTACCGTCTTGCATTGGCCCAAGACTTATAATACAATACAAAAGTATCAAAACCAATCCCTAAATCATCAACGAAAGACTCAATTCTTGACATAAAACAGTTAACATAGAATGACAAGGACAAACAAAGGCTTTGGCAAAGTTCCCTGGCTTAGGACAGGCACATATAAAATGTGGCGGGGTTAAACTAGTTTTTTGGATCCAACCTTCCCCCTATTGATAAGCTTGCACAAAGCAACATATAAAAAATTGTATATTCATGATATTAATATAAGTTTTTAGCCGGGGTAATCGCTAGCGATTAGCCACGGCTATAGCTACGATAGCCTTTCGGTAAGCCTGCAGATGGTTTTTCCGGCAGTTTACCAAAAATCTATTAATAGAAATATCAATACACGCTTGCAATATAGTTCTTTTTCCAGATCTTTTTTTTTTTTCGTCGCCTTACTCGCAATTATGTTATAAATTTATTTATATAGTTTTCAAATTTTGTACAAATATGTAAGACGCCTATCTGATGCGATAGTAATTATTGATTAGTAAAGAATACAAAAGCGGATTGATATTTTGTTTATAGGAGTGTTCGCCGATCTCATTAGTGATGTCATATTCACTAATTTGCATCTCATTATAAGTGTCAAGCTGGATGGCTACATAAAACATCGATGGGCAGGATAATTAACTTAAAGTTCAAATCCTGATAATTTTTTTATTTGATCAGATAAAATGATTCTGTAAACGGTTCTTTAAAGAAGAATTTATTCATATTTAAAATAATTAATCCTTAAAAATGAATTTTCTGTTAAACTGTTAAATTGTTACTCGACCAAGTAATTTTTCATTGAAAATTTTTAATCAACCAAATTTTCGCTCTTTAGAACCACTGAATATATTTATTTTCAAAATGTACTACAAAAACGATCTTTTTATGAAAATTGTAGAAGCAAAAGAAATTTTTAATTATCTCGAAGAAACAAACAAGGTATGGCAATGCAAAGACTTTTTAAACACACAGTTTTATTGTCTTTTTTTGCCCTGACATCTTTCCTATTGTGATTGCGTGCCTGCAAACGAAGCTGACAGAGGAAAATAAAAAAATAGGAATGTTTGCCATCGGTAAGTTTGAGGTCATAGCAATACTTTGTAAGTGTGACTTCTCTGGTACTGCTTAACAGACTCGATGAAATTTTGGATTGTTTGTCATTTCAAATTGATAAATTCTACAGGGTTACAGGAAAGATTTTACTTAGTTGTACATGTATTCATCTCAGATGCGGTACTTCGAATTACCGAAATGCCCCTTATTACCGAAATGCCTTTAAAATTACCGAAATGCCCAATAAAATTACCGAAATGCCCATTTTAGGGGGTGGTATAGAGGTATATTTGATATTTACAATTAATATTGATATCGATTTTGGCAATTTTAAAGCTTCTGATGAAGAAAGGATGTTTTTGATTAAAGTGATGACCATTTATAAATGTAACGAGTTTCATAATCTACCTCCTGCTTGCAGTTTATTTTATTTATTTTTTTTGTACATTTGTTTTCGTTGTTTAATACATTTTTTTAGATAAGATTTTGCATGGTTAATTTTTACAACAATTCGTTAATGTTTGAGCTTTACCAAAATTTAGAAAGTTTTCGCTTCTCTACTAAATAATTTTATTACGCTTACATTCCTTCAACTTTTGCCTAGAAGGCGACAAATTCCTTAGAAGGTAAAAGGTAGTTCGGAAAATATACCACCTCTCATTCATATAACTAGTGAGTGATTACTATAAATATGGTTTATTCACGTTTCTCCAACATTTGATAATTAGCAATAACAACATCCAATTAAGGTTGGGGATTAAGGGGCCCTCATAAGGATTGCTAAGAGTTTTCTTACCTGTAATTCACCTGTAAAATTGTATAAGATTCAGGCTTGATGTTTAAAGTAAAAAAAAAGGAAAATGCATAGAATTTATAGAAAGAAATCGATTAATTTTAATAAAACTGATGTAAATATATAATTTTATAAAAAGATTTTGATATTATTTTTTGTTTGTTTTTCATTTTGATATTTACTTTCTAATTCATCATCATTCAGCATAAAAATGTTAAAGATAAGATACTTTTATAGTTTTTAAAAAAAGCTGTCTTCTTCACTGACTTTGAAACTGCTTTACGTTACGCTCTGACACCGGTTACGCTCGGGCCTTTCAATGTCAAAAACACCACCCGGAAGGGCTACTTCTTTCACAACACTCTGCACGCATGAAGTTATCAGATTTTAGACAAAAAGATATAATAATTCCATGGTGTAAATGATTGAAAATCCAGCAGAGCGCTATAAAGACAGAATAGAAGTCATGACCCTGCTACATTATAACGTTTTAGCCAACGTGTGCCGAACGTTCGAATAATTTTCTAAAACGTTGGAACACGTTGGCAGTCGCTGTAAAAAGTTTCAAAAAATATCTCGGTGAACGACCACAGAGCGTCAGACTAACTACCTGCAACGCACGGCAAACTTATTCAAAACTTATCTATAGCGTTCGTCCGGCGTACTTGACGTTTGCCTAGCGCATGTGTGACGACTGCAGAACGCATTCATAGCGTTAGTCTAACTTATGATTTTTTCTCTCGGTGGGGAGACCTAGGATTTCTGTTAATTTCTTTAGTATTATTTCGTAATAGCCCAAATAGATCTGTTATCTGGCTTAAATGTATTGCTGGATTAATTAATACATTGTAATTATAGAAATTTAGTTTCGTTATGAAAATATTGGTTTTCAGCGTTCTGGTAATATGAATGTATAATTATTCTAAAGCCGTTTTTTAACCAAAAGTGATGATTTTTGCACTCAGTCTAAAAGAATAAGATATAGTGTAGATTTTATATTTTGATATGTCAAAAATATACAGAGAGGAATGCATGCGCTTGTTAACAAACTCTCAAAATCTCAAATGAGTATATACATGTAATAAATACGTGACATAATGACGTGTTTGCGTATCATCTTTTTAACTGGATCTGACTTACCCTAAAAGTCCCCCCGACAGCAAGTCATTTGTGTTGCAATTTGCAAGAAATATTGGCCAGGTTACCCTTCTTTGGTTCTAGATTCAAGCCTTGTATGTAGCAATAACCAGATCAAATTTAGAAGAAATTTAGTTTTTACATTGATTTTAGACTCAGAACACTCGTGCACAGATTCCTTGACTTGCAGCTTTGAGTCCAAAACTACATAGAGTAAGCGCTCCTTTGAATCCTAGCATTTACATAGTTTTATTTGACAGGTTTTTTTCTGTTTTTCTATATTTTTGAATTGCTTGTGTGGAAATATTAAACTTTTCGTCGTGGATAACACGTATTGGTATAGTTGTACATTAAAATTTTGTAGTTATTAAAAGATTTTCTCAACACATATTCTGAACATTCTTCAAATGAAGTATCTGAAATCGTATTGCCGATTAATACGGGTTGGGTTTCAAAAATCAGCCTCGGTTAAGAATCAGATTAGAAATGGGGGAAAAAAACAATGCAAAAAATTAAAGTATTTTTCAGAAGAACTTAGTATAAGTCAACATCCTTAAAATTCAACATAAAATGGAAAAGAAAGCAATTGAAAACAGTTAAATCAAGGAAAAAAGCAAAATAAATAAAAAAAATCAAGGATTTAGAAAAAAAAACAATATTCTTTACATTTTATTTTGAAAAAGGAACCTTACTCTGTGAACAAACAATACATTAAAAAAAAATCATATATTTTTAGGTGATAAATAACTGGGCTATCCTTTAGTTGGCCCCCTAACCCCCACCCTTAATTGAATGTTGTTATAGTTAATTATCAAATGTTGGAGAAACGTGAACACACCATAAATATAGATCGGTAATATATAGGTCATATATGATAATCGAAATTTTAGTCACATGAACATGTATTTAAAAATATGTATTTCGTATAAGGATAAGTCTACTGCGTAGGAGTTTGGAAGTCTTCGTTATATTCTGTCAACTTTATATGTCAATGTTTTTTTCATATATATTGCACCGTAACATTGCTACAGGGGACCAAAGAGAGGCCACGCCCATAAAATCAACTTAAAAAAAATTAGTTCGATTTTCAAAATCTTTTCTTTTTTCATTGGAATCCTTGTGAATATCCCTCAGTTTTTACATAAAAAGTAGCCTTTTTTTATTTTTTGCTACATATAAACAATTTAAAATTTGTAGATTACCCCGGCTACCAGTACTTTCAGTACTTTGATTATTATTACTATTTCAGGCAACTTTCTGTCCCTTTGTCTCCCATTTTAATCAAGGGTTGTAAGTCATCACATACAACATAATTCTTATAACTAGACCAATTATCTTTTCCCACCAAAGAGAATTAAACATAGTCATAATTTACAATGCCTTGACTGTTATTTTCCAGTCATGCATACAGCCCCCTCCTATATTATTTTAAAAAGTATTTCTAAATCATGTTTTATACTAAAGGGGGGGGGTTGATACATTTAAAATTAAATTATAAATATAACTTGAGCCAGATGTCGATCGACGCGATTCGTTTTCCTTCAGCTGAATCTTGTTTACGCAAAATGTGATGCTATCCAAAATTTCTGGGGAGAACACTGGACATATGTTGCTCGAGTCACTCAAAATTTGTTGCAAATTGAAATTAAATTACATGTTTTTGCATCGATTGTCAACCTGGTGTACTTTGCAAATATGATACATTTATAAAAAACAAAGTTAGATTTGTAAAGTGGTATAGTATCGTGTATATTCAGTGTCGTGGTTCAAGAGCAGAAAATTCTGGTTGCTGTATTTCATGACCTGATGACTCATGAACACAGAGTAATTTGTTCTGTTGTCAAATACATCAAAAGCTTGACCTTCTTTATCATTGTGTCCATGCAGCAAAGCGAGCAACTTCCGATGTTTTTGGGAGCTTAGATCTTGTTCCTCAGACATCTCAGTCTCTGGAGTTTTATAATAATAGCCTGAAACTTTTCTGTAGCCCCGTCGGCAATCTTGTCATACACAAATTTAAAAGCTTATTTTTTCATTGAAATTTTCAGATTGTTTAAATACGAAATTAAAATACTAGGTTTCTGTCCTTTTATTGTACATGGTAAATATCCCCGGTGCTGGATTACGCTTGGTTTGGTTTTTAGTACTTTTTGATGCTTTTTTTTAAATGTTTGATTCAATTGCTGATGATGCGAAGATACAACTTGAAATATGGATGTACATCATGTTTTTATACCGGTTTAGTATTACTTGGTCGATAATCCATGGAAAGCCGCTGTGTACGGAAAGCCGCTGTGTACCCCTTGACGACAATCATAATAATTTCTATATAAAAATCGCTCCTGGCGGACCAGAGGTCCCCCCGAGGATAATTACAAGCCTAGTTGTCAGACGTCTTACATGTACACGAATTAACCAATATATCTATTTTGTCCTTGTCAAAATTAATAAGTTTGTTTAAATTCGAAATTGTTTAAAACAAGTCTCTTTCACTGCGCATTATCGATATCCTTGGTGCTCTATTTTGGCTTCCCTGTCCGAATTTATTTAGTTCTAAGTATTTGTCCTTCAATACTTTTTGTGATTTACCCTATGGTCAGATGCCGTTGATGAGAGGTTTTCAGTTTTCGGTCAATCAAAAGTTTGATGGTCGTGTTACCTCATCACATATTAATTCAAAAATCAATGCATGCTCACAATATAATCCCTTTTCCTTTTGGACAAAATGTTGGATATTAGATTTCGAGTACAGCGACAAAATAATATTTCTGAAGAGGAAGTATATTGCGAGCGCGCATTAATGTTTGTATGGATATGTGATGAGGCAACATGGCATTCAGCCAGCATCTGATTTTTCAGTTACTGTAAGGCCATCGGACCTATAGCAGTGGCTTTTCGCTACAGCGATTATGCCGGCTATTAATATAGATGATTTTGCTTGATCTGATTTATTTATGGGGTTTCCCATGGTGCCTGTCTCTTTCGAAATTACCCTTAAACTACTCAATGGATTTTCATTAATCTTTTTAGCTGCAAGATAACGAAAATGTGCAACTTCTACTTTTTAAAGAAGATCTGGTTAATTTCAGAAACCGGGGATATTTTTCATGAGCTTTAGAGTTTGTTAACTTTTTATTTTCTATGGGAATATTGATTTAAATTTTGAATACTACATAAAATGTGCTTTTTTATAATTCTAAAACATGTTGATTTATACAAAGAAATATATATAAATAAATCGTACATTCACAACATGTTGTAGTTGTTTCTCCTTCTTTTAAATACAAAATATATTAAATTGATTTTAATTTTACATATGTTCAAAAACAGGCTATGGCAGCATTTGATTTTATCATGTTTGTATGGAAGCAGCATATCGGGAAATTTTTGGTTTTAAATATCATACTTTTTGTGTTGAATTTGATATCTATTTACTACCAAGAAATAAGTTTTGTTCTATCGAGTAACAGGAATATGGATAAAAATGACAAAATATATATTCTTGAGACAACATCAGAACGAAACCAATCGACCAATATTCAGAGAATACAGCATTCACAACTTGGACCAGGTAAGGTTTTGTATTGTTATGATCTTGTTTCAATTCTACATTGTCATGAGCCAGGTATCTTTTTCAAAGTATTCTAAAAGCAAATATTATATTTTTGATCTTGGGTCAAATGCAGCAAACACTGGTCATATTTCTAGTTGTTTTCCATTATGGAGTTCTAAATTGCCACTGACTTATGAAGGTGGTTTCGCGGTTAGGAATTTCACCTTTAAAATTTGTTTTCGATAAGAGTTTGCTGTGAATATTTTGAGGTTTCAAAATTAATGACACGATCTGTTTTCAATTAACCGACCACATGGACCTCTCTTTTTTTGTTTTTGTTTTTTTTTTAAACATTTCTGTTTAAATTTACGCACAAAGTCAGAATCTTTTATTTTATTGGTGGCTATTTGATCTTAATTGTCATGCATTTTGAACATATTTTATTTTGATTTCTTGACAAATTTTTCCAACACCTTTTACCAAAATGAAAACAAAATCATACTTTTGTATGTTCAAAACAAGTATTTTTTTCCTTTTAATTGAGCAACTTTTATAAAAAAATGATACGAAAGTCGGAATTGTATGTCTGTGTCAGTACAAAGATGACAAGCACATTTTGAAAACATTATTCCGTATAGATAAAGGTGTTGTTCTTTTTACATCTGAATATGCTTTTATTAATGGCACTTCTTTTTCTATTTTATCTAAAAAATAAGTTGCCTATTTTGAGTCTTTATTTGTATGTTTCCTACACTTTCAACCATATCCTGTTATTTTTATTGTAACACTGTTTGAGGATGGACATAACACGTTTTACATTTTTATTTTTAAAAAAATCGATTAAGGTTGGGGTTGTCTACCAATTTCGAGACCGTCAGAATTCACGAACTTATTAAAGCGATCTCATTAGCTAGTTAGTTATTGCTTTACTCAAAAGCAGCATTTCGATCATCTTCGGAAGATTAACATGGAAGGGGTGATAAAATGAACATAAAATTATGACGAAACAGAAGGAATGGGGACAAGGACCAATCCTGGATTTTTTTATTTTTTAAGCTACTATAAATTTTTCAGCCAAAAGTACCATTCTGCCTTTTTGTCAATTCAAAGCAATATGTCATGCCTTTTTATTTACACATTTTTACCATCCTGCCTTTTTCTTTCAAATTTCACCATAGCAAATAAAATCAAATGGGAGCTCCCTATAGAGTAAATTAAAACCTCAAACTTAATGATGGTACAATTTTAGGTGAATTGGGCACAGGCGTACATATCAATGTTGACTACTTATCCCAAAAAGACAGGATTCTTTATGAGGAAGGGATGCAGAAACATCAAATCAACATATTTGCCTCAGATCTCATCTCAGTACACAGAACACTAGACCCGAGAATGGTTGACCCAAGGTAATTTTAAATCATATACACGGTGCTGTACATGTACAACTAAGCTTTTCTAGCAATACCTACATATATGTACGAGTTGTCAAGCGTTTGTATATCAATAAGATTTCGTTTTTTGAACAAGAAGAATTAGGAGTAAATTGCAATATATTTTTTAGTTCTTTGTACGATTTCGAACGAATGCCCCGCTTCTGATTGTACATTAACTCGTCCATCAATCTCTTACACTTAACTGCTCGCATGCCCGATTTCCAAATTTGAGAGCGTGTCGATACATGTATATGATCACATATAATGGATGTGCATGTAACCGACAGAGGACCTGGAAACCTGTGGTTGTGATTGTGGCTTTGTTAATAATCTGTTGTAACTTTCTTGTAAAATATACAGTACTGTATAAACATAAAGAGACGTTTTCAGTTGTAAAAGTATTGTGTATGGTGATTTGGAACCAACCTCGGTAGTTATAGCATTCCGGAACGAAGCTTGGAGTCTCCTCATCCGGACAATAACCACTGTTTTAGAAAGGTCTCCACAATCTCTCCTCCACGAAATTATACTGGTGGACGATGGTTCCACTGAAGGTAAGTGTATTAGTATAATGAATGAAGGTTAATTGCATTTTAAACCCCTGCACACGAAGTAACGAAGTATTCAGCTATTCTTTCATTTGGTTTAATTCGGTTAAATATATCGCCATCTTTTAGTTTCCAGATGGTACCTTTGAAATATGCAAGATCCATATATAGTAAATACAATGTAGTACAATAAAATTAAGATTAAGTTCGATTTTCAGCAAAATTTAAGTTCTTGATCTAGTAAACGTAGTGTGGTATAATGTCACATTTAACAGGGGTGGTTCCAGGATTTTAGTTTAGGGGAGCGCAAGATATCTATTTTTGCCGAGACTCGCTTCGCGTTGAAAAATATCTTATTGTTTTGTGTGGAATCTTGTGCAAAAATATAATTTTTGTCAGTGTTAGGGGGTGTGTTCTCCCGTTGAACTTTTCCTTGGCCTGAATTATAGCTGGCTTATTATATTTTAAGATTTGACATCGGTAATTTAGATTTTACATGCAGTTCTCTCTTTGAACTAAGCTGCGTTATCTTTCTTGGAATGTCTCAATAAGGCAAGTTTTATTATTTTCTTTCCAGATGATTTGAAATATAAACTAGATTTATATTTGTCACATCTACCTAAGGTCCGCCTTGTCCGTTTACCAGCCTCAACAGGAAAGTTTGTAGCTGCACAAACAGCCGTGGACTTAGTCAACACGACAACTTTTGTGCTTCTTGATTCACATTGTGAAGTATATGAAGGTATGAATACACAGGGAAATTTTGTTCACGTGAAATTCACATGAAATTAACGTGAAATTCACGTGAAAAACTTAACGTGAATTTCACGTTAAACGAGCAATTTAATGTGAAGTTCACGTGAAAAATATCACGTGAATTTCACGTGAAAAAATGTTCTCAACATTTTTAATGTTCTATAACTTTCATGCAATTCTACAAATATTTAGGAAAAAATTCTCATTTTTCAGAATTTTCATGTGAAATTCACCTGAAAAAGTTAACGTGAAATTAACGTGAGTTTCACATGATATTAACGTGAATTTCACGTGAAATTCACGTTGAATACATTTCACGTGAAATTCACGTTAAATTGCTCGTTTAACGTGAAATTCATGTGAAATTTCCCTGTGTAGATACTACTTCGATGCGACGTACTTGTTTAAGATGGTAAAACATTTTTACTCCAGGATTCACATTTTGAAGTGTTCTGATAAAACTTTGATACAAGTACTTCTGGATTCACATTATGAAATATACATTATGCATTTTAGCATAAAAATAAACAACTTTTTAACTTCTTGATTTGAATTATGAACAGAAGTACAACTGTTTCGCTCGAAATGTTCGCAGCAGACCTATATCTAGGTATAGTCAAGGAACGATGCTAGTCCTTCGGGAGGGACAAAAAAGGGTTGTCCCGTGTATGTGGAGAGCAATTACCCATGCACGTTAAATACCCCTTTGTAGAATTGGGTGAAGAGTAGGCTCAATGGGGGCCGCTGCAAAGGCCACACTCGCAAACTGCTAGCTGGAGAGGGATTTACATAAGCATTAAGCTTGTTTCCCAATCCAGGATAAATAAATATGTTTAAATTAAACTAGGTATAGTCACGTTAAACCCTCCAGTCAATCAAAAATGTTAGCAATACAGGAAAACATCCAGAATTGATTTCCTGCTATGTTTAAAAAACAAAACATTCGAATAATAATTTTGATCACATGACTGCTAAAGCGAATAAAAAAACCCCCAGAAATTTACCAAAAATAAAATAAATTTATTGTACATGTGAGAATTGCTTGTTTTTCATTGAGAAGTTGTTTAACATTATTTTGTATTTTATGTTATAAAACTCAGTAAACAAATTCAAAGTCTGCCTTGAAAACATAATATTGCATAATATTGCAGTCTCTAATGAAGATAAACAATTGCATTCCTTTTATATATTACATAATTTTATAATCCAGTTACATTAATAATAAGTGTACTATGAAATTGAAAGTCAAATGAGTATACCAAACAATCAAATAGAAGAATAAATAAAATTGTCATATTTTGAATTTTCAGTTTTAAAGTTTTTATTATATATCCAATGCATACATAGATTGGTGTATATATATAGCAATCACCTTCTCTGTTTGTTTGTCCATTTGTCCTTTCGTCCATCTGTATCTTTCAACCCCTCTTAAACGGATTGACAGATTTTGATACAATTTCACACACACAAAAAACTCACAATAGTGAATATGTACGAACATACATGTTCTTGTGTATCATTTGGGGGCGGTAATTCCAAAATTGAATTTAATATACCTTTCAAGAGTTCGCTTAGTTTTCTTTATTCTATTCCGCGAAAGGTTGGTTGGAGCCATTGGTACAGAGACTTATGGAAAACCCCAAACTACTTGTAAGTCCTATGGTTGGGAATATTGTTCCTGATTCTTTGCACTATTACAACCACTACCCAGACGACTATTATGGCAGGGTACAAGAATGCATGAGCTTTGACTTTGCCCTTTATCAAGCCTGGTCTCCGTATAGAGAAGACTATTTCAAATCTTTGGAGCGAACTAAACCAATAAGGTATGGATATCATTCATTTTTAACCGTTTTTATCATTTTGCTTCAGCTCTCTTACCACAGGCAGATCTGAAGCATTTAAGAAGCGACTCCCGCACTTTTATAGTTAAAAACCTTAGAATAAATATGCAAATTAAGTCGAATAATAAGCGTTTTTCATAATGATTTTTTTAATTTCAATCAAAAATCTAATTAAATATTTATCAAAACCCTATATTTATGAATACTTCAAATGCAAATATCTTTGATCTGAGAGCGAGCAACCACTGCATGGTCACACTGTGTATTTTTTAAATTGCTTCTTGTGTGTGCTAAGATAGTGCTTAACATCTTATTATTTTCAATTGTATTGATAGACTTATAATTTCCCTCTTTTCATACTTAAAAGAAGAACAAATTGCACTTGTATACTAAACACCTTCACCATTGAATGGGTAAACGAAAAATATTAGGTGACAATGCTGTCACGTCAAATTCGTATTAAATCTTATCGTTTTCAACTATGAAGAACTTCTGGCCACCAGGGAAACGCATTTGCTGTTAATACAGAATTCTTCCAGAGGTTGGGTGGTTTTGACACTGGGATGCAAGTTTGGGGAGGAATGCAGATGGAGACCATGTTTAAAGTAAGATTGTTGTATAGCTGAAATGTTTTAAGTTAGTATATAAATGCGCATGCATTCATTTTTATTTTAAAAAACGAGGTTTATGGAAAGCAAAGAAGTACATGTATGTAATAGGAATTTGAATATCGGATGTCAGAAAAGAAAAGACAAAATTAATCTTTAAAAAAAAACAATATGACGAAACGGACAATATAAACGTACATAAGTCAACCAGGCTGCAATCAACAGCAATGACGAGATTGCTCAGGTGCTCCGGAAGAGTAAGCAGTTATTGCTGTTTGAAATCTTTTGGGCATGCTTTGGCTGCTCTTGACATTTCTTTTTTGAAAACGTTACTTGAATGTAGTGGTTTTGGGATTGTTTTTAGTTGTATTTTTGTTTAAAAGTTTAAAGTATTATTGTGCGTTTCGTTGTTTTTTTATTATTGGTTCTTCTTGTCTGAAAGTATTAAAAAGTTATTGCGTAAATATGAATACCAAACATGGATGTGTATTACAGTATTACACTATCAAATTACTAACACTGATGTATTTTTCCAATTAAAAAGTTTGGAAAAAAGCAATTATTCTAGAGAATGATGCTCTTACAAACACACCTTAAAACGTTTAACTTATTTTGATCTTTCCATATACTCTTTTCAGTATGTGATGTGTGGTGGTGATATGGAAAACATTCCATGTTCACACGTCGGCCATCTTTACCGGAAGTCTTTAGTATGGAATAAAGAACTGAATAAGGATGATATAAGCAATCAGTGTAGAATAGCAGAAATTTGGATGGATGATTACAAGCATTTAGTGTTCGAAAGAATGGGAAACTATACGGTAGGATAAGCAAAATGTCAATATGCTATAAAACATATACATGTTCATTAACTTAAACAAGGATGGACCATTTGATATTGAGTATTTGAAAGTCCAGAGAACTAGCCAGTCAAGCTTAATAGGCAAATACCATTACATAGGAGCAACGATTCAATAATCTAAAACAAAAATTCCCTTAGCAATTTTATACATATAGCATCAACAGAAAAAGGCATTGATGTAACCGGTAGTTAAATATTGCAGTAATGAAAAGGATCTGTTTGTAACAGAAGAACATTTTCTTAAATTTGTTTTACGGATAAAAAGTAAGCCGTATATCTGTATTATTTAAAAAAACAAAACAAAAAACAAACACCAAAAATCCTTTGCTGTTATAGTCGACTTCGAAATTTTGAAACCGATGCGTTTCACCAATATTAATAATTAGTAATGTTTTTATACTTTATCAATAACTTATTAACGTTTTTCCAGTATAAAACTGGTGATGTAACGGAGAGAAAGAAGATCAGAGAAAGAAATAATTGTAAACCTTTCAAGTACTACTTGGATCACATAAAGGAAATAGTCCATTTCTATGTACCGACAAACCTCAAAGCTTCCGGTGCTGTAAGTTCATAAGTGTTACCTATAGCTTTGATAGAAGATAGTAAGATGTGAAATATAATATGTTACAGCATTTTAAAAAGTCACAACTTACAAGGGCGGATCCAGATTTTAAGTTTAGGGGAGTAAAAAAGAGGCGTAAAATCGTTTTGTGTGCCGAGCGAATTAAGGTGCGAATTATTTTAGTGTTTTTTCAAAAGGTTTTACATGGATTTTGTTAACAGATATAATTTTAGTTAAGCATTATGGGGGGGACGTTCGGTACGTCTTTCCTAGGATCTACGCCTGGCTGAAGTGAATTATTATAAATTGTCAATCTCAACAGCAGCAGTGAATGCAGCAGAAACAAACAAAAAAACAAGTGTGGCCACTAAAAGTAAGTCTCGCCTGCCGGCACCATCACAAAAATCAACTACTTAAGCTTTCATTTCTTGATATAAACACAAAAAGAGTCTATATATCCAATATCAGATGCCTAGCTATTATACTATTCAAGCAATCCATTGTCCACACAAGTATTACAAAACGTTTTCTGCCTGAAAAAAAGACCTAAGTTCACAGAGTCACTGGATCGTGAAAATGGGGTCAGGGTCACGTGGCATGGTGACAATTGCATAGACCCTAACCTCAACTGTCTGTATACCCAATATCAGATGCCTAACTATTATATTTTTCCAGCAATTCATCGTCCACAAAAGTCTTACAAAAAAGTTTACGGCCTGAAAAAAAAAAAACTATTATCATAGTAAGTTCACAGAGTCACTGGAGCGTTAAAATGGGGTCAGTCACTTGGCATGGTGACAGTTGTGTAGACCATAACCTGAACTGTCTGTATACCAAATATCAGATGCCTAGCTATTTTACGTTTCCAGCAATTCATCGTCCAAAAAAGTCTTACAAAAAAGTTTACGGCCTGAAAAAAGACCTTAGTTCACAGAGTCACTGGAGCGTGAACATGGGGTCTGGGTTACACGGCATGGTGACAGTTGCGTAGACCATAACCTGAACTGTCTGTATACCAAATATCAGATGGCTAGCTATATACTTTTTAAGCAATTCATTGTCCACAAAAGTCTTACAAAAAAGTTTACGCCGCCGCCGCCGGAAAGTAATACCTATGTCTCACCTTCCGCGACTATTCGTCGCGGGCGAGACAAAAAATGACAAGGTGGGTTTAAGTCTATCAAACGTAGAATGGATCTAGTCATGCTTACTACATGTATGTTTTTTTCTTGAGCAAGTTGTCGGCAGCAGCAGGACTGGGATGTAAAAATGTAAAAAAAAAGCACAAAAAACCCAGAAACATTTGAGGTAAACTACTGTGACAAAAAATGAAAAAAAAAATGCCAGACCCATCATATCAAGCAGCGGAGATATCCAACATCGGTAAACAAGTAAAGAATATACAGTTATTTAATGCCTGGTCATGGAGCAGTCAAAACTATTATCCCGAGGTGCTAGAGATGATTGAGGAACTGTTGCTTGAGGCCGCAGGCCGAAGGCAACAGTTCTTAAGTCATCTCCTACGCACCGAGGGCATAATAGTTTGACTGCCCCATGAACAGGCATTAAATAACTGTTTTATTAACTTATAGTATACATAGAGAGAGTGTGCGCTCGTTAAACAGTGAGTGTGACGCCAAAATAATTTTGCGCTTTATGTTTTTCCTACGTTTTTCCATAATTTTCCTGTGTGTTCTACCGCATAAAAATGCATCAAGAGGTTCTCTATGGATTTCCAAACAAACAAAGTACAGATAATTATGCATGAAAATCTGTTGAGAAATGGCATGGGAATCATTTTTATAATTTTAATTGATATGAAATATATAGAAAAATAGTAATTTAAAAGTGTAAAATACCCTTGACGTTGCTCTGTACTGCGCATCGTTCACGCGCATGGAACAGTTCGTTCCACGAGTGAAACAGTTTTAACTGTTACACGCTGACGTCATTTCGAAGAAAAATGAATGAAAACATCCAAAATTACTTCATATGAAAAATATTCACTATAAGTTAATAATCCTGAATGTTTTTATCTGGGTTGTATTCGTTTAGAAAATATATTGATGTTTTCCTTGAATGGTCATCATCATCAAATAAATTAAGGTTTAATTACTAACATTACCATAATACTTCTTGCTGTTTTTGTCAAATGTTTGTAATAAATGCCTCATTTCTATCAAAACAATCTTTTAGCTCCATTTTGTTCGTGGGGGTGAAACATCTTGCTTATGTACATGGGACTTTCAAAGAGTTTTCCTGGTCGAATGCACATGGAAAGGAGAACGCCAAGTAAGAATTTTAACAATCATTTGCATTTAAGTTGATCGCATTTGTTAGGAATACTTATTAATAACTAAGCACATATTTCCGCGTACTCTTGTAATTTATAACTGGTCCACAAATATGAACAATGGCCTGAGTCACATCCCATATAATGATAAAAATAGTATTGAATTAAAAAAAAAATGAAATAGAAATAGATAAAATGTAAATTGTAATTATAAAAATTCGTTCCCCCTATAAGGCATGGTTCTCTAATGTGACCAACCTATTATCATACATGTACCTCACTGTCTATTTAACATTATTTTTCTAGTTTTGGGAGTTGTCAGAAGACGATGAAATAAGAAATGGACAATTCTGTATGTCAGTCAACAATGACAACGAGCTGATATATGTCAAATGTAGTTTTTATAACCTTATCAAATGGAGGTACCGTGAGGTAAGGGACCGAATATTAAACTTGAAAAGGGGGGCTTGGTTTTTTCCTAAAGAAATATTCTGGATTACAATTTGATGAAAAATTTTTGCGTTAAAGATGTAGAAAAATATATTCTGAAAAGGGAATTTGTCATATACAAAAAGGCTTACATTGAAAAAAATATTTTGTCGCGACTGCATTAAAAAATAAATATTTTTTTCTGGCCAAAGCAAAAAGCCAAGCCTCCCTTTCAAATCAAATGATACCGGTAGATTATATAAATACACATTTAGTATGTGTCACGTTTTAATGAATAAGCCAAAAAATGAATCGTCAGAAAAGAAGCGTTCAAACATGAACATCAGCAGTAGAGAAATCATAACATTAACTTTTTCTGTTAACTTTCGTTTTTGTTCTTATGAGTAACATATAAATGTCATAAGGATCAATTTTCATACTGAAAAAACAACAACATAAAAAATCGGAGCTGATAAAAGTTCTTCGCGTGGTACGGAAAAGATAAGAAAAATCTGTCGGTAGAACGATTGATTGATTGATTGATTGTTGGTTGCTTTATGTCCCGTCGGCGATATTGCAGCCATCATTAATTGCTTACATTGTAATACTCTCTTTGTAGAGAGAAAAGAAGCAAATTATTTAAAACGTGTGAACAATTTCTTATATAATCTTGTCTACCACGCTTTACCCCTAAAAAAACTTAATAACGTCTTATGAATAAGATATGGTCATGAAAAGTGGCAAAACTTGAGGTGTAGGAGAAATTAAACAACGCCTAGACAAATTGAATCTCACACATTCATACAACTCTGAGGAAATAGGCTGAGTATTAAATTTGCAATCCACACCTCTGATATAAGCAATTTATGTCAATCACAAAGATGCAATTAAGTAAACCATTTTTATTGCAAGGATAAGACTTTTTGTTTTTCTTACAGTTAGTGTAGTCTAACAGGCACAAGATCCTTTCTATAACATTCTTTGCTACATGTATTTATATGTTGGTTTTGCTTTTTCAACCTTTTTTATTCCGTCTGTGCCAATTCGAAAATACTACCTTCAAATATATAGCACTTTTGATGATTATTTCAATATACAAACTAAAATGGCAGTGATCTTTATTTTTTTATCATTTTCCCACCTGTTCATGATTTTTTTTATCTGAAAATTTGAACAAAAAGTTTATGTACATGTTAATCTCACTGTGTGACTGGCAAGCATGATCTATAACACCGTTATCATAGATCAAGCCTTGACCGCCCAGGTGACAAGCAATCTCGTTTAAAAATACCGAATGAGCTTTAACTATTTACCTCTAACTGAGTTGAATACAAATGCTGCATACCTTCTATAGAGCGTAGGTGTTACAATTCCGCCTCCTTGTGAGTCCTCTCATCTCAATGAACGTACCTTAAGTAGTCAGAACTAGCTTGATAAACCCTTTGGGTTTTACTTGGTCGCTAAATGCAACAGTAGAGCATGATCAACAACGCCTATATCTCAGATCGAAGCATGACCTTCCATCTGACAGCTATGTTTTTACTAAAATGGGCTAATGTAAAAGCTTTAAATTTTTCCCAAGTCCACCGGAAACTGTTTAAAAACTCATGTATTTACACTGCTTCGTTCCAATCCTTCAACCTTGAAAGTATTTCTATCTCAAAGAACGAAAACTCAAAACTAGCTTTTTAACCCTGTGGGTTTTTAGTCAGGTGCCAAATGTAACCGAAGAGTATAGTTAATAACACCAGCTTCGAGGACAATTCAGCTTAGAACCAAAATGAGCCAAAGAAACTGCTAGAACACAGATGTGTACACTTTCACGTTATAGTTGACTCAAATTAAACTATGGGTAAAGTACTGATTTCATTTCAGGATAACACCTTGCAACATTTGCAATCTGGACTTTGCATGAGTGTTGTCAACGATTATGATGTGTTGTTGACAGAATGTACGGGACACAGTAACCAGATCTGGCATTGGACACGACACAACACAGAGAACAAATGGCATCATGACGAGACAAAATAACATCAGAAACAGGGATCGAAAATAAAACCTGAGTCCACCCTGCAAATTTGAAGCTATATTTTGATTCTTTAAACCTTGTTATGTATGTAGATGTAAAAATAGTAAAATTGTCGGTACTTAAAAGAGTTACAGTCTTGAGTGTAAAATTGCTAGAATATATACATGTACTTTGTTGAAATCTACATTGTTGACAAGAAAAAAATGTATCGCAAGATGATACTTATAAAAGCAGATCTATTTTTACATTGTATTTAGAATTACAAGATATATGGTGTATATATAGCAGATGTCACAATGTTTTATGAATAAATTATAACATGTTTTACTTCCCACGCTTATTATTTTCTAAATATGTATTTCTGAATAATATCTTCTTGTTGAAACTTTTATAATTGTAGGTATTTTGAAGACATATACATGTATTTGAAAATTAAACAAAAATTTAAACAGAAAAAAATATGCAAGTTTTTATTTTCTTTCGAATTGAGTCTCCCTGTTTGTTGCAGCTCGAAATGGCGAGGTATTATGTTATGCCCTTAGTTTCTTTCGGTGTCTGTCCGTCCCCCGACGGTTTCCTTAAGATAACTTGAAAATGCATCAAGGGATTTGAATGATATTTTGCACAGCTGTTGGTTACAATAAAATACAGATCAATTTAAATTTTCAGGATGATCCGAAAAAAAATTTATTGAAGATTTGTCACTTTGTAAATTTTCCAAATTTGAAAATGATGAAATTTTCTGGTCTAAGAAAAATAACCCGTTTCTTATCTGTTTCTACAAATACAAATATATTTAACTATTGATGAATATCGTGGCGGGGTATCATTTAATGTCCCATTAGATGCCCTATTTTCTAAGTTGCGTTGAATGTTTTATCTTGTCCAGTTGCGTATTTTTTCGTGTTTTCTTGTGTATCTAAAGATATATTCTAGGCTTCATGACTCAAGACATTTGAATAAACCATTGGTTATATGTGCTTCCTTATGCTTATGCCATTTTACAGGTTTCTATATCATTTATGGCTCTTTTAAACTGTAGTTTGATTTGAGGATAACTTAATTATGACAACCAGTGTTTCTTCAAACAACCTTAATGTCCACTATAATTTTTAATATCTTAGTGCAAGAGTCTCTAAAGGCCAAATCATCTTATTGACTAGATAGTATAAAATTACAAATGAATTATAGCTACTCCAACTAAAAATTTCAATTGTCAAATTCATGCATGAAAAAAAACTTGAAACGATAGATATCTGCTTCAGAAACAGGAAAATATGATTTTTATTTTAGAATTTTAAAAATTTCACCATTTGCGCACGGAGAACAGATTGGTAAAAAAATGAAAATTTTCACTTCCTGTGTTTTTTTATTCATTTCCGGTCAGTCGATTTTTTGCTCCCTTTTCTCATAATAGATTAAAACTGTATCCCGAAATTAAATGGCCTAGAGTTATGGCGCTTTGGCCGTTGTTAGCAATAAAATTTCAGAAAAATTCTTTAAAAAGTAGGAAAAATAGCAAAACATACAAAATTTGAATTTTGCGTGCATCAACGTGCATTCAACAAATAAATTGAAACTTGACATTTTGACAGAAATTGCACAGATAAATATGAGGGATACCACTTCTCATTTCATCTACATTAGGGTCACCATAAATTGTAGAAGTGAAATATCAACAAAATAATAAATCTCTTAACGAAATGTTTTGTTGGAGTAGCTATGAATTATAACGGAAAAGTATTTAGTGCAGTTCTTATAATTTAATTCAAACGGTTTGTCCTTGAAATAGCTATATACAAAATTCCAATTCTGCAATGCATTTGTAATTCTGGTGCAACACATGATCGCAAATTGAATTGAAATCACAAAACCAGAACTTTAAATAGTGAGTTGAGTGGATGAGTGAGTTAGTTGAGTGAGGGAGTGACTGAGTGAATGGGCGAGTGAGTGAGTAAGAGGAGAGAAAGGGAGAGTTTTGAAATTTAATGACCCTTTTTATGCACATGAGCCATACAGGTTGGTTACATGTAACATTTAAATGGTGAGGGAAACCGGAGTATCCGAAGGAAACCGCCGACCTTTTGCAGCTAACTGACAAACCAAAGTACAAAAAATTACCAGGGTTTTTGTTCATTTGTATACAAATTTCCGTATATGGTTAACTTAGCCAGACTGTTACTGAAAAATAATACAACTAAGTTCAAGACAATAGATTTTGCCATGCCTGACGCATCATAGGCGCTTAACCAAAAGTTGAAAATTCCAAACACTAAAGAATATGAGGATTATGAAAGAATTATACCCCCAAAATGATGAACTAGAAACCTAATTATGACTTAGACAAACCTATGACTGGGATAGAAAGAACCTTTGGGTTTGAAATAAAAAAAAATAAACGGATAATTTCAAACTTTGGTGGGTTTTTAAGATTTAATCTTCTGTCGATTAGTACTTACTTCGCACTTGAGCAAGTAAGCTGTCCTGTAACACAATCTTTTTCAGTTGAAAGGTTATACATGTATGTAACAGAATCCGAATAACATGACATATTACTGACACAATCAGACAAAAGTCCTCAGCACATTTATCTAAAACATTATTTAATATACAAACTGGTGTTCAAATAAATAACAAATGCAGTCATACTACATGTATCATGGATTATCGATATAATTAAATTGCATGTACAACCTGGTTTATACAATAAATGCCTATACATGCACAGGGTTTTGACATCGATTGTGATTGTCTGTTAATTAGTAATGCTTAAGTTTAAGTACTGTAAACCGTTGAAACTTCGCAGCAGTTTCGCATTGATATTGCTAGCGCGAAAATTAAACGGTGCGAATATTTTTGTCTTCCGCGAACGTTGTATACTATGGACAAAAACATTACAGCGCGAATTTAAAACTTCGCGAATTAAAATTCAGTCGCCCTGCCTGAAAAAAAAGACTGCGCGAAAATTTCCCGGTTTACAGTAATTGTGTGAAAAAATGTTCTTATTCAAAGAATGAAAGTTAGTATGTCAAAATGGGAATACAGGATTTTTTAATAGGGATCCCGGAGTGCTTTATGAACAAAACAATACAATTGGACAGCTGTTGTTTTTTAACGTACTATAATTTAGAATGGGGTCTGTCCACTACTTTATGGCCCTGTCACTATAACGTTTTAGCCAACGTGTGCCGAACGTTCGAATAATTTTCTAAAACGTTGGAACACGTTGGTAGTCGCTGTGAAAATATTCAAAAAATATCTTGGTGAACGACCACAAAGCGTCACACTAACTACCTGCAACGCACGACAAACTTATTCAAAACTTATCTATAGCGTTTGTCCGGCTTACTTGACGTTTGCCTAGCGCATGTGTGACGACTGCAGAACGCATTCATAGCGTTAGTCTAACTTATAATTTTTTCTCTCGGTGGGGAGACCTAGGATTTCTGTTCTTTTCTTTAAGTATTATTTCCAGTAGCCAAAATAGATCTATAATCTGGCTTAAATGTATTGCTGGATTAATCAATAATTATAGATACATCGTGTGGATTTTGTTTCGTTATAAAAATATTGGTTTTCAGCGTTCCGGTATCATGAATGTATAATTATTCTAAAGCCGTTTTTTAACCTATAGTGATGATTTTTGCACTCTAAAAGAATAAAATATAGTGTAGATTTTATATTTTGAAAAAAAAAATATACAGAGAGTAATGCATGCGCTTGTTAACAAACTCTCATAATCTCAAATTAGTATATACATATAAGAAATACCGGTATGTAGAGTTTGCCTAGCATCCTTTTTATAGCACTTGACTAATGATGTCCTTAATAGAGAATAACGCGCGTGCTTATTGTACATTAAAAATACACATTATTTCAAATGAGTATTAAAGTTAGACTGTCGTTACTCGTTGTATTTGAGTATTTTTCTACCAAAGACATGTCCACCGAAAACACGACAGGTGTATTACAATTTGCAAGAATTACTTTCAATTCCAGACCATCTAAGTTGTCTTTGTTATATTCAAGATCTTTTTGGCTTTGTTCATTGTTTTTTTTTGTAAAAAGATTTTTTTCAGGTTTGAATTAGTATTTGAAGCTTTTGAAATTGACTTTCCCCCTTGCAATTCAATCTAACTTATAACATTCTTGGGCTGATACGCTACTCGTTCGTTACAATGACGCTCTGTGCGCTCTGTACACGTTTTAGACACGTTGAATAGGTTTCTCGGTCGTTAGACTGACGCTAGACGTGCGCTGCATTATCGCTAGACACGTTCGTTTCCATTTAGCTTAGCGTTCGTCAAACGCATTTCAACGTGCGCACAACAACCACATAGCGTACATCAGCGTGTGTATAACGTCCTTCTAACTTATGCCTAGCGTTCGAATAATTTATTTCTAACACGTTGGCGAACGTCGGAAATTTTAAGCATGTTGAAAAATTTGCGACGCACTCGGCGTTCACCAACGCACGCTGACGTTCGCGAACGTGTTTGTAGCGTGTTCATAACGTGTACAAAACTTACGCAACGCACACCAGCGTGTTGAAAATATATTCTAAAACGTCGGCACACGTTGGCTAAAACGTTATAGTGTGACAGGGACATTAATTTGAAATACCTTTATCTGATACTTTTGATTGTTTCCCTTATAAGGGTAACTATTATCATAGTCCAGCCTGGTCTATTTTGGGACTGAATCAGGGTTAAAAGCTTTAATTTAATACAGGTATTAAAATTAAATGTAAAAAATATACTGATACATGTAATTGCGCCAAGCATGAACAAATATGGATACATTTTACAATTTAAGTTATCTCCCTTCGATCGGTTAGTACGTTTATCAGTTAGCTTGGTTCATCGAAAACATCATTTTCCACTTGTCTAACCTTATATTCCGCCAATACATAAAACATTATGGATATAACCAAAGTAATCATTAGCATATAGAGTTTGCCTTCCACGCACATGAAAGTTCCTGATAAGAAAGCGAACGTCAGTCCAAAAGCCTGTAGCATTCTATAATTGGCAAACGCGATGTCCGCTTCGTCCAGACAGGTCACGCAAATCAGAGCTGAAAAAGGAAAAGTGCAAATTAATCTGTGCATTTAAAAAAAATAAAAATCATTAGACCTTGTCTGTAAGGTGCGTGAATGTGTTGTATTATTTATGCCGATACAGTTAAAACTAATCTACAATCATGACAAAATAAAAATCGCTGACAATACAAAATAATGAGATGTGGAATAAGTGTACGCGACACAGCCCACATAACAAGCGGCAATTTAGAAAAACCACAATGGACAACCACCAGCAGCCTTCAACGAGGCCAGTAGGCGCTGTTCGCGGTTCTCAATTGGCCCATTGTCTAAATAAAATGCATATAATTCAAATCCAGTCCTGAAATAGTCACAGATAGACCCCCTTCTTAAACAAGGAAAAGAAAACATCACAAAGACAAGTACAAACAAAAGCTTTGTCAAAGATTCCTGGCTTAGGACAGGCACAAATAAAATTTGCTTAACAGGCTTTATTCCCCGCAACCAAAACTTTCTGTTCTATAATGAATCACTGTTAATTAAATTATACTACCGCAGAGCATTTTCAAAAGATGCTGTAATTGATAATCATGATGAGGACAAAGCCAAATCACACGAACGAGTTTAAATTGCATTCTAACCATTTTTGTGATTCGTTTGACTGCATTATTTATTCACAACTCAAAATCTTAATAAAAGTTATAGGTTAATTTCGTATCAATAAGTACGAAGCAAGCAGCGTACGAGGCGGGGAAGGGAAATAATGAAGGGGAATTCAAGATGCAGAGCTCAAGGAACAAAGCCAGGCGATACTATTGACAACGGAATAAAAGCATATATAATGTCGAGGGTGAACGCTGGTATCTTATGATAAAAATCAGGGAGATAGCTTTACCATCTTTGTATTACCCTGTATTTTAATATATACTATACATATACTGACCTAAAAAAATTAAAATTGGAAATTTCAAGTAAAATTGCAGAAAATCAGAAATAAATTGTTGGTTTCTATATTAGCATCAGTAATTATAACAGGCCCGTAAACAAGATTTCACAAAAGGGGATGCAAATTTAATTGGCGAGGTGTCTTAGATAGTGTAAGTTCATACCAAGAGTCGACTTTTCTAGTCAAAGTTGAATTACATGTAAAATGACGAGTTTAATCACCCCCTGCACCCCCTCCCCTGTGCGCGGGCCTACCATACATGTCAGTACCTAATGGACTCAAAACTATTGAATGATAAAAATAAAAATTGATAGATAAGATACACAACACTTTAGTTTTGAGTAAAAGTTATTATAGAAAGGCCATCATATGATTCTTTTCAAATCATGATCTAAAACCTTAGTTGAAATTTGATATTTATCTCATGTATTGGGATTTCCTTACGTTTGTAAAGGAACATCAAAGGAAAATCTGCCTTATGAAATATTATCTGACAAATAATAAAATACGAGGGATTGATAGAATTGTATATTTACTGGCCAATCTATACCTAAATTGGTATAGGAGTTTTGTTATAGTGATTCATCATCATAGCCTTAAACAAATATAAATAATTGCATAAAGTGACATGATTTAGAGCGTTTCTTTCGGTTATTATGAAGTAACATGCAACACCATTTCCATGGTTACTAAAACTTTGGCGTCATACATTTGTTTTATGTAAAGATAATTTATTTGTTTGAAGATTCAATGAACAATTAAGTTGCTGGTATCGGTTTATCTAAATGGTTTTTGAACTAAATTGAGTTGTCTTCCTATTGACCTATGACAGTATTCAATTATGTTAACATTGATTGTGGAATCAAATGTGTTTACTGCAAAAAGCATTTCAATGAAAACTGAGTTCTTATGTTAGAAAAAGAAAGAATGCCAAGTTTTTGATACCGTTCTCTGATAAGTCAGCTCCACGTTTCGTGGAAAACATTTGAAACCAAACCGCTTAATTCGTTTCTTTAAGCTCGCAAATGATTCCATAAGGCCAATTATAGTAATGATGATTTATACTACAATAAGGGATGATCATATTTTGCACTAATGGGTTGTATTTAGTTTACAAAATTATAGAAGAAAATAAAAGCTATTGAATGTGTTTGTATTCGATTGATTTTGAAAGAAAAATCCTACTTCTCTTCAAAAGTACAAGACAAAAAGAAATTTAAATTCTTTCATTGTACCAGAACAAAACCATCCTTAAACGCAATAAGTATTGAGTATTTTTCATTATTCAAACTCTTTTATATACTCTTTTAACAAAATGGTGGACATAAATGGAAGAAAACTAGAAAAAGGTAAAGGAGAGATCTTAATTTAGTAGCAATTCGACGCCAATCGTCTGGAGAACTAGTGTTTAATATGACAAATAATTTCTCTTATAAGAGGTGCTTATAGTTTTAAAGAAATATAAATCTTAAATATTGCAAAGAAAAGATCTTCATCTTTAATGTATAGTTTTTTTGTGTGTATTTTTTTAGAAGTATAATATGAGCATAAACTATACATATTTCTCACTGTTGCAGTTCGGCGATTTGTATTTTTTTTTGCTAGTAAATTATCTTAAGGATGGTCACTCTTCATATGTTTCAGAATTTCATACTAATTTTGGAACTCCTCTAGACTTTATCTTTAAACACTGAAGAAATTTTTTGCACACTGACCCCTACTTTTTATGATATTTTCTGATTATATAGACTTTAAAAATTCACTCTATGAAACTTCTTGAAATTCTTGATACAACTTCATGGTTTTTAAGACAAAAAACATAACAATGTTAAAGTTATGGAAACTCTAGAGGAGTCTGATTTCTCGCCAAATTTTTGACGTCACGAATCTCGAAATTAAGTACATGGACCTATAGTTTTCTTTTTGTCTTTTTATTAAGTGAACAATTATCTATCATCTCCATCACAAATCATAAAATCCATGATATAAAAAAGTTAAGAAGTGACCATCCTTAATGCAAGCATTACATGACCATAGGTTTGACTCTTACTGTTGCACTGGGTTTGCCAAACTGCATCACAGAGTCCCCACGAGGCAGCCAGGATAAAGTGAATATGTTTCGTTTCATCCGGTATCCATATTAGGAATCCTATCATTATACCCATATGGATGATGCCACCGATCCCGAACACCACCTCTCTGGGAATATGCTTGGCACAGACTGCGACCACGATGGCTCCGAGTACATTTGTACCTCCCATGACTATCATGGAGTAACCAACATACTTCTCTCCCAAGGAACAAGTAACATAGGCCTGGAAAGAACAAAGAAAATATAAAGTAACCATGCATAGCGTTTGGCTTGGTTCTTGTGTTGTACATGTGTGTCTTATGTTGTATATGTGGGTCTAGTACTGTACATGTGTGTCTAGTGCAATACATGTGTGTCTAGTGTTGATGTTCATGTATGTCTAGAGATATTTATGTAGTTGTTGTATTTGTAGAAACCATGCTTTAGCAAACTGTACCGAAACGCAACCGTTAGTTTCATAGCTTTGGTACTATATATACTCTGCAAAAAACGTTACGCATAGATAGAAAATTCCCCGTACGTTTAATGCAAATCGAAACAATTTCAAAACATTATTGCTTAGCTGTTCTGCAACCGATTTTCACGAAATAAAATCCAGTAAAAAGAAAACAAAATAGAGATTGTTTGTTTAATTTTGAGTAAAATCGTAACATCGCTGCTTTGTAAGATATTGCAAGTAGAACTCAAGTGTACATTAAACGATTCAATTTCCCGTTTAAATCAATGCAAAATGTTCCGTGAAAAACATAAGTCGTGTTCTACTCACAGTGTCTTAAAAACCATTGAAGTTAGGATTTTTGTCTAAATTAATCTAACAATCTTTATTTTGTTTTCTTTTTACTGGATTTTATTTCGTGAAAATCGGTTGCAGAACAGCTCGGCAATAATGCTTTGAAATTGTTTCGATTTGCATTAAACGTACGGGGAATTTTCTATCTATGCGTAACTTTTTTTGAAGAGTATATATGTAGTTTCATCTTCTAAAAAAAATTAATATAAAAATAAGGTTTACACAGCCTTAAGAGGAATTTTGTTCTCAAGTTAAATTAGATTAATCGCCCTTATTTGTCCTTTCCTACGCTTATTATATAATTGTGACAAGAAAAAGCATAAGTCTGAGCAAATGTAGGACACATAGGACTCATCTCTGCCAAGACTCGTGTTTTTTTTTCTCTTTTCCAATTAGTGTGCATTGTCGTTCTTTATACCGAAAAAGGGGGGAGGGGTCTGGCAATGAATCATTTGCACTTATAATAGTATTGAATATTTCATTTGGATCCAATTGCTCTCTGGTTTTCAAAGGCGGATCTAGGACCGGCGTACCGGGTGCGCGCCCCCCGCTTGACAAAAAAAATGTGGTTAGGAAATGTATGAAACAAAAAGTCCCTGAAGGTTTTTTTTTATAATTGCGCACCCCCTCGTTTGACAATTTCTGGATCTGGCACAGGTTTTCAAATGTTAACAAAATTTCTTTTTGTATTAGAATTTTTGTTGAATTCATCTTTAGAATAGGCTTACTACATAAATGAATGGTCCTAGAACTCAAAGAAGGAAGTCAGTAATGTTATCTAAAACTTCTGGTGTGGGTGGTTGAAAGATAGTCTTTAGAGACCTGTTTAAATAGAAGTTTGGACGACTAGATAAGGACTTAGAGAAAAGTTTATCGATAAGTGTTTTTACATTTTTTTAAAAATTTTTAGTTGCCTGATTACTCAAACTTTTAAGACCAATCACTTTGTCAAACAGTTTACTTCCAAGCTATAAAGGGAGTTGAACATGAAAAGGTTATAAAATGAATATCAAATGATGAAGATGAAGTAAATCTATGCCAATTGGCAAAACGGGTTTCGACTGCCACTTGATAAGAGAGGGATGGGTATGGTCTACTGCAGCAACCAATGGCTTCTTCTCTTTTCTACCCTGAAGCTGCAGTGTTTTAATACACAAAGAAGGTTCCATTTTCCGTAATCAAACTGTGTCATTTCAAGAACTTTTGCTCTACAAGATCTTACCTGATTAAAATCAGCAAACATGAAGCCTTGCTGTAAACCGCTGAATATCAATAATGGTATTAATAATCTGAATGTCTTGTGACTTTTCAATAATGTTATATGTTGCAAAAAAATCTGAAATAATATAAAAATTAAGCTGAGTAAGAATATAAAGACTTGGCCATTTGGCAACAAGATAAAACCTTTAATACATGCATAACACGTGAAAGTCTAAAAATTTTCAGACACAATTTTTCCCTGTGACAATTAATGGCAATATTGCTACAGATGCTTTAAATAAAAGACTTAAGTCTTTTGCGTGTTTGTTTTATTTATTTTTTTCTTGTCTGATGGTTGATGAACCAGATTAATCACTCTAGAAATCATTATGCTCGATGTTTGCTTGGAATCTTATATTTTTCCTGATATTTTTCTAAATTAGCCAAATTAAATCCGAATACATCAACCTTATTTATCCGTCTGGACTTTAATAATGGTATAGGCGGCCTACTTTAGTCATGTGATTACCAACTTTTGACACATAACATGTCTGCCATTTTGATTCGTATAAATAACATCATGACGGCTTAAGTCATCGATGCGTTTGGACGTCTAGATGAGTGATTTTTTGCAATTTATTAGCTTTCTCTAGAGCAATATCTATACGGTCGGACGTGGTCATATTTGACATCCAAGTAAATGCAGTGTACATATAGAGTAATATTAAGATTGGAACGTTAGATTAATGTTGAAATCAATCAAAATAACTATTTATGTACTTAAGATACAAGCCATTTCGAGGCCAAGAAATTTTCACGCTACGTTACAAAAACATTTTTGTTTGTTTACATGGAAATAAAATGTGTAATGTATCTGATTGATTTTTAACTTTTCGTAATCCGCCCAAGCCATTATCGCAGGCTAAAGAAGGGGAATCTTGTTGAAAACTTATTTTAGTCTAAATCTCTTAAATACATGCATGGAAACCTCATTCAGCCGAACACAAAAGACAAAGCGTACGTGTCTTTAATTGATGATTATTGAAAATTCAAAGTTGTTTCTTATGTTCTTTTGTTTCTGTTTCCTTGTTTTATTTTGGTGCTTGTTTGATTATTTTTTTTCAACCATAAGTTGAATATTTTTTCCATGGCTGCTGCCTACTTAGTATTTTCACATTGTTGGTTTCCACACTCTAAAAAATAAATTACTTAGTATCTTGGAATTACTAGTTTTGAGTATTTGGAATTACTTACAAATACTAAGTAATTAAAAAATAATACTAAGTAATTTCATAAGTAATCGGGTTTTACTTAAGTCAAGTAAAACAAATCTTAAAATAAGTAATTCAAATTTGTGTTAAATATAATTACTTATTTTGAGTATTACTATTACTTATTGCAAAACATGAAATCATTCACCAAGTAAGAATTACTAATTTCAAGACATTGAATTACTAATAAACTTCAAATTACTTATTTTGAGTAATTCGATTACAATTATTTTAATCTTTTTATAAATGGCAGAATTTAAAGTAAATTCCCAAATAAATGGAGCAGTATCATTTGATCTTGCATGTATATAGAGACTGTAACATTATAAACCTTTATAAAGTAAATGTAGATAAAAATAATATACAGTGTCCTTATTACCTCTTCCCAACAATTGGCATTACTTAATAGATATTTAATTCTATATAAGTTTTTAAATATGTCTGTGCATGTTAAACACATTATGAAATAATATTGTGTGAAAAAAACAAACAATTGCCACTATTGCTGATTGAAATGAAACATCTTTTGGCAAAAAAATACGGGGCTAAAATAAAGTACTAAGTAAAACTGAATTACTTACTAAGTAAATGGAATATAAATGAAAGAAGGAATTTGATTGGTTAATTAAAAAAGAGGCAACCAATGAGATGATCTGTAACTTTATTCTTGTTTTGGCGCTTTGAATTGCATCAAGTTGGAAAAGGAATTCACAGAAGATGTTTTATATATATATTTTCGGAATTCCAGTGATTATACCGAGTACATTTGTCAGATAAGTGTATTTTTAATATATTTTATCATTTTAATTCCTTTTTAATGTTTCCACTGCTCTAAATCATTATGTTAAAGATCACCAGTTAAATTATTTAGAAAATGTAAACAATTGTTTTGATGTTTCACAACTTTTATGCATGTGTGACAAATTATATTTTCTTCAGAACTAAAATGTTTCAAAGAATAAAGCACACGAAAGATGCATTAAGGTGCTTAGTTTAGATGTATAGATTGAAAGTTAAAACTGTCAAGCATCCATACCGACTGGTTCTCGATAATTTTGTTTCACTGAAAACGATACTTTGTGGAGTACTCTTTTCTTTTCAGACAACAAAAAGGACACGGTAAGGAGAAATGGTGAATCGTGAACAGATCTAGGAACAATTCATAATGATGCTAGTGACAGACTGACGCCTAGATGGCCCATATGAGATACAAAGGAGTCGTTAAATATGTAGAAACAAATAAAATAATTACTTAAACTGAGTAAAATAATTACTTGAAATAAGAAAATGAATTTCTAGAAATAAGTATTTGATAAAACAAGTAAAACAACTAATTGAAGTAAGTAAATCAATCTATGAAAATAAGTAAAATAATTACTTGAAACTAGAAAATATATGCCTTAAAACAAGTAAAACATTTACTTGTTTCAAGAATATTTGAGTTCTTAAAATAAGTAATTTCGAAATACTTAGTAGATACAATAAAATTACTGAGTAATTAATTTCTCAGTAATTTTGAATTACTACGAATTACTCCCAGATATACAAATTTTTTTACTTAGTAATTTACTTAAAATGAGTAATAAAATTACTTGAAATAAGTATTACTAAGTAATTTATTTTTTAGGGTGCATGTAGAATGTGTCGCATACATGTACCTACATGTATTCCAGATTCCATTATTTTCAAGTCAAAGGTACTATCAGTTGTACTTTTAAATTTCTTCGTTTTTACGCTTACATTTCTTAAGGGTGATTGGCCTTGATTTGATTGTTACCATGAAAGTGCAATGATCTTTGACACCATCGAAGATGAGGCAGAGGTAACGGCATTAACCGTTTATAATATTTTCCCGGATTTTTGGATGTCTGAGTGAAATCATTTCACATAAGACTCTAAAGTCTGGGGAAATTTTCAGCTCATTGTGTGCTATGAGAGTTGAGAATTTTCTCAGACTTAAGAATTTTTTGTGGCGTCGAGGCCAGTGAGTGAGTGAGTGAGTTGGTGTTTTACGCCCGTGCAACGCTATATAGGTTATTTACAGGCGATGAACATGAAAAGGGTGATAAAATGAACATGAAATGATGATGATAAATGAAATATGGGGATGGGGTGGGAAACAAAGGACCGGTAAATTTTGAAGAACCACAGGAAAAGGGGAGAGGTGGGTAGGGGCGGAAAATTTAGCCTATGTGGTGCACTACTTGGCGGTCCACAAAGGGGTCTTTTACGTGCATGAAGCGTGGCACTCTCCACACACGTTGGCCCACTATGGTCGGCGGTCAGGGTTTCCGTATTATAGACCTGACAACCCCCGCGGACGAGGGCCACCCTATTCAGCCACCTAGGGTACACACTTGGTCGCTCTGTGGGCTGAGCACTGACCCGACGTCAGAATCCCAAGACCCTTAGTCGCCTCTTACGACAAGCTAGGCTATGCTGCGGGCCTATTCGCCACCCGGGCCCCGCACGGGACGCGTCGAGGCCAGATACCCTGTTCTATTTGCGATTTTAATTTACCTGACGACCGGATTTTTCGGGATCAACTTTAGCACCAATTCTGTCCAGGCAAAAGAAAATAAGGCAAAATCCCATAAACCCAATGACTAAGTAGGCACACATCAATTTCCATAATACTGGGAACATATAAGGGTCTAGTCCTGAAAATAAACAAAAAATAATTTGTCATATAGTTAAGGCTTTTGATAGTCTAACATGCACAATGCAGTGACAATGTCATGTACACAGGCTTATATATGTGTTGTACAATTTGCTATGAATTACATGTAGTTTTGAAATCGTCACTGTACTGGTACATGTACTACTCTGAACAATTTGGATTCTATAAATAAACATATAATCTTCATGATCTTCTTTGCCTGTACTTTTTTAACTTAAGGCCTGTTTCTGATTTCAGTATGATATTGAAAATCCTAGTAAGGTTTGTAAGGCCTTGCAACCATATTTCCATGTTTTATTAGTCAATAGAAAGACAAAGGCATGAACGATATATCTGTCACTACCCATCCCCGCTTAAATTTTGTTTTTTGTCCTACAAAATGTATCAAATAACATATCATCCCTATGCATTTTGTTTTATGGAAGATTTTCGTTCTGAAATTTTATCATCGTAGCTACGACAAAAAGATAAGGTTTATAAACACTACCTGAAAATCATAAAACTATTACCCGAGTTATCAAAAATAGAATATGATGCAAATACACCCTTTACGTTTAAAAAAAAAGAACCGTTTATGGGTTGATTTTCTGTGAGCTTAGAAAGAAATATTTTTAAACAAAGATGAATAAATATGACTCAAGAACACGTTGGTTTATGGTTATAAATTACAATATCCTTCTGAGTTGCATCCTTACACATATGTAAAAAAGTGTTGTTTACATCTGGCAAATAAATTTCCATAGCAACGTTCCAGGCGTCAAGCATAAAACTATATATAAAAGTTGTATTAACTGATTTTAGTGCTATGCTGAGTAAAATCATTACACAAGGGAAAATCACAAGGTCTTGCTCCCCTTTATGAAAATGTTAGGGTCAATGTGCCATAGAAAAAACGTACAATGTGACGCCATTCTGAATAAATCTTCTAAATTCTATATTATCTTATGCGTTTGTTTGCATATTTGTTTGTAATGGCCAAATACAATTCAAAAAAGCTGTAATTCGATGCTTATTCTACCAAAAAATGAGTTATTTGCCTCAAGACATAATTACATATATATATTTTCTTCTACAGAATGAATAGACAATTAGAGATAAGACTAATTTAGTCCTTATTCGTAGAGTTTCTTCTGTAAGAAATGAGATTGGTGCTTGATATATTTTGTAGCTAATTCATTATTTGGGAAATTGGTAGAGCTTTTGACAGCAGACCCTTTATTCTCCCGACTTTATAGACACTCTAGCCAATCGATTAGCGCTGCAATCACTTTTTCGATTTGCCTCAAATCAATGAAGTAGTTCCTTCTTTTAACGGTATGTATTGAACATATTTTTTATTCTATTTCATAATGTAAAGCGCTGTTATCGGTATGTCGAATGGCTTTATCACGTTTGTGAAACGAGGCGATAGCTAAAATGGAATAAAGATTCACACCAGAAGAAACTTAATCAAGTCACGTGTTCTCTCCGATTATCGATTGGCTCAGCTTAATCGTCTGCTAGATCGTAACCTTTACATTTATGGCTGGTGGGTGGTGGTGTCAAACGCAGCAACGACCCGAATTTCAAATGAAAGTATCGTATCTAGAACTATAATTTTGAAAAACAAAACTTGATTTGTCGCTTTCCATCAGCGTATAAAATGCTTTATCAAATAAAGACAAGGACGAATCGTGTAGGAGGACTAGTAATGATAAAACAATACCAGGGAATCTTCAAATATTGTTCAACGTTGATCCAATAATGAACTGAAGCCACAAATTTATTAAGACGTGATTCAATTAGACAATGATAGCTTCAGTGATGCCTCATAAGTAAATGACTTCCAACACTCTATGAACATTTCATTATTTATTACTTTTATATAAACCTCACAATTTGTAGAAACGAAAGAGCGAAGTGTTCTTATAATAATGAGACCTTCGATATTATCTGATTAAAAAGTCCTAAGATAATATGAGGTAGGCATTGCCTAAATGCGAGCACAGCAAAAATATAAGATGCCAATGAACAGCTTCAATTGTATTTTTAAACACTTTTTGAGTTGAAGAAGGCTCCCCAGCCCCTATACCAAGAAACATCACAGATGGATCCTCTTTTAAGCCCTCATAACGGAGTTCCACGCCACAATTGAGAAATAAAATCGTTTAGAATTCAGAATATAAGATCTAAAGGACGCCATTCCCGAAAAGACGTGGACACTTTAACTTTTGATGCAACTGTTAAAACTGTTTTGATTGTCGTTATTTTTTTTTAATAAGTTCATTGTTCATTTTCTAGAACGTTCAGTTTGTTACGAGGTACTTGGGGCGAATGAGCTTAAAAAAGAAAATGTAGTAAAAAAATGAATAAAATTTGTTTACTTTGATACACTGGTAAAACCTATATTATGTTATAATTCAGAAATTTACTATATGGATATTTATCTAAAATACTATAAACTTACAAATAATATTATAAGTAATGTAAATAAATTTTATAAAGATATCACACTTGATAAGATAAATAAATTTGATGAAAATAATAAGGCCTATTTATATAAATACTTCAAAACTGAGGATGAGGAGGAATATTATCTCTCCTATCCTAATTTCAAATACAGACAAACTTTCACAAAATTTAGAATATGTGACCACAAACTTCAAATTGAAGTTGGAAGGTATAATAAGATACCAAGAGATAAAAGATTATGCATTTTCTGTAATAAAGTAGAAGATGAGAATCATTTCTTTTTTCATTGTAAAAAAAAAAACAGGCGCTTCGTAATATAATGTTTGAAAAATTGAAATTAATAGATTATAATTTTGAATCTTTAAATGAAATAAATAAATTGATATGGCTCTTAAATCCATCAACACCGGACCAAATCTCCATAGTTTATTCTTTTATTATACAGTCATTAGAACTGGGGAGAGTGGATTCTCTGTAGATAATTTACTGCATTTTCTGTTGTTCATGTTGTACATTGTATGTATCAACTCTGTATTTATGTTTGTATTGTAAATGTATGCTGTTATCCCTAATTGGGACATGTTTGCATTAATTAATAAACTTAAAAAAAGAAGTAACTCATCGTCATCAGAATATTTTTCTCCTTGTTCTATATTTACATAGAAAATTTTGCACGTGAAATTGTGAGAAGCACATCCGGACGAAAAAAATCAATATCAGCATTAGGCAAATTTTTCGCGGGAACTTGCTGTTGAGCTCACCGCAAAGTGTTACTGCATCACACAGTAAATATTCGTTTCTTTTTCTTGTGATTATGAGATTTGCATTCTGGGAGCACTTGAACTAGCAAAAACTTAAATATTTACAATTTAAGCTTTTGACACCATTATACAAAAATCGAAGTCAAAAGTTAAGCAAAAAAGCAAAAGAAACATCTCTCTTTGTTGTAAATTTGTTGAAAAAATAGCCTGTGTTGACATGTTTTAAAGCCCATGGGCACTTCTGTATCGTATCATCGTCAAGTTTCGTGGATTGACGTACGTATAGACCTAAGACGGATAATTGTTTATAATATGTTTGTTAGATTTATTATTGTTTTGCTCACAAAGAGTTCAAATCTAGGGAGATGAGCATGACAAGAGTGATAAAATGAATACGAAATGATTATGAAAAATTACTGTACATGGAGGATCAATCTTAAATGCCCGAAAAAAAAGGACAAAAAGGAATAGTACATACCGGAGCAATTGAAGATCGCAATGGTCCTGACTTGGTTGAGATATTTCAATTTTTATGGCGCAAAACCATGAAATGTAATCATGGTAATAGGGGATGGGATTTTTTTTTTTTAAGCTAAAATTCCACTTTTTTTCTTCAAAACATCTTTTAAGGATTGGATTTCTTACACCATGCATGGACCATTTTTGCAGTATGTTTTATTTCGATTATGCCAACAAATTTGTTTCATTTGGAGAATAGATTTTTCATCAACAAGTTCGGCAATGGTCCCACACTGTGGCTCTCTCCTTGCCAGCTTGTTTTTTATATTCTTTCGAGACTGGAGTTCTTAGAAAAGAGATGAGAGTAGCAAGATCGTGTAATTTCACTTTCATATATATATTTTAAATGATGTCCTCTCTGTCAACAACACTTCTTTTCCCAAATTTATTCCTTCAAGTAATTCCCTAGGGTTAGAGATTAAAGAATCTGCTGAGTCTACTTGCTTCACGTCTTTCTTGGATTTTCATCTCGACTTTGACTCGAGTGTTAGTCTCAGTACAGACATATACGATAAAATAGATGATTTATAATTTTCAAATCATTAATTTTCCTAACCTGGATATTACGACATATGGAGTGTATTTTTTTTACAACTTATTCGATACGCCAGGGCGTTTACAAAGTTTCTGATTTTTTAACCAGACACCGTAACCTCCACGGTCGGCTTCTAGACTATGGTTATGAGAAGATACGTCTCATACGGTCTCTTGCAAAGTTTTTCTTTCGATATCAGCCACTGGAAGCAAACAAAATGTCGTGATTGTTTTAATTAGTGTTTGCTAGTTGGTGTAATGAAATCATCACCCCACTATCCATATAATGTCTCGCAACTGTGGAGTGTTACTGGACCCTAACATCGCAATGGAAGAGGGAGGTTTGGCGCAAATTGTGGTTTAATGGGTTATCCACCATTTCTTTTGAAATGCCTGAACCAAGTCAGGACGATTGCGATCTTCAGTTTCTCCAGTATGTCATGGCCTTGTTTTGTCTTTTTCTGATCATTCCCTAGTTCATTAGTTTTGTTGCTACCTTAATTCACAAGTCTAATGATGGCATTGTTGTTTTTTTTTCAAACAGTAAAACTATAACAAAGATTTTAACATTATCCAAATGGCCAAGCTATTTCTCGGGATTTACGAACGATGATAATGAATGTAATAAGTAGTCAGTCCTTCAAAGTTTGTAAACCGAACGATAATCATTTGCCAAAGTTTCTATTCTTACAATAATCAGATTATACCAAGATGGCGATGGTAACTATGAAAACCCCAAAGGATATTATTTCATTTCTCTATTATAGAGGATCATCAACTCAATACAAGGCAGGCCTCGAGAGACATGGTGTTATTTGAAACTTTAACAGGCAGTTTGGGTTATGATGCGAAAAAAGTATTCTTTCCAAGAATTTAATTGTAATTCTGCCGATATTTTCATCATCTTATCATCTATGTGTACGTATCTTTTTAATAGTTTCCATTACGAATGAAATGGGTTCAAAAAGAGTTGATGAATTTTTATTTCTGCAAAAAAAGCTGTAGACAGATTTGGAAAATTAATCTTTAAACTGTTAATATAGCTTTATCTACA
Organism: Arcuatula senhousia; assembly: GCA_963971305.1. Classification (NCBI taxonomy): domain Eukaryota; kingdom Metazoa; phylum Mollusca; class Bivalvia; order Mytilida; family Mytilidae; genus Arcuatula; species Arcuatula senhousia. The sequence goes on from OZ020304.1 coordinate 31,629,347, forward strand.
TATTCTATGCGTATTTTCTTAAAAAAATATTCAAGTATATATTTAAGATTATGATTTGTTTATTGCAAAACTTTCTCACGTAGGCTTTGACAGGAGCCTGAAGACGAATCGTTTCCGGAGTGAAGACGAAGAGAAAAATCAGTCTCCGACAAGACCTCCCATTCACGTAGTTCAGTGTGGTGCAAAGGCCGAACAAAATGCAAGTCTAAGAGCCGGAACCTTTGAGTAGCCAACTTTGGTGGCGGTGTCTCGCGAGCTAGTCGGCTCATTGCACCAAACGAGTCTTTAATAGTGGCAGAGGGTTTAAATCTATTTTTTTCTAAATAAAATATCCATTCTTTAATTGTTTGATTTTATTTGTTTCATGGAGTCTAACCCCGACTTGCGCATATAATGTAAAAGACGATAGTTCCGGGTCCCGCTTTGTGATTTAAAAAATCGAGAATCGCTGTTGTAGTGGTTTACGCGTTGGGCTACTACATGTAACATTAAGGTTCACAGTTCGCTCCAAGTCAGCGTGTTTCTCAATCCAGGATAAATAAATATAAGTTCAAACTAAAACGGGACTTCCACATACGTAAGCAATAACGTTTGTCAGTTACTTAGCAACCGCTCCAGGTCCGTTGCTTCCCTTATGTATCCCGGTTTCCATCACCATTTAAACTGACCGGATGTTCGTCCCATGTGCTTCAAAAAGTGCGCTACACCTTTACAATATCTCCCTTGCAAAGATTATCTACTACACCTTCTGCACTATGGAAGAACATGTTAAAGTTGAACAGAAATCGATTACTATTTTTGGATTTTGCATTAATTTCTTGATTCGTATGTCAAAAATTTACTGTCTTCTTTTTCGGTCGTCTCTTAACCTAATTGCAAATTCTTAACTTCACAAGAAATTAATTAACTGTCATCACATTGGCTTGGAACTTCCTGTTATATGTTACTTTATAATAAAGATTAAAGGAGACTGATAACGTCGATAAAATCCAGTGGTTTGGCATTTCAATTTATATGGAATAATCTGTATGTCTTGGTCTGAAAATAAATTTTGATGCAAAAGGCAAAAATCAAAGAGAATTTATGTTCCTAAATTTATTTTCTTGCATGTGGTTCGTAGGCAACGGCGTGGAGGGAACGGAAGTACGGATAACTCTAGATTATGGACAGAGAATATGTTCTTTGTTTTGCGTTAAAGAGTGATTTCACATATTTGTTAATCACTTCATACCTAATAACAATGAGCTTTGCTTGCAAAGTTTGAATCAAACAAACAGACCCGCACTGTACACAAATTGCGATTTGTCCTGTACGAAAATACAAAGCATTGACAATTGCAGTCTTTCTCAACCATCAATTTTATAGGATTATTGCAAAAATAAAATGGCCCAAAACACGACATTCAAGAACCAGAGTGTTATAACAAGCAACAACTCCTTACCCTTCAAAAATATTTGAGTTCAGTATCGTTTCGACTTGAGTTTCTGATTGGAATTTTGTTGTTGTGTATGTTTGTGGTTGCTGTTATGTTGTGCGGTTTGCGTTCGTGTTATCTTTTTATGTCTACTTATTTAGTCATGACATTTCTAAACAGCACAAATGGGGACGCCTCTGCTTACTCTTACTTTTCATGGATGTAGTGCCACGTACATTAATTATACTTTTTATTGTTATCGTCTGTTAAGTATGCTAGATTTTGAGAAAAGATTTTGCGCATTTGTCAAAATAAACAAGATGATTTTGATGTAAAATACAACACGGGGAGCAACCTTATTTGTAAACTGCGTGACAAACTTGTATTCCCATAAAATCATGGATTTCCTGCAAGCTCCGAAGTATCCTATTAGTTAAGAAACAAAAGCACACAGGGGCGGAGAGAATGTCAGGATTTCCTTGATAGAAATGTATCAAACTTGATAGGCACTTTAAAGTTATAAATTATTCTTAGAAAATGATGTCAGGAGCAAAGGAGTTCCGATGGGTCATTTGAGTATCGTAAGTCCGAGAAGGCCAAGATTTCCGAACAGTGTTATTCTTGTACTGGAAATCAGTAGACGGATAAAAAGGGAAGAAACTCACAACATGTTAAATTATAGACACGAAACAAGTAACTAGTAAATGAAATCAAAAATACGAACTGAAGTCGAAGCCAGTGAACGCAGGTGCCCTAGCATTATATCTTAGTTCAATTTTCAACCATGGCTTTCGGGCATAAAATGACAAAATTCAAGTTTTCCATTCAATAAAAGATGTTGATTTTATCGTTTTGCAGCTGAGTTTGTCATTCGTGCCTTTTTTCAGCATTGAATTAAAGCTAGAAGAAATTTAGTCAACTAAATTAATTACTGTTTGTCAAAACCAAAATTTAACAATTGCATACGTTGATCATTCAGTACTGATATTAATAATGCATGCACTCGTGCTTGATGATCCTTTTAAAGGTTAATTGAATTTGAGTCGCCTTGTCTGCAAATCTATTAAACAAGAGACAGTCATGCTTAAAAAAGATAGTTCCACTTCGAAATTTATTCATTGCATCAAAATATATACCAAAAACATAAAACACACTTCACCATTTATTGGAGATTTGTTCTATCCAGCCGGAATTTAATTCCATTAAAAGAATTATGTGTCTTAGGCATTAGTCCATGTAGTCTGATTTATTTAGGCTTTTCTGTCAATTAAGTCGAGGGACCACTGTAGTTATATTGATTGTAAATGATCGGAGAAAGCTTAAGGAACCGAAATGAACCATGAATCCTTCATGTAATTAGGTAAATAAAATAGTCGGCGAAGACTCAAAAGTTAATCTCGACAGACTAAAGTATTATGATACATATTGATCGAGGGTTTTTCGAGGGAAATATATTGTTTTAATTTTATTTTAGTATGCACTGATGTTTATAGTTGAAGAATTGATAATATGGGAATAATTTTATAAGTTTTTTTTTCACGATTGTTCTTGTTTTTCTAAAGTATTAGATTAAAATGACACAAACTACATCAGTTTAAGCTCAGTATCGAGCAATCAGTTTTGGAATCCTTTCGGAAACACGAACGTTAACAGCTAAGTATTTTAAATGATCATGGAACATATTTTTAGTGTTTTAAAAGCCGCCGTTATTAACACTGACCTTACTAATACTAGTTAAAAGTTAAACAAATGATTAAGCGCTTTAAAAATCAAAATCTTTAAAATAAATCATATGATAATTATATTAAAACATTTGCTAACCCCTTTAATTACAAACGATTCCACCCCTTTATTACTATCGGTGCAAAGCGATGCTACAAAATTGTCACATTTGAACAATGAAATTGGCCCGCCATGCATACCAATCTGCGAAAATTGGATTTTAATTACAAAACAAAGTTTTAATCATATGATATTTCATTAGAAAATCGTCTATTTGCTTGAGTCGGTTTAAAACGCGAGAGAATCGTCGCCAGCCTTTATGGAATTGATGCTGTTAAGGCGAATATATTCCTCATTTACAGTGTAATTAAAATCATACATGGCAAAGAATTGCAAAAATCGATACGAGGACAAGTTTTAGCATTCTATATGTACATGCAGACATGTTTTATTTCTCGAAGCTTTTGCATTCAAACAAATATGTAGTAGAAAAGGCCTGAGGAATGTTTTTTTTATTAATAATCTACGTGTTTTCTTGGCGCTTGAAAATGACGATTGTTTCTAGTTTATGTATTCTGCAAATGTAAAAGAATGTTGTAATTTGAATTTTGTAAACATAGAAATAACATAGAATTCTAAAAAAATCATATACATTTGTACATGTGCTTCAATGGATAAAAACTACACGTACCCACTAAGTCCCCCTCAATTACGATCATGTTTTTATTTGGTTCCCACGCTGTTAAAAGTTTATTTATCAACAAGACCAGGTGCTATTCCTTTTTTTTCTTTTGGAATGTCTCCTCTATGGCAGCATTGGACTTCCTAACGACAGTTGTGAGATGCACGGAATGGATTAAGAATCTCGAGAAAGTTTTGTTATTCGATTTCATTTTTCTGGGCAAGAAGACTTAAGGTGCAAAAAGGAACATTAAGACAAAAATAAATATTTCCTTGTTTTTTGTTTTGTATTTTTTTATATCTACCATGGAACATTAAATTTCGATTTTGACAATACTTCTACACATCAAAAAATATATTTTTATTAAAAAGGAAATATCTGAAGTACCTCTATACTAGTCCGATACTATAAAAAAGGGACCAGTGCATGGGGTCTTAAATGAACTGGCAAACATTTACAATTTAAAGAGATAAAATTGTTTTCATAAGCTCACAAGCTCTTATGCATATGTCTACGGGGCAGCAAACCAATTTTCAATTCAAACATGTAAAGTCACGTGATTATTTCTGTATAATTGTCGTTTTTTTTCGGAAAAGCAATGAACTCGAAAATGATGTTTAAGTATTTATAGAATTTATGCCAATTCCATAATAGTAAGTTAGATTAGATTTTGTAAATGCGGAAATGACCATTTATTTTAATACATTTACATTTCCTTTGCTTTGTTCATGAGTATAAAAGGAGGTGTTTTTTTTTCTTTCAAGAACAAGCGAAGGGTAGCGAATTGCTAACACTAAAATATGAAATATTGCAGGTCTTAAGCCTTGATTAAACACCAGCACATGAATGCTACAAATGTTGTATATATATGGTAAAGCAAAGGTTTTTTTGTTAGGATTCTGAGGAAAAAAACCATGTACAGTAACTTTGAAATAGCTATTATACAGTCACATACCTGTTTTCTGGTCTGTTTTTAATATTGTACAGGAATGAAGCACACCGCATGACTTTTTGCCGGCAGGAATTTCACCTGGTTGCTGAAGGTCATAGGTCATATTAAGAAACATGTCACTATCGAGTCCATATATATCCAGTTCCGTTTCCGGTTGCCTCGGAACCTCAAAATGTTGAAATATTAAAGAGGACAGAAGGTTTCCCCATATATGTGTCGTTTGAAAACATGCTAAAAAGATACCATGAAATCGAAAGACTTGTTTATCAATACCATTCCTGGTAATTTTTGATGAATCGAATGCAAGTTTTAAAATGTACGAAACTTCCGCCGTCCATAAGATACCTTGACCGCACCCAGAAAATACTGCTGTTGGTATAAGTGTATAAAATTTTGGATAGAAATTGGCTCCTGTCCATGTCAAGAAACTGAACATTCCACACACAAGCGCCCACTTAGCTGACACCCTGTTTATCATGCTTGGTGCCCATAAGCACGTTAAGAACATGGTTCCATGCAAACATGCCATAGATATAATACCTAAATTGTCCTTCGTATTTATGGAAGACTGTAAATTTTGAATAGCCCTAAATACAGAAAACATCATGATAAAACTTATACACAGAAATACCAGATTTTTTCGAAAGGTAAAAATAACCACCGAAGGAACATTGCTGCTCAGTTCTGATATTGGGGTCACAGATTCTCGTTGTTGTTCCAAGTTGTTTACGAGTACGTTGTTTTCAGGAACTAAATTTATGTCTTGATTGTCTTTTTGGTGATTTGTTACTTCCGGTAAACTTACCGTCAGCTCGGATTCGGATGTCCTTTTTGCAATTACAGATTTTAGTTCTTTTATATATTCGTTTGAATGTGATGGGACGATTTCAATACTGACTTTCGGAACGTGATTTTCTTCAACTTTTGGTTTTAAAGGTTCTTCAAAAGGTTCACTGTCATCTTTTTTGATAGCATTTAAGTAACTTTCCTTTCTATTTCGTTTAGTTGTAACCATACCTTCAATAAAATCTGACTGGTCTTCCGGGTCACTTGTACTTTTGCGCACGGCGTACCTGTAACTTTCAGTTCGTTGGCGGCCATATTGACCTAAATATGCAAGTTCTGTCTGTGTTGCGTAAGTATAACTGGGTCTCCTTGGTCTAAATAGTCCAAAATTCTTTCCCAAACCACTTGTATCAAAAGGAGATAGTGTTGACATTTTTATCTAATATATTTTCATAAAAACTCCCACAAATGTCACTGGAAACATTACCAGATAGAACTAATTTGAAACTAAATCACAGCACACACGCATGGATAAGTCAATTCTTTCAAATTACCATAAGAATAGTGTAGACTATAAAATTATCCTGCCTTGTTGATTATTTTCTTCCAGAATTATTTGAAATCTCCTGAATGAATCATTTTGCAGACGAGCACTTCAATTCTTCTATCATTATTCCCAATAGAACCAAGATGAAGTGAAATTCTAAATGACAGGCGGTTATTATATCTGCATTGAAACTATAGAGACATTATAACTACGGAATCGTAATGGAGTTTTCCTAGGAAAATGATTTTAAATATGGTTTGTTACAACGTTGTCGGACGTTAATCGTTCGGTAAGAATATCAATAACGTAGTCCCCAAAAATTCGATGTTGATTTTATTTCGTATCCAATGTCTGAATTTCCAGGAAACCCATCGGCTTTTATTTAATTATCTACTTTATGTTGTAAACACGTTCATTAAATAACCCTTCTTATATTGTATCATGTCTTCTTAGAAGAGATAGCGGATTTTCTCATTAGATTTATACCAAGCCTTTCAATCAATCGGTTCTATCTTTGTGACTAAAGTCTGGATCGTTTTCTAGTTCTTGTTGTTTTATGTATGTAACGAGGTTATAGCTGAATTGTAATTACACAAGGATCTTAAAAGCTTTCTACCATGGCTCTTGATACTGGTGTCTTGAATGTAGGATAATTGGTATATAGTAACCAACACTCTGTCAGACAAGACATAAATAAACTCTTAACATGTAGACCACTTTAAGATTTGCAAGGGCTAATAAATATCAAAATAAAAACAAAAGTTCAAGACAATGTCTGATACGTGATTCTTCTTAATACCAAGACTCATCAGAGGCGATAGGACAAAATGTTGAATATGCCAACCACCATATCAAATGGAACATTAAAAGCATAGAACAATAAACAAAAAGGTAGAACTGAAATCCATATAATATATATCTTGAACAGGGAAAACTAAGGGTTTTGATAATTTGAAATCTACAAGACATGCAACTTTGTTGCATCTTCAACATTCTTTAAATGTTTAAATCATACGTCCAATTTTCCAGCCAAAAACATTTAAATGCATTCGATGCGTATTTTGTCTATTAAAGACTTTGCAGTTGAAGTTGGTCTCATTTTCATTTACTCAATATCCTTTCGTAAATATTCACACGAAAATGGGAGGTCAAGTTCCCTGTGTTTGTAGACAAAAACGAAATTTTTATCTCTCGGAAGAACGTCACGGGTGTATGTTTTTTTTAAATAGAGGTTTAATATTGTCTACCTTTATAATGGATTTACGACATTCGACTGTGTTCCATTGGTGCAATTGGCAAACATCGGCTGGTTCCGCTGCTCTCCACACACGATGGTGAGGTACAAGCCACCCGAGGAGTTCCGAGTGCCATTGGTACACTTTTGCTTCTTGCATTAATGATAGCTTCAAATAAACTTTTTTTTAACCATACATTGTACGAGTCCAATACAGTGATGACTCTGCGACATACAATTTTGACAGACCTGTCTGACTGGTTGTTTTATTTTCATTTCAGAACCAACTAAAACTTCACAAAAGTTTTGCTGACCAAATTAAATTTTAGTCAAACACACTTTGCATGGCTGACAACAATACCTTGAACAACAATATATATTTCTTTTAATGTATATCAAACCCTTTCATTTTTGTTTAAATGCTGCTTTCTGTTTATTTTTTTTACATGTAGTATTGTTTTGTTTTTAGACTCCTTTTCGTTTTCTAAATATTTTATAATTAAATCATTATTTTTTGTCCTATGCGTTTAATGTTTATGGTACTTTATGTCTTCGTTGCATGTATGTGTAAAGTTGCGATAGAATATAAGTTCGTTTTGTTTCCACTTTTGGTTTGATGTGGCTTTCTATGCTTTTTGCATTGCATTTGAAAGACCGCGATTTCAAATGATATGACATTTCGCTTTTAAAACATCTTTATAATCAAGATATTTATACTATACTGAAAATTTAATTACAAAACATATTTTCTTTAAATGAACATTGATGTGTTTATTGATATGTATGAAACTTCAAAAAGTATACAAAAATATCTCCACTTCTATTTCTTAAAGTTAAAATTCAGAGTTAAAGTACAAAGGTTACAATAAACAAAGACACAAAAAAAACAACAAAAAAAAACAAATAAGTATCATTTTAGGTTGGGATTGGAAACGGGGACACAGGAGTCGAGGTTGCAGGATATTCAAGGGCCGGCAAGCAGGGTTTGAAGAGGGACTACAGAACGGGATTCAACAGTATGGAAAAGCTGGGGTGAAAGAATTCTGAAATGGGGAAGCGGGATCAAGGGATTGGAATCAGGCGTAAAGAGGGACGTGGAGCGAGTCGAAGAATCCCCTTTCAAATGCACATGCAAACATCAATAAAATAAAATTTACTAATATTCACTATACACAAAATTAAAAACAAACTTTGGACCACAAAACCTGGTCAACACCGACAGATTTATAGGTGCCTTGCCTTGGCCAGGAATCATGGACAAAGCTTATTCATGTGCTTGTCGATTTTATCTTAACTGTTCTATTATATATGTTAAGAAGGGTGTCCTTTGTCTAATTTTTTTTTTCTCAATCATTCGTATAACATTTTTGTTTTGGGGCAATTTCACCCGGGTTAACCCGAGATCGTGCAGTCGGTGGTTATCGTGAACTCGGTTATGCAAAATGTTAACAAACGAGAATTAGCCAATGGGAAAAGAGAAATTTCGACTAAAATGTAGTCGTTACATGTAACGCGGTTAATGTTATCGTTCAACCCGGTTTGTTCCTTTTTACTGTTATCGTGAACCGCGAATTTGTATAATGTAATATGTACCAAAAGCTTCTTTCTCTTATTAAATAGTGTTAGTTTAGATGTTTGAAACCTTTGTTAGTGTAACAAATTAACTTTTTGGTCTTTGAAATTAGAAGAATCTCATTAACAGATTAAAGAAAGAAACTAAAAAGGGTAAATATAGGTAAAATAACCGGACTATTATAATATGTAATAATTGTATAGTAAGGTTGTCAACCATATGCAATTTACCACTCTCTAATTAATTACAGCCGGTGTTTGGGAAACTTGGGGTATATACATGCGTCCGATTATTTATTTCTGACCCTGTTAAAGTAAAGAATTATCTTACTTTTTTTTTAATTTACTTTTCCATAACAACTTGGTTTAATTGTTTTGGTCGTGGTCCAAAATCTAGGAACTCAAAATAAACGGTATGGCAATATTGGCACTGTATACATGTGTAGTACAAATGTACGACCAATTAACTTTGTTTATAAAAAAATAAACCATGTCAAGACATAGTGACCGTCTTTTTGTTATACGGAGTGACAGACCTAAAATCAATTCCAATGCTATGGGACTGCATACTAATGCTACATACCAAATATGAAAAGGCTGCGATAAGTAGTTGTTGAGTTAATTGATTTTTAACTTCGTGGAATCCAGCAAAAAGAGGGACATTTGCGACCCTTAATCATATTATTGACCTAAGTAATTAATTCTCAATCTTATGGCAGTCGTTATGTACAGAATATTTAACATGAAAAGGGCTTCACCTGGTTCCGAATCCGTGCGGTGCACGGGAGGCGAATAGGCCCACAAAGGCGCTAAGCTTGTCGGAAGAAGTCCACTAAAGAGCGCCCAGAAACGCCTGACATTGGATCCGTTCGCTTAGCCCATAAAACGACTGGGATATGTGCCTAAGGTGGTTCAATGGGACAGCCCTGTCATTATGAATACCGGAGTCATCATGCTATAATTCGGAAAACCTGACCGCAAACCATAGTGGGTCAAGGTGAGTGGATAGGGCCAGCGGCTGATCCAGAAATTTTGAAAGGGGAGGGAGCGCGCCCGGCACGCCGGTCCTTAACCCACCTTTGATAATTAAGTCATGCTTCATGCACGTAAAAGATCACTTTGAGGATCGCCAAGTAATTCATCAAATATAAGCTAAATTTTCCGCCCCTAACCACCTCGCCCTTTATCCTGTGGTTTTCAAAATTTACAGTTCTTTTGTTTCCCACCCAAACCCGTTTTTCTCGCTCAGTGTGTGTCGGTTCAACAGGATTCAGTATTGTATCAGTAACCCGGCAGATAAGGGTTGCCTATGTGAACCTGGTTAAGGGTTGGCTATATCCCACTCTGTTAAGTGTTCAAACTAGTATATGACCTCATTCCAGGTAAGGTTTCTTCATAGTCAGTCACCATATGTTAAAGTTTCAGATCATGCGATTTTTTTTTTTTTGGGGGGGGGGGGGTTTCGTTATATTCTGGGTACATTGGCCTATAGTGCATTGGGGGTACATTAGTCTTATGAGTTGGTACATTTCCTTCTCGTTTATGGTCGTACATTAGCCCTTTCGCATGGCATACATGACAAATATTTTTATTGAAAACCTTATTCTTTATACAGCAGAAATCCTTTTCAATGTTTATCTGAACCTGTGCTGTCAAAACATATTTCTAATGAAAAAAAGATTTATCATGTTTTTTGGTTTTTTTTTTTATCGGAAATGATCGGTCACTTAAATACTGTGCAAAAGTATGCTGTTAAAATCGTATACAAATACTTTAAGTGTGTACATGTAGGTCTATGATAATGATTTACTGGCAACGCAATAATGTTAAACTATAAGTATTTCGGTAAAACTGGTTTTAGTTTGTCATCAAAATAATGCTCGTTTGATTCAGTCCAGAAAAGCGAGAGGTATAGGTTGTACACGGTTTTTTATTTTGTGATTTTAGATTTTTTTTATTTTGTCACAACAATTTGTACATTGTATGAATCTGCACACTCCGTTTATTATTTTACGGGGTGTTAACAACTATTAAGGAAATACCTTTTATGTATTTTTTTTAATGATGATAGAAAAAATGCTTCATAAATCGTTAGTGCGCAAATCCGGGAATTCCGTTCTAAAACGTTAATTTTAAACCTTTTGTTTTAGTTATCTCAACAGAATAGTGTGATTAAAACATATGCAGTACGTTTTAAAACTAGAAGTTACCGTTTAAGGCATATGTGACCATGTTATGTTGACGATAACTTAAACCGAGTTGCACAATTACAGCTTTGATTTTTAACCGCGTTAACGACTACATTTTAGTCAAAATTTCTCTTTTCCCATTGGTCAATTATCGTTTGTTTACATTTTGCTTAACCGAGTTCACGATAACCACCGACTTCATGATCTCGGGTTAACCCGGGTGATTTGTAAGACGGTAGTGTGACCAATGGTCACATTGAAGGCCTCTGTTATTACAAAAAAAAATTTACCTGATTTATGTTGATTGTGTCATGAACATTTATTCCACATTTCATCAGTATCTTCTGATTGTTAGTTTCTTTTTTGTATTATATAAATCCATAACTAATGTATTATCTATGAAATTCAAAGTAATTGGGCAGGGCAACTTAAATGAGACTTTATTTGCGGCTCTTCATTAACATTGGTTCATGTAGGCCTGTGCAACGTGGTCTTCTGAATTTTAACAATTTGTAGCGTACTGGTCGAATTTGTTGTCGATATTAAAATAAGTATTCCGCTTCCTTAACTTTTTTAAAGTTAAAGTATTTAAGACTTCTATAACCTTGTGATAAAAAAAAAAGCAATAAAAGCGATATGCCATAGCTGTTGTGCGGATATAAGATGGATCATATATGAAAGTGTAGTCAAATATCATTTACAGTTTATCCTAAGAAAACATATAATATCACCGAACAGTTCACATTTCCGATTTGGGTCTTTGTCTGAATAAAATCCGTTTACTAGTATTCATTTATGTTGTGCTTTCTTCAATGCTACACAACACTCTGACCTGATTTCTCCTTTCCTTCTTTTTGCTCCCTTTACGTTTTCGTCCTTTGCCCCTTTTGTTTTTACCTGCTTTTTGTCCGTTGTCTTTCTTTGCGTGATGCTTTCTTTTGAAGTAATTTGAAATGTCAACAGCCAAAGCTAAGATTATTGGGACAACCAACAACAAAGAGAACGCCCACCCTAAACTCTGTTCAGATGGTTCTTGATTCGAACGGGATTTCTTTTTCATGATTGCCTTTGTGACCTCTTTCTCGTCAAGACTAATTTTGTCCTTGACATTTTCGTTAAAGTCTTTCAGTGTTTCTTCCTTTGCATCTGTCAAAGTTTTTCCATCCAGATGGTGCCATTTTGTGTTCAGAAGTCTTTTAGGACATTTGCATTGTTGCAAACGGCGTGGACGGGCGTCTAAAAGAAAGACACAACAATATTTTGTCAAGTCTGAAAGAAAACTTTTAAGATGTTTAAATTACTGTAGGAGCTGTTTTTCCCTTGCATACCACCACATTCTCACTGTAGCGGTTTGTTATGTGGGGATGGGGTTGGGATTGGGGTGGTGGAATTGGAGGGGAGGGGATTTACCGTCCAAGACCAATACAATTTATGTTATGTTTTTATTCTTTGATTTAAAGTTAAGGCCGATTTATACCACCACATTTTTCGGTAAATTTCTAAATATTTTTTAAAGCATGTATAAACATAAAAATATTTTATAACTTTGATTTAGTATATAATTGAACATTGTAATTCATGATTAACATATCATTATTTGACTAGCTCAGTAAAAAATGTAAATGTACGATTGACAGTTTTAACGGAAGCAGAAGTGAAAACTAAACTTTTTTGTTGTTGTAGTCAGTTCAATTTTGAACAAAATCAGATGCTGTCTTTGATGTAGCCATGAGCTCCATATGGACATTGGTTTCCTTTTCAACGAAGAGAAAAAAATGTTTTCTATGGAAGTTAAAGGAGTTGCGAAAAAGATACACATAATTAGGATATCAACAGACGCAAGGGGGCCCTATCACTACATTATTATGCATTTTTCCACTTTTCTGGGCGTGAAAATAGTATCGCAGGGGTTTAAAAAGCAAAAGTTTCAGCACTCTGTCGAGTTCTAGATGAAAAGTCTACTAGATTAATTCAAAAAGTCCTCAATATGAGCTACTTTAACTGCGTGCATGTCCAGGATTTTTGTAAATGGAATTCAAAGGTCCTGAATCATAAATTATTACCCCGGACCTCGAATCAGTTCTACTTTGAACCCCTGTATTGGCTAAACATACCTGGTTTAACCCCTGTATTGGCTAAACATACCTGGTTTATCTCGGCACTTCGTTTGACTGGTTGTTTCCATCGGTCCAGTGGGCTAAAATGCATGTAAAAATTATGTAAAATCTATGAAAATATGATCACATACCTTAAATACAATGGATCCACGTATTTTGGTAGGTAAAACGTAAGCAGTATTGGGCATAAACATCCGACAATTTGGCGCTTGCATCAATATTTTCGATTAGATGCATCCCTTCCGGTATTAGAATCATATTCCAACATGTTTTTACCTTTAAATGAATGAGCAAATTACCTATTAATAATAGATAATTTGACCGGATTACCTATATAGATAATTTGACCGGTACTCTACTATGTTTATAAAGAATATTTTCCTGGATTTTTTTCACTGATTTTAATCAAGAAATGTATTGAAACTTACCGAACCAATGAACTTTAAACCGGCGGGGAATCCATAGGACCCCATTTGATAGTATGCACTGCTACGTTGAACTACCCCTACTATTATCCCCATAAATGGGACGTTGTTCACATGCTCAATTGTATTCGTTTTCTCAACCAATTTGATCTTGTATGCCACAAGACCACAAGGGTGTTCCGACAATTCAGGTTTTAATGCTTTCTGTTCTATTTGAGATCCATCCAAAGCTTTACCATTCAGCAGTACGTTAGATATTTTATCAATGGCACCGATAAAATAATGCTCAAGTTTGTAAAGGGGGTCGTGACTTGTGTTAAGGACGGAAAATGTGTAGCGGCTTTCATAATGGTCGAAAGAGGGAACGATGATAGCAGATTTTTCATCGTTACAATTTGTAAACATTTGTACCACCTGTACCGGCTTATTAGCGTCGATGAAGCAACAATCTGCAATTGTCTTTTCAAATTTCTCAATAGTTCCGTGTTTTTCTATGGTAATGCTTTTTCTTCCACTGCCACATATTATGTCGATTAAAGTGTTATCGGCACTTGCTTGCACATATAAAGTGTAAGACTCGCTCACCGGAGCAGGAACTATAGCAATTTTTTGTCCCCATTGTTCAACAGGCAGAAGTTGCTCAATTTCAAGACGACTTGATCGGTAATTCGTAGTTATACCGAAAACGACAATCTGTTTATTACTTTCTATTTTCAAGTTAGAACAATTTGAAAAATCAACGCGTTTAACACTTGTAACTTTAAATTGTTCCAATTTAAAGTCATGCGTTGGCTCTTCTTTACAATCGCAAAATATTTCTACCTCTGTTGAATCATATACTCCTATAATCCGCAATAATTTCGGTGAAAAGCCGTCCATATACGAGGTCCCCAAAGCACTGATAGGCAACGGTAGAAGCCCGCCAACATGTACTCCTTTAGGCTTGAAGTATACGGTGAAAACCCTAACGGAATCGTCACAATCTATAAATAGTGCGCTTCTTCCGCCAGTTTCCCAACCACTAAATGTTCTTATGAACGCAGCGTTTTTTGCAACGGAGAACGGCTCACACTTCTTTTTAGAATGTAAATAATACGAACACCTAACAAGTTCGTTTACAAATGTCGTAACAGTAACTCGTGTGTTTATCAAATTTTGACTATTTCCTCTGGTAAGTACCATGTATTGTTTTCCTGAATTTTCTGAAACATCAACATTATACAATATTATGTTTATACTAAATAGATTTGATGAGAAGATACAGTCGAGATCGATTCTAACGTCTCTACTATCAGGCTTTCCTGACAGTTCTAGATCTGTTCTAACCTAGGACACCATCTGTCATAAACTGTTCTAGGGCAGAACTTCATAAACTGTCCCGGCCCCTGACACTTCTAGAACTGCTCTAGACCATGACAGCTTAGAACTCCGCTTGTCAATGACAGTTCTATGCCCTGACAGTTCTGGACTCTGACAGGTCCTGACAGTTCTCAATGACGTCATGTGTTGTTTATTGAAATGATTAGTCAGCTATGTTAAAATTGTTAAAAAAATAGTAGTTTTCTGTTTAAATTGTATTCCCGATAGCCATGCAACTTTTATTATTTTAGACAATGACCCTGAATAGTTCTTAAACCTCAGGATTTAGAACTGTCAGGAGCTGTCAGTTGTGAGGATCTGTCAGGAGCTGTCAGGGCTTAGAACTTTCAGAGCTTAGAACTGTCAGGGTGGAGAACAGGTTAGAGCTGTCAGGGCTTAGAACAGTTATAAAAATGTCGTGGGGCAGAACTGAACTATGACAGGACACGGCTTGTCACAAACTGTCCTAGAAAGGTCAGCAGAACAGAATTAGAACAGATTCCTGACAGTTTCTGACAGTTCTAAAGAGATCTTAGAACTGGCCTCAACTGTACTATATAATTAGGATTACCTCATTGATCGTTTTTGGGTAATGAACATACTAAATACAATGTTTTTACTTTATTTCTTATCATTTAGCGATTAACTATTTTCTCTCATTCGACTATTTGCCCTCAGCTCTAACTGCTTTTTTGCAAAAGGTGAAAACATTTTGTTCACAAATGTATGTTCAAAGAAAATTTGGTTAGCAAATTGTTCTTGGCATTGAAACATTTTGTCTCTTGGCTCTACACTTAGTGACTGGGTATTCGGGATGTAGATTGTTTATCTATCGAACACACCTATTACTTTCGAGTGACGTACGCCGCAGCGGCCAGGCTTCGTATAATAAACCTGACGACCCCTGTCGGACAAGCGCTACCATATTCAGCCACCTAGGGTATATATCATATTAGTTCTTTAAGGGCTGAGCACAAACCCTATGTCAGAATTCCAAAACTCTTATTAAGGAATGCTCTGATGTTTGCGTATTCGTTTCCCTAGCTACAATAATGTAGCTCCTTTGACATCTTGAATGATCCGCCCATTAAAAGATGTCAAAGGAGCTACATTATTGTTTCTATCATTATACCCATGCACAACACGGGACGGGGTTCGTGTGTTAAATATTAAAGATGCTTTATTGTAATCATTAAAATTAATGTACATTTTTGTCCAATAAGGACCCATAATGTGATATAAGGCCTTTGTTGTAGCTCTTGATTTGTCGTCTAAAATTCCCGACATACGTACAAACATGCAAGTACTAGAAAATAATAGTATTTCTACTTTCATCAACCATAAAAATACAGTCCCAAGAAAGATAATACACGTACGTACACTAAGAAGAAAACTATGAGCTTGAACTTTTCATTAAATAAAAATAATAATCTCGAAATAGGTCTGAAATTGTTGATAATCATACCTAAAAGGATCTTTAAAAATAATTTATAATACTATAGGAAAAATATTATACGAGGAAGTTGTTATATAATTATTTGTTAGCCTACAATAGGGATATTTTTTTCTGTTTAAAGACAAACAACAAGGGAGTTAATCATGGGTCATTAAGCGACTACTGGTCGCTCACGTTGGAGGCTGCTCGCTGTTTTCCATCGTGGGCTTTAAAATAATTGTTGATGTATGTAGTTTCCCCCTATCTTATTATCTTCTGCTTGGTATCAAATTATATTTTGAAGGACCATCTGTTAAACTTGGTAGGATGTTTTTTTTGGGTCTGGTTTTTGGGGTGATTGCAGCAACGGTTAAATCAATTTTGCGCGAAAAAAATCTAACCAGAATCATAATCACCTTTAAGTTAAATGTTTGGTTCTTATGCTGAAAATGGCTCACTTTTTTGTGTTCTATTTTCTTTTGTATCAAACATTATAAAAAGAAACATTGAGAAAATTATCCAGTCTTATATTTGCAAAATGAAATTATAAAAAAAGTAGAATGAATAAAAGCAAAAACAAACAAAAGTAAACAATTTTTGCGATTTTGCATGTCTTTGAAATCTTGCACGAAAATAATATATGACGCGCTTGTAAGAAATAAAGCAAAATAATGACGTACCAGAGTTACACAGAATGATATTATCCATAAACATATTAAAAACAATGAAATAAATGCCACATTTACTGTCCATTCCGACAGTTTTTAATATACAGAAAACTTTACACTAGACTGACAAAACTTTGAATTAATCTAAGTAATGTACTAGTTATTAATTTTTAAAGCATATTACAAAAGATGAAATGTTACAAATTTGCTTGGGTATTCGTTAATTGTCACTAAGCTGATGAAAGTAAGTGGAAATCATTTTTAAACATCATGCAAAATTTATACGTTCGTGATTGTGCTGTTTATTTTGTTGAAGTTTTTTGAAAAAGTGTTTTGAGGTACATTAAGTTCTTATACAATTTGTTGAATTACGCTGATTCCAAGCTTTTAACTGACACGAATATTTAATGAAGATCGTAATTACAGAATGAGATAGATATTTGAATTTTACTGTTCATCAAACAAAGAAGATAGTGAGATATGAAATAAGTGAATTCAAAACAACCAACACAAGTCAGCTGAAATTCACACTATGACCAGTAGTCGCTGGTCGCTATCTTGCATTCTAAAGACAGGAGAATGGTGACAAAAGAACCATTAGAAAGTCCGAACTGTCACAGAGTTCAATGAAGATTCCTCCAAATTCTTTTTGACTCTTATAGTTTGTTAATGATCATACCTCAGAGCGTTGATATGTATCCATAAGTATCCCTATATATACTGTATTCTATGTAAAGTTAAACCGTTCTATCACTCTGCTTGTGAGGGGATTCGCTTACGGTCTATAGTGCACAGACAGGACAGGCAAAGCCTGATTCTGGGGTCCCAAAATAATTCTAACAGCAGAAATTAAAAACACAGCTAAAAATTTTAAGACAATTGAACAGTTAATGGATTTTATCCGTGAAATATCTAAAATTAGTAACAACCCTTGTTTCACTTACAATGTCCGATTCCATTAGTCAGTCAACCACTAAACCACTAAGTCACCTCATAGAAGGGTTAAGGGAAAATCAGAGCTTACAAAACATCCACAGAACAAAGTATGGAGCATAGCTCCGCAGACATGTCCACCGGCAAGCTCAGTAAAAAAAGTAGCAAATTGGTCAAGCTGAAAAAATGTTCACAAGGGAAAGCATTAGTTAACAGTTTCAGGGCAAAACCAACCAAACAGCGTTTTTAACTGCTAAAGGAATACAACATTTGCCTTAAATGCTGCGAATCTGACTTGAAAATTATAGCCAATTGCAAGGAAAGAGTCGTTAGCAAAAAATGCAGCAGCCCATGTCATCCGACAACTCTGACCAGCGACAAGCAAATTTTATTCGTAAAATCCTCAGAAAACAATGGCGGGAAGCAATAAGCCAACGATAACGTACAGGTCACATGCACTGAAGTATGCGGACTTTTATACAGATTAAATTATGTGCAAAGATTTTGCCAGTAGACGTGTTTTTCAAACATAATAGATTCACCGTGGATCGTTTTTACGCGACAATTGACGACCAAAGTGGTCACACGTTGGCTACAACAAAATTCTTTGAAACATTCAACGTCAAAGGACCTGACCGGATTTCAATCCTTCGACCTGTTCAGGACGCACACTGTGATGTCAAGAAAAAGAGGTTAGGTCTATCGAGAAAAAATTTGAGACCGATCTTCCGACAATCATTATATGTAACGACAACCCGAATAACACAAAGATACTAAGACCAGAAGTTGCGCTTTACAACCCACATCTTAGGGGTAGCTAACTACATCCCACCGATCGATTACATATGCGAGATTTTTCTCCTTATCAGAACACTTCGGACTGTACATCATACCCTCGACCTAAGATTATGATCTCAATTCGAACCTTTCGCACAGAAGTTGTCGTTAGGTAGGGTTATTATAGGTAAGACTTGTATGGACTGACTTCATGTGGCATTTGATATTGACGTCCGTCATTCTACCGAACAGTCGACCCTGGAAAATGCAATGTGTCCAAACCAGTTTCACGTAACTGAGTACATGTATCTTTATAACTTACCATGTGAGTAGAATGATTCGGACTTGATTGGGTTAGACATCTTCGAGAAAACGCTAGATGACGAATTTTACCAGAATTATCGTAGGGCGATCGAAAGTTTGTCAAGCAATTGGACATGGAATTCAAACGAAACGAATAAGAAATTGGGACGGTTCCTAATCAACAAGGAACAGACCATCCATCGTGCTAGGATGCTTGAGAGAATAATCCCGAAACGGAAGCACTTCAAAGCCTTCATGGCCAAGAGATTGGACAACAACCAAGCGGACATGACCCCTTAGTTACACAAGGGTGAAGAATGCTAATATTATCGTTTCTTCGAAGCCATCAACTTAAAAAGCCCGGTTAGAATAAAAACATATTCGATTCCTCCTCTTAATAGAATGGAGTTTCGCTGAACAACATACTACTCACAGGATCTGATCTTGCAATGATTTCCTCGGAGTATTCTTCCGTTTAAGAAGAGGGATGGTCGCCAAAACAGGCGCTTACAACACATGTCTGGTATGATTATTTTTAATTGTTTCATCGTCCGCTAAGATCACCGGAACTACTGACGGTTCCTTTGGTACAGGACAATAACATTGAGAAGGAACTCATGGAGTACCGCATGAGGGTTCACGTCGTAGGAAACAGTCTGTCACCGGCCTAGCAAACCTCAGACAATACAAAACAGCTAGGGAGGCCGAACCAAAATACGGAAGCGCCGTTGTAAACTTTTATTACGTCTGATGTCTATGAAGTGACGGTCTCGCCTCATGTTCCCCTATGAAAATCACAAGGATCTTGATTTGGACGCCTTTACAGTGTAGTCTCGGAATATCGCGCAAGGTTAACACCGATCAGTTTCTATAAACCTTGTCACGTGATGAGAAGCCCATGATTCGCCGAGGGGTTTTATCAACAATCAACAGTAAATTCGACCCGATTAAATTCCTTGTGCCTATCATAATATTTTGGAAGTTACTTCTGTGTAGACTTGTAACGACCACTACAGATTGAGACAAACCGGTATCGGAAGAGATTGTTTCTGATTTCAAACAATGGCAAAACATGCTCAATGCTCTAGAAATGGTACAAATACCGCACCCGTTTGTTTCCTTTCAGAGAGAAGGAGGTTTACATTCTTTTCCGATGCCCGGAAAGATTCAATAGGAGTGATAGTGTATATCCAAACAATTGATTCTGACGGATCGCCGGACCTTAGTTTCGTCAAAGGAAAAGCCAAGGTCGCTCTGTGTAATGGACACAGAAAACTGCGTTTGTAACTATGTGCCACCTTACTAGCTATTAATAGCCCAGATCGCTGTTACGGAGCTTAAAAAAGGATTCGACACTATCCATGCAAATACTACACGGACAGTTAAGTTGTTCTTTGTTACATTTGCAACGCAAAGAGGTGATTCTACGTTTACGTAGAAAATAGAGTGGATCGCATCAGAACATTTTGTTCATCCGAACAGTGGATCTACATTCCGACTATCCACAAACCTGATTCTGGCGCAAGAACTTCAAAACAGTATTTGGCTAAGCGGACCAAAGGAGTTTTTGGACGATGACTATAAAGCAAGCTATCGATACCGAAATTGACATCCAACTTATTCATACCGACGACGACAAGAGGGTCCATCTAATACAAGTTTATTAGCTAAGACAATTAACCGATGTGTGTAAACACGAATCTAGTTTCGAAACCGACCGTTTCCGAATATTATAGCTCTTGGAATGACTTAGTTCAAGTTATGTACAATCTCAAGAGATTTGGCCGTCTTTGCCAATCAGATAGTCATCAAATAAACACAGTCGAGCTTTACGAAGGCGCCAAAATTTTCGTCGTAAGGAGCGCTAAAACTGAATTTTAATAGGAAGTGATCCTGTGTATCATACACAGTGAGCCCGTGCCACAACGGAGTCCTATCTGCGATCTTAATCTTTGCCTCGACGAAAATGTCTTACTTAGCATAGAAGATTCAGACGTTGATGTTTTAGAGAAGAAACGGCTTTTCATACCTGGTCGGCAACGAATACATCGCTTATAAATGAAACATTTCCACCAGGGGTCTAAATCTTTAATATGGAAGGTGAAATCATATAAGCAGGCTTTTGGATAATCGTTGTAAAACAACTTATATCAAGCGTTTTACAGCTGTGCCGCAGACTCCAAAGAAAGTTAGACACCCAAATAATGGCCGAACTACCAAAGGATCTTCTCGAACCGTCGCTCCCGTATACTAACGTACGAGTAGATGTCTGGACCGTGGCAAATCACTGAGTAAGTGATAACTTAAAACAATGGGTGGTCATATTTACGTGTCTGTTCATAAAACCTGTAAATCTCGAGCTCGTAGATGAAATGACATCGTCCGCGTTCAAAATTGCTCTTAAATGTCTCAAATTATTCAGAGGAAAGTAAAGTTCTTTTGTTCCAACCAAGGAACCAATTTCGTCGGTACAGTAAAAAGTTGAATATCAAAACTATCAACCTTAAAAACACGCCAACCAACGTCGACGAGGACTCCACCGTATCAATGTTTCTTCACGATGCTAGTGCATTGTTGCAAATCAACCCAGCTCACTCGTCCCACATGGGCGGGTATATAAAATATCATAGGTGCTTTTTGTAATAATTAAAATCAATGTATGTTTTGTCCGGGTGAGCTATTGTCATCACTTGGCGTCCGTCGGCGTCGTCCTCCGTTAACATTTTTTTTTAAAAATCCTCTCTTCTGAAACTACTTATAAGAATTTTATGAAACTTTGTATGATTGGTCCTTATGGTTTCCTTTTCAACTTTTCAACCGTCAATTATCATGGCCGCCGTTGCAATTGGCTTGTAATTTAAAAAAATAAAAGAGATAGAGAATATCGGATGCAACTCTCTTCCTTCAGCATCAAAAGCTCTATAAAAGTCTGCATTTGATCGAAGTTGTCAGATAACTCCCTATAGGGGTTATGGCATGCACTTAAAGTAAAAAAGTTGCGTTTTTTCCCATTTTTATGCTCTATGGTATGAAAACTAACGCAGATAGAGAAAAGCAATTGTTAAACCTTCAGCTCATTTAGCTCTACAAAAGTCTTCAATGGATCGAAGCTGTCAGATGACCCCTACAGGGGTTATGGTATTTTAAACATAAAAACAACGTTTTCATGCTTTTGCTCCATACAATGAAACTATTGCAGATAAAGAAAAGCTGTTGCTTGCTTAAACCACAGGTTTATTTAGTTTTACAAAAGTAAATGGGGTCGAAGCTGTCAGATGACACCGTGTAGAATTTATGGCACTTCAGATGTCACAAATAGCGTTTTTTTATGTTTTTCCCTATGATATGGAAAGTATTGAAAATAGAGAAGAGCTGTTGTTTCAACTTTTAACTCTTTGAGTGTTACAAGAGTCTCCTTGGCGTCGAAGATGTCAGATGTCCCCTCATAGGGGTAATTGCCATTTAAAGGTCAACAATAACATTTTTTCATGTTTTTGCATTATTTGAATAAAAACTATTGGGAGATAAATTGCTGTTGCTTGCTTAAACCTTCAGCTCATTTAGCCATTTTTTAGCTCATTGTGTTGAAGTTATCAAATGACCCCTTATAGGGATAATGACCCTTTAAAGGTCAAAAATGAAGGACCAAATAAATAAATTTTAAAAAAGGGCATCTAATGGGATATAAAATGATACCCCGCCACGATATTCAACAATATTTAAATATATTTGTATAATATACTGTATATACTATAGATATATATTGACAAGGAAAAGAAATTAGTTCTTTCATAGACCATAAAATTTCATCATTTTCAAGTTTGGAAAGTTTACAAAGCGGCAAATCTTTAATAATTTTTTTTTGGGGATCATTCTGAAAATTGAAAATGACATGTATTTCAACAGCTGCGCAAAATATCATTCAAATCCTTTAACGCGGAAACCTTCTGGGGACAGACAGACGGACAGACGGACAGACAACGAAAAAAACTGAGGGTATAACATTATACCTCGCCACTTAGTGTGGCGGGGTATTAAAACAAACAAAAAGTAAACAAATTTTGCGATTTTGCATGTCTATACATATAAGGTTTTGAAAGGAGGAATAGAAACTATAGGACACGTTCAGTACATAAGACATAATTCAAGTTAATGACTACTATAACACAGAAGTATACTGTCGATATATATTTTGAAAAAAATACTGTATATTTTGAAAGTTTTTAGTATACCGAAATTTTGTACACCGACAAATCATGAAGTTGATCCTCGTAATGCATTAGTTATACATTTTTAAAAGCACATTACAAATTCAAAATAAAATGTGTCCAATTTGAACAGATCTTTGTAAATTGTCACCAATCTAATGGAATGTTTACAATTGATTTCTAAACATCATGCAAAATTAATGATTTCGATCATGTTCCTGCAAGTTGTTTAACAATGCTGATTTCTAGCTTTTAACTGGCACGAATTTTTAATCGATTTTTTCCCTAGATTTCATTAAACATGTTAAACATAGAACATAATGAGACGTGGAATCAGTGTATTCGATACAATAAATCAGCGGAAATTCACAATGTGGGCACTGGCTCTGCTCGCCGTCTAGAAATCGCATAAAAAAATAAAGGTACAAACAAAATTACCGAACTGGGATGATCAATCTCCTATATCCAAGAACAAAAGACAAAACAAGGGAAAGCCATATCAGAGAAATTGAAGATCGCAATGGTCCTGACTTGGTACAGGCATTTCAAAAGAAATGGTGGGTTGAACCAGGTTTTATGGCGCCATACCTCCCTCTCCCATTGCGATCTAATGGTCCAGTAACACAAAACACAACATAGTTGTGAGAAATAATAGAGATAACGAAGTGATCATCTCAGTACAACAAACTGTCACAAACTAATTGAAGAAATCACATATCATTTCATCTGACAAAATTTTGAATTTTGATACCAGTGGCTCAGATCGAAAGTAAAACTTTTAAAGAGATCGGATGACACGAATTTTCTTACAGTGTAACCTTGGTCCAAAAACCGACCACGGTGACAACGGTGTCGGGGAAAAAACATCTGAAGAATTAGAACATGTACAACCCCTGGCAAATCGAATAAGTTGGGAAATATACACCCCATATGTTGTTGAACTGGGTATGTTGCCTTCAAGGTTAGGAAAATTAATTATTTGAAAATTAAAATCTTCTCTTTTGTCGTATATATTTGATTTGAGATGGCCACCCGAGTAAAATTCGAGATGCAAATCCAAAAAAGACGTGAAGCAAGTAGATTCGATGGTTTCTTTAATCTCTAATTCTGGAGGATAAATTGAAGGAAACCATCTACCAAACGAAGCGTTGTTTGACAGAGAGGGCATTATCAATATATATGGAAGTGAGCTTCTTTTATCCTCTTGGTCTTAACGAGTTACTGAAGAAATTCAGTCTCGAAAATGTATAGAAACAAGTCGGCGAGGAGAGGGGGCACAAATTGTGCTCATTTGAATGCCAACCTGCTGTTGAAAAATCTCTCCTCTAAATATGTTGTCGATAAGGAAATCTAGCATACTGCAAGCTTGTTCCATGGGATTACATGTTTATCTGTATAATTATGTAGAATATTAGGCCAAAACAACAAAATACCTAGAATTAGAGAATGCCTTTTTAAATAGGTTTTTTAGTCGACATTTTCATTTCTCTAATGGTAAGGTGGTGCATAAAGATAAAAAAATCGTTTTCAAAGAATGAACTTCAGAAAATGATCGAAATTTGAAATTTTCCAACAAAAAATTTAAATCCACATATGATTTAATCCACTACGAGAATAAATAGTTTCGCAGTATGTTTGTTGTCCTTCTTTGACTGCAGACAAAATTATTGTGACTTGTACGGACAATTCTTTGGTAGAACATGATGACAATTCAGCTTTATACCTTTCTTTGTATGGATTTTCATGCAATTTAGGTATCCAATACAAATATGGTAAGTCTTCGTGCTCCTTCCACACACGAAGATTTAAAGAGGACATGAAGGAGTTATGGTTAGCAATGATCTCATCTTTTTCAAATAAATAGATAGATAAAATGAACATAATTGAAAACCAATGATGTTGGAAGGACGATAACCAAACAATAGAACAAGTGAACAAACTCATTGATTCTTCCTGATTTTGGGGGTTCTAATATTGGTATAAAACACTGTCACCTCGGCATGAATGATACATATGAGCGTTGATGTGTATTCATAAATTTCCTTCCATCTTCTTGTTTCTTTGTAAAGTTTTATTAAACTGCTTATGATGAGATTCGCTTACGGTCTACGACGGACAGACCATACAGACAGCCAACGATTAGTTCTTGGTCCCTGAATGACTTCTAATGGTAGAAATCAACCAAAAATACATTTACTATGACAGTTAATGAAACATCAAGTCTTGCCAAGTTTGTAAGATATAGGTAATATGGTTTGTAAGGCGCCAAACAAAATAGAAATGGGAATATTATTGAAATACGATTTTTTGCGCTTTTAAGGAGCCAAAAGATAAGATGAACCGAAAACAAATGATGAATTGAGTTTTTTTTTTTTGAATAATTTTAGGATTGATGGTTAATCATTATGTAATATTTCCCCTTATCTTGGACCCATTTAAAAACGACGAGCAGCGACTGATGGTCATATTGCAATCTGCTGTCTTGTATCCTTTGTGTGTGTTGGGGTGTAGACAAATCGCTTATCTATGTATGTTGTACAGTAATAAGGGCCACGCATTGAAAATTAAGAGATTTTTGGTTTTTCTAGTGATGTGTTTGCATTAAAAATTGAACATCTAATCTTTTAATCTCAATGCAAAACAAACGCTACCTAAAGTGTCAAATTTTGAATTTAATATTGGTACACATGTATTAAACTTTGTACATAAAATCACACCTTCATCAACTCTAAAAGACTTGCTCGTTATCAAGCTATGCAGTTTTAAGATTTTCAACATGTTGAACCCTGCACTTTTGCGAAATCCATAGATATGTGTTTGCAAAAGCAGACAGAAAAATACTGTTACAAAACTATTGCCCCTTTTGGTCAATAGTTAAGAAATTTGTATCTGCTACGTTAGATTTATTGCCCCTTTTGACCCCTTCTTTCAAAATTGAAACAGATGGGGGGGGGGGGGGGGTCACAAAAGATCTAGCAAAACAATTTTTGAAATCGGACGATAAATAAAAAAAAATATTCTTACCCCATTTGGTCTTTTTTAAAAATGAAAAAAGGAATAAAAAAAATAATCGTCCATCTTGTACCAATTTACTAGAATTAAACTGCATTTTTTTTGTTTAAATCGGACACGAAATAAACAAGAGACTGAATGGTGACCTGGTGTTAAACCATCAAACAACATCAACCCAATGGAGACCTTCTAATGTTTGTAACTTGAGAAGACAAATAACCACACTGCCCAAGACCAAATAAGGAGTGCACATGCACCTTCATTGAATGTGTGTGAACCTGAAGGGGGTAACAGATAATGCGATGATAATGTTTATTGATGAGATTTCTTGAATAAACAACACTTATATGCACATAATATAAGTTTCTATTAGAGTAAGACTACGCCCTGTAAAGGACCATAACCCCTTAATGGAGTCATATGATAACTAAGACCAAATGGACACTTTTGTAGGGCTTCTAATGCAAAAGAGCTTAATATCCTTTGGATTTTTAAACATCCCGCTTGAAAAGTGGGGGGGAGGGGTATATAGTGATAGTCCGTGTGTCCGTCAACTCTCCCTAAACCCTTTGGTGGATTTTCATGAAACTTTTACACAATATTTATGACATACATGTAATGTAGATGTGCACCTTCTATTTTAAAGTTGATAAAATTAATTTTTGGGGTTTCTCATAGCAAAACATGGACATAGCTGTTTGGCTTTAAGGGTGTACCCATATCTTATCCGCAACTTCTTACATGAAACTTTCACACAATCATTGCGACATAATGTAGATGTGCACCTCTTATTTTAAGGTTGATCAAAATGATTTTTGGGGTTTCCCATAGCAAAAACATGGAATTAACTCTTTGACTATATGGGGGTGCCAATTTCTTATCCGCAACTCCTCCTAAATACCTCGATGGATTTTCGTGAAACTTTCACACAATCTTTGTTACATATTTAGATGTGCTCCTCCTTATTTAAAATTTTATCAGAATGATTTTTGGAGGAGGGTATTTTTTTGTAAGCTGCCTCTCACAGTTTTTCTAGTTTTCTGTTGAAATTGCTGAGTTTGTACCCGAGTTTTGGTATTTGTAATTTTATAAGCCAGTTTTCGTGATTAAACATTGTGCTCTGTTTTTGTAACAGCGGCAATGTATTTTTGTATTTTTCGAATTTCTTCAAGATGAGTATCGTTTGATGCCAACAAATCATGTATCATTCTCACAAAGAAGCGAAGGAACCAGTAGGGCATCTGAATATTAAAAACGAAAGAATATGGAATATGTGCCAAAAAGACACGATCCACATATTGAAATGATTTTAATAAATGTACAAAAGCAAAATTTCACTGCGTGTGAAGCGCTTTTCTGGATTAACCTTCATCAGACACGCTAGGAGTAGAAAACTTGGAAAACCGGTAAAATATTAGATTTGATTAAAAAAATGCCCAAAAAATATTACAACAATGACCAAACAGATAAATTTATCAATTTCTAAAGAAACAGCCAAACGTTGTCAAATTTTGGAAATATGTAAACTGTGTCTTTCCAACACATATTCCAGTACTCGAAAATATATAAGAGCATACAACTTAAGCACGGGGAATGTCAATAGTCCGAAAGGGCAGAGACAAAACCAGTAAACACCAACGAGACAAAAAACATTTAAAACCTACTGAATATTAATCAACAACGTGAAATTCAGCCGTAACGAGAGTGACATCAGGTGCTCCGGAAGTTTTATAAAAGTTTCATAAAATTGGTTCAGTGGTTTCAGATTGTTGAAAAAGTTTGCAGACGCTGGAGGACTAGCAACGAGTTGTGATGTCATAATAGAAAATAAAGAGATGAGGAATAAGTGTACGCGACACAGCCCACAATTAAACGGCAATTTAGAAAAACCACAATGGACAACCGCCAGCAGCCTTCAACGATAGCTCACATGGCCTCCGGTCAGGTGAGCAAAAAACTGCATTTTTGCCCATTTAGGGGTTCCTTATTTCTAAATGAAAAAGAAGGGGGCACCCAAAATCAATCCCATCCATAAAGGATAAGGAACATCAATGTCAAATTTCATAACAATTGGCCAACAAGAACTAAAGTTTTATGGGAACAAATATCATATTTGTATATTTACTCTTTTGGGCCCCTAATTTCTTAATGAATAAAGGAGGGCCAAAAATCAGACCTAATGATCCTTTTATGTTATTAAACATTATTAGCAAACTTCACAAAATTTGGTCAACCATAGCAAAGGTTATTGTACGAACCAGCAAAGCTGAATTTTTGGCACGGTTTGGACCCTAATTTCTAAATTAAAAGGGGCCCCTAATTAATCTATCCATCTATCCATGTTATGAAACATTAAAATCAAAGTTCACAGCTTTTGATCAAACAGAACAAAGGTTATTTTGGAAATCAACAAAAAATTTGCATTTAAGCCCGTTCTGATTACTAAATTCTAAATAATTCATATCTCTGATTGAAAATTGTAAAATAGGTACTAGAAATGCAGACATATTACAAATAAGTCTCATTATTCTCTATCGTGTTGTGTAGAGACCATTTCCCATATTCATGCTTTTCGATTGGCGACATACCAAATAACTGAAAGGTTTTTTGAAGAGGGAGGTCTAATCACAAGATACATTTTATGTGTGTCTTAAAATGGTTTTAATGTAATGGTTCTATGTTAAACAAGAGGCTCCCAGGAGCCTGAATCGCTCACCTGGTCTTAATGTCAACCCTTTGAAGACTTTTGTATAGCTAAATGAGCTGAATGTTTAAGCAATAAAAAGCTTTTCTCTATCTGCAATAGTTTTCATTCCAAAGCAAAAAACACTATGTTTAACCTTTAAAGGGCCATAACCCCTTAAAGGGGTCATCTGACAACTTCGACCCTAAAAAGACTTTTGTAGAGCTAATTAAGCTGAACATTTAAGCAAGCAACATCTTTTCTCTATCTGCAAAAATTTTCTTTTTTTAGGCCAAAAACACTATTTTTTGCCTTTAAGGGGCCGTAACCACTATAAGGGGTCATCTGGCAACTTTGACCCTATGGAAACTTTTGTAGAGCTAAATGAGCTGAACATTTAAGCAAGCAACAACTTTTCTCTATCTGCAATAGTTTTCATTCCATAGGCCAAAAACACCATTTTTTGCCTTTAAGGGGCTGTAACCCCTATAGGGGGTCATCTGACAACTTCGACCATATGGAGACTTGTGTAGAGCTAAATGAGCTGAACATTTAAGCAAGCAACAGCTTTTCTCTATCTGCAATAGTTTTCATTCTATAGGCCAAAAACTCATTTTTTGCCTTTAAGGGGCCATAACCCCTATAAGGGGTCATCTGACAACTTTGACCCTATGGAGACTTTTGTAGAGCTAAATGAGCTGAACATTGAAGCAAGCAACAGCTTTTCTCTATCTGCAATAGTTTTCATTCTATGGGCCAAAAACACTATTTTTTGGCTTTAAGGGGCCGTAACCCCTATAAGGGGTCATCTGACTACTACGACCCTATGGAGGCTTGTGTAGAGCTAAACGAGCTGAACATTTAAGCAAGCAACAGCTTTTCTCCATCTGCAATAGTTTTCATTCTATAGGCCAAAAACTCTATTTTTTGCCTTTAAGGGGCCGTAACCCCTATAAGGGGTCATCTGACAACTTTGACCTTATGGAGACTTTTGTAGAGCTAAATGAGCTGAACATTTAAGCAAGCAACAGCTTCTCTCTATCTGCAATAGTTTTCATTCCATAGGCCAAAAACATGAAAAAATGCTATTTTTCACCTTTAAGGGGCCGTAACTCCCATAAGGGGTCATCTGACAACTTCGACTCAATGGAGACTTTTGTAGAGCTTTTGATGCTGAAGCAGTAGCGTGACATCAGATTTCATCTATCTCTTATACTTTTTGATTTACAAGCCAAAAACAGTAGTCTGACCCCCCTCGTCTATTTTTAGCAACGGCGGCCATGTTTTTCGACGAATCAAAAATCACCACATCAGTTCTGTGTGGGATACCCTAAAGTACCACCAGACCAAATTTGGTTTGAATCTGTGCAGCCGTTTCAGAGGAGAAGAAGTTTGAAGAAAAGTTAACGACGACGGACGACGACGACGACGACGGACGACGACGACGACGACGACGGACGACGACGACGGACGCCAAGTGATGGCAATAGCTCACATGGCCTTTGGCCAGGTGAGCTAAAAAGGGGATTTTCCTTAAGAATTGTAGGATTTGTTTTGAATTCTAAGCATTAGATGTTTTATATGGGTTAAATTGCAAGACAGCAGGCAGCGATTGTTTCGGTTCTGGTCAGCTGATGTGTCCACATCGTTCTTGTTATTTTAGCCCCCGAGGAAGGACTTGTAGTCCGCAAATTTTGGCATCTTTTATTTTTTTTTTATTAATTTTTACCTTTCATTGTAATTTTCTTATTTGGATTTTACCTTTTAAATGTTGTTTTACCTTCTAAACTATTGTTTTGACCACTGATTACCTTGAAGGCTGCTATTTTGCAATTGTTCCTGATTTACCAATAAATTTTAACATTTTTTGTCGCTGAAATTTCCGATTTAAAATTTTTTTGGGTTTGGCTTTCCTGTTTGAACTTTTATGGTTTTGAGTACTTTCCGTTTAATACTTTTGCTTTTTACTTTCCAATGTTTTGATTCAAATTCTGCTGATGGGAGGTTACTCCTTGGCATATGCATATACAACATAACTTGATTGCCCGTTTAATACTCGTTCTTGATGATTGTATTTATGTAGATATCAGACTGTGCCATGCACATTTTTTATTTCACGTCTCCTTTTTTCTATTCGTTAATTGGTTTTGTTGTTTGTAACCGCAAACCATAGTGGGCCAATGTGTGTGGAGAGCGCCACGCTTCATGCACGTAAAAGACCCCTTTGTGGACCGCCAACTAGTGCGCTACATAAGCTAAATTATCCGCCCCTTCCCACTTCTCCCCTTTTCTTGTGGTTCTTCAAAATTAACCGTTCCTTTGTTTCCCACCCCACCCCTATATTTCATTTATCATCATCATTTCATGTTCATTTTATCATCATTTTGATTCATGTTCATCGCCTGTAAATAACCTATATAGCATTGCACGGGCGTAAAACACCAACTCACTCACTCGCGCATTGTTGTTTGTATTTTTTAGTAAAACTTTGATTTTTGTTAGAAGTTAAGCAATGCAACGTATGCTGATATTTAAAAAAGTTTTTTTCTATTGGATATTCATTTATGGTTTTCATATATGTTAACGTCCGAATTTCAACAAATTATGTGTTATTATGATAGCAGTGTCAAAGTAAAGGATTCCTTTTAATTCAACGGTCCTTCTTAGCTTTTTAACGACAAAGTATTTGAGACCTCTTATCTATTACCCAAAGTCAAGATTAAAAAGGGCAATGAAAGCACTATGCCATAGCTATAAATGTTGATCATATATGTACAAGTAATAATTCATATCATTTACAGTTTATCTGAATATAACATACAATATCACACATTTGTTATGCTGGTTTACAATTTGGGTCTTTGCAATGGTTTTTTATGAATCAAAATCATTTATACCGTGCTTTCTTCAATGTTACACAACGCTTTGACCTTATTTCTTCTTTCCTTCTTTTTGCTCCCCTTACGCTTCCGTCCTTTTCCCTTTTTGTTTCCCTCTTCTTTTGGTTCATTGTCTTTCTGTGTAGCACGCCTTCTTTTAAAACAATTTGAAATATCAACGGCTAAACCTAAGATTATAGGGATAGCCAACAACAAAGAGAACACCCACCCTATACTTTGTTCCGATGTTTCTTTATTCGAACGAGATTTCCTTTTCATGATAGCCTTTGCAACCTCTTTCTCGTCAAGACTTATTTTGTCCTTGACATTTTCGTTAAAGTCTTTCAGTGTTTCTTCCTTTGCTTCTGTCAAAGTTTTTCCATCCAGATGATGCCACTTGGTGTTCAGAAGTCTTTTAGGACACTTGCATTGTTGCAAACGGCGTGGACGGGCATCTGAAAGAAAGATACGAAAACACTTCTTTTAAAATAGCAGGACTACATGAAAACATGGCATTAAAGATGGTAAAATAGCTGTAATCTCCAATTATAAAACAAATGGCGGGAAAAATGCTCGCTGTTTTCCCTTGCATATCACCAACATTCCTCATTGTTGTGGTTTTCTTTCGAGAGGTGGAAGTGACGGGTACATTTAGAAGTGGGGTACCAAAACATATAACTTTGCTTTAGTATATAACATTGTATAATAATGGTTCTTGAATATCTTTATTCATTACTAACCTGATGAATATAACTAGTTTTACCGTTGCTAGTTTTAGCTGATTCAGAAGCGAAAATGTTTCATTTATTTAATGTACCATATGTAAAGGATACTCTGGATAACATAAATTCTTAATTGTTTTTTTTCTTTACATCACTGTTGGGACCGTTGAAATGTTTGCCATTTCTATCTTAGCAAAACAACGATACTAGAAAAAAAAAGTCTAAAAAATAGCTTGCCTCTTAGATAAATGGAAAAAATATACTTCATTGCTCTTTCATTTCTCAATTATCAACGGCTCCTTTTGTGGATTCAAATTTTAACACTTTATTGTAGAACCCTCAAGATTACAGGTATGTTACATGTGCTATGATCAACTGGTTTTTGTTTACATCGGGAAGTGCAGGTTTAAACGCCATATGACGTCAGAAAAGAAAGCGGCATTTTCCCCGCCATTTGTTTTACAATTGGAGATTTCCCATAGCGATGCAAATATTTGTATTTCCAGGAAACATTTTATAAAGTTGTAATATGTTTTAGTTACATTTGTATACTAATAAGATTATGTAAATATATCAAAGCTGAGTTATTTGAGAAATTTCTGATTTTTCCATTCTCCAGATTACCGTTTACAGAAAGTAGTTACATTTTGTACTAGTAATTCAATTTTGAACAGACCAAGATAATGTTTTTTTCATACAGCCATGAGCTCAATGTGCAAATTGATTTTTTTTTCTTAATAAAAGAAAATAATGCTTTCTATTACAGTTGTAGGATTGGCGGCAAACATGTTTTATTCAAGAGTACCTTGAGGGGTAAAGAACGGATGTAATGACACCCCATATCACTGTGTATCCGCTTTATCACGACAGGGGTATAAAAATCGACTATACGAACCTGGTTTATCTCGGCACTTTGTTTGACTGCTTGTCTCAATCAGTCTAGGCGTCTGAAATGCATGTACACAATGTTAAAGCGAGAAAATAAAGGAATGTTTTTGTTTTGTATTATGATGCAAAACAAAATAAAATTCCAGTAGTGCGAAAAATTTTCTGACATGAACAAAACCCAGCTTTCTCCCTTCAAATTGAATGGTTGTTCTCTAAAATATGAGTTTTACGGAAATGGAAAAAAATAATGAACGTTTATTTGTAAGTGCTCTTGAAAAAAACGTAAGTAGTTTTATGAATAAAGGCAAAACATATTAAGTCGAATCCCAAAATGGTCTTTTATATTTTTTTTTAATTACCTAAATAATTTATGACCGAAGGTATTTTGGTGTATATGAAAATATCCGTAATGTTTTTCTTATTGTATTACTTGAAGTTAAACTAAATATCATCATGTTATGAAAGGGCAAATGTTTTCGCAACTTTCTGTTTAGTTTAATAAAATACCATACTAATTCATGTAATAAAGCTTTACACAGCAGTGTGCCTTTCCTTTCAAAATTTGTAACCTAAAATGCTTTTTTTAATATACTAATATAGAAAATAAAAAGATGTGGAATAAGTGTACGCGACACAGCCCACAATTAAACGGCAATTTAGAAAAACCACAATGGACAACCGCCAGCAGCCTTCAACGAGGCCATTTGGCACTGCTCGCGGTTCTGCAATTGGCCCATGGTCTAAATAAGATGCATATAATTCAAATCCAGCCCTGAAATAGTCACAGATAGACCCCCTTCTTAAACAAGGAACAGAAAACATCAAAAAGACAAGTACAAACGAGAGCTTTGTCAAAGATTCCTGGCTTAGGACAGGCACATGTAATATGTGGCGGGGTTAAACTAGTTTTTTGGGCCCAACCTTCCCCCTATCAATATTCCTAGACAAAGCACAAAAACTAACACTTAACAATGTAGTGAAACTTACAATACCAGGAAACTTTAAGCCGGCGGGGAATCCATATGATCCCCTTTCATAGTATGGACTGCTATGTGGAACAACCCCTACTATTATCCCCATAAATGGGACGTTGTTTACATGCTCGATCGTATTCGTTTTCTCAACCAGTTTTATCTCGTATGCAACAAGATCTTTCGGCGTTGCAGATATAAGTCCCTGCTGATAAGTTTCATCCAAAGTTACACCATTCAGCACTATGTGAGATATTTGATCGACGGCACCGATAAAATAATGCTCAAGTTTGGATAGAGGGTCGTGAATTGTGTCTGGAATGGCATATGTGTATCGACTTTCATATTGGCCCGAAGAGGGAACAATGATAGCAGATTTTTCACAGTTACAAGTTGTTATAAAAATTTGTATCACTTGGATCGGTTTATTAGCACTGATAAAGCAATAATCTTCTACTGTCTTTTCAAAGTTCTCAATGGACCCGTCTTTTTCTATAGTTATTTTTTCACTTTCACTGCTACATGTACATGTTATATCGATTAAAGTGTTATTGACACTCGCTTGTACATATAATGTGTAACTCTCACTATCTGGAGTAGGAACTATAGCAAACTCTTTCCCCCATCGTTCAACAGGCAGAAGTTGTTCAGTTGCGAATCCATTAGATTGGTTCTCAGTTGCACCAAACACAGCAACAGACTTATTACCTTTGATTTTAAAGTTCTTATCCTGGCAATCTGATAAATCTACAATGGGTCTTACTTCAAAACGTCTAAGCTCAAATTTCTTCAACAACGTCGAACCAATATTACATATTATTTCTATTGCTGTATCATAAACTCCAATAATCCACATTTTTGAAAAGCCCATATAGATAGTTCCAAGGGCATTGATTGGTAACGATAGAAGCCCACCAACCCGTAGTCCCTTTGGCTTAAAGTAAACGGTGTAAACTCTTACAGAATCGTCACAATCTAAAAATAATGCACTTCTCCCGCCAATTTCCCAACCGCTAAAAGTTTTAATGAATGCAGTGTTTTTTGAAACAGAGAACGGCTCACACTTCTTTTTAGAATGTAAATAATACGAACACTTAACAAGCTCGTTTACAAATGTCGTAACCGTTACTCTGGTGTTTATCAAATTGACACTGTTTCCTATTGCCAGTACCATGTATTGCTTTCCTGAATTTTCTGAAATATTAATATTAAACAATATTATGTTTATGCTTTATAGATTTGGAAAATAATTAATTTATTATTATTATACCTGTACTCATTGACCTTTTTCGTTAATTATGTAGTACAATATTATTTTAACGTTATTTCTAATTGTGAAGTTAGTAGCTATTGACTGGTCAATAGGTATATAGCTATTTCTTTTCTCAATCAATTAATTGCCCTTATTGTGACACCGTTATAATAATTATGTCTTCCCAACCTTATTCGCGGGTCTCTCTATAATTATAATTGAAAAAAAAACTTGTTGTACTTTTGGAGGATAAATTTCAACGGAACTGTTGTTTTTTTTCTACAGTACGTATCCAAAATTATGTTAATAATGTGTAAAACTAGCTCTCTGGAGTCTTGCCCCCATTGTTCAACAGGCAGAAGTTGCTCAGTTGCAAATCCCACGGATACAACTTCTGCTTTATACCCGAGGAAAATAATCTTTCTGTGTCCTTCATACACAGTCAATAAGAATAAACTATTGCAAGGACATTTTGATTTATGATTACACTTTGCAGCAAATTAACTTGATTTTCAGCGTTTTTTTTCCAACTGTCCATACAGTTAACTGCTGGGTTTCAGAAAATAGAAAAGTTATCTTTCGGACACAACTACTCATTTTTACTTTCGGGTTACGCCTCAGGCATTAGTTGCATCTAAAACAAAAATAAAACAGCTTTTTTATATTTATTACTCAGTAATGTATTCAATAATGAATACATACTAGTATACAGCATTTTAACTATTTTATCTGTTTGCAAGTGTTTGCAATTACATGTGATATCCCTTCTTCCAGCTATTCGCAATTAGACGTCATTAAGCCCCGCCGTTATTAAGTTACGTCACATTTTTTTGTACAAATTTTAGTTTGTTCTTTCCGTGACACTTTTCAGGACGCTAAATATCAATGGTATTTTAAATGCATCAGATTTACATCTCGTAAATTCTGGTGTTTTCTTTTCATCCCTGTCACACTGTAATGTTTAAGCCAACCATTGCCAAAATTCGAATTAGTTGTCTAAAACGTTGGCACACGTAAGCAGTCGCTGTTAAGGGCTTGATATTAATTCTCAGTAAACGAACCTTAAAACATCTGACGAACTACTTACAAAGCACGACAAACTTATAAATAACTTGTCTGCAGCGATATCAAAATATTTAAGAGAAAATGACAACGCGCCCGAAAAGTTTACCCAGCGGACATGTACTTGGCGATGCATATGTTACATTAAATGTGTTTAGAGTATCTCTATGTCCCGTTATTTACTTGTCATGTCTCAGATACTCTCTCGTTGAATTGAACTTCTATCGATTTGATTTTTACTGTGTGTTAGTTTGTGCCTTGTTATTGATTATCAATAGGGGGAAGGTTGGCGCCAAAAAACTAGTTTAACCCCGCCACATTTTAATGTGCCTGTCCTAAACCAGGAATCTTTATCAAAGCTTTGTATTTAGTCGAATTTATGTTAATTGTTTTTTTTTGTCTAGAAGAGGCCTAGGTCTTTCATTGCACTTTGGAATTGGGCTTGAATAATATGTATTTTATTTTCAATCCAGGGGCCAATTGAAAAACAGCGAGCAGCGACTGCTGGTCACATTGAATGCTGCTGGCTGTTTTCCATTGTGGATATTTAAAATATACGTTTATAATGTAGGTTGTGGTGCGTACACTTATTCCACATCTCATTTTCTCCTATAATTAGGAATTTCATGAAATTACTGAAAACTCAGGAATTTCATGTAATTTCTAAAGGGCTTAGTTATTACGTGAAATTACTGATTTTCATCAGGAATTACATGAAATAACTGAAAATTTTAACGAAATTTACACACATTTTACATTTACTGTAAACAAATTGAGACATAAAATCAATTTCATTCAAGTACTAAAAAGAAATCTGTACTATAGTATATTAACAAGGTGCTTTAAATGTAAGAAAAAAAGCAAAGAACATTAATGTTCCAAGTGAAACCATGCAAATAGGGGGCACAATGGCTTCATTCTTATAATCTATGAACGGTGTATTTGTGGTCATAATCAAACATTGTATTTCTTGGACATAGAGAATTCCAAAGGTTGGTAAATGGAATTTCCCAAGTTGTACAAGAGATTGATATTGAAAAGTGATATTTATGAAAAAAATAAGATGGACTGAACCAAGCGATAGACAAAAAAGTTCCTATATGTCAGCTGGCAGAGAATAAAAAAAAGAATAAGTCAATCATATATGAAATAGAAATTAAACCAATTTATGCTATTTAGTAATAGAAGGTTGCCATTTTCTCAAATCTGTAGTGATCTATTTCATGGAAATAGGATGCACCTGTATACCAATATACGACAATAGACATTCCTCTATTTGTCTTTTTATGAAAAGAAAAAATACTTTTCCTTATTTCATGCCCCCGTGTCAACATGTCTGGGACATTAAGATTTACTCATGTCCGTACATCTGTCCAATCGTACGATTTTCGTTAAGCTTGTTGAGAATACTGTATATTAGAATGATTTGAAGTTTGACAGGGTTGTTTAGTTTGACAAATAGTATGTCCTAGTGTAAGCAACCTTCAGACCTTACTTATATTTTCTGGTTGGGACTAGTTCGATACGAAAATTAAAACATAAAAGTTTCCGTCAAGATTTCCTCAGAAACCATACATGAGAATTGTTTAACACTTGGTGCAAATGTAGGAAGTTTCAGTATGATGTCCTACGTCTAATTCCTGTTTAGAGCATAGAAGAGGCATCTGTATCCCATGGACATATTTCTTCTCTAATTCTAAATGTTTGTCATACCCATGCAGATGTGTAAAATTTAACAATGGAAAGAGAAATTTGTAGTTCAGGAGTGGCAAACATAATGTTCTTGCATGTCTATTTTAAGCAATCCAGATTACTCTAAATAATTCTTCACTATTCTTTCATAATTTTTTGCGCATTTCATCAACATTTAATAGCCAATTTATACTAATATTGAAGTCAGTAAATGTATGTAAATTTCATGATTTTTTAGTAATTTCATGAAATTACTGAAATTTTTAGGAATTTCAGGTAATTACTAAATCACAAAGTAATTACATGAAATTCCTGAAAAAGTTTGTAATTTCTAACTACACACATTTACTGTAACACATATAAAATGTTGGTTTGACGCATGCAGCATATAACAAGTAAACCAATATTAAAGTAGACATCGATATCAAGCTTTGCATCAGAGCCACACGCTTTCTGATAAGTAAATAAGGACCAGATATATTTTTTGTATGCGTATCTTACAGTTATTTGTTTTTTAAATAATTTTCTTTCATTATTTGTATGACTGATCACTGAATTATGTTGAGCATCCATTGAAATTCCTGAAAAAGTTTGTAATTCCTAACTACACACATTTACTGTAACACATATAAAACGTTGGTTTGACGCATGCAACATATAGCAAGTAAACCAATATTAAAATAGACATCGATATTATACAAATATAGCCTTTAAGAAGGTCGATACGAGAAAATATCGACCTGAGGCATATCGACCCGACAACGCAGTTGGAGGTCGATATGCATATCTCAGGTCGATATTTTTCGTATCGACCGTGGTTGAAGGCTATATTTGTTATATTATTAATTCAACATTCTTGGCAATTAAAATGTGCTTTTCATGTAATTGTGATCTGCAAGTAGTGATTGCAATCAATTTATATATTGTTAAGATTTCTCATACTGAAAACCTAGCATTTCAAAAAAGGTTAATAGTTTTGTGTGGGTAGTAAGATGGAAGAACTAACCTTTAAATTTCTATTCTATCCACTAGTGAACTTTCAATGACTTTGGTAGCATTTTAGGGAAAGACAGTGTAGTGTTTGGGGTTGATGGCCTGATTTAACTCTCTATAAACAACATGTTAACTAGACTACATATTTACTAAAACTAATTGACTCAGATACAGAGGTACAGATTACAATGCTATAGTCACGTGATATATACAGGGAATGCAGATACTACAATCCCTCCTTCTTTTAGATTAAGAACCCAAATAAAATAATTCAAATTTAAACTTGTTAAAATTAAATTCACTATTAATCATTTGAAAATTAAAGTCTATTGAAAGAAAATTTAGGTTTTTTTTTTAACAAATACTAACACTACGAATCTACTAAATGACTACGGATGTATTATTGTCCATTATAAAAAGTCAATAATTCTTTATTTACTTCATAACAAAATCGTCATATTTAGCTGGTAATCTAATGCTACGTTTCGGTCTATCTTGTATCTGAACGGCTGTGTCATTGTCTAGATTGTCACTATGTTTAACATCAGTGTCATCAGTGTTGTAGGATTCGTCTACAGATTTCTCGTTAAACTTCTTAACATGTGACGAGTTTCTTTTCATAACTAAGCCGTCATTTGATTGAATAACGACACTGTTACCATTTTTCTCCACAAGATCATACGGTGTTTTCTCGAAAGTTGTTGAAAACTTATTTTCCTTCTTTTGCTTTAGAAGTACACGATCTCCCGGTTTCAAGTCACTCGGTTAAGCATGTCTTATATTGTCACCATACTGCTTTCCCTTCTCCTTCCGCTCAGAGTCTACGTCACGGTAATGTCCATCTTCAACATTTAAGTGTTGTAAATCCGGTATTTTGGTTCGAAGTTTTCTGCGAAATAACAACTCGGACGGCGCTATTCCCGTAGTACTATGAGGGGTGTTTCGGTAAGTCACTAGATACGTTTCGACTTCTTGCTTCCAATTCTTGCCCTCAGCATGTGCAATCCTAATTCTTTTCATTAACGAGCGATTTTGCCTTTCTACTTCGCCGTTCGCTTGCGGCCACAAAGGTGTATTTCTGCGATGTTCTATTCCATTTTCAGTAAGAAAGTTTTCGAAAGTGTCACTGACGAATTGTCTGCCGTTGTCGGTTCGCATCGATAACGGTAATCCATGAATAGAAAATATTTGTCGACATTTCTCGATAACTTTATCGGACGTAATCGTTTTCATTGTTCGAACCTCATAGTACCTACTAAAATAGTCAACTACAACTAGAATGTAATTTCCATCCGGAAGCGGACCTAATAAATCTGCTGCAACATCTTGCCACGGTCCCGACGGTAACGGAGTTCTCTCCATAGGTTCTGGCGGTGAACCCTGACTAACAATTTGGCATCCATGACAAGTCTTACAGAACTGTTCAACATCACGGTCTATTCCGGGCCACCATACGGAACAACGTACACGCGATTTCATGCTTACGATTCCCGGATGTCCTTCGTGCGCTACACTAAGTATACGATCGCGATACTCTCTCGGAACAACTATTCTCGTCCCTCGCAATAGAAGTTTTCCCACGATACTTAGCTCATGTTTAACGGGTAGATAAGTCTTTTTCTCGAGTTTGTACCATTGGCCCGTCTTTAAACAATGGCGTACGTGCGAAAGTTCATCATCAGCTTCTGACGCACGGTCGAGTTCGCGCGTTGTAATCGCTTTCGGTGTAGCTTCCTTCACGACGAATTTAATATAGTCCTCAGTGTTTTCACTTTTACTCGTTTTCGGCTCGGTTATCGTTAATCTTGAGAGTGAATCCGCTATGTTCGTAGAGCCTGGACTATATCGCACGGTGAACGTATAAGGTTGTAGCCTTAAGACCCAGCGCTCAATTCTAGCCGACGGTTTTGACCTTTTCGAGTAAATGAACTCCAACGGCTTATGATCGGTCACTAGTTCGAAATTAACGCCATATATATTCATATGAAAACGTTCGCATGCCCAAACGATTCCTAACGCTTCCTTCTCGGTGGTTGAGTACCGTCTCTCAACATCGGTCAAGCTTCTAGACGCATAACTTATTACTTTTCGAGTTCCACTTTTCGTTTCTTGGACAAGTACGGCGCCTAGTCCCACCGGGCTAGCGTCTGTTATCAAGATCGTTTTAGCGTTCTTATCAAAATATCCCAACGTTTCGGCTTTAGATAGTCTCTGCTTTAACGCATTGAACGACTTTTCCTGTTCCGGTCCCCACTCGAACGGAACGCTCTTTTTCGTTAGACGCCTTAACGGCTCCGAAACGGTTGCTAAGTCCTCGATATATCGACCACTAAAATTAACTAGTCCTAAGAAGCTACGTACTTCTGTCGCGGTTTCCGGTTGTCTCGCTTCTACAACTGCTTTGACTTTCGTTTCTGCGGCACCGATTCCTTTTGCAGATAGAACATGACCCATAAATGTCAGCTGCGACATATTGAACTGGCACTTGTCCCTGTTTAAAGTTAATCCCTTTTCTTGAAGCATTTTGAGCACATTTTCCAACCTCGCGTCATGTTCGGCCTCGGTCGCCCCGTAAACTATAATGTCATCATGTATGTTGTGAACACCGTCGCATCCGCGTAAGGCTTGTTGCATCACCCGCTGATACATCTCAGTCGCGCAGCTTACTCCGAATAGAAGACGCTTATATCGGTATAATCCACGATGAGTTACGAAAGTTGTGACGTATCTCGTATTTTCGCTTAACTCGATTTGATGGTAGGCCCATTTAATGTCTAACTTGCTAAACACGGTACTCTGGTTTAGATCTTGAAGCACTTCTTCTATCGTTGGTATTGGATGGCGTTCGCGCACGATACAAGCGTTCGCGCATCTCATGTCGATACATAAGCGAATGTCCTTATCTCCTTTCGGGACTACTACAACGGGCGAAATCCACGGTGTGGGACCTTCGACACGTTCAATAATATCAAAATTTTCTAGCTCATCTAACTTCTTGTCGAGTTTTTCTCTTAGACTAAACGGCACGCGGCGCGGTTGTTGAGCTATCGGCTTCACGCTTTTGTCGATCGGTAATTCAAGTTGGAAAGTTTTGAGTTTGCCAAAACCTTCAAATAAACTCGGAAACTTATCCGGCACTCGGCTTCCGCTTACGGTATTAACGTTAGGGCCAACTTTTAAAACTCTTAGTTTAATTGCAGTTCGTTTGCTGAGCAACGCTTCGCCTTTCCCATCGAATACACAAAATTCTTCTTGCATAACACAGGCATCGCCGATTACAACATCTGCTTTAAAGCAACCTATCAACTGTAACGGTGTCTGACTTCCATACACATAAAGTTTTCTGTCAGTTTTGTATGATTCACATTTAATGTGTTTCTCTTTCAATTTGACCCACATGTCCTTGTCAATTAAGTTTGCACTGGAACCTGAGTCTATCAACATTTTAATGTCAATTCCTCCAACGTTTACATTGACCTTTTCACCTTCTAAATAGTTTTGAATGGTAAAAGCATATTCATCATCGCTATCAGTATCAGCTGATTCTTTCACTTGGTTTACACGAGATTTATGTTGTTTTTGTCTCCTGTGTGAGGGTGTGGATGAGTACTTCTGTTTCGTTTTACAGCATTTTTCGAAATGTCCGATGTTCTGACATTTATTGCAACGTTTTGTTTTTGCTGGACACTGGGGATCTCTTCCGTAATGCCCTTCTCTTCCACATCTAAAACATGCATTGCGATTGTGCGAGTTTGGAGTCTTTGCATGCCTACTCACAGCTTTTGGTTCCGTTACTCTCTTGATCTCTCGTTGGGAGCCCTCAATAGATCTAGCTTGGGTGTCAGCTGTTTCATGCGCACGGCCTACTTCTAAAACATTTTGCAGAGTTAATGTTTGTCCCTTTTCTAACAGTTTTCTACGTAATTTATTTGACTTACATTTTTCAATCACTTGGTCCCGAATCGAATTGTTAACATTTTCGAACTCACAGTTTACGGCTTTCTGTTTTAATCGAGTCACATATTGTTCGATTGTCTCATTTTCACTTTGTTCCATCTTTCGGAAAACATATCTCTCGTATGCCGAACTAACTTGCGGTTCAAAGTATTTGTCCAACGCATTTACTGCTTTTTCAAAGTCATTGTCTCCCTGTCCTTCTTCTAACGTAAAGAAAATATCCTGAACGTTCATCCCGGCACAATGAAGCATCAGAGATTTCTTTTGCTTGGCGTCCTTTACTCCCTTTCCTTCTGCAAATAATTGGAATGCACGTTTCCAACGTTTCCATCTTGACGCTATACTAGCATTGTCACCTTCACAGTCAAATTG
The DNA here is from genome assembly GCA_963971305.1 of Arcuatula senhousia. Lineage (NCBI taxonomy): Eukaryota > Metazoa > Mollusca > Bivalvia > Mytilida > Mytilidae > Arcuatula > Arcuatula senhousia. The sequence continues at coordinate 31,673,153 of OZ020304.1, forward strand.
TGGTATTCCTCCTAAATCCGAATTTAATGCAGTTGCCATTTTGCCGAATTAAATCCAATTTAAAATCAAATTAAATCAATTATTGATCCTCGTCGCCAATTTGTAGTGTTTAGGGTTGATGGCCTGATTTAACTCTCTATAAACAACATGTTAACTAGACTACATATTTACTAAAACTAATTGACTCAGATAAAGAGGTACAGATTACAATGCTATAGTCACGTGATATATACAGGGAATGCAGATACTACAGACAGCTAGTCGACAGCTGACATATTCTTTATTTTGTTGATGAGACTGAATTCCCATTCCAAGAGTTGTTCAATTTCAATCTACAATTTCCAATCAACAAATGAACAAATCGTTGCTTGGGAATTCAGTCGTCTCTGCTGAAATTCTCATTTGAGAGTCGTTTTTTGCATATGTTTACTTAAAATTTCTGCTTTGCCTTTGGGGTGTCTTCTCGGCTGGGGAATGAAACAAACCCAGATTCGAATGAAACACGTGACCGTGCAATATCAATTTTTTGCACGTGACACAAGTCAATATCAAAAAATATCACTAGGTCACCTGGTATGATTCAACTAATCAAATCAAGTAAAAAATATAAATTAATAATATCAAGCTTTGCATCAGAGCCACACGCTTTCTGATAAGTAAATAAGGACCAGATATATTTTTTGTATGCGTATCTTACAGTAATTTGTTTTTAAATCATTTTTCTTTCATTATTTGTATGACTGATCACTGAATTATGTTGCGCATCCATTGAAATGATGGTTTCCGACAGGGATTAAATAAAACTGATGGGATATGTATCTGTATATAATCACTAATGCTCTATGCCTCCTCTGTTTACCTGAGATTTTGTCATATTTTTGCATGTTTTCTGTTGAAAATAGGTCAACTTTCTCCAGGGTATGCATTAAAACTACTGAACAGATTTTTATGAAATTTATATCAAATAAAAGAGGGGAAAATGGAAAATAGCTATTTTGCCATCTGAAGGGAAACAAACTTCAAAAAAAGAGAAAATTTTCATGTTTAATTTTAGGTGTATTTAAGTTCAATGTCATTTTCAGAAGGTTCATAAGGGTTAAATTTCTCCAGGGTTGGTTCTGAAAATAATAGGTGTATTAAAATGGAAATTATATCCTCTGAAGGACAATTATTTTCTCAAATGCTAATTAAAAACTCTGTATTTCTATATTTAGAAATGCCAAAGATATCAAGGAATAAAAATTACCTATCTTCAATAAAACTTCAAAACATCAAAGTTTGAATTTCTTGCTATTTCATGGTCTTAATTAATAAACAATTTTATTGTGAATCTAAACAAATTTATATTCAATAAACAGACCAGAGAAAGGGCTTTCATGTGACATAAGTTTTATGACTGTAATATACCATTAAGCCTGCCAATTAACAGGTAGAAATTTGTCAATTTCCCCTAATTCCCCCGAGGGAAAAATGTGCAATTATTGATTTTTTTCCTTGTCAATTTAGCACATTTATTGAAAATTTTACTTAAGAAACTTGGACCATCTTTACATTATTCAATATAATTTCTATATTTTCATTGTGATTGTTAAATATTTTATATATGATAATTCCTGAATAATTTCTCTTTCCAATGATATAAATATTGTGTAACTTCAGTTTTTAAAATTTGTGTAAATAAAGAAGAAAGATGGGGAGGCATAGAAAAATATTGATTTTTTGTTAGTTTGTATTGGAAGTTGCTCATCCCTTGTTTTGGACATCCCTGTTTCCGATAAGACCCCTTTTCAACTCACCACTGGTAAAAAATACGAGGGGATCCAGGATTTTGTAAGGGGGTGTCACCAAATGACATAAAATTAAGAAGTTAAAGATGAAGAAACAAAATCATTGTTTTTACATGGTTATCCCGATCCCTGGTATCATGCACTGACAGGGAAAACATTAACATTGTAAAAGTCTGTCTTATAGACATTTGTCTCACTGTTAAAAAAATTCCTTTACTAGGAATCATAAAATCTGCTTCAGTTTTTAGCCTTAAAATTGACCCTTTGAGCACATGCCTGAGAATGTTGGATTTTCTCAGGCAAAAAATTAAAACCTAGCAAATATTGAAAGGGGCGTGAAAGACTTGAAGCAAGAAGTGCTAAAGAGTCATTTGAATGTCGGAAAGTCCCGCACAGCAGCATTTCTCGTTTCGTCATGACAGGATTATGGGCAAAACTTAAAGGTTTTTGATATAAGGACCAACATTCTCAAATTCATACAGTTTCATGGATCTATTTTAGTTTTCATCTATGGCACGCGACAGTCACAAAAACCCCATAAACTGAGTTTATCGACCGTAAACTATAGTTAGCGGTCGATAAACTGGGTTTATCACTCGCTAACTATAGTTTGCTGATGCTAATGATAATTTCAGTTGTTTGAAATTTATCATTAGCGGTCGATAATGGGGGTTTCAAATGCTAATTAGGGTTTCTCGGTGATAAACCGAATTTAGCGGTGATAAACTGAGATTATCGGCGATAAACTGAGTTTATCGGCGATAAACTCAGTTTATCAACCGCAAACTATAGTTTACGGTCGATAAATGCTGTTTTGCGTTGATCAAGTAGCATTTGCGCCGCGCAAACTAAAGTAACCGAGTGAACTATGGTTTACGTTCTATAAAATAGTTTATTATGCGGTTGCTATTGCATGCTATGAATATGTCATGTGGTTTGGAAAGTATCAATAACAGAAACTAAGTAAGCGTGCTTTCATACCCTACGAGTTCAATTAATATTATCCCTGAGGAGTACCTATTGAGGTACAACAAGCATTGTAAAGATAATTTGCATGTATATGAATGCCATAACAAGATTCCGTTAAAAATATGAAATGCAGAATTCAAGATTTTTTCAGTCAAAAGGGTCGCACCTTTTATAAAAAAAAAACAGAAAAAAAATTCCTAATTATATGCACAACTTTACGAAGTGTAGTTCTTGCATACCAAGTTTCATTTATTTTTGCTAAGTAGTTTCAGAGGACGTGCGTCCATAAAATATGATAACAGACGGGTGGGATGGGCTGACGCTCGAGTCAGTCAAAAACAACTTTGCATTGTAGGTTATAAAACTCTGATAAACCAAGTTTGTTTAATTAACATTAGCTGTCGACTATGGAAATTTTCAATGCTAATTAGGGTTCCTGGGTGCTGAACTGCATGGCATGCGACAGTCACAAAACCCCATAAACTGAGTTTATAGACCGTAAACTGTAGTTAGCGGTCGATAAACTGGGTTTATCACTCGCTAATTATAGTTTGCTGATGCTAATGATAATTTTAGTTGTTTGATATTTATCATTAGCGGTCGATAATGGGGTTTTCAAATGCTAATTAGGGTTTCTCGGTGATAAACCGAATTTATCGGTGATAAACTGAGTTTATCGGCGATAAACTGAGTTTATCAACCGCAAACTATAGTTTACGGTCGGTAAATGCTGTTTTGCGTTGATAAAATAGCATTTGCACCGCGCAAACTAACGTTATCGCTGATAAACTTGGTTTCACGAACGTAAACTATAGTTAGCGTGCGATAAACCCAGTTTATCAACAGCAAACTATAGTTTACAGTCGATAAATGTGGTTTATCAGGTTTTTGTTATTATCGCGTGCCATATTCATCACATATTTAAACCCATGGCCACTGATTATTCTCATCATCTACATCAAAACAAATAATTAATCATTGATGAAAGAAATAGTGTTGACATGTTTATTGAGCAATTTACATGAAGCCATCCAGCTAGACCTGTGTATGAGATGTAAAAGTATCATTGAAAGTGTGCCAGTGATCTCCAAATTTGCAAATCTCAGGGTGTCATGTGTACCGGGTGACAACCCCTGAGGGGGGGCGAGAGGGGGTCTCATCCCGATTTCCCGGTTTTAATTTCAGAAAATCCCGAAATCCCGGACATATTTTGTTAAAAATCCCGATCTCGATAAATTTGTTTCCAAACTTTAAAGTTTACAGTTTTAATGCTTACGATTTAAAGTAAAACGTCTCGTGTATGATTGAAAGTGACTAGTCTTTCATGTATTATCAATATGACCGTGACGTAAATCTGCATAGAAGCATTTTTTGTTCTCATAAATCTTCAGTAGCCAGTCAGAAATTGGCCAAATTCCAGTTAAAGTCAATACAAGAACCTATGACTAGCACTGTAATCGTTGTGCAACGAATAGACATTTGAATCTATTGAGTCACCATTTCGATTTGGTGACTTTCTCCATCTCATATATCCCCAGGAGCTTGAGATAAAGGACACAACGGATTCTAGGAAGTCTGCTTCATATTTAGATCTAAATCTCGAAATTGACTCTCAAGGAAGACTTTCAACAAGACTCTATGACAAACGTGATGACTTCAACTTTCCAATCGTCAACTTGTCCTTCTTGTGTAGCAACATTCCGTCCGCACCAGCTTATGGAGTTTACGTATCTCAATTGATTCGTTACTCCAGAGCGTGCGGGACTTACATCGATTTCCTCAGCAGAGCGAAACGTCTGACGCAAAAATTGCTCACACGGGGTTATGTTGCTCCTCGGTTACTGTCTTCACTCAAGAAATTTTACGGAAGACATCATGCACTTATAGACAAATATGGGATTTCGATCTCTCAGATGGGTGCAGATGTTGGTTTGTCGTAGGGTTTTTGTTTTGTCTTCCTTTACCGGATTTGACACATTGAATGGACTATTGGCACCGGGTGTGCTATAGCAAACAGGAACTGCTTACTCTTCCGGAGCACCCGAGTTCACTTTTGTTTCGACTGGAGTTCGCGTTGTTGATTGATATTCAGTTATTTTGTGTTTCAATGTTTTACATGTTGTCTGTTTTTGTCCCGTTCTTGTTAGTGTTTACTGGTTTTGTCTCTGCCCTTTCGGACTTTTGACATTCGGATACCCCATTGGTACATCTGCTTCTTCCAAAACCACTGTACCAAGTTACAGACAAAAACAGAACTACAAATGTCACTTGAGAGATTTGTAGTCAAAACACTGTTAAAATACATTATAAAATTAAAAAAAAATACTTATTAGGATAAATGAGTATGCCCAGGGCGTCTGTGTAACTATACAAACAAGTTTTTCAGGATTTCCAAGGCTAAGCCACCAGACTGTTCTTGTGACAAATCCCCATTCAAATATAGTCCTTCTGCCCATGTCAGTACTGGGGACCTCAATATCATGGAAAATGACAGGCTCCGCGATGTTTTTGCAAAAATATTGCGAGCCTAGAACAATCAACTGGACCAATTATTTCAAATAGACAACAATGAGATGTGGAATAAGTGTACGCGACACAGGTCATATAAAAAGCAGTAATTTTGAAAAACCACAATAAAAAACCGCCAGCCTTCAACAAGGCCAGAAGGCACTGCTCGCCGTGTTGCAATCGGCCCAAGGTCTAAATAAAATGCATATAATTAAAATCCAGTCCTGAAATAGTCAAAGATAGACCCCCTTCTTAGACAAAGAAGACAAAGCACCAAAAAGACGAGAACAAACAAAAGCTTTGTCAAAGATCCCTAACTTAGGACAGGCACATATAAAAACAAATATGGATTTAGTTGAAGACTAAAATATACCAGAAAATGGACCAAACATGAACATAAAAATAAAGTGACGTTTTTTCTGAATGGATAAAGTCTATGAGGTCGTTGGTTTTGAAAAGAATTACCTCTTTAAAAGCCTCGATGAGCACTAAGGTAATATTTATTTTCAACAACCCTGATGTTGCTAAGACATTGTCCACTTTACATGATAAATACGGTTGTCGTACCTGCAAATAAATCACTTAACAACATATTTTTTTTTTGCAAAAAAAAACCCTAAACACTATATTGACTGTTTAACAGCTGAATTAGGGATTAGTTGTACCAGCAAAAGCACCACATATGCAGCAAAAACATTGACAAACACTGTCAAAGGAGGAGATAGTTAACAATAATAATTCTGTCATTTCTTCCTCTGGCATTTCTGTTGACGAAAGGAGCATTCCATCCTCGTATTGGATTCCGAAATTACACAAAAATCCATACAAGCAACGTCATCCAAGTGTGCATGCATGACTGTACTAAAGCTCTTTCAGTTTTGATCACACCAATCCCCTCAAAAGTATTTCGATTGTTGTTACTCTACAAATGGCGTCAATCAAATGTGGATTTACAAAAATTCAAAAAACTGATGGAAATTCTCCACTATAAGTCTTGATTTATCCATATTAAACACTTCAATTCCACACCCACAATTGAAATCCCGTTTGCCGTTTGGCAGAGTTGATTCAACGTACCTATTTCAAAAAGAATGGAAAACTCAGGTCCCCATTTCTGGTATCTTCGCTAGCCAAGGGTTACGATCCGCTATCTCTCATCTTCACGTGAAGATGAGAGATAGCGGATCGTAACCCTTGGCTAGCGAAGATGCATTTCTGGTAATCGATTATAAAAAGACTTATTTTGTCATCCATGAGTCAATTTACAGATTTAAATAATTAAATGCTCAACTTCACGGTAGGTCCCGTGTCCAGCGACAGGATTGTTTTTTCGAGAGGCATTGTCCGGTTTTTTCGAGAGAGGTCCAGGTTTTTTCGCCTGTCCGTTTACAAAAAAATGCTTAAATTCTCAATTGTAAGTGAAACAAAACGAAAAAGAGGAATATAAGTATTCAAAATTTTCGAATTGTTACTTTTCTTCCAAAAAAATCCGTAAAGAAGCATCAGTTAATGATTTATTAAAATTGACCAGGTTTTTCCGAGAGGCACAACAACTTGTCCGGTTTTTTCGAGAGATGTCCTGGTTTTTTAAAAAATTTGACTAAAGAGAGGAACTGGGTTTTGTGGAAACTATACGACTTAAGTGGAAACTAATATCCCTCCTACTCATTAAACATACATTTAAACACATTGCATGCAAAATATCAAGTTTGTAACTAACTTTAAAACATAAGTAGGCTGCCCATATGCAATTTCTTTGAAGACTAAATTAGTATTTTGACAAAATTAGTTTTATAGTACATTTGTACATTTGTGACTTTCTTGGTGTGCTTTAATAAATTACCGGTTTCAAAAAGAGCGATTGTTACGGTGGGCAAAATTTTAAAAGGTAAGTTGCAACCTTGTTTTTGTGCCTTTTCAGGTCTTTGAAACTATAAAATCTACATGTACATGTATGTCAGAAACAAATAAATACAAAAAGAGCATATTCTGCTGGTGCATTCTGTTATTTCAAGAGTTTAAGGTTGATTTGTAATATGGGATATTTACATATTTATTCCTGGGATACGGGACACTTGAGGCAAAACAAACTAAGATATAGAATACTAGTATTTAAATCTATTCTATTTACAGGGATATGGGATAAGAAAAAAACCCTCTATTTTGGATACGGGATATTTGATAAAAAACATTAGGGAATATGAGATATTGGAACCCCTTAACGTATACATATATATGTATGTAAAGATACAGAAACTTAAATAGCATTTGAATTTCATACTCTTATGTTTGTTTTATGTCAGGTCGACTCTATTTCAGTCATAATCAGCAGGGCAAGAGCTAATTGAAACACCAAAATGTATTCTGTAGACCATCCTGGAAGAAGCAGAGGTACCAATGGGGTATCCGAATATCAAAAGTCCGAAAGGGCAGAGACAAAACCAGTAAACACCAACAAGAACGGGACAAAAACAGACAACATGTAAAACATGGAAACACAAAATAACTGAATATCAACAACGCGAACTCCAGTCGAAACAAGAGTGAACTCAGGTGCTCCGGAAGAGTAAGCAGTTCCTGCTTGCTATAGCACACCCGTCGCGTTGCCAATAGTCCATTCAGCGTGTCAAATCCGGTAAAGGAAGACAAAACAACACCCTATGACAAACCAACATCTGCACTCATCTGAGAGATCGAAATCCCATATTTGTCTATAAGTGCATGATGTCTTCCGTAAAATTTCTTGAGTGAAGACAGCAACCGAGGAGCAACATAACCCTGTGTGAGCAATTTTTGCGTCAGACGTGTCGCTCTGCTAAGGAAATCGATGTAAGTCCCGCACGCTCTGGAGTAACGAATCAATTGAGATACGTAAACTCCATAAGCTGGAGCTGACGGAATGTTGCTACACAAGAAGGGAAAGTTGACGATTGGAAAGTTGAAGTCATCACGTTTGTCATAGACCCTTGTTGAAAGTCTTCCTTGTGAGTCAATTTCTAGATGTAGATCTAAATATGAAGCAGACTTCCTAGAATCCGTTGTGTCCTTTATCTCAAGCTCCTGGGGATATATGAGACCAATGTATGTCATTCGAAGGACACATGCACGACCACAAACCAGAAGTAAAACGAAAGGCCTATGTTCCCATAACGCACCATAGGCCAATGCATCCAGAAAGTGACGAAATCCTTCCTCTAAAGTTTCGCACAATTTGGAACCCTTCCATATGGTGACTGACAATGAACCCTTACCCGAAATGAGGTCATACTAGATGGAACATCTACCTGTGTGGGATATAGCCAACTCTTACCCAGTTTCAAATAACCATCCTTTATCTGGCGAAAATTCAATGCTGAATCCTGTTTGAACCTATACTCACTGAGAGAGAGAAGCGGGGTTGGAGTGGGAAACAAAGGATCTGTAAATTTTGAAGATCACTGGAAAAGGGAAGAGGTGGGTAGATGCGGAAAATTTAGCCTGTGGCGGTGCACAATGGGATATTTTACGTGCAGGAACCTTGGAACTCTCCACACACGTTGGCCCAATATGGTTTACGGTCAAGTTTCCGCATTAGTATAGCCTGATGAACCGACATTTATTATGACAGAGCTGACCCATTCAACCACTTGCGGCACACATCCCAGTTGCTAAAGTGGGCTAAGCGGTCTGGAAAGATGATAGGTTTCTGAACTTTTACCGAGAAGCTTAGCGCTGCTGCTAACCTATTAGCCTTCTGGGTCCTGCACGGAAGCATACTCTTATGAAGTTTTTTGTTGAAACTATACTTAGTATAAAAAAATATATATATACAATAAATACATAAATTAATTATGTGTAAAAATTTTGAGGTACTGAAAGGGCATTCGAGACGGAGTCTTATATAATCCTGGATAAAACATCAGACATGAAAGAAGACGACTCTATGATACAAACAAACACATCTAAGAAACAACTACAAGTCAAGTTAAAAGAAGGTAGCCCTGGAACTTTAAGCAACTTCTGCTTGTCGCAACACAAACATTTTGTTTCCAGTCAATTATTCAAGGAGGCTATTTTCAATTTATAACAGTTGGTAGTTATGCTAAGACAATATAGATTCATGGGTTCTGGTTGTAGGCGTCAATTAAATGTGCCTGCCTGTTTATATAGGCTATATAAGGTTGAATTCTTGACTTTAACTGACGTATTCTTGTCCTAAACCCTTGAAATGATAGTACCGTATTTCTATTTTTTTAACAACATACGATGTCTTTTTGAAATATGATTTAATAGGTAAACAACAAGCACAAATTGTTTATCTAAAGTATGAAAAAACCTGGACCTCTCTTGCAAAAACCTGGACGCCTCTTGAAAAAACCTGGACATGTATTTTATTTTAATTTAAAAATATGTAAGACGCAACTTTTTGGCGTCAATGTTCAGGATGCCATAATATAACATTGATGTTCACTAATAATGGTTAGCAATCTCGTTCAATATATTTGTCTTTTAAGGGGTGAAAAATGCAAAAAGGTGAAAACTCAAAAAACAGCCCACAATTTTATTTAGGAATCACATTTTTTTTTATAGGAATTGGTGTTGTTATACAATTTGATAATACTAAAATATGCCTACCCGTTGGTAGCATTTTGTCTTCGCTTTCAGTTAAAAATCACTAAATATCACCAAACTTTACATTTTTATTGATTATTCTCTTGAAAAAACCAGGACAATTGTACATCCCTCTCGAAAAAACAATCCTGTCGCCGGACACGGGACCTACCGTGAACTTACTTATCGGCAACATATTTGTACAGTTTGGTGTACGTGTTTTTCAGAACATCCCAATGTGTATGAATTGTGCACCATTGCTTGTCGATTTGTTTCTTCATTCATATTACACGGGCATCTTACAATCACTTCTAGACAAAAAGAATCGCAAACTTAATTGCTTTATCCGAATTTCGTTACATCGATGACGTCCTTTCACTAAGCGATCCTCGGTTAGGTATATTTACATCCTATATATCCCTAGGAACTTGAGATAAAGGACACTATACGGATCCTAGGAGGCCCACTTTATATTTGGAGTTACACGATCTTACATGTACTCTGATCTGGATCTACTTTGTTTCTGGATGCGATTCTGATTGAGGCATAATGAAAATGGCATTTTATCTGTCTGATGTACAGTTTTATGCCAATCCCGTTATAATTCAACATAAAAATCCCGATTTCCCGTGGCTTAAAATGTGATAATCCCGTATCCCGATGTTTTTCTATCCCGAATTCCCGGTCTTTAAACAAGGCAATCCCGAAATCCCGTTGCTAAAATCGGCCGATCCCGGCGTCCCGAAAATGGTCTCGCCCCCCCCCCCCAACCCCTGGATCCGCAACTGCAAAATAAATCAAAGCGCTAAAGCGTTTAAAGGCAAGCGAAATTTATAAGAACGATAATAGATTTATTCTCTGTTAAAGTATATTGTTCAAAATGTTTGCGAAATATTAATTTTGGTGAGAGAAGAAAGAATCGTCATGCAGATGCCCTCAAATTTAAAATTAATGAACACAATTGCACACACAAGACAGATATCGTGTAAAACGGTATCGATTGAAACACCCCTTCGATTAAAATGAACTCGTCCCAATGATGTGTATTGTATACTGAAGTTATGAATGGAGAAGATATTTTCCTTGCATTAACCAATCAAATAACATAAATATTTATACGAACAATTCAGGTAATAGATGAATACATAATGTATATTCTATCGCCTTTAACTAAATAGTTCCTCATGTAAGATGCAAAGTTATAAATAAAACGTGTGCCGGTCATATAAAATGCCAATAAAAATGGAGATTTATAGAAGTGTATATCATGTTAACAAATATTGAAAAGTAATACAGAAAATAAAGCATTTTATTCCAGACTGGATGCAGGAAGATCACTCCGTCTAGACTGAAAAAAACCGCGAAAATCATCACTACTATATAGACTCCATAAGGCTTGCCTAAAAATAGATGTAAATTTATACGCTCCCACAGGAGGATTCGAACCCCTATTTAATCACATCAATGGCTACACCGCATGCACTAAGTCCGGCGACTTACGCCACTCTGCCAACTACGCTTTATTAAAATACGATTTCATGATTTGCCTTCATCATAAGGCATATTAAAGTCTTGAACAAAAGTACATGATTATTTGCACAAGGACAACTGTTTGATATTGTATTCGATGGAGAATTAGTATTATTTACTATGGAATGAGCGCTGAGCGAGGAATAGCCGAGCAAGTCGAGACTGGATGAACCCTCCCTATGGCTCATGCGCATTAAGCTCTTCGTTTAATGAGGTTGGAGGATTGCGAAACCGATCTTTCTCATCGTAGTAGTTATACAGGCGGATGGCAGGTGAACCATCTTCACCTGCGAGCTTAGACTTTTTTTTTTTGGCTAGTCGAACGGTGTCTCGGTGCTTCATCTTCTTCATGACAAGGCAAAGCAACATCAGGGACAGGACCAGAGTTCCGGTCACACTAAGGCAGGCGAGAGTACCAAAGGGGAATGGCTGCCCACACCGGTCAATGCAGATCCCATTGTACCACTGGTCAGCAGCAGACTCTCCACAGAACACGCACCAAGGACATTGAGAAGACCTTATCCAATTGGATGAAGGCATGCTCATACCTTTTGTCTTCTGAGCTCTTCTTCAATGTATGCGATATTGCAAGCATCCACTTCATCATCTATTTATTTATAGGAACAGGGGGTGCTTTTGAAGGGGCTACTTTTTTTTTAACCAATGATCAACCAACTTCCGTCGAAGATCTGACGTTCGCTCTTCAAGTAAAGTGCGCCTGAACTCAAATACAGACCACGACCATAAGGTTTCACACAGCACACCTCCCTGCCCTGATTGAGACCCGGATCCCACAGCCTTCTGGATGACTGCACTACCTAAACCACTCAATGCGCCCGCGGCCAAAGCAGGTAGCAAGGTTGGCTAGCATGGGTAGCGCAGCAGAGGCGAAACCTGCGAGCATGGGAAGGAATCAACTTCTTTCTGCACCTGCTTCGGCCTCATGTCCAGGACCATACCACTCTTACCGCTGTGCAAGAGCTTGTCGATGTGCTGAATCTGCCGGTGAATGGGGGGCATCTTATGGCCACCTGATAGGTTGACAGGCAGCAATTGGACGCTTACGAGGCAACCCTTCTTTGCGGCACGCTGGATCTTCTCTGTCTTACCCTTTGTTAAGTTTAGACGGTACTCTTGATAATTCATTTATTTATACCTTACGCAGATGGAAGCGGATAGTGAGATTCTCTCCCTGCAGATCAATGGGATGATCGTCTTGATCAGTCAGATACGTCTGCATGTGGTCAATGGTCCTCAATGTTACGGGTAAGCAGATCAGATTCTTTGGCGTCTTGATGATCTTCATGCCCGGATCGACCGCGGGAAAGAAGCTATAGATGGTGGACTGCTGGGTGATATCAATATTCATCAAGATGCTATTAATGCTGATGATATTGTCGAGAGTCTCACCCTCCGCGTAACCGTTAGTGCAACGGTCGTAGGTATATGTTTGGAGCTGGAATCCAAGCACCGTACTAATAATATTAGGTACGTCGAAATTCATTTGATAATTTCTAGTGAGGTCGAGGGTTAATTTCTCAATCGGCATTGGTCGAAGACGGCGGCATTATTCCACTGGACATCGCCCCTATCAGTCTTGAAGGCGACGATGATCCATTTCGGTTTCTCGCGGCCGCTTTCAGCAGTGAGACTCCAGTGGAATTTCGAGGTCTGGGGCACGGTGATGGTATCTTGGCTAAAACGTCATGGTGTGACAGGGCCTTAATACAATGTATAGCTAAATTTAGAAACGTTTTGTTTTATTTCAGTATAAGAAAGACTTACTGACTTAGTGTTCGGGGAAACTAATAGATTATTTTTCACATCGGAAAAAATAATCTCTCTGTTTTCCTCATACCAAGTCAAAAAGTATTAGCCGTTGCAAGTTACTTGTTAATTCAAACTTAAATATACATGTTAATATTTTGAATTTGTTTACAATTCAAGAGGAAATCAGTAGGCGCCCCCTACATTGTTTCCTCGAGGTACATTTACTGTCTATTTTCTAAAAGGAAGTGGTAATAATACCGACAGGAAACAAATGTACTGTCTTTCGAGTTACCAGTAAACAGATGTTTTATTTTAAACTCAATAGGTAAACTCCGAACCCAAGCCACGTCTAATGGACAATTATTGAAGTATATTAATCTACTTGTATCACAAGTCATATGTGCTAGACCGGTCGTCTTATATAGAAATAGAGATAGTAAATACAAATCTATCTTTTTATGCCTCGCTAACGAAAGTAAAGGGGCATATAGCGTTCGGGTCCGTCCATCCAAAATCCCGGAATTCCCGCAAACTGACAAGTGCCACATGAACCATATTGGTATGGTAGATGCACCTCAGGATGTTAAGCACAATGAATGCTTCAAATGCTGGATGTGACCTATATTTTCAACCTTGATGACCGCTTATAGAAGAATCGTATAAGTTCATTCCAGCATACTGACAAGTGCCACATCTACAATATTGGTATAGTAGGTGCACCTAGTGAAGCTAAGCACAATGAATACTGCGGCTGCTGGGTGTGACCTATATTTTTCGCATGGACGACACTCACAGAATTTTTTTAAAGTCCATTTTACTCCAAGAAAGTAGCCCATCAACAAAAGCGCTATGGTAGGTGCATCTAGGGTAAATAAGGATGGCGATGGACTTGTATAAAAATTATCATGTTTAAATTTCAATAATGAGAAAATTCTATTTTGGGATTATGTTTTGCACAAATAAAAGTATTTAAATCACTTCATACATTACAATGCCTACATGTACAAGTTTTTTACCCAAAGAACGGTAAATAGGACATGAGGAATAAAGCATGTTAATGACGTACCAGAATTACACAGAATTATACTATAATTCATAAATATTTTTAAAAAGATGACAAAATTGCAACTGTTCATTTTAACAGTTATTAATATACACTGTAACTATGCGGAAAGTTTTACACTTAAATGACAAAACATGAAATTAATCATCGTAATGTGTAAGTTATAAATGTTTAAAAAAACATATAACAAAAGATAAAATATTACCTATTTGCTTGCATCTTTTTTAATTGTTACTAAGCTAATGGAAGTAATGTGCAATTCATTTAGAAATACCATGCAAAATGCAGTGTTTAGTTTGTTTTAAAAGCAAATATTTTATGAAGTTTTATTCAAAAATGTTTCGAGTTACATCATGTCCCTACAAATTGTTGAACAATGCTGCTTTCAAGCTTTTAACTGATATGAATTTTTAATGGAAATTTATTTTTCTACATTTTTTTGAATATAGATCTGAAGATGATGAGATGTATGGGTCTTTATTCGACACAACCTGCTATACAATAAATATGCGGAAATTGACAATGTGAGCACTGGTTGCTGCTCGCCTCTAGATTAAAGATGAGGTGTATATGATTTTAAACAAATTAAGTGAAGAGAACAATATATTAGACAAAAAAGCCTAAAAAATAATGCAAAGTTGGAACTCTTGACAAACTTATTGAAGGTTCCTCCCAATTGTATTTGAACTCTTTTACTGGGAAAAAAGTTTAATTTCACCGTCTTGCGTTAAATGTATACTCGCCTTTTTCTATTTAAAGTTTAATCAAATTCTGAAAAGATGCTTACAAGGACATCTGTTTACGGCTAATTGTGAACTACGAAAGACCGATAGTGCCATTAGATCTTTCACATTTCTCGATTGTTACAAATACAAATGACAACAAAGTTCCAGACAATAAATTTTGCTACGCCTGACGCGCGTTTCGTCTATTCAAGACTCATCAGAGGCGCTCTACCAAAAATATTGAAAATGCCAAACACTGTATGAATATGAAGAGCATAGAACAGTATAACCAAAAATACCAAACTGGGGAACCAAATTATTACTAAGATATTCAACCTATGTCTGGGGTAGGAAGAACCTTAGGGTTTAGACAATTTTGAAATTTAGACGGATAATTTAAAGCTTTGATGTATTCTCCAACTCAAAAGTGTTGGTGCCGGAGCGGGCTAACCTCGGGGAATTTAAACTCCACCAGCAGTGCTAACCTTCACGTGTGTTCGAAATACAAATGACAACAAAGTTCCAGACAATAAATTTTGCTACGCCTGACGCGCGTTTCGTCTATTCAAGACTCATCAGAGGCGCTCTACCAAAAATATTGAAAATGCCAAACACTGTATGAATATGAAGAGCATAGAACAGTATAACCAAAAATACCAAACTGGGGAACCAAATTATTACTAAGATATTCAACCTATGTCTGGGGTAGGAAGAACCTTAGGGTTTAGACAATTTTGAAATTTAGACGGATAATTTAAAGCTTTGATGTATTCTCCAACTCAAAAGTGTTGGTGCCGGAGCGGGCTAACCTCGGGGAATTTAAACTCCACCAGCAGTGCTAACCTTCACGTGTGTTCGAAATACAAATGACAACAAAGTTCCAGACAATAAATTTTGCTACGCCTGACGCGCGTTTCGTCTATTCAAGACTCATCAGAGGCGCTCTACCAAAAATATTGAAAATGCCAAACACTGTATGAATATGAAGAGCATAGAACAGTATAACCAAAAATACCAAACTGGGGAACCAAATTATTACTAAGATATTCAACCTATGTCTGGGGTAGGAAGAACCTTAGGGTTTAGACAATTTTGAAATTTAGACGGATAATTTAAAGCTTTGATGTATTCTCCAACTCAAAAGTGTTGGTGCCGGAGCGGGCTAACCTCGGGGAATTTAAACTCCACCAGCAGTGCTAACCTTCACGTGTGTTCGAAATACAAATGACAACAAAGTTACAGACAATAAATTTTGCTACGCCTGACGCGCGTTTCGTCTATTCAAGACTCATCAGAGGCGCTCTACCAAAAATATTGAAAATGCCAAACACTGTATGAATATGAAGAGCATAGAACAGTATAACCAAAAATACCAAACTGGGGAACCAAATTATTACTAAGATATTCAACCTATGTCTGGGGTAGGAAGAACCTTAGGGTTTAGACAATTTTGAAATTTAGACGGATAATTTAAAGCTTTGATGTATTCTCCAACTCAAAAGTGTTGGTGCCGGAGCGGGCTAACCTCGGGGAATTTAAACTCCACCAGCAGTGCTAACCTTCACGTGTGTTCGAAATACAAATGACAACAAAGTTCCAGACAATAAATTTTGCTACGCCTGACGCGCGTTTCGTCTATTCAAGACTCATCAGAGGCGCTCTACCAAAAATATTGAAAATGCCAAACACTGTATGAAACAAATACCATAGTTCCAAGTTGACATTTCTCACTTCAAAGTTGACATTTCTCGGTTCCAAGTTGACATTTCTCACTTCAAAAATTACAAATACCAAATCGCGGGTATAAACGTTAATTTGGATATGCTATATATCGATATTTTGAGGAGTAAGTTGACATTTCTTAGTTCCAAGTTGACATTTCTCACTTTCAAGATGACATTTCTCACTTTCAATTGACTATACAAATCAACAAACGCGATTCCTTGATAGCCAAGTCTATAGTGCTTGAATTTGTGTACATATTTTTCAAGTAGTTTGGTTTAAATACTGATTTAGATGGATGTACTTTGTGACATTTGCCTTTTTGCTTGATAATTTAAAATTTTCTTTTATTTTCAGATTTATGGCGAATTGTAGACTCCATTACCAGAGATTGGGTGTGAATAATTTACTTATTTTGAAGCTAAGAGGAAAATAAAGCTATTTCATAGCAAAACTGAAGTACAATCATCTAGTAATAATTAAACCTACTATCCTGTGTTGAAAATACAATGCACAAGTCCTTAAACTTCTGATATTGCCATTTTAAAACTGCGTTTGTTCTTCCGTTTCAAGCATATGCTGGTTGTTAAAAATGTACACATTTAAGACCAAATATCAAAATTATATGTGATGTAATAAATTTCGAAATATAACTTATATAAGCCTCAGTGTTGCTACATTGAGGTTTACTAGACAAAACAAATCTATCCTATTAGTATCCAGAATCAGAACTTCTCGATTCTCCGGTATACAATTTCCATCGTAAAAGATACACAGAGAAACATTGAGGAATGTTCGCACGGAGATATTCCCTTTCTACATTGTGTGCAAAGATCTGTCGAATATTTCGAACTTCATATCGTGATATTAAGATAAGAAATTAATTACATGTACATGTACCAAAAAGCATTCATTTAAATAAAATTATTTTGATGTAAAAGATATGGTCAAATTATTTTTTTTTTAAATTATAGTTTTTGATTAACCACTTTATTTAAAAATTTTGCTATGATACCAAGTTTCTCTCAATATAATACATGTAATTTTGTTTGTGTTGTTTTTGTTTTATAGACAAAGAAATATTGCAAATCTAGCAAACACTTTTAAAAAAGTGTAAAATCAGACAGACCTCGGCAATGTTTCAAAATAATTCTGATCAATACATACGAATGATAAACAAATAGGTTTTGGAGCACATCGATGTTGTCGATAATGACCAATGGACATACATTTAAGTTGTCCCGTGCATCTAAAACTGCCATTACTTGACCTATAACTAACCATTCCGCGTCCTTTGAAGATTTATAAACTAAGTTGTGCAATGTAACTGCTTACCTTGATTTGTATTTTCATCGTTGACGAAATTGTAAGAACGTGTTGGTGATGGTTCTTGTGTTGTTGTCAAGTCCCGTGTTGTCGTAGGTGTTACAGTGGTAAATGGTCCTCGTATTGTCGTAATAAGTTTTTTTGCTGTTGTTTGTTCATGTGCTAATGTTGGTTCTTGTGTTGTTGAAGGTACTTGCGTTATTGTCGGTTCTACAGTTGTAAATGGTCCTCGTGTCGTAGTAAGTTTTGTTGTTGTTGTTTGTACGTGTGTAACTGTCGGTTCTACTGAAGTTTTCAGTTCATGTGCTGTTGTTGATTTATGCAATATCAACGATGTAGGTCCCTGCGTTGTTGCCAATCCGTGTGTTGTTGGTTCCTTTGTAATTGTCGATTCTTGTGCTGTCGGTACTATTGTTGTTTTTGATTCTTTTGTTGTTGTTTGTTCTTCTGTTGCTTGTTCCTCTGTTGTCGATTCTTGCGTTGTTGTCTGTTCTTGCATTGTTGTTTTTGTCTGTCCTTGTGTTGTAGTTGATTCTTGTGTTGTTGTTGATTCGTGTGTTGTTATGGATCGCTGTGTTGTTGTCAATTCGCGTGTTTTCGTTAATCCTTGTGTTATCGGGGATTCTTGTGTTGTTGTATTTAGCTTTTGTGTTATAGTCGGTTCTTTTGTTGTTGTCTGTTCTAGGCTAGTCGTTATTGCTTGCATTGTCGTCAGTTCTACAGTCGTTGTTGGTTCTTGTGTTGTTGTCTTTTGCAGAATAGTCGTTTGTTCTTGTATTGTTGTTGGTTCTTGTGCTGTTGTTTGTTTTTGTGTATTGGTCGGTTCTTGTGTTATTGTTGGCTCTTGTGTTGTTGTCGCCTTTTGTGTTGCTTTTAGGTTTGGAGTTGCTGTTTCTGCTGGAAAGAAGAAATGATTACGGTTAAATTTACCTGATGTTCCGTTAACGACAATGTGTTATTAGGCAATAACAAAATCAGAGATATGGAAATGATAAAGAAAATACATTCACTGAAGGTTTTTTTTATAGAACAGATCAAGTGCCAACAAAAATTATAAAAATCCTAATTTGAAAGATGGCTAACAACAACAACAATAAAAAAGATAGACTTAATTCACAACCAGTAAGTAGCAAAAACAACAGACTAAGTATCACTGAGCCGTCTACCCAGAAATATGCACCCATTAACATTCCAAAACTCAAGTGCCAATTCAAGCAGAAATAACCGAATGTTCTGCTTCTTTCCAAGAACACTGTCAATATCAAAATTTAGCTCACAAGGCCAAATTTCCAGTAAGCTATTGTCATCACTTTGTGTCCGTCGTCCGTATATTAAACAGTTAAACTTTTCAAATACCATCTTTTCAGAATATATCGAATCAAATGCAACCAAAATGGCATGATTCTGGTTTAGGGTGTCTTATTCAACTATTGTTTAGATCTTATAAACCCAACAACTCGGAATTGACTAGACTGAGTTGTCCCTTGTAAGTTAAATGGCCTTATTTTAAATCAAAAACTGCCTTTCTAAAATTATTTGTGTCGTATATATTTGAAAATATTGAGATTGAGAAAAGGTGTTGCTTGCTTAAATATTCAGAATACAATACCAAAACGGGCATAAAACGGTTAATTTGGTTATGCAGTATTTTTATATTTCCAGGAGTAACCTCTCATCAGCAGCATTTAAATCAAACCATCGGAAGGTCAAAAGCCAAACGTATTGAATGAAAAGTACTTAAAGCCAAAGATTCGCTAACAAATCAAAAGTTTCCATGATTGAAAATACAATCCGTGTGTGCAGCGATAGGCTCTCTAAAGAGTACTCCGAATCTGACATCTGGTCAGGCTGCTTTGACCACAAAGCCACTGGGGTGTAGTTGAATGCCCGGTCCTGTCATAATTTATGCTTGGGTCAGGCTATAATGTGAAAAGCCTGACCACCGAGTATGGAAAATGGGCTCGTTCCTCGCTCGTTAAAGAACCCTGCAGCAGCTCACGATAAAAGTAAGTCCTGTAGAACTCCAATGCAGAAGGCTAAAATTGTTCGATCCTATCCCTCTGACCCGAATTGGCATTGAGTCCCAATTTCCTACTCTACTTCATCATGTCATGGTCCTTTTATCGCCCCTTTTGTGTTCACCTCCTTGATATAACCTAATTCGTGCGGCAAGAAGTAAAACAATAACAAATAAACAGCCTCTTTTTCTGGAAGAGGACACCGTGTCAATTTAACCATGCTTAAAGCTGCAAATACATGTACATATGTTATTTAAGAATACATAAGATGTACATTAGCTGGTAAACCAAGAGTGCTAAGGGACCAATCATTTAATTTGAAGGGGGCTTGTTTTGTTCCTAAAAAATATTTTGAAAATGATTTTTAATAAAAAAAAAAAAAATTGACAGAGGACAGAGGGTAAGAAAAAAAAATCTGGAGACGGATTATTGCTATATAGAATAATGCTAATAATGAAAAAAAAAATTGGTCGCAACGCCTTCAAAAAATAAAAATTTTGTTGTAACGCACTAAAAAAAATAATAATTTCCCGCGCGTTGCGCATTGAGCGGATTTTTTTTCTGGTCAATACACCCCCTATTCAATGTAAATGGTCCGTCCATTATACTATCCAGGCAGAAAATTAGATAGACATTGAAACAGTCGATGACATTTTGTCCAAGACATTGGACATTAATTGATCAGAACTCTGAAAAAATAAATTATTTAGGTCGAAGTTTTATATTTATCATAAAGGATGGGTTGCGATAAGGCCCTATATTGGCCCATCTTTAGACGAAAAATATAAAATGTTTCAAAGCTTGTTACTTTATATCTTATTTTGCAGCAAAATGATTGTACTGTTGCAAAAGTCTACTTTTAAATACTTTTGCACGAACACAGCTTCGAAAATCGGGTTCAAAATTGACCCATTTTGAATGAAAATTTCGTCTTGATTTAAAGAAAATTTTAAGGTAGGGCTTCAATAAATTAAATATACTTGAATCCACCGTTGCCAATTCTATAGAAGGTTCATCATATAAATACATTACTATTAACAACAATTTTGAAATCGAAATGACCGCTGATCTCAAGAAAAACGAAGAAAACGGAGACATTTCGCACATTTTTTAACTACTGATTACAACTTCAAAAATAATAGTCTTTTTAAATTTTCAGTATGCCTTGCACGCGGAACCAGCTTGAAACTTTCACAAAAGATGTGTTTTACTAATACAAGTTTTTGAATAAAATATGGCGCTGGTTCCGCGTGCAAGGCTATACTTCCGGGAAGGATATATATCTCTCATTTGCGCCACTTTCCCATAGGCACAATGTTAAAATCATTTGCGGTGGTTCATTTCAAGCATCATTTACTAAAAGATAAAATAAGCTTTTCAACGACAGTCGTTCGTTTAAAAAAATAGAAATGATAACCTTTCCAACAAGACAATTTGTGAAAAGATTTACTTTATTTTAATTTTGACTTTAGCGGTGGGCTGAAAAAGGGCCTTATCGCAACCCATCCAAATTTGTTTGATGTTTTCAGTATTCTATCGACATAAAGTATTACTGTTACATTGTAAGCCAACAACATTAATTTTTTTAATGGGTTTTAAATGTGCATTATATGGCTGTAGGCAAAAAGCCCATTGCCGGCCTCTATTTCGTAGGCATTAGGCTAATTTTCTAATCTTAAAGCTTAATGCCTTGTATCATTCAGCCAATAACCTCAATAGCTTACTGTCTAGGCATAAGACTTAATGCCCGGTTTTGCTTCTTGTCACGAACATACAATGTATACAAGGCAGGTAAAAACGTTTCTATTGGTTACCATTTTCAGATAAGCTGATTTGATTTATTTCTTAAAATGTGTTGTTGTATCGCTATGTCGTTTTAAACTATCCCGGGTGTAGGTTAAATCAAAAGTTTTTGATATTATCTTTTATAGGGGGAAACTAAGCTTGATGGTAATGTAAATAAATAATCTTTATACATGTTAGTACTTACAGACATTGAGAATGGATTGACAAATGCAGATTCCTAGGACACAAGTCAGAACTTTATCGCTGTCACAGTTTGTGTTTATACATGTGCTGGTGTCTGTTCCCCGGCAGATTTCGATAGCAAAAGACGCTAAAATAGAATATTTGTGTATGTTAACTTCTATGTTCCAAAAAGCTTTGATTGATTTATTGATTGACTTTCTATTAGTAATATTTAATTATTGCCCGACCACGTATATGGACCGGACATATAGTTTTACTCTTGTCCGTCCGTCACTTTGGTTAAGTTCTTGGTTAAGACCCATTGCTCGGATACTAGATGTTGGGGATCAATGATATTTCACCACTACATATGTCTTGGCTATGTCTGGCTCATAGGGCTAAACAATTCACTAGAAAGTAGGTCACTGTGACCTATATTTACGGATGAACGGCTTTTTATGATAAACGTGACGACTTTACCTTCCCTATTATACATTTACCTTTTCTTGAAGGAGATGTTCCACTAGCGCCGTCATTCGGGGTTTAAATTTTAAAGTTAGTAAGATTATGCTCGGATCTGCAGCCATGGCAGTGGTGTTTCTGATTTTAATAATAAATTCTGTTTTATTTGAATTATATGCATTTTATTTAGGCCATGGGCCAATTGCAGAACCGCGAAGTGTCGCGTACACTTATTCCACATCTATTTTTTTTCAATCTGGTTAAGGTCCATAACTGGATACTAGATGTTGAGGATCTATGATATTTCACCAATAAATGTATCTTGGGTAACATGACACCACCGACTTGAAATTAGTTCATAACTTGTATTCTACATGTTAGGGGTTAATTTTTCATCACTGGACGTGCTTTAGGTAACACGCACCAAGTACTAAAATTAGGTCACTGTACATTTTGTAACGTATATTTTACGCATGAACAACTTTGATTAATTTCTTTGTAAAGGTCCATACATGTATCTCAGATACATGTATTACATGTTGGGGGTCAATGATATTTCACCACCAGATGTGCCTTTGGTAGCACGACACCACCCTTTAGAAACTAAGTTACTGCAACCTATATTTTACGCATAACAACTTAGGTTTAGGTCCATATCCCAGGTACATTGTAAGACATGTTCGGGTGTCAGTAATATTTCGAGATCGGGAGGTCCATACTGTGGATCATAGACACATTTCTAGTTTGTGTAATTCCGGTGATGTTAATAAATGTTGACGTACAGTGAAGTGCAAAAAGTATTGCAACTTAAATTGTACATACAAAAACAATTTTAATTCAAATCGATAAAAAAAGGAAGTGAATTGGATTGTCTTCATGAACAAGGACACCTCATTATTTTAGATGTTTAATGTGGCGTATTGTTTAATACAGTTACCACATGCAATAATACTACAGGTGAGCCAGAGTGAAGAATTTAAAGTAAAATTGTTTTCCGAAACAAAACTTTTGAAAGTCTTAACACAACTTCTTAAGGCGTACACGCATTCAAACTTAATATATATGAGGTAAGTAAAAAGCCTATTGGATTTTGAATATTAATAGTAAAATGTTAAGGCCCCAAATGAAAATATTTTCGAATAAATCATATAAAAATTATTCAAAAATTACACAGAACTATCAAATCTTGGAGTTATTGATATAAGTTAGTAATGATCTAAAAGATAACTCCAAAAGAACTCATATGATCTATTTAAGTGATCATTTTTTGAATAAAAGTTCTGTAGAAGTTATTTTGCATAATGTAAGTTCAGTGTAATCTATTTTAATGTTGGAGTGGTTTTAATGTAAGTTATTAAAATACAATTGTGTTCTCTTGCAATTATCTTGGAGTTCTGTATATTCTATTGGCTTAGTAAAAGAATATTTATGAGTTTGAAATGAGTTATTTTCTTGTTGAAAAATATGTATAATCTCAGTATGATCTATTACCTTCAATGTTTAGGGACAAACAACAGTTAATACGTAATGTCAGTTTTGTATAATTTATTAATAGAGTGGGGATATTTGGCAGTTTTTTATTTATATTGTAATATTTACTTTAATTAAACTAGTTATAATGAAGATTCGATTTATCCAATATATGTAAGAACAAAAAAATAATACATCATACATTATTGTGAAGTTATGCATTATTGTGCATGTTTATTTTCTCATTTCCCTTATGGAACCTCAGAGCATTTGAAAATCTTATCAGGTGATTTCATTGGTCCAATTCAAATCTGTGTTTATCATGGATGTGCATAAGAAAGAACTTTGAGATAATATTGTCAAAAGATGTTGATTTCTTATAGAAGAGAAGAATATACATGTGCATAGACATTAAGTAATAGAATAGAACATCTTTTAGAAGTAATTTTGAGCAAAAAATTACATGGATTGCAATTAACTCTTCAACATATCAATGGAAAACACTTCAAGCTGTAGGTGGATTCCTTATGTACATGAACAGATAGATGTCACGTGATTTATGGTGTGGCAAGGAAAAATTTGAGCTCCAAAGTTTGTGTATTTTAGAGTAATTCCAGTGTTTATTTATTGACGAAAAGTGATAAAAAACATTGAGTCTGTATCCAGGATGACTAAATTGATTCTTAACGACGACAAATCATCATTTATTGTTGGCTTGGAAGACAATCCAATGAGCCAAACCGCGGCGATAGATTTTGTGGACAGCGTAATGGCGGTCAACAGGGTGATAAACACGGAGTCGGACAATACTGTGAGTAAAGCTTTTATTACAGAAGCGGAGGTCGAAGTGCATGATAAACCAAAACCTACTCCTAGAAAACGTCCATTGTCCGGAGAAGATGAACTTTGTGCAAAAAAACTAAAATGTTCAACCCCGTCGGAACCCCCAGCACATTTAGAGACAATTGTGAGTATGATTAGTGAATTATCAACAAACTTTTTATCTGTGGCGACACGCCTAGAAAAACGTATAGCTGATATTGATGGGAATATTGAGCGAAAATTAACAGTGAAATTTAATACAGTAATAACGGATCGGTTGACAAATTTAGAGGGGAATTCAACGATGAAGTTAAGAACATTCAAGAGAAAGTCAATAAACTTGAGAAGTCATACGCAGAGGTAGTAGCGGCTACTCCTAATGAACCGAGGGAACTAAGGGAACAAAATCAACTGAATTTGAATCTTGTACTTAAAAACTTAGTGTATGATAAAAGAGAGGATAATAACCCAACTGTGCTTAACTCGAAGGTATCGTCGCTTCTAAAAGATGGACTAAAATTAACAAATGTAAAACTAGTAAATGTTTCGCGTAAACCAAGTCACGCCGATAGTAAACCGGGCGTTGTGATTATGTCAGTCGAAAATATGGACCAGAAAAAGGCAGTGTTGAAGGCGAAAAGTGGTTTGAAAAAATCGTCTAAATTCGGAAAAGTGTTTATTGAAAACGATCTACCGTTACAACAGAGAATTACGAACGACAATAACCGAGCATTATTGAAAGCCCTAGGCAAGGATAAGGAATTCACGATTCGATCTGGACGTGTAGTGAGAAAACAGGAAATTAATAATGAGAGTTATCGTAATGAGGACAATTCGTCGACACACAGCACACGTGACCGAGTTCGAGGTCAGGATTACACAAATAGGCGGAGCTACAATAACAACAGCAACAACAGAACACGTGGTGGTGGTGGTTTTAACGGGTCAAGAGGAAGATGGTAGTTCGATTGCGGGTTTCGGAACATCAACGGTTGGCATAAGAATGTAAATAGTGATAAAAATAAATTATTGTCAACATGTATTAGTGATTTAAATTTGCATATAGTTGGTTTAGCGGAGACACATCTTACAAATGGTGATGACATCAGAGTTGAAGGATATTCATGGTCTGGAAACAACCGTAAACAAATACACGTGCGTGCACGGTGTGGCTCTGGTGGTGTTGGTGTATTAGTTAGAAATGATGTTATAAATAATTTTAATTGTTGTAAAATTGATGATTCAAATGATGGTATTTTATGGTTGTGTTTTTCAGATAAGGGTAATGATAATTTTAAGTTTTACATATGTGTGATTTATTTGCCGCCAGAAAATTCGGCAAGGTCAGTTAATATACATGAATTTTTAGATTTATTAATGTCAGATATTTATACTATACCAAATGGTAGTCCATTGTTCTTGTTTGGAGATTGGAATAGTAGGGTGTCTAATTTACCAGATTTTATAGAAGGGGTAGATGTCCTCCCCGAGCGTCATGTTGTTGATTTTACATGTAATATATAGTTATGGAGAGATACTTTGTGACTTTTTAAGCAATACAAACTGTTGTCTATTAAATGGCCGTAAAACAGTCAAGAATGACTTTACCTTTGTATCGACTAGGAGATCATCAGTAGTGGATTATTGTATCATCCCGTATGAACAGCTGCAGCATTTCGACAACTTTGAGGTTATGCGTGCTATTGGACTTGTAAACAATGTTTATAAGGTTGGTGAATACGACCCAAAACACATTCCTGATCATTCGGTACTGAGATGGACATTTAACTTTATGGCAACAAATGATACAGGCAGAATTTCATCTTTTTCAGACAATTGTACTCCCAAAGCGAAAAGATCGGTGAGATATGACACGAGGAGCATCCCAATCGACTGGATGTCAGATCCTGAGACTCTGAATAAACTTAATTTGTTAATCAGTAATCTAGAGTCGAATCTCATAAACCAAACAAATCTTGACATTTGCTATGATGGATTTATTCAAACTATTGAAGATGAAATGGAGAATAAACTTAATAAACGTACTTTTGATAATGGTCTATGTAACAAAAGACGAAATTTAAAGAAACCGTGGTGGAATGATACTCTTACTACTCTATGGAACAATGCGTGTAAAGCAGAAAAGGAATGGCACAAGACGGGTGTAATACCCATATAAAGAAACATAAACGTCAAACATATGTTAACTTAAGAAAAACTTTTGATTAAGAATGTCAGAGAGGAAAACGTAAATATTGGCATGATAAACAAACTGAACTCTGTAACTTACAATCAGATGATCCAAGGGAATTTTGGAAGAAAATAGGGAAGATTGGTGTTGGGAATGAAAGACTTAAATCTATTCCGATGGAAGTTGTAAAAGACGATGGTGTAATCTGTAGTGATGTTAATTTTGTATTAAATAAGTGGAAAATGTCTTATGATAACCTTTTGAATAGTAATTAAATGAATGATAGTAATGTTAATAATGTTACAAATAAATATAGCATTAATGATTGTTATGACGAATTTTTAGATAGTGTTATTAATTTTGATGAGGTATTAAAGGTGGTAAATAATGCTAAAAAAGGGAAAGCTCCTGGCATTGACTTGATTCCCACAGAGTTATTTAGAAATGATTTTTTAGTATTATTATTACATAGAATATTTAATTTATGTTTTAATTTTGGTATTGTGCCTTCATCGTGGGGTAAAGGGTTGATTACCCCCATTCCAAAATGCTCCTCGTCAGATCCAAGAGATCCTTTGTCTTATAGAGGAATTACATTTAGTTAGCACCTTGTGTATAAAATTATATTGTAGTATATTAAATGCAAGACTTGTGCACTGGCTTGAGATAAACGATAAATTACATGATGAACAAAATGGTTTTAGGTCGAACAGAAGTACCATAGATCATATTAGTACACTTACATCTATTATAGAAAATAGAAAGTTGAAAAAATTGCCTACATTTGCTGCATTTGTAGATTTTAAGAAGGTGTATGATACAGTAAATAGAGAGTTGCTTTTTCAAGATATAGAGCAACTGGGTATAAGTACAAAGTTTTTATGTGCATTGAAAGGTATATATAAACATGTGAAATGTGCTGTAAAAGTAAATAATTATATGACTGATTGGTTTAATGTCAGCTCAGGACTGAAGCAAGGTTGTGCTTTGTCTCCAATTTTATTTAATATTTTTATAAATAGTTTAGTAACAGAGTTAAAAGTTTTGAATAAAGGTATTGATGTTGGTGATAGTAAGATAAATATTTTATTATATGCAGATGATATACATTTTTGTAGTATTATTAGCAGAAAATGAGAAAGACTTACAATTGATGTTAAATGTTTTGAATAATTGGTGTAATAAGAAATGTTTACAAGTAAACTTGCAGAAAACAAAGATTATACACTTTAGAAATCCTTCAGTGTCTCAGACTAATAATGTATTTATATTTGGTAATGAATGTATTGAGATAGTATCAAAATATCAATATCTAGGTCTTTTGATTACACAACATCTAGATTATAATGAAATGGCTAAAAAACAGTAGCCAAATTAGCAAACAGAGCACTTAGTTTATTAATTGTAAAGAGTAAAGCTCATGGTGGTTTCCAGCTCCCAACCTTCACCAAACTTTATGATACCCTGGTCTGGCCAGAAATAAATTATGGCTCTGTCATTTGGGGCACCCGGAGCTTTTCTTGTATAAACGCTGTCCAGAACAGAGCGATCAGATTTGTCATGGGGGTTGGAAAATATACCCCTAATGACGCAATAAATGGTGACATGGGCTGGAGGCCTCCTTGTGCTAAACAATGGTCATCTGTCTTCAGACAGTGGAGAAAGTTTACAGTAATGGATAGAGATAGTGTTAATTTTAAAGTTTTTATATGGAGTCTGAACCTTCAGGCTAATAAGAAAAATTGGTGTTATAAGGTGAAAGATAAACTCAGAGAATGTAATTTTGATAATTTTATTAATATAGATTGTGTATTAAGTAAAAGGTCTATTGTAAATCTAGAAGATATAATTTTTGATAGGTATAAATCTGAGTGGAATGATAGAATTTTAACTTTAAATCCAAGTAAGAAGTTGCGTACCTATAAATTGTTTAAAAATTCATATAAGACAGAAAACTATTTAATTTGTAACATTAACTATAAATACAGAAGTGCTTTTGCTAAATTTAGATGTGGTGTTGCACCACTTAGAATTGAAACTGGTCGCTATGAGGGTAAAAGTATTGAGGAGAGAAAATGTTTTTATTGTAATAGTTCTTTTATTGAAGACGAAAAACATGTACTATTATATTGTCCGCTATATGCAGATTTAAGAGCAAGTTTGTAGAATTTTCAAGTTTGTCAGATGACGAAAAGTTTATATACCTCTTTAAAGAAGATAATTGTTTTTATAATGTTGCCAAAACCTGCTGTAACATTTTAAGTAGAAGAAATACCTTTTTATTCTCTTAATTGTATTATTAACTTTTATTAACTTTTATTTAAAGTTAACATGTCTTTTATGGTTTTTATATGTAGATTAGTAATGTGAGTCATATTTTTATAGTCTCTCATAATTCTGTTTAGAATGGCACTTGTATTTTAAAATATTGTGTTTTATATGTTATACATGTATTGTTTATTGTATGTGAATTTTATGTAATTAAAAGTGGTGAGACTTTAATAAAATATTGAATCTGATTGAATCTGAATCTGTAATATATGTCAAGGCATTAGAGTACTCAATCAGAAATTACTTTCATGTTTTTTTTTAATCTAAATTGAGAATTGAAACACTTCATTTCATTATATACATGTACATGTACATGTAGGTATACATTGGGGTATACATGAAGATAGACTCATGGATTTTTTACTCATTTTACACACAATAGTTGATTATTCTTGGAAGTAGCCATTAAAATTAATTGAATTAGTTTTAAATATAATTCATATTTTTAGATGAGAAGATATATAGCATTGGGCTCTACGTGTAGACCAGCTGCATCAATGTACAGAGAAGATAAATGCCTAGAATATCAATTTTCGAAAAGATTAAAACTTGAAAGGACGTGATAAACATGATAAAACATGTGGAGTCAAGTCTAATGGACAATTTAAAACTTTATACATGTACATATGTGTGGAATAAAATGTATACAATTTGTTACATGTTATATGGTTTTTGTAAGAGTTATTAAAAATAGTGATTTTTGTAAGAGCTATTAACAAATGATTTTTGTAAGAGTTATTAGAATAAATTTTTGTAAGAGTTATAAGAAATGATTTTTGTAAGAGTTATTAAAAGTGATTTGTGTAAGAGTTATTAGAAATGATTTTTGTAAGAGCTATTAACAAATGATTTTTGTAAGAGTTATTAGAAGTGATTTTTGTAGAGTTATTAGAAATAATTTTTGTAAGAGTTATTAGAAATGATTTTTGTATGAGTTAATATAGTTTGTAATTTTTGAACGAGTTATTATTTGTATGTTTTATATGATTTATTAAAAGGTGGAATCAGGATTCAATATTTTTTTAATGATTTCTGTAGAATTTATTATTCTCATTTGCATAAAATGAGTTATTATCTCATTTGCATGCGAAATTGACCACACGAAAATGGTACAGAAATTATAAGATCTGTATGATTTATTCATATGAGTTATTTGAGGGTTTTTTTTGGGGGGGGGGGCTACACGCTTGAAGAAAAAAAGATAAAATGATATGGCAAATGAAGCGTATAATCATAGGAATTGGAAAATCGCCAATGTATCTATTGAGGAAGATAAAAGTATTTTTCGACAAATTCCTTAAAGAAGCAAATTCCATAGAAATAAAAAAAAACAGCTCTTATAAACTTACTTGGAAAGGGTATGGACACACAAGAACAGGTTCCGTCTACACAAACAGGTTGTTCACCACTATGACATACAGTGTTTATACAACTTGTATCCAAGCAACTGGCGAAATTATCAGAGGCTGAAAAAGGTTTTGACTTGTTGCAATTGGTTTTAGAACAACTAGTATCACACGTTTTCTTGGTTTTTATTTTATACTTTACTTTTTGTCCCTTCCTTATATATTCAAATATTAATTTTACAGAATGGTTTCTTGCTTCTTTCTTTTCACACTTGATCGATCTTTAAATGGTACCGTAAATGGAAGAGAAAAAGGACGCATCGCTAAGTTACCGGAATAAATCTCATTAAGAAAGGTAACAGTACAAAACCACCGAACTGGAATGAATTACATGTATATGGAAAGACAAATCATGACAATGACATACAAAAAAATCTCTAGACAACAATGGTCCTGTCTTGGTTCAGGCATTTCAAAGAAATGGTGGGTTGAACCAGGTTTTATGGCGCCAAATTTCCCAATTTCATAGATTGCGATATTAGGGCCAAGAAACACCAAAACACAACACGGTTGTTAGACATGATAGGAAAAGTAAAGTGATCATCTCAGTACAAAATGTTTTTGTTTTTAAACGATATTTTATTGTTTAGTAATTTCAGCCTAATAGAAATATAAATACCATTATTTTCATTATACTTACTGTCTTGTATTGGTTCACAGGAGCAGCTTCCTTGCTCACAAATCTGCTGTTCATCAGTGCCACAAGTTATGGTAGCAGAAGCTAAATAAAAAAAAGATTTGTTTTTTTTTTGCTATATAAAAACAAGAATACATGTATATCCAAAAGACATTAAGCCACATCTCGCAGCATTTCGGACGGACGGACGGGCGGTCAAAGAGACCCGAACACCATATGCCCACTACTTTGGTAGATGGGGCATAATAATATTTTTTGTTGTAGAAAGAGTGATCTAAGCAAAACACAGATTAATAAAATCCTCGAATAATCAATTTATTAATTGATTTATTCAGCTGAGAAAAGATCCTAGCAACATCAAAAGGCAAACACTTGATTGAATCCACAGAGTAAGAGGTCGAGCACGAACCACCTAGCGACAATTTGTCGAATATGAATGATAACAACCGTATACGTACCAATATCTCAGACCATGGCGCAGCACGATCTAACAGGTGAGATGGAGAAAGATTGTCATTAACCTTATACTCTGACAAAGAGGAGATTATCATAAGTCAAACTAAGAAAAACCCGCGAATTCGCGGGTAATCTAATCGTTGCGTTGCTTTAAAAAGTAGACCACTCTTAATAAGCATTGCATTTGCATGACCTTACCTGATTGAGAATCGCTACGCAATTTTAGCACGTAGGGAAAAAACTTCAATATGGTTTTCATTTTTCTATTAAGTTACACTTGTTTAGAATACGGTAAAACATTTTTTGCATACATTTTTATAGTAACCTTACCAATATAATATATTATATAAACATAATTAATGGAAAAGTTTTGTGGGATTTACATGATTTATTTGTAATTGTCTGAAAAGAGGGGAATTACTTTCAAACATTCTAAAAAGCATGCAGGGGCAATTGCGGAATGATGACAGGTATAGCGTTTCCGGATCAATTAATTAGGTTAATCAGCAAACTGCAGACATAATTGCAAATGTGTTACCGAAATTATCAAAGGGCACAACCATCCCCTATTTTTGATATATGAAACTTAGTCCTACCATTTGTTGTTTAGGCTAACAAAAAACGCTTCGTTATTTTAGTGGATATTCACTTGAAGACATCGTCAAAGTATATCATCGGTAATTTCACCTTATATTATATATAATGCCGGATCAATTAATTAGGTTAATCAGCAAACTGCAGACATAATTGCAAATGTGTTACCGAAATTATCAAAGGGCACAACCATCCCCTATTTTTGATATATGAAACTTAGTCCTACCATTTGTTGTTTAGGCTAACAAAAAACGCTTCGTTATTTTAGTGGATATTCACTTGAAGACATCGTCAAAGTATATCATCGGTAATTTCACCTTATATTATATATAATGCCGCGTTTTGATTGGGCAACAAACGTAGTATTTTTCCGCATATTCAATATTTTGAAATTAATTGTTACTAAGTAGCTGTCGTTGGATTTTATTGAAATACCAATGTAACCACGGAAAATCTTTATTCTAAAAATAGATTAATATTATGTTGTCACATGTACTACTACATCATCATGGGCATGTTTATCATTATTAGGCCCCAAAAATATGTATCTGTTTCCTGCTACCCTACCTACCCTAGTTTTTGGGCCCTACCCTAAAATTTTTATTGGCATTTTGGGACAAGCACTGTTAAAGTTGGGATTGCTTCTCCATTGATTTAGTGTAAAATAATTTTGTAAAAAAAAATAATTTTCCTACCTATCTACCTTAATTTTCAAGAGTAGGAAGCAGGAAACAAACATATTTTGTTTTGGCCTTATGTCACCGTATTGCAGAAGAGACATGTAGGGGTTACTTTGACACTATCTGTTGTCTTGCGTCGTCCAGCATAGTCCTGCGTCCCAGTGAAGGATCCAGAGGGGGCGGAGGTGGCGTACGCCCGTTTTTTTGGAAAATTATTATATTTTGTATGAAATTGACAAAGCTACTCTAATTTTCATCACTGTGACATTTTTAGAAATTACACCCCTCTTATAGAAACTCTGCATCCGCCCTTGTGTCCTGCGGCGTTTTAAAAGTTTCCGTCGCAGGTTTGCAGGCAACTTTATGCCACAGCCTTTTGATATTTGGCATGTAGCTTCACCGCAAAGTACTATAAGGCGAAAGCAATTTTATGCCCTAACCATTACTACATGTTCTTCCTGTTCACCGAATACTTAGGTTTTATATAAATAATAAACATACATGGCTTTTTCAAAATTTACGTCACAGTTTTCCGGGCAACTACATGCTACAGCCTCTTGATATTTGTCATGTAGCTTTATGGCATAGTACAATGAAGTGTAAAGCAATTTTATGCCCAAAACATTGCTACTTCCTGTTTACCGAATACTTCACACGTTTTTTTTATATAATGATCAATTTTCGTCACAGTTTTCTGGGCAAATAGATGCCACAGCCTCATGATATATTTGGGATGTAGTTTCATTGCATAGTGCCTGAAATTGTCAAGCGATTTTATGACCGAAAAAAAATAACAACTTCTTGTTTGAGGAATACTTAAAGTTTTAAAAATTATGGGCTTGTATACAAATTTCTGGTATAACTTCGGGACAAGTACAGTCAGCAGACTTTTCATACTTTGCATGTAGCTTCAACCTGTAGTACTTTTATGGGGTAGAGCTTTATTTATGCCCATAACTCATTTACTTTCTGTTTATAAAAACAGGCGACGCATGCCTTCCGGGGAAGGCTACATCTAGGTTTGTTTTATAAGCTCCCGCTCCGCTGAGCTAAATTGACAGAATATGATGCCTTTATCCGGAACACGTATTAGCTAGTCACAACCGAACCCAATTGCACGGAATGAAATATTAATTTCCTATTTTGTAATTTGCATATAAAAAAAATAGAATACGTTATCATTGTATTAAAATAAATAAATATTTTGAGTTTTCCCAGCTATATGATGTTTTAAATGTAAAGAAAAAAAATAAAAATTATGTTTTCGGTCATATCTAATTGACGTCATAATATTGATCAACCCATCCACAGGGGCTTGTTACGAAAAAAAAATGTAAGTAATATCTATATATATAAAAAATACAAGGTAGGAATCTCCATATCATAATACCACATACTGCAATACTTGAATCTCATTTCTTACTATCTAGCCTTAAGTAATTTTTGATAAAACTGGCATGCCTTTGAAAATAATTGAATATATTTTCAGGATATACACTTCATTGTACTTACTTTTATTTAAACTTACTATGATGACTCTTTTTATGAAAATGTATTCGAGTGAAAACTCCTTCCATATTTCTTACGACCCCATTCTAAATCCGCGATCTTGATTGGCCAATAAGTAGGCGGAGGTACATGTATTATTTTCGCTCCTGAGAATTGAAGCACCGCAACTGTTTCTTTGTTTCCAATGCCAACCAACCCCATACTATAATTTCATTTATCATCATCATTTCATGTTCATTTTATCATCCTTTCCTTTAAATAACCTATTTATAAAAGGGTTGCAAGGGCGTAAAACACCAATTCTCACATGACACCTTCTACTAATTAGCATATATACTGTGCTTAATTGAACCACAATCTTAAAAATCATTTGACCCCATCTCATACCACTTATGAAGTCACAAGTCCATCATCTTATATCCCACTTATGACACTATTGATCGACAATTGGTTCCACTCTCACATCACACTCCAGACAACCATTATCCTGGTTCCCGGGACCGCGTTCCAGGTTTTAGCAGTAGCTATAAACTTCCACGCATTATATTTGTATATGTGTAGCATACTGAATATTACGAGCGGGGACCAGTCTAGACAACCATTATCCTGAGCGTCACATCTCACATTCCTAAATACATGTACCACAAGCTTCCCATCTCACATCAAACTTACCACATTCTTGAATGTCACAAGCTTCGAACTTGACATAGGGATTAGTAGTATAACACCAAATTGCATGCCATCCTCTCGGGTTTCTGCAGTAATTTTTATCCTCACTTGTCATGGAATAAAACGTGGTGTGTGGCGTGTTTACATCCCATCTTTGACATGGTATTCCCGATTTTGTGACGTTCAAAGTTCCTGTGTAACTGGGAATACCGTTGACATACACGAAGCATTCTGACAAAAAAAAACAATTTTAATAAATAAATGTTGTATAATGCATGGAAAACTAGAGGATCATAATCGCCATCCAGGGTCTATGTAACATTACGTGTACCTGAAGCGATATTTTTATATATAATTAACCTGTTGATTTATCTTAACATTGGACTTGATTATCATCGTGTGCGTCTAATTAGTTTGTTATTATCGTTACGTACTATTATAGAACTTAGCTGTGACTTTAATGTCTCATGCCCGTGTCTTCTCATCTATAACTGACATTACGTATAGAACGCGCTTCTACTGTGATGGGATTCCATTCTTAATTGGATGATGTTTGCATGTTAGCCAATGACAATGAACTCTCTCTTTCTTTCTTCCTTTCTTACTTATATATACCAGAGACATTAATTAACTCTCAGATTCTTAGAGATCTAGAATAAGATTAAGATTCTTAGATACTTTCTATCATGAAACACGTTCTTACTTTCGCTGTCTTCTAACTATGCAAACGTTCTTACTATATCTATCGTGAAGGCTTCGGCTTAAGTGTTTATCGTTGCTGTAGTTTATTGAATATAATATTTATTTTATATCGTGTAGTTATTACATCAGAATGTGACTAAGAAACAATAACAATTACATAACCCTGCAGCCCCCGGCCTGAGCTGTGGAATAGTTTGTGCGGTGTTTCACCTGGTTTTCCTGGTGCCGTGACCAGGATCGCGACGTCGATTCGCGATGAAGAGACATTTTAAGATTCTGTGAGTACTGTGGAGCAGACTGTTAAATTGTAAGTACCTTAACCATTTTATCAGTTCATTTATTTAAAGGTTAAAATGGCTGAAGGAATAGCACAAAATATACTTGAAAACTTGGCAGCTAAAATGGCGGGTTTAACTAATGTAATAGGGGTTCAGGGTATTGCAAATACCATCCAACCATTCAAAGGGGATTCGAAAAAGTTTAAAACATGGATGAAATCAATTGAAAAATATGCTATTTTAACTAATGTTCAAGGGGACAGAATAAACATAAAATCTATTGCTTTTCAAGCAAGTACAGGTAGCGTAAGCGATTTTATACAGAGATATATGCGCGATCATCCAGACGCAACATGGCCTGCAATGAAAATTGAACTCACACTTAGGTTCTCTGAGATAACAGATTCTGCACATGCATTAATGTTATTGAAATCTGTAAAACAAAAAGCGGATGAAACTGTGCAAGTCTATGTGGAAAGACTTATTGCGTTTGCTGAGGAAGCATATAAGGGGGTGCAGGAAGGTGATGGCGCTGCGATCGAACGTCAGCTAATAGGGTTCTTTACTGACGGTCTGGCTCATGATTATTTAAAAATGAAGGTCATGCGCGATAATCCAGATACCTTACAAAATGCTGTTACTGTAGCCATGAATGAACAAAACTTGCGCAAGCGGTTTAGTTTAAGAACAAAACAAGAAAATTCTACCCCTGCGCATCATGAACCCATGGAAGTTGATCGGTATAAGTCACAAAAACGTTGTTTCATTTGTAATAAATTCGGTCACGTTGCTAAAAGCTGTCGCTCAAACACAACGCGAGTCACTGCTTTTTCTAATGTTGCAAGAACGCCATTGTCAGAAGTTGTCTGTTGGCGATGCAACAAGAAGGGACACATCAGACGATATTGTAGGGTTAATTTGAACAAAGATAATTCGGAAAACTAAAACGCTCTTTTTAAAAGGAAGCTGGTAAAAAGAGCCAGAAAAATCAATTACCTATTAAAAAAATTAATATTGCTGGAAATCCAAATTCTTGTTTAATCAAAATTGAAAAATTAAAATATAGAGCTTTAATTGATTCCGGTGCAGAAGTTTCGCTAATTAATGAAAAAACATTTCGGACTATACAAAATAAACCAAAATTATCATAAGCAGTTTTAAGTTTACAATCAGTTAATGGGTCTGTACTTAAAATTCTGGGATGTGTTGAACTTCCATTTCAAATGAATGGGTTAAAATTAAAACATTCGTTTTATGTAGTTTGAAATGCGAGTATAAATGTAATACTTGGAAATGATTTCCTTTCTAAAAATGGTGTTAGGGTTTATTTTGATTTGAAATGTATAAGAATCCAAAAACAATATGTACCGTTACAAAGTGATTTACACATAGCTTCAATATTAAGGCTTCCAAAGAAAATAGTATTAAAGCCTCAGACTGTAACCACTTGCAACGCTAAAGCTAGAAATTTTCATAGAGATTACGCTGAGTCAAAATTGTATCAAGTTTCTGCAATAGACAAAGGTTTCATTAGCACACAGCCAGGTTTGCTAATTAGCAATGCAATTGTCAATAAGAATTCTAAAAATAACTACCCTGTCATGCCTGTTATGATTGTTAATAATACGTCAAAAACAATTGCGTTACACTAAGGTTTAGCGGTAGGTAAATTAGATCCAATTAACGAAGTAGATGTTGTTTACCTTAAAGATTTACGACATGAAGGTGATAGTAAACGTGCACAAGATGTACTTAAAGATTTGCACGTGTCAGATGAACATAGGGAGATAATTAGTAAATTAATCAAAGAAAATTTAGATTTGTTTGCTTTAAAAGATACTGAACTTGGTAAAACTGATATTTTAAAAATGAAAATAGATACAGGCGATCATCCACCGGTAAAATTGAAACCATATCGGGTACCTCTTCATAAAAGAAAAATAATTGATGACGCAGTTGATGATATGCTAAATTCGGGAATAATTCGAAAATCAAGGTCCCCATACGCCTTTCCGGTCGTGCTTGCTAAGAAAATAAAAGATGATGCTACAACTTGGGCTCTTTATTTAAACCAAACATTAGCAGCCATTCGTTTTAATGTTAATGAAAGTACAAAGTTTTCACCTTTCTTTTTGTTATATTCAAGAGATGTTGTTCTTCCTATTGATAACATTCTAAAACCGCGACGTAAATATACAGGGGAGGATATGCATAAAATAGCACTTCAGCAACAACATAAGTCATTTTTACTTGTCCATAAACAACAATTAAAACAAAAACGACGACAAGCTAAGTATGTCAATGCTAAATGTCAGGATGATCATTTACAAATAGGAAATATTGACCTCGACATCACGGGCAACCGCACAACGAAAATCCAGATAATATTCGACCAGCCGTATACGAAGTACAAAGAATAAACAATTCGGGCTGCAGATTTTCGTAGATGATTAACATTTTGTAAACGTTATGTTGAAGGAACGTCACAAGATAGAAGTCATGATCGTTATTCATATATATATATATATATTGGTTGCTGTGCTATATGATGTTTAGATTGACACTCGTACTTTGATGAACAACACGTTGTTTCATTTCTTTACGACATTCGTTAATAACCAGTATTGTACCATGAACATTATGATTTACGTTTGCTGTGCTCTACCTGTACTGTATTTATCATATTGTATAAACTTTGAAAATAGTTCACAAACGTACGCATATTGTCATTCTACCTTAATTTTGACATCATATCTTACTGCACCATCATATCAAACGCCTATATACCAACTTTTGTTGAGGTTAAACATTTTGACAAATTGCTCATTTTTGGATCTGAAATATCACATTTTTGTAAATAACTCGAAAACCGTAAATATTGCTTCATTTTTTTTTCATATTATTGAAGAGCTTCTTTCGCTCTGTTAGTCTGCAAAATTTCAGAACCCTACGCAACTAGGTTACTGATATATTTACAATGTCCTATAGTGACCTTTTTCCTGTTTCAATGGAAACGGTAGCCATTTTTAAAATTCTGATTTTTGCATGCACATCTTTGAGTGCCATTCTATCCCCATACAAAATTTCATTATGATCCATTAAATAGATTTTCAAAAACCAAGCGGACAAGTTCGTGAACGGGAGATGTTTTTTTTAACCCTAGAGTAAAAACAATATATCTCAAAAACATTTTTTGGGAGATATAATAATGCGGGGCAGACATGGAAAACAAAGCGATAAAAATGCAACATGTTCTTTTGTCTTTATGAGATCAAAATTTATTATTATGAAAAGCGCTAAAAAATATTCTTTTCTTATGACAAAGATTTTGTTCGACGCGTAGTTCTTTGTAAACAACATTTTTCTTCTTTAGATGCTAATTACTTTGTTTTTTTACTAGTGTTGCTAGACGCGACCTCTAGTGATAGGTTGTATTTTTTCTGTTATTTTTGATTGAAAGACGCTAAAACCCGAACAGTTTAAAACATAAATTTAAATCCCGAGCTAAAAATAAAGAAAAAAAACCCATGTAAATGAACCTTTAAGTAAAACCGCATGAAAGAAGAAAAATGTTGTTTGCAAAGTTTTAATATATAATAAATTATATATTGGTTATTGATTTGAAATTCAAGAAAGCAACCTTTTGGAAACTATTTTATTAGGGGGATACACAGAAAAACTACCTGTTGAACAAAATAAGAAATGACTATTTTTTCAGCGCTGTTCATAATAATAAACTTTGATCTCATAAAGACAAAGTATCATCACATAATGAAAAAGTATCATCACATAATGAAGAAGTATCATCACATAATGACAAAGTATCATCACATAATGAAGAAGTATCATCACATAATGAAAAGGATCATCACATAATGAAGAAGTACCATAACAAAGTATCATCACACAATGACGAAGTATCATCACATAATGACAAAGTATCACCACATAATGAAGAAGTATCATCATATAATGAAAAAGTACCATCACACAATGACAAAGTACCATCATATAATGACAAAGTATCATTACATAATGAAACTCATAATCATAAGGCAGCTATGGCGTTCCATACATGAGATATAACTTAGATATATTCTAATATGATGGTAACATTTACGCATGGTAATACATTTTGTACCTTTAATAATGGCACCAAGCGAGTGATGGATAACTGTGGATTTTACATTTGTTGCAATCAAGTACTACGGATGGACTAAGTGCTAAATTTCTTAACAAATTTTCAGATGATACGATATATCGATGTTAAGGTTCATGGTTACACTTCGAAAAAAATGGTAGTTATTTGACCTTTTTTTTCTAGTCTATGTACGACCTAAACTACGCATAGAAATAAAAAATAAAGTGTAGCAGCGTCTAGCTATAAAAATCGCCGATCATTTTCCCTTTTATTTCACAAGATAAATCTTGTTGTTTTCTCTATTCATTTTCTTTCCGTTCAAATTGTACCTTAAATAAAGCATGAATTACCCCTTAATAACCTTCCATAAAATCGACTGTGAGTAGATTTAATAACATCAATAATAGAACTACCTTGCACGTGGAGGCCATTTGACAGGGCAAGGTAGATATTTGGCTATATTTGGGTAATCTGAAAAACGCAAAGAAAATGCTCCGGCAAAACGGATCAAATTTACACCTACAAAATACTAAAACTGTATGCAAAAAATATTTATCTAGACGCTGCTACGCCTTTTTAAGCGATTAAATGTGTAGTTTAGGCTCCACATAGACTGAAAAAAGACGTGAAAAATCAGTCATTTTTTCCAAAGTGTAAAGATGAACCTTAAACTCGTTTAAAGAAAAATGGAAAAAGACTTAAATAACATGCGAAAACTAAGAACATTCAAACTTTTAAATTCTAACTTTGAAACTCCGATGTACTTAAGTACCACTTTTTATTAGAATCATGCAAAGAGCGATTCATGGGTGGAAAGCCTACACCAATTTATTTTTGATATGTTACTCCTACTAGCACCCTGCTTTGATCTCATGTGCTCTTTTTTTCCAAACTAGCCCTGGTCCTGAGAGAACAAAAATATATAGAATGCATTAGAAAAATGTAAGAAAGGGGAGATAACTCTTAAATCTGTTAATAATTTCAATAGAAACCATTGTAACAAAATGACAAGTTTTCTCCCAGGACCATGCAGTTATGAGCAAATTATTATTTATTTCTTATTTTATATACTTTGAACTATCTTTCGTTAAAAATAAACCACTGTAGCCTTTTTATCGATGAATCACTTTTCTTCAATTTTGCATGATTCTTAGATGGATAACTACTTAAAATCTAATCTCAGTAGGCAACAAAGATCTGTATGGTCAAGAATAAGATGTGGCACATTTCCTCTAGAGGTCGAAAAGGACAGACACTTCTGTAAAATTCGTACAAGTATGAACATAGAAGATGTAACACACTTTATAGTTAAATGTCCAATTTACCAACTCCCGTGCGATGCCCGGGAGGCTAATAGTCTCGCGGCAGAGCCTAGCTTGTCGTAAGAGGCGACTAATGGTCTTGGGATTCTGACGTCGGGTCATTGTTCAGCCCACAGAGCGACCAAGTGTGTATCCTAGGTGACTAAATAGGGTGGCCATCGTCGGCGGGGGTTGTCAAGTCTATAATATGGAAACCCTGACTGCCGATCATAGTGTACCAACGTGTGTGGAGAGTGCCACGCTTCATGCACGTAAAAAACCCCTTTGTGGACCGCCACGTAGTGCACCACATAGGCTAAATTTTCCGCCCCTACCCATCTCTCCTCTTTTTCTGTGGATCTTCAAAATTTACTGTTCCTTTGTTTCCCACCCCAGCCCAATATTTCATTTATTATCATTATCATTTCATGTTCATTTTATCATATCGCCTTTAAATAATCTATGAAGCGTTGCAAGGGTGTAAAACACCAACTCACTCACTCACACAATTTACCAGAACGAGAGAAACCATTTGTTTATTCACTTTCAAGTGGGTCAGACAACATATATTGACTTTTTGCTCTTAACTGACAGTGAAACTCTCATTACTCTTCTCACTACTGACTGTAAACTTGTTTCAAGCTATCTAAATAATTTCTAAAAAATTCGAGAACAGTTGATCTAATTTATGTCCGAGAGAAATGATCCAATTACAGTTTGTTATTTCTGCTTATTAACAATTCTCTTCCTTTTGAATTAATATCTTAATGTATTTTGAGTAATAGTGCACCGTAAGCCTATAAGGCACGGACCATTTGATTTTCTGGGGGGTGGGGGGCTGGGATTTTACCTTGAGCCGGGAAATTTTTTTCGCACACATATTAAGCAAGGAAATTTTGTTGGCAAGATTTTTTTTTTCAATTGGCAAGATAAAACCAGATTATTTTTTTCAACCTAAGTGCTGGCCAGATTTTTTTTTTACAAAAATCAGGGCCGGGAATTTTTAAAAAAAAAATCCCAGCCCCCCCCCGAAAATCAAATGGTCCGTGCCTAAAGGCTGGCTGGTAAATATAGTTATATCTGTTC
The DNA here is from genome assembly GCA_963971305.1 of Arcuatula senhousia. Classification (NCBI taxonomy): domain Eukaryota; kingdom Metazoa; phylum Mollusca; class Bivalvia; order Mytilida; family Mytilidae; genus Arcuatula; species Arcuatula senhousia. Next base: position 31,715,864 of record OZ020304.1, read on the forward strand.
ATGAATTCACTGTATCTTGTAAATGCCAGGTTGCACTCTAAAATAAATATAACAATATAAATAAATTCCACTAGCAAAAATAACAAAATATGCATTTAGCAATAAGGCCCTTACAATAAAATAAAAATCGCATACCATTTTGTGTTTCACAAGTAATAAAACTTTCCAGAAGAATTTTCAAAACTATCCAAAACGTTTGAATGTTCATTTTAAAAAACGATCTGTATAGTTTAAAACCAGATTTGCTTTCGTAAAAAATCTGTTAAGATCGATATTTTTACTTTGAAACATACCATTGTGCATGTTAAACACAATTTAAATTATGAATATCGCAAACTTGAATCGTGTTGCTGTAGATACTTTTCATCGAATTGAGTTATTTCATTAAAATACATTATACAATATTAATAATTTGCTTTGGTTCGTTTCATGGAACATTATATGTTGTTGTATCGTGTGTCATTTGCTAGAATTTAATTTATTTTCATAAATAAAACATTTATCAAATTATTCATAAGCTCTGATACATGTATGTCTGCAGGTTTAGATTTAAGATTCTGATCCAGTATTTCAAGAAAACAAAGGGGCAAATAAATACGATGTAACATCCAAAACAATGGTTGTATTTTTGTAATTAAAAGGTATATACTGTAAAAGAAGCAAAGAGGCACCAATGGGGGACATTCGAGTGTCAACAGTCGGAAAGGGCAACGACAAAACACGAACAAGAACAGCACGAAGTTACACAAAATCAACCGAATGGAAATTAACAACGCGAACTCTAGTCATAACAAGAGTGAATTCAGGTGCTCCGGAATAGTAAGCGGTTCCTGCATGCCTGCTATAGCACACCCGTCATGTTGCTAATTTCCAATCAGTGTGTCAAATCGGCTATAGGTGTAAAATAACTAATTCAGGCTCCCATTACTTTCTATGTTAAACCTGCTTTAGGGGGGTCACTGTCAATCTCGGAAATGATTTTTTGGGGGTGTGACAGCACTAAAAGTCTTGTGCCTTAAAGTAGATACATAACAGTACCTTTCATGTAAATCTCATATAAGATTCCTCGGCATCAGGGACATCCCTGTCGGCATCTGGGAGAGAACGGTTGACCAAAAGTGGCATGTGACAGAAAACGGGAACTAATGTAAACATTCTAACCAAAACACATGGCCATAAATTACTACTCACTATTTTTCTAAACATCTTAAAAATGACAGCTTCATGGGCTCAAAATTTCTTTCAGCTTTTAGAAAATACCAAATTTATTGCTGTAGGACATGTCATTCTAAAGATACAGTACCTTATATGGACTACTTTGTCTCCTATTATGTACTACTTTCTTTTATGTGCACCGGCGGGGTCCCGAGTTATTGTTTTACACCTATAGGAAAACAAAACGAATTTTCGACGACAAACCAACATCTGCACTCATTTGAGATACAGAAATCCCATATTTATCTACGAGTGCACGGTGTCTACCGTAAAAGTGTAGACAGAAACCGTGGAGCAAAACAACCCTGTACGTGTAAGCCATTTCAGTGTCAAACGTGAAGCTCTGCCAAGGAAATCGATGTAATTTCCGCAAGTCCTGGAGTATTGAATCAACTGTGATACGAAGACCCAATAAACAGGAACGTACGGAATGTCGCTACACAAAAATGGAAAGTTGAAGTCATCACGTTTGTCACAGAGCTTTGTTGGAAGTTTTCCTTGAGAGTCAATTTCGAAATCTAGATCTAAATATGAAGTAGACTTCCTAGAATCCGCTGTGTCCTTTCTCCTGAGGATATATGAGATGGAAAAGTCACCAATTCGAGAATTGATCGATGAAAGGACATCATTAATATAACGGAACGTGAGATTAATCTACGATTTTTTTTTGTCTAGAAGATATTGTAAGAAGTCTGCTTCATATGAATGTAGAAACAAATCAGCAAGCAAAGGTGCACACTAAGTGCCCATTGGAATCCTTATTGTTTGCTGAAAAACACGTCCATCAAACTGAACAAATATGGACGAATTGGGATTTTGACCGATTGGTTTTACTATGTTTTATGGTTCAAAATACTATAGCGCATTCTTTCGTTTTGCATTGCTCTTAAATCTAAATTAATTCTGAAATTTTGAAAATAATAATAAATTCTATTTTATTGCATGAAATACCAATGCCTAGGATTGGTACATGGAAGTTTAGATCACATCAAATATCGTTCTTACAAGCAATAATTTAGGGATTTACATGTACAACTGAAACAACCACCAAGCAGTGTGAGGCCCGGGTTGCGAATAGGCCCGACGAAGCAGCGCTAGGCCTCTCGGTAAAGAAGTTTAATAAAGAGCACCGATATCGGGTAATGCCGCTAAAAACTGTCCACAAAGCAACTGGGTCAGGGATGTGTGTCCTAGCTGGTCGATTTGAGTAGTATTATCATTTTGCATGCCGAGGTCACCAGGCTATACTGCAAAAGAAATACCGCAAACCATAGAGTTGGACCGTGTTGAGAAACGTGTCACGTTCCTCGCACTTTAAAGAACACTGCCGCATGTCTCGATTAGAGCAAGTTTTCTTTTATTCTGTTATCAATACTCTCGTGCGGGCCCGGTTGGCGAATAGGCCCGCAGCAGAGCCTAGCTTGTCGTAAGAGGCGACTAAGGGTCTTGGGATTTTGACGTCGGGTCAGTGCTTAGTCCACAGAGCGACCAAGTGTGTAACCTACAATGTAGGTGGCCCTCATCGGCGTGGGTCGTAAAGTCTATAATACGGAAACCCTGACCGCTGACCATAGTGGGCCAACGTGTGTGGAGAGTGCCACGCTTCATGCACGTAAAATACCCCTTTGTGGACCACCAAATAGTGCACCACATAGGTTAAATTTTCTGCCCCTACCCACCGTTCCCTTTTCTTGTGGTTCCTAAAATTTTACTGTTCCTTTTGTTTTCCACCCCAGCCCCATATTTCATCATCATGTTCATCGCCTTTAAATAACTTATATAGCGTTACAAGGGCGTAAAACACCAACTCATTCAATTTCATCTATATTACAACTTGTTTATGTCCCGATTATACCTGCAATATCGCCGACGGGACATTAAGCAGACACCAATCAATTAAAAGATAAGAGCAAGACCGTAAGGATCCCATGCAACAGGCAGAATTGCCCGATCTTATCCATACTTTTTTTTCAGTTACAGTTCAATTTTGCATCACAGATAAGCCTTGTTTCCCCTATTCCCCCTCCCCTTCATCAATATTTCATGTTCATTTGACCTCTCCTTTCACGTTTACCCACTGCGTTTATCTCGAAGCCTAATTCTGATGGCTTTGAATTAAAGCAATAACTTACATGTACTTACTAAACTATATTATCAGGAGCACTCATATGTATATGTTTTTACAATTATATGGCAAAGGGACGGATTTTTAACAAGGCTGGCAATAAAACGGTAGAGCGATAAGGTGTTATTTTTCGGAGAATTTTCAAGCACGTAGGAGGACGCACATCATTGAAACTTATAAGGACAGTTATCAATCTCTAAAAAAAAACCTTATAATGGTTTGTAAAATGACTTTTCAAAAAGAATATCTACTTACACAATCCGTAAACAGCAAAACGATATTGTTACTTCTAGTTTCACGTCTTTTCTGTTGGATATAAATCGTCGATTACAAATATTTACATAGATCTGTCTCATTCTTTAAAATTATTTATTTATCCTGGACTGGAAACAAGCTAAATGCTTTTGTAAATTCCTCCGGACTGCAAGTTGACTCTAATGAGCCTACTCTTATTAGACTCTATAAGGGGGGGGGGGGCTATATCAAGCATGTGGTATTGCTCTTCTCATAGAAGGGACAACCTTTATTCTTCCCATCCGAAGGACTAGCATTATTCCTAGAAACAGTTTTCGCAAATGCATCACGAGAAAAAATCAGACTATTGTAATTGGTCCATGAAATTCTCACAGTTGCCGAGGCATGGATGTTAGAATTAAACTGCGTTAACCACATGCAACACACCACCAACTTTAGGAAGAAGCAGAGGCACCAATGGGACATTCGAGTGTCAAAAATCCGAAAGGGCAACGACGAAACCGGTAAACACGAATAAGAACAGCACGAAGAAACACAAAACACAAAATCAACCGAACAGAAATCAACAACGCGAACTCAAGTCGTAACATGTGCTCCGGAAGAGTAAGCGGTTCCTGCCTGCTATAGCACACCCGTCGCGTTGCTAATTTCAAATTCAGTATGTCAAATACGGTAAAGGAAGAAAAAACAAATTTATACGACAAACCAACATCTGCACTCATTTGAGAGATAGAAATCCCATATTTGTCTACGAGTGCACGGTGTCTATCGTAAAAGTTTTTGAGTGAAGACAGCAACCGAGGAGCAATATAGCCCTGTGTCAGCAATTTCTGTGTCAAACTTGTCGCTCTGCCAAGGAAATCGATGTAATTCCCGCAAGCTCTGGAGTAACGAATCAATTGTGATACGTAAACTTGTAAGCACGCGGAGCATGGGTTCTTCCTGACTGTATTTGTGGAATTTTTATCCCAGTGGATGGTGAAATACCATACAATTGGTTATCTACTATAAGACATTATGGTTTTTTTTCTTTTCACTTTTTGTCTTTTTCGATAATACAAAGCATCAAAAAAGGGCGTGAAATTGAAGTAATACTCCTAGATTTACGAGAAACAACCGGCATTTCTATTACATATAAATGAAAAAAATAGTACCCCCTCTCATATACACCATTTGTTTATACCTAAATCTCAATCTTAGCTTATTATACTTTGACAAAACAATGACAAGTCATTTAAATATGTAAAGTTATATATTGGATTTAATTATGATCAAAATCAGTAATTATGTTTTAATATTTAAATGTTCGTTATAGTGATGAATAAAATGTCGACAATCTCTTGTACAGTAAGTTAATAAGAGTTGTTTAAAGTTTGGTAAAATGTTTTTTTTTTATATTCCCTATCACCTGCTTTCAGTTCTTTCAATCTTTTAACAGTATGCCTACGATGAGTTTTTTTTTGTCGGACTTGATAGTGCGGTGACCACAAGAAGAAAAGTTTGATTTTAATGTCCCTACCTGACACACGGCTATATTTGATATCAATCGAAAGGGTTATATGTGTTCTTCCAGAAAACTCCTGTCGTAAAAATGGGAAGTGGTCACGACTTTTCAAAAATGGGATAAAAGTTGATTTCAGAAATTCGTGAAAATTCTTCAAAATATAGATTTTACCCTCTTATTTTATCTTTTGTGTGCAAAATGATACCAATAGAAATATGTTTGTAATATCTAGTTATTAAGTAATCATTATCAACAAAATTTTGAATTTTTTCATATAAGGGAGGTAAGCAGAGACGCAAAATTCGAAGGAACCATTAAAAACCGACTTGTTGACTCGAATTCTACATTGTCTATTTGTGTTTTAAGTCAGTCGTTAAGTTTATAATGTTTTATAACATTCGACTAATATATAAGTTTTTTGTGTACTCAAATTTGTCATATCTATAAAACAATAAGTGCAAAATGATATCCCAAAAAGTGAAGAAAGGTACGTATTGGAACCTAACCTTGTTGAACACCGTTGTTTTGTTTTTGATGTACCACTATTTATGATGTAATCTAGTAATTTTAAATTACAGCCAAATGTGGAATAAAGGATTATATCCACAACAACATTAATATTTGTAAATTGTGGTGGATTGTTATTGATTTCATGCCATATGCATCAGACATGCAATTTTTGGACAACATTTTCCCCAATATTGTGGACGCGATCAGGCTTTTATTTCATTTTATGACCCGACTACCCCAAGTAGTTTTCTTACAAAGGATATTACCCTATCCGAAACCTGGGAACGCGCCGGGTAGGTCTATGGACAGACCTTCTGAAAAAATATTCAGATGTCCCGGTTATATATACATAACAAAACACACACTATTACCTTAACAACCTAATCTCAAATGAATTGAATAACAATGAAATTAACTGCTCAGGCTGCATGGTCCGCATCTTCCTCTTCAATAAGATGTATGTTGACAATTTTGTAAATAGCATCGCCTTAACAAGGACAGAGGACGGTAAAAGAGAGGTTTTGTTCAAAACATACGCAGCCTTTTGAGCAAACTACATGTAGTTTGCCTTTACATGTGCAAACTAGATCTTGTAAAAAATCAGATGTCATATGACCTTCAAACCGTACAAAATGTAAAACATTTTGGTTACACCATCCATGCATAAGAATTGACTTTGGAAGAGGCTTAGCAATGGGTGATGTTAAACAAGTACCATGCTGAATGCGGTTTTGTTGTTATGTGTGTTTGTGTTTTATGTTGTTATGTGGTTTGTTTTGTTGTGATGATTTTTGTCTGCCGGTTTTGTCTTTGTCTTTACGGTTTTATGATACTGATTACCCCTTTGGTACACCTTTGCTTCTTCTACCAGTTTGAAAGCATACTCGTAATGCGTGTTGCCGAAATGTAGACTCTCACAGTGGTAGCTCTGCAAGGCTTGTGGCTTTACCAGTTGCTAAGTTTCCAGTGAATCATCAAAATCTGACAAACCGAAAGAAGACAGAGTATTTAATTCTTCTGAATTGTCTTTGAGAATTTCATATGCTGCTTTTTACCAATACCAAACATTGATGACGTTGAATCACATCCGGTAATTGTATGTACAACATGTACAACAAGAAGACATTATTCAGTAATGAACAGACTTATCTGCTTAAACATGGGCAATACCATTTCTTACAAGTGTTGTTTATAATTTGTCAAATGGTGGAAGGAATGCGACAGTGTGGGCTTCAGCTCCAAGTTGGTGACAGAGATCTGCTTTACAAGTCTTTCTCATTGTTTCATCATCATGAAAAATAGACGTTGGGATAGGACCACTGGGAATAGACAAAACACGCTCTACTATAACATATTTGCGTGTATTTGCCAACACTAAGGCAGGACGGAATAATAATTCAGGGTTAATAACTTAATATGAACATTAAGGATGTCACAATACATGTACCTACATTTTAACCTGATTTCTTCATGAAATCACCAAAGTAGACAACTTTGAACGGGGGATGGTGTCATAAAAGCTACTGTTGGACTCCATTTCAAGTTTGAAAAGAAAAAGTATTCTTTTCCTCACCATTAAGTCTTTTGAAAGGCGGTTTCGTGGTGCTGATCTTCATGATATGTGGGATTTGGGATTGGATTACCTTCCTTTTCAACATATACTTGGTTATGCAGGCTGAATGATACACTCGAAGATTCTAATAATTTTCATTGGAAAGAATTTGAGGGAAATAGTTACATTATCTGAGTTGGTTTCTGCTACAAACATTAAATTCCCAACTCCGTAACCGCTCATCTAATTGAAGCTTGTGCAGTTTTGTGTCTTTTTGAAAGATTTTTTGTGACCAAACATGCAAGTATTTGAATCAAACGATTGAAAAACTGAACGCGTCAACACACCTTGTTTGGACGAGGATGGGTTGACTTGAGCTTGAAGTAAGCCTGAAAGTAAAACATCACAGTTTTGCTTGCTCGGATAGCTCTTGGTTACAGAAAAGATGATATGAAATGTGTAATGCATCAATCTCAGGACTGTCAAGTGAGATGGGGATAACTTGGTCTAAGATTCTATGTTAAACCATATCCTTTCTGTTTTTCATAGCAGATACAAATGTAGGCTTTCCTCTTTTAATTAGCTGACCATTTGCGAGGATGGTCTCAAGGAACGATGCTAGTCCTTCGGAAGGGACGAAAAAAAGGTGTCCCGTGTATGTGGAGAGCAATACCCCATGCACGTTAAAGACCCCTTTGTAGAGTTCGATAAGAGTAGGCTCAATGGGGGCCGCTGCAAAGGCCACACTCGCAAGCTGCTAGCTGGAGAGAGATTTACATTAGTATTAAGCTTGTTTCCCAATCCAGGATAAATAAATATGTTTAAAACTAATGATTCTGGGGTAGATAAGTCAAATGACACAGTTTTCAGACTAAAATCGTTTTGGGCTCGGTGGGGCTTAGTTGTTGGATTGGGCATGTTAGACATGGTCAGGTTACAATAGAACAAATAAACAAAGTAAAATTAATGCTTAGCCTACTTTCTTACACAGTTCAACATGTAATAAAAGAGCAATATAGGCCCAAGCAACAAAAGTGATCTTCGCCAAGTTGTCCTAAGACATTGCCGAAATGGTAAAGTCAATATAACAATATATAGTAAAACACTTCAGTAAACAAAGTAATATATCATAACACTTTGATCCTGAACTTGCATATTTACCTCACACACAAAAATCCGTCATAATGATTAAATCTTGAAATATCCTATTTACCTCTATGTCAACACACATTATATCCATCCTAATATTTTTAATAGATTTAATGCATATATAATCATACTCAGGTTATTTTGTCCTATTACTATAAGGTATTATTTTTTATGAAGAAAATTTATTTTAAAAGCAATGTTCAAGTTTAAAAAAAATAATTAATTTTGATTTTCTACAAAAAAATACATTTTTTTAATTTGCCAATTTTAGCCTAAAAGACAGTTATATCTATGACTTATTATTATTTTTCTTGAATCTCCTAATCGTGATCTAGTGTGTCCAAAAAGAATTGTTCCAATTTAGAAAGACCATGTGAAAGTATACACGAAAAGAAAATGCGTGTTAAGATAACGAAAATTAGGGTTTTCCCCGAAAAACGCAATTTTCATAGGGTTCTGACCATACGAATTTCTTACGACAGGGCTAAAAATGAAGCAGAGATACAGATTAGTCGTTGCAAACAAAAGTTAGCCGTGTGTCACATGGGGACATTAAACTCGAAATTTAGAGGCCTTTTCTTTACTTGGTCACCGCACTATGACGTTACTGATTTATTACTTTGAGTTACGGGTATCATATACATGTACATATAAAAGCGCACGTTTAAAATAAAGGAACATTGCTTAACTGCTATTCTTCATCTTAAAGTCACAGATGGGCCTAGACTCAGGATGGAGCTGATGTTTACCAATGTGGCGTTTTGCCATACAAATTGATACTTCTGCGCAAAACGGTAATATACGGTGATATATTTCTCGTGTAGAATCAAGAACTAGCCTACATAGTTTGAAATACCAAGGTTAGGTCACAGATTATTGGCAACCCTGAGGGGCATACGTGTAATACGTGACAGTAAAGACAGTTTCTAAATTCTGAGAATTCGCCTTTTCTCTCAATAGACATAACTGAATATATTAAAATTCATTCCAATATCATTATCTGTAATGTTACATGACGGGTGTGCTATAGCAGGTAGAAACCGCTTACTCTTCCGAAGCATCTGAGTTCACTCTCGTTATTACTGTTCGGTTGATTTTGTGTTTTGTGTTTCCTCGTGCTGTTCTTGTTCGTGTTTACTGGTTTTGTCGTTGCCTTTCGGACTTTGACATTCGGATGTCCCATTAGTGTCTCTTTGCTATGTTCTAGATGAGAAGATATTTTGTAATCAATATGTAGCCATCCAAGGCTAAATTGTCCGCTGCTTGAAACATAAAGATGAGAAGTAGCCAGCATTTTTTTCAAATCAGTTTTGCTTGAGCAAGATTGAAATTTTAGTTGTAATTGATAGGAATGGAAAGGCGCAAAGTCTGGACAATGGAGAGGTCACAGAGAAACAGATGGCGGTAAAGAAAATCTTTATGTAGATATTCTGTCAACACCGGAAGACGGCAAATTTCACGGTTCAGGAAATGACGCACATTTTGGAAATTTCACCATGATGGGATATTGTTCTGGTAATAAAACTGTCATACACTGATCAAAATATAAGAGTTCTATTTAATGGACAAAAACTTGGTGATTCGACAATTAAAGGAACATATGAGGTGTCGGCCATTGATAAACATATACCAGTTCTTTCTACTGGAGATTTTACTTTAGAATGGATATCGGAATCTCATTTATTTACTAAAATCTAAAAACTTTTAATCAAACTCATGTTTGTATTATGATGCTGTTAAAAAAAACCATATGTTTTGTTTTTAATTTATTTTGTTTAAAAATAGCATTGAAAAACTCAATCACTAGTTTTCCAATCATTGTATTTATTATTCAATATTATATTATTCGTTTTTAGAAGAAATTAATTTACTGTATATATCATTGTCTTATTATATAATAATAAACATGCTCAAAATTATCTATGTCACAATATTGTGTGTAATCCAAAATCCCATGATCCCGACTGTCTTTCTTTGTTGGGGATCAATGCAGTATGTGTCAATGAAACTTGTTTTTGTGTCTTACAGAAAGTCTTTGCTTTAAAATGTTAGACATCTTCGTCTTCATTGACATGGTCAGCTAATGTCACGTGATTTGCATAAATAGAGAACACCATATTTTTCCTAAACATGCTTTCGTTCGCATATGTCGGATGATTGTCACAGTTGAAACTTTCATAAATATTATTTTGTTCTTCTGGTCTTTCTCTTTCACCCAAACTTTCATAAACAACAAGTCTTGGTAATGTATCTGTCGATGAATATTGGCTCATTTGGTTCGGTAATGGCGGATCGAATGATGACGTCTTCTTCCGGTTTAGGTTTTTGCAGCAAATTCCAATAGAAAATGATAACGATAGAATTAAAATAAATGTTTCCACAGCAATAATGATTAAAAGATAAACATTTTGTATAGATAGTTCGCAGTGAATATTATTGTTATTGTAGTCCAGAGTTTTTGAATCACTGACATTGACAGTTATCATCATTTTTTACTGTCGTCTGCTCCCCTTATTCTTCAGTTTCCCGCCTTTCCGAATCATATGTCATGGTTTATGCAACATATTTGCAATCAGGGTTTTCTAAAAAAAAAAATGGCAGTCTTTAAATGGAATAATTAGTAATAATCCTCAAAGATAATACATGTATATAAAGAGATGTCGAATAATAGTTAGACATCGACAGCCTAAGACCGAATCATTTTTTACGAAAAAAAAACGTAATACCGAAATATTCATTTTAACAAAAAAAAAAAACGTAATAGCGAAATATTCAACATAAACTTACCACAAACAAGCCTAAAACCTAAAAGACTTAGAATTCCAGTATGTTTAAACAAATTAGTTTTCTTACCACTATCTCGAAAAAACAAAACAAATATGCAAAGGTGGTTACTTTTAAAAAAATAGAGGAAACATGTAGGCACGTTTAAAATTTGTTAATTTTATTCATTTATTGAAAAAATCTAATCCATCATTTGTTTTGAGTTTTTACACGACCATTTTTCATTAATTTTACATTTTGAAGTCAATCGTTAAAATGCAATTCCATGTTTTTATTGAATAAATTTATGCCAAACAGATCAAAAATATGCATTCCACATTAAACATTTATCTTGTTAGTTTATTGGTTTTCAAAAGAGGTTCTGTTGTCAAAGTTAAAATGATAAACAGAACACTATCACATACATTTACGTGAATATTTTGATAAAGTTCGACAAAGCTGCATTTTCTTGAATTTATATGTACATGTATGAACTGTATTTTTAAGAGGTTTATTCGGAGGATTTTCACGTAGACAAACCATTTATTGATAACTGTCATTTCTTTAAAATACATACCAATTTTGTTTGATGTCTTGAAAAATTTTAAGTACCAACACCGTGTTTACACATAGTTCTAATAATTTTAAAATTTCTTTTGAAAAGTAAAAAAAAATGGGTAGGTAAGTGAGTGAGTTAGTGTTTTACGCACTAGCAACACTTTAGGTTTTAAGTTATATAAAGAGGACAAACATGGAAAAGATGATAAAATGAACACAAAATTGATGTGAGAAATATGGGGGAGGGGATGGGAAACCAAAGAAAAACAGTATTTGAAGACAACTGGAAAAGGAGATACATGTATATAGGTGGGTTTGCGCAGAAAATTTAGCCTATTTTGTACTTGGTTATACATAAAGGTATCTTTTACGTGAATGAAGCGTGGCACTGCTAAAACACTTTTTACCAGTTTGGTCAGTGTTCAGGCTTTACGTATTACAATGTATGACCGGACAACCCCTGCCGACGAGGGTCATCCTATTCGGCCAGCATGGTCGCTCTGCTCTATTGGTTAAGCACTAATACAACGTCAGACCCTTAATTGCCTCATACGACAAGCTAATCTTTGCTGCGGATCGACCTGCCACCCGAGCCCAACATGAATCTAAATGCAAAGGAACATAGAAACTGGAATGCTGAAAGAATCAGAGAACAAGTACAAAAGATTCTTAAAATAAAAATAGAAATCCTGAACCAAAGCTCACAAAAAATACCCCCACTGCCCCCTGAATTCAATTTTATCACATTTAAATGGAAAGTGCAAATGTACATTACATCACAAATATTACATGTATGGTTTTATGAAAATCTGGTCAGTGGAATAAGTAGAGTAGCTGACAAAATTAGGTTACCCAGGGGTGGAACGGACGGAAAAACTGCCTCCCCAATATTTATATTCATTTTAGCGAGGGTGTATCAAAGCTTAGAGAAAATATAAACACATAAAATGCAAACGTATCATATATTGTCAGTATGTAACCATATGAATATGAATACAGTTGCAGCCCATGCATAAGGGACCGACCATGTAACTTAATTGGGGTACTTGGGTCTTTGGGATTTTTTTAATGAAAAATATATAACGGCAGTAGAGTAAGAAGCCTTTCTGATATATAAAATAATGATGATAATTTCATCGTTTTGGGCAGAAAAAAATTATGGTCAAAACCAAAAACAAAGCCCCCCCCCCCCCTTTCAAGATAAATGGTCCGTCATTAAGACAAATCTGAAGTTGTTTTACATTTATAGAATTCAAATATTCTGTTGTGACACCTTAGAAAGTAAGTATTTTTTTCCTCGCTCTACACGGAAAAAAAATTCTGGTAAAAAAAAAAAACACAGTCCCCGCCTTCAAGTTGAATGATCCGTCTTTAAGACAAAAGCGAAGTTCTTGTAAATAAATAAAATTCAAATATTAGTAAACATCTTTTTACCTGCATTGTGTATTCCATATGGCGTAACAAATATATGAATAAAGTGACATTTCCTTATATCATAATTATGATTATTTATTGATTTCAAACAATAAATGCATGCATTTTACACCTTTGTCTCATGATTTTGACAGGTAATTTACAATAATTTATCAAACAAAAACGACAAGCTATATCTGTGTTTGTAAATGAATTATTTACTTTATTAGACTTTAAGGTAAGATAAAGTGTCTTTTCAGCAATATTGTCCTTCGAATTCTCTACCTCAAATCTACCAAGCTCACGGCAGAAAAATTAGAAGAGCGCGGCAGATCTAGACATTTTGCTTAGGGGGCACCTTCTTACCAAAGCCAGGTCCGGGTATTTTGAGGCTTCAGGTATTTCCTAATCGTTAAACCATTTTAAAAGGGGGGCCGAGTCCTTCGCATCACCTAAATCCGCCATTGGAGGACAGTCAAACAGGAAATCCAGATTAACATTAATTTTTGTCATGGTTAAGAAAATGGTAGAAAATGTGGATTCAGATCAACCATTTACTAGAAGTACTTTTAATTTCATGTAGTTAAATTTGAATCAAATCAAATATTTTATTTATTTGGCCTTGTGGTATTGTTTTAATAGATCGGAAGAGGACACAAGAAAGACAAGCAACGGAAGTTACGTAATAAAAAAAGGTTTTGATAGACGTGTTTAAAATAAAGCGGTTACGTAATGATTGAGAATGATTTTTGAAATGTATACGTAAACTTTTAAGTTCGTTAACTTGGTATTGGATAGACATGCATGGGGCACAGATTGTATTACCAGCTACGATTAACGCTGGAAATCTTAAGACAGTCAAACAAGTTTTACGGTGTATGATTTAAAAAAGGAAAATGACAGTACCAGGAAAAATGGTAGACAACAAATGATCATCACTCTCCTTGTTTATCCACCCGATCACCGACATGAATCTCAATTACTTGAGTACAAAGTTAGAAATCTAAACTTACTCCTTTCTGCTTGGCCATTAAAATGTAAAACTTGAAATGAAAACATGTTATTTCCCTCTTTTCGTATATAGTGGGTAATCTCCCATTTGCAGAGTTATCTTCTCTTTCCAGAAGGTATTTTATACTAGTTATTGTGGGAAAATATAAGCTTTTCTGCATTTATTTTTTATTTTGTCAAAAAAATTTCTAAAAGTTAAATTAATGATTTTCAAAAAGGTATTTAACATGTTTTCCTTGACGAACAGGAATCGCTAGGCCCTTTGAATAATTTAGAAAAAATAAAAACTTTATTTTCCCTATTCATTCCAATGTACTATACCTACTGTAATGGAGGACAACTCTTGCGAATGGGAGATAACTCACTATTTACGAAAATAGGGAATTACGATCTACAAGACATTGAATATTTGGCTATAGGTATAAAACCACTAATTCCAAGTCCTTTGCCAAATTGGACATTTCTAAAATGCTGTAGATTTTTTGTCTAAAGTTCAAATAAAGTATCAATAGTCTTATTTCAATGCCAAATGATTTGGCTCACTCCAGTTAAAAAACTACCACATCTTACATTGAATAACGGGAAAAACTGGTTCCCGGTTTAAATCATCCTGAACGTCCGGTACTTTCTAGTCATGTTTCTGGCAAGAATAAGACCCCAAGTAAAAGTAATCTTAAAATTGACACTTAACATACATATGAACAAACATGGGCTGAAATTGTTTCTAAGATGTTCATCTTTCAAATGAAAGCTCATTTAATGATTTGCATGCAATAGTTTTAGCTGGGTCAATACTTAAATGGAACTATATTGTCTCAAAATAGGAACTATATTCAGGTTCGTCCTCTACCAGTGGTTTTATACTGTCGTTAGAAAAATTAAAAAAAAATTGCATTAAAAAAGAATCAAATAAACGAGCAAGCCCCCCCCCCAAAAAAAAACAAAAAAAATCCCCCAATTATAATGAAATGTGCAACAATAGTACATAATGGAAAATAATGAGATGTGGAATAAGTGTACACGACACAACCCACAATTAAACGGAAATTTAGAAAAACCACAATGGACAACCGCCAGCAGCCTTCAACGAGTCCATTTGGCACTGCTCGCAGTTCTGCAATTGGCCCATGGTCTAAATAAAATGCATATAATTCAAATCCAGCCCTGATATAGTCAAAGATAGACCCCTTCTTAAACAAGGAACAGAAAACATCAAAAATACAAGTACAAACAAAAGCTTTGTCGAAAATTCCTGGCTTAGGACAGGCACATGTAATATGTGGCGGGGTTAAACTAGTTTTTTGGGCCCTACCTCCCCCTATCAATATTCAAAGACAAAGCACAAAAACTAAACACACACAAAAAATCAAATCAAAGTCCAACCCACTAGAGAGAACATAAGACAAAAAACAAGAACAAACACAAGGACGGTAAACGAACTCTCCATAGAACACTCGCTGTTACTGACAGCTAGCTGAGAATAATCAATCGACTGATGTAAAAAAATCAAACGGATCGATTTTAAATCCGACACAACACTTCAAACAATAATGATTTAGTTAAGTGTCATCACACAAACCGACACGCTTGATCGCTATTATGCTTTTAAATGACGTTTATGGAAGTTTTAAAACAAGTATCAAGTTATCAATATTTCTGCCAAAAAACACTAAATTTAAAGATTTAACCAAGATATTCAATTCATATCCTTTCCGTAATAAATTTTGAAGCCATTTTTTCATTTCTAATAGATTGGTTTTAAATTTGTGAGCTTCATAAAAACACGTACAACATCTCTCAAAAACATTGATTCGAATTTAAGGGGGAAAGGAATCAGTGATTACTTAGGAAATAAAACAAAATGTATACACCAAAGTTGTAAATGGGTCTATGTACTGTTGTTGTCTTCACATTGTATCATTGAGTTATTGAAACTTTCACACATTATCCAATAACACATGTACAAGACCTGAAAATAAAACACGTTACCGTCTGAGCTACAGACTCCAACTTACATTTTGAGGTATATTATAAGGTCATATACTTTCGCAAGTATAAAGAAAGGATTTTTTCCTCTTTTACTGGTATAAATTTCTCGACTTTTTCATCAGATTTTATTCTCAGTTAAGTTTGAACTTTTTTCTATCATAATTATTAGTTAGGCTGTCGTTATTTTGCTGCCATCTCCTTTGATTTTGGACAAATAAAAAATATTACAATAATTCAAGTCGGCATAGAAAATTATATAAAATAGCAAACTTTACAGTCTTTGTTTTACTCTTGGCCCTCCATATCAAAGCTTTATGTGTCTGTTATAGAAAATATGAAATAAAATGTAAAAATAAAAAGAAATGATTTTAACTATAATGAGATGCGTAATTATAATACATAACACAGTATCTATCAAAAACGATGATTTTCAAAAGATATCAGCAGCTTAGTGGTGAAAGGGAAAAAATGGTTGTGCAGGGAATAATTTCGATCTAAAATTTTAGTTGGAAGGACCCTAAAAGTTACGCAAAGAGGGGCTATATATCACAACTTCCAATGACGGACGAGGATATAGTTGCACTTCTTGACAAAGAGCAACACCTCGTGAACCCTCTAAATAAAGAGGTTTAAAACTGTGCGACTGTTTTTCACATTGTTTCATAACTGGTTCTGCCTTTATATTCTCAAACACATTTTAATTCTAAAGGTGAAGAAAAAATTTGCATATCACAGCTAATTTTACATTGCAAAATATTTCAAAGTTTGGTTTCAAAAGTATTTTTTTTAAGTTTTCATGAACTAAATGATTTATTGCAGACATATTGGAAAGTAAATATATGAGTATTGTCTGTTTTTATAATTTAGATTTTTTACTCATTCCCGTTTCTATGAACTTACACAGAAAAACGTACCGTGTACGTTTTGTTTTATGCAAATTATCTTTACCAATTCAAGGAATCTTCAAAACATCCCGATCATAAATACTTTTCATTTGCGTACAATGTCTAAGTAAAGCTGTGTACATGTTGAAGCTCTTGTATTGTTTTTGATAAACGAACCGAACGATGTCAGCATTGCTCTTTTTGTTTCAGTGTGTTTCCTCTTTGTTTTACGTTGCTGTTTACTTTTTCAGAGAGGAGGAGGGTGTGATCGGTCTTTAAATCACATATCTATTGCACCTTTTGTGTTGCAACCAGCCTGTTGTTTGCACGTCAAAATAAGTAGAAACTATATCGGTTTATGTACTGTTCTTGTCTTCAAATTTCACCTCTTTCGTAATAGAGCCAAAAATATAAGAAACTGAATATTTCAATGATTTTATTGCACCTTTCACACATTACCCAATTACAAAACCTGGAGATAAAAAAAATCAACACAACAAAAAAAGTACAAAATTCGATAAGTTTGAGAAAACAAAATGAAAATAGTCTACAAAAACAACCCGTCTCGGCGGGGTTCGAACCCTGGTTATCAGAGAGATGCAAAACCAACACGTTACCGTCTGAGCTACAGACTCCAACCTATATTTCGAGGTATTTTATAGGGTCATATACTTTTGCAAGTAAAGTAAAGATTTTTTTTGTCCTCTTTTACTTGTATTTCTCTACGTTTTCATCAGATTTTATTCTTCGTTTAATTTGAACTTTTTTCATAATATATAGTTAGGCTGTCGTGACTTTGGTGTCATCTCTTTTGATTTTGGACAAACACAAAATAATACATTTGAAGTGAAGCCTGTCACCACCGTAGACAAGAGATACTATATATTGATAGCCACCATGTTTTAACGTCCACCCACCCGCTCATCAACATGGATCTAAAGTATATGGCTTCGCAATATGCAGAGTTCTAAATAAAATTCAACGAGGCATATAAAATATTATGAAATAGCAAACTTTACAGTCTTTGTTTTACTCTTGGCCCTCCATATCAAAGCTTTATATGTCTGTTATAGAAAATATGAAATAAAAAGGAATATAAAAAGATATGATTTAAACTATAATGAGATGCATTAATAATAAAACATGACACAGCATCTATCAAACACGATGATTTACAAAAGATATCAACAGCTTACTGGTGAAAGGGAATAAATGGTAATTTTGTGTAGAGAATAATTTCGATCTAAAATTGTAGTCAGAAAGACCCTTAATGGTACCTAAAGAGGGGCTATATATCAAAACTTCCAATGACGGACGAGGATATAGTTGCACTTCTTGACAAATAGCAACACCTCGTGAACCCTCTAAATAAAGAGGTTTAAAACTATGCGACTGTTTTTCACATTGTTTCATAACTGGTTCTGCCTTTATATTCTCTAACACATTTTAATTCTAAAGGTGAAGAAAAAATTTGCATTTCACAGCTAAATTTACATTGCAAAATTTTTCAAAGTTTGGTTTCAAAAGTATTTTTTTAAGTTTTCATGAACTAAATCAATGTATGGAAGGTACGCTGTGTAAAAACGAGTGAGAAGTACATACGTCATAGTTGACTTGTGCAACCTAGAAAACCGTCTGCATATATTTTGGCTTTTTCCATAAAAAAGACTTGTTAGCAGTCATTCCTTGGAATTTAATTGGCACCTTTTTTTGCTATACTTTATATTGTTCTATAAAATGACATTCGTTTTTAACTAAAATCAATGGCCGTCAAGTAAGAATAAAAAAGTCGAACGTTTTGTTCATTTTTTGAAATAAAGTAGCCGCTGCATGAAAATGGGCTAACAAACAAAATAAAACATGTATATATTGTATACTTTAAACAATTTCTTCATTAAACATATAATAAAATAGATGAAATAAAGGTATTAAGCAATGCTACAAATCTATCTTTCGAAGCAAGTAAAATATTTCATGTTATAGTTGTGAAGTACAACTAATTTGAGAGTGCACTAGTTGAAAAGTACACAAGCACATGTTGAATAGTACATAAGCTAAAGTTTATCAGTGCAACAGTGTACTTTGTTTATACACATTTGAACATAAAAAATACTAAATTTAAATAAAAATCGGCAATCACCTTAAACAAAAAATTTACCGACCCGACAATAGACCCCCCCCAACAATACAGAGCGCTGCGAAAACTTTGCATACAACGCGATTAAAAACAGATATTTTGCGAGAGCGCCTCTGATAAGTTATGAATTAAGGAAATGCGTGTCAGGCGTAGCAAGGTCACTTACCTTGTTTTCCCAGTAGCAGGGTTCAAAGTGTGCCTAATTTATATATAGCATATCCAAATTGACCGTTCATACCCGCGTTTTGGTATTTGTAATTTTAAAACCACTGGGCGATAACCGCTGCTGGTGGACCAGAGGTCCCCGAGGGTAATCACAATCCTGGTAGTCAGACTTGTCTGACACGATTTACCATAAAATTTCTAATATTTTTGTCTCTGAAATTTCCGTTTTTTAAATTCAAAATTGTTTAAAACACCAGGTTTCTTTCCTTGTAATGCACATGGTCGATATCCTCGGTGCTGGATTTGGCTTCCTTGTTCGAACGTTTTGGTTTTGAGTACTTTTCGTTTTCAACAGTTTTGGAGTTTGACCTTCCAATGTTTTGATTTAAATGCTACTGATGAGAGGTTACTCCTTGAAATATCGATATATAGCATATCCAAATTGACCGTTCATACCCGCGTTTTGGTATTTGTAATTTTAAAACCACTGGGCGATAACCGCTGCTGGTGGACCAGAGGTCCCCGAGGGTAATCACAATCCTGGTAGTCAGACTTGTCTGACACGATTTACCATAAAATTTCTAATATTTTTGTCTCTGAAATTTCCGTTTTTTAAATTCAAAATTGTTTAAAACACCAGGTTTCTTTCCTTGTAATGCACATGGTCGATATCCTCGGTGCTGGATTTGGCTTCCTTGTTCGAACGTTTTGGTTTTGAGTACTTTTCGTTTTCAACAGTTTTGGAGTTTGACCTTCCAATGTTTTGATTTAAATGCTACTGATGAGAGGTTACTCCTTGAAATATCGATATATAGCATATCCAAATTGACCGTTCATACCCGCGTTTTGGTATTTGTAATTTTAAAACCACTGGGCGATAACCGCTGCTGGTGGACCAGAGGTCCCCGAGGGTAATCACAATCCTGGTAGTCAGACTTGTCTGACACGATTTACCATAAAATTTCTAATATTTTTGTCTCTGAAATTTCCGTTTTTTAAATTCAAAATTGTTTAAAACACCAGGTTTCTTTCCTTGTAATGCACATGGTCGATATCCTCGGTGCTGGATTTGGCTTCCTTGTTCGAACGTTTTGGTTTTGAGTACTTTTCGTTTTCAACAGTTTTGGAGTTTGACCTTCCAATGTTTTGATTTAAATGCTACTGATGAGAGGTTACTCCTTGAAATATCGATATATAGCATATCCAAATTGACCGTTCATACCCGCGTTTTGGTATTTGTAATTTTAAAACCACTGGGCGATAACCGCTGCTGGTGGACCAGAGGTCCCCGAGGGTAATCACAATCCTGGTAGTCAGACTTGTCTGACACGATTTACCATAAAATTTCTAATATTTTTGTCTCTGAAATTTCCGTTTTTTAAATTCAAAATTGTTTAAAACACCAGGTTTCTTTCCTTGTAATGCACATGGTCGATATCCTCGGTGCTGGATTTGGCTTCCTTGTTCGAACGTTTTGGTTTTGAGTACTTTTCGTTTTCAACAGTTTTGGAGTTTGACCTTCCAATGTTTTGATTTAAATGCTACTGATGAGAGGTTACTCCATGAAATATCGATATATAGCATATCCAAATTGACCGTTCATACCCGCGTTTTGGTATTTGTAATTTTAAAACCACTGGGCGATAACCGCTGCTGGTGGACCAGAGGTCCCCGAGGGTAATCACAATCCTGGTAGTCAGACTTGTCTGACACGATTTACCATAAAATTTCTAATTATTTTGTCTCTGAAATTTCCGTTTTTTAAATTCAAAATTGTTTAAAACACCAGGTTTCTTTCCTTGTAATGCACATGGTCGATATCCTCGGTGCTGGATTTGGCTTCCTTGTTCGAACGTTTTGGTTTTGAATACTTTTCGTTTTCAACAGTTTTGGAGTTTGACCTTCCAATGTTTTGATTTAAATGCTACTGATGAGAGGTTACTCCTTGAAATATCGATATATAGCATATCCAAATTGACCGTTCATACCCGCGTTTTGGTATTTGTAATTTTAAAACCACTGGGCGATAACCGCTGCTGGTGGACCAGAGGTCCCCGAGGGTAATCACAATCCTGGTAGTCAGACTTGTCTGACACGATTTACCATAAAATTTCTAATATTTTTGTCTCTGAAGTTTCCGTTTTTTAAATTCAAAATTGTTTAAAACACCAGGTTTCTTTCCTTGTAATGCACATGGTCGATATCCTCGGTGCTGGATTTGGCTTCCTTGTTCGAACGTTTTGGTTTTGAATACTTTTCGTTTTCAACAGTTTTGGAGTTTGACCTTCCAATGTTTTGATTTAAATGCTACTGATGAGAGGTTACTCCTTGAAATATCGATATATAGCATATCCAAATTGACCGTTCATACCCGCGTTTTGGTATTTGTAATTTTAAAACCACTGGGCGATAACCGCTGCTGGTGGACCAGAGGTCCCCGAGGGTAATCACAATCCTGGTAGTCAGACTTGTCTGACACGATTTACCATAAAATTTCTAATATTTTTGTCTCTGAATTTTCCGTTTTTTAAATTCAAAATTGTTTAAAACACCAGGTTTCTTTCCTTGTAATGCACATGGTCGATATCCTCGGTGCTGGATTTGGCTTCCTTGTTCGAACGTTTTGGTTTTGAGTACTTTTCGTTTTCAACAGTTTTGGAGTTTGACCTTCCAATGTTTTGATTTAAATGCTACTGATGAGAGGTTACTCCTTGAAATATCGATATATAGCATATCCAAATTGACCGTTCATACCCGCGTTTTGGTATTTGTAATTTTAAAACCACTGGGCGATAACCGCTGCTGGTGGACCAGAGGTCCCCGAGGGTAATCACAATCCTGGTAGTCAGACTTGTCTGACACGATTTACCATAAAATTTCTAATATTTTTGTCTCTGAAATTTCCGTTTTTTAAATTCAAAATTGTTTAAAACACCAGGTTTCTTTCCTTGTAATGCACATGGTCGATATCCTCGGTGCTGGATTTGGCTTCCTTGTTCGAACGTTTTGGTTTTGAGTACTTTTCGTTTTCAACAGTTTTGGATTTTGACCTTCCAATGTTTTGATTTAAATGCTACTGATGAGAGGTTACTCCTTGAAATATCGATATATAGCATATCCAAATTGACCGTTCATACCCGCGTTTTGGTATTTGTAATTTTAAAACCACTGGGCGATAACCGCTGCTGGTGGACCAGAGGTCCCCGAGGGTAATCACAATCCTGGTAGTCAGACTTGTCTGACACGATTTACCATAAAATTTCTAATATTTTTGTCTCTGAAATTTCCGTTTTTTAAATTCAAAATTGTTTAAAACACCAGGTTTCTTTCCTTGTAATGCACATGGTCGATATCCTCGGTGCTGGATTTGGCTTCCTTGTTCGAACGTTTTGGTTTTGAGTACTTTTCGTTTTCAACAGTTTTGGAGTTTGACCTTCCAATGTTTTGATTTAAATGCTACTGATGAGAGGTTACTCCTTGAAATATCGATATATAGCATATCCAAATTGACCGTTCATACCCGCGTTTTGGTATTTGTAATTTTAAAACCACTGGGCGATAACCGCTGCTGGTGGACCAGAGGTCCCCGAGGGTAATCACAATCCTGGTAGTCAGACTTGTCTGACACGATTTACCATAAAATTTCTAATATTTTTGTCTCTGAAATTTCCGTTTTTTAAATTCAAAATTGTTTAAAACACCAGGTTTCTTTCCTTGTAATGCACATGGTCGATATCCTCGGTGCTGGATTTGGCTTCCATGTTCGAACGTTTTGGTTTTGAGTACTTTTCGTTTTCAACAGTTTTGGAGTTTGACCTTCCAATGTTTTGATTTAAATGCTACTGATGAGAGGTTACTCCTTGAAATATCGATATATAGCATATCCAAATTGACCGTTCATACCCGCGTTTTGGTATTTGTAATTTTAAAACCACTGGGCGATAACCGCTGCTGGTGGACCAGAGGTCCCCGAGGGTAATCACAATCCTGGTAGTCAGACTTGTCTGACACGATTTACCATAAAATTTCTAATATTTTTGTCTCTGAAATTTCCGTTTTTTAAATTCAAAATTGTTTAAAACACCAGGTTTCTTTCCTTGTAATGCACATGGTCGATATCCTCGGTGCTGGATTTGGCTTCCTTGTTCGAACGTTTTGGTTTTGAATACTTTTCGTTTTCAACAGTTTTGGAGTTTGACCTTCCAATGTTTTGATTTAAATGCTACTGATGAGAGGTTACTCCTTGAAATATCGATATATAGCATATCCAAATTGACCGTTCATACCCGCGTTTTGGTATTTGTAATTTTAAAACCACTGGGCGATAACCGCTGCTGGTGGACCAGAGGTCCCCGAGGGTAATCACAATCCTGGTAGTCAGACTTGTCTGACACGATTTACCATAAAATTTCTAATATTTTTGTCTCTGAATTTTCCGTTTTTTAAATTCAAAATTGTTTAAAACACCAGGTTTCTTTCCTTGTAATGCACATGGTCGATATCCTCGGTGCTGGATTTGGCTTCCTTGTTCGAACGTTTTGGTTTTGAGTACTTTTCGTTTTCAACAGTTTTGGAGTTTGACCTTCCAATGTTTTGATTTAAATGCTACTGATGAGAGGTTACTCCTTGAAATATCGATATATAGCATATCCAAATTGACCGTTCATACCCGCGTTTTGGTATTTGTAATTTTAAAACCACTGGGCGATAACCGCTGCTGGTGGACCAGAGGTCCCCGAGGGTAATCACAATCCTGGTAGTCAGACTTGTCTGACACGATTTACCATAAAATTTCTAATATTTTTGTCTCTGAAATTTCCGTTTTTTAAATTCAAAATTGTTTAAAACACCAGGTTTCTTTCCTTGTAATGCACATGGTCGATATCCTCGGTGCTGGATTTGGCTTCCTTGTTCGAACGTTTTGGTTTTGAGTACTTTTCGTTTTCAACAGTTTTGGAGTTTGACCTTCCAATGTTTTGATTTAAATGCTACTGATGAGAGGTTACTCCTTGAAATATCGATATATAGCATATCCAAATTGACCGTTCATACCCGCGTTTTGGTATTTGTAATTCTAAAACCACTGGGCGATAACCGCTGCTGGTGGACCAGAGGTCCCCGAGGGTAATCACAATCCTGGTAGTCAGACTTGTCTGACACGATTTACCATAAAATTTCTAATATTTTTGTCTCTGAAATTTCCGTTTTTTAAATTCAAAATTGTTTAAAACACCAGGTTTCTTTCCTTGTAATGCACATGGTCGATATCCTCGGTGCTGGATTTGGCTTCCTTGTTCGAACGTTTTGGTTTTGAATACTTTTCGTTTTCAACAGTTTTGGAGTTTGACCTTCCAATGTTTTGATTTAAATGCTACTGATGAGAGGTTACTCCTTGAAATATCGATATATAGCATATCCAAATTGACCGTTCATACCCGCGTTTTGGTATTTGTAATTTTAAAACCACTGGACGATAACCGCTGCTGGTGGACCAGAGGTCCCCGAGGGTAATCACAATCCTGGTAGTCAGACTTGTCTGACACGATTTACCATAAGATTTCTAATATTTTTGTCTCTGAAATTTCCGTTTTTTAAATTCAAAATTGTTTAAAACACCAGGTTTCTTTCCTTGTAATGCACATGGTCGATATCCTCGGTGCTGGATTTGGCTTCCTTGTTCGAACGTTTTGGTTTTGAGTACTTTTCGTTTTCAACAGTTTTGGAGTTTGACCTTCCAATGTTTTGATTTAAATGCTACTGATGAGAGGTTACTCCTTGAAATATCGATATATAGCATATCCAAATTGACCGTTCATACCCGCGTTTTGGTATTTGTAATTTTAAAACCACTGGGCGATAACCGCTGCTGGTGGACCAGAGGTCCCCGAGGGTAATCACAATCCTGGTAGTCAGACTTGTCTGACACGATTTACCATAAAATTTCTAATATTTTTGTCTCTGAAATTTCCGTTTTTTAAATTCAAAATTGTTTAAAACACCAGGTTTCTTTCCTTGTAATGCACATGGTCGATATCCTCGGTGCTGGATTTGGCTTCCTTGTTCGAACGTTTTGGTTTTGAGTACTTTTCGTTTTCAACAGTTTTGGAGTTTGACCTTCCAATGTTTTGATTTAAATGCTACTGATGAGAGGTTACTCCTTGAAATATCGATATATAGCATATCCAAATTGACCGTTCATACCCGCGTTTTGGTATTTGTAATTTTAAAACCACTGGGCGATAACCGCTGCTGGTGGACCAGAGGTCCCCGAGGGTAATCACAATCCTGGTAGTCAGACTTGTCTGACACGATTTACCATAAAATTTCTAATATTTTTGTCTCTGAAATTTCCGTTTTTTAAATTCAAAATTGTTTAAAACACCAGGTTTCTTTCCTTGTAATGCACATGGTCGATATCCTCGGTGCTGGATTTGGCTTCCTTGTTCGAACGTTTTGGTTTTGAATACTTTTCGTTTTCAACAGTTTTGGAGTTTGACCTTCCAATGTTTTGATTTAAATGCTACTGATGAGAGGTTACTCCTTGAAATATCGATATATAGCATATCCAAATTGACCGTTCATACCCGCGTTTTGGTATTTGTAATTTTAAAACCACTGGGCGATAACCGCTGCTGGTGGACCAGAGGTCCCCGAGGGTAATCACAATCCTGGTAGTCAGACTTGTCTGACACGATTTACCATAAAATTTCTAATATTTTTGTCTCTGAAATTTCCGTTTTTTAAATTCAAAATTGTTTAAAACACCAGGTTTCTTTCCTTGTAATGCACATGGTCGATATCCTCGGTGCTGAATTTGGCTTCCTTGTTCGAACGTTTTGGTTTTGAGTACTTTTCGTTTTCAACAGTCTTGGAGTTTGACCTTCCAATGTTTTGATTTAAATGCTACTGATGAGAGGTTACTCCTTGAAATATCGGTATATAGCATATCCAAATTGACCGTTCATACCCGCGTTTTGGTATTTGTAATTTTAAAACCACTGGGCGATAACCGCTGCTGGTGGACCAGAGGTCCCCGAGGGTAATCACAATCCTGGTAGTCAGACTTGTCTGACACGATTTACCATACTATTTCTAATTATTTTGTCTCTGAAATTTCCGTTTTTTAAATTCAAAATTGTTTAAAACACCAGGTTTCTTTCCTTGTAATGCACATGGTCGATATCCTCGGTGCTGGATTTGGCTTCCTTGTTCGAACGTTTTGGTTTTGAATACTTTTCGTTTTCAACAGTTTTGGAGTTTGACCTTCCAATGTTTTGATTTAAATGCTACTGATGAGAGGTTACTCCTTGAAATATCGATATATAGCATATCCAAATTGACCGTTCATACCCGCGTTTTGGTATTTGTAATTTTAAAACCACTGGGCGATAACCGCTGCTGGTGGACCAGAGGTCCCCGAGGGTAATCACAATCCTGGTAGTCAGACTTGTCTGACACGATTTACCATAAAATTTCTAATATTTTTGTCTCTGAATTTTCCGTTTTTTAAATTCAAAATTGTTTAAAACACCAGGTTTCTTTCCTTGTAATGCACATGGTCGATATCCTCGGTGCTGGATTTGGCTTCCTTGTTCGAACGTTTTGGTTTTGAATACTTTTCGTTTTCAACAGTTTTGGAGTTTGACCTTCCAATGTTTTGATTTAAATGCTACTGATGAGAGGTTACTCCTTGAAATATCGATATATAGCATATCCAAATTGACCGTTCATACCCGCGTTTTGGTATTTGTAATTTTAAAACCACTGGGCGATAACCGCTGCTGGTGGACCAGAGGTCCCCGAGGGTAATCACAATCCTGGTAGTCAGACTTGTCTGACACGATTTACCATAAAATTTCTAATATTTTTGTCTCTGAAATTTCCGTTTTTTAAATTCAAAATTGTTTAAAACACCAGGTTTCTTTCCTTGTAATGCACATGGTCGATATCCTCGGTGCTGGATTTGGCTTCCTTGTTCGAACGTTTTGGTTTTGAGTACTTTTCGTTTTCAACAGTTTTGGAGTTTGACCTTCCAATGTTTTGATTTAAATGCTACTGATGAGAGGTTACTCCTTGAAATATCGATATATAGCATATCCAAATTGACCGTTCATACCCGCGTTTTGGTATTTGTAATTTTAAAACCACTGGGCGATAACCGCTGCTGGTGGACCAGAGGTCCCCGAGGGTAATCACAATCCTGGTAGTCAGACTTGTCTGACACGATTTACCATAAAATTTCTAATTATTTTGTCTCTGAAATTTCCGTTTTTTAAATTCAAAATTGTTTAAAACACCAGGTTTCTTTCCTTGTAATGCACATGGTCGATATCCTCGGTGCTGGATTTGGCTTCCTTGTTCGAACGTTTTGGTTTTGAATACTTTTCGTTTTCAACAGTTTTGGAGTTTGACCTTCCAATGTTTTGATTTAAATGCTACTGATGAGAGGTTACTCCTTGAAATATCGATATATAGCATATCCAAATTGACCGTTCATACCCGCGTTTTGGTATTTGTAATTTTAAAACCACTGGGCGATAACCGCTGCTGGTGGACCAGAGGTCCCCGAGGGTAATCACAATCCTGGTAGTCAGACTTGTCTGACACGATTTACCATAAAATTTCTAATATTTTTGTCTCTGAAATTTCCGTTTTTTAAATTCAAAATTGTTTAAAACACCAGGTTTCTTTCTTTGTAATGCACATGGTCGATATCCTCGGTGCTGGATTTGGCTTCCTTGTTCGAACGTTTTGGTTTTGAATACTTTTCGTTTTCAACAGTTTTGGAGTTTGACCTTCCAATGTTTTGATTTAAATGCTACTGATGAGAGGTTACTCCTTGAAATATCGATAAATAGCATATCCAAATTGACCGTTCATACCCGCGTTTTGGTATTTGTAATTTTAAAACCACTGGGCGATAACCGCTGCTGGTGGACCAGAGGTCCCCGAGGGTAATCACAATCCTGGTAGTCAGACTTGTCTGACACGATTTACCATAAAATTTCTAATATTTTTGTCTCTGAAATTTCCGTTTTTTAAATTCAAAATTGTTTAAAACACCAGGTTTCTTTCCTTGTAATGCACATGGTCGATATCCTCGGTGCTGGATTTGGCTTCCTTGTTCGAACGTTTTGGTTTTGAGTACTTTTCGTTTTCAACAGTTTTGGAGTTTGACCTTCCAATGTTTTGATTTAAATGCTACTGATGAGAGGTTACTCCTTGAAATATCGATATATAGCATATCCAAATTGACCGTTCATACCCGCGTTTTGGTATTTGTAATTATACAAGAACGGCCAAAATATTTGCATAAAATATGTTCTCAAGAAAAATTCTATCAATATGACCTTTTTTCAACATGTTCTGAATTATAACTATAAAAAGTGGCTCACTTGCTTAAAATTTTGCCAACATTATAATCCTTTGAAATTTTTGCCAGTTTTTGTATGAATTATTTCCCTTGAAAAATTAAAAAAACATGTATTTACATGTATATACGTTTGATTTAAGAGTTTGAAAATAATTCAAAAGTATTCCTAAACTTTTAATATAAAAAAGCTAACCTTAATTAAATTCTATTCATATTTAAGTCATTTGCACATATTGTTGCACTATTTGCTTTTCGCGGTCACATGACCAGTGTCACGCTCCATCTTAAAATATATGAAATCGAAATTTTGTTGAAAATGACAATGATTTTAGATAAAAAAAAGATAAAGAAAGAATGTGTCCATGGGACGCGGATGCCCCCGTTGGCCCCAAATAAAAAGTTGAAAGTCCTACAGATCTGAGAGTCACTTATGGCTTAGGATGCATTGTTTGTCATACTGAACCTTCCTACAAAGTACCAACTCATTTCCATTTACGGTTTCTTAGAAACGCTTTGCGGAATTATAAATATACGTACGGACGTACGAGCATAAGTAAAACCTAGTGCCCCCGACATGGCGTCGCGGGGGGGGGGGGGCATAAAATGACAATTTTTGCATTTTTGGGACCATAAAAATCACTATATTTTACAAATACATGTAACTTGAAAACCGTATATATCGCTACAAAATTTTGTCTTGAAGTTTGCGAGCGTAAACGTTGTACCGGCACAATTGAGCCTCCTCTTATCGAACTATACAAGACAAGAGACACCAATCGGGCAGTCCGAAGCCAAAAGTCAAGAAGAGGGAAGGCAAAATCGGTCATTACATAACAAAACAAATACGAACAAACAAAACGGGACTTTATAGTTTTAAAGAACTTTTAAAGCGAGCATAAGATATTCCTCTAACCATATTAAAAAGGGACATCTTTTTGCCCATTTCGAAGGACTGGGCATCGTCCCTCGAAACCACTCTCACAAATGGTGTTGAGAAGAGAGTCGGAAAATTGGTTCATGAAATTTTCACCTCAGACGAGGATGGAACCACGAGACTCAGTGTTAGTAGCCCGACACGTTAACAACTTTACCGCAGACTCCCTTTTATTTGATAAATGATCAAACCATATGGTCTAAACATGAAAAAGCTAATGATTTATGGACAGGTTTTTTTTAGTTTTTTTGTTGTTGAAAATTGACTATTTCATTTCGATTTTGTTTGGAAATATTATTTTGAAAACAAAAAGTCGCATTTGCAGATGTAAAACTGGGTAACTCAGAAAGATCGAAGACGAATCTAGAAAACATAATCGGATATCAGAAAACAAAACACACTTACAAAACTGAACCGTGAGAAATTGAAAATCCACCAATGTGACTTAAATCGTAACGAGGTAAAGCAAAACATAATATCTACCTATCGGTACTTTCAACTCTTCGTTGTACTTCTCAACTAAAGCAGTTGTACATCTCAACTGTCGCATTTGCACATCTCAACTTTCGCCAATCGTTAAAAAGATGTACAATTCAACTTGTGCAGATGTACTAAAAAACTTTCGCATATGTACTTCACAACTTGTGCACCGATGTCGTGTTTTATCATTAAAGGGCACAATAAAACGACTCTCTACCCTTAAATATATTGTTAATTAGTTAGCTTATCTTTAGGATAAAAAATAATGTTTTAAATACTTATGATGTTTTATATACGTGATTTTCGGAATATTTATGTATAAAAGTATTTAATTTGTATTTTTAAGAACTAAATTAAAGTCAATTTTAACTCATTAGTAACATAAATGCCTTAATAATAGTTTCCAGTTAAAAAAGACATTACTATTAGGCATATTTCTGGCATTTTAGATGTAAATTCCCAATTTCGGGTGTCTTTTTCGTCTGATTTACCCACAAGCCACCATAAAAGCACTAATCAATTATAGCGGGTGTACTTCTCAATTGTTTTTACGCAGCGCACCTTCCATACATTGTAAATGATTTATTGCACACATATTGGAAAGTAAATATATGAGTATTTTGCTGTTTTTATAATTTTGATTTTTTACTCATTCCTGCTTTTATGAACTTACACAGAAAAACGTACCGTGAAAATACTTTTCATTTGCGTACAATGTCTAAGTAAAGCTGTGTACATGTTAAAGCTCTTGTATTGTTTTTGATAAACGAACCGAACGATGTCAGCATTGCTCTTTTTGTTTCAGTGTGTTTCCTCTTTGTTTTTCGTTGCTGTTTACTTTTTCAGAGAGGAGGAGGGTGTGATCCGTCTTTAAATCACATATCTATTGCATCTTTTGTGTTGCAACCAGCCTGTTGTTTGCACGTAAAAATCAGTAGAAATTATATCGGTTTATGTACTGTTCTTGTCTTCAAATTTCACTTCTTTCGTAATAGAGCCAAAAATATAAGAAACTGAATATTTCAATGATTTTATTGCACCTTTCACACATTACCCAATTACACAACCTTGAGATAAAAAAAATCAACACTACAGAAAAAGTGCAAAATTCGCTAAGTTTGAGAAAACAAAACAAAAAAAAGTCTACAAAAACAACCCGTCTCGATGGGGATCGAACCCTGGTTACCAGAAATGCAAAACCAATACGTTACCGTCTGAGCTAC
Source organism: Arcuatula senhousia (assembly GCA_963971305.1). Lineage (NCBI taxonomy): Eukaryota > Metazoa > Mollusca > Bivalvia > Mytilida > Mytilidae > Arcuatula > Arcuatula senhousia. The sequence goes on from OZ020304.1 coordinate 31,747,104, forward strand.
AGACTCCAACCTTTATTTCGAGGTATTTTATAGGGTCATATACTTTCGCAAGTAAAGTAAAGATTTTTTGTCCTCTTTTACTTGTATTTCTCTACGTTTTCATCAGATGTTATTCTTCGTTTAATTTGAACTTTTTTCATAATAAATAGTTAGGCTGTCGTGACTTTGGTGTCATCTCTTTTGATTTTGGACAAACATAATTTTGATTTTTTACTCATTCCTGTTTCTATGAACTTACACAGAAAAACGTACCGTGTACGTTTTGTTTTATGCAAATTATCTTTACCAATTCAAGGAATATTCAAAACATCCCGATCATAAATACTTTTCATTTGCATACAATGTCTAAGTAAAGCTGTGTACATGTTAAAGCTCTTGTATTGTTTTTGATAAACGAACCGAACGATGTCAGCATTGCTCTTTTTTTCTATATCGGTTTATGTACTGTTCTTGTCTTCAAATTTCACCTCTTTCGTAATAGAGCCAAAAATATAAGAAACTGAATATTTCAATGATTTTATTGCACCTTTCACACATTACCCAATTACAAAACCTTGAGATAAAAAAAATCAACACAACAGAAAAAGTACAAATTTCGCTAAGTTTGAGAAAACAAAACAAAAAAGTCTACAAAAACAACCCGTCCCGGCGGGGATCGAACCCTGGTTACCAGAGATGCAAAACCAACACGTTACCGTCTGAGCTATAGACTCCAACCATTAATTTGAGGTATTTTATAGGGTCATATACTTTCGCAAGTAAAGTAAAGATTTTTTTTGTCCTCTTTTACTTGTATTTCTCTACGTTTTCATCAGATTTTATTCTTCGTTTAATTTGAACTGTTTTTATAATAAATAGTTAGGCTGTCGTGACTTTGGTGTCATCTCTTTTGATTTTGGACAAACACAAAATACTACATTTGAAGTGAAGCCTGTCACCACGCAAAGACAAGAGATACTATATATTGATAGCCACCATGTTTTTACGTCCACCCGCCCGCTCATCAACATGGATCTAAAGTACATGTATATGGCTTCGCAATATGCAGAGTTCTAAATAAAATTCAAGGAGGCATATAAAATATTATGAAATAGCAAACTTTACAGTCTTTGTTTTACTCTTGGCCCTCCATATCAAAGCTTTATGTGTCTGTTATAGAAAATATGAAATAAAATGGAATATAAAAAGATATGATTTAAACTATAATGAGATGCATAATAATAAAACATGACACAGCATCTATCAAAAACGATGATTTACAAAAGATATCAACAGCTTACTGGTGAAAGGGAATAAATGGTAATTTTGTGTAGAGAATAATTTCGATCTAAATCTTTAGTCGGAAAGACCCTTAATGGTACCTAAAGAGGGGCTATATATCACAACTTCCAATGACGGACGAGGATATAGTTGCACTTCTTGACAAAGAGCAACACCTCGTGAACCCTCTAAATAAAGAGGTTTAAAACTGTGCGACTGTTTTTCACATTGTTTCATAACTGGTTCTGCCTTTATATTCTCAAACACATTTTAATTCTAAAGGTGAAGAAAAAATTTGCATATCACAGCTAATTTTACATTGCAAATTTTTTCAAAGTTTGGTTTCAAAAGTATTTTTTTTAAGTTTTCATGAACTAAATGATTTATTGCAGACATATTGTAAAGTAAATATATGAGTATTTTCTGTTTTTATAATTTTGATTTTTTACTCATTCCTGTTTCTATGAACTTACACAGAAAAACGTACCGTGTACGTTTTGTTTTATGCAAATTATCTTTACCAATTCAAGGAATCTTCAAAACATCCCGATCATAAATACTTTTCATTTGCGTACAATGTCTAAGTAAAGCTGTGTACATGTTAAAGCTCTTGTATTGTTTTTGATAAACGAACCGAACGATGTCAGCATTGCTCTTTTTGTTTCAGTGTGTTTCCTCTTTGTTTTTCGTTGCTGTTTTCTTTTTCAGAGAGGAGGAGGGTGTGATCGGTCTTTAAATCACATATCTATTGCATCTTTTGTGCTGCAACCAGCCTGTTGTTTGCACGTCAAAATCAGTAGAAACTATATCGGTTTATGTACTGTTCTTGCCTTCAAATTTCACCTCTTTCGTAATAGAGCCAAAAATGTAAGAAACTGAATATTTCAATGATTTTATTGCACCTTTCACACATTACCCAATTACAAAACCTTGAGATAAAAAAAATCAACACAACAGAGAAAGTACAAAATTCGCTAAGTTTGAGAAAACAAAACAAAAAAAGTCTACAAAAACAACCCGTCTCGGCGGGGATCGAACCCTGGTTACCAGAGACGCAAAACCAAAACGTTACCGTCTGAGCTACAGACTCCAACCTTTATTTCGAGGTATTTTATAGGGTCATATACTTTCGCAAGTAAAGTAAAGATTTTTTTGGTCCTCTTTTACTTGTATTTCTCTACGTTTTCATCAGATTTTATTCTTCGTTTAATTTGAACTTTTTTTTATAATAAATAGTTAGGCTGTCGTGACTTTGGTGTCATCTCTTTTGATTTTGGACAAACACAAAATACTACATTTGAAGTGAAGCCTGTCACCACGCAAAGACAAGAGATACTATATATTGATAGCCACCATGTTTTTACGTCCACCCGCCCGCTCATCAACATGGATCTAAAGTACATGTATATGGCTTCGCAATATGCAGAGTTCTAAATAAAATTCAAGGAGGCATATAAAATATTATGAAATAGCAAACTTTACAGTCTTTGTTTTACTCTTGGCCCTCCATATCAAAGCTTTATGTGTCTGTTATAGAAAATATGAAATAAAATGGAATATAAAAAGATATGATTTAAACTATAATGAGATGCATAATAATAAAACATGACACAGCATCTAATAAAAACGATGATTTACAAAAGATATCAACAGCTTACTGGTGAAAGGGAATAAATGGTAATTTTGTGTAGAGAATAATTTCGATCTAAAATTTTAGTCGGAAAGACCCTTAATGGTACCTAAAGAGGGGCTATATATCACAACTTCCAATGACGGACGAGGATATAGTTGCACTTCTTGACAAAGAGCAACACCTCGTGAACCCTCTAAATAAAGAGGTTTAAAACTGTGCGACTGTTTTTCACATTGTTTCATAACTGGTTCTGCCTTTATATTCTCAAACACATTTTAATTCTAAAGGTGAAGAAAAAATTTGCATATCACAGCTAATTTTACATTGCAAATTTTTTCAAAGTTTGGTTTCAAAAGTATTTTTTTTAAGTTTTCATGAACTAAATGATTTATTGCAGACATATTGTAAAGTAAATATATGAGTATTTTCTGTTTTTATAATTTTGATTTTTTACTCATTCCTGTTTCTATGAACTTACACAGAAAAACGTACCGTGTACGTTTTGTTTTATGCAAATTATCTTTACCAATTCAAGGAATCTTCAAAACATCCCGATCATAAATACTTTTCATTTGCGTACAATGTCTAAGTAAAGCTGTGTACATGTTAAAGCTCTTGTATTGTTTTTGATAAACGAACCGAACGATGTCAGCATTGCTCTTTTTGTTTCAGTGTGTTTCCTCTTTGTTTTTCGTTGCTGTTTTCTTTTTCAGAGAGGAGGAGGGTGTGATCGGTCTTTAAATCACATATCTATTGCATCTTTTGTGCTGCAACCAGCCTGTTGTTTGCACGTCAAAATCAGTAGAAACTATATCGGTTTATGTACTGTTCTTGTCTTCAAATTTCACCTCTTTCGTAATAGAGCCAAAAATGTAAGAAACTGAATATTTCAATGATTTTATTGCACCTTTCACACATTACCCAATTACAAAACCTTGAGATAAAAAAAATCAACACAACAGAGAAAGTACAAAATTCGCTAAGTTTGAGAAAACAAAACAAAAAAAGTCTACAAAAACAACCCGTCTCGGCGGGGATCGAACCCTGGTTACCAGAGACGCAAAACCAAAACGTTACCGTCTGAGCTACAGACTCCAACCTTTATTTCGAGGTATTTTATAGGGTCATATACTTTCGCAAGTAAAGTAAAGATTTTTTTGGTCCTCTTTTACTTGTATTTCTCTACGTTTTCATCAGATTTTATTCTTCGTTTAATTTGAACTTTTTTTTATAATAAATAGTTAGGCTGTCGTGACTTTGGTGTCATCTCTTTTGATTTTGGACAAACACAAAATACTACATTTGAAGTGAAGCCTGTCACCACGCAAAGACAAGAGATACTATATATTGATAGCCACCATGTTTTTACGTCCACCCGCCCGCTCATCAACATGGATCTAAAGTACATGTATATGGCTTCGCAATATGCAGAGTTCTAAATAAAATTCAAGGAGGCATATAAAATATTATGAAATAGCAAACTTTACAGTCTTTGTTTTACTCTTGGCCCTCCATATCAAAGCTTTATGTGTCTGTTATAGAAAATATGAAATAAAATGGAATATAAAAAGATATGATTTAAACTATAATGAGATGCATAATAATAAAACATGACACAGCATCTAATAAAAACGATGATTTACAAAAGATATCAACAGCTTACTGGTGAAAGGGAATAAATGGTAATTTTGTGTAGAGAATAATTTCGATCTAAAATTTTAGTCGGAAAGACCCTTAATGGTACCTAAAGAGGGGCTATATATCACAACTTCCAATGACGGACGAGGATATAGTTGCACTTCTTGACAAAGAGCAACACCTCGTGAACCCTCTAAATAAAGAGGTTTAAAACTGTGCGACTGTTTTTCACATTGTTTCATAACTGGTTCTGCCTTTATATTCTCAAACACATTTTAATTCTAAAGGTGAAGAAAAAATTTGCATATCACAGCTAATTTTACATTGCAAATTTTTTTAAAGTTTGGTTTCAAAAGTATTTTTTTTAAGTTTTCATGAACTAAATGATTTATTGCAGACATATTGGAAAGTAAATATATGAGTATTTTCTGTTTTTATAATTTTGATTTTTTACTCATTCCTGTTTCTATGAACTTACACAGAAAAACGTACCGTGTACGTTTTGTTTTATGCAAATTATCTTTACCAATTCAAGGAATCTTCAAAACATCCCGATCATAAATACTTTTCATTTGCGTACAATGTCTAAGTAAATCTGTGTACATGTTAAAGCTCTTGTATTGTTTTTGATAAACGAACCGAACGATGTCAGCATTGCTCTTTTTGTTTCAGTGTGTTTCCTCTTTGTTTTTCGTTGCTGTTTTCTTTTTCAGAGAGGAGGAGGGTGTGATCGGTCTTTAAATCACATATCTATTGCATCTTTTGTGCTGCAACCAGCCTGTTGTTTGCACGTCAAAATCAGTAGAAACTATATCGGTTTATGTACTGTTCTTGTCTTCAAATTTCACCTCTTTCGTAATAGAGCCAAAAATATAAGAAACTGAATATTTCAATGATTTTATTGCACCTTTCACACATTACCCAATTACAAAACCTTGAGATAAAAAAAATCAACACAACAGAGAAAGGACAAAATTCGCTAAGTTTGAGAAAACAAAACAAAAAAAGTCTACAAAAACAACCCGTCTCGGCGGGGATCGAACCCTGGTTACCAGAGATGCAAAACCAAAACGTTACCGTCTGAGCTACAGACTCCAACCTTTATTTCGAGGTATTTTATAGGGTAATATACTTTCGCAAGTAAAGTAAAGATTTTTTTGTCCTCTTTTACTTGTATTTCTCTACGTTTTCATCAGATTTTATTCTTCGTTTAATTTGAACTTTTTTTATAATAAATAGTTAGGCTGTCGTGACTTTGGTGTCATCTCTTTCGATTTTGGACAAACACAAAATACTACATTTGAAGTGAAGCTTGTCACCACGCAAAGACAAGGGATACTATATATTGATAGCCACCATGTTTTTACGTCCACCCGCCCGCTCATCAACATGGATCTAAAGTACATGTATATGGCTTTGCAATATGCAGAGTTCTAAATAAAATTCAAGGAGGCATATAAAATATTATGAAATAGCAAGCTTTACAGTCTTTGTTTTACTCTTGGCCCTCCATATCAAAGCTTTATGTGTCTGTTATAGAAAATATGAAATAAAATGGAATATAAAAAGATATGATTTAAACTATAATGAGATGCATAATAATACAACATGACACAGCATCTATCAAAAACGATGATTTACAAAAGATATCAACAGCTTACTGGTGAAAGGGAATAAATGGTAATTTTGTGTAGAGAATAATTTCGATCTAAAATTTTAGTCGGAAAGACCCTTAATGGTACCTAAAGAGGGGTTATATATCACAACTTCCAATGACGGACGAGGATATAGTTGCACTTCTTGACAAAGAGCAACACCTCGTGAACCCTCTAAATAAAGAGGTTTAAAACTGTGCGACTGTTTTTTACATTGTTTCATAACTGGTTCTGCCTTTATATTCTCAAACACATTTTAATTCTAAAGGTGAAGAAAAAATTTGCATATCACAGCTAATTTTACATTGCAAATTTTTTCAAAGTTTGGTTTCAAAAGTATTTTTTTTTAAAGTTTTCATGAACTAAATGATTTATTGCAGACATATTGGGAAGTAAATATATGAGTATTTTCTGTTTTTATAATTTTGATTTTTTACTCATTCCTGTTTCTATGAACTTACACAGAAAAACGTACCGTGTACGTTTTGTTTTATGCAAATTATCTTTACCAATTCAAGGAATCTTCAAAACATCCCGATCATAAATACTTTTCATTTGCGTACAATGTCTAAGTAAAGCTGTGTACATGTTAAAGCTCTTGTATTGTTTTTGATAAACGAACCGAACGATGTCAGCATTGCTCTTTTTGTTTCAGTGTGTTTCCTCTTTGTTTTTCGTTGCTGTTTACTTTTTCAGAGAGGAGGAGGGTGTGATCGGTCTTTAAATCACATATCTATTGCATCTTTTGTGTTGCAACCAGCCTGTTGTTTGCACGTCAAAATCAGTAGAAACTATATCGGTTTATGTACTGTTCTTGTCTTCAAATTTCACTTCTTTCGTAATAGAGCCAAAAATATAAGAAACTGAATATTTCAATGATTTTATTGCACCCGAGTTCACTCTTGTTACGACTTGAGTCCGCGTTGTTGATTTCTGTTCGGTTGTTTTTATGTTTTGTGTTTCCTTGTGCTGTTCTTGTTCATGTTTACCGGTTTTGTCGTTGCCTTTTCAGACTTTTGACACTAGAATGCCCCTTTGGTGCCTCTGCTTATTTCACACATTACCCAATTATAAAACCTTGAGATAAAAAAAATCAACACAACAGAAAAAGTACAAAATTCGCTAAGTTTGAGAAAACAAAACAAAAAAGTCTACAAAAACAACCCGTCCCGGCGGGGAACGAACCCTGGTTACCAGAGATGCAAAACCAACACGTTACCGTCTGAGCTACAGACTCCAACCTTTATTTCGAGGTATTTTATAGGGTCATATACTTTCGCAAGTAAAGTAAAGATTATTTTGGTCCTCTTTTACTTGTATTTCTCTACGTTTTCATCAGATTTTATTCTTCGTTTAATTTGAACTTTTTTTATAATAAATAGTTAGGCTGTCGTGACTTTGGTGTCATCTCTTTTGATTTTGGACAAACACAAAATACTACATTTGAAGCGAAGCCTGTCACCACGCAAAGACAAGAGATACTATATATTGATAGCCACCATGTTTTTACGTCCACCCGCCCGCTCATCAACATGGATCTAAAGTACATGTATATGGCTTCGCAATATGCAGAGTTCTAAATAAAATTCAAGGAGGCATATAAAATATTATGAAATAGCAAACTTTACAGTCTTTGTTTTACTCTTGGCCCTCCATATCAAAGCTTTATGTGTCTGTTATAGAAAATATGAAATAAAATGGAATATAAAAAGATATGATTTAAACTATAATGAGATGCATAATAATAAAACATGACACAGCATCTAATAAAAACGATGATTTACAAAAGATATCAACAGCTTACTGGTGAAAGGGAATAAATGGTAATTTTGTGTAGAGAATAATTTCGATCTAAAATTTTAGTCGGAAAGACCCTTAATGGTACCTAAAGAGGGGCTATATATCACAACTTCCAATGACGGAATAGGATATAGTTGCACTTCTTGACAAAGAGCAACACCTCGTGAACCCTCTAAATAAAGAGGTTTAAAACTGTGCGACTGTTTTTCACATTGTTTCATAACTGGTTCTGCCTTTATATTCTCAAACACATTTTAATTCTAAAGGTGAAGAAAAAATTTGCATATCACAGCTAATTTTACATTGCAAATTTTTTCAAAGTTTGGTTTCAAAAGTATTTTTTTTTAAGTTTTCATGAACTAAATGATTTATTGCAGACATATTGGAAAGTAAATATATGAGTATTTTCTGTTTTTATAATTTTGATTTTTTACTCATTCCTGTTTCTATGAACTTACACAGAAAAACGTACCGTGTACGTTTTGTTTTATGCAAATTATCTTTACCAATTCAAGGAATCTTCAAAACATCCCGATCATAAATACTTTTCATTTGCGTACAATGTCTAAGTAAAGCTGTGTACATGTTAAAGCTCTTGTATTGTTTTTGATAAACGAACCGAACGATGTCAGCATTGCTCTTTTTGTTTCAGTGTGTTTCCTCTTTGTTTTTCGTTGCTGTTTACTTTTTCAGAGAGGAAGAGGGTGTGATCGGTCTTTAAATCACATATCTATTGCATCGTTTGTGTTGCAACCAGCCTGCTGTTTGCACGTCAAAATCAGTAGAAACGATATCGGTTTATGTACTGTTCTTGTCTTCAAATTTCACCTCTTTCGTAATAGAGCCAAAAATATAAGAAACTGAATATTTCAATGATTTTATTGCACCTTTCACACATTACCCAATTACAAAACCTTGAGATAAAAAAAATCAACACAACAGAAAAAGTACAAAATTCGCTAAGTTTGAGAAAACAAAACAAAAAAAGTCTACAAAAACAACCCGTCTCGGTGGGGATAGAACCCTGGTTACCAGAGACGCAAAACCAAAACGTTACCGTCTGAGCTACAGACTCCAACCTTTATTTCGAGGTATTTTATAGGGTCATATACTTTCGCAAGTAAAGTAAAGATTTTTTTAGTCCTCTTTTACTTGTATTTCTCTACGTTTTCATCAGATTTTATTCTTCGTTTAATTTGAACTTTTTTTATAATAAATAGTTAGGCTGTCGTGACTTTGGTGTCATCTCTTTTGATTTTGGACAAACACAAAATATTACATTTGAAGTGAAGCTTGTCACCACGCAAAGACAAGAGATACTATATATTGATAGCCACCATGTTTTAACGTCCACCCGCCCGCTCATCAACATGGATCTAAAGTACATGTATATGGCTTTGCAATATGCAGAGTTTTAAATAAAATTCAAGGAGGCATATAAAATATTATGAAATAGCAAGCTTTACAGTCTTTGTTTTACTCTTGGCCCTCCATATCAAAGCTTTATGTGTCTGTTATAGAAAATATGAAATAAAATGGAGTATAAAAAGATATGATTTAAACTATAATGAGATGCATAATAATAAAACATGACACAGCATCTATCAAAAACGATGATTTACAAAAGATATCAACAGCTTACTGGTGAAAGGGAATAAATGGTAATTTTGTGTAGAGAATAATTTCGATCTAAAATTTTAGTCGGAAAGACCCTTAATGGTACCTAAAGAGGGGCTATATATCACAACTTCCAACGACGGACGAGGATATAGTTGCACTTCTTGACAAAGAGCAACACCTCGTGAACCCTCTAAATAAAGAGGCTTAAAACTCTGCGACTGTTTTTCACATTGTTTCATAACTGGTTCTGCCTTTATATTCTAAAACACATTTTTAATTCTAAAGGTGAAGAAAAAATTTGCATATCACAGCTAATTTTACATTGCAAATTTTTTCAAAGTTTGGTTTGAAAAGTATTTTTTTTTAAGTTTTCATGAACTAAATGATTTACTGCAGACATATTGGAAAGTAAATATATGAGTATTTTCTGTTTTTATAATTTTGATTTTTTACTCATTCCTGTTTCTATGAACTTACACAGAAAAACGTACCGTGTACGTTTTGTTTTTATGCAAATTATCTTTACCAATTCAAGGAATCTTCAAATCATCCCGATCATAAATACTTTTCATTTGCGTACAATGTCTAAGTAAAGCTGTGTACATGTTAAAGCTCTTGTATTGTTTTTGATAAACGAACCGAACGATGTCAGCATTGCTCTTTTTGTTTCAGTGTGTTTCCTCTTTGTTTTTCGTTGCTGTTTACTTTTTCAGAGAGGAGGAGGGTGTGATCCGTCTTTAAATCACATATCTATTGCATCTTTTGTGTTGCAACCAGCCTGTTGTTTGCACGTCAAAATCAGTAGAAATTATATCGGTTTATGTACTGTTCTTGTCTTCAAATTTCACCTCTTTCGTAATAGAGCCAAAAATATAAGAAACTGAATATTTCAATGATTTTATTGCACCTTTCACACATTACCCAATTACAAAACCTTGAGATAAAAAAAATCAACACAACAGAAAAAGTACAAAATTCGCTAAGTTTGAGAAAACAAAACAAAAAAGTCTACAAAACAACCCGTCTCGTCGGGGATCGAACCCTGGTTACCAGAGATGCAAAACCAACACGTTACCGTCTGAGCTACAGACTCCAACCTTTATTTCGAGGTATTTTATATACTTTCGCAAGTAAAGTAAAGATTTTTTTGTCCTCTTTTACTTGTATTTCTCTACGTTTTCATCAGATTTTATTCTTCGTTTAATTTGAACTTTTTTATAATAAATAGTTAGGCTGTCGTGACTTTGGTGTCATCTCTTTTGATTTTGGACAAACACAAAATATTACATTTGAAGTGAAGCCTGTCACCACGCAAAGACAAGAGATACTATATATTGATAGCCACCATGTTTTAACGTCCACCCGCCCGCTCATCAACATGGATCTAAAGTACATGTATATGGCTTCGCAATATGCAGAGTTCTAAATAAAATTCAAGGAGGCATATAAAATATTATGAAAGAGCAAACTTTACAGTCTTTGTTTTACTCTTGGCCCTCCATATCAAAGCTTTATGTGTCTGTTATAGAAAATATGAAATAAAATGGAAAATAAAAAGATATGATTTAAACTATAATGAGATGCATAATAATAAAACATGACACAGCATCTATCTAAAACGATGATTTACAAAAGATATCAACAGCTTACTGGTGAAAGGGAATAAATGGTAATTTTGTGTAGAGAATAATTTCGATCTAAAATTTTAGTCGGAAAGACCCTTAATGGTACCTAAAGAGGGGCTATATATCACAACTTCCAACGACGGACGAGGATATAGTTGCACTTCTTGACAAAGAGCAACACCTCGTGAACCCTCTAAATAAAGAGGTTTAAAACTCTGCGACTGTTTTTCACATTGTTTCATAACTGGTTCTGCCTTTATATTCTAAAACACATTTTTAATTCTAAAGGTGAAGAAAAAATTTGCATATCACAGCTAATTTTACATTGCAAATTTTTTCAAAGTTTGGTTTCAAAAGTATTTTTTTTTAAGTTTTCATGAACTAAATGATTTACTGCAGACATATTGGAAAGTAAATATATGAGTATTTTCTGTTTTTATAATTTTGATTTTTTACTCATTCCTGTTTCTATGAACTTACACAGAAAAACGTACCGTGTACGTTTTGTTTTTATGCAAATTATCTTTACCAATTCAAGGAATCTTCAAATCATCCCGATCATAAATACTTTTCATTTGCGTACAATGTCTAAGTAAAGCTGTGTACATGTTAAAGCTCTTGTATTGTTTTTGATAAACGAACCGAACGATGTCAGCATTGCTCTTTTTGTTTCAGTGTGTTTCCTCTTTGTTTTTCGTTGCTGTTTACTTTTTCAGAGAGGAGGAGGGTGTGATCCGTCTTTAAATCACATATCTATTGCATCTTTTGTGTTGCAACCAGCCTGTTGTTTGCACGTCAAAATCAGTAGAAACTATATCGGTTTATGTACTGTTCTTGTCTTCAAATTTCACCTCTTTCGTAATAGAGCCAAAAATATAAGAAACTGAATATTTCAATGATTTTATTGCACCTTTCACACATTACCCAATTACAAAACCTTGAGATAAAAAAATCAACACAACAGAAAAAGTACAAAATTCGCTAAGTTTGAGAAAACAAAACAAAAAAGTCTACAAAACAACCCGTCTCGGCGGGGATCGAACCCTGGTTACCAGAGATGCAAAACCAACACGTTACCGTCTGAGCTACAGACTCCAACCTTTATTTCGAGGTATTTTATAGGGTCATATACTTTCGCAAGTAAAGTAAAGAATTTTTTTGTCCTCTTTTACTTGTATTTCTCTACGTTTTCATCAGATTTTATTCTTCGTTTTATTTGAACTTTTTTTATAATAAATAGTTAGGCTGTCGTGACTTTGGTGTCATCTCTTTTGATTTTGGACAAACACAAAATATTACATTTGAAGTGAAGCCTGTCACCACGCAAAGACAAGAGATACTATATATTGATAGCCACCATGTTTTAACGTCCACCCGCCCGCTCATCAACATGGATCTAAAGTACATGTATATGGCTTCGCAATATGCAGAGTTCTAAATAAAATTCAAGGAGGCATATAAAATATTATGAAAGAGCAAACTTTACAGTCTTTGTTTTACTCTTGGCCCTCCATATCAAAGCTTTATGTGTCTGTTATAGAAAATATGAAATAAATGGAAAATAAAAAGATATGATTTAAACTATAATGAGATGCATAATAATAAAACATGACACAGCATCTATCTAAAACGATGATTTACAAAAGATATCAACAGCTTACTGGTGAAAGGGAATAAATGGTAATTTTGTGTAGAGAATAATTTCGATCTAAAATTTTAGTCGGAAAGACCCTTAATGGTACCTAAAGAGGGGCTATATATCACAACTTCCAATGACGGACGAGGATATAGTTGCACTTCTTGACAAAGAGCAACACCTCGTGAACCCTCTAAATAAAGAGGTTTAAAACTCTGCGACTGTTTTTCACATTGTTTCATAACTGGTTCTGCCTTTATATTCTAAAACACATTTTTAATTCTAAAGGTGAAGAAAAAATTTGCATATCACAGCTAATTTTACATTGCAAATTTTTTCAAAGTTTGGTTTCAAAAGTTTTTTTTTTTTAAGTTTTCATGAACTAAATGATTTACTTCAGACATATTGGAAAGTAAATATATGAGTATTTTCTGTTTTTATAATTTTGATTTTTTACTCATTCCTGTTTCTATGAACTTACACAGAAAAACGTACCGTGTACGTTTTGTTTTTATGCAAATTATCTTTACCAATTCAAGGAATCTTCAAATCATCCCGATCATAAATACTTTTCATTTGCGTACAATGTCTAAGTAAAGCTGTGTACATGTTAAAGCTCTTGTATTGTTTTTGATAAACGAACCGAAGGATGTCAGCATTGCTCTTTTTGTTTCAGTGTGTTTCCTCTTTGTTTTTCGTTGCTGTTTACTTTTTGAGAGAGGAGGAGGGTGTGATCCGTCTTTAAATCATATATCTATTGCATCTTTTGTGTTGCAACCAGCCTGTTGTTTGCACGTCAAAATCAGTAGAAACTATATCGGTTTATGTACTGTTTTTGTCTTCAAATTTCACCTCTTTCGTAATAGAGCCAAAAATATAAGAAACTGAATATTTCAATGATTTTATTGCACCTTTCACACATTACCCAATTACAAAACCTTGAGATAAAAAAAATCAACACAACAGAAAAAGTACAAAATTCGCTAAGTTTGAGAAAACAAAACAAAAAAAGTCTACAAAAACAACCCGTCTCGGCGGGGATCGAACCCTGGTTACCAGAGATGCAAAACCAACACGTTAACGTCTGAGATACAGACTCCAACCTTTATTTCGAGGTATTTTATAGGGTCATATACTTTCGCAAGTAAAGTAAAGATTTTTTTTGTCCTCTTTTACTTGTATTTCTCTACTTTTTCATCAGATTTTATTCTTCGTTTAATTTGAACTTTTTTTATAATAAATAGTTAGGCTGTCGTGACTTTGGTGTCATCTCTTTTGATTTTGGACAAACACAAAATCTTACATTTGAAGTGAAGCCTGTCACCACGCAAAGACAAGAGATACTATATATTGATAGCCACCATGTTTTAACGTCCACCCGCCCGCTCATCAACATGGATCTAAAGTACATGTATATGGCTTCGCAATATGCAGAGTTCTAAATAAAATTCAAGGAGGCATATAAAATATTATGAAAGAGCAAACTTTACAGTCTTTGTTTTACTCTTGGCCCTCCATATCAAAGCTTTATGTGTCTGTTATAGAAAATATGAAATAAAATGGAAAATAAAAAGATATGATTTTAACTATAATGAGATGCATAATAATAAAACATGACACAGCATCTATCAAAAACGATGATTTACAAAAGATATCAACAGCTTACTGGTGAAAGGGAATAAATGGTAATTTTGTGTAGAGAATAATTTCGATCTAAAATTTTAGTCGGAAAGACCCTTAATGGTACCTAAAGAGGGGCTATATATCACAACTTCCAATGACGGACGAGGATATAGTTGCACTTCTTGACAAAGAGCAACACCTCGTGAACCCTCTAAATAAAGAGGTTTAAAACTGTGCGACTGTTTTTCACATTGTTTCAGACAGACAGATGGGTATTTATAGTCGCGACTAGGGGAAAGCCCCTCTGCGTCGACTATTAGACTCGCTATGTGCCATGGGTCGTCCAGCCCATGACACACCACCGCCAGTGTTAGCTGCTCCAGAGTATCCTTTGTTATCGCTGGAGCAGGGCCCGTCTTCCACCACGGGGAGGTACTGGTCGGGATTCTGGAAGACCACATTGTTTCATAACTGGTTCTGCCTTTATATTCTCAAACACATTTTAATTCTAAAGGTGAAGAAAAAAATTGCATATCACAGCTAATTTTACATTGCAAAATTTTTCAAAGTTTGGTTTCAAAAGTATTGTTTTTAAGTTTTCATGAACTAAATGATTTATTGCAGACATATTGGAAAGTAAATATATGAGTATTTTCTGTTTTTATAATTTTGATTTTTTACTCATTCCTGTTTCTATGAACTTACACAGAAAAACGTACCGTGTACGTTTTGTTTTATGCAAATTATCTTTACCAATTCAAGGAATCTTCAAAACATCCCGATCATAAATACTTTTCATTTGCGTACAATGTCTAAGTAAAGCTGTGTACATGTTAAAGCTCTTGTATTGTTTTTGATAAACGAACCGAACGATGTCAGCATTGCTCTTTTTGTTTCAGTGTGTTTCCTCTTTGTTTTTCGTTGCTGTTTTCTTTTTCAGAGAGGAGGAGGGTGTGATCGGTCTTTAAATCACATATCTATTGCATCTTTTGTGTTGCAACCAGCCTGTTGTTTGCACGTCAAAATCAGTAGAAACTATATCGGTTTATGTACTGTTCTTGTCTTCAAATTTCACCTCTTTCGTAATAGAGCCAAAAATATAAGAAACTGAATATTTCAATGATTTTATTGCACCTTTCACACATTACCCAATTACAAACCTGGAGATAAAAAAATCAACACAACAGAAAAAGTACAAAATTCGCTAAGTTTGAGTGAGTGAGTGAGTGAGTTGGTGTTTTACGCCCGTGCAACGCTATATAGGTTATTTACAGGCGATGAACATGAAAAGGATGATAAAATGAACATGAAATGATGATGATAAATGAAATATGGGGATGGGGTGGGAAACAAAGGACCGGTAAATTTTGAAGAACCACAGGAAAAAGGGGAGAGGTGGGTAGGGTCGGAAAATTTAGCCTATGTGGTGCACTACTGGGCGGTCCACAAAGGGGTCTTTTACGTGCATGAAGCGTGGCACTCTCCACACACGTTGGCCCACTATGGTCGGCGGTCAGGGTTTCCGTATTATAGACCTGACAACCCCCGCGGACGAGGGCTACCCTATTCAGCCACCTAGGGTACACACTTGGTCGCTCTGTGGGCTGAGCACTGACCCGACGTCAGAATCCCAAGACCCTTAGTCGCATCTTACGACAAGCTAGGCTCTGCTGCGGGCCTATTCGCCACCCGGGCCCCGCACGGGACCGCTAAGTTTGAGAAAACAAAACAAAAATAGTCTACAAAAACCACACGTCTCGGCGGGGATCGAACCCTGGTTACCGGACATGCAAAACCAACACGTTACCGTCTGAGCTACAGACTCCAACCTATATTTCGAGGTATTATTTTGGGTCATATACTTTCGCAAGTAAAGTAAAGATTTTTTTTTGGTCCTCTTTTACTTGTATTTCTCTACGTTTTCATCAGATTTTATTCTTCGTTTATTTTGAGTTTTTTTCATAATAAATAGTTAGGCTGTCGTGACTTTGGTGTCATTTCTTTTGATTTTGGACAAACACAAAATATTACATTTGAAGTGAAGCCTGTCACCACGCAAAGACAAGAGATACTATATATATTGATAGCCACCATGTTTTAACGTCCACCCGCCCGCTCATCAACATGGATCTAAAGTACATGTATATGGCTTCGCAATATGCAGAGTTCTAAATAAAATTCAAGGAGGCATATAAAATATTATGAAATAGCAAACTTTACAGTCTTTGTTTTACTCTTGGCCCTCCATATCAAAGCTTTATGTGTCTGTTATAGAAAATATGAAATAAAATGGAATATAAAAAGATATGATTTAAACTATAATGAGATGCATAATAATAAAACATGACACAGCATCTATCAAAAACGATGATTTACAAAAGATATCAACTGCTTACTGGTGAAAGGGAATAAATGGTAATTTTGTGTAGAGAATAATTTCGATCTAAAATTTTAGTCGGGAAGACCCCTAATGGTACCTAAAGAGGGGCTATATATCACAACTTCCAATGACGGACGAGGATATAGTTGCACTTCTTGACAAAGAGCAACACCTCGTGAACCCTCTAAATAAAGAGGTTTAAAACTGTGCGACTGTTTTTCACATTGTTTCATAACTGGTTCTGCTTTTATATTCTCAAACACATTTTAATTCTAAAGGTGAAGAAAAAATTTGCATATCACAGCTAATTTTACATTGCAAAATTTTTCAAAGTTTGGTTTCAAAAGTATTTTTTTTAAATTTTCATGAACTAAATGATTTATTGCAGACATATTGGAAAGTAAATATATGAGTATTTTGCTGTTTTTATAATTTTGATTTTTTACTCATTTCTGTTTCTATGAACTTACACAGAAAAACGTACCGTGTACGTTTTGTTTTATGCAAATTATCTTTACCAATTCAAGGAATCTTCAAAACATCCCGATCATAAATACTTTTCATTTGCGTACAATGTCTAAGTAAAGCTGTGTACATGTTAAAGCTCTTGTATTGTTTTTGATAAACGAACCGAACGATGTCAGCATTGCTCTTTTTGTTTCTTTGTTTTTCGTTGCTGTTTACTTTTTCAGAGAGGAGGAGGGTGTGATCGTTCTTTAAATCCCATATCTATTGCACCTTTTGTGTTGCAACCAGCCTGTTGTTTGCACGTCAAAATCAGTAGAAACTATATCGGTTTATGTACTGTTCTTGTCTTCAATTTTCACCTCTTTGGTAATAGAGCCAAAAATATAAGAAATTGAATGTTTCAATGATTTTATTGCACCTTTCACACATTACCCAATTACAAAACCTGGAGATAAAAAAATCAACACAACAGAAAAAGTACAAAATTCGCTAAGTTTGAGAAAACAAAACAAAAATAGTCTACAAAAACCACCCGTCTCGGTGGGGATCGAACCCTGGTTACCGGAGATGCAAAACCAACACGTTACCCTCTGAGCTACAGACTCCAACCTATATTTCGAGGTATTTTTTAGGGTCATATACTTTTGCAAGTAAAGTAAAGATTTTTTTTGGTCCTCTTTTACTTGTATTTCTCTACGTTTTCATCAGATTTTATTCTTCGTTTATTTTGAATTTTTTTCATAATAAATAGTTAGGCTGTCGTGACTTTGGTGTCATTTCTTTTGATTTTGGACAAACACAAAATATTACATTTGAAGTGAAGCCTGTCACCACGCAAAGACAAGAGATACTATATATTGATAGCCACCATGTTTTAACGTCCACCCGCCTGCTCATCAACATGGATCTAAAGTATATGGCTTCGCAATATGCAGAGTTCTAAATAAAATTCAAGGAGGCATATAAAATATCATGAAATAGCAAACTTTACAGTCTTTGTTTTACTCTTGGCCCTCCATATCAAAGCTTTATGTGTCTGTTATAGAAAATATGAAATAAAATGGAATATAAAAAGATATGATTTAAACTATAATGAGATGCATAATAATAAAACATGACACAGCATCTATCAAAAACGATGATTTACAAAAGATATCAACAGCTTACTGGTGAAAGGGAATAAATGGTAATTTTGTGTAGAGAATAATTTCGATCTAAATCTTTAGTCGGAAAGACCCCTAATGGAACCTAAAGAGGGGCTATATATCACAACTTCCAATGACGGACGAGGATATAGTTGCACTTCTTGACAAAGAGCAACACCTCGTGAACCCTCTAAATAAAGAGGTTTAAAACTGTGCGACTGTTTTTCACATTGTTTCATAACTGGTTCTGCTTTTATATTCTCAAACACATTTTAATTCTAAAGGTGAAGAAAAAATTTGCATATCACAGCTAATTTTACATTGCAAAATTTTTCAAAGTTTGGTTTCAAAAGTATTTTTTCTAAATTTTCATGAACTAAATGATTTATTGCAGACATATTGGAAAGTAAATATATGAGTATTTTGCTGTTTTTATAATTTTGATTTTTTACTCATTTCTGTTTCTATGAACTTACACAGAAAAACGTACCGTGTACGTTTTGTTTTATGCAAATTATCTTTACCAATTCAAGGAATCTTCAAAACATCCCGATCATAAATACTTTTCATTTGCGTACAATGTCTAAGTAAAGCTGTGTACATGTTGAAGCTCTTGTATTGTTTTTGATAAACGAACCGAACGATGTCAGCATTGCTCTTTTTGTTTCTTTGTTTTTCGTTGCTGTTTACTTTTTCAGAGAGGAGGAGGGTGTGATCGTTCTTTAAATCACATATCTATTGCACCTTTTGTGTTGCAACCAGCCTGTTGTTTGCACGTCAAAATCAGTAGAAACTATATCGGTTTATGTACTGTTCTTGTCTTCAATTTTCACCTCTTTGGTAATAGAGCCAAAAATATAAGAAATTGAATGTTTCAATGATTTTATTGCACCTTTCACACATTACCCAATTACAAAACCTGGAGATAAAAAAATCAACACAACAGAAAAAGTACAAAATTCGCTAAGTTTGAGAAAACAAAACAAAAATAGTCTACAAAAACCACCCGTCTCGGTGGGGATCGAACCCTGGTTACCGGAGATGCAAAACCAACACGTTACCCTCTGAGCTACAGACTCCAACCTATATTTCGAGGTATTTTTTAGGGTCATATACTTTTGCAAGTAAAGTAAAGATTTTTTTTGGTCCTCTTTTACTTGTATTTCTCTACGTTTTCATCAGATTTTATTCTTCGTTTATTTTGAATTTTTTTCATAATAAATAGTTAGGCTGTCGTGACTTTGGTGTCATTTCTTTTGATTTTGGACAAACACAAAATATTACATTTGAAGTGAAGCCTGTCACCACGCAAAGACAAGAGATACTATATATTGATAGCCACCATGTTTTAACGTCCACCCGCCTGCTCATCAACATGGATCTAAAGTATATGGCTTCGCAATATGCAGAGTTCTAAATAAAATTCAAGGAGGCATATAAAATATCATGAAATAGCAAACTTTACAGTCTTTGTTTTACTCTTGGCCCTCCATATCAAAGCTTTATGTGTCTGTTATAGAAAATATGAAATAAAATGGAATATAAAAAGATATGATTTAAACTATAATGAGATGCATAATAATAAAACATGACACAGCATCTATCAAAAACGATGATTTACAAAAGATATCAACAGCTTACTGGTGAAAGGGAATAAATGGTAATTTTGTGTAGAGAATAATTTCGATCTAAATCTTTAGTCGGAAAGACCCCTAATGGAACCTAAAGAGGGGCTATATATCACAACTTCCAATGACGGACGAGGATATAGTTGCACTTCTTGACAAAGAGCAACACCTCGTGAACCCTCTAAATAAAGAGGTTTAAAACTGTGCGACTGTTTTTCACATTGTTTCATAACTGGTTCTGCTTTTATATTCTCAAACACATTTTAATTCTAAAGGTGAAGAAAAAATTTGCATATCACAGCTAATTTTACATTGCAAAATTTTTCAAAGTTTGGTTTCAAAAGTATTTTTTTTAAATTTTCATGAACTAAATGATTTATTGCAGACATATTGGAAAGTAAATATATGAGTATTTTGCTGTTTTTATAATTTTGATTTTTTACTCATTTCTGTTTCTATGAACTTACACAGAAAAACGTACCGTGTACGTTTTGTTTTATGCAAATTATCTTTACCAATTCAAGGAATCTTCAAAACATCCCGATCATAAATACTTTTCATTTGCGTACAATGTCTAAGTAAAGCTGTGTACATGTTAAAGCTCTTGTATTGTTTTTGATAAACGAACCGAACGATGTCAGCATTGCTCTTTTTGTTTCTTTGTTTTTCGTTGCTGTTTACTTTTTCAGAGAGGAGGAGGGTGTGATCGTTCTTTAAATCCCATATCTATTGCACCTTTTGTGTTGCAACCAGCCTGTTGTTTGCACGTCAAAATCAGTAGAAACTATATCGGTTTATGTACTGTTCTTGTCTTCAATTTTCACCTCTTTGGTAATAGAGCCAAAAATATAAGAAATTGAATGTTTCAATGATTTTATTGCACCTTTCACACATTACCCAATTACAAAACCTGGAGATAAAAAAATCAACACAACAGAAAAAGTACAAAATTCGCTAAGTTTGAGAAAACAAAACAAAAATAGTCTACAAAAACCACCCGTCTCGGTGGGGATCGAACCCTGGTTACCGGAGATGCAAAACCAACACGTTACCCTCTGAGCTACAGACTCCAACCTATATTTCGAGGTATTTTTTAGGGTCATATACTTTTGCAAGTAAAGTAAAGATTTTTTTTGGTCCTCTTTTACTTGTATTTCTCTACGTTTTCATCAGATTTTATTCTTCGTTTATTTTGAATTTTTTTCATAATAAATAGTTAGGCTGTCGTGACTTTGGTGTCATTTCTTTTGATTTTGGACAAACACAAAATATTACATTTGAAGTGAAGCCTGTCACCACGCAAAGACAAGAGATACTATATATTGATAGCCACCATGTTTTAACGTCCACCCGCCTGCTCATCAACATGGATCTAAAGTATATGGCTTCGCAATATGCAGAGTTCTAAATAAAATTCAAGGAGGCATATAAAATATCATGAAATAGCAAACTTTACAGTCTTTGTTTTACTCTTGGCCCTCCATATCAAAGCTTTATGTGTCTGTTATAGAAAATATGAAATAAAATGGAATATAAAAAGATATGATTTAAACTATAATGAGATGCATAATAATAAAACATGACACAGCATCTATCAAAAACGATGATTTACAAAAGATATCAACAGCTTACTGGTGAAAGGGAATAAATGGTAATTTTGTGTAGAGAATAATTTCGATCTAAATCTTTAGTCGGAAAGACCCCTAATGGAACCTAAAGAGGGGCTATATATCACAACTTCCAATGACGGACGAGGATATAGTTGCACTTCTTGACAAAGAGCAACACCTCGTGAACCCTCTAAATAAAGAGGTTTAAAACTGTGCGACTGTTTTTCACATTGTTTCATAACTGGTTCTGCTTTTATATTCTCAAACACATTTTAATTCTAAAGGTGAAGAAAAAATTTGCATATCACAGCTAATTTTACATTGCAAAATTTTTCAAAGTTTGGTTTCAAAAGTATTTTTTCTAAATTTTCATGAACTAAATGATTTATTGCAGACATATTGGAAAGTAAATATATGAGTATTTTGCTGTTTTTATAATTTTGATTTTTTACTCATTTCTGTTTCTATGAACTTACACAGAAAAACGTACCGTGTACGTTTTGTTTTATGCAAATTATCTTTACCAATTCAAGGAATCTTCAAAACATCCCGATCATAAATACTTTTCATTTGCGTACAATGTCTAAGTAAAGCTGTGTACATGTTGAAGCTCTTGTATTGTTTTTGATAAACGAACCGAACGATGTCAGCATTGCTCTTTTTGTTTCTTTGTTTTTCGTTGCTGTTTACTTTTTCAGAGAGGAGGAGGGTGTGATCGTTCTTTAAATCACATATCTATTGCACCTTTTGTGTTGCAACCAGCCTGTTGTTTGCACGTCAAAATCAGTAGAAACTATATCGGTTTATGTACTGTTCTTGTCTTCAATTTTCACCTCTTTGGTAATAGAGCCAAAAATATAAGAAATTGAATGTTTCAATGATTTTATTGCACCTTTCACACATTACCCAATTACAAAACCTGGAGATAAAAAAATCAACACAACAGAAAAAGTACAAAATTCGCTAAGTTTGAGAAAACAAAACAAAAATAGTCTACAAAAACCACCCGTCTCGGTGGGGATCGAACCCTGGTTACCGGAGATGCAAAACCAACACGTTACCCTCTGAGCTACAGACTCCAACCTATATTTCGAGGTATTTTTTAGGGTCATATACTTTTGCAAGTAAAGTAAAGATTTTTTTTGGTCCTCTTTTACTTGTATTTCTCTACGTTTTCATCAGATTTTATTCTTCGTTTATTTTGAATTTTTTTCATAATAAATAGTTAGGCTGTCGTGACTTTGGTGTCATTTCTTTTGATTTTGGACAAACACAAAATATTACATTTGAAGTGAAGCCTGTCACCACGCAAAGACAAGAGATACTATATATTGATAGCCACCATGTTTTAACGTCCACCCGCCTGCTCATCAACATGGATCTAAAGTATATGGCTTCGCAATATGCAGAGTTCTAAATAAAATTCAAGGAGGCATATAAAATATCATGAAATAGCAAACTTTACAGTCTTTGTTTTACTCTTGGCCCTCCATATCAAAGCTTTATGTGTCTGTTATAGAAAATATGAAATAAAATGGAATATAAAAAGATATGATTTAAACTATAATGAGATGCATAATAATAAAACATGACACAGCATCTATCAAAAACGATGATTTACAAAAGATATCAACAGCTTACTGGTGAAAGGGAATAAATGGTAATTTTGTGTAGAGAATAATTTCGATCTAAATCTTTAGTCGGAAAGACCCCTAATGGAACCTAAAGAGGGGCTATATATCACAACTTCCAATGACGGACGAAGATATAGTTGCACTTCTTGACAAAGAGCAACACCTCGTGAACCCTCTAAATAAAGAGGTTTAAAACTGTGCGACTGTTTTTCACATTGTTTCATAACTGGTTCTGCTTTTATATTCTCAAACACATTTTAATTCTAAAGGTGAAGAAAAAATTTGCATATCACAGCTAATTTTACATTGCAAAATTTTTCAAAGTTTGGTTTCAAAAGTATTTTTTCTAAATTTTCATGAACTAAATGATTTATTGCAGACATATTGGAAAGTAAATATATGAGTATTTTGCTGTTTTTATAATTTTGATTTTTTACTCATTTCTGTTTCTATGAACTTACACAGAAAAACGTACCGTGTACGTTTTGTTTTATGCAAATTATCTTTACCAATTCAAGGAATCTTCAAAACATCCCGATCATAAATACTTTTCATTTGCGTACAATGTCTAAGTAAAGCTGTGTACATGTTGAAGCTCTTGTATTGTTTTTGATAAACGAACCGAACGATGTCAGCATTGCTCTTTTTGTTTCTTTGTTTTTCGTTGCTGTTTACTTTTTCAGAGAGGAGGAGGGTGTGATCGTTCTTTAAATCACATATCTATTGCACCTTTTGTGTTGCAACCAGCCTGTTGTTTGCACGTCAAAATCAGTAGAAACTATATCGGTTTATGTACTGTTCTTGTCTTCAAATTTCACCTCTTTCGTAATAGAGCCAAAAATATAAGAAACTGAATATTTCAATGATTTTATTGCACCTTTCACACATTACCCAATTACAAAACCTGGAGATAAAAAAATCAACACAACAGAAAAAGTACAAAATTCGCTAAGTTTGAGAAAACAAAACAAAAATAGTCTACAAAAACCACCCGTCTCGGTGGGGATCGAACCCTGGTTACCGGAGATGCAAAACCAACACGTTACCCTCTGAGCTACAGACTCCAACCTATATTTCGAGGTATTTTTTAGGGTCATATACTTTTGCAAGTAAAGTAAAGATTTTTTTTGGTCCTCTTTTACTTGTATTTCTCTACGTTTTCATCAGATTTTATTCTTCGTTTATTTTGAATTTTTTTCATAATAAATAGTTAGGCTGTCGTGACTTTGGTGTCATTTCTTTTGATTTTGGACAAACACAAAATATTACATTTGAAGTGAAGCCTGTCACCACGCAAAGACAAGAGATACTATATATTGATAGCCACCATGTTTTAACGTCCACCCGCCTGCTCATCAACATGGATCTAAAGTATATGGCTTCGCAATATGCAGAGTTCTAAATAAAATTCAAGGAGGCATATAAAATATCATGAAATAGCAAACTTTACAGTCTTTGTTTTACTCTTGGCCCTCCATATCAAAGCTTTATGTGTCTGTTATAGAAAATATGAAATAAAATGGAATATAAAAAGATATGATTTAAACTATAATGAGATGCATAATAATAAAACATGACACAGCATCTATCAAAAACGATGATTTACAAAAGATATCAACAGCTTACTGGTGAAAGGGAATAAATGGTAATTTTGTGTAGAGAATAATTTCGATCTAAATCTTTAGTCGGAAAGACCCCTAATGGAACCTAAAGAGGGGCTATATATCACAACTTCCAATGACGGACGAGGATATAGTTGCACTTCTTGACAAAGAGCAACACCTCGTGAACCCTCTAAATAAAGAGGTTTAAAACTGTGCGACTGTTTTTCACATTGTTTCATAACTGGTTCTGCTTTTATATTCTCAAACACATTTTAATTCTAAAGGTGAAGAAAAAATTTGCATATCACAGCTAATTTTACATTGCAAAATTTTTCAAAGTTTGGTTTCAAAAGTATTTTTTCTAAATTTTCATGAACTAAATGATTTATTGCAGACATATTGGAAAGTAAATATATGAGTATTTTGCTGTTTTTATAATTTTGATTTTTTACTCATTTCTGTTTCTATGAACTTACACAGAAAAACGTACCGTGTACGTTTTGTTTTATGCAAATTATCTTTACCAATTCAAGGAATCTTCAAAACATCCCGATCATAAATACTTTTCATTTGCGTACAATGTCTAAGTAAAGCTGTGTACATGTTGAAGCTCTTGTATTGTTTTTGATAAACGAACCGAACGATGTCAGCATTGCTCTTTTTGTTTCTTTGTTTTTCGTTGCTGTTTACTTTTTCAGAGAGGAGGAGGGTGTGATCGTTCTTTAAATCACATATCTATTGCACCTTTTGTGTTGCAACCAGCCTGTTGTTTGCACGTCAAAATCAGTAGAAACTATATCGGTTTATGTACTGTTCTTGTCTTCAAATTTCACCTCTTTCGTAATAGAGCCAAAAATATAAGAAACTGAATATTTCAATGATTTTATTGCACCTTTCACACATTACCCAATTACAAAACCTGGAGATAAAAAAATCAACACAACAGAAAAAGTACAAAATTCGCTAAGTTTGAGAAAACAAAACAAAAATAGTCTACAAAAACCACCCGTCTCGGTGGGGATCGAACCCTGGTTACCGGAGATGCAAAACCAACACGTTACCCTCTGAGCTACAGACTCCAACCTATATTTCGAGGTATTTTTTAGGGTCATATACTTTTGCAAGTAAAGTAAAGATTTTTTTTGGTCCTCTTTTACTTGTATTTCTCTACGTTTTCATCAGATTTTATTCTTCGTTTATTTTGAATTTTTTTCATAATAAATAGTTAGGCTGTCGTGACTTTGGTGTCATTTCTTTTGATTTTGGACAAACACAAAATATTACATTTGAAGTGAAGCCTGTCACCACGCAAAGACAAGAGATACTATATATTGATAGCCACCATGTTTTAACGTCCACCCGCCTGCTCATCAACATGGATCTAAAGTATATGGCTTCGCAATATGCAGAGTTCTAAATAAAATTCAAGGAGGCATATAAAATATCATGAAATAGCAAACTTTACAGTCTTTGTTTTACTCTTGGCCCTCCATATCAAAGCTTTATGTGTCTGTTATAGAAAATATGAAATAAAATGGAATATAAAAAGATATGATTTAAACTATAATGAGATGCATAATAATAAAACATGACACAGCATCTATCAAAAACGATGATTTACAAAAGATATCAACAGCTTACTGGTGAAAGGGAATAAATGGTAATTTTGTGTAGAGAATAATTTCGATCTAAATCTTTAGTCGGAAAGACCCCTAATGGAACCTAAAGAGGGGCTATATATCACAACTTCCAATGACGGACGAGGATATAGTTGCACTTCTTGACAAAGAGCAACACCTCGTGAACCCTCTAAATAAAGAGGTTTAAAACTGTGCGACTGTTTTTCACATTGTTTCATAACTGGTTCTGCTTTTATATTCTCAAACACATTTTAATTCTAAAGGTGAAGAAAAAATTTGCATATCACAGCTAATTTTACATTGCAAAATTTTTCAAAGTTTGGTTTCAAAAGTATTTTTTCTAAATTTTCATGAACTAAATGATTTATTGCAGACATATTGGAAAGTAAATATATGAGTATTTTGCTGTTTTTATAATTTTGATTTTTTACTCATTTCTGTTTCTATGAACTTACACAGAAAAACGTACCGTGTACGTTTTGTTTTATGCAAATTATCTTTACCAATTCAAGGAATCTTCAAAACATCCCGATCATAAATACTTTTCATTTGCGTACAATGTCTAAGTAAAGCTGTGTACATGTTGAAGCTCTTGTATTGTTTTTGATAAACGAACCGAACGATGTCAGCATTGCTCTTTTTGTTTCTTTGTTTTTCGTTGCTGTTTACTTTTTCAGAGAGGAGGAGGGTGTGATCGTTCTTTAAATCACATATCTATTGCACCTTTTGTGTTGCAACCAGCCTGTTGTTTGCACGTCAAAATCAGTAGAAACTATATCGGTTTATGTACTGTTCTTGTCTTCAAATTTCACCTCTTTCGTAATAGAGCCAAAAATATAAGAAACTGAATATTTCAATGATTTTATTGCACCTTTCACACATTACCCAATTACAAAACCTGGAGATAAAAAAATCAACACAACAGAAAAAGTACAAAATTCGCTAAGTTTGAGAAAACAAAACAAAAATAGTCTACAAAAACCACCCGTCTCGGTGGGGATCAAACCCTGGTTACCGGAGATGCAAAACCAACACGTTACCCTCTGAGCTACAGACTCCAACCTATATTTCGAGGTATTTTTTAGGGTCATATACTTTCGCAAGTAAAGTAAAGATTTTTTTTTGGTCCTCTTTTACTTGTATTTCTCTACGTTTTCATCAGATTTTATTCTTCGTTTATTTTGAATTTTTTTCATAATAAATAGTTAGGCTGTCGTGACTTTGGTGTCATTTCTTTTGATTTTGGACAAACACAAAATATTACATTTGAAGTGAAGCCTGTCACCACGCAAAGACAAGAGATACTATATATTGATAGCCACCATGTTTTAACGTCCACCCGCCTGCTCATCAACATGGATCTAAAGTATATGGCTTCGCAATATGCAGAGTTCTAAATAAAATTCAAGGAGGCATATAAAATATCATGAAATAGCAAACTTTACAGTCTTTGTTTTACTCTTGGCCCTCCATTTCAAAGCTTTATGTGTCTGTTATAGAAAATATGAAATAAAATGGAATATAAAAAGATATGATTTAAACTATAATGAGATGCATAATAATAAAACATGACACAGCATCTATCAAAAACGATGATTTACAAAAGATATCAACAGCTTACTGGTGAAAGGGAATAAATGGTAATTTTGTGTAGAGAATAATTTCGATCTAAATTTTTAGTCGGAAAGACCCCTAATGGTACCTAAAGAGGGGCTATATATCACAACTTCCAATGACGGACGAGGATATAGTTGCACTTCTTGACAAAGAGCAACACCTCGTGAACCCTCTAAATAAAGAGGTTTAAAACTGTGCGACTGTTTTTCACATTGTTTCATAACTGGTTCTGCTTTTATATTCTCAAACACATTTTAATTCTAAAGGTGAAGAAAAAATTTGCATATCACAGCTAATTTTACATTGCAAAATTTTTCAAAGTTTGGTTTCAAAAGTATTTTTTTTAAATTTTCATGAACTAAATGATTTATTGCAGACATATTGGAAAGTAAATATATGAGTATTTTGCTGTTTTTATAATTTTGATTTTTTACTCATTTCTGTTTCTATGAACTTACACAGAAAAACGTACCGTGTACGTTTTGTTTTATGCAAATTATCTTTACCAATTCAAGGAATCTTCAAAACATCCCGATCATAAATACTTTTCATTTGCGTACAATGTCTAAGTAAAGCTGTTTTTGATAAACGGACCGAACGATGTCAGCATTGCTCTTTTTGTTTCTTTGTTTTTCGTTGCTGTTTACTTTTTCAGAGAGGAGGAGGGTGTGATCGTTCTTTAAATCACATATCTATTGCACCTTTTGTGTTGCAACCAGCCTGTTGTTTGCACGTCAAAATCAGTAGAAACTATATCGGTTTATGTACTGTTCTTGTCTTCAATTTTCACCTCTTTTGTAATAGAGCCAAAAATATAAGAAACTGAATATTTCAATGATTTTATTGCACCTTTCACACATTACCCAATTACAAAACCTGGAGATAAAAAAATCAACACAACAGAAAAAGTACAAAATTCGCTAAGTTTGAGAAAACAAAACAAAAATAGTCTACAAAAACCACCCGTCTCGGCGGGGATCGAACCCTGGTTACCGGAGATGCAAAACCAACACGTTACCGTCTGAGCTACAGACTCCAACCTATATTTCGAGGTATTTTTTAGGGTCATATTCTTTCGCAAGTAAAGTAAAGATTTTTTTTTGGTCCTCTTTTACTTGTATTTCTCTACGTTTTCATCAGATTTTATTCTTCGTTTATTTTGAATTTTTTTCATAATAAATAGTTAGGCTGTCGTGACTTTGGTGTCATTTCTTTTGATTTTGGACAAACACAAAATATTACATTTGAAGTGAAGCCTGTCACCACGCAAAGACAAGAGATACTATATATTGATAGCCACCATGTTTTAACGTCCACCCGCCTGCTCATCAACATGGATCTAAAGTATATGGCTTCGCAATATGCAGAGTTCTAAATAAAATTCAAGGAGGCATATAAAATATCATGAAATAGCAAACTTTACAGTCTTTGTTTTACTCTTGGCCCTCCATATCAAAGCTTTATGTGTCTGTTATAGAAAATATGAAATAAAATGGAATATAAAAAGATATGATTTAAACTATAATGAGATGCATAATAATAATACATGACACAGCATCTATCAAAAACGATGATTTACAAAAGATATCAACAGCTTACTGGTGAAAGGGAATAAATGGTAATTTTGTGTAGAGAATAATTTCGATCTAAAATTTTAGTCGGAAAGACCCCTAATGGTACCTAAAGAGGGGCTATATATCACAACTTCCAATGACGGACGAGGATATAGTTGCACTTCTTGACAAAGAGCAACACCTCGTGAACCCTCTAAATAAAGAGGTTTAAAACTGTGCGACTGTTTTTCACATTGTTTCATAACTGGTTCTGCTTTTATATTCTCAAACACATTTTAATTCTAAAGGTGAAGAAAAAATTTGCATATCACAGCTAATTTTACATTGCAAAATTTTTCAAAGTTTGGTTTCAAAAGTATTTTTTTTTAAGTTTTCATGAACTAAATGATTTATTGCAGACATATTGGAAAGTAAATATATGAGTATTTTGCTGTTTTTATAATTTTGATTTTTTACTCATTCCTGTTTCTATGAACTTACACAGAAAAACGTACCGTGTACGTTTTGTTTTATGCAAATTATCTTTACCAATTCAAGGAATCTTCAAAACATCCCGATCATAAATACTTTTCATTTGCGTACAATGTCTAAGTAAAGCTGTGTACATGTTAAAGCTCTTGTATTGTTTTTGATAAACGAACAGAACGATGTCAGCATTGCTCTTTTTGTTTCTTTGTTTTTCGTTGCTGTTGTCTTTTTCAGAGAGGAGGAGGGTGTGATCGTTCTTTAAATCACATATCTATTGCACCTTTTGTGTTGCAACCAGCCTGTTGTTTGCACGTCAAAATCAGTAGAAACTATATCGGTTTATGTACTGTTCTTGTCTTCAATTTTCACCTCTTTGGTAATAGAGCCAAAAATATAAGAAACTGAATATTTCAATGATTTTATTGCACCTTTCACACATTACCCAATTACAAAACCTGGAGATAAAAAAATCAACACAACAGAAAAAGTACAAAATTCGCTAAGTTTGAGAAAACAAAACAAAAATAGTCTACAAAAACCACCCGTCTCGGCGGGGATCGAACCCTGGTTACCGGAGATGCAAAACCAACACGTTACCGTCTGAGCTACAGACTCCAACCTATATTTTGAGGTATTTTTTAGGGTCATATTCTTTCGCAAGTAAAGTAAAGATTTTTTTTTGGTCCTCTTTTACTTGTATTTCTCTACGTTTTCATCAGATTTTATTCTTCGTTTATTTTGAATTTTTTTCATAATAAATAGTTAGGCTGTCGTGACTTTGGTGTCATTTCTTTTGATTTTGGACAAACACAAAATATTACATTTGAAGTGAAGCCTGTCACCACGCAAAGACAAGAGATACTATATATTGATAGCCACCATGTTTTAACGTCCACCCGCCTGCTCATCAACATGGATCTAAAGTATATGGCTTCGCAATATGCAGAGTTCTAAATAAAATTCAAGGAGGCATATAAAATATCATGAAATAGCAAACTTTACAGTCTTTGTTTTACTCTTGGCCCTCCATATCAAAGCTTTATGTGTCTGTTATAGAAAATATGAAATAAAATGGAATATAAAAAGATATGATTTAAACTATAATGAGATGCATAATAA
Organism: Arcuatula senhousia; assembly: GCA_963971305.1. NCBI lineage: Eukaryota > Metazoa > Mollusca > Bivalvia > Mytilida > Mytilidae > Arcuatula > Arcuatula senhousia. Next base: position 31,778,481 of record OZ020304.1, read on the forward strand.
TAATACATGACACAGCATCTATCAAAAACGATGATTTACAAAAGATATCAACAGCTTACTGGTGAAAGGGAATAAATGGTAATTTTGTGTAGAGAATAATTTCGATCTAAAATTTTAGTCGGAAAGACCCCTAATGGTACCTAAAGAGGGGCTATATATCACAACTTTCAATGACGGACGAGGATATAGTTGCACTTCTTGACAAAGAGCAACACCTCGTGAACCCTCTAAATAAAGAGGTTTAAAACTGTGCGACTGTTTTTCACATTGTTTCATAACTGGTTCTGCTTTATATTCTCAAACACATTTTAATTCTAAAGGTGAAGAAAAAATTTGCATATCACAGCTAATTTTACATTGCAAAATTTTTCAAAGTATGGTTTCAAAAGTATTTTTTTTTAAGTTTTCATGAACTAAATGATTTATTGCAGACATATTGGAAAGTAAATATATGAGTATTTTGCTGTTTTTATAATTTTGATTTTTTACTCATTCCTGTTTTTATGAACTTACACAGAAAAACGTACCGTGTACGTTTTGTTTTATGCAAATTATCTTTACCAATTCAAGGAATCTTCAAAACATCCCGATCATAAATACTTTTCATTTGCGTACAATGTCTAAGTAAAGCTGTGTACATGTTAAAGCTCTTGTATTGTTTTTGATAAACGAACAGAACGATGTCAGCATTGCTCTTTTTGTTTCTTTGTTTTTCGTTGCTGTTTTCTTTTTCAGAGAGGAGGAGGGTGTGATCGTTCTTTAAATCACATATCTATTGCACCTTTTGTGTTGCAACCAGCCTGTTGTTTGCACGTCAAAATCAGTAGAAACTATATCGGTTTATGTACTGTTCTTGTCTTCAATTTTCACCTCTTTGGTAATAGAGCCAAAAATATAAGAAACTGAATATTTCAATGATTTTATTGCACCTTTCACACATTACCCAATTACAAAACCTGGAGATAAAAAAATCAACACAACAGAAAAAGTACAAAATTCGCTAAGTTTGAGAAAACAAAACAAAAATAGTCTACAAAAACCACCCGTCTCGGCGGGGATCGAACCCTGGTTACCAGAGATGCAAAACCAACACGTTACCGTCTGAGCTACAGACTCCAACCTATATTTGGAGGTATTTTTTAGGGTCATATACTTTCGCAAGTAAAGTAAAGATTTTTTTTGTCCTCTTTTACTTGTATTTCTCTACGTTTTCATCAGATTTTATTCTTCGTTTATTTTGAACTTTTTTTCATAATAAATAGTTAGGCTGTCGTGACTTTGGTGTCATTTCTTTTGATTTTGGACAAACACAAATTATTACATTTGAAGTGAAGCCTGTCACCACGCAAAGACAAGAGATACTATATATTGATAGCCACCATGTTTTAACGTCCACCCGCCTGCTCATCAACATGGATCTAAAGTATATGGCTTCGCAATATGCAGAGTTCTAAATAAAATTCAAGGAGGCATATAAAATATTATGAAATAGCAAACTTTACAGTCTTTGTTTTACTCTTGGGCTTTATGTGTCTGTTATAGAAAATATGAAATAAAATGGAATATAAAAAGATATGATTTAAACTATAATGAGATGCATAATAATAATACATGACACAGCATCTATCAAAAACGATGATTTACAAAAGATATCAACAGCTTACTGGTGAAAGGGAATAAATGGTAATTTTGTGTAGAGAATAATTTCGATCTAAAATTTTAGTCGGAAAGACCCCTAATGGTACCTTAAAGAGGGGCTATATATCACAACTTCCAATGACGGACGAGGATATAGTTGCACTTCTTGACAAAGAGCAACACCTCGTGAACCCTCTAAATAAAGAGGTTTAAAACTGTGCGACTGTTTTTCACATTGTTTCATAACTGGTTCTGCTTTTATATTCTCAAACACATTTTAATTCTAAAGGTGAAGAAAAAATTTGCATATCACAGCTAATTTTACATTGCAAAATTTTTCAAAGTTTGGTTTCAAAAGTATTTTTTTTAAATTTTCATGAACTAAATGATTTATTGCAGACATATTGGAAAGTAAATATATGAGTATTTTGCTGTTTTTATAATTTTGATTTTTTACTCATTTCTGTTTCTATGAACTTACACAGAAAAACGTACCGTGTACGTTTTGTTTTATGCAAATTATCTTTACCAATTCAAGGAATCTTCAAAACATCCCGATCATAAATACTTTTCATTTGCGTACAATGTCTAAGTAAAGCTGTGTACATGTTGAAGCTCTTGTATTGTTTTTGATAAACGAACCGAACGATGTCAGCATTGCTCTTTTTGTTTCTTTGATTTTCGTTGCTGTTTACTTTTTCAGAGAGGAGGAGGGTGTGATCGTTCTTTAAATCACATATCTATTGCACCTTTTGTGTTGCAACCAGCCTGTTGTTTGCACGTCAAAATCAGTAGAAACTATATCGGTTTATGTACTGTTCTTGTCTTCAATTTTCACCTCTTTGGTAATAGAGCCAAAAATATAAGAAACTGAATATTTCAATGATTTTATTGCACCTTTCACACATTACCCAATTACAAAACCTGGAGATAAAAAAATCAACACAACAGAAAAAGTACAAAATTCGCTAAGTTTGAGAAAACAAAACAAAAATAGTCTACAAAAACCACCCGTCTCGGCGGGGATCGAACCCTGGTTACCGGAGATGCAAAACCAACACGTTACCGTCTGAGCTACAGACTCCAACCTATATTTCGAGGTATTTTTTAGGGTCATATTCTTTCGCAAGTAAAGTAAAGATTTTTTTTTGGTCCTCTTTTACTTGTATTTCTCTACGTTTTCATCAGATTTTATTCTTCGTTTATTTTGAATTTTTTTCATAATAAATAGTTAGGCTGTCGTGACTTTGGTGTCATTTCTTTTGATTTTGGACAAACACAAAATATTACATTTGAAGTGAAGCCTGTCACCACGCAAAGACAAGAGATACTATATATTGATAGCCACCATGTTTTAACGTCCACCCGCCTGCTCATCAACATGGATCTAAAGTATATGGCTTCGCAATATGCAGAGTTCTAAATAAAATTCAAGGAGGCATATAAAATATCATGAAATAGCAAACTTTACAGTCTTTGTTTTACTCTTGGCCCTCCATATCAAAGCTTTATGTGTCTGTTATAGAAAATATGAAATAAAATGGAATATAAAAAGATATGATTTAAACTATAATGAGATGCATAATAATAATACATGACACAGCATCTATCAAAAACGATGATTTACAAAAGATATCAACAGCTTACTGGTGAAAGGGAATAAATGGTAATTTTGTGTAGAGAATAATTTCGATCTAAAATTTTAGTCGGAAAGACCCCTAATGGTACCTAAAGAGGGGCTATATATCACAACTTCCAATGACGGACGAGGATATAGTTGCACTTCTTGACAAAGAGCAACACCTCGTGAACCCTCTAAATAAAGAGGTTTAAAACTGTGCGACTGTTTTTCACATTGTTTCATAACTGGTTCTGCTTTTATATTCTCAAACACATTTTAATTCTAAAGGTGAAGAAAAAATTTGCATATCACAGCTAATTTTACATTGCAAAATTTTTCAAAGTTTGGTTTCAAAAGTATTTTTTTTAAATTTTCATGAACTAAATGATTTATTGCAGACATATTGGAAAGTAAATATATGAGTATTTTGCTGTTTTTATAATTTTGATTTTTTACTCATTTCTGTTTCTATGAACTTACACAGAAAAACGTACCGTGTACGTTTTGTTTTATGCAAATTATCTTTACCAATTCAAGGAATCTTCAAAACATCCCGATCATAAATACTTTTCATTTGCGTACAATGTCTAAGTAAAGCTGTGTACATGTTGAAGCTCTTGTATTGTTTTTGATAAACGAACCGAACGATGTCAGCATTGCTCTTTTTGTTTCTTTGATTTTCGTTGCTGTTTACTTTTTCAGAGAGGAGGAGGGTGTGATCGTTCTTTAAATCACATATCTATTGCACCTTTTGTGTTGCAACCAGCCTGTTGTTTGCACGTCAAAATCAGTAGAAACTATATCGGTTTATGTACTGTTCTTGTCTTCAATTTTCACCTCTTTGGTAATAGAGCCAAAAATATAAGAAACTGAATATTTCAATGATTTTATTGCACCTTTCACACATTACCCAATTACAAAACCTGGAGATAAAAAAATCAACACAACAGAAAAAGTACAAAATTCGCTAAGTTTGAGAAAACAAAACAAAAATAGTCTACAAAAACCACCCGTCTCGGCGGGGATCGAACCCTGGTTACCGGAGATGCAAAACCAACACGTTACCGTCTGAGCTACAGACTCCAACCTATATTTCGAGGTATTTTTTAGGGTCATATTCTTTCGCAAGTAAAGTAAAGATTTTTTTTTGGTCCTCTTTTACTTGTATTTCTCTACGTTTTCATCAGATTTTATTCTTCGTTTATTTTGAATTTTTTTCATAATAAATAGTTAGGCTGTCGTGACTTTGGTGTCATTTCTTTTGATTTTGGACAAACACAAAATATTACATTTGAAGTGAAGCCTGTCACCACGCAAAGACAAGAGATACTATATATTGATAGCCACCATGTTTTAACGTCCACCCGCCTGCTCATCAACATGGATCTAAAGTATATGGCTTCGCAATATGCAGAGTTCTAAATAAAATTCAAGGAGGCATATAAAATATCATGAAATAGCAAACTTTACAGTCTTTGTTTTACTCTTGGCCCTCCATATCAAAGCTTTATGTGTCTGTTATAGAAAATATGAAATAAAATGGAATATAAAAAGATATGATTTAAACTATAATGAGATGCATAATAATAATACATGACACAGCATCTATCAAAAACGATGATTTACAAAAGATATCAACAGCTTACTGGTGAAAGGGAATAAATGGTAATTTTGTGTAGAGAATAATTTCGATCTAAAATTTTAGTCGGAAAGACCCCTAATGGTACCTAAAGAGGGGCTATATATCACAACTTCCAATGACGGACGAGGATATAGTTGCACTTCTTGACAAAGAGCAACACCTCGTGAACCCTCTAAATAAAGAGGTTTAAAACTGTGCGACTGTTTTTCACATTGTTTCATAACTGGTTCTGCTTTTATATTCTCAAACACATTTTAATTCTAAAGGTGAAGAAAAAATTTGCATATCACAGCTAATTTTACATTGCAAAATTTTTCAAAGTTTGGTTTCAAAAGTATTTTTTTTTAAGTTTTCATGAACTAAATGATTTATTGCAGACATATTGGAAAGTAAATATATGAGTATTTTGCTGTTTTTATAATTTTGATTTTTTACTCATTCCTGTTTCTATGAACTTACACAGAAAAACGTACCGTGTACGTTTTGTTTTATGCAAATTATCTTTACCAATTCAAGGAATCTTCAAAACATCCCGATCATAAATACTTTTCATTTGCGTACAATGTCTAAGTAAAGCAGCTCTTGTATTGTTTTTGATAAACGAACCGAACGATGTCAGCATTGCTCTTTTTGTTTCTTTGTTTTTCGTTGCTGTTTACTTTTTCAGAGAGGAGGAGGGTGTGATCGTTCTTTAAATCACATATCTATTGCACCTTTTGTGTTGTATCCAGCCTTTTGTTTGCACGTCAAAATCAGTAGAAACTATATCGGTTTATGTACTGTTCTTGTCTTCAATTTTCACCTCTTTGGTAATAGAGCCAAAAATATAAGAAACTGAATATTTCAATGATTTTATTGCACCTTTCACACATTACCCAATTACAAAACCTGGAGATAAAAAAATCAACACAACAGAAAAAGTACAAAATTCGCTAAGTTTGAGAAAACAAAACAAAAATAGTCTACAAAAACCACCCGTCTCGGCGGGGATCGAACCCTGGTTACCAGAGATGCAAAACCAACACGTTACCGTCTGAGCTACAGACTCCAACCTATATTTGGAGGTATTTTTTAGGGTCATATACTTTCGCAAGTAAAGTAAAGATTTTTTTTGTCCTCTTTTACTTGTATTTCTCTACGTTTTCATCAGATTTTATTCTTCGTTTATTTTGAACTTTTTTTCATAATAAATAGTTAGGCTGTCGTGACTTTGGTGTCATTTCTTTTGATTTTGGACAAACACAAATTATTACATTTGAAGTGAAGCCTGTCACCACGCAAAGACAAGAGATACTATATATTGATAGCCACCATGTTTTAACGTCCACCCGCCTGCTCATCAACATGGATCTAAAGTATATGGCTTCGCAATATGCAGAGTTCTAAATAAAATTCAAGGAGGCATATAAAATATTATGAAATAGCAAACTTTACAGTCTTTGTTTTACTCTTGGGCTTTATGTGTCTGTTATAGAAAATATGAAATAAAATGGAATATAAAAAGATATGATTTAAACTATAATGAGATGCATAATAATAATACATGACACAGCATCTATCAAAAACGATGATTTACAAAAGATATCAACAGCTTACTGGTGAAAGGGAATAAATGGTAATTTTGTGTAGAGAATAATTTCGATCTAAAATTTTAGTCGGAAAGACCCCTAATGGTACCTAAAGAGGGGCTATATATCACAACTTCCAATGACGGACGAGGATATAGTTGCACTTCTTGACAAAGAGCAACACCTCGTGAACCCTCTAAATAAAGAGGTTTAAAACTGTGCGACTGTTTTTCACATTGTTTCATAACTGGTTCTGCTTTTATATTCTCAAACACATTTTAATTCTAAAGGTGAAGAAAAAATTTGCATATCACAGCTAATTTTACATTGCAAAATTTTTCAAAGTTTGGTTTCAAAAGTATTTTTTTTTAAGTTTTCATGAACTAAATGATTTATTGCAGACATATTGGAAAGTAAATATATGAGTATTTTGCTGTTTTTATAATTTTGATTTTTTACTCATTCCTGTTTCTATGAACTTACACAGAAAAACGTACCGTGTACGTTTTGTTTTATGCAAATTATCTTTACCAATTCAAGGAATCTTCAAAACATCCCGATCATAAATACTTTTCATTTGCGTACAATGTCTAAGTAAAGCTGTGTACATGTTAAAGCTCTTGTATTGTTTTTGATAAACGAACCGAACGATGTCAGCATTGCTCTTTTTGTTTCTTTGTTTTTCGTTGCTGTTTACTTTTTCAGAGAGGAGGAGGGTGTGATCGTTCTTTAAATCACATATCTATTGCACCTTTTGTGTTGCAACCAGCCTGTTGTTTGCACGTCAAAATCAGTAGAAACTATATCGGTTTATGTACTGTTCTTGTCTTCAATTTTCACCTCTTTGGTAATAGAGCCAAAAATATAAGAAACTGAATATTTCAATGATTTTATTGCACCTTTCACACATTACCCAATTACAAAACCTGGAGATAAAAAAATCAACAAAACAGAAAAAGTACAAAATTCGCTAAGTTTGAGAAAACAAAACAAAAATAGTCTACAAAAACCACCCGTCTCGGCGGGGATCGAACCCTGGTTACCAGAGATGCAAAACCAACACGTTACCGTCTGAGCTACAGACTCCAACCTATATTTCGAGGTATTTTTTAGGGTCATATACTTTTGCAAGTAAAGTAAAGATTTTTTTGGGTCCTCTTTTACTTGTATTTCTCTACGTTTTCATCAGATTTTATTCTTCGTTTATTTTGAACTTTTTTCATAATAAATAGTTAGGCTGTCGTGACTTTGGTGTCATTTCTTTTGATTTTGGACAAACACAAATTATTACATTTGAAGTGAAGCCTGTCACCACGCAAAGACAAGAGATACTATATATTGATAGCCACCATGTTTTAACGTCCACCCGCCTGCTCATCAACATGGATCTAAAGTATATGGCTTCGCAATATGCAGAGTTCTAAATAAAATTCAAGGAGGCATATAAAATATTATGAAATAGCAAACTTTACAGTCTTTGTTTTACTCTTGGCCCTCCATATCAAAGCTTTATGTGTCTGTTATAGAAAATATGAAATAAAATGGAATATAAAAAGATATGATTTAAACTCTAATGAGATGCATAATAATAAAACATGACACAGCATCTATCAAAAACGATGATTTACAAAAGATATCAACAGCTTACTGGTGAAAGGGAATAAATGGTAATTTTGTGTAGAGAATAATTTCGATCTAAAATTTTAGTCGGAAAGACCCCTAATGGTACCTAAAGAGGGGCTATATATCACAACTTCCAATGACGGACGAGGATATAGTTGCACTTCTTGACAAAGAGCAACACCTCGTGAACCTTTTTTTTTTATATTTCAAACATTTTATTTACTAAATCATGTATACATTGTACAAATTACATTAAAATCATAATATCACAGATAAAACATTGTACAAGGTATACGGATTAACATCAATAGAAGTAACATATTAACAACAATTTATAATAAGTTCATTAGTATCAATATTTACATCACAAAAAAGATCAGTTTGTCGCCAATAATTATTAAATTCTAATCTCTGTAATCTATGAAAATCTATTACAATTCTTAATTTAAGTTCATTTAAAAATTTCATATATATGTTATTACATGTAACATTTTTCTGTTCAAACTTTTTAAGATTCCTATTGACCCATATGGATTTACAGAACAGACCAATTATAAAAAGAATAATACTTTGTTGATGCTTTCCAATAACTTCAAAATCTAGCTTTAAAATATGTTTATCATCTAATACAATATTTCCACCAGTAATAGCCAAAATCCAATTCCTAATCAAAACTAATAGTATTCTAACAAATTCACATTCATAAAATAAGTGACATAAAGTTTCAGGATATTTTTCACAAAAAGGACATAAATTCGATTTGTAAATACTAAAATAAAACATTCTACTATTAGTCGGCAAAATACCGTGCACAATCTTGTATAAAATATCTCTAGAAAACTTATCCATAAACTTGTCAAAAATTTTCTTAAATACAGGTTTAAAATCACACAATGGATCTTTCTTAACAATCTTCGGAACGTGTTTAACATTTCCAATTAATTTGCTATATATAACTTTAACCGGTAAAACAACATTAAAATCAACTTCATCACAATCTTGAAATACATTTAAATCTTTCATGCATCGCTTATAAAAAGGTGTCAACAGTTCACAATGCGGGATCGATAAAGATCCAAAGTCATTATTATAATTACGTAAATTAAATCCCACATAATAAATAGAGAAAAAAACAAACTTAGCATCTCTCTTATTGACAATATCTTGTAAATGTTTTAATCGTAACGCTCTCAGTTTCAATTCGATATTTACAATACCTAATCCACCTAAAGATTTATCTAAATATACAGTATCTCTAGCTAATGGTTCTGTTGTGGAATTCCATAAAAAAGTAAAAACTAATCTCTGAAATCTCTTAATATAAACTTTTGACATATGTAAAACTCTACCAACATACCACAGTTTAGCACAAGCTACAGTATTAATAACAATTATTTTTTCTAATAAAGACAATTTTCTACATTTCCACATGTTTAAAACATTTTCAATTTTTAATAAAATACTATTCCATACATCATCTTGTGTTACATTTCCAAATTTAAATCCAACAATCTTTAAAGAATCAACAAAATCAATACCAAAACGATAATTATCTTTCCTGTTCTTCCATGAACCTAACCATAAACCTTTAGTCTTTGTTTTATTTAATTTTGAACCAGAAGCTTTACCAAAAATATCAATTAAATATAAAAATCTATCAATACTATCGTCTGTAGTTAAAATTCCAGTACTATCATCAGCAAATAATGAAATTTTACAATTATCCATAGAGCCAGGTATATTCATGCCTTTAATACCTTCATCTTCCCTGACCTTGATAGCAAAAGGCTCTAAACAAAGTATATATAAAATTGGCGATAAGCTACATCCTTGTTTTACTGACCGTGTAATACGTATCGGTTCAGTAACAAAATTATTTACAATAACAGAAGAATACAAATCATTATACAATATTTTGATCCATTTAATCAAATTCGGACCAAAATTATACTTTTCTAATACATGAAATAAATACTTATGATTAACACGATCAAAAGCTTTCTCCTGATCTAATGAAATAAAACTACAAGGTATATTTTTCATATTAACATAATCTTCAATATTTCTCAATAAGTGAGCATTGTCTAAAATAGAGCGACCTTTAATACCACAAGTTTGATCAATATGAACAATAGTATCAACAACTTTTCCTATACGATTACATAACAATTTACTCAATATTTTGACATCATAATTCATTAAACTTATTGGACGATAAGATTTAACATCAAAATGTTTAGATTTATCTTTACATATCAAAGTAATGTAAGACAGTTTTTGTGAATCTGACAAAGTATTTTCATTAAACAAACTTTTATACAGTTCAAGTAAAGGCTTCTTTAAAATATCAAAGAAAGTTAAATAAAACTCTTTAGTTAAACCATCTGGTCCTGGTGACTTGTTATTTTCCATATTTTTCAAAGCATAAAAAATCTCATCAATAGTGATCTCATCTTCACAAGACTCTTTATCTTCAATAGATAAATAAATGTAGGTAAGTTATTTGTAAAATAATCTAGCAAATTCTCATCAATACTTTCTTCTTTAAACAAATCACTATAAAAATTTCTAAACTCATTTATAATACCATCAGTGTCTTTATAAACTTCACCATTTACATTTCTTATTTCTGATATACATTTCTTTTTACCCTTTTGAACTTCACGTTGAAAAAAATATTTACAAGGAGTTTCATTACAATTTAAATCTCTTGTCTTAGCTCTAATTTTTGAACCTTTAAAATTATCTAAATGATATAATTTAATCTCTTCTTTTAACTCTTTTAATTGATCACAATAATTCCCTGGACTTATCCTTTCCTCTTTTAATAATAAAAAATATTTTCTCTCTAACTCTTTAATAACATTAAACTTTACTTTATTTTTCTTCTTACAATAACTAATACAATAATCTTTAATATTCTCTTTAAAATAATCCCACATTTGTGGACAAACATCTAAGCCATCAATAAAATTATTAAACCATTCACAAAAACTTCTACAAAAAGCTCTATCAGCTAAAATAGAATTATTTAAATGCCAATAGCCGTGACCTTTTTTCATCTCATTATTATTAACAAAATTAAAAATTACACTATCATGGTCACTGTGAGAAAAAGGATAATTAAAACAATTTTTAACACAAGATTTCACACTCTTAGACATATACAATCTGTCTAATCTACAACCAACTTCACCTCTTGTCCAGATTACATTTACAGTATTAGGTTCAAAAAATCTATAAACATCAAATAATTCAAAGTCGTTTACAATAGTTTTAATTATATCAGAACAGTCAGTGCCGTAAAGATCACTACCACCTTTTTTGTCTATTTTAATATTATCTATACAATTAAAATCACCTCCAAAAATTTTATAATGATTACACATCATAAATGGGTAAATATCATTTAAAACTTCTTTACGCTCAGTTACAGTATTCGGTAAATACACATTAAATAGTCTATATCTAGCGCTATCTATATCGATATCTACATATTGAAATCTTCCATCTATATCTTTATGATACTTTACAATATTAGCATCAATAGAATGCGATATCAAAATAGCTGTTCCTCTACTACGATTGGTACCAAAATTCCAAAAACATTTATAAAAATTAAAAAAATCATCTAACTTTCTAGAAACTTTTAAATTCGAAACATATGTTTATTGCAAAAATAAAATAAAGAGGTTTAAAACTGTGCGACTGTTTTTCACATTGTTTCATAACTGGTTCTGCTTTTATATTCTCAAACACATTTTAATTCTAAAGGTGAAGAAAAAATTTGCATATCACAGCTAATTTTACATTGCAAAATTTTTCAAAGTTTGGTTTCAAAAGTATTTTTTTTAAGTTTTCTTGAACTAAATGATTTATTGCAGACATATTGGAAAGTAAATATATGAGTATTTTGCTGTTTTTATAATTTTGATTTTTTACTCATTCCTGTTTCTATGAACTTACACAGAAAAACGTACCGTGTACGTTTTGTTTTATGCAAATTATCTTTACCAATTCAAGGAATCTTCAAAACATCCCGATCATAAATACTTTTCATTTGCGTACAATGTCTAAGTAAAGCTGTGTACATGTTGAAGCTCTTGTATTGTTTTTGATAAACGAACCGAACGATGTCAGCATTGCTCTTTTTGTTTCTTTGTTTTTCGTTGCTGTTTACTTTTTCAGAGAGGAGGAGGGTGTGATCGTTCTTTAAATCACATATCTATTGCACCTTTTGTGTTGCAACCAGCCTGTTGTTCGCACGTCAAAATCAGTAGAAACTATATCGGTTTATGTACTGTTCTTGTCTTCAATTTTCACCTCTTTTGGTAATAGAGCCAAAAATATAAGAAACTGAATATTTCAATGATTTTATTGCACCTTTCACACATTACCCAATTACAAAACCTGGAGATAAAAAAATCAACACAACAGAAAAAGTACAAAATTCGCTAAGTTTGAGAAAACAAAACAAAAATAGTCTACAAAAATCACCCGTCTCGGCGGGGATCGAACCCTGGTTACCAGAGATGCAAAACCAACACGTTACCGTCTGAGCTACAGACTCCAACCTATATTTCGAGGTATTTTTAGGGTCATATACTTTCGCAAGTAAAGTAAAGAATTTTTTTTTTGTCCTCTTTTACTTGTATTTCTCTACGTTTTCATCAGATTTTATTCTTCGTTTATTTTGAACTTTTTTCATAATAAATAGTTAGGCTGTCGTGACTTTGGTGTCATTTCTTTTGATTTTGGACAAACACAAATTATTACATTTGAAGTGAAGCCTGTCACCACGCAAAGACAAGAGATACTATATATTGATAGCCACCATGTTTTAACGTCCACCCGCCTGCTCATCAACATGGATCTAAAGTATATGGCTTCGCAATATGCAGAGTTCTAAATAAAATTCAAGGAGGCATATAAAATATTATGAAATAGCAAACTTTACAGTCTTTGTTTTACTCTTGGCCCTCCATATCAAAGCTTTATGTGTTTGTTATAGAAAATATGAAATAAAATGGAATATAAAAAGATATGATTTAAACTATGATGAGATGCATAATAATAAAACATGACACAGCATCTATCAAAAACGATGATTTACAAAAGATATCAACAGCTTACTGGTGAAGGGAATAAATGGTAATTTTGTGTAGAGAATAATTTCGATCTAAAATTTTAGTCGGAAAGACCCTTAATGGTAACTAAAGAGGGGCTATATATCACAACTTCCAATGACGGACGAGGATATAGTTGCACTTCTTGACAAAGAGCAACACCTCGTGAACCCTCTAAATAAAGAGGTTTAAAACTGTGCGACTGTTTTTCACATTGTTTCATAACTGGTTCTGCTTTTATATTCTCAAACACATTTTAATTCTAAAGGTGAAGAAAAAATTTGCATATCACAGCTAATTTTACATTGCAAAATTTTTCAAAGTTTGGTTTCAAAAGTATTTTTTTTTAAGTTTTCATGAACTAAATGATTTATTGCAGACATATTGGAAAGTAAATATATGAGTATTTTGCTGTTTTTATAATTTTGATTTTTTCTCATTCCTGTTTCTATGAACTTACACAGAAAAACGTACCGTGTATGTTTTGTTTTATGCAAATTATCTTTACCAATTCAAGGAATCTTCAAAACATCCCGATCATAAATACTTTTCATTTGCGTACAATGTCAAAGTAAAGCTGTGTACATGTTGAAGCTTTTGTATTGTTTTTGATAAACGAACCGAACGATGTCAGCATTGCTCTTTTTGTTTCAGTGTGTTTCCTCTTTGTTTTTCGTTGCTGTTTACTTTTTCAGAGAGGAGGAGGGTGTGATCGTTCTTTAAATCACATGTCTATTGCACCTTTTGTGTTGCAACCAGCCTGTTGTTTGCACGTCAAAATCAGTAGAAACTATATCGGTTTATGTACTGTTCTTGTCTTCAATTTTCACCTCTTTGGTAATAGAGCCAAAAATATAAGAAACTGAATATTTCAATGATTTTATTGCACCTTTCACACATTACCCAATTACAAAACCTGGAGATAAAAAAATCAACACAACAGAAAAAGTACAAAATTCGCCAAGTTTGAGAAAACAAAACAAAAATAGTCTACAAAAACCACCCGTCTCGGCGGGGATCGAACCCTGGTTACCAGAGATGCAAAACCAACACGTTACCGTCTGAGCTACAGACTCCAACCTATATTTTGAGGTATTTTTAGGGTCATATACTTTCGCAAGTAAAGTAAAGAATTTTTTTTTGTCCTCTTTTACTTGTATTTCTCTACGTTTTCATCAGATTTTATTCTTCGTTTATTTTGAACTTTTTTCATAATAAATAGTTAGGCTGTCGTGACTTTGGTGTCATTTTTTGATTTTGGACAAACACAAAATATTACATTTGAAGTGAAGCCTGTCACCACGCAAAGACAAGAGATACTATATATTGATAGCCACCATGTTTTAACGTCCACCCGCCTGCTCATCAACATGGATCTAAAGTATATGGCTTCGCAATATGCAGAGTTCTAAATAAAATTCAAAGAGGCATATAAAATATTATGAAATAGCAAACTTTACAGTCTTTGTTTTACTCTTGGCCCTCCATATCAATTAAGCTATATGTCTGTTATAGAAAATATGAAATAAAATGGAATATAAAAAGATATGATTTAAACTATGATGAGATGCATAATAATAAAACATGACACAGCATCTATCAAAAACGATGATTTACAAAAGATATCAACAGCTTACTGGTGAAGGGAATAAATGGTAATTTTGTGTAGAGAATAATTTCGATCTAAAATTTTAGTCGGAAAGACCCTTAATGGTAACTTAAGAGGGGCTATATATCACAACTTCCAATGACGGACGAGGGTATAGTTGCACTTCTTGACAAAGAGCAACACCTCGTGAACCCTCTAAATAATGAGGTTTAAAACTGTGCGACTGTTTTTCACATTGTTTCATAACTGGTTCTGCTTTTATATTCTCAAACACATTTTAATTCTAAAGGTGAAGAAAAAATTTGCATATCACAGCTAATTTTACATTGCAAAATTTTTCAAAGTTTGGTTTCAAAAGTATTTTTTTTAAGTTTTCATGAACTAAATGATTTATTGCAGACATATTGGAAAGTAAATATATGAGTATTTTGCTGTTTTTATAATTTTGATTTTTTACTCATTCCTGTTTCTATGAACTTACACAGAAAAACGTACCGTGTACGTTTTGTTTTATGCAAATTATCTTTACCAATTCAAGGAATCTTCAAAACATCCCGATCATAAATACTTTTCATTTGCGTACAATGTCTAAGTAAAGCTGTGTACATGTTGAAGCTCTTGTATTGTTTTTGATAAACGAACCGAACGATGTCAGCATTGCTCTTTTTGTTTCAGTGTGTTTCCTCTTTGTTTTTCGTTGCTGTTTACTTTTTCAGAGAGGAGGAGGGTGTGATCGTTCTTTAAATCACATATCTATTGCACCTTTTGTGTTGCAACCAGCCTGTTGTTTGCACGTCAAAATCAGTAGAAACTATATCGGTTTATGTACTGTTCTTGTCTTCAATTTTCACCTCTTTGGTAATAGAGCCAAAAATATAAGAAACTGAATATTTCAATGATTTTATTGCACCTTTCACACATTACCCAATTACAAAACCTGGAGATAAAAAAATCAACACAACAGAAAAAGTACAAAATTCCGTAAGTTTGAGAAAACAAAACAAAAAAAGTCTACAAAAACAACCCGTCTCGGCGGGGATCGAACCCTGGTTACCAGAGATGCAAAACCAACACGTTACCGTCTGAGCTACAGACTTCAAACTTTATTTTGAGGTATTTTATAGGGTCATATACTTTCGCAAGTAAAGTAAAGATTTTTTTGTCCTCTTTTACTTGTATTTCTCTACGTTTTCATTAGATTTTATTCTTCGTTTAATTTGAACTTTTTTCATAATAAATAGTTAGGCTGTCGTGACTTTGGTGTCATCTCTTTTGATTTTGGACAAACACAAACTTTTACATTTGAAGTGAAGCCTGTCACCACGCAAAGACAAGAGATACTATATATATTGATAGCCACCATGTTTTAACGTCCACCCGCCCGCTCATCAACATGGATCTAAAGTATATGGCTTCGCAATATGCAGAGTTCTAAATAAAATTCAAGGAGGCATATAAAATATTATGAAATAGCAAACTTTACAGTCTTTGTTTTACTCTTGGCCCTCCATATCAAAGCTTTATGTGTCTGTTATAGAAAATATGAAATAAAATGGAATATAAAAAGATATGATTTAAACTATAATGAGATGCATAATAATAAAACATGACACAGCATCTATCAAAAACGATGATTTACAAAAGATGTCAAGAGCTTACTGGTGAAAGGGAATAAATGGTAATTTTGTGTAGAGAATAATTTCGATCTAAAATTTAAGTCGCAAAGACCCTTAATGGTACCTAAAGAGGGGCTATATATCACAACTTCCAATGACGGACGAGGATATAGTTGCACTTCTTGACAAAGAGCAACACCTCGTGAACCCTCCAAAATAAAGAGGTTTAAAACTGTGCGACTGTTTTTCACATTGTTTCATAACTGGTTCTGCCTTTATATTCTCAAACACATTTTAATTCTAAAGGTGAAGAAAAAATTTGCATATCACAGCTAATTTTACATTGCAAAATTTTTCAAAGTTTGGTTTCAAAAGTTTTTTTTTAAGTTTTCACCAACTAAATGATTTATTGCAGACATATTGGAAAGTAAATATATGAGTATTTTCTGTTTTTATAATTTTGATTTTATACTCATTCCTGTTTCCGCAGGTGTGTTAAGGCACATTGGCTATTTTTCTTTAAAATTTTGATATATTCAGATAATTGTTATCCTCAAATACTCACAAATAATCTTAATCTTTATTGATTCGGTGTTAATATATCCTTAACTACTTCGTTTAGAGAATCTAATAAGTCTACTTTCACTTTGCAGGGACTCCCCCTTTTGTCACGTGATCTAAAAATAGAACTATTGTTATGCCTTCGGTTTTTTACTTCGCCCGGGAGTTTCTTACAGACTTCTTGCTAAAAATTTTAACACTGTGTTCTCAAAACTACCCTTTATCTAACTACAGGTGGCGATAATTGATTTATTTAGGAATCATTATTTTATAAACGATTTCATCCGAATGACGTCAAAAACATGTACTTTTTGTCACTTTGAATGGGTTTTGAAGAAAAATTATACCACTATTTATTTATCGCCACCTGAAGTCTAATGCGTAAATATCCAGGCAAAGGATTTGTTTTTACCTTATTAAAATCGGCTGTAAGAAACTCCCGGGCGAGCGATTTTCATAGAACTCCAAGTCGTCAGAAAAAAATTGCCGTTAACGACAAGCGCAACAAGGAACAAGAATAATCACGAAGGGAGGCTACTCTCCTAATAGGATAGGATCATCTGTGGACGCTGGCTCCTGGAACCACTATGTCCACCTCCTCTTCTAATTGACTATTTATTGTTGTTTCGTCACTTCCGGACTTTTGTCGAGTGCTCTTGTTTAAGTTGATGTCTGCCTCATGGTTGTACTTTATCTCTTGATGTTCCCAGTGTTTGTCTAATTTTATTTCGAATTCCTTTACTGTTTTCGCATTTATAACTTCATTAGGCAGGCTGTTCCAGATGTCTACTATTCTTCTTGTAAAATAATGCTTCCTGATGTCTAATCTACTGCGGTGTTTTTTCAGTTTTTTATCGTTTCCCCTCGTTCTGGTGTTTTCATTTAGGTCGAGCAAACTTTCAGTGACCTGGCTATCATAAATACCTTGCAGTATTTTGAATGATTCGATCATATCCCCTCGAAGGCGTCTGTATTTGAGAGTGGGCATTTTCAGTTTTTTTAATCTGTCTGGGTACTCAAGGTGTTTCAGCTCAGGTATCTGCTTTGTCGCTCTTCTCTGTACGTTCTCAATGCTGTCGATGTCTCCGACTTTGTGTGGTGTCCATACTGGTGCAGCATATTCCAAGTGCGGACGGACAAGAGCTTGAAATAGGTACCTGAATGATGTGTTGTCTAGATATGTGAATGTTCTTCTAATGAGTCCCATGATACTGTTGGCCTTATTCACTTGTTGTTGGATGTGCTTTGAGAATGATAGATGTTCATCCACTAGTACTCCTATGTCTTTTTCCCCTTCTGACTTTTGTAGTTTTACCTCATGTCCGTTGTTATCGTATAGATGGTACTCCCTTACTGATGTTGAGGGTTTATTGGATACACTAACTACCTTGCATTTGTTTGGATGGTATTTTAGGAGCCAGGTGTTGGACCAATTTTGGAGGCTGTCTAGATCTTCTTGCAGGCTCTTTGTATCACTTTCCGATTTGATCTCCTTGTACACTTTCGTGTCGTCTGCGAAAAGGAATGCTTCCGCCTCTACACATTCTGGCATGTCGTTGATGTAGATGACGAACAGGATTTTTCCAAGTACACTTCCTTGTGGTATGCCACTGGTCACATCATGGCATTTGGACTCGGCTCCATTGACAGTGACCTTCTGTTTTCTGTCAGATAGGAAGTTTTTTACCCACTCTATAGTCTTGTCTCCAATGCCATATCTTTCTAGTTTCTTTACTAGCCTTCGATGAGGGACTTTGTCGAAGGCCTTCATGAAATCCATATACACTGCGTCAATGCACCCTCCATTGTCTAGGATCTCCGTCCATTCGTCTAGTACTTTAAGGAGTTGCAGCGTGGTTGACCTTCCGGATATAAATCCGAACTGTTTCTTGCTAAACAGTTTGTTTGTTTGCATGTGGTTGACTATGTGGTTTCTCACCAGTTTTTCCATCATTTTACATGCTATGCTGGTCAAGCTCACGGGTCTGTAATTTCCTGGGTCAGACTTGTCCCCCTTTTTGAATAGTGCCACCACATTGCCTAACTTCCATATATTTGGGCATTTTGCTGAATCTTTCGATGCATTAAAGATCTTGGTTAATGGCTTTGTGATGACTTTTCTTAATTCTCTTAAAGCTTTTGGATGGAGTCCATCAGGCCCTATGGATTTGTTTGGATTAAGCTGGTCCATCAGTTTCTCAACCTCTTTTTTGGAGAAATTTTTCTCTTCATATGGTGTTTGTATTTGGACAGTATCTATGTTTGGAAGTTCCCCTTCTGGTTCCTTTGTAAATACACTGCTGAAAAAGTTTGCAAGGACATTTGCTTTCTCCTCGTCGTTTTCCGTAGTTTTTTGCACTCCATTCTCATCCTTGTATTTCAATTCCGCAATGCCGGTTTTCGTTTTTCTCTTTGAATTGGCATACTTCCAAAACTTTTTAGGATCTGCCTTTGCGCTTTTGGCTATGTCTTCTTCCATTTGTTTCTTAGCTCTTCGTACATGATTTTTAACTTGGTTCCTGGCTTTCTTGAAATCTTTAAGTTTGCTGGTCTCCTTAGTTTCCCTGTATTTTTTCCAGCATTTGTGTTTTTCCTTTATTTTATCCTTTGTTTTCTGGTCAAGGGGTATGTAATTGTGTTTCTTTGCTTTTGCTGTTGCTTTGTTGTTGATTTTTGGTATATTTTTCTCCTTAGCTTTGTTATATATGTCCAGAAATACATCATTCATGGCATTTGGATCCCCATTGCTAACTATTCTCAGTGTTCGTCCCAGTCTTGATCTAGTTCCTCTGCCATTTTGGTGTAGTCCCCCTTGTTGTAATTCCATTTTTCTATTTTGGTTACTTTTTGTTCCCAGTAGCATTTGTATTCAAATGATAGTACCGCGTGATCACTTTTCCCTAATGGGCTATCATAGTTGATTTCGTCTACCATGTTCTCTTCATTTGTTAAAATTAGATCTAATACACTGGGTTCATTTTCGCCTCTCACTCTAGTTATCTCACTGACATGTTGATGCAAGTAACTGTCCCTGATGCTTTCCATAAATTTTTCGCCTAATAAGGATTTTGACCGGGAATATACACTTGTTCAGAATAAATTTGTTTTATGTTAATTTTCATTAAATATCCATACTCCTACGATTTGACAAAGGTGATTGATGAATTTGATATTTTGTTGATACAATTAATAAAATACCAACCTTTATTTTACCTCCAAACTATTTTAAAATGTGAAAAAGGGGGGGGTGTTCTTGAATGAAAACGACGCACAACTCCTGGACAGTCGACACAACCGATATAGTACCAAATCAGACTTTATAAACTAAAATTTTCATTTGCATTATCACTGTTTAAATTTCTTTTTGAGTTTGTACTTCTAAGACTAGAAAACAACAAGGGGGAAGGGGTTACTCACTGAATCTACCTCATTCTGTATTAAGTTTCAACATTATAATACTAAAAATATCTTTACTTTTCACCTTTAACTAGTTGAAACTTGTACTGGTCATTTTTTTTTTAATTAATTTTTTTGTACTATAGACCTCCCTCAATGTGCTGCACATTTATAATATTCATCAAAATATCCTCTTCCTGTATACTCATTCCTCACAATAAAACCAAAGAAGAAACTATGTCCAAAGGATATGATGTCCTGCCTTTCAACATTACTTTTTAGCAACCAGTGAGTAAACTCATACATTGTTTCCTTTTAACTTTTGCTAATAATTTCATACATTAGTATTTCTGAGTTTCACTTTAATGACATCATATATTCTTCATTCAAGAAAAAAGTACCTTTAACCTGTGAGTAGACCCAGGTATAACACATTTTTTCACAAGAGCCATCCACAGTGAAATTGATGATACAGGTATATTTTTTATGGGATTCCTGTTTGTTCTTTATATCCTGATGCATATACATGTGTGTACAAAATGCATTAGATGATTTTATACTCCCTGTATTTCCACCCCAAGTTAAACCTGATTTTGGACAGAGACGAGCAGACTCAACAAATATATGTCCTTCTACTTTAATACATGTAAAATGACAGCAAACATCAGTGGTAAAATTTAGATTAATGTCTGCATTGTATCTAAAACCACAGTGACAAAACAATCTAGATACTAGTACATATCTTACAGTAGTATGGGATTAGGCTTAATCTAAATACCAATTAATGAAACTAAAGGGAGTTTTACCCTGAACAATGATTTTATATATTTGAGCATTTTACAAAGCTCAATCCAACTGACAGCTATACAAAGCATTGATACATAACACAGAAATATGGGGTTATTATCAAGAGCACACTACATGTAGCTAATAGGAAAACAGTAATTTGTCTTCTGAAATAGACCCTCAAAATCTCTTTTAATTTATAATCAAGTTCCCAAAAGTTAATTTTAAATTGTTTAATAAACAAGCAATCTGTGTCACAGTGTTTGGTACACATTTTTGGGAATTAAATAATTTTTGCTAAAAAAATTAGTTGTTATGATAAGTACCAGATAAATGTAAAAGATTTCATGAATATATATCCAGTTGACAAATTGACAGACAGAAAACTATATGTCCTTTACTTTTAATGGTGGGAAATTAAAATGAAAGATATGGAATACATGTATGTCCATGGAGCATCCATCTGTGCTGCCATGAAGGAGCCCAAAACAAAAAGAACTGGATCTTAACAGATCATAGAATGGCATCAAATTTTTATTAGTGAACCCTGTTTTAATTACCCTCTCCCCCAAACCAAGACTTGTTAAGTGTCTTATACTCTGACAATAGACTTCAACTAAAAACTTCATTAAAAGTGTGATACTTGTACTATACTTGTATGTCCAGACCAAATTTTAAACAGGCAATAAAAAATTCAAGAGCCACATTCATACCAAAATGGATTTTCAAATGCACATGAACAATCATAGAATCATTCTTATAAACAGGTCTATGGTATAATGTGATCATTTAGAACCTTTTTCTAAGGTGCATGTCTTGCATGTGTTAAGTTGGGCTATAAAATCAGTTCAATTTCTCAAATTTGCATTTATTTGCATATAAATAACATATCAACAGATTGTTTAAATTAGCCTTAAACATTGTCTTTCTAATAATTCTCCTCTGTTTGTCAGTTCCAATATACTAAGTTCAATGTCTGTCTATTTTTATCATTTTCTTCTTTTCTTCTGACTAAATACACCAACAAAGTTCAATGTTGTGTTACCAACTGGCTGCCCTACAAAAATTACATGTATTTATTATATTATAAACATACAGTACTTTATATACATTTGCTTGAAAATTTATGAACATGTAGAAAGGCACAAGCATCTCATTTTCTACACATAAATCCCTCTGATGAAAGCAAACATTTTAAGTACCAAATTTAATTAAGTGTATGAAAATTGAAATTAAGCTTTTATGGTTTGCATTATATATGTATAATATTATTAATCTGTTTCACATTGAAGACTGCATCACATTTACTTGCTCTAAATGATGTCTATGTATGTTGGGGTACTGTAGTATAACACCAGAATTTTAACAGGCTTTGGAATCATTTATGTAATGAATGTTATAAATAATAATTTCAATAGAGACTTGAAGTAAACATGTACTAGTGTGCAAGTAATATAACTTATTATACATTAGAGAAAGCCTATCAAAACTGGGTAAAAAGGATGTACTTTTTTTTTTATAAAGTGTTATTGCAAAATGTTTTTTTCTTATTTTGCAAAATGCATCTTATAAATCACAAAAGTCATATGATAAAAGTACTGTTTTTGTTTTTATAAGGGTGGTGTTTTGACTGATTTATTTTATATGTGCATACATATACATATACATGCATGGTAAGCAACACTTCAAGTCATCTCAAGAAAACATATTGCATTCTTTCCCCAGTTGGTGTTAGGCCAAACAAAAAATATATGTGATTCCTGGTCATGTCTTGAAAAAAATAAGGTTGGTAGGTAAGAATCATTTTTTGTTTTAAACTTTTAGTTAACTTTTAATAGTAAATGAAGAGTAAAGCATAAATGGAAATACAAATATGAGGGTAAGTTAGGAACAGGAAATACACATGTCTTTATTTTGTCTTTCATGACAAAATAATTGGGTTCACAAAGTTTATTTCTTACATGCCAGTTACATGTAGTCTTACCCTTTGCTCTTGGTCAGGCAAGCTTCAATTGCATGAAGTTTACACATTGGGATCAGCTTTGCAGAACTGAAAAAAAAGTTGAAAACAAATTCTTAAAAATTTTAATATTACTGGGTTCTTTTTAGATGCTTATCTAAAAATAAACTGCATAACCAGGTGTGTGGTGTATGCAAAGAATGAATTGTTAAACCAAAATAATAAATGCATGCATTAAAATATCTATAGATCTTGTATGAACATGAAGTTCCTGCATGATTTTCAATAAAATAATTTTAAACACAATTTTATGTGTTCATATCTTATTTTGGGAGTTCTAGTGCATTGATCATGTGAATGTACCATGTTGAATCAGAGGTTGTTGTTGTTGTTCCTGCTTGTACATACATGTAGTTTGAGTTGGCTTTCAATACAAATATATTATGTTGTCTATTACCATGAAAGTTAAAATGTCCATACTAGTTCAGATTAATTTTGTAAAAACTTGTGATCCAAGTAAAAAAAAGTAAATAGATCAATGTTTATGCAAATCTAGGTGTATGGGTGGCAGAGTAAACATAATTAAGTGCATGCACATGTATTCATGAAGCCATGGAAATGGACAAAGAAAAGGTTACATTGGGGGTCTACAACTTTAATATAATGTACCCAGTGGTTACAGGAGTGTGGGCCAATTGGGGTTCATTTAAATGTTTGTACACCACTCAAAGCATAGCATGTACATGTACATGTATATTTTAATGAGCTAATTGTATACATGTAACTGCTTCATTGCAATTTGAATTTTGCATGCATGCCCAAAATGTCAAAAGTGTTTAAGTTTGAAAGAGGTTAAATCCTTCCCACAATTTGAATAGTAGGTTTAGGTGTTCCATGCATATTTTTTTACAGAAAATCAACCCCCAAAATACCATTTTTTATTTATAAAGAAAGGGCTAAGGTAGTTAAGCACACTACCCAGTACCCCACCCCCCACGCAACTTATTATTTGCTTTAACATGTATAATTAATGTTCAGGCGACTGGTTGGATTAAGGAATACTGTTTCATGACATGCTTAAACTGGGAATAACATAACTATGTTTTAATTTTATATTATCCTATTACAAAACGTCGCACATGCCATGTCTGTAGTAAGAGGGTCTCATTTTTAGCCAAATTTTCTCCGTTCATTGTGTGAATCTACGGGTAAACTTTGCTGACAACATTTGTTTACCTTACCTTAAGCGAATGCAAATTGTATATGTTGAACAATCGGCATCTAGTTCCAACCGTTGAGGAAAACAAGTGCTTGTTTTGATTCCATATTTTTCCTTCCTACTGCAAGCAGGAAATTGACGTCGATCGATAAAAGAACGCTTCTGATTGGCTGACGTCGACAGGTAGGCGGAGCAAAACTACGTCTGAAAGAGTTATCTCCCCCTTATCTAAAAATCTTGAAAAGTACCTTAAGGATGTTCGCTACTTTAATTGAAAATAAATAGGTTTCAAATTTGAATCCTCAAATGAAAAGTTAATAGTAAAAGGAATAAAATAAGCAAAAAAAATTGATAGGTTCGTGACCTCGTTTTCAAGATAATTGATGTTAAAGTTTTGGCGGGAAAAGGTTTTCTCTGCCTTTTTCATAGGTTTAGCATTAGCACTATTTAGCTGTTAAAACCAATGACAGAATAAATAGGATTTGACAAAACTTTGTCTATAACCTCTTTATGACATATTAAAGACATTAATAACAAGAAAATAGGGGGTTCGTGGGCAAAAAATTTAACCCTATTTTGATGGTAAAATCCAGAGGATTCCGAAAAAATGACAGAAATACCAAAACAAGACCAGCGAGCATCCTTAACATCCCTGCGTCTATGAACTTACACAGAAAAACGTACCGTGTACGTTTTGTTTTATGCAAATTATCTTTACCAATTCAAGGAATCTTCAAAACATCCCGATCATAAATACTTTTCATTTGCTTACAATGTCTAAGTAAAGCTGTGTACATGTTGAAGCTCTTGTATTGTTTTTGATAAACGAACCGAACGATGTCAGCATTGCTCTTTTTGTTTCAGTGCATGTGTTTCCTCTTTGTTTTTCGATGCTGTTTACTTTTTCAGAGAGGAGGAGGGTGTGATCGGTCTTTAAATCACATATCTATTGCATCTTTTGTGTTGCAACCAGCCTGTTGTTTGCACGTCAAAATCAGTAGAAACTATATCGGTTTATGTACTGTTCTTGTCTTCAAATTTCACCTCTTTCGTAATAGAGCCAAAAATATAAGAAATACAAATGACAACAAAGTTCCAGACAATAAATTTTGCTACGCCTGACGCGCGTTTCGTCTATTCAAGACTCATCAGAGGCGCTCTACCAAAAATATTGAAAATGCCAAACACTGTATGAATATGAAGAGCATAGAACAGTATAACCAAAAATACCAAACTGGGGAACCAAATTATTACTAAGATATTCAACCTATGTCTGGGGTAGGAAGAACCTTAGGGTTTAGACAATTTTGAAATTTAGACGGATAATTTAAAGCTTTGATGTATTCTCCAACTCAAAAGTGTTGGTGCCGGAGCGGGCTAACCTCGGGGAATTTAAACTCCACCAGCAGTGCTAACCTTCACGTGTGTTCGAAATACAAATGACAACAAAGTTCCAGACAATAAATTTTGCTACGCCTGACGCGCGTTTCGTCTATTCAAGACTCGTCAGAGGCGCTCTACCAAAAATATTGAAAATGCCAAACACTGTATGAATATGAAACTGAATATTTCAATGATTTTATTGCACCTTTCACACATTACCCAATTACAAAACCTTGAGATAAAAAAAATCAACACAACAGAAAAAGTACAAAATTCCGTAAGTTTGAGAAAACAAAACAAAAAAAGTCTACAAAAACAACCCGTCTCGGCGGGGATAGAACCCTGGTTACCAGAGATGCAAAACCAACTCGTTACCGTCTGAGCCACAGACTCCAACCTATATTTCGAGGTATTTTTAGGGTCATATACTTTCGCAAGTAAAGTAAAGAATTTTTTTTTGTCCTCTTTTACTTGTATTTCCAATGACGGACGAGGATATAGTTGCACTTCTTGACAAAGAGCAACACCTCATGAACCCTCTAAATAAAGAGGTTTAAAACTGTGCGACTGTTTTTCACATTGTTTAATAACTGGTTCTGCCTTTATATTCTCAAACACATTTTAATTCTAAAGGTGAAGAAAAAATTTGCATATCACAGCTAATTTTACATTGCAAAATTTTTCAAAGTTTGGTTTCAAAAGTATTTTTTTTTTTAAGTTTTCATGAACTAAATGATTTATTGCAGACATATTGGAAAGTAAATATATGAGTATTTTCTGTGTAAATTTATAATTTTGATTTTTTACTCATTCCTGTTTCTATGAACTTACACAGAAAAACGTACCGTGTACGTTTTGTTTTATGCAAATTATTTTTACCAATTCAAGGAATCTTCAAAACATCCCGATCATAAATACTTTTCATTTGCTTACAATGTCTAAGTAAAGCTGTGTACATGTTGAAGCTCTTGTATTGTTTTTGATAAACGAACCGAACGATGTCAGCATTGCTCTTTTTGTTTCAGTGTGTTTCCTCTTTGTTTTTCGTTGCTGTTTACTTTTTCAGAGAGGAGGAGGGTGTGATCGTTCTTTAAATCACATATCTATTGCATCTTTTGTGTTGCAACCAGCCTGTTGTTTGCACGTCAAAATCAGTAGAAACTATATCGGTTTATGTACTGTTCTTGTCTTCAAATTTCACCTCTTTCGTAATAGAGCCAAAAATATAAGAAACTGAATATTTCAATGATTTTATTGCACCTTTCACACATTACCCAATTACAAAACCTGGAGATAAAAAAAATCAACACAACAGAAAAAGTACAAAATTCCGTAAGTTTGAGAAAACAAAACAAAAAAGTCTACAAAAACAACCCGTCTCGGCGGGGATAGAACCCTGGTTACCAGAGATGCAAAACCAACTCGTTACCGTCTGAGCCACAGACTCCAACCTATATTTCGAGGTATTTTTAGGGTCATATACTTTCGCAAGTAAAGTAAAGAATTTTTTTTGTCCTCTTTTACTTGTATTTCCAATGACGGACGAGGATATAGTTGCACTTCTTGACAAAGAGCAACACCTCATGAACCCTCTAAATAAAGAGGTTTAAAACTGTGCGACTGTTTTTCACATTGTTTAATAACTGGTTCTGCCTTTATATTCTCAAACACATTTTAATTCTAAAGGTGAAGAAAAAATTTGCATATCACAGCTAATTTTACATTGCAAAATTTTTCAAAGTTTGGTTTCAAAAGTATTTTTTTTTAAGTTTTCATGAACTAAATGATTTATTGCAGACATATTGGAAAGTAAATATATGAGTATTTTCTGTTTTTATAATTTTGATTTTTTACTCATTCCTGTTTCTATGAACTTACACAGAAAAACGTACCGTGTACGTTTTGTTTTATGCAAATTATC
The DNA here is from genome assembly GCA_963971305.1 of Arcuatula senhousia. Taxonomy (NCBI): domain Eukaryota; kingdom Metazoa; phylum Mollusca; class Bivalvia; order Mytilida; family Mytilidae; genus Arcuatula; species Arcuatula senhousia. The sequence continues at coordinate 31,806,150 of OZ020304.1, forward strand.
TTTACCAATTCAAGGAATCTTCAAAACATCCCGATCATAAATACTTTTCATTTGCTTACAATGTCTAAGTAAAGCTGTGTACATGTTGAAGCTCTTGTATTGTTTATGATAAACGAACCGAACGATGTCAGCATTGCTCTTTTTGTTTCAGTGTGTTTCCTCTTTGTTTTTCGTTGCTGTTTACTTTTTCAGAGAGGAGGAGGGTGTGATCGTTCTTTAAATCACATATCTATTGCACCTTTTGTGTTGCAACCAGCCTGTTGTTTGCACGTCAAAATCAGTAGAAACTATATCGGTTTATGTACTGTTCTTGTCTTCAAATTTCACCTCTTTCGTAATAGAGCCAAAAATATAAGAAACTGAATATTTCAATGATTTTATTGCACCTTTCACAAATTACCCAATTACAAAACCTGGAGATAAAAAAAATCAACACAACAAAACCACCCGTCTCGGCGGGGATCGAACCCTGGTTACCAGAGATGCAAAACCAACACGATACCGTCTGAACTACAAACTCCAACCTATATATTGAGGTATTTTATAGGTTCATATGCTTTCGAAAGTAACGAAATAATTTTTTTGTCCCCTTTTACTTTTACTTGTTTTTCTCAACGTTTTCATAAGATTTTATTCAATAGTTTTATTTGAACTTTTTTCATAATAATTAGTTAGGCTGTCGTGACTTTGGTGTCATCTCTTTTGATTTTGGACAAATAAAAAAATATTACAATTGAAGTGAAGCATGTCACCACGCAAAGACAAGAGATACTATATATTGATAGCCACCATGTTTTAACGTCCACCCGCCCGCTCATCAACATGGATCTAAAGTATTTGGCTTCGCAATATGCAGAGTTCTAAATAAAATTCAAGAAGGCATAGAAAATATTATGAAATAGCAAACTTTACAGTCTTTGTTTTTCTCTGGGCCCTCCATATCAAAGCTTAATGTGTCTGTTATAGAAAATATGAAATAAAATGGAAAATAAAAAGATATGATTTAAACTATAATGTGATGCGTAATAATAATACATGACACGGCATCTATCAAAAACGATGATTTACAAAAGATATCAGCAGCTTACTGGTGAATGGAAATAAATGGTAATTTTGTGAAGGGAATCATTTCGATCTAAAATTTTAGTCGGAAAGACCCTTAATGGTACATGTACCCACAGAGGGGCTATATATCACAACTTCCAACGACGGACGAGGATATAGTTGCACTTCTTGACAAAGAGCAACACCTCGTGTACCCTCTAAATAAAGAGGTTTAAAACTGTGCGACTATTTTTCACATTGTTTCATAACTGGTTCTGCCTTTATATACTCAAACACATTTCCATTCTAAAGGTGAAGAAAAAATTTGCATATCACAGCTTTTTTAACATTGCAAAATTTTTCAAAGTTTGGTTTCAAGAGTATTTTTTTTAAGTTTTCATTAACTAAATGGTTTATTGCAGACATATTGGAAAGTAAACATATGATTATTTTGCTGTTTTTATAATTTTGATTTTTTACTCATTCCTGTTTCTATGAACTTACACAGAAAAACGTACCGTGTACGTTTTGTTTTATGCAAATTATCTTTACCAATTCAAGGAATCTTTAAAACTTCCCAATCATAAATACTTTTCACTTGCGTACAATATATAAGGAAAGCTATGTTCATGTTGAAGTTCTAAGACTTATATTGTTTTTGATAAACGAACCGAACGATGTCAGCATTGCTCTTTTTGTTTCAGCCTGTTTCCTCTTTGTTTTACGTTACTGTTTACTTTTTCAGAGAGGAGGGGGGCGTGATCGGTCTTTAAATCACATATCTATTGCACCTTTTGTGTTGCAACCAGCCTGTTGTTTGCACGTCAAAATCAGTAGAAACTATATCGGTTTATGTACTGTTCTTGTCTTCAAATTTCACCTCTTTCGTAATAGAGCCAAAAATATAAGAAATACAAATGACAACAAAGTTCCAGACAATAAATTTTGCTACGCCTGACGCGCGTTTCGTCTATTCAAGACTCATCAGAGGCGCTCTACCAAAAATATTGAAAATGCCAAACACTGTATGAATATGAAGAGCATAGAACAGTATAACCAAAAATACCAAACTGGGGAACCAAATTATTACTAAGATATTCAACCTATGTCTGGGGTAGGAAGAACCTTAGGGTTTAGACAATTTTGAAATTTAGACGGATAATTTAAAGCTTTGATGTATTCTCCAACTCAAAAGTGTTGGTGCCGGAGCGGGCTAACCTCGGGGAATTTAAACTCCACCAGCAGTGCTAACCTTCACGTGTGTTCGAAATACAAATGACAACAAAGTTCCAGACAATAAATTTTGCTACGCCTGACGCGCGTTTCGTCTATTCAAGACTCGTCAGAGGCGCTCTACCAAAAATATTGAAAATGCCAAACACTGTATGAATATGAAACTGAATATTTCAATGATTTTATTGCACCTTTCACACATTACCCAATTACAAAACCTTGAGATAAAAAAAAATCAACACAACAGAAAAAGTACAAAAATTCCGTAAGTTTGAGAAAACAAAACAAAAAAAGTCTACAAAAACAACCCGTCTCGGCGGGGATAGAACCCTGGTTACCAGAGATGCAAAACCAACTCGTTACCGTCTGAGCTACAAACTCCAACCTATATATTGAGGTATTTTATAGGTTCATATGCTTTCGTAAGTAACGAAATAATTTTTTTGTCCCCTTTTACTTTTACTTGTTTTTCTCAACGTTTTCATAAGATTTTATTCAATAGTTTTATTTGAACTTTTTTCATAATAATTAGTTAGGCTGTCGTGACTTTGGTGTCATCTCTTTTAATTTTGGACAAATAAAAAAATATTACAATTGAAGTGAAGCATGTCACCACGCAAAAACAAGAGATACTATATATTGATAGCCACCATGTTTTAACGTCCACCCGCCCGCTCATCAACATGGATCTAAAGTATTTGGCTTCGCAATATGCAGAGTTCTAAATAAAATTCAAGAAGGCATAGAAAATATTATGAAATAGCAAACTTTACAGTCTTTGTTTTTCTCTGGGCCCTCCATATCAAAGCTTAATGTGTCTGTTATAGAAAATATGAAATAAAATGGAAAATAAAAAGATATGATTTAAACTATAATGTGATGCGTAATAATAATACATGACACGGCATCTATCAAAAACGATGATTTACAAAAGATATCAGCAGCTTACTGGTGAATGGAAATAAATGGTAATTTTGTGAAGGGAATCATTTCGATCTAAAATTTTAGTCGGAAAGACCCTTAATGGTACATGTACCCACAGAGGGGCTATATATCACAACTTCCAACGACGGACGATGTCAGCATTGCTCTTTTTGTTTCAGCCTGTTTCCTCTTTGTTTTACGTTACTGTTTACTTTTTCAGAGAGGAGGGGGGCGTGATCGGTCTTTAAATCACATATCTATTGCACCTTTTGTGTTGCAACCAGCCTGTTGTTTGCACGTCAAAATCAGTAGAAATATATCGGTTTATGTACTGTTCTTGTCTTCAAATTTCACCTCTTTCGTAATAGAGCCAAAAATATAAGAAACTGAATATTTCAATGATTTTATTGCACCTTTCACACATTACCCAATTACAAAACCTGGAGATAAAAAAAATCAACACAACAGACAAAGCACAAAATTCGCTGAGTTTGAGAAAACAAAACAAAAAAGTCTACAAAAACCACCCGTCTCGGCGGGGATCGAACCCTGGTTACCAGAGATGCACAACCAAAACGTTACCGTCTGAGCAACAGACTCCAACCTTTATTTCGAGGTATTTTATAGGGTCATATACTTTCTCAAGTAAAGATTTTTTTGTCCTCTTTTACTTGTATTTCTCTACGTTTTCATCAGATTTTATTCTTCGTTTATTTTGAATCTTTTTCATAATAAATAGTTAGGCTGTCGTGACTTTGGTGTCATTTCTTTTGATTTTGGACAAACACAAAATATTACAATTGAAGTGAAGCCTGTCACCACGCAAAGACAAGAGATACTATATATTGATAGCCACCATGTTTTAACGTCCACCCGCCCGCTCATCAACATGGATCTAAAGTACATGTATATGGCTTCACAATATGCAGAGTTCTAAATAAAATTCAAGGAGGCATATAAAATATTATGAAATAGCAAACTTTACAGTCTTTGTTTTACTCTAGACCCTCCATATCAAAGCTTTATGTGTCTGTTATAGAAAATATGAAATAAAATGGAATATAAAAAGATATGATTTAAACTATAATGAGATGCATAATAATAAAACATGACACAGCATCTATCAAAAACGATGATTTACAAAAGATATCAACAGCTTACTGGTTGATTCCAACCTTTATTTCGAGGTATTTTATAGGGTCATATACTTTCGCAAGTAAAGTAAAGATTTTTTTTGTCCTCTTTTACTTGTATTTCTCTACGTTTTCATCAGATTTTATTCTTCGTTTAATTTGAACTTTTTTCATAATAAATAGTTAGGCTGTCGTGACTTTGGTGTCATCTCTTTTGATTTTGGACAAACACAAAATATTACATTTGAAGTGAAGCCTGTCACCACGCAAAGACAAGAGATACTATATATTGATAGCCACCATGTTTTAACGTCCACCTGCACGCTCATCAACGTGGATCTAAAGTACATGTATATGGCTTCGCAATATGCAGAGTTCTAAATAAAATTCAAGGAGGCATATAAAATATTATGAAATAGCAAACTTTACAGTCTTTGTTTTACTCTTGGCCCTCCATATCAAAGCTTTATGTGTCTGTTATAGAAAATATGAAATAAAATGGAAAATAAAAAGATATGATTTAAACTATAATGAGATGCATAATGATAAAACATGACACAGCATCTATCAAAAACGATGATTTACAAAAGATATCAGCAGCTTACTGGTGAAAGTGTATACATGGTAATTTTGTGTAGAGAATAATTTCGATCTAAAATTTTAGTCGGAAAGACCCTTAATGGTACCTAAAGAGGGGCTATATATCACAGCTTCCAATGACGGACGAGGATATAGTTGCACTTCTTGACAAAGAGCAACACCTCATGAACCCTCTAAATAAAGAGGTTTAAAACTGTGCGACTGTTTTTCACATTGTTTCATAACTGGTTCTGCCTTTATATTCTCAAACACATTTTAATTCTAAAGTTGAAGTTCTTGTATTGTTTTTGATAAACGAACCGAACGATGTCAGCATTGCTCTTTTTGTTTCAGTGTGTTTCCTCTTTGTTTTTCGTTGCTGTTTACTTTTTCAGAGAGGAGGAGGGTGTGATCGGTCTTTAAATCACATATCTATTGCACCTTTTGTGTTGCAACCAGCCTGTTGTTTGCACGTCAAAATCAGTAGAAACTATATCGGTTTATGTACTGTTCTTGTCTTCAAATTTCACCTCTTTCGTAATAGAGCCAAAAATATAAGAAACTGAATATTTCGATGATTTTATTGCACCTTTCACACATTACCCAATTACAAAACCTGGAGATAAAAAAAATCAACACAACAGACAAAGTACAAAATTCGCTAAGTTTGAGAAAACAAAACAAAAAAAGTCTACAAAAACCCCCCGTCTCGGCGGGGATCGAACCCTGGTTACCAGAGATGCAAAACCAACACGTTACCGTCTGAGCTACAAACTCCAACTTATATATTGAGGTATTTTATAGGTTCATATGCTTTCGCAAGTAACGAAATAATTTTTTTGTCCCCTTTTACTTTTACTTGTTTTTCTCAACGTTTTCATAAGATTTTATTCAATAGTTTAATTTGAACTTTTTTCATAATAATTAGTTAGGCTGTCGTTACTTTGGTGTCATCTCTTTTGATATTGGACAGTAAGCTGATTATTTTGCTGTTTTTATAATTTTGATTTTTTACTCATTCATATTTCTATGAACTTACACAGAAAAACGTACCGTGTACGTTTTGTTTTATGCAAATTATCTTTACCAATTCAAGGAATCTTTAAAACTTCCCAATTATAAATACTTTTCACTTGCGTACAATATATAAGGAAAGCTGTGTTCATGTTGAAGTTCTAAGACTTATATTGTTTTTGATAAACGAACCGAACGATGTCAGCATTGCTCTTTTTGTTTCAGCGTGTTTCCTCTTTGTTTTACGTTACTGTTTACTTTTTCAGAGAGGAGGGGGGCGTGATCGGTCTTTAAATCACATATCTATTGCACCTTTTGTGTTGCAACCAGCCTGGTGTTTGCATATGCATGTCAAAATCAGAAGAAACTATATTAGTTTATGTACTGTTCTTGCCTTCGCACTGTAGGGTAATTTTCACCTTTTTCGTAATAGAGCCAAAAATATGAGAAACTGAATATTTCAATGATTTATTGCACCTTTCACACATTACCCAATTACAAAACCTGGAGATAAAAAAAAATCAACACAACAGAAAAAGCACAAAATTCGCTAAGTTTGAGAAAACAAAACAAAAATAGTCTACAAAAAACACCCGTCTCGGCGGGATTCGAACTCTGGTTACCGGAGATGCAAAACCGACACGTTACTGTCTGATCTACAAACTCCAACCTATATTTTGAGGTATTTTATAGGTTCATATGCTTTCGCAAGTAAAGAAAGGAGTTTTTTGTCCCCTTCTACTTGTTTTTCTCTACGTTTTCATAAGATTTTATTCAATAGTTTAATTTGAACTTTTTTCATAATAAATACATGAAATAGTTAAAAAATGTAGGCTGTCGTTACTTTGGTGTCATCTCTTTTGATTTTGGACAAATAGAAAAATATTACAATTGAAGTGAAGTCTGTTACCACGCAAAGACAAGAGATACTATCGTCTGGTAACCTCTGGTCGTTCGTGCATACAGGTCGTCCAAGTTTGTTTTTAGGCTATTCTCACGAGATACGAGGTTGTTGACGTCATTACCTTGACTTCCTAAGTTGACCTATATGTGTGGAAAACTTATTTCAACTCCGCCGATAGTGATGTGATTATTGCAGGTGAATATTACCATTTTATCATTGGTTTGTTAAAAATAGTGCAATTTGCTAATGCCACTTTTTTCTTCCTTTTTAAAACAGTTTTTATTGGTAAGTAAACATTGCATAACAAAAATGGCGGCACATGGCTTACATATTGATGTGTGGTCAGTGACCGTGAAGTTACCATCCAGTGTAGGCCAAGCAAAACATATTTTATGATTGTTTAAAAAAGTGAGACACAATCTTGATTCATTTTACAAAATGGCCGATTTTTGCGGGAAAAAGCGTGTGTTTTTTCAATTAAATTTTCAAGAAAAAGCACATACTTTATTTTTTCATATCTTTCTTAATATTGAACTAATATCTTAAAAAAATGGTAGAAATTTACATAAAAAGATGCTTTAATCTTCACAAATTTTAAAAATCTGACAACTTCTATATATGACCAAAAATAATAACTTGAACTTTTGATCATATATGTAAAAACAAGCACTGAAAATCAATAAAATTTAAGAAAATTTTTACATTTAGCATTCAAAAAGTGACAATCACCCAAAATAAAGTGTATTAAAACCAAAATTATATCATTTTGTGAATATTCAATGTAGTAATAATATCTTTTCCTGTTACAGGCTGATTACCACTTGCATTGTAACAAGAACAGCATTGTGTATACCTCCCATCTCTTACCAACCATGGATGATGTGTTGCCTACAGTCAATGACATTGAATTTATGAGAGATATGATCCAGGAGAAAAACAATTTCATTTATAATAAGGGAATAATAAAGCTTGCCAGTGAAAAGCTTATGTAACAGACTAACAGAGCATATAAAATGTAAAACTTTTAGAGAGCAATTGTGCGCCCAATTTAAGTCAGTAATTTAAGTACAGTAATTATGAATCAATGTTACATGTATGAGTATTCAACAGTGACAGAGAGGAACTCAATGGAAAGCATTTTAAAGATGGTAAAAGTTTTAATGAGCTAGATAACAAAGAGGAGTAAACGAATTTTAAATGTATATAATTCTTATGGTAATAATAAACAGTGACTTATTCATGTTATACTTACAAGTCAATGTTCATGTATATTAGTTTATATGTAATAATATATGTAAATACTCTATCATTTTTTATTGATGGCCAAAATTATTAAATAACTGAAACAGTTTTTGAAGAACTCATCTGCCCTCAAAAAGAATCAATCAATTTCATAGTTCCTGAACTTATTCTCTTTATCTGTGGCAAATGATACAAATTATCTCAACAACTCACCTAAATATCTTATATCAGTCTTGAAAGCTACATTTTGTACATGTACTCATTGTACTGTGACAATTCTTCAGGTGGTTTGTGGTCTGCGCAATTACTCTTTCAAGGCAGTGTCCAGTTTAGAGAAATCTTAAGAATTATTCATAGGGGCATTCTTATTACATCATGTACATACTCAAGCCAATTCATTTACATTTTTTATTAAGCTTGATCTCTGTTGCAATGTTTCAACTTTTAATTTTTAATAAATTGCTTGTTACTGTACTCCTTGGACATAATTTTTTCTGTAGGCAGGTGTTTTTATAAATTACTAAACCCTCATGTTGAAGTTCAATAACATACCAGTATGGAGATTTGAAGAAAAACCATAATAATACAGTAAAATACCTCCAATGCAATGGATCAGAGTTGGTATACACAAAATAGAAAAGGTGAGGTAGAAAAAAAATCAAACAACAAAAGTTGCAAGCCCAATTTGGTGCTTTTCTGTCATCCAGAAAAAATAAAAAATCAAACACAAGTTGGTAATACACTCTACTTTATATTTCAAACAAAAAAATACAACATGCTTGGCCTTAAAAGTTTCTATAAATGAGTTTGTCACATGACCGACTTTAAGTCACCTGACCCTGATGCATTTACAGGAAATTGAAAAACGAAAGTAGGTCAAAAAACGTTGTTATGAACCGGATCAAAACATCGTTTTCATGCTTTGTTTAGATATGGATGGTGATTATTTTTCCACAGTGAAAATATTTAAATTTAAGAAAACCATGACATGACGTCAGTATTGCTAATCACTGAACGACTATTGGTTATACTAGGATATATATTGATAGCCACCATATTTTAACGTCCACCCGCCCGCTCATCAACATGGATCTAAAGTATTTGGCTTCGCAATATGCAGAGTTCTAAATAAAATTCAAGAAGGCATAGAAAATATTATGAAATAGCAAACTTTACAGTCTTTGTTTTACTCTTGGCCCTCCATATCAAAGCTTAATGTGTCTGTTATAGAAAATATGAAATAAAATAGAAAATAAAAAGATATGATTTAAACTATAATGAGATGCGTAATAATAATACATGACACGGCATCTATCAAAAACGATGATTTACAAAAAATATCAGCAGCTTACTGGTGAATGGAAATAATAAATCATTTATTTGCACAACTTACATCTTACAATAAGATCAAAGGCACACATACAATACACATACAATAATTCTGAATGGAATAAACAGTAAACATTAATATGAAATAGGCAGTGCCTAAATGCGAGCACAGCATAATTCTGTTCAATAAAAAAAAAATTATTTCGAATCGATGCAGTCAAATAAGATCTGAAACCATCGTAGTTATTTTTGTTTTGGTTAATTTTCTAGAACGTCCAATTTGGGACGAGATCCTAGGGGCGATTGAACATTAAATAGAAAAGTAAGAAAAAATCGATTAAAATTTGGTTACTACAAAAAATGTAGCAACTCGTCGTCATCAGAATATTTTTCTCTTTTTACATTATTTAATAGATAATTTTTGGAATGCGACTAGCAAAATGGGTAATTATTTTCAAATTCACTCCGTTCCTGTAAAAATTTGAGAGCCTTTCCGGACCATGAAAAATCAATATCAGCATTAGGCAAATTTTTCGCGGGAACAAATACCGTAGAGCTCTCCGCTCTAGCGGGCACTTCGTGCCCGCTTGCGAGCTGTGCTCGCTATTATACAAATCACAGTAAAATATATATTTATATACTTATTCCACCAGACTAACATTCATACTTGATAATCAAATGAAACTTTTATTTGGCCCCTGTCCTCAGTTCTAAAGACTGCTTTATAAAAGAGCCTAAACATTTCACTTGCTGTGTTGTTAGCGGGTTTAAAATATTTTGTATTTTAGAATTTGTATAGTTACTCAGAAAAGTAGGCCTTAAAGTTTTGTTAATATAACAGTTAAAAAAGAAATGGCTTTCATCATCCAGAACTGCGCACGAAATACATATTCGTTGATCCCTTGGTATTTTTTTTATATCTACCGGTCTCTATGGCTAAAGGGTGATTACTGATTCTAAATTTACATATTAATTTTCTTATTTCAAAGTCAGTGTAGTTTAGATAATATTCTCTAATATAATCAGACTTCAAGGATTTGAATAAAAGCAGTTTGCTTTTATCATCAATGTTTTGTATTTTGTTATTGTATAATGTTTCATAATTATCCTGTAGAGCCTCTCTATATTGATGTTTATGAGTATTTTTTACACATTTATTGTCTATTTTACTTGCTTGACTTATATTATTTACAGATCTAACATTATTTATATAAGAAAACCATGAATAAATTCCCTGATCATGTAATGACTTGGATAAATAATAGCATTCTTTAAGTAGATATGCAGTTTCATCTGATAAAAGTCTATCTTCATATAGCAACGACTGAGTTTTTATAAAGCAATCAACAGGAAAGCGCCCTAGTTCTGACCTTGTTGCTATGTTACTTGTACATTTTTTTACTCCAAGTATAAATTTACAAAACTTGTTATGTATTTTGTCTGAGGGTCTTTTGTCTATGAATAAAAGTTCATCAGGATGCATATGGTTATTATTTTTCTTTGATCTGTTCAATGCATTGTGAAACGATTTATAAATATCCATATACCAAATTTCACAGTTATATGTTAAAACTGGACGAACTAAAGAGTCAAATAAATGTGTGGAAACATGTACAGGAAGTTCATTAAGGCTAGTAGTGTAACTTTTGATCGAATATAACACTTTTAGTGCCTTTTTAGCTAAATCTTCAGCTGAGGATGAAAAATTTCAATTTTGAGATATAACATTTCCAAGGAATTTATATTCTTTTACATTATCCATGACAGAGTCTCTATATTTGAAAGAAACATCAGTTTTACTGGAATTACCCAAAAGCATAGTTTTAGTCTTATTACAATATACAGATAGCTGCCAGTTATTACAATATAATGAAAGTTTATTGAGACTTTTTTGAAGACCCTCTTTTGATTCGGAGAGGATAAGTACATGTAAGTCATCCGCAAACATTAGACTACCAATATTAGTAGTCTGTAATGTAAGTGGATCACTATTTTTTTCGGGAAATAATTCTGGAAGATCATTTATATATATATTGAAAAGAGTAGGACTCAGAGAATCTCCTTGGCGTACACCTCTATCAATATGATAATATTCTGTACATCCATTTACAGTTTTGAGAGATGATTTAGTATTAGTGTACATACCTCTTATAATGTCAATAGTTTTATAGCCTATGCCTAACTTGGCCAGTTTATAAAACAGACCTTTACGCCACACAGAATCGAAAGCTTTGCGTAGATCTATAAAACATGAATAGATGGGTTTTTTCTTAAGAGTTATATATTTATTGATCAAAGTTTTGAGCACAAACAGACTGTCTGAAGTTCGAAAATTAGGTCTGAAACCGAACTGTACATTACAAAACTTATCTTGCATATGTTTCATGATTCTAGTATTAAGTAGAGCACTAAAAAGTTTAGCTATCCCATTAATAAGTGAAATTCCTCTATAATTGTTTGGGTCTGTGGTATCCCCGCTTTTAAGTATTGGAATGACAAATGAATCTAGCCATGATGTTGGATATATTCCAGTTGTCAAAACAAGATTAAAAACTTTTGTAATGGCTTTGGTCATTACAGGAGAACTATATTTCACCAATTCATTTAATATAAGATCAGGACCACATGATTTTCCTACTTTTAAAGCGCTTATGACTTGTTTAACTTCCTTAACAGTAATTGGTATATCTGTATTTTCATTAAAAGGAAAATTACTTTTGTTCAACAAGAAATTGTGAATATGATTTTCATGTTCTTCATTACTTTGTTCCTTCCAATCACCTTGAGTCTGAAAATGTCTCATTAATTCATCAGGTTCAAAATTATCATCCTTAAGTGTGGATTCAAAGTTTCTATGATTACCCTCTCTTAATAGTTTCCACATTTCTTGGGGGTTCTGTGAGGATGTTTCTACTAACTTTTGAATAAAATTTGTTTTGAATTGATTTTTCTTTTTTTTTTGCAGTTTTTTTTTAATGTTTTACAAGTCAAGAAATATTCATGTCGAAGTTCTCTTTCGAATGGCCTATTTTTTAATTGTTTACCTAAGTAATTAATTTTGGATTTTAAGTTTCTAATTTCATCATCTGACCATGGTTTTTTATTCTTTTTTCTTTTTTTATAGATGGCAGGTTTCTTAATTTTACAGACATTTTTTGAAATGTTATCATATAAACTTTTCAATTCTTCTGATGCAGAGTTGGTACCCCCTATGTCATTGCTAAAATCTTTTTGTTCAAAATCTATAATCTGGTTGATCAATTCACTAGTTGATAAATACTTTTCAATCTTATATTTAGATTCAGTCACCCATTTATATCTTACATGTTTTTTTAAGGTTGCCATATACTCTACTTGGCTTAAAATGACTATCTACTCGACAAGGTAGTACAAAATATATTTGAACATGGTCAGAGAGATCATTTATATTTTTAGTACAAAAGTATTGAACTGAGGACAGGAGGCCCTTACTGATAATACCATAATCTACAGTGCTACTACCTTGCATGGTAAAGCATGTGAAATATCCCAATGAATCCCCAATAAAGCGCCCATTAAGTATCCTTAGTCTTGAGGACAAGCACAAATTAAGAAGCGACTTGCCATGCGAATTAAGTGTATTATCTTGATTGTTTCTCCGTACATGTACATCTTCATCATAACAAGGAGGCAATAACTCTTTGAAGTGTGTAGAATCATTTGACTCATAACTAGCAAAGTCTGGATTAGTTCCAGTTCTAGCATTGAAATCACCTATTAAGGCTATTTCACCTTTTGAAGAAAATTTAACTATTTCTGTTTCTAAATTTAAGAAGTCATCATTTGAATGCACTGAATTTTCAGGTGGTATGTAGACTGCACATAAGTATAGATCTTCCTTGAAACCGAAAAAGGCTTTATCTAGTTTAAGCCATAATCTATTAGGAGAGTCTGACTCTTTTGACAAATTTTTTATACCCTTAAAAATGTAATTTTTATGCCCCGCCAACTTTGTTGGGGGGCATATAGTTTTTCGGTCCGTTCGTCCGTCCTTCCGTCCGTCTGTCCGTCCGTCCGTCCGTCCTTCCGTCCGTCCGTCACACTTTAGTTTTCCGCACTTTTTTTCGACATCCTTGCATATATTCAAAAGATTTTTGGTATGTGAGTCTACCATGATGAGTTACAGGTCAAGTTCGAGTTTCGTTCCGGTCCACTGATTTTGACCTAAATTACGGCCCTTGAACTTAGCAAATTTTGTAAAAATAAGTTTTCCGCACTTTTTTTCCACATCCTTGCATATATTCAAAAGATTTTTGGTATGTGAGTCTACCATGATGAGTTACACGTCAAGTTCGAGTTTCGTTCCGGTCCACTGATTTTGACCTAAATAACGGCCCTTGAACTTAGCAAATTTTGTAAAAAAAAAAGTTTTCCGCACTTTTTTTCCACATCCTTGCATATATTCAAAAGAGTTTTGGTATGTGAGTCTACCATGATGAGTTACAGGACAAGTTCAAGTTTCGTTCCGGTCCACTGAATTTGACCCAAATTAGGGCCCTTGGACTTAGCAAATTTGGTAAAAATAACAGTTTTATTTTATTTGCCAGCGGGGCATCAGTGTCATCTTGACACATTTCCTTGTTTATATATATTATAATACCACCGCTATGGCGTCTACCTTTTTTATGTTTTTTTCTGCATTTTGTTATAGCTGTGAATCCTTCAATTTTAGTAGTTGCATTTTCACCTTTCCATGTTTCTAGAACTATGTTTATATCTGAATTAATATTTTGAACAAAGTCTTCGTCTTTGTGCTTATCCCCAAGACCATGAATATTCCATGAAGAAATAGATAAATTGTTCAATTGAGGCATTTATCATAGTTTTTTTTCAGAGCAGGTGAAATATCAAATAACTAATGAATATTGAATGTATATATCATGTACATGTAATATATATCTTTTTATCATTATTTTGAAGGAAAAATTTAAACCGTTGTTGTTTAAACTTTTTTTTTACTGAATACTAAAATTGAAAAGGGAGATTTTGAGAAAAAAAAATACATGTTATTCATACCGGACATACATGTTAACAATATTTTAGCACAAAACAATAGACAATGTAATGAATATGGCTATAAGTATGTATACAAGATTTAAGATGGAATATGAATAGAATGCACATGTAGGTGAACAAACAGACAGAAGAAATATACAAATAATATTCAATATTGATATATATGGTAATAGCATGTTTTGGCTAAAGGACCGAAATACCGTGAGCCTAGACGTATCAACTGGAACCATAATTTTAAAACAATTATGGATTCAGTTGAAGACTATGCCAGAAAATGGGCCAAGAAAGAACAGGAGAAAGAAACGGACGTTTTGTCAGAGTGGGTTAAAGCTGTGAGGTCATTGATTTTGAAACGAATTAATTCTTTGAAGAGCTCAATGAGCACTAAAGCAACATCCATATTTAACAACGCTGATGTTGCAAAAACACTGTCCACCTTACACGACAAATATGTTGTTGTACCTGCAGACAAAGCACCAAATAACATCATTTTTGTGTGCAAGAAACACTATATTGAGTGCTTGACAGTTGAATTAGGGGTTAGTTGTACCAACAATAGCAGCACGTACACAGCTACAACATTGTCTAAGGAGGAAATTATTGACAATCATAAATCTGTCATTTCCTCCTTCGGGCTCTCTGTTGGTGCTGACAATGATGACATTCCATCCCTGTATTGGATTCCTAAATTACATAAAAATCCATACAAACAGCGCTTCATTGCAGGGTCATCGAAATGTACCACTAAACCTCTTTCAGTCCTGATGACCTCAATACTGACGGCAATAAAATCCGGCCTCACGAAATATTACGATTGTTGTTATTCTAGAAATGGTGTCGATCAAATGTGGATCCTGAAGAATTCGAAAGAACTGATGGAGATTCTTAACTCTAAATCAGTTTCATCTTGCAACAGCATCAAGACTTTCGATTTCTCCACACTTTACACTTCTATTCCACATGAACAACTCAAGTCACGATTGGCACAGCTGATTAAACGCAGCTTTTTCAAAAAGAATGGAAAACGCAGGTACAAATATCTGGTAGTCGGTTATAATAAGACTTACTTCGCCATCAATGAGTCTAAAAGTAAGAACAAATTTACAGAAGATCAAATAATCGACATGCTCAACTTTCTTATAGACAACATATTTGTTCAGTTTGGTGGACGTGTTTTTCAGCAAACAAAAGGGATTCCAATGGGCACCAATTGTGCACCTTTGCTTGCTGATTTGTTTCTTCATTCATATGAAGCAGACTTCTTACAATCTCTTCTAGACAAAAAAGATCGTAGACTAGCTCTCTCTTTTAACCTCACGTTCCGTTATATTGATGATGTCCTTTCACTGAACAATTCTCGATTTGGTGACTTTCTCCATCTCATATATCCCCCGGAACTTGAGATAAAAGACACAACGGATTCTAGGAAGTCTGCTTCATATTTAGATCTACATCTCGAAATAGACTCTCAAGGAAAACTATCAACAAAGCTCTATGACAAACGTGATGACTTCAACTTCCCAGTCGTCAACTTTCCCTTCATGTGTAGCAACATTCCGTCCGCTCCAGCTTATGGAGTTTACGTATCACAATTGATTCGTTACTCCAGAGCTTGTGGGATTTACATCGATTTCCTTGGCAGAGCGTCACGTTTGACACAGAAATTGCTAACACTGGGTTATGTTGCTCCTCGGTTGCTGTCTTCACTCAAGAAATTTTACGGTAGACACCATGTACTCATAGATAAATATGGGATTTCTATCTCTCAGATGAGTGCAGATGTCGGTTTGTCATAGGGTTTTGTTTTGTCTTCCTTTACCGGATTTGACACACTGAATTGGAAATTGGCAGCGCGGCGGGTGTGCTATAGCAGGCAGGAACCGCTTACTCTTCCGGAGCACCCGAGTTCACTCTTGTTACGACTTGAGTTCGCGTTGTTGATTTCTGTTCGGTTGTTTTTATGTTTTGTGTTTCCTTGTGCTGTTCTTGTTCATGTTTACCGGTTTTGTCGTTGCCTTTTCGGACTTTTGACACTCGAATGCCCCTTTGGTGCCTCTGCTTATACATGTACCAATGATTCCACATTCTACATAAGAATAGTTAAACTATAATAGTGACAAGCCATTCCAGGCTACTTATAATTGTATAAAAGTTTCATATAATTTTAATACTTTAGAACTGTTAATGTAAAAAACTTTACAAAGGAAATTATTATCAGACTGTTTGACATGTTTAAGTAGATGTATGCCACTTCAATATCCCATTCGCATAAGTATACATTTTTTACCAACATGAATAAAAAACAAAAACAAAAGCGAACTACAATGTACAAAATGTAACTTGTGTACTTTAAACATTACTATTCACAATATTTTGGAAAAGATGATACATTGTATTTAGTATTAAGCATGACATATTGAGAAAAATATCAAAGTAGTGGCGTTATTTTTTGTTAAATGTTCTTATATTTCTTTAACTGTTCAAATCTTTAATTTGCACCTTTGCCATGTTTGTAGGAGAAAAAAGAAGACAAAATAATGAACATTAGTTTTTACTTGTCATGAAAATATGAATTATTATGCAAATCTTATCAAGAATTTTGTTAGATTTTAAATTGATGTTTAAACATGTTAGTTCTTGATTAAAACATTTAAAAAAGAAAACAAAAAAAAGTTAACTATAGAGTTATCATTGAAGGTTTTTCCTTATCACCAACTACAAAAGATCACATAAACATCATAAAGGCATATGAACATAATAATGATGCAAAAAACTATAATACATCTGACTTTTGCTAATCTAATAAAAGAAAAGGCACATACTGTAACTTTAGAACAGGAACAATTCGAAGTGTTTAGTTTCCTAGTTTCATTATAAGCTTTTGCATGAAAGACATTGCATCTGGATTTTCATACTGACTACGGTAATCATATCTCTGATCAAAATTACGTGTTCTGTGATCAAAGTCATCCTCTCTTGGATTTTGATGGTACGAATATCTGTTTTTTCTATAGGGATCATCATACATTGGTTTACGGTTCGGTGTTTGATATGAATTTTGATAACCTTGGTCATGACTCACATTACTTGTGTACTGAGCACTAGAAGCTGGTCTATCGAAGTTTCTTTGAAATTGTAATTAATAATAAAATTTAAGTACGTTATACTTAAATTTGGTTATCGCGGTAAGTACCTTTTGTTAATGGTTGTTAGTTTATAGAAATTACGTCGTTGCGATTGTTACGTCACAATGTCAAGGACGTCATTACTTCATTGATTTTCTGGTAGACAAGACGTAAATTGGTTGCAATACAATTTTTTATCATCGGGTTCCATCGACTAGTTTGGGTGAAATAATTAGATATTTTTCAATTAAGGATGTCAAGTAATGAGAGGAAGGTAACATTTTTTGTGATTTATTGTTTATTTTAGTCTAAATGTATGACACGTGTTGGCACACATGTACAGCGGTCTTCAGTTATTGTTCGCCCCAAAAATGCTGCTGCTTCTAAATATGCAATTTATTAGCAAAATTCTGTATGGTTTTTATTCTCGGTGGTATTTAACTATCCAGTGAAACATTATCACATAAAGAATAAATGGTTTACCCTTTTTATTGTACTCAATCCCAGCAACCCGTCTCAGCTTTATAAGGTAGAGTGACTGTTATATTATATGTATCGGTTCTAAGTCAGACGTGTAAAATGCATTACAAAATACGCTTAAGAAGTAACCAAAAATTCATGAAACTTAGATATTAAGCACATGAAGGTTAGCGGTTTTTACGAAATTTGATGAAGAAAAATGCGACTGTTGGTCAGACGACCCTTAAAGACATGTAATATTAATGCATTTGAAAATGTCTCTCAATCATTATGGTAGTTTTTGAAAACAATCGTCAAAGGCGGATATAGTTTAGGACCGGCATGCCGGACGCGCGCCCTCCTGTTTGATAAGAAAATTTTGTTAGAAGTCCAAGAAGGTTCCCATTTGAAAATTTCTGGATCCGCCACAGAAATTTGTAAACGGCGGTGGTTAAATTGTTGCTTGTATCTTCTAATATGCCTAGAAATTAAAGAAGTATACCCCATTAGGCCTATAATAAGTTTATATATTGTCCAGTCCCTATTATTTTTAATTTTGTTGGATTTTAGATCTTATGTTCATTTGAAGCCAGGATAAAAGTTTATCGATTTTTCTCGTAAACAAATTATATTGATATTGGTATCAGGGAATAAATGGTTCGTTACCCCTTTCTAAGAATTTTCCAGTAATCCGGTTTTGTCAAATACTGATATTTAGTGAAGTCATAGCTTATTCATTCAAAGGTTACAATATTCGTCGGTAAGTTGTTCCAATCAAAATTGCTAGTTTTACAGTCCTTATAGGTGTGCTATAAATTTTCAAGAATAGCTAAAAGCACATGCAACTTCGAAGAATGTGTTACGGTTATCTTCTTATCTTCTATGTACATGTATTAATAAATCGTCAAAACATACTTAGAATTGATGAGCTAAGAGAGAAGGGCAAAGAGTTAAACTGTTTTTGGCAAGTGATAAATCGCCATATTCCTCACGTTTACCCAAGTTTGCAAGGAATTAGTTATTTGTGTTGACTAATATATACTTTTAATTGGTATTTAACTTCACATGCATGTTAGAATCAAGCAAGCATTATAAATTTTCTTGGGTAGTGTTGTTATGCAAAAATTTCAGATTTCTTTTAGGACAGAAGAATGAAGTACCAAGGTGGTTGCAATCTAACCCTGTTAATCTATGCATATTCTGTAAATGGCTTCTATTGAATTGCAGCATTTGAGTCAAAATAATTGCAAGACAGAAATCATAAGAGACGTACTCTACCCAAAAAGTTCAAACAAGGAATTCAAAACCAGCACCAAAGTTTTTGTTCATGTGTTTTTAAAGTTAAGAAAAGTGAAGTATCAAAAACAAAAACACAATACCGGAAAATCGGAACAAGGCTACCACATGTACCAAGAGTGTTTGCTCTAGCATAGGGGTTCATAATGTTTATCGCAATATATAATTTTTCTCATAATGTAATAACACCAACTCACTCATTAAGTCAGCTTTTAAATTTCACATTACAAGGCAAGATGCGTCTCATGAATTTATTATATGGATACTCAACCCTAACTCTGAATGGCACAATTTACCCTGCATTTTACACATCAGTAACACATTTGCATTAAATGCCTCGGATAGTTGAATAATTTCATTCCAGGTTTTAAAATTCTATTTCGAGAAAGGGGAAGCATGATCTTGACGACAACGGGTGGACAATGGGCTTTTGGTGTTCAAATTTATACATATTCGACTAAGTAAATCAGCCACTCAAAAAAGAGGGCCGGGTCAAAAATGCATACTGGCAAAGTGCGATAGCATAACCATACTCTCTAAAATCGTTAAATTTAAATATCAGTCTTTATGCAGAATTAGAACAGCTAATTTTGGATTTCAGATATTTATTTCAAGTTCTGTCTGTACTGTTTTCTTGACGGAACATTGTTTGTTGCGAGAAAAAACAAAGTATCATATTGATCTATATAATTTCGTTGACAGTTGAGTGTATAAATTGCATTTAAGTTCTTTGTTTGTAGCCAAAATGATCGATGCTTAACTTCTATAGGAAATCATAAATTATACACTGTACACAGGTTATCTATAGTTTTATAGAAGCATTTTCGTCCTATATACTTCATTCGAAAAATGACGTAACCATACACTTTCAATTCAATGCAAGGGCGCTTAAAAATGGATATCCAAACGGGGTGATCGGACACTATGAAGAAACATTGAAGTCATGTCACTCACATAATTTTGTTAAACAACGGACTTAATTTGCACCGATCTAGTGTTTGGATTTATTCTGTCTTTATATGTTAATATTATTACATACGATCATACATACACTCATCATTGGTCCTGTAATGTAAAAACAACTGTCTGATGAAATTTTTTTTTGCATAGGTGGTCGTGCATACATACGTAATACATCCATCCATCTATCCATCCATCCATCCATTCATACATCCATCCATTTATACATACATACATAACATAACATACATAACATACATAGCATACAAAACATACATACATACATACATACATACATGCATACATACATACATACATACATACATACATACATACATACATACATACATACATACATACATACATACATACATACATACAAGCAAACATACATTACATACATACACACATACAAACAAACATACATTACATACATGTATATACACACAAACAAAAAAACATACATTACAAAACTAGAATGGCAGTCTTCCATGGAAGACGTATATGTCACCTGTGTCTTTAAATATTCGGTAAACAGTAGATGAATTACGGGCATAAAATCGATTTACACCATATAGTACTAAAAGGAGGAAGCTAAATACCAAATATCAAGAGGTTGTGAATGTAGTTGCTCTGAAAACCGAAAAATTTTTGTGACGCTGCAGGACAACTACGGCGCAGGATGACGCAATAAGACGGATGGTGCCAATGCAACCCATAAAAGTCGTTTCTGCAACACGTTGCAGGCGACATAATTACACACTACATACATGAGGGTCGTTAGGGTCTTTTACGAGATAGCTGGAAAGGTTTGTTTATACACGGGGAATTCGGAATATTACCCACAAAGCTCGGGGAATTCGGGATTTTTTTTTCTATGTTTTTCTACTCTATTAATTTACCGGGAGAGCGTGATTTAGTAAATCTTTTTTATTGCATTTTGTTTTGTTTTTTGTACAAACTTCGCTTACATGTACACATGAGGAAAATATTGGTCACAATCAAAACAAGACATATTGTATATTTAGAAACTGATGAATAGGACAATTTAATAAAATTCGGAAGATGAATTTACAAGTATAAAAAGCTTTATTTATAGCAGTGATTCATAGTTATTTTGCGAGAAGGATAAAGTCTGGTCCGTTGGATAATGGTTTGTTGATAAAAACTAGTAATTTTAGTTACCAAATAATAAAGGTTCCTGATATCAACTATCAATTTTTCGGTATTGAACTAAGTCTTAGTTAATTAGTAAGAATTGTAATGTAATAACATTTCTATAAGTTTGATACCATTATACAATGCCTTACTTACTATTAGTTAAGTTTTCATGTAAAAAGGCATGTAATTATATAAGTAAAGGGGGTCTTTAAGCTGGGACTCAGCCGCGAAGCAGCTGCATTCCGCACTTACTTAAGTGGCGGTTGACAGCGAATTCACTGTCAATTTGGCATAATTCGCTGCTTCGTGAACTTAAAGAACATTTTAAGGGGTTTTGGTCTCTTCAACAGTGTATACCACAGTAATCCAAAAATTCTTTGATTCAGCCATCTGTGTATTCCACGGTGGTTCTTAAGGGGTTTCGGTCTTAAATATTATTCACCCGTGTATCCCACGGTGACGCCAAATTATTCTGCATATTTGTATTGATTTCTGGTTGCCATTCACAATATTCGGTAACCATTTATCTGATCATTGACTGTTGATATTTTATGTTTATTATATATTATCTGAAAATATCATTTCTTTAACCACCCGTGCATCCCACGGTGGAATTTATTTTATTGATTATCTATTGATTATTTATTGATTATCTAGATTTATATGATATATGAGAAATCATTCATATTTATTATTGTAAATCCTTATTAAAGCTGAGGCCCAATAATGCCAAACCTTACAAAGAGTTTTCATTTCCCCCTTAGTTTTACATGGGTATGCATTACTAGCAAGAGAGGTTTGCTTAATAGCAGGAAAAGTTGAAACTTATCACTGCATCATGTTCGTTTTATTTTTGTTTACGCATCAGAGATAAATGGTAATTTTGTGAAGGGAATCATTTCGGTCTAAAATTTTAGTCGGAAAGACCCTTAATGGTACATGTACCCACAGAGGGGCTATATATCACAACTTTCAACGACGGACGAGGATATAGTTGCACTTCTTGACAAAGAGCAACACCTCGTGAACCCTCTAAATAAAGAGGTTTAAAACTGTGCGACTATTTTTCACATTGTTTCATAACTGGTTCTGCCTTTATATACTCAAACAAATTTCAATTCTAAAGGTGAAGAAAAAATTTGCATATCACAGCTTTTTTAACATTGCAAAATTTTTCAAAGTTTGGTTTCAAGAGTATTTTTTTATGTTTTTATTAACTAAATTGTTTATTGCAGACATATTGGAAAGTAAATATATGAGTATTTTGCTGTTTTTATAATTTTGATTTTTTACTCATTCCTGTTTCTATGAACTTACACAGAAAAACGTACCGTGTACGTTTTGTTTTATGCAAATTATCTTTACCAATTTAAGGAATCTTTAAAACATTCCAATCATAAATATTTTTCACTTGCGTACAATGTATAAGAAAAGCTGTGTTCATGTTGAAGTCCTAAGACTTATATTGTTTTTGATAAACGAACCGAACGATGTCAGCATTGCTCTTTTTGTTTCAGCGTGTTTCCTCTTTGTTTTACGTTACTGTTTACCTTTTCAGAGAGGAGGGGTTGTGATCGGTCTTTAAATCACACATCTATTGCACCTTTTGTGTTGCAACCAGCCTGTTGTTTGCACGTCAAAATCAGAAGAAACTATATCAGTTTATGTACTGTTCTTGCCTTCGCACTGTACAGGGTAATTTTCACCTTTTCGTAATAGAGCCAAAAATATGAGAAACTGAATATTTCAATGATTTATTGCACCTTTCACACATTACCCAATTACAAAACCTGGAGATAAAAAAAAATCAACACAGCAGAAAAAGCACAAAATTCGCTAAGTTTGAGAGAACAAAACAAAAATAGTCTACAAAAACCACCCGGCTCGGTGGGATTCGAACCCTGGTTACCGGAGATGCAAAACCAACACGTTACCGTCTGAGCTACAGACTCCAACCTATATTTTGAGGTATTTTATAGGTTCATATGCTTACGCAAGTAAAGAAAGGATTTTTTGTCCCCTTTTACTTGTTTTTCTCTACGTTTTCATAAGATTTTATTCAATAGTTTAATTTGAACTTTTTTCATAATAGCGAGCATAGCTCGCTTGCGGGCACGAAGTGCCCGCTCGAGCGGAGAGCTCTACGGTATTTGTTTCCGCGAGAAATTTGCTAATGCTGATTTAGATTTTTTATGGTCCGGAAAGGGTTATTATTTTTACAGGTCCGGAGTGAATGTTAAAATAATTTATAAGAAAAGAAATAATGCTTAAAAAATAATAAATTGCGTTTTTAACAAGAAAATAATATTCTTAAAATAATAAATACATATAAGCTGCTCGTTTCGTCTTGGTTATATGCACGTACGAAACTAACGTGTCTCGAAGCTTAATCGCCCCATACCATCTCGTCCCAAAATAAGCAAATGGAAATATTGGAAATTAAATGGTAGCGATATCCCTGAATGTCGACATTTAGAACAAAAAAACGTACTCCCTTTTAGCTATGCTCGCATTTAGGCAATGCCTACTCCATATTACATTTTTTTTGTAAATAGTTAGGCTGTCGTTACTTTGGTGTCATCTATTTGATTTTGGACAAATAAAAAAATATTACATTTGAAGTGAAGTCCAAATTTACATAAAACTCCATACAAGCAACGATTTATTGCTGGGTCATCCAAATGTACAACTAAGCCTCTTTCAGTTTTGTTAACATCAATATAAACGGCAATAAAATCAAGCCTTCAAAAGTATTTCGATTGTTGTTACTCTAGAAATGGCGTCAATCAAATGTGGATTCTCAAAAATTCTAAAGAACTGATGGAAAATCTCCATTCTAAGTCATTTTCATCATGTAATAGCATTAAAACGTTTGATTTCTCTACATTATATACTTCAATTCCACATTCACAATTAAAATCTCGTTTGGCACAGCTGATTAAACGTAGCTTTATCAAAAAGAATGGAAAACGCAGGTACAAGTATTTGGTAGTCGGTTATAAAAAGACTTACTTTGTCATCCAAGAGTCTAGCAAGAAAAACAAATTAACAGAAGATCAAATAATAGAAATGCTCAACTTTCTAATCGACAACATATTTGTACAGTTTGGTGGACGTGTTTTTCAGCAAACAATAGGTATCCCAATGGGCACAAATTGTGCACCATTGCTTGCCGATTTGGTTCTTCATTCATATGAAGCAGACTTCTTACAATCACTTCTAGACAAAAAGGACCGCAAACTAGCTTTATCCTT
This sequence comes from Arcuatula senhousia, assembly GCA_963971305.1. NCBI lineage: Eukaryota > Metazoa > Mollusca > Bivalvia > Mytilida > Mytilidae > Arcuatula > Arcuatula senhousia. The sequence continues at coordinate 31,830,862 of OZ020304.1, forward strand.
CAATCTCACATTTCGTTATATTGATGATGTCCTTTCACTAAACAATTCTCGATTTGGTGACTATTTACATCTCATATATCCGAAGGAACTTGAGGTAAAGGACACTACAGATTCTAGGAGGTCTGCTTCATATTTGGATCTATTTCTCGAAATTGACACACAAGGAAGGCTTTGTACAAAGCTCTATGACAAACGTGATGACTTCAACTTTCCAATAGTTAACTTTCCCTTTCTGTGTAGCAACATTCCGTCCGCTCCAGCATATGGAGTTTACGTATCACAATTGATTCGTTATTCCAGAGCATGTGGGGAGTACAACGACTTCCTTGATAGAGCTACACGGCTGACAAGCAAATTGTTAACACAGGGGTACGTTGCTCCCTTGTTGTTGTCATCACTCAAGAAATTTTACGGACAACATAATGTGCTTGTATGCAAATACGGGATTTCTATCTCTCAGATGAGCACAAATGTTGGTTTGACATAGAGTTTTGTAATGTCATCCTTTCCGGATTTGACCAACACTTAATCAATCTTTGGCAACGTGACGGGTGTGCTATAGCAAGCAGGAACTGCTTACTCTTCCGGAGCACCTGAGTTCACTCTCGTTTCGACTTGAGTTCACGTTGCTGAATGCGGTTTTGTTGTTATGTGTGTGTGTTTTATGTTGTTATGTGGTTTGTTTTGTTGTGATGATTTTTTGTCTGCCGGTTTTGTCTTTGTCTTCACGGTTTTATGATACTGATTACCCCTTTGGTACACCTTTGCTTCTGTCACCACGCAAAGATAAGATATACTATATATTGATAGCCACCATGTTTTAACGTCCACCCGCCCGCTCATCAACATGGATCTAAAGTATTTGGCTTCGCAATATGCAGAGTTCTAAATAAAATTCAAGAAGGCATAGAAAATATTATGAAATAGCAAACTTTACAGTCTTTGTTTTACTCTTGGCCCTCCATATCAAATCTTAATGTGTCTGTTATAGAAAATATGAAATAAAATGGAAAATAAAAAGATATGATTTAAACTATAATGAGATGTGTAATAATAATACATGACAAGGCATCTATCAAAAACGATGATTTACAAAAAATATCAGCAGCTTACTGGTGAATGGGAATAAATGGTAATTTTGTGTAGGGAATCATTTGATCTAAAATTTTAGTCGGAAAGACCCTTAATGGTACATGTACCCAAAGAGGGGCTATATATCACAACTGCCAACGACGGACGAGGATATAGTTGCACTTCTTGACAAAGAGCAACACCTCGTGAACCCTGTAAATAAAGAGGTTTAAAACTGTGCGACTATTTTTCACATTGTTTCATAACTGGTTCTGCCTTAATATACTCAAACAAATTTCAATTCTAAAGGTGAAGAAAAAATTTGCATACCACAGCTTTTTTAACATTGCAAAATTTTTCAAAGTTTGGTTTCAAGAGTATTTTTTTATGTTTTTATTAACTAAATTGTTTATTGCAGACATATTGGAAAGTAAATATATGATTATTTTGCTGTTTTTATAATTTTGATTTTTTATTCATTCCTGTTTCTATGAACTTACACAGAAAAACGTACCGTGTACGTTTTGTTTTATGCAAATTATCTTTACCAATTCAAGGAATCTTTAAAACATTCCAATCATAAATACTTTTCACTTGCGTACAATGTATAAGAAAAGCTGTGTACATGTTGAAGTCCTAAGACTTATATTGTTTTTGATAAACGAACCGAACGATGTCAGCATTGCTCTTTTTGTTTCAGCGTGTTTCCTCTTTGTTTTACGTTACTGTTTACTTTTTCAGAGAGGAGGGGGTGTGATCGGTCTTTAAATCACACATCTATTGCACCTTTTGTGGTGCAACCAGCCTGTTAAAATCAGAAGAAACTATATTAGTTTATGTACTGTTCTTGCCTTCGCACTGTACAGGGTAATTTTCACCTTTTTCGTAATAGAGCCAAAAATATGAGAAACTGAATATTTCAATGATTTATTGCACCTTTCATACATTACCCAATTACAAAACCTGGAGATAAAAAAAAATCAACACAACAGAAAAAGCACAAAATTCGCTAAGTTTGAGAAAAGAAAACAAAAATAGTCTACAAAAACCACCCGTCTCGGCGGGATTCGAACCCTGGTTACCGGAGATGCAAAACCAACACGTTACCGTCTGAGCTACAAACTCCAACCAATATTTAGAGGTATTTTATAGGTTCATATGCTTTCGCAAGTAAAGAAAGGATTTTTTTGTCCCCTTTTACTTGTTTTTCTCTACGTTTTCATAAGATTTTATTCAATAGTTTAATTTGAACTTTTTTCATAATAAATAGTTAGGCTGTCAATACTTTGGTGTCACTTCTTTTGATTTTTGACAAATAAAAAAATATCACTACAAAATCCAAAAAGTCTGAAATGGCAGGTTTTTTTTGGCTGAAAAGTCTGAATTCTGTCTTAACATTCTTAACATTCTGAAAACAGTCTGAATATTGTCCTAACATTCTTAACATTCTTAACATATTCTTAATATTCTGAAATTGTCTGAACAGATTCTTAACATTCTGAATATTCTTAACACATTCTTAACATCTTGAAATTGTCTGAATATATTCTTTACATTCTAAATAATAAACATCCTTTCGGAACATTAATTGATCTTTTCCTGAGCAGATTATTTTGATATTTTACTTATATTTATATTTTTAAAATTTATTCTGAACCTTGTTTTCATTAAAATTTTAGGCTAGGATAACTTCAAAGAAAATAGATTGAACTATTAATCTATTTGTTTATAAAACAGTTTTTAACATTATTTTTAAAAATCGTTTTTAAATTAATGATTAATATTCTTCAACAAAACAGCTTTTAAAAAATCAAGTTGAATAATCAAGTTTTCTTACATTTAATTTATCAATTAAAATATTTATTTATATTAAATTTTCTAATTATTTATTCTAATGAATCTACATTAAGATTTACTATGATTTGAATTCCCATTTATTTTAGAAATATCTATTCTGAATATTCATTACAGGTTTTACATGCTATAGTTAATTACACAAGAAGAACGTGTAAAAACTACAAGCAATCAACTGGTACAATAATTTAAGTTGATATCAACAAATATGCATAAATTTTCACTTATTATCAAAAGTTCGGAATAATGTTTATAAAGCTACATGTACACCATGGAAGTATCAAATAATCAGCAATTAAAAAAGATTAACACAATTAATTCCCCGCTGGGTTTCTATTGATAATAAAAGCACCGACTCAGTTTGGCAAGTAGGTGTTAACACGCTTGAAGATGACATGTGTTTTATCTCCACCAGATTTTTAAGATAAAATGTTAACTATCGGTTTCCTTATCAGTTACCTTATTAATAAGGATACGGGCCCACATGAGACTTTACATACATTTACATGTAGGCCACAGCTTCTACTATTTACTATCTACTAAAGATTGAAGAAATTGTTAAAAAAAGTATTTTCAAAACTGTGAATACTTTAATATTGGTCATTTCCACGTCATTAAAACATACGTTCTTAAATAAAAACAACAAACAAATATACATCTTCCCTGTTGCATGTTTCGAAACCTTGTAGGTTGTTGCAGGAAATCCCAAAGCCAAGGTAAATCCAATGAAATCCCTTGTGTTTAACAGATAGTGTTATAGTTATTACCAAAACCATTTTACACATGTTATAGTGTCAAAAAGTAGGAGAAAAAACTCAAATGACTCGGATTTTACTTTACCGGCTATATATAGAGTTTATCCCCAACACACTGAAAACGGTAAAAAAACAACAGTGTGTAATTTTTGACAAATTAGCTAGAGGACGATAGGGAAAAAAGGTATGAACAGACTGCTTTCCGTCATTTCTGTGTTTAAAGTACCGCAAGTGTAATTATATGGACTGTCTTTAGTTTGTCAGCGTTAACGATAACCGGTAAAACCCCATAATTTATTCAAGTTACTGATATCCAACAACCTTTAACTGCATAAAACCTTGTAGTTTTGCGAGAGGACGTAAAGATTCTTACGTGTACTTCTTATTTCTTTTAAGATATTGGTACCAGGAAACTTTTTGAGGCAAAATAATACTGCACAAAAATATACTGAACTTCCACAAAATGTATGAACAAAATGAAAATGCATAAAATGAACCGGTGAAAGTTTGATAAAGAATAAACAAACAGCGAATTTCTTCATAATATTTTTGATTGCAAAATTAAGTCATGCCACTGCAAACAATAAAGTATAATCTAAATCTAAATATTAAAATGTTCTATTACTCATAAAACTGTTTAAAGTAGAACAGTTTTTAAGCTTGTTGGTCTGTGTATTGATGTATATTTAAAGAGAATTTGTTCTAAATAATAACTAAAGAATTAGAACGCTACTGCTCTTATTTTCGTTTTTTTTTATCTTAAATGAACAGGGTTTCGGTGGTTAAGTAAATAGTAACATAGAAACACATGTAAAGTTTGAGTTGTAACCTCCTGCTAGTTTGATACCTCAATGGTCACAGTTCGCTTTGCTTTCGCTTGGAACTAAATGAGTTTGTGAGTTGAGCGAGTTAGTGTTTACGCCCTCGCAACAGTATTAAGGTTATTTGATTTAATTGAAGGCAATTATATGAAATATGGGGTTGGTGGGAAACAAAGGAAAGGGTACATTTCGAAGAACCACAGGAAAAAAAGAGAGAGGTGAATAGGGGCTGAAAATTAAGCTTATGTGGTGTACTATTTGGTTGTCCACAAAGGGATCTTTTACGTGCATAAAGCGTGACACTCTCAACACACGTTGGCCCGCTATGGTCAGCCGTCAGGGTTTCCGTATTATAAGCCTGCGAATCGAATTAAATAATTCATTTTTGCATACAGGTTTTTAAACATATACATATAGCTAAAACCTGTATGTTTAAAATACCCTTTTATATCCATTTTTTATGAGTTGTGTTAATCGTCAGCATTGTTTTTTTTTTTATTTTGTGATGATATGCGTCTTCCATTGTTCTTGAAATTTCTTCTGGTGTAAGCAAACTATTGTTTTAATAATAATTTGCTGGATAAACTGTATCATTTATATATATATATAATGCTGTTTGACATGAAATTAGCACTTGTTGCCGTAATTTAAACTGAATTGTCCCCCACAGAGGAACATCTCGATGCTAATTAATATGTAGCCTACACCCTTTACCGTGCACGTTGGCTTAAAAACGATATGTATCTGTTATCATACTCAGGTACACAGTTTCTTTTAAACTTGCAGTTCCAAATGTTTCTTTTCGGTTTTTTTTTTTGGTTTTTGGCTCTGAATTTCTTCACTTTCGAGACAACTTTCTCCAAAATTAAATGTTTTTTGTAAATTATAACGATATCAGATAATCGAATCAAAACGAAATCGAATACTTTTGTACAATAGTAACATCTTAACAAACGGATATACAAACAAAAACATAAAACACCTACAAATAATAATTAAAAAAAATTACCACCGGCCCCTCACCTTTAAAAAAAATGCTTACAAAATTAAGCACAAAATTAAATCCCTATGATTTGATTAAACTGCTTCACAAAAAGGAGCGAAACTATTAACAATTTTATTTTATTTTATCAAGTGTAAATTAATGTTAAGAATATTAAGAATCAATTCAGAATAATTCAGACAACATTTAAACAATTTTGACTAGTCAGAATGTTAAGAATCTGTTAAGACAAATCCAGACACCATTCAGATAATTCAGATAGCGTTAAGAATGTTAAGAATCTGTTAAGACAAATCCAGACACCATTCAGACAATTCAGATAGCGTTAAGAATGTTAAGAATATGTTAAGACAAACTCAGACACCATTCAGACAATTCAGATAGCGTTAAGAATGTTAAGAATCTAGTTTAGACAAATCCAGACACCATTCAGACAATTCAGACAGCGTTAAGAATTATTCAGACTTGATTGAGACTGTTTCATACAATGTTAAGAATTTTTCAGAAGATTTCATACATTTTAGAACGTTAAGACAGAATTCAGACTTTTCAGCCAAAAAAAAACTGCCATTTCAGACTTTTTGGATTCGTAGTGTATTACAATTGAAGTGAAGCCTGTCACCACGCAAAGACAAGAGATACTATATATTGATAGCCACCATGTTTTAACGTCCACCCGCCCGCTCATCAACATGGATCTAAAGTATTTGGCTTCACAATATGCAGAGTTCTAAATAAAATTCAAGAAGGCATAGAAAATATTATGAAATAGCAAACTTTACAGTCTTTGTTTTACTCTTGGCCCTCCATATCAAAGCTTAATGTGTCTGTTATAGAAAATATGAAATAAAATGGAAAATAAAAAGATATGATTTAAACTATAATGAGATGCGTAATAATAATACATGACACGGCATCTATCAAAAACGATGATTTACAAAAGATATCAGCAGCTAACTGGTGAATGGAAATAAATAGTAATTTTGTGTAGGGAATCATTTCGATCTAAAATTTTAGTCGGAAAGACCCTTAATGGTACATGTACCCACAGAGGGGCTATATATCACAACTTCCAACGACGGACGAGGATATAGTTGCACTTCTTGACAAAGAGCAACACCTCGTGAACCCTCTAAATAAAGAGGTTTAAAACTGTGCGACTATTTTTCACATTGTTTCATAACTGGTTCTGCCTTTATATACTCAAACAAATTTCAATTCTAAAGGTGAAGAAAAAATTTGCATATCACAGCTTTTTTAACATTGCAAAATTTTTCAAAGTTTGGTTTCAAGAGTATTTTTTTATGTTTTTATTAACTAAATTGTTTATTGCAGACATATTGGAAAGTAAATATATGATTATTTTGCTGTTTTTATAATTTTGATTTTTTACTCATTCCTGTTTCTATGAACTTACACAGAAAAACGTACCGTGAACGTTTTGTTTTATGCAAATTATCTTTACCAATTCAAGGAATCTCTAAAACATCCCAATCATAAATACTTTTCACTTGCGTACAATGTATAAGGAAAGCTGTGTTCATGTTGAAGTTCTAAGACTTATATTGTTTTTGATAAACGAACCGAACGATGACAGCATTGCTCTTTTTGTTTCAGCGTGTTTCCTCTTTGTTTTACGTTACTGTTTACTTTCTCAGAGAGGAGGGGGTGTGATACGTCTTTAAATCACATATCTATTGCACCTTTTGTGTTGCAACCAGCCTGTTGTTTGCACGTCAAAATCAGAAGAAACTATATTAGTTTATGTACTGTTCTTGCCTTCGCACTGTACAGGGTAATTTTCACCTTTTTCGTAATAGAGCCAAAAACATGAGAAACTGAATATTTCAATGATTTTTTGCACCTTTCACACATTACCTAATTACAAAACCTGGAGATAAAAAAAATCAACACAACAGAAAAAGCACAAAATTCGCTAAGTTTGAGAAAACAAAACAAAAATAGTCTACATAAACCACCCGTCTCGGCGGGGTTCGATCCCTGGTTACCGGAGATGCAAAACCAACACGTTACCGTCTGAGCTACAAACTCCAACCTATATTTCAGGGTAATTTATAAGTCATATGCTTTCGCAAGTAAAGAAAGGATTTTTTTGTCCCCTTTTACTTGTATTTTTTTACGTTTTCATAAGATTTTATTCAATAGTTTAATTTGAACTTTTTTCATAATAAATAGTTAGGCTGTCGTTACTTTGGTGTCATCTCTTTTGATTTTGGACAAATACAAAAATATTACAATTGAAGTGAAGCCTGTCACCACGCAAAGACAAGAGATACTATATATTGATAGCCACCATGTTTTAACGTCCACCCGCCCGCTCATCAACATGGATCCAAAGTATTTGGCTTCGCAATATGCAGAGTTCTAAATAAAATTCAAGTAGGCATAGAAAATATCATGAAATAGCAAACTTTACAGTCTTTGTTTTACTCTTGGCCCTCCATATCAAAGCTTAATGTGTCTGTTATAGAAAATATGAAATAAAATGGAAAATAAAAAGATATGATTTAAACTATAATGAGATGCGTAATAATAATACATGACACGGCATCTATCAAAAACGATGATTTACAAAAGATATCAGCAGCTTACTGGTGAATGGAAATAAATGGTAATTTTGTGTAGGGAATCAATTCGATCTAAAAACCCTTAATGGTACATGTACCCACAGAGGGGCTATATATCACAACTTCCAACGACGGACGGGGATATAGTTGCACTTCTTGACAAAGAGCAAAACCTCGTGAACCCTCTAAATAAAGAGGTTTAAAACTGTGCAACTATTTTTCACATTGTTTCATAACTGGTTCTGCCTTTATATACTCAAACACATTTCAATTCTAAAGGTGAAGAAAAAATTTGCATATCACAGCTTTTTTAACATTGCAAAATTTTTCAAAGTTTGGTTTCAAGAGTATTTTTTTATGTTTTTATTAGCTAAATGGTTTATTGCAGACATATTGAAAAGTAAATATATGATTATTTTGCTGTTTTTATAATTTTGATTTTTTACTCATTCATGTTTCTATGAACTTACACAGAAAAACGTACCGTGTACGTTTTGTTTTATGCAAATTATCTTTACCAATGCAAGGGATCTTTAAACATCCCAATCATAAATACTTTTCACTTGCGTACAATGTATAAGTAAAGCTGTGTACATATTGAAGCTCTTATATTGTTTTTGATAAACGGACCGAACGATGTCAGCATTGCTCTTTTTGTTTCAGCGTGTTTCCTCTTTGTTTTACGTTACTGTTTACTTTTTCAGAGAGGAGGGGGTGTGATCGGTCTTTAAATCACATATCTATTGCACCTTTTGTGTTGCAACCAGCCTGTTGTTTGCACGTCAAAATCAGAAGAAACTATATTAGTTTATATACTGTTCTTGTCTTCGCACTGTACAGGGTAATTTTCACCTTTTTGGTAATAGAGCCAAAAATAGGAGAAACTGAATATTTCAATGATTTATTGCACCTTTCACACATTACCTAATTACAAAACCTGGAGATAAAAAAAATCAACACAACAGAAAAAGTACAAAATTCGATAAGTTTGAGAAAACAAAACAAAAATAGTCTACAAAAACCACCCGTCTCGGCGGGGATCAAACCCTTGTTACTGGAGATGCAAAACCAACACGTTACCGTCTGAGCTACAAACTCCAACCTATATTTTGAGGTATTTTATAGGTTCATATGCTTTGCAAGTAAAGAAAGGATTTTTTTTGTCCCCTTTTACTTGTTTTTCTCTACGTTTTCATAAGATTTTATACAATAGTTTCACTTGAACTTTTTTTATGATAAATAGTTAGGCTATCGTTACTTTGGTGTCATCTCTTTTGATTTTGGACAAATAAAAAAAATATTACAATTGAAGTGAAGCCTGTCACCACGCAAAGACAAGAGATACTATATATTGATAGCCACCATGTTTTAACGTCCACCCGCCCGCTCATCAACATGGATCTTAAGTGTTTGGCTTCGCAATATGCAGAGTTCTAAATAGAATTCAAGAAGGCATAGAAAATATTATGAAATAGCAAACTTTACAGTCTTTGTTTTACTCTTGGCCCTCCATATCAAAGCTTAATGTGTCTGTTATAGAAAATATGAAATAAAATGGAAAATAAAAAGATATGATTTAAACTATAATGAGATGCGTAATAATAATACATGACACGGCATCTATCAAAACGATGATTTACAAAAGATATCAGCAGCTTACTGGTGAATGGAAATAAATGGTAATCTTGTGTAGGGAATCGATCAAAAATTTAGTCGGAAAGACCCTTAATGGTACATGTACCCAAAGAGGGGCTATATATCACAACTTCCAACGACGTACGAGGATATAGTTGCACTTCTTGACAAAGAGCAACACCTCGTGAACCCTCTAAATAAAGAGGTTTAAAACTGTTCGACTACGCAGGTATGTTAATGCCGTTTGAGAAACAATATCCGGAATTTCGATTTTTACCGCTTTTGACTCGAATTGTATATTTTATGACGTTAGGAGAATATGTCATATCCGCTTAAGTGATATGACGTTTATGTAAATAATACATTATTTAAGGATATTTCTTTATATGTTGTTACAACAACACAGCTATCTAGTCAATTTGAAACGTATTTATCACAGCTAATACTTGTAACAATGAGACAGTAAAGCATTTTTAGTATTGGTTCTCATGATCCCGAAGAAGCTTTTGTTTTGACGGCGACGACTCAACAGGTGCGCCATTTAGAAAATGTTAACAAAATTTTGTTTTGGTGAGAATGGAGACAAACAATACTTTCCAGGTTAACAAGTAAGTTCTATCTTTTATTTCTCATGCCATATGTGATTAAATTTACACAATAAACATGTTGGCATTACTTCTACAAAAAGGGGGGGGGGTTCTTGATTTTATTTACTTATTTAAATAATTTTAAAATCACATTTATAGATCTACATTTTAGCATTATATGCATTACTTTAATGAAAGTCTTGGGCAACATAGATATATCTCAAAAATCATGAATTTTATGTTATTCTAAAATGAAAATTTACATGTGAAAATTTTGATATTTGAAAAATAATAAGCACTAAAAAGCATACAGTTTGGTGTATCTAAGATAAGTATTTTTACAATGAGAAGATGCTTTATGCATATGTACATTTATCTTTATTTTAATATTAATCTACCATTTGCTATATTTGAAGGTTTTCATTTTTGTATTTCAAAGTAAAGAATTGCACCTCTTTTAATTGAAAAGGAATTGTATGTCAAATTGTATATGTTTTTATAATCCATTTTCTTAAAAGTGATAGACTAACAATAACTATAAAATATAGCATATGATATAATGTCATTTTAATCATTTTAAAATATTTGTTTTATTATTTTCAGCTTGCAATTTTCTTCCTTGATGAAATCTGGCGTGTGGTTCTTACAAAGAGAAGTTATTCTATTGGCAGTTTTGCTATTATGATGTTAAACTAAATGAATGTGTGACTAAATAAATGGTCTTTTAGGATGGATGTTATATTCTGTGGAATTCAATGAAGGAAAACATCTTCCCTTATAAGTTTATATATAGTACATAATTATATATACATTTCAAGAAATTGAGGAGCTGGATTTTTCAAAGTGTGAATGACATAAAATAATTGTGTACACTTGTGTGATGAAAGTTTATATTCTCACTCTGTGAAACTCAATGAAGGATCACCACCCTACCTTTAAAGTTTTTTATGGAATGGATAGCTGTATGTGTTTAAGTGTTAACATTCATAGTATAAATGAGTTTTGTTGTGATATTCTGTTCTCTTTTTTTTTTCACAAATGCATTCTTATTGTTTTAATAGCTACCAGTATGACCAGATATATAAACTTTAGTTTGGATAAGAAATATAGAAAGTCAAAATTTCATACAAACAAAGACAAAGCATGAAGACCAAAAAGGACACACAAAAAATCATGCATATAAAACAAATTTACATTCAAACAATACTTGAGCATAAATTCATATATACTCATATCATTTAAAGTATTTATGGGACAACAAAATAAATATAAGTACTGAGTCTGATTGAAATCAAAGCAACTGTAAACAGCCTACATGGACACTGTACACTTTTCAAACATATTTTATTCATGAAAACAAATTAAAAGGCAAAGCAGAAACACAGCAATAAGAAAAAATAGCTAGTATGATAATTATGGAATATGATGATCCTGAGTTGTGTTCAGTTGAATTAAACATAAATTAAGAGCTTTGCTTTGTAACTTAATAGATCTGTTTAACTAAATAGAACCAATAGGCTTCAACTAACAAAAAAAGTCACAGTAAAAAAAGTAGACTGAAATGTGTTGAGGTTCTATGACATAAAAACTATTGCATTATCTGCAGTATGACATGTATGATTCTGTTATCTGTATGACCAAGTGTACAGATTGTATACCTATCCTGTATGTCCCGGGGTACATTATTAGCTACTGTACTTTATAAAAGCTTCATAAAAGTTAACTCCGCCCCTCCCCCTTTTAGCTGAAATTTAAGAAAAACTAACGTTTGTGTCACGCACATGTACTACGGCTGCCGCTTTCTTTTCGCCTACAAAACTTAAAACATTTCTTCTCAATTTAATAATAATATGAAACTAAAATCACGAACAAAATCATGTTATCAGCAAACACGCGCTGTGCAAAATAAAGATAAATATTTCATAATGACGTCATCACGTTGTTGACGCCGTAGATCTTGATGAACTCGGCGTTTAACTGCAATGGAGAAATACAAGAATCCAGACAACGGGCTTTCTTTTTCAAGCTAGAACAAGTTACCACAGTTAACAAAATCCCTAATCCTTTAAATATATCTTTTCGAAGATAAACAGCTATCATGAAATCGCTGAACCCTCTCACAAATTGCAACGGGTTTCTTGAATTTAGCTCGAAAAGATTGGAAAAATGGTGCGAAATTGCTCAATTTTTGCATTTTTATTTTTTTTAAAATAGAAGAAATGATTTATTTTTAAGGGTTCAGCAGTTTTTACACAATTAAGTATCATATCTTGCCATTAAAAAAAAAATTCGAGACAAAATTCGGTGTGTGGTAACTTGTTCTAGTCTATTTTAATACCGATCCTTAAATAAAGACTTTTCTTCAACTTTTACGATATACGAATGATAAAAGAGAATAAAAATTCACCAAAGATATTAATTTCTAATCCTTTTTCTGTTGGTTTATTAAAATATCCTATACGACATTCCTTTCCAGTAAAATAGGGTATGTACGAAAAAAGGGGGGTGGTCCTGCCGGAAATTCCTGAAAAGTGCATTAACATACCTGCGTATTTTTTACATTGTTTCATAACTGGTTCTGCTTTTATATACTCAAACACATTTCAATTCTAAAGGTGAAGAAAAAATTTGCATATCACAGCTATTTTAACATTGCAAAATTTTTCAAAGTTTGGTTTCAAGAGTATGTTTTATGTTTTCATTAAATTAATGGTTTACTGCAGACATATTGGAAGTAAATATATGATTATTTTGCTGTTTTTATAATTTTGATTTTTACTCATTCCTGTTTCTATGAACTTACACAGAAAAACGTACCTTGTACCTTTTGTTTTATGCAAATTATCTTTACCAATTCAAGGAATCTTTAAAACATCCCAATCATAAATACCTTTCACTTGCGTACAATGTATAAGAAAAGCTGTGTTCATGTTGAAGTTCTAAGACTGATTTTGTTTTTGATAAACGAACCGAACGATGTCAGCATTGCTCTTTTTGTTTCAGCGTGTTTCCTCTTTGTATTACGTTACTGTTTACTTTGCAGAGAGGAGGGGGTGTGATCGGTCTTTAAATCACACATCTATTGCACCTTTTGTGTTGCAACCAGCCTGTTGTTTGCACGTCAAAATCAGAAGAAACTATATTAGTTTATGTACTGTTCTTGTCTTCGCACTGTACAGGGTAATTTTCACCTTTTTCGTAATAGAGCCAAAAATATGAGAAACTGAATATTTCAATGATTTATTGCACCTTTCACACATTACCCAATTACAAAACCTGGAGATAAAAAAAATCAACACAACAGAAAAAGCTCAACATTTGCTAAGTTTGAGAAAACAAAACAAAAATAGTCTACAAAAACCACCCGTCTCGCCGGGGATCGAACCCTGGTTACCGGTGATGCAAAACCAACACGTTACTTTTTTTTATCTTTATTAATAAAACATATCATATTACAATACAGAGCAATATTTACACAACATTTAAAACATCAAATATTTACAGATAAAATGCAAGGACTACATTGTCATCACTAAGTTGTAAAACTGGATTGTATTCAGAAAAATATTTGATAAAAACCCTCTAATTTGAAGTTAATTCACAATATGTATGATAATAAGATATGTAGTGTTTCAATGTATATTTGGAATACTTTTTCAGGTCTAACTGTGAGTTTGATGTCTTTACAATTTGTCTATTCTTCATGATACATAGTTTCAAGATAGACAAACCAAAGTTAACAAAGTAAACATTTACATTCTAATACTTTCCAGTCAAACCTAACATTACAAGTTTTTTTTTAACCATGTTCAACAATAGTATCTGTTTCACATTTCTCTAATAAATTACAAAGTACTCCATGAACATCATTATGCAAGTCCAATAATTTTGGACAATCAAAAAATAAATGCATCATATTTTCAACCTGGTTACTACAGTTATCACATAGATCAGAATTAATTAAACCAATTTTCTTTAACTTAACATTTGTAAATATTCTGTCATGTACAACTTTAAAATCTAACTGTAAACAATCTGGAGGTTTCCAATAAAAATGTACATTCGTCCAGATCTTATTAAAAGGAAGGGTTTGAACATTAAAAAGTTCTAACCAGAAAGATTCAGCATCTGGCTTTACAAACACTTTACTGACTAAAATTTCATAAACAACTTTGTTCTACAATGAGATAAATCTTTAGCTACACCTCTATGTAAAATGAGAAAAGTTGGTAAACTATTATCACTTGCTTTAATGATATTCTTAGCTACACAGTCTTTCCAAGCATTTGGAATAGAATTGATCAAAGTGTTATACTGTTTCAAAAATTTAATTTCATCTCTGTCATCACAAACTTCAAAAATCATATCTCTTATTGCAACACAAGGCAAAAATCCTACAATTACTTCATAACTGATATATTTTAATTGAGTAATACCAGCTTTTATAAAGTTCTTCCATAACAATATTTTACCATCTACTGTTAAATTATCATTAAAAAATAAAGGTTGATTAAAAATGTCAAAAATACTCAGATCTGCATTTAACATTTGATTTGATATTTTGCCATGCATCAAGCATCTCCATATAAAATCTAGGCAAATTTTGACAATCATCTTTTATGAGTTGCATAAAAAAACAATACACATCTATATTCATACCATAGATGTTTCTGAGAAAATGATTCATAGTACTTTTCCATAATGCTTTACAATCTGAATCAAAATATCTGCTCAAAAACTTAAGTCTAAAAGCTAAGAGTTTCAAATATATATCAGGGTAATTAATACCACCATCCTTCTTTTTTCCTATCAATACCCTATATTTTACAAGGTGAGAGGCTTTACCCTATAAAAAATCTAAACAACACTTTTTGATATCATTAAGAGCCCAGTCAGGGATAGAAATAACAGCTATACTATACCATAATCTTGACATTAACAAAGATGATATAACAGTTGATCTACCAAATAAAGTTAATTGTCTCTGACTCGATAAATTAACAATTTTCTTAATTTCCAGTTAAGACTATCACATTTTGATTTATTTATACCTAGATATACACCTAAAATCTGAACACAATCCAAACAATATTTTAATCCAATTTTCTGTTGCTCTACATCACTTAGATTACCTTTACCAATACATAAAATTTCAGATTTTGACAAATTAACTTTGGAGTAGATGCTCTACCATACAATTCAAAAACAGAAAGTGAAAGCTTTATAGAATTTTTGTCACTAAGAGTTAAAGTAGAGTCATCAGCATGTTGAATTAATACATATGTAACATTTGTATTAGGTATTACAATTCCCTTTATCTCATTACATTTTCTTATAGCATATTGTAAGGGTTCAGCTGATAAAACATACAATAAGGCACTTATTGGACATCCTTGGCGAATGCCATTCTGAATTTTAAAATACTTTGTAAGAAAACCATTACATTTCACAGAACTTTTAATATCATTATAAAATATTTCTATCCATTTCACAAATCTATCACCAAATCCATATTGTCTTAATACATGTAACAAATATTTATGTGAAACCCTATCAAAGGCTTTTTCTTGGTCTATCTTTACAATATAGCCTTCTAAATTATCTTGTTCTACTATATCTATTACATCCCTTATACTGGCAATAGTGTCAGCTATATCTCTACCAGGTATACAACATGTCTGACACTCAGATACAATATCTTTTAAAACTTTCTTAAACCTATTCGCCATTATTTTGGCTAACAACTTATAATCAACTTGAAGTAAAGGAATGGGTCTATAATTTTTCAAACACCTTTTATCACCTTTCTTTTTGTAAATTAAACTTAATACACCACATCGCACAGATCTTGATAAACAACCATTTTGTTCTACAGAATTAAACAGTTTTAGTAATACATCTCTCAAAGAATTATAAAATTTACAATAGAATTCCACTGCTAACCCATCTGAACCTGGGCTATTATTTTTTGACATTTGTGACAAACATAATGCTATTTCATCAGGTGTAATGTCTTCATCACAATCAATAACATCACTGTCTGATATTTTAACATTTACATTACTTATAAAATCATTCATCACATTTTCATCAATATTAACACATGAATACAGATTTCTATAAAAATAATATTCAACCTCTAAAATACCATCAGAGTCAGTTACAATATTTCCTTCATCATCAACAAGTTCTTTGATACAATTTGATTCTTGCTTTTGTTTTTCAAGTTGTAAAAAATACTTAGTACATTTATCACCCTCAGTAGCCCAAAAAGCCTTTGAGCGTAGAATAGCTCCTTTACACCTTTCCTCTTTAAAAATTTGTAATTCTAATTTCAAATTTTCATATCTAGCCAAATCTACATTTTCACCACGAGCTTTTCTTTCAGAAAATCT
Source organism: Arcuatula senhousia (assembly GCA_963971305.1). Taxonomy (NCBI): domain Eukaryota; kingdom Metazoa; phylum Mollusca; class Bivalvia; order Mytilida; family Mytilidae; genus Arcuatula; species Arcuatula senhousia. The sequence continues at coordinate 31,847,571 of OZ020304.1, forward strand.
CTGTAATCTATTTTGAATAGAAAAATATTCAGCATTTTTCTCCTTATAAATTCTTTTACAAAATACTTTACTAAACTTTTTAATCTTATACTTTAAATTATCCCACCAAATAAGAAAATCACATTCATAAAGTTGACAACATTTTGCTTCTTCTATTAACAAAATACAAATAACAACAAAGTTCCAGACAATAAATTTTGCTACGCCTGACGCGCGTTTCGTCTATTCAAGACTCATCAGAGGCGCTCTACCAAAAATATTGAAAATGCCAAACACTGTATAAATATGAAGAGCAAAGAACAGTATAACCAAAAATACCAAACTGGGGAACCAAATTATTACTAAGATAATCAACCTATGTCTGGGGTAGGAAGAACCTTAGGGTTTAGACAATTTTGAAATTTAGACGGATAATTTAACCTTGTTAACATACTCATCATTAGATAAAATAGTATTGTTTAAAACCCAGAGTCCTGGACCTTTTTCAACATTGTCGAAATTCACTCTCATTTCAACAAAGTATGATCACTCATTGAACAATCATTATAATAAATACATTCAACAAAAACAGTAAGACTTCTACTAATAAGAAAAAAATCTATTCTTGATTGTTTAAGATCACCATTACATACAATTTTCCTAGAAAACACAAGTTTATTTGGATTTCTAAATCTCCAAATATCATACACATTAATATCATCAATTAGGAAACACAATTGCCTATATGCATTATCAACAATATGACCAGATTTTGTACATCTATCAAGATCAGAGAGCAAATTGTTCCAATCACCTCCAATAATGACATTTTCCAGATTTTTCATATACTCTTTAACAAAAATAAAAAATTCAACTCTTTCTTGACCTACATTTGGAGCATAAATATTTATAATATTACACTTAATATCATTATATTCAAATTCTACATGAATAAATCTACCTTTGTTGTCATTAAAAATATGTTTCACATTTTGAGTATATTTACTACTTAACAAAATTGCAACACCTTGTCTTTTATTAACACCATTACTGTGAAATATTTTACCATCAAAACAATTATTAAAGTATTGTAATACATCTTCATCCCAAAAAGTCTCTTGAAGCAACATAATATCAATTTTCTTATCATTAAAAATAGATACATAATTCTTACATTGATCAATATCTCTCAAGCCATTACAGTTATGACTGACTACAAGTACCATGCTAAGTACAAGAACAAAAATACAATAAATCTATCCATCATTGTTCAATTTATCATTTGGAACAGATCTAGCTTTCGAAAGATTAGGAGCAAACATTTGCCTTGAACGTCTACTATATGTGGGCTGGCTCGAATCTGAATTCGAGGCATCCCGATATCAGAAAAATTCTCTACATCTCCACTGGTCTCATTCTTTTTGAAACCCGAAGGGATGTCAATATCATGTACTTTCTCATCTTTTTCATCTTTCTCTTTTAAACCCTGACTTTTAACCTTTTTAACATTTTTCATATTAAAACGAGATAAACATTTTTTTGATTCTACTGATGTAAATACAATTTCTTTATCAGAGTCACTATCTATGTCTTTCCTTTTTTCACTTTCTTTATCTTTTCCATTCTTTGCACCATCACCCTCAGAATAAACAGTTTTAACAGCACTTTGATTGTCAATGTCCATATCATCACATTCATCCACCAATCTTTCATTATCCTTCGTCACATCGTCACCATTTTCCACCAATACACCATTACCATTCTCCTGCTCGTCACCATCACCATTTTCCTCCAAATTACCATCATCACTCTCCTGCATCTCACCATTACCATTTTCCATTATTCCATCATCCGTTTCCTGAGTTCCATCTACGTTTCCCGCACCAGGATTAACATCTACACCATCCTTCTCGATTCCATCCTTATTCCTCCCGGCTTCATCCAAAACGACCTGAATGGTCCCATTGCCATGAGCCCTATTTTGTTCATGAATATTCTCGCAATCGCATACATCCAAATGTCTAAAACATCTATTAAAACAGCATGTACACGGATTTGCTCTGCAAGTTGAGCACATATCATCGTTTCGACAGCTACAGTTCTTCGGAAATGAACCACATCTTCCACACCGATCTGTTTTACAGTACCTCTCCTTATGGTCCTGCTGTTCACAACGGGAGCAAATAAGTTGAAGATATTGTAAATATTTATGATCCGGATATTGACATACGTTACATAAAGTACGTTGATAATTATGTCTCACTTTAAAAAAATTCGGTCCCTTATCAGTCTCAAATTTCATTGACCATGGCAATGAAAGCATTCCAGGCGGAAATTTTACACGGACATACCTCGTTCCATCTGCTACTCTGGTATTTTCATGAACACGTCTAAATACTTCGGACATTATGTCACATCCTCTATCAGTTATTGTTTTCAGTATAACACGGTCCTCTATATAAGCCGGTAAATGCATAAATGAGACAACTATCACCTCATTGAAAATGAATAAACAGTCAAAATGTTCATCATTGATATTCAATCCACGCATCAATTTCATCGCGTTCTGTTCAGTATCTGTCGTTATTTCATACGATTGGCCATCATCAGAAGGAACTACTGCTAACACAGAATCCTCACCGCATAATTCCTCCGCAGAATTAATGACTATCGAAGCGCAAAAATCCTTTGTCGAAATATTCTCAATTCGTACGGTACAATCTCTCTTAAATTCACGAATATTCCGAACATATCTTGGTTGTCGGTATCGCTTTTCATATGACTGATTATCCCTCTTACGTTTATCAAAATTCCTTGAAGAACTTTCGGGTGCGTTGCTAGCCATTTCAATGTTTATGTTTTGGTTTTTAGTCAGATCCTTAATTAAAAGTCAAACGCACCGCACTTACTCCCCCCTTATCCTGTATTTATTAACAGGAATAAGAGGTAAATAACACAAAATATGGCAATCAAATTATATCTTAATTGTCAATAGAACAAACGGAAATAACTTAAACATCCAAAATGTTCATATAACTATCCAAATTCAACAATTTAGCCGGAGCTCAAAATTGTCAACATTGTCGATGGTACGACCAACGACCAACCGGGGATCGAACTCTGGTTACCGGAGATGCAAAACCAACACGTTACCGTCTGAGCTACAAACTCCAACTTATATTTTGAGGTATTTTATAGGTTCATATACTTTCGCAAGTAAAGAAAGGATTTTTTTTGTCCCCTTTTACTTGTATTTCTCTACGTTTTCATAAGATTTTATTCAATAGTTTAATTTGAACTTTTTTCATAATAAATAGTTAGGCTGTCGTCACTTTGGTGTCATCTCTTTTGATTTTGGACAAATAAAAAATATTACAATTGAAGTGAAGCCTGTTACCACACAAAGACAAGAGATACTATACATTGATAGCCACCATGTTTGAATGTCCACCCGCCCGCTCATCAACATGGATTAAAAGTATTTGGCTTCGCAATATGCAGAGTTCTAAATAAAATTCAAGAAGGCATAGAAAATATTATGAAATAGCAAACTTTACGCTCTTTGTTTTACTCTTAGCCCTCCATATCAAAGCTTAATGTGTCTGTTATAGAAAATATGAAATAAAATGGAAAATAAAAAGATATGATTTAAACTATAATGAGATGCGTAATAATGATACATGACACGGCATCTATCAAAAACGATGATTTACAAAAGATATCAGCAGCTTACTGGTGAAAGGAAATGAATGGTAATTTTGTGTACGGAATCATTTCGATCTAAAATTTTAGTCGGAAAGACCCTTAATGGTACATGTACCCAAAGAGGGGCTATATATCACAACTTCCAACGACGGACGAGGATATAGTTGCACTTCTTGACAAAGAGCAACACCTCGTGAATCCTCTAAATAAAATGGTTTAAAACTGTGCGACTATTTTTCACCTTGTTTCATAACTGGTTCTGCCTTTATATACTCAAACACATTTCAATTCTAAAGGTGAAGAAAACATTTGCATATCACAGTTATTTTAACATTGCAAAATTTTTCAAAGTTTGGTTTCAAGAGTATTTTTTATGTTTTCATTAACTAAATGGTTTATTGCAGACATATTGGAAAGTAAATATATGATTATTTTGCTGTTTTTGTAATTTTGATTTTTTACTCATTCCTGTTTCTATGAACTTACACAGAAAAACGTACCGTGTACGTTTTGTTTTATGCAAATTATCTTTACCAATTCAAGGAATCTTTAAAACATTCCGGTCATAAATACTTTTCACTTGCGTACAATGTATAAGTAAAGCTGTGTACATGTTGAAGCTCTTATATTGTTTTTGATAAACGAACCGAACGATGTCAGCATTGCTCTTTTTGTTTAAGCGTGTTTCCTCTTTGTTTTACGTTACTGTTTACTTTTTCGGAGAGGAGGGGGGTGTGATCGGTCTTTAAATCACATATCTATTGCACCTTTTGTGTTGCAACCAGCCTGTTGATTGCACGTCAAAATCAGAAGACACTATATTAGTTTATGTTCTGTTCTTGTCCTCGCACTGTACAGGGTAATTTTGACCTTTTTCGTAATAGAGGCAAAAATATGAGAAACTGAATATTTCAATGATTTATTGCACCTTTCACAAATTACCCAATTACAAAACCTGGAGATAAAATAAAATCAACACAACAGAAAAAGTACAAAATTCGCTAATTTTGAGAAAACAAAACAAAAATAGTCTACAAAAACCACCCGACTCGGCGGGGATCGAACCCTGGTTACCGGAGATGCAAACCCAACACGTTACCGTCTGAGCTACAAGCTCCAACCTATATTTTGAAGTATTTTATAGGTTCATATGATTTCGCAAGTAAAGAAAGGATTTTTTGTCCCCTTTTACTTGTATTTCTCTACGTTTTCATAAGATTTTATTCAATAGTTTAATTTGAACTTTTTTCATAATAAATATTTAGGCTGTCGTTACTTTGGTGTCATCTCTTTTGATTTTGGACAAATGAAAAAATATTACAATTGAAGTGAAGCCTGTCACCACGCAAAGACAAGAGATACTATATATTGATAGCCACCATGTTTTAACGTCCACCCGCCCGCTCATCAACATGGATCTAAAGTATTTGGCTTCGCAATATGCAGAGTTCTAAATAAAATTCAAGTAGGCATAGAAAATATTATGAAATAGCAAACTTTACAGTCTTTGTTTTACTCTTGGCCCTCCATATCAAAGCTTAATGTGTCTCCTATTGAAAATATGAAATAAAATGGAAAATAAAAAGATATGATTTAAACTATAATGAGATGCGTTATAATAATACATGACACGGCATCTATCAAAAACAATGATTTACAAAAGATATCAGCAGCTTACTGGTGAATGGAAATAAATGGTAATTTTGTGTACGGAATCATTTCGATCTAAAATTTTAGTCGGAAAGACCCTTAATAGTACATGTACCCAAAGAGGGGCTATATATCACAACTTCCAACGACGGACGAGGATATAGTTGCACTTCTTGACAAAGAGCAACACCTCGTGAACCCTCTAAATAAAGAGGTTTGAAACTGTGACTATTTTACATTGTTTCATAACTGGTTCTGCCTTTATATACTCAAACACATTTCAATTCTAAAGGTGAAGAAAAAATTTGCATATCACAGCTATTTTACATTGCAAAATTTTTCAAAGTTTGGTTTCAAGAGTATTTTTTTATGTTTTCATTAACTAAATGGTTTATTGCAGACATATTGGAAAGTAAATATATGATTATTTTGCTGTTTTTATAATTTTGATTTTTTCTCATTCCTGTGTCTATGAACTTACACAGAAAAACGTACCGTGTACGTTTTGTTTTATGCAAATTATCTTTACCAATTCAAGGAATCTTCAAAACATCCCGATCATAAATACTTTTCATTTGCGTACAATGTCTAAGTAAAGCTGTGTACATGTTAAAGCTCTTGTACTGTTTTTGATAAACGAACCGAACGATGTCAGCATTTCTCTTTTTGTTTCAGTGTGTTTCCTCTTTGTTTTTCGTTGTTGTTTACTTTTTCAGAGAGGAGGAGGGTGTGATCGGTCTTTAAATCACATATCTATTGCATCTTTTGTGTTGCAACCAGCCTGTTGTTTGCACGTCAAAATCAGTAGAAACTATATCGGTTTATGTACTGTTCTTGTCTTCAAATTTCACCTCTTTCGTAATAGAGCCAAAAATATAAGAAACTGAATATTTCAATGATTTTATTGCACCTTTCACACATTACCCAATTACAAAACCTGGAGATAAAAAAAATCAACACAACAGACAAAGTACAAAATTCGCTAAGTTTGAGAAAACAAAACAAAAAAAGTCTACAAAAACCACCCGTCTCGGCGGGGATCGAACCCTGGTTACCAGAGATGCACAACCAACACGTTACCGTCTGAGCTACAGACTCCAACATTTATTTCGAGGTATTTTATAGGGTCATATACTTTCGCAAGTAAAGCAAAGATTTTTTTTGTCCTCTTTTACTTGTATTTCTCTACGTTTTCATCAGATTTTATTCTTCGTTTAATTTGAACTTTTTTCTTAATAAATCGTTAGGCTGTCGTGACTTTGGTGTCATCTCTTTTGATTTTGGACAAACACAAAATATTACATTTGAAGTGAAGCCTGTCACCACGCAAAGACAAGAGATACTATATATTGATAGCCACCATGTTTTAACGTCCACCCGCCCGCTCATCAACATGGATCTAAAGTATTTGGCTTCGCAATATGCAGAGTTCTAAATAAAATTCAAGAAGGCATAGAAAATATTATGAAATAGCAAACTTTACAGACTTTGTTTTTCTCCTGGCCCTCCATATCAAAGCTTAATGTGTCTGTTATAGAAAATATGAAATAAAATGGAAAATAAAAAGATATGATTTAAACTATAATGTGATGCGTAATAATAATACACGACACGGCATCTATCAAAAACGATGATTTACAAAAGATATCAGCAGCTTACTGGTGAATGGAAATAAATGGTAATTTTGTGAAGGGAATCGTTTCGATCTAAAATTTTAGTCGGAAAGACCCTTAATGGTACCTAAAGAGGGGCTATATATCACAACTTCCAATGACGGACGAGGATATAGTTGCACTTCTTGACAAAGAGCAACACCTCGTGAACCCTCTAAATAAAGAGGTTTAAAACTGTGCGACTGTTTTTCACATTGTTTCATAACTGGTTCTGCCTTTATATTCTCAAACACATTTTAATTCTAAAGGTGAAGAAAAAAATTGCATATCACAGCTAATTTTACATTGCAAAATTTTTCAAAGTTTGGTTTCAAAAGGTTTTTTTTAAGTTTTCACGAACTAAATGATTTATTGCAGACATATTGGAAAGTAAATATATGAGTATTTTCTGTTTTTATAATTTTGATTTTTTACTCATTCCTGTTTCTATGAACTTACACAGAAAAACGTACCGTGTACGTTTTGTTTTATGCAAATTATCTTTACCAATTCAAGGAATCTTCAAAACATCCCGATCATAAATACTTTTCATTTGCGTACAATGTCTAAGTAAAGCTGTGTACATGTTGAAGTTCTTGAATTGTTTTTGATAAACAAACCGAACGATGTCAGCATTGCTCTTTTTGTTTCAGTGTGTTTCCTCTTTGTTTTTCGTTGCTGTTTACTTTTTCAGAGAGGAGGAGGGTGTGATCGGTCTTTAAATCACATATCTATTGCATCTTTTGTGTTGCAACCAGCCTGTTGTTTGCACGTCAAAATCAGTAGAAACTATATCGGTTTATGTACTGTTCTTGTCTTCAAATTTCACCTCTTTCGTAATAGAGCCAAAAATATAAGAAACTGAATATTTCAATGATTTTATTGCACCTTTCACACATTACCCAATTACAAAACCTGGAGATAAAAAAAATCAACACAACAGACAAAGTACAAAATTCGCTAAGTTTGAGAAAACAAAACAAAAAAAGTCTACAAAAACCACCCGTCTCGGCGGGGATCGAACCCTGGTTACCAGAGATGCAAAACCAACAGGTTACCGTCTGAGCTACAGATTCCAACCTTTATTTCGAGGTATTTTATAGGGTCATATACTTTCGCAAGTAAAGTAAAGATTTTTGTTGTCCTCTTTTACTTGTATTTCTCTACGTTTTCATCAGATTTTATTCTTCGTTTAATTTGAACTTTTTTCATAATAAATAGTTAGGCTGTCGTGACTTTGGTGTCATCTCTTTTGATTTTGGACAAATAAAAAAATATTACAATTGAAGTGAAGCATGTCACCACGCAAAGACAAGAGATACTATATATTGATAGCCACCATGTTTTAACGTCCACCCGCCCGCTCATCAATATGGATCTAAAGTATTTGGCTTCGCAATATGCAGAGTTCTAAATAAAATTCAAGAAGGCATAGAAAATATTATGAAATAGCAAACTTTACAGTCTTTGTTTTTCTCTTGGCCCTCCACATCAAAGCTTAATGTGTCTGTTATAGAAAATATGAAATAAAATAGAAAATAAAAAGATATGATTTAAACTATAATGAGATGCGTAATAATAATACATGACACGGCATCTATCAAAAACGATGATTTACAAAAAATATCAGCAGCTTACTGGTGAATGGAAATAATAAATCATTTATTTGCACAACTTACATCTTACAATAAGATCAAAGGCACAAATACAATACACATACAATAATTCTGAATGGAATAAACAGTAAACATTATTATACAAATCACAGTAAAATATATATTTATATACTTATTCCACCAGACTAACATTCATACTTGAAAATCAAATGAAACTTTTATTTGGCCCCTGTCCTCAGTTCTAAAGACTGCTTTATAAAAGAGCCTAAACATTTCACTTGCTGTGTTGTTAGCGGGTTTAAAATATTTTGTATTTTAGAATTTGTATAGTTACTCAGAAAAGTAGGCCTTAAAGTTTTGTTAATATTATAGTTAAAAAAGAAATGGCTTTCATCATCCAGAACTCCGCACGAAATACATATTCGTTGATCCCTTGGTATTTTTTTATATCTACCGGTCTCTATGGCTAAAGGGTGATCACTGATTCTAAATTTACATATTAATTTTCTTATTTCAAAGTCAGTGTAGTTTAGATAATATTCTCTAATATAATCAGACTTCAAGGATTTGAATAAAAGCAGTTTGCTTTTATCATCAATGTTTTGTATTTTGTTATTGTATAATGTTTCATAATTATCCTGTAGAGCCTCTCTATATTGATGTTTATGAGTATTTTTTACACATTTATTGTCTATTTTACTTGCTTGACTTATATTATTTACAGATCTAACATTATTTATATAAGAAAACCATGAATAAATTCCCTGATCATGTAATGACTTGGATAAATAATAGCATTCTTTAAGTAGATATGAAGTTTCATCTGATAAAAGTCTATCTTCATATAGCAACGACTGAGTTTTTATAAAGCAATCAACAGGAAAGCGCCCTAGTTCTGACCTTGTTGCTATGTTACTTGTACATTTTTTTACTCCAAGTATAAATTTACAAAACCTGTTATGTATTTTGTCTGAGGGTCTTTTGTCTATGAATAAAAGTTCATCAGGATGCATATGGTTATTATTTTTCTTTGATCTGTTCAATGCATTGTGAAACGATTTATAAATATCCATATACCAAATTTCACAGTTATATGTTAAAACTGGACGAACTAAAGAGTCAAATAAATGTGTGGAAACATGTACAGGAAGTTCATTAAGGCTAGAAGTGTAACTTTTGATCGAATATAACACTTTTAGTGCCTTTTTAGCTAAATCTTCAGCTGAGGATGAAAAATTTCCATTTTGAGATATAACATTTCCAAGGAATTTATATTCTATTACATTATCCAAGACAGAGTCTCTATATTTGAAAGAAACATCAGTTTTACTGGAATTACCCAAAAGCATAGTTTTAGTCTTATTACAATATACAGATAGCTGCCAGTTATTACAATATAATGAAAGTTTATTGAGACTTTTTTGAAGACCCTCTTTTGATTCGGAGAGGATAAGTAAGTCGTCCGCAAACATTAGACTACCAATATTAGTAGTCTGTAATGTAAGTGGATCACTATTTTTTTCGAGAAATAATTCTGGAAGATCATTTATATATATATATTGAAAAGAGTAGGACTCAGAGAATCTCCTTGGCGTACACCTCTATCAATATGATAATATTCTGTACATCCATTTACAGTTTTGAGAGATGATTTAGTATTAGTGTACATACCTCTTATAATGTCAATAGTTTTATAGCCTATGCCTAACTTGGCCAATTTATAAAACAGACCTTTACGCCACACAGAATCGAAAGCTTTGCGTAGATCTATAAAACATGAATAGATGGTTTTTTTCTTAAGAGTTATATATTTATTGATCAAAGTTTTGAGCACAAACAGACTGTCTGAAGTTCGAAAATTAGGTCTGAAACCGAACTGTACATTACAAAACTTATCTTGCATATGTTTCATGATTCTAGTATTAAGTAGAGCACTAAAAAGTTTAGCTATCCCATTAATAAGTGAAATTCCTCTATAATTGTTTGGGTCTGTGGTATCCCCGCTTTTAAGTATTGGAATGACAAATGAATTTAGCCATGATGTTGGATATATTCCAGTTGTCAAAACAAGATTAAAAACTTTTGTAATGGCTTTGGTCATTACAGGAGAACTATATTTCACCAATTCATTTAATATAAGATCAGGACCACATGATTTTCCTACTTTTAAAGCGCTTATGACTTGTTTAACTTCCTTAACAGTAATTGGTTTATCTGTATTTTCATTAAAAGGAAAATTACTTTTGTTCAACAAGAAATTGTGAATATGATTTTCATGTTCTTCATTACTTTGTTCCTTCCAATCACCTTGAGTCTGAAAATGTTTCATTAATTCATCAGGTTCAAAATTATCATCCTTAAGTTTGGATTCAAAGTTTCTATGATTACCCTCTCTTAATAGTTTCCACATTTCTTGGGGGTTCTGTGAGGATGTTTCTTCTAACTTTTGAATAAAATTTGTTTTGAATTGATTTTTCTTTTTTTTTTGCAGTTTTTTTTAATGTTTTACAAGTCAAGAAATATTCATGTCGAAGTTCTCTTTCGAATGGCCTATTTTTTAATTGTTTACCTAAGTAATTAATTTTGGATTTTAAGTTTCTAATTTCATCATCTGACCATGGTTTTTTATTCTTTTTTCTTTTTTATAGATGACAGGTTTCTTAATTTTACAGACATTTTTTGAAATGTTATCATATAAACTTTTCAATTCTTCTGATGCAGAGTTGATACCCCCTATGTCATTGCTAAAATCTTTTTGTTCAAAATCTATAATCTGGTTGATCAATTCACTAGTTGATAAATACTTTTCAATCTTATATTTAGATTCAGTCACCCATGTATATTTTAGATAAATAAATGTTGTGGTGTGGCAAGTTAAAATGGAGACAATAAATTAATTTATATTAGTTTTATATTTGATATTTTTACCTTTTATGTGTGGTTTAACCAACCTACTTATTTTATTGTCTCCATTTATATTTTACATGTTTTTTTAAGGTTGCCATATACTCTACTTGGCTTAAAATGACTATCTACTCGACAAGGTAGTACAAAATATATTTGAACATGGTCAAAGAGATCATTTATATTTTTAGTACAAAAGTATTGAACTGAGGACAGGAGGCCCTTACTGATAATACCATAATCTACAGTGCTACTACCTTGCATGGTAAAGCATGTGAAATATCCCAATGAATCCCCAATAAAGCGCCCATTAAGTATCCTTAGTCTTGAGGACAAGCACAAATTAAGAAGCGACTTGCCATGCGAATTAAGTGTATTATCTTGATTGTTTCTCCGTACATGTACATCTTCATCATAATAAGGAGGCAATAACTCTTTGAAGTGTGTAGTATCATTTGACTCATAACTAGCAAAGTCTGGATTAGTTCCAGTTCTAGCATTGAAATCACCTATTAAGGCTATTTCACCTTTTGAAGAAAATTTAACTATTTCTGTTTCTAAATTTAAGAAGTCATCATTTGAATGCACTGAATTTTCAGGTGGTATGTAGACTGCACATAAGTATAGATCTTCCTTGAAACCGAAAAAGGCTTTATCTAGTTTAAGCCATAATCTATTAGGAGAGTCTGACTCTTTTGACAAAATTTTTATACCCTTAAAAATGTAATTTTTATGCCCCGCCAACTTTGTTGGGGGGCATATAGTTTTTCGGTCCGTTCGTCCGTCCTTCCGTCCGTCTGTCCGTCCGTCCGTCCTTCCGTCCGTCTGTCCGTCCGTCCGTCCTTCCGTCCGTCCGTCACACTTTAGTTTTCCGCACTTTTTTTCGACATCCTTGCATATATTCAAAAGAGTTTTGGCATGTGAGTCTACCATGATAAGTTACAGGTCAAGTTCGAGTTTCGTTCCGGTCCACTGATTTTGACCTAAATTACGGCCCTTGAACTTAGCAAATTTTGTAAAAATAAGTTTTCCGCACTTTTTTCCACATCCTTGCATATATTTAAAGGTTTTTGGTATGTGAGTCTACCATGATGAGTTACAGGTCAAGTTCGAGTTTCGTTCCGGTCCACTGATTTTGACCTAAATTACGGCCCTTGAACTTAGCTAATTTTGTAAAAATAAGTTTTCCGCACTTTTTTTCCACATCCTTGCATATATTCAAAAGATTTTTGGTATGTGAGTCTACCATGATGAGTTACAGGTCAAATTCGAGTTTCGTTCCGGTCCACTGATTTTGACCTAAATTACGGCCCTTGAACTTAGCAAATTTTGTAAAAAAAAAGTTTTCCGCACTTTTTTTCCACATCCTTGCATATATTCAAAAGATTTTTGGTATGTGAGTCTACCATGATGAGTTACAGGTCAAGTTCGAGTTTCGTTCCGGTCCACTGATTTTGACCCAAATTAGGGCCCTTGGACTTAGCAAATTTGGTAAAAATAACAGTTTTATTTTATTTGCCAGCGGGGCATCAGTGTCATCTTGACACATTTCCTTGTTTATATATATTATAATACCACCGCTATGGCGTCTACCTTTTTTATGTTTTTTTCTGCATTTTGTTATAGCTGTGAATCCTTCAATTTTAGTAGTTGCATTTTCACCTTTCCATGTTTCTAGAACTATGTTTATATCTGAATTAATATTTTGAACAAAGTCTTCGTCTTTGTGCTTATCCCCAAGACCATGAATATTCCATGAAGAAATAGATAAATTGTTCAATTGAGGCATTTATCATAGCGAGCATAGCTCGCAAGCGGGCACGAAGTGTCCGCTCGAGCGGAGAGCTCTACGGTATTTGTTTCCGCGAGAAATTTGCTAATGCTGATTTAGATTTTTTATGGTCCGGAAAGGGTTATTATTTTTACAGGTCCGGAGTGAATGTTAAAATAATTTATAAGAAAAGAAATAATGCTTAAAAAAATAATAAATTGCGTTTATTTACAAGAAAATAATATTCTTAAAATAATAAATACACATAAGCTGCTCGTTTCGTGTTGGTTATAATGCACGTACGAAACTAACGTGTCTCGAAGTTTAATCGCCCCATACCATCTCGCCCCAAAATAAGCAAATGGAAATAATGGAAATTAAATGATAGTGATATCCCTGAATGTCGACATTTAGAACAAAAAACGTAGTCCCTTTTAGCTATGCTCGCATTTAGGCAATGCCTACTCCATATTAGTTTTTTTTTTCAGAGCTGGTGAAATATCAAATAACTAATGAATATTGAATGTATATATCATGTACATGTAATATATATTTTTTTATCATTATTTTGAAGGAAAAATTTAAACCGTTGTTGTTTAAACTTTTTTTTTACTGAATATTAAAATTGAAAAGGCAGATTTTGAGAAAAAAAATACATGTTATTCATACCGGACATACATGTTAACAATATTTTAGCACAAAACAATAGACAATGTAATGAATATGGCTATAAGTATGTATACGAGATTTAAGATGGAATATGAATAGAATGCACATGTAGGTGAACAAACAGACAGAAGAAATATACAAATAATATTCAATATTGATATATATGGTAATAGCATACATGTACCAATGATTCCACATTCTACATAAGAATAGTTAAACTATAATAGTGACAAGCCATTCCAGGCTATTTATAATTGTATAAAAGTTTCATATAATTTTAATACTTTAGAACTGTTAATGTAAAAAAACTTTACAAAGGAAATTATTATCAGACTGTTTGACATGTTTAAGTAGATGTATGCCACTTCAATATCCCATTCGCATAAGTATACATTTTTTACCAACATGAATAAAAAACAAAAACAAAAGCGAACTACAATGTACAAAATGTAACTTGTGTATTTTAAACATTACTATTCACAATATTTTGGAAAAGATGATACATTGTATTTAGTATTAAGCATGACATATTGAGAAAAAGATCAAAGTAGTGGCGTTATTTTTTGTTAAATGTTCTTATATTTCTTTAACTATTCAAATCTTTAATTTGCACCTTTGCCATGTTTGTAGGAGAAAAAAGAAGACAAAATAATGAACATTAGTTTTTACTTGTCATGAAAATATGAATTATTATGCAAATCTTATCAAGAATTTTGTTAGATTTTAAATTGATGTTTAAACATGTTAAAATAAAATTTGAGTTATAAAAAATCAATTTTTCCTTTTTCATGTTTTTTGCATAAGTTTTACATGTATTTTAGTTCTTGATTTAAACATTTAAAAAAGAAAACAAAAAAAAAAGTTAACTAGAGTTATCATTGAAGGTTTTTCCTTATCACCAACTACAAAAGATCACATAAACATCATAAAGGCATATGAACATAATAATGATGCAAAAAACTATAATACATCTGACTTTTGCTAATCTAATAAAAGAAAAGGCACATACTGTAACTTTAGAACAGGAACAATTCGAAGTGTTTAGTTTCCTAGTTTCATTATAAGCTTTTGCATGAGAGACATTGCATCTGGATTTTCATACTGACTACGGTAATCATATCTCTGATCAAAATTACGTGTTCTGTGATCAAAGTCATCCTCTCTTGAATTTTGATGGTACGAATATCTGTTTTTTCTATAGGGATCATCATACATTGGTTTACGGTTCGGTGTTTGATATGAGTTTTGATAACCTTGGTCATGACTCACATTACTTGTGTACTGAGCACTAGAAGCTGGTCTTTCGAAGTTTCTTTGAAATTGTAATTAATAATAAAATCTAAGTACGTTATACTTAAATTTGGTTATCGCGGTAAGTACCTTTTGTTAATGGTTGTTAGTTTATAGAAATTACGTCGTTGCGATTGTTACGTCACAATGTCAAGGACGTCATTACTTCATTGATTTTCTGGTAGACAAGACGTAAATTGGTTGCAATACAATTTTTTATCATCGGGGTCCATCGACTAGTTTGGGTGAAATAATTAGATATTTTTCAATTAAGGATGTCAAGTAATGAGAGGAAGGTAACATATTTTGTGATTTATTGTTTATTTTAGTCTAAATGTATGACACGTGTTGGCACACATGTACAGCGGTCTTCAGTTATTGTTCGCCCCAAAAATGCTGCTGCTTCTAAATATGCAAATTATTAGCAAAATTCTGTATGGTTTTTATTCTCGGTGGTATTTAACTATCCAGTGAAACATTATCACATAAAGAATAAATGGTTTACTCTTTTTATTGTACTCAATCTCAGCAACCCGTCTCAGCTTTATAAGGTAGAATGACTGTTATATTATATGTATCGGTTCTAAGTCAGACGTGTAAAATGCATTACAAAATACGCTTAAGAAGTAACCAAAAATTCATGAAACTTAGATATTAAGCACATGAAGGTTAGCGGTTTTTACGAAATTTGATGAAGAAAAATGCGACTGTTGGTCAGACGACCCTTAAAGACATGTAATATTAATGCATTTGAAAATGTCTCTCAATCATTATGGTAGTTTTTGAAAACAATCGTCAAAGGCGGATATAGTTTAGGACCGGCATGCCGGACGCGCGCCCTCCTGTTTGATAAGAAAATTTTGTTAGAGGTCCAAGAAGGTTCCCATTTGAAAATTTCTGGATCCGCCACAGAAATTTGTAAACGGCGGTGGTTAAATTGTTGCTTGTATCTTCTAATATGCCTAGAAATTAAAGAAGTATACCCCATTAGGCCTATAATAAGTTTATATATTGTCCAGTCCCTATTATTTTAAATTTTGTTGGATTTTAGATCTTATGTTCATTTGAAGCCAGGATAAAAGTTTATCGATTTTTCTTGTAAACAAATTATATTGATATTGGTATCAGGGAATAAATGGTTCGTTACCCCTTTCTAAGAATTTTCCAGTAATCCGGTTTTGTCAAATACTGATATTTAGTGAAGTCATAGCTTATTCATTCAAAGGTTACAATATTCGTCGGTAAGTTGTTCCAATCAAAATTGCTAGTTTTACAGTCCTTACAGGTGTGCTATAAATTTTCAAGAATAGCTAAAAGCACATGCAACTTCGAAGAATGTGTTACGGTTATCTTCTTATCTTCTATGTACATGTATTAATAAATCGTCAAAACATACTTAGAATTGATGAGCTAAGAGAGAAGGGCAAAGAGTTAAACTGTTTTGGGCAAGTGATAAATCACCATATTCCTCATGTTTACCCAAGTTTGCAAGGAATTAGTTATTTGTGTTGACTAATATATACTTATAATTGGTATTTAACTTCACATGCATGTTAGAATCAAGCAAGCATTATAAATTTTCTTGGGTAGTGTTGTTATGCAAAAATTTCAGATTTCTTTTAGGACAGAAGAATGAAGTACCAAGGTGGTTGCAATCTAACCCTGTTAATCTATGCATATTCTGTAAATGGCTTCTATTGAATTGCAGCATTTGAGTCAAAATAATTGCAAGACAGAAATCATAAGAGACGTACTCTACCCAAAAAGTTCAAACAAGGAATTCAAAACCAGCACCAAAGTTTTTGTTCATGTGTTTTTAAAGTTAAGAAAAGTGAAGTATCAAAAACAAAAACACAATACCGGAAAATCGGAACAAGGCTACCACATGTACCAAGAGTGTTTGCTCTAGCATAGGGGTTCATAATGTTTATTGCAATATATAATTTTTCTCATAATGTAATAACACCAACTCACTCATTAAGTCAGCTTTTAAATTTCACATTACAAGGCAAGATGCGTCTCATGAATTTATTATATGGATACTCAACCCTAACTCTGAATGGCACAATTTACCCTGCATTTTACACATCAGTAACACATTTGCATTAAATGCCTCGGATAGTTGAATAATTTCATTCCAGGTTTTAAAATTCTATTTCGAGAAAGGGGAAGCATGATCTTGACGACAACGGGTGGACAATGGGCTTTTGGTGTTCAAATTTATACATATTCGACTAAGTAAATCAGCCACTCAAAAAAGAGGGCCGGGTCAAAAATGCATACTGGCAAAGTGCGATAGCATAACCATACTCTCTAAAATCGTTAAATATCAGTCTTTATGCAGAATTAGAACAGCTAATTTTGGATTTCAGATATTTATTTCAAGTTCTGTCTGTACTGTTTTCTTGACGGAACATTGTTTGTTGCGAGAAAAAACAAAGTATCATATTGATCTATATAATTTCGTTGACAGTTGAGTGTATAAATTGCATTTAAGTTCTTTGCTTATTAGAAGCCTAGTTTGTAGCCAAAATGATCGATGCTTAACTTCTATAGGAAATCATAAATTATACACTGTACACAGGTTATCTATAGTTTTATAGAAGCATTTTCGTCCTATATACTTCATTCGAAAAATGACGTAACCATACACTTTCAATTCAATGCAAGGGCGCATAAAAATGGATATCCAAACGGGGTGATCGGACACTATGAAGAAACATTGAAGTCATGTCACTCACATAATTTTGTTAAACAACGGACTTAATTTGCACCGATCTAGTGTTTGGATTTATTCTGTCTTTATATGTTAATATTATTACATACGATCATACATACACTCATCATTGGTCCTGTAATGTAAAAACAACTGTCTGATGAAATTTTTTTTTGCATAGGCGGTCGTGCATACATACGTAATACATCCATCCATCTATCCATCCATCCATCCATTCATACATCCATCCATTTATACATACATACATAACATAACATACATAACATACATAGCATACAAAACATACATACATACATACATACATACATACATACATACATACATACATACATACATACATACATACATACATACATACATACATACACATACATACATATATACATACATACATACATACATACATACATACATACATACATACATACATACATACATGCATACATACATACATACATACATACATACATACATACATACATACATACATACAAGCAAACATACATTACATACATACACACATACAAACAAACATACATTACATACATGTATATACACACAAACAAAAAACATACATTACAAAACTAGAATGGCAGTCTTCCATGGAAGACGTATATGTCACCTGTGTCTTTAAATATTCGGTAAATAGTAGATGAATTACGGGCATAAAATCGATTTACACCATATAGTACTAAAAGGAGGAAGCTAAATACCAAATATCAAGAGGTTGTGAATGTAGTTGCTCTGAAAACCGAAAAAATTTTGTGACGCTGCAGGACAACTACGGCGCAGGATGACGCAATAAGACGGATGGTGCCAATGCAACCCATAAAAGTCGTTTCTGCAACACGTTGCAGGCGACATAATTACATACTACATACATGAGGGTCGTTAGGGTCTTTTACGAGATAGCTGGAAAGGTTTGTTTATACACGGGGAATTCGGAATATTACCCACAAAGCTCGGGGAATTCGGGATTTTTTTCTATGTTTTTCTACTCTATTAATTTACCGGGAGAGCGTGATTTAGTAAAATTTTTTTATTGCATTTTGTTTTGTTTTTTGTACAAACTTCGCTTACATGTACACATGCGGAAAATATTGGTCACAATCAAAACAAGACATATTGTATATTTAGAAACTGATGAATAGGACAATTTAATAAAATTCGGAAGATGAATTTACAAGTATAAAAAGCTTTATTTATAGCAGTGATTCATAGTTATTTTGCGAGAAGGATAAAGTCTGGTCCGTTGGATAATGGTTTGTTGATAAAAACTAGTAATTTTAGTTACCAAATAATAAAGGTTTCTGATATCAACTATCAATTTTTCGGTATTGAACTAAGTCGTAAGAATTGTAATGTAATAACATTTCTATTAGATTGATACCATTATACAATGCCTTACTTACTATTAGTTAAGTTTTCATGTAAAAAGGCATGTAATTATATAAGTAAAGGGGGTCTTTAAGCTGGGCCTCAGCCGCGAAGCAGCTGCATTCCGCACTTACTTAAGTGGCGGTTGACAGCGAATTCACTGTCAATTTGGCATAATTCGCTGCTTCGTGAACTTAAAGAACATTTTAAGGGGTTTTGGTCTCTTCAACAGTGTATACCACAGTAATCCAAAAATTCTTTGATTCAGCCATCTGTGTATCCCACGGTGGTTCTTAAGGGGTTTCGGTCTTAAATATTATTCACCCGTGTATCCCACGGTGACGCCAAATTATTCTGCATATTTGTATTGATTTCTGGTTGCCATTCACAATATTCGGTAACCATTTATCTGATCATTGAATGTTGATATTTTATGTTTATTATATATTATCTGAAAATATCATTTCTTTAACCACCCGTGCATCCCACGGTGGAATTTATTTTATTGATTATCTATTGATTATTTATTGATTATCTATATTTATATGATATATGAGAAATCATTCATATTTATTATTGTAAATCCTTATTAAAGCTGAGGCCCAATAATGCCAAACCTTACAAAGAGTTTTCATTTCCCCCTTAGTTTTACATGGGTATGCATTACTAGCAAGAGAGGTTTGCTTAATAGCAGGAAAAGTTGAAACTTATCACTGCATCATGTTCGTTTTATTTTTGTTTACGCATCAGAGATAAATGGTAATTTTGTGAAGGGAATCATTTCGATCTAAAATTTTAGTTGGAAAGACCCTTAATGGTACATGTACCCACAGAGGGGCTATATATCACAACTTTCAACGACGGACGAGGATATAGTTGCACTTCTTGACAAAGAACAACACCTCGTGAACCCTCTAAATAAAGAGGTTTAAAACTGTGCGACTATTTTTCACATTGTTTCATAACTGGTTCTGCCTTTATATACTCAAACAAATTTCAATTCTAAAGGTGAAGAAAAAATTTGCATATCACAGCTTTTTTAACATTGCAAAATTTTTCAAAGTTTGGTTTCAAGAGTATTTTTTTAGGTTTTTATTAACTAAATTGTTTATTGCAGACATATTGGAAAGTAAATATATGATTATTTTGCTGTTTTTATAATTTTGATTTTTTACTCATTCCTGTTTCTATGAACTTACACAGAAAAACGTACCGTGTACGTTTTGTTTTATGCAAATTATCTTTACCAATTCAAGGAATCTTTAAAACATTCCAATCATAAATATTTTTCACTTGCGTACAATGTATAAGAAAAGCTGTGTTCATGTTGAAGTCCTAAGACTTATATTGTTTTTGATAAACGAACCGAACGATGACAGCATTACTCTTTTTGTTTCAGCGTGTTTCCTCTTTGTTTTACGTTACTGTTTACCTTTTCAGAGAGGAGGGGTTGTGATCGGTCTTTAAATCACACATCTATTGCACCTTTTGTGTTGCAACCAGCCTGTTGTTTGCACGTCAAAATCAGAAGAAACTATATCAGTTTATGTACTGTTCTTGCCTTCGCACTGTACAGGGTAATTTTCACCTTTTTCGTAATAGAGCCAAAAATATGAGAAACTGAATATTTCAATGATTTATTGCACCTTTCACACATTACCCAATTACAAAACCTGGAGATAAAAAAAAATCAACACAACAGAAAAAGCACAAAATTCGCTAAGTTTGAGAAAACAAAACAAAAATAGTCTACAAAAACCACCCGTCTCGGCGGGATTCGAACCCTGGTTACCAGAGATGCAAAACCAACACGTTACCGTCTGAGCTACAAACTCCAACCAATATTTAGAGGTATTTTATAGGTTCATATGCTTTCGCAAGTAAAGAAAGGATTTTTTTGTCCCCTTTTACTTGTTTTTCTCTACGTTTTCATAAGATTTTATTCAATAGTTTAATTTGAACTTTTTTCATAATAAATAGTTAGGCTGTCAATACTTTGGTGTCACTTCTTTTGATTTTTGACAAATAAAAAAATATCACTACAAAATCCAAAAAGTCTGAAACGGCAGTTTTTTTTGGCTGAAAAGTTTGAATTCTGTCTTAACATTCTTAACATTCTGAAAACAGTCTGAATATTGTCCTAACATTCTTAACATTCTTAACATATTCTTAATATTCTGAAATTGTCTGAACAGATTCTTAACATTCTGAATATTCTTAACACATTCTTAACATCTTGAAATTGTCTGAATATATTCTTTACATTCTAAATAATAAACATCCTTTCGGAACATTGATCTTTTCCTGAGCAGATTATTTTGATATTTTACTTATATTTATATTTTTAAGATTTATTCTGAACCTTGTTTTCATTAAAATTTTAGGCTAAGATAACTTCAAAGAAAATAGATTGAACTATTAATCTATTTGTTTATAAAACAGTTTTTAACATTATTTTTAAAAATCGTTTTTAAATTAATGATTAATATTCTTCAACAAAACAGTTTTTAAAAAATCAAGTTGAATAATCAAGTTTTCTTACATTTAATGAACTTGAAGCACTCGAAGATACTCTTATTCAAAATATCGATACAGATTGTGCTTTTACTATATCAGAAATAAAAAAGTGCATTAAGGAATTAAAAACGGGGAAAAGTTGTGGTCCTGACAGGATATGCAATGAAATTTTAAAATTTAGTAGTGTAGCTACACTTAAAGCTATTGTTAAACTTTTTAATTTAGTTTTTTCTTCGTCTATCTATCCAACTAGATGGAGGAAAGCCTTTATTGTACTTATACACAAGAAGGGAGATAAAACAAACATTGCCAACTATAGAGGTATTTCTATTTTAAATTGTCTGGCAAAACTATACAGTTCTGCCCTTAATAAAAGATTAATTAAACATTATGAAAATAAACTCTCTAATTATCAGTTTGGATTTCGTTCTAACCATAGAACGTCAGACAGTATTTTTGTTCTTAAAACTTTAGTCTCAAAATATTTAAAGAAGCAAAAACAAAAAATATTTGCTTGTTTTGTGGATTTAAAAGCCGCTTTTGATTCTGTTTGGCACAATGGTCTATTATATAAATTAATAAATGAAAACATAGGTGAAAAATTGTACAAAACCATAAAAAATATGTACAGTTTGACTCAGTCTGCACTTAAAAATGGAAACCAACATTCTACTTTTTTTCCTACACACAGAGGGGTCCGACAAGGAGATAGTCTTAGCCCTACTTTATTTAACTGTTTCATTAATGATTTGTATACAATTTTTGATACAACTTGTTATCCCCCATGCCTTGAAAAATCAAAAATTCAAACTCTTAGCTACGCAGATGACTTGGTTATATTATCCGAGACACCTCAAGGCCTACAGAATGCCCTACATAAACTTCGACAATATTGCAGTAAATGGCAATTAACTGTCAACACTAGCAAAACTAAAATTATGATATTTCAAAATGGAAATGCAGAATCAACTCCATTTTCTTATAACGGGAATATTTTATCAGAAGTAAAGGACTTTAAGTTCCTTGGAAATGTTATAAACGCTAAGGGAAGTTTTACAAGAACATCAGAAGAACTCTCTCAAAAAGGTTCAAAAGTGTTATTTTTACTTAGAAAGTATATGTCAAATTTTAACTTTGTACCTACTAGCTTATCATGTAAGCTTTTTGATATTCTGATCAGACCAATTTTAGCATACAATGCAGAAATTTGGTTCATGGATAATTTTAATTCAACATTTAAGGCGCTCAATAGAGCAGAAGCTAACAATTCACTCTGTGATGTCCTGTCACTGAGCGAAAAATATTCTTTTGAAAAAATTCACTCAAAATTTTGTAAAGCTGTTCTAGGTTTGAAAAAGACAGCTTCTAACATAGGTGCAAGAAGCGAGTTATGCAGATTCACACTAGATTCTTATATAAAACGACAATCTTTAGTTTATCTACATAGGATTAGTTCTAATAATGTAAACCCTCTTGTGACTGAATCTCTTAAAGTTAATAAAACGCTGCACAATGAAGGTATTTATTCGTGGTATTCTTACGTAGACAGAGTATCGAAAGATGTAAATTTAAATGTTGAAGACCTTAATTCTACTACACTTACTTTTAAAAGTCATGCAAAGAAGTTAGTAGAAGATACTTATGAAAAGCTTACCCTAGATAAAATATCCAAACTAGATACTTCATCGAAACTTTATCTTTACGGAAAGATTAAACACAGTTTTAATTCCGATAATTACTTACAACATAATAATTTTAATTATAGAAGATTGATTTCCAAATTTCGACTTAGTGATCATTCTTTAGGTATAGAAGTTGGCAGATATAAGAAAATACCTCGAGAGCAAAGACTCTGCAAAAAGTGTAAAAGTTTGGATGATGAGCAACATTTCTTTTTTGAATGTGAAATAAATTCAGTCATTCGCTCAGATTTTTTTAAAGTTCTAAATGATAAACTGTCTACATTTGAATGTCTCGATACATTAAATAAACTGCTGATCATTTTAAACCCAAACCCCGAACTTGTTTGTCATATTGGAGGCTTCATTAAACAGTCTATAGAACTCAGGGCTTCAGATCCTTGTCAGGCAGGTTCATAACATGTGTGTGTGTGTTAGTTTGTTTGTTTGTTTTTGTTTTTTTTTAATTTGCTGTCTAATTATGTTTTATGTTACGCTATTGTATGATATGTTGTATTGTTTAGTATTCAATGTCTACAATGTATGTTGATTTGACCCTTACGGGTGTAATTTCATCAATAAAGTATTATTTATCAATTAAAATTTTTGTTTATATTGAATTTTCTAATTATTTATTCTAATGAATCTACATTAAGATTTACTATGATTTGAATTCCCATTTATTTTAGAAATATCTATTCTGAATATTCATTACAGGTTTTACATGCTATAGTTAATTACACAAGAAGAACGTGTAAAAACTACAAGCAATCAACTGGTACAATAATTTAAGTTGATATCAACAAATATGCATAAATTTTCACTTATTATCAAAAGTTCGGAATAATGTTTATAAAGCTACATGTACACCATGGAAGTATCAAATAATCAGCAATTTAAAAAAGATTAACACAATTAATTCCCCGCTGGGTTTCTATTGATAATAAAAGCACCGACTCAGTTTGGCAAGTAGGTGTTAACACGCTTGAAGATGGCAAGTGTTTTATCTCCACCAGATTTTTAAGATAAAATGTTAACTATCGGTTTCCTTATCAGTTACCTTATTAATAAGGATACGGGCCCACCTGAGACTTTACATACATTTACATGTAGGCCACAGCTTCTACTATTTACTATCTACTAAAGATTGAAGAAATTGTTTAAAAAAGTATTTTCAAAACTGTGAATACTTTAATATTGGTCATTTCCACGTCATTAAAACATACGTTCTTAAATAAAAACAACAAACAAATATACATCTTCCCTGTTGCATGTTTCGAAACCTTGTAGGTTGTTGCAGGAAATCCCAAAGCCAAGGTAAATCCAATGAAATCCCTTGTGTTTAACAGATAGTCTTTTAGTTATTACCAAAACCATTTTACACATGTTATAGTGTCAAAAAGTAGGAGAAAAAACTCAAATGACTCGGATTTTACTTTACCGGCTATATATAGAGTTTTTCCCCAACACACTGAAAACGGTAAAAAAACAACAGTGTGTAATTTTTGACAAATTAGCTAGAGGACGATAGGGAAAAAAGGTATGAACAGACTGCTTTCCGTCATTTCTGTGTTTTAAGTACCGCAAGTGTAATTATATGGACTGTCTTTAGTTTGTCAGCGTTAACGATAACCGGTAAAACCCCATAATTTATTCAAGTTACTGATATCCAACAACCTTTAACTGCATAAAACCTTGTAGTTTTGCGAGAGGACGTAGAGATTCTTACGTGTACTTCTTATTTCTTTTAAGATATTGGTACCAGGAAACTTTTTGAGTCAAAATAATACTGCACAAAAATATACAGAACTTCCACAAAATGTATGAACAAAATGAAAATGCATAAAATGAACCGGTGAAAGTTTGATAAAGAATAAACAAACAGCGAATTTCTTCATAATATTTTTGATTGCAAAATTAAGTCATGCCACTGCAAACAAATAAAGTATAATCTAAATCTAAATATTAAAATGTTCTATTACTCATAAAACTGTTTAAAGTAGAACAGTTATTAAGCTTGTTGGTCTGTGTATTGATGTATATTTAAAGAGAATTTGTTCTAAATAATAACTAAAGAATTAGAACGCTACTGCTTTTATTTTCGTTTTTTTTATCTTAAATGAACAGGGTTTCGGTGGTTAAGTAAATAGTAACATAGAAACACATGTAAAGTTTGAGTTGTAACCTCCTGCTAGTTTGATACCTCAATGGTCACAGTTCGCTTTGCTTTCGCTTGGAACTAAATGAGTTTGTGAGTTGAGCGAGTTAGTGTTTACGCCCTCGCAACAGTATTAATGTTATTTGATTTAATTGAAGGCAATTATATGAAATATGGGGTTGGTGGGAAACAAAGGAAAGGGTATATTTCGAAGAACCACAGGAAAAAAAGAGAGAGGTGAATAGGGGCTGAAAATTAAGCTTATGTGGTGTACTATTTGGTTGTCCACAAAGGGATCTTTTACGTGCATAAAGCGTGACACTCTCAACACACGTTGGCCCGCTATGGTCAGCCGTCAGGGTTTCCGTATTATAAGCCTGCAATCCCGCGGACGAGGGCCACCCTAATTGAATCGAATTAAATAATTCATTTTTACATACAGGTTTTTAAACATATACATATAGTTAAAACCTGTATGTTTAAAATACCCTTTTATATCCATTTTCATACGAGAGACCTATTCTCGAATATCTATTCTAGATGTATACTTAGATTCACCCTGTTGTCGATTGCATAACGATTCGTATGTTGCATAATAGGATGTAAAATAGTTCGTCATGAGGAATGATTTTAATGCCAGTTTGTGAATAAATTAGAGTCTGTGTCAAATTTTATCAATGATCAATTTAAAAAAAATACCGAAAAGTCACCATTCGGTGCATTATCGTGCTATAATAGCTGTTACTGCAGTTTAATGATTACTGCGCGCGAACTATTTTTATCTCAGCATCATAATATACACAAACAGATTGAACTTTTCAAGACATGTTAACTTTTTCATCGTTTTATTGTTTTGGCAACTCTTTACTTATGTATTTATGAACCATGCAAACATTTTGCGATCTTAATGATATAATTTCACGTGAAATTGTTTTAAATTATTAATAAGGCATTAAACTCGTGATGTTATTTTATGAAAACAAGATGGCTGGATCGATTCGTTCTTCGTTCCATGTGCATGTACACAACCTGTTAATACTTTGACTTGAGGCTCAACGATATAATTTAACTACTACAAATTTCTGTTGTCCGGAATACCCTACACTACAGACCACGTTTTCAAAGGCGGATCTAGGACCGGCATACCGGGCGCGCCGCCCCCCCCCCCCCGTTTGACAAAAACTGTATGAAACAAAAGGTCCCAGAAAGATTTTTTATATATAATTGCGCCCCCCCCCCCCCCGTTTGAAAATTTCTGGATCCGCCACAGGTTTGGGGCTGGGGGTGGTAACTCCAAGTATTTTTGTGCGGCCCAGAAGTTTTATACCCACCTTATTCATATATTGGCCTGCTTAAAAAAAGACAACCATTCATATATTTTAATGCATTTGAAATTACACAGAATATGCTTAAACTTTACATGTTTTTTAGATTTTCTATTAAATCAAAGTTTGAATGGTAAAAGTTATCAAATGCCTTTACAGTTAAGGTTACAAGGAGGCAAAATGTGGATGCTCAGTCACTCTTTTCCTATTGATATATGACATTTGTGTAAAGTATACCTTATCATATATATTACATTGAAATTTCCAACCTTTTAAAGTAGACCCTTTTGGGCCGCACCTTTATAATTGAAGTTTACCCCCCCCCCCCCCCCCCCCGGTGCTACAGACAGTTAAAATTTCCCAAAATTAACATTTGAACAACGACTCGTTGAACGAGGATTGTTTTTAGTCCAGATAATAATGCGGTCTGTCTGGGATTTTTGTCATTATGACTTTTTCAGATCCAAAGAGTCGTAGGCAGCCAAAATTATAAAAGGCTTTCAAGACCCTTTTGAGCTTAGCTGGGTGGCCTGTCCTATCAACATTTTGTCAGTTTGCAATGCCAAAAACCAGTAGTAGGTGCACCTAATGATACTATTAAAGCAATCGTATGCTTCGAAATTAACTGTAACCTTTTCTTCCAGACGAATAAATAATGACCATCTACAAAAGAATCATTCAATTCCCATATTGTTTTATAACTAGAAAGTGCCATAAAAACATATTGGTACGGTTTGTTCAAATGATGCAAAGAACAATGAATGAATCCCTTCAACCTTATCTTTCATTCTAGTATCGTAGGTATTACTATGATGATAAATGCATTATGCATGTTTCAGGAGCCTAACTGTGACATACATGTATATGTAACTCGAGTACCAATGGATATGGTTTTAACCATATCCCTTCTTGTTTATGAGTTGTGTTAATCGTCAGCATTGTTTTTTTTTTTATTTTGTGATGATATGCGTCTTCCATTGTTCTTGAAATTTCTTCTGGTGTAAGCAAACTATTGTTTTAATAATAATTTGCTGGATAAACTGTATCATTTATATATATATATAATGCTGTTTGACATGAAATTAGCACTTGTTGCCGTAATTTAAACTGAATTGTCCCCCACAGAGGAACATCCCGATGCTAATTAATATGTAGCCTACACCCTTTACCGTGCACGTTGGCTTAAAAACGATATGTATCTGTTATCATACTCAGGTACACAGTTTCTTTTAAACTTGCAGTTCCAAATGTTTCTTTTCGTTTTTTTGTGGTTTTTGGCTCTGAATTTCTTCACTTTCGAGACAACTTTCTCCAAAATTAAATGTTTTTTGTAAATTATAACGATATCAGATAATCGAATCAAAACGAAATCGAATACTTTTGTACAATAGTAACAACTTAACAAACGGATATACAAACAAAAACATAAAACACCTACAAATAATAATAAAAAAAATTACCACCGGCCCCTCACCTTTAAAAAAATGCTTACAAAATTAAGCACAAAATTAAATCCCTATGATTTGATTAAACTGCTTCACAAAAAGGAGCGAAACTATTAACAATTTTATTTTATTTTATCAAGTGTAAATTAATGTTAAGAATATTAAGAATCAATTCAGAATAATTCAGACAACATTTAAACAATTTTGACTAGTCAGAATGTTAAGAATCTGTTAAGACAAATCCAGACACCATTCAGACAATTCAGATAGCGTTAAGAATGTTAAGAATCTGTTAAGACAAATCCAGACACCATTCAGACAATTCAGATAGCGTTAAGAATGTTAAGAATATGTTAAGACAAACTCAGACACCATTCAGACAATTCAGATAGCGTTAAGAATGTTAAGAATCTAGTTAAGACAAATCCAGACACCATTCAGACAATTCAGACAGCGTTAAGAATTATTCAGACTTGATTGAGACTGTTTCATACAATGTTAAGAATTTTTCAGAAGATTTCATACATTTTAGAACGTTAAGACAGAATTCAGACTTTTCAGCCAAAAAAAAAACTGCCATTTCAGACTTTTTGGATTCGTAGTGTATTACAATTGAAGTGAAGCCTGTCACCACGCAAAGACAAGAGATACTATATATTGATAGCCACCATGTTTTAACGTCCACCCGCCCGCTCATCAACATGGATCTAAAGTATTTGGCTTCACAATATGCAGAGTTCTAAATAAAATTCAAGAAGGCATAGAAAATATTATGAAATAGCAAACTTTACAGTCTTTGTTTTACTCTTGGCCCTCCATATCAAAGCTTAATGTGTCTGTTATAGAAAATATGAAATAAAATGGAAAATAAAAAGATATGATTTAAACTATAATGAGATGCGTAATAATAATACATGACACGGCATCTATCAAAAACGATGATTTACAAAAGATATCAGCAGCTAACTGGTGAATGGAAATAAATAGTAATTTTGTGTAGGGAATCATTTCGATCTAAAATTTTAGTCGGAAAGACCCTTAATGGTACATGTACCCACAGAGGGGCTATATATCACAACTTCCAACGACGGACAAGGATATAGTTGCACTTCTTGACAAAGACCAACACCTCGTGAACCCTCTAAATAAAGAGGTTTAAAACTGTGCAACTATTTTTCACATTGTTTCATAACTGGTTCTGCCTTTATATACTCAAACAAATTTCAATTCTAAAGGTGAAGAAAAAATTTGCATATCACAGCTTTTTTAACATTGCAAAATTTTTCAAAGTTTGGTTTCAAGAGTATTTTTTTATGTTTTTATTAACTAAATTGTTTATTGCAGACATATTGGAAAGTAAATATATGATTATTTTGCTGTTTTTATAATTTTGATTTTTTACTCATTCCTGTTTCTATGAACTTACACAGAAAAACGTGCCGTGTACGTTTTGTTTTATGCAAATTATCTTTACCAATTCAAGGAATCTTTAAAACATCCCAATCATAAATACCTTTCACTTGCGTACAATGTATAAGAAAAGCTGTGTTCATGTTGAAGTTCTAAGACTTATATTGTTTTTGATAAACGAACCGAACGATGACAGCATTGCTCTTTTTGTTTCAGCGTGTTTCCTCTTTGTTTTACGTTACTGTTTACTTTCTCAGAGAGGAGGGGGTGTGATCGGTCTTTAAATCACATATCTATTGCACCTTTTGTGTTGCAACCAGCCTGTTGTTTGCACGTCAAAATCAGAAGAAACTATATTAGTTTATATACTGTTCTTGTCTTCGCACTGTACAGAGTAATTTTCACCTTTTTCGTAATAGAGCCAAAAATATGAGAAACTGAATATTTCAATGATTTATTGCACCTTTCACACATTACCCAATTACAAAACCTGGAGATAAAAAAAAATCAACACAACAGAAAAAGCTCAACATTTGCTAAGTTTGAGAAAACAAAACAAAAATAGTCTACAAAAACCACCCGTCTCGGCGGGGATCGAACCCTGGTTACCGGAGATGCAAAACCAACACGTTACTTTTTTTTTATCTTTATTAATAAAACATATCATATTACAATACAGAGCAATATTTACACAACATTTAAAACATCAAATATTTACAGATAAAATGCAAGGACTACATTGTCATCACTAAGTTGTAAAACTGGATTGTATTCAGAAAAATATTTGATAAAAACCCTCTAATTTGAAGTTAATTCACAATATGTATGATAATAAGATATGTAGTGTTTCAATGTATATTTGGAATACTTTTTCAGGTCTAACTGTGAGTTTGATGTCTTTACAATTTGTCTATTCTTTTATGATACATAGTTTCAAGATAGACAAACCAAAGTTAACAAAGTAAACATTTACATTCTAATACTTTCCAGTCAAACCTAACATTACAAGTTTTTTTAACCATGTTCAACAATAGTATCTGTTTCACATTTCTCTAATAAATTACAAAGTACTCCATGAACATCATTATGCAAGTCCAATAATTTTGGACAATCAAAAAATAAATGCATCATATTTTCAACCTGGTTACTATAGTTATCACATAGATCAGAATTAATTAAACCAATTTTCTTTAACTTAACATTTGTAAATATTCTGTCATGTACAACTTTAAAATCTAACTGTAAACAATCTGGAGGTTTCCAATAAAAATGTACATTCGTCCAGATCTTATTAAAAGGAAGGGTTTGAACATTAAAAAGTTCTAACCAGAAAGATTCAGCATCTGGCTTTACAAACACTTTACTGACTAAAATTTCATAAACAACTTTGTTCTACAATGAGATAAATCTTTAGCTACACCTCTATGTAAAATGAGAAAAGTTGGTAAACTATTATCACTTGCTTTAATGATATTCTTAGCTACACAGTCTTTCAAAGCATTTGGAATAGAATTGATCAAAGTGTTATACTGTTTCAAAAATTTAATTTCATCTCTGTCATCACAAACTTCAAAAATCATATCTCTTATTGCAACACAAGGCAAAAATCCTACAATTACTTCATAACTGATATATTTTAATTGAGTAATACCAGCTTTTATAAAGTTCTTCCATAACAATATTTTACCATCTACTGTTAAATTATCATTAAAAAATAAAGGTTGATTAAAAATGTCAAAAATACTCAGATCTGCATTTAACATTTGATTTGATATTTTGCCATGCATCAAGCATCTCCATATAAAATCTAGGCAAATTTTGACAATCATCTTTTTTGAGTTGCATAAAAAAAACAATACACATCTATATTCATACCATAGATGTTTCTGAGAAAATGATTCATAGTACTTTTCCATAATGCTTTACAATCTGAATCAAAATATCTGCTCAAAAACTTAAGTCTAAAAGCTAAGAGTTACAAATATATATCAGGGTAATTAATACCACCATCCTTCTTCTTTCCTATCAATACCCTATATTTTACAAGGTGAGAGGCTTTACCCTATAAAAAATCTAAACAACACTTTTTGATATCATTAAGAGCCCAGTCAGGGATAGAAATAACAGCTATACTATACCATAATCTTGACATTAACAAAGATGATATAACAGTTGATCTACCAAATAAAGTTAATTGTCTCTGACTCGATAAATTAACAATTTTCTTAATTTTAGTAACTTTATCTTTCCAGTTAAGACTATCACATTTTGATTTATTTATACCTAGATATACACCTAAAAACTGAACACAATCCAAACAATATTTTAATCCAAATTTCTGTTGCTCTACATCACTTAGATTACCTTTACCAATACATAAAATTTCAGATTTTGACAAATTAACTTTGGAGTAGATGCTCTACCATACAATTCAAAAACAGAAAGTGAATGCTCTATAGAATTTTTGTCACTAAGAGTTAAAGTAGAGTCATAAGCATGTTGAATTAATACAGATGTAACATTTGTATTAGGTATTACAATTCCCTTTATCTCATTACATTTTCTTATAGCATATTGTAAGGGTTCAGCTGATAAAACATACAATAAGGCACTTATTGGACATCCTTGGCGAATGCCATTCTGAATTTTAAAATACTTTGTAAGAAAACCATTACATTTCACAGAACTTTTAATATCATTATAAAATATTTCTATCCATTTTACAAATCTATCACCAAATCAATATTGTCTTAATACATGTAACAAATATTTATGTGAAACCCTATCAAAGGCTTTTTCTTGGTCTATCTTTACAATATAGCCTTCTAAATTATCTTGTTCTACTAAATCTATTACATCCCTTATACTGGCAATAGTGTCAGCTATATCTCTACCAGGTATACAACATGTCTGACACTCAGATACAATATCTTTTAAAACTTTCTTAAACCTATTCGCCATTATTTTGGCTAACAACTTATAATCAACTTGAAGTAAAGGAATGGGTCTATAATTTTTCAAACACCTTTTATCACCTTTCTTTTTGTAAATTAAACTTAATACACCACATCGCACAGATCTTGATAAACAACCATTTTGTTCTACAGAATTAAAAAGTTTTAGTAATACATCTCTCAAAGAATTATAAAATTTACAATAGAATTCCACTGCTAACCCATCTGAACCTGGGCTATTATTTTTTGACATTGGTGACAAACATAATGCTATTTCATCAGGTGTAATGTCTTCATCACAATCAATAACATCACTGTCTGATATTTTAACATTTACATTACTTATAAAATCATTCATCACATTTTCATCAATATTAACACATGAATACAGATTTCTATAAAAATAATATTCAACCTCTAAAATACCATCAGAGTCAGTTACAATATTTCCTTCATCATCAACAAGTTCTTTGATACAATTTGATTCTTGCTTATGTTTTTCAAGTTGTAAAAAATACTTAGTACATTTATCACCCTCAGTAGCCCAAAAAGCCTTTGAGCGTAGAATAGCTCCTTTACACCTTTCCTCTTTAAAAATTTGTAATTCTAATTTCAAATTTTCATATCTAGCCAAATCTACATTTTCACCACGAGCTATTCTTTCAGAAAATCTCTGTAATCTATTTTGAAAAGAAAAATATTCAGCATTTTTCTCCTTATAAATTCTTTTACAAAATACTTGACTAAACTTTTTAATCTTATACTTTAAATTATCCCACCAAATAAGAAAATAACATTCATAAAGTTGACAACATTTTGCTTCTTCTATTAACAAAATACAAATAACAACAAAGTTCCAGACAATAAATTGTGCTACGCCTGACGCGCGTTTCGTCTATTCAAGACTCATCAGAGGCGCTCTACCAAAAATATTGAAAATGCCAAACACTGTATAAATATGAAGAGCAAAGAACAGTATAACCAAAAATACCAAACTGGGGAACCAAATTATTACTAAGATAATCAACCTATGTCTGGGGTAGGAAGAACCTTAGGGTTTAGACAATTTTGAAATTTAGACGGATAATTTAACCTTGTTAACATACTCATCATTAGATAAAATAGTATTGTTTAAAACCCAGAGTCCTGGACCTTTTTCAACATTGTCGAAATTCACTCTCATTTCAACAAAGTATGATCACTCATTGAACAATCATTATAATAAATACATTCAACAAAAACAGTAAGACTTCTACTAATAAGAAAAAAAATCTATTCTTGATTGTTTAAATCACCATTACATACAATTTTCCAAGAAAGCACAAGTTTATTTGGATTTCTAAATCTCCAAATATGATACACATTATTATCATCAATTAGGAAAGACAATTGCCTATATGCATTATCAACAATATGACCAGATTTTGTACATCTATCAAGATCAGAGAGCGAATTGTTCCAATCACCTCCAATAATGACATTTTCCAGATTTTTCATATACTCTTTAACAAAAATAAAAAAAAACAACTCTTTCTTGACTTACATTTGGAGCATAAATATTTATAATATTACACTTAATATCATTATATTCAAATTCTACATGAATAAATCTACCTTTGTTGTCATTAAAAATATGTTTCACATTTTGAGTATATTTACTACTTAACAAAATTGCAACACCTTGTCTTTTATTAACACCATTACTGTGAAATATTTTACCATCAAAACAATTATTAAAGTATTGTAATAAATCTTCATCCCAAAAAGTCTCTTGAAGCAACATAATATCAATTTTCTTATCATTAAAAATAGATACATAATTCTTACATTTATCAATATCTCTCAAGCCATTACAGTTATGACTGACTACAAGTACCATGGCTAAGTACAAGAACAAAAATACAATAAATCTATCCATCATTGTTCAATTTATCATTTGGAACAGATCTAGCTTTCGAAAGATTAGGAGCAAATTTTTGCCTTGAACGTCTACTATATGTGGGCGTGCTCGAATCTGAATTCGAGGCATCCCAATATTCAGAAAAATTCTCTACATCTCCACTGGTATCATTCTTTTTGAAACCAGAAGGGATGTCAATGTCATGTACTTTCTCATCTTTTTCATCTTTCTCTTTTAAACCCTGACTTTTAACTTTTTTAACATTTCTCAAGCGTTTTTTTTTATTCTACTGATGTAAATACAATTTCTTAATCAGAGTCACTATCTATGTCTTTCTTTTTTTCACTTTCTTTATCTTTTCCATTCTTTGCACCATCACCATCAGAATTGACAGTTTTAACAGCACTTTGATTGTCAATGTCCATATCATCACATTCATCCACCAATCTTTCATTATCCTTCGTCACATCGTCACCATTTTCCACCAATACACCATTACCATTCCCCTGCTCGTCACCATCACCATTTTCCTCCAAATTACCATCATCAGTCTCCTGCATCTCACCATAACCATTTTCCATTATTCCATCATCCGTTTCCTGAGTTCCATCTACGTTTCCTGCACCAGCATTAACATCTACACCATCCTTCTCGATTCCATCCTTATTCCTCCCGGCTTCATCCAAAACGACTGGAATGGTCCCATTGCCATGAGCTCTATCTTGTTCATGAATATTCTCGCAATCGCATACATCCAAATGTCTAAAACATCTATTACAACAGCATGTACACGGATTTGCTCTGCAAGTTGAGCACATATCATCGTTTCGACAGCTACAGTTCATCGGAAATGAACCACATCTTCCACACCGATCTGTTTTACAGTATTTCTCCTTATGTCCCTGCTGGTCACAACAGCAGCAAATAAGTTGCGGACATTGAAAATATTTATGATCCGGAGATTGACATAAGTTACATAAAGTACGTTGAAAATTATGTCTCACTTTAAAAAATTTCGGTCCCTTATCAGTCTCAAATTTCATTGTTCATGGCAATGAAAGCATTCCAGGCGGAAATTTTACACGGACATACCTCGTTCCATCTGCTACTCTGGTATTTTCATGAACACGTCTAAATACTTCAGACATTATTTCACATCCTCTATCAGTTAATGTTTTCAGTATAACACGATCCTTTATATAAGCCGGTAAATGCATAAATGAGACAGCTATCATCTCATTGAAAATGAATAAACAGTCAAAATGTTCATCATTGATATTCAATCCAAGCATCAATTTCATCGCGTTCTGTTCAGTATCTGTCGTTATTTCATACGATTGGCCATCATCAGAAGGAACTACTGCTAACACAGAATCATCACCGCATAATTTCTCCGCAGAAATGACTATCGAAGCGGAAAAATCCTTTGTCGAAATATTCTCAATTCGTACGGTACAATCTCTCTTAAATTCACGAATATTCCGAACATATCTTGGTTGTCGGTATCGCTTTTCATATGACTGATTATCCCTCTTACGTTTATCAAAATTCCTTGAAGAACTATCGGGTGCGTTGCTAGCCATTTCAATGTTTATGTTTTGGTTTTTAGTCAGATCCTTAATTAAAAGTCAAACGCACCGCACTTTCTCCCCCTTATCCTGTCTCATTTAATAGGAATAAGGGGTAAATAACACAAAATACGGCAATCAAATTATATCTTAATTGTCAATATAACTTACGGAACAAACGGAAATAACTTAAACATCCAAAATGTTCATATAACTATCCAAATTCAACAATTTAGCCGGAGCTCAAAATTGTCAACATTGTCGATGGTACGACCAACGACCAACCGGAGATCGAACCCTGGTTACCGGAGATGCAAAACTAACGCGTTACCGTCTGAGCTACAAACTCCAACCTATATTTTGAGGTATTTTATAGGTTCATATGCTTTCGCAAGTAAAGAAAGGAATTTTTTTTGTCCCCTTTTACTTGTATTTCTCTACGTTTTCATAAGATTTTATTCAATAGTTTAATTTGAACTTTTTTCATAATAAATAGTTAGGCTGTCGTTACTTTGGTGTCATCTCTTTTGATTTTGGACAAATAAAAAAATATTCCAATTGAAGTGAAGCCTGTCACCACGCAAAGACAAGAGATACTATATATTGATAGCCACCATGTTTTAACGTCCACCCGCCCGCTCATCAACATGGATCTAAAGTATTTGGCTTCGCAATATGCAGAGTTCTAAATAAAATTCAAGTAGGCATAGAAAATATTATGAAATAGCAAACTTTACAGTCTTTGTTTTACTCTTGGCCCTCCATATCAAAGCTTAATGTGTCTGTTATAGAAAATATGAAATGAAATGGAAAATAAAAAGATATGATTTAAACTATAATGAGATGCGTAATAATAATACATGACACGGCATCTATCAAAAACGATGATTTACAAAAGATATCAGCAGCTTACTGGTGAATGGAAATAAAAGGTAATTTTGTATAGGGTATCATTTCGATCTAAAATTTTAGTCGGAAAGACCCTTAATGGTACATGTACCCAAAGAGGAAAAGTAGAAAAAGTAGAAAAAGTAGAAAATTCGCTAAGTTTGAGAAAACAAAACAAAAATAGTCTACAAAAACCACCCGTCTCGGAGGGGATCGAACCCTGGTTACAGGAGATGCAAAACCAACACGTTACCGTCGGAGCTGCAGGCTCCAACCTACATATACTGTATTTTTAGAGTCATAAACTTTTGCAAGTAAAGAAAGGATTTTACATGCATTTGTCTACGTTTACATAAGGTTTTAAAAAGCAAAATTTATAGTCTTTATTTTACTCTTGGCCCTTCATATCATAAAGTGTCGGTTATAAAAAAAAATGAAAAAAAAGGTTAAAAAAAGATATGATTAAAACTATAATGAGATGTGTTATAATAATACATGACAGAGCATCTATTAAAAACGATATCAGCAACTTAAAGGTGAAAGGGAATAAAAGGTAATTTTGTAATGGGAATAATTTTGATCTAAAATTTTAATTGGAAGGACCCTTAAAAAGGCAATGCGGGGCTATGTATAGTAACTTCCAATGACGGACATTTTAGTTTTTCGTGTGGCAAGGTAGTGTATAAAGTTGAAAATTCGAACGTTTTCAAAGAGTGAACCGCAGAAAATGATCTAGATTTAAAATGATCTAACAAATCTTTTGAGTTCTTCAAAATCCACATATGGTTAATTCCACTACTATTTTAAATAGTGTCGCAGTATGCTTGTTGACCTTCTTTGACAGCAGACAAGATTTTAGTTAAATGAACGGACAGCTCTGTAGTTGAACATGATGAAGATCCAGCTATATACCTTTCTTTGTACGGATTTTTGTGAAGTTTAGGTATCCAGTACAAATATGGTAACTCTTTATGTTCCTCTTTCATTGGAATATTGAAAGAGGACATAAAAGAGTTATGGTTGGCTATGATTTCGTCTTTGTAAAATATAGTCCGTTTGTATGTAGCACTAGCGGAAGTATTACCATCAATGCCTAGTTCTTTTATTAGACAATTGTAATAATGTGCTTTACATACAAAAACTATATTATTAGAAGCCTTGTCTGCTGGCTTGACAACATACCTATCATGTAAGGAAGAGAGACAATTGAGAGCTTCACGATCTGTAAATACAGAAGAAGGCCGGGGGTTCACACATTTGCGAAGTTTGTCTATTCGGCTTCGTACAAGTGATCGGATAGTCCTTATCCAGTCCGACAGTGATTCAAGCTCTGGTTCTTGGTCCTTTTCCCTCTTTATCCAGGCTCCAGCATAGTCCTCCACAGCGTCCATGATGATCTTAAAGTTGTGATTCCAATTTATACGTTGCGGTTCCCTGAATTTAGGTCCATGGGAAACCACATTACGTAATAAATCATTTTCAATTATCTTAAGATCACCCGTGATGACATGACCAGATGGACCATAGACAAAGGGAGAAGCATAGCAATCACATGTCAGAGGGGACTTTAGATATTCTTCAATGTTTAGGTCCTGCAATGCTTTTTTGTGGTTGAAAATTTTACTACTTATGGTTTTAGTGTAGCGGTAGGAAACAATTGGTGTTGACTGATTTTTGAAATATGGAGGAATTTGAGATGTAACTTCCTTACGATTAAAAATATTAAGTTATTTCTATAACTTGTTCTACCACATGGAGGATGAGCGATTATTTGACCCATTAATTCCGATTCATTTAGCGGCACTTCATTACATGTACATGGATGAAATCAACAGAAGACTAGAGTTTTGGCAGACCCCTTGGTCGAGACATAGAATAAGAACCGTGAAATCATCACCAATTAATCTGTGGACGTCTGGTCAAATGCAAAATCCCGTTGGTCTACTTACAGAAGCTCAATTACATTATAAAAAATCACAAAATCCCATCTTTGCACCGATCAGCCTAAGACTTTTTCCTCATTTTCTGTTTTGTTCAATTAAATATTCAATTTATTTTCAATATTGGAGGTCAAGTTTCACTATGATTTAATAAAATTGATACCCAACAGCCACGTGCGCCTACCTTTTGTCCCATGGTGACCACGCCTAGTCTATCCAACTGTTTATCAGTTAGAGGTAAGAAAACTTCGACGTCGATCAAATCCGGTAAAAATCCGGATTATTGTGAGATTTTCGGCGGAAAAGGTATCATAACGACAAATTATCATATACCAAAAGTACCATCATATAGTAAAAAAGTACCATCATATAGTAACAAATTACCATCATATAGTAAAAAAGTACCATCATATAGTAACAAAGTACCATCATATAGTAACAAAATACCATCATATAGTAAAAAAGTACCATCATATAGTAACAAAGTACCATCATATAGTAAAAAAGTACCATCATATAGTAACAAAGTACCATCATATAGTGAAAAAGTACCATCATATAGTGAAAAATCCCATCATAAGGCAGCTATGGCGTTCCATAGACGAGGATTAAATTGCACTTTTTAACAAAGAGAAACACCTCTAAATGATGAGGTTCAAAAACTGATTTTCACGTTGTCTCATAGCAGGTTCCGCCTTTATATACTCAAACACATTTCAGTTGAACAGTTTAAAGCTTAATGTGTCTGTTATAGAAAATATGAAATAAAATGGGAAAAAAGATATGATTTAAACTATAATGAGATGTGTAACAATAATACATGACACAGCATCTATCAAAAACGATTATGTAAAAAAGATATCAGCAACTTAAAGTTGAAAGGGAATAAAATGTAATTCTGCATAGGGAATAATTTCGATCTAAAATTTTAGTCGGAAGGACCCTAAATGTTACCCAGAGAAGGCTATTTATCCTAACTTCCAATGACGGACGAGGATGTAGTTGCACTTCTTGACAAAGAGCAACACCACGTGAGCCTTCTAAATGAAGAGGTTCAAACGTGTGCGACTGATTTTCAAATTGTTTTATAATTGGTCCCGCTTTTATATACTCAAACACATTTCAATTGTAAAGGTGAAGAAAAAATTTGCATATCACAGCTAATTTTTACTTTGCAAAATTTTTCAAAGTTTGGTTTCAAAAGTATTTTTTATGCTTTCATTAATGATTTATTGCAGACATATTGGAAAGTAAATATATGAGTATTTTGCTATTGTTATAATTTTGGTGATTTATTGAAACTTTTATACATTACCCAATTACAAAACCTGAAAATGAAAAAAAAATCAACACCACAGAAAAAGTACAAAATTCGCTAAATTTGAGAAAAGAAAACAAAAAAAGTCTACAAAAACCATCCGTCTCAGCAGGGGTCGAATCCTGGTTTCCAGATGCAAAACCAACAGAGCTACAGACAGCAACTTACATTTTGACTTGTTGTCCTCTTTTACATGTATTTTCGATTTTTTCATAATAAATAGTAAGGCTGTCGTTATTTTGGTGTCATCTCTTTTGACTTTGGACAAATAAAAAATTTTACAATTAAAGTGAAGCCTGTGACCACGCAAATACAAGAGGTTTAATTCCATATTTTCGTAAATAGTGAGTTATCTCCCATTTACAACAGTTGTCCTCCATTACGGTAGGTATACATGTACTACATTGCAATGAATGGGAAAAATAAGGTTTTAATATTTTTTAATCATTCAGAGCGCTTAGCAGACCATATTAAATCAGGAAAGCATATTATATACCTTTTTCAAAATAATCATATTTTACATGTGGACATTTTTTGACAAAAGTTCATTATCTACAAAACCCGACTGTGCCAGCAGAGGTCGATCTCTGACAACTTTCAACGCATTGTCTCGACTTAATTTCATTTATTATTCTGGGTTTTTTTGCAATGAGCTTTAGTGAATAAAAGTCACAATAATAACAAAATTAATAATTTATCAATCTGTCTAAAATCAGTCTTATTTTGAGGTAATTTTCACTAAAGAAATATCAGATTTTTTCCCGTTGCAAATATATTGGAATTAGATTTCTTTTTAAATCGCTTGTTGAGAATTATGCTGTTAAAGTATCTCTTTAAACTGATTCATTTTTAATGATTCACGCAATGAGGCCTAGTGCATAACAGTAATTAATATGATAAAAAAAATTAAAATGTACCAGTCTAAAAAAAAGTTTCTAAAAACGGTCTAATGTTGAGGAAGGTCTCGCTATAAAAATATCATATTTTATCATATTTCCAGGACAGGATTAGATATAAAATAGATGGAAAGCGCAATTAACAGTCCAGATGCAGTGAAATTTATTGTCAACAAAATGACTAAAACCACGCAAAGGATTGTTATTTTCCATTGGTTGTGGTTCTTGGTGTCAAGTGGAGCAACTTCAGGTATACATTTTTATATTCATTAGCCCAATAGTTGTTTCCCCAAGTCCTTTTTAAAACAAATCAAAATGTCGGACTTGTTTTGTTCATTTCGGCGCATTTCATTTGAGTGGATATTTTTTTTATTTATGCGGGGAAAAATACAGTGTTTACTTATCACTCTTTTACTTAAAATTTTACACAAATTGGGTCATAAATAGCATGAAAAATGAATAAAGATTCAATTGATGAAGCTACAAAATATTTTTAAATACAAAACGTGTGATATGGGACGCAGAAATTTTAAAAAGTTGATTGTTTAGTTGGTTTTTTTTTTTTGTCTAATCGAATTTCTTGCTGAGTGTGTGCAAGTGCGCTCAGTAGGCGTATCTAAAGAGCCTGAAATTCGATGCTTTTTGGGAAAAAATAACAGATTTTATATCCATAGATAAATTCCTTCTTTAAAACAAAACTAAATTATAAAATATATTTTCAGAAAACTCTCGCTGTAAAAGAGAAAAAAAATGGTTTCACTAAGTTTTCGCGAAAATACTATCAGTCATTGTGATCAGTGATTGTTTACAAGTTAATTCAACTTATTTATAGCCCCATTTACATGCACAAGTTATGCATACGTATGTAAATATACACATATGCAAATTTACACACGTATGTATAAGCAAATTTGCTAACCATTTACATGAGTTTTATATTTGGTATGTATTTTTTTAAAAATTAATTCAAAAGTTGCCTGGACTCATTTCAAACTATATACGTATACCAGTATGTCATCTCGCTTCAGTCATTTTCCTTACCCTCAGGATTGGCTGATAAAGGTATAGATTTCTTTTAAAAGAATGAATGTAAGGGCTTACATGTAACACCCCTTTCCTCCCATATGTGCCATTAATGATGCCTAGTTTTTCTTTTATAAAGGAAACGGTAGTACCCGTGAACTTGATCGAACTATCATTCGAATAGCTGTGTCAAAGAGTGGTGGTATTCAAAATATTTCCAAAGGCATCTTTATTACCCAGACATACCTCTGTTAAATAAAAACAAAGGAGAATGATTTCATAAAATTATCTGGAAAGTAACATACCCACCTCATCAGCATTTTATGTGTTTAACTCAATACTTATTTGATATGCCAGGGTTTGTTCTACTTTTTTAGAGTTTTTCCCCCGACACCGATCACAGTGATTGGCTTTTAGACCAATGTTATAAGAAAATACATGTATGTCACATACGATCTCATAAAAAAGTTTTTCTTTTGATATCAGCCATGCACTGATAACAAAATTCAAAATTTGACTGTACTAAAGCACTCCGATTTTTATGGCATGTCTATCAGAGAGTAACTTGGCCTTGGAGAAAACATTAGTTTCGAATTTAGATTAAGATTTTGACTGATACATGTATATGTTAAAACCTGTAATAAAAATCCTAATTCCATTGCAGAAATGTACTTCGTCACGGCGAAAACAAAATATCATGATTTTTCTTTCCTTTCGTCAATATGGGTTTCCGATCATATTTGTTTATCCCTTTGATGGATATTTACAATACCTGATGTATAAGATGTCTTTACAGTACTTAAACAACTATCAATTAATTGATTATTCATTATGTTGTCAAACGATTAAAGATCATGTTGGGGAGCATGTTCTAGCCCTTCCCAATACCCAATTTCTATTATAAAGATTAGAATATAAAGCTTAGCTGTTCGTTCGTCCGACCATCATTCTGTCAAGATTGGTCTCAAAATCGTAGCTTTCGAACACCTCAAGCGTAGGAAATAAGGAAGAAGCATATAGCTTTCAGGTCAAAAGCTCAAAGGCCAAGGCTGAAGACTATAAAAAACTTAGAAAAGGTAGTGATATTGGTTTCCAAAGCATTAATTACACTTAGAAAAGTGCACCTCATGCTTATAGGATATGAAAGATGTCGATTGTGTGTTGGGGGAAATAAGGGTCAATGTCACAAGTTAATTCAGAAAATCTTGGATATTGTAGATTGATATTGTTTTAAGATGCATAACTTTTAAACGTCTATATATAATTTTATACAACTTACATGCCGTAGAGCCTATAATGCACGGATGATGCCTGTGGATTCTAGAGTCCAAAGCTTTAAGGTCAAGGTCACATGTTCGGAATGATGGGAAAAATCGAGCTATGCATTTGTTAAAATTGCGTTTACATGCGCAAAATTAAATAAAATAGCCTATGTAAATTTGCACATAAACATTTTAGTAGAGTGACGAAACGTGAAAAAGTCGTTTAGTTTTCGGGTTTAAATGACCCACCTGTCACATGGAATTTGATTGCCAAAAATGATAGATTGATTATTGAGCTTCCAAAAAATGTTTGTAGTCGCATAAAAATGTGGTGCCATCTGACGTTAAAATGACGTTTTTCGAAGGTACCCCCTCGGCACAAACGTACCTACACCCCATCTAACCTAAAAATAAAATATTTCCGCTTATCATCTATAGAGTTCATGATCAGAAAACAAAAATATAAGGATTAATTAAGATTTTAGACGCAGTAAACAAAATAAATTTTAGTTTTTTGTAGATGTAATTTGTATCCGAATAAGAGCCAAAAAATGCCTAAAAAATTGAAGTTTTTCTCTACTCCCACAGCGAACTTGCACTTTTTCATTCAAAAAGTTATATAGCTATGAAGTATAAAGTAAAAATGAAATAATAGCCGATTTAGATTTTAGAAAAATGCTTTTAACTTAAAGTTATAATGAATAGTTCAAGATTTTTTTTCGAGCAGATGACGTATTTTATTCGGAATGTATACAGCACACTAACGAAATCGATTTAATTCTAACTCCAAGGTCATTTGTGTTTACATTCTTTGTTACAATATTAACCTTATTTCCTTTGTAAATTATGTTTGCTAAGTTTATAGTTGTTTTTGTTAATTTATTCAA
The DNA here is from genome assembly GCA_963971305.1 of Arcuatula senhousia. Classification (NCBI taxonomy): domain Eukaryota; kingdom Metazoa; phylum Mollusca; class Bivalvia; order Mytilida; family Mytilidae; genus Arcuatula; species Arcuatula senhousia. The sequence goes on from OZ020304.1 coordinate 31,892,091, forward strand.
TATTTACAGTCGGAAAACCAAGTATTTATGAAAAATGTAGTTTGTTTTTGAAGTTTACAAACAAAAACCTGTGGGTGCGTTTGAATAGTTGGTGTGTTTGACTTTGATTATTAAAATATGAATAAGGAATGTAGCAGTGTTAAAGTTGCGTCTTTTGGTTCAAAGAGTAGATAAAGCTTTAAAAGAAATCAAGTAAAAGAAAATTAAAACCATTTTTTGACGATTCCGTTGCCGAAAGGTAATTTCTTATTAAAAAATAAATCTAAGTAAGGCGGCCAACAAAATTTCATAATACTGAAAAAACATAACCATAGTTTCCAAAATAATGCTTTGTATTTAGCTAGTTACTTCCAAAATCCGGAAAAGTGAAGAGTTTGAAAAATTGCAGAAGAATATCGTTAACGAGACAATTTTTGTCTGGGGATTATTTTCCCTAAATTCGCAAACTCAAACTATCCGCAAAAATATCCCCCTCGCGATTGCTTTCTTTTCAAGCGTATAAAGTATAAGTAATCAGATGGAACGCGATTTTATTCCCACACGCGAGAGATCAGTAACATTTACAAAAAAAAAGACGCGAAAAATTCCACGTTTACAGTATGCGATCATATGTCCTCTTTAGTCTTGTAATCACGAAAGGCAGCTTTTATCTTGTACAAGTCGACGAAATGTATTTCAGTAGAGGTGAAAAGGGAAGTTTTTTTTTTTAAATCTGACAACACGAATAATTTTGTTTAGGTGTGCATTTCCTTCATTCAGTTGGAAAACACATGTGAAGGTGTGGGTGGGGAATAGTCCCAGAGCGGCAAGCTTGTCGGTAAAGAGGGACATTAAAGAGCGCTTGGAAAACTTACATAAAGTCAGGCCGCTTTGACCACAAAGCGACTGGAATGTGTGTCCCAGGTGATTGAATTAGGGCAGTCCTGTCATAAAAAATGGATAAAATGTTCAGTTTTTTCGCATGTAAAAGAACCCTGATGGATGCAGGTCTCGATAAGACCCGCAGGATTCCCATGTACGAAGCTTAATTGTCCGATAAAAACCTAGCTTTCATCCATTTTAGAAATTACAATGTAAGTCAATTTCCAACCCAATTGGCTTTGTGTCCCTAATTCTTCCATTTCATCATCATTTTAGGTTCATCTCTCTGATATAGCCGAAATCATGATGCTTGGAAGTAAAACAATACTAGTAGCAGACTAACTGACTGGTTTCAAACCGAGTTATTTTAAAATTCTATAGATCATGTAGATAGCAGAAGGTTTATTATTTCATTCACTCTGGTATATCTTCCATCAACTGTTGTTCAGATTTTGCCTTTTGCACATGCTCTTAGTGGTTGTAACTCGACATCACGACTTGTGTTGTTATTTCAAACCATTTCAGGGGTAATTGCCGTACTTGACACACTAATGTAGTCAGATATATATACGTGTACGAGGAAAATAGCAAAGATTGGTGTGTGCTGCATGTTCAAAATTTCTTAAATGGGAGGAGTGTAAACCATTTGCATAACACGTGAATAGTGAAATAAACCCTTATTATACTTAATTTTAAACTATCCTATTTTGTTTTGCCATCCTGAATGGAATATTTCAAAAATATCTCAATTTATATTCGATTTTTATTTTTTATGCAACTTGACCTGTGACGGAAACTCGATCAGATCTCAAAATACGTGAATGAAGATCCGTAAAATTATTTGCCATAGTGAAGCTGGGTAACACAGCTAATCATGTGGACATAAAACAAAACTAAAATGTCAATAAAATATAAATAAAAAACTATTTTTGTATTAAAAACAATCTTTTTTACATACAATTTTAGCAGACCGGATGTGGCGTCTGTGTGTGTCATTTGAAACATTTTTTTCTTGTAATAGCTTTATAGTTCTTTATATTAAGCGTTTTTGGTGTTGCTTTCATTTTGTTTCCCTATTTTAAGATTTTAACGCATTTTAACTATTCTGTACTTCATGGAACGTTTTCCACTCATGACCTTTGACCTTGATTTTTGACATGATGGCACCAGATATTATGGCGACGACATTCGTTTCCTGAAAGAAGAATGATTTTGCTTATCAAACAGCTTTTCAAAATCCATGTGACAGATGGGTCATTTAAATTTTTCCAAATTGACATTCCGTCACTCTACTATTTACATCTGGTCCTGAGGTGATGTAAATTTACACCATGTGTAAATTTACATACGTATGTATTTGCATTTACATGCAGTATTTGCACACATGTGTAAAATTACATACGTATGTAAAAATGCACACGTATGTAAAACTGTGCATGTAAATGGGGCTTATGACGAAATATCAAAGAATTAAAAATTGATCATAATCATGCTTTACAATACTCAATTGTCAAAAACAGATGTATTGTGAAGATGAATTTAACAATCCTGTGCATGTGTGGCCGGTTTCAATCTTCAACAGTAAATACTTCAAATTAAATATATTGGTATACCTTTCAGAAAAGCCCCAAGAACCTGGCAAATAAAAAAAAATTACATTTTGTTTACGTGACCGGAAAATGACGTCACGAATTTTGTAAAGCCAAAATTGGTAATTTCGTCCCCGTCCAACGTTGTCCCAAAATATTTTGACTTTTTTTCAGTGACAAATTAAAGTAACAAATATTTATATTTAGCTCATATAATTCGATATTTTATCACTAGTTATTTTTATTATTTTATTAAACTTCGTCCCATTTTTACGGAAGCTTATTAGTGCCAAAAAATATTTATTTATTTTTCATTTTTTACACTTTCATCTGTAAATTTTACACTTTAATCTGTAAATTTTACACTTTAATCTGTAAATTTTACACTTTAATCTGTAAAATTTACACTTAAATCTGTAAATTATACACTTTTTTATGTAAAATTTACACTTTAATATGTCAATTTCACACTTTTATCTGTAAAATTTACACTTTAATCTGTAAATTTAACAGTTTAAATTGTAAATTTTACACTTTCTGTGTAACGTCATTATATGAAAAAATAAACCTGTATGGTATTATTCATTTCCCACCACTGTTATTGGTATAAAAGCAGCATGTTGGCACATTTATTTCACATCTTATTATTGGTATAATAAGATGTGAAATAAATGTGCCAACATGCTGCTTTCAATGTGACCGGTGGTCGCTGCTCGCCTTTTTGCAATATGCAAGATAAAAATATAATATCAAACCTAAAAATGTCAAAAAGAACCCCCACTCGATGTAGAACACCTAACATAAAGACGAAATATACGAACCATTTAAGATCATTTAACCACTAGGGATTTATATATGACACATAATGGTCTTTAGTCTTATTTTCTCTCCTATTCGGCATACTTTTATTCTTCTGTTATTTCATGCTCATGGTTTGTCATGGCCGCACCCGCAAACTGCAAACTGGAGAGGGATTTATAGAAGCATTAAGCTTTGTTTCCCAATCCAGGATAAATAAATATGTTTAAACTTTACTGACCTAAATGATCGGCTAAATGAGTTCTACAAAAATTTTAATGTTTTTTTGACAGATAACCCCTTATAGGAGTTATGGTTCCTATACCTAAAAGAATAGTTGTCTTGTCTTTTTAACTATAAACCACCAGTAAGTCTTTTTTTCTGTAGAGATTGTGAAGCATATAAGAAAGGTTAACTCTTTGCCTGCTTAAATGCGTAGCTGTTTGAGCTCTACAAAAACTCTCAATGTAGCAGATGCCATTTATATATGACCATTGAATTCTAATGAGCGATTTATGGCCCTTGAAGTCTCTTGTTTCTATAACTCTTCCTGGTTGTACCTGAGCCCATACATATCAAATACTAAATATAGGTACATGTACATGTATTTGTCTAGACAGATTATTGTTTTTCCATATTATTTTTGTCGTATGCACTGGAACGTGAAAACGAAAATGGCTATAGATGTTGTTTTTATCGGCTTCCCGGTGGCGGTCCATAGTATCGAAGGTCCGTTATTCCAAATGACCGCTAGTCTTAAAGTCCGTAAGTCCGAAGTTCTGCTAGTCCGAAGGTCCAGTAGTCCGAATAATTGCGAATCAACGGGCTTCAATATTTTTTTTTTCGAACCTTGGCTTTCCAGAAAATGGTCAGATAATAATGGACGTTATGCCTAAATGATGTGTGATGGCTGACTTACCGTAAAGTGAAATTTTATTAAATTGGGTAATTTTTATTTATCAAAAATATTGCCTCCCTTGCTCCTTTGTTCATATTATAGGTTGAACAGCCCTTAAGGTATTAGCTTTAAATTGTATTTTGTACTGCATGCAGATAAAGTGCAAAAGGTCAGTACTATTCGTTTTATTATGCAAATGTGTTAAACCTTTAAAACTAAAGGCAAATCTAACTGCCAGCCACTGAGGATTCTGTCCTTTATCATACATTTAGCTTTGATACATTTAAATCTGTCCGTGTGTAACAGACGGAAATCTACAAGCCATATCTTGACAAGGGGCTTATTTTGCCATATCAACCCATCCGAACACAAAAGTGGGCAAATATGGCCATATCAAGACCTCGCGTGCACAAAAGTGGTCAAATATGCCATATCAAGGTCTAGAGCCTCACTTTAAGATTTGACGTCACAGTATATAATTAGTATAGTATATTTGTATCGATAAAAAGATTATGACACAGGGTTTTCCATATAAGCAAATAAGGTCATATATCATTCCTCGACCCATATTAGGTCTCGGCTTATGCCTCGACCTAATATGGGAGTCTCGGAATGATATTGGACTTGATATGGAAAACCCTGTGTAATAATCTATATTTACCTTCAAGGTGATATTTTGAGACCTATAATGATTAAGACTTGCAAAGAACCTATCTGAAAATGAGGGCAAATATCTACAAAAATAGATAAGATCTCTAATAAAATATGTAAAATATCTGGTTAAATATATGAGATATCGTATACAAATATATTGAATAAAAATAAAAATGGCTTGCCTTACGACTGGACAGTGGGAATGAGAATATGGAGGTGTAGTGGCGGGAATTGTGGATCATGCAAAGAAAAGATAAACAAGAATCGAAGGTAGTGAAGCAGCGGTAGAGGGGCGAGTGCTAGAGATATAATTACAATTAAGAAAAGCGAGGGCAAATATATAATATAAATTCGAAAGCGCCGGAAGACAGACGTCGGCAAGCTGGGATTAGAAGGTGGAAGAACGGGGGGTTAAACATATTCCCTTGTCCAGGACGTCTTATTAACCATGTCTGGACCTTTTTGTATTTATATCATTCAATGTAAAGAAAGATCTATTTAGGGGGAAATTTGTCTTTAAAGAAGAATGTTCAACTATTACGACCGATATTGTTTCTCAATATTCTAGAAACTAAAAGTTCTATCCAGTGAATGCACATGTGTATCAGTATCATAAATCATCACATTTTTGCCTTAAGCTTAATTTAGTTAGTTATTGCTTTACTCCCAAGCAGCACGATTCCGGCTATATCCGGGAGATGAACATGAAAGTGGTGATACAATGAACATGAAATGATGATGAAGTGGAGGAAATGGGGACACAAGGCCAATCGGGTAGGAGAGTTTTGACTGCCACTGGAAAAAGGAGTATTGGGTAGGGACGGGAAATTTAGCCTCCTGCATGGGGATCCTACGGGACCTACTCTTACCGAGACCTGCAGCAGGGTTCTTTAACGTGCGAGGAACGTGACATTTTTCCCAACACGGTGCACCACTATGGTTTGCGGTCAGGTTTTCCGCATTATCGCCTGACGACCCCGCATCTCTCGATGTCAGGACTGCCCCATTCAACCACCTGGGGTACACATCCCAGTCGCTTTGTGGGCAAAGCGGCCTGACTCGATGTCAGGTTTCTGAGCGCTCTTTAGTGGACTGTTACCGACAAGCTTAGCGCTGCTGCGGGCCTATTCGCCACCCGGAACCCGCACGGGTGCCTTAAGCTTAAACCCTAGTTCTTGATCATTTAAGCGATTGTGGTTGATAACAGCTGTACCTCTAGCATAGAAACGTTGAGAGCTTGAGAACTTTTGTCGGGATTTTAGGAAGTGAAAATCTGGGATATAGCATGGGAGGTGATTTGTTAAGGATTATCAATAGGCGGTAGTTTGGGTCCAAAAAACTTCTTTGTAAGGCTTTTGTGGGCAATGAATTAAGTTAAAAGTGTAAAAGCTAGGCATCTGATATCTGGTATACAGACACTTAGGGTTATGGTCTATGCAACTGGCGCCATGTCGTTTGACCTTGACCCATTTTATGGTTCAGTGACTCTGTGGACTAGGCTAGGCATCTGATATCTGGTATAAAGACACATGGAGTTATGGTCTATGCAACTGACACCATGTCATGTGACCTTGACAAAATTTTCATGGTTCAGTGACTCTGTGGATAATTTATGGGACAATTAAAACCTTTGTGGAAAATAAATTAAGTGAAAAGTATAATAGCTATGATATTTAGTATACAGACACTAGAGGTTTTGGTCTACAAAACTGACACCGTGGTGTGTGATCCTGACCCCAATTTCATGGTTTAGTGACTTATGAACTTAGATGATTTTTGGCTGGAAAATGTGTTTAGTGAAAAGTATAATATTACAGCTAACCATCACATATTTGGTTTACAGACCCTTGGGATTATGGTATACAAAACTGACCTTATCCTTGATTTCATGGTTGAATGACTTTGTGAATGTCGGTCTTTTTTTATTGTTTCTCAATAACTATGGTATCTTAAACACTTCAGACATTCCATTGAGCCTTTGAGTTTAATCGAATTCTGTAACTTGTCATATGACTTTTCTGAAGGCCGAGCTAGACCTTCAATGAGTTCTGTGATGGTGCCGACAGGCCGCACATACTTAAGTGTCAACTCTTGTGTTTCTTTTGCACTGCAAATAGTCAATATCCTCGGTGCTTCATTTGGCTTCCCTGCTCGAACGTTTTTGGTTAGAGTACTTTCTTGCATTGCTTTTGGTTTTAACCTTCAAATGCTAGTGATGAGAAGTTACTCCTTGAAATATTCATATACAAAGCAAACAATTCTACTGTTTTAAGTATTTATATTCAAATATCTGGGTGTAGGTAATCATCGAGTTCGAGTTGAATTCAAAACCTGTAGAATCTTAAATGTAATATATATGACACAAGTATATATATAACACATGCAACTAAATGGCAAACAGCAACGCAAACTCATATCGAGACATTACACACATGTAGTTAGTAAGCTAGCTATTGGTTTACTTCCAAACAGCATGGTTTCGCTATATCAGGAGATGAATATGAAAGAGATGATAAAGTAAAGGAAATGGGAACACAAGGCCAATCGCTGTAAACAGAATGTATGAGTAGTGTCGGACAATTTAATCTCCTACTATATAGATACATGTACTCTTACATGTTTTCGTACTAGAGAACCTTCGGACTACATATGTAGCAGGCCCTTAATTCGGTCTAGCCAGGGCTGATTTTTAGATTCTTCTAAAATTTGATTTAAGGTTAATGAAAAAAGTGCAAATGTTACAGAATAAAGTGTAAATTTTACAGAATAATGTGTAAATGTTATAGATTAAAGTGTAAAATTAACAGATTATAAAGTGTAAATTTTACAGAATAAAGTATAAAATTTACAGATTAAAGTGTAAATGTTACAGAATAAAGTATAAAATTAACAGATTAAAGTGTAAATTTTACACAATAAAGTGTAAAATTTACAATAAAAGTGTAAAATTTACAGATTAAAGTGTAAATTTTACAGATTAAAGTGTAAATTTTACAGAATAAAGTGTAAATTTTACAGAATAATGTTTAAATTTTACAGATTAAAGTGTAAATTTTACAGAATAATGTATAAATTTTACAGTTTAAAGTGTAAATTTTACAGAATAATGTATAAATTTTACAGATTGAAGTGTAAATTTTACAGATTAAAGTGTAAATTTTACAGAATAAAGTGTAAATTTTACAGAATAATGTTTAAATTTTACAGATTAAAGTGTAAATTTTACAGAATAATGTATAAATTTTACAGATTAAAGTGTAAATTTTACAGAATAAAGTGTAAAATTTGCAGATTAAAGTGTAAATTTTACAGAATAAAGTGTAAAATTTGCAGATTAAAGTGTAAATTTTACAGAAAAAAGTGTAAAAAATAGAAAATAAATAAATATTTTTTGGCACTAATACGCTTCCGTACATTTTTGGTTGCACCTATTATCATATTATTTTTAACAAATGTTTTATCTTAAAAAAATAATCGATCTACTTGTTTACAATCCATAATTATCGTATGTTTTTCACAGATTCATACGGAAAGCGATAGGTATCTTCTTACTTCAGACTTCTGATTTCACAGTTCCGACTTCTGATTTCGGAGTTCAGGGTTATAATTTCACATTTCAGACTTCTTAGTTAACTGTACTATATATACCGCGATTTGTGCCATTTATATGTTCCCGTCTGTATTTGAGAGCCACAGAAGGTCGGACGCGTATGGGAGCGACACTCATTTTGGTAAGTTTTTTTCCCTATAGAATGAATTCAGTCAGTAAGAACTTCCGAATATTTAACTTGTAAAATTAAGACAATTTTATTTTTAGCAGTCATCTCTTCTTTTTTTTTTTACAAAACTTTATGTAATTTATATTCATCTTATTTCTGGAAAACTATACAGGATAGTTAGAAGAAAAAAACAGTTTACATAGTTTAACACTCTATGGTCTGCTAAATGTGTGAAAGTTACAGAGTTATAGCACCATCTTTTTCAGGAGTTTTCCCCATTTGAATGTTAACAAATTCAAGTGCCTCATTGAAAATGATAATTATCTCGCTTTGTTTTCATAAATTTCAGTTTTATTATTTAACATTTTACATAAAACCTCTACAATTGATTTGATTGAAACAAAACTAACAATTATAACCAGTTTTTAACACACTTAAAGTTAACAAGAGGCTCCGAAGGAGCCTGAATCTCTCACCTGGTTCAAAGTTGTTTAACAATAGCATCAAATTTTAAATCAATGAAACCATTAGTAGAGCTGTATACAGTACTCTAAATGCTTCAGACACCTTTGGATTTTCTTTGCCTGTAATATTTTTCACTATATACAAGTAGGTATAAAAAGCTATGAATAACTGGTACTTTAAGTTTCAAGTTTTAAAAGGCCATTACCTCTTTAAAAAGGACTTTTGTTAAAAGTTACAACTTTGACCAAATGGAAACAATGAGCTACATCAGATTTTTTGTACCTGCAATACTTTTCATTCTATGGGCAAAAACACTATTTTTTCATTTAAGGGGTCATCTGACAACTGTGATCCAATTAAAACTTTTGTAGAGCTCATTGAGCTGATCATTTAGGCAAGCAATAGCTTTTCTCCATCTGCAATACTTTTCATTCTATGGTCGAAACACTATATTTTTACGTTTAAAGGGTCATAACCCGTTTAAGGGTCATCTGACAACTTTGACCCAATTGACACTTTTGTAAAGCTCAATTAGCTGATCATGTAAGCAAACAATAGCTTTTCTCTATCTGCAATATTTTTCATTCTATGGGCAAAAACACTATTTTTTCATTTAAGGGGTTATCTGACAACTTTGACCCAATTGACACTTTTGTAAAGCTTAATGAGCTGAGCATTTAAGCAAGCAACAACATTTCTCTATCTGCGATACTTTTCATTTTAATTTTTTTCGCATTTAAAGGGCCATAACCACTTCAAGGGGTCATCTCACAACTTCGACTCAATTTAAATCTTTGTAGAGCTCAATGAACTGACCATTTACGCAAGCAACAGCTTTTCTCTATCTACAATACTTTACATTCTACAAGCCAAAAACATGAAAAACACCATTTTTGGCCTTCAAAGGGTAAGGGGTCATCTGACGACTTCGACGCAATAGAGACTTTCGTAGAGCATTTGATGCTGAAGAGGAAGCGTGGCTTCGGATTTCAAATATGTCTTATAGTTTTTGAAATATAAGCCAATAACTGTACTCAGACCCCCATGTTCTATTTTTAGCCATGGCGGCCATGTTTTTGTCGAATCAAAAATCCCCACATCTATAGATTATTAGCATGTAAGTTTATTAAATGAATTAAGACATGTAGACTACTAAAGACAAGATGAAGGTTTACTTAAAGCGCACTTATAAAATGGTTCGGGTAGAAAAGACATAGGCATGATAGGGGTGTAGATGATGTATATCAATACACTAAATTTATATTATATTTCATGGACAATCTTGATAGTCAGTGAGTTTTTAGGTCCACGTGAAGGTCCATGTGAGCTATTGGCATCACTTGGCGTCCGTCGTCGTCGTCGTTAACTTTTCTTCAAACTTCTTCTCCTCTGAAACGGCAGCAGGGATTCAAACCAAAGGACAAGATATGATAAGGGCCAAATTTTGCCCCCCAATTTTGAAATTATTAAAATGAGCTAAAAGTATGTGATATATATACTTTAAATTAGTTAAACCTTACTATATCAGCATTATTTCGTTTAAAGTGTTCCATTATGGTGTTGAAATAATTACCCAAAGTGGCTTAAAATCGTGATTTGGTGAAAATCTGTAAAAAACCTGCAATTTTGAAGTGGTTTTCAGCAAATTTAACAATGAGCCTCACAGAGTACCACTACAGTAATTTATGTAGATAATCATTTTTAATATAGGAACAGACCACAAAAATATCTTAATGGTACTCTGTGTGGCTCATAGTTAAATTTATCAAAAACTACTTAAAATTTGCATGATTTTTACACTTTTTCACAAAAATGCCATTTTCACATAATTTGATGACGTCACTGTGACGTAATAAACAAGATTTAGTTAAAATTAATGTTTTTTTACTATACCTTGTTCATCTAAGAACTAATCTAGAATAATTTAACTCCAGTTCAATAATTTTTAAAAAATGGGAAATTAGGGGGCCAAATTTAGCACTTATCATATCTTGTCCTTTGGTCTGGTGGAACTTAAGGGTCTTGATTACTTTTATTTGATTATTTTCAAAGCTTTTGAATATAAATTTATTTACATATCATTTCAGAAACTAAGTCAGAGAAAAAGAAAAAAAAACAAAAGCAGTAGAGGACATTGCTCAACAGTGCAAGGACAGTAAAAGTGCAACTCAGGTACAAAGATTTTTTTTTATTTATTTCATATTTTCTCGATTTGGCATGATTAGGGCTCATAATAATTCTAGTTTGCCTTTTTTGTGGCATAATGCTGTATTAAAAGCTCAATGTTTTAGCCCAAATCCGCTTGAAGGCATGAACACGCTGTCTTATAAAAGTGTTGGTGAAATATCATAAATAAGTCTACTACCGGTTAAAGAAGTTTGGATACTTATTGTTTTTGTCCCGTTTTTAGCTCACCTGGCCAAAGGCCATGTGAGCTATTGCCATCACTTGGCGTCCGTCGTCGTCGTCGTCGTCGTCGTCCGTCGTCGTCGTCCGTCGTCGTCGTCGTCGTTAACTTTTCTTCAAACTTCTTCTTCTCTGAAACGGCTGCACAGATTCAAACCAAATTTGGTCTGGTGGTTCTTTAGGGTATCCCCCACAGAACTAATGTGGGAATTTTTGATTCGTCGAAAAACATGGCCGCCGTTGCTAAAAATAGACCAGGGGGGTCAGACTACTGTTTTTGGCTTGTAAATCAAAAAGTATAAGAGATAGATGAAATCTGATGCCACGCTACTGCTTCAGCATCAAAAGCTCTACAAAAGTCTCCATTGAGTCGAAGTTGTCAGATGACCCCTTATGGGAGTTACGGCCCCTTAAAGGTGAAAAATAGCATTTTTTCATGTTTTTGGCCTATGGAATGAAAACTATTGCAGATAGAGAGAAGCTGTTGCTTGCTTAAATGTTCAGCTCATTTAGCTCTACAAAAGTCTCCATTAAGTCAAAGTTGTCAGATGACCCCTTATAGGGGTTACGGCCCCTTAAAGGCAAAAAATAGTGTTTTTGGCCTATAGAATGAAAACTATTGCAGATAGAGAAAAGCTGTTGCTTGCTTAAATGTTCAGCTCATTTAGCTCTACACAAGTCTCCAAGGGTCAAAGTTGTCAGATGACCCCTTATAGGGGTTATGGCCCCTTAAAGGCAAAAAATAGAGTTTTTGGCCTATAGAATATAAACTATTGCAGATAGAGAAAAGCTGTTGCTTGCTTAAATGTTCAGCTCATTTAGCTCTACAAAAGTCTCCATATGGTCGAAGTTGTCAGATGACCCCCTATAGGGGTTACAGCCCCTTTAAGGCAAAAAATAGTGTTTTTGGCCTATGGAATGAAAACTATTGTAGATAGAGAAAAGTTGTTGCTTGCTTAGATGTTCAGCTCATTTAGCTCTACAAAAGTTTCCATAGGGTCAAAGTTGCCAGATGACCCCTTATAGTGGTTACGGCCCCTTAAAGGCAAAAAATAGTGTTTTTGGCCTAAAGAAAGAAAACTTTTGCAGATAGAGAAAAGATGTTGCTTGCTTAAATGTTCAGCTTAATTAGCTCTACAAAAGTCTTTTTAGGGTCGAAGTTGTCAGATGCCCCTTTAAGGGGTTATGGCCCTTTAAAGGTGAAAAATAGTGTTTTTTGCTTTGTAATGAAAACTATTGCAGAAAGAGAAAAGCTTTTTATTGCTTAAACATTCAGCTCATTTAGCTATACAAAAGTCTTCAAAGGGTTAACATTAAGACCAGGTGAGCGATTCAGGCTCCTGGGAGCCTCTTGTTTTTTTAAATTATTATTTGGTCGCCCAAAACAAAGTTTGGGTGTCTTATTGTTTTTGCTTCGTTTCTTCTTCCTTTTTAGCTCACCTGGCCAAAGGCCATGTGAGCTATTGCCATCACTTGGCGTCCGTCGTCGTCGTCCGTCGTCGTCCGTCGTCGTCGTCGTCGTCGTTAACTTTTCTTCAAACTTCTTCTCCTCTGAAACGGCTGCACAGATTCAAACCAAATTTGGTCTGGTGGTACTTTAGGGTATCCCCAACAGAACTGATGTGGGGATTTTTGATTCGTCGAAAAACATGGCCGCCGTTGCTAAAAATAGACCAGGGGGGTCAAACTACTGTTTTTGGCTTGTAAATCAAAAAGTATAAGAGATAGATGAAATCTGATGCCACGCTACTGCTTCAGCATCAAAAGCTCTACAAAAGTCTCCATTGAGTCGAAGTTGTCAGATGACCCCTTATGGGAGTTACTGCCCCTTAAAGGTGAAAAATAGCATTTTTTCATGTTTTTGGCCTATGGAATGAAAACTATTGCAGATAGAGAGAAGCTGTTGCTTGCTTAAATGTTCAGCTCATTTAGCTCTACAAAAGTCTCCATAAGGTCAAAGTTGTCAGATGACCCCTTATAGGGGTTATGGCCCCTGAAAGGCAAAAAATAGAGTTTTTGGCCTATAGAATGAAAACTATTGCAGATAGAGAAAAGCTGTTGCTTGCTTAAATGTTCAGCTCATTTAGCTCTACAAAAGTCTTCATAGGGTCAAAGTTGTCAGATGACCCCTTATAGGGGTTATGGCCCCTTAAAGGCAAAAAATAGAGTTTTTGGCCTATAGAATGAAAACTATTGCAGATAGAGAAAAGCTGTTGCTTGCTTAAATGTTCAGCTCATTTAGCTCTACAAAAGTCTCCATTAAGTCAAAGTTGTCAGATGACCCCTTATAGGGGTTACGGCCCCTTAAAGGCAAAAAATAGTGTTTTGGCCTATAGAATGAAAACTATTGCAGATAGAGAAAAGCTGTTGCTTGCTTAAATGTTCAGCTCATTTAGCTCTACACAAGTCTCCAAGGGTCAAAGTTGTCAGATGACCCCTTATAGGGGTTATGGCCCCTTAAAGGCAAAAAATAGAGTTTTTGGCCTATAGAATATAAACTATTGCAGATAGAGAAAAGCTGTTGCTTGCTTAAATGTTCAGCTCATTTAGCTCTACAAAAGTCTCTATATGGTCGAAGTTGTCAGATGACCCCCTATAGGGGTTACAGCCCCTTTAAGGCAAAAAATAGTGTTTTTGGCCTATGGAATGAAAACTATTGTAGATAGAGAAAAGTTGTTGCTTGCTTAGATGTTCAGCTCATTTAGCTCTACAAAAGTTTCCATAGGGTCAAAGTTGCCAGATGACCCCTTATAGTGGTTACGGCCCCTTAAAGGCAAAAAATAGTGTTTTTGGCCTAAAGAAAGAAAACTTTTGCAGATAGAGAAAAGATGTTGCTTGCTTAAATGTTCAGCTTAATTAGCTCTACAAAAGTCTTTTTAGGGTCGAAGTTGTCAGATGCCCCTTTAAGGGGTTATGGCCCTTTAAAGGTGAAAAATAGTGTTTTTTGCTTTGTAATGAAAACTATTGCAGAAAGAGAAAAGCTTTTTATTGCTTAAACATTCAGCTCATTTAGCTATACAAAAGTCTTCAAAGGGTTAACATTAAGACCAGGTGAGCGATTCAGGCTCCTGGGAGCCTCTTGTTTTTTTAAATTATTATTTGGTCGCCCAAAACAAAGTTTGGGTGTCTTATTGTTTTTGCTTCGTTTCTTCTTCCTTTTTAGCTCACCTGGCCAAAGGCCATGTGAGCTATTGCCATCACTTGGCGTCCGTCGTCGTCGTCCGTCGTCGTCCGTCGTCGTCGTCGTCGTCGTTAACTTTTCTTCAAACTTCTTCTCCTCTGAAACGGCTGCACAGATTCAAACCAAATTTGGTCTGGTGGTACTTTAGGGTATCCCCAACAGAACTGATGTGGGGATTTTTGATTCGTCGAAAAACATGGCCGCCGTTGCTAAAAATAGACCAGGGGGGTCAAACTACTGTTTTTGGCTTGTAAATCAAAAAGTATAAGAGATAGATGAAATCTGATGCCACGCTACTGCTTCAGCATCAAAAGCTCTACAAAAGTCTCCATTGAGTCGAAGTTGTCAGATGACCCCTTATGGGAGTTACTGCCCCTTAAAGGTGAAAAATAGCATTTTTTCATGTTTTTGGCCTATGGAATGAAAACTATTGCAGATAGAGAGAAGCTGTTGCTTGCTTAAATGTTCAGCTCATTTAGCTCTACAAAAGTCTCCATAAGGTCAAAGTTGTCAGATGACCCCTTATAGGGGTTATGGCCCCTGAAAGGCAAAAAATAGAGTTTTTGGCCTATAGAATGAAAACTATTGCAGATAGAGAAAAGCTGTTGCTTGCTTAAATGTTCAGCTCATTTAGCTCTACAAAAGTCTTCATAGGGTCAAAGTTGTCAGATGACCCCTTATAGGGGTTATGGCCCCTTAAAGGCAAAAAATAGAGTTTTTGGCCTATAGAATGAAAACTATTGCAGATAGAGAAAAGCTGTTGCTTGCTTAAATGTTCAGCTCATTTAGCTCTACAAAAGTCTTCATAGGGTCAAAGTTGTCAGATGACCCCTTATAGGGGTTATGGCCCCTTAAAGGCAAAAAATAGAGTTTTTGGCCTATAGAATGAAAACTATTGCAGATAGAGAAAAGCTGTTGCTTGCTTAAATGTTCAGCTCATTTAGCTCTACAAAAGTCTCCTATGGTCGAAGTTGTCAGATGACCCCCTATATGGGTTACAGCCCCTTAAAGGGAAAAAATAGTGTTTTTGGCCTATGGAATGAAAACTATTGCAGATAGAGAAAAGCTGTTGCTTGCTTAAATGTTCAGCTCATTTAGCTCTACAAAAGTTTCCATAGGGTCTAAGTTGCCAGATGACCCCTTATAGTGGTTACGTCACTTTACAGGCAAAAAATAGTGTTTTTGGCCTAAAGAAAGAAAACTTTTGCAGATAGAGAAAAGATGTTGCTTGCTTAAATGTTCAGCTTAATAAGCTCTACAAAAGTCTTTTTAGGGTCGAAGTTGTCAGATGACTCCTTTAAGGGGTTTTGGCCCTTTAAAGGTGAAAAATAGTGTTTTTTGCTTTGGAATGAAAACTATTGCAGATAGAGAAAAGCTTTTTATTGCTTAAACATTCAGCTCATTTAGCTATACAAAAGTCTTCAAAGGGTTGACATTAAGACCAGGTGAGCGATTCAGGCTCCTGGGAGCCTCTTGTTTTAATTACTTTTTATACCCCACCTACTTTGTCGCAGGGTATATAGTTTTTCCGTCTATGTGTTGGTCAGTAACACTTACGTTTTTTGCAATTTACAATCTTTATGAAATTTTGTACAACGGTTCATTATATCAAGGACTTATTGTTGCAACCAGAAATTGGCTATATATTCGATGTCTGTCCGTCTGAGAGACTTTGGTTTACATTTCAGGTTCACCCTTTTTAAGACAAAAGCTCTGAGCAGGGTATGAGTGTCGTTCTGACACATTCCCTTGTTTGATTCTTAATCCTTAATCCTGTCTGCATGATTTTGAGAAAACGTATTAACCAAATTAAATGAAACTTCTTGAGGGTATGGGGGGACCATAGGGGATGCAATCCATTTTCGAATTTTCAATATGACCGGCATTTTCAAATTGGCCACTGATGAAATAGATCTCAGAGATGACTCCATAGATTTCAATGACGAACAAAAATTATAGACGTGAAGTATGCCAGGTTAAAATGTTGTTTTGCTGATGATCAGTTTTAATGATGGATTGTTTGCTGTAAAGTGCTTTTAAGGCCTAACTGACTTCAACTTCCTGATAAGGCAGGGGCATGTATGCCCCAGGGACAAATTATTTCTTTATTTAATATTACATTTCATTAATAAAAAAAGATACACAGAAATGAATAAGAAACTCTGAACTGTATAGGCTGATTAGAAACAATTTTTTTTTATAGGAAGTTAAAGTCTTGAAATACCTGCTCAAATAAATCAGTCTTTATATACATAATTTCATATTGATGATGACAGCTCAAAGTTATTGAAAAAAAATGCCCAGATTACTGGTGATTCTTTAAAGATGGTAAACACCTTTGTAATTCGTCAAGTTAAAAGCACATGCAGATTGACAATTGAGGAGAATTTCAGTCCAGGTTTCTGTTTTCATACTTCAGAATTCTGATTTCATACTTCAGACTACTGATTTCATAATCATACTTCAGACTTCTAATATCATATTTCATACTTCAGACTTCTGATTTCATTTTTCATACTTCAGACTTCTTCAGATTTCTGATTTTATACTTCAGATTTCTGATTTCATACTTCAGACTACTGATTTCATACTTCAGACTTCTGATTTAATATTTCATACTTCAGACTTCTTCTGATTTCAGACTTCTGATT
Organism: Arcuatula senhousia; assembly: GCA_963971305.1. Taxonomy (NCBI): domain Eukaryota; kingdom Metazoa; phylum Mollusca; class Bivalvia; order Mytilida; family Mytilidae; genus Arcuatula; species Arcuatula senhousia. The sequence goes on from OZ020304.1 coordinate 31,909,313, forward strand.
TCATACTTCAGATTTCTGATTTTATACTTCAGATTTCTGATTTCATACTTCAGACTTCTGATTTCATATTTCATACTTCAGACTTCTGATTTCATTTTTCATACTTCAGACTTCTGATTTCATAATCATACTTCAGACTTCTAATTTAATATTTCATACTTCAGACTTCTTCTGATTTCAGACTTCTGATTTCATACTTCAGATTTCTGATTTTATACTTCAGATTTCTGATTTCATACTTCAGACTTCTGATTTCATATTTCATACTTCAGACTTCTGATTTCATTTTTCATACTTCAGACTTCTGATTTCATTTTTCATACTTCAGACTTCTTCTGATTTCATACTTCAGATTTCTGATTTTATACTTCAGATTTCTGATTTCATACTTCAGACTACTGATTTCATAATTGAGACTTCTGATTTCATATTTCATACTTCAGACTTCTAATTTCATATTTCATACTTCAGACTTCTGATTTCATATTTTATACTTCAGACTTCTTCTGATTTCATACTTCAGATTTCTGATTTTATACTTCAGATTTCTGATTTCATACTTCAGACTTCTGATTGCTTACTTCAGACTTCTGATTTCATACTTCAGACTTCTGATTTCATACTTCAGATATCTAATTTCATACTTCAGACTTCTGATTTCATGCTTCAGACTTCTGATTTCATACTTCAGAATTTTGATTTTTCTGCCTATCCTGAAATCTGGATTTAAATCATCCCATCCATCTCTCATGTCCATCACAAATTGGTTTCCATGTTTGTATGACAACTTACTGAGTTATCATGAAGTTGGCTGTGGTTTAAGTAAATGTAAAAACAAAAATAATATATAGAGTGTCCATTAACATAATGACCACTATTAGGGTACAAATTTTCCGGTCAGTGTGTCTATGTTGGCAACTGAAGTCACAAAATTATGCAGCTTTATAAAACAAAGGCTTCAGTGATGAACAAAATGGAATCAAGTTCAATAAAAATCTTCTTGGGACAATATACAATCATATATTAGGTGTAAAAATGTTCGCTGGTACTATATATAACTGAATACTTTTTTTTGTAGAAACCAACAAAAGTGTTGACAGAAAAGAAAGACAGTCAAGGTGAAAAGCAATCCAAAACAATTCATAAATTGAATGTATGTTGGATTTACAACCAAAAACAAGTTAAATCTGTTGGAATGGGGGAGGGATAAGATTTATAGAAAGCAATAATATGGATGAAGTAACAGTGGAATATATACTAGTAATGGAAAAGGCAAAGAAGATTTTTTCCACAGTGGAAATTCACCTAAAGGAGTACAGGATGACGTGGAATTTAGATTTTGAACATCACAACAACTGCATCAACCCACGGTTCGAACATCACAACAACTGCATCAACCAACTGCGAGCAGTCATCAAAGATTTCTACTCAAATTTCTCTTGTATCTAGCAAAACACATACTCATACCTCAACTATTGGTGTAAATGCTAATATTGAGCCCTTGTCAACCAATGTCATGTCATTAAAAAAATTCCAAATCTAGCTGTCTTAAAACCAATGAGATTTATAAATGTTGGATGTCCGCATAGCAAGCCACAAATAGAAATAACATATTGTGACTTCAATATAACAACTGCACAAAATGTTTACCTCTTTAATACAAGAAAACTTTAAACCGTGTCATGTAATTATTTAAGTGACCACAATTTGGAAGTGAAACTTTGTACTGGTAGTAACAACTGTTAGTACAACTGACTACATGTATATATGCATTTTTGCTTAACCTGTCAGGGTTTCATTGTTTATAGCTATAGTGGTGGTGTCAAATTAACCAGTATTAAATTAGGTGTTTGTTTGTTTATATTTTCAAAAATAATTTCCTATGCAGATCCGGGCATTAAAGATACATATAAAACTTAAAAATCTTCATATATTTATTTTAGCCAACAACCAAACAACATCTTAGGTATCTGAATAGACTCTATATGGCCCCAGATTGGTGGTTTACATCTTGCCAAATGCATCTTGCACCCAAATTGTAGTAAGAATGATTTCATATCAAATAGATAAGTTTTGACAAAGGTCTACAACTAAGTGGTAGTAATATTGTTTCAATGAATACATAATGAGTATATAAAAAGGGCCTTTACAGGAATTAGGTTTCCATAATCTATATTTTTCTGCATATGTGACTTAGGTTAACTTTTGAATAAGGTTAATTCATCAGCAACTACAAGTGGTGTTGGTTGGGGTATTTGATTTGTGGATACATCTTGTATACTGGGATTGGATAGGCACGCAGACCACAGGTTGAAATTTTTTATCAGCTTACAATTTCCCATACTATCATTTGTCAATTGCAAATTTTGGACACCGTGGACCGTTGTTGGTGGAATTGATCAACGATCCCATGTGCCCAAAGTTTGAAATTGACTAATGAAACTATCAGATTTGTTAGCTGATTAACAAATTTAACCAGTGCCATGTGTGTCCTCTCGGTTAGATGCTTGACAGTTGTCTTTAGTTTTAGCCAAAATCTATACCGGAATATAGTCACCTTGACCTACAGGTACTAGTAATGTCTAAACACATGGATTGGTCTTTTGTAGTACAAGAGGGTTTATTTTTGCTACATTTTCCGCTTGAGCGACTTCGTCATAGATGTTGCCTGTATGTCAATGGGAAGCAACAAATAGGGATGACTTTACTTCGTCTTGTGTGTGTTGTCGTCACGACCATTACACCTGTTCATAACAATTTTCTCAGGAACAACAAATCACAGACTAGAAAGTTTGTATGCGAGGTCCCACATTACCCTTATCGATGTCAGATCCGTCAGACATCTTTCCATTTCCTTTCAAGAAAAAAGCGCATGTATTATATATTCATGGTTTGTGTGGAATATTAGACTTGATATATTTGTGTATATACCACCAAGAAACAAGGGAATTTCTAGTATATGTTTTTAAGCTCATACTTCAAAACATTTTGGTGTAGGTGATCAGCATATATCTGCTTCTATCTTTTTATGCCCCGCCTACGAAAGTAGAAGGGCTTATAGTGTTCGAATCCGTCCGTCCGTCCGTTCCAAATCCATTTATTCCTAATTTCTGCTTAATGACAATTGCCACATCAATCATATTGGTATAGTAGGTGCACCTAGTGATGCTTAGCACAATGCATGCTTCGAATGCTGGATGTGACCTATATTTTCCGCATGGATGAGCACTTACAGAAGAATGGTTGAAGTCCATGCCCGCTTACTGACAAGTGCCAAATCAACTATTTTGGTAGGTAGGTGCGCCTAGTGATGCTAAGCACAATTTATGCTTCAGATGCTGACTGTGACCTATATTTTCCGCACGAATGACCTCCTACAGAAGAATGGTTAAAGTTCATAACCGCTTACTGACAAGTGCCATATCAACTATATTGGTATGGTATGTGCACCTGGTGATGCTAAGACACATTGCATGCATGCTTCAGATGCTGGCTTTGACCTATATTTTCTGCATGAATGACCACTTACAGAATAATGGTTAAAGTCTAATCCTGGTAACATGCAAGTACCATAATTGACCAAAGTGGTATTGTAGGTGCATCTAGGGATGCTTAGCAAGGTACATGGTTCAGATGCTGGTCGTGACCTGCTTTTTCTGTATGAATGAGCACTTAAAACTTTGAAAGTTTAAAGTCATTTCCTGCATAGTGACAATAATGCTTAACGAAGTGAGCTTCGTAATTGTTAGATTACCTAGCTGTTTGATAAATATAAAGGCAGGCATCGTGTCTGTTTGGCACAAAAAAAAAAACAGACTAACCATACCAATAGTCCCAAAAGACATATGAAAACCACGCCTGGTCATCTTGAAGATCTCAACAAAATGTTGAGTATATAAAAAAGTTGTCAAGCGTTTCCGGTTGAGAGTATAAGGGGATTTCGAAGCGGCGAGTAAGACGGGTTAGTGTTAAAAATTTGTTTTTTATAAGTGTTTAAACGGGGGTTTTTGAAAATCGGGCAATGCTATTCGCTTTCTAATAGATTTTTCTGAGTTCTCATATCCACATAAACTGTATAATATCATCGTACTGGTCTGAAGCGTTAAAAAACCGGCCAATTTTGTAGGATTTTTGTTGTGAAGCACGAACCAAGAAAGTGATTGCTCTCATTGTAAATGGATTTCGCTCGTCCAAATTGTAAATATTTGTTTCATTTTTACACAGTCTTAGGTTTTTGCACGATGAGAACTACACTCTGCAGTAAAACGCTTTAATTTGAAAAATAAATCCATGTTGAGAACATCAAGCGCATGTTGAGGCCTTAAAGCGTATGTTGAGATCAACAAGCGATGAAACCTTTATGTGAAATATGCATGTGTATATACAATGTTTCCGACGCCGTACAGATTTCTTTTTCTATGAAAGTTGCGGGACCAAAATAAAAGGTGTTATTTCTACATACAAATTTTTCACCGAAGAAGGGAGCAGACAGGTTTCCTCGATGCCTTTGCCCCTTTTAGGTATAATAACTAGACATCTGATATTTGGTGTAGTTTATCGTCTATTCAAGACAAATATACAAAAATGAATTACGATGTTACTGGTACGATACCATATGAGACTGATTCCATTTTCTTTCCTTTTAATGCACATTCCAATATCCTCGGTGCAGTGCTGGATTTGGCTTCCTTGTTTGGACGTTTTGGTTTCTGGTACTAGATTTGGTATATGACCTTCCAATGTTTGATTTAAATTCTACTGATGAGAGGTTACTCCTTGAAATATCGATATATAGCATACCCAAATTAACCGTTAATAACCGTTTTGGTATTTGTAATTTTGAAACCACTGGGCGATAATTGCTGCTGGTGGACCAGAGGTCCCCGAGGGTAATCACAAAAAAGTATCAAAAAAATAACTAAGGTAATGGTGCGTCTTTGGTCGTAGAGTCTTACAAAGCAGAGAAAACATCTAATTAGAAATGTACAAAAAGAAACACAAGAGTTGACACTAAAGTATGTCTCGCCTGTCGGCAACATCACAAAGTTCATTGGAGGTCTTGCTGGGCAAAACAAACTAAGGTCCATGACCGAATTCCTTTAAGCAATCACAAAGATTCAATGGAATGTCTAAAGTGTTTTATTAAGAAACAATCAGAAAAAAACCAACATTCACAATGTCATTCAAGTATGAAATTAGGGTCAAGGTCACATTACATTGTGATGGTTGTGTATACCATTATCACAAGGGTCTGTATACCAAATATCAGATTCCTAGCTATTAAATTTTTCACTTTTCGTTTTCTACCCAATAATTATCAAATTTCACAAAGTCACTGAATCCTGAAAATGGGGCCATGGTCACACGACAAAGTGTCAGTTGTGTAGATCTAGACCCTACGTGTCTGTATACCAGATATCACATGCCTAGCTATTAAATTTTTCACTTAGTTCATTTTCCGCAAATGATTTACAATGAAACCCCAAAATCATCTATTAGCCCATAGAGTCACCGAACCATTATAATGGAGTCAGGGTCTTACGACAAAATGCATGTTGTGTAGAGTATAACCTGACGTGTCTATATACTAATTATCAGATGCCTACCTATTATACTTTTCTTGTACCTCATTTTTTTTACAAAATTCTTACAATCGTTTTTTTTTTCGCCCACCCGAGTCGCGAAACCATGCCGGAAAATGGGGTCCGAGACTATAACACAAACTGTCTGCATACCACATACTATTAGTAAAAATAAAAATAAAAATAAAAAAAATAAAAAATAAAAATTAAAATAAACCCTTTAGTTTTCACTTTGTCCGTTTGTCTGTCTGACTGTCTTTCAACAATTTCTAGCGAACTGTATTAGTTTGAAATTGTTGTTGAATGTTTTACTTGCATATTGGAAAAAAAATACCCCCCCCCCCCCAAAAAAAAAAAGAAGCCTGCAGATTATTTTTTTTAATTGGCAAGATTGAAACTAAAAGAACAAGAACTACAACTACAACTACACATACTTTTTCTTGCAATTCATTTTCCATGAAAGTCTTACAAAAGTTTACGCCGCCGTCGCTGTCGCCAGAATGTCTAACCTTCAGCGACTACACTCGCAGGCGAGACCATGAATTGATATAGGAACATGTACATTGTAGATTGTGTGTACTGCACCTGTGCCCGTTCATATCTTCTCAAATTTGTGAATTAAATGTTATTTCTATTAAGTTGTCTAAAAGTCTTTAAAAAGAAACCCGGTAAGTTTCAAACTGGGCATTTCGATGTTAATTCTATAAGAGCATTAATTAAATTGCTTAACCCTCAAACATCAGTTCTATATGTGGATTCCTGTTATCCTGACATTAACTCCATAATATTTTATGCTTTCTCTCAGCAGTTCGATCTTGCTTTTTGCTACACAATTCGTGCTGACTTAGACATTTACTTATAAAAAACAGAAGGAAAGGGAACCTTTTTTTTATAAAACAACAAAAAAAACGGAGAAAGCCAAAAAAAAAAACCGAAAATGTTTCAGCGCTTGTTGATCTCAACATACGCTTTAAGGCCTAAACATGCGCTTGATGTTCTCAACATGGATTTATTTTTCAAATTAAAGCGTTTAACTGCAGAGTGTAGTTCTCATCGTGCAAAAACCTAAGACTGTGTAAAAAATTAAACAAATATTTACAATTTGGACGAGCGAAATCCATTTACAATGAGAGCAATCACTTTCTTGGTTCGTGCTTCACAACAAAAATCCTACAAAATTGGCTGGTTTTTTAACGCTTCAGACCAGTACGATGATATTATACAGTTTATGTGGATATGAGAACTCAGAAAAATCTATTAGAAAGCGAATAGCATTGCCCGATTTTCATAAACCTCCGTTTAAACACTTATAAAAACAAATTTTTAACACTTACCCGTCGTACTCGCCGCTTCGAAATCCCCTTATACTCTCAACCGGAAACGCTTGACAACTTTTTTATATACTCAACATTTTGTTGAGATCTTCAAGATGACCAGGCGTGAAAACATACTGTTGGTGCTGTTGAGATTTGTTTGAATATCATGTACATTCAGTTTAGATTCTGGATCAATTACAAGATAACGATCAGCGCTGCTCGCTGTTTTTATTTAAAGGTTTTACATTACTAATTAAGTCTCAAGGGAGATAATCGGGTCAAAATTTTCAAAGTGCTCCGATTTACATGAAAATTTATATTTAGGGGTTTTTTGACATGCTGAAGAGAATAGTGGCAAATACCGGTCGTTTGGGGGACTTTGTGACTTGCTTGCAATCACAGTTAATACTTGTTATTATTATTCTTCCGATTCTTCCACTTAGTCGTGAACTTGTCCGGAGATCCCAGAGAAAACGACTCCTTATATCAATATGAAACTTGGCAGGATAATAGATTGTAAAGAAAGGAAGCTTCGTTGACAATCGGACTTTTCAAAATGGCCGCCGTTTCCATGGAAACAGGAAAATGGACTAAATATTGGACATTGCAATATCTCGGTAACCTAGGTGCGCAGGGTTCTGAAATTTTGTAGGTTGATAGAGCAAAACATTCTCTTTAATAATATGAAAAAAAATTTTGAAGCGATATTTACGGTTTTCGAGATATAAATAAAAATGTGATTTTTCAAGGGAGATAATCGGGTCGAAATTTTCAAAGTGCTCCGATTTACATGAAAATTTATATTTAGGTTTTTTTTGACATGCTGAAGAGAATAGTGGCAAATACGGGTCGTTTGGGGGACTTTGTGACTTGCTTGCAATCACAGTTAATACTTGTTGTTTATACAATTGTTTCACGTACGTTTATGGGGGTCATTTATTCCACATCTCATTTTTATTTAGTCAAACAAACGGGAAACTGTACAACTCCGACGATTTCTAAGTTCCAAACTTTATTTTTTTGTCAGTGGCAACATTCCGTCAGTAGTATGTTCTTCTTTTAGTAACTGTGATAATTTATTTTATTTTTGTATGATACCTTAACAGAACTTCATAGAATAGTACTTCATTATCATCATTAAGGAACTAAAGAATTTTAAAAGGAATTTTTAACAAAACAATCGACAGGGACCCCAAGTGATCATTTTGGATAAATGAATAGCTATAACTTCTAAGACCGGCCATAGTATAATACAGTGTTTCTAATAAAAAAAAACTATGATTCCAGCTTTTTTTTATTTAAACTTGCGAATGTATTACATGTATTCATTTATTGAATATGAAAATTTATAAAATATGTCCATATAAATTCATTGCGCTTTCAATTGTGTATGGCATCTCCTAATCGATAGCTCTATCACATACCATTGGCAAACGTATTAAGAATTCTTCAGAACAGCCTCTCCTTAGACTCCGACAGCTGTAAAGTTCCTTGCAAATCTCCACATCTTGTAAGTCAATTTTTTGTTTCATGTCCCGCGCTTCATATAGTTCCGGGCATTAGTACATTATTTCCGGTTTTTCGTCAGGAATAAGTGAAATTTTGTTACTGCTACTTTTATTAAAAAGACTCGTTTAGTTTTGCCGCAACCAAATCGAAAAAACAAAATCCCAGGCACTGCACGTGGATTTGATTTCGTTGATCTTAAGTATTAGCATTTTGTAAATCTTTGAAAATGTTCATAAAACTATTAGCCACCATTCTTGGGAAATTGCTCGATAAAGCTTTAATTCTTTGATTGGAAACTTGTTTTTACCTTGAATGAAACTATGCATTGCAGAGTCAACGTTGGTTGTCTTACTAATAAAATATATCTGAAGTTGCCTTGTCATGACATTTTCTGTACCCTTGTCGGATCTTACACGAAAAGGGCAGCATTTGAGTTCTTCGATGGCATCGAGAAAGTAAGTCGCCACGACTCTTGTGTCATTGTTACTCAAACCGACGTGCAACTTTATAATTTTCCTGGCCGTGAATCCATCAACTGTTCCATGTATACAAAATCCAAAAGGCATACGAAGTTTGGGCAAGGACAGTTATAGGCCTATTGTCTTCGTACAAGTCGATTGGCTTTCCGTAGCATGATGCCTTGAGGGTCTAACATCCGCATTATTAACCGAACTTCATCCTTTTTTCACCCTGCAATTGTAGAACATAAATGTATGAAATAAAACTTGTATTCTTTGCATAAGAAAAAAGGCTATAAACTAATATTTAATGGGAAAGACTAACTGACATGAAAGCCTCATAGATTTTGTCTTGTTTTCAAACCATAATTAATTAGTTTGCTTTCACAAAACAGCAGACAAAACAGTGTCGTGGTCTCTCTTTTATAGAAAATGTGTGTGTTTTTTTTTTAAATAAGTTTGTTCGTTTTATAATGAAAATATGAATACGGAGTTGAGTCTGGTATAGATCCGAGTTAGTGACTATAAGGTCATTCAGTTTATGTTTCCGTCTACTTTGATTCATTTTTGGAAGTTCTATTCAAATATACGTCAATAAAATATAAGATAAAATGTTGAATTTACGTTTTTTAACTCACTTGCACCGAAGTCGACGTTAGCTATTCATAACTTCACGTCCGTCGCCCATCCGTCCAACCGCCGTCCGGCGCTAACAATTTCATAAATTGTCTATAGGACATGGGAATTGAAAATTGTGTTCGCCGTTTTGAATCGTCAAAAAATAATAGACACGGTCTTATATCTCTCAATTAGAATTGATAAACTTATCTACCAAATCTATCCTGTCAAAATGAATTAGTTATCCTACCCGAGACCATGACTCGTCCACATTGAATTCTGTCCGAGATTTCCAAAGTTGCTTGGAATTTCTTCTTCTATACATTCTATAACTTCCAAATTAGGTGTCTCATAGTTTCTTTTGAGATTCATCTTTTTCATCAGTCATTTTAAATTGCATTAAACTAATGATTTTCTTGTGCTTGCACGCAAGAATATTCTTTATTTCTCTTTGAGAAAACCGTTTTAAAAATATAATTGTTTTAGTAAGTTTCCTTGGTCTGGCTTTCCATTGTTAACCGTGGAGCGTCTAATAATGGCACGAATCGTGTTACATAAATATGTATATCTGTGAACTCCGAAGTATGAACTCTGAAATCAAAAGTCGGAACTTTGAACTCAGAAGTCGGAATTCCGAAATCAGATGTCAAAACTTTGAAATCAGAAATCGGAACTCCGAAATCAGAAATCTGAAGTAAGAAGATACCTATCGCTTTCCGTAGATTCATTATCATAAAGAACTAGGGAGTTTAATGTCGTGACTATCCCTACATATAGGTTTGCAGTGACGTCATCATAAGCACTTTACCAGCAGCGCTAACCTTCACGGATGATAGAAATACAAACTACTACAAACAAATATCCATAAACAATTTTAATGACGGGACATTCAAAAACAAACTTTGTTTATAGGAATCGTGTTATATTTCTTTTGTGATATAATTAAGTATTTTATTATTATTTCATTTGGAATCTTTAGAAATACAGATACACCAACCCAAAATCACAAAAAGTGCCTGAAAATGACTCTTCAAAGTTGAGGTTGATTTTGTATCAGTATTTCCAAACCGGCTGTAGCAGGGGAAATTCCTTTGACTTTATATATGCAATAGTTTTTACTTCCGATTGATATCATTCAAATACAAAATATTGAAGGTTTGACTAACGGTTTTCAAAATTCGCCCTAAAAATGAAATAGGGAAATATAATCTAAATTCATTTTTTTTTCTTAATGCAGAACAGATAATCAAGGCTGTTGTGGTATGAGGATTTCATTTCTGGTATTGGCTTTTGATGTTATCGGCCATATTATTTCCGGTTAACTACTGCGGCACTATTTATAATCGTAGCTAGCTAGTGGAATTAACCATATGTGGACTTTGAAGAACAAAAGATTTGTTAGATCATTTTAAATCTAGATCTTTTTCTGAGGTTCACTCTTTGAAAACGTTCGATTTTTCAACTTTATACACTACCTTGCCACACGAAAAACTAAAATGTCGCTTGAAAAAACTTCTCGAAAAAGCCTTTTCAAACTCTAGGAATTTTGTTGTTTTGGGTTATAATTCTACATTTTTTTCCAAAACATCTTTCAAAGATAAAATTTGTTACACACTGGAACAAGTTTGCAGTATGCTTGATTTCCTCATTGACAACGTATTTGTCACCTTCGGAGGAGAGATTTTTCAACAACAAATCGGCGCTTTGTTTTCATACTCTTACGAGACTGAATTTCTTCAGGGACTCGTAAAGAACAAGAAGATGAAAGAGGCAAGGTCATTTAATCTTACATTCAGAAATACTGATGATGTCCGTTCTGTCAATAACACTTCATTTGGTAGTTGGATTCCTTCAATATATCCTCCGGAATTGGAGATTAAAGAGACCACCGAATCAAATTGCTTCACATCTTTCTTGGATTTGCACCTCGAATTAGACCCAGGTGGTCATCTCAGTACAAAAAATTTACGATAAACGAGACAATTTTAATTTTCAAATTATTAATTTTCCTAATCTACAAAGCAATATACCTACTTCCCCTGCATACGGTGTTTATATTTCACAACTTATTCGATATGCCAGAGCTTGCACACATTTCACAGATTTTTTTATCAGACACCGATTTCTTTGTGACCGACTTTTGGAGCAGGGCTATAAGAAAATACGTCTCATACGATCACTAAAAAAATTCTTTCTTCGTTATTAGCCACTAGTAGAAAAGTTCAAAATTGTGTTAAAAGATATGATAGTTAATTGTTTTAATTGGTGTTTGACTGGTCTGCTGTACTGAGATGATCACCTCAATATCCCTTTGTGTCTCACAACAATGTTGTGTTCTATGGTCATTACCGGATCCTAAGATCGCAATGGAAGAGGAAGGTTTGGCGCCATAAAACCTGGTTTAACCCACCATTTCGTTTGAAATGCCTGTGCCAAGTCAGGACCATTGCGATCCACCAATTCTCCGGTATGACTGATTCGTTTTGTCATTTTCTCTGGACTATGAGATTGATCATTCAAGTTCGGTAATTTTGTTATTACCTTAATTCAAGCTTTCTCGGTTTTAAATGGTGGCGACTTGAGGCGCGGTGTCAAAAATGTCGAAACATTTGAAAAAAAAACTTACTCGGATTATAACGAAAATTCACATTAAGGATTTTTAAGGATGGCGAATTGGGGCGTTGTGTCGTAAATGTAAAAAAAAGTTAAAATTGCCACAAATTCCGGTAAAAAATACTTGCTCCGATTTTAATGAAAATTGGTGTTTAGGAGTATTAAAAGCTGGCAAATTGGAGCGTGTAGATGAAAATGTAAAAAAAAAAAATCAAAATGGCTACCGATTCCGATAAAACTTCAGCTTGCTCAGATTTTAACGAAAATTAATAACTAGACATTATGAAGAATGGCAAACAATTTTTTTTCTCATATTAGCCAGATATTGACAAAAAGGGGTACATGAGGTGATATAAATTATGACTCTTTTTGCTTTCATAATTATACCTAGTTGAAAATTGGAATTATAAAGTTATCAAAATGTAATCATGATTTTCATACCGTAATTAATTGCTTAACAAATACGTGGTATCATAAAATGGATAAATTCTGATTACATGTGATTACACTAATATGGTATTAGATTTAATCGATTACGACCTAACTACCTTTGTTGGTAGAGGATTGAGTCCCATTAATGCATGGAAACTTCCACATCTGTATGTAATTAGGTCAAACGGGTACATCAGACTTCCCCGCCATTAACAGTGACTGGCCTGGATTGTACGGATCAGGTTATTGAAAATGACTTTGATCCCCCCTCCCCCCAAACACACCACCTAAATATGTTTTTCGTTCAGTTGATTCTAGTCACAAAACATCATATTCAACCTATAAACCAATCAACCTTAAATATATATGTTTTCACAGAAAACAAGCTCCAAGAAGTTTGGATATGGACACCAAATGATGGCATCAACGATTATTCCACTGGTGAAGGATACAAGCATTACACTTGTATCACGAACTATCCATTTATCTCCCTCAATGCTAAGAGTTTAAATGTAAGCTCAAGAACTTATGGCGGCGGCTGTAACAATCGTATGGTTCTGTTTTCTGCGGCGGCAGACCTCATGTTACCAGAGTTCTATGAAATTTTCATCGGGGAAACAACTCATTTTAGAAAAGCTAATGATAGTAAGAATTATTGGGACAACCATGGAGAACTTCCATTTGTTTGTGATGAATTCCTTGATTTTACTATAAGCTGGACCGACGACAGAAAGTTCAGCGTGTACAATGCCTACTCAGGAGAAACAGCACAATGGAAAGACCCACTGCCCCCCGTTTTCGACATTCGCGGTGTAGGAATAAAGACTGGTTTCGGAGACGAAGGGTTGTGGAAATTCAGACATTCTGGTAGGTTTAGATGTATTGAATCTTTAAAAAAGTTGTCCTTACCTAAGCACAAAGGGGCGGATCCAGGGTGGGTTGGTCAGGGGATAAGAACCGCACTTTCCTTAGAAAAGTTTGTAGAGTTTTGGCAAAGCTGGGCTGGAACCCCTCCCTATTCCATCCACAGTGACCAATATGTGTATTCTAACCCCCCATTTTTTTAAAAATACTTCTGGATCCGTCACTAGCACGAACAAATTGTTATAAATGTGCAAACCAGGTTGATAAAAATTGCTTTGGCCAATTTTTCTTTAAATCATACAGACTTTCGTTTACAATATGAGTATGTAAATTTTTGGATTTTCCTCGTAGAAATTCTAGTTCTTTCATAAATAAAACGTGGCATCTGAATAAAAACTTAATACAGGCTTACGTTATTTCATGATTGTTGTCTTTACTGAATAAATCAACAGAAATCATCAAATGCTCATTATAAAATATTGAAGTTCTATCTCCTTTTCCAGATTAAACACGCTGAATTGAATAAGAAAGGCGTTGAGTGCGTGCAACAAGCAGTAACTGCTTTTTATTCCCAAAACTCCGGGTGAACTCTCGTTACGATTCCAGTTCGCGTACCTTTTTTCTGTTGTTTTTGTGTGTAAGTATTGTTTCTTCGTGTTTTTTTCTATTTTGTGTCTTTTTTGGACTTTCAACATTCGAATGTTACGGCTGTCGTGTTAGAATCTCTTTGCCTCTTTCACTTTTTTGTTTTGTTTTTTAAAGACCTAAAAAGGCGTTTGTGGTCCGAATCTTTTTTTACCTACTCCATTGTAAAATCTATTTATTGTTCTCCCTGTGTTATATACTGATTTTATAATCTTAAATCAGATATACACTGCCGACGACTCATATATGTTTTTTAACATGAATAGAATTTCTGTATTGATCTAAAAAGATAAAATGAATATGTTTGGTCACGTCGGTGGTTTCTTTATATACCAGGAACATACATGATATTGAATCTTGGTTAAAGATGCTACCTATGATATCAAGAACCTTAATTAAGATCCCATAGCACACTTAGATCATCAAACATTGCAAAATATTTTAAACAAGACAGGCATATAGAACTATTGATAAAATTGTCAAAATTTAAAACGAATTCTGATAGAACAGAAGTGGTCTGATACTTGTGTTGCTGAGTTTATGTGTTTAATTCTGATTCACGGAACATTTTTGAAACTTTAATAAAAATCCCATATCCAATCTCTTTTATAGGTTCATTTGATGGCTACTATTGCATTCGAAACCAAGCATATGGAATCATGGAGCTTCTGGAGAGAAAAACGGCATACGAAATAGGATGTGCATCTTTATGTACAGGGACCAACGACTGCCTTGGAATCAACCATAATTCAAATACTAACACATGCGAGCTCCTCAAAGCTGGACAGGCGGTTAATGTTACGTATAATGTTGATTGGGTGTTGAGCACAAAATGTCTTGATGGTCACAATCTGTGTCAAGCTTGTATGTAACTCGACATTGCTGGGTTGATGTTGTCAAATGAATATTGTAATGACGGTGCGCACTAAGTTGACAGAACCTGCTATGTCGGACTAAATATGAGTTGAAAAAACCATGCTTCAAAAAGACAATTCTGTCGTGATGAAATTCATCGATTTATTCAGATAAGATCATATTCCTTTTCCTATTAATAAGATCTACAGAGCAAGGTTAATATGCAGTAAAGTGCAAAATACGAACGTGTAACTTGTAACATGGAAAAAAAAAGAAGATACAGTTTTAAATTAACAACTTCTTACAATTTCGTTTTATTCCTTTAAAATTTTATATCAATATCCGCATGGTTTTCACTATTAATTTGCAAAATTCAACGTTTTTTGAAGACACATATAGGCTGATCAGGAGATGTCAATTATTTAACCAATTTAAAACGTTACTTTTATTGTTGTGGGGTACATGCGTTGCATTCCTTTCTTATCCCTGCAAACAAATTTCGGACAGGGGAAAGTTTTTAGGAAACAACTTGTCTGCCTGTTCGTCGACATAGAACCTATCATTTTGGCAATTTTTAAAAAATAGTAAAATTCACACTATTTGAAGAATACATTGTAAAACCTTTGAAGAAACTGTTAATTTTTTAAAAAAACCTGCCAGAAAGTATTCTTTTCGACGGAAAACTGATGAAAAAAACGCAGTGTCAAAAAAGAGGACAACCTAATTATAGAATGTAAACACTTGCGGGTACTGGTAAACTGGGAAACAAAAAGTAACCAAACGAAACGGAGCTGCACAAAAACAATATCGGTAAAGAAGGAAACGTAAACAGTAAAATTAACAACCGAAATCTGTATTAAGAAAGGAAACGAAATCAAGCGAAACTGGTAAAAAGGAAAATTGAATCGATTTTAGCCGACACCAGTCGTTTTTCTTAATTTACCGATTTCGTTTTCTATTCGCCTCGTTTGGTTACATTTCGTTTCTCAGTTTAACAGTACCCAGTTTACCAAATATAAATATTTATGAGGGACAATACTTAATCAAAGCGAATAATTAAATTAAGATTATTTTATAGAAAACTGCAAAACATTGAGTTTTTATGTTGGTAAAGGAAAGTTTTAGATAGTATATTTTTAATATATGTACTTTTTATTCAATGTAAAAAATTGCGAAATTGATAGGTTCTATGTCTTTAAGCGAAATTCCTCCTAAACTGTTCGATGCATGTTGATGAAACTTATCGTTTAGGAATAACTTTATGTTTTGAAATTGTTTGGATTTGCATTAAACGTACGGGGAATTTTCTATCTATGCGTAATTTTTTGGTAGAGTATATATAAAATCTTTCCTCTTGGATATCATGCAGGGGAGATAATTTGGCTTAAGATTTTTGCAATATAGAGATCATTGTGAAGTAGGTGGTATCTTATGTGAGCCCACTAGCAGTAATCCTTGTCTGTTGTTTGTTCAACATGAAATAGGGATACATTATTAAAATTTAAAAAATGTGAAGAAACATTGTTCTTGATGTTTTTTTTAAAAACAAAGCACTCGAAACCATTCATTGACAATCTGTTACTTAAAGCCATAAACTCTTCACATTGTAATTTGTGTGTTGGTGAAATCATCTTTGTTTTTGTTTTGCCATTGTGACATGTGCCGGGGCATGTCCGACCGTACATGTACGTTTTCCCAGAAAGGTTTGAAATTAAGAAGAGTGGTTCAGTTTCATAAACTGTATGTTCTTATCTTCATCTAGAGATTTTCAGACCTGTCAACCTATCACGTCCAGTAGGAAAATCCTTAGTTCATTGATACTTTCTTCAATTTTCTTTTGACTATTTACTATTGTAACCTACACTTTGTAAATGTAAAAGATTTTAGTAAATAAAGCATTATGATTTTTTATGCCGTTATGTTGCATTTGAGTTTCTTATCCACATGGAACGGAGGGGAAAACAAACTTTCGTTTTAACATCAATTTCATAGGGGTTTAAAATATATGTCACTACAAAACATATCAGACCAAAACATCAAATTAGTAATATAATTACATTTACCGTGCATATTATTAAAATGCAGTAATTCTATTGGTTAATTGACACCTTGAATCGTCTTTCATACATTTCATCGATGAAATGTTCAACGTTATGACCAATGAACAACGTTGAGGACAATAACAATCCCACAATGCAACACAATTTTTGAAAAGGTTCAATGTAATTTTGATAGAAAATAATGAAAAACAAATTGAAAAAGGGCACTTACCATTTATGCACTTGCATTTGAATTAAAAAAAAAATTCCTACAAAACGATATAATCTTTTTCTATGAATTTTATCTGATTTATCAACCTCTCGACCAGTTATTGAAAAATATTTCTCACCTCTAGATAATATTTTGTTCCAAACGTAATAGTTCGTGCAATTGATGATTAACCAGTTGCCTTTTTTTACTTGCAGACATTAGAAAAAAAATCTTCTACAACAAATTTCTCGATGATTATGAAATTTTTAACATTTTTGAAATAACTTTGATATTTCAATCGCTCGGCAAGCCTCGCCATTAAAATAATTAAAATTATTTCCCTTGATGTTGGAAATTTCAAAGTCAATACGATCGCGTTGTAGAAGCTACCGTATACGTGTGTTTTTTTTCCACGGTGATTTAATTTTCGCTTTATTCGCGGCACAAATTGCGACGCGAAAATAAGAACATGTGAAATATTAGTTTATATATCTGGAGACACAGCATGGATATGAAATCGCGAAAATAAAATCACCCCTTTAATCAAGAAAAACGCGAATTTGCCAAACGCGAAAAACAACGGTATATATCAAATACAACTTAATTTGAATCCTAAACTGGATAAATTTTGCGTGCGGACCTAACATTAATAACGAAGGGTTGGCTTTCCAGTTAGAGTTCTAAACAACATCACATACATGTATTCTTAGAAAACGATGATAAAGTTGCACTTTTTGACGAAAAGCAACACTCTTTGTTCCCCTTGAGAGCAGAGTTACTGTAATTTACATTGTTTTTAAACTGATAAATAAGTTTAATCATAGTAGTTACACATTTAAATGCATTTCTGTATGGTGATGTTATGTCTGGTAACATATGGCAACAACCATTGATCTGTGTTGGACCACTGGGCTAGCGTTTGTCCTTTCAAAATCATTATCAAATGCCATTTTTTATGTTTTATCATACGTCTTCCGGATAACCGGAGTTCAATGTCACTACGACTAAGTTCGGTTCGGTTCAGGCTTTTTTTGCCTTTTTGCAGCCTTTATCATGTTATGTTTACGTTTGCGGCGATTGATTTTGTATGTGTCTTGGGGGACTTTTGACATTCAAATCAATGGTACCTCTTTGCTTCTCTAACGGCTTTCTATGAATCATTTTCACTACTAAAGGTGTAAGCAGTAGTGGATTAATAGGGTAAACAGCACATCTATCCCAAAGTTGTAGTCCATTGTACCATTATATACCATTGATTAAACCACTGTGTATTGATTCAAAGAAGCAAAGGTACCAAAGGGGTATCCGAATGTCAAAAGTCCAAAAGGCCAGAGACAAAACCAGTAAACACCAACAACAGACAACATGTAAAACATGAAAACGAAACAAGAGTGAACTCAGGTACTCCAGAAGAGTAAGCATTTCCTGCTAGCTATAGCACACCCGTCGCGTTGCCAGCAGTCAATTCAGCGTGTCAAATCCGGTAAAGGAAGAAAAAAACCTCTTTGACAAACTAACATCTGCACTCATCTGAGAGATCGAAATCCCATATTTGTCTATAAGTGCATGATGGCTTTCGTAAAATTTCTTAAGTGAAGATCAACATAACCATTTGTGAGCAATTTTTGCGTCAGACGTGACGCTCTGCTAAGGAAATCGATATAAGTCCCGCTCGCTCTGGAGTAACGAATCAATTGAGATACATAAACTCCATTAGCTGGAGCGGACGGAATGTTGCTACACAAGAAGGGAAAGTTGACGATTGGAAAGTTGAAGTCATCACATTTGTCATAGAGTCATAATTTGACATCTTATCCCATTGATAAAACCATTGTGTATTGATTAAACCATTGAACATCATACCCCATTGATAAAACCATTGTGCATTGATTGAACCATAAAACCATTGTGGATTGATTGAACCATTGAACATCATATCCCATTGATAAAACCATTGTGCATTGTTTGAACCATAAAACCATTGTGTATTGATTAAACCATTAAACAACATACCCCATTGATAAACCATTGTGTATTGATTGACCATAAAATCATTTTGTACTGATTGACCAATTGAACATCATATCCCAATAATAAAACCTTTGTGTATTGATTGAACCATAAAACCACTTTGTATAGATTGAACCATTGAATATCACATCCCATTGATAAAACCATTGTGTATTGATTGAACCATTGAACCTCATATCCCATTGATAAAACCATTGTGTATTGATTGAAACATCAAATTCCATTCATGAAAAAAATGTGTTTTGATTTAATCATCATATCCCATTGATAAACGATTGTGTATTGATTGAACAATTGAACATCATATCCGATTTATAAAACCTTTGTGTATTGATTGAACCATAAAACCATTGTGTATTGATTGAACCATTGAACATCATATCCCGGCCATCGATAAAACAATTGTGTATTGATTCAACCATTGAACATCATATCCCATTGATAAAACCTTTGTGTATTGATTGAACCATTGAACATCATATCCCAATGATAAAACCATTTTTTATTGATTGAACCATCATATCCAATTGATAAAAAATTGTGTATTGATTGAACCATCATAGCCAATTCATAAACAATTGTGTATTGATTGAGCCATTGAACATCATATCCGATTGATAAAACCTTTGTGTATTGATTGAACCCTAAAACTTTGTATATTGGTTGAACCATTGACCATCGTATTTCATTGTTTTAACCATTGTGTATTGATTGAACCATTGAACATCATATCCCTTTGTTCAAACCATTGTGTATTCATTGAACCATTGAACATCATATCCCATTGATAAAACCATTGTCATTGATTGAACCATTGAACATCATATCCCATTGATAGAACCATTGTGTATTGGTTGAACCATAAAACAATTGTGTATTGATTGAACCATTGAACATCAAATCCCATTGATAAAATCATTGTGTATTGATTGAGCCATTGAACATCATATTCCATTGATAAAACCATTGTATATTGATTAAACCATTGAACATCATATCCCTTTGATAAAACCATTTTTGTGTGTATTGATTGAACCATTGAACATCATATCCCGTTGATAAAACCATTGTGTATTGATTGATCCGTTGAACATCATATCCCATTGATAAAACCATTGTGCATCGATTGAACCATTGAACATCATATCCCATGGATAAAACCTATGTGTATTGATTGAACCGTAAAACCATTGTGTATGGATTGAACCATTGAACATCATATCCCATTGATAAAACCATTGTGTATTGATTGAATCATTGAACATCATATCCCATTGATAAAACCTTTGTGTATTGATTGAAACATAAAACCATTGTGTATTGATTGATCATCATATCTCATTGATAAAACCATTCTGTATTGGATGAGCCCGTCAAAACACCAATATGAATAGAATGGGGAAGGGAACCAACATACCATATTTCATTGATATAAAGGAATATATAACGGAAATACGTAAAATAAAGGTAATAACAAAACTACCGAACTTGAATGGTCAATCTCATAGTCCAGAGAAAATGACAAAAACGAATCAGTCATACCGGAGAATTGGTGGATTGCAATGGTCCTGACTTGGTACAGGCATTTCAAACGAAATGGTGGGTTAAACCAGGTTTTATGGCGCCAAACCTCCCTCTTCAATTGCGATCTTAGGATCCGGTAATGACCATAGAACACAACATAGTTGTGAGACACAATAGGGATATTGAGGTGATCATCTCAGTACAAAAGACCAGTCAAACACTAATTAAAACAATTAACTATCATATCTTTTAACACAATTTTGAACTTTTCTACTAGTGGCTGATAACGAAGAAAGAATTTTTTAGTGATCGTATGAGACGTATTTTCTTATAGCCCTGCTCCAAAAGTCGGTCACGAAGAAATCGGTGTCTGATCAAAAAATCTGTGAAATGTGTGCAAGCTCTGGCATACCGAATAAGTTGTGAAATATAAACACCGTATGCAGGAGAAGTAGGATTATTGCTCTGTAGATTAGGAAAATTAATAATTTGAAAATTAAAATCGTCTCGTTTATCGTAAATTTTCGTACTGAGATGACCACCTGGGTCAAATTCGAGGTGCAAATCCAAGAAAGACGTGAAGCAATTTGATTCGGTGGTCTCTTTAATCTCCAATTCCGGAGGATATATTGAAGGAATCCATCTACCAAATGAAGTGTTATTGACAGAAAGGACATCATCAATATATCAGAATGTAAGATTAAATGACCTTGTCTCTTTCATCTTCTTGTTCTAAAAATTGAGATAACATAATGCATTATGCTTTGTTCAAACTTTAACAGAGCTGCATAGCTCTTGTTTTAAATGTTATTTGCATTCTTTAAAGTCACTTTAAAGGGCATATGATGATGTTGATCTTTGTATAGAAAGGTGGGAATATGGGCTATTATCGTTTCGTGTAGAATGGCACATTTCCTCATTGGACGTTCATAGGAGAGGATGGATATTGAATGTGATTCTCTCATATACCTTTCAGCCGAAGCATAGGGGGTTAATGTATTATATTGATAGAAGTAATACGTTCGACCACTGGCCTCAGCAGTTGTCACAGAAACCATCAATGTTTGCAAGGAATGTTTTTTCTATATTGGTATCGGTGATCGTGTGACGTGTTTTTACTGTAATGTTACCATAAAACAATGGGAAACATGTGTCGAGGTTGAAATAAATCATGCAAAGTACGAACCAAATTGCTTGTTTTCAAAAATGATATCTAGTCCGACCCGACCCTTTGACGTCATTTCATGAATATCGATTCTTTTTTTTTTTTGCTTATAAAAGGCAGATTGGTTTTTTTTTCTCATCATTTGAAAATGTCTAACATGACGAGTAGCTTTCTTACGAATATCTTTAACTTTTTATATGCATGGAAAGTGGCACGAGAATGTAGTTAGCTCGCAATGCATTTTCAATATAACGTTCTGTGGGTTTAAAAAAATTGCACCGTTTTTTTTCAAAAGAAATTTTGGCCACATAAAGTTTAATTCATTTCCCAACTTAGATAGAAAATTTAGAAACTTTTACCATTTAACGTTTTAGAAAATTTTATTTAAAGCTGACCCCTATGGGGGTCAATGCGGAAGAGCTTAAAAAACTGTTAAATTCACCTTTTTGCACTAAGCCAAATCACCACTTTATCCATGAATTTCCAAAAAAAACTCAAACTTGACCAATTTCTATAATCTTTCATCACTTATTTCATTCAAAGAATGTCTTTTTATCATTTAAATCAACATTACAATAGAATCTGAAAGAAATACTATGTTTTTATTGGAACTATATTATTGGACAACGAAAATTGAAGGGAGCTAACTGCAACCTCGTACCAAGTGAACGAAGAATTGTCTCATTTGATTACTGAAGAATGTTATAGGTGTGAAATAGACCATCCAAGTCGAACACAGCATTTGTGTCTGATGTCACCAAGAGTGGAATTGTTGGATATGTGTTTCGAATAAGCTCATTCAAGAGTGGATATACGAGATGTTATACTATGTTGGAAACGAGAACTCCCATTTCTTGAACTCAATAAAATCAAAATAGATGACTCTGTGAAATTATTTGAAAATGACGAATAGAGAGCAAATCATTGTCCAGGAAAAAACAAACTAAAATCCATGGTGGAAAAGATAATGTACATCGGAGATAGTCTGGGAGACAAATCGCTGTGAAAATATTATTGAAACAATCCAACTTTTGTGACATTTTTTTCTTTGGAAAACCATTGTTACTTTTCTATTCTAATAAAGATGTTTCACTCTAATTGGTGTTTGTATTTTGTTATCTGACGAACGCTGATGGCCAAACGTGATATCCGTATTTTTAGTTAAATAAAATTTCTTAAATCCATAAATGGTTATCACGTTTTGTCAAAATGGTTCAGTCATCATTTAAAATCAGAAGGAAAACGTGTGTATTTCATTTTATTAGCAAGTCATTGTGAAAAAACATCGAACAAAAACAGACAAATATTACTAGAAAAAAGTTACGATGATATTGGTCTCTATCTTTCTCCTAATAAATTGCACAAAGGTTTAAAACGGAAAGGAGATAATAACATAGGAAAACACAGTGTTCGAAAGTTTTTACAAAGTTCCATCGGTTACGTGTCATCGTCAGTGGCGTGCACGATCAGTGGGACGCGGACCTGGCCGAGGTGACCAACATTTCGAAAGAAAACGATGGGTATAAGTTCCTTCTGTTCGTCATTCATATATTGTCCCGCTACCTCGGGGTAAAACTACTGGAAAATAAAACAGTAAAAGATGTAATTGCCGGAATGAATAATAACAGAGCGTAAATGTAACAAATTAAGAAGTGACACAGGAAGTGAATTCAATAATAAGTTTTTTAAAAACTTTTTAGAGCAAAACGGCATTTTACGACAGAAAATTCGGAAACAAAGGCAAGTTATGCAGAAAGGGTGATTCGGACAATTAAAAATATGATGTATCGTTCTTTTACGAAAATACTGAACCATCGTTATGTTGAACAAATGGAAAAAATAGTGAAGGTTTACAACGAAACACCTCATTATAGTTTAAACGGGTTGTCACCAAAAGAAGTGAATAAAGAGAACGAAGCTGATTTATGGGCCTTCATTTATTCGAAACCAAATCCTATTACTAGAAAGAAAGCCACCCCCATTTCCTTTAAAGAATGTAACTTTGTTAGAATTGCACTACCAAAACAACCCTTTCAGAGATCCTTTTACGACCATTATACGAGATACAAATGACAACAAAGTTCCAGACAATAAATTTTGCTACATGTACGCCTGACGCGCGTTACGTCTATTTAAGACTCATCAGAGGCGCTCTACCAAAAATATTGAAAATGCCAAACACTATATGAATATGAAGAGCATAGAACAGTAAAACCAACTGGGGAACCAAATCATTACTAAGATGATCAACCTATGTCTGGGGTTGGAAGAACCTTGGGGTTTAGACAATTTTGAAATTTAAACGTATAATTTAAAGTTTTGATGTGTTCTCCAACACAAAAGTGTTGGTTCCGGAGCGGGCTAACCTTGGGGAATTCGAGACAATTCTTTAAGATACACGATAGGAAACTTGTGCAAGGAAAATACATTAATGGATTTTCGTGATGAGAAGGTCAAGGGATACTTTTATCCAACAGAACTACAAAAGGTATTCAAAGATGAAAACTCAATGTGGATCATTGCAAAATCATAAAACAAGGAAAACGTGCTAGTGTGAAGGAGTGCTTAGTGTCTTGGGAAGGTTGGAGTTTACGATACAACTCGTGGGTGAAAGATTCGGACATTACAAGCCAAAAATGAGTTATTTCGTGGTCGTGAATAGCGATCAATTCAAGGACTATTTTCCCGATAACACTCTAAAAATTAAAATCTCAACTGAAGAATTTATTAGTATTGGAAAGTCAATTGAAAGTAGTTGTAGTGGAAGTCAATATTAAGTCATCACTTTCCAAAACCGAGACCTTATACTTACAATCAAATGATTGTTGTGAATCTATCGTTGGTGGTAAGGAGACTCCTCTTCTGAGACGGTTGACGACATCATATGAAGGTGATTGGGAAAACATATTTCATACCTGTAAAAGAAAAGACCATATATGACATCGAATAATATATAACAGACGAGGTTGGGAATTTACAATTATTTTTAAATCGTGTTTCGAGCGTGACACTTCATTTTTAAGCGTTGCCTTTTTATACCCCCCACTTTCAAAAGTGGGGGGTATATAGTGATAGGGGTGTCCGTCCGTCCTTCCGTCCGTCCTTCCGTCCGTCCTTCCGTTACACTTCAGGGTACCCATCTCTTATCCGCAACTCCTCCTAAACCCCTTGGTGGATTTTCATGAAACTTACACACAATCTTTGTGACATAATGTAGATGTGCACCTACTAATTTAAAATTTGATCAGAATGATTTTTGGGGTTTCCCAAAGCAAAACATGGACTTAGCCATTCGACTACATGGGGGTACCCATCTCTTATCCGCAACTCCTCCTAAACCCCTTGGTGGATTTTCATGAAACTTGCACACAATCTTTGTGACATAATGAAGTTGTGCACCTACTATTTTAAAATTTGATCAGAATGATTTTTGGGGTTTCCCATAGCAAAACATGGACTTAGCCATTTCAGGGTACCCATCTCTTATCCGCAACTCCTCCTAAACCCCTTGGTGGATTTTCATAAAACTTACACACAATCTTTGTGACATAATGTAGATGTGCATCTACTAATTTAAAATTTGATCAGAATGATTTTTGGGGTTTCCCATAGCAAAACATGGACTTAGCCATTCGACTACATGGGGGTACCCATCTCTTATCCGCAACTCCTCCTAAACCCCCTGGTGGATTTTCATGAAACTTACACACAATCTTTGTGACATAATGTAGATGTGCACCTACTATTTTAAAATTTGATCAGAATGATTTTTGGGGTTTCCCGTAGCAAAACATGGACTTAGCCATTCGACAACATGGGGTACCCATCTCTTATCCGCAACTCCTCCTAAACCCCTTGGTGGATTTTCATGAAACTTACACACAATCTTTGTGACATAATGAAGTTGTGCACCTACTATTTTAAAATTTGATCAGAATGATTTTTGGGGTTTCCCATAGCAAAACATGGACTTAGCCGTTCGACTACATGGGGGTACCCATCTCTTATCCGCAACTCCTTTTAAACCCCTTGGTGGATTTTCATGAAACTTACACACAATCTTTGTGACATAATGTAGATGTGCACCTACTATTTTAAAATTTGATCAGAATGATTTTTGGGGTTTCCCATAGCAAAACATGGACTTAGCCATTCGACTACATGGGGGTACCCTTCTCTTATCCGCAACTCCTCCTAAACCCCTTGATGGATTTTCATGAAACTAACACACAATCTTTGTGACTTAATGTAGATGTGCACCTACTATCTTAAATTTGATCAGAATGATTTTTGGGGTTTCCCATAGCAAAACATGGACTTAGCCATTCGACTACATGGGGGTACCAATCTCTTATCCGCAACTCCTCCTAAACCCCTTGGTGGATTTTCATGAAACTTACACACAATTGTTCTGACAAAATGTAGATGTGCATCTTCTATTTTGAAATTTGATCAGAATGATTATTGGGGTTTCCCATAGCAAAACATGGACTTAGCCATTCGACTACATGGGGGTTACCCTTCTCTTATCCACAACTCATCCTAAACCCCTTGATGGATTGTCATGAAACTTTTACACAATCTTTGTAACATAATATAGATGTGCACCTACTATTTGAAAGTTTGATCAGAATGATATTGGGGTTTCCCATAGCAATACATGGACTCAGCCATTCGACTACATGGGGGTGCCCATCTCTTATCTGCAACTCCTCCTAAACCTCTTGATGGATTTTCATGAAACCTACACACAATTTTTGTGACATAATGTAGATGTGCATCTCCTATTCTAAATTTTATCTGATTAATTTTTTTGGGGGGTGGGGGGTATTTGTTTGTGAGCTGCGGCTCACAGTTTTTCTAGTTTATAATTAAACGGTTATATATTCATAATTCTAAAACATGGCTTGTATTTTACGAAAAGAAAGGTCGCCATATATTCGATGGAGTTCAACATAGTGTTTCTCTCGTTTAACCATCGGAGGGAAGAATCATTCAAAGTTCTCATTCGAAATGTGACAATGAAACGAACCAATCGTTTAAGATAGATTTGATCTCGCCAGTAGCTCAGACGAACAAAATGGCAAAGTCGGAAATTAAGACAAACTATTAAAACCAAAACGACGAAGAAAAAGAGTCAGTCGGGCAAAGAGTCTTCCAAAGAAGCGCATGTAAAAGAAACGTCCTTTTTCAAAGAAGAAAAGAAAGAAATCGCAAAACATATTCATATAAAATGGCAACGTTAAATTCGAGTAAAATGTCAGATGGTACTCCCAGTGAGTTGGACCTTTTCTCTCTTTCACCATATCAGCTGACAGCTACGCGAGCGCATCTATTATCAGGAAGTACGGATTCAAAACCAAGCAGATCGACCCCAATCGAATTTACAGTGACTGGACAAAACGGGTTAGAATTTGTTGATTTGCAAAGAACGAAATTGTACCTCCGTCTCAACATAAAGCATGACGACAAAGTGGGACCAATCAATTTACCATATAGCGGGTTATTTTCACGGTGGTTGATTTTTCGCTTATTTTTGCGGGTCAACGGAAATCGCGAAAATAAATCCCGCGAAAATATCCATCTTATTCAAATTATATACAAACACATTCATAAACCGCGAATATAAAACGCAAAATTTTTCACATACCTAATCACTCAAAAACGGCGAAAATTTACTCCCTCGAAAATAACCAGCTGTACGGTATTTTTAATCTTTGTTTTCCATCGTTGATATTACGATTCAAGGGACACTTATCACGTCGACGACCAGTTATTGGCCTTAAAAAGCCATGATTCAAACCTTGTTATCGTATGGATCTCATGCAAAAATGACACAACTTACATCTCAACCTTTGTGCAGGACACCCCCGGTGGTTTAGATGATGTGAATGTGGCGAAGAGTGTGAATACTGGATTGTATATTCGCTTCTAATTCGTCGCTTTGTCCAAGTCCGTTGATATGGAAGGACTGTAACAAGATACAATACTCACCAACAAGTTATAGCTTGGTCAGCAGTGTATAGAAGGTCCGAAGACAGCAAGCAGGAGCCTGGCCAGGAATGTGCGTCTGAATCAGTAACCGGAAGCTGCTTAGGATGAACCCAATGACGTCATACGTATCCCTCCGCCCGTCAAGCATACCAATCACTACACTCCCCTCCCTTTTCTCTAACAAGACCCCCCAAAGGGGGTTCCTGGGAGGGAGTACGAAGGGTCCCGCCTAACCGATAGGGTCATCTACCAAGAGGCTAAACTCAAATTAACTTTGAATTAACTTTCCCATGCCCCTTCCCACAAACAGACCTAACCCGTCTGTCTACCCCCTCCACGGCCTGGCTAGTCCTATCTCTTCAGAACCAGCCTATTACTTATACTTTTCCTATTTCTGCCCCCTTCTCCCTGGGGCCAACCGTTCGTATCTGAATTTCCCCTTTACTGCCTGGCTAGTCCTATCTCTTCAGGACCAGCCTATCACTTAAACTTTTCCTATTTCTGTCCCCTTCTCCCTGGGGCTAACCGTTCGTATCTGAATTTCCCCTTTACTGCCTGGCTAGTCCTATCTCTTCAGGACCAGCCAATTACTTATACTTTTCCTATTTCTGCCCCCTTCTCCCTGGGGCCAACCGTTCGTATCTGAATTTCCCCTTTACTGCCTGGCTAGTCCTATCTCTTCAGGACCAACCTATTACTTATACTTTTCCTATTTCTGCCCCCTTCTCCCTGGGGCCAACCGTTCGTATCTGAATTTCCCTTTACTGCCTGGCTAGTCCTATCTCTTCAGGACCAGCCTATTACTTATACTTTTCCTATTTCTGCCCCCTTCTCCCTGGGGCCAACTGTTCGTATCTGAATTTCCCCTTTACTGCCTGGCTAGTCCTATCTCTTTAGGACCAGCCTATACTTATACTTTTCCTATTTCTGCCCCTTCTCCCTGGGGCCAACTGTTTGTATCTGAATTTCCCCTCCCCAGTTTGTTCACTTCCCCCGACATACACACCCCCTAGGGTCGGAGGTACAGGGCCCTCCCGTTGGCCACCCCCGCCGCCAGTATGTCCCGGGCCTGGGCGGACCAGGCTTCGGCAACCACCTCCGCCACCCTGAACAAGTGTGCAGGGCAGGATGGTTGATGGAGGCAGCTGCGTCAGCGAGGTGCGGCGAGTCTGTCTCTAAGAGAAGCCTGTCCTCCGGTACTGCCCGAATCCCCTGCCTCTGGCCCTCGTCGCACCCCTTAGCCAGGAAGCTAAACCCAAAGTAGGTCTCTGGGTACGACTCAAGCCAGAGTTTGACTGTCGCAGTGTCGCCAGTGAAGGTGTGCAGGTGGATACCCTGAAATCGGTTCGGGACTTTATCCTGGACTACCCCCAACAGCCTACGGTACAGCATGGCAGAAGCCTGGGAGCTACCTCCCGAAGCCCGACAATGCAATACCAAGGGCTTGTAGGGTAGACAGAGCCCCAACGCCCACCGCAGGGTACCTAATTGCAGCTCGAAGGCTTTCGCCCCCTCACCGCAATCTACCCCAATCTCCCCCAGGGCAGCAACAGCCGGTGAGTTCACCAGTCGCTCCAGCTGAGCATGACGCGCGTCGTCAAACTCCCTGGCATGCGAGGGGTGAACTCCCACTGCCATCACGAACCCTGGAGGGAGAGCCACCTTTCCCGGGTCTTCTGGTCACGTTTTGGGGTCACAGTACACCAATACCCCCCCCCACCAGTTTAACTGGCTGCACAGGCGGGGGCACCGGAGGACGGGATAAAAACTGGGCCACGCCTGTTCTGGGGCTGAGGCCGAGTCTCCGGAGGGACCGGCCCAGGTGGAAATGGCAGTCCATCCCACGTGGGACCAATTCCGGAGGCTCAACCCCTGCCCAGGCCGTCTGTTGCCGAGGTTCCTTATCACCTCCCCCTACCCTGGGGTTGGGTTTACCCGACCAACTCCCGGTGCTTGCGGGGGCACAACAGGCCGGGACCGTTCCAGTTGAAGCGACATCAATGTTAAAGGCATAACTACCCGCCTCTTTGTCCACTGCCCCTTGGCAGAACCTTACCACCGCTTGCTGGTTCAAGTGGGCCTCCGGGAGGTCCTGGAACGCCCAGGTGGCCAGGGACAAGACCCTGTCCGCCCAGTCCTCTAAGGATTCCTCCGGAGACTGCCGTGCATTGTTAAACTGCACATGAGCTGTTTCTGGGAGCTCCCTAACCCAAAGCGCCTTTCCAGTTTTTCAACTAATTCGAAGTAAGACATGTTGTGTTTGCGTTCAACCATGAGAGCGTAGTACTCACTGGTCTTGCCCTCAAGGCACCAACACAATTGATCTTGGCACTCCTCCCCTGACCACCCACTTACTTCGGCCAGCCGGGCAAATTTAGCATAAAATGCCTTCCAGTTTGACTTCCCATCAAATTAAGGGACTTGGGCAGGTTTACTGTTCTAGCTCGTCCCCCTTGCTGGTCATCCCTCCTATTTCTATGACCCCCCCCCCTTTCCTCCTGCCACCTTCTCCCCCTACTAGCCGGAGTGTATGGGTCCTGGTCCTCATCTAGGCCCACGTGTCGACCACTGTCCCGCCGACGCCCTCCCCCTCCATAAGGAGTTGCTACTCTGTCCCTGGCCTCCCCACCCCGGGCTCCATAACTGTGGGGGGTCCCCACCTCAGATCCCCCTCTAGCATGATCAAACTCCCAGGGGTCTTCCTCCCAACGCACTCGGGGGGACTCCCTAGCCATATCATACCCAGCACGCATGCCTGAATCCCTCCTAGGAAATTCACGCACGGGAGCCCGGTCACAGTCCCTTCGATTTCGCGAAGACCACGCCTCAAAACCGTCGCGTTGTAACTCCCGCGGTGACGGCCCCCTGTTTGAAGACAGAGCTGGTCGGTCCCTACCCCTCTGGAGTTCCCCAAGACCCCTCATGTCCCCTTTTCTGGGAGTTGGTCTGGCTAAAAAGGCAGAATCTAGTTCCTCGTCCCCTGACTCCTCTTCACCATAAGGGGGTAAGTCCCACTTATTGCTCCTAGGGCGAGCCGGGGTGGACCCTTCCCAACTTTCCACCGACTGATCAATTGATTTCACCCGTTCCCTATGGCGTCTAAATTCAGGGCCCCCTTTCGCTCCCCTAAAGCCCCCCTTCTATCACCAGGGGTAAAGTCCAACACTTGCAACAAGAGCGGCGTTACTCTCAAATAAGGGAGATCATACAGGTCATCCAACTCTAAGTCCCCCCTCTGCTCCCTTAATTCTATAATGCGGTCGGCTATTTTTTGCCAAACCTCTGGGAGAGACCTCAGCTCGTCTACTGAACACCAATTTACAAAAACCCTCGACATCGCGATGATCAACTATAACACAAAACAACTGGTGTTATTATAAGATGTGTATGCTACTTTTTGCAGTCCAGATTTTTTACACTGGGCTGAATGTTTTTTTTTTTTTGTTTTTTTTTTCCTTTTCAAAACTGTCGAACCAGGGTCTAATAATGGGTATGTTGACAAATGATGATGATATTGTCCAAGTAAACAAACAAACTTACGATAAATCAATCGATTGATATGGATTTCTCTGATTGCACAGGGAAAAAGGTCTTTCCTCCAAGAGAATCTTTGAAGAAAGGGTCGCTTCCGGTGCAAGATTTGGGGTTCACACCTATCACAACACGGGAGTTGCTCCCCTCTCCAATGACCAAAAAATGCCCAATGCAGGGTAAAAATACCAAACTTTGACTGAAAATTTCTTATAACAGGACTCTGGATCATAAAACCTTCAAAAATCACCCTTGTGCCCCACAAGTAATGATTTTGGCAAATATTCCCTAAAATTCCAGACTACGTCACCGGTGTCTGAGAATTAGTACACAAGATGGCGGTCAAGGGTCACTCTCAGCAACTACAACAACCACAAATATCAATGAATATACACAGTACCGCTGTTCGAAACGTAGTCGCAGCGCCACTGTAACAAGATACAATACTCACCAACAAGTTATAGCTTGGTCAGCAGTGTATAGAAGGTCCGAAGACAGCAAGCAGGAGCCTGGCAAGGAATGTGCGTCTGAATCAGTAACCGGAAGCTGCTAAGGATGAACCCAATTACGTCATACGTATCCCTCCGCCGGTCAAGCATACAAATCACTACATTGTTTGCTTCTAATTTGTCGCTTTGTCCAAGTCCGTTGATATGGAAGGACCACTGTTCCATGATTTATGTAGCACCAATCAGCATCTTCTGACCAGCTTGCCATAAATGTCAAGTTGTATCCCTCGAAACCTGAGTTTTGTCTTTTGACGGGCATGACTTCGCCTAACCTAGAAATAAAAATTGATGATATCGTTTTGAAAGTAGCAAAAGTGCAAGTGTCTCCGGAAAAAAAACTGGTAGCTTCGGCGGAAATACATGTATTGAAAACCAAAAATGCATTTTACCTGTACACAAAAACACACATCTCTTAATACGAGTAAGGCATTGTCAATTTCAATTATGAAAACGTATTTAACGGGATTGTGCAAACACGCGAAGTAATAGGATTTGTCGACTCCAAGGCCGTAGCTGGAAGTTACACCTTGAACCTCTTAACTTTCAACATTTTAATTTGAAACAGATATATCTGTTTGTAGACAATGTGCCAGTGTCGGGAAACGTAATGAAACTGAATTTCTATGAAGCAGAGGGACAAACAATCATCCCTGCATTTACAAAAATGTTCGAGATAACTGACAAATGGATGAGAGACAGTGGCAACCAAATCGCCCGAAAAGATTTTCCAAAAGGATATGCACTATACTGTTTCGAGATAGAACTCATTTATGGGCCACACTCTTCTTATCTTAGTTTACTTCAACAAGGAATGGTAAGAATTGAAGCACAGTTTGGCGAAGCCTTACCTTAACCGATCACCTGCATCGTATACAGTGAAATGCCTGCATTTTTTCAAGTCAATGAATCAAGGGCTGTTATTGTAGAATTAATGTGACGATGAAATGAATCGACTAACGTTAGGTGTATTGTGTATTGCTGATAACATACCTACTATAAGCAGAGACGACGTGTTGCATTCATTGCTAACACCGATCTTTCCTCATTGCCAGGGAGACATTGGGTAGCATTCTACGTTGGTGATGATGGTGAGTTGGAAGCCTTTGACTCCTATGGTAACTCGCCGGCTATCTATTCTATGGATCTGAAATTATTTATGACAACTTTTAAATGGTGGAAATAAACAGAAAGACATTACAACGCGAAAACACTGCTTTGTGTGGACATTACTCTTTGTTTTATCTTTGGTGTAAAAGTAGAGACTATACAATGAACGATACTATAGACTTATTTGGTAACAATACATTTCAAAACGATCGTTTTATATCACATATTGTTACGAATTTATTTTGCCACGTTTACGAGTGTAACACTGGTCAATATTGTGTTTGTAAAACAATGTATGCATAATTTGTATAAATTAGATGATAAACTTTTATCTTGTTTTTTTTTTTACTCCGCATCATTATCTCGTATGTCACTTCCTGGTTTGATTTTGAATTGAAAAGTCACATCATGGATCAGTGGTGGAATCGTGAATCTTTGTTGAAATTCGAATCTATTGTTATTGCTGGGCCAAGTCATTCGGGGAAAACATACTTAACCAAGGAGGTTCTGTTACAATCGGATATTTATGATCCCCCTTCGACCGTTTACAACTATTACATGGTTTGGCAAGAGGTATACGATGAACTAGTAGAAAAAATCTAACGAATTTACTTTTTTTTTAAATGAGCATTTGATTGAATGGGGTGAATTAGAAGGTCATAACGTGGTGGTTTTTGATTATTAAATGATGGAGTGTGCTACCAACGAGAGCATGGTGCGGCTAATGACGAAATATTTTTATCATTATTGCATTATGACCATTCTACTTTCACAAAATTTATTTTGTCAAGGTTGTCCAAGTTGCAGCATTTCCTTGATGTGTTGATGAATGACAAGCGTGATTCTTATTAAATAATGACCTTGGGTCGACAGATATTTCCCAGTGAGATCAAGACT
This sequence comes from Arcuatula senhousia, assembly GCA_963971305.1. Classification (NCBI taxonomy): domain Eukaryota; kingdom Metazoa; phylum Mollusca; class Bivalvia; order Mytilida; family Mytilidae; genus Arcuatula; species Arcuatula senhousia. The sequence goes on from OZ020304.1 coordinate 31,943,213, forward strand.
CCTATAAGAAGGCGATTTCTTCTCCTTATGGTTAGTTACTACCGTAGTTGACGTTCATCCAAGAACAGATACACGTTATCAGTTACGCACCAGCATATTAGTGGGACATCTAATAGTGAAACAATTGCATACGAAGCTGAGAAACGAAAATAAATGTACATATGGTGCAATTGTTACACTCCGTTTCTGAGAAACAACGGATGAAACTTATCAATGTCTTAGAGGAAATATATTTTAAGTTTTTATTGGAAATTATCAACAATGTCATGAAAAGAGTGTATCCAATATCCGATCCTAACAAAAGTTTGCTTTCCAAACGAAAACGACTCATTAATCGTCTCCTTTCTTCAAAGATAGGAGTTGGACAGAGAAAAGCTGTTTTTCTACTCCCCATCTTTTTAAAGGCTTACATCGACTATGCCACGTGAACTTATACTTATTCCGAAACGACTGTGTGAACAAATGATGGATAAAAGTTTAAAATGTTGTATGTGTAACAAATATATTGTTTCGTCTTCACCAGAGAAAATGTACGGATTGGATGTTTACACCATCATGTAAAACGTGTCATTGTGTGAACGAGAATTACCAATCCTTAATCAAGCATATCGATTATGTCCATCCTCTAAACTAATCAGGAGGAAAGATGAACCTTGAACAAAAGAATCATCATCAAGATAAAAAAGAAGACGAACAAGTAATGCAAGTAGACACAATGGATACTAGTCAAAAGGGGGAGAAAAAAGATAACACAGAGGATGAGAAGCAAATGATGTCATCGTTGAAAAAAACGAAACAAGCGAAAATAGAGTTCTCTCATGCCATTGTGCTTTGAACAACGCCGTCCATCAAATTGAATTGGTTTCCTCTGCAGATGAAAAATATGATTAATTGCGATTTATTGCTAATGTGAAACCTATTGTTTTGAAGGGAATAGATGCACTAAATAGGGAACATCATGGAATTTAATTTTATTTAAAAGTCGAAGTTAACATGTAACGACGAATATTGGAAAACCAAGAAGAGACAATCACGACTTATTTCAGAAGTAAAGTGCAATTGGCTCTCTCAGCAGGATCTTCGTACGGACCTCTTCCACTTAAGATAAGACATACGGGTGGGATCGCCAACGTTCAGAATTATGACAATAAATGTTTTCTTTGGTCTGTTTTGGCGGCTTATCATCCTACAAAATATAATCGTGAAAGGGTTGACCAATATAAGAAATACAAACACGAAATAAACATGTACAATAATTCATATCCGGTTCAGATTTAGTGATATTGGGAAATTTGAAAGACATCACAACGTTAGAATAAACGTTTTTGGATATGAAGACGATAAATTATTTCCCATGTACTTAAAGAAAAACCAAAAGAATAGAGAAAAGAAATAGAACTGTTTCATATTTCATCCGTGGGGAAGTTGCATTACTGTTGCATTTGAAACCTTTCTCGATTTATGGGAAATCTAACGAAATTTTCTACCAAACGTTACTACTGTCATTGATGTCTCCACGGATTTACAAAGCAAGAATTACATGTATTAGACGACCACACATCTTATTGCTCTCAGTTCAAGTTTCAGAGAGTGACATACCCAATCGAGGTAGAAATGATATCTTAGAATTTAAAGATTTTCACAAGTGTTGCAATGTAAGATTTGTCATCCATGCCGATTTTGAAAGTTTTATGCGTTAAATAGATACGTGCTTACCCAATTCAAGCCATTTGTCTTCTACGCAGACTTCAAGACACGAAGCCTGAGGGTTTTCCTAATTGTGGTGTGCTCCAACGATGACTTTTCAAAAGCCAATGTGGTGTATAGAGGTGATAACGTTGTTGATACGTTTCTTCGTTATTTGTCAGAGCAAGAAAAATATATTAAGGAAAAATGCCGTACAGTCGAACCAGTCGTCATGTCTCACGAAGCAGAGGAGCAGTTTGCAAACGAAACTCGGTGTTATATCTGTGACACATTATTTACAAAGAAAACGGGAAAGGTACGCGATCACGATCACTTAGATGTTAAGGATGATGAATCAATTGAATACACAAATCGCAGAGGAGCAGCGTGTGTAAAATGTAATGAAATGATGCGACTACCATCTTTCATTTCCATTATATTTCATAAATTGAAAGGTTATGATTCACAACTTATATGATCGGAAGCGAAATTGTTGAAAAATAAGAGGATATCAGTGATTGTAACGATATCTATCCTTTAGTATCGGACAATTGTGATTTTTAGACTCTTTTCAATTTATGAATAGCTATTTGGACAATTTGAAGTCAGGAGGAGGAACAAAATTATTCCATCAGTTTCAGAGAGCGTTTTCTAATAACAACGAATTTCCCACCCTATCTCTATATTTCATTTATCATCATCATTTCATGGTCATTTTATCATGATTTTCATGTTCATCGCTAGTCTCGATCACCCAGACGCTTATCAATAGATGATAAGAGTCTGGGACAGTCCCATTACCTATTTTGTTATGTGTACGTTCGGAGTACTTTCAGGCTTTATCATAATGTTCAACGAAAATCACTCAACCGTATGTTCAGAATTCTGTGTATATGGTTCAGTGATTTTATGCAAATGCAATAGCGAGATAACTTCTCCAATTGATGTGATTTGTTCTCTTAAAACATAATATTTCTTATTTTACAATAAGACATCCTATTTTACATTTTTGAACACAAGTTGGTTTTGTTAACAATAAAAAAATTCGTTTTATCGTTAAATTGTACTCACGGGCGTCCACCTGGTTTTGGAAATTGTTTATGTTTATTGGAGTTAAAAATTGGGACATTCTTGATTACAGAACCATGCACGTTTGACCAATCCGATTCTCGATTTTGCAGAACCAGTTGTCAAAAACCAAGGAAGACCAATGAATCGTTGAGTTTTTAAATTTGGTTCATTTCAGATTGAAATGAATCTTGTATGCTAAACACGTCATATACACACGTGGTAAAGGTTAAAAGGTATAACGATCGCCACCTAGTGGTTACGAGAAATCAACAGGTGTTTTCCCAGACTCACTACCTTGGTAGTATGAGTTTGGGTTCGAGACTAGTTCATCGCCTGTAAATAACCTATATAGCGTTGCACGGGCGTAAAACACCAACTCACTCACTCACTCACTGTTATTACAAAAGAACGAATACTGTTATGACTACATGGATTTTAAGGAAGAATTTGAAGAGACGGTATTTTCACCACGAGAGACATTCTTTAATAAGTTGACAAACGAAGAAATAAGCAAAGAAAAATACGGTTATGCAAAAGCCATTTGGAATACCTTTCAATTTAATAACTTAGGAGAAATTCTAGGTAAAATGTGACGTCTTGGACCTTGCCGATGTGTTTGAACATTTTTATGATATTACAAGCTCGATCCCTGTCAATTTTAAACCTCACCAGGTTTATCGTGGCAAGCAGCATTAAAGATGACGAACATATCGCTCGAATTACTGAAGGATCCTTAGAAATATAACATGTTTGAGTTGGGAATAAGCGGTGGACTTAGCATGGTGTCACAGAAGTATGCGAGAGACAATAACAAAGATCTTGATGATTATGATCATACAAAGCCGAGCACGTATTGGTTTTATACGGATGCAACGAGTTTATATGGATGGGCCATGCAAGAACCTCTTCCCACCGGATTAATGAGATTTTTAGAGGAAGACGAGATCGAACAATTTGACATAAGCAAATAAAGGTAATAACAAAAGTAAATTTTGGCATTAAGCCGAAAATTGATTTATTCAAGGGTTACTTCAAGCCTATGGTTATCAGGTACTGTTACGGGTATATTTACTATGTTTTAATCGTTTCTTTTGTAAGTGCATATTTGTGACGTCATGTATTACGTACTTCCTTGCGCAGTTTAGAAATCGATAAGCGAGGACGTGTTCATTTTCCATAACAAAAGTTTTATTGTATGAATGCTTGAATCGTGTTGCTGGTTTTCGTTTTTATTTATAATTTCAGCATCCTGTTTCTCAAGCTAAAGACGTTGGGTATCGGAAGACTGAGGACTTTATAGACCTATATGTAGAGAAAACAAGAAACGAGCATGGTGTTTGTGATCAACTAGTTTATTACTCGAGAGATTCGACATGGATATTGTAGATGTTATTAAAATTGTTACTTGACGTCAAAAGATTACAAAAGCCTAGCCTACTTCGCGCCGTGTGAATCATTTTATCACAGGATTCAAAACTTTATTCCACTGATAAATAAATTAAGGACGAAACTTCAATCATGAGAATCACTGTATCCCAGGGTTCTCTTGTACTCTCAATTAAGCACGAACGTTCATATATGAGAATCACTGTATCCCAGGGTTCTCTTGTTCAAAGTTAATCTATCTATATATATATTGTATCTATATATCTGCTTAAATGTGGTCTGCCAAATATATCGGCGACACAAAACTATAATGATTAAACAAATCTATCTATATATATCTATCTATATTGTATTTATATATCTGCTTATGTAGTCTGCCAAATATATCGGCGACACAAAACTATAATGAATATCTTTATTCATGAACATTTAAATATATCTTAATATTCATGAACAGTTAAATGTATCTTTATGAACAATTTGAATTGATCTATCTACTGGTCATTGTAAATACATTTGCTTATTAAATGCCATGGCCTTTCCTGCCAAACTTTCTGTTTCAGTTATTTATGCATCTTGAATAATTATAAATCTCAAATGTCCACAAGACAAGACAAAACAACCAAAACAATTAAAGATCGCAATTGTCCTGACTTTGTACAGGCATTTCAAAAGAAATGGTGGGTTAAACCAGGTTTTAAGGCACGCCAAACCTCCCTCTTCCATTGCGATCTTTGGGTCCGGTAGTTACACAAACACAACAGGTTTGTGATGACATATTAGGGAAGCTAAGGTGATCATCTCAGTACAATCAACCAGCCAAACAATATTCAAAGCAAGAACTAACCATTTCGTCTAACATGATATTGATATTTTTTAATAAATCGTAGGAGACGTATTTTCTCATAACCCTGGTCTAATAGTCGGTTACATGGAAAGCGGTGTCGGATAAAAAATTCTGAAAAATGTGTACAAGCCCTGGCATATCGAATAAGTTGTGAAATGTAGACACCGTATGCAGGTGATGTTGGTTTATTACTTTTCAGGTAAGGAAAATTAATAATTTTAAAATTAGAATCATTTCTTTTATTGTAATTTTTTGTACTGAGATGACCACCCGGGTTCAGTTCGATATGTAGATCCAAGAATGACGTAAAGCAAGTGGATTCGGTGCTTTCTTTAATCTCTAGCTCTGGAGGATATTGAAGGAATCAATCTGCCAAACGATCTGCCAAACGACGAGTTGTTGACAGAGAGGACGTCTGAAAGTGAGATTTGAATGACCTTGCCTCTTTCATCCTCTTGTTCTTTACGAGTTCCTGAAGAAATTCAGTCTCGTAAGAGTATAAAAACAAGTCGGCGAGCAGAGGAGCACAGTTTGTGCCCATTGGAATGCCGACTTGTTGTTGAATAATCTCTCTTCCAAATGTGACAAATATGTTGTCAATACGGAAATCAAACATACTGCAAACTTGATCCAAAGTGTAACAAATCTTATCATTATAAGATGTTTTGGGAAAAATTTAGAATTAGTGCCTGAAACAACAAAGTTCCTTGAATTCAAAAAGGCCTTTTCAATAAGTTTTGTCAGTCGACACTTAAGTTTTTCATATGGCAAACTGAAAAACGTGACAGATATAGGCTATCTGTTTGAAGCCGAATTAGTACTCAGAGCACGATAGTCACAACTGCTACCCTTTAGCGCCCATGCACGATATTATCTGCAATGTAAAGTTATCACCGTTTTCCCGTATGTAATGGAAAGACTTGCTTTTAGGGGACAATAAATGCACCAAACTCGTAGCAACTTTAGAAAATAAACAACGTTTCATATGTCATTTGAGAACATTAGCATTGTATGTACGTTTAGGGATGAGAATTAACAAAATTCACAGAATACTTCAGTTCCATCAATCTCCATGGTTACAAAAGTACATCGAATTCAACGCAAAAATTGTTTCATTTTGATTTCCTTATTGACAACATATTTGTCACATTTGGAGGAGAGATTATTTTTCAACAACAAGTCGGCATTCCAATGGGTACAATGAAACAAAGAAACGGGCCAAGAACGATAATTGGAAAGACTTTTTCAAGTTATTGTGTAATAGGTAGGTGTATTGACTTTGCTGTATTATTGCCTTTATGCTCTACTAATAAATTTTATGTGATGGTTAACTCCCTCCATCGTAGTTTTACCCTTATCTATATATGTTTGGTTTTATGCATTTTGAACATCTTTTGAATTGCGGATTTCCTTTGTTTGGGTTCTAGTGCTGCTGATGAGGAATAATTTTCCGAATTGGCCATACAGCTCATAAAAATTAATTGCAGTTGGAGTAAACATATGTGTTGTGGTCTCATGTTCATTTATTCCATATCCTTTCATAATTTATTAACATTAAGGTATGTCTTCCTTGTTTTGTCTCGTCTTATGGACATTTGAGATTAATTCTCCAAGTTCGGTAATTTTGTTATTACCTTTATATGCTAATATCTTTCTTTTTTGACATAATTGTTTTGATAACTTTGTTTTATCCTTCTCCATAACATTTTTTTTTATTTTTCAGTATTTACGTTGTTTGGAAATGTTTGGAATCAAAGAGAGAGAGAGTCAACGTAAAGAAGCAGAGGTACCAATGGGGTATCCGAATGTCAAAAGTCCGAAAGGGCAGAGACAAAACCAGTAAACACAAACAAGAACGGGACAAAAACAGACAACATGTAAAACATGGAAACACAAAATAACTGAATATCAATCAACAACGCGAACTCCAGTCCAAACAAGAGTGAACTCAGGTGCTCCGAAAGAGTAAGCAGTTCCTGACTGCTATAGCACACCCGTTGCGTTGCCAATAGTCCATTCAGCGTGTCAAATCCGGTAAAGGAAGACAAAACAACACCCTATGACACATCTGGTAAAAAAGTGGACAAATTGGTGATGAAACGTTCGTTTAAACGTTTGTCATTTTTCATGAGGATTTAGTTGGTGTAGAAAATGAAATAGTGACTGTAAAAAAATAGACAATCCTGTCTTTCTTGGACAAATTGTCTTGGATTTATCAAAGTTACTCATAAATTTTGTATAAATTTCATTATGAAGTGATGAAAACAAAGTATGGGGAGAATATGTCAAATTGTTGTTTACCGATACAGACTCTTTTGTTGTGTAATTCAAACAGATGATCTCTACAAGGATGTAGTGGATTAAAAAGAACATTTTTACTTTTCGAACTATCCTGAAACTCACGTACTTTATTCCACACAACACAAAAAAGTGCCAGGCAAAATAAAAGACGTATTGGGGGGATATTGTTTAATATATACATAATGAAAAAATGGATACTTAAAAGCTACATTAAATATAGACGATAAACAATGAAACATATACAATGAGAATTTTTTTTACAAGATATGAAAAAAGCACATTTCTAAAGACTACCCCAAAATATTTTTTCCTACTACAACAACATCAATACTGTACAGTGTTTAAAAAAGGTTTTCCTTTTTAATTTCAGGAGTACAAATGATAGAGTTCGTCGGACTTCGACGGAAAATGTATTCTTCTATATTTAAAAAGTAGGACTGTTAAATTGAAAAAAAAACGGCAAAGGGAATAGTGAAAAGTGTTACTAAAAATAATTACGACATGAACAGTTTAAATATTGCTTGCTTGACAATATTGACACGATTAATTCCAGGTTGATAATTAGATCTGAAAATCATAATGTGTTTTCATATATGAACTTTAAAAAGGAGTGTGTGCCTTTGACAATAAGCGCTTTTGGATATCACACGTAAATAGTCATTCCTATGGACATTATAAAATAAAAAAAATAGCTTTAGGACTTTTTTCATTATTATGCCATCCCTTCACCCTTTCCCACTTTCATAGTTTTGTCACACACACCCTTATTATACACGTTTCACATCAACGATATCAAAATGTCTCGAATGTATCCATTTCGTCAAAATCAAAGACGCAGTGGTCACTTTCTACTACATGTACGTAATGATCTGTTAATGGCATCAAACATCTCCTTTTTGGACCTTGCTCACACCCACCAATCTCCTCAGCGTGTGCCCTTTTCATAGGTGCTCTTGGAGGTGTTATTGGTTCTAGCAACGGCATATAGGCATCGTGAATGTCCGAATCAGGAACAAAAGAACTACATGTATCGTGCATACCATATGGCATAGTGTTCATTGTTTGCGGGATAGGCACACTTGAACTTCTATAGATGTCTGCACTTCTACTTGTTCTTTCAAACTGTTAAAGAAAAAGGAAAAAAGTATAAAAATTTACGTTTTTTAATTGAAAAAAAGCGATAAAACTTGCGTTTTGGTAAAAGAAAAAAAGAAATATTTACGTTTTTAATATAAAAAATTGATAAGACTTGCGATTTTATTTTCAAAAAGTAGAAAAATTTACGTTTTTAATTTACCGAAAGTGAAAAAAAACTTGTTTGATGATATTGTGTTGTAATGTGACATTAGGGGTGTAATAGTGGTCTGTACATAGTCTCCTGATCAAAACACACATTGAGATTGACAAGATTTTGTGAGTCCGAGCTTGAGATATTGACAACTGTGGACATCATAAAATCATAAAATCATGGCTCTTGGTCCAACCATATTTGAAAGAGTGAAGAGTAAGCAATGGACACGTGATGTAGATGAAAGAAAGTAATGTCATGAAGTACATATTCATTTAGTGACTGAGAGTTGTCATTTATTTTGAACGTTGAATCATTTTCTCGGATGATAACTCGTTCCGAGGAGACTACAACATAGGAGAAAATTTCAACTTTAAGGGGGCGCATGTAGTTACGTGTACACATGAATGTATATTTCTGAAATATGTCCAAAAATGTTATGTTTTTGAACTGCTTGCATTTATTTTTGATTTATATATATTTTTTAAACTGACCATTTTCTCACATCTGGATCTACACTATAGATTAAACATGAAAGGTCAAATATTGTAACTTTTACTTTGCAAATGAATAAAACATTTTAAATTGAATTTAGTTATCAAACGAAAAAGCGTTTCAAACATAGAGCAAATCCCAATATATGAACGTGGCGCAGCAACCTATCATTCCACTTGCACTATCACAAATGTTGACATCAAGGCAAAGTTTAACCCCCTCCCAAACAGAATGATGCAGCACCAGCACCGGCTTTTAAATGGGTTAAAAAGAAACAGACAACTCCCTCAACGTTTTGGTTATTAGATTATTTTAAAGTCAAAATTAATGTTAATTTATATTCTTAAAGTGTATGACACATGTAAGATTCTTGTAAAGTAAATTTCTAAAAAAAACTTACCTTTTATCTGTCTCTCTTTATCCACCAAAAATGAAAACGCGGGCGGATAGCTTTTTTCCCCTTTTTATACCATATTTGATGTAACCTTTGACCAATAATTCACCTGTAATTTCATAATACATGTTAAACCTTTGAAAGTACCTGACTATAAACCACACCCCTTTAGAACTTGACATCTAAGATTGATTTTTGTATTCGCACCACCTTTTAAAAAGATACTTCATTCGACAGTTTTTTTCAACAAAAATTCTTATCTACGTACAATTTTTGATAACACTCTAGTTTTTTTTCGGCAATCTTATTCTACATGTACAATGTATCAAGTAAATATAAATCAATTAAGTACAGAACATGTTGTAATTCCAATAACATTCCTTTTGTCATTCATCTTTTGTTAATACATTTGGTGCTTATGAGATTTGTTGTAATCAGTATTGTATCATAAGTTTTTTTGTATCAAAATTTTTGTAAAATTGGTGCTTTTTATTTTAAAAAAAATATGTAATGTGTAATATTACATTTTACTTTCATTTGATATCCACAAAAGAATTCATTCCTTGAATTGTTCATTCCAGCATTTTTATACTCTTTTAAAGGACTAAAGCCACGAACCCTCATATTTGGCCCTAAATCGGGCCATTTTTTCAAATTCATTTGTTAGATAAGATTTTTGTGGCCAAGTAGTCTAGAATTATTACTTGTTACAAAACAAAATCAATTTTTAAGTTTTCTGTACTTGTGACATTGTAACGACGTCATAAATTGACGCTAAAATTGAAAATATGCTAATTTCAGCTAAATTGCACAATTTTCCATCTAGTTTTTGGTGAAAATGACATGGGCGCCACCCCTCGCCCATAAATATTTTTGCTTAAATTTTATAAATACATTATTTTTTTCATATTTCAACAAAAATTTCTATGGGCAAGGGGTGGCGCCACAAAGAAAATCCCAAAATTGTGGCTGAAAACAAGTCAGTTTGGCCAAAAAAAGAAAAATCACTGATTCAGGCTATTTTTGAAGGGTTAGTGTACTTGAAAATTCATTTATACACCATAATCAAATCTTTTCCCTTTTAACACAGACATCCAGCTATACATACACAAATTTTGGTGTAAAACAAACCAATTTTGATATTTGGGTATTAACAGGGCCAGATATGGGGGTTCGTGGCTCTAGTCCTTTGATTGAAAGCTCATGAATCCATTCCACTATGTTAGGATGTATCTGTGATACATATCATAGTCAAGCTTTTGCTTAACAGGATGGATTTTTTTATAAGTGTTGAGTTTTTAAAGAATTTATTTCTTTGTTAAAATTGTGATTTTTATCAGAGGAAAACTTTAATACTCAAGATTATTTCAACCCCTTAAATAGTACCGAAAGATTGAACTTGTTATAACGCTTTAATACTCCAATTTATTTCAACCCCTTTTTAAAATGCTAACCGTTTTATTAACCGACCAACTTACATACTGAAGTATTTTATAGGGTCATATACTTTTGCAAGTAAATAAAGGATTTGAGTTGTAACAAACATCGGTATTTTTAGTCTGAAACTTTTTATAACAGTTTTGTATATAGAATGTTTATATATCGCGCGTTCTACGCTAAGAGGGACACGAAAAAATGACAAATTACTTAAAAATGAAATTATTCTTTTTTATGTTTAAGTTGCGTCTTTCGAGTAAAAATCATTTGAGGAAATAGTATATTAAAATTAAGCAACACCACTTTATCCGTATCAGATTAAGGATACATGTATCAAAGAAACAAAATTGCATGCACTTAACTTAAACGTTATTCAAAGTAATGACGCTCGGAAGATGGCGTTACGTAAAACACACCCGATTTTCCCCAATTTTGACCATAATTTCTGTGATATTGCTCACAGCATCAAATTTAAACTGATTTTTTTTAAAAGAACCACAGCGTATTTATACGGTGTGATATCATCACGTTCCCTCAAGATAACATCGCGTTCCCTCAAGATAGTTATCGCGCTCCCTCAAGATAACATTGCGTTCCCTCAAAATATCGCGTTCACTCAAGGTGACATTGCAACTGCGTCCCCTCAAAAAAGTTTTTGCGTTCCATCAAGATAGTTATCGCGTTCCCTCAAGATAGTTATTGCGTTCCCTCAAAATAATTATTGCGTCACCCCATGAAAACATCGCATTCCCTCATTATAGTTATCGCGTTCCCTCAAGGTAGTTATTGCTTTCCCTCAAAATAATTATTGCGTTCCCCCAGGATAACATCGCATTCCCTCAAGATACATTGTAGTTATTGTGGTCCCTCAGGGTGGCTATCGCGTTCCCTCAAGATAACACCACGTTCCCTCTATAACTTCTTCGATTTTACCATGTCTTTATATATACAATTCTTTCCAAAGAAACAATTTCTCAATAATAATGAAAATTTCTACATTTGACTTCTAACCTAAGCAAATCCAACTTGTGATAAGTTAACGCAGTTTTATACAAATTGAGAATTTCAATCACGTACAGCCGATTGGAAAACGAAATTTTGCATTTTTTTTTTCAGAAATAATTGTTAAAAATAAATGAAACATGTATGCTAAAACACTTTTTGTGCCACAAATATTTTTATCATTTACTCCTTTACAACTTGTATCCGCTGCGTCCGGATTTTTCACAGGAACCTTTTAACTTTGAAAAATGGCGAAAGCTGCGTTTGGACGCCATAAAGAAGAACAAACGATATGACGTATGATCTCAGGATGGATTTTTTTCTATAACTGTTAAGGTTTTTTATAGCATTTTTTGTCGATATTTTGATTTTTATTTGAGGAAAACTTTAATACTTCAGTTCATTTCAACCCCTATAATAGTACCTGACTGTGTAGCTCTGTTAATGATTGAACTTGTTAAAACTCTTTTATACTCCAGTTTATTTCATCCCTTATATAGTACCTTTTTAGCTCTGATAATGAAATACATGATTGATCTTGCTATAACGCTTACTTCAACTCCTTTAATACTACTTTTTTTTACTTCAGATATGCATGATTCAATTTTTATAATGCTTTTATTCAGACATCAGTAGTTTTTAGTCTGAAACATTTGATAGCAGTTTTGAATATAGGATGTTTATAATGATGCATGGCCTCACTGACAGGCATTTTTTGTAACAATGTTTAAAGAAGCTCATCCAATCCTTTCAGGCTTTTGATTGATTTTGTTATAACTGTTTCTTTATTATAGCAATTATTCTTGTTGTTAATTGTGGCTTGTTGTGTTTGTTTTACACATTGGAAGGTCAAATTTCAAAACTGTTGAAAACGAAAAGTACTCAAAACCAAAACGTTCGAACAAGGAAGCCAAATCCAGCACCGAGAATATCGACCATGTGCATTACAAGGAAATAAAACTTGTGTTTTAAACAATTTTGAATTTAAAATTCGGAAATTTCAGCTACAAAAATATGAGAAATTATATGGTATATTTATATCGTGTCAGACAAGTCTGATGACTAAGGCTTTTATTTTGGGTCTCATATTGTGGAGTAAATCATGTTTTAAAATAGTGCTAGTCAGAACTAATGTATGATCATATTTTAGACCGTCCATATATGCCGTTGAAGGATACTTTGTAAACTGTTTTTTGTTATTTTAAAAAAAATATGTTGACTTAATATGTTCTTTTTTTCTTTTCAAATTATCTAAAAAACAGTTGCTGTGTTAATGATCAGATTACAAGCCAAGAGTTACCTCAAGTGTTTTCATAAACTGCGTCAGGCGTAGCAAAATTTATTGTCTGGAATTTTGTTGTCATTTGTTATTTGTTATTCCTGAATGTTGCAATTTCAATAAAGACACAAAAAAGTTCTTTGGACAAAAGCATTTCCTGCATGTTGCAAATAAGACGCAGGTATTATATAGACAAAATGTTCAAAAATAGACACACACCAAAAAAAACTTGTATCAATTTTACAAATTATTATTGAAACAACAATCTGAATTTAAATTTGCCCATTCAAGGGAAGAAAATTCAGCATTTCTCGATTACGGTAAAATGTCTCGAGATATGACTCCATGGTGAAGTGAATCTAATAAAATACAGCTTAACCTTTTTCTGACCCATCTCTCTGTATCGCTTGTGGCAATCTCTTCAAATAACATGGATAATTCAAATGTGATTGTTCAAATACATCCCTTAAATGATAGAAAATCCATTTTGTTTATCATGATAATAGACGCCAATCTGAACTGATATTTGTCCATTCAATGGATGAAAATTCATCATTTCTCCATGCGGTAACTAAATCCCTCTTCCCCTTCAGTTATGACACCATTGATAAAGGGAAGCAATAATTCTACTGTTTGACATCTTAATTAGAAAATGACCTAGCCTTTCACCGCCACCGCTCTCTGTATCGCTTGTTCTATGTGGGGTATTAACCTCTCCAAATAATTCCATTGAGATACCTTCAAATAAATCCCTTTTATGGTAGGAAATCCATAAATAAACGACGAAAATCAATTCTAATGTCGCTCTGTATACAACAAATTAAAACTTATAATTCTTCCGGTAATGCAAATTGTTTTGAAGTACTAACATAATGTACTAGTTAACTTCTCATTTCTAAATTTGATAACATCATCCATTGTTGTTTCCTTTTTGTAAAGCTAACTTGTAAGACTTAAAGTAACCGCTTACCTGGAAATTAAAACGAACACAACTGTCATTTTCAACATATAAAAATGAATACCATATCGCTCCTTTATACTATTTAAACTAGATGATAAACTTGGTACGGGAGACAATGAAATCGAATCATGTATTTTGGTCGCCATTTTGTTTCCGATGCTGAATCAAATATGACGACCCCCTCCCTTCTATTTATATTGTTATTTGAGGTTCAATCAATGCACATTGGTTTTATCAATGGGATTTGATGTTCAATGGGCTAAAACAATGGGATAGAAGCACTGTTAACCCTATTCATCCACTACTGTAAGCCGGGTCAGGAAAATGAAGACTGGTCCTAAACAAAATTAATATGGTGATAGGATCATTCATAGAGGTGTCCTATACTGTCATATATGACTGTACAACGAAGCTATTTCAGGGTGATGTGATCTCATAAGAATTGAGAAACAGGTCCATGTCGGCTAATGCTTAATTCTACCTGATTTTTTTCTGATGTGTACAAACTGTTTGAGTGTTGTATGCATGTTCAGTTACTAATTGTATTGCTTGACTCTAATGGGTGTAATTCTGCAATATAGAATATAATTATAAAACAAAATGTGTAAATTTTAATCAGCTTGACACCATTGATAAATTAATTTTTGTACCAAACCCAAATAAGGATGTTTTAACTCTCGATTGTTGATTTTGTAAAGCAATCATTTAAGTTGCGACAATGGGATCCACATTGGTTAAATTCGTATATATTTGTAAATACCAAGATAACTTTGTTTGTATCCATTTGTTTGTACAGTAACATTGTTCATTGTTTGTATGCTTGTTTTTCCTTAACCTCTTGGGGCTTTATTATGCAATAAAATCTATAAAGTCTATATAAAATTACCATGTATATATCGAAAATTATATCTCTATGATAGGACCCTACCTCGATCTTTAGGATAGTACTTGATAACTAAGTCTAGAACTTCGTTATTATTTTAATTTGATACAAAAACTTGCACAGAACGGCATCCTGAAACATTAAGACAAGTAGACACATCTTGATCCTAGATCGACGATGAACCCGACCCCGGACTCTTTCAACTTATTCTTATTGTTTAGAATTACTTTGAATTAAGATAAGATAAGACCAAATGATATATTGGTCAAATCGTAAGAGAGAGAACACATCCTTATTATATCTTATAACATTAAAAATAAACCTAAGACTGGTATTTGACTTTTGTGTTGCACATTAAACATTCTCAAATATTACGTTTCATTTAACATTTATGTTTACCAATACCGGAGCTTCGATTTTTTTTACCTTTTAAATATTTGATTTTCTCAAAACGTTCCAAGTTTGAAATCAAAAAAGATATTAACATGAAATAAATTTTCTATAACTTGAAAAAAAGAAGAATGGTTCAACAAATAGGGGGCGTGTTAGATCAAAACAATACAAAAGAGGCCAAGACGGGATGTACCTGTATAATTTTATCTATTCTGATAGATAAAAGTTTACACATTATTGTGCCTTTGCATGTATTTGTTTAAAATTTAATAGTTTCACGTGGATATAGACTACATTTTAATTATGGAGCTTGAGGGTAAGGTTGCCTTGGTAACGGGCTCAACGAGCGGAATTGGGTTAGGCATCGCAAAGGAACTTTTAAAAAATGGATGTGAGGTTATAATGACGGGGTCAAGGACCAAGGAAAAAGCAGCTTCAACGATTGAAGAGGCTCTACATTAGTGAGTTTATTAGAAAATAAACAAAGTATCCATTAATACCTTTACCTTAAGATTGAAATTAACCAGCGTCAAGTTGATTCAATATTCAACATTCAACATTCAACATTCAAATTTTTTTTTGTTAGTTCAACATTCAAAATTTTTCTTAGTTCAATATTGAAACAGATTTTGTTTCAACGTTCAACATTCAAAATTTTTTTACTTCAATATTGAAACAGATTTTGTTTCAACATTCAACATTCAAAATTTTTTTTACTTCAATATTGAAACAGATTTTGTTTCAACATTCAACATTCAAAATTTGTCTTACTTCAATATTGAAACAGATTATGTTTCAACATTCAACATTCAAAATTTTTCTTACTTCAATATTGAAACAGATTTTGTTTCAACATTCAACATTCAAAATTTTTCTTACTTCAATATTGAAACAGATTCTGTTTCAACATTCAACATTCAAATTTTTTCTTACTTCAATATTGAAACAGATTTTGTTTCAACATTCAACATTCAAAATTTTTCTTACTTCAATATTGAAACAGATTTTGTTTCAACATTCAACATTCAAAATTTTTTTACTTCAATATTGAAACAGATTTTGTTTCAACATTCAACATATAATTTTTTTTTACTTCAATATTGAAACAGATTTTGTTTCAACATTCAACATTCAAATTTTTTTTACTTCAATATTGAAACAGATTTTGTTTCAACATTCAACATTCAAATTTTTTTTACTTCAATATTGAAACAGATTTTGTTTCAACATTCAACATTCAAAATTTTTCTTACTTCAATATTGAAACAGATTTTGTTTCAACGTTCAACATTCAAAATTTTTTTACTTCAATATTGAAACAGATTTTGTTTCAACATTCAACATTCAAAATTTTTTTACTTCAATATTGAAACAGATTTTGTTTCAACATTCAACATTCAAAATTTGTCTTACTTCAATATTGAAACAGATTCTGTTTCAACATTCAACATTCAAAATTTTTCTTACTTCAATATTGAAACAGATTTTGATTCAACATTCAACATTCAAATTTTTTTTACTTCAATATTGAAACAGATTTTGTTTCAACATTCAACATTCAAAATTTTTCTTACTTCAATATTGAAACAGATTTTGTTTCAACATTCAACATTCAAAATTTTTTTTGTTAGTTCAACATTCAAAATTTTTCTTAGTTCAATATTGAAACAGATTTTGTTTCAACGTTCAACATTCAAAATTTTTTTACTTCAATATTGAAACAGATTTTGTTTCAACATTCAACATTCAAAATTTTTTTTACTTCAATATTGAAACAGATTTTGTTTCAACATTCAACATTCAAAATTTGTCTTACTTCAATATTGAAACAGATTATGTTTCAACATTCAACATTCAAAATTTTTCTTACTTCAATATTGAAACAGATTTTGTTTCAACATTCAACATTCAAAATTTTTCTTACTTCAATATTGAAACAGATTCTGTTTCAACATTCAACATTCAAATTTTTTCTTACTTCAATATTGAAACAGATTTTGTTTCAACATTCAACATTCAAAATTTTTCTTACTTCAATATTGAAACAGATTTTGTTTCAACATTCAACATTCAAAATTTTTTTACTTCAATATTGAAACAGATTTTGTTTCAACATTCAACATATAATTTTTTTTTACTTCAATATTGAAACAGATTTTGTTTCAACATTCAACATTCAAATTTTTTTTACTTCAATATTGAAACAGATTTTGTTTCAACATTCAACATTCAAATTTTTTTTACTTCAATATTGAAACAGATTTTGTTTCAACATTCAACATTCAAAATTTTTCTTACTTCAATATTGAAACAGATTTTGTTTCAACGTTCAACATTCAAAATTTTTTTACTTCAATATTGAAACAGATTTTGTTTCAACATTCAACATTCAAAATTTTTTTACTTCAATATTGAAACAGATTTTGTTTCAACATTCAACATTCAAAATTTGTCTTACTTCAATATTGAAACAGATTCTGTTTCAACATTCAACATTCAAAATTTTTCTTACTTCAATATTGAAACAGATTTTGATTCAACATTCAACATTCAAATTTTTTTTACTTCAATATTGAAACAGATTTTGTTTCAACATTCAACATTCAAAATTTTTCTTACTTCAATATTGAAACAGATTTTGTTTCAACATTCAACATTCAAAATTTTTTTACTTCAATATTGAAACAGATTTTGTTTCAACATTCAAAATCTGTTTCAATATTGAAGTAAAACAAATTTGAATGTTGAAACAAAATCAGTTTCAATATTGAAGTAATAAAAATTTTGAATGTTGAATGTTGAAACAGAATCTGTTTCAATATTGAAGTAAGACAAATTTTGAATGTTGAATGTTGAAACAAAATCTGTTTCAATATTGAAGTAAAAAAAATTTGAATGTTGAATGTTGAAACAAAATCTGTTTCAATATTGAAGTAAAAAAAATTTGAATGTTGAATGTTGAAACAAAATCTGTTTCAATATTTAAGTAAAAAAATTTGAATGTTGAATGTTGAAACAAAATCTGTTTCAATATTGAAGTAAAAAAATTTTGAATGTTGAACATTGAATTCAATATTGAACTAAGAAAAATTTTGAATGTTGAACTAACAAAAAAAAAATTTGAATGTTGAATGTTGAATGTTGAATATTGAACCAAAATCTGTTTCAATATTGAAGTAAAAAAAATTTGAATGTTGAATGTTGAAACAAAATCTGTTTCAATATTGAAGTAAAAAAAATTTGAATGTTGAATGTTGAAACAAAATCTGTTTCAATATTGAAGTAAAAAAAAATTGAATGTTGAATGTTGAAACAAAATCTGTTTCAATATTGAAGTAAAAAAAATTTGAATGTTGAATGTTGAAACAAAATCTGTTTCAATATTGAAGTAAAAAAATTTCGAATGTTGAACGTTGAAACAAAATCTGTTTCAATATTGAACTAAGAAAAATTTTGAATGTTGAATGTTGAAACAGTATCTGTTTCAATATTGAAGTAAGAAAAATTTTGAATGTTGAATGTTGAAACAAAATCTGTTTCAATATTGAAGTAAAAAAATTTTGAATGTTGAATGTTGAAACAAAATCTGTTTCAATATTGAAGCAAAAAAATTTTGAATGTTGAACGTTGAAACAAAATCTGTTTCAATATTGAAGTAAGAAAAATTTTGAATGTTGAATGTTGAAACAAAATCTGGTTCAATATTGAAGTAAGAAAAATTTTGAATGTTGAATGTTGAAACAAAATCTGTTTCAATATTGAAGTAAAAAAAATTTGAATGTTGAATGTTGAAACAAAATCTGTTTCAATATTGAAGTAAAAAAAATTTGAATGTTGAATTTTGAAACAAAATCTGTTTCAATATTGAAGTAAGAAAAATTTTGAATGTTGAATGTTGAAACAGAATCTGTTTCAATATTGAAGTAAGACAAATTTTGAATGTTGAATGTTGAAACAAAATCTGTTTCAATATTGAAGTAAAAAAACTTTGAATGTTGAATGTTGAAACAAAATCTGTTTCAATATTGAAGTAAAAAAAAATTGAATGTTGAATGTTGTAACAAAATCTGTTTCAATATTGAAGTAAAAAAATTTTGAATGTTGAACGTTGAAACAAAATCTGTTTCAATATTGAAGTAAAAAAAATTTGAATGTTGAACGTTGAAACAAAATCTGTTTCAATATTGAAGTAAGAAAAATTTTGAATGTTGAATGTTGAAACAAAATCTGTTTCAATATTGAAGTAAGAAAAATTTTGAATATTGAATGTTGAAACAAAATCTGTTTCAATATTGAAGTAAAAAAATTTTGAATGTTGAAACAAAATCTGTTTCAATATTGAAGTAAGAAAAATTTTGAATGTTGAATGTTGAAACAGAATCTGTTTCAATATTGAAGTAAGACAAATTTTGAATGTTGAATGTTGAAACAAAATCTGTTTCAATATTGAAGTAAAAAAAAATTGAATGTTGAATGTTGAAACAAAATCTGTTTCAATATTGAAGTAAAAAAAATTTGAATGTTGAATGTTGAAACAAAATCTGTTTCAATATTGAAGTAAAAAAAATTTGAATGTTGAATGTTGAAACAAAATCTGTTTCAATATTGAAGTAAAAAAAATTTATATGTTGAATGTTGAAACAAAATCTGTTTCAATATTGAAGTAAAAAAATTTTGAATGTTGAACGTTGAAACAAAATCTGTTTCAATATTAAACTAAGAAAAATTTTGAATGTTGAACTAAAAAAAAAAATTGAATGTTGAATGTTGAATGTTGAATATTGAACCAAAATCTGTTTCAATATTTTTTTTTTAAATTTTTTCATTTTTATTTCAAAAAGTACATTTGTTAGTATGAAAAACATCGAATACCGGTACCTTATCCCGGCCCCGTTAATGTTAGTATAATATTTTGAGGTATTGCATTTTGGGGTAGCTAGTGTTAGTACTTGTTAGTAGAAAGGTACACTCCAACTATAAATGTACAATTTGAATATGATGATGATATAATATTGACACATAAAAGAAAACAACAAACAAACAAAAAAAGGAAAAAGAAGAAAAAAGACACAAAACAAAAACAAAATCAAAAAAAAAAACAAATAAGAAAAAAAAAATGAAAATGTAAATGTAAATACCCAAATCAAAACCCCTATAGTACTGCCGGCACATTTGAAAGCTGATCTCATTTGCATTTTGTTACAATAATATCTAAACAAGAAAAATGAATGTAAATGGAATAGTAATTTTGCAGATTTCTGTGTATCCACGGTTAAGAAGTGAGTTGTAAAGTAAATATTTACTTTGGTCGCAGGTTGTGGAAAGTATAGTAGTATTCCTAAAGTAATGCCATCCAGGGGTTCCAGTAATTTAAGAATTTTTGTGGAGGATTATTCTTTTGAAATATTGTTTTCTCAAAGTTAAGATTCTCTTTCAAATAACTTCTAAGTGCTATTATATTAACTTGTTCTTCATTCAGTTTACATCTGTAGATGTAAAACTTTGCCAGTATTATTATTAGGTTCCGAATATAGTTTTTATCGTTTTTATCTAAAATGCCGAATAAAACTATTTCTAAATTAAGTGGGAGTTCAATTTCTGTTTCCCTATATATCCACAGGTTTAACTCATCCCATACCTCAGAAATCTTGGGACAAGTCCAGAACAAGTGTTCAATAGATTCAGATTCTTCCTTACAGAAAACGCAATCTGGATTTTGTCGCATATTCATCTTATGAAGTAATTCGTTTGTACCTAAAATTCTATGAATAATTCGGTATTGAAACCATTGTAATTTGGAACTTTTGGTGAAAGAAAATGTCATGGAGTTAATTTTTGCCCATTTATGTGTTTTATTCAAAGAGGTGTCCCATTTCTCTTCATGTTTATTGGTTTCTATTTTATTTATCAATACTTCGTACATATCTTTGGAGCCTTTTTGAGATTTTAAAAATATACTTATTCTATTTGGTAGTATTGGTCCCTTTATTTTTTGCAAGGAATGTTCCTGTATCTTCTTTTTTCTAAAAAAATTTCTAATGGCAGATATTATACCTTGGTATGTGAGGAAGTTTGTGTTGACATTATATATCTCGCAAAATTGTTGAAAGGACATAAGTTTTCCATCGTTCGTAAGTAAGTCATTTATCGTCCAAATTCCGTCTTTTGTCCAATTCTTGTAGAATATTTTGCGATTGTCAATCTTAATTCGATCGTTGTTCCAAATAGTATCGTTTGTTATGTCTACCATGTTACTGGTGTTATTACGTTTGTTTTCTAATTCATTCCAGGCATTTATAATCTCACTCCAAAATGGGTTTGTTGCTCTTTTAATATTACCAGTGTATATAAAATAATTTGGTTCTACATCCACTTGGGAGAAGAATAATTTTACTAGCTTAGAGTCATTTTTCAATAATCTACGGATCCATGTTAATTTTAGGCCTTTAATATATGCTTCAATATTGATCATTTTTAGCCCACCTAATGTATAGGTTTGACATAAAGTATCTCTCTTAATTTTGTCTGGTTTTCCTTCCCATATATATGCATATAATATGTTTGTAAGTTTTTTAGTAAAGTTTTCACTTGGTCCGGGAATTGCTAAGAAAAGATGATTTAATTTGGAAATCAGTAAGGATTTTATAATTGTGATTTTACCTATAGGAGAAAGGATTTGCTTTGACCATTTTTTGAGAGTATTGTCTATATCTTTTAATTTTTGTTCGTAATTTAGCCGTTCTAATTCAGACAAATCCACCGAGAAATGTATACCCAATAATGTGAATTTACTGGAACCCCATTCCAGGCCATGCTTTATACACATAGTATCAGTGCTATATCTTTTTTTTCCTATCCAAATTACTTTGGTCTTTTCAAGATTAACCTTAAGTCCTGATAAATCTGCAAATTTGCTGAGAGTACGGAGAGATGCATCTAATGAAACAGGGGAGCCATCTAATATTAAGGAGGTGTCATCTGCATATTGGGATATCAAATATTCTGTGTCATCAACAGTGATACCCTTAATTTCTCTGTTGTTACGTATCATTATACCAAGTATTTCTGCGCATAAAAGGAATACATAAGGTGAAAGAGGATCCCCCTGTCTACACCCTCTTTGTATCTCGAAGAAATCTGATAAATGACAGTTTTGAGTAATCGCGGATTTTATATTTTTGTAGAATGTTTTAACCCAGCGTTTGATCGAATCACCAAAATTGAAGAATGATAATACTTGATTTATAAATGTCCAGGATATAGAGTCAAATGCTTTTTCAAAGTCAATGAGGAGGAGAATGCCTGGTATATCCCTCTCTTCTGTAAGATGAAGGATATCATATATCAAACGTGTATTTTCCCCGATAAACCTGCCAGGAATGAATCCAGTTTGATCAGAATTAATTAAAGTAGATAAAACTGATTTAATTCTTTCTGCTATACAACTGGAGCCTAGTTTATAGACTGTGTTTAAAAGACTTATGGGACGCCAGTTTTTCATAAAGTGTCTTGGTTTGTCACCTTTTGGAAGGCAAGTTATAATACCTACTTTTTGTGTAACAGACATTTCACCGATTGAATATCCATAATTCAAAGAGCGTAATACAAAGAATCCAATATCTTTCCAAAAAAATTTAAAGAATTCAGATGTATATCCATCAGACCCTGGACTTTTACCATTCTTTTGTCTTTTTAAGCTAGCGGTTAGTTCCTCATATGAAATTTCTCCTTCCAAAGATTTTTTTGTGAAATTTGTCAATTTTGGAATATTCTGATAAGTAATCTCTTCGTTTAGGTTATTATTTACTAATGTTTCATTTTTTGTATAGAGTTTTTGATAAAAAGACTTTGCTTCATCTAGTATTTGAGATTGTTTTTCAAGTATTCCTTTCTCAGTAACTAGTTTTGGAATCGTTTTGTTAACAAAATTTTTTGTTTCTAAATTCAAAAAATAATTAGTTGGTTTTTCCCCTTCCTCAATATGTTGGACTCTTGATCTAATGTAATTCCCCCTTGTTTTATATTGCCTCAATATTCTCAGTTCAGTTTTTTTGGTTTCTATTTCATTCATTTGATACATATTTTCTAAATTTTCTTCTAATTTGTAAATTTCTTCTGTTAACTTTTTCTCTCTCGCAATTCTCTCTTTCTTTTTGAATGATGAGTATGCGATTGTTTTCCCCCTTATTTCCATTAGTAAGGTTTCTAAAAATAGCTGTTCATTAATAGTGAAATGTACCAGTGAAGGATCTAGAGTTTTAATGTAATTTCTGTCATATACAAGAGATCCATATTGTTCTTTACATTTTATAATTACTTCTTTAACAATTTTCACATAGTCAGAATCATAAAGCAAAGAGTTGTTAAATTTCCAAAGACCCTTGCCAATTGTAAAATCATTCAATTTTAGCTCTAAAACTATTGGAGAATGATCTGACCTGTAACTATTTAGAACCAGAACATCATGTACATATTGATCAAGACTTTGAGTGACCAAAAAAAAGTCTAATCTAGCTTGCTTGAGAGGATTACTTTTGCGCCAAGTATAAAGTTTTCTGTCTGGGTATAATTGTCTAAATGGGTCTACTAAATTGTTAATTTCCATCACTTCTAACAATTTTTCTTTAGCTTTTGGATTGTTAATATTTTTGTAATTGAAAGTATCTAACTGTTGGCTCTGAACTAAGTTGTAATCTCCTACTATGACTACCAACTGATTATCAAAATTTTGTATAATTTCACTTACTTTAGTATAAAATTGTGGACTATCTACATTTGGGCCATATATGTTCATTAATGTTATTATTTTCCCTTCTATTTTAACTTCTAAACAGAGCATATTACCGTTATCATCTTTGTATACCTTAATTATTTTAAATTCAATATCTTTACTAAACAAAACAGCTACTCCCCTTTGATTTGATGTAAAAGAACTAAAGACACATTCTCCTCCCCATTCATTTCTAATTTTGGATTCATCTTGTGGATTGAAATGTGTATCTTGTAAGCAATATATACTGAATTTTTTGGATTTAAGGTAGTCGAAAACATCTCTCCTTTTCTCATGCGAATTAAGACCCTGACA
Source organism: Arcuatula senhousia (assembly GCA_963971305.1). Classification (NCBI taxonomy): domain Eukaryota; kingdom Metazoa; phylum Mollusca; class Bivalvia; order Mytilida; family Mytilidae; genus Arcuatula; species Arcuatula senhousia. The sequence goes on from OZ020304.1 coordinate 31,967,721, forward strand.
ATTGCATGAGACTATTTTTAAAGTATTATTACTCATTTTGCATATGAAATAAACAAACTATTACTTTATTCCTATAGTGGTGTGCTACCCTTACTCTATTGTCCCATACAACTGCAGAGTCATTTGTACCATTTTTTAGAATCATTATATAGTCATTATGTTCAAAGCAGTTTTCATATATCAAAGCAATGTTATGTCCCAGCAGTACAAGGTATAAAATAATAACAAAAAATAAAAGAAAATAAACATAAAATAACGAAAATAACAATATCATCAATGAATAATTCATTCCTGTTCCCAGATCTTAATTTAAAATCAAATTTTGGATTATTTCCCAAGGCTATATTCTATTCACCCGATTCTAGAACTTATATATATGAGTGCTAAAAGAGAGATAACTCAATTTTCTTTAAATTTCCAAAGAGATTTAAAATTTAGCACAGGTAAAGTTTTGGTCGTATTTGGCTTTGTCAATTTGTTCATTGAACAGAAATGAATTTTTACTAGGCCAATAATAAAGTCATGTCTGTTTGCCCTTCCTTTAAAAAAAAAAATTAAAAAAAAATTAAAAAAAATAGTTCCTCCTTTATAATGATTTTGACTAGTATTTCAACTACATGTATATGGAAGTTAAAAAGTTAATTCATAAGATAAAATTATCTACTGACCTTCTCAAGTTGAAACCGGTGAGTTGGATAAAGGCAAACAAACCTTATTTCTATATAAAACTGGCCCAGTCTAAAACACCTCTATCAAATTTTCAGTAAAAAATAATTAAGCTTTCAAAAGCACCTCTGAAATGTCATGAGAAATTACATGCAGTATCATATAATTGTAATAACTAATATGCCAAAATTATATTTATGAACTGAATCTTTATGAAACATTGAGCAGTTTTATTATTGTTTAAATTATTCATTTTTTCCCAATAATTGATATCTGACTTCCATAAGAGTAAAGCCCAACAGGTTTTTCCCCCTCCAAGTTCCAATATTCCACGCCTCCTCACTGTTCTCATGTAGACCTATTCCCCACATACAATCATAGGGGCTTGCTTCAACTAATATCTTTGGAAATGTTTGCAATAGTTGTTCCCTTAATATTGGATTCTGTTCAAATTTTGCAATGTTTCCTCTTTTTACTATTTTTAGAGCTTCTCTTTCCCATATTTGTGTGTTGAAGCCTTTAACTAATTTACCTAGCATTTTCTGGTTTAATGGTTTAGCCTCTGCCATTATGTATGATGCAATTTTCATATCATTAAATCTAACTGCCTTTTGAAACATCATGTATTGCTCTGCACAGTTATATATTTTCCCGTCTATCTCAAAATTACATGGATAAAACTGACTAAATGGTGAATCTTTCTTAAAGAAAAACACGAAGTTACCCTTATTTGTAGTTGTGAAATCTAATGTCTCTGAAATATGATGTAATGCTGTTTTTGCTAGCTCATTTTCTTTTAAGAACTTTTGCAGGCTGGAATCATCTTTAGTCTCTTGTTTCTGACTGCTTTTCTTAAATAGAATTTGAATAAATGAATACAATTCATATGGTGTTTATAGGCTTATAGCAAAGGTGTCGGAAACAAAAAATGATGTGTATCCGGGCTTCAATTAACAGAGACCAAGAGACATACATGCACATGTCTTTATTTTACATGTTCCGATTGGCGTGTACATACGTGGGAAAATATATGAGGAAAACATGTACATGCATAATGGTCTTATGATAAGTCAGTGAAAAGGCTTGGAACATTGTAAAACATGTGTAGGCTTTCTATATATAACTTGTATTCTAAATTTTCAGTGTGATTATTAAAATTATTGCTGGTATATTATTCTACAGCACCGAAGCAGACATTTCATAACTAACCATCCTTACTACATGCCGTACCAGTACCGCTATCAATCTGTTTCAATATTGAAGTAAGAAAAATTTTGAATGTTGAATGTTGAAACAAAATCTGTTTCAATATTGAAGTAAAAAAAATTTGAATGTTGAATGTTGAATATTGAACCAACTTGACGCTGGTTTGCAATTATCTATTTCATTTTACATATCTAAGTAGTTCCTCAATTATTTAGTAGATAAAACACGTCTAATCGACATATAATTCGTATTTGAGAAGCTTAAGCAATAGGTTCACATGAAGAATAATCGTTGGACATATTAGCCAATTATGAATACTTTGAGAAAAAAAAGAGGTACCAATATGGCATTTCAAAAGTCTTTAAAAAACCACAAACAACACAAACAGAAACAATACAAAGAAACAGACAGCACAAAAAACAAACAGAATAACACTCAGCAACGCAATGAACTCTGTGCTCCGGAAGGTTAAGAAATTTCTGCTTCTTTTAACACTCGTTACGTTGCAATATGGCTAATTCGGCCTGTAAATATTTCCTTGATGTAGTCAGGAAAACAGCTCCCTTATGTTTGATTTATACAGTATTTGTCGTGATACTTCTACATTTGTTCTTTATTTATTCCAACTGAAAATCATTTACTTTTCAGTGGGAAAGTAGTCCATTATGTCCAATGTAATTTGTATACTGAAATAGATACTCTTTGTAATGAAGTTGACAAGCTGTATCCTATAGGAGTAGATATTCTCGTTAACAATGCAGGTAGTACTTAAAAACATTTTTGTTTGATGAAGCTGTTGACTTTTTCGTACACCATTTGCACACGGTTACAAAACAGAGGCAAACAATCATTAAAAAGACAGTTAGATCTTGATGTCCTTGATGGCAGCTAGCTTTGGGTATTTAAAGTCGAGATAGACTTCTCCCTCTGCTATGTTTAATTAACGATTCGCTGTGTGCCTTGAGTCGTTGCGTCCAGTTCGTGGTACATCATCGTAACAGATAAATGAAAGAGAGGACCTGTAACGATGACTAACGTTTTCTCTGGAACAATGTCCGTCTCCGATGAAGAGGAGATCCTGGTTAAGAATCTGAGAAAAAGAGTATCGCGAAATCCGTTGCCTTAAGCTTTCAGGGCATCAAAATAAATGAGTATTAATGGTAATATTTTACCCTTTATGCAACTCTAAGAAACTCTTGTTCTGTATTTGCATGCTTTTTATGACGAGAATTTGTATAAACTGATTTGCTTAGTATTTATGTTTCAAGTTCTGCATGGGGGGGGGTGTCTTCGTGAAATAGGCTAAAAACATAATTAACCTTTATATTGTGGCTCTCTACACAATTTTAACAAAATATACAGTATTTGAACACCATCTTTTTTTTAGGTATGAATTTTGTCCATGCTATAGATGGTTACCCTCTGGAGAAATGGGATGAGATGATCTCTGTAAATCTTACATCAGCATTTCGACTTACACGACATGTCCTTCCTAAAATGAGAGAAAAACGTAAGTTAAGTACGAGATAAAGTGAAACACATTCCAAATCAGAGACTTTTTCCAAACAGAATAGTACCAATTTCAAAATAGCTAGCAGCGACTGCTAGTCACATTGAAAACTTCTAGCTGTTTCCGCTCTGAATTTTTTTAATTATCGTTAATATTTTAAGCCCCAGTCACACTGTCACGTTTCGGCACCCCGTTTTACTACGTTTCTAAAACGTAGTGAAACGGCTATAAACGTAACGAAACGTACCGACACGTAGTTGAAACTGGGAACATACGTAGAGATATCTAGACGCAAACGTGGGGTGCCCCGTTTGTATCGTTTGCACGACACAAACGTGGCGAAACGCAGCTAAATAAATAAACGTAGCAGACACGTAGTAGAACGTGGTAAAACGTCGTTAAAACGTGTTAAAACCTAGTGAAAGCGTAACGAAAACCTAGTAAAACGTAACAGAATGCCAACTACCAGGTTTTACTGCGTTTTCCTAGGTATTTACTACGTTTCACGAGGTTTTATGAGGTTTTTGCACGTTTTTACGTTTAATGTTACGTTTCGCTAGGTTTTTTTTTACGTTTTACCACGTTTTAGTAGGTGTAATCACGTTTTATTACGCTTACTCTTTCATTTCGCCTATTTTTGCACCCTTGTTTTGTAAAAAAATCTTCATTTAGATCACTTTAAAAGGAAAAAATAGGGCATGTAATGGGACATTAAATGATACCCCGCCACGTTATAATATCAAAAGTTCATAAAATTTGATTTCAAAGTAGCCTATCTCGAAAACTGTTCTTCGGATCATGTTGGAAATTACACTTGACCTGTATTTTATTGTACTAAACAGCTGTGCAAAATATCATTCAAATCCTTTGACGCGTTTTCAAGTTATTGGTCCGAAACTCAAAATTTCATGAAATTTGATTTTTCAAAGTGGCCTATCTCGAAAACTATTTTTTGGATCATGCTGGAAATCGAACTTGACCTGTATTTTATTGTACTTAACAGCTGTGTAAAATATCATTCAAATCCTTTGACGCGTTTTCAAGTTATTGGTCGGAAACTAAAAATTTCATGAAATTTGATTTTTCAAAGTGGCCTATCTCGAAAACTATTTTTTGGATCATGCTGGAAATCGAACTTGACCTGTATTTTATTGTACTAAACAGCTGTGTAAAATATCATTCAAATCCTTTGACGCGTTTTCAAGTTATTGGTCGGAAACCTTCGGGGGACGGACAGACAGACGGACGGACAGACGGACAGACAGACGGACGGACGGACAGACACCGAAAAAAACTGAGGGTATAACATAATACCCTGCCACTTCGTGTGGCGGGGTATAAAAAGTACTATGAAATTGGTAAATTAAGGGATGTTGCTGAATGAGCATGTATACGCGTATTCTGCAAGATAAGGCCATGGTTGTTTCAATAAAACCAGAACCGGTATCAGAGGATAAGAAAAACGCGTTTAATTTGGGTGAGACATTGGAAAAGTAGGAGATCTTAGTTCGGAATTTACGAACAATTTTAGAGGAACTGGGACGTGATGATATATTGTTTCTTTAGAAACTGTTTGCGAGTTGATCAAGCTATATGTTCCAGGAGAATGTAGTTAAAATGACGTCAGGGTTAAGAAGAAAGACACATGGTTCAGAGAGGCAGTTGGCCTATCTCTATTGCACTTGTACTCATCGTAGCGATTTGTCAAGTTTGCTTTTTAGTAACAAATTATTTTTGGAATTAAATGACTGGGATGAAATTACAAGGCGATTCTTTTCTCTTATTTAAAGGGAATGAGGAAAAGACTGAAATAGTACTTTGCGTGAAAGTCTTAAAGCTTTTAGATATAAACAATTTGTAACAAGTATTTTGTAAGCTAATGCGCACTAGTGATATCCCGCTTCTGTTCAAAACTTTAGTATTCGGTTAACAGAAAGTAGATGACCTAGGAGTATAAAATAGATATACACCCTTTTATACCATATGATAAGATTGAAGGCGATATATAAAACCTCTACGACCTATAGTTGGACAACTGTGATAGGAAGTTTTCATCCATTTTCAACATGTGTAAAACCAGTTTAGCTAGGAACCTGAAATTATTATGCACCATTTGGTACTACAGTAAATGCAAAATATCATATCTATTATATTTTAAAAGCAGTTGGAAAACTGAGACAAAATAGTATTTCACAGACAGACGAACGGACAGACAATGGTAATATACTATACCATTAGTGATCATTAGTCTTTGGAGCGAAGATTTAATATAAATGTACTAAAATATGAATGAAATCACAACTTACTTTTCTCCTCAAAGCAATCACTACCTCTTCCTGGTGAATATATATATTTTTTTGTTGAGAAAATTACGCGGTTTTCGAAGATAATTCTTCACAGCGTAGTGGCACGTGGTAAAACGTAGTAAAACGTAGTACATACCTAGCAAAACCGCATAAATACGTACTTAAACGTAACATATACCTTGTAAAACGTGAGAAAGCCTAGTAATACCTGACGAAACGTACCACACACGTAGCAAAACGTAGTAAAACCTAATGAAACGGCTGATGTTAAACCTTGCCATACCTAGTAAAACGTAGTAAAACCTGAGGAAACCTTGTAAAACGTAGCATATACCTAGTAAAACGCGAACACCGAAAACTTTGACAATAAATTGAAACGTGACGTTTTAAAACGTAGTAAAACGGGGAAGCCGATACGTGACAGTGTGACTGGGGCTTAAGGCTATGTTGCGTATTCATATTCCACATCTCATTGTCTTCTAATATTGATCAAATACAAAATAAAAGCATATACGCATCTCCTTAACTTGTTAGAAACATTTTTGAAGTCTCTTTCAGATAATCACGGAGGAACAGATGGTCATTTGAATTGGACATTGAACAGAAAATAGGTTAACACAATAAAAACAACACTTTGTTATTGTTTTAAGACAAAACCATCACAGTATTTACGTCAATCTTTAATTGTATACTCTCTCAAAAAAGAAACGCAACATGCAAAAATTTTGAAATAACATCGCATTCAAAAATCGAGTTTTATAACACCAGTTTTTGCAATATCATTATGAAATTTTACTTGGCAATTGTAAAGGGACCATTTTTTCTTTAAATGGTAAAATTTTTATAAAGTGTCGACAAATCGAGTGCGCATGCCAATCAGAATTGTGTCATGCAGTTTGTTTGCAAGACAGTATTCAAACTGCCATCCCCATATTCAAAAAGAACGTTCCGCACAAGATTTCAATATCAGATTCTTTTAGCCCAAAAGTTTGTGCCTTCTTTCCGTGGTTTTTGATTGCGCAATTAGGCGTTGGCGCATGCGCAGATCAAATTTAATCAGTAGATGCACGATTTTTCATAAGATCAAAATTTTCAGAAGGTCTTTAAAAAGCAAAATGTCTTGTGTTTTACGTTGCTTATGTTATTGGTAGGGATTCTTACGTACCCATTTGACTCTTGATGCACTACACTCCGCCCAATTTTTCAAAATCTCTGAACCGTCCTTCTCATACTGTTAACCATTTTTTATAATGTTTTGCAGAAGCTTACGTTGTAAAAATTGGTATTTTAGTTCACGACATTTTTTTTTGGTGCTGATATCACTCTGGATGAATAATCAAAGGAGAATTCCCTTGTTCAAAACTTCTTCAACCGATATGTCGTATGCGGGGGAAATTCACGCCTCATGTTGAGCCTGATGTTTACCACTTAAGACGGGATTATCGTTATGATAATGATGATATCAAAAAAAAGACGATTTTTGCATGGTTATGGAACCAAAAAAGTAACCGTTTCAAATATTGGTTACCAGAATTACTGGATGTAAGCTAAGACTATCGATTTCTATGATTTTTCCAAGTTGGATAGGCGCAAGCGCTAGCGCCACCCGATGTTTTTAAAAACGTAGGGTATGGGAGCAAAGGCTTCAATATGTGTGAAAATGGGAGCCAGAAGATCGTATGCAGCGTTTTTTTAGAAACCGAGAGAACACACGTGAAATTGTAATTTTATCATTTAGTCGGTATTACTACAGTTGGTGCTGTGCCTTTGTTGGCCGGTAGATTTGAATTTTGTTTATATCACACGTAAGATTAATCATTTCTTAAAGATTCTGCAAAATTTCATATTCGTTTGACAATTTTTAGTTGAAATTTAATAGTTTTTATTTCAATGGTATTTTAAATATCTTTATATGTTGCGTTACTTTTTTAGAGAGTATATTAAGTTTTGATTTGCAACAATTCCATATTCATAATCGTTATCATCGTCGTCTTCGTCGTCGTCGTCGTCGTCTACGTCGTCTGTATCATCTTTTGCAATAAAACTGATTTGATTTATCTTCGCAGGATGGGGAAGGATTATTAACATATCCTCTGTCCAAGGAGTGATCAGTGCTCCTGGAAAGGGAGTGTATGCTGCAACAAAACACGGTCTTATTGGACTAACAAAGGTACAAAGTTTTCTCAGAAAGATTGTGTCGTGACAAATCTTAAAAGGAGAGGGGGATAAATGCTAAAACTAGGAATACTGCGAGAGAGCCCACTAAAAGAAACACACCTATCATCGGCTTGCACTTTTAAATGAAAAACAAACTAAAGTTGAATGATTTCCCTTAAAGGATATCTGAAACAAATGAAATTTCTTTCTGCGAACCTGGATATAATGCACTGCCTTCATGTAAAGTTTAATAAAAATCCATCAGATGATTAAGTGTGTACCAATTATGTGGATAGACGAACAGACAAACAGGTTTACACCTATATTCCCCCAATTTGCGCAGAGAATAAGCTACGTGTGCAGGTTTTTTGTTTTTGTTTTTTTTATGTTGTTAAAAAAACGTTTAAACCATAGCCTTTGAAAAAAAAAATCAAAAAATAACCGAAATGACAATTTCTACGACGAGGATAAGCCAGTCACTTTCAAAAAAAAAAAATTTACTTGATATGCAGCTTTTGCTGACGTACAAAATTGCTTTTAGTATTTGTTTTTGTTTTTCCTGGCACAATTCATAGGCAATAAAGTATCTTTATGAGAAGACTGCCATATATACAGTGTCAGAATACGACCATGAGAAAACATGCATATATTTTGAGATAACATACCAATAGGAGATGTAGATGCCAGGAATCCTTAAAGGCTCAGACAAAGATACATAAAAGGCAACAACACAAAAAATTAGCAGATAACAAAACATATGAATAAAACAAATAAACTCAAAACAGCAACACGAAGCCAGGTCGAACACACACAGGTGCTCCGAAAGGGTTCGAAGATTTAGAAAGTTTGAACCTCTTTTTATAATAACACAGGGAACAGCTTTAGATGTGGCAACTGAAGGTATAACAGTAAATGCTATATGTCCGGCCTGGGTAGATACACCATGTAAGTATTTATTTTTTATTTTATTTATTTTTTTTTTACTTTTTCAATTCCTATTCTTATTTTATCTTTATTTTTACTATTCCAATTCCTATTCTTTATGGTGTTTTGACAATTCGAATATACGTTTTAACAGAATTACCGAATGTATATAATCGATGACAAAGAAGACGAAACAGAGGACACATATCCACTTGAGAAAAAAATCGCTAAAAATATGCCAAACACTTAATGAATAGCATAGATCACCAATTTGTTATTAAAAACTGGTATTAATTAAAACAAAACATAAATATTAAAACCAAAGTCACGCCCCACCTTAGGAACGCTACAAAAACTGCAAGTTATAAGGTTTTATTTTATTTGTTGCACGCATTTAAGTTTTATCTTGAAAACAATTATACAAACTTTTATCTTATACTTTGACAGTGGTTAATGCACAGTTTGAGAAATATGCAAAAGAGAATAATATATCAATAGAAGAGACAAAGGTATGGTTAACAAGCTTACATACATTAATATGATTTAAGCTTGCCTAGCTGCGAGCATTCAATTTGCTTCATTTGATAGGAAAAAAGGGTAAGAAATGTTTAAACTTGATAATCATAGACATTTTTTTTCAAATACTCGTAGACCAGCTCGATAATTTTTATAATCATTCCTGAAATTTCTAATTTATGGAAAGCTGTTTTATACCTCTTTGTCAGTCATTTTTGGGACAAAATGAGCACAGAAGAATTTTCAAAATGTTTTTTGTTCTAACATGGCCCCTTTTGGAAGTCCATTAGCAAAAAAAAGCCTAAATTGCTATGTTACCCTTCCAGTGCTCGATAATCGGACCACAGACGGTCATTTTGAAATATGCAAACTTTTCAATCACTTGTCTTAGAAGTTTTACAGTTCTTTGTTGTAAAAATGGCAAAAAAATAATCATTCGGACTAACTGCTTCCGAGGTTCAGGGGTGCAAACTACCCTACCGACAAAATTTTAGAATTTCACAGTATTTCCATGTTTAAATTTTATGAACCAGATGGAGCTTTTCTGGTGCTTTTCCTGTCATTTGAGTAGATTTTATGTATTTCCAACTAAACAAACAAAAATTATTGCAATAGTGTCAAAAATGTTTGATTTAAACCAAATTATCAAGCACTGGTAGTTATCGAGCACTGGTCAAGATAGTCTAATTTAATTTGAGGAAACGACGCCGTGTTTACGATGTGCCTCATAAGACAAATGTTTTTAGAAGAGCATATTAGCCCTCCCTTTAAGTTAAATGGGCATCTCTAACTACAGTAATTGTATGAACGACGTCCGAGTTCAAATCTTTAAAGAATGTAACTTTTATAGGTATACTTTCTTTTTTTTTCAGAAAATATTTCTAGCAAAATCACAACCCAATAAGAGCATGATAGATCCGTTGCAAGTAAGTATTTTAAGTGAAGAGTAAATTTAATTACATACAAATAATCCATATTTTGAACATTTACCGTTCCTTTACTCAATGCAAGTTGGACACAGCTATTCTATAACATTTATCTCATGATAGAGTATTAAGTGGAACAAAGCTACTTTTTAGGCCATGATCCTTTAAACTAATGTACAATTGAATAAAAAATAGTTTTGTTTTGCTGCTTATCACTTTACATTTATTTATCCCTAATTGTTTTATTCATTACTCTATAGTTTAATTACATATAGTTGATGAAAGTAAATGCGTTTCAAATGATAAAAAACAGATTTCTTTTATAATTCATAAAGAAACGCAAAAAAGTATTGCCATTTTTTTAATTAACCATCTTCAACTATTAATGCAAATAGAAAAACGCAAAGACTACATGTATGGGATCAACAATTGGCAGCGCTTTGAATAAAAAGGCCAGGATTCTATTTTTCGCTGAAAATTTTATAGCAAGTTTAAAAATAAACAAATCCAGGCTCCTATTTTTCCTATAAAAAAAAGCAGGACGAAGAAAATATCCATACCCCAGAAAAATCAAATGGTCGATCCCTTCTATGTTTTTCTATTTTGTAGTTAGGACAGATGGTTGTATTCCTGTGTTCTTGGGGCGGAGCGAGTACAACGGGCTCAGTATTGACAATGGATGGAGGGTACACCGCTCAGTGATCTGAATATAAACTAATTTGGTCAATGTTATTTATGAAATAAAATAGAAAATGCATTTCATATGTATTTGACACCCACTTATATGAGGGGCGGACAGGTTGGACGGGGGTACAGGGATTGAGGAGGCGGGGACCGTGTAGAAGGGGCGGGGAGCGGGGGATGAAGCGGCGGGGAACGGGGGTGGAAGGGGCGAGAGTGGGGGTACAGGGCGGACAAGGGGTACCGGGGTTGAGGTGGCGGGGAGAGGAGGTGGAGGGGGCAGGGAGCGGAGGTGGAGGGGGCGGGGAGCGGGGGAAGAGAACACCCCTGTCCATCCCCCATATAAAGTTATTGTCTTTATAGTCTTTTGCCGGTATCTTAAATTGTATGATTTGTGTTTGTGTTAATTGACTTTTCATTGAGGCTTGTTTGTTTCGAGCATTGGGATGTAAGATCATATCTTATGACCGAATCTTAAAATTTCAAAGGAAGAGAAAAGCGTTGGATGCTATAAAGCCTAGTTCATAACTTGAGTCCAAATTATTTTGGTCTGCTTGTACCTAATCAGGACCATGGTAGTTTTGGTTTTTCCAGTATGCAATAATCTTTTTGTCTACTCTTAGGTTGAACGTATTGGTAAGTGATTTTTTTTAATAGTGTTTTGCTGATTGTTGTACTGAGATGATCATCTTTTTATGCCTATTATGTCTTCACAACCGTGTTGCGTTTTTAGCTCACCTGACCCGAAGGGTCATGTGAGCTATTGTCATCGTTAAGCGTCTGTCGTCCGTCGTCCGTCCGTCCGTCTGTCCGTCCGTTAACTTTTCTTCAAAGATCTTCTTCTCTGAAACCACTGAAGGGATTGCATTGAACTTTGATATACTTGATCTTTAGGATGTCCTCTACCAAGTTTGTGAATTATATACATGTCGACAAACCAACATGGCCGCTGTTGCTAAAAATAGAACAGGGGGGGTCAGACCATTGTTTTTGGCTTATAACTCGAAAAGTATAAGAGATAGAGAAAATCCGAAGCAACCTATCTTGTTCAGCATCAAAAGGTCTACAAATCTCTCCATTGAGTCGAAGTTGTGAAACAACTCCTTATAGGAGTTATTGCCCTTTAATCATCAAAATTGACCATTTTTTCAGTTTTTGGACTATATCTTGAAAACCGTTAGAGCTAGAGGAAAAGGTAGCATTGCAGAATTGTTAAGCTCATTGAGATCTACGAAAATGATTTCAGGGTTTAAATTGTCAGATCAACCGTTTATGAGTTATTCCCCTTTAACTGTTTTTTTCCATTAATTTACACTGATTTTTAAAAATCTTCTTCTCTGAAACCACTGAAGGGATTGCATTGATACTTGGTATACTTGATCTTAAGGATGTCCTCTACCAAGTTTGTGAATTATATACATGTCGACAAACCAACATGGCCGCCGTTGCTAAAAATAGAACAGGGGGGTCAGACCATTGTTTTTGGCTTATAACTCGAAAAGTATAAGAAATAGAGAAAATCCGAAGCAACCTTCCTTGTTCGGCATCAAAAGCTCTACAAATCTCTCCATTGAGTCAAAATTTTGAAACGACTCCTTACAGGAGTAATTGCCATTTAATCGTCAAAATTGACCATTTTTGCAGTTTTTGGACAATATCTTGAAAACCGTACAAGCTAGAGGAAAAGTTAGCTTTGCAGAATTGTTAAGCTCATTCAGATCTACAAGAAATGATCGGGGTCTAAATTGTCAGATCAGCCATTTAAGAGTTATTCCCCTTTAAATGTTTTTTTTCCATTGATTTTAACTGATTTTCAAAAATCTTCTTCTCTGAAACCACTGAAGGGATTGCTTTGAAACTTGGTACACTTGATCTTTAGGATGTCCTCTACCAAGTTTGTGAATTAAATACATGTCGACCAACCAACAAAGCCGCCATTGCTATGGTCCTTATAGGAGTTGTTGCCCTTTAACTGTTTTTTTTTCTATTTATTTAAACTGATTTCAAAAAATCTTCTCTGAAACTACTGAAAGGATTGTTTTGCAACTTTGTATTCTTGAAAGTTTGTGTAATTAATTCAAACTTTGGCGTAAGAGATCAGGTGAGCGATACAGGCTCCTGGGAGCCTCTAGTTTTGTTACTACTGGATCCTAAGATCACAATAGAAGAAGGAGGTTTGGCGCGCTTAACCTGGTTAAAACAATTTGAAATGCCTGAACCATGTCAGGACCATTGCGATCTATAACTGTTCTGATGTGTCTTCCATGTTTAATCTTTTCTCTTGGACACTGAGATTGAAACTCCAAGTTTGTTAATTTTGTTTTTCCTTTCCTTGCTTTGACATTTCATTTCTAATGGAACTCAAGCAATCCACGACTTTTTTTCAAAATCAGTCTCTATCGATCTGATCTTATATGCTTTCTAGAAGATAAAAAATATTATAAATTCTTCATTAAAAAATGAAAAAGAATTTTACAATGATGCTGACTGCATTATAAATATTGTGTTTAATTTGGCAAAGAAATAGTCATACAAATCAGTACAATTTGTTGATTCAGAGCATTCAGATAAGAAAATCATTTCTAATTTCTTCCTGTCCTGAAATGCATAAATTACAAATTAGTCAGATATTCTTTAGTTTGTGTACAAATAATAAATTTGCAACTAAAATTAATAAATTTTACAGAAATGTTAAATTGAACTACCGTGAATCATTCCATACAGAAAAAATAATGTGTGATATTTCAAAAAGTAAAAAAAAAACAAAAAAAAAACAATATTTTGGGTCAAATTTTTGGCAAATTTTCCAATTCTTTATTTTATTTTGTAAATTTTAGTACATTTAAAAGACTTGAATAATGAATAAACATCCAATAGTACACATCCAAGTTATATTTTTATCATAGAATAATCCCAAGTTTCATTGAGGCAATTTTTTTAGTGATTTTTCATTGATTTTTACTTTTTTATGATTTTGATATTGTGAATGTTTATTGACAGGTGCTCGACCAAAAAGGTTTGATACACAAAATCAATATTATAAAGTTAAAACGAACAAAACCTGGTTGATAATGACAACAAGTCTTATTATAACATTTTCTTGGATGTAGCGTCTTTTTTCAAGTTTTTGTCTTCTATTTAACGATTTACTTGCATTGAAGCTGTCACGGGCGGCCATTTTGTCTGTTTCTTTCTGTGAAATTCGTCCCACCAATGTATGGAGTACCGCTGTACAGCGTATACAGAGCAACTGTGCGGATAAGCTACTGTCGTGGATGTGCAGGGTAAAAACATAAAATGATAAAATATGAATTAGTGAATCACCAGTAGGCACGCCAATTTGCCATTTCTATCCAGAGTACTGGTGAGGTTTGAAGCAGACATCCATCACACGAACCCACCACCTATGTATACACTGCTCGTTGTGAGAAGTCAATACTTCTATTAAAAATTTTCGCCTTTACCATTGCTGGGACAGACGGAACTATATGTACACAATTATTCAGTGCAGCAAAAAAGGTTAACCATATACAGTTATATCACAGTCATGCATAAAGCACTTTACTCATAAAGTTTATCAAAAGTTCTAAGCAGAGCACCATCAACGTCTTCCAACACTTAAAGCACTAATGAAGCAGATTGTCAATAACTTGATATATTAATAAGCACTATCTATAAGCGGTTTGAGTTCATATAGTTGCAAGCACGGTTAGTATCACAGGGTTCTAAAGCACTAGCACTAGAAAGTTATTATGAACAAAAATCTAAAAAAAAACTGTTGTCCTGTTACACAGACCTACATATACGGAATAAATGAGAGAAACTGCATGTAGAACTTAATTATTTGACACTGATGACTATACTTTAATTGTTTAAGTAGATTTAAGAAGTTAAAAATCTAATAGCAGACTTAACATGAGCCAATTAATGTTAATATAATCAAACATGAGACTATGTATTATTTGACAGTAACTGCTAAAAAAAAATTTCATTGGATTTTATACATCTTAAGCAACCCGCACCATAAAGTCTGATTGGAACAAAAAATTAAATTTAATCAGAAAAATCATATTGAGTAATATACCAGTACTTTAAACGTTAAATAAGGGTCATAAGTATATACTAGTAATATTTGACTAAAAAAGAAATAAAATATAAAAAATATATTATCCAGGGAAAGTTAGCTTATAGACTAAAAGTAAGAATTTTCTGGTAAATGCCACCCTATCGCATCTCAATGTCCAGCTCGGCACAGCGCTTTCGATGGAGCGCATAAATTAAACCTCTGGATATAGCTTCAATCTTTGCTAACATTATGTCAGTTTGGAGCTTCAATGGCACTTTGCGATTCGAGACGTCAAAAATTATCTTCAAAAGAAGCATCCTGTCATTGAATACCAAAACTTCTAGAGCTTCATCAACGTCATGTATCAGTGACTTCAGATCTCTAAGAAACGGTTCTCGGACAGTATCAGACGACTCACATATTAATACGAAATGTTCTAAGTCCTCAATTCCATTGTCGCATAGAGGACAAACAGCACTAACCTCATACTTGTTGAATCTACTTCGACTTATCTGTAGCGGATAGACACCAGACAACAGTCTTGCTTTAATGTTAGCCTTTTTGATAGATATGGTATCAAATCCAGCACTGTCCCACACGTTGTGAATTCTTCCTTCTGTCATTGTTTTTGGATCTAGATTTCTCAAGGTTGATCTTTCTTGAGTCATTTCACGGATTTTATTTCTCCAAAATAGATCATTACTCATGTCTTTTGAACCCCTATCTCTGACAAATTCACAGTAAGCATGTTTACTATCTTTAGCTAATTTACGCAATTCTGGAGGCCATGGTTTCAATTTCCGCTCTCTTTTCGGTTTTCCGTACAGGTCACAGATTTCTCAGCAGCTTTGCTTAGGATACTTGCAAGATCATTAAATCTTTCGTCTAAAGTTCCTGAATCTGTGTCGAAGGACTGAAACTCATCCACTAAAATTTCTTGGTATTTCTGAATGTTACATTTTTCCCATTTTATTTTGGACGTTGATTCTTGTTTGTCACTTAGAATTTGTTTATACTTCTCAGTTTTACAGTTTATTTTCGCTCTTACTGGTACATGAGTAGACAAGTTATCTCCAGACATAGGAAAAATTTCAACTTCTGATAATATATTGCTGTTTTTCGGAACTAATATGTAGTCAATCTGAGATGAGATTTGCTCACTATGAGAAAAGTAGGTGCTTGTTGTCATATGGTTGTACGTAATACACAGACCCATTTCGTCTATCGCAGCTTTGAATAGTTTATCTCTTGGAGTTTTAATTTTTCTATTAACTGAAGCATTCATATCTCCAATTACAATAATGTCAAAAATGTGCAAATTTTTGGTCGATTGAATTGACACAATCAAAAACAACGATCTTTAAAAAATCTTAGTAAACAAAAATCGTTTCAGACTAAAACTTCCCTCCTTTATGTAAAAATTGAGCCCATAATTCAACGCTTTAAATTCACAATTGACGTTTTTCTTTCCACGGGGGTCGTCCAAGACGGGCAAAAAATTCTACGCTGTTGGCTTGTTTTCTGTTCTTAATTTATTATTTTCATTTTACGCTAGCGAAAATTCAAACCTCTTGGGTCTTCAGATTAGACACATTATATTTTTTTTTTTTATTGACAAAGCAATTCTTTTGACATTTTTTATGGACAAATCAAGTCACGGACGTATTTTTTACAAATGTAAAAATGCTATTTTGACACAAACGACTTGACACAATTAGAAATAAAGAATTGTTTTAACATTTTGATGACAAAGACTTATTGGCAAACCAATTCTAGATTATTTTGTAAAATTCGAGTGCTTTTCCTTTCCGATTAAAATTTTGGTGGGTATTTTTCTGAGGTACCCTGTCGTCACTTTTTCGTCAATTTTCGGACACAGCGTACAACTTTATTTTTTCTATTTCTCCTTTTAAACACAGTATTTCATCTGGAATTTAAAATAAAGATAATCTGTAAGATCTGTAGATTTAATTTACATTTCAAATGAAAGAAGATATGTACAGTAAAGGGGTTTATTATGACATGTCAACATTTTATGACAATGTCGTATTTTTTTCTATTTTTGAATTTTAAGTCACGTGCGCGTTGTTCGATAAAGCGCCCTCTAAAGACAGATCTGCCGTCCTACTAATTAGTGTAACTGCCAATTTTAAAATGAATCCAAATTCTACACACATGAAACAGCAGACTTCGAAGACAATATTTGAAAAGACTAAATAATGAAAAGATTATACCAAAAAAAGGAGCAGTTGTACAAATGAGGCATTTAAATGTTACAAGGATGAAAGGGTAAAGGACAAAACAGAAAACACGAACGAGAACAACACAAAACACAAATAACAAAACACATCTGAAGAAATCAACAACTCCAACTCAAGTCGTAACGAGAGTGAACTCGGGTGCTCCAGAAGAGCAAGCAGTTCCTGCCTGCTATAGCACATCCGTCGCTCAGCCAATGGCAAATTCAGCTTGTCAAGACACAACAAAACGCTATGACACTCATCTGAGAGATAGAAATCCCATATTTGTCTATGAGGGCATGATGTCGTACATAAAACGAGAGCAACCGAGGAGCAACATAAACTTGTGGTGGCAATGTATGAAGACATGACTTACGTTGGCCGTCCAGGAAGTGGTTCCGTAGACACTTCCTCTTTTCCCGGTGAATATTGGCCTCCTCTCCCCTCTCCCATCCCGTCCTTTAGGTTGGAACATTTCTGTTTCCAATCTTGAGTTTATAGATGTGAATATGATAATATTCATATTGTTTCACTGAATATCTGTTCTACAATTGCAATCATTTTATAGTTTCAATAGTTTATTAAACGTCTCAACAAATGCAATCATATATATAAACTAGAGGCTCCCAGGAGCCTGAATCGCTCACCTGATCTCTTATGCCAAAGTTTGAATAAATTTCACAAACTTTCAAGTATACAAAGTTGCAAAACAATCCTTTCAGTGGTTTCAGAGAAGATTTTTGGAAATCAGTTTAAATTAATAGAAAAAACAGTTAAAGGGCAATAACTACTGTAAGGACCTTTTGATGCTGAACAAAAAAAAATGCTTCTGATTTTCTTTATCTCTTATACTTTTTGAGTTATAAGCAAAAAACAATGGTTTGACCCCCCTGTTCTATTTTTAGCAACAGCAGCCATGTTGGTTGGTCAACATGTATCTTATTCACAAACTAGGTAGAGGACATTCTAAAGATCATGTATACCAGGTATCAATGCAATCCCTTCAGTGGTTTAAGAGAAGAAGATTTTTGAAAATCAGTGTAAATTAATGGAAAAAAAAACAGTTAAAGGGGAATAACTCTTAAACAGCTGATCTGACAATTTAGACCCTGAAATCATTTTTGTAGATCGCAATGAGCTAAACAATTCTGCAATGCTAACTTTTCCTCTAGCTCTAACGGTTTTCAAGATATTGTCCAAAAACTGCAAAAATGGTCAAATTTGATGATTAAAGGGCAATAACTCCTATAAGGAGTCGTTTCACAACTTCGACTCAGTGAAAAGATTCGTAGAGCTTTTGATGCTGAACAAGGAAGGTTGCTTCGGATTTTCTCTATCTTTTATACTTTTTGAGTTATAAGCCAAAAACAATGGTCTGACCCCCCTATTCTATTTTTAGCAACGGCGGCCATGTTGGTTGGTCGACATGTATATAATTCACAAACTTGGTAGAGGACATCCTAAAGATCATGTATACCAAGTATCATTGCAATCCCATCAGTAGTTTTAGAGAAGATTTTTGAAAATCAGTGTAAATTAATGGAAAAAAACAGTTAAAGGGGAATAACTCTTAAACAGCTGATCTGACAATTTAGACCCTGAAATCATTTTTGTAGATCTCAATGAGCTAAACAATTCTGCAATGCTAACTTTTCCTCTAGCTCTAACGGTTTCCAGATATTGTCCAAAAACTGCAAAAATGGTCAAATTTGATGATTAAAGGGCAATAACTCCTATAAGGAGTCGTTTCACAACTTCGACTCAGTGAAAAGATTCGTAGAGCTTTTGATGCTGAACAAGGAAGGTTGCTTCGGATTTTCTCTATCTTTTATACTTTTTGAGTTATAAGCCAATACAATGGTCTGACCCCCCTATTCTATTTTTAGCAACGGCGGCCATGTTGGTAGGTCGACATGTATATAATTCACAAACTTGGTAGAGGACATCCTAAAGATCATGTATACCAAGTATCATTGCAATCCCATCAGTAGTTTTAGAGAAGAAGATTTTTGAAAATCAGTGTAAATTAATGGAAAAAACAGTTAAAGGGGAATAACTCTTAAACGACTGATCTGACAATTTAGAACTTGAAATCATTTTTGTAGATCTCAATGAGCTAAACAATTCTGCAATGCTAACTTTTCCTCTAGCTCTAACGGTTTTCAAGATATTGTCCAAAAACTGCAAAAATGGTCAAATTTGATGATTAAAGGGCAATAACTCCTATAAGGAGTCGTTTCACAACTTCGACTCAATGGAGAGATTCGTAGAGCTTTTGATGCTGAACAAGGATGGTTGCTTCGGATTTTCTCTATCTCTTATACTTTTTGAGTTATAAGCCAAAAACAATGGTCTGACCCCCCTGTTCTATTTTTAGCAACGGCGGCCATGTTGGTTGGTCGACATGTATATAATTCACAAACTTGGTAGAGGACATCCTAAAGATCATGTATACCAAGTATCAATGCAATCCCTTCAGTGGTTTCAGAGAAGAAGATCTTTGAAGAAAAGTTAACGGACGGACGACGGACGACAGACGACGGACGGACGACGGACGCTTAACGATGACAATAGCTCACATGACCCTTCGGGTCAGGTGAGCTAAAAACGCAATCACAATATAATAAAACATACAAATGAAATGGTTAAAGCACTTTGGCATGAGCCAATGAGAAGTGTTTGAACAATAGCATCACGTTTTTTTAAGGAGTATGTTCGGAAAGGGCCTTAAACGGCCCTTAATTTCAAATTCGAGACAGCTACAAAATAATGCTGTTAGAAAGGTCATAAGACTCTGTACTGAATAAATTGTTATAAACTGTGCATGGATTGTTTACTTTCGTGAACAGCAGAGACCTTTAAAGTTAGTTAACTTCTATAAAAATCGCTATTTTTGACATATTTAGCCTCCTTTTCTGTAAAAAATGATGAATATAATGTTGGCCGCATATTCTGACCAAAATTATTTTTTGGTTAAATTATTTACTTTTAAGTAATAAGTAAATAAACAAAAATCTATGTTGGTCAGAGCATGCGGCCACTTTTGATTTTGGCACAATAGTGGTGAAAAGGGGTACAAAATCGACAAAAACGAAGATTTTCCTATTTTTTCTCATATTAAGGGGGTCACTGAAGGAAACAGCACAATTTTAATATGATAATGTTCTGCCCTAAAAGGTCGCGAAGATACAAAATCAATATAATAGGTGCAACCAAAACTAGGTTTAACCTTAATTGGATCTGGAAAAAATTCAAAATACCCTCGGCTGGATCAATAGCTAAGAGGGTCCACTTTTGAATAAAAATTTAATAATTTATTTCAAAAAAATGTATTATCCGTAAAAACGCCAAAATATGGTTTGCGGCCGGGACAACATCATCCATAACTTAATCGATCCTTCAGTCACATCATATCATTCGACAAGCAGACGACATCAAAATGTCACCGCTCTTCTGCCAGGTTTTGTTATATTTTCTGTATACCCGTATCTATAATTGCCAAGTACTGTCTGCAAAAAAATGATTTAGAAACCTGGTGGAAAATGACAACGTATCCAAATGATCATTTAACTTTGTCAGTTTGAGGGACCACATAGGATAAGGATGGATTAGGATTTTATTTTCAGATCAGGTAGGACCAAATTATCATACATATGTAGAAAAACAGTTGCTGATCACTTTATTTTAATGAATCTGTGTTATGAAAAGTTCCGAAAATTGATTGACAGAACTCCCACCATTTTTCTGCGCATGACTATGCACTATGGGTAAAAGGTCACGAATTCTCGCGAGAGAAATATTTCTGTAAAAACAAAACAACTAGTGTTCGTTCGTTAGATATAGTTATTATTTATTGAGAAAGTTATTGTCATTAACAACAAGAAAAGGTTTTGTTTTGTTACCGTTTGTAAATAAATAAGCGAAAATAAAGAATCTCGCTAACGCGAGACCCGGTATTTTCGTAAATTCCCAATGCATTCCGAGTAGCGAGACAGAATTTATTTTCAACCATCGTATTTTGAGTCTCGTGCAATTTGGCAGACTCTGTACAATAGTGAGCTTCGCTTCGCTCGCATATTATATTTGTAAAATATAGGTATTCTGTGAGTTATTGCCGTTGCATTCATTTAAATTTCTTGAATATGAAAAATTAGCCCAATTACAGGGCCAATTATAGGCCTTTGTGAACATATTTGTATCATGGTTTTATTCAAGTATTATAGGCATGATTACAAACACAAAGTGTTCCATATCATCGTATCTAGGATTATGCACATTTTATCTTTAGTTATGCAATATTGATCGAGGGTGTTTTGCAGTGCTTTCAATTTTCCATTTTGAAAATACACAATATTTCAAATGGAAGGAAAAGTGGCTTTAGTTACGGGATCTACATGCGGAATAGGGTTAGAGATTGCGAAAGAACTGCTGAGAAATGGGTGCGAAGTGATTATGACTGGATCTAGGACTAAACACGCAGCTTCGTCGGCGATCCAAGAGGCAAGTGCACAGTAAGTACGGATATATCTAAGTAATATACCCGTGAAGCATCCGGGGGTTCACAGTCGTTTCAAGTTAAATATACATTGCTGATTACTGTCTCGTCGCGTTTGGTGTCCCATACATGTAGATTTGATTAAATATATTAAGGGGAAAGAGGGGGCTTAGAGATTCAAATGTGTCCAAATGTCCCTTTTATATTTCTATTTCCTTCTTTGTTTATAGAAAGGTTCATAATAATCCCCATCTGTCTCCGAGTTTGCCGGGCATATGCATACTAAGTTTCACAAAGCTTGGACTTCTAGTTCTTGAGATATAAAGGTGCTCGAAAAAACCGTAACATTGCTATTATATGTATTGAAATTGTCAAAGTCATTCAACCGGAAAATCAAGGTCTACGTCAATAGATGTGGATGCAATTGTGCTAAGCTACTACTGTGGCATATGCATACCAAGTTTCATCAACAAAGGACGTATAGTTCTTGAGATATCGAGGTGCTTATAAAAACTTTATCTTAAAGTTAACACAGACGCCGCCGGTAAAGTAGCACCTATGTTTCGCTCCGCTTTGCAGGCGAGACAAAAAAAAACACCATTTATAGTATATATGCTACAATATAGAAGAAAATGAGATGTGGAATAAGTGTACGCGAAACGGCCCGCAAAAACAAGCAGAAAAGACTACAATGAAAAACGGCCAGCAGCATTCAAGGAGACCAGTAGTCGCTGCTCGCTGTTTTTCGATTGACTCAAGGTCAAAATACAAAGCATACAATTCAAATCCAGTATTGAAAAAGTCTAATAAAGACCCCCTTCTTAAACAACGACCAGAAAACATCAAAACGGCAAGTACAAACAAAAGCTTTGTCAAGTATTATTGGCATAGGACAGTCACATACAAAATATGGCGGGGTTAAACTAGTTTTTTGGGCCCGACCTTACCCTATCAATAATGTTTCCTAACATAGCACAAAAATAAAGACAATAAAAAACAAATCGATGAATGTATAATTAAACAAAAGAGAACCTTAGAGAAAAGAACAAAAAAGGTAATAACAAAACTACCTAACTTGGAGGATCAATCTAAATGTCCAAGAGAAAAGACTAAAAATGGAAGAAACACCGGAATACTTATAGATCGCAATGGTCCTGACTTGGTACAGGCATTTCAAATGAAATTGTGGGTTAAACCAGCTTTTATGGCGCGCTAAACGCGCGATCTTATTGGCCGGTAGTAACACACAACGCAACACGGTTGTAAAGACATACTAGGGATAATAAGATGATCATCTCAGTAAAACAATCAGCAAAACACTAACAAATACGTTCAACTTAATTTTGAATTTTTCTACCAATGGCTGATAACGAAGGAAGACATTTGTTTGGGACCGTTTGAAACGCATTTTCTTGTAACCTTGGTCTAAGAGTCAGTCACGGAGACAGCGGTGTCGTATAAAAATATCAGAAAATTTGTACAAGCCCTGGTATATCGAAAAAGTTGTGACAAATAAATACCGTAAGCAGGCGAGGACATACATGTATAAATACCGTAAGCAGGTGAAAAAGGTACGTTGCTTTCGAGGTTAAAGAAATTAATAATTTGAAAATTAAAGTCGTCTCTTCTATTGTAATGTTTTCTACTGAGATGACCATCCTTGTCATATTGGAGATGCAAATCCAAGAACGATGTGAAGCAATTAGATTCGGTGGTTTCCTTAATTTTTAAATCTTTTATTGAGGATATATCAAAGGAATTCATCTACCAAACAAATCATTGTTTACAGAGAGGACACAAAGGACCTTGTCTCTTTCATCTTCTTGTCTTTACGAGTTTTGGAAGAAATTCAGTCTCGTAAGTGTATAAAAACAAATCGGCGAGGAGAGGAGCACAATTTGTGCCCATTGGAATGCCAATTTGTTGTTGAAAATTGTATACTCCAAATGTGACAAATATGTTGTCAATAAGGAAATCAAGCATACTGCAAACTTGGTCCAATGTGTAACAGATTTTATCTTAATAAGATGTTTTGGAAAAATATGTAGAATTTTAACCTATAACAACAAAGTTCCATAAATTAGAAAAGCCTTTTCGAGAAGTTTTTTTAGGCGGCACTTTAGCTTTTCATATGGCAATGTGGTGTACAAAGTTGAAAAATCGAAAGTTTTCAAAGAATGAACCTCGGAAAATGACCGAGTGGACAACCGCCAGCAGCCTTGAAATTATCTACTTTCTTTAAAATCCACATGTGGTTGATTCCACTTCTATTATAAATAGTGTCACAGTATGCTTGATGTTTTTTGACAGCAGACAAAATCTTGATAAGTTGAACGGACATTTAAGCATTAGAGAAAACAACTAGCTGAGAATCATTCATCCACTGATGTACCAAAAAAAAATAACATATCGATTTTAAATCAGACACAACACTTTAAACAATGAATGATTTGGTGAAGTATATTCATGCAAAGCAGACAAAGGCCACATGATCTTAATATTATATATTATACGGTGATATACGTCGTCCTTTTGCCATTCTGCATCGTGGTTTTTCAAATAAGTATGTGAAAATGGGAAGAAACTTAGAAGCTCTTATAAGTTAAGAACTTTTAACATGCATCAAAGTAGCGAGATATGCATTTTCTTTTCAGTGAAAAGGTAGTCCATTATGTTCAATGTAATCTGGCCACTGAAATAGATACTCTTTGTACCGAAGTCGACAAGTTGTATTCCAATGGAGTTGATATACTCGTTAACAACGCAGGTTTGTCAGTAATCAACTAAAATCGTATTTACATAATCAATACAAATATCTAACACCATGTAACACAAATTCAGCAGTTTTTTTATGCAACACAAATTTGGCAGTTTTTTCTCGTTTTTTCGATGTCACAATATTTAGACTTAGCAACTTTTATAAAAACAAAAATTAGTTGCAGAAAACAAGTCCAATTTTTTTCACAAAACCACACAAGAAAAGAACGTCAATGAAAACTTAACATTCTCAGCCTTTTTTGGCAATCGCAGGCGTGCTCATTTACTCGATTGTAGCGTTCACCATGATTTATCATGTAGCTGTGTTCTGTAAGAGAATGAATATGAATACACAAGCCAACTTTCGCATACTTATCCGGTAACGACAAAGCCCCACAAAATTTCTATATCTTGGCTAGTATTTAACCATTTCATAAAATATCGTTTTTTATCTATTTTAATGTTTCTGTCTCAATTATAACTACCAAAACACTTTCAATATATTTTTAAAGCAATTGATTTTCACCAAAGCATCGATACATACCCACTCGATAAATGGGACGAGATGATCGCTATGAATCTAACAGCACCGTTTAGACTTATCAAACATGTTCTACCAAGAATGAGGGGGAAAAGTGAGTATATATGGAAAAGTGAGTAAACATGGAAAAGTGAGTATACATGGAAAAGTGAGTATACATGGAAAAGTGTATTGCAAAGCAACAAAGAGGAAAATGTGTACTAATGGAGCACTCAAACTTCGCCAGTCACACAAAAACTTAGACAAAATCAGTAGACGAAAAAGCGGGAAACACATAGCATAACACCACATACACACATATTTGTTTTGGTTTAAAAATTTGCAGATCAGCACTGCCACATGAAATTACATGATCCAGAAAATTTTCTAAAAAGTGGGGTTCCATCCAGATTCCACTGACTAAGGGGGGTCCAGAAAAATGTCGGAAGAAAAGAAAGAAAAAGGGTTCCAATCCCATGTTGCCCTAGGATCCGGCAGGTTTTTTGTAATAACTTATCGATGATTGAAGACTATAGCCTACTTAAAAAGACTACCCAAATGAAATTGCTTTACATGTATCTGTCTATATAAACCTCCTTTGGGACTAAATAATTTGTTTGTTGGACATGTGTTTACTTTGTAGAAATATAAAGTAGGATAAATCAATAGAAAATAATGACATGTGGAATAAGTGTATGCCACACAGCCCACACAACAAGCGAAAAAAATAGAAAAACCACAATGAACTGCTCGCTAGCGGTTCTGCAATTGGCCTATGGTCTTAATAAACACATATAATTCAAATCCAGTCTTGAAAGTTTAGTTTTGACGGGGTTGGGATTAGTTAGGTTGCACTGTTTTTCATTAAAAGGGGCAAATAGTGTGTTTTGGTTTTTTTTGGTTTTTTTTTTTAGAATGGGGAAGGATAATCAATATTTCATCAGTGTTAGGAGTTAACGGTGACAAAGACAATAAGACTGTATATACTACAACCAAACATGGACTTAATGGATTAACAAAGGTAAATCACCTACCCGCCTGTCACCTCTTTCTGATACCCGGAGGCACAAAGGGCACGGTTTAGGGATCTCGACTCGTCTCTGCTCTTAACCTGGCATCCTGGTCAATATCCTAAGCGGCATTGGCTTCCGGTCGCGACCGTTTATAGAATATGAAGAGTTTTACCCATGATCCCAGGTTACTCTGTTCTGTGCTTTTGTACTCCCCACTTTGATGTCTGATCCTCAAAAGGAAGACTTTCAACAAGGCTCTATGACAAACGTGATGACTTCAACTTTCCAATCGTCAACTTTCCCTTCTTGTGTAGCAACATTCCGTCCGCTCCAGCTTATGGAGTTTACGTATCTCAATTGATTCGTTACTCCAGAGCGTGCAGGACTTACATCGATTTCCTTAGCAGAGCGACACGTCTGACGCAAAAATTGCTCACACAGGGTTATGTTGCTCCTCGGTTGCTGTCTTCACTCAAGAAATTTTACGGAAGACATCATGCACTTATAGACAAATATGGGATTTCGATCTCTCAGATGAGTGCAGATGTTGGTTTGTTATAGGTAGTTGTTTTGTCTTCCTTTACCGGATTTGACACGCTGAATGGACTATTGGCAACGCGACGGATGTGCTATAGCAAGCAGGAACTGTTTACTCTTCCGGAGCACCTGAGTTCACTCTTGTTTCGACTGGAGTTCGCGTTGTTGATTGATATTCAGTTATTTTGTGTTTCCATGTTTTACATGTTGTCTGTTTTTGTCCCGTTCTTGTTGGTGTTTACTGGTTTTGTCTCTGCCCTTTCGGACTTTTGATATTCGGATACCCCATTGGTACCTCTGCTTCTTTCGATGATACGCTTCCAATTTGCTTTAAATTTTCTCTGCTTTGATTATGAGGTCCAATAGTAGAGCATTTTGTGGATTTACAAACAATAATGAACCATATTTTCTAGTTAATAAATGTTTGGATTGAATTATAAGGTTCAATAATATTTTTATAAGGTTTATACTAGTGCACGCATTTGGATTTTCTTTTTATACTGTTTATGAATGAGGTTCTATTTTGATACTTTAGGGTTTGAGTTAGCCTTAGTTTGCGTCGGTTAATTTTGTGTTGGTTTTATTTTATATTTTGTGTTTCTTCGTGCTGTTCTTGTTCATGTTGACTGGTTTTGATGTTGCCCTTTCAGACTTTTGACACTCGAATGCCCAAATGGTGCCCTTTGCTTCTTTCTGCTTTTCCAATAACTAGTATATTTTGATCCACAAGCTGATGATGTTAAAGAAGTTTGTCCTCGGTATAAGAAAACAAATATATGCAGTATAGCAAATTACCCGTTTAATTAGGGACAGACCATTTGATTTCTAGGGGGGAGGGCTATGGTGAATTTTGAAATAAAAAGGCAACATAACAATAACAAAAACAGAAATAGTAAAAAGCTTCGCCGAGCGCAGCATGATACGACCGCAACATGTTGAACCCTGTACGTTTTAGGCCCAATATGGAAAGTCAATTGCTCTAGACACATGCAGCCCATGGTAGACTAACAAAGGTTTTTGACACATGCAGCTTTTGGTTGACTTTCCACTTACAATTTAAAAGGAATTATTTTTTTTTCCAAAGGAGATCAAAACTAGACCACAAATTTTCCATTTTGGCCCTAATTACATAATACGGAGAAAAAGGGGGGTTGCGAAAAGTAATTCTCAATTTTGTATCCACTATTAGACAAGAAAAAACATGCAGGGTTTTTTTTTTCAAATCGGATCATAAGTAAAAAAGTTTCGACTTTGGTCCCTTTTGGCCCCTCATTACATAATAAGGGGGAAAAGGGGGTCGCAAAAATTGATTCTCAATTTTGTATTGCTACAAGAACAAACATCCAAAACAAAATTTTCAAAATCGGACCACTAATATAAGTCTCGATTTTGGCCCTTTTTGGCCCCTAATTACCTAACGGGGGAAAAGGCGACCCGCAAAAGTTCATCAGGTTCATTATTTTATTGAAAGAAACATTCTTCACAAATTTCACAGCAAAAGGCCAGCTAGAAACAAAGTTATGGTGGAAACAATAACATATTTGAATTTTTTGCCCCTTTTGGACCCCTAATTTCGAAACAAAAAAGGGGGACCCCTAAAATCAATCCCTTTCACCCTTTTATGTCAAGAAACATTAATGATAAAGTACAAAGCAATCGGATGACTAGAACTAAAAGTTATCGTGGCAACAAACATATAAGTAGCATTTTTGGCCCCTTTTTGGCCCCTAATTTCGAAACCAAAACAGGTGGGACCCTCAAAATCAATTCCATCCATCCTTTAATAAGAAGGAATATCATTGTGAAATTCCATTGTATTCGGATTATTAGAACTAAAGTTATCGTGTATACACTAAAGTTAACAGACAACGACGACAACGTCGACGACAACAACAACGACGACAACGACGACGACGACAGCATCAAATATCATTATACGTCCGCAATTTTTTTGCGGTCGTATAAAAGGGAAGGACAGTGCTTTGAATTTAAAAAAAGGCAGGCTGGTAGTGTTGGCTGAAAATTTTTATAATAGCTTTTAGCGCAAGTGCGCAAAAAAAATCCAGGCTCAACTTTTTCCGAAAATAAAAAGGCAGGACGAAGAAAATATCCATAGCCCCCATGAAAATCAAATGGTTGCTTCCTTAATACCCATTTTAGTACCTTGTTATTTTACATGTATGTCAAGCACGATTTTCAATATATTTCACAGGGAACTGCGTTAGAGGTTGCCACTGAAGGAATTACTGTCAACGTTATCTGTCCAGGGTATGTTGATACAAGATGTAAGTACACTCAAGTGCATTCACAAATACTCATGTACTTTGCTCAATCAATCGATCTACTTTATTAAAACAATATTTTCAAATGAGTGGCCAATGACTACAAATAACACAATACATTTAAATCGAATTTCTCTTTGTTTTTTGTTGTTGTTTTTTTTTATTTTAATCCTTGATCACCTTGTTTCGCAGTTTTGTCTTATATATATACAAACGCATTATGTTTTGTGCTATTGTTGGATCTTATTAAGATCACAATGGAAGAAGATGATTTGGCGCAATGGAACCTGTTGAACCTCATTTTTCTGAAAAGCCAAAACAAAATACAAATACCAAAACAGGTATAAAAAATGTGAACAATGCAATGTCAAACAACCAAAAACATTGAATAAAATTGTGACGGCGTCGGGAGAAATGTGGCCAGATGCGGTAAATGACGTTATCGAGAAATATTGATTGAAGTTACGACGTCAATCGCGCACTTGTTTGTTAATTGAAGTTATGTGTAATTTAAGAAATAATTCATGGCCGCCCGTGGTTTATTGAAGATTTAAGCATGGGTGCCCATTATTTACGTGAATATTTTACCCATAGCGTAGCGTAGCGGAGCAAGGGGTAAAATACACGAAAAGTTGAAAGTGAGATATTTTATCTTTTTCAGTGATTGCTAACGATATAGTAAAAATATCAACAGAAAAGAATATTACAATAGAAGAGGCAAAAGTAAGAAACATGACATCCAATAGAATTTTATGAACATTTTCCTTTCATTGGGTTTTATTTTCTTAATGAACGACACGCAACATGAGTGTAACATAGTCAAAAATTGCTAACACGCATATCAACTCGTTCTACCCTCGTTTTGTTATGAGTGAAAGAAGCAGAGATACCAATGGGGTATCCGAATTTCAAAAGTCTGAAAGAGCAGAGACAAAACCAGTAAACACCAACAAAAACGGGACAAAAACAGACAACATGTAAAACATGGAAAGACAAAATAACTGAATGTCAATCAACAACGCGAACTCTAGTCGAAACGAGAGTGAACTCAGGTGCTCCGGAAGAGGAAGCAGTTCCTGCTTGCTATAGCACACCCGTCGCGTTGCCAACAGTTAATTCAGTGTGTCAAATCGGTAAAGGAAGACAAAACAAAACCCTATGACAAACCAACATTTGCACTCATCTGAGAGATCGAAATCCCATATTTGGTATTTGTTTGAGAATCAGGAGGACTTGCATTGTAAAGACATTTTCTTTTAAATCATAACCGAAGGTGAAATTGTATTCTGTTTCGATTTTCTTCAAAAGTTGAAACGAAACTGATAACAATTTCATAAGAGTCCCCCGTTCTTAAAGCAAGCAAAAATAGTTTGCTCTAGACATATTTCTAGTTAGGTCTGTTCGTTACCTTCCTACGCAAGCCATGTTCCTTAAACAGAGCACAACAAACTAACCATGATAAACGTATGCTTCGGAGAAGTGTGTTATTTCTAATCAAATTTGAAACTACATTGTACCTTAGACTTAGTTGAATATTCTAGTTTAAGTGTAATGTTGGTTTTTCTTCAGAAAGAACTCGCGAAAGTAGTACATCCTAACGAAACAATGATAGACCCTTTGCAGGTAAGTAGAATTTTAGGATAAACAATAATTACTGTTTCAGCTATGGATCAACCGGCCGAAATTCTGCTCCATTAAACATGCTAAATGTTAATTTCGATTTTTTTTTGCATATCAAATTTAAATTGTATTTTTTCCCGTATCTTTTTTTTTGTTATTTGTAATAAAAAACATTAAATCTGTGTTTTGTTGAGTAAAAAGGACTTTCCGAAAATTACTCTGTTTGATATTTTTACTTGTACGGATAGAACATTTCTGCTGCTTGTTGTATGGTTTCAAAAATTGTCAAGAAATTTCTATCAAAATATAGAATTTGAAACAGCAACAAACATATAAGCCATCGCAAACGTAATAGGTGCAGATATATACTTCCTGTATGGCAAAGGAACTTTATCTTACATTTGTTAACTTCTACTTTCAGATAGCAAAGCTGATTGTCTTTCTCTGCTCCTGGGGAGGAGCGAGTACCACAGGTGCTGTATTTATGATGGACGGTGGCTATACGGCTCGCTAATGCCCCATTAGAATTATGGACAACTTCCTAATATGCTTTATCCAATATGATTTTATATAATAAAATATTGTTTTTTAAAGTTGGATTTTCATCAAATTTGGTCCTATCAATGTATGATGGTCTATCAGTATTAAACTAAGGAAGTTTGTCAATCTGTTTAAATCTTGTTTCTACGAACGAGGGGATCGTTTATCCATATAAAGTTTGTTTGTACCAATGAGGAAGTCGTCTATCTATTAAAACTTGTTTCAACCAATGTGGGGGTCGTCTATCCATATAAAATTTGTTTCTAGAAATAAGGAGTTCGTCTGAACATTACAGCTTGTTTCTACCAGTGGGTTTTTTATTCATATTTTAACATGACGGTTGACGCTGCTGATGCAACATGAATTAACTGAGATAACCCTAAACTAACATCAACACTTTTGTGTTCAAGCATACGTATACATTACAGCTTAGATATTAGTTTGTTTTTTTAAGAGTCAAAATCTTCTCTGTTATTTTGCATTTTCAAACGTTTGGCAAACGAGTGCTCATCTGGTGAGTCCTGAATAAATAATTTGCGTATTAAGCAACATTTTTGTCTGGAAGTTGAATCTGAATCATCGTTGGCTTAACGTGTACTCTCTACCATCTATCAATATTTTGTTAGAGTCAATATTCCATTCGATATTATATTCGTATTGCACACTGACTTTAACATTTAAAAATATTGACTCTAACATTTTTTTTCGTATTGCACATTGACTCTAATATTAAATTTTGTTCCACAAACATTTTGGTTGTGTATGTACCAAATTGAGTTAAAGTACAGCAAGTTGTTATTTTTTTTTTGTACCTAAAAATAAACATGTATGCATAAAACACTGTTTTAGCTTATTGGAGAATAGAGCATAGCTAAAAGGGACTACGTTTTGTTTATATAATGATGATTTCCAATATTTCCATTTTTTTTTATTTTGGGGCGAGATGGAATGGGGCGATTAAGCTTCGAGACACTTTAGTTTCGCACGTGCATATAACCAAGACGAAACGAGCAGCTAATGTGTATTTATTATTTTAAGAATATTATTTTCTTGTAAAAAGCGCAATTTATTATTTTTTTAAGCATTATTTCCTTTCTTATAAATTATTTTAACATTCACTCCGGCCCTGTAAAAAAAATAACCCTTTCCGGACCATAAAAAATCTAAATCAGCATTAGCAAATTTCTCGCGGAAACAAATACCGTAGAGCTCTCCGCTCGAGCGGGCACTTCGTGCCCGCTTGCGAGCTATGCTCGCTATTAAAAAAGTTTCATCTTAAGGTTAATGTACACATATTTCTAATTGACAGGAAAGTGGCTTTAGTTACGGGAAAGGTTTAGAGATCGCGAAAGAGCTGTTGAGAAATGGATGCTAAGTGATTATGACTGGATAAAATGATGAACATCGGGAGGGTTTGGGAAATTGTTTACTCAGTGACTACTGATCACAGCTAATCTATGCAGAATCAGCATTTTGGCCCATGCTGTGGGATTCGATTGCTGGTCTGTAGCTTATAACCAATCAGGTCATTTTAGACTTTTGCAGATTCTATGATATATACATGAACTTAATCGTAGGATAGAATGTACAACCGTATATAAATGTAAAATAGTTGACAAAACTGGTATTAATACACAATATTTTCACGAGCCAATTTCATCGTTATATATGTTGCAAGGAATGTGTGTAATTAGGGATTACGTGTGATACCTAGAAATTCAGGGATTACGTTAAATCGCTAAATCGCTTGGGGATTACATGTAATTCCTTGGTTTTCTCAGGGATTACACGAAATCCCTGATTTTTTTTTCACAATTTTTACACGTTTTCCCTGACCCTAAAATGACTTTTAAATGAATCCTTTTCGATACTTTTCTGTTGTTGAACTACATAATTCCCAACAAAATTCTACTATTTATTTTGCCTTTTCATTTGTTTTCATATATCTTAAGATTTCTAGCTCCAAAAATTCCGTTCATTTCTACTTATCCAAGCTGCTTCACATGCTAAAAGTGAGACAATTTTTGGAAATAGCCACAATATATTCAGCATTTAAAGTATTCGAACTTCAAGATTAATTTTGTGTTTCCTTGGAGTTTAACTGCTAACTTCTATATGTCTTTTAATATACTATAGTATTTAATAAATTTATTTGATTTTTTTACCAATTCAAACAAGAGCCTGAATTGCCCACCTGGTCTTGATGTCGACCCTATAAAGACGTTTGTAGAGCTAAATAAGCTGAACATTTA
The DNA here is from genome assembly GCA_963971305.1 of Arcuatula senhousia. Lineage (NCBI taxonomy): Eukaryota > Metazoa > Mollusca > Bivalvia > Mytilida > Mytilidae > Arcuatula > Arcuatula senhousia. Next base: position 32,000,935 of record OZ020304.1, read on the forward strand.
AGCAAGCAACAGTTTTCTCTATCTGCAATAAGCCAAAAACACTATTTTCACCTTTAAGGCACTGAAATCCCCTAACAGGGATCATATACCAACTTCCACCCTATAAAGAATTTTGTAGAGCTAATGAACATTTAAGCAAGCAACAGCTTTTCTCTATGTACTATAGTATCATTCCATAGGCCAAAAGCATGAAAAAAGTAATAACCCTTATAAGGGGTCGTCTGACAACTTCGACCCTATGAAGACTTTTGTAGAGCTAAATGAGCTGAACATTTAAGCAAGCAACAGCTTTTCTCTGTCTGCTATAGTTTTCATTCCATAGACCAAAATCATGAAAAAAATGCTAGACTCGCTTGGATGAACCTTAGCACTTAGTTAAGATCCAGTCTGCTTCTTACACGTATTTCAGGTTTTCTTTAGATCATAGCCAGCAGAGTAAATTTGATTCAACTACATTTATTTTAAGGTTCATCTTTACACTTTGGAAAAAATGATTGATATTTCACGTCTTTTTCAGTCTATGTAGAACCTAAACTACGCATTAAATCGCTTAATAAAGTGTAGCAGCGTCTAGATAAATATTTTTTTCATAAAGTTTTAGTATTTTGTAGGTGTAAATTTGATCCGTTTTGCCGGAGCTTTGCGTTTTTCTGTTCACCCAAATATAGCCAAATATCAACCTTGCCCTGTCAAATGGCCTCCACGTGCAAGGTAGTTCTATTATTGATGTTATTAAATCTACTCACAATCGGTTTTATGGAAGGTTATTAAGGGGTAATTCGTGCTTTATTTAAGGTACAATTTGAACGGAAAGAAAATGAATAGAGAAAACAATAAGATGTATCTTGTGAAATAAAAGGGAAAATTATCGGCGATTTTTATATCTAGACGCTGCTACACTTTATTTTTTATTTCTCTGTGTAGTTTAAGTCGTACATAGACTAAAAAATAGGTCAAATATTTACCATTTTATTTGAAGTGTAACCATGAACCTTAAACACAGGGAACAAATTTTCATGGACCAGAACAAATATCATATAAAAAATTAAAATTCAAAACAATAATGTTAACTGGAGAAGGGTACCTAACATAATAATGATACAAAAGGGAAAAATCTCCAAAAAACTCCTTAAAATCATGATTTAAAAAAGAAAAGTCTGGATATTGTTGGATTTTGTTTTCTTGTCTCACGATAAAGCAAGGTCGTTCTTGTTTCTTTATGTTTTTTTAAATATTCTTAAACTGATTTGTAATGAATAAAATATTCTGACATAATGGAAAATGTTTTGTCATGACACAGTTAAGATAATTATATACCTTTCCGAATCTTTGCACAGAAAAACATTTTCTAATCAGATAAAAAAAACAAGCCTCCCATTTCAAATTAAATGGTCGTTCCTATTATAAAGGATACCAGAAACGATGTTCAATTAACTTGATTCATCTTGATAGGAAATCAGAAAAAGGCAAAATTTGACCAAACTACTTTTACTTCAACTTGAAAGATGCGCTATTAACAGCAAAAATGCTGTAATTTCCATCCATCTAAGTATTATTCCATTCATGAAATAATCTTTTGTATAATGCATAACATGAAATATTATATAAATAACATATAGCTGAGAGGGTGATAGAGTAGATTGATACCCTGAGAAATGGATTGTTAACTGAGGCGCAGCCGAGGTTGACAATATCTTTTCGAAGGGTAGCAATCTACTCTATCACCCTCTCAGCTATATGTTATTTAATTTATTACATTATACTGAATCATATAAAAGTTTTACGTATGGATTTTCAAATCTTTTATTTGTTTTCCCGAGTTGAACTGAAATAAATGTTTTCCTATGAATTGATTCGGAAAACGCTTTTTTCATTTGTTTAGGCATTTGTCTGTTAATAGATGCAATTATTTAGTTTAGTTAAAATAAGCACTTTGCACGAAATATAGTTGAATCTAAATACTATCAGTTTTACATCTGATTAATAGAATGTCAAATCGAGGCTCTGCACGAGCTCGGCGCACGAGAGGGTGATAGATAAAACAATATCACCCGCGAGGGTGATAGATAAAAAATTATCACCCGCTGGGTTTTGTTTTGGAAATCTGTTATATATGATAGATTGAATTGTTGAATTAAAATTTGTTAGGAAAAAATCTTATGAAGTATAATAATATATATTAACCGAAATTTCATAATGAAGAATGGTAAACATTTTGTTGTTTAAATAAATAAAACCATTATTTATAAAGTGTTAAACTTTCGGAATCTTATTTATGTTCATTTTCTAATCGACTTTATTAGAATAATGTTTTTGAATGATAAGTATTGCTTTACAGTTTAGGCCGCGTTCACACTGAGCAAAACTCAAAGTAGTTTAAATGTCGTCCGCACTAACATTAAACATCAATGCGTTCACACTGTAAAATTTCCATGTTTACATGTAGTTTAAATGTTGTGTTCATTACATGCTTTCAATACTTAATGTAGTCCTTGTGTTGGTTAAATGTACAATGAATTTTGCATATTTCTTTTGAATGAACGGCATGCATATGCATTTCTTTCATTGGAAAGCTTTATTTTTAGTATATAATTTCGTATATTTCAACATTTTCACGGGTGAGTGAAAAAACAGGGGTACATGCAACTTCTGAATATTTAATGTATGTATACGGCAAAGCGGAATAAAGTTTCATAATTTTTTTTTTCAATTCGGATCTAATTTTTGTGGGCAAAGCGGTGTATATCAGGAATATGAACATGAACAGGTGATAAAATGAACATGAAATGAGGATGAAGTGGAGGAAATGGGGGGGGGGGCAAAGTCCAATCGGGGATAAGAGTTTTGACTGTCAATTGGAAAATGAGGAACGGGCAGATTTTTACACAGGAATTCTATGGGTTCTTCTCTTAATGAGGCATGTAGCAGGGTTCTTTTACGCGTGAAGAACATGGTTTTTGCGCCACTATGGTTTGCGGTCAAGTTTTCCGCATTTTACATTTGTAGCCTGACGACGCACCATTATGACGGACTGCCCATTCAACCACCGAGTACACATTCCAGTCGTTTTGTGGACAAAGCGGCAGACCCGATATCACGTTTCTGGGCGCTCTTTAGTGGATTTTTACCAACAACATGACGCTGCCGCGGGCCCGCGCCGGTATTTATGTAAAGCAATAGCTTTTATAGCAATAAATTTAAAAATACAAACGGACGAATGGACTAAAGCGCCAAAAAATGTGTACACCTTTATTGTTATTCTATAAAAATAAAAATGATTAAAAAAAGACTGCAGTAAATCAAAATCCATACGTATTCTATGTTTAAATGTCTATTCGCCAAATTAACATTCATGGTTATTTATCCGTTCATGTTTTCTGTACATTTAAATTACATGTACACTTGCATTTAATAATGTGAACATTTCATATGTCAAGTCATTTAATTTAGGTTTATCAGTGAGAACAAATTTAGTGTGAAACTAGTTTTAAGAACATCAAACTACTTCTACACATGTTTACTCAAAACAACTTCAGTGTGAACGCGGCCTTACTCTAACTTTTTTAACTGGCAAGTTGTTTGTCTTTCTTTGTTCCTTGGGAGGAGCGAATACCACTTGACAATGTGCAGTCTTTATAATGGACGAGGGCTACATGGCTCGCTTATCATAGCGAAAGTATTTTAAATGAGTTGTAAAAGTGATTAAAATCTTTTTATAAAATGATAATTTTCTTCTCAATGTTCACCTACCGTGGATTCTACGATACGACCAAACGCAATTAGTTGTCAAAATAGACTTAAAATTACAATATCCAGTCAACTGATTAAAAAAAAATAACATAAAAATTTAGGAAGTTTAAAATACCACAAAGGGGTCGTAGGTGATAGAAAAAAATGAAATGTGGAAGCGTACGCGACACACACAATCAAGCGGCTATTCAGACAACCGCCAGCAGCCTTCTACGGGACAAGTGCTACTCGCGGTTCTGCAATTGTCCCATGGTCTAAATAAAATGCATATAATTCTCAATCAATTGCAATTATAACAAAAAATCTTGCCAATGTTGGCTTTTTCGAAACAAAAACATTTTCAGTTCTTATGTTTGACTTGGAGCTTAGACGGTCACCAATTTGAAAGATAAAAAGCAAATCCCCCCCCCCCCCCCCCCCCCCTAAAAAAAACACAAACTAACAAAACGAACAACAAAACAAACAAACTAACAAAAAACGAAACCAACATCTTGTTTTCTTTATGAGAAGTGAGAAAAGCATTTTGATGATGATGGAGTTTTGATTTACCGAGATAAGTCCACTCCATTATCCCTTTTTTGTTATCGTTGAAAAAAAAAAACCATTGAAGCTAAGAAATTGTTCGTACAGATATAAAAAAGATTAAAAGACAAAACCCTCTTCGTCTTAAGTTTTCCATGGTTGACATTTTCAAACCTTTGGCTGGTGCACATCTGTTGAGTTTTGAACAGATGACACCTTAGTTTATGTTCTAATCATAACCGTTTTATTGAGGCGAAAATGCCTAAATTTCTTTTCAGAAAAACATACATTTGGCTTTATTTATAAGTAGATACCGTCTTTACACACATAGTTGTGAAAAACTTTTTCAACTTTTTTTAACAATAAATGATTGAGTGAGTGTATGAGTTGGTGTTTCACGCGCGCCCGTACAACGCTATATAGGTTATTTACAGGCGATGAACATGAAAAGGGTGATCAATGAACATGAAATGATGATGATGAATGAAATATGGGAATGGGGTGTGAAACAAAGGATCGGTTAATTTTGAAAAACACAGGAAAAGGGGAGAGGTCGGTAGGTCCAGAAAATTTAGCCTATGTGGTGCACTACTTGGCAGTCAACAAATGGGTCTTTTCCGTGCATGAAACGTGGCGCTCTCCACACACGTTGGCCTACTATGGTCAGCGGTCAATGTTTCCGTATTATAGACCTGACAACCCCCGCGGACGAGAGCCACCCTATTCAGCCACCTAGGGTACACACTTGGTCGATCTGTGGGCTGAGCACTGACCCGACGTCAGAATCCCAAGACCATTAGTCGCCTCTTACGACAAGCTAGGCTCTGCTGTGGGCCTTATCGCCACCGGGCACCGCATGGGACTAAACAATTAATGAAAACGTCAAGTAATGTAAACAATAAATGAAAACATTAAGTTTGTATGGTCTTTCTAGCAAACTAATCGTCAATTTGATTTTGATTTACATAAAGTTTCTTTAGAAGATATTTATTTAGACCTTTAAAATATTTTTGGGGTATTTGTTTGTTTGTTTTGTTGTTTTTTTTTTGTTTTTTTTTGTTTTTTGTTTTTTTTTTTTTTTTGTTAAGTCAACTTTTTAAACAATAAAAGAAAACATTAAGTTTGTATGGTCTTTCTAGCAAACTAACCGTGGATTTTGATTTTGATTTACATAAAGTTGCTTAAGAAGATAGTGTTGTGTATTTCCTTATTTAGACCTATGAAATATTTGGGGGGTTTTGCTGGTTTTGGGGGTTTTTGGGGTTTTTTTTTTTTTGGGGGGGGGGGGTTGTTGTTTTTTTAAAGTACCCAGTTTTCTTGACTAAAAATACAATAGTTAATCCGAGAGTAATTATTTACTATTGACAATTCTAGTGCAAATGAACTAACCTAGCTATTTTTTGCCATTTACCCTACAGTAAGTGAACCGAAAACAACCTCAATCTAGTGTCATGATAAAGTTCATTATGTTAACGGACAATATAATTTTTGAAATGGACGGAAAAGTGGCTTTAGTAACAGGGTCTACAGGTGGAATAGGTTTAGAGATAGCGAAAGAGCTGTTGAGAAATGGATGCAAAGTAATTATGACTGGATCTAGGACTAAAGATGCGGCTTCATCGGCGATCCAAGAGGCAAGTGCACAGTAAGTATGAAAATATATTTATTTAACCATCACCTAAGGTCATACAAATACCTTGTCACTAAAATTAACTACCGTAAAAAAATTGTATTAAAGTAAATACATCTTGTTAAAACTGAGGATAAAAAAAAAAAATTCGAAATGTATCCTGTATTGTGTTGAAGAAACAAGACACAGAGGCCACTCGCAATTTCAAGTCCCACGTCCTGTGGCCTTGCATATTGTTCCGTCACAGTTTTTTGGGCATCCTGATACTTAACGAGTAGGTTAATGCGCTGTTTAGCGATTTGTTTATGTTATAGTATTTGATTACCGTATAAGTAATTAATCTTTATCTATTTGCCGAATAGTTTTAACAATCAAAAGACAAACGTCCATCATTGCAGATTAGAAAACTCCTATTTACTCGTTCGTGCATTTGCAAATAATTACATTTACCTTGCATATAATTAAAATGCGGTAATTTGGAACTTCCATTGGTTTATACTTTTTCATTCAATATGTAATACTGTATTCTTTTAATTAATAGATACTGAATTAAATAATGTCGGCCATTTTGTTTCCATATATAATGGCCCTGTCATAATGCCTTGTTTTCTCATAATGGTCATGTTTTGCATTTCATTAAATGAGGGCAGATAGACTAATAATATACTTGGTTGGTTAATAATGAAGAAATAATCGTACAGTGTGAAAAAAACTATACAGGTACATAAAACAATGCATTTTATTTTAAGTGGGAAGATAGTTCACTATGTCCAGTGTAACCTTCACACTGAGATAGATACTCTATGTGCTGAAGTCGACAAGTTGTATCCAAATGGAGTCGACATACTTGTCAACAATGCAGGTTGGTTGGCATTAAAGTTCCAAGAATATATTTTACGAAGATAAAATTCCAGTGGTATTTGTTGTAATTTATAGTAAGTTTCATTAGGACAGCACGTTATTACCTCCCTGTCACATCAAATCTAATTAAGCAGTGGCATTCACCATGCCCTAGTTTATTTAATTTGTTTTGTTTTGTGTAACTACCGGACCCAAAGATCGCATGGAAGAGGGAAATTTGGCGCGCCTTCAAGCCTGGTTTAACCCACCATTTCTTTTGAAATGCCGTTACCAAGTCAGGACCATTGCGATCTTCAATTTGTCCGGTATGTCTTCCGTGTTTTGTCTCGTCTTATGGACATTTGAGATTGATTCTCCAGGTTCGGTGATTTTGTTATTACCTTTATATACAATACACTCGTTTCTTGCACCGAAAAAATATCCAGTTCCTGAACTCACAATGCCTTTGTTCCTTGCATTCAACATGCATGCGTTTCTTCTCGCACTCACCATTTACTCGGTTTTGTTTTGTTTAGGGTAACTACGTACCGGGCTCGCAAATCGCAATGGAAGGGTGGATTTGGCGAGCCATAAAACCTGGTTTAACCCACCGTACCTTTTGAAATGCAAGTCAGGGCCATTATCATCTTCTATTTCTCCGGTATGATTCCTTGTTTACAATTGGACTGATGCAGAAATGATAACTGCTCTAAATTATCTTTTGGACAACATTTATATTCGTTTTGGGAGAACAATTTATCGCCAAGTCATTGGTATCCCTATGGGAACTAATTGTGCCCCACTTATTGCTGACCTTTTTTTGTATTGTTATGAATCCCAATTTATGGCAAAACTTCAAAAAGACCCCAACAGACAACATCTCATTGAAACTTTTAATTATACATACAGATATTTAGACGACATTCTTTCACTAAACAATCCGACATTTTCTAATTTTATTACGGAAATTTATCCCAAGGAATTAACTTTGAATAAATCTAACCTTACTGGTGATAGATGCCCATTTTTAGATCTAGATTTAAGTATAATCAATGGAAAATTACACACTAAAATATATGATAAACGGGATGACTTTTCATTTCCTATTGTGAATTTTCCTTTTCTAGAGGGAGATGTTCCACTTGCTCCGTCTTACGGAGTATATATTTCACAGTTGGTAAGATATGCTCGGATCTGCAGTGGTGTGTCAGATTTTAATGATAAAAACCGGTGTATTACAAAAAAATTACTAAAACAAGGATATCGTTACCACAAATTAGTGAAGTCGTTTACTAAGTTTTATCATAAATATCTATACCTTATTGGAAAATGTAACTGTACACGACGACTTTTGATTGTAAAGGGAATATCCCATCCAGATTTCTACGGTAATGTTGTTTATAGAGCAAATAAATTCAAAAACAATCCCTTGGGAATGCAAAATTGGCTTAAAACTTTATTAAATAAAGGTTATGAAATGGATATTTTAGTAAAAATATTGATAATTTGATAATTACTTTAAAATGTTAATTGCCTTTTTATACTTATGTCATTTTTGAGCATTACAGCGGTCAAGTGTGTCGGTTTTGTGTGATGATGCATCATCAAATCATTAATTGTTTGACGTGTTGTGTCGGATTTAAAATCGACATACTTGATTTTTTTACATCAGTCGATGGATGCTTCTTAGCTAGCTGTCAGTAACTTCGAGTGTTCTCAAGAGAGTATCTTTACGTCCTGTTAATTACCTGTTGTCCTTTTGTCTCAGATACTCTCTTGTTGAATTGAACTTCAATCGATTTGATTTTTACTGTGTGTTAGTTCGTGCTTTGTTATTGATTATCATTAGGGGGAAGGTTGGCGCCAAAAAACTAGTTTAACCCCGCCACATTTTAATGTGCCTGTCCTAAGCCAGGAATCTTTATCAAAGCTTATGTTTGTATTTAGTCGAATTTTTGTTAATTGTTTTTTGTCAAGAAGAGGGTCTTTCAATGCACTTTGGGATTGGGCTTGAATCATATGTATTTTATTTTCAATCCAGGGGCCAATTGAAAAACAGCGAGCAGCGACCGCTGGTCACATTGAAGGCTGCTGGCTGTTTTCCATTGTGGATATTTAAAATATACGTTTATAATGTAGGTTGTGTCGCGTACACTTATTCCACATCTCATTTTCTTCTATTTGTATTTTCTCATGGACATTTGAGATTAATACTTCAAGTTCGGTAATTTTCATTCCTTGCACTCGTCCTATACTCGTTCTCTGTACTCACTCCACACTCCCTTTGCACTCTCTAATCACTTATATCTTTCCTCGCACTGTAAAACCACACATTTGCTCCTTATGCTGACCATACCGGTATACTTTTTCATTTGGCACGCTCCATTCACCCATTCTTTTCACTTATACAATGGTTTTTGCTGAGTGCATATACGTGTACCAGCAAGCTGCCTTTAACATGTTTAATAGGAAAACCAACAAGACTATTGTTCGATTAATCAAATGCATATTCTTGTTCGTGCTTACCGGTTTTGTCGTTGCCCTTTCGGACTTTTGACACTCGAATGCCCCATTGGTGCCTCTTTGCTTCTACTATTCCAATATCAGCCAGGTATTCAATCTCATATTTTAGGAATAACGTATATCCATAGCATAGATGGCTACACCCTCGAGAAATGGGATGAGATGATTTCTGTAAATCTGACAGCACCATTCAGACTTACCAGACATGTTCTACCAAACATGAGAGAAAAAAGTGAGTATGCACAAAAAAAGTGTTTGTAAACAAAGCACAAAAATGACAGCCAATAGCCATGCTGGATATGAATAAGTTACATTTTAAGGAGAACGCTATCGTAATCAGCCAATGAATCAGCTGAAATTAACTGAAGTTACAAAGCCATTTTTCAGAAGAGGAGTACTCGTTTATACTATACAATAAAAAAGACAGAGAATGAAGTTCTACATGTATATTCCTTGATTTAGGCACAAATAAAGGTACGTTTTTCCGCGATGTGATGTCGGTTTTTTAAAGATCCTCGTTTCTTTTATGTTTAATATCTAACTCGTTGAAATTATACACCCGGAAAAAAGTTAAGCACCCCTAAACTTTTTGTGCTTTTCGATGATTTGAAATAATTTCTAATTTTCATGAGTTTGGTCAGTTTCACTTTTTCAATATGTGACTGGAAGAATGTTAGCTTTCGGTTAAAAGCACATTTTCGCCTTGAAAAGCGGGAGATAACTCTATAGGAAATAAAACACCAAACTGGTAGTAAAAAACAAGGATTCCAGTCGTCAATCGTGCTAAATGTGAACATACTCGAAATTGACTCTTTGACGATACAGTACCAATCTTTTGATTATGATTTACCTTTTCAATTGCAATTTGACAATTAATTAAAAGTTTTGAGCTTCAGGGGACCATACTTTTCGAAGACCATGTTTATGCACAAAAAACATCATTTTTACATGTCGTGTTATGTACATAAAAAAATCGTTTTGTTTGTTATAAACATGTTAAATTGTGCTTAACAGTGCATATTTAAGTGTACAAGACTATCCGTTAATTAATGGTTAAAAAGCGTTTTGAAAATGCATGATTTTAAAAAATCACGGGGGCGCTTAACTTTTTCCCAGGCGTATAAAATAGGTATCACATCACTCATAGTCATGCATGTATTACAGTTAATGAGTGTAATTAGGAAGTTCATGAAATTGCCAACTTTTACTACGCCATTTAGTAATGACGTAAAAATCGAAAAATTTCCAGTAATTACATGAAGTTGCTAAATCAAAATTATGAATCTGATTAAAGGTCATTAAAAAGATATATACAAATTAAAGTTTGTAACCCCAATTTACTAAAACCATGAAAGGGTTCCATCTACTTATGGGACCCTATTCCGCTTTCCATTGTTCAGTTGTATTCATCTGCACGGGTAAGAAATTAGAAAAAAATAAGGCAAACAAGTATTTTTTTTGATATTATAACACAAATGTAGGAAAATCACATATTAGTACCAAAATCCAAACTATGTCATGTATGTACATGATGTGGAGTCTAACTGAGGTATCAAATGATATTTTATGTGAAGTTGGAAGTCAAGTTATATAATGAGTATGTTCTAAATACTAATTGAAGGTTTGTTACAGATTTAATTATTAAAATTTAATTCAATATAAATTAAATTCATTTATTGTATTTGTTCAATTCATATTCTACATCATAAGGTCATGAACTTTAGATTTACATGTTAACTAACGATGAAGTACCTTTCGCGCCAAAAGTAGCCACGAGCTTCATGTTACGTACTAGTATTTAACCCTATATAAACTCATCGGTTCAGTGTTCGTTCTGTCACACTTAAAAGGACTACTGTTTTAAGCGAAAGGATTATAATTCAAAAAGATAAGTATTTATAACATAGTTACTTTATGTTAAAATGTTTAAAGGAACATTATAATATTAATATTATTAACTTTCAACCTTTGAATAATAAATATCCAATTTATTTTTGCATTCTTTAAATTCGATTAATCTTGAGTTCTTTGTTTACATAGCTTTGTATTGTAGTTATTTAACGTCGTTGTTACTTATAAATTTGAAGTCAAAGAAAATTGTAAGTATTGTGCAAAATATTAGGTAAATTACAAATATTTATCATGCGAATGTTAAAAATATTCTTATAGGAGTTATTACGGAGTAGCAACTTTACAACTCATTATTGACGTTCATTAATCTGGTTATAGTTAATAAAGCAAACTAAATACATATTATTTCTTTTTCAATTTTGGTAATACTTAAAAATTTTATTCATGCTGAAATGTACATATTTACGTAATTAATTAAATCGATGCATTAAAATAGCTAAACAATTTTTAATACAAAGTTTTATTTTTTACATGCCCAGGGGAAGAGGCGTAAGAAGAGCTAGATTAAATAACCCGTCAATAATTCCACCATAAATTCAAATTAAATAATTCCATCATCAATTCCATAATTAATGTTAATTAATAAATCCCAATTTAGTCAGTAAACTCCATCTGGCGATATTTTTCTTTCCCTCTTTAGCTACCATGATGTAAATTCCAAATTGATGGGACTGCGCCTGAAAAGAAAAGCAAACAACAACCCAAGCAGTATCTTGTTTATATTATATAAGCTCAAAACATTTCCTTATATTTTTCAGCACCTGAATGAAGGAACAAAGAAGCAAAGACACATTTAAATATATTGCATGTTAATATTTAGGGAAGGGTAAGGGTGGGTTTTTACATCTGTTCCATTCAGATTCTCGTCCAGAAAGACTCGATTTAAACAATTTGGCGCGAGCCAATCAAAACCCGTGAAAATGCCTAATGAGGATTCATCCTATTACCAAACTCTTAACATAAGACAACAGGAAACCATAATGCACCATCACTTTGATAAATTAATTTAATCATAAGGCTTAAATTATATTATCCAAGATTCTTATGCTAACATACAACCAATAAAATGTGCCATCACTTTGATTAATTTTCTGAAACTACATGTTTACTTCCACTTGCCACAACAATCAGGCTCAACATGCATATTTAAAAACCAAAAGGTACTTTCATAGAGACAACAGATGCACATTTGCAGAACAACAATTTACTTTCAAGGATGTGACAGATGCACATTTATATTTCATTGATGTGACAGATGCACATTTATATTCCACAAGTATTCTTTCAATGATGTGACAGATGCACATTTAAATTTCATTGATGTGACAAATGCACATTTATATTCCACAAGTATTCTTTCAATAATGTGACAAATGCACATTTGTAGACCAAAAACTAGTCATCATTGATATGATAGGTGCACATGTACAAGTTTCATGATTTTCATGTTTAAGACTATTGCAAGGGGGCAATATTTATTGTGTTAACTTCATAATTCACAAATAAAACAAACTACTAATTGGTTTGGCGATAATTGGTCACAGCATTTTATTATTAATAAATATATATATAGATTCACAAACAATGAACGCAGATTGCGTTTTTAGATGAACTGTCCGTATATTGCAGTTAGATGAATGGAGCCGGCAGATTGCCTATTATGGCATCCATAGCTGGACAGTGTAGGAAAATTTAAATGCAATCAATTTAGCACCACTGTGGGAACACAAGTGATGAAGGACCAAAACCCTTAACTTGACAAAAAGATGCAGCGATTTTGCCAAATTGGCGGGCAAAAATGTTCAACATTTTTGCCTGTCAACCGCCATCAAAATGGGGGATCGCTGCATTACTGTGACCAAACCCAAACCCAAAATATATAACAGTAAATAACAATTTGCAATATTTATGGTAGAAAAATGTATCACTGACTTTACTGAAAGTATGTAATATTATCTTGGGTGATTTATATCAAATGTCTATCTAGTGAAATCTTACAAAAAAGAAAATGATCCAGTGATATACCAGTCACAACACAATCAATCTTTTATTTCCATGTCTGAATCTAAGAACTTACCTTGAATAACTATTTAAAAAAAATGTGCATTATTTACTGGTGAATTTCAATTAGAGAAAAATTAAACATTATATATATAATGAACAGTCAAGAGAGATGGAAGAGAAAGCCTTAATAGTTGACATTAACTGTATTAATTTTAGTATAAATGCATATAAGTGTACTAAAATGACATGATAACTCCTCACTTTGACATACATGTACATTTTTAATGGAAAATTCACTGCTTACGTGTATATGTTTTATATGTGAACATGTTAAAGTTGCTAAGTATGCGTGTTTAAATGTGTCTGATTAAGTAACATACACATGACTTATTGACATGAATTATAAGGCGATATATATGGTTTTCTCAAGTGACTTCTCATGCATGTTTGATGACAAAGTCCATGTACTTACTGTTTATGTTTTAGTGACCAGACAAGAATTAATTCTCATCAATGTTTGCTAAAGTTATCACTTAAGCGTTCACCTGCCTGAATGTGTTTGTTAAAGTGAATACAATAACATACATGTAGTCGCATTCTTATAATGCCATTTCAATTTATAATGTAAGTGTTTAATGACATGAAAGTTTCTCTTGTATCGAAACATGTAGATATGTATCACGTATGTACATGTATTTTATGCTGTCAACATTTTCACTGATATTACATGTACAAAATGTACTTAACATTTTTATTAAGAAAGTCATTCAATCTATGTGAGAAAAATAAAAAAATAAAAACAGGAATTTTTTAATGACTGAAACCTAGTTCCAACATAAACATGTAAAATAATGATCTTTATTACACAAATTGCACCTCTGAATGTTTTCCACTATTTCAGAGGTTAAAATGTACAAATGTGGGTCATTTTTCCAACAACCCTATCTTAATGTTTATGTTCCTTAAAATTTTAAAAGAAGATAATGACATTTTCTTATTCTTAAACAAAAACTAACTTGCAACTCCTGTTGGTATGTCAAATGAGAAGGTTATAGTCAGGTGAACTGAACGATGTGAGCACAAAAAGAAACTGTACCTGAGCAATGTGTATGTGTTTAACTGTGTATTCATGCATGTACATGTATTGGTCATCATCATACATGTACACATAATCCATATATACCTTGAATGCTCAATGTAAAAGGTCACTTGTGAGCATATGCAAGAAATTCATGTACATATCTTGTATGCGTGCATTTTGTGTGTGTGTGTTTGTTTTTGGGTAAAAAATCTTGTCAATGATATATCTGCCATTATAAGGAAATAAACTGGTTGTGTATGTTTGTTTTTGGGTAAAATGTCCTGTCAATCATAAATCAGCCATTACAAGGAAATAAACTGGTTGTAATATATAATTATGAGTTCAATATATTACTTATTCAAAAACCATAGGTAAACAAAATAAGGGCTTGATACATAGTAACAACAGAGTATGTCTCATCATAATTCATTACTTGAGTGCCCAATGTGACAAGTTTCATGTGAGCATATATGTATGCAATAAATTGTAAAAGAACATTATGTATGTGTACAAAAATGTGTGTGTAACTGTGAATGTCTAATCGAACCAATGCTTCGGAGCAAATTAGAGTGTAACAAGTTTCATGTGAGCATATGTAGGAAATTGGGCATGGATAATTCATGCATTTGTGTGTATGTCTCATCATAATCCATTACTCCAAACTCAAGTGTAACAGTGTAACAAGTAAATTCATGTGACCATATGCAAGAAATTGTACATGAATAATCCATGCATATGTGAGTTGTTTGTGTATGTCACATCATAATCCATCACTTGAAAGCAAGTAACAAGTAACAAGTTTCATGTCAGCATATTCAAGAAATATTACATGAATAATTCATGCATGTGTGAAAGTGTATGTGTGTGTATGTCTCATCATAATCCATTACTTGAGAGCCCAGTGTAACAAGTTTCATGTGACCATATGCAAGAATTTGTACATGGATACTTCATGCATGTGTGGGGATTGTGTGTGTGTGTGTTATCATAAGCAATAACTTGGGAGCCAAGTGTGCAAAGTTTCATGCATGTGTGCGAGTTGTGTGTGTGTTTTATTATAATCAATAACTTGAGAGCCCAGTGTAACAAGTTTCATTTCATGTGAACATATGCAAGTAATTGTACAAGACACTTCATGTATGTGTGTGAATGTCTCATTATAATCCTTACTTGAGTGACAAGTGCAACAAGTTTCAATCAAGCATATCCAAGAAATTGTACATGAGTAATGTGCATTTTATGTATGTATGCATGTTGCATCTATGAAAAAAGTTTAAAGCGTACAGATATTTGGCCTAATGCCTTTATGACCAAGAAATATGTCCTATATCTAATTTGGTCACTGCCAATGCAAGAATATTTTATGTGCATATTAATAAATGTGCGGTTTAATTTCAATTTTTGTAATGCTTCATACATGTATTTGTATTCCTATGGTATAGATATTCCTGATAAAATGCCCCAAAACATAAAAAAAATAATAATGGGCTTATTGCTTTCTATAAAAGCTAGCAGTTGTATCATTACAATATGCAAATGTGATGTGATTGTATCTGTGACCCATCATTCCATTGTTCAAGGATGACTGCTGTCAATTTGAAAAAATAAAATTAAAAAATAGATGGCATGCGGTGTGTGCAAAATATACTCAACTTGAAATATGTTTTTGATAATGTAACATTTGCTACTCAAATTAAAAATAGCATGTGTACAGCCCCAATTTTTTTTCCCCTCTTTCATATAAATTTCCTAATCTGTGTCCTAGATAATTCCTAATCCGTGTCCTAGATAATGATAATTTTTAAGTAAATTTGAAGATAAATCAAAGTTTCATTTAGACTTCTACCTTTAAGCTTGTTTTGTTGTCTTATTTTCTAGTTAACTGGCATTTTTAAACCAATAACATTACCTTTTGTCCTTTTTAATATTACTCAATGAGTTAGGATTACTGACTGGTGCAACTTCTTCCTGTTAGGTCTTTCAATTACAGCTTTGGATGTGTGGCTGAAACTCAGAATCAAACAAATGAATGATGTTAAAGTCTTATTTATTTCACTAAAATTTTTTTTTTTTTTTTTTTTTTTTCAATAATTAAATCTAAGTTTTGGCTTCAACCAACTATATTGACTGTGCATGGTGGCAAGCTGTAGGAATAAACGTTAATTTCTACATGTAGGTTAACTTTGTTATTGATTTAATAGAATAATAATTAAGGTGTTTTTTTTCCACTTAAACCACATATTGCAAAGCAAATCTGTTAACAACCCTTGTGAAAATCTTGGTATGTTTATGAACAGAATATTTGATAGCTGAACCCTCAATATGCTATAAACAAAAACTATTGGTTAACAGACAGCGTACTAAGTAACTACTCTCTTAACAGACAAATGATTAATTATCCATACATACCTTCACAAAGAGTTATTTAATAGACCCAACATGACCATTGCAAAGTAAAAATTGTCATTAGATTTCTTTGATAACAACCTCCTTTCAGTGATTGTAAAGATTGTTTATCTACATGAACATTTCTTTGCCTACATGCTTTTTTCTTTGTGAATTATGCATTTTGACATTTCATCTTAAAAGAAAATGTGATTATACCAGTTAATCTTTCGTGCCTTTGAATGTCTTTTAAACTGCATACTATTTAGTATTACTATATTTAAATTGCCATGTGTTAACTGAAATACATTTGAGTAAAATGCTTCTTACATGTATCAAATTTGCCTTGTCAAAATGTTATATATTTTGTTATGTTTTATACATAAAATAAACAGGATTTGATTCAAAACATTACCTTAAAATCATTATTTTGTGTTCCCTGGTTAACAAGGAAACTGTCACTGATGTTTGACTTGTATTTGGCAATGTTGAGATAAACTTGCAGTGGTCAGATTTGTGAAAATTTGTCAATCCTGCTCCATCCACCTGTTTTGACCATATAATGGATCTGTCATCTTTCTTAACTGACAGGCCCTTGACCATATAATGGATCTGTCATCCTTCTTAACTGACAGGCCCTTGTGGAAATAGTTATTCATAATTAGATCTGGATTAAATTTAAACAATTTATAAAAATGTGTGCCCGTCATTTTACACCTGGTAATAAATGCATTTCATCACCGAAATATATGTAAATGAACCGTGTACAAGCATTCATATCAAACATACATTTGTGTAAATTAAAAGACACAACTCAAACAATCATTGACCCCATTTTTGTTGGTATGCTGTGACCGATATTTCCCACACTAGTCTAACCTAATATAGCATGATAAACTATAAAATCAAATCAGGCTTGATTTCGAGACAAAATTGTCTGTAAATTTATGTAATTGCTGATTATCGTTCAATGCTAGCATGTGCCACTGCTGACTGCACCCTGACAGGTGAAATGCCATGTTAGTGTTTTACTTTTGTTGTAACAAAATAGGGGGAGACTTGTACATTAATAACTAAATGTGTATAAGCAAAAACAATCAAGTTGTAAATTATGCATTGCTTATGAAACGGCTCGGTGTTTTTAAACACGTGAATGTCATACATGTACATGCAACCTGCGAGGGTGATTTTTCTTTTTTCATGTATTATTTCACAACGTTCAATTGTTGTTCGAGTAAAGTAGGTTGAAGTATGCGATTTTAACTCAAAATTGACTCCCTGACAATGATATTTGATGTTATTTCATCCACCAATTCCTCTCATTTGTTTTTACATCTGTTCCATTCAGATTCTCGTCCAGAAAGACTCGATTTAAACAATTTGGCGCGAGCCAATCAAAACCCGTGAAAATGCCTAATGAGGATTCATCCTATTACCAAACTCTTAACATAAGACAACAGGAAACCATAATGCACCATCACTTTGATAAATTAATTTAATCATAAGGCTTAAATTATATTAATCTTGAGTTCTTTGTTTACATAGCTTTGTATTGTAGTTATTTAACGTCGTTGTTACTTATAAATTTGAAGTCAAAGAAAATTGTAAGTATTGTGCAAAATATTAGGTAAATTACAAATATTTATCATGCGAATGTTAAAAATATTCTTATAGGAGTTATTACGGAGTAGCAACTTTACAACTCATTATTGACGTTCATTAATCTGGTTATAGTTAATAAAGCAAACTAAATACATATTATTTCTTTTTCAATTTTGGTAATACTTAAAAATTTTATTCATGCTGAAATGTACATATTTACGTAATTAATTAAATCGATGCATTAAAATAGCTAAACAATTTTTAATACAAAGTTTTATTTTTTACATGCCCAGGGGAAGAGGCGTAAGAAGAGCTAGATTAAATAACCCGTACGGCCAGCCGCGGATTGGTCGGGGACGTGGTCGGAATCGGCAGCCGGATGTCCAACCAGACAACCAACAAAGGGGTCAACCTGTCCTAGCTGATCAGCCAGTTGTTAACCCACCACCACCACCACCACAAGTCCAGCCATTAGCAGCTATTAACCCGCCCGTGCAGCCGCTTGTACAGCCACCTCAAGCTGAGCCACAAATACAGCCACCACAGATGCCAGGTGGACCTACTTTAGCTTCTACGGGAACACAGGCAGATCAAAATGCAATTAATGGTGAGGATTTTATATCTGATAGCATGTCAAATGATCCTCTTATAATTCCAAATTATAATGAAGTTGATATGTTTGTTCCTCAAAATTTGAAAGAAAAAATTTGGAATTTACAATACGTTAATTTGGTTCAGCTTTTGCACCAAAATTTTGACGTGCCAAATGATTCTAAAACAAACAGCTTAACGTTGGTTAATGGATCTATTGTAGTTAACACAGAGAATAAGAATTTAAAAGTTAAGACAATAGAAAATATTGAAGCATGGACTGATGCATTTTGTAATTATTCCAAAATATTACTTCAAAGACACCCATTATTAGCATGTGATTTGTTCTCGTACATAAGTTTGATTAGAGGAGCCATTGCTGATGCTCCGTTCATTAGAGTTTACAATTATGACCAGCAATTTAGGCTTAGGTTGTCCCATTCACCAAACAGGTCTTGGGCTCAAATTGACGCTCATTTATGGTTTAAATTTGTTGCAAAAGGAGCCCAAGGTGGGCAAGTTGAGCATTCAAACCTAGGAAAAGGGTTTTGTTATGATTTCAATTTTAGAAAAGGTTGTTTCAAAAATAATTGCACATTTAAACATAAATGTATAAAATGTTTATTTAATCACCCAGCAGCTTTGTGTGATTCATTTAAATCTGTTTATAACAACCAAAAACCTAGAGGTGTAGCTTATAGCAAAAGGGTTAATAACCGTCCTCTAATACCAAACGTGTATGGTCAACCTACACAAAACTTTCAAAAGCCGCAGTTTCAGAGACCAATTTCAACTTTTCATAAATATTAATTTCAGACAAATCAAAAGATGTTTGGGCTATGGGTTTTTCGCCTATAGATACAGATGAGTTGGATAAGGCACTGATTAATTATCCTGATAAAGAAACAGCATTGTTCCTATCAAATGGCTTTAAGTATGGTTTTAAACTTCATTACGAAGGACCAAGACGGTGTTCTGATTCAAAAAACTTAAAATCGGTTCTAAATAATCCTTTAGCAGGAATTGATAAGGTGGAAAATGAAATTAAATTAGGACGTATTGCAGGACCATTTAATTTTCGCCCAATATCAAACTTGAAATGTTTTCCGATAGGGTTAGTTCCTAAGAAAACTTCTGGTTGGCGATTGATAACTCATTTATCATATCCACCATCCGAGAGTATAAATGATTTTATCGACCCAAAATATACTTCAGTACAATATTCTTCCTTTGATAATGCTGTTTCAATAGTTAAAAGATTAGGAAGCAATGCTCTCATAGCAAAAATGGATATCAAATCTGCATTTAGACTACTTCCATGTTATCCTGGCGATTTTTCTTTGTTAGGGTTTAAAGTTTGTGACAAATTTTATATTGATAAATGTATGCCAATGGGGTGCTCAATATCATGTTCAACTTTTGAAAAATTTTCAACCTTTTTACATTGGCTGACATCGCAGGAAGCAAATTCTAATGATCTTGATCATTATTTGGATGATTTTTTCTTCGCAGGAGAAGAAAATACTAATGATTGTATAATTTTAATGAACACATTTCAAAATGTTTGTAAAACGTTGAATGTTCCAATAGCTGAAGAAAAAACAGAAGGGCCCGTTTGTATCATGGAATATTTAGGTTTAACTATAAATACAATTGATATGACTATACAAATTCCAAAAAAGAAATTAGACGAGCTTCTTAATCTGATCAAAGAAGTAGCATTTTCTAAAAAAGTAACTCTTAAAAAACTTCAATCCCTTTGTGGTATTTTAGCATTTTGTACAAGAGCTATTCCTGCAGGTCGTGCTTTTAGTCGACGCCTTTATATGGCAGGTTCTAAAGTAAAGAGGCCTTACCATTTTGTTAAGATAACCACAGCAATATTTGATGATTTAATGATTTGGAAAATGTTCTTGGAAAATTTCAATGGTCTCTCGTACATTTTGGACGATATTTGGTTGTCTAATTTTGACTTGCAATTATATACAGACAGCTCCGGAAGCTGGGGATGTGCTTGTTTTCTTAATGGTAAATGGTGTGTTTTGCGATGGCCAGCTTGTTGGTTTTATACCGACATTATTAAAGACATGACTTTTCTTGAAATTGTTCCAATTGCTTTGGCTATAACTTTATGGTACAGCCTTTTTATAGGTAAAAGAATTGCGTTTCACGTAGATAATTTTGCAGTAGTTTGTGCTTTGAATTCTAAATCTTCTAAGTCTCCAAGAGTAATGCATTTGTTAAGATATATTGTTTATAACTCAATGGTAGGACATTTTCATATCAAAGCCTTTCATTTAAGTACGAAGATGAACTCTGTTGCTGATGCTCTATCACGTGGTCAATTTCAGAAGTTCAAAGAGCTGGCACCAACAGCAGAAGAGTTTCCTTGGGAAGTTCCTTTGGAGTTTTGGGACCTTTTGAATGCGAGTTTGAAAGTTTGATTAGCCATGCAGTATCAAAAAATACATGGAATGTTTATTATAATGCTGTACACACATTTGAAATTTTTCGAAATAATCATTCATTAGATCAGTTATGGCCAGTCCCTGTTAGTCATTTGGTGAATTTTATAGTGTTCCTAGCATCAAATAATTATTCACCAAATACAGCTAAGTCATATTTGGCAGCTATTAGCTTTTATATGAAGATAAACAGTTATAACGATACCACAAACACATTTGTTATAAAAAAGCTTTTAAATGGTATGTCAAAGAAATATAATACTAAAGATTTGAGAAAACCAATTACTGAAAAGATACTTTTGGATTTGATCAATACTTTACCAGTTATTTGTTACTCGACATATGAAACAAAACTTTTTCAATCGATTTTTTCGCTCACTTTTTGTGCATTTTTGAGAATTGGGGAAGTCGTTGAATCGAGTATAAAAGATCATGTATTGCAAAGTGATTGTTTGATTTTAAATAACTTGGATAAGACTATATCAATTCGAATTTGTTCATCAAAAACTGATCAGTTTGGCAATGAGTGTAATATGATTCTTTCAAAATCATTTTCGAATATTCCAACATTTGAAATTATTTCTGAATATTTGGCGATGAGACCACAGGTTAAAGGAAATCTGTTTTGTCATTTCAATCACAAACCTGTAAAAAGATCTCAAGTTGTGGCGATTTTGAAAGCCGCTTTAAAATTTTTGGGTTACAATGAATTTGAATATAACACCCATTCATTTCGAATTGGGGCTGCAACGTATGCAGCCGAAATTGGAAAGTCAGATAATGAAATTATGTTGATGGGAAGATGGCAATCTAACTCTTATAAAAGATATATCAGAATACAAAACAAGATTTAAATATTAATATATATATTTCAGGATTTATGTTGACCTCTTATATATGGATCATTGGTTCATCTCTAATTTGTCATGCCGAAAGGCACACTAAAATTCGTGCAACTGGTCCAACCTTGGGAATGGAAAAAATTGGATTTACAACTATTTGGATGGGTGTTCCTGGTCTAAGATTTCACCTGTTAGTTGGTATTATTAAATTACTGGTTTTTAGATACGGACTTCCAAGTATAGTACTTCTTCATTGTGGTGGAAATGACATTGATTTGTATACTACTAAAGAACTTGTCTATCATATGGAATTTGCTTTCTATGTTATAAGTAAAATGTTACCAGGCACTAAAATAATTTTTTCTAGTATTTTACCAAGATATTCATGGAGATATTCTTTTGACATTGATGCTACAGAACGGTCTCGAAAAAGAGTTAATAGAGCTTTGCGTAGATTTATCTTAAAAAATAATAGTTATGTTATATATCATTCCGATTTTAATGATAAACATAAGGCACTTTTTAGTGAGGATGGAGTACATTTATCGTTTCTTGGTAATGATATCTTTATAAATTCTTTGCAAGAGGCACTTCTTCAAGTAATCAAGTTTCCACAAAGACATACTTACCCATTTGAATAAGGTTTCTGAATGTTATATTATATTTTGTTCAAATCATCATATTAATATTTTTCTAAAAATGTTGTTTTTTAAACATAGAAACATGTTTTTCATATGAAGTTGAATGTTGGTTTAAGTTCACATGTTGATAGTTGTATGTTGAAATTTATTTATGAACATATGTTGTTGTTCATAGTTGAATGACGTTGAAATTTTATATGAACATACGTTGTTGTTCATAGTTGAATAATAAAAAAATTTATATGAACATATGTTGTTGTTCATAGTTGAATGATGTTGAAATTATTTATGAACATATGTTGTTGTTCATAGTTGGATGATGTTGAAATTTTATATGAACATATGTTGTTGTTCATAGTTAAATGATAATATGTGGTTGTTGTTAATCTTAAATAGTGGCTGCTTATTTGTAGATTGATAAATTGGTTGGCTGATTAGCTTGGTTAGCTTCCAAGCTAATATGGCGGAATTTATCAATCTGCTGCTCTGGATAACCTCGCAGCTCCATGTTTTTATGCTGACTGGACATCCTTCAGTGATCAAGCGTCAACGAGTTGTGAATGTTGACAATAATGTTGTTGTTGTTTATGTATTAAACGCCATGACAAATAAGCAGCCAAAACTAATTTGTTTGTTTTATTATTTCACAAATATAATATTGGCCATATGGAGATATGTATTGGATAATTAAAGTTGCAATGTTAGGTGTTATAACTGGGTCTGACCAAACATCGCAATTTTAATTTAAATGAAACTTGGTACATGAGTGAAACTTTTGCATTAATATAAACCTTGTAAAGCAATAATAACTGGTCAAGCATTTCTGAAACTTGGTAAAGCAGTTTAAGTACAGAACAATCATACAATAATATCAACAACAAATAAATAGCTTATAATACTAGAAAAAGATCAATACAGACTTTACAAGATGGCAAAATAGAATCTTTAACCTTATCTTTCCAAATGACTTTTATGTGACCAGTGGTCGCAACTCAATCGTTGTTTTAATATGCAATTGGCCCTTTTTAGCTCACCTGGACCGAAGGTCCATGTGAACTATTGTCATCACTTGGCGTCCGTCGTCGTCCGTCGTCTGGCGTCTGTCGTCTGACGTCTGGCGTCTGTCGTCGTCTGTTAACAATTTTTCAAAAATCTTCTCCTCTGAAACTACTGAACAGAATTTAATGAAACTTGGTACAAATGTATGAATGATCCTTAGGGTGTTCTGCACCAAACTTGTGTTTGGATTTTTGATTCGTCAAAAAACATGGCCACCGTCACTAAAAATAGACCGGGGGGGTCAGACTACTGTTTTTGGCTTGTAAATCAAAAAGTATAAGAGATAGATGAAATCTGATGCCACCCTACTGCTTCAGCATCAAAACATCTACAAAAGTCTTTATTTGGTCGAAGTTGTCAGTTGATCCCTTATAGTGTTTACAGCCCCTTAAAGGTGAAAATAGCGTTTTTTCATGTTTTTGGCTTATAGAATGAAAACCATTGCAGATAGAGAAAAGCTGTTGCTTGCTTAAATGTTTAGCTCATTTAGCTCTACAAAAGCATTCATAGGGTCAAAGTTGTCAGATGCCCCCTTATAGGGGTTACAGCCCCTTAAAGGCGAAAAATAGTGTTTTTTGGCCTATAGAATGAAAACTATTGCAGATAGAGAAAAGCTGTTTCGTGCTTAAATGTTCAGCTCATTTAGCTCTACAAAAGCATTCATAAGGTCGAAGTTGTCAGATGACCCCTTATAGAGGTTACAGCCCCTTAAAGGCGAAAAAAAGTGGTTTTGGCCTATAGAATGAAAACTATATCAGATAGAGAAAAGCTGTTGCTTGCTTAAATGTTCAGCGCATTTAGCTCTGCAAAAGTTGTCGAGGGTTGAAGTTGTCAGATGACCCCTTATAGGGGTTACAGCTCCTTAAAGGTAAAAAATAGTGTTTTTGGCCTGTAGCAGATATAGAAAAGCTGTTGCTTGCTTAAATGTTCAGCTCATTTAGCTCTACAGAAGCATTCATAGGGTTGAAGTTGTCAGATGACCCCTTATAGGGATAACAGCTCCTAAATATACATATTTTCATGTTTTAGTCTTATATAATGAAACTATAGCAGATAAAGAATTGAAAACTATTGCTGAAAGAGAAATGCTGTTGCTTATTTATCTCTACAAAGTTCTTCATAGGGTTGACATCAAGACCAGATGAGCGATTCAGGCTCCTGGGAGCTTCTTGTTTGTGTCATTCTAAAAAAAATGTCCATAAACTTGAATATTAGAATTGCTCACAGAAAGTTTGTAATTCATTTTTTGGCATCCTCTATCATTTTAGTAAGCAAAACAAGCAAACAGTAAAAAACAAATCGAATATATTTTGAAATTTGTTGAGTCATTGCCCTTCAGGGTTGATTTAGCTGTCCTTGATGTTACCACATATAAAATGTTGCAATGAAACAAAGCTTTAATCGTTTATTTTTAAATTCATGCATAACTTGCCACATAGGGACAACACAACTACTTTGCAAGCATCAGAAATAAAGGTTTGCTCAAACATTTTTTTTAAGAGCATCACAAGACAATGATTTCAAACCGTTCAGCAACCACTTCAAAACTAACTAACATATCAAATGCAATATATGACATTTCACTTCCTCATTGACATTATAGTGAACAATAAGGTTAACTAGTTTGAGTTGCAAAATATCATTGTTCAGAGGGTTATGTATTAGGCAGCAATTATACTGTATATGCCTAATATGATTGATTAGAGCAATTTTAGCGCTTTTAAATCAGAAGCCATGTAGCATGAAGACGAATTAAAGAATCTTTTACTGATAATTTGTCTGTCCTGTTACACTTCAAGGAACAGTAACATCCGGGAATTACAGGAACATTATATGCTTAAATTATTAAATGGTCGTGTCTTCATAATTCTTTTGGGTCTTAGATATGATTGGTTAAGATGTCAAATTCACCTAAAGCAGTTACAACCACATACCTCTATAGTCTCTGAGATATCGCAGTAACATTACGGACAAGGAAAAAAATTACGCCTCCAATTCAGATTACATTCTTTACCTTGTAATGACGGTTTGTAAATTTTTCTTAAGAAAGTAACTGTAACTTAAATAAATGGATGTATTTGGATGTGTCTATGTCCTTATTTGTTGCCTGATAAGGATATACGTACAATTTATTTTCAATTTTATCTACCACTAACAGCAAAGACATTTTCAAAGGGGACATTTTTTGATTTGCTAGAAAAAATATTTCACCGATGTCTATCCCATTTTATTATACAGATAAGACAGATAGATGGCAAAAGAAAAACCTATCATGATTTCCATAGTCTACTTGCAGATTATCATATTTTTTATGGACTTTAAACATAAAAATTTACTCATAGGACAGACGATTTTTCTCAATACTTTGAGTTTAAAAATAGCACTGTCGTGTCATTTTTAAAGATAGTGTTTATTTGTTTATGTCAGAAGTGCATCTCGATGCATATTTTACTCAAGACAAAAGATATTGTTTAAACTCAATTATACGTGGAAATTTTTTGACTGCCACGTAATACGGACATTTTTTAGAATGACCCGTTTATCTCCTAATTTCAGTTGTCACTGGTCACATTAATGGCGGCTGTCGACTTTTTTTTTCATTTCATTTTTTAATTGCCGTTTATATAATATGTATGTTGTGCCTTTTCCTAAAAAAATATTTGATATTTTCGTTTAAATGCTCTTTATGTTCTGCAAAAATGTTCCTGAATGGATGGGCAAACATCCCTCTTTTAAACACCCTCTACAGCAGCCAGTGCTTATATTTTATTAAATTCATCAAATATTTTATTTTCGTTTCAGAATGGGGGAGGATTATCAATATTTCATCAGTGTTAGGAGTTACCGGTGCACAACACAAAGCTGTTTACACTGCAACAAAACATGGACTTAATGGATTAACGAAGGTTTGTGTTCCTTAACAGCCATGCAAACAGTCTGCTTACTAAACCTTAAAGAATATATCAAACTAACAAACAAAGGTATCATCTTATATGTCAACTTCATTTCGACAAATTAACAGCTTGTGCAAAGAACATGAAGAAATGAAAATTGTGATATATATATTTGACTTTCAGTTTGTTAAGGCATTTGGATAACGAATTAGTGTTCTACACGTACATATATTTGAAGGAACTACAATTTTAGATGTTTGTAGCGATTGTACATGTGCTACTCGAGCCAAGTTTTATGGAAGCTCTATAATGGTTTTGACAAAGGTAAATGAAATACGCTCTACCAAGTTTTTGTTTCGCCTTCAATCTAGAGGTAATGATGATTCCATAGGCGGTGGTCTTCACAATTTTTATCTTAATTATGCTTACCCTTCCTGCAGTCAGGGTCTTATGACTAAGATTTCACACTGATTTGTTTTTTTAGTCTTTTCACACGAAATAGTTATGATAAGCCATTGATATGTGATATTCAGTTGCATTAGCATCAGTTACAGAGTTATTTATTATATAAGTATAAGCCTATACTGTTGTCAATTTCAACATAAAAAAAATCAACTTTTCATTTTATTTCAAGTTACGTAAGGCGAGACAACCTCTGAGTTACCAGGTTATTCGATTCCAATTTTGTGCATTCTTAACAGCTGTTGTTTTTCTTTATTTTTTTTCGTTTTAGGGAACAGCGTTAGATGTTGCCACAGAAGGTATAACTGTTAACGCCATTTGCCCAGGATATGTTGATACACCGAGTAAGTGGGCAATAAATCATTCAAGTGTCTAAATAATTCGAATTCAATTATTGGTTACTTTAGGTTTTTTAAATAGTGCCATTATATGTCATGTCCTGTTTGTAAAAATTCTGTAGTCATTTCGTATTTGACCTTTGAGATCATCAGCTTAAAACAGTCTTGCTTAATGACTTTATAAATATCCTCTCCTTTTAGAATTATCACTTTTCATGGTGCGTTATACCAATGCATCGTTTTTCTTTTCCAGTGTTGACTCAAGTTATGGAACCAATAGCCAGAGAAAAGAACATAACAATCGAAGAAGCAAAAGTACAAATATGAAATCTAGTAGATATGGCAGGATTTTTGTGGTTTTGCATTTGTAAAGTATTGCTTAATTATGTTTTGACTTTCGATAAACTGATCTTAGATTAATTAAGGCAATGCGACGGGCGTGTTGCCACTCACACAAAAGAATGATTACATCTGCATACATGCCGGTTTACCCATCCTTTGTCAAGTTTGCTATATCAGAAGGTGTCACAGCCCTTTTGGTACGCGGTATTTCGTGCTGTTTAAAGAGTATTCGGTACGCCAAGGTGTGGTACGCGGTACGCGATGTTCCGAATTTTTAGACGTTTGGTACGCGTACGCCGTGATCTTAAGAGTATTCGGTATTCCAGTCTTTTTAGGCACGGACCATTTGATTTTCGGGGGGGGGGGGGGCCTGGGATTTTTTTGAAAAAAATTTCCCGGCCCTGATTTTTGTAAAAAAAAATAATCTGGCCAGCACCTTGGTTGAAAAAAATAATCTGGTTTCAATCTTGCCAATTGAAAAAAAATACTCTTGCCAACAAAATTTCCTTGCTTGATATGTGTGTGAAAAAAACAATCTGGCCCACAAAGCGGGCGAAAAAAATTTCCCGGCTCAATGTAAAATCCCAGGCCCCCCCCCCAGAAAATCAAATGGTCCGTGCCTTAATGGTATTCTGTCCTTTTTTAAACGGTATTCGGTATTCCGGGGGGGGGGGGGCTGTGACACCCCCATGCCAGTTTCTGTTGCTTAAATTTGTCGGTGTTTCAATAGTTGTTTTTGACTTTATTTTCTTTTCTGACTTGTATTATAGTTAACTCAGTTAATTTGTTGCTTTTGTTTCATTGGGAGTTTCAGTAATTACATGATTTCATCTTGTAACTGTTAATTAGAAACGTTTAAGACTAGTCTGCACTCCTTTATGTTCTATGAAACCATTGCATGGACACTACTGTGATACAAAATACTGGAAAACCAAAAACTAAGATAAGGGTATGCTTAGGGAAGAGTAAAGTTTCTATTTGCATACCGGTATTTGCCTGCCATCTTATTGGTTTTACATTTAGCTTGGAGAAATTAACAATTATTTTGTGATAGTTCTTTTTTTTTCAGAAAGACCTCGTGAAAGGAACACATCCAAACGAAAAACTTGTAGACCCTTTGCAGGTAAACATAACATACTGATGTAGTATATCAAATATCTTTGTTAAACACAGTTATTCCCCTAGGGGTTGATGGTAACACAGTTACAATTATAAACAAACAATAAACAGATATAAAAGATACAAGACCAACTAAAATAAAAACCAAATCATGCAGTAAAAAAGCCCACCTTCCTCAGTACTAAAGACTTTTTATAAAGGGTGCAGCATACTGCAAATGAATTGGAATGGACATTAACTTTATATATGTGCCATGTTCATTTCTAAAGTTAACCAACCTAAAAATATTCTTCTGTGATACACAAATGCTTATATTATTTTCTAACTTGTTGAAGAAAAGTCTTGTGTGAAGTAAAATGACGCCTGTTCAAATTTTAGATAGATGTGTACTTGAAATTTAAAGCCGAACATTACATGTAGTATATGGGCAGAGAATTAAACCAAGCCTATAAAAAATTAAGTGATTGTTTTCTTCTACTTTCAGATAGCAAAGTTGGTTGACTTTCTCTGCTCTTGGGGAGGAGCGAGTATCACAGGTGCCGTATTTATGATGGACGGAGGTTACATAGCTCGCTAATATCCTAGTGTGGAAGTTTAGATATCGTGGAATTAATTTAAAAGAAAAATAATATAATTTTGCTCAATATTCCATTTGAAGACATTTTCATTTTGATTTGTTTTTGGTTGTTTCTTTATTTATTTGTTTTGGTTTTTTTTTATTTGTTGTTGTTGTTTGTTTGTTTGTTCAAAGAACGGATAAAATATAGATTCTAAGGCGTCTTCTTTCCACAGTTATCAAAACGTCCGGTGGTTAATCAACAACAAAAACATAAAGCAGGACAAGATGATCTCTGATGAGAATTAACCGAAACACCCGTATCATCATAACCAACAAAGAACAATAAGGTAAGGTTACGCTTGGTACAAAAAAACAACTTTTTAGCTCACCTGACCCAAAGGGTCATGTGAGCTATAGTCATCACTTGGCGTCCGTCGTCCGTCGTCCGTAAAATTTTTAAAACGTTAACTCCTCTGACACCATAAGTCCAATTGCAACCAAACTTGGTATGGTTGTTCATTAGCATTCGGTGCTTAGAACTGATGTGGGGATTTTTGATTCGTCGTAAAACATGGCCGCCATGGCTAAAAATAGAACACAGGGGTAAAATGCAGTTTTTTGCAAATAACTCAAAAACGGCTACAGATATCAAAACTCTGGAATAGGGTAAAAGTGATCAGCACCTCAAGATCTACCTACCCTGAAATTTTGAAGAAAATCCAACGACCCATGTAGGAGTTATTGCCCTTTTTGTGGATTTTTTGCAAATTTTGCACCTGTTTAGCTCAATATCTTGAAAACTATACAAGATATTTGAGAAATTTAAATTGCATATTGTTAAGCACATCAAGATCTACAAAATATATACAGGGTTAACGTTGTAGGACCTTTCCTTTTAGGAGTTATTGCCCTTAGAACGTCAAAATTAAGCATTTTAACAGCATTTCCTCATTACATTGAAAACGTTAACTCCTCTGACACTTTAAGTTCAAATGGAACCAAACTTGGTATAGTTGTTTATTAGCATTAGGTGTATAGAACTGATGTGGGGATTTTTGATTGGTCCTAAAACATGGCCGCTGTGGCTAAAAATAGAACATAGAGGTTAATGGCAGTTTTTGCAAATAACTCTAAAACGGTGACAGATTTCAAAATTTTGATTGGGAACAAAAGTGATCAGCACCTCCAGATCTACCAGTTCTGAAATTTTGAAGAAAATCCAACAACCCATGTAGGAGTTATTGTCCTTTTTGTGGATTTTTTGCAAATTTTGCACCTGTTTAGCTCAATATCTTGAAAACTATACTAGATATTTGAGAAATTTAAATTGCATATTGTTAAGCACATCAAGATCTACAAAATATGTAACAGGGTCAACGTTGTAGGACCTTTCCTTTTAGGAGTTATTGCCCTTAGAACATCAAAATTTAGCATTTTAACAGCATTTCCTCATTACATTGAAAACGTTAACTCCTCTGACACTTTAAGTCCAAATGGAACCAAACTTGGTATAGTTGTTTATTAGCATTAGATGTATAGAACTGAAGTGGGGATTTTTGATTGGTCGTAAAACATGGCTGCTGTGGCTAAAAATAGAACATAGGGGTAAATGGCAGTTTTTTGCAAATAACTCTAAAACAGTGACAGATTTCAAAATTTTGATTGGAACCAAAAGTGATCAGCACCTCAAGATCTACCAGCTCTGAAATTTTGAAGAAAATCCAACATCCCATGTAGGAGTTATTGTCCTTTTTATGGATTTTTTGCAAATTTTGCACCTTTTTAGCTCAATATCTTGAAAAATATACAAGATATTTGAGAAATTTAAATTGCATATTGTTAAGCACATCAAGATCTACAAAATATGTATGAGGGTCAACATTTTAGGACCTTTCCTTTGAGGAGTTATTGCCCTTGGAACGTCACAATTGAGCATTTTAACTGCATTTCCTTATATTGAAAATGTTAACTCCTCTGACATTTTAAGTCCAAATGGAACCAAACTTGGTATTATTGTTTATTATCATTAGGTGTATAGAACTGTTGTAGGGATTTTTGATTGGTTATAAAACATGGCTGCTGTGGCTAAAAATAGAACATTAGGTTAAACTGCATTTTTCTGCAAATAACTCAAAAAGGGTGACAGATTTTTAGATTTTGATTGAAAACAAAAGTGATCAGCACCTTTAGATCCACCATATTGTCAGATGACCCCCTTATTAATCTTATGACCCTTCCAACGTTAAATAGATTTTGCCTTATAACCTTTACTTCAGGCACATATGTCAGGTGAGCGATTCAGGCTCCTGGGAGCCTCTTGTTATTTATTTCTCACATATGAAAATTAAACGATTTTTGCAATATGCGTCATTCTATTTCTAGTAATGGGCATCACGAGGGTATGTTCGAACTTCTGCTCAGTGCTCGATGCCCCTGTAGTTATCTGGCACGGAACTAGGTGGTGAAAAATTGGTCCTGTCGCTTGTAACTTGTTGAAACTGGGCTTGTCGCTGGCTGCCATTACCAAATATTCCTCCCGGTGAAGATCTCAGTGTCCCATAGTTGACAAAAAGTAGATATTATGCATTTAACAAACGCACATCGTCCGTATAACAATGATAATTAGAAAACAGTCACAAGCCTTTATCTTGGACCACCGGTTATCCCTCAGCAAATATCTACTTCAGAGTTCAGACCTCATTTAAAGTGCTTTTGAGTCTTTTGTTTCTTCCTGGTTTCTGACATAATCTACAAAATCCATCGGAAATTAAAATAGGCTTTACAAGAGTTATTAAATTATTAGAAGAGCGCATTACCTATTTTTGAATGGAAACATTAGTTTACTGATCATCTTATTTTATCTATTTTAGATGATGTTAACTTGAACTAGGAAAATTTTTAAACACTTATTTTCGAGGTGTAGAATCCAGGTGAATCCAAATTTTGTTTGTCAGGTTTAAGAATACAATCTGTTAATCAAATCCTGTATATTTTTTGCTTTTTATACTTGAAACTTCAATCTCATGTTTATAAAAAATCTTGTCAATTAGACGTAGCAAAAACTATTATGTGGATGTACGTTGTCATTTTCTTAAACCCGTAAAGGATATGCCTGCTGGTGCAGTTTAAATTCCCTGAGGTTATCCCGCTTCGGCACTAACACCTTTGTGCTGGAGAACACACCAAAGCTTTAAAGTATCTATTTTAAATTTCAATATGTTGTAAACCCTTAACTTCTGCTTACCCCAGACATAGGTTGATCATCATAGTTATAATTTGGTTTCTTAGTTCGGTATTTTTGGTTTAATGCTCTTCATTATCATATCATTTTTGGCTTTTTCAATGTTTATTTGTAGGGCGCCTCTGATAAGTCTTGAATAGACGAAACGAGCAACATTATTGTCTGGATCTAATTTGTAGTCATTTTAATTTCATTTTGTTTTCTGCATATAAAACAAGTTTTGGCATCATATAAGGCCATAACATAAAAGGACATCCAACCTTAAAAGGAAAAGCATATTGTGTTTTGTTTTGTTTCCCATAGCACTTAACTTTCTGAAACTTATTACAATATTTATTACAAAAATTAGATCCACGTAGATCTGTAACTTTAAAATGCAAATGCACTGAAAAGGAAATTAAACATTATGATTTTGTCCTGTTCTGTTAAAACAGCTGTTCAATTTTCCTCCAGCTATGTATATTTGGTCAATGAAAATACCAATAAAAATATGTACAACTTGAACTATATGTTACAAGCTGCTTGACCTTTTAGAAAAGAAACTATTTTTTTCTGTTTCTCTTTGCTATCATTTTAAATTTACTGTTACAGTTTGCATTCAGATCTGTATTCTTGGTTAATTAATAAATTTATGAAATGATATGAAGTGAATGAGCATAAGGCCACAACACATATATTCACTCTAACTGCAATTAATTTTTATGAGCTGTATGGCCATTTCGAAAAACTATTCCTCATAAACAGCACTAGAAATCAAACAAAGGAAACCCACAATTCAAAAGATGTATAAAATTCATAAAACCAAACGAAATCCAAATAAATATAGCTAAGGGCAAAACGACGATGGAGGAATTAAACCTTAAGTTTATATTTACATAAATTCAAGTCTTTTTAATCTGTATATTTTATCCAATTTCATGACCATCAAGGAAGAAAAAAATCCAGATTTCTACCAGTTCGCAGTATTAACTGACCAATGCTGTCTTCAGAAATGTTACAGTAGACACCGTGCACTCGTAGACAAATATGGGATTTCTATCTCTCAAATAAGTGCAGATGTTGGTTTGTCGTGGATATTTGTTTTGTCTTCCTTTAACGGATTTGACACACTGAATAGGAAATTAGCAACACAACAGGTGTGCTACAGCAGGCAGAAACCGCTTACACCTCCGGAGCACATGAGTTCACTCTTGCTACGACTTAAGTTCGCGTTGTTGATTTCCGTTCGGTTGATTTTGTGCTTTGTGTTTATTCGTGCTGTTCTTATTTGCCGGTTTCGTAGTTGCCCATTCGGACTTTTGACACTCGTATGCCCCCATTGGTGCCTCTTTGCTTCTTGAATTGTCATATTGAGAATTGAATCACTGTTGTTTAATTTAAACAACCAAGGTCTTGAAAATGAACGTTTATTAATATGTTATCATTTACCTGACGAAGGTCGGTAGTTTCCTTCACCATTTAACTGACTGCTGTGTATGGCATTATTATTAAACAAGAGGCTCCCAGGAGCCTTAATCGCTCATCTGATTTCAATGACTAATGGAATGAAAATACTTGGGGGCATTTGAGGCAAAATCTTCAATGAAAGATCATTATATAACTTCAAGGCTTTTGTAGAGCACATATAGCCAAGCATTAAAGCAAACAAAAGCTTTGTTTTTTGTTTCTTTCATAGGTGAAATCTTTAAGGCAAAACCTTTTCCCTGCACCAACTTACATTCTTTAGATAACAAAAACACATATAAACCACAGATTTTTACCTTCAAAGGGCCATAACCCCCAAAAGAGGTCATCTGACATATTTGGCACATTGAAGACTTTTTAAAACTCAATGAGCTTAAAGTTAAAGCAAGCAACAGCTTTCTCTATCTGTAACAGTTTTCATTCTATGGGCAAAAAACACCTCCAAAAATGCTATTGTTTCACCTTTTAGGCCATAACCCATATACATTTTGTAAAAGGGTCATCAGATGACTTCGGCCCAATGGAATTTGGTAAAGCTCAATGGACCGAAGTTTGAGCAAGCAACAGCTTTTCTCAATTTGCATTACTTTTCATTTTTATGACATAAACCATAAAAAAACGGGTTTTTTTACCTATAAAGCTTCAAGGGTCATTATCCATATTAGGGGTCATCTGACGACCTTGTGTAAATGGAGACCATTGTATTGTAGCTGCATCAAATTTTCTCTATCTATTATACAGCCAAAAGCTGAGGTCTGACCCCTGTTTTAATTTTAGTAACGGCAGCTATGTTGTTTGGTGTTACCAATGTTTAAAATCTTGGTAGAAAGCTTCCCATTACGACGAAGAACGCCAAGTGATGACAATTGCTTAAAAGCAAAAAAGGGCTTTGGATTTTAACACTCCTCACTCTTCATATCACATTTCACAGCATAGGTTATTACAGCTAAAAACGGACTATAATCCACGTGTTTATATTTGTACTCCTCAGTGAAAATAGGTAAACTACAACTTAATCCCTCTATTGAAATTTGCAACAATGGAAGATGATTACTGTGATCAGTAAAATTGATATCTATACAGAGGAGATTAACTTGCTATGGGTATGAATTTTTTTGAATGAAGGAAAAAAACTCCTACACTGAAGGAAAAAAACTCCTTCACTGTAGGAAGAAAACTCCTGCTCTGAAGGAAGAAAATTCCTCATCAAAGATGATAATATGACCACCAATTGGATAGTTTCTTACTTTTTAAATCAAAATCTGTTTAATATAATGTTACATTAAGGACATAATTCTTTGTATTTATATATCATTTACATTTTACACCATCAAAGACCATAGCATAGCATGTTACAGCTAAAAACGGACTATAATCCCTGTGTTTATTTTTGTACTCCTCAATGAAAAAAGGTAAACTACAACTTAGTCCCTCTATTGAAATTTGCAACAATGGAAGATGATTACTGTGATCAGTAAAATTGATATCTATACAGAGGAGATTAACTTGCTATGGGTATGAATTTTTTGCTTGAAGGAAAAAAACTCCTACACTGAAGGATGCTTCTTAGCTAGCTGTCAGTAACTTCGAGTGTTCTCAAGAGAGTATCTTTACGTCCCGTTAATTACCTGTTGTCCTTTTGTCTCAGATACTCTCTTGTTGAATTGAACTTCTATCGATTTGATTTTTACTGTGTGTTAGTTTGTGCTTTGTTATTGATTATCATTAGGGGGAAGGTTGGCGCCAAAAAACTAGTTAAACCCCGCCACATTTTAATGTGCCTGTCCTAAGCCAGGAATCTTTATCAAAGCTTATGTTTGTATTTAGTCGAATTTTTGTTAATTGTTTTTTGTCAAGAAGAGGGTCTTTCAATGCACTTTGGGATTGGGCTTGAATCATATGTATTTTATTTTCAATCCAGGGGCCAATTGAAAAACAGCGAGCAGCGACCGCTGGTCACATTGAAGGCTGCTGGCTGTTTTCCATTGTGGATATTTGAAATATACGTTTATAATGTAGGTTGTGTCGCGTACACTTATTCCACATCTCATTTTCTTCTATCCTTCACTGTAGGAAGAAAACTCCTACTCTGAAGGACGAAAATTCTTCATCAAAGATGATAATATGACCACCAATTGGATAGTTTCTTACTCTTTAAAATCAAATCTGTTTAATATAATGTTACACTAAGGACATAATTCTTTTGTATTTATATATCATTTACATTTTACACCATCAAAGACCATAGCATAGCATGTTAAAAAAGTGAATCTCAAATTGAAAAAAAACAAAGCTATTACATGAACAGATTTTTCTTTCTATGAAAATGCGAGTCTTTCTTTATACCAAATGAAGAATAGAAAGGAAGTTCGAAGATGACGATTTTAAAAATACATGTTAGCTAAACATTTTGATTTTACTGTATTTCTGTTTTAAAGATAATAAGAGTTTATGCGGGAAAAGATTTTCTTTGTCTTTTCCATGGCTTTATATTAGCATAACATGTGAAAAAGTTATTAGAATTTGAAGAAGAATATATATTCATGATGAAGACCTCAAACAGAAGAGAATGAAGCTACCCTGCAAACATTTTTAATTTTATAATAACAAAAAAAAAATAAAACTGAAGATTAAAAAAAAAGTTAAAAATCCAAAAATTTTATAACATTCAGCTACTACTCAGACAATCAGTTTACCCCACTACAACCAAAATTAAACTATGCAAACCTAAAATTATATAATTTCAGGTAAAAGACAATGAGTTATATCAAAGATGATAATATGACCACCAATTGGATAGTTTCTTACTTTTTAAATCAAAATCTGTTTAATATAATGTTACATTAAGGACATAATTCTTTGTATTTATATATCATTTACATTTTACACCATCAAAGACCATAGCATAGCATGTTACAGCTAAAAACGGACTATAATCCCTGTGTTTATTTTTGTACTCCTCAATGAAAAAAGGTAAACTACAACTTAGTCCCTCTATTGAAATTTGCAACAATGGAAGATGATTACTGTGATCAGTAAAATTGATATCTATACAGAGGAGATTAACTTGCTATGGGTATGAATTTTTTGCTTGAAGGAAAAAAACTCCTACACTGAAGGATGCTTCTTAGCTAGCTGTCAGTAACTTCGAGTGTTCTCAAGAGAGTATCTTTACGTCCCGTTAATTACCTGTTGTCCTTTTGTCTCAGATACTCTCTTGTTGAATTGAACTTCTATCGATTTGATTTTTACTGTGTGTTAGTTTGTGCTTTGTTATTGATTATCATTAGGGGGAAGGTTGGCGCCAAAAAACTAGTTTAACCCCGCCACATTTTAATGTGCCTGTCCTAAGCCAGGAATCTTTATCAAAGCTTATGTTTGTATTTAGTCGAATTTTTGTTAATTGTTTTTTGTCAAGAAGAGGG
Source organism: Arcuatula senhousia (assembly GCA_963971305.1). Classification (NCBI taxonomy): domain Eukaryota; kingdom Metazoa; phylum Mollusca; class Bivalvia; order Mytilida; family Mytilidae; genus Arcuatula; species Arcuatula senhousia. Next base: position 32,038,625 of record OZ020304.1, read on the forward strand.
TCTTTCAATGCACTTTGGGATTGGGCTTGAATCATATGTATTTTATTTTCAATCCAGGGGCCAATTGAAAAACAGCGAGCAGCGACCGCTGGTCACATTGAAGGCTGCTGGCTGTTTTCCATTGTGGATATTTGAAATATACGTTTATAATGTAGGTTGTGTCGCGTACACTTATTCCACATCTCATTTTCTTCTATCCTTCACTGTAGGAAGAAAACTCCTACTCTGAAGGAAGAAAATTCTTTATCAAAGATGATAATATGACCACCAATTGGATAGTTTCTTACTCTTTAAAATCAAATCTGTTTAATATAATGTTACACTAAGGACATAATTCTTTTGTATTTATATATCATTTACATTTTACACCATCAAAGACCATAGCATAGCATGTTAAAAAAGTGAATCTCAAATTGAAAAAAAAACAAAGCTATTACATGAACAGATTTTTCTTTCTATGAAAATGCGAGTCTTTCTTTATACCAAATAAGAATAGAAAGGAAGTTCGAAGATGACGATTTTAAAAATACATGTTAGCTAAACATTTTGATTTTACTGTATTTCTGTTTTAAAGATAATAAGAGTTTATGCGGGAAAAGATTTTCTTTGTCTTTTCCATGGCTTTATATTAGCATAACATGTGAAAAAGTTATTAGAATTTGAAGAAAAATATATATTCATGATGAAGACCTCAAACAGAAGAGAATGAAGCTACCCTGCAAACATTTTTAATTTTATAATAACCAAAAAAAAATAAAACTGAAGATTAAAAAAAAAGTTAAAAATCCAAAAATTTTATAACATTCAGCTACTTCTCAGACAATCAGTTTACCCCACTACAACCAAAATTAAACTATGCAAACCTAAAATTATATAATTTCAGGTAAAAGACAATGAGTTATATCGTGTAATTGTTATATTATATTTCATGGTTTTTTTTAATTCACTTCAAGAAACAGGCTAACATTTTAATGGAATCTACACTAAAGACAAATACAAATAATGAAAAGCGCAAATCTGTATCCTTTAAGCTCTTAATAAACTCAAAACTGCAAAATAAGCAAGATTTTTTCCAACAATTTCAAGTAGCAGTTACAGCAAACAAAGCTACAATGAAGACTATCATATTTGTATTGTACACTAATCTTCTTTCTATTGTAGACTAATCTGACTTTTTAAATTGAAAATTCAACAGGTAATTTTTTCCTGTAGGTAAATTTCTCTTTCCAAGAACAAGTTAATCTCCTCTGTATAGATGTCAATTTTATTGATCACAGAGATCATCTTCCATTGTTGCAAATTTCAATAGCAGGATTAAGTTGTAGTTTACCTAATTTCATTGAGGAGTACAAATATAAACACGTGGATTATAGTCCATTTCTAGCTGTAATTAGGCTTATTCTTCTGAAGCACTAGTTCACTCTCACTCCAATGTGAATTCACATTGCTGAATGTGGTTAAGTTGTTTTGTGAGTATGTAATGTGTGCCTTTTAAATGTTATCTTTTGTGTCAACTGATTTTTTTTGCCTTTCATACTCTCGACATATTAATGTCCCATTGATATATCTGTGCACTGTTGGCCATTCAAACGTGTTTGATGAATAACCTCATAGACAAAATGTATAAAAGCAAAGAGGCACCAATGGGGCACTTGAGTGTCAAAAGTCCGAAATGGCAACGACAAAATTGGCAAACACGAACAAAAACAGCACGAAGAAACACAAAACACAAAATCCACCGAACGGAAATCACCTAATGAGTATGCGACTCAATAGAGAATTCTTGATAATTGACGAACGAACGTAACTTTACCTAATCCGACGAAAGGGTGACTAAAAACGTAGAAATTTGCTAGAGAGAATTAATGGTTTTTAAAATTTTGAATTAAAGAACTATACAATACTTGTGAGAGGTATTTTTCAAAATACTACTTAAGAGGCCGAAGTATTTCACCACCCAGAAGTATCGTAAATGTAAGAATATATAAACGACAAAAAACCTTAATTGCTAGTTGATTTCATACTTTAAAATAATTTAAGTTGTCATTAAATGGTTATGATGTATATGCAGGAGCAATGATTTTCATCAGCAGCCATACAAAAAAATCCGTGTTTAAAAAAATAATAAGTTTCTAAAGAAAGCAATAAAATAATTCAAAAGGGACATTCCATTGTCGAAGTATAAATTAAGTCAATTTATTTTATTAAGGATTCCTTCGATATCTCTTCCATAACTAGGGATTATAGAAACCACCGAATCGACTTATCTACATCTCGAATTAGACCCGGGTGGTCATCTCAGTACAAAAATTTACGATAAGGGACGATTTTAATTTTAAAATTATTAATTTTCCTAACCTAGAAAGTAACATACCAACGTAACCTGCATACGGTGTCTATATTTGACAGCTAATTTGATATGCCAGGGCTTGTACACATTTTTCAGATTTTTCGATCCAACACCGCTTTTTCCGTAACCGACTATTAGACCAAGGTTAATAAGAATAGACGTCTCATACGATCTCTAAAAAACTTTTCTTCGTTATCAGTCACAGTAGAATAATTCAATATCATGTAAGAAGAAGTGGTTAGTTCTTGCTTTGATTAGTGTTTGACTGGTTGATGTACTGAGATGACCACCTTAGCATCCCTGATATGTCATCACAAACCTGTTGTGTTTTGTGTAAGTACAGGTCCCAAAAATCGCAATGGAAGAAGGAGGTTTGGCGCGCCTTAAACCTGGTTTAACCCACCATTTCCTTTTAAATGCCTGAACCAAGTCAGGACCATTGCGGTCTTCAATTTTTTTTTGGTATGTCTTCATTGTTTTGTCTCGTCTTATGAACATTTGAGATTGATTTTCCAAGTTCGGCAATTACCTTTATTAAACCTAGAAACAATGAAGTCACCGACACTTTTTAACTGACCAGAAACGTATAAGCCCATTAAATTAACAGAGGAAAATTCGGGTGCTTTGGAAGAAAACGGCAGTTTCTACTTGTTATAGAACATAATTTCAAATGATTGCGGGTGAGAGCAAACCCTACTTATGCCAAACATGTATAATTGGAAGCAATAAATGACAAAATATTCAAAACTATATAGTTCACATGTAGTCAGTGGTGGATACAGAAGGTGTTCGGGGCAGGGGTTAGACCCCCTTCGGGAAATATTATATCTTTGGAACCTTTAGATTATTACCAAGATATGCTGACTTTTACTACCTCCTGCGTAGGGAATATTTATAATTAATTAATTAATTAATTAATTATTTGTATGTACCCTTATCTATGTATTAAAGCTTCACCTAGTTAGACCCATTTTGCTTCAATATGAAAAATGGGAAGACAGCTCATTTGTTGTGATTACATTTGTATAGAACCAGCATATTATTTCTCAAAAGTGTGATGTCACATTTAATAGAACAACATAATATTTGAATATGATTTAATGATACTTTTGACAACTGACAATTAAACATAATATCATCATGTTGTTTACACTAGTTTAAGTTGATGTAGTTTAGCTTTTGGTTCATGAGATATTCTTGTATAACTTCCAACCCAAACAAAACCTTTAGTATTAAGACTTATACTCAATGGTAATTCAATGCCAAGATGTTTGACATTATGGCAGACAATGACCTCACCAGACTGATTCAATACATGTAGACAATGATTGAACATATCACAAACCAGTATAATGTCTGTAGAGGTCACTGTAAGACCAGCAGGGTAGAACTTCCCATCATTGACCCCACACCCAGTCCCTTGGTAGGTCCATTTAACATTGCCACCATAATCAATCATCACTACCCTACCCTCCATTGAACTTTTCTGAAGATCAGTCACACAAATGTTATCGCCACATGTGATGATTCTATATGGCCTTGTTACTTTTGTCAAAGTCATAAGTATGTTTAATGTCACCAGACTCTGACATTATCACCAGTTGTATGTTCGTGTTTTCTGTGACATCTTCAATATTGTTTACTGCTGACAATCCTAGAATAATTTCGTCATGCTTGTTTATTTGAATCCCTAGTGTGAACTGATTTGTAAATGTTTTGAATGTTAGCAATGTACCTCTAAGAATTTGTTTATTCAATTTTAGTTTATTCTCCAAGGTTGAAATAAGAATATCCCCATTGTGTTTCATTGCAATGTCATACACTTGAACAGTGTGCTCCTTAATTACATTGACACAGCCATCTTCAATCTTTATATTTTGCATATTACTAATGACAAATCCTTTGTTTAAGGTATAACTTCCAATAAAAATTGAACTTGAATCATTGTAATTGAAATGAGATAAACATGATACATTTCTAAGATTGGTACTAAAAGTTGAAACAGTTTCAATTGTTGGAACTCTATGAAAATGTCCAAAAATGCTGTCAAAATTAAAGTTGTTCAAATTTGCAGGAAAGAATTTTGCTTTTGATCCCTGTATTTCACAAGAAACCTTTTCTGGTAATGTTGTGTTCATTGACCTCCTTGCTTTGAAAATCTCCTCTGCCTTATGAGATAACATGATGCTATCCACCCTTTCTTTTCCTTTTAAACGTTCATCTTTTTCTTTTGTGATTTTCGTAAGAGCTTCCTTGATAATACCATTTGTTGGTTTATAAATGTCATGAAATTCTTGCCGTAAATTTTGTGCATGGTTTTTCACAAGCTGCATGATAGATTTTTATTGCTGATTTATGAGTTCATCCAAGTCCTCGTGTTCCATCTTATGTTCGGACAATACTCTTTTGAGTTTTCTTTCTTCGTCATTAAAGAATGGAATGTCATTGTTTATATTTCCTTGTAGTTTTTTAATGAAACTCAAGTTTTCATCATAATAAGATTTTAAATCAGATTGTTTATGACCATTGTGAGAACTTGTTAGACAACTCAAACATATTGTCTTGTCACAAACAAGGCAGTAAGACACACACTTTTGACCTTGGTGATCAGCACATTCTATATTCTCAAGGTCAACCTTGCGATGTATGTCTGCTGCATCCTCAGTACCGAAATCTTTCAGATTAACTATGTGATGTTCTTGTAACTTCTTGATTTTAGAATGGATTCTATCACAACAAGGTAGACAAAGAAATGTTTCACAATTTAAACAGTTCACTTCAATCTTATCCTCGTCACAGAACTGGCACTTAGAAGGAACTTGTCCAGCCCCACCAGGGCTAGTCTCAGCCATGGTTAACTTGGTTAAAACTTAATCCAATAGAACCTTATTTATAATTTAGATCTCTTCCTCCCTCTTTTAAGTCACGTGAATGCAAAGAACAGTATTTGTTATCTTTTGATAGAAACTATTTAAAATTTAGATCTTTTCCTCCCCTTTTAAGTCACGTGAAGGCAAAGTCCAATATTTGTTATCTTTTAAAGTTTTATAATGTGACTTAAATGTCCTTGTTTACAATAATTTGATATCAATTTTAACTACAAGCTACATATATGAATAAGTTTGGATTTGAAAACATAAAAATCATTGTATATATAGGAGAATAATTGTTACTTGCAGATCTAGACATTTTCAAATTGGACCGGCAAACTGGTCCTTGATCTAATTTTGATCTCTGGTTCAAACCAAACTGATTTCATCATGTTCATTGTGTTTGTGTTAACAATCAATTTGAAATTAATGAAGGATGCAAAGAGGCACCAACGGTGATAGTACTAAGTTTGTTTTTGTTTGTGTTTTAAGTAGTAAGTCTCCTAGTTTGGTCAAGTTGCTTTTTATGGAATTTGATATAGCCATAATCATTACGTACTTCGTTGCCTTTACATATATCTATCTATTTTTGATTTTCAAATTGATAAGTAACAAGGAGGTATTTTTGAATAACTATGAAGCCCAAAAAAATCATGTTTCCATGAGTGGTGTGAAAAATCTCAATTAAGCTTTTCATTTTTGTGTAAAGACATGAATATATATAAAATGTATTTTTTATTTCAAACATATTTAGACTAATTATAAACACATGCTATGGAGCAAATGTCTGAATGCATAGAAAACTTTGAGAATCTTATATAATGGAATTGCATGTTGTTTTTTTTTCTAAAAACAATCTTTACTTGTTTGTTGTCCCATTGGTGCCTCTTTGCATCATAGATATTTGTTTTTAATTCTAATCAAAATTAAAGTTTGTTTTTGCCTACAAAAACGATGTCTCCCCCCGTTTCCCCCAAAAGTTCCAAGTTCAAAGAACCATAACTCCCACAAACATTTGAGAATCAAAATTTCCTGGTAACATGCACAACTACATATGATGTTCTTCCTATATACCAAGTTTCATTGAATTCGGTTCAGTAGTTTCAGAGGAGTTGCGCTGACAAGATGATAAATGAGGATTTTCAGCAATTTTCTAAGTTCAAAGGACCGTAACTCCTACAAAAATTTGAGGATTAAAATTTCCTGGTAATATGCACAACTACATATGGTGTCCTTCCTATATACCAAGTTTCGTTGAATTCGGTTCAGTAGTTTCAGAGGAGTTGTGCTGACAAGATGATAAATAAGGATTTTCAGCAATTTTCTAAGTTCAAAGGGACGTAACTCCTACAAAAATTTGAGGATCGAAATTTCCTGGTAACATGTACAACTACATATGGTGTCCTTCCTATATACCAAGTTTCATTGAATTCGGTTCAGTAGTTTCAGAGGAGTTGCGCTGACAAGATGGTATTTGAGGATTTTCAGCAATTTTCTAAGTTCAAAGGGCCGTAACTCCTACAAAAATTTGAGGATCAAAATTTCCTGGTAATATGCACAACTACATATGGTGTCCTTCCTATATACCAAGTTTCGTTGAATTCGGTTCAGTAGTTTCAGAGGAGTTGCGCTGACAAGATGATAAATGAGGATTTTCAGCAATTTTCTAAGTTCAAAGGGCCATAACTCCCACAAAAATTTGAGGATCAAAATTTCCTGGTAATATGCACAACTACATATGGTGTCCTCCCTATATACCAAGTTTCGTTGAATTCGGTTCAGTAGTTTCAGAGGAGTTGCGCTGACAAACTTTGTGACGGACAGACGGACGGACGGACACGACAAAAACAATATGTCTCCCCACAAAAGTGGGGGGAGACATAATTTGACAATATATATTTATTGTTCCCCGCCGCAACGCTACGTAGAGACCTAGTAATAGTCTTCGTCCGTTCACGAGTCCTTCTGTGCATATGTCAGTCACCCTTTTGTTAGCGCAACTCCTCTAAGACTGCTTAACGGATTTTGATGAAATTTTGTAGAATTGTTTTTATGCTATGTAGTTGATCTTATCGTACCGGCATTTCGATTCGACAAATTTTATAGGAGTTATGGAAGTTTTGTTGATTGTTTGTAATGATATTAAGTTGATCAAATCGCACCGCCATTCAACAAATTTTATAGGAGTTATGAGACTTTATCGACTTTGTTCATTTTAGGTCATAAGAACACTCAGTGAACTCAACTCATCTAAGACTGTTCAACAGATTTTGATTAAATTTTGTCGGAGTTATGGGAATTTATCGACTTTGTTCATTTTAGGTCCTACATTCAATGTATTTACATGTAAGAACACTTTGCGAGTGCAGTTTTTAATAAAATTTTGTAGGATTGTTTGTCATGATATGTATGTAATTCTTCTAATTTAAGTAAATTATCAACTTTAATGCGGCGGTGGGGGACATTGGCTAAGTGTAGCAATCTTGTTGATCTTATAAATGCAAACTAAATTTTTCATTTTTTAAAAATTTTCTGATAATGTATTACAAAGAAATAGGTTGCGTGACAACAGACAAACGATACATGTATATATTTGTTGTTTCCATGCAAGGTTGTACGTGTAAACCAGATGTTTCAAAAATATGCAATTTAATAACTAGAAATAACTTTTAAAATGTATCACTATCGTTAGAAACTAGCTCACCTGAAACAGGCACGTTTTAATTTTTTTTTTATAAATTTCTGAACGGAAGATAATGGCGATGCTTGGTAGGCTCGTAAAGTTTGGTATATGGCTGTCGTATCTGTGCTTTGAACTGTGTAATGCAGACGTTTGCTCTTCCAAAGATTTAGAGTCTACTTTCTTCAGAATGATTATGTCAGGACTGCGAAATCTCCAAAATGTCAATGATCCATCTGAAGGTATGTTTGATTTAAGCGGGTTTGCTCCTCTATCTCAAATTAAATAGAAATGGATAGAGTTCCACCTGTTTTACAATAAAATGGGCACAGGATTAAAATAATTAAACAAGAAAAAATACTAGTAGTTCAATTTGCCCAATTTTCACTAATTTTGCGTTGGTACTTTTAACCCTCTAGAATTACAACAGAATATAAATTTCATTAAATTTGTACATCCTTATTCAATCGACGTATAATTGTGAAGAACAGAAGGAAAACGAGACAAATCTTCTAAGAAGAAATGCAGATACTGTATATATTTTATATTTGTTTTTATCAAACCTTCAAATTATTGTTTTTGCAATATCTGCTACATATAAGCAAAAGAAAGACTTGAAGAGTCTTGTATTGCAAGAACAAACGAAATCACCACGCGCGTACGCCGTATCTTGTGCCTCGGATATTCGTGGTCATGACTCGTACACGATTTTAGGAGTATTACTTCAATGTAATGACGTACTTTCTTTTTGACTGTTTATGTTATAAATGTTTTGAAATTACATTACACTTATGAATTATTTATCCCTTTAATTTATTTAATTCTTTTTTAAGCGTAGTTGCACGTGCAATCGATGATCAACCTTTTGCAAATTTTTTACCTGTAGACATTAGAGAAAAAAACTTCTAAAACTAAATTCTCGATGATTGTGGAATCTTGGGTAACTTTGATATTTAAATCGCTTGGCAAGCCTCGCCATTAAAATTGTTATGTTAACTTCCCTTTATGTTAGAAATTTCATTATCAACTCGACCGCGTTGTAGAAGCTATATTTTCCAAAAAGGGAATTTGGAGTACTGTTCACACACAAAAGTTGAAGCCGCCTTAAATGTACTTGTCAAATCAATGCATAAACATGTCTATTTTATTATCATATCATTGTATATTTATATATCACTATATTATTGCTTATATTAATTTTGCAGCAAGACAAATTGGAGGAGCGAATTACATCCAGTGGGGACGGTCCTCCTGTACCAGTAAAAATGCCCTGCTTGTTTACGATGGTAAGGTAATATTATTGAAATTCACTGATACATACTGGTTTCAAAACTATTAAAGGTCCTTTTTCTTCGAGATAGATAAGTTCCAAAGTAGGAAAGCAGCTTTAACTAGTGTGATAACCATTTCTCTAAATTTTCATCCGATTTATCAACCTCTCAACTAGATGTGGAAATACATTTCTCTCCTCTGGAGACAATTTTGTCATAAGACAGACATTCCAACGTAATTGCACGTGATTCTCGATGATTATAGAATTTCTAACATCTCGTGCAAGTCTCGCCATTAAGATTTATTTCCCTTGGTGTTATTAATTCCATAATCATTGTAGAAGCTAGATTTCTCAATATATTTTATTCGATTTTCATGAACATGGCACAGAGCGTTAATATTTTTAAGCTTACATGGTTAGGAATGAAAACTGTAGAAAACCAAAATGAAGCAACTATATATATAATGATTTTTCTAATCATTATATTCAGTTGCATTGAAGAAAAAACCATTGATACATTTAAAAAGGTGTGTGAGGGTGTGTTAGTGTGTGTGTATGTATGTCCCCGTTTAAAAAGGATTCAATCATAAATGAAAATTCAAACTTGAAATCTATACTGATTTTTTAAGAGTAAAAGCAAAGAAACACAGTGCTACCAATGATATGGAAAAACTAATTATTTTACTCCTTCGTTTTTAAGGCTACGTTGGAGGGGCCTCTCATACTCAAACAGGTTCAGCCGTTAACCATCTACACCCTGTATAACCGCTATACAGTCGAATCCGGAAGTCAACGCGTTTTATATCCTCTAAACAGCAAAAAGTATGGTATGCACTCGAAGATTACAGCCCAAACTCGATTAATGTAAGTGAATTTATAACTATAACTGATTTCTAACAATTCTTTAATCATTTAATGAATCATTGCATAATCAAAACATGGAGTATGATCTCTTATAGAACCAAAAAAGGGAAAACGCACGGACAGGGGTCATAATCATAGCCATTTCACATGTAAAAATATGGTTAAAATTGCACTTACGTCCGTAAATAGATATTGAGTTTTTGTGAATAAAATGTCTATAAGAATCTACAATAAAGCATACATTTGTTTAAATTGGAAACGTTGTATTAAACCTGTTATAAATGTAAATAAATAATCTTTTGACTGTACACCCCGTTGCGATTCACCAGTACACTTCGTTGTGCGTTGATAAAACAGCACTGTACACTTCGTTGACAGTTTTCAGTCCTGTTTTTTTATTCTAGGGTCTCCTTAATGGCAGCAGCAACCTTTTTTTTTCTGCTTATACTGCAATGTTTCATCAACAGAGTTCAGTGAAATAACAGATCATAACATAATTCATCATTCAAGTGAAGAATTGAGATGTAAAATCCAGACAAAAACAGACGGAAAACTTTTTACTAAGGTAAGAAGTTTCCATGTTGTTCCAGACGTTATAAAATCGCAAAATAAGTACATAACTTCTAATAGTTCATCATTGTCGATCACTATCCATGACCATCATGATCCATCACTCAGTGAATTAGGTCCAAGCCCTGCCAAGCGTATACGACATGAAGAGGCCACTGAAAGCCCTATGCAGACTGATGCGCAATATAACCCTGAACGTCAAAAAACCCAATTAGAGAGAGATCCTCTTCAACGATTAACAAATATTTTACCTGAGGTTATTACAAATCTACAACAGGAAGATGAGTTGGTCACTTATCTCCAGTATAATGAACTTTTAGCATCTGGGTCCTTTCCTTTTGAAAATATTGCTTATCGATTATTCTGTGACATTGTACTGTGGTATTCATTAGATAATTCATCGACCATGCGTTACTCAGAACTTGTAAAGCGATTCTGGAGAACTGGGTACAAACTGTTCAAAGGGAAGTTCTTGCGTTTTATGTCCGGCTTAAAAAATAAAGGTAACGTTAATACTGGCGTCGCTGATAAAGGCAAATATTCACCTTCCAACTCTGAAGTAAACTTTGTAGTCCCTTCATTGAGTGTACTGGATAAAATGATAACGCCCGTTAGCGCAGAGAATTTTAAGCCTGGTTGCATAGATACAATGCTTAACATGGTGCATAATAATGATCCAGAAGGAATAGCAACGTTCAAGATATGTGTAGATGGTAAAAAGATCAATTCATCTACAATTGGTAATCTGGGTGATGTCAATCTATGGGGATATGAAAATTCACCTACACTATCAAGTAGGCAAGCACGATTTTCAGACAAAAAGATGCATATAGAAAGATTAAATCAGTTGCTTATGGATTCTCAAGACTATAACAATATATCAAATATTCCCGTCATTACGAAACACGAAATAAAAAACCTTATCGTTGATTTAATTTACATTATTTCGCATAGAATTCGTGATCTTCGAAACTCTAAAGTACCCAAGAAAATTGCATATGAAAAGTTTTTAAAAATGACAAAAGGAGACTGGAGAAAATCTAAGTACGCATTCGTTATAAGTTCACTGAAAACAGCGCTTTTCGAAATTACAAACTCTATAGAAGATGCACTGATATGTATAAACAAACTAGGATGTATTGCTGCTGAAATAAACATTTTACATAAGGTTTACAGTTTTGGATCTACCGTAGATCTCAATCATCAGGAAAACTACATTTGTTTACCGCTTCCACAAAAAAATGCTGAAAAACATTCATCGCTAGTGAAACAACGATCTGAGGAATGGCACAGAATACGGAAAACAGCAAAAATTACAGGCAGCACTTGTAACAAAGCTCTTGGCCTAGAAACTCTCAGAAAACAACAACAGCATTATAAAGAAGTTTTTAATGGTGAACGCATCTTACAATGTAACACTAAAGAAGTACAAGAAAGACTAGATAACGGCACCGCCAATGAAATAAACTGTATTGCCACCCTTGTTGTAAAAGTCCTTCCAGTATTGTATGGAAACCTTCATTACTTTGAAGAAGGGTGTTACGAAGTTGAACGTGATAATGATTTACCTGCTATAATTGTAAGTCCGGACGGAAGTATTAGAACTGAAACTGGAGATATATGTTTTGGAATAGAAATTAAATGTCCGTTCCCTGGAAAATCGTTCACAACACCTATTCAATACAGTATACCAAACTATTACATTCCACAAATATTATGTGAGATGGTGGCACTGAAAGTTAATCAGTTAATATTTCTATCTTATTCGAGTGAAAGCACCTCCGTAATTGAAGCAACATTTGATGATGAGTTATGGGCTCTGATTTCCAAAATTTTGATTGACATATATGGCGAAAAACATACACTACCAACCAAGCTTCATCCTCTTCTCCCAGAACTCCGTCATAAAATAAAAACATATTCACAGAGTCACGTCAAATTCATTGCAGAGTTTCCATCTGTAATCGCAAACCCTTGTCAACACGGAGAAGAAAACCCCAACGCTGACCGATTTAATCATTTCCATAAACATGGAGTCTCAGTCAATGCATGGTACACTTATAGATGATGCGGTCGATGTTACGTCGAAATGCCAAACTTTTGTAGAGTCTTCCTACCGTTTACTCCGTCAAAAAGCAAGTGAAGTATTAGTTTTTCTAATGAGTGATTTAGACCGTATGTCAAAGGGTGAACTAGAACATGGTATTCCAGTTGGATTTGCCTTAAAAGGATACAGCATGACGGCAAATATTATGCGAAAAATGTTAAATGACATTTTAAAGAGATGTCACTGAAAGGGACTGTATGTCCCTGTCATAGCTTTTGATGGACAGTGGTATAATTTATGTGTACGGTCAGATAGTGGCTTGCCAATGACCTTACTTCAACTTCAAAAAGATGTTTACAAAAAATCTGAATCTCAATCCAAAAACAAAATTTTAGAAACGTTTTTCTATGGCAAGCCGTTTTTACATTTATTCCTCTTTATAGATATCTCATAAACTTTATAAGATATCTCATAAAGTTTATAAGATATCTTATAAACTTTATGAGATATCTTATAAAAAATAATTTATAAGATATCTCATATACTTTATAAGATATCTTATTTAATATATAAGATATCTTTAAAAGAAAATGAGATATCTACTAAACACAATGTTTATAAGATATCTGATAAAGTTTATAAGATATCTCATAATGGTTATATGATATCTTATAAAGTATATGAGATATCTTATAAATTATTTTTTATAAGATATCTTATAAAGTTTATAAGATATAATTTAAAGTTTATCAGATATCTTATAAACTTTATGAGATATCTTATAAAGTATATGAGATATCTTATAAATTTTATGAGATATCTTTAAAGAGGCCTTATAAAAATATAAGATATCTTATAAAGTTTATAAGATATCTCGTATACTTTATAAGATATCTTATTAAATATATAAGATATCTCATATAAATGGGAGTTTATAAGATATCTTATAAAACATATAAGATATCTCATAAAACATATAAGATATCTAATAAAACATATAAGATATCTCATAAAGTTTATTAGATATCTTATAAAGATTATGAGATATCTTATATAAAATAATTTATAAGATATCTAATAAAAGTTATAAGATATCTTATAAAGTTTGTAAGATATCTCGTAAACTTTATGAGATATCTTATAAAAAATAACTTATAAGATATCTCATAAAATATATAAGATATCTAATAAACTTTATGAGATATCTTATAAACTTTATAAGATATCTTATTAGTTTTATAAGATATCTTATAAGTTTTATAAGATATCTTATAAATTATTTTATATGAGATATCTTATAATCTTTATAAGATATCTTATAAACTTCATGAGATATCTTATATGTTTTATAAGATATCTTATATGTTTTATAAGATATCTTATATGTTTTATAAGATATCTCATATGTTTTATAAGATATCTTATAAACTACCATTTATATGAGATATCTTATATATTTAATAAGATACCTTATAAAGTATACGAGATATCTTATAAATTTTATGAGATATCTTTAAAGAGGAATAAATATAAATATGGCGTGCCATATTTTTCGGCCTAAACAAGGTAGAAACTGATGTTAAAACATGTACGTTAGAAAAGTTAACAGACAAAATTGAAGTACATTATCATAAAAATGCATCTGGATTTTTTTAGGGAAGTATCATCGTCGGGAAATGTTTCGATGCCAAACCATTGTGTCCTTCAATTCATACAATTAGTAAAATTAAAGCTAGTTTTGTTAAAAAGGTTACTGTATCTGACACAGAAAAAAGTCCACCAAAAGACAATCTGGAACCTGATAGACAAGATCATATATATAATGTCCTTAGCAACCAAGATATTTTGAATATGGATGATAAGCTTTTATCAGAAGTTCAAAAAGTAAATGAAAGTGTTTGTATGGAATTAAAATCTCAACAAACTGAAGACCTTAGTAACAATGGTGACAATAACTTTGATAGGGTTTCTGATATAAATAAAGTAGATATCCCGAAAGGATGTTTGGCGCTAACATCGAAACTAACCGAAAAATCTGAGAGAAAACATGACGAAGTTACTAATTCAGAACACACCCATGTCAGTACCCCATCTAACACCCATCAAGAAGAAAACTGGATAGAAAAAGATGGTCATATATCACAAGAGGAAGATAAATTCCGTTTAAATGACAATCACTATAGTCTTATCTTACAAGATCTTCAGAAAAACACATCTTTGAAAGTTCCTAAAAATCTTGATATAAAACAATTGAAGGACATATTCATGAAAAGGGAATCCTTGTCCTCAACATTCAAGACAGATGCATTAAAATCGTGCATTAGATCCATCACGAGCGTCTTGAAAGAAAACAACATACGGTATCTGCTCTCATGGCCTAAATACAAAGTTGTACAGTTTCTATATTCTATCGCAATTGGTGAAGAAGTCCCAAAAGTTGAAAGTAAGCGAAGGAAAAAGACCGCACCATCACTCAAAGTACTTTGTCAACAAAAACTTCATACATTTTCCAAGGAAGTTTTAAACATTATTAACGCAGAATATGAGTTTCCAACAGAGAAAGAAAAATGGGATAATGAAATGCCATTTAATAATAATTTAGAAATAACTGGCGTTGGAAAACAAGTAACTTGGTTCTCAAAACACGAGTTTTCTACAGAAACCTTAAGTTATAGATTTTTTCTACTGGACTGTCATCACATTTTAACGAACGCTCGAATTAAGTGCTGTAAAACTGGAATCCCCGAATCAGGAATCAGTCGCCAGGCATGGGTGAAATTAACATCACGAGAAGGTGGTAATATTTTGAGTTCTGCTTTAGTTGAAGATCTTGTAGATTGTCAATCGAACACATTTGCAAAACAGACATTCTCAGAAACTGTAGAGGAGGCTATGATTAAAAATGGTGACTTAAACGAGGCTTTGTTCTGCCGATTAATAAGAGAATGGTATTCAGCTGAGGATGACCCTGGTATCAGTGCATTAGAACGATGCAATCGCAGACTTGCTTTTAAACAATGGTTATTGAAGGGCGTAAGATTTGATCAGTTTCCACCTCCTGGAGCTTATGTGAAAGGAATACCAATAGTCATGTATGAAGGATTGTTAACAAATATCGATAGACGACTACAGCTATACCCATTTGTTAAATCAGGAAACTACAATGTGAGGTCACTTGGGACTTTGGAGGCTGAAAATTTGTTTGGAGCATTTCAAGACCTCGACCGTAATGGAAGTGGTGTGATTAGACCAGATGACATTCCAGCTGCACTGAGCACTGCGTGTGAGATGCTTTGTTATAGATACAATAAGCAAAGGTAACTAGCTTGTTTTAAATGGTATACTATTATAAATAATTTGAATATGGGATATTCATATATTTTATTCTTGGCGAAACGGAACATTTGAGGCAAAACTTACTGGGACTTGGCATATTTGAATCCTTTTATGTACAGGGCTACAGGCACATGATATACTGGTAGCCCATCCCCTAGAGAAGCTCGTGTTACTAGCAAATTTCATTATACAATACCAAACTGTTATAAAAAAGTAAATTTGGTTTTGCTGTGTGTGCATTACTCAAGGAGTAACCTCCCATCAGCAGTATTTGAAGCAAAACATTATATTCTTTGTATGCCTTGCCCTTACAACAGTTTTGTGTTATTTATTACGTACCCTAAAAAGCAAGAACTACTTACTCTTTGAAGTTTCGAAGTACCTTTCACTCACGTTACTGCTTTAGTTTGCGTTGTTGATTGCTTTTCGGTTTTTTTTTGTATTTTTGTGTATGTGTTTCTACTTGCTGTTCTTTTTTTTTTTGCTGTTTTTATCACAACTGAAAAATACGGTTTGGAGTCATGAAACTTGGTTAAACTCACCATTACATTTGCCATTAATTTACAAATTATTTTGCCATTAATTTACAACAGTTTTGCCTTGTCTCTTTTGAAATTTGAGATTGGTCAACCTAGTTCAGTAGTTTTGTTGTTACCTTAATAGACACACTAAATTTTCTTAGATTGATTATTTTTCTTTTTTTAAAAATCTGCATGACCTCTAATCGCCTACAAATTTCAAAATCCAATTAGCAAATTAATCATAGATATTTTCTTTTAACAGGGGATTTTACCTCAATACAAGTAAAACGAAAGTGTACCCTTTCCATGAGCTGATGGACTCACAAAACAATTCATCAAGTGGGAGTTGCTTTAGAATTCCAGATACTGTGAACGTAATATGTCCCAGGTACGAGATAATTTCCAGTGTCTGTAATTAGTTCGACAATAACCTGTTCACCGCTCCGTTTCAGCAAATTTTGAAATATCAATCTTAAAACCAAGTTTAAAGTGGTCATTAGGGAGCAACCATTTCATTTTTATGGGCGGGCTATGGTGATTTTCTTCGTCCTGCCTTTTTATTGTCGGAAAAAGTTAAGCCTTGATTTTTTTTTTTTGGCGTGCTAGTGCGCGCAATTTTTTTTAAAGCTACTATAATTTTTTAGCCCAAAACACCATCCTCTCTCCCTTATTCCTAAAACATTTTCACAATTTAATAACCATGGTAATAATGCACATACGATGTTGTTACAAATCAAGAGTAACCACATACTTAGTTTCATTAAATTCGGTTTAGGAGTTTCTGAAGATCTATTTGTGATGGGCAGACGCTTTTTTGGCCTCACAGTAGCATGCATCATTCATCTGTTTAGTCAATCATAGGAGTCTCTTATCAGTCAGATATCTTATGAAAAACCATGACCCTTGAAAATGATGATTTTTCATGACATTTCACCTTTTTGCTGTCAGCACTAGATTTGTCTGATTTCATGTAAATTTTAACTGATTGTTCAGATATTTTTGTATGTCTCAATTCTGAACTCGGTTTAGTTACTTCTTTTTTACATGTGACCCATTTATTGTTGTCTGAAATAACAAAAATAGCAAAAATCTACAAAATCAGTGGTACAAACGGTGCACAAGGATGTCATTTTTTCGCTTTAAATTACCAAATTCTTACAAAACCAAGTCGATAAAGATGTTTTGAAATTATTCAATAACACATCTACAGCTCAGGACTTGAAGTTACTCGCAATTACACTTAGTTTCTCGACCATTTTCTACCAAGGAGTCTTTTATGTAAAAGTATTTTGTCACGGTTTTCCATGACAAAAAATAATGAAAAGTCATAGAAAATCATGACTTTCTAAAAGTCATGATTTTTCATGATCTTTGAAAATGATGATTTTTCATGACTCTGTAACATCTTCAAGTCATGAATTTCCATCACGAAAATGTAATTTAAAGATCATGGATTTTCATGACCTTGTTCTACTTTATATGAAGTCATGGTTTTTCATTACAATTAATTCATTTAAATGTCATGAAAAATCATCATTTTCAAGGGTCATGGTTTTTCATAAGATATCTGACTGCTTATAAGACAATGCATCGTTTGAAAACTGAGAACGAATAATTAAAGACCTTTTAAAGCTCAGTAGGCTGAGATATAGACTCTAACCAAGAACAAAACCAACTTCGTTCATGCGTAAAATATAGGTCACAGTGGCAACCATGTGTGGTAACAAGGTAAAAAATATATGTTAAGCTTTTGAAGTTTACGTATCTCAATTGAATCGTTATTCCAGAGCGCGCGGGACTTGCATCGATTTGATAAGCAGACCGTCACGTCGGACAAAATAAAATTGCTCACACAGGATTATGTTGCTCCTCGGTTGCTCTGTTCGCCCAAGAAATATTACGGAAGACATCACGCTATTTAAGACAAATGTAGAATTTCGATCTCTCAGATGAGTGCAGATGTACATATTTGTTTGTCATAGAGTTTTGTCTTGTCTTCCTTTGCCAGATATGAAACACTGAATTGACTGTAAGCAACGTGACGGGTGTGCTATAGCAAGCAGAAACTCTTCCGGTCGAGAACACCTGAGTTTACTCTCGTTACGACTTGAGTTCGCGTTGTTGATTGATATTCATTGGTTTTGGTGTTTCCATGTTTTTCATGTTGTCTGTTTTTTTTTTCTCCTTTCTCGTTGGTGTTGACTGGTTTTTTCTTTACTCGTGCAGAACTTAACCCTACTTAAGACACTGAAATGCCCCTTGATATAGCTTTGCTCCCTAGACAAATGTATACCTTTTGCTATTTGTATAATTGACCTTTTAGGCTGTATTTTAATGTTTTGATTGATTTTCAGAAATCACCCTTTTGACGACCCGGAAAGATCAAAGTCTGGAAGTGTACTAAAGAAAACATTGAGGCCGTGTATTAGTGAACCATCGATGCCAGCTAGAGGAATAAGACCTGTTCGGCAGTATCACCGTCTAGACGAGTCCAAAATTCTTCCACACGTTCGAAAAGGTCTCAATTTTGAGGACGAATTATTGTTAAATTGTTTTAGTATTTAAAAGACCATTTAGTACTTGAAAACTTTATATGCCAAAAAATATCTTTTGTATAATTTAATACTTTTTTTTTAAATTTTGCATTGCAATAATTCGTTAAAATGAAATTAACTTCACAAAACTTTTATGTATAGACGTTGGGCATTCTTCAATGAATTGGTTCATCATTTAATATTTTGACTTCACATGATATGCTTAACAAATTAAAGAATTGATTTTATAGACATTCATTATCTCAAGGTTCTTTGGTGAAAGATTGTACAATGATGTTAGCATATGGTGTGAAATAACAACTGTTTCCACTGAAGGAATGTGTAAATGATGAGGTCAAGGTCATATACCACGGTGATGGTCGCACGAATCATAGCAAAATGTAGTCATACACTAAATACCAGATGTCTACAAAATTAACTTTTCAAATGATTCAAGTTTTACAAAGAAGTTTACATCCTGAAAAGACCAAAGTTCACCGAGTTGTTTAGGCATAAAATGGGGACAAGGTCAAATCACAGCTGTGTTGACCATAGCCCAAAACGTCTGTATACCATGCAAATATAGTTGTCCATATATATACTTTTCAGGTAATTAATTTTCCACAAAAGTTTTAAGAAGAAGGTCACGAAGGTTACGACCTGACAAAAGACATAGGATCACAGTGTCGTTGAAGCATGAAAATCGGGTCAAGGTCATATAACAAGGTTACAGTTTAAGTAGACCATAACCTAAGGTGTCCGTACTAAATATCATCTATACATTTGCGTAGATCATATCCCCAATTGTTTCCGTGAATACCAAATATTAAGTACCTAGGTATAATATTTTAGAAGCAATTTATTTTCCACATATTAAAGTTTTACAAAAAAATGCTGAAAATTGTCAAAGTGACTCAACCGGAAAATAAAGGTCAAGGTCAAAAGATGGGGATGCAACTGTACTAAGCTACTTCTGGGGCTTATGCATACCAAGTTTCATAAACTTAGGACTTAAAGTTCTTGAGATATGGAGGTGCTTGCAAAACCTCTACATAAGTATTATATGTATTGAAAATTGTCAAAGTCAATCAACCAGAAAATTAAGGTCAAGGTCAAACGATAGGGATTGTGCTAAGCTACTACTGGGGCATATGCATACTAAGTTTCATCAACCTAGAACTTATAGTTCTTGAGATATGGAGGTGCTCGCAAAACATTGCTATTATATGTATTGAAAATTGTCAAAGTCAATCAACTGGGAAATCAAGGTCAAGGTCAAAAGATGGGGATGCAACTGTGCTAAACTACTACTGGTGCAAATGAATACCAAGTTTCATCAACCTAGGACCTACAGTTCTTGAGATATAGAGGTGCTCATAAAACTTTTCAAAAAATTTAACGCCACCGCCGTCGCCGTAGCCGCCGGTAAAGTAAAAACTATGTCCCGCTCTGCTTCGCAGGCAAAACAAAAACACTAGGAATCTTTGTATGCCCCATCTCAGTACGAAAAAAGGGGGCATATAGTGTTCGAATCTGTTAGTCCATCCATCCGTCCGTTTTGGTTTCGCTTATTTATAAACGTTGTGTAGGCTACACTTATTCCACATCTCGTTTTCTTATAATTTACAAGAAAAATGATATAATTATGTTTTTAAATACTTATCTTTTCAAGTCATACACTGTACGTTACTGATTTTACATAATATAAAACAACAATTCTACATGTGAGTTACATAAGAATTTTATTTTTAGCTTTTATTTAACTTTTCAAACTGACAGATTTTAATGTGATAATTCAAACTAGATCTCCATTTAAAACGTTTTCCACATTCACACTCTAAGATTCTGCCCTGATGTATTGCTTTATCATGTTCTCGAAGCGAATTGGAAGACATGAAATTTTCACCACATTTGCTACACAGGCAACTTGGGGTTGGCTTTCCATCTTGCGGGTGTTTATGTAAAATGTGGGCCTTGAGGGTTTTCTTGTAACTGAACTTCTGACTGCAAAATCTACATTTTTCGGAAGGAACTTTGTGCTCACTATTAAGGTGTCCTTTGAAGTCCGAAAGTCGATTGAATCCTCGATCACAATTTTTGCAAGTATACTTGTATAAACAAGTATGCTTGTCTCTTATGTGAATAGACAGTCCTGATCTAGTCCCGTACATTTTGCCACAAATGTGGCATAAGAATTCCTCCGTCTTAATATTCAGATTCACAGTTTGCGGTTTATTCTGATGGACAGTATTGGTATGTCTTTTCAAATCCCATTTTCGTTTCGTCCTGTACGAACAAATAGCACAGTTATGAAATACCAATTCTTCATGCTCAGATTCATCAGAGCCTATGACCTCCATCTGAAAAAGACTAAAAAAAGTATATAAAACATATCTGTTGTAAAAAATAATGTTGTTGCTCGTTTGGTTTTGATTAAAATAGAATATTTTTCATAGTATCTATAAAGCAAAAATTCTTCTTTAAATTATTTTTTTGCTGATCTTTTTGTAAGGGAGCAACCATTTGATTTTTATGGGGGCTATGGATATTTTCTTCGTCCTGCCTTTTTATTTTCGGGATAAGCCGAACCTGGATTTTTTTTTTTGGAGTGCTAGTGAGCGCCATTTTTTTTTAAAGCTACTGATGATTTTTCAGCCAAAAATACCATCCTGCCTTTTTTTTAATTCAAAGCACTGTGCTGCCTTTTTATTTCTGGAGTTTTAACATTCTGCCTTTTTATTTTAAATTTCACCATAGCCCCCCCCTTCCCCTAAACATCAAATGGTCGCCCCCCAAATAAATCCAACTGCAACGGTACATTTTTTAATTAAAAAGGTTTACCAATCAACTTTTTGGACTATTTTTATCACCTAAAATACGGGAAAAAAAACTATAGTGACAGTCTCGCTTAAATTTAGTATTTGCATTATGAAGTCGGACTAGAAAATTGGAGTACGTCTTTTTCTGGTCTTTTGAAACAAAAACACAGGCCTAAGAAAGACCTAGTCATGGCTACATTAGTATAGATAAAAGAATAACTGCCTTTTATGATCTTGGAAAGTGTACAAATACATATAAAAATTGAAATTGGTTGTTTTTCAGACGCAATCAACGGAGCGACGAAGTGTACAGATGCATAAAAATATGCCACAACGAATTGTACAGATACTAAATCGATAGTCATGTCAAACAAATACTTTTTTGATTATATATAATTAAAGTTATGTCTAGTATGTATGCATGCAAGCAAAAAGTATATATTTATCTTCCTGGTAATGGTATAAAACTATTGAAATCGCAAAGTAACATAGATAAAAACATGCGATTTCAACGGAGACATGGTCCTAAAATTGATAACATGGCACTGCGTTTTCAGATTTACACTGTCATATACGTGCAGCAAGTGAAAAGGGCATTATAAACATTTTTCTTATTCGCCTTATAGTCTTTAGAAATCATTGTAATCAAGATAAATACACAAACTTACCTTTTAAATCGCTTTCAAATCATTAACTCTGATAAAATTAGAACGGTCTACTCGACTCGAACGCATTGACTTCCGGATTCGACTGTATAGCGGTTATACAGGGTGATCTATGTTTACCAAAAACACCGCAGTGGGGCGTCTATATGATAACAAAGTCAACAACCATCCCTTTGTTGGCGGATCTGGCTTCCGTAATTATGATATAAACATTAAAAACACGATGTTTGAAAAGAGCAAAAGCGAAATGCATGGTATTCCATGTGCCGTGTGTGAAACGAAGAAGGGAGTTTCTACCTTGATGATACCAGGTCGAAAGGATTGTCTCGGAGACTGGAAAAGAGAATATACTGGTTATCTGGTGGCTGGATTTCCAGCACACGTAGCAGCTACCGAATACATCTGCATGAATGCTAATTCCGAACCATTGCAATACACCAACTCATTCACGAATAAGAATATTTTGTACTCGGTTCATGCTAAATGTAATGGTTTGTTACCATGTCCACCTTATGTTGAGGGTCGAGAAATGACATGCGTTGTTTGTTCAAAATAATAAAGATACCATGAATATTGGTAATTCTAAATTGACTTATTGTTTTGTTTATCTTTTCGAAATTTTTAAAGTCAGTGAAAGCTTTCCTTGCTTTTTTAAACTCAGAAGCAAAAGTTTACCAATAGGGCAATCGAATGTCATAACTCCTCAATGGCCGCAAGACAAGACATATTAAGATTATATAAAATTACCACAGTGACAACCACACAACATGCATAAAAAAATAGTGTTTTTTGTGTTTTTGCCAATAGAATGAAAACTGTTGAAAAAACGTATATTTAAAACCATCTCAGCCAATATTCTTTCTTGTTTTATTTTTAAAGGAGGAATTCCGTTAAAAGAATAGATTAAAACAGCCTTTTACCGAACACACACTGTCGGTTATTGTTTGTCCTGAAATAAATGTTCAGAATGCACCCCCAAAAATATGCTATAATGATTTTTCAATGGTGTCAATCTATCTATCATTTTGATTGGTGTTGTCATGGTAAATAAAAAAGGTATAATTTCCAATGCAATCTAGATACATAGTAACTATCACATATATTGTTATGCAAAAACATTACTAGAAATGTGGTTAACATATATATATAGCCAGAAGTACAATTAGAGACCCCTTAAACCTTCAGCTGATTGAGCTCTACAGAACTCTCCATAGGGTGAAAAATAGTGCTTTTTGTGTTTTTGCCAATAGAATGAAAACTGTTGCAAAAAGACAATAGATGTCACTTGCTAAAACCTACAGTTCGTTTAGCTCTTCAAAACTATCCATTAGGCTGATGTTGTCAGATGACGGCTTCTAAAAGTTATGGCCCCTAATTGTGAAGCTTTTGGTTTTTTGCCTCTCAGATTGAACATAGTATAAAAAAATAAGAAAAGCCTTTGTTTGCTTTAAAATGTTCAGCAATATGATGATCTTTGGAGTTTTTCGCCTTAGATGTTCCACAACACTGGTATTTTCATTCTATCAGTCATTGAAGTCAGTTGAGCGATTAAGGCTCCTGTGACATTCTTGTTTTTTCTTCATCTTGTATTTGAAAAGACTGTTCGGACTTACGAATTCTCTATTAACCGGTTCTCATTCGCTTCTTTAACAAAGAACTCAGCTGAAATTTGCCGTTGGAAATTCATTTTGAAAAATAAAATTAGTGCTTAATATTTTCATTCTCTTTGGTAAAGGGTCTCCGGTGAATCTTGAATAGACAAAACTTGCGCCAGGGCGTAGCAAAATTTAATGCCTAGAATTTTTTATTAATTAAAAAAAAATATTGATCAGTGCAAATCCAAATAATGGCTGTTACTTTTAACGGGCCCTGTTGATAGCAAAAAAGGCTACTTAAGTGTTTAGAATAATTGGAGTTCATATGGTTCGATAATCTTTACATCGAATGCTGCTTATCGCAGTGTTTCTGGACAAGACTATACTGTCTCAGTGTCAAATTGCTTTTTTTTTCTAGCTATCAAAAAAAACAAAAAGAATAGAACCACATGTAGACATCTAAACAAAACAAATCAAAATGAGAAATAAAAGCTGTATGAAAAAGAACCCAAAAAAACATAACACGATTATGCAAAAGATTTTGGACAAAAACGAAACAGAAGAAGTACCAAAATGGCATTTTAAAGGACAAAGACAAAATCAGAAAACACGAACGAGAAAAGCATCAAAACCCAAAAACCTCAATTGCAATCAATAGCGGAACCAGGGAATGTCCCTGGGTGCAACCCGCCCCCCCCCCCCCCGCCTGAGGTTTTACAAGAATTGTAGCCGATTGGCCACGACATGTTTCCATTCCACCCAGGCATTTCCCCCACTTAACACTTATTCCATGTTTATTTTGTCCCTCCTTTCATGTTTATCTTCAAGATATTGCCAAGTCGTGCTAAGTAACTAACAAAGCTTTTTCAATACCCTTTTCAATACATTTGTTTTTAAGTTTTAGCTGAGAAAATCCAACAGCTAGTTTTTATTTTATCAAGGTAATAATATATACTAAATAATGAAAAACTTCATCTTGAACTTTTCGACTTTAATGCCATTGGTCAAAAATGAAAAATTATCCTGGATCCGTCTATAATACGAACTCAATTCATAACGAGGGTGAACTCAAAGTAAGTAATTCCTGCTTGTTGCAAAACAAGGTTATTTAAACAAAAAAGAACATTTTGTTTGATAATACATGTATATCGTCAGTTTTTATCCTAAGAAACTCATACCTTTAAAAAATACATGTTACTCATTGTTTATAAAAGTTAATTAAGTTCAATTTAAATGTTACTGAATTGTTTTGTGTTTTAAATCAACTAAGACTAATGGAAACACAAACGACTGCACAAACTTTTAAATTCTGTATGAATATAAATTAACATTATTCTCTTTGAAGCACAAAAAATTATTAGCATGGAAATTGAAAACTTTAATTTTAAATTATAAAATATTTTTTTTTTCAGTTTTGTTATGTGCATCAGGAAAGAGTCCAATCTGAGATATGCTACACGATCAATTTTGTTGACCCAGTGAATGCAAAGGCAACGATAGTTTACATCTTAAGTTTGTACTGTTTTTAAAAAAATATTGTTTATATCATTTGAAAATCTATTTGATACTATTTTGACAAAATTGTTTGAGTTTAATTTTAAATTTAAGTAGGGTTTCTTTTAGTTTTGAATCAGCTTTGACTAATGAAAATATTATTGAATGCACATGCTCTTTAGTAATTCACATTATTCTCTTTGAAGCACAAAAAGTTCAAATTGAAAACTAATTTTCACAATTTTCTGTTCAACTTCATTTTTTATTTTCATTTCTCTATGTGCACATTATTCCCTTTGAAGCACAAAAAGTCAATTAGCATTCAAATTGAAAACTTTGTACTCTCATTTTCGCAATTTTCCGTTCAACTATTTTTTATTTTCATTTCTCTATGTGCATCAGAAGACAGTTAAATTACTAATCAGTGGTATTTGTAGCTAACAATTCTAAGTAGTTAGTATCAATAATAAATGGCGCTATGACACAGCATCGAACAAGCTATATTTTAATTCCTTTACCTTCATTGTATATTCAATATTGGAATAAACGTAATAAAAAAGTCATGGAATTGATGAAAGATAGGTGTTTTATGTTGTAGCTTCAAAATGGCGGTCGTCTTAGATTTTGGGAGTGATACTACAAAAGTTGGGTTTTCTGGTGAAGACGGACCATCCGTCGTTATCCCGACTGTGGTGGGCTTTTCTGACACGGTAAGCAACAGAAATTTTAAAATTGAAATAAGAAAAAAGAATGGAGAAGGATAGGAAGACTTATCACTGTATTGAATAAGATTATTTTCTACCTTATCAAACTTTTACTTCTAATTAAGGGATGGACCATTTAACTTAAAAAGGGGGCCTTGTGGTTTTTTTCAGAAATTATTTATCCGCGCAGAGCCCAGAAAAAAATATTTATTATTCGAAGGCGTTGCGATAAGATTTTTCTTCCATTATTAGCACTTTTTTATATGTCAGAAATCCTTCAGGGTATTTTTTTCTTAACCTGTGCTGCCAAATTTTTTTTGTCTTCAAAAATAATTTTTAGAATGTTTTTGAAAAAAAAAAAGCAAGGTCCCCTTTAAGTTAAATGGTTGGTCCCTAAGTATATACTTGTATTCTTTACTATTTAAATGTTGCAGTATCAACATTTTTAAAGATGATCTCTTTGGTGGCAAAACTGTGACAGTTTTGTCTGATTCTGTTAATTTTTAGCATGGGTGAATACGGTCATCAAAATCTGTTTCAGTTTTTCTTAATAATTTTGTTTTCAAGACTGACTTTCACTCGTAAAAGGTCGTGCATTTAATTGAAATATTCCTTTTTGGGTATTTGTATCGGATCTAACCTACCCTAATCTGTATTTCAAAATTGGCGTGTTTTCGCGATTTCGTTTGCTGTTTTGTTGTGTTGTACGTGTGCATGTTGTGTCGTCTATAATGACTAAATTACAAATTCCAAAACGCGGGTATAAACGATTAATTTGGATATGCTATATATCGATATTTCAAGGAGTAACCTCTCATCAGTAGCATTTAAACCAAAACATTGGAAGATCAAAATCCAAAACAGTTGAAAACGAAAAGTGCTCAAAACCAAAACGTTCGAACAAGGAAGCCAAATCCAGCACCGAGGATATCGACCATGTGCACTACAAGGAAAGAAACCTGGTGTTTTCATCAATTTTGAATTTAACAATCTGAAATTTCAGCGACAATATATTAGAAATTTTACGGTAATTCGTGGCAGACAAGTCTGACTACGAGGCTTGCGATTACCCTCGATTATCGCTCAGTGGTTTCAAAATTACAAATACCAAATCGCGGGTATAAACGGTTAATTTGGATATGCTATTTATCGATATTTCAAGGAGTAACCTCTCATCAGTCGCATTTAAACCAAAACATTGGAAGGTCAGACTACCTTTGATATCTTTGTAAATACCCTTTGAAAGGTATCAGAAACAGAATGAATCTGACATCGAAAATTTAATACTAATATAGTGTGGCAACACTTTCGGTTTTGTGACAAACTAAAAGAACAGATTCTAACTGCTAATTGTGACTAAGAAGAGCCATTAGGTAATATATCGCTCTCTTTTCAGAGATCCCCCAACAAAGAAATCGAGTCTGTTGGTCCAGAAGCTTTGGAGTCAATAATAAATGGCCGACAAGAAGCATGTTTGCCGATCTCACACGGCACTGTCAGTGACTGGGACGCCATTGAAGCCATCTGCAACTATCTATTCACGGAGAACCTGCAGGTTGCTTCTGGTGAGTGCGATGTTGTCTTGGCGGATGTTCCGATGAATTCGAAAAGACACCGAGAACGGTTTACGCAGATGATGTTTGAAACGTTTAATGTCAGTGGATTTTTTGTTGCATCAACTGCTGTGTTGTCGCTGTATCCTGTTCGAAGAACGAGCGGTCTGGTTGTGACTTCGGGAGATGGGGCGACACATTGTGTTCCGGTTTATGATGGCGCAACTTTACCGCATGGTGTTCTAAGATTCGATGGGTCCGGGAGCGATTTGACAGAATTTATCGGTTTA
Organism: Arcuatula senhousia; assembly: GCA_963971305.1. Classification (NCBI taxonomy): domain Eukaryota; kingdom Metazoa; phylum Mollusca; class Bivalvia; order Mytilida; family Mytilidae; genus Arcuatula; species Arcuatula senhousia. Next base: position 32,066,790 of record OZ020304.1, read on the forward strand.
TTGCTCGATGATAAAGGATGCGTATTCAAAAACACATTTGAAAGATATAAATGTGCCCAAGAAATCAAGGAGTCAATGTGCTATGTTGCTGAGAATTTTGCCGAAGAAATGGCTGCTCCTGTAAGACAGGAAAAATATACGCTTCCTGATAAAAACGTCATTAAAATTGACAAGGAGAGGTGCAAATGTTGCGAAGCGTACTTTCAGCCATTCCTTGCAGATAAACACGACGAAGGAATACAAAAACGTATTTTTCAAAGTATAAACCGTTGCGACGAAGAGCTTCACAACGAATTGTACGAAAACATTGTCCTATCCGGTGGGTCCACTTTGTTTCCATATTTGCCAAACCGCTTACAGAAGGAGGTTTCGCTTCTTGCTCCATCGAAGACCAATGTAAATGTAGTTGCAAAACAAGGCCGACAAAACGCTGCATGGATCGGTGGTTCCATTTTATCAGAAATGAGCACCTTTCAAAACATGATCATCCTGAGAGAAGATTACGACGAATATGGTCCATCAGTTGTGAGGCGAAAATGTTAAAATATTCACACTATTTCATTTCCCGCTTGATATTTGTATATCAGAACATTAATGTGTGGAAAAATCTAACAATTGTGGAGCAAAATATCTATGCTATATACTGTACTTCTGTTTTATATAAACTTATTTGAAGATATTAAAAAATATTTTGTCTGTTGATAGTATTGCAAGTTTATCGAAGATAGAAAAATAAGAATCCAGAGTTGTCCGATTGCATTGCACAGCCACTAAAAACTGTTTATCTTCCTGGACAGAGTATTTTAAAGTCGTGCCATCAATATTTTTTTCTCCGTTAATGTCCTTTTTATCCAGTAAAACCACAGGCACCTGTAGACTATCAAAAAGGGGGGGGGGGGGGTAGTATGCAATAAGTGTAATAACTTTCGTATTGTTCTCGTTCTTGTTTACTGTTTTTTCATTTCTCTTTCTGGCTTTTGACATTCGGACTCGGGTTCTTGCATACCTCCTCTTTAATTGCCAATAATGGTCTATAGTGTGAGCTTGTCAATGTAAGCATTTGGTGTCCGTTGTTCATCAACTCTTTTTCAACAAAAAACCATGGCCGCTGTTTCAAATCGAAACAATTCAGAGAGATAAAACTTGTCGGTATAAAGCATAAAATATAACATATAGAACAAATTTGGTGGGTCACAGGCTTTTTGAAATCAAAAGCTCTGATAAAGTTGGATTGATAAAAGTTTCCTGATGATCCCTTATACATGTTATGGTAATAGTTCTTAGCTAGTTTTTCATGTTTTGTCTCAAAGAATGAAAACTATTACATGAGGGAAACCGTCGCATATACTAAGTATTTAAATTACTGAAATTGTATATATATATATAGCATGCGCAGTGACTGACAAATTCCTTCGGCACGTTGAAGATGGTCAGAAGATGATAAAAGAAGGGGTAGAAATAAATATTAAGCTCAAGAAGTTTTCTTTTTTTTTAAGTTTCCATTGGAGTCAAAATTTTCTTATGACCTCTTTTAGGAGTAATGGTCAAAATTCGTGTCTTAGCTTTATAATTAATAGATTGAAATTAAGAAAAAAAAACAATATTATCGAACTAGGATGATCAATCCCAAAATGTCCACGAAGAAAAAGACAAAAACAAGGCGAAGGCATACCGGACAAATTTAGGATTGCAATGGTCCTGACTTTGTACAGGCATTTGATAAGAAATGGTGGGTAAAACCAGGTTTTAACCTAGCGTCAAATATCCCACTTCCATTAAGATTTTAGAGTCATGGGTATCATAGTAGTAGCAACACAACACGACGACGCGATTATGAGACAAAAAGGGATATTTCACTTAAGATAATCATGCATCAAACAGTCAAAGTTAAAGTAATCATGAATTATTTCATCCGACATAATATTTTTAATTTTTATAGCAATGGCTGATCGAAAGAAAAACATTTTATGGCCCATTTGAGACGTTTTTTCTTATAAGAAAATAAGAAAATTATTGCAATTAGGGAAAACTAATCATAAATGTTATTTAATTTGAAAATATTAGGTTTGTACTCTACAGATTTTTTTTTGTTCGTTGTTTTTGAAATCCTGTTAAGTGTTATGGTCATATAAACTGAACATTGTTTTGTGTAATTAAATGAAAAATAATTTTTGCACGCTCATGATCACGTGAAGAAATAGTTTGGCTTAGTTCTGACTCCCTGGTAAATCTTAGGCTTTTTAAAATGTCAAAGGGTTCAAAATTACAACTTTAACATTGTTCAAGAAAGTTAAAATTAACCGTGAATTATCAAAATGAGTTTTTAAAAGAATATATTTTTTTTATAATATAATTACCTTTCAATTATTAGCAAGGGGGTTTCATGGCATTTCCTTTTAAATCATACATTTTTTCTCCAAAAAAATCAAATTGACAATCAAACTATTAAAAGACTTTTGTTTCAATTTACATGAAAACATATTGTAACTGTTTTTCTTTGTGGACCTTGCAGTAACATGCAATTATAAGGATTATTTTTAGTCTAAAAGTGGTTTTCTTCCTAGTTTAAAAGTATATATAGTTAAAAGTTATTATTATACTTGCATGATATTGAGGTATTGGGTTTTTTGAAATCATAATTAGGGGTCCTGCTGACAGAAGAAAAGAACACCATGAAAACATATATGACGTTTAAATATTATGATGGCAACTCACCGTATATTTTTCGGGTCAAATCAATCTGTGTTTTAAATCATGCTAATGAACAGCTGCCAATTTATTGAGACTTGCTTCAGTATAATGCCCTGTTCTACTTTAGTGATCATTTCATTTTGATTTTAGAGCAAGTATAAATGGATACACTGGCGTAAATGTTTTCAGTGTGAAATAGATGAAGAAAAAACAACAACCCATGCGGCTATCAGGAGGGGGCACTGTCTCATATAGATATTGATCAATTTTAAGCATCGCAAAGATAATCCAAACAAAAATAGATCAATATAGTACCATAATTCCTGAAAACTATATTTTCAATGGAAAAATTAGCTTACAAACTTTTTTAGATTCGATGGGTAACTTGAAATTTTTGTGTATAAGAGTGGTTCAAAAAATTTGACATTTTGTTGAAAAAATACTCAACTTCCCAGTAAACAAATAACGATTCCTCAGTTTTATTTTTAAAACGTTTTGATAGCCAGATTAGTCCATTATTTATTCTGGCGGTGCTCCTGTCAGTTGGCAAAAGTTCCTTCAAGAGAAGATAAAGAGTTGTCCCTCTTTTATTTACGGAAGTTACCGTTGTTGACTCCTGGCTGTTACTTTATCATCCCTCCAAATAATAATAAAAACTTATCTGTTGGTTTTATTTGTGACCATATTTAAATATGTCATGATTTAAAAATTGTATCTATTACTATCTAATCGAATTAGATACAATTTTAATTCCCATTCGGATCTATGATGTAATTTTAAGCGAAACAAATTATTTAAATTAAAGAGGGAGGTCAAGGCAACAGCCTAAACGTGATGTTTTGATCTGGAGTTATAAATAGGAACCAGTTTACGTACAACAACCACTATAAGCACCATCGAGCACCATCAGTAAATCGGTTTATATAGCCAACGAAAAAAGGGTCTAGCACCACGGGGCCTATGGGTCCCAGGGATGGTTCAAGTCTATCGAAATTGTGTATGTGGGTCCATATGAGTTAGGCCTAACATTCTAAATAGGTCCGGGATCCAATGGATCACTGTCCAAAAAAAATTCGAACCCTCATGGGCCCCCCTCATGCATTTCATGTATAACATGACTTTATATAGAAATGTTGCACCATGGAAACGGACTTTGCACCACGGGGCCTATGGGTCCCAGGGATGGTTCAAGTCTATCGAAATTGTGTATGTGGGTCCATATGAGTTAGGCCTAACATTCTAAATAGGTCCGGGATCCAATGGATCACTGTCCAAAAAATATTCGAACCCTCATGCATTTCATGTATAACATGACTTTATATAGAAATGTTGCACCATGGAAACGGACTTTGCACCACGGGGCCTATGGGTCCCAGGGATGGTTCAAGTCTATCGAAATTGTGTATGTGGGTCCATACGAGTTAGGCCTAACATTCTAAATAGGTCCGGGATCCAATGGATCACTGTCCAAAAAAAAAATCGAACCCTCATGCATTTCATGTATAACATGACTTTATATAGAAATGTTGCACCATGGAAACGGACTTTGCACCACGGGGCCTATGGGTCCCAGGGATGGTTCAAGTCTATCGAAATTGTGTATGTGGGTCCATATGAGTTAGGCCTAACATTCTAAATAGGTCCGGGATCCAATGGATCACTGTCCAAAAAAAATTCGAACCCTCATGGGCCCCCCTCATGCATTTCATGTATAACATGACTTTATATAGAAATGTTGCACCATGGAAACGGACTTTGCACCACGGGGCCTATGGGTCCCAGGGATGGTTCAAGTCTATCGAAATTGTGTATGTGGGTCCATATGAGTTAGGCCTAACATTCTAAATAGGTCCGGGATCCAATGGATCACTGTCCAAAAAATATTCGAACCCTCATGCATTTCATGTATAACATGACTTTATATAGAAATGTTGCACCATGGAAACGGACTTTGCACCACGGGGCCTATGGGTCCCAGGGATGGTTCAAGTCTATCGAAATTGTGTATGTGGGTCCATACGAGTTAGGCCTAACATTCTAAATAGGTCCGGGATCCAATGGATCACTGTCCAAAAAAAAAATCGAACCCTCATGCATTTCATGTATAACATGACTTTATATAGAAATGTTGCACCATGGAAACGGACTTTGCACCACGGGGCCTATGGGTCCCAGGGATGGTTCAAGTCTATCGAAATTGTGTATGTGGGTCCATATGAGTTAGGCCTAACATTCTAAATAGGTCCGGGATCCAATGGATCACTGTCCAAAAAAAATTCGAACCCTCATGGGCCCCCCTCATGCATTTCATGTATAACATGACTTTATATAGAAATGTTGCACCATGGAAACGGACTTTGCACCACGGGGCCTATGGGTCCCAGGGATGGTTCAAGTCTATCGAAATTGTGTATGTGGGTCCATATGAGTTAGGCCTAACATTCTAAATAGGTCCGGGATCCAATGGATCACTGTCCAAAAAATATTCGAACCCTCATGCATTTCATGTATAACATGACTTTATATAGAAATGTTGCACCATGGAAACGGACTTTGCACCACGGGGCCTATGGGTCCCAGGGATGGTTCAAGTCTATCGAAATTGTGTATGTGGGTCCATACGAGTTAGGCCTAACATTCTAAATAGGTCCGGGATCCAATGGATCACTGTCCAAAAAAAAAATCGAACCCTCATGCATTTCATGTATAACATGACTTTATATAGAAATGTTGCACCATGGAAACGGACTTTGCACCACGGGGCCTATGGGTCCCAGGGATGGTTCAAGTCTATCGAAATTGTGTATGTGGGTCCATATGAGTTAGGCCTAACATTCTAAATAGGTCCGGGATCCAATGGATCACTGTCCAAAAAAAATTCGAACCCTCATGGGCCCCCCTCATGCATTTCATGTATAACATGACTTTATATAGAAATGTTGCACCATGGAAACGGACTTTGCACCACGGGGCCTATGGGTCCCAGGGATGGTTCAAGTCTATCGAAATTGTGTATGTGGGTCCATATGAGTTAGGCCTAACATTCTAAATAGGTCCGGGATCCAATGGATCACTGTCCAAAAAATATTCGAACCCTCATGCATTTCATGTATAACATGACTTTATATAGAAATGTTGCACCATGGAAACGGACTTTGCACCACGGGGCCTATGGGTCCCAGGGATGGTTCAAGTCTATCGAAATTGTGTATGTGGGTCCATACGAGTTAGGCCTAACATTCTAAATAGGTCCGGGATCCAATGGATCACTGTCCAAAAAAAAAATCGAACCCTCATGCATTTCATGTATAACATGACTTTATATAGAAATGTTGCACCATGGAAACGGACTTTGCACCACGGGGCCTATGGGTCCCAGGGATGGTTCAAGTCTATCGAAATTGTGTATGTGGGTCCATATGAGTTAGGCCTAACATTCTAAATAGGTCCGGGATCCAATGGATCACTGTCCAAAAAAAATTCGAACCCTCATGGGCCCCCCTCATGCATTTCATGTATAACATGACTTTATATAGAAATGTTGCACCATGGAAACGGACTTTGCACCACGGGGCCTATGGGTCCCAGGGATGGTTCAAGTCTATCGAAATTGTGTATGTGGGTCCATATGAGTTAGGCCTAACATTCTAAATAGGTCCGGGATCCAATGGATCACTGTCCAAAAAATATTCGAACCCTCATGCATTTCATGTATAACATGACTTTATATAGAAATGTTGCACCATGGAAACGGACTTTGCACCACGGGGCCTATGGGTCCCAGGGATGGTTCAAGTCTATCGAAATTGTGTATGTGGGTCCATACGAGTTAGGCCTAACATTCTAAATAGGTCCGGGATCCAATGGATCACTGTCCAAAAAAAAAATCGAACCCTCATGCATTTCATGTATAACATGACTTTATATAGAAATGTTGCACCATGGAAACGGACTTTGCACCACGGGGCCTATGGGTCCCAGGGATGGTTCAAGTCTATCGAAATTGTGTATGTGGGTCCATATGAGTTAGGCCTAACATTCTAAATAGGTCCGGGATCCAATGGATCACTGTCCAAAAAAAATTCGAACCCTCATGGGCCCCCCTCATGCATTTCATGTATAACATGACTTTATATAGAAATGTTGCACCATGGAAACGGACTTTGCACCACGGGGCCTATGGGTCCCAGGGATGGTTCAAGTCTATCGAAATTGTGTATGTGGGTCCATATGAGTTAGGCCTAACATTCTAAATAGGTCCGGGATCCAATGGATCACTGTCCAAAAAATATTCGAACCCTCATGCATTTCATGTATAACATGACTTTATATAGAAATGTTGCACCATGGAAACGGACTTTGCACCACGGGGCCTATGGGTCCCAGGGATGGTTCAAGTCTATCGAAATTGTGTATGTGGGTCCATATGAGTTAGGCCTAACATTCTAAATAGGTCCGGGATCCAATGGATCACTGTCCAAAAAAAAAATCGAACCCTCATGCATTTCATGTATAACATGACTTTATATCGAAATGTTGCACCATGGAAACGGACTTTGCACCACGGGGCCTATGGGTCCCAGGGATGGTTCAAGTCTATCGAAATTGTGTATGTGGGTCCATACGAGTTAGGCCTACCATTCTAAATAGGTCCGGGATCCAATGGATCACTGTCCAAAAAAAAAATCGAACCCTCATGCATTTCATGTATAACATGACTTTATATAGAAATGTTGCACCATGGAAACGGACTTTGCACCACGGGGCCTATGGGTCCCAGGGATGGTTCAAGTCTATCGAAATTGTGTATGTGGGTCCATATGAGTTAGGCCTAACATTTTAAATAGGTCCGGGATCCAATGGATCACTGTCCAAAAAAAATTCGAACCCTCATGGGCCCCCCTCATGCATTTCATGTATAACATGACTTTATATAGAAATGTTGCACCATGGAAACGGACTTTGCACCACGGGGCCTATGGGTCCCAGGGATGGTTCAAGTCTATCGAAATTGTGTATGTGGGTCCATATGAGTTAGGCCTAACATTCTAAATAGGTCCGGGATCCAATGGATCACTGTCCAAAAAATATTCGAACCCTCATGCATTTCATGTATAACATGACTTTATATAGAAATGTTGCACCATGGAAACGGACTTTGCTCCACGGGGCCTATGGGTCCCAGGGATGGTTCAAGTCTATCGAAATTGTGTATGTGGGTCCATACGAGTTAGGCCTAACATTCTAAATAGGTCCGGGATCCAATGGATCACTGTCCAAAAAAAAAATCGAACCCTCATGCATTTCATGTATAACATGACTTTATATAGAAATGTTGCACCATGGAAACGGACTTTGCACCACGGGGCCTATGGGTCCCAGGGATGGTTCAAGTCTATCGAAATTGTGTATGTGGGTCCATACGAGTTAGGCCTAACATTCTAAATAGGTCCGGGATCCAATGGATCACTGTCCAAAAAATATTCGAACCCTCATGCATTTCATGTATAACATGACTTTATATAGAAATGTTGCACCATGGAAACGGACTTTGCACCACGGGGCCTATGGGTCCCAGGGATGGTTCAAGTCTATCGAAATTGTGTATGTGGGTCCATATGAGTTAGGCCTAACATTCTAAATAGGTCCGGGATCCAATGGATCACTGTCCAAAAAAAAATCGAACCCTCATGCATTTCATGTATAACATGACTTTATATCGAAATGTTGCACCATGGAAACGGACTTTGCTCCACGGGGCCTATGGGTCCCAGGGATAGTTCAAGTCTATCGAAATTGTGTATGTGGGTCCATATGAGTTAGGCCTAACATTCTAAATAGGTCCGGGATCCAATGGATCACTGTCCAAAAAATATTCGAACCCTCATGCATTTCATGTATAACATGACTTTATATAGAAATGTTGCACCATGGAAACGGACTTTGCACCACGGGGCATATGGGTCCCAGGGATGGTTCAAGTCTATCGAAATTGTGTATGTGGGTCCATACGAGTTAGGCCTAACATTCTAAATAGGTCCGGGATCCAATGGATCACTGTCCAAAAAAAATTCGAACCCTCATGGGCCCCCCTCATGCATTTCATGTATAACATGACTTTATATAGAAATGTTGCACCATGGAAACGGACTTTGCACCACGGGGCATATGGGTCCCAGGGATGGTTCAAGTCTATCGAAATTGTGTATGTGGGTCCATACGAGTTAGGCCTAACATTCTAAATAGGTCCGGGATCCAATGGATCACTGTCCAAAAAAAAAAATCGAACCCTCATGCATTTCATGTATAACATGACTTTATATAGAAATGTTGCACCATGGAAACGGACTTTGCACCACGGGGCCTATGGGTCCCAGGGATGGTTCAAGTCTATCGAAATTGTGTATGTGGGTCCATATGAGTTAGGCCTAACATTCTAAATAGGTCCGGGATCCAATGGATCACTGTCCAAAAAAAATTCGAACCCTCATGCATTTCATGTATAACATGACTTTATATAGAAATGTTGCACCATGGAAACGGACTTTGCACCACGGGGCCTATGGGTCCCAGGGATGGTTCAAGTCTATCGAAATTGTGTATTTGGGTCCATACGAGTTATGCCTAACATTCTAAATAGGTCCGGGATCCAATGGATCACTGTAAAAAAAATTGAACCCTCGAATATGTCATGAGTTAATATAGAAATCTTGCGTCGTGAAAATGACCTAATACCACGGAGCCTTTCTGGGTCCTGTGTTCTTTGGATCAAACTCCGTTTATTCATGATTTATACGAAAATCCTGTATACACAAAAAAAAACGGACCTAACACCACGGGTCCCGGGGGGCCTATTGTCCTCAGGAATTGTCACAAAAACGAACCAAGCATTATTATGCCCTTGGCCCAAGAGTTGATTAAATTCTTTTTAAATAATACATGCTAAGCTATAGATGTATATCGTTATTAGTCAGGATCATGTACACGGAAAAGCAGTTCTTTTATTCACAAAGTACTTTTTGAACTATTACCGCTCCCTTCTTACCAAGAAATCCACGTTTAGTGTTGTAAACAAAACGGAACAACCCAACAGTTTTAAACGAGCTGTTTGTATTCGGTAGTTGCATTAAAATTGCTTTCTTTTAAATCCCTGCTATTTTATATAAAACTCTTCCTGTCTTTTAGTGTAAAACAAGAAAACTGTGAACTGCAGCTTACAAATATATACCCACCGCACCCCACGAATTGACCAGATTTTTTATGGAAGTTGCACATCTACATTAAGTCACAAACATTCTATGAAATTTCGTGAAAATCCCTAGAGTGATAAAAATCTATTGAGTAATTTAGTAGGAGTTGTGGATAAGTTATTGGTACCCTCTTGTAATCAAACGGATAAAATGCTAAAATTTTTGGTTTATCATTTTGCTCTTAAAAATCTTGAAATTTTCATCCAGAGTTAGATTGTTTCTTTCAAAGCAAAACGCGCATCAGATGCAGTTTAAAATGTTTGCCAGACAATTTGATATAGTTTTGTCTCTTCATGCCCTTTTTGCTATCTTTTTCTATACTGGTTTCCCACATTATAAATTGAATTCCTTCTGAAGGACCTTTATCATCAAAAGCCTTTTTTGTCTGCGAAAGTAGAAGGGCATATGCATGGTGTTCTGGTCTGTCCGTTGGTCCGTCCGTTCCATATCAGGTTATACCAACAGGTTGAAGCTATTTTTCCATAAAGGAAATATGATATTATCGCAAAATCTGTTTAGAAATACTGCAGCTGTACCATCAACTTTATGAATGATATTTGTTGTAGTTTCTTTAAACCAATAAACAAATCAAGAACCTTCGCAAGCAATTACAATTAACAGTTATTCACTTATGCATTAATTAGGATATTAGCATAAAAAGTCTTTATTACATATTATGCCCACTGCATGTAATCGACTTAACCGTTCAAAGGCTGGTTGCATGGGAGGGCATCAAGTCTTCATTTAATTTGGACATATCCTTATTTTAGCTCACTCGGACAAAGGTCATGTGATATATTGCTATCACTTGGCATTCGTCGTCCGTCGTCTGTCGTCTTTTCAAAACTTTGTTTCTTTAAAACCGATTGACGAAGTGCAACCAACTTGGTATGCTTGTTATTTGTGGTGGCGTTTACAAAACTATTGTTTTTGATGTTTGATTCAACAAAAAACATGGTCGCCATCGCTTAAATATCAAATTGGGGTAGAATCACCTTTAAAGTTTTATAACTTAATTAATATGACAGATAGAACAAATCTGATGCCTCTATATTTCTTTTGAGTCGAAGATGTCAGGTAATTCCTTTAAGACGTAATGGCCCTTTTAGTTTAAAATCACGATTTTCATGTTTTTGCTTTATATAATTATAATGGAAACTTTTGCAGATAGAGGGAAGCTGTTGCTTGCTTAAATGTTCAGCACAATTAGCTCTACAAAATTGTCCATTGGTTCGAAGTTGTCAGATGACCCCTGTAAGGGGCTATGGCCAAGGAAGGATTTTGGCTCATAGAATGAATTCCATTACAGACAGATAAAAGTTTTGCTTAAATAGATGTCCAGTTTGAGAAATTCTTTAAAAAAAACTCTCCATCTGATGGAAGTTTTCGGATGACCTGGACCGAAGCTCTACAAAAGTATCCATTGGGTCGAATATGTCAGCTGACCCCTTATAGTGGTTTTCCCTCTTCAAATGTCAAAAATAACGTTTCATGCCCCGCGAGGACATGTCGGGGGCATTAAGTTTTACTCAATCCGCATGTCCGTCCGTCCGAACAAATTTCCGTCAAGCTTTTCTCAGAAACCGTACATGGGAATAGTTTGAAACTTGGTAGGATGGTTCATTATGACAAACTGTACGTCCTATGCCACTTTCAGACCTATCGGACTTTTACTTCCTGTTTGGGGTAGGGCCGATATGAAATCTATGAAAACCGACTTGAAAATTTCTGCCAAGCTTTTCGCAGAAGCCATACATGAGAATGATTTGAAACTTTGTAGGATTGTTCAGTATGACAATCTGTATGTCCTATGTTTGGGGTCTAGTGGGGGCATTTGTGTCCCATGGACACATTCCTTCTTTATTTTTCATAATTTTGTCATATAGAATGAACACTATTGTGGACTAGGGAAAAAAGCTGTTGCTTTCTTAAACCTTTAGCTCACTCCACTTTACAAAAGTCTCCATTTAGCCGAAGATGTCAGATGGCTCCTTATAGATAAGATGTTACTTGCTTAAACATTCAGCTTATTAAGCTCTTCAAAAGTCAGTATTGGGTTAAATTGTCATTCTTCAGAATGACCTTAAGGACCAGGTAAGCGATTCAGGCTCCTGGGGGCCTCTTATTAAGGGTTGCGGTCCTTAATAAGGAAAATTATCGTGTTTTTGACTAACAGCATAAATAAGGATTGCTGATAAAGAAAAGGTTTTGAATTATTTATGTTCAACTAAAGCTCTATAAAAGTGTCCATTGGGTCATAGCTGCCAGATGATATCTTTTTGGGGTAATGGCCCTAAAAATGTCAAACACAGTTTTTGTTTGTCTTTGCATTATAGTTTAAAAACTAATGCAGATTATTACATCAAAGCTCTGTAACGTTACAATCGTGATGGTAATATTTTTTTTCAAAGTGGATTTTTATACCCCGCTTTGAAGATGAAGGGGGTTTACTGGTTTATCTCTGTCCTTCCGTTCCCGTCGTCCGTCTGCAACATAACTCTCTTAACAGTTGTCTCAACAACTACAAATCACAAACTTGAAATTTTAATATTTGGCTTCAGCATGAGGTCCTTTATCGCAAGAACAAAAATTAGGTCTGTCTTACATATACTTTCTGTTAAGACTTTGTGAATTGGTCAATTGTTTAAAATGTTCGTAACACATGGTAACAGTTTTATCGGAAACTATTCATCATAGGAACATGATATTTGGTATATGACGTATTGCAAGTATCAAAAGTAGGTCCACATGTCAGATATCTACTTCCTGTTCACTGAAAAAGTTAATACTGGGGATAGCGGGGAAACATGTTTTCCGATCGCGGGTCTTCTCGGGGCTAATATGCTTTCCTCGCGGAAATATTGTCCGCGGGTGTTCTAGGGGTGACGATGCTTTCCAAGCGGAAACCTTATCCGCAGGTCTTCTTGTGGATTTTTGTTTAACATTTTGAGTACTTTTCAGATGATACGTATTTGAACAATAGGAAGTAAACGAGAAGCAACTTCCGACAGACTGAACAATATGTATCCATATCTAAGCATGCGTTAAAAAAGTGCATGCAGAAAATGAATATAAGCTCCTCAAAATATTGTAGATGTAGAGATTTTGTTTACTAAACATATTATATAGATGCATGCTAGAGAAATGTAACCCTATTTTTGACAAATTACAAACGAAAGTTTTGGCGTTTTTAGCTTTTTGGGTAGACCGACAGACAGACGGTCGCTTTGCCAAGGAGAATATTATAAAAAATCTTTATTTGCAAAATACACCCATATGGGTCAAAGCAAAAACAAAAACATGTAAAATACAAAACATATACAGAAAAACGACAGAGTATACAGAACATTAACATATGGAGAACATTTTGACCAATGTGGACCCTATTTTCGTAGTACCAGTGACTGCTTTATAAAATCGCATACAATTGGAATCAGTTCTATATCGGGATTCAAAATTCGTTGCATATGTATAATTTTATTATTTAAGTCGATGTTTTGATTTACATGTAGATTTAATTTATTAAACATAGTTTGTCTTAATTGTTTGTTGATGTTACAATACAGAAGAAAATGATATTCATCTTCAACAACTTCACATACAGAGCACAGTCTATTTTCTCTTTTAATATTTCTGTATCTTCCTAATTCTATATTTAATTTGTGGTCGCTGACTCTTAATTGTGTTATTAATTGTCTGTTTTTAAAACTTGTTTCTTTTAATAAGTATTTTTCTAAACCAAATTCAGTCTTTAATTGTTTGTATAAAAATAATTTAGAATCATCGGTCAAGCTGGCTAATTTCTGCATTATTATATTTTTGTAGTTATCTTCTATTTTTTGTTTAAAATTACTTTTTAAGTTATTTTTAATTTTCATAAAGGGTTTGTCCAAATTCTCAAATTCTGTGATATCTAATTCACATTCTTCAAAAATTTTGGAAGCAAGGGTGTACCACGAGTACATTCCTTCATTATGTAGATTTTTGTTTACAATATATGCTTCTTTTAACAAAGGGTTGATCTTTTCAGAGTTAAGTCTACAAAAATACATCATTACTTGAATTTTAATGAAACTTCAATAGGCAATCTACCAAGCTCTGACTTTGATGAGATATTGCATGCCGTTTTTTTAAGTCCTAAAATCGATTTGCAATATCTGTTGTGTATTTTTTATAGGGATGCTGCATTTTTGTGTGAGGTCTTTTGCTGTTGGTCCTAAAGAAAACTGCAACCTAAATGCTTAAAGTATTGAGATGTAGAATAAATGCCGATGAAATTCAACATAGTAATTTTACAATTCACAAAAAGGATAAGTTACGATATGTACGGTTTCTGAGAAAAGCTTGACGGAAATTTTCATATTTATGTTCACATATTTTCATATGTCCGACAGGTCTGATAATCGCTTAGGACGTACAGTTTGTCATACTGAATCATCCTACCGTGTTTCAAATCATTTTCATGTACGGTTTCTGAGAAAAGCTTGACGGAAATTCGTACGGACGGACATGAGTAAAACTTAATGCCCCCCCCCCCGACATGTCGTCGCGGGGGCATAAAAAAAGTAGGTGAATATTGTCACCAAATGTCTCGTATTTAATTTGAATGCTTGTATTTTTATACAATTGACGAATCGACTGTAGTATATACTTTATTCTACTCTATAGAAAACGATGCTTAAAAACCAAACAAAATGTTTTAACATTGAGCCGAACGGAAAGTGAAGTAAAAGAGTGTTGTATATCCTTTCCAGAAGTATGGTCTTGCACAGGCGGAACAAACTCCATATTTTTTCAAAACCGTGCATTACTAAAACATGAAAACACGTTTTTGTGAAAGCTGCAAGACATACTGAAAAATTAAAAAGTCTTTAAGACTTGACTTTTAACCTCTTAGTCAATAGCTAATAATATCTAAAATTCCTTTCGTTTTTTAACGCATAATAAATAAATTCAAATTCAAAATTATCATGTAAAACAAAAAAAAGATTTTTCTAGTGTTAAAACACCTTATCGCCCGACTGTTGTGCTATTCTTTTTGGACTTTATGTAAAAAAAATAGATATATTAGATATAATGCCAAGCTCTGTATTCTAGTAATTTATCACACAATTTCATCTTTATAACGGTTTTATCTTTAGCACAGGCGTTTGGGTCCAGGTTTTTTTTTAATATAATAACGTGTATATAAAACTTTTCCCATCTCCTCTATATACTATTTCCACATAGTATATAGAGGAGATGAAAATTTTTATATACACGTTATTATATTAAAAAAAAAATCCTGGACCCAAGCGCCTGTGATCTTTAGTATTTTTTCTTAATCAAAATAAAATTTACATGAAAAATGAATCTATTCTAATATTACACTTTTGCATCTTGTTCTTTTGCTCAACTACAAAAGATTATTTATTTATGAAAGAACGAACTATTTAGCTTCAAAAAAGTGTTAAGTAGTAGGCTGTGCAACAAATATTTTGGCGCATCTATAGGCGGAAAATAAAAATTGACAATTTTTATCCTCCGCCTTTAGATGGTCCAAATTAGGGCCTTATCGCTACCCATCCTTTAAAATGTTGACACGTTACATTTTTTTTTCTGAAAAAAAAACAGGCTTTGAGAAAAGAAAAGTTTTTGACGTGAGATTTTTATCATAAAATTTTATTAACGAAAACAATTATTAAGAAAAGCAAAAATTAAAGCCATAACTTGATAGTTACTGAGTGCGTGTATTAACTTAGTATGAACAGTTAGAAATATTTTAAAGTACCACATTCTCTAATTTTTGTTTATGAGTTTTATCATTGGAGTAGAGGTACAAAAGGAAAGGCATTTTATGGGTGAAATATTAAAAGAACAACAACACGCAATTGAGTCTTCAATGACACATGCATGTTAGAATTCCAAAACTTTAAGGTTATAGATACATGTAAATGTACAACATTTCATGAATATAAGGAAAATCAGTTTGGTGTATGACGTACGAACAGACTGACAAGTAAGGAATCTCTGACGTGGGGCCACTAGGCGTTCTGCCCAACTTTGCACCAGCCTGGAACTAATAAAGCCTAGGGAGGGAATCGAACCCTCGTGCGTCAGAGTTCTAAAACATAGAAGTGATTTTGTTCAGGTCGTTTGTCTAGATCTAATCATAAGCAAAAGGTCCATTTCCTTATCTTTTTACTTAAGTTCACAAAAATGTTTAAAATTAGTACTGTTTCCAACATTTATTAGTTTAGCATCTATTCAAAAAATGCTTTAGTGTGCATGCAGTTTCCTGAAAACAAAATTTACTAAACTTTTTCGTTTTATTTTGAAAATTTCACGCCGACTTTGAAACTTTAATACTTTTTTTATTCACCTACCTTTATCATCACCCAATTCTTTTATAGACCTATCTTTAGCCTGAAAATGTCGTTTTGTGTAAAAAAAATTCCTAATGACTATTATGACTTGTATAAAATACACTCCATAATTGGAGGATTCCAAATTGTGGTTGCATGAAATCTGAACCAATTTATAGCTGTAGGTCCATTTCACATATTATACATTTTTGACAGATTTTAACCATACCTGAGTGCACCATGGTGCTATTTCTGTTTTTCATAGTGCAAGATTGTTATTTAAAAAAAACAAATAAATAGGAGTTCAAAAATGTTCTTGGGAGTAATTCAGTGAACCTTGACCTACTAGTATTTAGTAATCCAGTCCTAACTCAAACTGAAACAATTTCGATAGACTTGATAATTCCCTTTGGCCCCTTTAAGACCCGTGGTGCCAAGTCCGTTTTTGTGGTGCAAGATGACTGTATAAACCGTATATAAACGTGGGTATCAAAATTTTCTCTGACAGTGACCCAAGGGATACTGGGTCTATTTAAAATTGTAGGCTTTACTTATATGGACTAATAAACATAGTTTAGACAATCTTGGACCAACCCTAGGTTATAAATGGCCCGTGGTGCTAGGTCCGTTTCCATGGTGCAAGATTTCAATGTAAAGCCATGTTATATGTGGGTGTTCGACAATGTTTTGACCTTGATCCAATAGACTGTGGACCTATTTAGAATTTTAGGCCTAACTCATATAAACCCACACACACAATTTCGTTAGACTTGAACCATACCTGGGACCCACAGGCCCCGTGGTGCAAAGTCTCCCTTTCCATGGTGCAAGATTTCTATATAAGGTCATGTTATATATGAGGGTTCAAAATTTTCTCTGACAGTAATCCATTGGACCCTGGACCTATTTCGAATACTAGGCCTAACTCATATGGACCTATATACACAATTTTGATTGACTTGAACTATCCCTGGGACCCATAAGCCCCGTGGTGCAAAGTCACTTTCCATGGTGCAAGATTTCTACATAAAGTCATGTTATACATGAAATGCATGATGTTCTAATTTTTTTTGACAGTGATTCATTGGAGCCCAAACCAATTTAGAACGCTAGGCCTAACTCATATAGACATACATACACAATTTTGATAGACTTGAACCATCCCTTGGACCCATAGGCCCCGTGGTGCAAAGTCTCTTCCTTTCCATGGTGCAAGATTTCTATATATGGTCATGTTATATATGAGGGGTCAAAATTTTCTCTGACAGTAATCCATTTGACCCCGGACCTATTTCGAATGCTAGGCCTAACTCATATGGACCTACATGCACAATTTCGATAGACTTGAACTATCCCTGGGGCCCATAGGTCCCGTGGTGCAAAGTCCCTTTCCATGGTGCAAGATTTTTATATAAAGTCATGTTATACATGAAATGCATGAGGGTTCGAAATTCAGTGATTCATTGACCCCGAACCAATTTAGAACGCTGGGTCTAACTCATATGGACCTACATACACAATTTTGATAGACTTGAACCATCCCTGGGACCCATAGGTCCCGTGGTGCAAAGTCTCTTTCCATGGAGGTGCAAGATTTCTATATAAAGTCATGTTATACATGAAATGCATAAGGGTTCGAAACTTTTTTGACAGTGATTCATTGGACCCCGAACCATTTTAGAACGCTAGGCCTAACTCATATGGGCCTACATACACAATTTCGTTAGACTTGAACTATCCCTGGGACCCATAGGTCCCGTGGTGCAAAGTCCCTTTCCATGGTGCAAGATTTCTATATAAAGTCATGTTATACATGAAATGCATGAGGGTTCGAAATTCAGTGATTCATTGACCCCGAACCAATTTAGAACGCTGGGTCTAACTCATATGGACCTACATACACAATTTTGATAGACTTGAACCATCCCTGGGACCCATAGGCCCCGTGGTGCAAAGTCTTTTCATTTCCATGGTGCAAGATTTCTATATATGGTCATGTTATATATGAGGGGTCAAAATTTTCTCTGACAGTAATCCATTTGACCCCGGACCTATTTCGAATGCTAGGCCTAACTCATATGGACCTACATGCACAATTTCGATAGACTTGAACTATCCCTGGGACCCATAGGTCCCGTGGTGCAAAGTCCCTTTCCATGGTGCAAGATTTTTATATAAAGTCATGTTATACATGAAATGCATGAGGGTTCGAAATTCAGTGATTCATTGACCCCGAACCAATTTAGAACGCTGGGTCTAACTCATGTGGACCTACATACACAATTTTGATAGACTTGAACCATCCCTGGGACCCATAGGTCCCGTGGTGCAAAGTCCCTTTCCATGGAGGTGCAAGATTTCTATATAAAGTCATGTTATACATGAAATGCATGAGGGTTCGAAATTTTTTTGACAGTGATTCATTGGACCCCGAACCATTTTAGAACGCTAGGCCTAACTCATATGGGCCTACATACACAATTTCGTTAGACTTGAACTATCCCTGGGACCCATAGGTCCCGTGGTGCAAAGTCCCTTTCCATGGTGCAAGATTTCTATATAAAGTCATGTTATACATGAAATGCATGAGGGTTCGAAATTCAGTGATTCATTGACCCCGAACCAATTTAGAACGCTGGGTCTAACTCATATGGACCTACATACACAATTTTGATGGACTTGAACCATCCCTGGGACCCATAGGCCCCGTGGTGCAAAGTCTCTTCCTTTCCATGGTGCAATATTTCTATATATGGTCATGTTATATATGAGGGGTCAAAATTTTCTCTGACAGTAATCCATTTGACCCCGGACCTATTTCGAATGCTAGGCCTAACTCATATGGACCTACATGCACAATTTCGATAGACTTGAACTATCCCTGGGACCCATAGGTCCTGTGGTGCAAAGTCCCTTTCCATGGTGCAAGATTTCTATATAAAGTCATGTTATACATGAAATGCATGAGGGTTCGAAATTCAGTGATTCATTGACCCCGAACCAATTTAGAACGCTGGGTCTAACTCATATGGACCTACATACACAATTTTGATAGACTTGAACCATCCCTGGGACCCATAGGCCCCGTGGTGCAAAGTCTTTTCATTTCCATGGTGCAAGATTTCTATATATGGTCATGTTATATATGAGGGGTCAAAATTTTCTCTGACAGTAATCCATTTGACCCCGGACCTATTTCGAATGCTAGGCCTAACTCATATGGACCTACATGCACAATTTCGATAGACTTGAACTATCCCTGGGACCCATAGGTCCCGTGGTGCAAAGTCCCTTTCCATGGTGCAAGATTTTTATATAAAGTCATGTTATACATGAAATGCATGAGGGTTCGAAATTCATTGATTCATTGACCCCGAACCAATTTAGAACGCTGGGTCTAACTCATGTGGACCTACATACACAATTTTGATAGACTTGAACCATCCCTGGGACCCATAGGTCCCGTGGTGCAAAGTCCCTTTCCATGGAGGTGCAAGATTTCTATATAAAGTCATGTTATACATGAAATGCATGAGGGTTCGAAATTTTTTTGACAGTGATTCATTGGACCCCGAACCATTTTAGAACGCTAGGCCTAACTCATATGGGCCTACATACACAATTTCGTTAGACTTGAACTATCCCTGGGACCCATAGGTCCCGTGGTGCAAAGTCCCTTTCCATGGTGCAAGATTTCTATATAAAGTCATGTTATACATGAAATGCATGAGGGTTCGAAATTCAGTGATTCATTGACCCCGAACCAATTTAGAACGCTAGGCCTAACTCATATGGGCCTACATACACAATTTCGTTAGACTTGAACTATCCCTGGGACCCATAGGTCCCGTGGTGCAAAGTCCCTTTCCATGGTGCAAGATTTCTATATAAAGTCATGTTATACATGAAATGCATGAGGGTTCGAAATTCAGTGATTCATTGACCCCGAACCAATTTAGAACGCTGGGTCTAACTCATATGGACCTACATACACAATTTTGATGGACTTGAACCATCCCTGGGACCCATAGGCCCCGTGGTGCAAAGTCTCTTCCTTTCCATGGTGCAAGATTTCTATATATGGTCATGTTATATATGAGGGGTCAAAATTTTCTCTGACAGTAATCCATTTGACCCCGGACCTATTTCGAATGCTAGGCCTAACTCATATGGACCTACATGCACAATTTCGATAGACTTGAACTATCCCTGGGACCCATAGGTCCCGTGGTGCAAAGTCCCTTTCCATGGTGCAAGATTTCTATATAAAGTCATGTTATACATGAAATGCATGAGGGTTCGAAATTCAGTGATTCATTGACCCCGAACCAATTTAGAACGCTGGGTCTAACTCATATGGACCTACATACACAATTTTGATAGACTTGAACCATCCCTGGGACCCATAGGCCCCGTGGTGCAAAGTCTTTTCATTTCCATGGTGCAAGATTTCTATATATGGTCATGTTATATATGAGGGGTCAAAATTTTCTCTGACAGTAATCCATTTGACCCCGGACCTATTTCGAATGCTAGGCGTAACTCATATGGACCTACATGCACAATTTCGATAGACTTGAACTATCCCTGGGACCCATAGGTCCCGTGGTGCAAAGTCCCTTTCCATGGTGCAAGATTTTTATATAAAGTCATATTATACATGAAATGCATGAGGGTTCGAAATTCAGTGATTCATTGACCCCGAACCAATTTAGAACGCTGGGTCTAACTCATGTGGACCTACATACACAATTTTGATAGACTTGAACCATCCCTGGGACCCATAGGTCCCGTGGTGCAAAGTCCCTTTCCATGGAGGTGCAAGATTTCTATATAAAGTCATGTTATACATGAAATGCATGAGGGTTCGAAATTTTTTTGACAGTGATTCATTGGACCCCGAACCATTTTAGAACGCTAGGCCTAACTCATATGGGCCTACATACACAATTTCGTTAGACTTGAACTATCCCTGGGACCCATAGGTCCCGTGGTGCAAAGTCCCTTTCCATGGTGCAAGATTTCTATATAAAGTCATGTTATACATGAAATGCATGAGGGTTCGAAATTCAGTGATTCATTGACCCCGAACCAATTTAGAACGCTGGGTCTAACTCATGTGGACCTACATACACAATTTTGATGGACTTGAACCATCCCTGGGACCCATAGGCCCCGTGGTGCAAAGTCTCTTCCTTTCCATGGTGCAAGATTTCTATATATGGTCATGTTATATATGAGGGGTCAAAATTTTCTCTGACAGTAATCCATTTGACCCCGGACCTATTTCGAATGCTAGGCCTAACTCATATGGACCTACATGCACAATTTCGATAGACTTGAACTATCCCTGAGACCCATAGGTCCTGTGGTGCAAAGTCCCTTTCCATGGTGCAAGATTTTCATATAAAGTCATGTTATACATGAAATGCATGAGGGTTCGAAATTCAGTGATTCATTGACCCCGAACCAATTTAGAACGCTGGGTCTAACTCATATGGACCTACATACACAATTTTGATAGACTTGAACCATCCCTGGGACCCATAGGCCCCGTGGTGCAAAGTCTCCCTTTCCATGGTGCAAGATTTCTATATATGGTCATGTTATATGTGAGGGTTCAAAATTTTCTCTGACAGTAATCCATTTGACCCCGGACCTATTTCAAATGCTAGGCCTAACTCATATGGACCTACATACCCAATTTTGATAGACTTGAACCATCCCTGGGACCCATGTGCCCCGTGGTGCAAGGTCCGTACCCATGGTGCAAGAATTCCACGTAGTACAGCCATGTTATGCACGATGTAATTTTAACAATTAAAATTTTCTTTAAAAGTAATACAATTGACCCCAGACCTATTAAGAATTTTAAACCTTACTCATATGGACCCACACACACAATATCTATAGAATTGAACTATACATGGGGTCCAAGGTTCCGTGGTGCAAGGTTCGTTTTCATGGTGCAATAATTCTATGTATACAGCCATGTTTTACATAGAGGTTTGAAATTTTCTTTGAAAGTGATTTAGTGGAAACCCGAACCTATTTTGAATTCCAAACCTAACTCATTTAGACCCACATACCTATTTTTTATAGAATTAAACTATCAATGGGCCCATAGACCCCGTGGGCAAAGGTTTGTTATCATGGTGCAAGGTTCGTTATCATGGTGCAAGAATTCTATGTAAAGCCATGTTATGCATGATCGAGGGTTCAAATTTTTTAGAGTAATATAATAGACCCCGGACCTATTTAGAATTTTAAACCTTACTCATATGGACCCACATACTCAATTTCTGTAGAATTGAACTATCTATGGAGCCCATAGGCCGCGTGGTGCAAGGTTGGTTTTCATGGTGCAAGATTTCTACCTAAAGCCATATAATACGTAGGGGTTTGAAATTTCTTTGAAAGTGATTCAGTAGACCCGGACCTATTTAAAATTCTAAACCTAACTCATATGGACCCACATACACAAGTTTTATAGAATTGAACTATCCCCTGGGGTCCATTGGCCCCGTGGTGCAAGGTTCCTTTTCATGGTGCAAGAACTGTATGTAACTTGAAGCCATGTTATACATAGAGTTTTGAAATTTTCTTTGAAAGTATTATAATGGACCCTGGACCTACGTAGAATTATAGACCTAACTCAAATGGACCCATTAACACAGTTTCGTTAGATTTTAAATAGGTCCCGTGGTGCTATATCCTTTTTTTGTCAAGGCAGTGGTTCTTGCAAGCTATAGGGAAGAGGAAAGGGGGGGGGGCTCTGAAGTTTTTTTCTTTTTCAAACAATGGTCCATTGGACCCGGGACCCAAAATATAATATTCAAGGCTTAACCTAGCACAATTTTGATAGATGATCATAGATTTTTATAATCTCAGCGACTAACGATATCGGGCCTAGTGGTGCTTAGTCCGTTTTTCATGGTTCTTCCTATCTAACGTAAAATGTTTTGAGGTTTCTACATCTAAATTTTTATTAAGAATATTCTTTTGGTAAAATTATATTATTTTGAATTTATTACATATGAATTTGAATCATTTCAACGTGTTTTTTACTATTCCTTTTTCATTTTTTTCGGGATACTTTTCATGTATTAGGTACATCCCGCATGTCACATGATTTAAAGAA
Organism: Arcuatula senhousia; assembly: GCA_963971305.1. Lineage (NCBI taxonomy): Eukaryota > Metazoa > Mollusca > Bivalvia > Mytilida > Mytilidae > Arcuatula > Arcuatula senhousia. Next base: position 32,090,216 of record OZ020304.1, read on the forward strand.
CCAATAAGACGGTGGTGCTTATAGTGGTTGTTGTCACGTTTCTATATATTTATTATAAGTCTTGATCTGAGGAATATTTTAGAACTCGACAGCACAGTGAAACAGTCGTTAATCGCAGCGAACTTCGAGACATTGCATTCACGTACAGACTTCAATCATGGCAGAAAATGTGAGAGTAGCGGTCAGAGTCAGACCTTTTATATCCTTTATAAACTGTTTAACAGATTTATTGCAGTAGTTAAAATAAATGTGTTTGTGGGTATGTACAATGACAATGTATCTTTTTTTTCAACAAGTTTTCCTAACAAGCTCCCCTTTAGCTTAGATTTATATCAAACCTGATAAAGGCTTTAAAGTGTTCAACCAGACAAGTTCATGTCAAATACACTGCAGCACATTGAGAGTGGATTGAGCTTTGAGCGGGTCCTCAAGGAAAAAGCATATCATTCACTTGTCAGGACCTTAGTTGACATGTCGGTACTGTTTTAGAAACATATAACCAATGCATACATGTGATTCTCCCACCGGGAGACGAAATCTCCCGTTCTCCCTACTTTTTGTGTTGTCTCCCGCTTTTTCAAAACATGACAAAATGTCAGTTTTATAGACGTTTTAAATGTTCAGTCATAGAAAATTTCCGGTGTATAAGGGGTTTGTCAATTAGGCAGGCGTTAATTTAACAGGTAAAGGTCTTAATTTAAGTTTTCTTCCATAATTGACCTGATAATTGTATAAACAGTTGGAGATTAATCATTGAAGCCATGTATATTTGGCACACGCTGGTGTCCTTAATTGACATTGATATGTAATTTTAATGAGCGTTGAAAATCTCCTGCTTTTTTTTTCAATCTCCAGCCAAATAAATCAAAATCTCCAGCTTTTCATCACGAACCTGTCACATGTATGCCATTGTAATATAAATCAAATTGAATCAGTACAAAGAAAGGCAGCTCACTTCATCACCAACAGAATTTTATCCATTATGAGTAACTTCATAGACAAATTATAAGGTTCATCTTGACACTTCAGAAAAAAATGACTGATATTTCACGTCTTTTTTCAGTCTATGTGGAACCTAAACTACACATTCAATTGCTAAATAAGGTGTAGCAGCGTCTAATTTTTGCATAAACTTTTAGTATTTTGCACATGTACACTTGATCTGTTTGCCCGGCCCGTTTTGCCAGGGCATTTTCTTTGCGTTTTTCAGTTCACCCAAATATCAACAATGCCCTGTTGTTTTGCCTCTACGTGCTAGGTAATTTTATTATTGGTGTTATTAAATTTACTCTTAATTGTTTTTTTTTGAAGGTTATTTAGGGGTAATTCATGCTTTATTTATGGTACAGTACAAACAGGGACTTATTGTGATAGATGCCTCTCAGAGACAGTGTCTAACTTTTGATGTCAGACAGGAAATCAGACATCTGCCTCTCAGAGACAGGGTTATAAAACAGCATGAAGTGGTTGCAAAACGATCATGCATAAATCCTACAATTTAATTGGAAAGATAGCAACACTCATGTTAAGGAAAAAAGATTTTAGAAAATATGATTTAAAATTATAAGTAATTGTTTTTTAAATATTGTTGAAAATCAAAAATTCACAAAATAATTTACAATATTGTTGAATTTGTACTCATGTAGATGCAAATGTGTTTTCTATATGTATTCTTATTGAAATTAATTTTTCATATTCAATCAATTTATTTAGATATTTTTATTTAAAGAATTATTCTTTAAGTTTCTATAAAAAAATCATTCAGGTAAATATGACAATATGACATATTTATGACCATTTTCTTATTCACCTGTGTCCTCAAGTAATAAAATAAAAACAATGCCATGAATTAATATTAAAAAGTAAATGAAATATACACTTTTTTTGATATAATGATAAGAAAAATTGATAACACATTGATAGTACATAAAAAAAATAAAAAAGAAAAAAAAATATTTAAAAAAAATTGTTTAAAAAATTGTGATTAAGAAATTGCAGCCATAGCTTTTTGAAAAAGTTTTATAATTAATTTTAATCAATATATCTATATCTTGACTGTCTTTATATAAAAAGCTTTACATGGTTTTGATTATGATAAAAAAATAAATTGATAATGTTAAATAATAAAAATTCAAAAAATCTTTCTTAATATTTTTCATTTGGGTAGTTATTTTACTCATTATTGAATTTGTTTGAATGTATAATTTAAATGAGTTGTCTATTTATTTTTAGTCAAATCAAATTTCTTTTATTCAACTAAATTAGACTTTTACTTTGTTTTTAAAGAAAATATTAAAAAAAAACAGAATCTTTTAAAAAAAAGTATTAAGGTACATAAAGTTTTACAGGTAAGTGTGACATGGTGACAAATTTATTACCCTTTTCCTGTTCACTTGGAGTATGAAAACAGCAGGATATAAAAATTTTATTGCTTTGGTCAGGCAGGGTATGAGACATGTCAGACATGGCTGTCTCTCAAAGACAATCATAGAAATAAGTCCCTGTTTGTACTGTACCTGTACAATTTGGACGGAAAGAAAATTAATAGAGAAAACAACAAAAGTAATCTTGTAAACAGGAAGGGAAAATGATCGGCAAGTTTTATATCTAGATGCTGCTACACTTTATTTTGTGTTTTTATGTGTTGTTTAGGTCATACATAGACTAGAAAAATAGGTCAAATATCTACCATATTCTTCGAAATGTAACCATGAACCTTTAAGTGGAAAACCCTACATGTACAAGACTGTACATGTACGGTAGTAGGTACTCATGGTGTACAATATACATATACTCAGTTATTGGGTACTTATAGCGTACACAAAACCCAAAAGGCTAACACAACATCTGAGGAAACCAAGAACAACACACAACAGAGCATTCCAAATGAAAAAAAATGTAGGATGGATAAGCAAAAAAATGTCCTTAAATTCCACAGAAAAGTTCGAGATTGGTATGCACTACCACCTGACATCTTAGAACTGAACACTCTTGAAGCCTTTAAGGCCAAGATAGTGTCTCTGTGAACCCTCAGGCTGACCTATTTACAGTTTTAAAAAGTGATTTTTATTGAATAATTACATTAGAACATTTATATGAAGGGTTAGGTCGTGCACAGCATAATCTTTGAAACGACAATAGGACTCATGAGGCAATTAAAAGTCAGAAGAAGCAGCAGGCCAACTGCTGATAGCAACAATTAAGTGTGACAGACTCAGTCACTCAGTTGCAAGTTGGCATAAACTACATTGTACATGTAGGAATAGGGTGTCCAGTTAAGAAGGCTGCTAGTAGGCTACATGTAGCAAGCAAAGCAAGCTCTTGCATCATGTACATGTATATGTAAAAAGTCTCTTGATTGTAGAACGTCACATGGTCCAAAATATGATGGAGGGAAGAACATATTATTTTGGGATTATGCCACTGATAAAATTCAGATTTTCTGTAGTTTATTTTTAAAGGCCGCTGCATGCACTGGAAAATGGTGGAAAATACTATTTCATGTACAATGTACATATTATCTTAACCCATCAATTCAAATTATTCCTTCATATGGAAAAGATTTTTTTGTGGGATCTAAAAAAGGCCAGATTTTAAGCCTGTGACATTTTTATTACTTCTAATAATCTTATCCTTTCTTTAACTTTTATGTTAGAATTCCTTTTTCGTGTTCTTGGAGATTTAAGTCCAATCATGTCATCAAGATGAATAGGTAAAAAAACCCTGAAAGACTTACATGATTTTATCATTACCATTTTTATCTGACACGTAAGTCGCAAAGTGGGCTGCCACCTCGATCTTTATAGAAAATTTACAGAGGAGAATTCAGTTCAATTCCTTGTAGGCCAGTCAAATGGTCTTTGTACGCATGTATAAGAAAAAAATACATGTACATGTATGTCTATCTTTGTCTGATGCATAAAAAAGTAAAAAGTAGGGAGAAGTGACAACAAAGAAGGGAAGAGTCTGACACTATTGTAGAAGCAAATTAACCATAATTACGGTAACTAAATGGTTTACATGTACAATATACTATTGTATAAAGTGTTTTATATATTGCTTACATATGAAAACCCTAAATGGGGCTCCCGCAGGATACCCCCCTCAGGTCACAAGGGTGCTTTTAATATGGGCCTGAGGTAGACAAGGTTGCTTTTAAAAGGCATATTTTGGCGGACGTCACAGGTCGATTTTATGAAGTGTAGGTTGGAAATTGCCCTTAAAAAGACCCTGCGGGAGCCACCTAATTTTAAATACATTTTTGTCCTGCCGCAACAAGATGGAGGGACCTTAGTACATTTTTTATATGTTCATGATAATTTCCATGTCCAGTACTGTTCCTTTGTTTTCTCTTGATTCAAATTTTATAAAGAAATTTTGTGTCCAGGTCCTGCATATTATACTCCATTCATAACCCGTCTGTTTTACATATGTTCATATATGCAACATGTAACCATCATTACAAAATTGATCCTTAACAATTTTCACAATGAACGAGAGAAAAACAGAAAAGCTACACTTATTATCAAGATGGATGGCAACAAAACAGAAATTAAAGATCCAGAAAATCTGAATCAAGATGGCCGACCATTTTCCTTTGATTTCTCCTACTGGTCACATGATGGTTTTACAGAGAGAGCAGACGGATATTTAGAACCAGCGAGTCCAAAATATGCAGATCAGGTAAAAGATAGATTTTTACAGAATTGAAAGTAAAGATTGATCATGCACATGTAACAAGTTTTGTAGGTTTGTGGAAAGGTGCAAATGTCTAGTTGAACTTAAGTTCCTGTTCAATCTCAAAACAATATTATATACATGTATGAGTATTTCTGACAATAGAGTTTACATATGTTTGTTCCAATGGCCAACAACTTAAGTTGACCTTGAAAAAGTCGCAAAATACTACAACAATTATCAGTTGACATTTTTAACTGAATTTATAGAACATTAATCCAATCAAATAGAAAAAAAATTCTTTATCAAGGAAAAAATGTAAACTGAGAAAAGATAAACTTTATTCAATGTTGTAAATATTTTCAAGATACAAAAAGTAATGCAACAGCTTTACCATAACATTGCAAATCTACATGCAATTATATTTTTTTCTATCAAGCAAAAAGTATTCAATGACCTTGGAAAAGGAGTAATAGAGAATGCATGGAAGGGATACAACTGTTCTCTTTTTGCCTATGGACAAACTGGGAGTGGCAAATCTTACTCTGTTGTGGGATATGGGAACAATAAAGGAATTGTGCCACTGTTTTGTGATGAGTTATTTTCAGGAATAGAGCAGAAACGAGCCAGTGCAGGGGAAAATGAGGAGTATCAGGTGGGTTATGTCCCTTATATCATGTAAATTGACAATTGTTCAAGCAAAAGTTTAAGGCATATGATTTTTCAAGTGCTTTTAAAAGCATGATTTTATTCTAGACATACTGATGATACATGTACATCACTTTGTGGTGACCTATAATTAAGAGCTTGGACAGCTGCATGAGTTGTAAAAACAGAGTTTGAAAAACAAGAGGTTACCAGGCTGCGCATGGCACCCTATTTTGGGTAGGGTCACTTATTTTTTCTCCAAAATTAATATCCAAATATGTTTAAATATTGAAAATTTAGTATGTAGAAAAACCCACTTTTAAGATGAGTTTCATGCCCTGTAAAAGGTACTGTTTATAGTCAATGGACATTTAGTACAGAGACAATAGTTTGAGTGTGACATTGCGATCAACATGAACGAAAATAGGTTGCACCCAAGTATTCAGTTACATTTAGGTTGTTCGTTTCCTATGAGTATTCTGATTTCCTCACTGTCCAATACATAACCTACATGCATATGTCATGTATGTGTTTGCTTGATGTATGAACAAAGTATGTAAAACCCTAAAATCACTACTGTAACTTCTTACAGACATTTCTTTTAATAATAAGTAAATGATAAATCTACATGATAAAGTATATGGGGAAAAACTTTAATTTAGAATTATATGTCTGACATGTATACGGTAAACAGCAGGTTTAAGTTGTATATGACACTTCAATATAAAACATGATTATGCATATATTGATATTAATTCCCATTAAAATTAGATATTTTATACTTTTAGCATGTTAAGAAGATACACTTAGTGACAGTTTTGACTTTTTTTGTTCAGAATAGTCTAAAATGAAAATTCATTTCAGCATGATCTTGTTCAAGCTATATAAATCATACATGTATATACCTCTTTATGGAAATGTAAATGTAGGCTACAAAAAAGATTGATATGCCAAGTGTGAAACAATTTTGAAAATTTTACATATACATATACATGTACAATGTACCAAGTAGATTTCCTAGGTGTTATAGTTAATTTCATAGGCTTTAATATTAACTACATTTCTTGTTTGTTTTAAATATATGTTAGTAAACTTCTGTGTAAGATGAGAATCTATTTCATCTATAAGTCCTAATAGATTTTATAAAACCATATTTATCACCATTTTGACTTATTTTGTTTAATCCCTAAACTCAACATTGATATTATTTTTGAATTAAATCTGCAAATATTGACATTACATGTTAATTATCTCCTTTTGAATTTACCTATGAAGAATGATGCCATCCATAAAAGTTTAAAATTCTTTAAGTACATAATTTAAGTTGTATAAAACTGGATTACATGTTATTATGAAAGTTATATTAAATCTGCCATATTTGATGGATTATCCATCATGTTGCATTCATTGACTACATGTATGTCTTCGTTAATTCCACTTGTTCATCAATCATTAAAAAACCTGCTTAAATGGAAATAACCCAAAAAGTTTTTTTGAAATGTTGTAAAAGAAAAGTATATGTACAATATTTTGAATTTATATTGCTATTGTCTGAAAAGTATGTTTCTTTTTAATTTCACCTTATATGATAATGCCATATTTTGATTGGTTAACAAACATAGTATTTTTCCGTATATTCAATATAACTGGAGTTAATTGTAGCTGTTGTTGGATTTTATTTCCAGCCAATTAACTGCCATGGTATTTTTCCCCCTGCCATTTCAACTGTTGTGTTAGTGTTTATTGGAATACCACGGAAATTGCAGAAAGTCCCTATTCTAGAAATAGATTGTTACTATGATGTCACACATGTTGCTTATCTACATCATCAGCATAATCATGATAATAGGCATTTATTGTCATTTATTAAGGAAGGTTTATACTTTTTTTCTAAATTTGATACAAATTAGGATATTCAACTATACTTTACTTGTGAGTGTATTATGCCAAGAATACTATTTTCAAGGCTGATAAATTCACTCGCCATATGGCTCATGAAATTTTTAACCAGCCTCTCAACAGGGGGTCCAATGTAATTGGTAAGTGCGCAGCATAATTTGGTAAGTGACTATAAAGATGGCGGAAAAACCTCGCTTCGATCGACAACGGTCAGTTTTCTCTTCGTGTTTACAAAAGTTATACACATCTTACGAATAAAACCATGTTGCCTTTCGGCAATTATGAGTTATGAAAAATAGTACATAACAAAAATTTAATGCTTGATTTGCTTATTAAAAAGCTATTGAAGAAAAACCGGCCACTTGACAGCAATTTTTTTGTCATGCCGAAAAAAACAGGCTTTGTTTCAGGTACTCTGATCACAAACGTTAGGTTTTATGGTGTTTTGTCGTTCGTCAACAAGCATGGATATTCCCAAATATTTGTTTCTGTAAAAGAAACATGTATTTGTTGACATATTTACAATTATTTTATTGTTTGGTAAGTGCAAGTTAGTGTACTAAAAAAATTGGTAATGTATATTATTACAGTGCAAAAACTTTTGAAAGCACTTCTTTTAAATACTTTGCATAATATTTTTTTTGTTATCGATTTTTTTTTAGGGGGGGGTATTCTAATCTTGATGTGTCCGATTGCTTTCTTATTAAGAATAATAAGAGTCCTGGCCTTGATAATATTAGTAATGAAATGCTCAAGGCATCACAATCCTATATTAACCCAAGTCTGTTGAAGCTGTTCAATGCTGTCTTTAGGTCAGGTCAGTACCCGGAACAATGGTCCAAAATTTATATATGTCCAATTTATACAAGTGAAAATCCAGTAAAGCCAGAAAACTATAGAGGTATAGCTATTTATAATAGTATTGGGAAACTCTTTAATATAATACTTTGTAATCGCTTTGACAAATTTTTGTTAGATAATAAAGTAATACATGAAAGTCAAATTGGCTTTTTTAAAAAAATCTGGTACCCACAGATCACATATTTGTGTTGAAATGTATAATTGATAAATATCTAAAACAAGGGAATAAAAGATTATATGCCTGCTTAGTGGATTTTCGCAAGGCATTTGATAGAGTTATCCATGTTGGAATTATGTTCAAACTTCTAGAAAGAAATGTTAGTGGCTATTTTTATAGAAAACTAAAAAATATGTACTTAAATGATACTTTATGCATCAAAGTGGGCAACAAAATGACAATTATTTTTCAATGCCAGGGTTGGTGTACGACAGGGCGACGTACCTAGCCCTAATTTGTTCAAATTTTTCATAAATGATTTACCACAAAAATTGTTAGATCAGTCAGAATCAGTTACTTTAGATAACAGGAAAATCCCTTGCTTGTTGTATGCAGACGGCTTAGTCTTGATGACCGATTCTAAAAGATGTGACTGTCTACAAAATAAACTCGATATTTTGCAGGAGTATTGTAAAACATGGTGTCTAGATATAAATTAACAAAACCAAAGTTGTCGTATTTAATAACTCTGGTAAATTATTAAATGAAGAATTTCTAATTGGCATTTAAAAGATTGAATGTGTAAAAAGCTATAAATATCTTGGTATAGTGTTGACAAAACTTGCCGTTTTACGGAAGCTAAGTCTAAGTTATGTGAAAAGGCATTAAAAGCTAGTTTTAAACTATATAGAGACATGAAGGTGGTATCTCCATCAATAAAGGTTCTCCTTCACATTTTTGATCATACTATAAAACCCATTTGTTTATATGGGTGCGAGAACGGGGGATTATAAACGTAAAACCAAAAAGAAAGCAATTGAATTTGTAATATGAAATATATACAAAGATTGGGAACAAGAAAAGCTTAACATGAAATTTTGTAAGTTTCTGTCAGGGGTCTCTAAACAGACTACAAATTTAGCAGTTCTATCAGAACTAGGGAGATTCCCATTGTGTTGTGACATTATAGTCCAAATTGTTATGTACTGGCATCGGTTGGAAAACCAGCCATCTGGGCTAATGCCATTTTCCTTGGTTTCGGTGGTCAAAGCTGAACTATATTATTAAAAGAGCACCTTCTTTGCTTCAAACATATTTCGTAAGTGATACTTTCAAACTCTTTTTAAATACAAAAAGCTCGAAACATTAGTTACATTTAATTCGTATAGGTTTTCACATTGATCATAAACTTATTTGTATTAGTATGCCTTTTAAAATAAAACTTAGAGTGTTAATTTAACACAAGACCATACTCATCATAGCAAGGTAACCGAATTGGCAATGTGAAATTAACATCTCGGGAAAATATGTACATGTTCACGTACTTTGTCGGAAAATTCAAAGTTATTTGATTCAGCCTGCTAAACAGATTCATGTAGTAGAATAGAAATGAATCGGAAATCAAAAAAACATCTTTCTCATTAAAACGTTAACGCAATGAATAAAGATGTTTGCACTGTAATAATATTCATTACCAATTTTGTTTAGTACACCGACTTGCACTTACCAAAAAATAAGATAATTGTAAATATGTCAACAAATACATGTTTCTTTTACAGAAACAAATATTTGGGAATATCCATGCTTGTTGACGAACGACAAAACACCATAAAACCTAACGTTTGTGATCAGAGTACCTGAAACAAAGCCTGTTTTTTTCGGCATGACAAAAAAATTGCTGTCAAGTGGCCGGTTTTTCTTCAATAGCTTTTTAATAAGCAAATCAAGCATTAAATTTGTGTTATGTACTATTTCTCATAACTCATAATTGCCGAAAGGCAACATGGTTTTATTCATAAGATGTGTATAACTTTTGTAAACACGAAGAGAAAACTGACTGTTGTCGATCGAAGCGAGGTTTTTCCGCCATCTTTATAGTCACTTACCAAATTATGCTGCGCACTTACCAATTACATTGGACCCCCTGCTCAAGTACATTTTGTTGTAGTATTTTTGGACAAAAACATTGTACCACTCACAAGCATCATATAGTTCTTTAAAACTGAGAGTTATTTCCCTTAGATACATGTATTATGATTTGGATTGTAAATCCTAAATTATTTTTTTAAAATATTTTAAAATCATAAAATGAAATATTAAATGTCTTAAAGTATCGAAAATGTAACCAAGTTAAATATTTAAACCTAATAATATATAAAGCATTTATTGTCTTTCTCGCAAAATTTAAACTACAAAAGGTATATGGTTTATGGTGTTGTGGGATACAATATAAACAAAAACATTGTTATCACAGGCAAACTATTGTTAAAGAGTTTTATTGGATCTTTTATCCAAAATTATAAGTGACATCTAATACTTTTCTAAATTTAAATGCCAGGTGTAAGATTTGTTTTATATTTAGATTGAATTGGTCAAGAGACTTTTTGTCTCGCCTGCGAAGCAGAGCGGGACATAGGTGTTACTTTACCGGCGGCGGCGGCGGCGGCGACGACGGCGGCGTTAACTTTTTGGAAAAGTTTTATGAGCACCTCCATATCTCAAGAACTATAGGTCCTGGGTTGATGAAACTTGGTATGCATATGCCCCAGTAGTAGCTTACCACAGTTGCATCCCCATCTTTTGACCTTGACCTTGATTTTCCGGTTGAGTGACTTTGACAATTTTCAATACATATAATAGCAATGAAAAAGTTTTGCGAGCACCTCCATATCTCAAGAACTATAGGTCCTAGGTTGATGAAACTTGGTATGCATATGCCCCAGTAGTAGCTTAGCTCAGTTGCATCCCCATCTTTTGACCTTGACCTTGATTTTCCGGTTGAGTGACTTTGACAATTTTCAATACATATAATAGCAATGTAAAAGTTTTGCGAGCACCTCCATATCTTAAGAACTATAGGTCCTAGGTTGATGAAACTTGGTATGCATATGCCCCAGTAGTAGCTTACCACAGTTGCATCCCCATCTTTTGACCGTGACCTTGATTTTTTGGTTGAGTGACTTTGACAATTTTCAATACATATAATAGCAATGGAAATGTTTTGCGAGCACCTCCATATCTCAAGAACTATAGGTCCTAGGTTGATGAAACTTGGTATGCATATGCCCCAGTAGTAGCTTAGCACAGTTGCATCCCCATCTTTTGACCTTGACCTTGATTTTCCGGTTGAGTGACTTTGATTATTTTTATTGCATATATTTGCAATGTTTAAGTTCTATAAACATCTTTTGATCTCAGAAACTGAAAATCCATGTAAATTCAAAATATAGTGGAAGTAAGAAAGAATAATTGTTTCTGATGGTGCCGGCAGGCGAGACATACTTTAGTGTTAACTCTTGTTAATTTGATCTTTTAAATTTTAGAAAACAATACAATAGTTTTATTCTTCCTGTGAGCTTTTGCCATCACTGGCAGTGGCTGTTTGAGAGGATCAAGGCCCACCATGCATCTAACTCTGCCCATATAAAATAATTTTTGTCAGAATTTCCCAAATTGAAAAATCAGGGTTATAAAATGGTGAATGTCAGGCTGGCGGCCGGGGAAGAAATTTTCCTATTAGTTATATCAGAAACTACTAATCACAGCAATTTGATCTTTGGTATACAGCATTAGGGTGGGGTTCCATAAAGTAGGATTCAAATTCAGGTCTGTCATTCGCCTACTTCGTGTTAATGAGATCTGGCCATTTTTGACTTTGACATGTTTTTGGCAGCTGGGTAACCAACATTTATTTTTTCAGTGGAAGGGGTCCATAATTTTAGTAAATATCTGGGTCTGCTTCTTACTGGTTTCAGCACATTATTTCGCACAAAAATATGTCTTCCAGCAATGATCATACTCAATAACTCTAATCACTGTAATAGTTATTTCTATTGGGTACCTGTTTCCATAGTTTTTATTGTTCAAGAAAAAATTAAATTATAAAAAAAGTTTAGATTTATTCCTATAGTGATATTGTAAAACAACAAATTATAGATCTTTTTACCTCGAATTATAAATATGCATTTTATTCTCAATCCACAAAATTTTTACTTCACTGAATTAATCTATAAGTAGCTATCACATTTGTAAATGAACAGTATATGTTTATTTAGATACTGTACATATCTGTGTAGTGACAATAGCAATGGTCCTAACTTGATACAAGCATTTTTAACAAATGAATGGCTTTAGGAAAACAATTTAAATCAAGTATAAACCAAAATTGATAAATAATGTGATCTTTTTCAGGTTTCCTTGAGTATGTTAGAGATTTATAATGAACAAGTCCGAGATCTGTTGAACCCTAAAACTATGGGAATCAAGGGAGGCTTAAAAGTCAGACAGGATCCAAAGAAAGGATTTTATGGTAAACAGTTATGGTCTTTAAAGTGTTTTAAATGTTGTTTGATTGCAGTTAAGTCCAAAACAAATCTTCAGAACAGATTTAATGCACACTCAAACACTAAAAAATGGGCTATAGAAATTGGACCTAAACAAAACCAACAACAATAATAAAAAATCTATGAGTACATCCTTTTTTAAAGTACATGTACTTCAAAATGTTTCTGCCCTTAAAGAGTTTATGTGCTACTGATACATGTATTGGAAGGCAAAATTTTATATTGTTTTTAATGGTCTGGTCAATGATTAGTATAATGTCTCATACACCTTTGCTTTTAAGCTGATTTCTCAGAATTTTTAAGATTGATTTTCATGAAATTATACACTTATAACAATAAATGATTTTAAGGATATCACATTGTAGCAAAATTATGCAATTGCAGAACATTATTGTCTCCTTAGACACAATGCCTTGTATGAAGTATCTAGTAGTGTAATTGAAACCCCCCAAAAATCATAAATTTGGTATACTGAATGGATGTACTTATTTGTCTGTTTCTATTTTCAGTGGAACAGATGACAACCAAGCAAGTAAACAACTATAATGAGATAGACTCTAAGATTAATGAAGGAACCAGAAATAGAACTGTTGCTTCTACAAACATGAATGCCACCAGCAGGTACACATTATAATAATCTGAAAACAAACATACCCTGCACTTTTTCTTCATGCCTGGTAGGAATTGCCCTGTAAGGTCACTCTGGTGGATTTTTGTTTGTCTGTCCACATAACTCAAATACAACTCAAGAACAACTACTCCTAAACTGCTTGGTGATTTTTTATGAAACTTTACAGGAAGGAATAACATGATATGAAGGTGTGAATGAAGTGATTTCATTGCATTCTGATATCATTCAGGGGAGGTAATTGGAGGTAAAAGTACAACTTGGGTAAAACATCTTGAGATAAGAAAAACCACTGAAATATGATGTACATGAAGTATTTTAGAAACAGATTAAACATTTTTATTGATATGTTATTTTATTTTCAAAATATTGAATTCCATTTATTTCTCTAAGCTTATTTATTGCAGTTTGTTCTGTCTTGAAACATTTCTTATGAATAAAGATATAAATTAAATGGATTGAAACTCTTATGAAAATGTTTTATTTTATGTTTTGTTTTTTTCAGTCGAGCTCACACTATTATTGGTATCCTCTTCACACAGAAAAGTCCCAATGATGTTGGAGAGAGCATGACTCGTACATCTATTGTTAATCTAGTAGATTTAGCTGGCAGGTAATAATCTTGCTTGGTTAATTGCCATGGTTATATATAGCAAACAAAGAATTCAAATCTGAACAGTAACTAGCTATATGCACTCATTATATTCACTCGCTTTTAAGAGCCTAAATGTTGATAAGACAATAATGAGATGTGGAATAAGTGTACACGGCACACTACCTACATAAACAATAGGCAATTTAAAACTATGGAACAATTTTAAACTGTAATAAATGGCCTTCATGTTGCTGAGCATTATTGATCCTGTGGGAGTTTCATAAATTCTCAAATCTTTCCATTATTTTAATGAAATTTTGTCAGAGTCAATACTTAAAACAATTTGAAAAAAAAAGATTCCAAATGTAATTAGAAGAAACTAGTTCCAGGCTTTCTGTATTTATTTATAAGCTCTTTAAAATAGAATGTCTGCCATACATGTATGTGACAAATTCCAGATACTTGGTCTGAAAAAACATAAGAAATAATTTCACATTGCTCCAAATTAATATATTAAGGGCAATATAGAAAATATCGTAGATTTTCCTCCCATCCTGTCCTAATTTTTTCAGCCACCTAAAAAAACTATTTAAAGATTTTTTGGCAAATTACTTTGTATGTTCATTTTTAGTCAATTTCCTTCAAAATGACAGAAAATTTTATCAAAATGGATAAAAATTAAAATTATAATTAGCCTGCCCACCCCATATTTGTCCCCCGCCGCAACGCGTCGGAGGGACTTAGTAATGGTCTCTGTCCGTCCGTCACGTTTTTTGTGGGTGCAACTCCTCGGACACTACTGAACAGATGTTGCTGAAACTTTACACACTGATAGGGGTACTGTTAGTAGATGATCATCCTATATTTGAAATTTTCAAAATGGTCGCCGTTTCCATGGAAACAGGGAAGAAAGGTCAAAATATAGGACATCCAATATCTCGGTTACCTAGGTGCACAGGGTTCTGAAATTTTGTAGGCTGATAGAGCAAAAGGTACTCTATAATAATACAAAAAAAAATTTTGAAGCGATATTTACGGTTTTCGAGTTATTTACGAATTTGTGATTTTTCAGTCCGAAAAATGGGACTTTGTCAAACGTTTTTGTCGGTGCAACTCCTCGGACACTACTGAACCGATGTTGCTGAAACTTTACACATTGATAGGGTACTGTAAGTAGATGATCATCCTATATTTGAAATTTTCAAAATGGCCGCCGTTTCCATGGAAACGGAAGAAAGGTCAAAATATAGGACATTCAATATCTCGGTTACCTAGGTGCACAGGGTTCTGAAATTTTGTAGGCTGATAGAGCAAAAGGTACTCTATAATAATACAAAAAAAAATTTTGAAGCGATATTTACGGTTTTCGAGTTATTTACGAATTTGTGATTTTTCAGTCCGAAAAATGGGACTTTGTCAAACGTTTTTGTCGGTGCAACTCCTCGGACACTACTGAACCGATGTTGCTGAAACTTTACACACTGATAGGGTACTGTTAGTAGATGATCATCCTATATTTGAAATTTTCAAAATGGCCGCCGTTTCCATGGAAACAGGGAAGAAAGGTCAAAATATAGGACATCCAATATCTCGGTTACCTAGGTGCACAGGGTTCTGAAATTTGTAGGCTGATAGAGCAAAAGGTACTCTATAATAATACGAAAAAAAAATTGAAACAATATTTACAGTTATTAGTTATTTACGAATTTGTGATTTTCCGGTCCAAAAATGGGACTTTGTCATATCAAACATTTTTGTGGGTGCAACTCCTTGGATACTACTGAATGGATGTTGCTGAAACTTTACACACTGATAGGGTACTGTTAATAAGTGATCATCCCATATTTTGACAACCTATTTCTATCGTTTCTCAGAGAATATATTGCTTGAATTGACATACCAAACAACTTTTATGCGGCGGCGGGGGACACATGGCTACGCGTAGCAATCTTGTTTCAATAAATTTGGAATCTAGGAATTATTTCATTATGGCCTAAGGTATGATTTTGAAACTTTTCAAGCTTTTAAGGCAACATCTTTCTCATATTATGCAAATTGTACATTTGGTATACATGTAATTTATTGTTAAAGTGAGAGAGCCGACTCTACGGGAGCCACAGGTGACAGACTGAAGGAAGGCTCTGCCATTAATCAGTCACTCAGCTCCCTGGGAAATGTCATCAAGGCATTGGCTGACCAATCAATGGGCAAGAAGAAAATTGTCGGTATGTGAAATGTATAAGTATTTGATATTTAGTTTTTAACTATGTCTGTTAAAAAAATAATGCTGAAATTAAGACTTCAATATTGTTTTTATCTATTTGCTAGACAAAAATTGTAATCTGTGTGATTTAGTTACATGTAGCATTCAATAAAGAAGTTTTCTGTTATTTATACATACTCATAGAGGTGTAAATAAAATAGTTAAGCTTTCTTCTTATTATAAAAATTTAATCAGCATGCAACTTAGATATCTTAATAACTGATATAAGCTTCTTCAGATAAAACTTTTAAGGAATTTTTTGTATACCTTGCTCCAAGGTTTTGGTAAGAAATGTAATGTTGCTTTATTATCACTGTCAATTTTGTCATCCTTTGTTTAAATGTATGTCATCAATGCTACAATGTTGTGAACTGCAAACCCCTAGCTGGGTCCTTAAAAAAAATATTGATCTGGAAGACCATAGGAACTTATTACCTGCAACTAGCAAACCCTGAACTGTGTATCAATTAGTTAATTTGTCTGGCTTCTAAGCACATTACATATTGTATCATGTAATTACTGTTAAAAACACATTTATGATTGGGCGAAAATCTTATTTGAAGGATTTGCTGTTGATCTTCTTATATGAGAATATATAGACTGAAATATTATTAGAAAGATTTAAGGGTAATAAAAAAAAAAAGAAATTGAACAAGTCCTCACTTAATTGACTTCTTGTTATTTAACAAAAAATACTTTTGACAACCAAGTAAAGTTTTGGAAATGTATAGTTTGTGTTCTTTATAATATACAGAGATGATATATATAGTTAGTATTTTTAGATGTGATTTGCTTTGCATGTTGTTGCTATTTGCAGTGCCTTATAGAGACTCAGTATTAACCAAACTTCTACAGAATGCTCTCGGTGGTAACAGTAAAACTATCATGGTAAGATAAATTTAAGATTTCTCTCAATTCTTCTATGGTTAGAACAACATAAGACCTCTCTTAAATCTGCCAATGTAAGAACAGCTTAAGATCTCTCTAAAATCTGTCAATGTAAGAACAGCTTAAGATCTCTCTTAAATCTGCCAATGTAAGAACGGCTTAAGATCTCTCTTAAATCTGCCAATGTAAGAACAGCTTAAGCATGTTAAGATCTCTCTAAAATCTGCCAATGTAAGAACAGCTTAAGATCTCTTTTAAATCTGCCAATGTAAGAACAGCTTAAGATCTCTCTCAGTTCTGACGTTCATCTTATCATACTAATATGGAACTACTTTGTTAAGACCTCTTTAACTTTTTTTTACGTTATATAATAATCGCTCTATGTATTTGTTTGTATTCATTCTCCCAATTTCCAACAAGAACCTCCAAGTAGTGTGAAACTATCCTGTCACTAGGGAAACAAAGGTCATCAATCTTGGTCTACTGGAGAAGCTAAATATTGCGATGATGTGTCATAAGCTGAACAGTTCATAACAAACAGTGTGTTGTAATAATCACTGCATAGTGGCATTCTCTTATTGTGATAACCCATTACCTCCTTACCCATTTAATGAAATATAATTACACTATAAATGAAAAAAAATCATGGCTTCCAGATATCATTTAGGAAATATCGGGTAAAAAAGGTGCAAGAGTATCTTCATTGAGCTTTTTAGCTGTCCTAGCTATAAAACTACATTATTTATTTAGAGTAATATTATGAAACATTTTTTGTGTGTCCTCAAAACACTTGGGACATATATATTGATGACATATTTTGTCCTGTCAACTTTTGGAGACAATGTCTTTTTTATAAAATAATGTATACGGTACTAATGCAACATGAGGAGTCTCATAGATAAATATTAAAGTAAAAAGGGGAATTTAGCAAAATTTGTGTTATTAAAATGGGACATCATGATGTCTTTGAGAAACTTTTACTTCTTGATTTCATAAGTTTTAAATGGCTTGAAACTTGAAGCTTTCTTGTTTGATTAGAAGTTATATTTTCATTCCTTTGTAAGAAGCAAAGAGGCACCAATGGGGAATTTTAGTGTCAAAGTTGAGAAAACCAGTAAACACAAACAAGAACAGCATGAGGAATACAAAACAGAAAAAAGGAAAGAAAATAAATCAAACAGAAAGAAACAATGCAAACTTAAGTTATAAAAAAAGTGAACTCAGGTGTTCCAGATGAATAAGGGGTTCCTGCTGGCTAAGCACACCCGTTGCACTGCTAATTCCCAAATCAGTGTGTCAAATCTGGTAAAGGAAGACCAACAAAACTCTATGACAAACCAACATCTGCACTCATCTGCATGATAGAAATCCCATTTCTGTCTACGAGTGAATGGTGTCTACCATAAAATTCTTAAGTGAAGACAGGGACTGAGGAGCAACATTACCTTGTGTTAGCAATTTTTGTGTTAAATGTTTCCTAAATTTTGTTCAGCTTTGCTTTTTTATACTGAATTTACTTTGATATTTTTCAGATAGCAGCTTTGAGCCCTGCAGATATTAATTATGATGAAACATTATCTACACTCAGATTTGGTAGGTACATGTATCAATTCGATAAGGGAAAGCCATTCAGAGATGCCAATGGAAAATGAAATCATCTCATATTAAAAATATCTATTCAAAACAATTATAATCTGAATATATTTAGGAATCAAAATTTTGTTGTAATAAGTTTATCATTCCCATTCATAGGACTTTTACATTTGTGTAACATTTTGCCACTCAAAATTGGTACTAACACAATGCTTGAACAGGTTAACTAAAGTCTTGGGGTAATTTATAGCTTGTAATTTTTTATGGGGTGCAAATTTTATGTATTTATGCCAACATGGAAAACCACCAAAATAAAAAAAAAACCTTATATTTAAATTCATTTTTCAAAGAATAACTACCATTTTTATTTCCAATTTTACACCCATCAAAATAATAAGGTAGACGAAAGTGCAGCAATTTTGTAGCCTAATACATTTCTTTTCTTTACACAGCTGACAGAGCTAAAGCTATCAAGACCACAGCCACAGTAAATGAAAGTCCCACAGACAAACTGATTCGAGAACTACGAGAGGAGAACGCCAAATTGATGGAGATGTTGAAATCAGGAGGAATGACACTGCCCTCTGGTGGTGGAGGAGGAGGAGGAGGGGGAGGCTACTCTGCAGAAGGTTAGATAATTCATACATTTGAGATTAATTTAGGGTTATGGTTTAAGGTTTTCTTTCTTATTTTTTGTGCTTCAGATAAAAGAGGCTAGGCTAGGTTAGAAATTTACCTTCGACCTGAAGGTTTTTCAACTGGAAACTTTGGTTAAAAATGACCTACCCTCAAAGTTTAGTAAAATAACTTGCCATCTCATTATAAAAAAAACATACCCTTAAAGCTATCTTGGTGCATTCTCTTCTGGTGCCCCATTTTTTCAGGCCATTGATAAGATTCTTTAGTTGTGATATATAACTAATAATGTATAGCAACATTTGACTTGACGGAAGCTATAATTGCAAAGGAAAGATGTCACATTTAATTTTGTATGATCCTACTTTGTTGTTGTCATGTTTAATTATTGTCAGCCCATTAAAGCATGCATTGTATGTACAATATACTGAAGCCTGTCTAATACCCTTTGGAATCAGGGGTGGATCCCAAATTTTTTTTATGGGGTGGTGTAAAAATTAGTTAGTTGTTTTTTGCTGAGCAAAGTGAGGCGCAAATTTTTTTAAGTGTTTTGCGTGGATTTCGTTTTTACTTTCCTTGCATCCGCCCTTGGGAATGCAAAAACTTTTTTCTCTTTGGAAATGTGTTCAGTTTATACAGATCTGATAAGTGTAGATATATATCTGGAAGAAGTTTAAAAACAATTTGGTTCAGACAAGTTTCCCTGTATGTTATGATGACCTCATGGTATATTTGTAGCCAGCAGAGCAGAGAATTGAACATTTAAAGCTTCTTTACATTTTATAGGTTAACAGTGTATGTTATATTATTATTGCCTTATATGATTACATGTACTGTTAATTGAAAGTATTTCTGGGTTGTGATAATATTTAACCCCCAAAATTTTAGATATATTAATCTTTAAATTTAAAGTTTACAATTTGCATATTGTTCAATAATTTAATACATGTATATGTTTGTGTTGTGATAATGGCAACTTTTTAAAAAAAATCATTATTTTAGAAGATGGTAGAAACATAAATTGTTTTTGCCTAAGGTTTTTAAAGCTTATAGGCTTTGCCTCTTATCCAGTCATTTTGTTTGATCAATAAAATATTTGAAATTGAAATTAAAGCTGAAAAAGATAACTTATGCATCCTTGGGATGACCCTATCATTTCAGAAACTGCAGGTACCAGTCATAAGTATTTAGTATAGTCTATCAACAGTAGTCTCCCTTTGAGAATGCATTTCTTAGTTCTGTTTATAGTATTTACCTTTTAAACTTAAAAAGAAAATGAAATGAAAATAGAATGAATTATGAAAATTTTTAGTTTGATCGTCATGAAACTTTAACTGTTTTTGTATTACAACTCCTATTTATTATTAAAGAATCTTTTCTGAAAAGAATTATCTTAACTAACAAATTCCTTTTTGATTTTTCGATACTAAAAATGCGTTAATTTTATCCTCATATTGTTTCTGTACTTTTTAGTGCCACTGATGAGATATGCATAGTCTTTACATTATTCTTTCTAATTGTATACAAGACTTTCAGGAATTTTTAGAAATTCAAAATGTATATACATCTGATTAGGGAATGGCTTCTATATAAACGTATATCAACAAGAAATTTTGAAAATATACATGCATGACAATAAAAATGCTTTGAATTTATGCAAGGATTGCATGTACATAAAACAAAATAGAAAAGCATAGTTTTAAAAGCACACAGTTAAATGTTTTCTACACATTATAGTTTTCTTTTAGTACAATTATATATATAGAAAAAACTTGCCAGGAATCACAGATTGTTTTGGGTTTTCAGCACAAATCTGAAAAAAATTTAATTGTCCTCTTTCTAGAAAATGGTTATTTTAGAATAAAAATGTTGTTATGAATATACTGTGGATTCATTTATTTGCGTGGGTGCCAATTTTCGTGGTTTGCTTAAAATTTATAAGTTCGTGGATTCTTAAATTCATGGTTCTGACATTTACAACATACAGATAAATGTTAAATTACCTTTTCGTTGGGTATTGAATTTCGTGGATCAAGGCCACCCACGAAAACCACGAAAACTGATACCCCACGAATAATAATGAAACCACAGTATGCTCATTCATCTTTACTTGATATGTTTTTTGTACTATTTAATTTATTGTTTATTTATCAAGAAAAATCAACAGAGCCCTAAAATATCTTAGGACCTTATAAAATCTCCTTTATAGAATTGTATTACTGTATTGGGTAATGTTGGTGGTGTAAAATTTGTAATTATAATCAAAATTGGTATCCCATAAATTTGATAGCATTATATATTTCAGCAGAATTAAAATTTGAAAATTAATCCATTTAATTGCTTAATTAAAAATGATTCTAATGGAAATTATTATAGTGGTCTTCTGTTAACCACCAAATACACCAAAATTTGCACCATGCCAAAGTTAACCATTATTTGGTATTTGATGTGTAAATTTTGTCCTTACTCGTACCTTTCCATTTTAATATTTTCATACATCATTTACAAAGAATGAAATATTTTGTTTTCTTTCTTTTCATCAGAGGTGGAGGAGATGAAAAGACAATTGGAGGAACAGTTAAATCAAAATCAAATGGAAATGGAACAGATGAAGAAATCTTGGGCTGAGAAACTCCAAGAGTCGGAACTGGAAAATTTGGTAAGACATTGGCATGCAAAACAAATACTTTAGTCCGGTGTGACTTCAACCACTTCACGATAAACTCGTTTAATCATATGGATGTTTTGCTGGATTTCAGGGAGTCTGTAATTGTGGGATTTTATATCAGTACTGTCTCTAACTTAATTAAACTTCCTAATTAATGAAAATCCATATTTTACTTTGAAAGATTTTATGTTTCATGGTACAAACCTTTGTTTAAGTTATTGGTCTGTAGACTAAAACAGTTTTAAATATATAATGTGTCTATGATCCACAACCTGTTCTTGAAATATCATTGACCCCTAACTTGAAGTTTTAAAGATATAACCCTTTACCAAGAACTTAACCAAAGTTGTTCATGTGTAAATACAGGTCATACTTCTCAAAACACATCTAGTGGTGGAATATTGACATGTATTTCCTAACATGTACCTGAGATATTGATGTAAGGATGGACAATGGTAAAACTGTATGTCAAACCCACATATGTTGGTGGGCCATAACAACTTTTCCCCAATCTCCTGAGATATTATTAATCTCTTTTACCTTTTACACCTAACCTTATATGTAGCATTATTATAAATTATGACTTTTCTGTATTTTTTTTATTTTAGAAAAAGTTAGAAGAAGACAAGAAAAAAGAAGAAGATAAGAAAGTTATTCCACATTTTTGGAATTTGAATGAAGATCCTGCGCTGACTTCCATGGTTGTTCACTTCTGTCCTAATGGTAACGAATGTTGTATTGTAGCGTTAATTAATATTCTTGAAACCTAATCTCAAATTATGCTAAAGAAAACATAAAATAACAGTATATTATAGCCCAACTCCTAAGAGATGGGGCTATATTGCAATCCACATTGTCTGTCTTGTTCGTCTGTCTGTCTGAACTTTCCTTACTGATTTTTCGGCTTCTACTGAAGAGATTGATACAAAATTTAGTACACAGCTTCAGTACAATGAGCTGTAACATGCCACCCTTTCTAGGTCAGTCTGACATCAACTGCCAGTTTTCGCTACCAAATGGTTGAGTTGGGGTATCCTTTGCATGACTTAGTGCAACCCCTAATTTGTAAATACAATATCTTAAAGTTAAGAATGGCTAAGTTCCCCCCCCTCCCACCTTTCATTAATGTGAAGAAGTATACATTTCAGTTTCTGTTGGCCCATAATCAGAGTTAAAGTATAAAATGCCTAGATAGAATTCATTATCAGGAATTTTTAGTCGTGATGAAAATTACCTGGTGTAAAGTAAACAGTACATGTTTTGCCAGACAGGGGGACTCAACCTATGCTTTTGTTAAGAATATATTCTATATGATTTATTGATAAAGCAAAATTAATTATACCCCCACTCGTAAGAGAGGGGGCTATATTGCAATCACCTTGTCCGTCCGTCTGTCCGTCCGTCTGTCCGTCCGGTTCAATTTCTCTGCTTCTACTGGATGGATTGGTTTCAAATTTGGTACACAGCTTCAGCATGATGAGTTATAATATGCCCACCCTTTCCAAGTCAGTCCATCATCTACTTCCTGTTTTCCAAGCAGACTTAGACTTTTTTAGGGAAAAAAAAAATTGAAATGTGAAATTTTTCGTAACAGATTTCTCGGCTTCTACTGGATGGATTGGTTTCAAATTTGGTACACAGCTTCAGCATGATGAGTTATACCGTGCCTCCCCTTTCCAGGTCAGTCCATCATCTACTTCCTGTTTTTCGAGCCGACTTAGACTTTTAAGGGTAAAAAATTTGAAAAGTGAAATTTTTCGTAACAGATTTCTCGGCTTCTACTGGATGGATTGGTTTCAAATTTGGTACACAGCTTCAGCATGATGAGTTATACCGTGTCTCCCCTTTACAGGTTAGTCCATCATCTACTTCCTGTTCTCCGAGCTGACTTAGACTTTTTATGGGTCAAAAATAGACAATTTTTCGTAACAGATTTCTCTGCTTCTAGAGAAGGGATTGATTTCAAATTTGGTATACAGCTTTAGCATGATGAGTTGTACCGTGCCTCCCCTTTCCAGGTCAGTCGGTCATCTACTTCCTGTTTTCTGAATGGCCGAGTGGGGGTATGCTTAGCACGACTTAGTGCAACCCCTTGTTTTTGTTTGTATTTTACCTTAATAAATGTTTCTACTCTTTATATTGTTTCTTTATTTTACAGGAAAATCTACCATTGGTACAAAGAATGCAAGCCCTCCTCCTTCTATTATGATCAATGGACTAAGGTAAGAATATCACTTTTACATGTATGATATATTTCAAAATATATACATTTACACTCTCAACATCTAGCACAAAGAATCTTATAAAAAGACGTCTCTCATTAGCAATTTAGCTTTTATGCAAAATGTACGATAATACAAAATTCAAAAGAAAAAAAAAGAAAAAAACATTGCTGTCAATAGTTTATAAATTTGTCAAAAATTGTGGTAAATGCAATGTAAAACAATCAATAGCACAACCATCATGTATATTTCTGTTCACTTGTGTTGAGAAAAATTACAATGATGTTTCCTGTACTTTTGGTGAAAAATCTTTATTTCAATAATTTCAAAGAATTTATTGCAAAAAACAAAACTAGGTGGTTGCATACAGTCAGGGGACCAACTTGTACAAGTCAGATTGAACGAATTAGAGTTATCTTCTCCTTATTTTTAGAATTTTCAATCTGACTTCTACAAGTAGATTTTACTAGAATGTTTTTTTTTATCAAAGTCTTTTATCTTGAGATATTCTGTATGGTTAAATTCCTTTTCTTAATACTGAGAGCTATTTATAAATCTTACAAAATAGCCATGGGTTTGTAATTTAAATATTTTGTTTTAATATCATTCTTACTTGTACAAGTCAGAATCAAAATTTTACTGCCCTCCTTTGGCAGTAAATTTCTCTACTTTGACGGTGGTGAACACCAATGTCTTTAATTATGCTTAAATCATTAAATAACAATTATTTATCTAGTATAAACCACATTGGTGTTCAAAACCGTGGATATAAATGACAGATTAAGATAATTAGCTATGAAATTCTTTGATGATAATTGAAACTTTACAGTCAATCTGTTTCCTATTTGCACATGATTCTTTCAATCTAAAGGCATTTTTTAATAAAATTTATTGGTTTTTAGAAATATTATTTTAAAAAACAATGAATATTGGAGCAAATTTGATAAAAACTATTCTTACATTAACAAGTCGGATTCATTCTGATCCGTAGAAGTCAGAATTGGATCTGACTCTACAGAGTAAGAAACCATGAATATAATCTTACTGGTACAAGTAAGATCTATTCTGACTTGTACAAGTTGGTCCCCTGACTGGCATAGTAATGATTCAACTGATGAAATGACTTTGCTAATTAAACCAGGTTTTTTTTAATCACCAAACCTTTTGCTTTTCTTTAAACATTTTAGATGATCTTAGCAAAGTTAAATTTTGTAATATTTTTATCTAAAATTTCAGTATTCAAAAACAGCATGCAGTCATAAACAACAAGGGAGGTAATGTGACATTGGAGCCTCTTTCTGGAGCCAAAATTCTTGTCAATGGACAGAAGATCACGAAAGGTGTACAGCTTCATCATAATGATAGGTAGGAACCAGATACAAATTTAAAATTTGAATTGTAATAATAACTTCAGTTCTTTAAAAAGTAAAGAGGCACCATTTGAGTGTCAAAAGTCAGAAAGGGCAACAACAAAACCAGCAAACAGGAACAAGAACAGCATGAGGAAAAACAAAACAGAAAATCAACTGAACAGAAATCAACAACGGGAACTCGTCATAACAAGAGTAAACTCAGATGCTCAGGAAGAGTAAGAGGTTTCTGCCTGCTATAACACACCCCTCGCGCTGCTAATATCCAATTCAGTGTGCCAAATTTGGTAAAATAAATTGAAATTAACATCATTTACTCATACAGCCTCTAAATTTGGAGTGAAATTTTGCAGTCTAGAAAGACAGACACATCAAATAAGATATGTTGTAGATACAGACTAAGACTCAGTATCAAAGCTTTATAATTGCACATTTTCATGAATTAGTATATGAAGAGAGAAAAAACTAATATTAATTGTTTACTTAATTATTTAGGGTACTCTTTGGACCAAATCATTTGTATGTATTCCATCACCCACAAGATGCTGCAAAAATGATGAAAGAAGGAAAGCCCCTTGAAACGCCCACTTTTGATTCAGCCAATGAGGAGATAGCAGAGAAAGCAGGATTAGTCAGGCATGATGGATCATCTTCAGGTGTGAATAAAAAATTATAGAAATGAAACTTTAAATTAAGATTCAGTTTAAATAGGCTTTGCTTAGAATTTCTCTAAGTTAAGAGTAAAAGCCTAGAAAGTAAAGAATTACTTTTAATAAGTCAAATGTTTTAGTCTGCCTTAGATATTCAAAGAAATCAAGCACAAATTGAGATGATTATAAAAATTCAAAAACTCCTATGTATAAGTTAAGTCTTATCTTTCAGAATATACAAAAATGTTAAAAATAATCTTGAATGACTCAGCTGTCCAATCTAGTGCAGCACTAATATGATAATCCATTATAATCTGACAACTAGTATCAACAGCTAGTAAATGGGAATATAATACATTTAACAATGGCAATGACAAAACACCTTGAACATTAGTTAAAAAAAAACCTTATGTTTACAGCTACTAGGCAAAGGTGCCAAGGTATACAAAAACAATTGAACTGTTAAATGTTTTTTAAAGCCGACTTTGATGTGATTTTTTCCTACTTTGATGTGCATTTGTTTTCTTAGTATGATTAATACTAAATTGCTTAATATTATGTTTTAATACTTTGGCAGTTGGTGGTAAGATCAAATAAATTTTGTGGAATGTGTTGTTGTGATGCACTTCAAGATTTTTGCATTTTTTATAGTATTAAATTTCTTTATACAATTGGTTTATATATATTTATTTATCACGGATTGGGAAACAAGCCTATTGATTAGGTAAATTCCTCTCCAGCTAACAGTTTGGGAGTGTGGCCTTTATAGCAGCCCCCATTGAGTCTACTCTTATCAAACTCTATAATGGGGTCTTAAACATGAATGGGGTATTGCTCACCACATCATCCTCATAAACGATTTCAAGAGAGTGTCAGAAAATTGGTTCCTGAAATTTTTACCCTGGACCAGGAACAAACCATAAACTTAATTTTTTATGTTTTTTGTAGTCAGCAACTATTTTATAGACATGAAGATAGAACATTTATCTTTTTTAAAGTGTTTTTGTATGAAGAATGAAAAATGTAATAAAAAAATTTTTTTTTTCATAGAATATTTCACTAGTATTTTTTTTTTCTAATTACGATTGTTTTATCTTAACTTTTTTATTAGTTGAAAATCAAAATCAACTTACATTTTATCTTTTATACATTAGTTTGATGGGAAAAAAGAAACACAGTGTTTTTGTGAGTTTTGTGTGTTTGGTTAGCAGATTTGTGTTTTTTACGATTTTCCATTATTTTTTTAAAAGGGTTTGTGAAGTTTTATTGTAAACACAACTAATATTTTCTTTTGGAGGTCAACTTTAGCTTTTAAATTTAAAACTTTTAATTAATTTAAGAAAACGTGGTCACATTCATTGACTTAAAGAATTCTTTAACTTTAAGCATTGGTTTGAATTTTTGAGATATTTCCTTTATCCTTTTACTTTATTTTTCTAAATCAAGTCAGGACCATTGTGATCTTTAATTTATTGCCTTAGTTTGTCTTCTTGTCTTGAACATTTATCATCCAAGTTCTGGAATTCAGTCATAACATTTATTTACAGATGATGTCGTCTTACAAGAAGAAGTTGTACAGCTGTTGCCAATGGTTAACGAGGCCAATGCTATGTCTGAGGAACTTAAGAAAGATGTCGTGTTTGAATTGGCTCTGATTTCACCTCAGGCTAGAGGTCTCAAAGAAGGCAAAACAGAGGTACTCAACATGTAAAGTAAAAATGAAATTTAAGGAAACTTAAATTCAAGCAGCACCAAAAGAAACTGACATAAGATTGATTGTTACATTTAAGGTTTTGGATATTACCATATAGCAGTAATTTTCACATGGGCTATATTTGGTATAAATGTTTATAGATCAAAATTTGGATTTTTAATTTTCAGCAAGCTTTAAATTTTGTGAAAATGTATTGTTTAGTTTTCCACTTCTGAGGACCTTGAAAATTGTTGAAATTGAAAGCCGCCATACATATTGAAACTGTTAAAAAGTCTTGCAAAAAAGCAAATAAAGATTAATAATTATTGCAGCATGCAAATTCAATGGCTTTTTTTGCATAAGACGAATGAAATGCCAATGGATTAGACAAGTCTTATTCCATTGGAACTACATGCAGCTTAAATTCGGTTTTGGCGGAAAAAATGCTGACTTTCATTAATGTAACCAAAAATGCTAAAGCCAAATAAATCAACAACATTAAAATTTTGCAATAACAGCATTTTGAGCATACTTTAATTTTTTCAGGTAATGGTGAAGATGACCAACCCTAAAACAGGCAATGAATGGATGTGGGACAGGAACAAGTTTATCAACAGGAAGTTCCTGATGCAAGAGATGTACCAGAACTATATCGAGGGGGACGATGATTGGGACTTACCTCAGGTAATTAGAGTGATATAGCAGGGGGTGTTACGGCGGTGAGAGTAGAAAAGTTCCTCATGCAAGAGATGTACCAGAACTATATTGAGGGGGACGATGATTGGGACCTACCTCAGGTAATTAGAGTGACGTACAAGGGGGAGGGGGGTGTTACGACGGTGGTAGTAGAAAAGTTCCTCATGCAAGAAATGTATTAGAACTATATAGAGGCAGATGATGACTGGGACTTACCTCAGGTAATTAGACGTTGCATGAAAAGGGGATGGTTGTTACTGGGACGGGAGTGAAAAATGTTCCTGATGCAAAAGATCTACCAGAACTTTATAGAGGGATGATGATTGGGATTTACCTCAGCTAATTAGTGACATAGAAGGGGGAGGGGTGTTACTGGGGTGGGAGTAGAAAAGTTTCCTCATGCAGGAAATGTATCCAAATTATATTTAGGAGATGATGACTGGGACTTACCTCAGGTAATTAGAGTGACATAGAAGGGGGAGGGTGTTACTGGGGTGGGAGTAGAAAAGTTTCCTCATGCAAGAGATGTACCAGAACTATATCGAGGGGGGATGATGACTGGGACTTACCTCAGGTAATTAGACGTGACACAGAAGGGGGTGTAACTGCGGTGGGAGTAGAAAAGTTTCCTCATGCAAGAGATGTATAAGAACTGTATATAGGGAGACAATGATTGGGATTTACCTCAGGTAATTAGATGTGAAATAGAAGGGGGAGGGTGTTACTGGGGTAGGAGTAGAAAAAGTTTCTCATGCAAGAAATGTATTAGAACTATTTTGAGGGGAATGATGACTGGGACTTACCTCAGGTAATTAGGCGTGACATGGAGGGAGGGGTGTTACTTGAGTAGGAGTAGAAAGTTTCCTCATTCAAGAGAGGTACCAGAACTATATGGAAGGGGATGAAGATTAGAATTCACCTCAGGTCAAGATACAAAAAGAGGGGAGAGAATTTTAAAAAGAAAAAAAAAGGTGGTGTAATGATAGGGGAAATTAAAGCAACACAGCGCATTTAAGGCAGAACATGACTGTATTTGGCCATAAAACTCTTTCCGTCAACCAGATATGAAATAAGACCCCTCAAGATCAATTAAATAATATATGTGAAACTTATAGATATTTGTGTTATATTTATATGGGCCGAAATATCTTAGGGACGAAAGGGACGAAATCCTGGGCCGAAAGTTTCAACACAAAAGTTCTAGGGCAAGGCTGGGTCACATCTTCAAAATTTTTATCTAAATACGATTGCCATATTACATTCTAACGTAATATTGCCGTGCAAACAGTGTGTTTGGTATACAAATAATATGATTAGCATAAATTGTCACCAGGTAGGCTCGGACTCGCTAATTTGAATAATAAATTCTCAATTTTTACAAAATTGTATGTGCAAGAGATCAAGGCACGGCAATATTTCGTTAGAAAATAATATGACAATCGTTTTAAGATAAAAATTTTGAAGCTGTGACCCCGGCTTGCCCCAGAACTTTTAAGTCGAAACTTTCGTCCCAGGATTTCGCCCCTTTCGTCCCTAAATCATTTCGGCCCATGTCAATATAACTCAAATACCTATAACTTTCACAAAAATTACTTCATTAATTTTGATGAGTTATATTTTACATCTGGTTGACGGAAAGAGTTTTATGGCCGAATACAGTCATATTCTACCTTAAATGCGCTGTGAAAGTATAAGGGTTAAAATCTAGAAATAATTTGATATATAGAAAGGACAGGTGGAAGGGATTTGGGATATGAAAAATGTAAAAGAGATTGATGCTCATTTATGGTAAGAGGTGTATCATAACTTTATTGACATAAATAATGATCAGGTAAATATATAATGATTAAGAAGGCAAGGGGAATTAAAGGTTACTGTAAACATACTTAAATAAGGGGGTTCAATGTACTTATTTTCACAGATTTTTTGTTTCAACCAAGTTCAAGGGTACTTAATTTTGCATTTTCTACTCATTAATGTATTCATTTCATACATATTACTTCATTTCGTGGGTATTAATTTTCATCAAATCTGTGAAAATAGATACCTGCGAAAATAAGTACGCTTACAGTATTTTAAAAAAAGGTAAAACACAAATGTTTTCATGCAAGAACAAAATGAAATGATGGACAAAAATGAAAAGCATGAGTTTTTTTTTCAAAAATATTTTAAGAATATTGAAATAATTATACAATTGCAAACAATCTTCAATACAGAAGTTTTGGCTATTATTGTTTATTGGCCATTTACACATATGGTTATTTTTGTAGGATAGAGATCCATTCTGGGAACCAGCTGATATTGAGCTAATGTTGGGAACAGTCCATCTACATCTTATGTCCATAGCTCATAAACTAGATGTTGAGGAGACCCTAGCTATTACCAACTATAAGGGAACAGAAATGGGTAAGTATTACAAAACCTATGTTTACCCCTGCATAGAGAAATGAGGAGTGGTGGTTTATAGTGATAGTGGTGTCTGTACTTCTGTTTGTGTGACCTGTATTTGTTTAAGGGACAGCTTGTAGGTTACAATTGCGTATTGATTTACAATGCATTTTCCATAGGGGGTACCCTGGTTTTCGATTTTTTTTTAAATAGATCTTACCCGAATTTTAATTTCTTTGGTACAGAACTTTGTGTTGACATGCATATGTTTATTTTTAGCCAATAAAAAATTGGGGTTCGTGCGGCGTTTATGGGAGTAATTTTTGGTCGAAAAAAGGGGGGTGCTTTTTAACGTTATTTTAAATGCACATTTTTACATTATTATGAGCGAATAGGTGACTTCAGAATTTCCTGCTAGTATTACCCAAAAGCTTGCTTGGTGCTATATTTAGAAACAACAAATATATAAACCAATGGAAATCATTTTTGTATTTTCTCCTGCGCTTTATGTTGGGTTCAAAAACTTACCGGTGCCTGGATTTGCTAATGCGCAACTGTAACCTGTAGCATTCATTTGGTTTAAAAGAACCTACCTTGAAAATTTATTAAAATGACCTGCAACATCAGTCAAAATATGCGCTAAAATCAACCTATGCAACCCTATTACCCAAGGCAGTAAACTCTGGGAGCCCAAATCAGTTGACACTAAAGTAAAAAACACATGAAAACCCACGCATAACACAAAAAAAAACAATCAACAACCGGAACTAATGTTGAAAGGTTATATACGAGCGTAGCGAGCTCTTTAATGTAGAAAGTATGCCAAATTGCACTAGACTCAAAATACTATGGAAGAAAAATCGTTCTGTCACCGGAAACATTCGATTTTCGGAAGTTTGCGAAAATGTCTGCGTGGCTAAAAATTGCGGGAAATAGTAATACATCGTCCCAAATTATCTCAACCCAGGCATCATTCGAAATTATCAATGGAATAGATTATATTTTTGTATCTACATGAGCTTTTAAGGCAATGTCTTTCTCATATTATCTGTATATGATAAACATACATTCAATGTATTGACTTGACTAATATTTTCAGGACATATTGAGTGTGGTATAGAGCCCTGTAAAGCTGATGGAGGACCCCTGCCAGAGGATGATTTTGTAGATAGCCCTGATGAACTGGTAATGTATTAACAAACCTGGGGTTGGGGAGGGGGCTGAATCCTACTTTAGGACATATTGGCTGTAGTATAGAGCCCTGTAAAGCTGATGGAGCACCATTACATGAGGATGACCTTGTAGATAGCCCCGATGAACTGGTAATGTATTTTAAACTAACATGCCTACATGATAGAGGGGTGGGTGGGGGCTGAGGCTTTCTTAGTTTATTTACAATCATCATAAAACAATCACAAACCATGTCAATTGCCTATATTTGAATTTTTTCTTCTAATAAGCTAGAGCTGCAGTGTTGATTAAAATCTGCAACCTGAAGGCTTTTTAGAAGCACTTCTGATCTCCATATAGTGAAAAAACAACTGACCTTGAATATGCATTAAAAAAAATTGTATAGCCTCAGTAAAATTACTGTGGATTCATTTATTTTTATGGGTACAAAATTAATGTATCTATTTTTGTGGTTTGATGAAAAACATTAATTCAGGGATGTTCAAATTCTTTGTTCTGAAATCTGCAGCATACAACATGTATAATTTAATGTTTACTTTTCTATTCATGGTGTATCAAAGGACTAAAGCCACGAACCCTCATATTTGGCCCTAAATCGGGCCATTTTTTCAAATGCATTTGTTAGAAAAGATTTTTGTGGCCAAGTAGTCGAGAATGATTACTTGTTACACAACAAAATCAAATTTAAAGTTTTCTGTACTTGTGACGTTGTAATGACGTCATAAAGTGACGCTAAAATTGAAAATATGCTAATTTCAGCTAAATTTCACATTTTTCCACTTGGATTTTGGTGAAAATGACATGGGCGCCACCCCTCGCCCATTAATATTTTTGCTTAAATTTTAAAATACACTATTTTCTTCATATTTCAACAAAAATTTCCATGGGCGAGGGGTGGCGCCACATAGAAAATCACAAAATTGTGACTGAAAAACAAGTCATTTTGGCCAAAAAGTGAAAAATCACTGATTTAGGCTATTTTTGAAGGGTTAGGGTACTTGAAAATTTATTTATACACCATAATCAAATCTTTTCTCTTTTAACACAGACATCCAGCTATACATACACAAATTTTGGTGTAAAACAAACCAATTTTGATATTTGAGTATTAACAGGGCCAAATATGGGGGTTCGTGGCTCTAGTCCTTTCAAGGGTCAAGGCCAACCAGAGAAACCAAGAAAATTAATACCTCACAAATAAAAATGAAACAACAGTATACCTTGATAAAAGCTACCTGTGAAAATTAGTGGTACCCTGTGGGAGTGCAAGCTTATGTAAAATGAAAAAAAAATTATTATTAAACTTTAGACATATGTTCCAAAGGTTATTTTGCTGTTGGAAACCTTTTTTATTTGGCCCAAGATTGGTATTTGTTTCTTGTCTTACCATAAGTATAAACAAATTAAAGTATTCTTTAATTATTACAGGTTGGCCAAGAGCTTCATTGTAAAGTTAAAGTAAAGAGTGGAAGAGGCTTACCTCAAAACATTGCCAAAGTAAGTGTTTTCATACAATCAATGATTATATAGTGGGTGCACAAATTTATTGAGCTACAAGGTATCATTATGACATTGAACATTATCCTGTAGATTTCAGCTTTTGTTGAATAGAAGATAATTAGATGTGGAATAAGTGTACTGGACACAGCCTACATATATCACCAGCAATGTTTAAACTGTCAATAGAAAACAGCCAGCAGCCTTCAATATGACCAGTGGTTGCTCCTGGCTGTTTTGCAATTACTAGTAGTCCGGGATTGAAAACATTATGTACACTATTCAAAACAAGTCTTAAAAATGAAGTCTTTATCAACTAGCCTATAGAATAATTTCAAATCTATTAAAATATCTGTCTGTCAACTAATATTTTGTAAGGGCATCTCATACTAAATCGCTTGATGGATTTTTATGAAACATTACACAAAGGAAGTACATCTTCATTGTCAAATATAAAGCTGTTGGTAACTTATTGAAAGCTCATTATTCCTTGTTTACCTAATGCTTTACACTAATTTACAGAGTTTTTGCCAGTACAGAGTTTACCTTGACAACGAATATGTAAAAACGAGTGAATTTGATGGAATGAATCCGAACTATGTCCATGAAAAACTTTTCCATTTCAAGCCAGTAACTCAACAGGTTTGTTTCAAATACAATATTAATGTTTTTTATTCTCCTTCTTAATTCCTATTTTAGCTATGAAGGCACAATTTGTACATAAGATAAGGCTCCAAATGGGCCAGTGATTTGAAATGCATTTTAAGGGTGACTTCTAACAACCAACTATTAAATTTCATTGAACTCACTGAACCTAGGCATTGATATAGAAATGATTTTAAAAAGCCACCTATTGACCTCAGGGTGTACTTTGCTGTAACCCCTAAAGATAAATTTGATATTTGGTTTAATTATCCTTTAGAATATAGAAGCATGATACTCATATAAGTTATTTTATTATACCCCACGCAATGAAGTTGCGAAGGGTATAATGTTTTTGACTGGTCCGTCCGTCCCTCTGCGATCAAAGTTTGTAATCGCAACTCCTCTTAAACTACTGAACAGGATTTAATGAAATTTGGTATGCAAGAAGAATACCATATCTAGTTGTGCCTATTACCAGGAATTTTTTATTCTCAAATTTTTGTGGGAGTTATGGCCCTATGGACTTAGAAATTTGCAGAAAATCATGATTACAGTTTGTAATCGCAACTCCTCTAAAACTACTGAACAGAATTTAACAAAACTAGGTATGCAAGAAGAACACCATATGTAGTTGTGCATGTTACTGGGAATTTTTTATTCGCAAATTTTTGTGGGAGTTATGGACCTTTGGACTTAGAAATTTGCAGAAAATCATGATTACAGTTTGTAATAACAACTCCTCTAAAACTACTGAACAGAATTTAACGAAACTAGGTATGCAAGAAGAACACCATATGTAGTTGTGCATGTTACAAGGAATTTTTTATCCCCAAATTTTTGTCGGAGTTATGGCCCTTTGGACTAAGAAATTTGACATAACTTTGTTATGATATTCAAATACTTGCACATTCACTTTTACAATCATTCAATATTTTTCATTCCTGTAGCTTGATACTAATTCCTCAAGGATAACATTGATAGTCCATTAGCGGCACGCGTGGGGTATGTGAGCGTGCTCACTAAGGTTCTTTCATTCTTCTTGAAATTTTAAGCATTTTTATTATTGAACTGGATATAGCTGAAATAGTGCTGCTTGGGGGTAAAGCAATTACTAACTAACAAATATTTTAACTATGTTCAACACATTTCTTGCACACCTTTTGAGTACACAAAAAAACCCATATACATAGAAATCAAAGGAAAAGATTTGAATATGCAAAGAAAAATTTCACATTATAGAGTACTGCTTTTCTTCATTCTGATGTCTCAATTAGGCCTTCAGCATAGAGCTCCATTTCAGTTTTAAAACAAATTGTTCAAATATTACAACAACAACAAACAACAACAAAAACAAATTTCTATTTCAGTTGGTTGACTATTTAACAAACCAGGCTATAGTTATAGAAGTTTGGGGCAGACAGAAAGGAGACTCAGGATCTAGTGGAAAATCTACTGCTCCTGCTAAAGTATGTATGATCTATTTAGCGAGAGGCAATATGCAAAATTTGTATTAAGTCCAGAAATTGTTCTGATCTGTAGAGGACCGAAAATTATGTAGTTTAAATTGACGTCATGTCAAGAAATCGGGGTTAAAACAACAAACATTCAACATTGAGTAAGTTCTGTACTTTTATGATTTATTTGCAACATTGAACAATTAAAATAGTTACATTTCAGGTAGGGTCACTATTGTCTTCTATAGACAAAATAATTCAGTACTTTTTAGCACTACATAAGACAGTTTTCCTCTAATTTCATTGCAATATCCTAAAGAGTAAAATGACTGGGATTCAGTAGCCCTTTGAACCAGTAAAAATGAAATAGAAATAACAGACCAATATCCTTAATGACATGGTCTGGGAAAAGTTTAAATGAGATGCTATGTATGGAGGAATCTGTCTAAATTGAACATCTTTGCGACTTAAGAATTGGTCGGTTTAGACAGGTGTTCATTTAATACAGGTTAAAGATATAAAGAAATATTAGGCAGGTACTGTGGATTTGTGGGTATCTATTGTCGTGGTTTGGTAAAAAAGGATCAGTTTTGTGGATTCCTAAATTTGTGGCTCTGAAATCTGCAGCATAAAGAACAAAATGAATTTTCCTTTTTGTTGGGACAAGCCCACCCATGAAAACCATGAAAATTGATACCCCAAAAATAATAATGAAATCACATTACTTGGAATCCTGCTTGATGTAAACAGGCTTTCAGTTAATTTGGGGTTTGGTATAGATGGGTACCTGTAATAAGTAAAAAACTTGAAACATGTTTATAAATGAATATGTTGCAATGATTTTGATTATAGAAAGTAGATTATCATAGATTATCATAGAATATACATGGCTATGCTACATGTATTCTACTCCTACTCATAAGATGATTCAAGACTTGTGTCATTTTTATTCTTGGCCACTGTTCCCAGTGAACACAAGCCATTCATATGTATGAGTGTCTGTCAATGCATGTACATCAAACTAAAGCAATTCTCTTATGTGCAATTTTCAACTGATTATAACTTTCTTGTTTGAATCATAAATAACTCTAAAATTCAGTACTTGATCATAAATGGAGTCATGGATAGCAGACCTTTCAGTGTCACTACAAACTAGCAAAAGTCTGAATGGTCTAGTAATTGTACTTAACCGTACTTAAATGTACTCGACCATTCTGAATAAGTCTTAAACATGCTCAACTGTACTCGACCAAAGTCTGATTTTTTGTAAAAAGTCTGAATATGTACTAAATGTTTTGAATTAGTCTGAAAAGTACTTAATTTTACTCGACCTTAATTAAAGCTATTATCAGATAGATAAGGACGAAAATGTAAATTCTTAAATGCACTCGACCAAGTCTGAATTGTACTTAACAATACATATTCTCGACCTAATTTAATCATTAATTAACAGACTTTTGTAACATTAGATAAAATCTTTAATGTTTGATAGACCTAATTGATTTTTAACTCGTTAAGTATGTTTTAATCAAGGTCGAGTACGTTTCAGACTTTGTCGAGTACAATTAAGACAAGGTCGAGAACATTTTAGACTGACAATAATACATTTGAAATTATTAAGTACGTTTAAGTCTTTTTAAGAATTTTCAGACTTTGGTCGAGTACAATTAAGTACTTTTCAGACTTTTTCAGACTGGTCGAGTACATTTAAGCACAATTAAGAACAAAAACTATACAATTCAGACTTTTGAAAGTTTGTAGTGTGTGTTTTATAACAAGATTGCTACACGTAGTCAATGTCCCTCGCCACCGCATTTAAGTTAAAAATTTATTAAAATTTGAAGAATTAAAATTGCATTGCAATATGATTACCTACATATCATGACAAACAATTCTACAAACTTTCATCAAAATCTGTACTCACAAAGTGTTCCTATGACCTAAAATGAACAAAGTCGATAAAGTCCCATAACTCCAATAAAATTTGTAGAATTTAAATGCGGTGGGATGAGATCAACTACAAATCATGACAAACAATCCTACAAAATTTCAGCAAAATCCTTTGAGCGGTCTTAGAGGAGTTGTGCTCACAAAAGTGTGACAGACGGATGGACAAAGACCATTACTAGGTCCCTCTGTTGGTTGTCGTGGGGGACAAAAAAATAATCACGAGCTCATGATGCATAAAAAACTTTATATCTTATTTTTTATGAAATGAATATTATCTTCAAATGAAAGTTTATGATATTTTCTATTTTCTTAGTCACACTTTTCCACATTTACAGCTTGCACCAAGCAAAGCAGAAAAGAAAGACACACCAGCAAAGAATCAACCTCTTCCCCCTATACAGAAAAACCAAGACAACAACAAGTCTGGTGTGGGAGCTGCTAAGTCTGAACCTGCAGGGAACAATGTTAACAAACAGGATGATGCCCAAACCAAGAGGCTGGTCAATGAGGCTAACCAATATAAACAGCAAGCTGCTGCCTCAGAAAAGAAAGTGGTAAGTAGTTGTCTCCCTTATTCATTTTCTACACTACCCCCCCCCCAAACTTTGAAAAAAATAAAGGAACCAAGTTCATGAAGTTTTTTTTTCTCATTAATAAACTAACTCCCAATCTTATTATGTAATAAAGACATATTTAGAAGAATTATGGCTATTGAGGTTAACCAGTGAAAGCAACAAGCTGCTGCATCAGAAAAGAAAGTGGTTAGTATTAGTCTCCCTTTTTAAATTTTATACATTACACTCTCCCCAGTATCAAGTTACTTTCAGTATAAGAGACTGGCTAAGGAGAGAATATGGTACATGTGTATAAACAATATGCTGCTGTCTTGCAAAGTGGAGTGTAGTTATCATTCTTATTTCTATATTACATATACAAAGCATTTCATATACAGTTTGGAATCTTTTTATTTTATTTTATTGCAGAATGATGTGCAAAGATTTTTGGCTAATAAGAAAAATCAGGGAGCAACATCCATTTCAGTAAGTTATAACCTGTATTCATATGTAGTGATTGATTTTATGTTAATGTTACACAAAAAAGTCATATATGTTAAATAACATAAATGTTCGACATTCCCTTCCTAGGCAGACTGGGTAGATTATTTTTTCCCGGGTTGAAATAGAAAACAAAACGTGGGTGACCTCTGTTCTGTATGGGTCAATGATCTTTGTAACAAATAAAAGTGTACATTCGGAACAACCTAGGTTACATATTATACTACTACATCATTACCCAGGTTGTTCTCATTCTGTCCCATGTGAGCGACATTTTTCCTACCTGAGACTCCCAGGGTTTGAATGTCAAATGCAAGCCATATATTTCAACTTGACTATGTCCCAATTATGGCTGAAATATCTCCGACAGGACAGTAAGCTGACAACAATCAATCAATCAATCATATATATGAAGAGAGTTGTTCCAATATGATGAGCAGCAATGAATCCTTTAATTCAAATTGACCTCCATCAAAGATTCAATGTTACATGTAAATTACCTTTTTTATAAGGTCATGTAGAAGAATGATTGTCTTTCATGGTGTTAAAGAAGCACAAAAAAAAAATTGTTTAATAAAAGAGCATTCATTTCTCAACTTCAAAGCAGCAAGCAGCACACAACAATGTGACTGATTAGGGCAAAAATGCAAACAAATAGCTCAAATGAATATAAAATTCAGCTCCAAAGTTAGATATTAAACAAGTGTTAGTTTGGGTATTCTTGAGGGTTTAAAAAAGTAAACGAATCCATTTTGGCATATTGCATTCTTTCAGATTGAAGAGTTGGAATCCATATTGGGAGGTAAAGTTGCAGCCAGCAATGGAGGAGATAGCTCCAAAGCATGCTCTATACAGTAAACATGTGGGTGTTCCTAAAGTGGGAGGACTAAAGCAATATTGTGATATGTTTAAAGTGAAAGATGTGTATTTGGCAATGATCTGTGATAACCATGTAGCCTTAAATTGACATTTTAAATTTTGGTGTTTGAAAAAAAAAATTCTCTTGAGAGTTGAGAAACAGAATCTGTTTCTTCTGCAATAAGACTGTTTTGTATTTTATCTATCTAACTACATTTTCCTATGATTGCACAGTCAAAGAAATTAGGAATGAAGATTAACAGGTGTGAATTCATTATTTTCAAATATTTTATATAGGTTATGTTAAAAATTTGCAAAAACTCACATGACTGAACATAGTTTTACAGGCCATGACCTGTTGGACTTGTGCTAATTTCAAAGACTGTTGCAGATTTTTAATATGGTAAGAAGTGTTATTAGAGAGAAAAATCAATACAAAATTTTAAAAAGTGTCTTAACTCATGTATTTATTATTATAAGAATATCATGTACACTTAACATGCAAAAAATGTATTTTATATTACAGTTTAAAATGTAGATTAGTTTTTTGGAAATAGTTACATGTAATTCAATTATCTTTATATTAAATTGTAA
Source organism: Arcuatula senhousia (assembly GCA_963971305.1). Taxonomy (NCBI): domain Eukaryota; kingdom Metazoa; phylum Mollusca; class Bivalvia; order Mytilida; family Mytilidae; genus Arcuatula; species Arcuatula senhousia. The sequence continues at coordinate 32,130,335 of OZ020304.1, forward strand.
TACTGTACTTGATTAAAATACTTGTACATTTAATAACAGAATTGTATGTATCTTGTATTAAAGAGTAGATGGTAGCCAAAATGTAGTCACAATGAATTATATATATACTTTTATTCTGATTCACCTCTGCAGAACAGTGGTATTATAAAACACATCATTGACTTTTACTTTTTTTTTGAAATTTTAAATAAGTACTAGTAGTTGTTATTAAAATTGATGGGTAATTGTTAGTATTGATAAATCAATCAAATAGGGCAGTAACATTTTAACGCTACTTTTATTTTCTGAAACTGTCCAAAATTAAATTTGCACAATTTTGTTAATTAACATATTTACTTTTTTTTGTGAACGTACACATACATATTTAAACATATCGTTTTCATTGTTGTGTTAGGTGGAGGTTCATTTCTATCATATAGAAATTAGAAAACACTGGCTGGTCCAGTTGAAATGTAAACTGAAATCATGTATTGACTAGTCACATACTAAAGTTTTTTCATCTTCAGCCTTTTCCGTAGGGCCTACCTACTAGCCTGGGTTTTATAAAATGATTCAAATTGAGCATTTCCTTAAATCAATGACTATCTCATCAAAGAAGTTTCTCCAAGAGATTTGAAGATGAGGAAATCCTCAATTTTGACGATATTTTTTTTTTCAAACGAGGTACTGGTTATGTTGAGAGGTAATTCTTATTAGTGAAAGTCTTTTGATCATTTTTTTATTGTAAAAAATAATTGGACTGATACATAATGTGAATAAGTGCGGAAGTAATGGATTTTTGGGGAAAAAATGTTGTATTTATTTTCAGGAAAAAAAAAAAGGAAAAAGAAAATAAAAACTATTGTGATTTACCCATTGGTCAATTCATTAAAAGTGATTAGTTAAGGTTACATTCATGATTTGTTTTTAAAAAAATAATTGCAAGTTTATCCACTTTGGTGCACTGTAATCTCTCAAGTCTTTGTTAAATTGCATATTTAAAAGACGTCATTATATTTGCTGTGAATAAAAGCTTAAGAAGTTTGTATACAAATTTTGCATAATTAATAATTTTGTCTTGCAATTGTGGCTTTGCAATAAATGGTGCAGAGATTTAATCAAAACAATCTTTCTAAGTATTTGTTTGCAGTTTATTATAAAAGTTTATTTGTTATGGTTTCTTTTCCTTACAATTTTCTGTTTATATAGTTTTTCTTATATATAAAATAATGCTTGAATTAATTTTTTATATATATTTCGAAACGTTTTTGTTAACAGAAGAATTTATTTTGTTATATTCCACTTAATTGTTATTTTTAGATTATTTTTTTCCTATTTTATTAAAACTTAACAATTCCGTCCAATCAGTATTTTTTATGTTTCCTTCAATGTAAAAAAATCTTTATTTTGTTGTACATGTATTTTTCATATCATATAGAGAGTAGTTATTTTTAGATTGAAAGGGTTTGTTCCAACTCTCTTTTTTCATCATTTACAGAAAACTAATGCTGCTAATTTTAGATTTTTGGTCAAGCAACCTGTAACAGTGATAAAAATTTATATTCATATACTAGTTTGGGATTTTAAAGTACAATAAAAAAATAAATGTACTATAATAGCTTTTTTATATATTTTCTTTCAAGGGGGGGGGTCTATCTTCCACCATACTAACAAGATTGCTAAAAGTAGAAATAATAATTTTGTAATATTTAGGTATAAATTTACAATATTACCCTACCTCATTAGCTGACAGAGTAAATTTAAAAACTTGTTTAGTTCTGTTTATTTTATGTAATCTTGTTTGACTTTGACTTTTATCTTTTTTTTAATAAAGAAAGATTTTTTGTCCATCCAATATTTTTTAATGTTAAAAGTTGAGCTGAAAAATATCTTTTGGACAATCACATATACTTTTTGAACTGTTATTACCATATGGTTTTTTTGTATTGTTATAATATTCAACTTTTATATATTATATTAATCTGTTATTGATTTAAATCTTACACATTCATAATTGTCTCTTTATAAAATTTGATTTTGTTTCATGTACAAATGGTACACAATCTATTTTTTACTATTTTGTATAATCCTATATATACACAATCATTCCACACATTTGTACTACACAAGCCTTTACACATGTGTATCTATATTTATACATTGTCTGTGATTTTATTTTTCTATATATACATGTACTTTTGTTCTGTTGTGTATTAACCTTTTCACAGGCACCAAAACTTACAAGGAATTTAAGGTTCATGGTTACACTTCGAATAAAATGGTAGATATTTGACCTATTTTTCAAGTCTATGTACGACTTAAACGGCAAATAGAAACACAAAATAAAGTGTAGCAGCTTCTAGATATAAAAATCTCCGATCATTTTCCCTTCCAGTTTACAAGTTTACTATTGTTGTTTTCTCTATTCATTTTCTTTCCATTCAAATTGTCCCATAAATAAAGCATGAATTTCCCCTAGATAACCTTCCATAAAACCGATTGTGAGTAGATTTAATAACACCAATAATGAAATTACCTTGCACGTGGAGGCCAAATGACAGGGCATTGTTGATATTTTGCTATATTTGGGTGAACTGAAAAACTCAAAGAAAATGCCCTGGCAAAACAAATCAAGTGTAAACGTACAAAATACTAAATGTTTATGCAAATTTTTTTATCTAGACGCTGCTACGCCTTATTAAGAAATTGAATGTGTCGTTAAAGCTCCATATAGACTGAAAAAAGACGTAAAATATTGGTCATTTTTCCGAAGTGTAAAGATGAACCTTAAATGGAACTAATTCAGATCCAGAGATGGGTTAAGTGAGCCTCTAGTTTCCTTATCCAATCTTTCTTTGCTACAAAAAATATTGTAAGAAGATTGGTGTCTGTGTTCTTGTTGAAATGAAATAAACATCTTGTTATTCAAAATTTGTCTTTTCCATCAATACAGTGGTGGATCCAGAAATTCTGAAAAGAGGGGGCCCACTGACTGGTCTAAGAGGGGGCCTGCTTTTCCTATATAATCAATCAAATGTTTCCTCCAAAAAGGGCGAGGACCCAGGCCCCCTGGATCCACCTGTGCAATATATCAAGACTCATAACATATTCTTTGTTTCATTTTTAGCTCACCTGGACCGAAGGTCCATGTGAGCTATTACCATCACTTGGCGTCCGTCGTCGTCGTCGTCTGTCGTCGTCGTCTGTCGTCGTCGTCGTCGTCTGTTAACAATTTTTCAAAAATCTTCTCCTCTGAAACTACCAAACAGAATTTAATGAAACTTGGTATGAATGATCCTTAGGGTGTCCTGCACCAAACTTGTGTTTTGATTTTTGATCCGTTAAAAAACATGGCCGCCGTTACTAAAAATAGACTAGGGGGGTCAGACTACTGTTTTTGGCTTATAAATCAAAAAGTATAAGAGATAGAGGAAATCTGAGGCACACTACTGATTCAGCATCAAAAGCTCTACAAAAGTCTCCATTTGGTCAAAGTTGTCAGATGACCCCTTATAGGGGTTACGGCCCCTTGAAGGTGTAAAATAGCATTTTTTCATGTTTTTGGCCTACAGAATGAAAACTATTGCAGATAGAGATTAGCTTTTGCTTGCTTAAATGTTCAGCTCATATAACTCTACAAAAGTCTCTATAGGGTCCAAGTTGTCAGATGACCCCTTATAGGGGTTACGGCCCCTTAAAGGTGAAAAATAGCCATTTTTCATGTTTTTGGCCTACAGAATGAAAACTATTGCAGATAGAGATTAGCTGTTGCTTGCATAAATGTTCAGCTCATTTAGCTCTACAAAAGTCTCCATAGGGTCGAAGTTGTCAGAAAACCCCTTATAGGGGTGACGGCCCCTGAAAAATAGCGTTTTTTCATGTTTTTGTCCTACAGAATGAAAACTATTGCACATATAGATTAGCTGTTGCTTACTTAAATGTTCAGCTCATTTAGCTCTACAAAATTCTCCATAGGGTCGAAGTTGTCAGATGACCCCTTATAGGGGTTACGGCCCCTGAAAAATAGTGATTTTTCATGTTTTTGTCCTACAGAATGAAAACTATTGCAGATAGAGATTAGCTGTTGCTTGCATAAATGTTCAGCTCATTTAGCTCTACAAAAGTCTCCATAGGGTCGAAGTTGTCAGATAACCCCTTATAGGGGTTACGGCCCCTGAAAAATAGCGATTTTTCATGTTTTTGTCCTACAGAATGAAAACTATTGCAGATAGAGATTAGCTGTTGCTTGCTTAAATGTTCAGCTCATTTAGCTCTTCAAAATTTTCCATAGGGTCGAAGTTGTCAGATGACCCCTTATAGGGGTTACGGCCCCTTAAAGGTGAAAAATAGCCATTTTTCATGTTTTTGGCCTACAGAATGAAAACTATTGCAGATAGAGATTAGCTGTTGCTTGCTTAAATGTTCAGCTCATTTAGCTCTACAAAAGTCTCCATAGGGTCGAAGTTGTCAGATGACTCCTTATAGGGGTTATGGCCCCTTATAGGTGAAAAATGGTGTTTTTGGCCTTTAGAATGAAAACTATTGCAGGTAGAGAAAAGCTGTTGCTTGCTTAAATGTTTAGCTCATTTAGCTCTACAAAAGTATAGGGTCAACATCAAGACCAGGTGAGCGATTCAGGCTCCTGGGAGCCTCTTGTTTATTCAATGGGTATCAAATTTTAGTGGTCTTTGTGGTTGGCCTTGACCAACAAATTTGATGTCCCAAGAAAAGGAAATTTTATATGGTCAGTATGCTGTGGACTTCAGAACCATGAATTCAGAATTTAACAATCCACCAACTGATCCTTTTTCACAAAACCATGAAAATTGGTACCCACAAAATATAAATGAATCTACTGTATGTATCATTTCACTATTTAAGTTACTGTTGCCATTCATTAGCAATTTCTTCGTTTTATTTGAAGACGTCATGAACAAGACCAGCTAATTGCAAAGTTTGGATTCATTAAAATTTTGGATTAAAAAAGAACTAGAAATATTGTGAGCTAGGATACCTCTCCTTCATATCAATCACTATGTTGAAAAAATTTATGTTATTCATATAAAGTTTCATCAAAATCAATCAAACAGTTTTGGAGAAATTTTGCTTATATTGTTAGAAAATAATGAGAATAAGTGTATGCAACACAGCCCACAATCGAGTCACGATTCAGAAAAACCACAATGGGCAACTGCCAGCAGCCTTCAACAAGGCCAGTAGGCGTTTCAAATGGCCCATGGTCTTAATAAAATGCATGCAATTCAAATACAGTCCTGCAATAGTCACATATTGACCCCCTTCTTAAACAACAAACAGTTTGGGACAGTCACATATAAAATAGGGGGGGTGTAAACTAGTTTTCCCCCTTTCAATATTCATAGATAATACCCCCTTCACATATACGACATTCTCTTACGAGTTGTTACGATTTTCAAAATTTATAGTTTTACGAGTTCTTGCGAAATTTTCTACCCACCTTTTACAATCTATTTCCGAGTTGTCACGATTTCGTCAGTTGTGCAGAAATATTTCGCACTCCCGTCCAGAGACGATACGAAATTTATTTTCGAAGTGTTTACGAGCATGTTACGGTACCTTTACGAGTGAATTGCAATATTGGAAATGATATCGTAACTTACTCGCAAACCACTCGTAAAAGAATTCCTTTGCGAGGTCTTCCCGACTTAGTTACGAGTAAAGGCGTGTCATTTACGATCTCTACGAGTTCTTAACGAGTTATTTGCGATGTGTTTACGAGTTAAATTATGACATTGTTGTTTTTTCAACTCGTAAAACTTTCACGAGTTCTTACGATTGCACACGAGCTAGAAAGACCTGTTTACGAGTAATAAAGAGTAATTTACGAGTCTTCGCGATCGATTACGAGTTGAAAACTCGTAAGAACTTGTAAGGAAATCTTGTATATGTGAAGGGGGTATTAAGCACAAAAACTAACTCAAAATGATGAAACAACTAACACCTTCAAGATAAACACAAGACCAACTTAACTGAAGTGAGCCATCAAAACAAAAGTTAACCCAGGTGTTCAAGAAGGGTAGACAGTTCCTGCTTGCTAAAATACACCTTCTTAATTGTCGATCAAAACATTATTTTATGTCAAATCCAATTAAATTACACAATTTTTTTGACAAACCAACGTGGACTTTAAAAATTAAAATCCTTTTTTGTCCCCGCCACAACAGAGAGTGGAACATAGTAGTGCTGGGCATCTGTCGGGTGTTGCAAACTTATGAAAGCAATAACACACCTATAATTATCAACAGATCTTTTAGAAATTTATTCATAATGTTAAAATCACCAATACCCAGGACAATTTCAAACTGGGGTACCGTGCCACTATTTTTGTGGAATTTTGCAGGATTTATTTTCACAATTTCCGTCGACCCGTGAAAAAGGGTGGAAATTAAACCACCACGAAATTTCCTGCTATATGGGATCTGTTTATTGTGTGGTTTGTTTTGTATTGTTTTTTTTTCTGTATGTCCACTGATTTAATTTTTGCCCTTTCAGGGTTTACAAGGTTACCTCATTTCAATGCCCAAATGATACTTATTGCTTATTCAATCATTATTTTCATTTGTGGTGGAAGACATGTATTTAGACAAGTCAGGTATTGAAATTAGCGCCCACCCACTTGCAAATGATGTGGGCTACCAAATCAAGATTTTCAGGTAAAAACCCTGCAAGTGCAGCATTCTTAAGGAAAAAGACGTGGCTATTAACATTGAATGACCTTTGACTTTATTATATACATATCTACAATGATTATGTACAGCTTTATTTACAATATCTACACTATCAATAGAGATGATGTAACCTACCCTGGTATACATATATAGCAAAAATTTAACAAAATTTTAATAGGGTCTTCCATGAAGACATATGTCGTCTGCATCTTTAAATATTTGGTAAACAGGAAGTAGAAGAGTTACAGGTACAAAATCATTTACGCCATATAATACTATAGGAGGAAGCTAAATGCCAAATATCATGAGACTGTGATATGCATTCTACAGAAATATTTGTTGCAGGCGACATAATAAAAATGAAGTACAACTAGAAAATGTGTCTATGAGCCACAGGATGGCCCTCCCGTTCTTGAAATATCATTGACCCTCAATGTGTATTACCTGAGATATGGACCTTTACCAAGAAATTGATCAAAAGTGTTCATGTGTAAAATATAGGTCGCTGTGACCTTATTTCTGGTGGGTGGTGCCATGTTACCAAGACTCATCGAGTAGTGAAATTATTGACCCCTAACATGTAGTATTCAAGATATGGACCTTAACCAAAGTCATTCACGCGTAAAATATATGTCACAGTGACCTCATTCCTACTGGATGGTGTCACCTTACCCAAGACACATCTCTGGACACATCTAGTGGTGAAATATCATTCACCCCCAACATCTAGTATCCAAGTTATTGACCTTAACCAAGAACTTAACCGAAGTCGTTCATGCATAAAATATAGATCACAGTGACCTAATTTTTATTGGGTGGCGTCATCTTACCTAAGACACATCTGGTAGTGAAATATCATTGACCATCAATATGTAGTATCTGAGATATGGACCTTAACCAAGAACTTAACCAAAGTCATTCATGCGTGAAATATAGGTCACAGTGACCTAATTTCTAGTGGGTGGTGTCACCTTACCTAAGACACATCTGGTAGTGAAATATCATTGACCCCCAACATCTAGTATCCCAGTAATGGACCTTAACCAAGAACTTAACCAAAGTCATTCATGCGTAAAATATAGGTCACAGAGACCTTATTTCTAGTGGGTGGTGTCATATTACCTAAGACACATCTAGTAATGAAATATCATTGACCCCCAACATATAGTATCCAAGTTATGGACCTTAACAAAGAACTTAACCGAAGTCGTTCATGCATAAAATATAGGTCACAGTGACCTAATTTCTAGTGGGTGGTGTAGCCCTACCCAAGACCCATCTGGTGGTGAAATATCATTCACCCCCAACATCTAGTATCCGAGTAATGGACCTTAACCAAGAACTTAACCAAAGTGTTACGGACGGACGGACGGACGGACGGACAAGGGTAAAACTATATGTCCGATCCACATACGTGGTCGGGCCATAAAAACTGTTTAAAATCTTCGTCAATCATTCTCAAGTATTTAATGCAAAAATAAGATCAAAAAGTATTTCATATCTTGAACAAAAGGCTCCCAGGAGCCTGAATCGCTCACCTGGTCTTAATGTCAACCCTTTGAAGACTTTTGAATAGCTAAATGAGCTGAATGTTTAAGCAATAAAAAGCTTTTCTCTATCTGCAATAGTTTTCATTCCAAAGCAAAAAACACTATTTTTCACCTTTAAAGGGCCATAACCCCTTAAAGGGGTCATCTGACAACTTCGACCCTAAAAAAGACTTTTGTAGAGCTAATTAAGCTGAACATTTAAGCAAGCAACATCTTTTGTCTATCTGCAAAAGTTTTCTTTCTTTAGGCCAAAAACACTATTTTTTGCCTTTAAGGGGCCGTAACCACTATAAGGGGTCATCTGGCAATTTTGACCCTATGGAAACTTTTGTAGAGCTAAATGAGCTGAACATTTAAGCAAGCAACAGCTTTTCGCTATCTGCAATAGTTTTCATTCTATAGGCCAAAAACACTATTTTTTTGCCTTTAAGGGGCCGTAACCCCTATAAGGGGTCATCTGACAACTTCGACCATGTGGAGACTTGTGTAGAGCTAAATGAGCTGAACATTTAAACAACCAACAGCTTTTCTCTATCTGCAATATTTTTCATTCTATAGGCCACAAACTCTATTTTTTGCCTTTAAGGGGCCATAACCCCTATAAGGGGTCATCTGAAAACTTTGACCCTATGGGGACTTTTGTAGAGCTAAATGAGCTGAACATTTAAGCAAGCAACAGCTTTTCTCTATCTGCAATGGTTTTCATTCTATAGGCCAAAAACACTATTTTTTGCCTTTAAGGGGCCGTAACCCCTATAAGGGGTCATCTGACAACTTCGAACCTATGGAGGCTTTTGTAGAGCTAAATGAGCTGAACATTTAAGTAAGCAACAGCTTTCTCTATCTGCAATAGTTTTCATTCTATAGGCCAAAAACTCTATTTTTTGCCTTTAAGGGGCCATAACCCCTATAAGGGGTCATCTGACAACTTTGACCTTATGGAGACTTTTGTAGAGCTAAATGAGCTGAACATTTAAGCAAGCAACAGCTTCTCTCTATCTGCAATAGTTTTCATTCCATAGGCCAAAAACATGAAAAAATGCTATTTTTCACCTTTAAGGGGCCGTAACTCCCATAAGGGGTCATCTGACAACTTCGACTCAATGGAGACTTTTGTAGAGCTTTTGATGCTGAAGCAGCAGTGTGGCATCAGATTTCATCTATCTCTTATACTTTTTTATTTAAAAGCCAAAAACAGTAGTCTGACCCCCCTGGTCTATTTTTTAGCAACGGCGGCCATGTTTTTCGACGAATCGAAATTCCCCACATCAGTTCTGTGGGAGATACCCTAAAGTACCACCAGACCAAATTTGGTTTGAATCTGTGCAGCCGTTTCAGAGGAGAAGAAGTTTGAAGAAAAGTTAACGACGACGACGACGACGACGACGACGACGGACCATGACGACAGACGCCAAGTGATGGCAATAGCTCACATGGCCTTTGGCCAGGTGGGCTAAAAATCACATCTTGGTTAAAAAAAACATTAATAACCCAACCTCTTTAGGTCAATAGAAACAAAGACAGAAAACAGCTGAACAAACTATAAAAATAAACTCTGATTTGCTCCCTGCAACAAATCTACCTACCAGCAATAAGACCTGAAACCAGATAGTAGATTTTAACTGAAAAACTAAAACAAAACAAAAACATATTACTTTCTTCTGCTTTCATGGTCTAACTAAAAAAATATAGCACTAATAGTAAATAGATACACAAAATCCTGAATGCTATCTTTGAAATGTAAAAATCCTAAGCTATAAATACACATATTTACACAAAATTTAAAGAATTAAAGTGTATTAACACAAATGGCACTTCATGAGAAGACTTCATAAACCTTAACATTAACTTTCAAAACTTGCTCTATAAAACTATGTGTGACTTAACAGTAACCATGTTTTACAACTCAAAGTTGTTTATTTTTTTCCCAAAGAAGTGAAAATTCTACAAGTGTTGAAACCTAATACATTTCAAGATATTCACATTGAAAAATAAATCTTAATATGTTAATAACTTGCACAGGAATTATTTATACAAAATTTATGTATCTATTTAAAAAATACCCCCAAAAATGTAACAGATCAGCCCTAGAAAGGTGAGTACACAAAAAATGTTTTTTTTGTAGAGTTTTATGTCTAAATATGATAATCTTAATCCAAAATATAGAAACGATGCATAAACATTTTTTTAAACTTGATTCAGATGATTAACATTTCTTTCTTACTCCATATCAACAAATATCTTCTGTGTTAATATGATAAATGTAAATTTAGGTACTAATCAGTAATAAACTTGGGTATATCTAATTTATTGACCGTAATGAATTTCCCCAAAATAATGGTAATACAAAAAATTGCAACTTTTTGTGTTAACTTAAATTTCCTTTCCAATTTATATTCTAGAAAAAAAAACTTCAACTATATTAACAAGAAATTACCAAAAAAAAAAGTCTTACAATTTTGCAGTGAAATATCACATTTATTATGTTTCCAAATCTACTTAGTTTACTGGTTTACAAAGGCCAGTATGTTTTAAAATTATTGAGGAAAACCACTAAATTTACAAACAAAGCAAAAAAAATATGTCCTCTACCGATTGCATAGAGATTTCTGCTGCAATGCTACCCTTTCTGACTGTAATACAAAAAATAAAATGCTGCAAACCCACTTGATATGAAAATATTGCTTATAGCCCAATCACATGTTATTTACAAAAAATATAATGCCTTGATTAACATCTAATGAAAAACTAACAAAAACAATACCTAGACTAAAAACTACATAACAATTAGGCCACAACAAAGTAATTTGTAGATTTTCATCTGCCTGCAACAAAAAAAAATTGTGATTGATGGAAGGATTATGATCTGTATTTTTCTTGAATTTATAAATCTGAATAGTCTTTAATTTGGCATCTATCAAGAACACCATTTGATTCTACCTAAGGTGAACTTTGTAGTTTAAATATATGAAAAGGTGACAAATGGAAACGCAGCAGATCTGGAAATTTGACAACCATGAAAATTTTTAATACAGTCAAACCTGTGTTAAAGGGCACCTATATATAGCTAATCACTGCCTATAAAGAGCACCTTTAAAATATCTCTTTTATGAACAATCCAACCAAAATGAACCTTATTTAAAGGGCACCTGCTTATAAAGAACATTATTTTGTTGTCCCATAGCTGCCCTTTATATACAGGTTTGACTGTATATATAAAGGTTTGACTATATATAAATTTGGGCGGATTATTTTGAAATGGGGCAGGTGGGATGAGAATCTTCAAATTAACTTGGTGTGGTATTAAACAAATAACATAGAAGCACTATTCTTAAGTGAATGTATTTACAAATGATACAAAATGTACATGTATTTGGTTCTATCATGATGATATTTACAAGAGCCATCATTCATTGACAATATATACAAATTAACAATGATACTAACAGACTAAGAAAAATAGCAATATTTACAAATTATAACATTTCTACTAAAGGACAGTTTGTTAACAGACTAAGAAGACAGAAATATTTACAGATTAATTACCATAACAATACTACTACAGTGAAACCACTCTAAACTGAACCCTGAATTAACCAAAAACCGGTTTAAATTGAACCCCATCAACATCAAAACCAAATTTTTAAGTCTTTTCTTTTCATTATTATACATTCTAAACACATGCAAATCCAACCAAATTCTCAAACCCCAATATAGTTAAAGTCTAGACCAAACAAGGTTTCAAGTCCTTTCTTTTTAATTACTATACATTTTTAACCTGTACCACCTTAACAATTTCCAATACAAAACAAATTCTTCAGTGCCGTAGTAGTTCACTTTAGACAGATTTCACTGTATAACATTACAAACAGTAAAAACATCAACAAGACAAAACTCTACAGCAGTAACTTTATACAAAGCCATCATTATTTACATGTGTATATTGACAATTATTGAAAGCTAGAATGGAGGTCTTCCATTGAAGATGTATGTTGCCTTCATAATATTTGGTAAACAGGAAGTTTAAATTGCTTAACACTATAAAGTTAAAAAAAAAAGGAAACTACATGCCAAATAGCAAGAGGCTGTGATAAGTAGTTGCATGGAAAACTGTGACTTAATTTTTTGTGAAACCGCAGGAAATAGGACGCAAGAAAACAAATTGACTCCAATATGTTGCTTTGCAACAGTTGCAGGCCACATAATAAAGCAAAGGCAGATTTAGGACCAGTATGATGCACACCTTTAAGTAAGAGGGAAATAGCATTAACAACCCTCCCAAATTTGACAATATAAAATTTCACCACAAATAAGACATAACACGAGGATTCTTCCTCTTTGGAAAACAAATTTGTCAAAGAATACCATCAAATAGATATTCAAAATAAATATTTACTTCACATATTGTAATATAATTCTTCAAATTTGATATCTTTTGTAAGCATTATAAGAATGAACATTGTGGCACCTATTTATTTTCAAAACGTGTTTAAATCAGTCACTGACACATCTTTTGCTCTGGACTTAAAAAAATTCAGTAAAAAATTTTTATTTTCTAAGCTTTTAAAATCAATATTTAGTTAGAAAAATCAACAACAACCAAAATACAAACAGACATACAATTAAATGTAATTCACCATATTAAAAAAAGTAGTCATACAAGTACAATAAATTTATAAATATGTACAAGTAAATTACAAAAAGACTATTTTGTACAAGTTGATGTTAATAAAACCATAAATTCTTGCTTATATAATAAAATGCAAGAAATCTATAAAGAATGCTTATAAAGTTCAGTTTACTCTTTCAATTAAAAAGACTTAATGTTCATAACATATCTTTTTTCACTGGGTAAAATCTTGTATTTTTGGCAAAAGAAATGGTAAATAAAAGTGACAGTCAAAACAAAAAAAGTAAAGCCAATGACAAACCTGTCTTTCTCTTCTAGAAAGAAAAAGGCAGACAAAACAAAATAAATAAACATTAAATCACATACACATGTACACATATAAGAAGAAAAGCAGTTTTTTTAAATCACAGAAATCACACCTGACCTGATGCTTGAAATACAAAAACAAAAAACATTACATCTCTTCCCAGAAATTGGAAAAAATATAAATGATAGAAAAAAGGGGGGAGGTCTAAGAGGAGATAATACTTTTGTTATGGTATGCTAAACTAAAGCTATATACAGAAAGTTTGTGTGTCCATGGAAACCTGTTACCATGGACACCAATCATTGTTGTCATACTTGTGTATGCTTAATTGGATGAAATCCTGATGCCCCGGGGCTAGCAGATAAAGATATATTAGGGTCAGACATGTCTGTAGATTCTGTAATGTCCGATGTCTCTGAATCTGTCGTTTGCATGTCCTGTGAATCACGAGAATCTCTTGAGTCGTGTCCTAAATCCCTTGAATCCCGCGAATCGTGTGCTAGAGGCATGAATGAATACATATTTGGCTGTGGGTGGTATCGCAATCTAATGTCTGATTGGTTTTGGCCTTTAGGGACAGTTTGTTCTGGACTACCATCTTCTAAACTACTTGATGATACACTGAAAAAGAAGTATTAAACATTCATTTGTGATGAAACTGCAAGTATTAAATAGAAAAGGCTAACATTCTTTTAAAACGTGTGTTTGAGGAACTAAAGTGTATTGCTAAAAGGTTAAGATTGAACATTGATAAAAAACCTTTAAAATCATTAATCAGTCTTTTGCTTGTTCAGATTCTAAGAAAAAAACTCTGCCAGAGCTCTGAATTGTCAAGGTCAAAGAAACATAATGCATGATGTCTTTAATACTACTGTTTTGATTGGATGGGTTTTTCTTTTTTTTGCTACTTATCACTCTTCCAGGCCTGGGCGCCACAAAACATGAAAAATTACTTAAGTCTGAGAATATTCTCAACTCATTATGACGTCATAAAATTAAAAAGTTTTGATTGGAGTTGCCATGGAAAATAAGAATATTCTCTGACTTAAGTATTTTCTAAGTTTTGTGGCACCCAGGCCAGATCTCTTGATTTCATTCTCATTTCTAGGTGAGTCTAGTTGAGGAGTTAAGTTGTTTGTGTTTTGTAGTGTGGTTGTCTTCAGCTCAATTATATTTTCATGAACTTTTTTGAATGTTTTTTTGATTGTTTCTACTCAATGTTATATTTTTTAGTATCTACTGATTTTGTCTCTGTTTTTTTCCCAGATTTCTGCCAATTTAGTTATGCGGTATATGCATATTTGTGGCTCCCGCAGGGTTAAAAACGACCTGCGACCTGAGGGCTTTTTAAGGGCGACTTCCGACCTACACTTCATAAAAGCGACCTATGCCAAAAAAACTATCTGCGACCTCAGCCAAAATATGCCTTTTAAAAGCGATCTTGCGACCTCAGGCCCATTTTAAAAGCGACCTTGCGACCTGAGGGGGTACCCTGCGGTAGCCCCATATTTCAAGGAGTACTCATCCAAATCCATTCCTATTGATGCGATCATTTTTGCTTCATTATCAAACCATATCTATCAATAAACTAGTACCTGTGACTATGAGCTAGAGGATGGACATGCATTATCTTATCTGGTGTACTTGGGCCTGTATGAAACTTCTTAGCTGGGCTTATGTACCCCTCACAGGAATCATGGTCCACTAAAATACAATTCAACATATTAAAGGGTTTGAATTAAGACAAAACTGATCAACTGCTGAGGGAAATACCAGCATTATTGTTACAAACATTTAACACTGTATGTATTTATAAGTTTTTGTACAGGCTCTGATACTGTGACAACAAATTAAAGAACACCATCATCGGTGTAATGTCTTTGTACATGTTGTATGTTTATTGTTAGATCAATGTAACATTTGCCCAGAAATGGGCCCAGTCACTGGTTAATAAAATTATTCTTTTGTTGTATGAAAACTTGCAAATTTATATCTGCTTGGCTTAAAGGTCACTGATGATCTTCAACAGATATATTATAAGAAAGGCTCTATATTTCTCATTACAGATTTCTAAATTACTGTTTGTTTACCAAATGTATGTAATTGTTGTATACATTTATTCCATGTAATTGCTGTTAATACAATATTTTGCTGGCTGTTATCTTAGGGCTGTTCCAGAATTAAATGTGGGGGGGGGAGGGAGGCATTTTTTTTCTTTACCCCACCACTCATAAAAAAATAATTAATTTTCATCATTGTTTCTTCACAAAATATTTCTAAAACACCCACCACCCACCATATTTAAGTAAAAGAAATTCCTCCTGACTCCCTCCCCCACACAATTCATTCTTGAACACCCCTTAGATATGATTATAATATCTTACGACGTCTCTTTCCCAGAGGACTAGGTCTTACTGCTATTGGACTCAAACTTCTGTAAAAGAGTGAGATATAATTTTAGTATGCCTTTTATTAAATAATTAAAAATACTGTGGATTCATTTTTTTTCGTGGGTACCAATTTTCGTGGTTTCGCCGAAAAAGACATTTCTTTGGATTTTTAAATTTGTGGTTTGCTTATGTTGTCGAATGTACTCAAAGTAAAAAGACACTTCTTTGGATTCTTATTTTCATGGTTTTTAGACTACCACAAAAAAACACGAAAATTGATACCCCACAAATAATAATGAAACCACAGTAGGTAAATCTAAAAATATATTCACAAACATAAACACAATAATTAATTTATGTTTAAATAACAAATTTTAACTTTAAAATCAATAAAGTGCTTTTGTAAAATTTCTCCTTTTTTCACATAAACTAACATGTGATAAAAATTCTAAACAATCCAAGCTTTTTTTCTTCAGTAAGAGTATGTCTGTCTTTAGGATTATCACTGTCATGAAAATGTTTTAATAATAGATAAAATCAAGATGCAAAGGGGTCAATCCTGATTATGTGTAGATAAGCATAATATGTGTTTAGCTAGTGTATTTGTTTAACAGCTTGAGAGAAAATTGTCTAGCAAACATGTAACATATTACTGTTAGTGTTACATACTTTATTTTTCCTGCTAAAAAGATCTAAATCATGAGTATAGATAGTTTCCAGATTTATTCTAAAACAAGGAATCACCCACCTCATAAAGTTCTTCCTGGTAGGACTCGGACTAGGACTGGGTGTGAATGTATTGTTAGATACTGGCTTTTGCATTGAAGGACTGAAACATTGCTGTAAAAAATAACAGAGGGTTCAATAAAAATAATTCAATTTTAAGCTAAAATCTTGTCACTCTATTTGTAGCTTAAATTCTACAAAATGTTTAAAACACTTACATGTATATGTACATATCTCTACCACATTTCATATGTGCTAGTCCTATGTCAGGAATCTCTGTTAAAGGTAACTGGTGGTGAAATGGTTCAATCCTTGTCCGAGATGAAAATTGCATGTTTTCGACTGTCTCTCTTGACACCATTTGGTCTCAAGCAACTATGCTAGTCCTTCGAAAGGGACAAACAAGGTTGTCCCGTGTATGTGTAGAGCAATAACACATGCACGTTAAAGACCCCTTTGTAGCCTGTAGATTGATAAGAGTAGGCTCAATGTGGGCCGCTACAAAGGCCACACTGGCAAACTGCTAACTTGAGAGGGATTCACATAAGCATTAACCTTGTTTCCCAATCCAGGATAAACTAGGAAAAACTGTTTTAGCGCACTAAAACGGATGTCTCCCCTTCCTAAATTTGCCAAAATAACATTATATAACAACCTTGAGGTCAAGAGGTCAAAGTCACAATGACAAACATTGTACAAGAAATTGGTTAATAATAATACATCTACATTCTACAGCCCTATGTCAAAGGATAAACAAGAAATGGTCTGGAAGGTTTTGCATGTAAAATTAGAATTAATTTGACCTTGAAGTCACAGGTTATTAAGGTTTATGACACATTGTTCTCATGATGACACACCATCATGTTAATCAAATAGTAAAATTGGCATTAATTTGATCTTGAGGTCAAAGGTCAAGCTCATATGAAGGTCATTCTTGTCCCCAACACATTGTCTCATGGTGAAACATCCACATGCCAAATATCAAAGCCTTATATCAAAGGATAAAATGTAAAGACCAGGACCCACTTTGCACGTAAAATTATCTTGAATTTGACCTTTAGATCAAAGGGAAAGGTCATAGGAAGGTCATTCTGGTACACAACACATCTTCTCAGGGTGATACACCCACATGTCAAATATCAAAGCCTTATGTCAAAAAACAAAAAAGTTTTGACCCTGACTAACTTTGCATAAATGTAAGCTTAGCGTTAATTTGACTTTGAGGTCAAAGGTCAGGTCATATGAAGGTCATTCTGGTACACAAAACATCTTTTCATGATGATACATCTACATGTCAAATATCTAAGTCCTATGTCAAAAAACAAACAAATTATGGCCATGACATACTTTGGATATAAAATTAGCATTTAGTTGACCTTCAGGTCAAAGGTAAAGGTCATTTTGGTATGGGACACATCATCTCATTGTGCTAAATCTACATGTCAAATATCAAAGCCCTATGTCAAAGAACAAATCAATTATGGCCCTGACACACTTTGGATGTAAAATTAGCATTAATTTGACCTTGAAGTCAAAGGTCAAGGTCATATGAAGATCATTCTGGTACCCGACACATGGTCTAATGCTGATACATCCACATACCAAATATCAAAGCCCTATATCAAAAGATAACAAAGTTATGACCCAAACACACTTTGCATGTAAAATTAGCATTAATTTGACCTTGAGGTCAAAGGTCAAGGTCATATGAAGGTCATTCTGGTGCGCAACTCATCGTCTTATGGTGATACATCTACATACCAAATATCAAAGCCCCATCTCAAAGGATAAAAGAAGTTATGGCCCGGACACGATTTGTATGAGAAGAAGAAGAAGAAAAAGAAGAAGAAGAAGAACTGACACAAAAACAATATGTCTCCCCCTTCTGGGAAGGGGAGACATAATAAATATGTATAAACTAAAGGTTATGTTTCCATGTCAAGTAACAGTCTGTCATTGATAATTTCTGGAATGGTTTTGAATCATATGCACTGGTGCCGATGACTAGACTACAAGCAGTGACCATGCGTCAGGTTGAAAGTTGCTGGCTGTTTTCCATTGTGGATCTTTAAATCATGCTGATTAGTGTAGTTTGTGTCATGCACACTTATTCCTCAACTATTTTTTTACATATATACTTTTACATAAAATAATTTTACATAAAATAATTCACATAAAACCATCCAGTTGCTACCAGAACAATTGTGCAGCAGAAATGTTGGAGATTTTAAAAGCTGCTTGTCATGTTTTAACATCTACTTACTCTTCCTGGCCCAACCCTAGTAGGTGATGGGGCACCAGTCAACATGCTTGGTGATGTAAATATGTGAAGTGTTTCACTGAATGATCTTGGTCTCTTGTGATGACCGGTGTCTGACATCATCGGTTCGTCCTGAAATTAATCAATGACATGACATGCTTGAATGATCAATGCACCTAGAATCAAATCAATTTTCAAGTGTATGAAAGTCTATTTGTTGAAATTTTTTTAACCTTTGTCTTTAAATTCTTAAGTACTAAAGAACATGGAATCGAACAAATAAATTATTGATAAAACATGCATAGAGTGCTTTGTGTAGAACTTTTAGGGATCAATTACATTTTATAGCACATGCATGTCCTTTCTTTACCAGCTGGACTATCAAAAGTCTTGTTTTCATCAGACCATATAAGGGATAAAACTTTCTTGAACTTGAAAGAATACTTTACTTTTCTGTGCAATACATGATATTGTATAATATAACTTGCCATTTCTAGAACATACACATATAAAAGACATAGATTTGAAAAATCCTCACCAGTTGTTTTAATTCAATGTATTGTAGAAATAGAAAGTAAGTTGCTGAGTTATAATGCTTTGCATCATCTAGTAATTATTTAGAACAAAAGAACATATATGTGCATGTAAAGTTTCCAATTTTAGGCTATTCCATATAAATTGAGGTGGGACGGGGGAATGCAGTTTTTTTATTTTTCTGTTGGTGGAGGGTTAAAATGCCTTTTTCAGGATGTGTAACGATTTTTTTATATTGGTGGAGGGTCTTGAACAAAGTGTGTCCCCCTCCACCACATCAAATTAAATGGAACAGCCCTTTGCTTAAAGAACAATTATTACTGGTTATAAACTCTAGTTTTGTATTTTACTTGGATTAACGAGATAAAAGTGTATCTCTCTATAAATTAATACATACCAAAGAAAATTCATGCCATGATGTAGACATCTTGATTTGAGAACATAAATCTCTGAAATAATGAGAAAAAAAAAATTAAATAATCTCCCCAAAAAGGAAAGACATAAGCTTCCATCAGATTTTTTCTTCATTTTATTCTAATCAAAAAGCATGTGGAGGAAAAACTGTCTTGTGCCCTGAAAGACTCAGACAAGATGCTCTTTCAGGATTTTCGACTGACCAACATCTTTAATGACAGGATCTTCTGCTTTGTAAACCTCTAACCATTTACTACATATTCAAAATTTTATTTCCTATAAATAACATTAGCAGATGCAATTAACCTTTTGAAGTTTCAATGTTTCAATAATATTAAATCTCATGTGTACACTTTGTTTATAACCATTATCTAAATTTATGTAAATTCTAAAACCTAAGGTTTAACTCCCTCCATCGTAGATTTGTCCTTAGCTATATTTTTTTATATTTTGTTTGGTTTTATGCATTTTAGACATCTTTTGAAATGGGGATTTCCTATGTTTGGGTTCTAGTGCTGCTGATTAGGAATAAGTTTCCAAATGGCCATACAGCTCATAAAGATTAATTGCAGTTTGGAGTTAACATATGTGCTGTGGTCCCATGTTCATTGACTCCATATCCTTTCATAAATCATTTTTTAATATAAAGATCCAGTGATTTAGCTAGCGCTCGTCATTTTCATCATTGGCGAAAAGAATTTTCAGATTACGAAAATTTTTCAAACCATTTTCGTCACTTAATTTTTCAAAAGTGTAAAAATTTTCGTCATGAAATTTACGAAAATCGCTTTAAAAACTCGTAATTGTCGAAAGTAAAGTGTCACTTTTGTCACGTTTATCATGCATTCATGAAGCCATTTCATTTATGACCACAAGCTGACCGCCAATCACCGGATATGTTTTGACAATCAATTAACCTAAATTGTCTTGGGGTCATTAAAATCAATAAATTTGTGTGGAGTCACTCATGGCTGAATAATTTGTGAATGACCAATCAGCTATCGGAATATATTTAGAACAGGTATTTCAGGTGTCAATCATTATCATTCATGTTATGACAAACACGTGGTCTAGCATGACAAAGACTTTAGTTTTAAACAGAAAAACACTGATTGTCCAAAGCATGAATGTAACTATTTACCTTTTAGAAAGAATTTAAATCCCAAGACAATATTTTTGCAATCGCTATAACATGTTAAGGTCCCTTTCAAACTTCCAAACTTCTTGAAAGTTCTACATTTTTCTCAAAAATCGGCCCCCATATAACATTGAAAATTCAAAACATTGCATATAATTTTTATCAATTACTTAATTTTTTCTAAAGGTTAAAAACCTTTTTTTTAATTTTAGTAAGATAACAAAAATATTGTTTAAACTCACAGTAATATACCAGTAATCTATTTCTTTAATGCCCCTTAGGATGTGAACAAAACTGAGTTGTCTTCCTTTTCCTACTAAAATTTTCTGAAGGGGGGCACAAAATAGTTATGAGGAATTTAGATTTGTAAAGAATTTCAAGTAAGGCTGAAAAGTAAAAACAAAACAAACAAGAAGGCTGTAAATATTTGTAAATACTTTATTAAAAGTCAATGAAATCCTTGATTAGAAATCCATGTAATACTAATCAGAACTTATTTTCTTCTGTGTACCTGCAAATCAAAATAATAACTACTTATTTATAAGTGGATGTAAATTGAAGTGAGAATAAAACTCGTTCTGAACAGCGTCTGAAAGCGCATATACATATATATGCTTGCCGTAAAAGTGACTAAAGCCTTAAAAATCCTGGCTAAAACCCTGAAGATCCTGATAGATCTTACCTTTCTTGTTCTTTTTCCTTCTCAACAACAGAAATTTCCTCCCTTTTAATTTCATGGACTCTGTCTCTATTTGGTATTTTGACTGATGACTGAAAAAAAGACATAGAGACATATCTCATACATTAATGTAAATTTTAATGTAGAAAAACTGTGAGCAGCAGTTCACAAATAAGTACCCCCCCACCCTCCCCCCAAAAAACATAATCAATCAGGTAAAATTTTAAAATTGAGGTGCACATCTACATTATGTCACAAAGACTGTGTAAAGGTTTCATGAAAATCCATCAATGGGTTAAAGAGGATTTGCGGATAAGAGATGGTAACCCTTGTTGTCAAATGGCCAAGTCAATGTTTTGCTATAGGAAGCCCCAAAAATCATTCTGATCAAATTTTAAAATAGGAGATGCACATCTACATTTTCTCACAAAGATTGTGTGAAAGTTTCATGAAAATCCATCAAGGGGTTTAGAACGAGTTGCAGATAAGAGATTGATACCCCATGTACTTGAATGACTAAGTCCATGTTTTGCTATGGGAAACCCCAAAAATCATTCTGATCAAATTTTTAAATTGTAGGTGCACATCTACATTATGTCACAAAGATTTTGTGAAAGTTTCATGAAAATCCATCAAGGGGTTTAGGAGGAGGTGCGGATAAGAGATGGGTACCTTGAAGTGTAACGGAAGGACGGACCCCCTATCACTATATACCCCCCACTTTTCAAGCGAGGGGTATAGAAAATCTTCCAAAATATTAATTAACAAAGATAATTGACACATAATACATGTAACTATAAAAGCAATTTTAAATAACTTCTCCCGGATGTTATTATAAAAAAAGTCATATTTGCGGAGTATAATTTTTGTTAGATACATGTAGAACATGAAAGAATGGTACAAGCTTACAGTACACTCAGAGAGGATTGATTCTCATACTCTGATTTCAGTGTCCAGTGATTCACAGAGTTTCACAGAGTAAACTCTTAAAATTCTCCAAGGAATTTCTCCCACCTGGGAGAAATTTATTACCTTTTTCGGAGTATTTGGGAGTTGTTTATTACCTTGTGTATTATAATCATTTTCACCTGACAAGAAAGACAGGAAATAGGTGTTATTTAAAAGGTTTCAAGGCAATAAAAAACTCCAAGCTCGGAGTAATTTATGACCCTTTGGAGGGAGTACTCCTAAAACCCTCCTAGATTTTTATGGCTTTTCTTGGAGTTTCCTGGAGTCATTAAAAAAATTCCCTCCGAAATCAGAGTATGAGAATCAATCCTCTCTGAGTGTACTGTATGTACTATAATATTTACACGGAAATCAATAGTTCAATACATGATACTGAAAGACTGAGGAAATTATCTAATACCCCAAAACATTCAATAAATTTACAGCTGGGGCGTCTAAAAATCTCACATTCTATGATTGTCACAGTGTCTTAGGTTGAATTCAGAAATTTGTTCAATTCTTTCATGACTTTCAGGTTTTTAAAATTCATTACAGATTTATACTCTTTCCTCCATTTAATCTACATTTTTACATGTGTATACATACATGTGTAGTCTTTGGCCTTTGAACTACTGTCTGATACTCTGATTGAGAAACAAATCATGATGGCAAAATGCTTCAGACACTGTTTACCCTGAATTTTGTTTACATGTCATGTAGTTTTGTATTCAGAATCTTTAACCATCTGTACTTACAGAAACTGTAGTTGGAGAGTTCAATACAAGAGAGCTGGAGCTAAATCTTCTTATCCTGGACGAGTCCACTTGCTTAAATGTCTGTGTATGATTGTGATTACTGTTAAATATAAAACAAGAATTAAATTGATCTTTATCAAATACAGGTTACATCTACTGCTCATGAAAATGAACTGCTTTTAATAATGACTAATCCTTCATAGAAAATAATGCAAGTACATGTATATAATTTTGATAAACATGATAAAGACTATTTGTAGACAAGGCCATGGCATCCCCATTTCACAAAAAAATAAAATGAAAAACTCTCTACAAATGCACCAAAACAGGTCCAATATTGAAAAAAAAATTCTCAAGCTGTGAAGATCGATGACCCTTCTTTCAGACCCTCCCCCGGATCTATCTTGCCTGAAACATGACAATGGCCATGAAACTGTAATGCTATTACTTTGAAACATTGGTATGTTAAATTTGATCTAACCTAAAGAAGACATGAAACATACTTACAATATTTTCTTGTGCATGTTGTGCATTGTACAGTATGTTTGAACATTATGTGTATTGATATAATGCAAAGCATTCTCCAAGAAAGATAGTTGAACTACATGTTCATCAGAAAAATCTACAACAATGTAGCTACTATGAACTTAGGAGAAAGAACAATCATACATGTGATTCTCCCGCCGGGAGACGAAATCTCCCGACTTTTTGTGTAATCTCCCGCTTTTTCAAGACATGACAAAATTTTAGTTTTATAGAAGTTTTAATTATTCAGTCATAAAACATTTCCGGTGTTTTAGGGGTTTGTCAATTAGGTAGACGTAAATTTAAAAGGTAAAGGTGTTAATTAAAGGTTTATTGCCATAATTGACCTGATGATTTGAGATTAATCAGTGAAGCCATGTACATTTGGCACACGCTAGTGCCGTCAATTGACATTGAAATGCAGTTTTAATGAGAGTTGAAAATCTCCCGCTTTTTTGTCCAATCTCCAGCTTTGTCATCACAGATCCGTCACATGTATGAACAATACGGTCCAATCACCTATAATGACTGTCTGCAAAATTAGTACTTGTCCCCTTGCCCCTGCCCAGAAAAAATTATTTCGGAAAGTCGAATATGATGGAATTGTGTATTGCTTAAATGGAACAAAAACTAAAAATCAAGGATTGGGGCAAGTAAATCTTATATCCTAATTTCCAAGACTGTTACAGCTTTGTCGGGTATTTATGCGCATCGTTTATTTATAGGCACATGGTAATTTGTAAAAACAAACATGAGATCGTTTTCATTTCTTTTTCTTAAAATGAAGGAAAGAAATAAAAAATAAGATTTTATTTTTGTTTTGAAGCAATATTTGTTAATTTTGAATAAAATTGGTACTTTTATATAGTTTACATTACTTCTGCTATGAAAAAGTACCACCTTATCCAGTGTTCTCCCCAGGAATTTTGGATAGCATCACATTTTGCGTAAACAATATCAGGTGTCAGAAAGAAAAAAAAATCATGTCGATCGACGTTTCACTATCAATTTATGATAAGTTCTTGACCACGTATCATGTATTAGTGTTTTATGATTACCCCCCACCCTCTTCCCTCCCCCACCCACCCCATTTGATGTAAATCTACCTTCAAGCTATGGATACTATAGTTCCATATTAAGAAAGAGTGGGAGTAAAACTGATTGTAGCAATTTAACAATGGCTAAAACTTGTTATCTATGAACTCTCAGTGAACTGCATCCAGTTACCAAGGATGGAAGAGGAAAAGACAGGCCTGAAAGCCATTTGCCTGGGTTTGAAGCAATAAAAAATAATATAAAATTAGCTTTTATTTTTGACATGAATAAGTTCCCAAGCACAAATGTTTACATTTCATTCACACTGGTTAAGAGTCACTAAGTTGACAGAATCATATAGATGCCAATGGTTCTCCTGTCAAAAGGAGAAAATGCTAGATAAGGTAATGGGAAATTGGGAATCTATTTTTAGACTTCCTGTTTTTGACCAAAGGTCAACAATATATCTAGAAATCAATATTTTGGAATAACAAATGTAACAATGGAATTAAATCATGTTTCATGAAGGTAAAAAGCATTTTCTTTATTTTGGGTATGGGTTATGACCGTTTATTTAGAATTCAACGGCTCATATTCTAATAACAAACCTGAATAAAAGCACATGTGCATATGTTTGTTTTTGTTTTGGTCAAATCCCATTGGTCTTGGTTGGTTGTCCAATAGAAATAATTCACTTCGCAAAAGGTCAGGTGTACACCTGCAATCTGCATGGCTAATCAGTTCAAAGATCGATATTTCCTAATTAATTGACCATGATCATTGATTTCTTTGTTAATTGGCTTGGGGTTGTAAATGTGTCAATAACTCAATGATCATCAATCAGTCAATGGCTTCATAAGGACATCAACTCAATACCTTTGTATTTTTAACAATTTGAAATAGCGTCTCGGTAACGACTGATAGCATCTCGGCAAATTACGATAGCGTCTCGGTCCCGAGATGCTATAAGGGCCTGGGGAGAACACTGTTATCGGTAAAACTAATTTTTTTTCAAACACACTTTTTGGAAACAGCCTACATGTATATTTTGACATGTTTTCCAGAAATGGTCAAAGGTTAATACAAAGTGTGCCATGACTTCATTTACATAAAGGGGGGTAATCTGTGATGACCTAATTTTTGACTGCGTACAAAAAGCCGAAATTTTTATGCTGACCAAAAAGTAGGGTGCTCCTGTTCAGTACCATTTATTAGAGCTTTATGTTATGTAATTCAAAAAATGAAAATTGTGCAAAATAGAGGAAAGATTCAGTTATTTGGTAGTGAACTTTTATTAAAAAATTATTGTTGTTTCAGAAGTTTTTAGCAATCATAAACCTTAGGTGTGTATAAAAGGCAGACAGCATTGTATGATGTCTAAGTAGCTACGTGTACACGTTTCAGTTAACTAGGTTTAATTTTCATTGGAAACTCAAAATAAGTCATATGTACCTTGTTTCTGGTGGGCTTTGGCTAGTATTAACTAGAACGTTTATCATAGGAGCACTGTTGGATCGCTTTAAGTTTGTACTGCATGGTGTGGAGGTGGGTGGATGACTGATTGGAAGGTCAACTTCCATACTGTTTTCACGCTCAATAGACATGCTTTTCTCTTATGTAGCAATAAATTTATAAAGTTAAACAATCTGGAATGATGCTTGCATGCTTAAAACATGCATTGTAGCTTGTTCAGTTCTAATAAAGGTGAAAACAAGGATAGGATCCGGTGCTACGAAGATATTTTCTAAGGAGGAACCATTGCGGAATTTTGTAAAATTTGCAAATTATAGGCAATGTTCACGCCTAGCAATTGTTCGTAAATATAACAGAGTTCATCTGAGAATGCTTATAGTGCAAAAATAGACAAAATCTTTGTAATTGCTTGAGAAAAGCTCCAATTTTGAAAACATTTTTTCATTCATTTTGGTCATGACCATCTGTTTCCGAACCTGTGTATGAAAGCTGAGTTTTGATTGGTCAAAATAGTGAACATAAAATCACGTTTTTTCATGCTTTTATAACACTTTAAAAATTAATAAGACATAAATTATTTTGCATAAATAATATTATTTTGATATTTAGTATTCAATTTTAAAAAATAGATGAAATTATGATGTAATAGCAGAATTGAATTGGCCAATCAAATCTTGCGTTATATAATTAAATATAATTTTAGTACGAATCGGAACAGCTAAGTCTTATATATCCGGATCGACAAAATTACGCGAAAACAAGTGCGCGCATTATTTTCTGCGACGCAGTTTATCGAAAGATAGGAAGATCGACTTGCTGATATAGACTTGAATATAAAGGTTTTTTTTTTCATGCTGACAAAGTAACCTGTGAGTTTTCGAAAAGCGACGTCATTCTAACTTTACTTGACGCTTTGAACCTTTTGTTTTTTTACCGCAAAAAAAGCTTTAAATAAAGAAAAATGGTAGTGTAAAATGAATAAAAATAATAGTTTCTTACCAAAATTTGATAGAATTATAATCAAAGTTTTGACAGTGGCAGGTTAGAATTTAATACAATGCAGAAACAACACTTTAAACACTTTAAATCTATAAGAGATTTATTAGCGCCTGTAAAATTTTCGGTGTCCGGCGTTAGACACTACCCATAAACTTGAAATTAAGGACACTATGTGTGTTTCTTATTGAATTTTCATCTTCACAAGAAAGGCTTTAATTGAGACCCGGTGGTGAAGTGGTGAACACGTCGGGGTTCGTGGGTTGGTCCTCGTCAGGGATAAAAAATCATTTATCAAAAAAATATCGTATTGTCTTTTACACCAATTGCGAGGAAAGTCTCAAGGAATTCGAAAGATAGTAGTCCTTCGATGAAAAATGACTGCCCGTGTATGCCGAAAGTGTAACTGCCAATTCACGTTTAATAGAAAATAGAAAACAAGACACTTTTGTCGAGTTCGATATGATTAGTCTCAATGGAGGCCGCTACAGAAACCACCGTTGCAAATTGTAAACCGAGTGGTCTAAGGCGCTGGTTTAAATACCACATTATTGATCACTAGCCGATCACCTCTGAGCTGGTGTTCGAGTCCCGTTTGTATTTAACAAAAAGGGACTTCCCAAACTGTATGTGATCAGGTTTGTCAGTTACCTGCCCAAGGTCGGTGGTTTCCTCCGGGTACTCCGGTTTCTTCCACCTTTAAACACTGACCGCCCTACATGGCCCAGGTGTGTCGATAAAGGGCGTTAAACACCAACACACACACACACACACACACACACACACACACACACACACACACTCACACACACACACACACACACACACACACACACACACAAATAGAAGTATAAGATTGTTTCCCAAACCAGGAAAAATATACAAGTTAAAACTAGGGAAGATTTTTACAAATCCCTATGGCAAACGCGAGGAATTCAACTTTCCCTTTTGTGTTGCAATATTTGGTTTATGGAGTTAAGTTATCGTAATTGATTAAGCAACAGTATGCCGTTTATGGCAACTGATTCATTAAACGGATTTTTTTTTACCGGCTGTCGGTTTAACACTGGAGATCTGATTTGCCACTTGTTTTTTACAAACATGACAAAGTAAAAGGACAATACAAGAAAATAATATAGAAAATCAGATTTATTATTATCTATTGTCTACCATATCTCCTAATGAAATATTTATCAAAAAGCAAACACAGTAGGTTTTTTGACTGTCATCAGATAAAACATTTGTTTACGATAGCCGGTAATACACCGTGCCTATTTTAGAACTTGTGTTAGTTAATCAGTTAGTTTAATATACTCACAAGCAGCACGGATTCGGATATATCAGGATGATGCGCATGAAAAGAGCGATAAAATCAACATGAAAGGGATGATAAAGTAAATATAATATGGCGAGGAAGTGGATGAAATGAGGAAACAAGGCCCGTGACGAGTTTTCACTGTCACTGGAAAAAGAAGGTATCTATTAAAATCGGGCAATTTAGTTTAGTCCCAGTTTACTGCAGGATATCTTATAGACGTAGACGTAGACGTAGATTGACCAGATTTATAGGATCTCGTCACATAAACTTAATATAGAAACTGGCAGATACAAGGGCATTCCCAGACACGATAGACTCTGTACAAGATGTGACTTAAAATTGGTAGAGGATGAGACTCATTTCTTATGTGTATGTCATGGAATGAGCAACAAAAGACTAGAGCTAGAAACTATTGCTCAGAAAAAATGTATAAATTTTACTGCTTTAGATCCTAGGGCAAAACTCATTTGGTTAGTTACAAATGAGGACTATGACATTCTAAATTCAGTTTGTACATTCCTGACACATATATAATATATATATATATATATAATTCTCATAAATCCCTATCTACTTGTCTACGACGCTGGTATGTGCATGTAACTTAAGCCAATATGATATCAATGAGAGCTCTGAGATTATTATCAAAAATAGATAAAACAATGTAATACTGCAGTTCTTAAGCGCCGTCCCCTGGTGACCACTGCATTCATGGAACAACTATACTTCCATTTGTGCATTGGTCACGGGGAGAACTGTACAGTATATACAAACATAATTTAAATAATATATTACCAATGCTGCTACTCTGGGTGTAATTATTGCAGTCCTAAAGCACCGTCCCCTGGTGACCATAGCATGTATATGACTGAATCTTATATATGTGCTCTGATTACAGGGAGGGCTGCTAAAATAAAAAGAAAATAATATTAATAACACTCATTGTTTTAGCTTGAGGTATTAATTATTAATCTCTATTTATATCCATGCTCCCATCTATATATTTTATATGGCTTCATTACCCATTACAAAAAATGTATATATTGTCACAATCTTACCTTAATTTTGTATACTTTATTATTTTTTGTTGTTGCTTTACTGTTATTTATAATTAATCATTGTAATGATCCTGCCCCTTGAGGGACCTTAATTGGTAATAAAATATGTCTTATGTCTTATAGTCCCTAGTCTTGTCGAGAAGTTGGAAAGAAGTATAGCAGTTTTCTTTAACTTACCAAAAGCATGACAGCCACCACTTTGGTTATCTGTCAGGTTTCCACATCATAGTTTGTCGACCACGGCCTGCAGGATGAAGACTACCTTATTTGGGTCGCACACCCCAGTCGCTCTTTGAGCAAAAAGGCATAACTTGACATCAGGTCCTGTTCTGTGCACTCTCTGAAGTGGATTTTACCGATTAGCTTTGCACTGCTGTGGGACTATTCGCCACTGGAACCCGACTGGTTTACCATGCAAGCCCCTGGTGGATTTATCATGATTTCCTTGATAGATCATCAAGTCTGACAAATAATTGCTTACACAGGGCTTTTTCTTCCTCGGTCGTTGTTTTTACTGAGAGAATTTTTCACAAAAGACATTATATGTTCATAAACCGAGAAGCAATGGAGTACCAGTTCATCCATCACAATTCTGGAAAGGCTGAGACAAAACCTGTAGACATAAAAGACTGGACGAATAAGAACAGGGAGAACAAACATACACACAAAACCACTCAACTGCAATCAGCTACACTAACTCAAATCGAAACGAGAATGAACTCAGATCGATGCCTCGAAGGGTAAGCAGTTCCTGCTTGTTGTAACACACATGACATGTTGCCAACGATCAGCAGCCAGCGTTATAACGAGTGAGTGATTTGGTGTTATATATGCTTTAGCAAAACTATAGGTTAAATACGGACGATGAATACTTAGTGTAGGTCAAATCCGACAAAGGACGAAATTAGAAGATAATGAGATGTGGAACAAGTGTACGCGACACAATCTACAATATATTTAAAACGACAATTTAAAATCATGGTGATGAAGTTGACAATTTAAAAATATCCACAAACCAACATCTGTACTTATCAGAGATATATACCCGTGATCGAGTATATGATATTTGCAGTAAAAAAGTTAAGTGACAACAACCAAGGAGGACAAGAGCAACATAAGTTAACCACGTGAAAGGAATTTGTGGATAAGGTATTGATAAATCTCTTAGATAGGTGTTTTTTTCATAAAGCTTTTGTCTTGTCGTCGGATTTGATAGTTAGCTAGTTAGTTATTGCTTTACTCGCAAGCAGCACGATTTCGGCTATATCCGGGAGATGACGTGAAAATGGTGATACAATGAACATGAAATGATGATGAGGTGGAGGAAATAGGGACACAAGGCCAATCGGGTAGGAGAGTTTTGACTGCCACTGGAAAAATGAGTGATGGGTAGGGACGAAAAATTTTGCCTCCTGCATGGGGATCCTACGGGTCCTACTCTTACCGAGACCTGCAGCAGGGTTCTTTAACGTGCGAGGAACGTGACATTTTTCCCAACACGGTGCACCACTATGGTTTGCGGTCAGGTTTTCCGCATTATCGCCTGACGACCCCACAGCTCTCGATGTCAGGGCTGCCCCATTCAACCACCTGGGGCACACATCCCAGTCGCTTTGTGGGCAAAGCGGCCTGACCCCGATGTCAGGTTTCTGAGCGCTCTTTAGTGGACTTTTACCGACAAGCTTAGCGCTGCTGCGGGCCTATTCGCATCCCGGGCCCCGCACGGGACTCGTCGGATTTGACCTTTACTAAATAGATTGTTTGCAGCAAGACATGTGTGCTTTTGATAAACAGAGACTGCTTACACGTTCGAAGCACGATTTCACTCTCATTTTGCCATGAGTTCGCGTTGCTGATTATACTTTAACTGTTAGTCAAATTGTGCTTTAATTGTTGTATTGTCTTTATGTTCGGCACCTATATTTTTTGTTTCAGTAATGACATTTGAATGTCACATTGGTACTTCTGTGTTTCTAGCGCTATTTTGTTAAGCAGAAATCCTTCAAAATATTTTTTTCTCTCGTCAAAATATAGGTGCATGTATGATAGCCATTCAGTAACTGACCAATCGAAAGCTACTTGTTGGTCGTGTTGCCTTATTGCATATCAGTTAAAATATCAATGCACACTCGCAATACAGTCCCTTTTCAGAAATTTTATATTTTCGTCGCTTTACCTGAAAGTCCTATTACTACTCCACTTTTATACCAAACATAAACAATCCTTATAAAAACATATTTGTCACATTTGGGTGAGATATTTCAACAACAAATTGGCATTCCAATGGGCACAACTTGCTCCTCTCCTTGCTGACTTGTTTTAAACCCTTACAAGATTGAATTTCATCGCAAATGACAAGAAAACGAAAGAAACAAGGTCATTTAATCTCGCTTTCAGATATATCAATGTTGTCCTCTCTGTCAACAACGCTTTGTTTGGTAGTTGCATTTCTTCAATTTATCATTCAGATTTAATTACAGATTAAAGAAACCACAAAATATTATTGACTCACGCCATACTTGCATCTCCCATTTGGCCTAGGTGGTCATCTCAGCATAAAAATGGACGACAAAAGGAACGACTTTCATTTTCAAATTATAAATTTTCATAGGTTAAAAAAATTGAACCTTTTTCCCCTGCATTTGTTGTTTATATTTATTTTTTTCCGGAGCACCTGAGTTTACTCTTGTTTCGACTGGAGTTCGCGTTGTTGATTGATATTCAGTTATTTTGTGTTTCCATGTTTTACATGTTGTCTGTTTTTGTCCCGTTCTTGTTGGTGTTTACTGGTTGTGTCTCTGCCCTTTCGGAATTTTGACATTCGGATACCCCATTGGTACCTCTGCCTCTTTCTGATTTTTTTATCCGACACTGCTGTCCCGGTGACCGACTTTGAGACCAAGGTTAAAAGAAAGTACGTCTCATAAAGGCATATTGTCTACCAAAATCACATTTTTTTTGTCCCCCAATTTTCTAATGTCATTTTGACCAAAATGTAGTAAAACAAAACTTTGCATATCAATTTGTTACCAAATTTGCCATAAACTTGGTTTATTTCGTTCAAAATTTTTGGAACATGTTGATTGATTTTTTGTTTACATTCGTGATGACAGATATAATTTTGGTGTGTTTAATGCGGCAATCGATCGGGATCTCGGATGTTTTGTTCCTGAAGACTTTAAAAAATTAAATAAATCCAATGTGAACTATTCAAATCATCTTCATTTATTATATACGAGTCATAAAGAACATTTTCTTTGTTTGGCGGCTTTGGCGTTTTCATCGCCGTGAATATTTCCACGGGCTAAAGCCTCAAGATACAGTGTACTGGCCGCGATTTTGAACAAAGCACAGATTATAAACAACATTAAAAATAGTGCGCATGGTTAAGGCGGGACGAAGCTCATGAATATAAATTAATGTAAAGCTTTACAAATATTATCTTGTGATAATAGTTTTTTTAGATTTTTAGATTAATTAGGTATCATAGCCGTATTTTTGTTGTTCATATATTTAAAATTAGACAAAACAACTTGTCTGTTGGCTTTTATTTTGGTTAGTAAAAAAAATATTTTTTCGTAGACAATATCCCTTCTCATAATGACGGTCGCTAAAATTTACAAATTTATCAGTCACTTGTATGAAGAATCAAAGTCATGTCTGACAGACAAAATGATTCGTGACTAGTGTTTTGATTAGTGTTTGGTTGTTTATTGTACTGGTGTGATCATCTTTATATCCCTACTGTAACTTGCAACCGAGTTATGTTTTGTGAAACTACAGAACCATTCAATCGCAATGGAATAAGAGGCCTGTTTGGACCCATTAAACCTGGTTAAACCATCATTTATTTTGAAGTGCCTGTACCAAAAAGGACACCTGCGATGTTTAATTTAATTTTTAAAATAAAATGGTGAGTGCAATTCATACCTGCGCTATTCAAAATTTACTATGGTCTCAAAGTTTGTATATTTTTGTTATTAAAAAGTGTTGCATTATGTTGGTATTTCGTTTGTGAAGATAATATTACTGTGGTTTCGTTATTCATCGTAGGGTATAAATTTTCGTGGTTTTCATGGGTGGCTTTGACCCACGAAATTGATACCCAACGCAAAGGAAATTCATCAAAATCAGTATGCGGAAGACGTCAGAACCACGAATATAAGAATCCAAGAACTTGTCTTATTCCATCAAACCACGAAAATTGGCACCCATGGAAAATATTCACAATATCATGCATGCTATTATAAAATATGTTCTTGTTTGTGTAAGTAATAACCGTGATAACTTTTTTTTTCGTTCTAAAGTATGTCTGACGGTGACTGAGTGAGTGAGTTTGTGTTTTACGCCCGTGCAACTTACAGGCGATGATGAGCTTGAAATGAGGATGATCAATGAAACATTGGGATGGGGTAGGACACAAAAGTCCGGTAAATTTTGAAGAACGACAGGAAAAGGGGAGAGATGGGTAGGGGCAGAAAATTTAGCCTATGTGGTGCACTACTTGGCGGTCCACAAAGGGGTCTTTTACGTGCATGAAGCGTGGCATTCTCCACACACGTTGGCCCGCTATAGTCGGCGGCGAGGGTTTCCTAATTATAGACCTGACAACCCCCGCGGACGAGGGCCACCTTATTCAGCCACCTAGTATACACACTTGATCTTTCTGTATGTCTGACGGTAGGCAACGTCAGACAAAAATGGAAAGTTTTTGGTGAATACATACAGGAGAAAACCTAAAAAAAGACAGTCGATCAGACCGATTCAAAATCTATTTCACAAAGTATGCGTGACCTTTACTTTCTTGTAGATCTGTAGAACGTTAACGTCTCTGACGTGCCATTAATGGACGAAACCTGCGCCAGACGCAGATTTAAATAATAGTCTGTTTCGTCTATTTGAAACTTATCATAGACACAGGCGTTTGGATCTAAGATTTTATTTTTATTTATTGTGTTTAAATTGAATGAAATCTGACCCTCGTTATAATACTATTTCCACGTGGAAATAGCATAGAGACGAGATGGAATTTTTATATACACGTTATTTAAAATAAAATAAAATCCTGGACCCAAACGCCTGTAATCATAGATGCTTAAGCCAAAAGGTTGAACACGAAAAATTACATAGTAAAACGAAAAACATAGAACAGGAACACAAAAAAATGCCTCATTGGATCCCAAATAATGACTTCGATCAACAAATGTCTGGAATAGAAAAATCATAAGATTTTTAAAAATATAAACGTTATTAACTATTTTTATGGTTATGTTGTATTCGTTAACACAATAATGTTGATACTGGAGCGAGATAACCTTTGGAAATTTAATCTTCATCAGCAAAGTAGATTTTTTAATTCATTTGTAATTTTAGTTTATATTCTGCCGTAGTGTTTGTTTTAGTCATTATTCTGATCTTCTTTGTTTTAGTTAATATTCTGTCGTAGTGTTTGTTTTAGTTAATGTTCTGTCGTAGTGTTTGTTTTAGTAAATGTTCTGTCGTAGTGTTTGTTTTAGTAAATGTTCTGTCGTAGTGTTTGTTTTAGTTAATGTTCTGTCGTAGTGTTTGTTTTAGTTAATATTCTGTCGAAGTGTTTGTTTTAGTTAATGTTCTGTCGTAGTGTTTGTTTTAGTTAATATTCTGTCGTAGTGTTTGTTTTAGTTAATGTTCTGTCGTAGTGTTTGTTTTAGTTAATATTATGTCGTAGTGTTTGTTTTAGTTAATATTCTGTCGTAGTGTTTGTTTTAGTTAATGTTCTGTCGTAGTGTTTGTTTTAGTATTTTTGTATTCTTGGCTATCCTACCTTTCACATAACGAATCAATGTTAAAAAAAAATAAGAATGAACAGATTTTGAAATTTTATCTAAATCTACATAGATTTTTTTTTATGTAGTTCCGGAACAAACTAAAGTCCAGTATGGGTGGTACACCGGCAAAGACTTGAACAGAATCTTATCGGATAAACAATGTCTTGATAAACAAAAAAAAGTCCATTTTTCAAGGAAAAAGCCACAAATACAGAATATGGTTGTGTAAAATAAATTAAGAAAAATAACAGTCTATTACCAAAATTTGATAGAATTTAATCCAAGTGGCTGTTTTGGCAGCAATTTTAACTATGCTTAAGTATATACAAAAACAAAACCTTTAATGCGTTGAGTGGCAAATTTTAATTAGATAGTATACAATGCAGAAACAACAAATTAAACAATATTAAAGGTTTCTTAACGCCTGTTATGAACATTTTGGGTGTCCAGCGTTAGACCCTTTGACAGCCGGCGGTGAAGTGGTGAACGCCTCGGTATACTAACAGCAGGGTTCGTGAGTTAATCCTTGTCAGGGATGAAAATTTCATTGACAAAAAAATCAGATTCTGTCTTACACCATTTGCGAGGATGATTTCAAGAAAAGATGCTGTTATTCCGATGAAAAATAACTGCCCGTACTATTTTTTGTCTCAGTAATGTCATTTGAATGTCACATTGGAACTTCTGTGTTTCTAGCGCTATTTTATTAAGCAGAAATCCTTTAAAATATTTTTTTCTCTCATCAAAATATAGGTACATGTATGATAGCCATTCAGTAACACACCAATCAAAAGCTACTTGTTGGTCGTGTTGCCTTATTGCATATCAGTTTTTATATCAATGCAAACTCGCAATAGAGTTCCTTTTCAGAAATTTTATATTTTCGTCGCTTTACCTGATATCCAATGTCCTATTACTACTCCACTTTTATACCAAACATAAACAATCCTTATAAAACATATTTGTCACATTAGATGAGATATTTCAACAACAAATTGGCATTCAAATGGGCACAACTTGCTCCTCTCCTTGCTGACTTGTTTTTAAACTCGTACAAGATTGAATTTCATCACAAAGGACAAGAAGACGAAAGAAGCAAGGTCATTTAATCTCGCTTTCAGATATATCAATGATGTCCTCTCTGTCAACAACGCTTTGTTTGGTAGTTGCATTTCTTCAATTTATCATTCAGATTTACAGATTAAAGAAACCACAAAATATTATTGACTCACGCCATACTTGCATCTCCGATTTGGCCTAGGTGGTCATCTCAGCATAAAAATGGACGACAAAAGGAACGACTTTCATTTTCAAATTATAAATTTTCATAGGTTAAAAAAATTGAACCTTTTTCCCCTGCACTTGTTGTTTATATTTATTTTTTTCCGGAGCACCTGAGTTTACTCTTGTTTCGACTGGAGTTCGCGTTGTTGATTGATATTCAGTTATTTTGTGTTTCCATGTTTTACATGTTGTCTGTTTTTGTCCCGTTCTTGTTGGTGTTTACTGGTTGTGTCTCTGCCCTTTCGGAATTTTGACATTCGGATACCCCATTGGTACCTCTGCCTCTTTCTGATTTTTTTATCCGACACTGCTGTCCCGGTGACCGACTTTGAGACCAAGGTTAAAAGAAAGTACGTCTCATAAAGGCATATTGTCTACCAAAATCACATTTTTTTTGTCCCCCAATTTTCTAATGTCATTTTGACCAAAATGTAGTAAAACAAAACTTTGCATATCAATTTGTTACCAAATTTGCCATAAACTTGGTTTATTTCGTTCAAAATTTTTGGAACATGTTGATTGATTTTTTGTTTACATTCGTGATGACAGATATAATTTTGGTGTGTTTAATGCGGCAATCGATCGGGATCTCGGATGTTTTGTTCCTGAAGACTTTAAAAAATTAAATAAATCCAATGTGAACTATTCAAATCATCTTCATTTATTATATACGAGTCATAAAGAACATTTTCTTTGTTTGGCGGCTTTGGCGTTTTCATCGCCGTGAATATTTCCACGGGCTAAAGCCTCAAGATACAGTGTACTGGCCGCGATTTTGAACAAAGCACAGATTATAAACAACATTAAAAATAGTGCGCATGGTTAAGGCGGGACGAAGCTCATGAATATAAATTAATGTAAAGCTTTACAAATATTATCTTGTGATAATAGTTTTTTTAGATTTTTAGATTAATTAGGTATCATAGCCGTATTTTTGTTGTTCATATATTTAAAATTAGACAAAACAACTTGTCTGTTGGCTTTTATTTTGGTTAGTAAAAAAAATATTTTTTCGTAGACAATATCCCTTCTCATAATGACGGTCGCTAAAATTTACAAATTTATCAGTCACTTGTATGAAGAATCAAAGTCATGTCTGACAG
Source organism: Arcuatula senhousia (assembly GCA_963971305.1). NCBI lineage: Eukaryota > Metazoa > Mollusca > Bivalvia > Mytilida > Mytilidae > Arcuatula > Arcuatula senhousia. The sequence continues at coordinate 32,167,951 of OZ020304.1, forward strand.
ACAAAATGATTCGTGACTAGTGTTTTGATTAGTGTTTGGTTGTTTATTGTACTGGTGTGATCATCTTTATATCCCTACTGTAACTTGCAACCGAGTTATGTTTTGTGAAACTACAGAACCATTCAATCGCAATGGAATAAGAGGCCTGTTTGGACCCATTAAACCTGGTTAAACCATCATTTATTTTGAAGTGCCTGTACCAAAAAGGACACCTGCGATGTTTAATTTAATTTTTAAAATAAAATGGTGAGTGCAATTCATACCTGCGCTATTCAAAATTTACTATGGTCTCAAAGTTTGTATATTTTTGTTATTAAAAAAGTGCTGCATTATGTTGGTATTTCGTTTGTGAAGATAATATTACTGTGGTTTCGTTATTCATCGTAGGGTATAAATTTTCGTGGTTTTCATGGGTGGCTTTGACCCACGAAATTGATACCCAACGCAAAGGAAATTCATCAAAATCAGTATGCGGAAGACGTCAGAACCACGAATATAAGAATCCAAGAACTTGTCTTATTCCATCAAACCACGAAAATTGGCACCCATGGAAAATATTCACAATATCATGCATGCTATTATAAAATATGTTCTTGTTTGTGTAAGTAATAACCGTGATAACTTTTTTTTCGTTCTAAAGTATGTCTGACGGTGACTGAGTGAGTGAGTTTGTGTTTTACGCCCGTGCAACTTACAGGCGATGATGAGCTTGAAATGAGGATGATCAATGAAACATTGGGATGGGGTAGGACACAAAAGTCCGGTAAATTTTGAAGAACGACAGGAAAAGGGGAGAGATGGGTAGGGGCAGAAAATTTAGCCTATGTGGTGCACTACTTGGCGGTCCACAAAGGGGTCTTTTACGTGCATGAAGCGTGGCATTCTCCACACACGTTGGCCCGCTATAGTCGGCGGCGAGGGTTTCCTAATTATAGACCTGACAACCCCCGCGGACGAGGGCCACCTTATTCAGCCACCTAGTATACACACTTGATCTTTCTGTATGTCTGACGGTAGGCAACGTCAGACAAAAATGGAAAGTTTTTGGTGAATACATACAGGAGAAAACCTAAAAAAAGACAGTCGATCAGACCGATTCAAAATCTATTTCGCAAAGTATGCGTGACCTTTACTTTCTTGTAGATCTGTAGAACGTTAACGTCTCTGACGTGCCATTAATGGACGAAACCTGCGCCAGACGCAGATTTAAATAATAGTCTGTTTCGTCTATTTGAAACTTATCATAGACACAGGCGTTTGGATCTAAGATTTTATTTTTATTTATTGTGTTTAAATTGAATGAAATCTGACCCTCGTTATAATACTATTTCCACGTGGAAATAGCATAGAGACGAGATGGAATTTTTATATACACGTTATTTAAAATAAAATAAAATCCTGGACCCAAACGCCTGTAATCATAGATGCTTAAGCCAAAAGGTTGAACACGAAAAATTACATAGTAAAACGAAAAACATAGAACAGGAACACAAAAAAATGCCTCATTGGATTCCAAATAATGACTTCGATCAACAAATGTCTGGAATAGAAAAATCATAAGATTTTTAAAAATATAAACGTTATTAACTATTTTTATGGTTATGTTGTATTCGTTAACACAATAATGTTGATACTGGAGCGAGATAACCTTTGGAAATTTAATCTTCATCAGCAAAGTAGATTTTTTAATTCATTTGTAATTTTAGTTTATATTCTGCCGTAGTGTTTGTTTTAGTCATTATTCTGATCTTCTTTGTTTTAGTTAATATTCTGTCGTAGTGTTTGTTTTAGTTAATGTTCTGTCGTAGTGTTTGTTTTAGTAAATGTTCTGTCGTAGTGTTTGTTTTAGTAAATGTTCTGTCGTAGTGTTTGTTTTAGTTAATGTTCTGTCGTAGTGTTTGTTTTAGTTAATATTCTGTCGAAGTGTTTGTTTTAGTTAATGTTCTGTCGTAGTGTTTGTTTTAGTTAATATTCTGTCGTAGTGTTTGTTTTAGTTAATGTTCTGTCGTAGTGTTTGTTTTAGTTAATATTATGTCGTAGTGTTTGTTTTAGTTAATATTCTGTCGTAGTGTTTGTTTTAGTTAATGTTCTGTCGTAGTGTTTGTTTTAGTATTTTTGTATTCTTGGCTATCCTACCTTTCACATAACGAATCAATGTTAAAAAAAAAATAAGAATGAACAGATTTTGAAATTTTATCTAAATCTACATAGATTTTTTTTATGTAGTTCCGGAACAAACTAAAGTCCAGTATGGGTGGTACACCGGCAAAGACTTGAACAGAATCTTATCGGATAAACAATGTCTTGATAAACAAAAAAAAGTCCATTTTTCAAGGAAAAAGCCACAAATACAGAATATGGTTGTGTAAAATAAATTAAGAAAAATAACAGTCTATTACCAAAATTTGATAGAATTTAATCCAAGTGGCTGTTTTGGCAGCAATTTTAACTATGCTTAAGTATATACAAAAACAAAACCTTTAATGCGTTGAGTGGCAAATTTTAATTAGATAGTATACAATGCAGAAACAACAAATTAAACAATATTAAAGGTTTCTTAACGCCTGTTATGAACATTTTGGGTGTCCAGCGTTAGACCCTTTGACAGCCGGCGGTGAAGTGGTGAACGCCTCGGTATACTAACAGCAGGGTTCGTGAGTTAATCCTTGTCAGGGATGAAAATTTCATTGACAAAAAAATCAGATTCTGTCTTACACCATTTGCGAGGATGATTTCAAGAAAAGATGCTGTTATTCCGATGAAAAATAACTGCCCGTACTATTTTTTGTCTCAGTAATGTCATTTGAATGTCACATTGGAACTTCTGTGTTTCTAGCGCTATTTTATTAAGCAGAAATCCTTTAAAATATTTTTTTCTCTCATCAAAATATAGGTACATGTATGATAGCCATTCAGTAACACACCAATCAAAAGCTACTTGTTGGTCGTGTTGCCTTATTGCATATCAGTTTTTATATCAATGCAAACTCGCAATAGAGTTCCTTTTCAGAAATTTTATATTTTCGTCGCTTTACCTGATATCCAATGTCCTATTACTACTCCACTTTTATACCAAACATAAACAATCCTTATAAAACATATTTGTCACATTAGATGAGATATTTCAACAACAAATTGGCATTCAAATGGGCACAACTTGCTCCTCTCCTTGCTGACTTGTTTTTAAACTCGTACAAGATTGAATTTCATCACAAAGGACAAGAAGACGAAAGAAGCAAGGTCATTTAATCTCGCTTTCAGATATATCAATGATGTCCTCTCTATCAACAACGCTTTGTTTGGTAGCTGCATTTCTTCAATTTATCCTTTAGAGTAAGAGATTAAAGAAATCAGTGAATCTACTTGCTTCAAGGCAATTTTGGATTTACATCTCCCATTTGGCCTAGGTGGTCATCTCAGCACAAAAATGTACGACAAAAGAAACGACTTTCATTTTCAAATTATAAATTTTCATAGGTTAAAAAAATTGAACCTTTTTCCCCTGCACTTGTTGTTTATATTTATTTTTTTCCGGAGCACCTGAGTTTACTCTTGTTTCGACTGGAGTTCGCGTTGTTGATTGATATTCAGTTATTTTGTGTTTCCATGTTTTACATGTTGTCTGTTTTTGTCCCGTTCTTGTTGGTGTTTATTGGTTTTGTCTCCGGAACCCTTTCGGACTTTTGACATTGGTACCTCTGCTTCTTACAATTTATTTGACCTGACAGGACTAATACGAGTGTTCTGATTTTTTTTCATGCGACACTGCTGTCCCGGTGACCGACTTTGAGACCAAGGTTATAAGAAAGTACGTCTCATAATGACGGTCGCTAAAAATGTTTTATTCGATATCAGCCACTTGTATGAAGAATCAAAGTCATGTCTGATAAACAAAATGATTCGTGATTGTTTTGATTAGTGTTTGGTTGTTAATTATACTGGGGTGATCACCTTTTTATCCTTATTGTAACTTGCAGCCGTGTTATGTTTTGTGAAACTACAGAACCATTCAATCGCAATAGAATTAAAGGCCTGTTTTGGCCCATTAAACTTGGTTAAACCAGCATTTATTTTGAAGTGCCTTTACCAAAAATGACACTTGCGATGTTTAATTTAATTTTCAAAATAAAATGGCGAGTACGTATACAATTCATACCTGCGCTATTCAAAATTTACTATGGTCTCAAATTTTGTTTATTTTTGTATTAAAAAAAGTGTTGCATTATGTTGGTATTTCGTTTGTGAAGAAAATATTACTGTGGTTTCGTTATTAATCGTAGGATATCAATTTTCGTGGTTTGACCCATGAAATTGATACCCAACGAAAAGGAAATTCATTATAAGTCAGTATGCTGAAGACGTCAGAACCACAAATATTTACAGGCGATGAACATGAAAAAGGATGATAAAATGAATATGAAATGATGATGATCAATGAAATATGGGGGTGGAGTGGGAAACGGTTAATTTTGAAGAACCACAGAAAAATGAGAGAGGTGGGTAGGGGCGGAAAATTTAGCCTATGTGGTGCACTACTTGGCGGTCCAAAAAGGAGTCTTTTACGTACATGAAGCGTGGCATTCTCCACACACGTTGGCCCAGTATGGTCGGCGGTCAGGGTTTCCATATTATAGACCTGCCAACCCCCGCGGACGAGGGCCACCTTATTCAGCCACCTAGGATACACACTTGGTCGCTCTGTATGTCGGTAGGCAATGTCAGATAAAAAATGGAAAGTTTTAGGTGTATACATACAGGAGATAACCTTAAAAAAGTCAGTCGATCAGACATTTCGCAAAGTATGCGTGATTTGTTTTAGTCATTATTCTGACCTTCTTTGTTTTAGTTAATATTCTGTTGTAGTGTTTGTTTTAGTTACATGTAATATTCTGTTGTAGTGTTTGTTTTAGCTAATATTCTGTTGTAGTGTTTGTTTTAGTTACATGTAATATTCTGTTGTAGTGTTTGTTTTGTTACTCCAGAGCTTGTGGGAGTTACATCGATTTCCTTGGCAGAGCGTCACGTTTGACACAGAAATTGCTAACACCGGGTTATGTTGCTCCTCGGTTGCTGTCTTCACTAAAGAAATTTTACGGTAGACACCATGTACTCATAGATAAATATGGGATTTCTATCTCTCAGATGAGTGCAGATGTCGGTTTGTCATAGGGTTTTGTTTTGTCTTCCTTTACCGGATTTGACACACTGAATTGGAAATTGGCAGCGCGGCGGGTGTGCTATAGCAGGCAGGAACCGCTTACTCTTCCGGAGCACCCGAGTTCACTCTTGTTACGACTTGAGTTCGCGTTGTTGATTTCTGTTCGGTTGTTTTTATGTTTTGTGTTTCCTTGTGCTGTTCTTGTTCATGTTTACCGGTTTTGTCGTTGCCTTTTCGGACTTTTGACACTCGAATGCCCCTTTGGTGCCTCTGCTTATTTTAGCTAATATTCTGTTGTAGTGTTTGTTTTAGTTACATGTAATATTCTGTTGTAGTGTTTGTTTTAGCTAATATTCTGTTGTAGTGTTTGTTTTAGTTACATGTAATATTCTGTTGTAGTCTTTGTTTTAATCAATATTCTGTTGTAGTCTTTATTTTAGTAAATATTGTGATGTAGTCATCTTTTTAGTTAAAATTCTGTTGAAGTGTTTGTTTTAGTTAATATATGCTGTAGCGTTTGTTTTCTAGTAAATATATGTTGAAGTGTTTGTTTTAGATTATATTCTGTTGTAGTCTTCGTATAAGTTAGTAAGCTGATATAGTGTTTGTTTTAGTTGACATTCTGTTGTAGTGTTAGTTTTAGTTAATATTCTGTTGTTGTCTTTCTTTTAGTAAATATTATATTGTAGTAATCTTTTTAGTTAATACTTAGTATTCTGCTGTAGTCAACGTTTTAGTTAATTATCTTCTGTAGTCTTTGTTTTAATTAGTAATCTGTTGTAGTGTTTGTTTTAGTTGATATTTTGCTGCTGTGTTTGTTTAAGCCAATGTTCTGATGTAGTCTTTGGTTAAGTTAATTTTCTATTGTAGTCTTTGCTTGAGTTGATATTCTGTTGTAGTGTTTGCTTTATTTAATATTCTGTTGTTGTCTTTCTCTAAGTAAATATTGTGTTATAGTCATCTTTTTAGTTAATATTCTGCTGTAGTCCTTGTTTTAATTAGAAATCTGTTGTAGTGTTTGTTTTAGTTAATATATAAAGGTAATAACAAAATTACCGAACTTGGAGAATCAATCTCAAATGTCCATGACTAGACAAAACAGGGAAGACATACCGGAAAAATCGAAGACCGCAATGGTCCTGACTTGGTACAGGCATTTCAAAAGAAATGGTGGGTTAAACCAGGTTTTAAGGCGCGCCAAACCTCCCTCTTCCATTGCGGTCTTTGGGTCCGGTAGTTACACAAAACACAACAGGTTTGTGATGACATATCAGGGATGCTAAGGTGATCATCTCAGTACATCAACCAGCCAAACACTAATCAATGCAAGAACTAACCATTTCGTCTAACATGATATTGAATTTTTCTACCAGTGGCTGATAACGAAGAAAGAATTTTTTAAGAGATCGTATGAGACGTATTTTCTAATAACCTTGGTCTTATAGTCGGCTACGGAGAAAGCGGTGTCGGATAAAAAAAAATCTGAAAAATGTGTACAAGCCCTGGCATATCGAATTAGTTGTGAAATATAGACACCGTATGCAGGTGACGTAGGTTTGTTACTTTCCAGGTTAAGAAAATTAATTATTTTAAAATGAAAATCGTCTCTTTATCGTAAATTTTTGTACTGGGATGACCACCCGGGTCAAATTCGAGATGTAGATCCAAGAATGATGTAAAGCAAGTTGATTCTGTGGTTTCTTTAATCTCTAGTTCTGGAGGATATATTGAAGGAATCCATCTGCCAAACGACGAGTTGTTGACAGAGAGGACGTCATCAATAGATCTGAAAGTGATATTAAATGACCTTGCATCTTCCATCTTCTTGTTCTTTACGAGTTCCTGAAGAAATTCAGTGTCGTAACAGTATAAAAACAAGTCCGCGGTAGTCAACGTTTTAGGTTATAATCTAATATAGGCATTGTTTAAACTAATTTTCCGTTGCTGTCTTTCTTTAATAAATATTGTGATGTAGTCATATTTCTAGTTCATATTCTGTTGTATTGTTTGTTTAAGTATATATACTCTTGTTGTCTTTGTTTTAGTAAATATTGTGTTGTAGTCATCTTTTTAGTTAACATTCTGTTGTAGTCTTTGTTTTAGTTAGTAATCTGTTGTAGTGTTTGTTTTAGTTAACATTCTGCTGTAGTACTTGTTTTAGTTAATAATCTGTTGCAGTGTTTGTTTTAGTTAATATTATGCTGCAGTCCTTGTTTTAGTTAGTAATTTGTTGTAGTGTTTGTTTTAGTTAATATTTTGCTGTAGTCCATGTTTTAATTAGTAATCTGTTGTAGTGTTTTAGTTAATATTCCTCTGTAGTCCTTGTTTTAATTAGTAATCTGTTGTAGTGTTTGTTTAGTTAATATTCTGCTGTAGTCCTTGTTTTAATTAGTAATCTGTTGTAGTGTTTGTTTTAGTTAATATTCTGCTGTAGTCCTTGTTTTAATTAGTAATCTGTTGTAGTGTTTGTTTAAGTTTATATTCTGCTGTAGTCCTTGTTTTAGTTAGTAATCTGTTGTAGTGTTTGTTTTAGTTAATGTTCTGCTGTAGTCAACGTTTTAGTTTATAATCTGATGTAGTGTTTGTTTTAGTTGGTATTATGTTGTAGTGTTTGTTTAAGCTAATGTTCTGATGTAGTCCTCGGTTAAGTTAATTTTCTACTAGAAGGTACCCGCGAATTCGCGGGGAAAGTTGCCTAAACATTTCCATCGATATGGGACCTGGGAAATCAAAGTCTATAACTGAAAACCTGAATGCTGACAATAATGGGCTAGCATAAATACAGGTGCACATAAATTATTTTTCTTTTTGTTGGTCACCAAGTAGTGTTTCCCTCCATTTCCATATTTCAAGTGGTCTTCAACATTCATTGTCCCTTTTTTACCACAACACCTCCTGATATATTTCTTATCAATTTATGTTCTTACAATATCTCCTTAATGTCTATCGCCCATATAAAGCCCATATTGTGCAACTAACTGACTCACTCAAACATCATTATGTACTCACTGTTTGCTCATTTACCCGTACCCGTACTGTTTTTTCTATTTTGCCTATCAAAAATGAAAGGGTGATTTTATGTTTATTTTCGTGCAACGTTTTCGACGGTCTATTTTTGGATGCTTTCGCGATTTTGATTTCTCACGTTTTCGTTATAGACATAGATCATGTACGTGCTCTGTTATGTCTGTATTTTTGCCCCGTGTTTCGTGTTGGGAAACATATTTCTAGTGTCCCCTTTGCCACTCTCAATAAACATATAAAAAGAGGGGGAGGTAAACACCAACTAACTTAGTCATTCACTAAAACATTATTAAACCACTGTTTTGCTCATTTACCCGTACTGGTACTGTTTTTTTTTTATTTTTTATTTTCATTTTGCCTAACATAAAAATAAACCATATACAGTGAATTAAAATACCCTAACCCCACCCCCAATATATTTCTCATTATCATTTCAATTCAAGTCATGATGTATTATATCATCTCCTAAATGTTAATGTTCATTGATCCTATGTAACCCCTTCAATTTTGCTACGTGTAGCATTCTTGTTGTATTTAGAGTCTGTATCTTTACCAAAGTTTTTAGTGTAGTTTTAGGTGAACTGGTTGTCAGTTGCAATCTACAAATTAGCACCAGTCCAACAGGTTTTGGCATGTTAAAATCGTTTCAGTCCTGTGAATTTTGGCAAATTGTGTCACATAACCTACATAAAATATTTGAAAATAATGGATTCGGACCTGTAATTTTTAAATTCCCATAACGCTTTTTCTTTGACTGCAGTTAAACATTTTGCTAACATCTTTTCATTTTTTTTGTGGTTACGTTTATTGTCTATCTAACTGAAGGGTGCTTAAAATATAAGATCAGTTCAGGTTCTGCTTCTGCTTCTGCTTCTGCCTCTTGATGACCACCATCAACATGATGATTATTATGTCATATTTCGAGTGCGAGCGCATACGTTCCAAAGAGAATAATTTAAAAACTGTACCTTTAACAAGGACAGCAGTATTTTACAATAAAACTATGTACACTTGTTTGCATCTAATGTTCCAGCGTTGCCACCTTTGCCTTGAAGGTGGTTAGTGTCGATGCTGAAACTATGTCTGGTGGTAAGGCATTCCAGTCCCTGATCGTTCTAGGAAAGAAGGAGAATTTTCTATAATCATGACTGGAACTTGGTATTTGGAACGAGAGTTGGTGCATGTTCCTGGTGAGGCGAGTTGGTGGTATTAATCGGTTTTCTTTGTCAATTGCTACCTCACCATTGTAGATCTTATAGAGCATGGCTAGTCTTGTTTCTTTTCTTCTTTGCTCTAGGCTTTTCCAATTTAGAGTTTCCAACATGTTGTCTACACTTGATCTGTTCCCGTGTTTGTTATAGACATATCTGGCTCCTCTACGTTGGACCATTTCAATTGTGTTGATATCTTTCTTTGTATATGGATCCCATACGGTGGATGCGTACTCCACAACTGGTCGTACTAAAGAGTTGTACGCATTCTTCTTAGTGTTGGTTGATCCGATATTAAGGTTTCGCCGCAGGAATCCTATGGTCTTGTTGGCTTTGCCACATATGTTGTTGATGTGGCTTGTCCAGCGTAGATCTGATGTTATGAGACAGCCAAGATACTTAGCGTTTTCCACTGATTTTAGTGTTTGGCCATGCAACTTGTATTCGTATTTGATAGGATCTGATTTTTTACTTATTGTCAGGACGTTGCATTTGTCTGGATGAAATTCCATTTTCCACTTTTTCTCCCATTCTCCTAGCTCGTTTAGGTCTGACTGTAGATCAAGTGCGTCAGTCATTGATGTGATTGTCAGATACGCTATGGTGTCATCAGCGAATAGTCTGACTGTTGACTTGAGACCTTTTGGCATGTCATTTATATAGAAGAGAAAAAGGGATGGTCCTAGGACGGAACCCTGAGGAACACCAGAGTCCACGCTTATGTATGTTGATTTTTCCCCATCTACAACAACGGCCTGGGTTCTGTTATTTAGAAAGTTCTGTATCCAGGTGTTGGTTCTCCCTCGGATTCCATAGTGTTCTAGTTTGTGACAGAGTAGACTGTGACTGACTTTGTCGAATGCCTTAGAGAAATCCATAATTAATACGTCGCTCTGTTTTCCAGATGACATGGTGGCAGTTATCTCGTCGACAAATTCGATAAGTTGGGTTTCACATGATCTTTTCCTCCTGAAGCCGTGTTGGAGTGGATAAAGGATATTGTTGTCATCAGCATGTCTCATTATGTGACTGGTGATGATGTGTTCCATTAGTTTACAGCAAATGCAAGTTAATGAGATGGGCCGGTAGTTCTCAGCTTTGTGCCGATCCCCTTTCTTGTATACTGGGCTAACATTTGCTGACTGCCAATCCAATGGGACCTCTCCTGTTTCAAGAGATTTGTTGAAGATGATAGTTAGGATTGGTGCTATTTCAGTCGCCAGTTCCTTCAAAATTTTCGGTCGTATGTTGTCTGGTCCTGATGCTTTGTTGGGGTTGAGCTGTTGGAGAAGTTTGAGAACGCCATTTGTAGTGATGTTTATTTCTGGAGCAGTTGGGAACTGTCCTGTCATATACTGTTGGTTTTTGAATTCTTTTTGTGTTATATCAGATTTTTCAGAAAAGGCTGATTGGAACTGGGCGTTGAGTATAGTTGCTTGTTCAACAGGATCAGGGTGAAGAAGGCCATGACTCCTCATTGGTGCTATTCCTTTACTGTCTGTTCGTTTATGCTTAATGTATGTCCAAAAACGTTTCATTCCACTGTATGTGTTATCTTTCTCCTGTGGTGTTACTATGCCTTCTATGTAGATCCAGTACGCTCTTCGCAGTTCTCTCTGGACTTTGCGTTTAGTTAGTTTGAATTTCTCTGTTATTTTCTTATCTCTTGATTTCTTGTTTCGTTTGTAGAGCCTATCTCTTTTCCTGATTAGCTTTCTAATTTCCGGAGTTATCCACGGAAGACTATCTCTTTTTTTCGCATTCTTGTGTGGGATGTGCTGTTTGATAAGGTCTTCTAATTGGTTCTTAAATGCCTCCCATAGTTCTGACACTGAGGAATTCTGGTTTTTAAGCTGTTTGACGTTTTCTAGTATGGGTGACATGCCTTCTTTAATACTTTGCCAGTTTGCTTTTTTGTACAGTGGGATGCTTCGCGGTTTTTGAGTTTTCTTTTTTGTAGACAGGTCAACTTCAGCAAAGACAATGTCGTGGTCTGATATTCCTGGGATAGTCTCTGTTCTTAGGAATGCTGAGGGGTTGTTGGTAAGTATGAGGTCTAGTGTGTTGTTATTTCTAGTTGGTTCTTCAACCATCTGCACAAGGCCATTGTCATCTAGAATGTCCATGAGTTTATGGTGATTTTTGGTGCTAGTGGTGTTTCCTTTGAGTGTTTTGGTCTTCCAGTCCCATCCTGGGAGGTTGAAATCTCCAGCAACTATGATGTTTGACTTGGTGTTTTTGCTGATTCTATTAATGCTTTTCTGTAGTTCATCAATTGCGGTTTCGTTTGTTGTTTTGGGGTTGTAGTATGATGCTAAGAATAGGTCTTTAGAGTTGGCTTAGCTGATTTTTGCCCAGATGATCTCACAATCTGTATCAAATTCAGTAACCTGTTGGGAGATGTATTCTTTGTTGATTGCTATTAATACTCCTCCTCCTGTTGTTTTGCGATCCTTGCGGAATATGTTATAGTTATCTGGGAAGATCTGGTTATCTACGATGGTGTTGTCTACCCATGTCTCAGTGCAAAATACAACATCAGGTTTGGTGCTGCTGAGTAGGTCGGATAATCTGCATTGTTTTGACTTGATGGATTGACAGTTGATGTTTAGAAGTTTTAGTGGGGCTCTTTTTGTTCGTCCTTTGGTGTTGCTATTCCTAATGGGCGTAGAAGCATAAATTGGTTTTATGCTTGGTTTGGTAGGAGTGTTAAATGTTACGTCCGAGAGGTCAGAGAGTGTGCTGAACTGGTTTGTAGTGCTGATGATGTGGTCGAAACAGACTGAGCTGTAATTTGGGTTGTTGCATATGATACAATCCCATGCTATTGTGCTGTTGTTGGCAAGATCCTCATAAGTTCTTGTGGTGACTGACTGGCATGCAATGTGATACCACTGGTTGCAGGTGTCGCACATTATAGCTCTGTCATCCCATGTGACAGGGTGGTCACAAGTACCACAGTTATAGATTGTGGAGTCTGGTCCCGGGTTTACTTCAACATCATTGGCTATAGCAAGTAGTGTCAGAACCAGGTATATAGAGCTATACTTGTTGTATTGTACTGTGTGAATACTGGTTTTTCTTCTGAGGATTATGTTACTTACATGTAGTTCGAGTAATCTTGCTCTGTCCATATCTGATGCGGGGCTGTGTGTAGATAATTTGTTTTTGAGATTGGTTATATATGAAGATGCCAGGATTGGAGTGAGAAAGAGTAGGGTGATGAGTAGCGGAGACATATTGTTGTGTTTACTTGTTGAGGAACTCCCGAATTTGTCTGTATCACTCAACTGGCGACATACATCGCCTAGTTGAATGTTAGTTGTAGGAGTTCTTCTTCTTCAACACGGATTTGTAGGATGTCTTCTGATGGAAGGGAAACGTAGCACTCTTTATAGGAGTCCAGAAGGAGAAGTTTTGTTATGACCAGGCTGATGATTTTCCCTGGATGTACTCCGTCTCGTTTGTTGAGGTATGTCCTTACTGTGTGTCGTGTCTTGTTGCTTCCAAGTTTCGATTTCTTCCTACCGCCCCTAGTCCGGAAGTAAAACTGACTGACTTTGATTGGTTCGTGTCCTGAGGATTTGTTTAGGAGCCAGATATGTCTATTTAATTCCCCCAGTTGTGTTGTAAGGAGTTTGTCTTCTGCTTTGTATGTGTCTATGCTCTTTGGAGAGATATGTTGATGTCTCAGATGTTTGGTGTTCCACTTTTCAATTGAGCTAATGGGTAGGTCAACTATTTTTAGGATGACTTTGGATCCAAATTTTTCCAGGTGTTTGGAGATATATTTGAGTTCTTTGATAATTCTATTGATTGTTGTATTATTCTTGCTTCTTAGTCTTATTTCCTTGCCTTTCTTGTATGTTATATCGCAGGTGCCTGCCCAGAGATAAATAAGTATTTTGTTGTGTTTTCAAGTGCCTTAGGTGTACGGTCTTTAATGATGTCAACAAGTTCCTTTGTTCGTGCCCCTGATTTACACCAGTGTTCGAACGGGAAGTTGTAATCTGGACAGTAGTCTCTCAAAGTATGCCCTTTGCTGTCAGAGACTAGTATGGGTACTCGATTCCGGGTTCCCTTGGGTTTCCTGGGCTGTTCTCTAATGTACTTCCTCAATTTAGTTGTACTCATTTATTATCTCTTGTTGCAGATGTAGCTGGCAGCATACGATGCCTAGTCTACACTACAGATGTGGGTGCAAGATAGTCTGGTCCGAGTATTGGCGATTGGGTCACTACTGTTGTATTTAAGTTGGCCTTGTATGACAGGGTATATTAGAAAATTAGAACAATGGTAGAAAAAGAGCTGTACGTTACCTTGTTGGAGTTGAGGTCATGAATTAGGTCGTCTTACCAGCAAGTGTCCTTGACCTTTCTGTACAGGTTTCAGTGACAGTCTATTTCTGTTTTATGATTATTTCCCACAATTTCCAAAATGACACAAAAATTTCTGAGCTAATGTTATACAAATAAAGTCTGAATAGTAAAAAAGTGGAAATCCAGAGAATGAATTGTCCGTTTTCCCGAATGTCAGAATCACTCATCCATGACGGTGGGTATATTGTTCTATCTCACAATGAATAGTTTTCCGTGGTATATAAGCACAGAGTTTGTTATCCCGAGATGCAAACAAGTGTTTTATGGTACAATTATAATTTAAATCCACTTCAAAATAGCTAAAATAATCGATTTGTAACGAAAAAGTTTTCCCCTAGAAAATTACGGCCATGTTTTGTTGCGGCTGCGCACTCGCTTAAAGGTTACTTTTAGTGATCATCAGATAGGGACGGTTTTAAAAATATTGGGATAGAATTCGGACCTAATTTTTTTTTAAATCCCCAAACGCTATTTCTTGGACTGCAGTTGAACATTTTACTAACTCCTTTTTATTTTATTATTTTTTCTTCGCTCTTCATCTACCTGAAGGGTGCTTAAATATTGGGGATAGAAACGAAAGTATTGTTAACTTGTAATTTTAAAATCAAACTCGGCAATATTGCGTTATTTTTTTTTACGTTTTGTCCCCCATTCCCCAATAACAACACAGAAAAATGAAATATTCAATAGTGATAAAGTACACCGTTTTTTGTTTATGTTCATAACAAAAACTTATCATGTAGTATGTTGTGAAAGGAATGAAATCCGAACATAGAAAAAAGTCTATTAATTTAATAATATAGATTGTTGTCTTTGTTTTAGTTAATTATATGTTGATATCTATGTTTTTACTTAATATTTTGTTATTGTTTTTCTTTTAGTAAATATTGTGATGTAGTCATCTTTTTTGTTAATATTCTGTTGTAGTCTTGGTTTTAGTTGATATATGCTGTGAGTCTTTGTTTTAGTTCATATTCTGCTGTAGTCTTCGTTTTAGTCAGTAATCTGATGTAGTTTTGTTTTAGTTAATATTCTATTGTACTCTTTGTTTTACTTAATATTCTGTTATTGTTTGTCTTTTAGTAAATATTATGATGTAGTCATCTTTTGTTAATATTCTGTTGAAGTTCTCATTTCTCTTCAACACTTATGTGTTGGAGAACGCATCAAAGCTTTAAATTATTCGTTTAAATTTCAAATTGTCTAAACCCTAAGGTTCTTCCTACCCCAGACATAGGTTGATCATCTTAGTAATATTTTGTTTCCCCAGTTTTGTATTTTTTGTTTTACTGTTATATGCTCTTAATAATCATATAGTGTTTGGCATGTTCAATATTTTTGGTAGAGCGCCTCTGATGAGTCTTGAATAGACGAAACGCGCGTCAGGCGTAGCAACATTTATTGTCTGGAACTTTGTTGTCATTTGTATTTAGTTAATATTCTGTCGTAGTCTTTGTTTTTGTTTATATTCTGTTGTTGTCTTTGTATTCTGATGTAATGTTTTAGTTAATATTCTGTTACAGTGTTTGTTTTAGTTATTAATCTGTTTTAGTGTTTGTTTTAGTTTATATTCTGCTGTAGTGTTCGTTTTACTTAATTTCCTGTCGTACTCTTTGTTTTAGTTAATATTTTTTTATCTAGTGTTTGTTTTAGTTAATATTTATCAATTATGGACTTTTAACGAGGTCAATGCATTATATATGGACCTGTTAGGCATATATTGAACGAGGACGAAGTCCGAGGTCAATATATTCCTAACAGGTCCATATATAATGTATTGACAGAGTCAAAAGTCCATCATTGTTATATTACATATGTAGTTTTTTTTTTAATTAGAGTAAAATGAATTGCTGTTTTAAACGTTTTTTCGATGTCATAATTTTTTGACTTGCAATATCAAAACAAAAACTAACTAATTTACCTAGGAAATCTTCCACACCTGAATTGTTATTATTTCTAGCCTAAAATTTTGGGCAGTAAGTTTATTGCGTCTTTGTAAAATGCTGACAAACATACCCTTCTTCACTGCATTCTTTTGTCTTGGCGGTCATGGCGGTAATCCAATTTCTGCATTTACAGATAATTCACGTACTAACCGAAAAATCAAATGTAATTTATTAAATTCTTAACATTTTAAACATCTTTTCCCACACCGTTAGTCCGTTGCAAGCTATGTCGATATTTAGGACTTCTAAATGACGTCACACAGATGTGTATAAAATATGTCAAGAACGGACGAATATCCGGATCTAAATTTAGTAACATAGCGTCAATATATGTAAAAATAGAAACATAGCGTCAATATACCAAAAATACATCGTTTTTATTTCTAAGCAAAGAAATACACTAAATATCACTAAAATCACATGACCAAATAATCCAATGAAAATGTAAGAATGATAAACCATATGTAATATTATTTTGTAGTGATTCTAATGAAGTCTTTGTTTTAGTTGGTAAGCTGATGTAGTGTTAGTTTTAGTTTATATTTTGTTGTAGTCATTGTTTTTGTTTATATTATGGTGTAGCGTTGGTTTTAGTTAATTTTCAGTTGAAGTCATTGTTTAAGTTAATTTTCTTTTGTCTTTGTTTTAGTAAATATTGTGATGTAGTCATATTTTTAGTTAATAGTCTGTTGTAGTCTTTGTTTTAGTTTATATTCTGTTGCAGTCTTTGTTTTAGTTTATATTATGTTGTAGCGTTGGTTTCAGTTAATTTTCTGTTGTAGTCATTGTTTAAGTTAATTTTCTTTTGTCTTTGTTTTAGTAAATATTGTGATGTGGTCATATTTTTAGTTAATAGTCTGTTGTAGTCTTTGTTTTAGTTTATATTCTGTTGTAGTCTTTGTCATAGTTTGTACTATGTTGTAGCGTTGGTTTTAGTTAATTTTCTGTTGTAGTCATTGTTTAAGTTAATTTTCTTTTGTCTTTGTTTTTAATAGTAAATATTGTGATGTAGTCATATTTTTAGTTGTAGTGTTTGTTTTAGTTGATATTCCGTTCTTGTGTTAGTTTAAGCTAGTAATCGGATGTAGTGTTTGTTTAATTTGAAATTCTGTTGTAGTGTTAGTTTAAGTAAATATTCTGTTGATGTCTTTCTTTTAGTAAATACTGTGATGTAGTCATAGTTTTAGTTAATATTCTGTTGAAGTGTTTGTTTTAGTTAACATTCTGTTGTAGTCTTTGTTTTAGTTTATAATATGTTGTAGTGTTTGTTTTAGTTAATATTCTCTTTTAGTCTTTTTTTTTTTAGTTTATATTCTGCTGTAGTCTTCGTTTTAGCTAGTAATATGATGTAGTGTTTGTTTTTGTTGGTATTCTGTTGTAGTGTTTGTTTTTGTTGATATTCTGTTGTAGTGTTTGTTTTTGTTGATATTCTGTTGTAGTGTTAGTTTTAGTAAATATTCTGTTGCTGTCTTTCTATTAGTAAATATTGTGTTGTATTCATCTTTTTAATTTATATTCTGCTGTAGTCTTTGTTTAAGTTAATAATAATAATACCGGATTTGGCACGCTGAATTGACTGTTGGTAACGCGACGGGTGTCCTGTAGCAAGCAGGAATTGCTTACTCTTCCGGAGCACCTGAGTTCACTCTTGTTTCGACTGGAGTTCGTGTTGTTGATTGATATTCAGTTATTTTGTGTTTCCATGTTTTACATGTTGTCTGTTTTGTCCCGTTCTTGTTTGTGTTTATTAGTTTAGTCTCTGCCCTTTCGGACTTTTGACATTCGGATACCCCAATGGTACCTCTGCTTCTTTGATAATCTGATGTAGTGTTTGTTTAAGTTGATATTCTGTTGTAGTCTTTGTTTTAGTTAATTTTCTATTGTTGTCTTTCTTTAAGTAAATATTGTGTTAAAGTCATCTTTTTAATTAGTCATATTAGTAATCTGATGAAGTGTTTTAGTCAATATTCTGTTGTTGTGTTCGTTTTAGTCAATATTATGTTGTTGTCTTTGTTTTAGTTAATATTTTGTTACAGTGTTTGTTTTTGTAAATTTTTGTTTAACTTAATATTTTTATGTAGCTTTTGTTATGGTTAATGATATTCTGATGTAGTCTCTGCTTATTTAAGTTACTGTTATTTTGATGTAGTCTTTGTTACTATAATTTTGATGTAGTCTTTGGTTTTGTTAACAGTCTCTTGAAGTCTTTGATTTTGTTAAAGATCTCTTGAAATCTTTGATTTTGTTAAAGGTCTCTTGACGTCTTTGTTGTTTTAAAGGTCTCTTGTAGTCTTTGTTTTTGTTAACGCTTTCTTGAAGTCTTTGATTTTGTTGAAGGTCTCTTGAAATCTTTGATTTTGTTAAAGGTCTCTTGACGTCTTTGTTGTTTTAAAGGTCTCTTGAAGTCATTGATTTTGTTATCGGTCTCGTGAAGTCTTTGATTTTGTTAACAGTCTCGTGAAGTCTTTGATTTTGTTAACAGTCTCTTGAAGTCTTTGATTTTGTTAAAGGTCTCTGGAGGTTTTTTGATTTTGTTAAAGGTCTCTTGAAGTCTTTGATTTTGTTAAAGGTCTCTTGAAGTCTTTGTTTTTGTTAAAGGTCTCTTGAAGTCTTTGATTTTGTTAAAGGTCTCTTGAAGTCTTTGATTTTGTTAAAGGTCTCTTGAAGTCTTTGTTTTTGTTAAAGGTCTCTTGAAGTCTTTGATTTTGTTAAAGGTCTCTTGAAGTCTTTGTTTTACATAATTTTCTGTTGTAGATTTTGTTTCAGCTAATATTCTGATGAAATGGACATTTGATTTTAATCCTAGCCTGTAGTTTCAGTTAATATGGTTGTTTAAGTTATCATTCTGTAGTAGTCTGGTTTAGCTACTATTCTGGTGGAATCTTTGGTTTATGTAATATTCTGTCGTAGTTTTTGTTTTAGTTGATATTTTGATGTTTTACCTGATATTTTTTAAAGGTGCAAACATTGTAGAATATTAACTACATGTAGATGTTGTAGTTTTTGTTTTAGTTGATTTTTCAGTTGATATCTTCCTTTTTAAGTTGTAATCTTAGGCTAAGCTGACATTTATTTGTCTTTGTCTTTGCTTGTCTATATTATTTTGTCTTCTTTATAGGTGATATGTATGGCACGCAACAGTCACAAAAACCCCATAAACTGATTTTATCGACTGTAAACTATAGTTAGCGGTCGATAAACTGGGTTTACCACTCGCTTACTATAGTTTGCTGATGCTAATGATAATTTTAGTTGTTTGAAATTTATCATTAGCTGTCGATAAGGGGGTTTTCAAATGCTAATTAGGGTTTCTCGGTGATAAACTGAATTTATCGATGATAAACTGAGTTTATCGGCGATAAACTGACTTTATCAACCGAAAACTATAGTTTACGGTCGATAATTTCTGTTTTGCGTTGATAAAGTAGCATTTGCGCCGCGCAAACCAAAGTTACCGCTGATAAACTTGGTTTCACGAACGCAAACTCCATTTTTTTATGACAGTTGTAGATTCTATCGAAGTCTTTGTTTACTGTTGATATTTGTTACTTCTTCTTTTAGTTAAAACTCTATTTACGCATAGTCTTAGTTATAGTTGATTTTCTGATGTAGTCAGTTATAGTTGATTCTCTGATGTAGTCATTATAAAGTTAATATTCTGTTGTAGTCTTTGTTTTAGTTGGTATTCTAACGCTTTAGTTGATATTAATTTTAAGTTGTAGACTTTGTAGGATATTAATTAAATGTTGTAGTCTTTGTTTTATTTGATTTTCGTTTCAGTTGAGATCTCCTGTTTAAGTTGTAATCTTAGGTTTAGTTTTCGTTGTCTTTGCTGAAGTTAATATTCTGTTGCCATTATTATAGTTGAAATCATTTAGATGTTGTCTAGTTTACTTGAATTTATTGAAGTGTTAGGTTGATATTTTTTAAGTATTGTTTTAGTTGAACTCTATAGCCTTGGTATAGCCTTAGTTTCATATAGTTGATATTCTATCATACTCTTTTTAGTTGATATTCCATTTTAAAGATTTACTTAATAATCTGTTGAAGTCTTTTATTTTAGTAAATATATATTGTAGTCTTTGTGCGACGGGTACTCTAGATACGCTGTAGGTATAGTTATCCAAGTTCAAATGAAAACTCTGTTGTATTAAAAATATCCGTAGTTCTTTACAGATCTAAATGTGCTATTTCGCCAGTATGACTTTTATCATAATTTCTGACGGTAACTTACTTTGGTTTACATTATGTTGAAGTCTTTGTTTTAGTGGAAATTCTGCTCCGACCTTAACACGTTGTGTTGAATAACATAGAAAGCTTTCAAATTGTCCGTGTAAAATTCAATATTGTCAAAAAAAAGTTTTTCCTACCTCAGAAATAGGTAAGTCTTAAGTCATAATTTTATTTCAATGTTTTTTGTTTTGTTTTATACTTTTCACATTCAAGTATTGAACCTTCTTTATTGTTTTGGTTGAGCGACGCTGATGAGTCTGGAATAGAGGAAACGTCAGGTGTCAGGCTTTATTGATGTTCTATAGTAGTTTTTGTTTTAAACGTGTTCTGATTCAACTTACAAGTTAAATCATAATTTGGACCTTTGACAGTATTCAGTATTGGTACGTCTCTGCTTCTTCAATTGAATTGTAATTTTCTTTCAGTTCTTACCCGCGCTTTCCCAAGTTCTGTTTGGTCTGTATAGTTTTTGTTTAAACTGTTATAGTCAGTTGATTTTTGTTTGTTTATGTTTGAATTAATTTTATTTCTTCCATTTGTCAGAGAAACAAGACTGTGACAATTTAATATAATACGCATAAAGGTTTTTTTCAGGACTTGCCAAGTAAAATCTAGACATTTTCGAGTCTTTTCTTCAAACACTTTGAAAAATTCCTATTTTCAGGAAATTGTTCACTGTAAGTTGATATTTGTGTATTTAACTAGTCGAATAGCTTCGCATTGCCCGCGACCTTGTTTTTGTATGATCGGAATAGAAATAGCCCATTCATACAGAGCACGCTAATTGATCGGTTCCCAGAACCTTTAGTTCAGCTGACGTTGTTTGTAGTTTTGATAACCCTTTTCAAACAATCTTCTCTGAAATCAACACTGAAAGAGCAAACACCATCTTCACCAACATTTTAGAACCCTTTTAAGTTGATCAACTGTTGAAGCAAAATTCCAGATATTTGTTTTACCATTCGAACCATTCAGAAAGTGTTCTATAGGACGTTCAACAGGCTGACCCAAAATTGTTTCTGTGACTTGAGAAGGATGTTTTGCTTTATTCTTTAATTGTTGCTGGTTGTAAACCATTTTTGAAATTTAAACCATTTCTGAGCCGTTTTATCCTTTTTCACCTTCAATGAAGAGGTGCATTTACATTTTTTTCTGTGCAAAAGACAATATCATAAACCCAGTATATTCAAATTAAGTTTGGCATCATAAAGAGTGTTGCAGAACGAAAGGAAATGTAGGATGCTCATGTCGAAGAGTAATCTTTAAAGACTTCCTTAAACAAACGCTCTGAACGCTTATATCGTTATGTTCGTATATATAAATGCTTAATTGATCTTAACTTTTGTGTCCTTGGGGATGAAGAATAATGTAATTCCGGGGAACTTTAAGATTTGCCTGGGCATCTTAAGGAAATTGTAACAGGATGTAATACAATAAATTAGTATTTACTGTTAAAAAAATGCTAAATTGATTATGGTTGAGGATATTTAGCTTTTTGAATTACTACTATTCATCAAATTACTGATATTCATTTTTTTTTCATAATCTGAATTTCTAAAAAAATCGAAAAAAAACCCGCCTGGATCTTTTTCTTTTAAATAAAAATATGTATTTATATATTTCAAACAATTTTCTTCGTCTGAATTAAGGAAGGCATTGATAAATAAATCAGAGGAGCCTGACTGTGCGGTTTATGAATTACTGGAGTTTCCTAAGGACAAGATTGATTACTGCTGGCATAATAAACTTAAATCTTTATAAAGTATTGAATTTATATATTAAGAACGATTAAGTTTATACATCACTTTGTGACAACTTTGAAAGTCTTCGGTGAAATAATAAAAAATGATTGTGGAAATAATAATTGAATTAAAAATGACCTATCTTAATTTTAACCAAAATATTTACAAAATATTTTAACAAAATCGTAAACAAATGTTTTATAAACACATTTTTGATAAATTAACAAAAAACAAGTCGAGTTTGACTCGACTTTTGACAATACACTGGAAGACGCGTCTTTGGTCAAACATCTACAACAGTAAGTGCCAGCATGTTCAAAGTGCATCCTACGTACTTAAATGCATGCCGGGTGACATTCAACTATCATGGGCTAATATTATTTCTGAC
Organism: Arcuatula senhousia; assembly: GCA_963971305.1. Taxonomy (NCBI): domain Eukaryota; kingdom Metazoa; phylum Mollusca; class Bivalvia; order Mytilida; family Mytilidae; genus Arcuatula; species Arcuatula senhousia. Next base: position 32,190,032 of record OZ020304.1, read on the forward strand.
ATATGATTGGTTGCAGGAATAAAAGCCTGATAAGCGTGGTTGTTGCCCAGACTTGCTAGCTAGCCTCCTGACTGTAGATATGCACTAACATTCTTAGTTCTTTCTATCGTTGGCACCCAGGAAATAGTTTGGGAACTGAACATAACATAAATAGAGATTCAACAAACAAAAAGATACAAAAAACATTTCTGAGATCATTTTGGAATATTTAAACTTTTTACAAAAAATTACGTTGAAAACGATTAATAGCACCACTAATAAGCGTTTCGGTGGGCTTACTATGAAGACTTGAATACATGAATCGGCAAGATATTAATCCAGGCTACACTGCCAATAAAGAGAAAGAGCAAATATTTAACATAAATGCATGAAGTACATAGCTGTATTAAAATGAAAGCAAATCTTTAAAAGCTTTTTATCTGCGCCAGCAGCGAAGTTACAAGAATAAAATAAGCACTTCCCAAAATACCTACTAAGTGCCACCACAGACTATTCGTAAAATTGTGCATTAGGCATACATCAAAGAACAGGAGCCGCCCCAGTCTAAATATCTACGATTTCTTTTTTTAACATCCCAGTCTAAACATCTTTTTAACATCCCAAATCTAATCATCTATTTCTTTTTTTTTGGTATAAGCTTGCTACTCATGTGTTTTTTTTTACATTGTAGGAGTTTTATTGGTCAATTTCCCAAGGCTTTTAAAATCGAATTAAGATAAATGGTAAGTACTATTTAATAGCATATATATATATATGTATATTTAAGTTTAGTTTTTTTTAATATAGATGAAATATCCTCAATAGTTATTTGTCCTCTACAAACATCCTAGGAGTCATAAATGATATTTGACCACCGCAACAGATAAAGAACATTCCAACAATAGACAAAACCCTTATGTACGTAGAGGAACTAAATTTTATTATGATTAAATTTCATTTATATAATTTTGGAAATATATTACATAAATTTATGAAATCAACATGGTCACCGGGTCTTTGTACAGACAATTAATAGTATATTATGAAATCTTTTTAGCACCAAAATGGTAGAAGACGGTTTTAAGTCAAATTGTCTCCTTCTTTGTGACTTTTGTTATTCTACCAACAAACCGACACACACATTGCACCAGCTACTGTTTTAAACAGAACATCAAACCAATTTGTTCCAAAGCTAACCATTGTATTTAGAGAAAGATATAATTGGTATTCAAACAAAAATCAACTTTGTAAATGCAATATTTAAGTACAATGAACACATCAGAAATAAATGCTTTAAAACTGTACTGAACTTTTCCTGTTTTCCAAAAACATGATTTGTTTCTTATTTTGTTCCTAAACTATGGCTTTTACACAATAATTCATTTTCAATGAATTGACTTTTACTTGAATACCATTGCTGCATTTAGGCCATTAAGCGACTTTTCATCTTTCAGATGAGATGTCGTATGCTGAAGAAATTCTGATGATGTCATAACAGAATCTCCAGCCAGCTACTGCAAAAGGTCAAAGGTCGACAGGAAGTGAGATCATGCAGAAAAAGAGCACAACACAGTACTAGTATGTATAATGGTTATATTCTAAAACTTATATTTATTTATGCTTCTCTTTAAGAGTCTTTACAAGCTTAAGCAAACGACACACTTTAAGCAACATTTTGCCCTAATGGGCGCAATTTATAGCATATAAGCATAAGCAATTCTACATGTTATAGCTTGTATGTGGACCTGTGCATAAAAAGCACAAAATGATCAATTAAATAAATGATGTTTAGTGAGTTGAAATAAAAACCATCACCGGCTGACATTTATAATAGACAATGATGGCTGATTTTTTTTCTACATTGGCATGCATTACTTTACAAAATTGTATCTTCTACAAGTGTTAAATCAAGCCAGGAATCTACTAAGAATTTAACATTTATCTTTCAAGATATTTCTTTTTCATTTGTTTTTTATCCAATCAATTTTTGTTATGAGATAAAGTGATCCAATCAGTTTGAATGAAGTAAACAGATAACCAATGTTCAATGATCTTTTGAGTTGACCAATGGAAAATATTCTTTTAAATAGAAACTATATGTCAACCAATACCAAACTATTTTAGAAATCATTTAAACAGCCAAAACAGGGTCAACACCGAATTAAGAGAAAGTATATTAAGCAGTAATTTAATGGCAAATCATTGTTTTTGTTTTTATTTTGTCATTGTGAATGACAAATCTTCTTCAGCAGAGAATCAATGGACAATACTCTTTGAAATCTAAATTTGAATCAACCAATAAAGCAATGAAAATTTTTGAATTAATAAAACAAACAATCTGATTGGATAACTTCATCTGATCACACAATTTAAGTGACATTATCACAAGCAGCGGCTAATATACTGATGGGCACTTGCTGAGAACTGTTTGACAGCTCTTTTTGGACAGTTGAGGCTTCTAATCTGGATCAAAGTGTGCAAAATAAAGTCAAAAAGAATTTTAACCTGATGCTGTTAAATTGATTTAAAAGAGAAAAGATTTTCAACTCTTATTCTTTCCATTGAATATTCGAAACAAATTCTTGTGTATTTTTTTTTTATAGTTTTCAATTGATACATCACAGAAAGACTGAACCTCAACTGTCCACATGAAAGCAAACAAAGCCTTTGTACAATACATTTCTCAGTACCAGAGTGTGACTGTGGTACATCAATTAGGCAAGCATTAGTACACCTCGGATTTCATATATAAAACTTTTTTGCCCGAGACAAAATCTCTAATATATTACACCAAAAATATCTTGAAAGCGAACATTTGATGTTCTTTTCTATCCATATACAGCATGAATTGCAGTCATCACAAAAATATATATACATATACAAGTCATTAATTTGAATAATAATCATAGTAACATTCATACAACAAAGAACACATTCCTTTTTTAACTGCATGTCATACATGCAGAGATAAGACTAAAAAATAATGTGATTCATTAACAAGTTTATACAAAATATGATACTAAAAAATCCAATCTCTGTATTGAAATAATAAAATATGGAGACATTTCAATTTAAAATTTATAGATAAAGGGGCTATGGCACATACAAATTTTATATTTGGTGATATGATACAACTTTTAATCATCTTCCAAATGAAATTAATTTCATAAAAAAGTTTTATTTTACTTTAAAAGACATAACATGTTTTATCTTTTAACAAAAATTGTTTTTTATTTGTTAAAATCTACTTACTTTAAGAGTTAAGACTAATTGTTTGATCAAATAAATATTATCACTTGATGTTGAAAAAAATCTCTGCCAACTTTGTATTTCTATGTCTTGCAAATAAAGAAGAAAGACACATTTTAAATGCATCTAACAAAGAAAAGTTCAACAGAAAAACTTAAAAAAGCACCAACAAAAGTCAAGAACACATAGGTTTTTTTTATTAAATAACAAAGGTTGGTTTTGCTATTTGGTTTAAGGTTTTAGTTAAACTACCAGAGATTGGATTTTATAAAATAATGAAAAAATGTTTCAAAACTTGTCTTATAACAAATGACTAAAAACTACACACAAACATCTTAATATCACAATTCAACAATGTATTTGTCATGTAAACAAATAAGAAAGTAACAATTGATATGGCAATACACAAGTAAAAACCATGGCAATACACAAAATTATACTATAATAAGTTTCAAAAGTTTGTAAGAAAAAATCCTTAACAACTGAAATGGTAATAAATTTTACGAAAAAAATTATAAAAAATAGTATTTAGACAAATTGTTTTCTGGACCAATAATAAGAAAATGTTCTAAAATGAATTGTAGATTTAAAATAAAACTTTTATTTTTTTTTTTAATTTGTTACAATTAAAACATGGTTTTATACTTTTTATTTCAGGTAAAAAAAACAAACATAAAAACATGATTTGTGAACATATAAAAAAAAACTTATATTATTTTTTTTGCTGTACATTTCAAAAGAGATCATGGCATTTAAAGTTTCTTTTCTTTAAAGATTAGGTTCAAATTTAAAATAAATATACTATTTCATAATATGGCACTTTAATACATAAAGGAAGATCAGCACTATTCATCATATAAAATCAGGTCTACAATTTAACAAATTTTATACAACATTCAGAGGGCGTAGGGAGACAAAATTCTCAAAATTAATATGAGACATAACATATCAGTAATAAAAAAATTCTAGACAAATTGTAAGTTCAAGTACTTAAACGAATAACTTTCCAAATATATTTTAAAAAATATTTTCAAAAGAATCAATTCATTATTTAGATAGACCAAAGGCTTAAAAAAATATTAAGTTTGCATAGAATTGGAATAATCCAAGCTTTGAAAGAACTATTACATTGCTTTTTTTCACTAAAATTTCCTATAAAAAATATTTAAGTAAATTTCTACAATGTATTATTTCTAGGGTCAATAATTCATTAGATTAACTTAAAAGCACTAAAAAATTTTAATTCTAAAATCTGAATATTTCAAAATTTCCTATAATATGAAGTTTGTATTGATAATAAAGATTTTCTTTAGATACAGTTTTTTTCTCAATATATGGCACAAAATTCATTAATGTAAAAAAAAACTGATCAAGAATTAGTGACTGAACACAACAACATGGAAACAAATAGAGGAATAATCAATTCAATTCCATAAGATTTCATTTGTTGCGTCAAGAAACTTATAAGTATATATAAAGTGCACCTTCTGATTGCACCAGATTCATCAAAATATAAAATTTACAACAAAATATTACATGGTTTACAATGATTTAAGAGAATAGTCTATATAATTTTCTAAGAAAATCCTCAAGAAGCTATCCAATTAAATAACTGTAAATCATGTAATTAATAATAATTAAAAAAAACTAAAATAACTCATTAACAAAGTAGAAAATAATTACACAAAGCCAGTTTGGGTAAGATATATGTTGAAGCATAGGACAGCCCTGTTTTTTCCTACCTATAAGCCATTAAATGTCTTCTAAGTTAAGGATTGATCAATTTAGACGAACTTCTAGTTTTTTCTTCACTCATACAAAAAAGTAATATGTGATTTTTGCTTTTCTCATAACAAAAAAATGAAGTAACTTTTTTTCTTAGATTCAAAATAAGTGACTTTCATTATTTTATAAGATTTTCTTGGGGGGATCTTTTACAAGTAATTCAAATAATATCAATAACTAAGAAACTGTTTCCTTTAAGCCATACCTATCAATTCTGCTATATTGCTGTGATAAATTTGTTCTCAAGCACTTGCGAAGATCGTTTTTGAGTAGATTTGTAAAAAATAAAAGCCCTATTTATTTGAACACAAACTAAATATGTGTATATAGCTTGAGCAATAAAATTCTAATATGTGGAGATTTCAATCATGGCACAATTTGCACATTAGTAATTGAATTTGGGGTTAGTCATACATATGTCAAAAATAATATGGCAACTTAATTTTTTCTGTAGTCATTGATGACAAATCTACCTTAACATAATAGCACCTCTCCAATGAAAATGGCCACTTGTGTATTAAGAAACAGAGTACATGAACAATTATAATACAAATTATTTAAAACGTCAATTCTATGGCTGGAATCATATATCCTATGATTTACTAGATATGACACAATGTTAATATAACATCAGCTTTACTTGGCTGGTGGCAACTCTACGGGAATATGGTAGTATTTGCACATGGGCCGTGTGCACTTCCCTCTAACAGAGTCTCGGCAGACAGTCAATTTCCCGTCCACAACTTCAACATATTCTGTAAGGAAGGAAAAATTGTAAGCATAAATATATTGTTCGAAGGTCTTAAGGGATAGCTCCAAATGCATTAATTTTTGTGATATCTGTTTTAGATGTGTTTGCAAGTTTTACATCTATGAAGTTTATAATTTATATATATAATCAAAAATAAAACCCCATAAGAATATTTCTTCTTTCAGAGAAGTTGTTATTTAAGTTTTTCTTGATTTAATCTGTATCACGTAAATAAATTTCAACTTTTTTTAAAACGTGTTGTAATATAAAAGCATTAACCAATACAAAATTTCATTTGTTGTACCATTAGTTTTACAAACTTTAAATTGTAGTATAATTTTTTGGTAGCTGAAACTAATATATTTTACTAATTTCTTTTACAAAACTTTAAAAATGTATAAGTGATTAGTGCATCTAAAAAAGCAATGATTGACATCTTTGAAAATATTTGCCCTTTGGTACACTGTGAAATTATAACTTTTTGTGATTTTTGGTGTTAAGGGCAAAACATGAGATTTGATGTCTTCAACAAAAGAGAAAGCTTACATTGTTTTCTATGATTTTTGAAACCATAAGTTAATTGATTCAAGAACATACATTGAATTCTGGGTCCTCTTAAAGCTCATAAATTTAAGTATTTTCATAGTATATAATGTGTAAATTTATTTCGTGACTTCATACAATTAAATACATACCTTCCAGTACATGCACGTACTTGCATGTTGGCCTATTACATTGGCCCAACCTAAAATCTCGGCATGCTGGGAGGGTGTCCAGTAACTGCAAGAGGCAAATTTATATTCATGAAAGTTTTAAAATATTTTACTGTTTTTATACACGCAATAATACCATTGACTGATGAAAGGCACAAAGTTTTTGTTTAAATCTTTCAATTTTAGGCTTCAATACAATTGACACACCAGTCATAAGTCCATGGTATATTTATGTTTGACAATCTTCTGTATAAAATGCTAGTTTGAACTTTTAAAGATTATAAAAGGTAGAAAAAAGATACTGGCTTTTAAATAGGAATTTGAGCAGATAATTTTATTGCAATAACAGGTTGCTATGCCATGAAAATACTAGCAACACTTGATTGAACTGCTTATGAAATGATTATATTCATGATAGCAAAGCAGTACTAAGGTTTCAGATTTGAACTGGCATAAGGTATCTTAAGAAACCAACCCAAGAAAGTTTCTTGTGACATCATTGGACATTAGCTCCTCGTGCTAAAGTTTCAAAAATGTCCAGATGTTGTTCAATCATTATAGGGTGATGGTCATCATAAAATTTCCTACTTTGTAGACAACTGATACACAGAAAGAAAAAACCTCACTCTCTCAAAATATTAACAGTTTCAATTCTTTTTTTTTCAATTGTGATGGTGAAGTTGTAGATTACTCAAATTATTTTGAGACTATGAAGGAAAACTTTAGTTGCTTTGTAAAAAAATGTTAACAAAAGAAACAACATCACAGCTAAAATCAAAATTACAACCAAATACAACATCAAGAAATATAGATATATGAAAAAGCTAGTACATCCATGCATAGAATCTGCCTTACAACAAAAATACCTGCTGCAAAATGAAATAAATAAATAAAGACTCACTGAGTTCTCACTAAACTGCAAGTCATGAACTACATGTACTTAGTCCAATTTGTGAACAAAATATTGGTAGTTATTTGACTTGACAACTGTGAGTCTCTGTGAAATATTTGCTAAATTTCTGGCCAGCAAAAAAGCTTATCAAATGGAGACATCAGGTCTCTAGCTAAACTAGCATTACATAAATAAATAAATATCAAGGGTAAAAAAAAGCATTTAAGAAATATTTACTTCATTTAGTATGTAAAAATATCTAGCTAAGGGTAAAGAAAATCTACATTGGTCTAATAAAATAATTAAAATTAAATTAAAATAAATTAGTATTAGTATTAGTATAATGATTGTTAGTTGTGCATCTAATTTCCTTTTTTACCGTGTGGTGTTAAAATTAAGTGTTGATGATATGTGAAAAATATTCTACCACCCAGTCCCCCCTTTTTGGAAAACCTTTACGTTTTGTTTTCTAATTAACCTAGCAGAATCTTGTTACACACTACCTGTCCGTTCTGGTCAAAATAATTTACGCTAGTAGCGTTAGTAGGTATCAAGGTCGCAGGGGCTGTCACCAGGGTGGCGCCAGCTTCAGCAGGGTTAACTACCAGTGGCACTGTTTGGTTGTCATGGCAATAGTTAGTTTGGTGCAGATGTTGAAGCAAATGAGCACCACATGCAGGTGACCAAAGCAATTTATTAAAGCACACAGGAAGAAGAGCATGAAAAGAATGAAATAAAACAATTTCATTGACTAAAAATTACAAGAAAGAAAACTGTGACTTTTAAAACTGGAGAAATTTTTTCCTTTTTTTGGTCAAAATAGATATTGTATACCAAAGTCATAGACCATTAACATTATTACAGAATAGAAGATTTAATAATCTTTATGTCACAGTTTTCTTTCAAAATGTAAAGTGTGAAATAATATTAGTTAAAATAAAGTATAAACATACGGTACAAATAAATTATTACATAAAATGCAAATGAAAATAATTAGATAAGCAGTGTTAAATAAAAAGTAAAACTAAAAATTTCAGGTGATAACAATAATGCTACATATAGTTAATACATTATGCTAGGAAGTCTGGTTTTAACCAACAGTTTGTCAAAACATTATAGAAATTTCCAAACAGTCACTATTGGTGAAAACCAGACTTAGTATAATACAAATATTAAGTTTTGTACAACATAAAGAAAGTAAAGAGGGTTTGGTCATTTTCAAAGAAAGTAGGTTTTGGTTCAGTCATTCAAGTCATGGAAACTTATTTGGTATAACCAGGGCTAATACATATGACATTCAACATACCATTAGAAAGTTCATTCTTAGCTTGTGAAATAAATTGTCAAGTTTCATTTTGAACATAGATGATTCTCTTTAGTTTTAAAATATTTGTAATTAAAACTACAAAAGCAAATACTGTGGATTCATTTATTTTCGTGGGTACCAATTTTTGTGGTTCGATATATTAATAGATTCCTGGATTCTTTAACTTGTGGTTCTAAAGTCTGCAGCATACAGAATCATGATAAATTTCCTTTTCCTGGGGTATGGAATTTAATGGGTCTGCACCACCCATGAAAACTACTAAAATTGATGTCCCGGGAATATGAAAGAAACCACAGTATGAATTGATTATCATTATCTTGTTTTGAAACTAACAATTTATTTTTTAATAGTAGCCTTAGACTGGTAAGGGACAGAAAGATTCCACTTTTATATGCTGTCTGTTGATAATAGTAGGATTAGTATCAGTCTGCAAATTTTCATCCACAAAAGATCTCCAAAAAAAATTTCAATTTCAAATTATGCAAAACCCAATATAGTGGGTAAAATACAGAATTAGAAAAATCATTAATCAAACACTTTGTATTTGGGATGAAAATTTGTCACCCCTGTATTTATTACACTGAATCATGTAAAAAAAAATAGACAAGACATCCATCCTGCACCAGATTCTGTGAGACAATGAAAAACACCCCTATAATCCAGAAATTATAAGTGGAAAAGAGAGAAAAAGAGAACCATATTTTCAGTCAACTCACTTGTTACTGGTGCTTGCTGTAACTGCATAGTGGGTGGCTGGTAAATCTGTGTACCATTTGGAATAGTTGGACTAGGTTTGCTGTCTAGAAAACAATTTACTAGTTTAGATATCCAGCCCTTCAGGGATCAAATTTAGCACAATCTAAGATCTAAAGGCAAAAATGCCCCTGAATTTCCAAATTTTGCTTCTAAAAAAATGTGCTACAAGCAAATTATTGCTTTAAAATTTTGATACTACAAACAAATTGCATTTATTTTGCCTTAATATTAACAAATTTGCTTGTTACTTTCATGTGAACAAGCAATTTTTATCCCTTGAATAAACTTTTAAATTCTATGCCTGGCCCTTATCATTTTGGCAGGCAGATTTCAATTGATTCAAAGTCACTATCTAACATTGAGAAGAATTTGCTTGTTCAGATATCAATCCTTTTTCATATTTCCATAGGCTGAGTGCAATTGATTCATGGGTGCTATGTAACATTTGTAAAAATATTTTTATCTAGTTGTTATAACTTTATGGGATCAATCCAAAAGTATTGGGCCAAACATTTGTTTGTGGGCAAGTCCCAAATCCATGATGGGGAATGTTAACTATTAGGCTACTACTCATTGAAGTAAGAGATGTCAACACATGCAAAATGTTTGTTAAATACAACAAACAGCATACAAGTTGAGTGGATTAATACAAACTTGCGATGGTTTTGATTATTTTAAAACATGTCTTTTCAATTTATACCAATTTGATAAATTGTAACCATCTATAATTTGTTTTAACCTGTTCATTGATAAGGCTTCTCATTTTCTATTATTTTTCAATCGTTTGAATTTTATTTTTATTCAAGAAAACTGTCTTCACATTAAAAATTTAACAAATAATTTTGTAAGGTTGTCAACAAGAGAAGGCTTTATATGATCAACCAAATCATGAAAAAGGCAAAACTAATCATAGAAAATTCACAGCTTGAAAATCATTTTATTAAATGAATACAATTAATTTTCTAATGATAAGCAATGATGAAATTGAAGCTTGGCCCATGAAATATTAATGCAATGTTATATTATTTTGCACAATTACCAGAGCAATATTATAAAGCAATTGACCAGTAACATTTGACAGATTTAGAAAATACATTCTATAAGCATTTGAATATTAAATTCTACATTCAGTTAATTAGTAAAATTGTATTTTAACAAGAATTTTTTCTATGAATATATGGCTTTCCCATTTTATGCAAAACATTCTTGCACATAGCAAATAAATAATATGTTACAAAAATATAGCCATAATGTTTCTAATATCATTAATTGCTGATTAAAGGTAAGAAATCAAATCCAATTCAAAGAAAAGAAAAAGAATTTCCGTAATATTTTAAGATGATATACCCAACACCTAAATATCCAAATTCAATGTCAGCATAAGTTAATTTACCTTGTCTCTTAGATGCTTATTACATGTATTAGACCTTAATTCATCAGGTCTTCGTTTCATAAAATATCTCAAAACCTGAGTATTTCCTCTGTACCAGAATCTTCAAGAGATTAAGAAAACCAAAATTTGAGATGTTTTATGAAACCCACACCAGGACATAATTTTACCAAGAATCATGGATGTAATTTTTTTACCATTTTACCATTATTTATTTTCCAGCTACTTACAAGCCATAGGAAAGTACTGCTGCCCCTGCATGGCAGCGAATGCCTGTTGGTAAGCTGCGATGCTCATTGGTTGTTGGTACATAGGTACTGGACTTTTCCCATCGGCTATGGCAACTCTTTTATATGGAATCATAGTTGGAACAGAGTTCTGCTTTAAAATGGAAAAATAACAGAAATAAATACAAACAGACAGAAGAGATGAAAGGTTGGTAATAAACTAAAATAAAAGCTAAGAAGCAATAAACTAAACTTAAACAACAAACCAAAATAATATTGAGTTAATTTTAGACTAGCGGTACCCTCTGGCCAAATAAAAATGTGTTATTGTCTTGTATGCATATCTATTAATGTTTTGTCTGTGTACAAATGCCCAAACCCAAAATGCACGTAATAAGAAATAAAACAGTCACCGCAGAAACAAAGTAACTAAATACTACAAAATTCTCAAGCAAAACTCAATGGTTCATCTCTAGTATAGTTGATAGTAAAATGTACATTCCAAGCAAATTTTTAATCTCTACACTTAAATACAAGTTATACAATGCATACTCTTGAGTTATTATAGTCTATATAAATATATGCTTTAATGTGTCTTCTTTCGGAATTTAATAATTTGTTTGAAGTTTTGTTGTTGTTTTTGTTGATTTTTTCAAAATAGAATTTTGATTTTGCAAAATCACATGACATCATAAAATTTTGATTTAATTTCACAGAGGGGAAATATAAACAAGCCAAAATTTTATCTATTGCTAAAATAGATAATCATTAAGCAATGAGAAAATATAATTAGCAGTCATGCACTGCGTGATATTATTGAATGCCAGTGTAAAAAAAACAATAAAAGGCTAAAAAATACATAAATGCAGTTTCATTTATCAAATAGATGAAACTGCATTTAACAAACGTCTAAATATAAAAGCTATTTATAGAGGCCAAGGTCAAGGTGATTGTCATGTGACAGTGCAAAAGTTTTCCTCAAGCATACTACAGCTACATGCAAAAAGCACTGATGGGATATAGTACCAGAACAAGATCATCAGTTGGATCTCGAGGTCGCTTCTTCCCCTGAATGACCTCTACAACTTGCGGCTAATTAGTATGCAGAGCACAGTACATGGCGTTCGGCCAATGAAATGGCAGCATGGCAGGGTTGGCGGCACATGACAACAGCAAGCAGCACAAGGCATGATGGGAAGATGAAAATAAAAAGAAAAAAAACAGCACCATCAGTAAATTTGTCAATCGGTCATGCACTTTTTGAATTATCTTCAGGTCTTAGTTCTCCCTGCTAACAAATAAAGCAGAAAAAAATGTTTAGAAAAAAAATCATGCCTGGTTTTTAATTAAAGAATAGATAATTTAAAGACCTCGTTATCTTTACTTCCTTGTCATGTGCAGCAGTCTCTTGGGTTGGGGAAAGAATTTTAGGGGTCATTTTTAGGAGTCCAAATGACAAGACCAATCAGGGAGGATCTTGTAAAAAGTGTCAAAATGACAAGACCAATCAGGGACGATCTTGTAAAAGGTTTCAAAATGACAAGACCAATCAGGGAGGATCTTGTAAAAGGCAACTTGATGAGGAAGCCATATGGGTATAAGCCAAGGTTATACCTCAAGCCATCTTGTAAAAGATATACAAGCTCTTGCAAAACAGAAATTTTACAAAAGCCATTACAACATCAAACAATATACAAGCCATTTCACAAATTTAGGTGATAGGAAAAAATTCACAAATTTTAAGTAACCCAAAAACCCAAACAATTTCCCCAAAATTGGACCTAAAAATTAATTTCTGGGCGGAAAAACTAAACATTTGTTAAATTAACGGAAAGCCAAAACAATGTATTTAGGGTAACTAAAAGGTATTAAAGGAACTAAAAAAATTCAATTCTAAAGAGACCCTTTTCTGCAAGGAGGAAAAAATAACGGGATCTTGAAAGGAGTTATAAATGTATAATAAATAGCCGTGTTAATTTACAGATCAAACGATGGACTACAACCTCTGCCAATAGTTACAGGATTATAATACACTTGTGCTTAAAAAGAATAAAACTATCATGCATACATAAAAAGAAAGACAGAAAATCTCCTTTTGGATGTTGTCCAGAGGTGACATTGAAAGCCAAAAAATGACTGTAGTGTCACATAGCTGCAACAAAAATTCAAAAGGCCAAAGAAGCCAAGATTTTTAATAATTGCTGAAAATTTAAAATCAAGTGCATTTGTTTTGTAACTAACTATCAAGTCTTGTCTTGCTCTGAATTTAGATTTAGATTTTAATTTTTTAATTCTTGTTATTTCTATAAAAAAATATTACATGTCTTTCCATCCTCAAAGAATTTTCTTAAAAACTTGTAGAAATGAAAAAAAAAAAAATTCATGTAGCTTTATTATCTATAAAAGCAAAAATATATAACTTTCTTAATTTCAAAAAATATGTTTTGCATAAAACAAATATCCCACCTTCAATAATTACAAATGAAGAATGTAATTTTGAATTTCTACGATGGAAAAAACAGAGAATAAATATTTCACAACAAAAAAAATACCTGTCAAATACATTTCACCGTGGTATTCACTTGAGTTGTCTTTCCTTTATCGTGTTTGTCTCCATCTTTACTGAAAATTAACCTACCTTCTTCTCTGATATTTTCATAGATTAGTTCACAAACTATTGAGTAAATTTCATACTTTTTTTTACAAAAGATTCATCCAGCATTTAAACATACTACCTTCCTTACAAATCATATGACCAAATTTTCTTGGTTGAATATTACTGTACTCAGGTTATTTGTTTTTAACTTTAATTTAATTTTATTTAAGTTATTCTTTTGTTTTTTGTTTTCAACTGGTATTTGATTTAAAATTCTGTTGGTGAATATTCTTTAAAAACCATACCCTTAGTTACTTTGCGTTTATGCAAAAGTGAGATTTAATAAATATGTTTGTTTGGAACTTTTTTTTAATCTGAGCAAGACAAAACTTGATTTTAGCTAGACTAAAAGAGAAAGTCATGGAAATTATGATAATTTCCTTCAAATCACATTCACTTTATTTTCATTGTGAGGCCAAACAAAAAATATGTGTGTTTCCTATTACATGTATGTAGGTAGGTATTTTTTTCATTTTTATTTACATTTTTTTACCTTGAGTAAATGGAGAGTAGAATTTTAAAGTTTCACAATGCTTAAGCAACAAGAGGCTCCCAGGAGCCTGAATCGCTCACCTGGTCTTGATGTTGACCCTATACTTTTGTAGAGCTAAATGAGCTGAACATTTAAGCAAGCAACAGCTTTTCTCTACCTGCAATAGTTTTCATTCTATAGGCCAAAAACACCATTTTTCACCTATAAGGGGCCATAACCCCTATAAGGAGTCATCTGACAACTTCGACCCTATGGAGACTTTTGTAGAGCTAAATGAGCTGAACATTAAGCATGCAAAAGCTAATCTCTATCTGCAATAGTTTTCATTCTGTAGGCCAAAAACATGAAAAATCGCTTTTCAGAGGCCGTAACCCCTAAAAGGGGTCACCTGACAACTTCGACCCTATGGAGAATTTTGTAGAGCTAAATGAGCTGAACATTTAAGCAAGCAACAGCTAATCTCTATCTGCAATAGTTTTCATTCTGTAGGCCAAAAACATGAAAAATCGCTATTTTTCAAGGGCCGTAACCCCTATAAGGGGTCATCTGACAACTTCGACCCTATGGAGAATTTTGTAGAGCTAAATGAGCTGAACATTTAAGCAAGCAACAGCTAATTTCTATGTGGAACAGTTTTCATTCTGTAGGCCAAAAACATGAAAAAACGCTATTTTTCAGGGGCCGTAACTCCTAAAAGGGGTCATCTGACAACTTCGACCCTATGGAGAATTTTGTAGAGCTAAATGAGCTGAACATTTAAGCAAGCAACAGCTAATCTCTATTTGCAATAGTTTTCATTCTGTAGGCTAAAAACATGAAAAAACGCTATTTTTCAAGGGCCGAAACCCCTATAAGGGGTCATCTGACAACTTCGACCCTATGGAAAATTTTGTAGAGCTAAATGAGCTGAACATTTAAGCAAGCAACAGCTAATCTCTATCTGCAATAGTTTTCATTCTGTAGGACAAAAACATGAAAAAACGCTATTTTTCAGGGGCCATAACCCCTATAAGGGGTTATCTGACAACTTCGACCCTATGGAGACTTTTGTAGAGCTTAATGAGCTAAACAATTAAGCAAGCAACAGCTAATCTCTATCTGCAATAGTTTTCATTCTGTAGGCCAAAAACATGAAAAATGGCTATTTTTCACCTTTAAGGGGCCGTAACCCCTATAAGAGGTCATCTGACAACTTCGACCATACAGAGACTTTTGTAGAGTTAAATGAGCTGAACATTTAAGCAAGCAACAGCTAATCTCTATCTGCAATAGTTTTCATTCTGTAGGCCAAAAACATGAAAAAATGCTATTTTTCACCTTCAAGGGGCCGTAACCCCTATAAGGGGTCATCTGACAACTTTGACCAAATGGAGACTTTAGTAGAGCTTTTGATGCTGAATCAGTAGCGTGGCCTCAGATTTCCTCTATCTCTTATACTTTTTGATTTATAAGCCAAAAACAGTAGTCTGACCCCCCTAGTCTATTTTTAGTAACGGCGGCCATGTTTTTTAACGGATCAAAAATCAAAACACAAGTTTGGTGCAGGACACCCTAAGGATCATTCATACCAAGTTTCATTAAATTCTGTTCGGTAGTTTCAGAGGAGAAGATTTTTGAAAAATTGTTAACAGACGACGACGACGACGACAGATGGTCCAGGTGAGCTAAAAATGGTAATAAAAATGTAAGGGAAGGCATGAAAAAATAGTTTAGGTCAGGTAACCGAAAACATATTTTTTGGGGGCCTAATAAATCTGAATTTAATTATAAAATAAAATAAAGTAGGTAAGCCCTATTCTAACTTCCATGACTTTTCTTGAAAGGAGTTCTATAATATACTTAGCAATAAATAATATGCAACAAGTAATAATCATAAAATATTGTACCAAGATGAAAAAGAAATGCAAACACAATTTGAAGGCATTGGAAATTTTTGTATAAAAAGTCATATATATTTTTTTATTCAAATGCTCAATTTTTAACAAATTAGGATAGAGATTTTTTCATCTTGATAATAATGGAGTGGTCATCATAAAAAAAGTTCTATCTACAAGCTTGTAAGCTAAAAATTTCTGTTAAAATATCATACATTTTTGTCAACCATCTTTATATCATTTGATATAAAAAGTTTTCATATTTTTTCTTTCTTAAAAAAAAGAATCCTGTAAGCAGAACTGTTTTTGACACCACCAGATTAGCATAGAATATCTTTGTCACCAATAGTAAAGTTACTAAAACAATAATCTTGCAATTCACAAGCGAAATATTCACAAATCACTAAACAAATTGTATTTTCAGACTGAAACTGCTGATAGATGAGTTGAGGTTTTTGATAAGTTTTGTTTAAGTCAGTAATTAGACAATAAACTGGACTGTTGAATAATGAAAAGTGTATATCTAAATCAAATCTTAACAAAGTTATATTGCTATTATTTAATATATATTTTCATGGTGGTTTCTTTTCAAAACTCCATGAAAAATGTGCTCTTTCTTATTCAGTTTCAATCTGAAATAAGCTTATAACTATCATATGTTATTTTCAAACTACCATATAAGCTATGAAGCAATTTGAAAACTTCATAACATCAGATCCAAAGTTTTAATTTTTTGATCATGTGATATATAAAATCACCAATGACAGACACTTAAAGCATACCACTGTGATACTTCAAGATGGCTGACTTTAAAAGTAGCCAATGAAAAGTATCCTGCTTTCCAGGATTTGACCAATAAAAACATTTGTAACATGCTACAACTGGGTCACTGACTTGGCCTTTTTACAGGTACCCCCTGTTGAATATTCAAAGGGCTCTTAGAAAACTAACAGTCGATCTGCAATATTCAAATTGGCATTTTAAAATTAATTTTCTTGTTCAATGTACACGGTTTTCTCGTGAAAAGATAGGAAAGGAAAAGCAAAGGGGGTGTTCAAAGCAACTTCAGTAAGTCAAATGTCTATCCTTTACAACACAATTTTTAATAACTTTTTGTCCAATAACTCATAAATTAACTTCCAACCCCACTTCTAATATCATTTAGCTAAATTAACATAAATTAACAAGCCTAAACATCAAACCAGAAAATAATTTTATACTATTTAAGGAAAGTTTGATTCTTTTTCAGAACAATCAAGACAATAAATTTAGCTGTTGTTAACATTTTCCAACAGGCACAAAACTAAATTTCATATTTTAAATGACTTTTAATTGTTCATCAACAACTTCTTAATAAAAGGGCATAATGTTTAAGTTTTCCCCCTAAAAGAATTTCACCCTAAGAGATAAATACTTTCCAAAGATTTTTGCCTGAAAAGATTTAGACAAGTGACTTACATAGTATGCCACACAATAGTGCACTACACCTAAACTACTTTTGCCAGCCGAAGCAAAGGATTGAGAAGGCAGTTGGTTGTAAAATACTGAAGTCACTGATCCATCATGGGGGTTTTAGATTATTTTTGGAGTCATCAGCACAGGGCTCAAAATAAGTCAAAGATCAACACAATTTTCTTGTAAGTATTTACTCTTTTGATGTAGAAATAAACCCATATACACTCAAATATTTTTAAGACTTATCATTTAAATAAATTGACGACAAAAATTTAGAATGAATGTTCTCAACATTTACCAAAGTTTTTTTATTTTATTTTGCTGTGCTTAAATTTTTATAATGACCTTTTAATGCAAAAAAAGAGAGGGTAGTTATTTGAAACACATTTTTAATATTGTTCTAATGGATGTAGTCTTTTTAACAACTATGTGCAAAAATTCCTTTAAATGCTCATATTTGCTGGATTAGCCATAAATTTATAACTAAGAACATTTTTTTCTAAGTGTGTCAGAGCTTCCATGATGACACCAGTGACTTTCATAGATTTCTTTACAACTCTTGAGGAAGCATTTCTACTGGAGAGAGAGAATAAATACATCTACTAATCTACAAGAGAATTCTTCAGAGAATAATATACATTTTTAGATAAGCATTTAGTAAGGTACCATAAATAATAATGAGATGAAAATGAATGAATTTGGACAGCAATGAAAAGCAGTCTTGTATTCAAATTCAAAAGTGTATATTTTCTTAGATAAAATACAAAAAATATATTTGTCAATTCAATTTTTCCTGTACTTTTACCAGATGGGGAAATTAAATCTAGCTTGCTTTTTCAATTACAAAACTAAATTTGACTTATATCAAAGTAGAGACCTGTATAAATCATTTTAAATATTTAAAGTTGTTTTTTGAACTAAAAAAACAAGTAAGCTAGATTTAATTATGCAAAATAACAATGCTAAGGAAAATTCAGTTTAACATTTTTATAATTCCAAAACTAATACATAATTTTGATTTAAACTTGTTTAAGTTCCAATACTATAAAATTCCTCTTTTCATTGCTTCCAGTAAAATTTATGAAATGATTTATATGAATTTATGAAGTTATGAATTTAATGAAAAGGCCATTTTTTGTTTAATATAGATATTTCTAACTCAAAATATGTAGGTCACAGACAAACGTAAAGTTCAAACAACACCAACTGACAATCCTGCCAAAGCAGTGAAATATTCCACATTTATCAATTACAATATTCATTCCATAAGCTTAGAAAAAATCCTGCTGATTATACACAATAACTAAATTTGGAATTAATTTCTAACATGTAAAATTTCACTCTAAGCAAGAATATATTGAATCAATTTGTAACCAAAAAGCTCCACAATTTTTAAAGTTGCATTTTTTCCAAAACATGCAAAGCCATATTCAAGATATTGTGAACTATTTCAATTAAAAATCTAGAACATGCATTTCAATACACACATAGCCTACATTTTTCCTACATGTACTGTTTGCTTGTTGTTCATGATATAACAAATTTTATTTGTAAATTCATTTATTAGCTATGACAAATATTATCAAATTATATCTATGATTTTTAAATACTAGTACATGTATATTAAACCTTTGCCCGCGGTAACTATAAACCATTATTTATATCATTTTTAATTACAGAAAAAAAATCATATGTAAAGACTTGATTGGGAAAACATATTCTTAGACAAAGTCGATGGCTAAATGGAATGTTTTATTTGTGGTACCTTACCAACTAAGATGTTTCAATTAAAAAGATAAATTTCTAGGCTTGGCAAAAGCTTTAGTGCGACAGTTTATATCTAGAAAGCTGCTGAAGTCAAAAGCAATTTCATAATCTGCTGAGAGGTTCTTCAAAATGAAACCATTTTCAAACCATTCTGCTGAGAAGTTCTTCAAAATGAAATCATTTTCAAACCATTCTGCTGAGAGGTTCAAACCATTGCAAATAATTTTGTGTTTAAAATGTAAAAGCTAAGCATTTGATTTTTTTTCCCAACAAAACTTCTGCAAAGTAAAAATCATTTTAGGACAAAAAAAAAGAAATTCAAAAATTTATAAAAAAAAAGTTTTTGTTATGAAAAATATTCTATAAAATTACAAACAAACAAAAAAAAAAATTGCTTTTGCTATGATATATTGCAGCTTGAATTTTTCAAGGTTTAGGAAATTGGATAGAATATTGGATATTATAGGGATAGAGTAAGTAGCCATTAAGGTGCTTTTTAGCAAAAGGTCAAGTGAGCTTTAACCCAAGGATTTCAATAAAAGGCTTGCTGAAATGACCGTTAATGCCAGCAACTATTTTTCTAATAACTTTTGCTCCTTAAAAAACCCTACATACTATAAAACTCAGTCGCAATTTAAAAATGCAGTGAAAATTATAGCAATTTTTTTTTTCTAATTCTATTTTTTTCAAGTTGCTGACACCAACAGTGAAAACATTCTATGCATCAGTGCTAGAAATTGTAAAATAAAAAGCAGAACTGAAATGCTAGCATGGTCATGGCAACCATGGAAACTAA
Organism: Arcuatula senhousia; assembly: GCA_963971305.1. Lineage (NCBI taxonomy): Eukaryota > Metazoa > Mollusca > Bivalvia > Mytilida > Mytilidae > Arcuatula > Arcuatula senhousia. The sequence goes on from OZ020304.1 coordinate 32,210,142, forward strand.
GTGATTAGAAAGATAACTGTTAAGAATAAGAATAGCATATTCATCAAATGGCAGTGAATTTAATAATAATGCAACGAATTTCAATATCATTTCAATTTATCAAAATGCAAAATTTATAATACAGATAGTAAAGCAAAATAGATGAAATTTTCAATTTCACGTCATAAAATATTTATGAATTAACATTATCAGTGATTTTTTTTTAATATCATATATTATTTTAAAAATTCAATTCAACGTTGAATGATCTGAATAATCAAAATTAAGGTAAAAATACAAAACTGAATTCTCAAAATGAATTTCCAAAAACAGCCACAACTAAAATGAAATTTAGGAATAAAATTTTTGTTCACTGCCAAGAGATAAATGAAAGAAGGAAACCCTACCAGAGCTTGAGTTTGCACAGCAGCTGAGTTAGCTCGTTGCTGAGCTGCTTTAATCTGAGCCTGCAGGTGCGGAGGAGGATGGAAATATTTACACAATTCCCGTGTACACTTTCCCTTTACGAAATCCATACACACCGTTACCAAGTTGTCGGTTGTGTCGACTGTTACATTTTCTGGAGGGTGTGCATAGCGACATTCGTTTGGCTGTCGCGTGCATGTACCTCTTTGAAATTCACGACATACCTGTAAAATATTTTACAAAGCATAATTTGGGGGAAAAAAAACAAGATTTGTTTCCAATCTGATATGAAATATAAATGTATTTAAGTGTATGCCTAATATCTGTTATTTTTTAGCCTACTCAAATAGAGAAAATGGGAAACAACCCAATCATTTTTATAAAAAATATTTTCAAGATAGTAAATCTTTACATTGTTTTTATCGATCATTATGAAATTTATAGATCATTTCAAAACATATTTTTCTTATACAATCTTTTTTCAATGTATAAATCTAAAGTTGTTGACATTTCAAGGTAAAAAGGGTAATAAAAAGTGCAGGGATAAAAAAGGTTTGTTTCTCATTTCCTAATAGCCAGGTAACAAGCAGATAAATATTTCTTAATGAGGAAAATTCCATCATGAAAATAGGAAATAAGATCATAAATATTTAGACAATGAAATTCTATGAATGAATTAACAAACTAAAGGCATAAATATAAGAACATTGAATTTTGAATGTTTTCATGATAGAATAGTCTTTTTGCTTTAAACCCCAGTAAAACTGAAAAGTTAAGATTTGGTGACGCCTTTGTGTTTATTTATGCATCCTTTTAAATTGCACACATATGAATAAATTACAAATTTAAATAGTTACACATTTTTTTTTTTACAAATTCACAATACCATGTATCACCATTAATCTTGAACTTTATGTTTTACTGAGGTTTAACTTAAAATAGCAGTATCACAATATATGCACAAGAATGTGAAAGGGTGACTTTGATTTAAATAATTTTATTGTTGTAAACAAATTGTGGTTCAGATTAAAACATATAATATTCCAAATTAAATATACATCGTTATTTTTTCTTAATATTTTCAAAACTTTCAAAATAGTGGTTTTAATCTGTCCCACATATTTGTTGTGTCATGTGATTTTGTATAAAAGAAATTCATTAGAATTCTTAGTAGTCTTCAGATAAAACACAATAGTTTACTTCAATCAAAATATTTTTGACATTTTTAAATAAATAAAGATTCCAAATACATACTTTTAGGGTTTTTTTTAGTTTCCAGAAAAATGATTAAAAATACCAGTACAAAAAATCAATGTTTTTTTTTAAATCGTTTTTTAACATTTGGCTTATATCTGAAGACAATTTTGTTCAGAAAATATTTTAAGGAAAATATAAAAGTTCTGTTTTCTGTTCTTTACATATATACACAATACACAATACCTGAAATAATATAAGATAAAAGTAGCAATTACATTGTTACAATTGATATGAAAATTAAATAATTAGCAATATCTAAATCCTTTTATAGGAAAGAATTTTCAAAGCCAACCACTGGATAGAATGCAAATAAATATCAAGAACTAAAATTGCAGTATAAAACAAATTTTGTTAATAATTAAGCATTCATACTTGTTTTTTTGCCCCTGAACAGTTATAAAATATGTTTATTATGTTTACAACTGTTGATAAACAAGAGACTTCCAAGTTCTTTTTCAAAATTGGTAATCATGGCAGAGAAAATGTGATACTGTTAAATGCATTTTAGACTAAGAATTTTATACATTACATGTACATTATGCTACGAAAGTTATAAAAAATGCCCATATTCTTTATGTATGTCCCATATGCATTGGTTTTATTGCTTTTATTTAACAGGTAAAAGCATTTTTAAATATTTTAAAATCAAATTTGTCTTCTTTTAGTTATGTATCAGAGATGCCTGGTTATTTGTTCAGTTGAAATGAAGCATAAAGAATAATGTTTTAGAAAAGATACTGTGGATTAAATTATTATCGTGGGTACCAATTTTCACAGATTGCAGAAAATGCCGGTTTTGGGGTTTTTTAATTCATGAAGAGTGCAGTATGCAAAGCAATGTTTGGATTTCCTTTTTGTGGAGAACCAAATTCCGTCGATAAACCCCACCCAAGAAAATTGATATCCCACGAATAATAATAAAACCACAGCATATTGTTTGAAGTACTGAACCATCATGCATAGATGTTGCAGTGGTTTTTTTTCACCTTTCTAGAGCTCTTTTGCTCTCTCTCTTTATATCTAACTATAAATATATCAAAACTACTGATTGCCAAAAGAAAGATAAGCTCTTAGAATTTTCCATTTGAAGATTGTTACTTCTAAGGAAGATTTACTCTCCATTAACAGGAGCTCTACATGTGTATCAGACTTTTCAACTGTGTATTGTCTTAAGAGAAAACCATGCAAGATTATTACTCATAAAGAAGAAAATTATACTTAAATATATTGTATTTGACTATCTTCTACACCTTAAACTTGCTACCAACTAGTACGATTTTGTATACCTCAAGCCTATCTGCCCTCTGCAGTTTCTGTTGAGATGCTAATGACGTGATGGGAGTTGGAATGACGTTTTGTAGGTGTTGAGATACTACGACTCCTTCGGCACCATTCTGACTGCTTGGGATGGCACATACTCCGACTGTGTACGGGTTAAATGGCACTGCAGATGGTGGCTGAGCCACAGGTTGTCCAACATATTGGGGTGGCTACAAGAAAATGATAATTTAATACAGAACTGAAAACAATATTCATTTTTTTTGCCACAGTAAAACCAATTTGACTATTTGATTCACTATAAAGAATATTATGCAATTGATGTTGATACTTGGATTATTCTAAAGGTATAACTAATGTTGAAGCTGCTATAGGTGGTATGAATATACAATATTTATATAGCAAACAAGGTTTAAAGCTTTTCTCAGGCTACATCAAAAGCTGTACTAAAAAGCCAGTGTGGAAAAGATATGGAGAATGAAACTCAAACAAGAAAGTTTTTACTGAACATACTAGTTGTAGCATCTTTATACAACTAAAAGACGTAAGTTGTTAGTTTGCAATCAGAATAGATCTAAATCAGCTAAAAAATCATGACAGTTTCTATCTTTAATTTGTTGTGTCCTAATTACTAAGTCTTTTACAGCAAGAAAGCATTTACCAGTAATGCTTTTCTTAAGCAAAAGCTTAGCTAGTAACAATTTAACCAACAAGAAGGCAACAATAAGTTAGGCAACATTAGGCAACATTTAAAGCCATCACCATAGCAACTACACTAAAGGTCAGAGTGACTTGTTCCAAAGAAGTTTTGGTTCAAACTGACTCTTCAACATCATTAGTCCTAAACTGACTTTATCTCCTAAGTATATATATTTTTTTTCATTTGAAATTAAAAATTCAAATTGTTTCAGTGTTTAAAAAGACATTGCTGAACATTTTGTACATATAATCAGGAAATAACTCCTACAAAAATTGCTGGCCAGTTCCTTAAATTTATTGAGGCTACCCTACCTATTAAGTTTTGTGAAATTCTGCTCAAAAATTTTACGACGTTTACAGAAACTGTTTGACAAATAAACAGACGTATTGGACAACACAAAACAACATTACATTCGAGATTAATGAGTTTAGGACACTGAAAACTCAAAAGGGTTAACATCATTCATAATCAAAAGCAAAAAAAAAAATTTTTTAACATCTTAATTTTTCTTAGTTTTTTTAAGGTTTTTGTTTGTTTGATGCCCAGTATTACCTGGTAGCCAAAAGACAAACCATAAGGACTTTCAGGTGTCTCATAATACATGTGCTTCTATAACAAAAGAAAGAAGAAAGAAGCCAAAATAAAGTTAGGTTTTAGAGATAAATACATTTGCATCATATATTCAGAAATTTTAGTAAAATTTCAGTTATCCAGGCAGGCAAATAAGATTGAAGTAATTTGTCAAAACTAAATGGAAATTTTATATTATGAATAAAAAAATATTATTTGCCCATTTTTTCTATTTTGTAGCTTTAATATAACCTTTTCCTCAATTGCAATCTTTCTACTCACTTTAATACTCCCCTCATTTCCCAAAATTTTTTTTCTTGAACCAAAAATCATTAGAAACAAACCACACACACAAGTGAAAAAGTAAATATTACATGTTGTTGTAATATACCACTAACCATAACAGGTATCTGGCCCTGTAGTAAAGTGTGGTAGGTTGCCAGAGGTTTGCTCCCGGCCGCCTAGTAAAACATGCAAAGAAATTAGTTACACATCAACCAATTGTTAGAAAAATCAAACTAAAAACAAAAGATATAAAAATATAAATCATAATCCAGCGCTTTCTAGCAAAAAATAAATATTTATATAATTGTAGCTATAAATAGAATGGTGTGTTTGATTTCTACTCCAGGTAAATATATTATTAGATGGAAAGGGGTATTAAGTGTGAAGGGTAGTGGATGCAGATTTAAGAAGTTACTCAAGATATTTTTGTTTACTTTTTTGATAATTTTGGAATTAAAAAAAAGACTATTTGACACACCAAAAAAATTTTAAAACACAGAAATTCATTTCAAAATAGTATATTTTAAAGATAAATAATTTTTTTTTAATTCTGGCAAGATCTTATAGATCATAGCAAAAATTTGGTCATGCAGCAAAAGAATGAATTTTAATAGCCTTGAAGAATATTTTTTTCAACTTGAGATAGTAATTTTTTTTTTAACCTTTGAAAGAATAGGAGAAATTTGTTGAAAATTGTTGAAAAATTGTTTTTCAGTCAATTATGTAAAATAAAGCTAACATTACAAAGCATATCAGGATTCTAAAAAATAAATTATAAAATCTTTGATAAATTAAAAGCATTATTACAAATTAAAACAGAAGCTCAAATAAAGTAATAAGCTGAAGCCTAAAATTTCAAGCAGTTGGTTTCCAAATTCATAAAATTACGTCAAAACAAGTTGCTAAAAAATTAAAAGCATGTGTACACTAAATCTGTTGGAATATGTCAAGCAAGATATAATAAATACAACCAATCAAGTTCAAGCAAGATCTTAACTGCACAGCAGGAATTCAGGGGAAGTAACTCACCATCCCAGCTGGACTATATAAGAATGGTTGCACAGCGGCCTGCATTTGTAGATTTTTCAAAATAAGATTATTTCTGCCATTTTGGATAAGTTGTTCCCTCAAGTGTTGTGGGGGATGAAGATATTTACATGGAGGATCTTTTCTTTGACATTTGCCCTGAAAAGATAAGAGAAAGAAATATTTAAAATGCGAACAAAATCTTAAGCTTTTGTCTTAGTATTTATAGAATTTTAGAATAAAAAATGTATAAAGACATAATGCAAAAAAAAATGGCCATAACATTATATGATTGTAAAAACATTTTGTGGTCTTATTAATTAGTGCAATGTGTGTTTAAAGCTTGAACAGGAAGCATATGTTCAACTGATAAATATCAAACCCAGCTGAATGTTTTGTTCAAACACAGATCTCTTTCAAGCAATTTGGTCCAACAAAACAAAATGTGTAAAAATTTGTGTGTCAGTATGTACATTTCATAGCTCAAATCATTTGAAGAAACATCACTTTTGTTCTCAAGAAGCTTAGTACCAATATTATACAACCTTGATAATTTGAATTGTCAACAAGCTGTTGAATGACATTTATTAGGTTATATTGTATCACTTTGCGTTTAATATTTGTTCTTATGAAAGCCATAAATATATTCAAATATTTTCCAAATGAAAAGTGTCAATATCAGCCATGTATTATTAGACAAATAAGTAAAAGTAACAGGTTCCCTTTAAAGTATACTGTAAACCACTTATTTTTTAGAGCAATTTATATTCACGGATTTCGCAAGGAACAGAAATTCGCGAAAGTAAATCCTTGCGAAGTAACTCATTTTAATAGTAGTTTAATGTTTTTTATGAGACATCGCAAAAATAAATAGCCACGAAATAGCCCTATGACACTAAAACACGAAATATTGTAGTCGCAAAAATAAATTGGGTTACAGTAAGAGAAATTTAGGTGGCATCTTCTTACCAAGATAGAAATTTTTTCAAATTGTTTTTCATGGCTACATAAAATTCAAGGTCTCACTGCATCACATGGAAGAAGTTTCAGAAAATTGAAAACTCATTCTTCCATGTCCATAAAAATTGGGAAAATTTAAGATTTTGTATCCTTATGAACAGCCCTAATCATAGTATCTCAGGCTAGTGACCAAAACAAGATACCGTTACTCGCAACCTTATGAAATTTTTTCAAAGGTGACTATTTACCCAAGGTGATACATAAGGTACATTATCAGTACACACAACCAAGACTAAAGACTTTTATCTACTAATTCCTTTCTAGAGCGGAGACGTAAGAAAAACAGGGAGATTAAGGGTTCCCTATAGAAACATATACAAATGTTGGTATTTAGATTGACCTGATGATAACGATAATTCATGTTGATAGCATTAAACAGCTAAAATATTCTTCCGAGAATAATATTTTTAAAAAATGCAAAATTTTAAAGAAATAATTTTTCAAATGAAGTCATAAAAATTCCTAGCAGTTAGTCCAGTCTTCGACATTTAGCAGGAAACATTGAATTAAATATGATAAAGCAGATTCAACCATCAAGCAACTCATTTGTTGAACGTCAAAATCTTTAACTATTTCTTCCAACATCTATTAACCACTATTTGAAGAAGTTGAAAAGCTAGATTTATTATTGAACCTAAAGCATGCAATCAACAACAAACAATTAACCTCTTTTTAGCCTTTATAAAAATCTAAAACAGAAAAATTATTGTTTGTAAAAGAGAAAAGCAGTCCCATTCATAATACAAGACTCAAACTTTGTCCTATAAAGACCAAATAATATCTCAATTTCAATTTTAAACTTCAAAGAACTTTAAACCTATAACATAATTACCTCCATCCTGCTAAAACAATTAACCTCTATTTACTATTGTATAACACTAACAATCACTCCATTAAGAGAAGAAGAAGTTATTTCGCTCTGAAATCTAATACACAGTATAATTCGCCTCCAATTTCGTCGAAGTTATTTTGTCAAATTGCTTGGTTGGGATTCAAACCTGGTAAATGATATCTTGACCCGTGCTAAACACTCAAATATGGTCATTGTTTAACTAACTGATAAGAAACTTGGCAGCCGGGCTTGTTCAAATACCGTCCTATCTTTATTTAAAAGGCACTAGTATACAATTTGGAGCTTAAACTTATCACAGTGTAACAATCGGTTTCATTATAAACATTATCAGTTGCAAATCTTGTCCAAATACAAAAATTATTTGGAAACTTTGATTGATTATAAATATCTGATATACGGTTTAGGGCTAATAATGAATACGTTGGCTTTGTAGCGGTGTTTTTTGTCCCGTTACATAGTCAAGGTGTTTATCTTTTGACGAAAAATTAATCAAGTTATTAATTAATGCGTTTGACATTATACAAAGCGGGCCCTATTCAAAGGGTGCCAAGGGGTTTTAATTAAGTTTTGTCCCATGTTTGATCATATAAATTTATATTAAGACCTATGGCTTAATGAATGAACTGACCCAGGGCGTTTATATGAAGATTTTCATAAATGATTATTGTTAAGTCATATATGTTTAAAAAGTTGTGTGAGACTTTAAGGGATTACTATGTATGCAAGTTTATGTTAGATAGTTTTATAAAAGTTGGTACTGCTGCGTTTATCTCATATGGTCCTCGATCTGTTTTTTTTTTCTCATTTGACAGGCCTGAGTGACTGTCCCGAAAGTCAGAAAATCCTAAAAATGCCTTTTTAAGAAAACACAAATAGCTACAGCAATATCTTTAATTCGATTTAGCAGTTATAATGGTTGGTTAGCCTTATTTTCATGTTCTTGTAAGCCAAAGATAGAAAATTAAAGTAGGGTTGGCAATCTTAACTATACTTATCTAGTCATTTACCATACAAGTTTTCGTTTTTTTTTTTTTCATTTTTATAATTTCGAAAGAATATAACACAAAACATTTATTAAAAGGCATCAAATTTCACAGACAAAAATCTAAAGCTGAAATGTCAGTGTGGTTAAGACATACAATTTTACAGGATTGGTTTTTATGAGATACAACCCAAGATCGGAACTATAGTCTAGACAAAATGTCAATATCATGTTATTTCTGATGCCATAATATTTCACCATTGAACAGAAATTATTGCTTGCTGACATTTGGATTTTGCATTTTCCAAGAATTTGCCAATAACAGACATCCGGATCACGTTCAAATTGACCCAACATGCAAACAGACCTTTATCAACATGTCAATTTTATTTGCCTACGTTTTATTGCTTTATTACAGTTTTCAAAAAGTCTGTGCAGAAATAGATGCTTCTGTCTAAAAGAAATAAATCTGACAAAAAAAAATATTAGATTGAGAACTTCAAACCAATGCATCCATCATTTATTTCCGTCAAAGAGACATTCAATACTGTAGAAATACAGCTACAAAAATTTATTGCTCGACAACTATTGTGTGAAATCTAACTGCCATAGCAGTTGATTCCGGCTGATGGTTTCGCCTTGATCTGAAATAAACGTTACGTAATATTGTTCACAGAGACAGATAACGGGGCAATATTGTACGACATCATCATCCATCACAAGTCAAATAAGGGAATAAATCTCTTTAATGGCTGCCGCAGCAGACGATTAGGTTTGGCGATATGAAAAATGAATGTTTCCACAGATTAAAGTGTTTTTGTATCATATGCAACAAGTAATAATTTACAAGTTGTAATATAATTTTTCACACAATTTATATATTGTTTTTTGCATACTGTATCTTGTTCTGTGATCTCATACATAATATATGTATTTGATAGATATAGGTCTTTATCAGATAGATAGAATGGAATACACCAGTTTTTAAGCTTTTTCCTTATATAATTTACAAAATATTGTGCCAGACCAAATGAAATTTTATTTGCCTGGCAATTTGACAACTCATTTCTAATAAGTCTGTGAAATCAGTAGATATAAAAGACAGAATGGATACAAAAATTATTGAATATGACAGCAAGTTGCTGTAAGCCCGTAGACATTTCTCTTTGGACCAAACAAATTCACTTACAAACAATATTTTTCAAATTTCTCATGAATTACCTGTCCCTAGCTTAATAAATCAGTTTAAGAGTCCTTAAACTTTCATTCCCTGAAATTGTAACCAATACATGTGTAGCAAAAAAATAATGCAAACGTAAGGGCTAAAAGTACTAGTGTTTTCTTGAACACAAATGTTGCATAAATTCCAGACATTGCATATTGAACAGTCAACCTGGAATTTTTAATATTGTCTAATGATTATAAGTAAATACCTTTACTTGTGTAATCTTTTGAAAAATGCAGAAAATATGAAACATGTTACCAAATGGCAAAATTACATTCCTTAAATTCTTAAGACTTATAACAGATGTTTAAATCAATGAATATGTATTGTTACTTCATCCTACTCATTTATGTATGTTATTCAGAAGTAAGTGTTTTGAACTTTTATGATTTATTGATGCTGCTTTTTTGCTGACATAAATATATCAAATTTTCTCAATACCTTTCAAGACAACAAAAAGTTGAAGGATTTTCAATCGTCTGAAAGTTTGAAATGGATAAAAAGTACTATACAAATGGGAAAAAAGCTTTACACTTTATAATTATGCAGCAAACAAATTGTTTTAGGTCTAAAAGGAATTTATGCAGAGGACTGATTATCATTATGTCTTTTTGAATTTTTGTATATTCCAGGTAATCAAATAGAGTTATTCCCCTTAGTATATAAATTCATTTAACAAGATCATAATGTAGCTTACTTTACATGTAGACATGCAAATTTGTCATATATAAAAAAATATTTCTTAGAATCTTTTTTATTTCTCTAAAAGGATTCAAAATGTCAATAAGTTTATCTTTAAATGTACAGACAGTTTTTAAATTCTATTTTAAACAGCTGAGCCCATGGTGTTTAGTGCTATCTCTACAATTATGTGTGTAAATTTCTCATCATTACGGGAATAGGATGTCGAGACCAATTATGGAAAATTTATGGGTTCGATCAATAGGGTATGGGAGAATTCTATCAGAAAACGAAGAACTAAAGATTAAATTTACTGACTAAATGGAGCTGCACTTCCATCGTCGGAAATCTAAAGTCGGATGTGAAAAGCCTTGTAGAATTATGTAACATCTATCCATCCGCATGGCTGAATATCAAATAGGACTAACGCAGGTCATTAAACCAATCGTAAAATCTTATTAGCATGCAAAGAAATAAGCTGCATGGCATTCAGACATCTCTTTTACTGCAAGGCGATCACCCCTTGATATCTTTTAATAAATAACATAATCGAAAAAATATCAATGCGGGACCATTTTAAAATCGCATCAAAACTTTTTCTATGACTGATAGGTATTCTATATGCAAATGCAAAGTCTGTCTGGAGATTTGAATATCAACAAAGAACTTTGGATAAAAATTATTTATAGTCATTTATTGATAAGCCATAAAATATATGTTTTCGAAAAGATGCATAGAAAAAAATTAAATGCATAAACGATGTTCTTGACAGTTGTCCTAGGAATAAATAATATACAAATATACCAAGGTTATTTTGATTTATATTCAATTGATAGTGTGAGACTGAGCTATTATATCAAAAAGTTACCGGCCTGGAACTAAATATTATTAAATTATTAAATAATATGTTGTCATAATAAAATATCAGTTTTTAACCAGAATGGTGTCTGACTTATGTCCCCAACAATTCTTAATTTATCTTTTTTTTTATTTCAATCAACATTACTTATAATATGAAAATTCAGTACGAAATCAACAATAAAATTTTAAAAACTGATTCTATGTGGGTGGGATGGAGAGCCCGAATTAGGCAGGGAACGAAGCCAAACATTGTGAATTCACAAAAATTTGCCTTTTCACTGAAATCTTAAGACTTTTGGGTTCTGAGACCTTTTGATTAATACAGTTTTATCCAAATTTTATGTAAACTAGAAGAGCACATTGGGCCGACACGACACATCAGTCGAAGATCCGCCTTTGAATTTAGACAATATTCAACTGCCTTGAAACCAAATTCACTTTCCACATACACTTTATTACTAAAGTTTCTACCTAGATGAATGCCCTCATAATACAATGTATATGCATCAACAGCATGCTGAGAAAGTCCTAAAACTCCAAACTCTAATATAAAACAGCATTTCTAATCTGTAAATGTAATTTGTCAACGTTGAAGGTATTATGTAATAACAGTGTATTCTTGATACCTCTGGGGAGAAAACGTTATTCCATTTAATGTAATCAGTGTTTAGTGAAAATCTTTCCGACTTTAATTATTTATAAAACAGTAAACTTCGTAACAAGAATTAATGACAATAACCTGTGAGATATATTAATTTTGCCTGACGACCTTGACAGCGCAACTGGTTATTTGAGAGATAAATAAGTCAAGTACATTGAACGACTTACGGTACATGTATTTTTGTCCTTGATTTCATATTACTGCAAACATCTACTGTGTGTTATCAACAGATAAAAAACAAGAACTATGAAACTCTTGTCGATCAGACAGTCTACAAATGCCCCAGAATCATATTCTTAGAAAAAGAGAATTATATTTAGGATGGAAAAGATAGAAAGACAGAAAAATGTACGACCCAATTTTTTTGTTGAGCCCTTAAAAAATAATGTAAGCTCTAAAAGTTTTATGTTGTTGTGCAAATTAAAACATATTAAAACGCTATTTTAGCCCAATAATAAAAATGTTAATAAATTTTTTAGAGTTATTTCCCTTTGACCACAATTGGTATTTTATTTTACATTGTATTCACAAAAAGCAAAAAAAAGAAATATGTAAGAAAATTGCAACCATTTCTTATGTTGTTAACTAGAAATTTCACCAAGACAAATCATCTGTCACAAAAACTCAAGGCCTAAGAAACAAGATATCTTGCAATTAATTCCCTCGGGACTTAATATTGTTGTCCAATAAATCACAATGCACTGAAAATTTACTGCACTTCTCTTGCACAAAAACATGTCTTGCATGAATCATCAGAAAACCACAAAATGCTATAAAGAAGTTTGAATTTTATATGGACAATCAACCAACAACTTAAAATTCAAGATTTTAAAACCAGTTTCATTGAAGAGAAACTTAAATCTGACAGTACAACTTGTAGTCATGCAAATTTTCTAAAAAAAAGTTGTCATGTAAACATAAGAGTTTCCACTTGATATTCATTTGTTGACTCTAATGATATGACAAATTTTCTGTTTGTTTGATTGTTTGACAAATTTCATAATGGATTTTGAAGAATATATTGTCGTGCAACATAATCCTTTATAAGATTGCTATGCAAACTCTGCATATAATAGACGATATAAGATATGGAATACGTGTACGTGACACAACCTATATAAACACAGCAATCGACTAACAAAGTTAATAAAGGAAATGCACATGTGCATTCTGTTTCAAAGAATGTGTGCAAGTTTCGTGAAAACCCATCTTGCAGTTTAGGAGGCTACAGAAAGATTTAAGGTGTAACCGACTAACAGACACTGCCAATCACTATTTAACCCTCCCCCTTTTCAAACAGGCATCATAAAATTGAAAGTACTGCTACATTTGTTGGACTTGTATGAACTTTTATAAAAATAATAACTTCATTCTAATAAAATTCCCAGTATTGATGTCCGAGACCATATATTGACATTTATTCCGTTATAATTAATACTATCGCCATAAATATGATTAAGACTGGACAGTAACCGGCCATTAATCGTCCCCTAGCTAGCCTACCACTGACAACACGATTGTCATCGAAAGATAATAGTATTTTATTGTAATTTCCCAAATGGACTGGTTTGGTATAATCGGTATTATACTAAAATGTCAGTCTGTTAACTAAATGTAGACACTACATACACAGACAATTGTGGAACAAATCATTTGAAATTCATAGTTTTATATATCCATATCAAATTGGGGGATTGAATTAGATGACCGAATTTCTATCTAACAGAATGAACAGAGAATTGATCGAACCAAAGTTGCTCATGTACTTTTCATTAAATGGAGTAGTATATTCAATTATAAGCACTACATTATCATAATGAAGTAATATTGCATATATTTCTCAGTAAAAGAAGATTCATGTACTTTTAATTTGATATTTCATCAAAATAGCATAGGAGTTTTAAGAACGTTTTTTCCCTTTCATGTTGCCTTTGAAATTCAAACCATTTGTTAAAATCTGAAACTTCAGCTTAAGTCATAATGCCAATCCCTAACACTAGAATAACCAAATCTAACGTAAACTAAAACTGATGGAAAAATTTCAGGATTTAATTTCCAAGGAAATAACAAACGATCAGAAAAGTGCATTAATTTTCTAACCTGATCTTTCGAACTAGGATCCATTTCAAGGAGATATATCCCAGGATCTAGTTGGCATGAACCTTCCCTCGACCTTCCGATGACTTTCCGAGATAATTACTAACTACCTTAATGAGGGGAAAATGTAATGGATTTGGTTATAAGAGTTATATTTTCTTTATGGGGTTGTTAAGACTTGTCAAAAGCCATGTTAAGTAGTCATCGGACTTGGTATAAAATTCGACAAGTAATTTGTGTTCCATGATTGTTATTGTTGTTCAGATCTTTACTGTAAGTAATCTGTGTTCAAGGATATTTCTGAGGATAAAATGCTTTAATGTGAAAATCCTGATAAAGTTTTTGATCATAAAGAAAGGCAAGTGACCATTTTAAATGTGCAAATGTACTTTACATGCATTTATAATTCAGTACCAATTATATCATTTAAACCAGTTTATTCCATTTTTGAGGTTCCTACATGTACATGAAGTTCCTTGTCTGTTTCTTCTTTTTGTTCTTCTTTGTGTTGACAGATTTTGTCTTTGTCCTTTGGGTCTTTTGACATTTGAAGGTCTCATTGGTACCAGTCTATGCTTTATCTTAGAAGACATAAAAGGTCATTCAAAAAATTCATTCCTGCATATTTAAGATGCCTAAATTTAGACCTGTTTCATCATACTATGTCATTCTCAGAAGAAATAACTTTCACAGAAGCTTATCAAAGCACTGAAATCAGAGCAAAAAGGTAAATTCTGCATGATAAATGACTTCCTAAAACTATCAAAAACAAGAGGCTAAGTCTATTAATCTCAATTGAAAGAAAAGCAGATTTTGTCAGGTGATATTGGTACACCCTAGTGTGTTTGTAGAAGGCGATCAATCATATCCTATAAGAAAGTTACCCTTAACTGTGTTAGACAACAAATCTTGGCAATTCTAAAGGGGAAATTTGTAGTCCTTATTAATTTTTTTACAGATCATTCAAAACTCAAGTTAAGAAAAACAAGGAAATGTGTCAAGATGACACTGATGCCCCGCTGGCAAATAAAATAAAACTGTTATTTTTACCAAATTTGCTAAGTCCAAGGGCCCTAATTTGGGTCAAAATCAGTGGACCGGAACGAAACTCGAACTTGACCTGTAACTCATCATGGTAGACTCACATACCAAAAATCTTTTGAATATATGCAAGGATGTGGAAAAAAAGTGCGAAAAACTTTTTTTAAAAAAAATTTGCTAAGTTCAAGGGTCGTAATTTAGGTCAAAATCAGTGGACCGGAACGAAACTCGAACTTGACCTGTAACTCATCATGGTAGACTCACATACCAAAAATCTTTTGAATATATGCAAGGATGTGGAAAAAAAGTGCGGAAAACTTATTTTTACAAAATTTGCTAAGTTCAAGGGCCGTAATTTAGGTCAAAATCAGTGGACCGGAACAAAACTCGAACTTGACCTGTAACTCATCATGGTAGACTCACATACCAAAAATCTTTTGAATATATGCAAGGATGTCGAAAAAAAGTGCGGAAAACTAAAGTGTGACGGACGGACGGACGGATGGACGGACGGACGGACGAACGGACCGAAAAACTATATGCCCCCCAACAAAGTTGGTGGGGCATAAAAATGCATTTCAGCAGGGAATACAGAATACAGATATTCCTTTAAAAATTCTGTTATTTTTGTTTCATCTTTTATGAAAATGTCTGGATGATAACTCTGCCCTGATTGTGCAAGATATGTACAAGTTTCATTTTTTCTTTCTTTTCAAAGGATAAACCTTAGTTAACTCCAAAGGGTGTGTGTGTGTAATTGGTGTTTAACACACTTTGGCCATGTAGGGCGGTCAGTTTCAGTGATGCAGGTAAATGCCGGACCTGTCAGACAATGGGGGCAAAATTTAAGCAGGTCCGGCAAATGATGACATTGTGCAAGACCTATGTCCTGCAAAGTTTAGAATAATTCATTACAGCTAAAGTGGATAGGTCTTGTAAAAGTTTTGCAGGATCAGCAAACTTTTCTTTTTTGCAGGACCCAATGTCTGGCAAGAAAAAAATATTATCTGCATCTCTGCAGTTTTAATGGTGGAGGAAACTGGAGTAACCAGAGGAAACCACCAACCTTGGGCAGGTAACTCAGACCTCCAAAGGGGGGATTTAACCCCATTTCGTGCAGCTTTTATTCATTAATTAATAAAGTAAACTGACATACATGCTAACAGAATAATATTAAAGATAGAATATAATCAAAGGAGTCCAATAATTGCATGCATGTAAGTTAAAAAGACCAAGGTATCTTATAGCATAGACTACACTATCAAATGATATGGATCATGTCAACATGACATTTTGAAAACTAGAAAACATCCAATGGATATGTGTTGTTCCTTAGAGGTGTAAAATTGACAATGTAATCCTCGTTCTTAACTAACATATGTATAAAAATTCCTCCGGCTTATTACAACTGAAATATTAGTTCACATGTAGTCATGCAAAATAAGGCAATCTAATACTACCGTTGGTCATAAAATATTTTCAATGCTGCCAAAAAACCTCCTACATGAATATGTTACACCATAATCAACACTGTTTCCACAAAAATCAATTTTTGCTATTGAAAACATGTAAAGAATCTGACAAAAATGTCATCAACAAAAAGCATGTTTTCCTAAAATAATTCTTTTATGAGAGCCCTGAGGAATGTGCAGACAATATTCTTTATGTTTCTGGTTTTATTCCGTTTGTTGTACCTGGAAGTAACGTACAATGCCAAAAGTGAGTGCTAAAAGTGGAGTAGTATGATATCAATGTTTATAAATACTTTGTAATGACAGATCTGCAAATACGCAGGGCATCTTCATGTGTTGTTTGGGTATTAAAAAAAAAAACAACAAAAAACATAAGTCTTTTCCATCACACTCACTTTGAGCAAACTGGCAAAGCCCTGCTTTTTGAGGAACTAAATTGTAATGTTTTATATAATTAGGGTACCAATGCAAAAAGAAGTTTCAAGAACTTTTTAAACAAACAAATGTATCAAGCACAATAATATCATGCATATTTGTCTGTCTACATGTGTATGACCAGAAAACACCTTCCTTTTATATGACCATCTGCCAAACATTTCCCTTATTATCTTCATGCATGATCTTGAAATTGTCCTAGAATTTGACATTTTACTGTCATCACCAAACATAGCTATTTATATCAAAGGCATCCCCATGCTTTAATTGGATTGGAGCAGTAATCAGGATTGACTTCCATGTTTTGAGATGTCTTACTGATAAGCATGTCAATTCCTGTCAGAAGTCTTTGAGAAGATGATCTCCTCCCTGCTGTAACAATGTTAGGAATATTGGAACACTGTCAAAGTATTCCAATAAAATTATGGCCTTCTCTAAAATAATGCCTATGAGAAAATTTTTCATTCCTCAAATGTTCTTTAATGTTCATACATTTAAAAAAAAACATCATTTCATGTTCATTGTATCAACCCTTTCATTATGATCTTCCAGATATAGATAAAATCACACTGCTTGGGAGTAAAGCAATAACTTTAAAAAATGAATACCTTTATATTTCAGTAGGGAATCAGTGTTTATAGTTCATACAAAACATGAACACCTATATGAAACAAGGGTTTGCACTTAGTCGTGCTAAGGATAACCCCAATGGACCTGATTCTGAAAATAGGAATTAGATGCCTGCCTTACTGACCTGGAAAGGGCAGGAACGGTACAACTCATCATGCTAAAGGTGTATACCAAATTTGAATTCTATCCCTTTAGTAGAACACTTCAAATTGCCTATTTTTGAGGGACGGACCGACAAGGTGATTGCAATATATCCTAGAGTGGGTATTATATGTTGCCTAATAGAAGACAAAAGGCATGCCCTGGGAAGACCTGGACCGAAATAATAGACTGCCTTTTATCATTTAATATGAAAATGCCCTACATAAAAACTTTTTGTTGTCTCTATTGCAAAATGAACCTTGCACTAAAATGTCAATCCCCTATTTATATTCCCTACTATACAATTAACATTAAAGTAGCATTTCATTTTTCCGTTCTTATGCAATTAGTTTCAAATGATAGCAAATTTAAAGAGAAAATGCATATAAATCCATCTAGAAATGGATTCTCACACAAATCTGTAATAAATTGTACAATTTTTTGCAATTTTTCTGGATTTTCCATGAAAATTTCCAACGATCAGCTTTATAATAAACAATAAACCTAACTGACTACCGCCATTGTCAGGGAAGACTAGAAAATAATTACACTATAATTACAAATTATAAGAGACTGATACAAAATGCTGATCACCTACTAATTTACAGACTTCTGCAAAATAGTTCCAAGATGATTTAACTATTGGTTTTCAAATGAAATAAAAACAAAAGATTCCTGCACAACTAGTAATTTATAGATACGATCAGACAAGGAACATTATTACATTCAATTTACAAAACGCATAAATGAAGCAGACAAGATAAGCAGAAATATTACAATATTAATTTTCATTCCTCTACAAAAATAGCTCTCTAAAGCCAAAAACATGTACGATTCATTAGACAAACATTCCTCCCAATTTACTTTGTAAATATCTGAAGAATTGCACTGCTTTTGCGACCAATGACCTTCAGATCATTTTGAGGTCATGACCTCACACTGGCTAGCCACTAGACACAAAGTAATTCAAAATAAACAAACATCAATAACTCCCAGGAGAAAGTAACTGTGGCACCAATCAATTGGCATAGCCAAAAATATGGACTGGAATGAACAGATTGGAGTAATAGATGGATTCATCACAACTCTAATAGTCACTTAACAAAAGATTACATAATTAATTTTAAATCTCTTGCTGAACATTTAAAAAGAGTCAATGACGATAAATGGTCAGATTTGCTAAAGCAAGAAAACTCATGCTTGTACCATACCAAAAATCAAGAGATTAATAGTTGGCAAGCTATGAAACTTCCCCACTTCTTAATGAAGGCTACCCAACATTCATCATTTTATTACCAGCAAAAATAGAGAGAAAGCACACACATGTGGGGTAGAAATTTTCAGTAGAAAGCAATGCCAACTGAGTTTGTTCTTAATTTCACCAACTTTCATTATTTTTTACCACATGTTTCAGGCATGTCTGAGAAACAAAATACTGCATGTAAAAGTATTCCTCCTCCTATTAACACTCTATTAATTACCCCCTACTTATCTAAAACAATACAGGTGTTCTACACAAAGAACACCTGGGCGTGTGTTACAGAAATGTAAACAATATATATACACCCTACATGCAATACACATTTATCAATTAACTAGATGATCAGGTGCAAATACAGTTATACCACTATGTCATAAAATGTAACAAGATACCCTGCATTAATAATGCTTTATCAGTAGATAAGGCTAAATTCCTGAAAGACCCCCCTCATTAATTATCATAAACTTTCATTTAGCACCCTCTACAGTCAGGTGGTATAAATCAGTTATCCCCCATCGGGCATCCGCCCTCAGGGGAATAACTAACACGTGTTCCTCGATGTAAGAGATGGGATTTGTGATAAAATGATGGGGGTGAATTTAAAAGCCCTTTTGGTCATCTGATATAGCCATGAAAGAGAACTAAGATTCTTTAAAAAGCTTAAAGTATTGAATTTGTACGGTACACCACAAAAGCAAACTTTACTTCCCGGAATAAGCAAATTACTTTTTATTAACATGGGATATAGTATTTTGTAGATTTTAAAGTAAACATAACAAATTACACCAAGGTTACAGCTATATATAATACTTTTATAAATGCTTTAATACGAATACAAAAATGTTCTTTCAAACCTATGGAAGTTGTCCAAACCTAAATACTTAATATCAAATCATTTCATTTAAGAGAAACTTCCTCTAGGATAAAAACCATTTAACATATTACATAAGATCTATTTATTTTTTTCGCATAAATTTGCATAAATTATGCCGTCTGTTACATCTAATAAATGCCATTTTAAAATACTAAATCATAAAATGCATCTCGTAAAAGGCATTATACATGGAATAAATTAACAAAATAATAATTCATATACAAGATATTCATCTATTTGATGGAGTTCTATTGATTTTTCTACAAGTTTGATATAAAATATTTTCTAACATGTGTCCAATACATCATAACAAAATTACAACAAATTCAAATTTGAATGACAAAACCTATATTCAAGTTGGTTAATTTTAACTACATGTACAAATTGTGCATCTCTTAATGTAATATGGACCTCATGCAAAGCTGTCACAGAAAGACGAGAGGACTTATAATAGGACAGACCAACAGAATGGAGACTTGTATCAGGCACAGATTCAGACGGGGAAGCACCCGACGCGCGCCCCGCTAAAATGAGAAAAAAAATAAAAATTTACCATGAAATCAACAAAAGAAGATTAAGTGCCTTGCTCCGCTCGGCAAAAGTTTAATACCCGCAACCCCTCTAATAAAAAATCCTGGATTCCGCGCCTGTATATGGCCCTCTACTTTTGAAGGCAGGGCATTTTAAGCAAGAATATATCCAAAGACATCATGCCCAATCTGACAAATGGAAAAGAAACTTCAATCTGAACATAAACCTCGAAAAGAGTGTGCAGACAGACAAATGAAAAGACTTTCAAAGGAGCCCATAAAAAAACACTTATCAATAATAATTTGTCAAAATTCATAATTATATATATTATTTATTCATAAATCTTATCTAATCTCTTTATCAGGCTGAAATCAAATCATTTCATTCTAATGACATTTTTTTCAATCTTTCCATTTTTTTTTACATCCATTTTTCAAGTGACTCAGACTACGAATCTCATTCTATTGTTGGTTGTGTTACATAACATTTGAGATAAGACAGCAATGATTTGATCTTTTGAGTCATTCCTTTATCAGAATTATTTGTCTGATTTACAGAGAATACCAGGGTTTAAGCACCATCAATCATGAAGGTAACAAGATGAAGATCAGAGCAAAGTTCTAAGGCATACTCTAAACTCTTGTCTGGACTTGCAATCGTCAGTTTTCTCTAATAAAAAAGAAAACCAGGACTTACAACCTTCAATCATGGAGGTACAGCTTAAAGTTCAAGGCATACTCTAATAGCTTGTCTGGACTTGCAATCGGTTTTGGTACTTGGCATTTTTCTCTAATAACAAAGAAAACCAGTATCATGGAGAATCAGGCTAATATTCAGAGCAAAGTTCTATTGGCATACTCAAAAAGCTTGTCTGGACTTGTAATCGGTTTTGGCACTTGACATTTTTCTCTAATAACAAAGAAAACCAGGACTTATGACCATTAAGATGAAGAATCAGGCTAATATTCAGAGCTAAGTTCTAAGGCATACTCTAAAAGCTTGTCTGGACTTGCAATCAGTTTTGGTACTTGACATTTTGCTCTAATAAAAAAGAAAACCAGGACTTACAACCATCAATCATGGAAGAAACAAGATGGAGAATCAGAGCAAAGTTCTAGGCATACTCTAAAAGCTTGTCTGGACCTGCAAAATCGTCGGTTTTGGCACTTAATTTTTCTCTAATAAAAAAGAAAACCAGGACTTACAACCTTCAATCATGGAGGAAACAAGATGAAGAATCAGACTAACATTCAGAGCTTAAAGTTCTAGGCATACTCTAATAGCTTGTCTGGACTTGCAATCGGTTTTGGTACTTGGCATTTTTCTCTAATAACAAAGAATACCAGGGTTTAAGCACCATCAATCATGAAGGTAACAAGATGGAGAATCTGGCTAATATTCAGAGCAAAATTCTAAGGCATACTCTAAAAGCTTGTCTGGACTTGCAATCAGTTTTGGTACTTGACATTTTTCTCTCATAACAAAGAAAACCAGGACTTACAACCTTCAATCATGGAAGTACAGCTTAAAGTTCTAGGCATACTCTAATAGCTTGTTTGGACTTGCAATAGGTTTTGGTACTTGGCATTTTTCTCTAATAACAAAGAAAAACCAGTATCATGGAGAATCAGGCTAATATTCAAAGCTAAGTTCTAGGCATACTCTAATAGCTTGTCTGGACTTGCAATCGGTTTTGGTACTTGGCATTTTTCTCTAATAACAAAGAAAAACCAGTATCATGGAGAATCAGGCTAATATTCAAAGCTAAGTTCTAGGCATACTCTAATAGCTTGTCTGGACTTGCAATCGGTTTTGGTACTTGGCATTTTTCTCTAATAACAAAGAAAACCAGTATCATGGAGAATCAGGCTAATATTCAGAGCTTAAAGTTCCAGGCATACTCTATTAGCTTGTCTGGACTTGCAATCAGTTTTGGTACTTGGCATTTATCTCTAATAACAAAGAAAACCAGGACTCATGACCATCAATTATGAAGGTAACAAGATAAAGAATCAGGCTAATATTAAGTGCTCCAAGTAAAAGGTAGTCTAGTCTCTGAATCTGGTTTGAAAATTTGACTTGAAAAGTGAGTACAGAAAGCTTCAAGCCATCAGCACAAATTTTCAATGACATACTGTAAAACATGGTATGGGCTCAGTCATCGGTACATGTATATTCTTGAGGGTAGTCTTGTCTTTGAATTTTGCTTTGACTATTGTGCAATTGGTCTTTAAATTTTTTTGTAAGTAAGTACACTGGGTTCCTCTTTTCTAGTACTGACTCACACCTGAATGTTAACCTTAGTATACTTCATATTAACTATCTATACTCAGTGAATGTAAGTCCTTCAAGTTCAGAATGTAACACCTTGAAAGTTGATTATTTGTAAGTTATAATATACATACTGCCAAATCAATTATATTCTTTTGTTCTAACTAATTTAAGCAGGACCATAAACAGATTTAGAAAATCCAAAACATAACATACAATGTTTAAGTTGCAAATGCACTGAAAAACATTTTGACTTTAAAACATTTGATAAAGATCTTTCAAATAAATCTAAATCAATCAAATTAATGGAACTTTTATCAAAGGATTTTTTGTACAAGTTTTAACTCACTACGCCCTACTAATTCCATTCTTTACTTTTCGAATTTATCTCCGTTTAATCAATCAAAATGTGTCAGATTTATATCGTGACAATTAAATATATTTTCCCGAATCTATTTTTAACAGAAAAATCAAAGATATATTTTTTTCAAATCTATTTTGAAAAGTGAAATGAATGAAATTTGTTCAGCTGCACAAGAATTTTTTTCTTTTAATCTAAAAGGAATGCAGTTCTTGTGCCAAAGTACTAAAATTGAAATACTTCACACGAGCATGAAATTATATTTATAAATATTTATATGAAATTGAAGTATTTTTTGTGAAGAATTAATGACATAACTTGCTAAATTTACATTTGCATTTATAAAATTGCAAAAAACATCAACATGGCATCCAACAGACATCTCATTTGAGAGTGCTATTAATTGTATCTAACCCAACAATTTGACAAGGAAGGCCACAACTTCAAGCAAGTGTTATGATTGTATTACTCTCTGTTTAGACCAGGTGAGCAAATTATAGATTGTATAAAGAGTTTTACAAGAGTCCAGCAAATATTAACTAGTTGCAGAAACAACAGTAAAATGAGTCAAGCTGATAAACCCTCCCTCCCACAAAATCCTCAAAAAGGAACGGTAATGTGATGGTAAACCAGTGTCTTAGAGGATGGACAATCTGCACTATATTGAAAACCATACGCTCTTTAAGATATGGCATAAGGTCTTTCTACTAATGCTGTAACACAAAGAGGCATAAAAGATTGACAAACTAGGCTAAAGATTCAAATCAAAGGCAAATTTAACTGTAAGTACCAACACCAGACAAGCGTCCCCCTCCATTTTTCCAGAAAATAAGTTAGAAACTGCCAACAAGAAGTTTCTGTACCTGTCATAGCAAATGGCCAACCCAGTGAACTTAATCATCAATGACCGACTTTTTTTTCCATTTCATGGCTACAAAAATCTTGCATTTTGATAGAGATTTAGAAAGAGAAACAACAAATGTGGGTGACAGAATTAGATTAATGATTTCTAGAAACACAATCTAATGAATAGGCAACTCCACCATTCTGAGCTTTCAGAGTAAAATTGATTGCACATCCCAATGCAATTAACATGCAAAACATGTGCATGGTTATGTAATAACATGCATTTAAATATCTTGAAATCAGTTGGTTGCAGAGAAAGCATCAGAAATCAACATGAAATACTCTTAAATTGTCTGGAAGTGAGCCTTTAGATGTAAAAAACAGGTAATCATTTGGCATAAAGTTTGTTGAAGAAATTGAAGCTTGAAGTAAAGTACAAATTTATTTCTCCCCCAAGTATCCCATATGTAGGACAATGTAGTCAAAACAATAATTACGCAAGAGTAAATGAACATCTTTTTTTTATATGGAGCCCAAAAGATTCAAACAAACTGGCAATAAGCTGACATTAATTTTGTTACATTGCCTGCAAAACAGGAAGTACATGTAAGAAACCATTAAAAACTTGTAAAAAAACTGAAGTTTCATCAACAAAATGTCAATTTTTATAAAATTTTAACATAGAAGTTAGTATTATACATTTTGATAAAACAGTGAATTCGCAATAACACAGACAAAAAGAAAAAAATGAAAAATGCATCTGTTATGCACTTAACCCTCTTTGCAACTCATAAAGTTTGAATACTTTCATTTGCCTAACAATAAACTAAAAGTCATGCAGTGATTCAATTTCAAATCCTTTCGATTTTTTATAAATCCTTGATGCCGACCCCTCCTCTTCTCAATTCTATTATGTAAAAAATGCACCATATTGAGCAGGGATTACATCCACTTACATAGAAAATCCGATTTTGATTACCGTAACATTTGGTCAAGGTCAAAATCTATACAAAATGAAGACTCAACCTTTTCGATACAAGATGATTTTTTTAATAATAAAATGTTATAATTGTTATAAAGCGATTTGTCTCGAGCACAGATGTTATAGGCATAGAAATAATCAGCATGGTTAGGTTAAATATCCATTTATAAGTTCAAAATTTACAAAAATATCAAAGTTAAAAAGAGCTTCCGACTAATATTGACATATTTGTACTTGTCAGGAAAAAGGCCTATTTTTACTGATGTCTTGTCTTACTTATAGATTCTTGAGATTTAAAGGTCAAAGGGGCATAACCTCCAAAAAATGACAAAGATATTATATTTTAAAGGTCAAAGGGGCATAACCTCCAAAAAATGACAAAGCTTTTATATTTTAATCTTCAATTAAGACCTATGGATAAATTAAATGAAACATTTCATTTGAAGAGCTAATACATGTGCTTACAAAAAAGTGACAGACAGACAGACAGACTCACTCACAAACATGGCTGAAAAACCAGTATTTATTATGCCCTTCACCTTTGACAATGCAGCTGCTGAGGAATTAGGGAGAAAACTTTGATTGAAGCTAACGATATACCTTTTGAGTGAGTGAGTTAATGTATGTGTACCATAAAAAATATTTAAAATGAGAAGAGTGAGAATTTTCAGCTCAAAGAAAATTTAAACAACACTAAATTAAAAATTGAAACATGTATTAATGTTAAAGTGCAATGGTATTATATCTGACACAATAAGTGCAACCACCACCTATTCAAATGTATAATTGAACAAAAATGAATTCAATCCAACCATGTTTCGATTTAGACTTTCCAAGGTCGTTTGAATAAAAGACTTCATTTTCATTTAAATGGTATTAACTTGCAACCTGTATGCAAAATGTTTCAATTAGTTGTTCGAACTGCATGAGATAATGTGAATTTTATCATGTACCCAATTATAGATATTAGAAATCTTTTTGTTTGAAATCTTATCGATTGGACCATTCGTGCTTTTTTTAAACAAGTAATCCAACCATATGTCTCAATCATCGTTGTACCATTATAATTATAGATCTTTTATTACTTTATTCTCATTTCCCTTTTGAAACACAATACTTTAAGCTTTCAATGTTCATCCGCAATTTTAACTCCCGAGATTTCATTTGTCCGTCTTTTGAAGACACGGTTCAAATCCGTTCAACTTTTTTTTTCCAATTGACAAATGTATCAATATTGTTAAAATTTTCTTCTGAATTATTAATGAACAAGCTGATACACAATGAGCAAAGAAGACATTGTCAATATTTGTTTTCAACAGCTTTTTGATTCCCTCTCATCTTTTTTATAACTTCACACACATTTTGCCAATAATGATGGATTGAAATTGATTCAGATCGGTCTGGTTACAAATAATTTCTTATAATCCATCAAAACTGTGCTCAAGAAAAAAAAATATGTTGTTAAGACGCATAATGCCCAATTTTGTAATATTGAAACACAACTTCCACCTAAAAGTAAACCAGATTTATGACAGACTGACGCACAGACCAGATAACTATATGCCCTTCTGTTGTTTGGTTCTTCATCTCAATTAAAGTTTTATTTCATTTTGGATTGGATTGTTATAATAAGCTGTGTTCTCTCACTGATGAGTTGTCATAGATTTTTCTTTGTCTTACTTTACTGGATTTGACACACTGAATTGGAAATTAGCAGGGAGACAGATGTGCTATAGCAGACAGGGACTGCTTACTCATCTGGAGCACCTGAGTTCAGTCTTGTTATAACTTGAGGTTGCGTGTTGATTTCTGTTCAGCTAATTTTGTGTTTTGTGTTTCCTTGTGTTGTTTTTGTTCTTATTTTTTGACACTCAAATGCCCCTGATTAGTGTCTGTTTGCTTCTTTATATCATCTCAATATTATCATTTGTTGCATCTTTTTTTTTTTATTTGTTCCTGTTTCCTGTCTGTTTTAGTTGTTTCCTGTGTATTGTCTGTTTTTGTTTAGCTCCTTATCTAAATGGCCCTTTAAGCATTCCTTTTTTCTTCTTCAATTATTCAGGTTACATAAAAATAAAAACATTCCTACTTTCAAGTCAACCTCTTACAATTTCTTTCTCTTAGTACTCCCCATACATAACCTTAATAAGAAACATAATTGTGGTTACAGAAAAATAAAAACATTCCTACATTCAAGTCAACCTCTTACAATTTCTTTTTCTTAGTACTCCCCATACGTAACCTTAATTAGAAACATAATTCTCAATGACAGTCACTAGTAGATGCATCCTGTATGCTTTCACATCCAATTCATCAATCAGGGCACAACTATTCCCATTGTCTTACAAAATTAACGAATCTTGGGTAAGAAATGTCTTTGTTATGCAATTGACCTAAGTGATTGGGACATTTCATGGTGTATTGAAGGTTCCAAACCTGGAGCCAAGCCATGTTGTATGAGCTTTAACTGCTTAACAGGAATGTTCTGCCAAGCACACATATTGGTTTTGTGGGCAATAAAGCAAGATGTTCTAATTAAAGAGACAAAGACATAAATTACGCTCCCCTCCAAATATCATAGGTGCATAAACCTGGTTTAACTGACTTCCTCAGGTAATGTACTAACAATTTTCCAAGTGCACAAGGAAGAAGCTATAAACTTTGTCAGACACAATGAGTACAGACAATCTGATTGTTATATGTGTTGCATGCATACATTCATTAATTTGTCACAGTAAAAGCCCTTCTTGTAATGAGACTTTTAGCTATGTGCTCAAAGTTCTCATTGTGTAGAATGTCATTTTAGAAGTTCTAACATTCATTTTTTTTCTCGATTTGTTTGAATATTGGAACCTTTATTTTTATTGTACTTCACACTCCGCTGTGAAAAGTTTTCTTTGAATCCCTTGACAAGTGTCAAAGTTATCAGCCTGAAGCCTTGAGCATCGGGGAACAGACAGCCCTCTACACTTGACTTTTTATTTCAATTTGTAAAACATTTTTCCTGATTATATGTTGTAATGCAAAACTGTTGATTAAAATTCTTTTAAATGTGACTTCATGGTGTCTCCCCAGACAAAATGATCCTCTTTTTCAGATCCTATTATAAATTTTTCGATTAAAAAGTTCCGCAAAGATTGAGGTTTTGATTCGATGGAATTTTATCGCAGATGTCATGCCAAGCCAACCTGCATTCATCATCAACTGCATTTCTTTTTTTGCCTTGCAACCAAAACTTAAAAAAATGATAAAATGATAGGATTATGAAAATTGATTTTCTTCATTTAAAAAGATTGACAGAATTATGCAACTGCAACACTGATTGCCATGGCAACCAGACACAAAAATCTTGGTAATTTCAAACGCTTTGGTAACAATATATGCAGATGAGATTTCCATTGTCTAACTTAACACACCAAGAGAAGCTGGAAAATTCATTTAAACAAGAGGGTTAATAGCTAACTAGGCAAAAACCATCAGTGTTACATAAGAAAACCCCACCATATTATTTCATCAAAATAGCAAAAGCATTGGGAGTTGGAAACATTAAAAATGATTGATTCTCCATCATTGGCATTGAATCTCAGAGTTAAAAGTCTAGCTATGGGGAACACACTCACTCAGATCAAACTCTTGTTTAAGACTGACATCAGAGGTCTTTGAGACAAAATGCTGAAAATTCCAAACATCAAGTGAATATGGAAAGTACCAAACAGAACCTGAATATGGACTTCTTCCAAAATCTCTAAAATATACATATCATCCACTCTTTATAGTTTTGTTTTATATAAAAATTGCTTCACAATAATTACTTTTCAAAAGTATACTTGTTCAAACTAGAAAATGTGTCTATGAGCCACAGGATGGCCCTCCCGTTCTTGAAATATCATGGACCCTCAATGTGTATTACCTGGGATATGGAACTTTACCAAGAAATTGATCAAAAGTGTTCATGTGTAAAATAAAGGTCGCTGTTACCTTATTTCTGGTGGGTGGTGCCATGTAACCAAGACTCATCGAGTAGTGAAATATTATTGACCCCTAACATGTACATGTAGTATTCAAGATATGGACCTTAACCAAGTACTTAACCAAAATCATTAATGCGTAAAATATAGGTCACACTGACCTCATTTCTAGCGGATGGTGTCACCTTACCCAAGACACATCTAGAGGTGAAATATCATTGACCCCCAACATCTAGTATCCAAGTCATGGACCTTAACCAAGAACTTAACCAAAGTAGTTCATGCATAAAATATAGATCACAGTGACCTAATTTTTATTGGGTGGTGTCATGTTACCCAAGACACATCTAGTGGTGAAATACCATTGACCATCAACATGTAGTATCTTAGATATGGACCTTAACCAAGAACTTAACCAAAGTCATTCATGCGAAAAATATAGGTCACAGTGACCAAATTTCTAGTGGGTGGTGTAGCCCTACCCAAGACCCATCTAGTAGTGAATTATCATTGACCCCCAACATCTATTATCCAAGTTATGGACCTTAACCAAGAACTTAACCGAAGTCGTTCATGCATAAAATATAGGTCACAGTGACCTAATTTCTAGTGGGTGGTGTAGCCCTACCCAAGACCCATCTGGTGGAGAAATATCATTGACCCCCAACATCTAGTATCTGAGTAATGGACCTTAACCAAGAACTTAACCAAAGTGTTACGGACGGACGTACGGACGTACAGACGTACGGATGTACAGACGTACGGACGTACGGACGGACGGACAAGGGTAAAACTATATGTCCGATCCACATACGTGGTCGGGCCATAAAAATCAATTTATATGTTAAAGTATATGCAACACTATAAAAACTTAAACCCACATAATTTCAACAGTAAAAAACATTAAAATTGAATATTACCAATGCAAATTATTTTTCAACCATGTAAATTTTAATAGGCAGCTAATTTGCCTTCAAACTTGATAAAATTCTATTAAATTTTATGCCATAATAAAATCTTAACTTCAAAGAAATAAACCTTTATTGAGGTCCTTTGAAGACAATGAACAGTGAATGCATTCACCAAGAAACAGTATATTACCAGATGAAATATATATATCAATCCCTTATAAATTCAGTATGCAGAAAAAATTAAGCTAGGTGACTTAATCAAATCTGGTAATTTCATTAAACAAGTAAAATGGATAACTTTATTGCTCCTAAATCATTGTGAATACTTAAAATAAGCAATATAAGATTTTAACTTTAATCACATTTAGCTGTAAAAGGCCTACATCTAATGTACAAAATAATGAAAAAAAAATCATGGAAAAAAAACGCCTAATACTGTTAACCCAGAAATTTTTGCACTGTCTTTTTTTTTGCAGTTGGGCAACTGAATTTGTGAAGTTTAAGAAAGACAAATTATATTTGTGGCCATCATTTTTCGGGCTTGCAATATTGTGAACCTGAAAATAAAACTGCCATGAAAAATTTCCCACTGTACAGTATATCACTTTATGAATGACTTAATTTCAAAAGCAATTATATAATTAATGATTTAAAAGTTGGAAATTTGCAAAACAAAAGGACAGACTATCTTTGACAATAAAGCAGACAATTTATTGTTTACCAAATATGCAACCCTTCAGATAATTGTTCATGGGTCATAAATCCAAATGAAACAAGATCCTTAAGGTGTTAAAAATGGCTACATTTAATTCAATATGTTTTGTTCAATCTTTGAATATATGCATTGAGACGGAATTATCTGCCCCTGCGAGCAGTCAAGCATGAACCCCATTATTTCCACACTAATTATGTCAATTATAAATATGGCAAGAGAAAAGAACACCTACATTTGTACCATTCCTTTTAAAGTTTATTTTGGGCACTATATAACATATGTATAAGACATATATTAAGACCCCAACTCTAATCATATTAGATGCAGATTCAGATTGGGACACATCCGGCGCGTGCAACCTCTAAAATTTGAAAAATCTTTTTGTCATCAAATTTTTATTTCCTAAAAAAATACCCCTAGATTTTTCTAATATTTTGTTAGTGCGCCCCCTTTAACATCAAAACCTGGATCCACATATTGGGCCTCCATAAGCATGATTAGCATGTTCACAATCTTTTCTTGTCGATGTAACTGCCACACATCAATGTTAATGCATTTATACTATGAAGCATATAATGAAGAGCTTTCTACATACAAAAACACCCTAAACGCATGGGATGTCCATTATGCTGCAAATTGGACTCAATTTGAACTAAAGTCACAAGATAAGCTAAATTATCTCCCTTGAATGAGATAAAATCTTTGTGTAAATGTTTATTGAGTTCTATTTACTTTATGTAGGTACATGCATAGCATGGATAGAGATACAAACAGAGAGCATATACTCAACTTCCATCATGAGCAGACTCCGCCCCCCCCCCCCTTCCCTTCCCCATGACACAAGTTGGTGGAGACACACTAGAAGTACATTTTCTATTTTATAGATAAAAAAATCTCTACACTCCTACAACTTCGTTGAAAGGGAGTTACTAAAAATATGCTTCACATACAACTTTTATTACATAAATATATAGAATTTCTAAATAGTTTCCAACAAAAGTTTTAAGTTTAAATAGAGCTAACTTCCTTCTTTAGATAATGGACTATCAGATAATCAAATGATAACAATGCGATCAAATTCAAACACATCTTCACCTTTAAAAACCACCCCTTGAGAAATTTACACAGATAAACGAAGTTGTTTCCTTGTATGTAAATAATAATAGATAGATACTAAAATGATAAATAAAATCTACTTATGAAATTTCTCGGAAAACAGAGAACCTAAATAAAAAATCTTTTCATCTTTAAAAATATATGAATACACATCCTTTTATATACAGATTACTGAGACAAGGAAAATGATAAAATAAAATTTGTCCAATGAAATTTCTTGGAAAACAGTGATTTGGAATAATAATCATTAAAAACCTACATCTTTATTATAAAAGTACAAATACAGAGAAATCACCTAAATTGTCGTTAATGAAAAATAAAGCGCCTCTTAGTTCATTTATAAGTGACTTCCTCATTCATTTGAACTTAAATCAAAGCTTTTCTATCAAAATCATCCTTTGAATTACTTAATTCAGATTATACATCTTCATTCTAAGATTGAGACAAAACAGTATATCATTTTTACCAAATTATAATTACCAAACCTGCAAAAAGAAACAAACTTGGTCTATTTTTAGACAGCATCAAAGTTGTAACCTAACCAGGAAGCAAAAAAACACTTGAGACACTTGACACCAAAAAAACTCCCTGGTCCTCAATTTTCTTCCTGTTTATAAAACTTCATAAAGCTTCTGATTATCATTTGAGCTTCCCTACAGGGAAAAGGCCTCAAGTTTTAGTTTCTTATTCCTTCAAATTAGTCATCATTTCTGTATAATCTCAAATCTTTCTTATTCCTATGCAAATAATCTTTTTTGTTTAATGACAATTATTTGGTTTTCTTAAAAGATAAAAGGAAGCAATAGGCCAGTGCATGTGTACTTTTAAGTCCAAAGTTCTGATTAAGCTTAACAATTTCAGCACAAAAGCTTAAGCCTTATATAACTGACCAAAAGCAAACTGGTCTGATCTTTTCTATATACATGTACCATAGAAGCATTAAAAAGCCAATCTAGTGGCCATAAACCAAGGGACATCACTGTGTAAAGCATGTGTAGCCAAAGACTCATAAAGGGACATAACTTCTGAAAGCATTGAACATGACTTTGGTTAGAGCAATCTTGTTTACAAATAGTAAAAATATACAGAAAACAAGACAAACATACTTAACAATTTTTTCTGGACTCGACCATTTCTAAAAATAAAAATAGAATGAAAAGCCTTGAGTAACCTTATCCGAAGACTTGGTATAATTGCATATAAATTTCATATCCAAATCTATTTATTTTCCTACTGAAAGTATTTAACTCAACCTAAAAAATACAAAGGACATTTAAAAAAAACGTAATCCACTATTGTAGTCTGCTGGTATAATGTGATTTTGACCTGAAAAAACATCAAGGTCATTCACCTAGTTCTACCTCTTATATTTACATGTCTCCATTGATGGACAACCGTCTGGTCATTCACACCACTGCTTGACCTATGACCACATGGTTTTTATGACAAAAGGCTGGTGTCACACAAAATACATTTACACTCTGACAAAATATGATCATGTCTTACTGTTACTGAACAAACATTATGCCAGTAGTCATAATATATACTTGAACAAATATCCATAGTTGGTTTTTCGGGATTAGAATGATTATTGTGGTTTAAAACAAACTTGTAATGTCTGGCAAAGGTTTGAACAGGCTCTAATTGGCTGCCAATATGTAAATATATCCCTTTAATCAGCACAAGGTAATTGAACTGTATATCTGTCAAGCAGTTTTTTTTTCCAATTCTTGTTTTATATGCAAATTATTAGCTTTTGTTTATAGTTAAAAGTTGCCACCATCCAGACCTCTCTCACCTGTGGCAAAAAAAACCATCTGGGACCTCTTGTTTCATACAGTTCCTAACCAAATTTTTTTTGTCAAACGGAAAGGGGGGATGCGCCTGGTTCCCCGGTCCTAGATCCACCTTTACTCTCCAATAAAATGGAGATAACCTACCCCAAACAATCAAAATTGCATAAAAATACTAATGTCCTGCTTTGCTTTGCACATGTTAAGCGGGACATAGACCAACTCACTCTTTTTCTTAACATTTTGTCTGGACACAAGTAAGTTCATGATGTTCAGCAAATAATATGATGTTTACTTTTGAAGGAAGCATTGATCCTGCAACTAGCAAAGATGCTATGGTTAAGAAAGTTTCTGTTCATTAAATAGCTGACACTTTAATGCTTAATGGTTACAGAAGTTTAAAAGATGTTAAATTGTTTGAAGAACATGATTCTCTATAAAGAATTTTAAATGCATTTATGACACGATTTCTTTTAAAATTAATGTGAATTATGACAAGATGCATACAACAGTTGAAGAAAACAAACCATTATCCTGCATTATTTATTATATAAACCTTGAACTCAGGGTAAATAAAACAAACAACTAACAAGAGAACTTCAAAGTAATGATACATACTACAAGAATGAGAAGAGATAGCTTTGAAGATGTCTAACAATTAATTATATGATTCTAGAATGAGAAGTCCAGAATTATTTGTTTGTTTTTATTTGTATAATGTCCCTCACCAGCTTTCAGTTAGCATTAGTATGGCCATTGTAGCCGCCCCCAACCCTCAAAATGAGCCTATTCTTCGTAAAATCTTGAAAGGGGTCTGTAATGCCAATCTTGAATCATAAGTTGAAGGTAATTTGTTAATATCAAAAGTGTTAACCAGGATATATATTTTTCCATGGAAATTTCCCTTTTTTTTGTACTAAATTTGCACTAGGATCGTTTCATTCCTAAGAGAGAAACCCAGATAACACAAGCAATCATTAAAATTTCCCTTTTTTATAATAAATTTGCACTAGGATTGTTTCACTCCTAAATAGAAACCTACATAACACAAGGAATCGTAAAAAATATGACATAATAAAGTGATCAAATCGTAAAATATACTATGTCATTATACATATAACAAATTGAATTCCACCAAAATAAATATTGACCAATAACATGAATAATTTCATTCAAATTGAGCTATAATCATAAAGAAGACCAACAATTCTGCCCATAAACCAATGCTAATGAAACGCAATAATGTGATTTGTCGTTGGGAATGAACGGAAAAATGGCAAAAAACATTTCCAGAGCAGCTATACAATGTCACTTCTACTAAATCAGTTATCCGTCAAATTGTTCAATTTGTCCAGTGAATGATACTGGGGGACAGCAGTCTTGGAAAGCGACTACTAAATTATTGAGTACTTATGGTCATCTTGGTCAGTATCCAGGGCAAAAAAAAGCTTTTTGTTCCATAGATACTTGGTTACAATTTAAAGTAATTGTATTAGGAAAGTTGCTCAACTTAAAATAAAGGGAAATAACTCTTCTGAAATTGATTTATCAGTACAACTTTAAATTTAAAAAATATTTAACTGTTGTTATTTGAAAAAAAAAACATTACAGATTATGTTTCTGAAAATAAAATACAAGATAATTTTTTTTTAAAGAACTCTTTTACACTTGCAAGTGTAACATATGCTAAAAATATGTTTCCTTGTATAGTTCATTACATTACAAGAAAAAAAAACCAAGAAAACATGAGTTATAAACCTAAAATTTCTATATTTGCAATTTTGTCATAAGAATAACACATTTTTATCATGTAATGAGCTTCTTGAGAACAAAAGAAATCACATCTAAATCATGGGTGAAATGTTGTTTTATGGTGTTTCTTTTGATTTTGTTATTCAGATATTTCTAACAGCAGATGATGCTCAAAGCAGACGACACACTATTATTATACTTGACATTGCTCTTTCATTTAGAGTACATATGCACAAATGACTAGAATAGTACACAGTAGAGAAGTATTTCATTTTTTCTTGGAAAACAATCATTTTTTTTTTCAGGAAAAAATGCCTAAATGATCAATGCCTAAAAACATAGTCCAACAAATGACAAATGACAAATTTAGACACTTTTCATTTGGGAATTATGGTTATTTTAAAATATAAAGTTTGGTAAGTTTTGTTCTCTCCTCTTGAATTCCAAACTTTAAAGATATGCTTCTATATCAACACTGATTTGGACAATGTTTAGAACTGTGGTAAAAACGATTCAATACATACAGTATCACGGGGAAAAAAATGAATAGACTTACCTTTATGGAGTCAAAGCAGGCTGTAACTCGGCCATTTTGAACCTCTACATGTGGTGGCGGGTGAGCAAACTTGCACTCTGTGTCTGGCCTCGTACATTTGTTTCTTTGAAACTCGCGGCAGACTTCTAAAGTCAGCCAGCGGGAGTCTTTGACATTATTTGGTAGAATTGCACCAATCGGGCTTACGCCTGGTAAGTTTATCACTCCGTTATTCACCATGGCCATAACAAACAAATATGAAATCAAGTTCAATGAAAAAAAAATAATATTATTCTTATTTTCTTCGAAAGAAAATAAACACTATCTGAAAGACTTACGGGTTACAAAAGTTACTCACTAACAAATATCATAAAAACTTCTTAAGACATGTAATTGTAAAAAAATGCCTAGTGTTGATCATGTATGACTTGTATGCGTTTCAAGATTCTATCACAAGCTTGGACTTCTGTAGTGAAGATGTTTTCTGTCGTGGTTTCCGATGGATTCTATGAAATGAACTATTTGGTTCCTACGGTTTATCACTGTGGTTTTAAAAACTTTATGTCGATGAATGGTTATGAAGCGATGTTGTTCTTTCTCCAAAAGTTACAGGTTTCTCTGAAAATATAAAAAAATAAAAATATAAATTTTAATTCAAACGAAAAATAAACAAATTACAAAATAAAAAATTTACTTTGAAACAAACCTTTGACAGCTTTATAAAAATCAGCTACTGTGAAAAGCTTTGAAAATTCAAGCTTCAATATTAAAATAGCGATTTTAACGAAGCTTTACATGTGTTTAGCAAGCAACTTTGTTTACACCTGAACAAAGAAATTGGTAAAATGTCCCTTTTATATGAAGTCTTCCAACAGGAAAATAAAAACGCAACCAAAAGGCACTGTAAGGAAATTACCCATTAAACTGTTCCTGTTAGAGATGGCCAACTTCGTTACTGACCCAAATAAAGTAGTGATAAATTGAAAAGCTACCAAAAAATATTATAAACATATAAGGAAGTTTTTTTCAACTTTAAAAAAAATTCTGAGTTATCACTTCCCAAAATCTTAAAATGAAATTCATTGAAGTGTTTGAACTTATTATAATCCAGAAAGCTCTTTTCACACTGCAAGTAAGTATAATGAGGAATAATGAGAAACATTTTTTAAGAATTTTTTTTAATACATGATTTTTATTTTGGAGTGAGATTTTTTGTTTTATTTAGTCAATCATTATCATTTCAATAAGTCCTATTGAAGTTCAAAAGAGAGATAAGAATAGAATAGATTTAAACAATCAACCCTTCAATACAAGAAGTCTTACCTCAGAGCAAAAAGCAAGCCTTAAACCCAAACAACAACAAAATCCTTCAGCGCCACAAGTTTGAAAAATTCTCAAATCTCAAAAACAAACATCAACAAGCAAGCTTTAGGAAGACAATGAAACATATGAAAGTTATCTCCTTTGGCATGGTGGATCCATGTGCAAAGAATTTCTTGAATGCTGAAGAAAGTGAGATATCATCTACATTTTTTGGGGTAACATCAGACACAATGGATTGTTCATGTCACATTTCATTAAGGAACAACATTAAGCAATCGCTGATAAACAAGAGGAGAGAAACTGTAACTGTCTGTCAGTATACCCATACATCATTCCAGTACTGCAAGGCCAAGTTATCTCAGTTATCTCCCTTTAGAATTTACCTCTTTTATCATAGGAGATTAGAAATCACTAATTGAAATCAAATGTTTGATAAAAACAGCATTAGTGTTCAATAAGGTAGATGAATTTGAACATATTTCATTTAAAATGAACATTTTTCATGCCAAATTAAAATTTTATCACAAACAGAAGGCCTGGTTGATATTATAAGTGTTCCTTTCAATTTCATTTAATTTAAATTTATCAGCCCCCATGTTTCAAAATGATATAATAAATAAGCCTGTGTAATAATTGTGTACTACAAAATTGACAAAAATTTTACAGATTGCATGTTTTTAGTAAAATAATCAAGGCGCACCTAGATACGTCACGTATTGCACTCATGTACCATGTACATTTGAAAAATTTGCATACAATTTTCTTTTAAAACACACATTAATGATCTATTTTAACATTAATTTACCTGCGTTTTTAAGTAACAAG
The DNA here is from genome assembly GCA_963971305.1 of Arcuatula senhousia. NCBI lineage: Eukaryota > Metazoa > Mollusca > Bivalvia > Mytilida > Mytilidae > Arcuatula > Arcuatula senhousia. Next base: position 32,247,826 of record OZ020304.1, read on the forward strand.
CCTTTTAGAAAGTTTTATTTTCCAGTAAGAAACTAAGGTCTTAACTGTTACATAATATCGAAACGTGTCTACATCAGGAACAAATCACAAAGAAAAAAGAAAGTGATCAAGATGAAAAATCCAAACGAAGAATGACTCACGCATCCGATTGTCTGCCCCTTATCCCGACATCTATGAATTTCCACGAAAAACAACCTTAACCAACCACAAGACAATCCGTGTTGTATAAGACATTAGTTAAACAAGTATGAAGGCTTGGACCCACTTGTTCGAATAGTTAAGTAAACATGCATTTCTTTTAAAACCAATCTTCAGTTTTCAATAGAGTAGAAAACCTGTTGCATAAATTTATGCAAATTTGGATATTTTTTTAAATAGCGCCTTTTGTTAGTGTTGTATTAATATATGCAATAGCACATTAATATTTCTACATAGGCATATATGAAAAGCAATACATAAGTAGCAGTTGTTGCTGTCTTATCATAATATATATGCTCTGTGTTTTAAAACGATCGATATATGATGATTGTTTAGAATATGAACAAATGTTGCAATAGTTATCTCTCCAAGAGACAACACCCCAGAAATTCTGCACAACAAAAAAGCGAAGACTGTAAAATGTCAAAGTCAAGTGCTAATTTAGGAATTTCATTTAACCCTCTTTTTTATAAAGAATTTAGTTGTTTCTATAGAAAAAAGTTTACCTTATGATGAAATGACCTTCAACTTTCCTCCTCACCAAACATTCTCTCAGATTTTGGTTTGTCAATCATTAAGTTTTGGTTTTGTCTTCCTTTTGTTTTCTTTGTTTGTTTTATTTTCTTTGTTTGGGGGTATTTTGGGGGACTTTGAGAGGACTTGATTTGTTTCTTTGCATCTTGCTTGACCAATAATACCTTGAAAAATAGTTTCAACATTCAAAGAGCTTTCATTAATAATCAAGAAATCATTTATGCAATGCTATATCTTAATAGGAATTTTAATGTAGCATTTGAGATTCTTAACTAAGTTTTATTTCTCTCAAGATCAGATCAAAATCTACAAAAGGCTAATGGGGTATTATGACTTAATAGCAACATATCACTTCAAGACACTTGAAATGCATTAAAATATCAATAATACAACAGCTCACTGCCTGGATCTGGTATAAAATTCCACTAAGAATCTATAGGTGAAACCACCTTCCAGCCATTTCATATGCAAATTTTTAATTCATCTTGATTTCAAATTGCACTTACTGTACATTGAAAATTTAAATAGGCCTCATGTGTTCTATAAAACTTTATTGAAACCATCCTGTGATAAAGTACTGAAGTCCACAAATATTAGGACTAGAATTTGACTAAGGGATGGGTTCAAGGTCGGAATACTGGAAAAGGAAACCAGCTATTAGCTTATGCGAGTCTGTCTAGTTTCCAGTGTGACTTCCAGTATGAAAGTGGCCTTTGAAGCCAACAGACCTAGTGTCAATAAACTCTACAAAAAGTCTTAATGTGCATTGGCATTGCTCTCCAATCTATCACCAGAGGGAGCATCTATCAACACTGACCTCTATACTATTGCGCTAAGAATCATGGGAAATATTGTAATGATATTCAATCCCAGAATTCTGGGATATTACCCACAATCCTTAGCACGATAGTATAGTCTGGTCAGTGTTGATAGATGCTCCCTCTGGCGATAGATTGCATTGCTCTCCCCATACAAGGAGCAACCATTTTTTTTCTCTTCCAAAGGACTAGTCGCGCGTCAGGCATAGAAAAATTTATTGTCTGGAACTTTGTTGTAATTTGTATTTCGAACACATGTGAATGTTAGCACTGCTGGTGGAGTTTTAGTTCCCCGAGGTTAGCCCGCTCCGGCACCAACACTTTTGAGTTGGAGAAAACATCAAAGCTCTAAATAATCTGTCTAAATTTCAAAATTGTCTAAACCCTAAGGTTCTTCCTACCCCAGACATAGGTTGATTATCTTAGTAATAATTTGGTTCCCCAGTTTGGTATTTTTGGTTTTACTGATCTATGCTCTTCATATTCATATAGTGTTTGGCATGTTCAATATTTTTGGTAGAGCGCCTCTGATGAGTCTTAAATAGACGAAACCCGCGTCAGGTGTAGCAAAATTTATTGTCTGGAACTTTGTTGTAATTTGTATTTTATCCTCCCAATATGCCAGTGTCAAGAAAGTTGGAAATTTTATCCCTTACCAGATTTGTCACCATGGACAGCTCTTCATATTTTTCAAGGAAGACAAAGCATAAATAGATAAACAACTACACATGTACTGATAATAACTGCACTTCATTTAAGAGAAAACCCTATGAATGTTCAAGGATAATAGCCTGAATGATTAAGATAAAAATCAGCTTCCCCAAAACAATTGTCAGTCCAACAAACCATCACTGCTGATAACATCATCCATAATGTCTTTGCCAATCACATCAAACTAAACAATAAGGAAGATAAGTCTACCAAGTTTCATGTTCATCTGTACTGATTGTATAATTAAGTACATACAATGACAAGTTTTATTGTCTTACAGTCAGGTGCAGAAAGAGAAAGTTTGCCAACATGTGAGGTATAATTTGATTTTTTTCCTGGAAATAAAAGCTATTGCAAGTTATTTTTGCATCTGCAATGGCACATGCAAGTCTAAAGATATTTCATAAAGTAGAAAATTTCATAATGATCCAAAAATTTTTCATGCTAGTAATATAAGAAAACATAAAAGTCTCTTAACAACTATTTCCGATTTATATACATACATGTATGAGTTATTATAGTACATCCAATTTTTTACATCATCCAACATTCATAAACAGATGCAGCCAGGAAAAGTTATGAAGGCATGTGTTATAAATGTCCCTAGTAAAAGTGCATCTTCGGAAACATCTCTTTATTGCCAAAATATGTGTATGTTGGTGTTTAACACCCTTTTAAACCACAACTGGGCCTCATAGGGCAGTCAGTATAAATGGTGGAGGAAACTGGAGTTTCCCCGGAGAAAACCACTGACCTTGGGCAGTTAACTGACAAACCTAATCACATACAAGTGAGGAAGTCCCATTTTTGCAAATAACAAGGTGGCTAGTGATCAATAGTGTGGTATTCAAACCAACACATTAGACCACTCGGCCACACAGGCCCCAACCTGACATGAAAACCTATCTGTGTAATAATCATAGAATTATACACCTCAAAAGCAAAAGGAGTAAAAACCCAGATTCCTCTCTGAGTTATCTGTTTGAATTCCTCCCCCATCTCGGTCTCAAATATGAGACAAATATCAAATGCAAATTACCACAGAGTTTCGATTAGCTTGCCAAATGTATGTATAATACAAGCATGTGTTATATTAGTAGAAAAAAAACTTATTATATTCTGGGGTAATTTTGCGTCTTTCTTTTACTAGGACAAGTAATATTAAGTGACACAGACAGGTGTATAAGAGGCTCTGATGCCAAAATCGTGATGAAACTACCAGATTATTACAGAACCCCCAAATTATCATTATTTTCGTAATTATGTATTACTCTGTCATTCTGACAGTCTTCAATACCATGGGTAGCTTGTTTGTCCTATCAATTATATATTTATATATGAGAAAATTGTTAGATGAATTTGATATAGATGGGAAGTGCAAGTGTACTAGCCTGTGTGGTAATGATTAGTATATATTGGATTTTTTTTGGTGCGGAATTGATCATCAAGTATTTATAGAATTTTTTTCAGGCTGATTAGCTTGATAGCAAATTTGTCCTGGAGCAAACAACTTGTTAAACAATAGATTGAAGCTTTTTATTTGATTTACAAGGGTTCAAACCTTGTGAAACAACTACAAGTTTAATGCTTGCTCCTTTAAGTTCAAACCTATTTATCTATACTTGTGAAACAAGTTTTATGTTAATGTGAATCCCTCTCCAATGTACAGTGTGAAAGTGTAGCCTTCCTAATTGCAGCATTCACTGTGCCCCCATTCCTATAATTTCCAATAGAAATTATCCCTCAGAATATTCTATTTTTACTTTGACGTATGCTACACTTCTTATGGACTCTCTAAACTCAATCTCAGAATTTGGTTTATTTAGTGCTATATAAAGTTTTTAAATTTGAAAAAAATTCAAATCTTATCAAACTGGCATATAATTTCAAGTCAATCTCAATTCTATAATGCATATTTAGAAAACGTTTTTATAATGCAGTAAAACTGTTGAACATTTATAAAAATAATGGAGGCTCGTCCCAAGTCCCTTTTTAAAAATCTAGACATCAACAATCAACAAAACTTTTGATTAACAATATAAGGTATATTTCTAAGTCTAATTTCCATGCCCTGCACATATTCCAATTAAAGAAAAAATACTTAACAAGGTCAAACGCTAAGGTCTGCCTCTTACGTCAACCCACAAATTTCTGCTGCACAAGTTGTTTACTGTGATAATATTTGTTTTTTATGATTTGACATCTAATTATGTATACCCCTACTCAAAAGGCAGACAGAATGTCATTTAAACTTGGTTTTTGAACCTAAGAAATTAAAATCTTTTTGCTTGTCAGATTTCCTTTATACTGTGTGAAGCATCTATACAGGACTTTTAAGCTGATGATAAACTGGTTAATCTGGGGGTGGTGTAATTTTCTTAGAGAAATTTTAGATATATTTTGCCATATTAGAGATTAGCACATCAGGATCCATAGAATTATTTTAATTTTTTTATCAATGCGAAACAGGATGTTCCTCTAAGTAACATATAACAGGGTGCAATGGGAGACAGGACCAAGGACATCTTATTTCATCACAATCAAGCTGAAGAGCTTTTTCTTCAGTACAAGACATGTACATTCATTGTACAACAAAGTACTTTTTACACAGTGCAAGATTATAAGAAGAGCAAAATCTAAGCTCAAAACTGGAGTTTTAGTTACTGAAAACAACAACAGCTTCCGCATTATGCGTCCATATTTTTTTACAGATCAGTACTCCATTTGGTATTCTCTTGAGTACACTTACTTTAATTTGATTGAATTTTGCTTCAAGCTACAGAAAATTATCAGATTTATAAAGTATCTTTCAGTAATGTTTAATTTGAATTTGCTTCCAAATGCCAGCATACAAAATGATCAGATTTACAAAGTTACAATGCTTTCAGTATTATTGGTTTAGCTTTAAATATCTAAATATATAAACTCTTGACCTTATGGATTAAAGCAAACAATCTTATATTTACATTTGGACATCGTAAAATCACAAATTGTCACTTTGATTCTAAGGTTTAATAGCTCATAATACAGAGAATAAAATGACTTAAGCAGAGCAAACCTTTCCTTTTAAGGTAATATTCCTACAGACAAACTTTGCTCAAATATTAGCAGAACTGAAGTTTGCCAGACAAGTTCACTGACTGCTTAAAAGGACATTCTGAAAAATTGCAATGGTCCTTCAAGTGCAAGAGCACTTAATTCCTTAATGATTGTTAAAAAATCTAGAAATTTTAAAAATATGCAAACGAAGCACTGTTACTCAAATGTATCATACAAAACCCACGAGCTTTCTGATAGTGATTACAATTTGATGAGTTAGTTTTACCCAGAACCACAAAACTTCTGCCAACGTTTACAAGTATCCAGAGACGGAACAATGGATGAAAATGAATTTTTGATTGCCTACTTCAACCAACCCTTTTCATTTCAGAAGAATAGATATTGAATATGAATTGTCATTGCACTAAATGCTGACACATGTACTTTTATTTGCTCATCATATTTCTATTAAGCTTAGAGGGCAGAAAAGTCAGAATTATAAAAAAAACTTCTTTCTATATTTTGATCACAAATCATGTTTTTCTTTGTTTGTATAATCTAAAATCATATGAATTACTGGACCAAAATGGCATTCAGATTGGTACATAATAACTTTAATAAGTGCACATAGAAAAAAATTCTTAATTTTTCAACCTTTAAGAGGACAAACAAAATCAAAACAACTGACCACAAACCTTGGTTTCTTTCCCGAAAATAATAATAATCCATTGCCATAATTTTTTAACCACAAACGATTTCCAAAACACAGGTAAAAATTTTATTCCCTTATCCCAGCTGCCGTGTATTTGGGAAAGAAACGACCTATCAGTGGCTAAGACTAGACATTAAAAAAATCCAATTTTCTCCTAAAAACCTGATAACAATGTCCACTGTCCAAGTCACTGCACATAATCCCGTAATCTAAATGGACACTTCATTACGGGTCAACGAGTTGAAAGGACAATGGTCACTCTGATAAAACAGAATCCTACCTTGAAATTATATCTCGATAAATATTCAAATATTTTGCTCCTCAGTATTAAAAAGATAACCAAATAAGATAGGAAGGGTGACTAATATTATTATCAATACAGAAACTACCACATGTGTACAATGATGAAAAGGCGGTAAAAAATTTTATACTTGCAGACGACAGTTAGAAAATTATATGCCTAATAAATTTAAGTTTTATTGACCTGAGACAAAATGAATTATTTGTAAAAGGTAAAAATGTGGGCAGTTCATTTAAATATCTTTTGAAAAAAACTAACTGTTTTTTGTTTAGCTTCATTGAATGAAAATATATTTATATCTAATTTCAATACATTCATGTAGGTGTCTTCAGGTCTTAATTTTTTACTGATTTACAATTTCAACTTAATTCATCCTGGTTAATATTTTTTCTATCTATTTTACAATTTGGAATGAACTTCTGAATAGTCTTCGTGACAAAATGTTGTCTTGAAGAAATTTATTTTAGTTTACTGCAACTTGGAGAAATTTTCGTTTGGTGATAATTTAACGTTTTCATAAAGTGAATCATTTACGCCTAGGAAAAATGGTGTTTCTTCTGTGATTATAAATATTTTTACTTCAGGAATCAATCATCATGTGGATATTTTAGCTAAAATTTTCCAGTTTCCAGTATTTCAAATAAATAATACAAGCTCTTTCGGTCAGCTTGCATTTGGTCTGCAAAACAGTTTACAATAATGTTCATGCATTTAAAACATAAATTTCTTTCCAAGTTTGAGAGTATAAATTAAAAAAAACTCAACATTTAAGGAAAAGATACTACAAATTGGATTTAAATGTTAACTACCTGTTATGTATTTACTATTCCATGCTGTTTTAAGGACAAAATACAAAGACGAAAAAAACAAACATGAACATAGATTTTCTGTTTTCTTTCTAAGGTCATTGATTTTTTACTTGTCATCAAGATATAAACTCTAAATTTACCTTGTTTCTCACCAGTGTCTACATTTTAAACATATCCTATATAAAATATATCCATATTTCACAAAAGTATTGTACAACCGTAAAAAAACAGAATCCTTAATCAGTAATATCTCGCATTTAAAAATCCCTCAGAAACAAAATGGCTTCCTTAACTGATATCAATCACAGTTATTTAGATTTTTTCGGGAGAAGAAAAAACGTTTTCCGACCCTGAAATTTACATTTTGTAGCGCTCATCATTTCGATAAACCACTCCCGTCTTTCACAAAGGTAAACAATTCACAGCGACAAAACAAACACAATTTTCTAAGCTTATCTTTATATTTCCTGTGTTAAGGGTTAACTACATTTAGTCATAAAATAGAAAATCTTCGTGTCCCAATTCAGGTAAAAAAAACTGTCTACCTGAATGGATTCTAAATATCTATAAATAAATAAACAGCCCAGTCCAAGCAAATTAAATCCATCAGGAGTTCACCTAAGGTTACGAGAGTTACGACAAATTAATCATATTTGAATTTATCCTGTATTTAGTCGTTTAAAATTGGATATTTCGCATTATCGGACTCAAATTGTGTACAAATTTTATAAATAGAAATATTTACTCACGAAATTTGTCAAATAAAATTTAAGATCCAATTAGAAATTAGATATATCAATAAATTATATGTTGAAAATGTTTGTTTTCATTACATCTGTCATTATTGAAAAGCTTAAAGTTCCATTATTAAAGTTGTCCTACATAAAGATGATTTTCAAATAAGGGAGTGAAATGCATGATCGTCTGCAGGATGGTTTGTCTTTAAATATCATGCAAGCGCTAATATGCAACATCCCTGTTTATTGTTAGTTGCTTTCAGCAAATATTCATGTACCTAAACGTCAATCCTTTTATTATAAGATTTTTATTAAGCTATAAAAGTTCATAATTTCTGTGTTAATTTTTCTTTTTCTACTGCTCTTTTTTTACGCTCCCCACATCACAAAGTTTAATCATTTGGCTCAGTATCTGTGTCAATGTTTTACTCATTTTCAACTAGCGTGAGAATATATTTAGTGTGAGTTGGCAAAATTTGTCAACACGAAATTTTTTCAAATTGCTAAAACAGAAACAGCTTTGACCATGCACTTTCGACATGTACAATATTCAGGTGTGGATCCGGATGTCCGTGAAAGAGGGGGCGTTATGCTGTAAATGTCCGATTTTGATGAATATTTGAAGTTTTAAGGTCAACTTTATACAGAAAAAATTAAAATTTCTCAATTAAAAGGGGGGGCGTATGCCCCCTCCGCCCCCTCTGAATCTGCCACTGCTCATCTTCAGAAGATAATGACCCACTACATGTCAAATTATTTTAAAATGTACCACTCAAAATACATTATTACATAACACATACATAACATTTAAATTAATTTGCATCCTTTTTGTTTGACCTTGCACATTATCAGAGCACTATCACAGGTTATTTTGCATGTTAGGTGTCGTCTGCTTGTGGCCTTGAAATCATGGCCTCCATTATCTCTGAGTCAGATCTTTCTGTGAAATTTAAATGACATTAAAGTGCAATGTTATCAAATTAAGCCTTTAAATCAACATTTTGCAAAATCTTGATATGTCACATGTAATAAGATATACCATGAATGGGTTTCCCACCATTTTCTTTTGATTTTTTTCCTGCACCCTTCAAATTTGGCGCCCTTCAATTAAGTTGAAAGGACAGAAACAAAGTTGGAAGTGACACCAGAAGGGGAAAAAATTGCATGTAATTGCTGTGAAAAACCATTTGCAAAAATCTTCAAAATCCTTGTAAATTTGTCGTCGTGTTTTGCCATTTTTGACATTGGGCAAGTCTTCAAAAAATACAATGTCAAAAATTTGGCGGTGTTATAAAATTAAGGATCCTGGTGGGGTGTTAATAATAGAGATATTCTTCTTCGAATTCAAAATTAATTTTAGCTTAATTATATACATACCATATATTAACGAAAATGAGAAAGATACCAAAATCCAATGAATTAAACCAGATCGATTTTTAACATCCAACAAAATTTGTTTCTTTCTTCAAAATACAAGTTATCTTGCTAACATTTTATGTTTCAACTTATGGCAAACATATAGACTTATTTTATATTCTCGAAAATGATTCATGGTTTAAAATTTTCTCTGTATTTTTTGTCAGCATCAGGTGACAGCCTTCGTCCTTTAATGTAACAACAAGCTGTCGATTGGCATGTATTGACAGCGAAATATTGCTTCTAATTAAACTTGGACTGTGACCGGCTGTAGCAACTTTTGTATATTTCCCATTCTTTTGCCATCAATGCAGGGATCATCAAAATTATTTGTCTGTCTCACGCGTTGGCAAATCGATCATGATCGGGCAACATTCAAGTATCAATCGGTAATAGTGTCGGGACAATAAAGGGATAAGTTACTTATTTCAATGTTATTAAACATGTGATAGTCTTGATCTTTATAAATAGAAATAATCTTCATTTAGTAAGCAACATATATAGACCATTGATGTAAGTGCATCTTAATATAAAAGACAAATTTAAGCAGCCCACGACTTTAAGGACTGTTGCCAAAATACGTCCTTTTTTATTTGATGTTAATGATGAAAGTAATTTGTTTGGTTTTTTACCGAACATTTGCTCAAAGCACAAATCAAATATGGGTGGTATATTGTAGAACTAATGTGGACATTTAGTTGATGTTCTTATAGTTTTTGCATGTGTACATTTTGAGTCATGCAAGTTGTTCATTGCAAAGGTGGATACAGGATTTTAGTTCAGGGGGTTGTAAAGTAAATGCTGTTGTTTTCCCTGAGGGGGGGCGTACACCCAGTAATCCTCTCCTTAGATCCCTGCATGCATTATTATGTTTCATTTACATGTATTTAATCCTCTTCAATCCTCATTTTTGTTTTGCACTTTATGGACTTAAAAAATGTCCATCCAATTCACAACATACAAATAAATAAATACTGGGAAATTTACTTCTCAAATTTTAAACCCAGCAAATTTGAATTCATAGTTGCCAACAAAAATCTACTTTAAAAGTTATAAAAACAAAATAAAACTATATTATCTATCCAAATAATATTTCCCCACCAGTAAATTCCAATTTTACCCTTCAACAATATCTAAGAAACTGTCTAACAACTTTATTACTTTATGCAGACATAAAAAGTTTTATTACTTTTAATGTGTGATATTATAATATACTAAAGCTTTACATTTGGAGTGCAAAAATGCATAACAGTTACTTAAAGTCCAGAGCAATGTTGAATTTAAAATGGACACAGTCAATTTCCAAACCCATCATAAACACATGCATTAGAAGCCCCCTTTACTTTGTTTAGTTTGTGTAGACTGCATGCATAAGTTAAGTACAAAAATCCAACTTAAGGTCTTTAAGCAAGTTAATTGAAGTATGAAAGTATAATAGAGTTCATGATGAACAGACAGACAGACCTAAATCTACTAAATTTTGGCCCAAATTAAAAAAAATCAGGGCAACTAATCAGACCAAAGGAAAAACACATGAAAATTATCACTTCAATCCTTCAATGTACTGTAAAAGGTTAAAAACACATAGAAAGTCAGATATTGGATGAACAAATGAAACAGGGACGAGACAAAATGCTTTACATGTTGTTATTACAAGCCAGACATAACCAAATGTAAAGAGAGCTTAATTTAATTTAATCACAAATTGCTTTAACTAGAAAGTTTTTATGTAGCAAGTCTGTTGACATTTTAACTTATACAATTTTATCAATGTTCCAATAGAAATCCTATACTTGTATTGTTTTTCATTAATGCCCATGTCTGACAGTCACATTACGCTTTTTATCTCTACTTATTAAACCTGCTCTAAATGGACTTAATTTGACGAATCGTCTGAATTGTGGTGGATAACATTAATTTAGACGTTTTTAAAAAAAGATTCTTCATTTTCGTCCGTGTGAACAGTAACCCTTAGTCTAGACATTTCTAACGAGATTTGTGATTGATGGATTTTCACCTGAGGCGTACCTGTATATTACAGGTGTTAATCTTTGATGAAGGTAAATTACAATCAACAGGTAAACGTGTATTGAAATAATTACCTGAAGGGTGCGAGTTGATGGATGTGTGTATACATCAAGGCGATCAGGCGATTTGTTACTTTGTCAAATTGTGCAACAAATTAGTCCTCCTTATTTAAAGAACAAAGAAAGTTAATTTTGTCCAATGTGCAATGAATTTTTCCTTCTTTTTATAAGTAGCGATATCAATCGATCAATGATTTTGATGTCAAAGATCTGTCAAATGAATGTCCCACCTGAGTTCAAACTGCTGTAACTTTTTCCATAAGCCTTGCAGAATTTCAAATTTAACATTGTTAAAAAGATAAAAGATTGAATTTTTCTTACATATCTTTCTTTTTCCTTACTAAAAAAGTGTCATATCAGAAATTTGAGCCAAAAATAATGAATTTCCTGTAAATTCACGATTGTGGAAACCATTTTGACGCTCCAGGCGTCTGGGCATGTGTAGGAAAAGTTTTATTTTTATTAGCCAATCAGAAGAAGCCTTACATATTGTATATCAAAAGAAAGAGGTAACATTGGGGAATATGATGCTATTTTTAGTTTTGGGAATTTTCCATTGAACACTTTCGATTTTGAGGTTCAAAGTTGGTCAACTTTGAGTTTGAATTTGACTTGGAAGATGATTATGACGAAATTTGACCAATATATCATTAAAAAGCTTGATCTTTAATCTACAAAATCATATAAACAGTTAAATTGTACAACTTAGCGCATTTTAGCGCAAACCAGTTAAAGAGAAGCACTGTTAGGAGAAATTTCGTTATTAAGTACAGTTTGTTAGGAAAACACTGCCTGATTTCAGGTAAATATTTATCGTTGCCGATGGATAAATTTGACAGATAGATTTCTCCAACCACCTATCTTGAAACTACCATAACTTCTTTATTTCTCAACCAATTTGTAAAATATAAATTGGAAAATGTTTCTAAAAGATTGAATTTTTAAGATATAATTTTTTTAATGAAAAATAATAATTCATTAAAAATGGTCTGATATCGCTATTATAAGAACAAAGAAAACTAATTTTGTAAGATATCCATTGACTAGTATAGAAGTTTAGTATGTATTTAAGGTACAAGCAAACTTATTTTAATAGTTATCAGATAATGAATCAAATATACTATTAATAACTTTAAGATGTAGTACAAAAGCTCACAAGAGATACCCCTACCAAAAATCAACCATTTCAAAGACATCATTTTTATGATAATAAATGATTACAAACTTGAAATCAAGACAGAGAGGTTCATATGTAACCAAATTATTTTGTGATTTATGGGGACTGTTAGATCAGACATGAAGAAAGAATCCTAGCTTAAGCAGGACAAACAATAGGGGTTCTATTTAACATTTGAAAACAAAAGGTCCAGGACTTTTTTTAAAGTCCACCAGATGTTATTAAAATGTCATCTTTAATAGTTATTGTAAATAAACCCAGGTCCAGGACTTTTGTTAATACAATTCCACAGGTCCAGAATTAAAAGTTCGATGTCCCGGACGTCGGATCAGTGCTAATTTGAATTTCTGAACAATAGATAATCAACATGCACCCATACATCGTTTGACAGAAAAATTTGATTAGGTACTGTAGCATAAAACAAGAGGTCCCAGAAGCTTTTTTGTACAATGGCAGCACCAAACCCCTACTTGCACTTATTCATTTTTAGATCTGTATCCCAAAATTTGAGCAATGTGGTTGAGTTTATAAATAAATTTTATTGAGTTCCATGCCCCATTCACTGTAGATGGATTTAAAAGGCAGAAAAGTATTTGGCTGCCGAGATCTAAAATTTGCTCAAGATGTCCATCTATCCCAAGCTTGAAGATGTCTGCATACGAAGAATAATGCACTTTTCATGCATTTGTTATAGCATGCTACTATTGTATGATCATAGGTTAGTAGACCACGTTACAATATATATGATTATTAGTCCTACAAGATCAGAACCACCGATACACTAGAGACTTGTCTGTGAACTGACAATACACACTTCCAAACCAAACCCTTGTCAACAAATTTTATTATTCCAATCTTAAGTGGTGACTTATCATAAATTTTAAATGAACTTCTTACAAAGGATCAATGATCTTAGACTAATGAATAAATTTAACAAATCAACACTTTAGCTTAGTATACATATTTAATATTAAACTTCGCCAAGTTCCTGTCACCAATGTTAAGTTATGGGATATGAAATATGGAAATCATGCTTAAAAAGGCAAAAAAGCATCTACAACTGGAGAAATTTGTATGAAACATTGAATGCACATGGGCTTTTTTTTTATCTCTGTTGTTTTGTTAATTATTTATTATATGCATATTGTTAATAATGTTTTGTTTAATTAAGTTAGTCTGCATTGAATTTCTTAGTCTGCTATATTTTTTTTCTAAAGTCCAACTACTTGTATAACTAGAGGCTCCCAGGAGCCTGAATCGCTCACCTTGTATTCGATGATACTTATATGCTGGATATTTCATTAAAGGACTGCTACTCTGTGGAATTATCAATTTTAATGTTCTAAGGGAAACAACTCCTATCAAGAAAGGTCTTACAACTTTGACCCCATTACATAATTTTTAGATCTTTATGTGCTTAACCATATGCAATTTAAATTTTTCAAATATCTTGTATTGTTTTCAAGATATAAGCCTTAAAAGAGCAAAATTTGAAAAAAAACAAGAAAAAGGGCAATAACTCCTACAACCATTGTAAGATCTTCTTCAAAACTTCAGGGCAGGTAGATCTTTATGTGCTGATCATTATTATCCAAATAGAATTTTAATATCTATTACCATTTTTGAGTTATTTGCAAATAAAAAGCTACGCCGAGCGCAGCATAATACGACCGCAACATGTTGAACCCTGTACATTGGAGGCCCAATATGGATAGTCTATTGATTTTGTCACATGCAGACCATAATGGACTTACAAAGATTTTTGACACATGCATCCCATGGTGGACTTTAAAATGCACATTTAACACATATATATTTATATTAACATTTAATAGAAAAATCTTATTTCTATATTAATTGACATTTTTGGCCCGTTTTAGCCATCTTTTGGCCCTTTTTTTTAAAAGGTTAGGACCACAAACCCCAAATGCAATAAAAAGCTTCCTTCTGTGGATATAATCATCATATTTAAACTTCATATCAATTGGCTGGCCCACTACAGCTAAATTTCCTGTGTAAAAACATTTGCCTTGAGCTACTTTTAAAAATGGCGTTTTTTGCCCCTTTGACCCCTAATATCTCAAAAACAGTAAGAGATATTGCAAATCTGATTGAAAAATGCAGGCAGGGATTTTCACAAGGATTCCAATGAAAAAAAGATTTTGAAAATTGGACCACAAATAAAAAAGTTGATTTTTTGGGTGTGGCCTATCTTTGGCCCCCTGTAGCAATGTAACAGTTCGATATACATCAAAACCTTAGACACATTTTGTTGACAGAATTTAATGAGGAATTCAATAAAAAAAAGAATTTTAAAAATCAAATGAATAATAAACATTCTACAACAGTTTTGTCAATACACCCATTTTAGCCCCTTTTGGCCCTTTTTTCCAAAATGGTAGGGGCCACCAACCCCAAATACAATAGGAACCTTCTTCTAGTGGTTAGAAACATCATATCAAAATTTCATAACAATTGGTCAATATTTACTCAAGTTATCGCACGGAAACCAAATGTCCCCAGACGACGACAACGACGACGACGACGACGCCGACGACGACGACGACGACGACATCGCCATACCATTATACGATCGCAAAAAAATTGCGGTCGTATAAAAACTTCAATTTACCTTATGTTCTATTTTTAGCCATGGCGGCCATGTTTTTTGTCGAATCGAAATTTCGAACGATAATTTTGTAGACCACATACTATTAAACAACCCTACCAAGTTTCATTTCATTTGACTAAGCAGTTTCAGAGAAGAAGATTTTTGAAAAGTTGAACAAAAAACTGTGAAAATGGTCAATTTTTACAATCCAAGGGGTATAACTCCTAAAGGAATGATCCTACAA
The DNA here is from genome assembly GCA_963971305.1 of Arcuatula senhousia. Lineage (NCBI taxonomy): Eukaryota > Metazoa > Mollusca > Bivalvia > Mytilida > Mytilidae > Arcuatula > Arcuatula senhousia. The sequence goes on from OZ020304.1 coordinate 32,263,220, forward strand.
CTTTGACTCTGTTACAACTTTTGTAGATCTTGATGTGCTTAGTCATATGCAATTTAAATTTTTGAAATATCTTGTATAGTTTTCAAGATATAGGGCTAAATAAGTAAATTTTTTGAAAAAAATCCAGAAAAAGGGCAATAACTCCTACATCGGTTGTTGGATCTACTTGAAAATTTCTGGGCAGGTAGATCTTGAGGTGCTGATCACTTTAACCCTTGCCAGAATTTTGATATCTTTTACCGTTTTTGAGTAATTTGCAAAAAACTGCAATTTACCCCTATGTTCTATTTTTAGCCATGGCGGCCATGTTTTTTGTCGAATCAAAATTTCGAACGATAATTTTGTAGAGGACATACTACAGAACAACCCTACCAAGTTTCATTACATTTGGCCAAGCGGTTTCAGAGAAGAAGATTTTTGAAAAGTTGAACGACGGACGACGGACGACGGACGACGGACGCCAAGTGATTGCAAAAGCTCACATTGCCTTCGGCAAGGTGAGCTAAAAACTACTTTCAGACAAAATGCCAAAACACACAAAGCAGAGGCACCAAATTATGGAAATGTCAAAAATTTAAAAATAAGCATAAAGCCTTTTTTCAGAAGATGCACATGCTTGCCCTGGGGGTTGCACTTTAAATTAACCCAGTGAAGTGCAGAGCAATAAATAATGTTACATCAACTGCCACCATGAATCACACATAAGTTTTTGGCACTAATCAATTCAATAGATTTCAAGAACTGATAGTTTAATTAAAATTTCTCTCTTAAGAAACAGGAATACATCTATTTACATTCTGGAATTCCTATTATGCAGCCAATTCCAAGAATGTCTTGCATATACACCTTACATACTTGACTGATTTTTACCAAAGTCTGACTAGCCAAAAGGTATTTTAAGCACCACACATGACTCATGCAACTCAACACAAATCCGCTAATTGGAAAGCGATGTAATCATAGTTGCATTTCTGTATTAAATAATAGTTCCATCATCAGTGACATGCAGAAATGGAAAGATGCATGATGTCATTATAGAAATGTCAGCCATTGTTGCAACAGAATACAAAGGTGAGCCGAGAGAGTTAATTATTACCTTGATGACATCATACATCCCTGGGTGACATTTCGGCTTGATTTATCTCTGAGTTAAGGTCGTAATGCAGGATTAGTCTCTCGTCAACCTAGCAGATAAATGAATCATGGGTAATAAGGAAAGGACAGTATATAAATAACTACTACCGTTAATTACTAATACGATTCTTCAGGACACTTATATCTTAAGCCTGATTCAACACCTACAATGTACTATTTTGAGAAGCAAATATCAAGAATACAGTACATTAACAAAATCTGTCAAAGTGAAAAATGGCCAGATTTCATTTAACAGGAAGTAGGTGAGCAACAGACCTGAAATAAAATCCCACATTATGAGCCCCCACCATGATGCAGGATTTTCACTCCATGAAATATGCCCCAAATTTCAAAAAGCAAATCCACATACAACCAATATTTACAACCAAAATTATAAGAAGGGCCCAGTCAAAATAGTCCCTAGACTTAACATATGTTATCCCAAATGTACTGTGGTGCAGTCATTGTATAGAAATTCGAATTTTGTACCCCTCATACATGTAGTTTCTGGAGATGTGAACAAATAGACCAAGACAATCTTAAGGATAATCTACATTACAGATGTTTGGGCTAATGATACATGCCTTTACCTCAACAATCAAAATTGACCAACTTCTTCAAGTGCATAAACTTAATCCACTAATAATTTCCAAATCCTAATTTACCAATTGTCCCCAGGAACTTTCGAAATCGTGTTAAATCATGCAAATATGCAGACAAATTCAGCCGCAAGGCGAATCTCAAAACACTTAGCATTTCTGCCCTTAATGGAAAAGATATTGAAAACAGTATGTAAATCTCCACCTTAAATTGGAAATCCTGCCTCCAGACATAGCAAATGCTACAAAATGTCTGTCTGCATTAAATGGAAAGTGTTAGGATGCGACCTTTGACATTTGGATGTCTTGGAAGTATGTGGTTATATGCAGCTATAAATGTGTCTGCAACAGGAATGTATGCAAAGCCTATAGCTAATTCTGAGAAAGTTTTTGTCTTTAAATGTCTAGCTAATTCTGAGAAAGTTTTTGTCTTTAAATGTCAGCACTAAGACTCAGAGCAGTAAATATTAAGATAAGTATTATGTAAAGGGCAACTGAACTAGAGTACCAACACTAGATGAATCAAAAGGGTGTAAAAATGTCCCCCAAAAATGGAAATATAATGGCATCAAAATTTTGAGAATCAAATTCAGGAAGAGTAAAAACTTGTTTTTGTACCCCTTGAGTGAAAGTAAATGTTTCAATAGCATCTTTTTCACTCAGCCCGGAAATATCATGGTCAATTGTACATTAAATGTTATGAATTGAGCAGACGGTTAGTAAACAAGTTATTCAATGCTTATATTAACTTCTTTTATAGCATCAAATGTGAAATTAATGTCTGCAATTATATAAAGACCACTTCTTCATTAATTTTTCATTTACCATATTTAGCCGTAAGAGAATTTAATGTCTTTTAAAGAGACTTTAATAGCAATATAAACTTATAGCTTTATAACCCTGTTAAGTTCAGATGTTAATTAAGTTATGACCAATAAGATAAAAAATTTCTATTTACACAACATTTAACCGCAGATCATTTTAAGATCTGACATCTACAGTGTGAATGGTCTGTTACCTTATGTCAATTTCCCTACCATAAAAAGAAATTAGAAAAATAGATCGTTTTCAATCGTGACTTCAAAAAAAAATCTCATCAACCGTTTTTTACGTTCATTAAAGCTAGATCAAAGAGAAAGCTAGCGTGGCAATAGAAATCGTTGAATTCTGATAATTCTGTCGCGACCTACCAAGTAGAACTATCTCTGGTTGGATAACGGAAAGGTGCTGTTAGTAAATTTCCGCAGATAGCGTTTCCAGACTTAATCTTGTATATAAATGACAAACACAGGAATTAATAGATATGATTTTTTTTCTGTTATGTCTGTTGTCGGTTGTCTTGGAAACAAGACTAAAAGGTTTTTGCTTTTTTTATTCAAATCCACTTTCCCCGAATCAGACAATTGTTACATTATATAAGGTGCTAAATTTTAAATTCTATTAAAAATTCTATTAGAATTCTTTTGATATATTGAACATTTTCAAGTGCATCTTAAAATTTTTATACAGAAACAACAGGAATTGTCTCTACTTTTTTAATCTCCTGCGGTTCAGAATCTATGACAAATCCAATGTAGGTTTACATAATGAGTTTAACAAGTTTGTTGGCCAAAGACTTTGTTGTATTATTTCGTATTTTGCATAGCCAGGAGAAACATCTAGCATAGTTTTTAAACAGGAATTTAGTCTACAATCAATGTATCCATTCAATGACCAATTTAGTGTTTTGCCCAAGAGGCCAAAGTCCCCCCTTTCTAAGATACATTTTGGTTGAATCACAGAAATGAGGAGGTTCATGTCACTCTATGGAAATGTCTTGATCTTTACACTTACTGCACTGTTGATTTTTTATTACCATGTAGTAAAACTTTTTAAGTTAACCTAAAACTTTCCAATATCCATATAAATATAATCCATAAAAAAGATTCAGAATATCATCATAAAAATCTACAATTCATTCATAAATTGACATGTAATCTTTCCATCAAATTCAGTGAAAAAAACATATATTTGCTCCCAGTATCAAAAATCTCCATTACCCAAACTAGAAAATACAAATTTTGGCTAGATTTTATCATAGGCCTCAGTCACATTAAGGTTTTATTCATACATAATGGATATTTGTCAGATTTTTTCATCAACAAATAGCAATTGTATGCAACACAAACAATGCAATCAATTTTATTTTTAAATACAGAAAAAAAATTACAACTGACTATTCAAATCACAATAAAAACTAACTTATCACCACTAAAAAACAATAAAAAAATATGGTTCCAACCATATAATCAATTAATGTTATATTTGACTTCTAATTATGAGGCTTCTGGTGAAGGAATATATTATTTTTTATCATTAGGAACAACATCAAAATAATACATCACCAATTTGTTGGGGTCCAGTAAAAAAAATGTTTAGAAGATCAATAACAATTTCATATATTTCTTAATTTAACAGATAGTCTAAAAACATATTAAAATATATTAATATTACAACTTAATACAAGATGTTTATCTATAATTGAAATGAAAAAAAATTCTCACTTAACTTCATCCTGTTAAAAAGGAGTTACTTACTAAGCAATTTAAACCTTAAAGTTAATATCAAACAAATAAAAAATATCCTTTTTTTTCTTTTTGCCCAATACATGTTACACCTTTAAAATTATATAAATCTAAAAAACTAAGACAAAATCTAAAACCATTTTTGACCAGGAGCAATGTTATTCAGACACGATTTCAATCTTTTTCCACCCTACATCTTTCAGAACACCTGCGTTTAGACGCATCCTCAAAATACCTAGATCCTTTAAGACCCCGTTTACACTAGACGGAAAGATCGATCTTATTTAAATCGATGCAAAAAAGATCGATCTTTTTGTCAGTGTAAACGGGAAAGATCCATCTTTATTTGAATCGATTCAAAAAGAACCGGACTTAAAAAGTCCTGCTTAAGACCTTGACTTAAAAAGATCGATCTTTTTTGAATCGATCTTTCTTGAAGTGTAATGTAGAGACTGCAGGGAATGAAGTACAACGACGGTATTATTCGGGTTATCTCATAAATGTGTGTAAATGCAAACCAGTCTTTTTAAGATCAATTCAAAAAAGATCGATGTATTTTTGTTCATGGTGTAAACGGGGTCTAAGTCCTATAAGCAGACCCAAACAAAACTATAAATCAGAATTACGGAGAAAAACGGAGTGGTTCCTTAAGAGGAGATTATAATCATAACATGACAGTTTTTTCGTTGTTTTTTAAATTAGTGAAATTCAAGGGAAGTTTGTTTCAGAGATAAATTCTCCAAGAACAGATTAAAGTTCCCTGGCCGTTGAGTGGGAAAAATCTAAGTTGGCTTGTTAAACAGGAAGTAGATGAGCAACAGATCTCAAAACTATATGGTCATATGGGACCCCTACCTGAAGCTGCATACCAAATATAGAAAGCTTATATTTTTATTAGTTGCTGAGAAAACTGTTACGAAAAAAGAGTGACGGACAGATGAACGGACGGACAGCATTTCTATGTTCTCACTCTGCATTGCAACAGGGGACAAAATTCATGTTGAGGGTTTATATAAAAGCTATATCAGAGGCATAAGAAGCAGTTAATTACTATATGATAGTCCAAGGCTAGAGCATCTTTTTCATAGTTCAGCCACAAATAATGACCGATTCCCCCTCCTATATGCCCACCTTAGATGTGCCTATGGATTTTAGTTTTTGAGTCTGTTCAATTGTTTACTGTTTGGAAAAATAATCAAACCTGCTGTAATTTCTGTTCTAAATATAAACTTTGAAAGCCATTCCAGACATCACCATCCCACATGTTGATAGATGCCTTTGATTTTACTGATTGTCAAAAGTAAAAACATTCCACAGGCAGATGTGAAAATATTTGTGATAGATGGTTTCAAGATACTTTTTTTCCAGTCTGAGAGTAATTATAAATAACTGATATGTATCTTGAAGGTTTTTACTTTTTGTCTGGAGAATTTATTAGTCTAAGGTCAATCTGACATTTGTTATCCTTGTTCAAAAAAATATTTTAGACACAAGCAATCCAATCCAGAAAAAAGTTGACTAAAACAAAAAAATAATAGAATATGAAACACTTAGCAAAACAAGGTTTTGTTCATTAAGGCTCATCAGAGCCAGATTAGCCAAGAAATTGAATTAGTCAAATCAAAACAAAATTTTGACAAATAATGATAGAAGTATGTGGGTGGTAAATAGAACAAAATATTAAAGATGATAGGTTTATGCAATACAACCTGCGATGCATATACTGTGGTTTCATTATTATTCATGGGGTATCAATTTTCGTGGTTTTTGTGGGTGGCCTTCATCCACAAAATTCGATACCCAACAAAAAGGAAATCTAACATTGATGTGTATGCAAAAGACATCAAAACCATGAAATTAAGAATCCAGGAAATGATCCATTTTCATCAAACCACGAAAATAAATGAATCTACAGTAGTCATTGAACAGAAAATTGTACAAATAACTTTTTTATGTACTCTTTAAATTCGTCTTAATACTAAGGATTTAATTGCTTACCTTTAATACAAGCAAAATTTTCCTTCACCCTCATCAATAAACCTTAGCAGTCAGAAACAGAAACTGACATTGCATATATACATCTTCAATCACAATTCATTTTCTATTAATTATTCCATCATTTTTTATCCTTCTCTAACTAATTTCAAAGAGAATTTCTCTAGACACATTCTAATGCAAAACTAAGAATGCAAGCCAAATAACTTTTAACAACTTTGCATCAAAAACAAGATGTTTCACCTTGGAGCACAAAGACATGAAGACAAGAGGAAAAAAAATCACTCCATTAAATAAATACTTGTCTACTGTACTACTTCTATTTTTTCTAAGCTCCCAATCACTTTCTAATTATACAGATAATTTAACAAGGCTTTTCTAACATTATGTTTTTAATTCAATGGGTTTTGGGTATGATATAGATCTGCCAGAATTCCATTAGGGAGCATATGTTTTTGATAAATTTTCATTTGAAAAAATACAACCTACAGCATATATATTAGAAAACAAAACAAGAGCTGAATTGCCCATTTGGACAGGCATCAAAGGTGTTTGACATGTACATTTTTGTAGCAAGTATTTCCATAAAGTGCTTAAACATCATCAAATAATTAAAATGAATGTGTCTACCATCCTCATTGTACCTAATTTCAACAAAGTCTACATTTTGTTTTCTGAACTGATCAGAAAGCTATCAAAGCTTATTTACTTGTAACAAATATTGCCTAAAATAGTTATTAAAATGAATGTGTCTTTTGACCTAGTTCATTGTACATAATTTCCTCCAAATCCATCAATTGTTTTCTGAGGTACAAAGACATAGAACATAACTCAGTCCAATGGTTGTCAGCAGACAACAGGTTACTGTAAAAGGGAATAATATTGCGAGGGGTTTATTTTCGCTAATTTCGCGATCATAACAAATTCCTGAAAATATCCCCTCGCGTTAATTACATTTAGGAGGGCCCAATATTCCATGATCTAATAAAACACGAAATTAAAACGTCGGGAATGCATTTTGGTACTGAAAACACGAAATTTTAAACCACACTAAATTATCCCCTTTTACAGTAATCTGTGTAGTCAACAGTGACAGATCCAGAGGGAGACAGAAGAGGTGTTACCCCCCCTCCCCCCTTTTAATGGAAATAAAAAAAAATTGTATGAAATTGACCAAGCTACTTTATTTTCATCTCACAAATTTGACATTTTTACCATATTTCCTTGGCCACTAGTAAAAAGTCTAAATTGTCATTTTGTCTATCTTAATTATATGTATTTGGTCTAAGGACATTTTCTTTGCCTCCCCCCACCTTGTTTACTATGAGTCACTATGCATCCTGGCTCGTAAACAAAACTCATTTTCACTAAGAATATTTTACTATGTACAGACATGCAAAGTGAGGTATTAAAAGCAATATCATTCTGAAATGGAGTCAATATGCTTTCATATTAACCTAGTTCTTAACCAATCAATTAACTCGGTCTTAAAAACTGTCTGGACAATGGCATACATCAACTAGAGGCTCCCAGGAGCCTGAATCGCTCACCTGATCTCTTATGCCAAAGTTTGAATAAATTTCACAAACTTTCAACTATACAAAGTTGCAAATAATCCCTTCAGTGGTTTCAGAGAAGATTTTTGGAAATCAGTTTAAATTAATAGAAAAAAACAGTTAAAGGGCAATAACTCCTGTAAGGACCTTTTTATGCTAAACAAGAAAAGTTGCTTCGGATTTTCTCTATCTGTTATACTTTTCGAGTTATAAGCCAAAACAATGGTCTGACCCCCCTGTTCTATTTTTAGCAATGGCGGCCATGTTGGTTGGTTGACGTGTATATAATTCACAAACTTGGTAGAGGACATCCTAAAAATCAAGTGAACCAAGTTTCAAAGCAATCCCTTCAGTGGTTTCAGAGAAGAAGATTTTTGAAAATCAGTTAAAATTAATGGAAAAAAAACAGTTAAAGGGAAATAACTCTTAAATGGCTGATCTGACCATTTTGACCCTGAAATCATTTTTGTAGATATCAATGAGCTGAACAATTCTGCAATGCTAACTTTTCCTCTAGCTCTAACGGTGTTCAAGATATTGTCCAAAAACTGCTAAAATGGTCAATTTTGACGATTAAAGGGCAATAACTCCTATAAGGAGTCGTTTCACAACGACGACTCAATGGAGAGATTTGTAGAGCTTTTGATGCTGAACAAGGAAGGTTGCTTCAGATTTTCTCTATCTTTTATACTTTTTGAGTTATAAGCCAAAAACAATGGTCTGACCCCCCTGTTCTATTTTTAGCAACGGCGGCCATGTTGGTTGGTCGACATGTATATAATTCACAAACTTGGTAGAGGACATCCTAAAGATCATGTATACCAAGTATCAATGCAATCCCTTCAGTGGTTTCAGAGAAGAAGATTTTTAAAAATCAGTTAAAATTAATGGAAAAAAACAGTTAAAGGGGAATAACTCTTAAACGGCTGATCTGACAATTTTGACCCTGAAATCATTTTTGTAGATCTCAATGAGCTAAACAATTCTGCAATGCTAACTTTTCCTCTAGCTCTAATGGTTTTCAAGATATAGTCCAAAAACTGCAAAAATGGTCAATTTTGACGATTAAAGGGCAATAACTCCTATAAAGAGTCGTTTCACAACTTCGACTCAATGGAGAGATTTGTAGAGCTTTTGATGCTGAACAAGGAAGGTTGCTTCGGATTTTCTCTATCTCTTATACTTTTTGAGTTATAAGCCAAAAACAATGGTCTGACCCCCCTGTTCTATTTTTAGCAACAGCGGCCATGTTGGTTGGTCGACATGTATATAATTCACAAACTTGGTAGAGGACATCCTAAAGATCATGTATACCAAGTATCAATGCAATCCCTTCAGTGGTTTCAGAGAAGAAGATCTTTGAAGAAAAGTTAACGGACGGACGACGGACGACGGACGACGGACGACGGACGCTTAACGATGACAATAGCTCACATGACCCTTCGGGTCAGGTGAGCTAATAAAACTCTGCCTACAATTACCTAACTCATTTTTCACCAATTAAGTCATATTTTTCTTGTATAAAAGCTATTAACCATGTTTCCCCAAGTTATGCTAAACTGTTTTAAGTGCCTTCCTGTTACTGATTTTGAATCGCTTGTTATATAACATGCTTACAAAAGGCATGTTCGGCAAATAATTTCATTATAGCTGGTTTTAAGAAACTTGTAGAAAATACTAATAGAACTTTCAGGCTCCGGGCTTCCTACGATTTAGTTGAAAATGACATGCTTGGATCAATGTTGCTATTAAAATTGTGGGTCTGAAGTGAAATTCAATTTGTGCAGGGTCTAAAATAGAAAGGTTTCGAGTCATAATTCTGTCATAACGTTTCATTGTCTGCAAGTCATGCTCAGAATTACAGAGCTTGAGTAGAGGTTGTTTAATGCACCTAACTGCACAGCTAAAAAGCTATAATTTTAAAGCCAACTAGATCAGTAATATTTAAATTTGAAAAATTCAGATCTTGCATAGTAATTTCCCAAGCCCTAAATGTTATATTTAATAGAATGCTGGCTGTGGGTAGATGAGTAAAATTTACTAAATGAGATCAATCTCTATCCCTCAGGTTTATTCACATATTCCATGACTTTTTTAAGATCAAAGCCAAGTCCAAAGTTGTCCTAAAAAGTTTTTAGATGGCAAGTCTTTTTTTACCCTGCAGTTTAGTCTCAAGAGTTGATTTTAGAATTTTTCCTGAAAAAAATGCCTTTTTGATATAACCTTACTTTTGATTCCTATACGTTTTATCTGTTTCAATTTCATTGCTATTAATAAGAGCTTGCTTAACCATTAGAACTCGCAGAACATACTTAAGATGAGCACATCTTCAGCATAACAAAATCTTATATAATTTTCAGACACAATTTAGTTGAGTACCTTGAATAATATGAATCATTTATATTGCAAGTGCCAAGGTGTAAAAATTTGGTGCACCAAGGTCAAAATGTGCAACAAACCTTGCCTACACAAAACGGCACAATTTAATAAAAATACCTTGGATGGCAACAGAGCTATTCAGTCGCGTCTATCTATGTCTAATTTCTCCGTTATTAACAAAATCTTAGGAAATAAATGGTCTTTTTATCTGCACTGCAGTATTGAAGTTTCTCATTAAAACAAATTAAAATTTAAACAACATTGAAATTTTTAAGGAGTAGAAGGCTTAAATCAATAAACAAACGTAATTATTAAGAACAAGTAAACGAGAACGCACTTCCTGTCGTAGGATGTCGAAAATCCGAATACAAACTTATCTTCCTGTAGAATTCTTGTCACCAAAATAAATATAGTTTGCTCTTTTTGCATCTATTGTTAAAAGTGTCGATTTTGGTTTACAGACCTTTTCAGTTTGGGTACGTTTAAAAAATTGATCTGTATCATATTTAAAATGTACTATTTGAAACCTGAGTCTGTGAAAGTGATCTGCTTTATAAGGAAATGAAGTGAGGAAAAACTGTCACTGAGCGAGAGAAAAATATATAGACATAAATGGATTAAATGGATTTCACAGCATGTGAAATATAACACTTTTAGCACTATCAACTCTGTTTCTATTGTATGTAAAAATATCCCATACTAAAAACTCTTTATAAATTATGTAAAATTCCTCTAGGTATCTGTGATGGAATTTTTATGGCTGTTTATAAAATGGATTTGGTTACATTAAATGATGGCTGAAGTCAAAAGGGCATTGATCTCCCGTTTCTTTTGAAATCCATGAATGGTAGAATCTTTTACAATCTTTTAATATAACTTTCTCTACATGGTGTATAAAAGTCACAACTTCTGAATGAATTTTGCTAAGTATGTTTGTACCCAAAGTAAGTTTGTTTGTTCCCCCCCCCACCAAAGAAAGCCAACAATTTGCAGAAAAAAATGGCTTAGCAACTGAAGTGCAGTCTATTAGAAAGAAGCAGAGTTACCACTTTGAAAAAGCATCCGAATGTTGAAAGTCTGAAAGGGCAGAGACAAAACCAGTTAACACCAATGAGAACGGGAAACCAGACAACATGTAAAACAGGGAGACACAAAAACTACTGAATTAACAACTCGAACTCAAGTCGTAACAAAATTAAACTCAGGTGCTCCAGAAGAGTAAGCAGTTCCTGCTTGATATAGCACACCCGTCCCCTTGCCGACAGTCAATTCAGCGTGTCAAATCCAGTATAAGAAGACAAAAAAAAAACAGCTTTGACAAACCAACATCTATAAACTTCATTTGTTTTAGGAAATTGCATTTCTTATAGTGATGGTGGAAAATCAGTCTCTAAAAGACTTTAATTTTTTAACAAGTTAATATCCTTTTGAATAAGAAACTAATGTTCCCTCTAGTATGAATTTGACAGACAGCAAGAGTATGTTACCTAGTTAAACTTAAAGCAGTGGCAGATGAAAACTTTTGATTATCCCTTTGAATTTACCCAAGATGGAATTCAAACTCATTTGACTTTGACAATTTCAATCCATTTTCTTATGAGAAAAGGTTACAGTCCAAATTCCCTATGACCTTCAATCCTCGAAACACCAAAATTAATCAAAATATGACAAAGAGCACGAGACCGTATCTGCAGTGAAGTTACAGGGTGGAGTATAAATTTAAAATAGCTTTTCTCAGCAAGACTAGTATGGTAAAAATAGACTATTTAATATTTGCTAAGACATAATGTTCTAATGGTACTTCACCCTAATAAAATTCATTGGTTGTGCGAAAAAAAAATCTGAATAAATTCAAGGTCATTAAAATCTTTCAAAACAACACAGGAAATGAACATTTTCGACACTGAATGTCCCAATTTTTTAATACCTTGTTTTTCTTTGAATTTTAATGAATAATTTTTTGACGGTCCATAAGATTTGAATGAACCGATAATCGAAATTGAGGCAAATGCTTAAAAGAAAACACCTTAACAGCAACAAAATCATCTTATTTAATCTTTAACCTGTTGCGTAATGGCATTAATTTGAATAAAAAAATCTTATAAAATGATAATTTTTTTCTCACAGTTTTGTTGACAATGTCAAGTGATCTTTAAGCTATAGAAATGAATATGAATAATATGACTTTCTTAAAAATAAAACTAATTTAGTAATTTTGTTGACAATTTCGAGTGATTGTTTGAGCTATGAATATAGGATTTATCTATTTTTTTCTTACACAAAGCTAAGCTAGATATGACAAAACAAGTCCATTTTCCCCATTTTTTTTTTACAATTTATTTTTTTTGTAACTTTACAATTTGATTAAAGTGATTTAATTGTGCCTATTGACATTTTCTCAACTCAAAGGAATTTTAAAGTACATGTCAAGTTTGTATACCAAAATAAAACACAAATTATGACAATAACAGAATAGGCTATAAAGAAGTGATCAAAAAGTAAAATACTAACTAACAAATCTAAGTAGGGCCATACTGCAAAAAAAAACCAAAAAAAACCCAACTCAACTTACTTTTCTATTACTTTTACTTATTAGACAGAATTTCATGAAATTTTAAAATGCCATTCCTCAAATCACTTAATGACATTGTGTGCACCCTGTTTAGTGACAAAGCAAAAACTAAAGGGCTATCATATCTTTGAAGTCCATAATACATGCAATCCCTGTCTCTTTACTAGTTTGAAATTTAACATGTAAACTTGACAAATTGACAAACAAAAGCTGTATATACATATATATTGTATTGGTGGGACTCAAGACATCCTTTAGTTTGACAAAAAATACTTAGAAACAGTAAGAAACTAGAGTGCCCTGTTTGAAAATTTCTATATCTACCACAGCCTTAAGTACTGCAGGGAGATTTCAGCTCCCTCCGAAGACATAACAGCAAGCAAAACATACTTAAGAAGTAAATTACAATACTAAGCATTTATGATTTCTTGTCTATCTTTTTGATCTAATTTTACACCAAGATAATAGGTACATATTCCAAGTCATATCTACTATCTGTACATATGTTATGTAATCTTAGATATTACACTTAAAAGTGCACCCTTAAGTTTTTAGATGTATAAGCATACCTTTTTAAGTTCAAATTTTTATGACATGACTAAAAGAAATTAAGATTTTCAAAAACCTTTCAACAATCAGATACTTTAAATTTTTTTTATTGTAATACCAATTCTAAAGGTTTTTGTGGACAATATGGAAACCATAAAAAACTTTTCTAATTCTTAAAAGTACTTTCTCAGTTTTACTGTTAGAAAATCAACTCAAAAACAATTATTTAATGAAGTAAAAAATTTTGCCTAGAAGTTCTTTACCCTTAAAATCTTGCATGTCTGAGAAATAAAATTATTGTCAAGGGGTGTTGCTTCCTTTATGTCATTTATATAGATAGGGAAGATACAACAATTTGACAGAAAATAGATTTTAACGACAGTTTATATTTAGCATCAGGTTGTTGAAGTACATCATTAAAATTAAGCCATAAAATTTAATTTTTACAAAACTCATTTGAGATCAAGTAAAGGACATTTTAGCACTAATATGTTTTGATCATAAAATTTGATGGATGGCCAGGAAGTGCAATTTTAAAATCTCAATTTTAAATCAAATTACTGTCTATATGCAAATTATGCAAAAAATAGTCAAAGTTAAGTAAGTGACAGTATATGATATTGCTATACATGTATATGTATTTTACTATTGACAGCCATTGATGTAAAACTTTTAATAACCAACAAGTTTTAAAATATAGAATGTGTCCATGGGACAAAGATGCCTGGATGGTCATCATCAGTAAAACCTAATGCCCCAACATGTCGTCATGGTAGCATTTAAATAAAGTAATGAATTACTTTTTAGAACATGAAAAAAACCTTAACTTGTTGCACTTTTATTCTAAAAACTTTACCTACTACACGATGCATTCTCCCAGCCAAATACATTTTATATTTAACCCTAACAATATTAAAATCCTTGACCCTGGATGACCTACGACCTGAGCAATGTTCTTGGTATGAAAAATATTTCAGAAAACTTATTCTAGTCATGTTTTACAGGTTTATCGATTGAAAGGAGGGAAAACTTAAACATATGTTGTCTGCCCTTGAATAAATTTCGTCCCGAAAGATTTTCCACCTTAGTAATTTCCAATAACTTTCTGTGCATCCCTTTCTGAAGCAAGTAGACATTTGTATAGTTTTTGTATGAAACAATTTTATGCTATAGAATAAGATTTACATTTGAATAGAACATGTATCTATGACAAATACAAAGAAATGCAAATATTTCATAGAAACTGAATGCACACTTGCAACCAGTAGTCGTCTCTCGACAAAAAAACGATTGTTAATACGTGTTAAGACAACACATAAAAAGCTCGACAAATATACAGGATTTCCTCAGATTCATTTCAGTTTTGTTTTTTTACAAGGGTAGATTGACGAAAAGAAAATATTTCTTTACAACCGATTTCCGCTGTGTGTTTATTGATTCTATCCATGCCTACGTCTGCGAAAACTTTGATCGAACATGATTTGATTTTAGTCAAAACAAAAGATTATACTAATTTGAAGATTATAAGAAAATAAAACAGTTTTTGAAAACTAGAAGAAAAGTGTCAATCAAAGATTAAATAGATTGCATTTAGTTTTCAATACATCTAATGTAACTTTTCTGGCCAGACCAACGTTTCCGAAATCAAAATCGAAACCAATGTAAATGGACAATGGAAGTGTACAAAACTAAATAAATTCAAAATTTTTCATACAGAAGCCGTGCTAGTCATTGCCCATCTGAAATTCTTGTACCCTATACTCACTCAGGCCAGCTTTTGGATATTCAAATTTTCAAATGATCTAAAACTTAATGCATAATCCTATTTTGCAACCTGTTATTGCAAAAACTGAATATCAGTTATCAGTTAAAACATCCTTGACAATTTATGCAAGTTGCATTGAAACCCATAAACTATAAAGTGATACGAAGTAGTTTATTTTGTGAGTCATTTTTAAAATGTTGCACCCTATTTTTATTTTGAATAAGAAATTCAAAACCCTTCACTTAAGATTGCACCTTAAAACATAAGCTTTAAATTCATACAGAGAGAGCCAATTTCACCTCCTACACACAAGAGTCACATGTACTTTTAAACCAAGATTTTGTTCCAGGTGATTTAACATTATGGCTGATTTATACAGGCATATTTTGTGTACCATTGTGGGTGTAATAAGTACGAACTGTCAATTTACAAAAGCATCAAAACAAATATTTAATATGGTTTATGATTTAATAATGTCAAGTTGATATTTAGCCTGTCATAGCCTTATGTAAAAGTGAATAATAAATGTCATTTTAGTATATTGGGACTGAAAATAGGACATTTATATTTTTTTCCTATTTTGACATTTGTCTAAAATATTTTTGTCAATAGTAGTTTGTATATGCATCCATACTAAGAGAGCATTAGTAATGGTCAGTTGGAATGAACAAGTAATTGGGTGAAAGACTTTTTCCACCAATATGGTCCATTCTAGGAAATTGAGTCAATTGAATGGTAGACTAAACAGGAGATTCCTGAGTATTTAAGGGTTAAGCATCTTTTTGGACACCCATAGGCCATCCATCCTAGGAAGTTTAAGTCAATAAATGGTAGGAGAAACAGGAGGGGTTAAGCATCTTTTTGGCACCCATATGCCATACATACAGGGCAGTTATAAGTTTCAATGGTGAAGAAAACCAACAGACCATCACCCTTAAATAAAGGTAATAACAAAATTACCAAACTTGGAGGATCAATCTCAATGTCCAAGAGAAAAGACAAAACATGGAAGACACACCGGAATAGTTATAGATCGCAATGGTCCTGACTTATTACAGGCATTTCAAATGAAATGTTAGGTTAAACCAGGGTTTAAGCCACGCAAAACCTCCCTCTTCCACTGCGATCTTTGGGTCTGGTAGTTACACAAAACACAACAGGTTTGTGATGACATATCAGGGATGCTAAGGTAATCAAAATGATTGTTCTACTTTGACCTTGTGAGATAATACATAAATTTTAGGAGTTTACACCTGCTGAAAAATCACCTCCCTATAAAAAAACTCAAATAATCTAGTTCAAATAGCCTTAAACATGATCAAATATGTAAATAACAGATCCTAGTCTATTAACGCATAAAAGGCTCTGACCCACAATACTTATAAGATATATTCTCAATTTTAATGCTTTTGCAAGTGTGAAAATCCAACATGGTAATGCTTAATAAACTTAAATCTTTTTAAAAACTTCAATAGCGCCCCATAAATCACAACATAAAAGACGGAAAATAAAACTTTATTCATATCTCTTTTGACGCTTTGTTAGAACCCCACTTTATAAGTTAAAAATAGATTTTTGAAAGGGATTCATCTGAATACCAAACTACTAACAGTTATCTTTTTATTATGCAATGCACCTTAAATTTCACAGATGAATGAATTTGATAGCTGTGTTTGATAGCTTTGACAGGAAGCGTTTAATCTATCAAGTATTCTGAAGATTTTTTTTCTCTCAAATTTTCTAATTAATTTTGTAAACAGAGAAGTTCCTGTATGGCCCTGTGCAATTTAACAAACTCTAATACATTCTGTCATAATTTTTTTTTTCACACATTGTAAATAATTTTAGCAATGCAACACTACTTGCATAAGTTTGTAATTAACATTCTAAAACCACTCCTTTTACACTTTATTGCTTAATTCTCACAGCTGCCATAGAGCAACAAATTGGTTGTAAGCAACCTCCTGGAATTGGAAAATTCCTCGCTCCCCAAAAAAGCAACAAAGCTCTCACAGCTGCCACAACATGCTGTATGCAAACAGTGCTTTAGTCCTCCTTGGAATTTGGAAAATTCCTTGGTCCCCAAAAAGCAACAAAGTTATCACAGCTGCCATTACAAGTTGTATGAAAACAGTGCTTTGTCCTCCTGGAATTTGGAAAATTCCTAACTTCCCAAAAAAGCAACATGACTAGGGTTAAAGACATATGGATCAGTTACTTGTTATTAGACCCAAAATATAAGGCAACAAATGATTTGCATGGAATTAACTTAAAAGTACATTTCTACTTTCACTAAACAGCAAAACCACAAAACATGTACAACCATGAAAGTGATACAACTAATGCACACTTAAAATTATACATTTTTTCTAGATCAAGTGATAAAATTTCATTTATGGAAAACATATTGATCTTCATTTTATAGTAACATAAGTTTTAAAGTGGAGTTTTATTATTTTTAGACAACTTCCTACATTATGTACCATTAAATTGATGTCTAGGATGTTAAAAAAAAATCCCTCCATCTAACATGTCTTAGAAACTCCAACAACAGCACTTAACAAGAAAATAGAATGAAATTGATGCATGGATATCATTTATTAATGG
Source organism: Arcuatula senhousia (assembly GCA_963971305.1). NCBI lineage: Eukaryota > Metazoa > Mollusca > Bivalvia > Mytilida > Mytilidae > Arcuatula > Arcuatula senhousia. Next base: position 32,280,940 of record OZ020304.1, read on the forward strand.
CACTGCAGTGGATACTCAGGTTCTCATGCAATATTGATGATGAAATAACGGCTCCGTCTTACATAACCATTAACCTATTTCCAAACAAATAAGGGCAGATAGGCAAGAACACAAATAGCCTTTGCAAGAAGGGGAGATTTTTCATGCCCATTTGACATAAGTCCAAAAAGCAACAAGAAAAAATCCTGAACAAGGTAGAATAAAATGCTGAGCTTAACTAGAACTAAAGTTATCATGGTAGAACTAAAGTTAACAGACAACGCAGACAATATACGCAATTTTTTTGCAGTCTTATAAAAATAGTACCTTGTAGTGAGTGAATGTTAGGATTTAAAGCCCTTTTAAATGTTTCAATGCACATGGGACATACATGCTGGTCAGTTTAAACTGTTACAGTAGAGAAAACTTAGGTTCCTAAAAAAAAACATACGGTAGATCTTATTGTTGAGATAACTGAATTACAATAAACCACAAATCACAAAACTTGTTTGAAACCAAAAAATAATAATCTTTATCTTATATGGCCCGGTTCTGAAATTAAGATTTCAAATTTCTTCAACTCAGTCTCAAATGTCATATAAGAGACTTATACTAAAGTATATAATATTAAACAATTATTCCTTACCTTTTTTAAAAAGACAAGATATACAATGCACAGGTCGTACCCTCTTAATATATATATATATATAAAAACACCCTATAAATTAAATCAGGACAATTATATTCAAATACAGCACTGAGGACAAAAAAGCCGAATCTATCAGAATGTTTTAATGAAAGAATAATAAATTTTACGTAAAATTTATCGATATTGATTCAATGGCTAAAAGATCCGAAGCGGGAGGTGCTGAATTATTAATAAGAAAGCGGTGTCGTTATTTATGCATATAATATCAATATTATTCTTTTAAACAACTTGGAATCTGTTGTTATTTTAAAACGTGTGAATGCATGTTCCTTGTAAGTAATAAATCTCAACTGACAATGCATTATAAAGTATGATTTTCAAACTGCAGAAGCTAGAATTACATACAAAAACGTTCTGTCAAGAATAAGGTGTTGCATGTAAACCACTTGAATATCCATAAAATGTTGGTAGCTTTCAGAGGCAATTTAGAAAAGGGATTATAGGCCCCCATCTTTAAGAGTGAGTGAGTTGGTGTTTTACGCCCGTGCAACGCAATATAGGTTATTTACAGGCGACCCATCTTTAAGATTTTTTGGGGTTAAAATATAGGTGATAGATCTAGTAGATCTAGAGACCCCTTTAGTAAAATAACACTTTTTCATCAATGTTCAATATTTGCCCAAAAGCATGACAATTTTCTTGGGGGGGGGGGGCTACGAAAAGACAAATTCAGAATGCCAATGTCTTCAAAAATCCATACATACACATGTATATCGGGATGTAGTACTGCTTTTTTTTTGTTTATTTGTTTCTAAGAACACCTGTACTCCAGGTTATGGTTAAATTTATTGTCTTATGTTTGTGTTTATTACGATGGGGTCATTTAAGGTTATAGTAATAACACCTCCCTAATCAAAAACACTGATTAACCATAGGAAAAGAGAAGGCATAAATATCATCATAAAAATATCTTCAGGGAGATAAAAGGCATCAGATTCCCTGAAAAACTTCTAAAGAATGTCAGGAAAAATAAAAAGTATTCCACTACAATTTACTTTCTGATCAAAAACTGATGCAGTTTTCCAAAACAATTAGGAAAATCTATTGTACATAGTCAATAACATGTTAGCTACTATGTGGCCTTAGGATGTCCTTGAATAAAGAGATCATTGTACTTAATGTTGGTCATTAGCTAGAGCATCACACAAAGTGAAGCAAAACATTTGGAAAAGTGCAATGTGCAATTCCTTTATGCCAAACCATTACAGAGATCACAAAGCAAGAAACATAATAAATAGCCATGATTCCTCTCCTTTATGTTCAGTTAAGAGTAACTTGAACCTGATGTTACACCTGATGGACAGACAGAAAATGATATCAACCCAAAGAATTATCTGCCCAAAGATGGAACATAAAAAGTACCAGTTTGTTAATTCTGCCTATTGAGTAGGGAAATATATGTGATGTTTTTGGTCCAATGCAAAGTACACTCCTAAATTACCTGTTCTACTTTACTTTGTTTTTGCATGTTTTAAAAAAATCTGTCAAAGTCAAAAATGGCCCGATTTCGTTAAACAGGAAAAAGGTTAGTGACAGACCTAAAATTAAATCCCACTTTATGGGACCCCACCCTAATGCTGTATACCAAATATCAAGTGGCTGTGATAAGTAGTTGCTGAGAAAACTGTTACAAATTTTTTTTTCCCTGCCCGCACGACATTCACCATTTTATAACCCAGATTTTTCACTCCGTGAAATCCAGCCAATAATCTACAAAACCATTCCTAGTTCAAATCATCATAAATGAATGAAAGACCTGCATAAAATACAAAAACCCTTGTTATGATCCTGGAAAAAATGTCAAAATCACACTTCTTTGTTTAAACATTCACTCTATTATTCTCATCATTTACGCAAAATGAAACCGGATCCCAGAAAAAAATCGCTAGGCCATCAGGTCAGTCAGAATTGTAAGCTATCACTAGCATCAATTTCTTGAATTGAGAAACATTTTAAAAAGTTTTAATGGCTATCACACGATCTGAGTATCGATTTAGAAAATTTGATCTCTTTCCCTTTATCAACTTGTGTTTTAGCAAACAAAACAAAATCTATTATACAAGTTTATACATTAGGCAATACTGTATTAGAGTGGCGTGTTAGTGTTTTCAAAGTATCATGGAAAAACTTGTTTAGGTTTGAAAAGTTTCAATTGTTGTAACACTAAGATTTAGCCATTTCTGATTAAAGTGCAGGCAATTCTGCAAAATCTGTCCAAGTCAAAAATGGCCAGATTTCGTTAAACAGGAAGTAGGTGAGCGACAGACCTGAAATCATATCCAACGTTATGGGACCCCACCCCGATGCTGTATACCAATTATCAAGTGGCTGTGATAATCAGTTGCTGTAAAAACTGTTAGGAAAAATTTTCCCTGCCCACACGCCGCCCGACATTCACCATTTTATAACCCGGATTTTTCATTCCGTGAAATCCAGCCAAAAAGTATCCCTATGTTATAACAATTTGGCTCTAATATTTCTCCTTTTACAAAAGACAGGCCTATATTTAGTGCACAAAAGACACAATGGAACTATATTTTCAAGCCACCTCCTTTCCTATCTAGTAATAAATACAATTTGCAATTAATATGGCAAACATATCTAGTTTCATTTCCATCATAAAAATTCTAGGATAGAAAGGATTCCTTTTTATGCAATTAACTTATTGGGAAATCTAATCCTGTAATGGATTGTTAAAGACGGCTCGGGACAGACAGCATGTTTTTATTGTCGCACACAATGTATAATTTGAACATTACAGCCAGACAATTGAATCAAGTGGATAGACACTGCACAAAATGCATTATCTCGAGGATATCCGAGTCCAATCTTGGCTTAAATCTTGTCTGATACTGAGCAAAACTAGATCGGAAACTCTGTCTCGAATCTTCACCACTCCAAATCCTCGCTGGAATCACCTAATCAATCCTATAAGTAGACTCAATAAAAAAATTTTAACGACTGCCAGACAGTTTTTACTTACGGATTTGATCATTTTGTAATTACTACCGAGAGAAGGACAACAGACAACTTCAATTACATCTCGCCCCTAGTCGCAGCGAGGATTCTCGATTTATACAAGAGGTTTTTACAAGGGCTGTAGAGAGAGATGCAGAGAGAATAATATCACTTGATTACGTCTGTTTAATTGAACAAATTCTCATTTGCACAAGGTTCTTTACAAGAGCGATAGCAATTCCATAGATCAATGAAAAACATACAGAGAAAGAATAACATATGCATAATAACATACAAATAATTGCATTTTTACTGACATTAGAGTGATAGAACATTGATAGTATATATACATGGAAATAGACATGCTACCGACATCGTAAAGACCCTTAGGAAAACCTATAATACTACTGCTCATAGTTACAAACAGATGTAGATGTGATGTGTCTTCCTTGTTGTTCTCTATTCAAATGAGGAAACATCAGTTGGAAAGAACTGGTTTATAGACGAATGGTCATACCTGCGATATCCCAAATCCCTTGCTTACATTTAAGAGCCTGTTCATGAGAAAACCATGATGAAATATTAAGAAAAATTGGAATAGAGATTACAAGTGACATTTAAAATACATGAACTATGGGTTCAACACACTGATCATGTGACTTGACTTGTTTTTCCACTGACTCCAACATTTTAAGTATAGGCATACAGTAGTTATACAAGACTAGCAGACCTGTCAAGTGTCATGCAAGTCACATAAGACTCACACATCTAGTTGGCAATTTGGCGGCAGATTTTTAATTTTTTTCCTTTGATCTTTCAAATTTTGGGCAAATCTCACGTGAGCAGCTCATCAAAGGACTTAGGTTGCAACAGTAAATCATTAATGAGATTTTTACATAAATCATTTTTTTAACTCATTAAATGACAAAAGCACATACCAATGAAAGGAAAAAACATGATCAAATATTTATTCATCGTGCATACATGACTACATAAATTGCACTTCAGGACATGAAAATTTCATGGTACCATGCACAAACTAGTAGCATTTACATTATTGCCTATGCATTGTAACATGCATAACAATAGAACATTCCCATAAACTGCAAAACCCGTGACATTTTCTTTGGTACAGAACAAATATTACACGCATCAAACTTGTCAATCGTTCATACTGCACCGGTGGAAAACATAATTTTATTTTTTTATTGTTCCTATCAAGCAGTGAATTAATTTCCCCCTAGGGAGAATTGGCCCATGTGATCGGTACAAATTGATTTTTTTTAACAAGTCCTGACAAATATATATACATTAGTATTATGAAAAATTGATTGGACAAATGTGACAATGTTCGGCTAATGTTGTCAAATCTCCAATAATCTGTTTTGACACTTTTTCTTGGACTTTGTTTTGATTTCTTCAAAAAAAACAAGAACTTTACATTGATGTATTAAAAACCACTGATTAAAGTTATGTCCCTTCACTAGTTAGTTTTTGAATTTGAACTTGTCAATGATTTCTCAAGAGTAGGGAAAAGGGTCAATGGTACACTACCTATTGTAAATAAGTATAATATAAGTAAATATACTAAATAGAAAAAAAGTGTTATTCTTTGGTCAAAAATTGAAAAGAAATCAGTTTTCACCAATTCTGATAAAATCTCACAATAACAAGTCTTTCCAGCAATAAGACATCAGGTATATCACATAAGAAGGTGTAAAAAGTTATCTTTTTGTCAACTGAACTCTGCTTAAATCTTTCAATCAAGAATCGACACCTGCTCTTGGTAAACGTAGATCAAACGAAGATTTTTACCTGTTTCCATCCCCTCAACAAGGTATTATTCACCGTAATGACTTTATTCCCCTTCCAATCAATGCAGACTGTGGTCGGTTGTCAAGATTTAACCAAAGAAAAAAAAAGACTAAAAAGACTAATTAAATTGCAGCAGTTATTGACTTAAGACACAAAAGTGTCACATTTTTAGATCGTAATAATTTACCCGCGACAGTATATAGTTCATCAAGAACATTGATTTTCTTTTAAAGCCGAAGAAATTAAAAAAGATTTGTCACAGCAAGACAATATAATACAGGTTGCTATGGAATAGATGTGAAGTTAAATAAAGCCTTTTTCAATCTTAAGATTTGCATGCCAACTTGAACAAGAACAGATTCTAGTTCCCCCGTCGTTGAATGGGAAAAATCTAAGTAGGCTCTTAAAACAGAAAGTAGATGAGCGACAGATCTGAAATCCCATCCCACCATATGGGACCCCTATCTGAAGCTGCATACCAAATATCGAAAGCCTATGATGTGTGAGGGATGGACACACGCACTAATGCATGGTAAGACAGACACCGAGCATTTCTATTTCACTGCTCCATGTTGCAGCGGAGGGGTGGGGTGGGAAATTACGCTACATGTACCCGTTTTTGGAAATGCTAGGATGGTTTTGGAGATGTGGAATAAATAATAGGAGAGCTCAGAGCTTTATACATAAAAATGTCTTTTCTTGCTTTAGGCCTTACAAAGTCATGTGTCTTTCAGACACTGGGAATTTTATTATTTCAACAAAATAATCAACAAAATTATTTTGTACTCCCAAGGTTTCAACCATTTACTTGCAAATCATATTTATACTAGTATTCTTTTAAGACTCAATGAACTTTTTCTCTGTCCTTTATAAATGGTTTTCTTAAAAACATGACATTTGGAAAATCCTTAGCAAAAGTAAAAGTGATGGATCTTTCTTAAAGACATCATTTGCAATACAATTGAAAATGTCATCGAGAGCTAATTTTAGAAATTGGAAATGACAAATAAAGAGAACCCTTCTTTGTCTGAAAGAAACTTGCATAATTGTGTGCAATCAAGATGCAGAAATTGTGCAGCAGATTATGCAATAGGGGAAACAAAAACAGTTTCCATGATCTTCAAATTGATGGGAATCTAAATTGGCGAAAAGAAAGACTGCAAAGAAAATGCATCCATTGTGGCCGCATGCTGTCGAGAATGATGAGATAAAGGTTAAATACAACAAAAGCCAATGAATGACAAGGTCAAACTTCTTTTCACGAAAACTCCCATGATTCAAAAGCACTCACGTCAATCTTAGTAACTAGGAAGAGGTCTATTACATTTATAAAGGGCGCAATGGAAAAAGATTGTAAATTAACATGTACAAGTATTCATTAAAAGTAAACATCTGCTCGAATTCCGTGTACTGTATTCACCTGCGAGGCAATATGTGCACGTCTGCCGAGCTTTTATCAAAGAACAAACAAAGGCCTGGGGTCGTAGTGTCCTACAATATAGCGATTATGTAATGTGCTACAATGGAAAAGATCCCGAAAAGATTTGAATTTCTAATGAATTTTAATGAAGCTGCCATATTGAAAATGTGCAAATTTTGGTGTCATCGCTCTTTATTTATGGCATTGTTATTTGGAAAACGTGCAAATTTTCCTCCTGTTTAATTTCAGCTGATACAATTTTGACAATGTGCAGAATTTCGATTATATCATCGAAAATTTATGACAATACAATCTGAATATTTGTAATACTTTTTAAAATGTTTTTGTCTAACTTCGGTTTCTTGTCTAACATCAAGCAATTCCATTTCCGAAATCATGATAATCTCAAGTTATACCAATCACACGCAAGAATTTGAACAAATAAAACTAAAAATTTCAAAAATAAAATTAAACCATTAGATACTAAACCCTATCATGAATTTTAATTCTAAAGACATTGAAAAGTTCAATGACAACATATCTACATAAATTTGATGTCTAGACACCTTGTCAGTGGAGAGAATATAGATTGTTTTATAATTATGTTCAAGAGATGACTATGCCCTGACTTCACAATAGATTGAAATTTTGAAAACTTCTTAAAGGAAAAATTTGTGATGGGCAGATTCAGAGGGGAGTGGAGTATGCCCGTACCCTAAGACTTGAGATTTGGGGGAGGGGAATCTTATTGCAAGTTAAACATAACCTAAATTATGCCATTGTCCACAACATCAAACTGTAGATCCCATTTGAAAGAAGTTTTTTTTAGTAGGAGGAGAAGAAATGAAATTAAAACAAATATGATTATGCCCTTAACATTGGTTATAGATGAAAATCATCCGCTAAAGCACTGCTCTTTATACATATAAATGTGTATACACCTTTTACTTTTCAATATGCATGTCTCTTGATAAATGTGGTTAGGAATATTGACAGAATTTTATCAATCTACAAACTGTAATTTGGCCTTGAACACTGACATGTAAATTCTTTCAGGCAATCATATCATAACACTATGTGAAAGTTCTTTTGAAGATCAACTTCTTACAACATGCTGAACACATGTAGATGATAAATTTTGCATATCAAAACCCAAATAATCATTCATTTAACATGTTTTAATTACTTTATGTGCAGTTAGTTTCTATGAAATCAGTTATATCGGAGTGTAAAGTAGAGTTTTTCACGACTTAACCGAAATACAGATTTAATCAGTTTATGAAATTGCATTCAATATTAATTATCGTGGAAAAAAAATCTACCAAATTAATTTGACAAAAAATGTCCTTATCATTACCAAGTCACACTCTTCAGAAGTATTTTAACTAAATTACACACTTCCTGAATATTTGTTTTGAACCTTATGCCAAATAATTACAGATATTAAACCATTCACCATTTACAATGGTAAACCTTGTTGGTTTTTTTTTAATAGTGATTTGAATGTTTTTGTGTAGTGTTTCTTTTTTTAAACTTGAATAACATCATTGTTACGAGTCTATTCAAATTTTTCCCATGAAATAGAAGATGTTGAAATTGATAACAAGGAAATATGGAGAAGTCAGGTGTTGTCACCGCGAGTAGAAGAACAAAGACGCAAGCGGAATGCATCATCGAGCAGACACAATTTGAGGACCAATATGTGATTTTAGACCTTTTTTCATTTGAGTCAATTAAATCCATCTTTTAAAACTTGATATGCTTTAAAAAAAAATGTGTGCATTTAAGAAATGACATAGACATTTAATAATATACCCTTTTTTTTAGCTGCATTGCATAATGTATTTAAATGTTATTCTTTTATTTATTCAAATTGCTTTTTAACACAAAAGAGGTACAATTTAGTGCATATATCTTAAATTTTTTAACAAGAGCAAAAAGGTGACTTTAAATTGAAGAAAACCATTATTTTTAACTGAAAAGTACAAGACAGTCTGATACTTTCAATAAAACACATGTTGATGTCGTAATGTTACACGACATGTAAATGATTCAATTACCGGAGAAGGAAAAGAAACTTACTTGGTAATCACATGGTATTTTAATGATGATGATTTGAAATTATCGTTTTCATTAAATTCGTAACAGGTAGTCTTTAAGTTAAAAAAAGTCCAAATAATGTCCTTTTTTTCACAGTTGATACAAAATGGCATCCATTCAGAAACAGGATGTATGCTCAAAATATGACCCCAAAACAAAATTTAGAATTAGCTTCTTCAGTAGGATAAAATCTCCGTGAATTAATTTCCATACGTTTACTTTTTCTCAAACTCAAAGGAAAAGAAATTAGTTATGCGCATGTACCATCTTTCGGAGATCACAAAATTGATCACGTGAAATTGAAAGAAAAATACCTGTATTGAAAACCTTAAGTAGGAGATGAAATTATCAGTCGTTAACTATTCAAAACATTTTTATCAACAGGTACAAAAGAACTCCCACTTCTCATCAAAAATCTATTTATCCGACAGAAACATTTAACCGCCATTAAATCACAAAGATATTTTCAGCTCTTAAGAAAACCATATAAAGAAAAAGAAAGATGGATGAAAATTTGAAAGAGAAAGTTAAGATTTGGTGTAATACAGCTATATTTATCCTCAAGGGGAGCAGTGGTCAGTGACTTCTATAAATAATCACATTAAATAACTTGACCTGAAATGGCCTTTTTATCTTCTGGTCATAACATAGTCGTCTGCTAGTTATAATCTAGGTCACGAATGATCTTTAGACAAATAAACAATAATGTACAGTGGTTTATCAAATTTCTTACCTTTCCATGGCTTTGTGTGAGAAATGTCCGAGAAAATATACACAAACACACACAAAAATGAAAGTCACAAACTTCTAGTAGCTGCAGTTAAGGCGGCTGGCTAGTTTAAAGCAAGACAAATATAAGTGAAAGCATGGCAAAGCACAGAACTATCCAGACAACACGTCAAGAATCTAAAAATAGAATTTCAATTCTGATTGGACAGTCGTTGCATATCACTAAATAAAAAAACCTATTTTTGAAATCTAAAATCAATACAGTGTGCAACAGGCATTGAAGAAAGTGCAGCGATATCTTGATTTTAAAATGTGCATTTAAAATTTCAATGACTTTGGGATTCAACTCAGTCTTTTGTTTGTATTATAAAAGTTGATCAAGTGAAAATAAATACATATTAGATTTTTAATGTCATATTTATTTGAATACAAAAATGAAAAGCAAATAAATAGATATAGAAATATCCATATGGGTTTCTTTTATTGGAGAAACTTAGCGCCTGTCAAGATTTTAATGGAACTTTATAGTGACATGATATAATGCAAGAAAGCCATAAATTTATTCTTTATGCAATTCTTTTAGATTGGAGAACATCTACTTAGGATTTTTATTTCTTTTCATCTGGCATTACATAATTTTGAACTTTTTTTTATCAATTTGAAAGAAAACATGTGTATTTGTTTTGGTGCCTTAGTTTCTTGTTATATATATTTTCTATATCTATGTGGGTTAATGATGAATAAGTTCATTTCATATCTACCTGCATGCTTTTGTTAATTTTCATATTTTATTATTATTGCCAATATGCTGAAAGTATATATTCAACAAAAATAAACCTTGACATAAATGCATTTAAAAAAAGTTAAAAGTACTTTATCAAATTCACTTTTTTAAACTATTTTATCAATTGTCAATCTATAATACAGAAATACTCAGTAGTGCTCAGATATACAATACCTACAGGGGCTCGCAGATCCAGTTAGGGGAAAGAGGGGGGGGGGGTCCTTTTGGCAAAATATTTGGATGGATACATAGGAAATCAATGAAGCAAGACTTAAGTGGGCCTCACTTAGTAAGTCAGTGCCCCCCACCCTTTTTCAAAATTTCTGCATTTGCTACTTGCCTATCAATATGCAGAAAACACTCACACCTCCCTAACAGTTCAGGATTATTCTAGTACTGTTTTAAGCATAATTCTTTGCTTAATTACAATGTTGATTGTAGTTGTAAAAATAAAACAGGCTTATTGACCCATATGTCATAAAATCAAAATAATAATCTTTAAAAGAACATACATTTTCCCACACCTACCACCCACACTATATGTCATATGGAACTGCCCATCATTAAAGATATAAGTTGATATTCATTAATACAGGGAGACGAAAATGTTTTCTTGAAAGAAATTTGAACTACATAAGTGTCTGTGTAATGTTTGGGCCCTTATAATATACAAGATGATTTAGGTGGTGCGTGCTGTATGAGTGCTCCCATAGTAGAAACTTAACGACACAAAAGGCGGGTACAGATTCAGACGGGAGCATACCTGATGCACATGCCCCCCCCTCAAATGTGAAAAAAAATTGATTTTCTAACATGAAATCAATCAAAAAAGGCCAAATATTTTCAAATTTTTAATTCCCACAACCCCTCTAATAAAAAATCTTGGATCCACGCCTGAAAGGTTCCGTAAAATGTTTAACAATGGCATTTTTCCATGTTTGGACATTTCCAGATCCATCACAGCAATTTGCCATTAAAAGGTATTTTAGAATATCATGCAGGAACACAATTTGGTTTCCACCTACAGAAATAAGGAATCTTTCCCCAATGAAAATTGCTTTCAACAAAATGATACCTTATTCCCACAAATCTAAAGCAAGCAAATTTGGAGATATATATAGAGGATATGAAAAAAAACTCTAAAAAGGTCAGAAATATTTCAATTCTCTCATGGACAATGGCTCTACAGCAAGTTATCTAAATTTAGAAACCACAGATTCTCTCCAATTCAATTCTCACCTTTACATGAGTGACCAACTTTCAAATTCATAATTTTAACGCAAGACATATTTTTTAATAATCTAAATATTGCATGACGTAAATTATTTAGAGGACGTAACCTTGAAACTATTTCTCACAAGTACGACTACTTCCCCTGCACAGGAAATGTTACCCTAAAAAATTTTAAGCTGTTAACACTTCAGACATAGCTGATCAATTATTAATTACCAATAATGGACAAAGATGATATAAATGAAAGATAGTCATATATTGTACGAAGAGTGATATGTCTCGCCAGTTGCACATTGTCACAATCTTTAAATTGATGCAATGTCGGTCAATGACTGAATGTCGCATGCATAAACCAACTTATTTCTGTCAACAGCACAAACATATAACAAGTTACTGAATTATTTAGAATCATTTCTCAATTATGAGTTTTTACCAAATTTTATGTGCTCTAGAACTAGAAACGCCAGTTCTTTAAGTTCATGCAATGGTGGCCAATGACTGAATGTCACATGCATAAACAAACTTATTTCTGTCAACAGCACAAACATTAACCAGTTTTTGTATTATTTGGAATCATTATTCAATTTTAATAGTTGTGACCATATTATACTTGCCCTAGAACTAGATAAAAATCATGTTATATCCAAGTTATAAAGCAATGGTCACATGATTTAAAAAATTCAATCAATATCACAAGATGTACCCAATTTTCAAATCATTTGCATAATTCAGACAGTCATGGCCAATTTAGCATAGAAATCTAGGTAACATGGTTTATACATAAAAAAAAGGAATTTCAATTGCAGCGATAGACTAATACATCTAGGCAGGATTTACTACAAGAGGAGTTGCAGTTCTCTATACAGAAGCATTATCAGGCAAGCATGCTCTACCACCCTACAGTCTGAACTAACCTCAGTTATAAAAGGTCTTCAGAACTAGTGCTCGTCTTCAACTCTTTCTGCACATATTCTGTAACTGTATCTTCTTTTCTTCTATCTTCTGGTTTGTGAACACAATGAGCAAATTAAAAGCAAACTAAGGAATAGAGAAAGAGACATTTTTTTTTTAATTTATAAAGTAATTATACTGGGTTCTAAATTTTGATGCAAGTGTCTACAATGAATTGAACAAATAAGAACTATGTGAGTTTACTGCACATACAGAACTTTTTTTATCTGACTTTAGTTTTTTTTTCTTTCTGGATGCAACAGTGTACAAAGTTTCAAAAACATCTTATTTCTTTTTTGATGGAAAATCATGAAATCAATGTTTGCTAAGTTTGTAGCAAGCAGGAACTGCTTACTCTTCCGAAGCACCTGACATTCACTCTCTTTATGACTTGAGTTTGCATTATCAATTTCTGTACAGTTGTTTTTATTGTTTACATTTTTCATGCTGTTCTCATTCTTGTTTACTGGTTTTGTGGTTGCCCTTTTGGATTTTTGACAACAAATGCCACATTAATGCCTCTTTGCTCCTATGTAAATGAAGGCTGTGAACAGCAAATGGTACAAATAGTGAAAGATGAACTCAGAAAAAAAATAAAAGACACAGTAAAATTAATCATTATTTTATCTGCCCATAAAATCAGTGAAAAGAACAGAATTTTAGGTTGCAGACATTTTTTGTAAAAGGTACAAAACTATAACTCTGAAAATCAGTCAATAGGGCCAAAAAACAAATTGTGCGTTTGGAGAAACATGGTTAAAAAAGTCATGTGGTGTAGTTGAGAATTTTTTTAATCTTTTTATTTTTATTTTTTTTTTTTTTTTTAAATTGGAAAAATGAGGGAACATCTTGGACTTAAACAGTTTTTGTTGTAAAATAGGCAAAAAAACTTTAGGATAGGCACAAATTTTAGGTAGTGCCGGGGTACCCTAACACACAACATTTTTAGGCCTAGTTATAAGTTATAACCCTTGAAAATGAGCGACTTTGAATCATAGGAATGATATTTCAAATCTAGGGCATATTACAAATCAGCGAGCAGTGATATCACAGGTTTCATTAAACAATACTGGCCAGGAGCAGATTCAGGATTTGATGCTAAAGAAGGGTTCACTGAGGAAATATAAGATTATATGACAAAATTATTTTATTTACAAACTTAAAGGGGGCATTAGCCAGGTGCGCCCCCTGTCTAAATCTGTGCATGCTGGCTGTTTTCCATTGTGGAATTTTCAATTCAGCTGAATTTAATAGGTTGTGTCAATATATACATACACTTATTCCTCATCTCATAAAAATATTTATATGGCAGTAAATTGCTGCAACTGGTAAACCAATTTACTTATATCATAAATATATGTGTCTTGTAAATAATATTTCAATACAAAGCTTTTATCCACAAGCAGTCAGGTCTGAAAGTTTTTATTGGTATATTTATCAACTTTTAAAATTAATTTTGAAATTTATTTACCAATTTTTCTAATCAGTTTTTAAGATTTCGGGTTTTTCATGCCTGTTACATAATTCATTATTACATAATAATTTCGTAGACAAATTTAATGCTTGTTTATATTTTATGTTCCATGTTCCATGTCATGGCAAATAAATTAAAAGGTGAAAATGAATACCTTGACAGAAATTTTTTAGAAAAATTAACCACCAGGCCGAAAAAAAAATGTAATTTTCATATAAAACGGTAATAATTGGAATTAAAATTCTGTTGCACCTCTATTTAATGAAGTCACAATAACAACAGCCTACTTGTAAATAATAAGCACACTCCCAAATTAAATAGCAAATTAAAAGAAAATTAGTCACCACACATTAACAACATAATGTGTCTTTGTCCAGAAAAAAAGTCAGTTTGAAGTAAATAAGCCATCTTAAGAATATAATGTCACTTTTATTTGTATAAAACACAAAGTTTTTTCTTTATATGAAAATTTGATATGTTTTAAAACCTGATTTTAATGAGCTGTCAATAATTTTCACACACTAGATGCATTCAATTTTTTAACGATAAGATTTGGTAACGAAAATCGTAATGTGTACAAGTACTCTTAGTTCAATAACTCACCAAATCGGCTAACTTCAAAGGGGAAATCTAATCTGAAAAACATCAAATATAATATTCATAATTATGTGTAACCTATAATATCAAATTTTAATGTGATTTCGGTCAGTGATTTTCAATCTTCATAAAATTTCAAATATTCTTCTAGATAATCCGTTACTTTGAGCTTAATAAGGGCTATTTAGCATAAAAGACCAACATTGATGTACACACATCCATGCTAAAAGCTTACTGACTGACAAACACTCCTCCCCAAAGAGCTAATCAACTTTTGACATAAACATTTCTATTCAAAAAACCTTTGGCAAACAACAAACAGGAACTGCATATAATACTCTTCCAAGGCACCCAAATTCTTCTTTTGTTACTACTAGAGTTTGCCTTATTGATTGCTATTCAGTTATTTTTTGTATTTCTGTGATTTATGCTGTCTGTTTTTTCATCCTATTCTGGTTGGTTTTTTTTTGCCAGTTTTGTCTCTCCCCTTCAGGACTTTTGACATTCGGATGCCCCATAATGGTACCTCTACTTCTATCATACCAAACAATTGCAAGTGAAAACTTTTTTAAAACTAAGTCAAATGTAAAGAGAAAAGATCCTATTAATGTAAATTGAACAAAGTGCAGAATGAAAACTTGAGCTGAATAAGTAAACGTAAACTATGAAAAGCAAGCGGAGTGAAAACTTAAACAGAGACTGGAATGAAAACTTGAGCAGCAAACTTGAACAGCAAGTGGAATGAAAACTTGAAGAACAAACTTCAACAACAAGTGGAATGAAAACTTGAAGAACAAACTTCAACAGCAAGTGGAATAAAAACTTGAAGAACAAACTTCAACAGCAAGTGGAATAAAAACTTGAAAACAGCAAGTGGAATGAAAACTTGAACAACAAACTTCAACAACAAGTGGAATGAAAACTTGAAGAACAAACTTCAACAACAAGTGGAATGAAAACTTGAAGAACAAACTTCAACAGCAAGTGGAATGAAAACTTGAAGAACAAACTTCAACAGCAAGTGGAATAAAAACTTGAAGAACAAACTTCAACAGCAAGTGGAATAAAAACTTGAGCAGCAAACTTGAACAGCAAGTGGAATAAAAACTTGAAAACAGCAAGTGGAATGAAAACTTGAAGAACAAACTTCAACAGCAAGTGGAATAAAAACTTGAAAACAACAAGTGGAATGAAAACTTGAAGAACAAACTTCAACAGCAAGTGGAATAAAAACTTGAAGAACAAACTTCAACAGCAAGTGGAATAAAAACTTGAGCAGCAAACTTGAACAGCAAGTGGAATAAAAACTTGAAAACAGCAAGTGGAATGAAAACTTGAGCAGCAAACTTGAACAGCAAGTGGAATGAAAACTTGAACAGCAGGTGGAATGAAAACTTGAACAGCAAGTGGAATAAAAACTTGAAAACAACAAGTTGAATGAAAACTTGAGCAGCCAGGGGAATGGAAACTGGAATAGCAAGCAATGAAAACCATGAACAGCAAGAGTAACGAAAACTATGAACATCACGTGGAATGAATCTAAGTTGAACAGCAAGTGGAATGAAAACTTGAATGGCCATGCAATGAAAATTTGAGTGGCAACCACAAAGAAAACAAAGACTTACATATAATGCATCGAAGCGGAAATTTTAACAGAGAATTTACGAATATATCCCAAGTGTGTATTAGAACCATAACGCATAAACCTTTGTTAAGGCTTACAGTGAAGAGCCAACCATCAATGTAAAACTCAAGAGAGTGCAAGATGAATATTTTGTCAACTAGAAAGTTGTAAGATGCACCTTATTAAATAATAAGTCCTCAAAGAACAAAGAGATCCAATTTCAAAATTGGAGGTGGCATCTCATTGTGTCACAAAGATTATGTGCTAGTTTTATTGAAATCCATTGAATAGTTTATCCCTCATTTTTTTTAAACAGTAAAGGGATCACATTGTATTTTTGAAACTGGGGTCAAGTTGGATTTTCCTATCATCTGGAAACAAACTCCACAATTTTTAAGTTACAGATTCAGTTTTTAAATTAAAAAACCCAACTTGAGTACATGAATAAGCTTTCTTATAAGAGACAAAACTAAGGCTTTACATGCCACTAAAATATCTTAGACAGTGAAGTTCTGCACATTTTAAATTTGTCCTTACATGTAATTTCATTTAAAATCTAAGAACATTCCAGTCAGTAAAATTTGAGTTTTAAGATTTACTAATTCTGATCCCTAATTAAGGCATGTATACAGGTGCAGCAGAGACAAGCGGCAAAATATCAACTTCTCTATTGACCTTTTCTTGCCTCTGCCACAGGGGTAAAAATTCATATTCCCCAAAACTTAGGCTGCAAAATTTTCAAGTCAAAATGAACACCAACGATACACAAGATGGCGGAAACTTTCACGTGTCTGGGTAAATCTTTCTTACAATTGAAGGTCAAGAAAATCAGTTATCATCATAAATCATTCGATAAATTTGTTGCAATAAAAAAAACAACCAAAATTATTATCTGTCTTTACAAAAAAAGGAACAAGCATTAAATGTGGTAGAACTTTTGCAGAAATTTCAAAGACAAGTTTCAAATAATAATTAAATTAAAGAAAGGTTGATAAAAAGAAAACTTTCTTAAGATAAATTCAGAAAATATCCTATATTTTGTAAGAAACTAAGAATAAAATATCGTAACTTACAAATAACCAGCTTAAATTCAATTGCAAGATTTTATCAAATGTAAACTTTTCGTTTAAAAAAAATCGGAATATTAATTTCATTTACCACGTTAGAAACTGCATATTTCATATTACGTAATCGTTTATGAAATTAAATTTGGTATCTTCTTTTGAAAAAAAAATTATCTTAAAAAAGTATCCTATACCTGTATATTATATAACACGCACCTTAATCCGACAAAATATTGAAATTCTTTTAAACAAAAACAAGTCTACTACTAGTTTACTTGCCACTTGGTCACTGTAGGAAAAGGAAATCCTAAATTTATCAACTTCCCTCACGACATGTAAAGAATTTATTTACAAATTTCAAGAACAATTTCCTTTCTGCATAAAATTAATTTGACCGTCTGCTTGTAAGATATTTGCGGTAAGGTGACAGTACTGCAAATTATCGATAATGCAGTCTGCACTTGAAAATTAAAAGACCTGTTGAATGCAGGTTGTGTACTTTTCAAACAGAAAATCTTATTTTGATACAAGGTTCAACTATTATGAAATAAAAAAAAAAAATTTAAAACATAGGGCCTCACTTTGACTTTCAAATGAAGAACAACAGAAGTGCTCATCCTTTCCTTCTTACTTTTACAATATTTATGGGGCCAACGGTTTCATCCCCCCTTTCATTTGCTTAGGTCTGAAGATCCTGTTTATATTATATTTTCACTCAGGTACTATTAGAATAATACATTATTTGTATGCGTCTGCTGTTTATTATTTTTTACTAGTCAAAGAGAGATGCAGATCAGATAGAAGGTCTGTCTGCACTTTAGCTGATTTTTGTTAAATTTAGGAATTTTGTACTTATTAAGCAACACATCATTCACAGGTCTGTGGCCAGGTTCTTTGGAAGGAGATTGCAGGGCAGTGTCTGGGAGGGTTTTGCAAAAATGGGTTATGATCGCAACCCCCCCCCCGCTTGTCTGACGGACTTAATACATGTAGCAAGGACAACACAATGAAACAAAAGTCTTGCAATTCCAATTCATTAAATTCTACATTTTCATTGTTTGGTAGTCAGTCATATGCTATTTCCTTTGTGTAAGATTTGGGCTTTTAATCTACCATGTTTGGTCAAAGGACCCTCTGCATACCTTAAAGTTGAGTTAGAGACAGAAAATTGGTTTAGTGTTCCTGCAGTCTGATTAAAATACAGACCTTCAATGTTGCTCCCCCCTTTTCTTTTACTACATTCACATGTGCACTAACCAAAATAATCAAAGTGTGTTGCACTGCTATAGGGTTAGGTTGCTGGTGCAGCCTCAATTAAGAACCTTAGTGAGAACACTCACATACCCCACATGTTCCCCTATTGGACTTACAATATTATCCTTGTCCTTGCAAAGGTCTACAACACCCACAATAATTTGTGAAAACAAAATCCTGGCAATATGCATAACTACATACACGTATATGGGTATGGTGTATTTCTTTTATGCCAAGTTAAGTACTGTACTACATGTAGTTTTGTTAAATTGTGTCCAGTAGTACATGTACATGTTAGATAAAGAATCTGGATTTTTGGCATATTTCTAAGTCCAAAGGGTCAATTTACCCTCACAAAAAATAGCTGATAAAAAATCCTGGTAATATGCACAAATACATATGACCTATTACTTTCATACCAATTTGTACTTTCAGAAGAGTTGCGTTCACAGGATGTTTTATCAGAATTCTTGACAATTTTAAGTTCCATATTTCCCACAAAAATTAACCAATCGAAATGTCCTGGTAAGATGCACAACTACATATAGTGTACTCCATTCTTACAAAGTTTTGTTCAATTCTGTTGCAGTGACAAGATGATACTGGTGTCATGGGTGTTATAATTAGCTAAAAATAGACAAAGTCCAATAACTCCCATAACAAAGCAGTAAAGTATGCAAATCTTCACATCATGACCAACCTCCTATCAAATATGAAGTCATCCATAATTTAAGTGGTTTCAGAAAAGATGCAGTGACAAGATGATATTTTGGTATTTTAGCTGAAAAAAATCCAAGTCCCATAGGGCCAAAAAGTAGTAGCTAAGTTTACCAACACTTGACCTGACCTAAATTTTAACGCCTACCCTAAACTTTTTTGAGCATTTTCCATTTAGCATTGTTAGTCACAAAGCTGATCCCATAGGCTCAAGGTAAAAAAAAAGTAACAAGAGGCTCCCAGGAGCCCGAATCGCTGACCTGGTCTTGATGTCGACCCTATAGACATTTTAAGAGCTGAATGCTGACAACGTTGACCCTATGAAGACTTTTGTAGAGTTTAATGAGCTGAACATTTAAGCAAGCAACACTTTTCTTTATCTGCAATAGTTTTTGTTTTATAGACCAAAAACACTATTTTTTTAGAGGTAAATGAGCTGAACATTTAAGGAAGCAACAACTTTTCTCTATATGCAATAGTTTTCATTCTATAGGCCAAAAACACTATTTTTCACTTTTAAGGGGTCGTAACCCCTATAAGGATTAATCTGACAACTTCGACATCATGGAGACTATTGTAGAGCTAAATGAGTTCAACATTTAAGCAAGCAACAGCTAATATCTATCGGCTACAGTTTTCATTCTGTAGGCCAAAAACATGAAAAAAGTCTATTTTCTATTTATAGGGCCGTAACCCCTATAAGGGGTCATCTGAAAACTTCGACCAAATGGAGACTTTTGTACAGCTTTTAAGGCTGAAGCAGTATAGCGTGGCATCGGATTTCATCTATCTCTTATACTTTTTTATTTATAAGCCAAAAACGTCCACCCCCTCGTCTATTTTTGGACAACGGCCACCATTTGTGCAATCTTGGTATAGGACATCCAATAGATGAAGTGTGCAAAGTTCAAAAAGCAATCCATTCAGTGGTTTCAGTGAAGAAGGTTTTCAAAGAAAAGTTAATGACGACGACGGATGCCAAGTGATGTCAATAGCTCCCCTTTTGGTCCAGGTGATTTAAAAATGTGTCCATGGAACATGGATGTCCCGCTGGCCCCAAATAAAAAGTTGAAGTCTGGCAGTTTCTGAAAGTCACCTACGACATATAGTTTATAATACTGAACCATCCTACCTGGAATTTTGTAAACAGTATGAAAAGTACAATTTCAGATACCCATCATAAAACAGACAGTAGAAGTCAAACATGCATGACATGCCTGAATGTCTCTGGTTTGTCATACTGAACCACCCTACCAAATTTCAGATCTCATTTACACTTTTGCGAGAAATGCTTGACGGAAGTCCATTTTGTACTTATGTTGCTGTGACCTAGACCTTCAACAAAATTACCCCAAAATCAATAATTTTGCTCCTCTTTAGAATAGTAATACTGTACCGAAGTTTCATTAATAATTCAAGAAATGTTCTAATGTTTTTCTGCTCTTATGGTATGTAATAATATCCTTTATAAAAGTTTCACTAAGGGGACGACCATTTGATTCTGAGGGGGGGGGGGGGGGGGGGGGGCTGGCAGTTTTTGTAAATAAATATTCTGGCCTGGCCAAAGCTGAAAATAAATATTCTGGCCCTCACCCCCAAGAAAATAAAATAAATATCCTGGCCCCAGATCCCATAGTATATTATAGTATATAAAAAATAAATATTCTTGCCGCGAAGCGGCGAAAAATAATTTTTCTGACCCGGAAAATATTGAAAATAAATATTCTGGCTCGACCGAAACTGCCAGCCCCCCCTCAGAATCAAATGGTTGTCCCCTAAAATCAGTTGAGAACTTATTGAGTGATGGTCTGGAAACCATGCAATTGTTGTTGCCCGCAGTCATCATAACAATATAGCCGAGTTCAACTTTGTTGCAACTCGGCTAAAAATTCTTTAAAAAAATAATTAGCTTCCCGCTGCATGGGAATTCTACAGTCCTTTAGTACGTGTTCTCTTATTGAAACCTGCATCAGGGTTAAAACTGTCAGTGGAGTCAAGTGGTGACAATGGGGCAGCCCTGAAATGCGGAATGCAGGGTTTCAATCTATAATGCTGAAAACTTGATTGACGGACCGTGTTTAAGAAAGGCACCATGAACCCTTGACTGATACAAGTCTTGATAAGAGTAGAGATAGAATTCGAATGATCCCAGGGCTGCATGCGGCTAAAATCAGGGACCCTAGCTATAGGCTATACGGTCCCTGATTAAATTTCAGTAGCAGTGAAAACTTCTTCCTATCCCCGATTGGCCCTGTGTTTATATTTCCTTCTCTTTTTCATAAGTTATCATGCTCGTTATTTCATCCCTTTCATGTTCATTTCCCGACATAACCATGCAACTTCGGAGTAAAACACCTACGGCAATACAGACAAACTAACGTCTCCGGCTGCGGGGAAATTACTGACAGTGTCAGTAATACTTTCCTGGGGCAGGGCGGCGTTAACTTTTTGTGGAAAGAATGTGAAAAATGAATTGCCTGTATGAATCAAATTGTTAACATTGTAAAACCAGGTACATTTAACCCTCTTTACTTTCAACTTTTATTTTCAAGTCCGCGATGTTTTTAATTTTTTGTATTAACGATTAGCTCCCTTTAATCTGAAGTCGTATATTTGATTGCTTGAACCAAAAATGACCGGATTCGTATTTTGAAAAAAAAAATAGTTGCCGTATTTTGGAAAATGTATAAGTCTTCAAACGGGTTTTTATTTATATTTTTCATCTACATTGCTAATAATAAACAATATTATAGTGTTCCATTTCCGTTAATAATGTTTTTCATAAAATCAACTCGCGGCGTGTGCCGATTATTTTACAAAAGCACACCCGGGCTGGTCACGTGGTAAAGATTACAGGGTATCTGATTGGTTGTTATATTTCATTCAGTTTCTAATGCATTATTGATTAGTGTGCAACCTACGTGTGGTAAACATTAAAATTGTTAAACGGTACACAATTATTTACATCGCTTTATAAAAGGAAAATTAATATGCAAAAGGTTCGTTCTATGATATATAATTGAAAACAACACGTTGCTTTTACACTTCTACTTACAAAAGAAATACATTGGCTGGGGGGACAGAACATCCCCCTTTTTTCCTCCGAAAACTTTTTCATTCTCAGGTAGATTTTTAGCAAAATTAACCTGGAACCCCCCTATAGTCCACAGTAGGCAGTATGTGGACCCCCCTTTCCGAAAATGTCTCTATCCTCCTCTGGTAAAACAACAGACAGTTGTGGACTATTTTATAGCGTATTTTTTCTGGTAGTTTGGTTCGGATGAATACATAAAAATCGCTACATAAAATTGCTTTTTCTAGGATTGCCTGTGCTTTAATATAAATGAGCTTGAATATATAGTCATAAAAACATTTTTTCTAAAACTTTTGGTCCAACTTTTTCCACAAAACACCAGTTTTCCAAAGTTTCCTTCATAGTCCAACCAAATGACCGACGGCATAAGGGTTTTGGTTGCTTAGCAACCTAACCCTAAAAATGTTAAGGCAGATAACGCCCCTTAAAATGCTTTGCTAAATAAAAACAAGAGGTTATGAAGTACATATATGCATGACAAATTCCATTATAACATATTGAAATAAAACAGAGTGAAGTGTTTGACTCGGCTTTCAGAAAGATGTGAAAGTCTGTAGTTGCAAAGTTCTTGAAGAAGAGAGACCAAAGGGAAATTACTCTTACAAAAGCAATCAATGTTGGTGCAGGCCTATTGCATAGGTACAATAATGACATTTAACTTTCAAGTAAACCCCCTCTACCCCTCCCTCCCTAGAAGCCCTATAATCTAAATGCTTAAGAAAATTAGGTTGAATACCAAATATTAAGTATCTATCATTATTGCTGAGAAAAATTTTCACCATTTGACCACAAGTGTGGAAAATTGACTAAGTTGGTAAAACAGGAAGTGGATATGCAACAGACTTAATTTGAATTAATCAATTTACTACAGAAACTTCCATTCAATTTCTTTTTTTTTAATTATTTATGGTAAATCAAATTCTTAACTTTTGTCAATTAAAATCAGAAGGTAAACAAAAGTTTATATCTGTCAGTAGTTATAAAACAACTAGTGTGGCCACTAAAAGTATCTCTCGCCTGCAGGCACCATCACTAAAATCAACTATCTTAGCTTTCATTTTTTGATATAAAAACAAAAAGTGTCTGTATATAATACCCAGTATCAGATGCCTAGCTACTATACTTTTCAAGCAATCCATTGTCCACAAAAGTATTACAAAATGTTTTCTGCATGAAAAATAAAGAAAGAATGTGTCCATGGGACACGGATGCCCCCGCTGGCCTCAAATAAAAAGTTGAAGTCCGACAGGTCTGAAAGTCGCTTAGGACGCATAGTTAATCATACTTAACCATCCTACCAAGTTTCCAATCATTCCCATGTACGGTTCCTGAGAAAAGCTTGACGGAAATTTTCATGTCGATTTTGGTATCGGTCCAGCCCCAAACAGAAAGTAGATGTCCCACAGGTCTAAAATTCGCTTAGGACATATAGTTTGTCATACTGAACCATCCTACCAAGTTTCAAGTCATTCCCATGTACAGTTTCTGAGAAAAGCTTGACGGAAATTTTCATGTCGATTTTGGTATCGATCCAGCCCCAAACAGGAAGTAGATGTCCGACAGGTCTAAAATTCGCTTAGGACATATTGTTTGTAATACTGAACCATCCTACCAAGTTTCAAGTCATTCCCATTTACGGTTTCTGAGAAAAGCTTGACGGAAATTTGTACGGACGTACGTACGTACGTACGGACGGACGGACGGACATGAGTAAAACTTAATGCTCCCCGACATGTCGTCGCGGGGGCATAAAAAGACCTAAGTTCACAGAGTCACTGGAGCCCAAAAATGGGGTCATGGTCACATGGCATGGTGACAATTGCGTTAACCATAACCTCAACTGTCTGTATACCAAATATCAGATGCCTAGCTATTATACTTTTCCAGTAATTCATCGTCCACAAAAGTCTTACAAAAAAGTTTTCGTCCTGAAAAATACCTAAGTTCACAAATCACTATAGCACGAAAAGTGGGTCAGGGTCACACAGCATGGTGCTAGTTGTGTAGATCATAACCTCAACTGTCTGTTTACCAAATATCAGATGCCTAGCTATTATACTTTTCCAGCAAATCATCGTCCACAAAAGTCTTACAAAAAAGTTTTCGACCTGAAAAAAGATCAAGGTTCACAGAGTCAATGGAGCATGAAAATGGGATCATGGTCACATGGCATGGTGACAGTTGCATAGACTGTAACCTCAACTATCTGTATACCCAATATAACATGCCTAGCTATTATACTTTTCTAAGTAATTCATCGTCCACTAAAGTCTTACAAAAAAGTTTTTGACCTGAAGAAAGATCTAAGTTCATTTAACTATAATCTTGTCTGCTGTCAAAGAAGGTCAACAAGCATACTGTGAAACTATTTATAATCGTAGTGGAATTAACCATATGTGGATTTTGAAGAACTCAAAAGATTTGTTAGATCATTTTAAATCTGGATCATTTTCTGAGGTTCACTCTTTGAAAACGTTCGATTTTTCAACTTTATACACTACCTTGCCACACGAAAAACAAAAATGTCGCCTGAAAAAACTTCTCAGAAAAGCCTTTTCAAACTCTAGAAATTTTGTTGCTTTGGGTTATAATTCTACATTCTTTTCCAAAACATCTTTCAAGGATAAAATTTGTTACACACTGGAACAAGTTTGCAGTATGCTTGATTTCCTCATTGACAACATATTTGTCACCTTCGGAGGAGTGATTTTTCAACAACAAATCTGCATTCCAATGGGCACAAACTGTGCTCCTCTCCACGCCGATTTGTTTTTATACTCTTAAGAGACTGAATTTCTTCAGGGACTCATATAGAACAAGAAGATGAAAGAGGCAAGGTCATTTAATCTTACATTCAGATATATTGATGATGTCCTTTCTGTCAATAACACTTCATTTGGTAGATGGATTCCTTAAATATATCCTCCAGAATTGGAGATTAAAGAGACCACCGAATCAAATTGCTTCACGTCTTTCTTGGATTTGCACCTCGAATTTGACCCAGGTGTCATCTCAGTACAAAAATTTACGATAAACGAGACGATTTCAATTTTCAAATTATTAATTTTCCTTATCTACAGAGCAATATACCTACTTCCCCTGCATACGGTGTTTATATTTCACAACTTATTCGATATGCCAGAGCT
The DNA here is from genome assembly GCA_963971305.1 of Arcuatula senhousia. Taxonomy (NCBI): domain Eukaryota; kingdom Metazoa; phylum Mollusca; class Bivalvia; order Mytilida; family Mytilidae; genus Arcuatula; species Arcuatula senhousia. Next base: position 32,306,588 of record OZ020304.1, read on the forward strand.
TGCACACATTTCACAGATTTTTTTATCAGACACCGATTTCTTCGCGACCGAGTTTTGGAGCAGCAGGGCTATAAGAAAATACGTCTCATACGATCCCTAAAAAAATTCTTTCTTCGTTATCAGCCACTGGTGGAAAAGTTCAAAATTGAGTTAAAAGATATGATAGTTAATTGTTTAAATTAGTGTTTGACTGGTCTGCTGTACTGAGATGATCACCTCAATATCCCTATTGTGTCTCACCACTATGTTGTGTTATATGGTCATTACCGGATCCTAAGATTGCTATGGAAGAGGGAGGTTTGGCGCCATAAAACCTGGTTTAACCCACCATTTCGTTTGAAATGCCTGTACAAAGTCAGGACCATTGCGATCCACCAATTTTCCGGTATGACTGATGCGTTTTTTCCATTTTCTCTGGACTATGAGATTGATCATTCAAGTTCGGTCGTTTTGTTATTACCTTTATTCACAGAGTCAATGGAGCATGAAAATGGAGTCATGGTCAAATGGCATGGTAACAGTTGCATAGACCATAACCTGTACGGTCTGTATACCTAATATCAGATGCCTAGCTATTATACTTTTCAAGCAATTCATCGTCCACAAAAGTCTTACAAAAAAGTTTACGGCCTTAAAAAAGACCCAAGTTCACAGAGTCACTGGAGCGTGAAAATGGGGACAGGGTCACACAGCATGGTGACAGTTGTGTAGACCATAACCTGAACTGTCTGTATACCAAATATCAGATGCCTAGCTATTATACTTTTCCAGCAATTCATCGTCCACAAAAGTCTTACAAAAAAGTTTACGACGCTGCTGCCGCCGTCGCCGCCGGAAAAGTAATACCTATGTCTCGACTTCCGCAACTATGCATCGCATGCGAGACAAAAATTATGCATTGTTGTTATGAAAAGCTTTAAAATTCAATTTGTGCATGATGCAAAAACTCATTGTTTTTTAGAAAACCAATTTAAAATGAAATAAAGTCAAAATTAAATATTTAAATTCAATATGACATATGGGACTGATTTAATGTTTCTTAAATTAGAAATATAAATCCAGCAACTATTTTTACTATTAAAATTGCATCTACTTCATTTTTCAAAGGGTAATAATAACTTGTAAACTGAATATAATAATGTAGGTATCATTATGATAAGGTTCAGTTTACTATGGAATCCTGAAATTGCACTCAAATCACGCTGTTCCTCAGTGCTTGAAGTTTTTTTTTGAGACAGTTGTAGAGCTTTTGATTGTGAAAAGCCTAAGATCCTTCGGATTTTTTCTATCTGTTATGGTTGCTGAGTTATAAGCCACTTTAAGTGATTTACCCTATATTCTATTTTTAGTAACAGCCGCCATGTTTTTTATCAAATCATTTAAAAATGAGGATCGTTTGTTGCCAACATTTCATATATCATTCCTGCAAAGTTTCAGTTAAATTGGTTCAGTGGTTTCAGAGGAAAAGATTTTGAAATTGTTAATGGAAGACAGACGACAACGGACTCAAAATGATGGCATAAACTCACATGGCCTTTGGCCAGGTGAACTAATAAAAATTAGGCAGAGAACAAGATCTGTCAAAGTCAAATAGCAAGATTTTGCATAACAGGAAGACCTGGAATCAATCCCACAGTATATGACCCTATGTTTGCTGTGAAAACTTTTAAAACAAATTTCCCTTGCCTGCTGCCTGTCTATCGGAATTACAAAACCAATGTTCTGGGTCTCAATCATCAATGACCTTTTAAATGTCCAAATTTTTTTAAAAAATCTGTCAAAGTAAACAAGAGGCTCCCAGGAGCCTGAATCGCTCACCTGTCTTGATGTCATACCTATAAAGACTTTTGTACAGCTAAATGAGCTGAATGTTTAAGCATGAAAAAGCTTTTCTCTATCTGCATTAGTTTTTATTCTAAATAATCAAAAAACACTATTATTCAACTTTTAAGGGGCTGTAACCCCTATAAGGGGTCATCTGACAACTTTGACCCAATGAAGACTTTTGTAGAGCTAAATGAGCTGAACATTTAAGCAAGCAACAGCTTTTCTCTATCTGCAATAGTTTTCATTCTAAAGGCCATAAACACTATTTTTCGCCTTTAAGGGGCTGTATCCCCTATAAGGGGTCATCTGACAACTTTGACCCTATGGAGACTTTTATAGAGCTAAATGAGCCGAACATTTAAGCAAGCAACAGCTTTTCTCTATCTACAATAGTTTTCATTCTATAGGCCAAAAACATGCAAAAACGATATTTTTCACCTTTAAAGGGGTGTAACCCCTATAAGGGATCATCTGACAACTTTGACCTTATGGAGACTTTTGTAGAGCTAAATGAGCTGAACATTTAAGCAAGCAACAGCTTTTCTGTATCTACAATAATTTTCATTCTATAGGCCAAAAACTTGCAAAAACGCTATTTTTCACCTTTAAGGGGCTGTAACCCCTATAAGGGATCATCTGACAACTTGGACCAAATGGAGACTTTAGTAGAACTTTTGATGCTGAAGCAGTAAGGTGGCATCAGATTTCATCTCTTATACTTTTTGATTTACAAGCCAAAAACAGTAGTCTGACCCCCCTGGTCTATTTTTAGATACGGTTGGATCAAAAATTGAAACACAAGTTTGGTGCAGGACACCCTAAGGATCATTCATACCAAGTTTCATTAAATTCTGTTCAGTAGTTTCAGAGGAGAAGATTTTTGAAAAATTGTTAACAGACAACGACAGACGACGACGACGGATGCCAAGTGATGGTAATAGCTTACATGGACCTTCGGTCCAGGTGAGCTAAAAATGGGGATATTTTGTTTAACAGGAAGTAGGTCAGCCGCAAACCTGAAATCAAATCCCACAATATGGGACCCCAAGATGGCCATCCTGATGCTGTAAACCAAATATCAAGTGGCCATGATTAAAAGTTGCTGAGAAAACTGTAACAAAAACTTCTTTCCTGTCCGCACGCTGCTTAGCCGCTGCCTACCCAATATTCACCATTTTATTACCAGGATGTTTTACTCCATGAAATCCATGCAAAAACTTCCACCAAGTTCAATGCGTCCCAATTTTCATCTTGAACCAACATAAAAATACAGAACCTAACATTTTGTTGGAAAAAGAAAACAAATTACAATGAAACCAATTTTTCACCTAAAAATGTAAACTTTTAAGATTCATGTGATCTTTCCATAAAATAAATCAGATGACACAATTTGTCTGGCTTATAATTAGTACATGACAGAAATACCCTCATTAATCTCACGAAAGGCAATGTGATCATTTGATATATACCACTACCTTTTATAAAATGTTTTTGTACAAAAGTTAGTTGGATTTTAAAAGTAGTCCACTTTTTTGGTATTTTTTAGTAGGGTGTTGTTCTAAAAACAAGTTCTACTTAGTAAAGGTAATTTTCTTACTGACATTTATACACTTTCACCCAAATGGAAGAATGAACTTCATTTTAAAATGCAAAGTCAAAGAGCAATGGATGATCAGAGGGCAATAGGGGCAACCAACCCCCCTCCCACCAAAAATAATATGTTTGACTTCAAACAAAGTTGACACCTTGAAAAAATATCTTCAAATGGGACAATCATTAGTTTTAGGAGCATTCCAACAGCTGATCAAGACATTTAGTAATTAAAGTGGGACAATTTGACTTTGTTACACTTAATTTTTTTCATAAGAAAAGAGGGGGCTGAGCTAATGGAAATGTCTTCCTTGATCCATCTTTGCATTCATTTGCAAAGGGATTTAAAATCAGATTCATCTTACTTTGACTTCTTAAAATGCTTGAATTTATCATAATAAATAATTTAGCCCCATGGAAAGAAGAAACATTAATCATAAGACATTTTTCTTGAAATATAAATGACTTGTGAATTCAACAAGCTGAGAAAAAATAGATACTAACATTAGAATTTGTCAACAAAATAATAATACTTCACTTCATCACATGCTACGAGATGACTTTAAATCATTAATATTTTAAAATGATAAATCATTTTACATTTTGTTCATGAAATTTTCATACTTGTTTGTTGAGTTGACTAGTTGATAAAAATCTTTTGACTTAATTTTTGAAAAGGAATAAAAATCATATGAAAAGACTATTCTTTGCATCTTTTTGAGCAAATATATCTCCACAAAAAATGGAGAAAAATACCTGACATTGTAAACAACTTTTTGATTATTGTTGCTGCTATATTCAATCAATCAATCAAATTTATTGTCATATAAACATCTAGACAGAGTTTGTGACAAAAACAAATAATATAACAAAACAACAGTATATTAAAACTTTTTAAATAATACCATGTACAACTAATATTTTAAAAAGTTATTTTATTAAAGTTGATTTATATTGAAAAGAAATTTACATAAATATGTTTAACAAGTTACATAAAGTTTTTTTTTTTTTATTTTAATTAAAACTGTTTTTGTTCCATCTTTAAAAAAAAAGCTACGCCGAGCGCAGCATGATACGACCGCAACAAGTTGAACCCTGTACGTTGGAGGCCCAATATGGATAGTTCATTGCTTTGGTCACATGAAGCCCATGGTGGACTTACAAAGCTTTTTGACACATGCATCCTGTGGTGGACTTAAAAAATGCATTTTTGACACATATATATTTATATATATTTTTTTTTATTTATTCTAATACAAAATGCCTTATTTATATACATGTATTAATTTACAATTTTGCCCCTTTGACCCCTTATTCCTCAAAAACGGTAAGAGATATTGCAAATCTGATTGAAACACAGGCAGGGATTTTCACAAGGATTCCAATCAAAAAAAAGATATTGAAAATCGGATAAGAAATAAAAAAGTCAATTTTTTTGGTGTGACCCCTTTTTGACCCCCAGTAGCAATGCAACAGTGCAATATATATCAAAACCATTGACACATTTTGCTGACAGAATTTAATAATGAATTAAAAAAAAAAAGAATTTTCAAAATCGAATAAATAATAAACATTCTACAACAGTTTTGTCAATACACTTTTTTTCTAAAACAGTAGGGGCCACAAACCCCCAAAACAAAACTAACATTCCTTTAAAGGATAAAATCATCATATTAAAACTTCATAACAATTGGCTGGTTCATTACAACTTAATTTTTGGAATAAAACTATTTGCCTTAACAAACTTCTAAAAAATGGTGTTTTTGGCCCCTTTGACCCCTAATATCTCAAAAACGGTAAGAGATATTGCAAATCTGATTGAAAAACGCAGGCAGGGATTTCACAAGGATTCTAATAAAAAAAAGATTTTGAAAATCAGACCACAAATAAAAAAGTCAATTTTTTGGGTGTGGCCCTTTTTTGACCCCCAGTAGCAATGTAACAGTGCAATATATATCAAAACCATTGACACATTTAGTTGACAGAATTTTATGATGAATTCAATGAAAAAAGAATTTTGAAAATCGAATGAATAATAAACATTCTACAACAGTTTTGTCAATACACCTGTTTTAGCCCTTTTTGGCCCTTTTTTCTCAAACGGTAGGGGCCACAAACCCCAAATGCAATACCAACCTTACTTTAGTGGAAACAAACATCATATCAAAATTTTGTAACATTTGGTTACCATTTACTCAAGTTATCGCACGGAAACCAAAGTGTCCCCAGACGACGCAGACGCAGACACAGACGACGACATCGCCATAACATTATACGACCACAAATTTTTTGCGGTCGTATAAAAAATTGTTTGGACGTGTTCCTTATTAAAAAGAGACATTTTGAAGACTTTAAGCTGCACATAAAACAGATGCACATGCATCTTCATTAGCAAGAAATGTCTTTTTTAAACTCTCTTAAGAATGAGACGAAAATTACCAATCTAAATTAAAGTGACGGCTTAATTCATAAAGGAGTTTATTCAGCAGACTTAAAGTTTTTTGTGGCGATTCCCTAAATTAGAATTAAGACTTAAAACAGCATGAAGGAGCAGGTTACGTAATAGAGATTAGAAAACTGCAATCAATAAAATGCCATCCTTATTTATGGATAATCATTTTCCAGCGGCAAATTTCTGTCATTTAGAAAGATTCCGAAGACGGAGTAACGTGTCGGTAATACAAATCGATTGTCTGAGTGGGATACAGGCTGACAAAATAATGTAATTTTATCAAATCGGTACCCGTAAATGCATTTCCATATCCTTTTGATTCCAAATAGATTTCCTGTTATTTAAATGCAATGCATATTTAATTATCCAAACGCAAAGATAAGCTGACTTTGTATGATTTCAATAGCTCCGAAAATGACATTTAGGTCTTTTAAAACATTATGCTGAAAAGTAGATTTTAAAATAACTGTCGAACTCTTTATTTTTTTCTTCTTAACAATTCTACAATTTTGTTGAATATGTACAGATCAATTTAGTTTGATTTGGTATATCTCAATAATTTTTGCTCTTTAAAAGATATCACTTTTAAATTAACATTTACATACATAAAAGGTTTTTATATGGAAAAAATGATAAAAATCAAAAACTTTTAAAATAAATTAAAAATCAATATATGTAATGTATGTTAACTTGCAATATCATTAAAACACCAATTTAATTTCATTAAGGTATACCAAAGAAAACAAGAGTTAACACTTAAGTATGTCTCGCCTGCCGGCACCATCAGAAACAATTATTCTTTCTTAATTACTTCCACTATATTTTGAATCTACATGGATTTTCAGTTTCTGAAATCAAACAAGAGGCTCCCAGGAGCCTGAATCGCTCACCTGGTCTTGATGTTGACCCTATACTTTTGTAGAGCTAAATGAGCTGAACATTTTAGCAAGCAACAGCTTTTCTCTACCTGCAATAGTTTTCATTCTATAGGCCAAAAACACCATTTTTCACCTATAACCCCTATAAGGAGTCATCTGACAACTTCGACCCTATGAAGACTTTTGTAGAGCTAAATGAGCTGAACATTTAAGCAAGCAACAGCTAATCTCTATCTGCAATAGTTTTCATTCTGTAGGCCAAAAACATGAAAAATGGCTATTTTTCAGGGGCCGTAACCCTTATAAGGGGTCATCTGACAACTTTAACCCTATGGAGAATTTTGTAAAGCTAAATGAGCTGAACATTTAAGCAAGCAACAGCTAATCTCTATCTGCAATAGTTTTCATTCTGTAGGACAAAAACGTGAAAAATCGCTATTTTTCAGGGGCCGTAACCCCTATAAGGAGTCATCTGACAACTTCGACCCTATGGAGAATTTTGTAGAGCTAAATGAGCTGAACATTTAAGCAAGCAACAGCTAATCTCTATCTGCAATAGTTTTCATTCTGTAGGACAAAAACATGAAAAATCGCTATTTTTCAGGGGCCGTAACCCCTTTAAGGGGTCATCTGACAACTTCGACCCTATGGAGAATTTTGTAGAGCTCAATGAGCTGAACATTTAAGCAAGCAACAGCTAATCTCTATGTGCAATAGTTTTCATTCTGTAGGCCAAAAACATGAAAAAATGCCATTTTTCAGGGGCCGTAACCCCTATAAGGGGTTATCTGACAACTTCGATCCTATGGAGACTTTCGTAGAGCTAAATGAGCTAAACATTTAAGCAAGCAACAGCTAATCTCTATCTGCAATAGTTTTCATTCTGTAGGCCAAAAACATGAAAAATGGTTATTTTTCACCTTTAAGGGGCTGTAACCCCTATAAGGGGTCATCTGACAACTTCGACCCTATGGAGACTTTTGTAGAGTTAAATGAGCTGAACATTTAAGCAAGCAACAGCTAATCTCTATCTGCAATAGTTTTCATTCTGTAGGCCAAAAACATGAAAAATTGCTATTTTTCAGGGGCCGTAACCCCTATAAGGAGTCATCTGACAACTTCGACTCTATGGAGAATTTTGTAGAGCTAAATGAGCTGAACATTTAAGCAAGCAACAGCTAATCTCTATCTGCAATAGTTTTCATTCTGTAGGACAAAAACATGAAAAATCGCTATTTTTCAGGGGCCGTAACCCCTATAAGGGATCATCTGACAACTTCGACCCTATGGAGAATTTTGTAGAGCTCAATGAGCTGAACATTTAAGCAAGCAACAGCTAATCTCTATGTGCAATAGTTTTCATTCTGTAGGCCAAAAACATGAAAAAATGCCATTTTTCAGGGGCCGTAACCCCTATAAGGGGTTATCTGACAACTTTGATCCTATGGAGACTTTCGTAGAGCTAAATGAGCTAAACATTTAAGCAAGCAACAGCTAATCTCTATCTGCAATAGTTTTCATTCTGTAGGCCAAAAACATGAAAAATGGCTATTTTTCACCTTTAAGGGGCTGTAACCCCTATAAGGGGTCATCTGACAACTTCGACCCTATGGAGACTTTTGTAGAGTTAAATGAGCTGAACATTTAAGCAAGCAACAGCTAATCTCTATCTGCAATAGTTTTCATTCTGTAGGCCAAAAACATGAAAAAATGCTATTTTTCACCTTTAAGGGGCCGTAACCCCTATAAGGGGTCATCTGACAACTTTGACCAAATGCAGACTTTTGTAGAGCTTTTGATGCTGAATCAGTGGCGTGGCCTCAGATTTGCTCTATCTCTTATACTTTTTGATTTATAAGCCAAAAACAGTAGTCTGACCCCCCTAGTCTATTTTTAGTAACGGCGGCCATGTTTTTTAACAGATTAAAAATCAAAACACAAGTTTGGTGCAGGACACTAGTTTCATTAAATTCTGTTTGGTAGTTTCAGAGGAGAAGATTTTTGAAAAATTGTTAACAGACGACGACGACAGACGACGACAGACGACGACGACAGACGACGACGACGGACGCCAAGTGATGGTAATAGCTCACATGGACCTTCGGTCCAGGTGAGCTAAAAATGATTATAGAACTTAAACATTGCAAATATATGCAATAAAAATAATCAAAGTCACTCAACCGGAAAATCAAGGTCAAGGTCAAAAGATGAGGATGTAACTGTGCTAAGCTACAACTGGGGCATATGCATACCAAGTTTCATCAACATAGGACTTATAGTTCTTATGATATGGAGGTGCTCGCAAAATTTTTCCATTGCTATTATATGTATTGAAAATTGTCAAAGTAACTCAACCGGAAAATCAAGGTCAAGGTCAAAAGATGGGGATGCAGCTTTGCTAAGCTACTACTGGGGCATATGCATACCAAGTTTCATCAACCTAGGACTTATAGTTCTTGAGATATGGAGATGCTCGCAAAACTTTTCCATTGCTATTATATGTATTGAAAATTGTCAAAGTCACTCAACCGGAAAATCAAGGTCAAGGTCAAAAGATGAGGATGTACCTGTGCTAAGCTACAACTGAGGCATATGCATACCAAGTTTCATCAACCTAGGACTTATAGTTCTTATGATATGGAGGTGCTCGCAAAATTTTTCCATTGCTATTATATGTATTGAAAATTGTCAAAGTCACTCAACCGGAAAGTCAAGGTCAAGGTCAAAAGATGGGGATGCAACTTTGCTAAGCTACTACTGGGGCATATGCATACCAAGTTTCATTAACCTAGGACTTATAGTTCTTGAGATATGGAGATGCTTGCAAAACTTTTCCATTGCTATTATATGTATTGAAAATTGTCAAAGTCACTCAACCAGAAAATCAAGGTCAAGGTCAAAAGATGGGGATGCAACTGTGCTAAGCTACTACTGGGGCATATGCATACCAAGTTTCATCAACCTAGGACCTATAGTTCTTGAGATATGGAGTTGCTCGCAAAACTTTTCCATTGCTATTATATGTATTGAAAATTGTCAAAGTCACTCAACCGGAAAATCAAGGTCAAGGTCAAAAGATGGGGATGCAACTGTGCTAAGCTACTACTGGGGCATATGCATACCAAGTTTCATCAACCTAGGACATATAGTTCTTGAGATATGGAGGTGCTCATAAAACTTTTCCAAAAAGTTAACGCCGCCGCCGGTAAAGTAACACCTATGTCCCGCTCTGCTTCGCAGGCGAGACAAAAACCAAGATGGTGATGTCTAAATAGAAACCAATTAACCAGAAATATAATCATGGGGATCCAAGGGATATAAGTCACTTTTGAAAACATATAGGTTGATTTAAAGGCATATTTTCATCTGTGAACTATAAGGATGAAAAGCTTTCCATGAACACTGTTAAAAATGGTCTTAATTCTCAAAACCAAAAAATTCAATAAGTGAGGAATCCAGAGATGAATTTATAAACAGTGTTCCAGCTAGGCCATTTTTATAGGGAAAATCTCCTGCCCTTTTTTATAATCTCCCTGTTACCTTTTTTGATTTTGGTAAAAATCCCCGCCCTTTTCATGTCACTTAATTATTATTTCATGCTTAGTAGTTATAAAAGTTGTGTTTTAATGGACTATCTCCCATACATTTTGCTTTATTAAATTGTATCAATATAAACCCCTTTTAATCTGTAATAGGCCTATAATAGGTCATTTTGTAAAAAAAAAAAATAAGGAACCAATGTGCCCTTTTCAGAAATAAGATGTTCCCTTTTTGGAATCAACTCCCTGCCCTTTTGAAAATCTAGCTGGTACACTGATAAAGGATGCTATTTTTGTATAGATACCTGAAACCTTCTTTTTCCCTTCTTTTGTCAATAGTGAACTAAAGGTTTGAGCACTTGCTTTTTAAAAATTCAGAATTAGTCCCTGGCAATCATTTACAAAGATATTTTTATTGCACTAATTTCAAAATGTTTCATCTCTTCTTTGCATTCCTGAAAATCTTGAAATGCATAAAAAAGATACTCCCTCATTACTTACTATTAATCTTCAGACTTTTATCTTCCTTTTACCCACTTTTTATTCTTTTTTTTAAACTGAGATAATAACATACCTGAAAATATAGGCAATAATTATTTAAGAACAAACCAATCCATCAACTTATAGGCTGATTAGAACACTCATTCATTTACAAGATTTATCTATGGCAGTTGGTTGAACTTGGTGAAAAAGTATAAACTAGAGGTCCCGCAGTACATATCTTGGCCAGCTGCATCAAGAAGGAGACTGTATTGCATCTGACTTGATTGTTTTGAATAGATAGAAGCTTATTATTTGGATGAAGCAGCAATTTCATTCTGACAAGGACTTTTCACTATTTTTCCAGTTTGGTGAATTTTATCAGCAAATACAGAAAATGTCATAAAAAGCTGATATAGTTAGTGTGTTATATTGCTTTACTCCCTAACAGTGAAAATTGAGCTAGACCTTAGTTAGAGCTTTGTGAATGAGATATGCATTGTTGGATCCAGTGGAAACTTCAGATGGTTGGAAACCCCCTGTCCTTTTAACTTTTCTTTGAAATTTTTGGATTTTTTCATGTTGAAATTTTTGGATTTTTTCATGTCAACTGCCCTTTTGAGAGTGATCTATAGTGAGATATAAATCATCAAAGGGAACCTAATTTATATTTTTATTGTGATGCAAATATAATTGTCAATCAACTATTTCCCATTTTGAATTAATTTACTTGACTTTTCCAAGTATCAATCTTTTCTTATTTCATTAATCTTACCTAGGATATAAATCTGAAACATCTATTGAAAACCTGAATGGAAAATCCTCTCGTCATTTCTGTAAAAAAAAAACAAGAAAAAGATAAAAATAGATTTTGACGATAACAAATGAGCACGCACCTGAAAATGATGTAATGACAGACAAGCAATATAAATAAGCTAGGGGTCAAGGTGTCGTAAAAACTTAAAACGCACACGTTCAAAGTAAAAACGTTACACGAGTTGGTTAAAAGGTACAGTTTGTGTAAGCCAGAGCCCTATACCATTTGTTCTCTACCTTGACATATTGGCTAAGACAGTCTCAAGTGGGTGTTTGCACTTTCACGACAGCAAAATGTCTTATGACTCAATGTAAAGTTTGGATTGGGCATTTGCATAAGAAAGAAAGATAATCTGTTACATAATGTATGTTACGTAATCCACTTGGCTATTGCAAGGCTACTGGTGCATTTTCGTATCACCAGGTACTTCATTCAAGTTAAAAAGCAAATTTATCAAAATTGTCAAAAATTAAACCACAAGAGTCTCTTTGAACATTTTACTTTTCTTTTCATGTCTCCATTCATAAATTTTGAAAAAGAACAGTAACTCTAGCATTTTAACTTTTATCTTAATACATATATTTAATAAAATTTCAATGTTCTCAATTTATATATTTTATTATTTTATTATATTTTTTAGCACTCTGATTATTTTTCTGGCTTAGTTAAATTCAGATATATCTTTATAAGTGTATCTAATACAGCCATCAATCGGGCTCTCAGATATTTTGTTCCGGAAGTCTTGTATGTGAAGACTAATTATACAAATTCAATGTGAACTATCTTAATCATCTTTATTACTTAATACAAGCAATTATTGTCATTTTTTAGTTTGGTGGTTTTGGTGTTTCTTACAGGGGATTAAACCATGAGATACAGTTAACTGGCAGCATATATGAACCAGCAAAGTTTATAAACAAAACTAAATACAGTGTGCATGCTAAAGGCAGGATAAGAGCTCATGAATATGAATTTTTGTAAAGCATAACAATAATATTTAGCGATGATTGTTTTTCCATTTTTAGATTAATAGGGGGTACCACAACTTTGTATTTGCTGTTCATATGTTTAAATTTAGAAAAAACAAGTTGTCTGCTGGCCTTTTTTGTTAGTGTGCAAATTTTATTTTTCCTAGACAATATCCCTTTAAGGGCAATCAATAAAAAAAGTTTTTGTTTTTGTTATTAACTTCATTTTATACAAAGTTTGCCTGAAAAGTAATCAATGCCTAAAACCAAGTTTAAAATGTGCAAAACTGCAACAGCACTCTATTGTCCTTGGCACACTTTAATCTCATTTGAAAGCAAGACAAAAAACAAAGTTATATAATACATTTGAAACCTTATAAGAGCTTTAGCTAGAAGCTTTATAAAATTCCCTTCAGAATTGAATTTAAGGCTGAAAAGCAAATTTGGGTTTTAAGTTCCAAGTTAATTCAAAGGAAATTGCAATTTAAAATTGAAACTTTAGATAAGACTCAATTCAAACAGAAATGTAAAAAATTGAATTAAAGACATATAGATGTTGCACAGATGATATAATTCACCCTACAAGCACTAGGATTAAGACTACAGTGGTTGTCTTTTGAAGGCTTTCAGTATAATTTCCAAGATTTCTTTTTCCCTATGACATTAATAAAATTTTCAAATACAGACAGGTCTATTCCAGAAAACAAGAGTTAACACTAAAGTATGTCTCGCCTGCCGGCACCATCAGAAACAATTATTCTTTCTTACTTCCACTATATTTTGAATTTCAATGGATTTTCAGTTTCTGAGATCAAAAGATGTTTATAGAACCTAAACATTGCAAATATATGCAATAAAAATAATCAAAGTCACTCAACCGGAAATTCAAGGTCAAGGTCAAAAGATGAGGGTGTAATTGTGCTAAGCTACTACTGGGACATATGCATACCAAGTTTCATCAACCTAGGACTTATAGTTCTTGAGATATGGAGGTGCTCGCAAAACTTTTCCATTGCTATTATATGCATTGAAAATTGTCGAAGTCACTCAACCAAAAAATCAAGGTCAAGGTCAAAAGATAGGGATGCAACTGTGCTGAACTACTACTGGGGCATATGCATACCAAGTTTCATCAACCTAGGACCTATAGTTCTTGAGATATGGAGGTGCTCGCAAAACTTTTCCATTGCTATTATATGTATTGAAAATTGTCAAAGTCACTCAACCGAAAAATCAAGGTCAAGTTCAAAAGATGGGGATGCAACTGTGCTAAACTACTACTGGGGCATATGCATATCAAGTTTCATCAACCCAGGACCTATAGTTCTTGAGATATGGAGGTGCTCATAAAACTTTTCCAAAAAGTTAACGCCGTCGCCGCCCCCGCCGGTAAAGTAACACCTATGTCTCGCTCTGCTTTGCAGGCGAGACAAAAACCAGGGGCAGCACTTAGTCGTGCTAAGTATACTCCTACTCGACCATTCAGAAAACAGGAAGTAGACCGACTGACCTGGAAAGGGGAGGCACTTTACAACTCCTTGTATTAAGCTATGTACAAAGGACAAGATATGATAAGTGCTAAATTTGGCCCCCTTATTTACCATTTTTTAAAAATGATTGAACTAAGGTTGGATTATTCTAGATCAGTTCTTAGATAAACAAGGTTTAGTAAAATAACATTAATTTTAACTAAATCTTGTTTATTACGTCACAGTGACGTCATCAAATTATGTGAAAAAGACATTTTTGTAAAAAAAGTGTTAAAATCATGCAAATTTTGAGTAGTTTTTGGTAAATATAACTATGAGCCACACCGAGTACCACAAAGATATTTTTGTGGTTTGTTTCTATATTAAAAATGATTATCTACATAAATTATTGTAGTGGTACTCGGTGTGGCTCATAGTTAAATTTGCTGAAAACCACATCAAAATTGCAGGTTTTTTGCAGTTTTTCATCAAATCACGATTTTAAAGCCACTTTGGGAACCTATTTTCACATCATAATGGATCACTTTTAACAAAATAATGCTGATATAGTAAAGTTAAACTAATCTAAAGCATACATCACATACTTTTAGCTCATTTTAATAATTTCAAAATTGGGGGGCAAAATTGGGCTCTTATCATATCTTGTCCTTTGAAATTAATCCCTTCAGTTAAGGCTGAAAAATCTGTTACGAAAGTTTTTACTATACAGACAGACAGACGCACAAGGTGATTGAAATTAAGCCCCCTCTCTTACATTACTGTACAAGTGGGGCTATAACTAAGAGAGGTTGAAAGGCAGTATTATAATTATTTAAGGGTGGTAGTCATTTTTTAGCAACAATGTGCATTATTGGGGGAATGCTTTAAATGATCAAAGGAGAAGTAGAAACCTATTGAAAAGTACATATTTTTAACATGTTATTAATTTATTTCAATACATCATATTTTTATGATTCAAATGATAAAGTATTTTACAAAATAAAATTTTCTTTTGGATTTTTAAATTCAAATTAATTATTATTTTTCTTAACTAACTTTAAACAAAAAATATTCTTACAGATATTCATCATCAAACAAAACTATGACTTTATTTGTCTCTTATCTTGCAAAAATAGGGCATGTAATGGGACATTAAATGATACCCCGCCACGTTATAATATCAAAAGTTCATAAAATTTGATTTCAAAGTGGCCTTTTTCGAAAACTATTTTTCATATCAAGCTGGAAATTGAACTTGACCTGTATTTTATTGTACTCAATAGCTGTACAAAATATCATTTGAATCCCATGAAGCGTTTTCAAGTTATTGATCGGAAACTCAAAATTTCATGAAATTTGATTTTTCAAAGTGGCCTATCTCGAAAATTATTTATTGGATCATGCTGGAAATCAAACTTGACCTGTATTTTATTGTACTAAACAGCTGTGCAAAATATCATTTAAATCCTTTGACGCGTTTTCAAGTTATTGGTCGGAAACTCAAAATTTCATGAAATTTGATTTTTCAAAGTGGCCTATCTCGAAAACTATTTTTTGGATCATGCTGGAAATCGAACTTGACCTGTATTTTATTGTACTAAACAGCTGTGCAAAATATCATTCAAATCCTTTGAGGCGTTTTCAAGTTATTGGTCGGAAACCTTCGGGGGACGGACAGACGGACAGACGGACAGACAGACGGACGGACGGACAGACACCGAAAAAAACTGAGGGTATAACATAATACCCTGCCACTTCGTGTGGCGGGGTATAAAAATTATACAGACGAAAATCCTTTCAAAAAAAAACCCAGATGATTTACAAGCTGGATGCACTTTATAAATGAAATGCCATCAATAATTCAGTATGACAACTAAAAGTTAACTAGGATAATTGAAAAACTCTTTAATATCTGATGCACTGACATAATTCAGATGGAATCCCCATGGGAACAATTTGATTTCCATCCCTGCACTGTGTATATCAGATCCATGTTTTAACTCCCAAAAGTAAATTCCTATTATTTTTCTCATATTGTCACAGAATGCTATAAAAGTCATGGATATTATTGTCTTGTATTTCTAAGTGGCATTAAAATTTATGACTCAAATGGTTTTTATTTTATTCTAAGCAAATATTACATTACCGGTAAAATTATTTTTTTAAGGTCACATCTTCTTCCTGATTTGCAATCTTAATACTCGTAAATCTGTGACTTTATATTTTCAATAATGTCATCAAAAACATTTGTTATTACAATATATATAAAATATTATGCTTTTTACCTTAATATTTGTTTGTATCAAAATATAATGCTATTTTCATTAATATTTTAAGTCATAAATTGAAACAGTTCCAAGCTTATTGCTAATAAAAAGTTACAATCTTCTTTAAGGCAAAACAAATATGTATTTTAGTTTAAGGTTTCTCTAACCTATCTTTTTCATACCCATAGCCAGAATTTTTTTAGGGGGGGGGGGGTGATCGAGGGTTCAATTTTCAAATTATTCCTTATTTCAATAGTGCTTAACTAAATTTCAGTGTGTTTTTACCTATTTCATATTTTTTGTCCAAAGGAAGGGTTTCCTTCGAACCTCTCAAACCTCCCTGGCTATGGGCCGATTATTCCTTTTTTTTGGCCTACTCTAGATAGCACATTTTATTGGTTATTTTGGGTATAAACTCTGACACGGTTAATTCATTTCAAAGTACTATTAAAATCAAGCAACCTATCCCATTTGGATCTATGTACTTTTTTTTAAGAATGGTTTTGTCTACCTACCTTCGCTTATTTTCTACGCAATGTAAACCTTAACACATACATTTATTCCTGGCTTAAGACCTGAGTGAATGGTTTGGATTAGGATAATGAATTTTAAGGTTGGATAATTTAATATCAAACCCACTTTTTCTTCAACAGTTCTTCAGACTTTACATCATAAAAGAAGGTGCGGGCTGAGACTATTTCTGGAATTATTGCACTAGTATATTTCTGAAATAGAGACGAAAATTAAAGAAATATTATACATAATTGGTACCTTAAAATGCTTTTTGTCTGCTTCAAAAAGACCTTTACCTAAGGACAGAGGAACTCACAGACAAAGTTAAATGGCTTAAAGAACCTATCACAGAAGCTTATTTCCTGTATATTCACATAAATCATTTCAACTGCTATGACTTTTTAACTTTTAACAACAGTGTCTATTTTCAGACAAAAAAATATGTTTAAAATTTAAGGCGAGCGTACATTACAGCCAATGAAAATTTCTGTGAAGATAATTTTTACACTTTTAAGTTTTTGTTAAAAACCAGTAGAGGCTTTAAACAGTGAGAGATATTTTTTTCAGCTTTCTAACTTGCCTTCGCTGAAGGCTGCTGGCGGTTGTCCATTGTGGTTTTTCTAAATTGCCGCTTAATTGAGGGCTGTGTCCCGTACACTTATTCCACATCTCATTATTTTCTATTGCAGCCTAGAGCACAGCATCTTACTCACCTTTGTTTAAGGAATAAACATGTGATAAATTTTGCAATCAGAACAACAGCAAATAGATATATTATTACTATGCCCTTAAAAGTAGAAAAAAACTTATTCCCTGGACTTTTTTGCACTTTAAAACTAAAGACATAACATATTACTCATGCAAATATAGACAGTCATGATAATAAAGTCGACCGATTTACATTCAAATTTTCCGAAAAACAAATATCATATCAAGGTAAACGATGCCGTTTCCATTAGACCCAATCTTGAAACAAAATCGGTAAAGATAAAGCCCATAAACCAATTAAGTCCCGAGACTGATGAAGCTCGCTAACGAGGAAATTCTATTCTCTTTGTCTGTAACATTCAGGTGAGATAAGGTAATGTCTTTTTTCTACAGGTACATCAAAGGTCCATTGGAACCAACAAGAGAGTGATTCATCCCGATACAGGATTACGAAAATAGATTGATATAACGTATGTTGAAAGGTTGCTGTCTTTGATATTCGTAATGATTTTTTTTTTCTACCCTAATACGGCTTTATCGAAATGACATTACATGTCTCCCAGTCAGTTCTATATGAACCCATCCATCCGTTAGATTTCAAATCAATTACTTCTATAATTGAGATGTTAATATCAGCATCAGACCAGCTTAAATCTTCTGTGATTTCAGCTTTTATAGATTTGATCCTTGCATGCCACAAAGGTAAATTGCTTTTATGAAGATGTCTGCAACTGATGACATTAATGCAAAATCAGACATACACGGCAATGATTGCAGAAACAGTATTGATGCCAGAAATAAAAAGGTTATACTAATGTTAGGTATGTTATTTAGACAGGATATTGAGTCGTGATTTCAAAAGTTTTGGTCTATTGAAACTGTCTGGCCTATTAATCTTAGCTTCAGACATTTTTTTGCATAGGTTATAATAAGATATGCAATAAATGCACATGACACAACATCCACAAACATCAACAATTCTAAATTTGTCAGAGATCCGAGAAAAAGGTCACCAGCTTTCAACAAAGATCATTGGTTCCTTCACACCATCTTTATTTGCCTCATTGGGCCAAAATTATAGTGTGCAAAGCTAATGCTTCAAATCAATATAAAATGTACTACTGTATAAATTCAGAATTTGTAGTTATATGAGATAAGAAACAAGACAAAAGAAAATTGATAAAGTTCAAGAATTCCTGGTAAAAATACCCCACCTCTTAGTTGCAGTGCATGACAACCACTGTACCAAACACAAGAAAGACAGCTCTGTAGGACTCATGTCTGAGGCTAAATGACCAGACATCAGTAGAGATGCATTTTATTTTTCTGCTAGACTTTGGGCCTACAGGAAAGCTTGTATTGTCTGACCTATCATACTTCTGCCAGAACTATATTTTCAAAGAGATGCTTTCTTATGAAAAATACATACATTTAATTCAAAAATTTATATTACTTTAAATATTCCTTTTTATCAGCCTTTTATTATGAGAGGGACAGCTTCAATATAGAGCAATAGATCACATCCAAGACCAAGTTTAGGTTGGCCTTTAGAACAAATCTTAGCGGAATTCTGTACTAAATGTTGATAACCCTACACCTTATTGCATTGAAGTTCACAGGATTGGGGTCATGAACAAAAACAATCATACATTTCTTGTAGGCAATTATAAGAACCCTTCTTTTATTCATTTCTGAAGTTACATTGGCAACATAGTTCCAAACAATAAATTTTGCTTCACCTGACGCGCGTTTTGTCTATTCAAGACTCATCAGAGGGGCACTACCAAAAATATTGAAAAAGCCAAACACTATATAATTATGAAGAGCATATAATGAACAATAAAACCAAAAATACCAAACTGGGGACCCCGATTCTTTTTTTTTCCTTTTTCAATTTCAAACATATCACTGCAGCCCTAATATTTTTGCTTGTCGGCTAATAAGCCATGATCACCTAAGTAAACAACCAATATCTAGCTTTTTCTATGTAAAAGGGGACTAGATTTTTCCTTTAAAAGTTTTCGCATATCCAACCCAGTATGGGGGTGCTTCCAGAACAATTGAGTTAACTTTCGCTACAACTACAGTTCACAATCGGTAATGTTTTTTTTCCCTGTTTTATAAGCTGTCTGTTTTTTGTTCTGTCCTAAGTGTTTGTGTTTACTGGTTTTGTCTCTGCCATTTCAGACTTTGATCAGATATCCCATTGGTACCTTTGTATCTTGTAGTACCTTCTATCAGCTTGTTAGATTATCACATCATCACCCAAGTAAACCACCAACACCATTCTCTGTTTGAAAGGTCACCAATTACATAATGGTTAAGCAATTAAACTTGTACAATTAATTAAAATTTTAACATTCTGACATTTCCAATAAATCGGGAATACAGTTGAGTCACAATGTAACAAAAGACCAGGTATAATGGAATGAGAACATGATTGAAAATCCATTAGGGATCATAAGTACCGGAGGTATATTGTAAAATATGGAAACTGTCCGACAAGAGGATTTTTTAAATATGAATACGTACAGATAGCTAAGGAGGGAGGTTGAGTGGTTTGGCTGAGTCTGCCTTTAATGGAGAAGAGTTAGTTATATAGGAAACCAGAATATATCGAAAGACATTATACCCCATCTTGTAACATTTTAAAATTATTTAAAATATTGGAAGAACACTATTTTTGATGACAATCATTCTGTAAATGGTCATAAACTTAGAACTTTTAGAAAAATAAAAGAAAACTATGAAATAGATACATATCTAAAATTGGATATAGACAGAGATATAGTTAAAACATTTACAAAAATTAAATTAAGCAATAGTAAACTTGCAATAGAAGTTGGGCGTCACACTAAAACCCCACTAGCAAATAGGGAATGTCCATTATGTAAGTCAGGAGTAGAAGATGAATCTCATTTTTTAATTACTTGTACTTCATTAAATAACATTAGAGAAAAACTTTTCACAGATATATGTGATATTTGCCCCTCTTTTGTTAATTTTGATTCAGATGCTAGATTTAACTTTTTATTCAATTGTAAAGATTATGATATTGTAAAAGTCATTGTAATAGGTGTTAATCAAATGTATAAAAGGAGATTTGAGTTACTTAATAACTGCGGTGCATAGTAGTGGTCCAACATATAATTGTATTTATTCATTCATTTATTTTGCACCACCTCCTCCAATAATATATTAGATATATACGTTAAATATCAATACACAAACTTACTAATCAGACCTAGTAAATTATATATATATATATCTTTTGTTATACAGATAATAATGAGG
The DNA here is from genome assembly GCA_963971305.1 of Arcuatula senhousia. Classification (NCBI taxonomy): domain Eukaryota; kingdom Metazoa; phylum Mollusca; class Bivalvia; order Mytilida; family Mytilidae; genus Arcuatula; species Arcuatula senhousia. The sequence continues at coordinate 32,327,390 of OZ020304.1, forward strand.
CATGTGTCTTAATCACTAGTTTGTATGTTTGTATGTGTATATAATTGTAATTGTATTGGTAACAATCCTGTATTTGGATTTTAGACCAAATAAAAATTCTGTTCTGTTCTGTTCTGTTCTGTAACATTTTGGATGGACAGACAAATAGACCAGAACCTTTTATGTCCCCCTACTTTCGTAGATGAGACATAAAAATCTGAAAACCGTTTTAATTTAAAGTTAAAATCTGTAAACTTTGCTATTAGAAAGATCAATTCTTGTTCTTTTTTTTTATTCACTTAAGATACAGCATTTTTTGGAGGAAAAAAATTGGTTATCTTTTGATTGATAAATCAGCTGTGCTGTAGTGATTTTATTAAGATTCAACCAAAATCTTCAAAATAGAAATTATACACACTTTTTGCATAATTAACTAGTAAGAGTGACAGTCTAAAAATACAAAGCTAAAAGATCTGCATTATATCGCTTTACATCATTTTTTTTGCATGTAGATGCCTAGAAAACTGTTACAAATATCTTGTGTAAATGTCAACATTATATTAAATCTTAAGTTTTTGGTAGTCTGGACATTGCATGACACGACAAGGAAGTTGATAAAGGGATCTGACAAAGTGATTTCTATATAATGTGTTGCAACAAGTTGCAGGCAACAATGAAATATATCAAACCATTCCAAATTCATTTCCTAGTTTTACTAGATACTTTCATCACCCATGAAGGAATTCAATGTCATTAAATAGCTTCACATGACAATTATCTTCTATTCCAATCAACTCATCAACAAAGTTAAAAACTCAGAAAAACTCAGGTGAAAAAAACAATATGTAAATCTATGAAAATGTTGACTCATTCAAATGAGTTATGCATTTTCGTAAATTGAAAAACAAGACTAAATTACATAAAGAATAACAACAGCGCAGTGATATCATCAGTCTGAACGATCTTAATTCTATTTGTCTCTCGTAACCAAACATTATTAGGACCATGTCTTTTATGAAGCTAACAGCATTATGCTCTGCAATAAACGACGCAAAGTTGCGTTTCTGCTCTGTCGCACATTTGTCAGGAACCGATAAAATCGGCATAATGTGTTACGTAATCTAGCTAGCTGGGATTCTGGTCTGGAAAAAGATACAGTCCGAAAAAAGTTAATTAAGAAGTAACAGTACATGATAGGAACACATTGATTAGGTATTGGTAATAAAATCTACAGGTTTTCCCTGTTAATTAAAGATTTTATTATCCAGGGCGATCTATTAATACATTTTTTATTACTTCAAAGACAATCACCTCAACCTGTTGCGTAGCAGTAATCTGGGCTGTGCACTCTTGTATTTAGCAAGACAGACCTGATCTAAATGCACTGATGACGAAAAAATTAAGAGAACTTATTCACAGACATGATGGAGTTGAAATAAATCTGTGTTATACTTTTTTGAATATTATCTAATATGTCACAGTCCTATTAGACCTTTTAAGAATATTAACTAGATCAAAGACATAAAGAAAATTAATCCCTTAAATGTGAAGAAATGGAGTACCGTAGTTGCACATGAAAACTAATCCCCTTGCTTTTTCACTTTAAAATTTAGGCAACACTGGCAAACTGCAGACTGGAGAAGGATTCATAGAGGCATTAATCTTGTTTCCCAATCCAGGATAAACAAGGAATCTGTGAGCTACTTCTCACTCAGTATATCCCCGCTACCCCCAAAATGAACTATGTCGGTAAATAGGAAGTCGCTATAATACAGACCTAATTTGAATACTCCCAATAAAAGACCACATACTCAACACCTTTACCAAATTTCACGTCACTGTGATATGTAGTTGCTGAGAAAAATGTTACGAAAATTTTAAACAATTGACTAGTAATGTTGAAAATTGACTAAGTCCTTAAACAGGAAGTAGATATCTGACAGACCTAATTTGGGTACTCACGATAAAGGACCTCATACTGAGCTCATATACCAAATTTCAAGTCACTGTAATATGTAGTTGCGGAGAAAAATTGCTACAAAAATTTTCAACAATTGACAAGTAATGTTGAAAATTGACTAAGTTGGTATTTCTAATATTTTTGTCGCTGAAATTTCCGATATTTAAATTAAAAATTGTTTAAAACACCAGGTTTCTTTCCTTGTAATGCACATGGTTGATATCCTCGGTGCTGGATTTGGCTTCCTTGTTCGAACGTTTTGGTTTTGAGTACTTTTCGTTATCAACAGTTTTGGATTTTGACCTTCCAATGTTTTGATTTAAATGCTACTGATGAGAGGTTACTCCTTGAAATATCGATATATAGCATATCCAAATTACCCGTTTATACCTGTATTTTGGTATTTGTAATTTTGGTAAACAGGAAGAAGATATCCGACAGTCCTTATTTCAGTACTTGCCATAAAACACCTCATACTGAACTGATATACCAAATTTGAAGTCCTTGTGACATGCAGTTGCTGAGAAAAATGTTACTAAATTTTCAACAATTGATAAGTAATGTTGATAATTGACCAAGTCGGTAAACAGGAAGTAGATAACCAACAGACCTTAGTTTGGTACCTGGTATAAAAGACCTCACACTGAACTCATATACCGAATTTCAAGTCACTGTGATATGTAGTTACTGAGAAAACTGTTACGAAAGTTATGTAGCGGATGGACGGAAGGACAGAAGGAAGGATGGTAGGATAGATGGACAGAGGTAAACTAGTATACCCCCTGTTCTTCGAAGCGGGGGTATAATTAAAAAGTTTAAACTAAATCAAGACCTTATTCCAGTACAGATGTTGGTTACTGTCTTAATATCATATGTACTAAACTGACCAAATATCACCCCTCTCCCAATAGCAGTTACTGTGGTTTCATTATTATTTGTGGGGTATCCATTTTTGTGGTTTTCATGGATAGTCTTGACCAATGCAACTTGATACCCCATGAAAAGGAAATTTCACATTGAGTATTTAAAACAAAAGAATATGGAATATGTGCCAGAAAGACATGATCCACATATTGAAATGATTTTGATAAATGTCGACTTCAAAACTTCAAAACCACGAATTTCAGAATCCATGAACTGATCATTTTTCATCATACCACGGAGATTGGTACCCACAAAAATAAATAAGTCCACAATACTTAGATATCATCGACATTAACCAGGAAATTAAGGTCAGTTATTCATGTTGAATATTTTGGTCACGGTGACCAAGTTCTGGAATCAATATTGGTTAATTTTCAAGATGATCTTTAATCTTGTTAACTCATGTGGAAAATGAAGGTCAAGGTAACATTATTTTGGTAAAAAAGCTAGTGACTATCCAAGATGTATCATCTGACAGAATAGCATACTTCTATGATGAAAGGCCCTTAAGTAATTGACACTTACAAGAACCAATACGCACTAACATACAAATAAATGGACAAACCATAATCTCTTTAGGGATTTGACAAAAGACAGGGCCAAAAAAAAAATATGAAAGTTCAAAATTTTAAATCGTAGAAATGAAAAGAGATTCAACCTTTTAGGATTTTTCAAATTTTTAGTTTTTCGGAAAATCCGAAATCCTCTCATTACTATAGTAGATTACTTTTCACGTCAAAGTTGACGTCTCACTTTTCAAACCTCTTTTGGGATTTGACAAAAGACAGGAAATTTATAGCTTTCCTGCCTGATAGTTCCGATGCAAGGAATTTGTGATCTTATCGTATGTCTAATGTCTCCGAGCGATTAACTTTTACGGAGAGAAACAAATCATCATAAAAGGGTAAAAGACAAAAGACGGGGAGAATTTGTAGTATTTGATAGCCGAGTTATGTAACAGGTCTGAATAAGCTATAATATGCATAATGAGTTGAAGCAACAAATGATTTAATGGAATATGATTATGCTAAAATTAAAATTTTTGACAATATCAAAGAAACAAGGATACTTTTCCTGTTAAGTTTTTTAAAGTATTATTTTATGCACAAAATCATTACATCATAATGTCCTTTTCCAGATTTATAGCTTAAAATTCAGGTTTCAAAACTTTAAAGTACAAATTTTACAACATGTTGTCTTCTTCTAGATTTAAAGCTTGAAATTAATAATCTTCTCCGTTGTATTAGTTCATGATTGCTTACAATGCAATAATTTGTTGTCTATTTATATGTAGTATGAATTTATTGGTGCCAGGTTTTTTTTTAAATTAAAATCGAGCACAGCTCATCAGTAAGCACAAAAAACCTGCAAGAGCAAGTTCTATATTATCATGGTTCTACAAACATTTTTATGTTAACAAAAAAAACTGGCTCATGCTGAAAGAAGTTTTATTAGCAAGTTTTGATAATTATCATTTTTAAATATTTCCTCCATTTTTAGTTCTTATTTAGTTTCAAATAATGTTATCTATTAACATATTATTCAAGAGTTATGCCCAGCTTGGATATTAGTATTTCAACTGGCTTTCAAATTTTGCTCTGCATGTTGGTCTTCCCCAATAAGTGCACAATATAAGTCTCTTTGTCCTTAAAAATTATTCCCCTCCCTATAATCTTAATTCTTTTTTTTTTACATTAACACAGACAATATCAACTAAATGAACTGTATTTATACTGGACAGAAATTATATAAAATCACTGAAAAAAGCCTTATAAATCCTTATGAGACTTTATCTCAAGATTTAAACAAGATTTATGATAATTGGCTAAAAACTCTTGAGTCAAATATAACACGTAATTATATCGTTAGTCTGTCTTCAGCTCTCAGACGATTCCCAAATAAAGGCCAAGCTTCTCGTAACTATTTGCTGAACTCGTTAGAAAAATACCAGACTTCTTTATATGGCATGAAATCTGTCGTCTAGACAATAAATTTACATCTTTCCGGAGGTTTTTTCTCGATATTAAGAGGCTGATGAAAACAATATAGGGGATCAATATTAGTGGGAATAAATTCTGTCGGAACAAGATGTTGATCAATTGCGATATTGAATGACCATAAACAAGATTTAGACTCCCTTTAATGGGTCATTACGGGTTACTAATTGACCCTCGTCAGTGAAATCTTAGACTAGACTTGGGAAGCTAAATCTTATCGAAAAAGATAATATAAGAAATTATTTAAGCCTACATCATTTTGAGAATGACAGAAATATATATGTGATGTAATATTCTGATCTTCCAGGGGTTTGAAATGTAGGAGGCATTTGGGACAATTCACCAGAAATTGTCTGAGACTGTTCATTAATTGAGTACAACTGATAACTATATATTTACCAGCATCATATAAGGTATACAGAGTTTAACTTTAACAGATTGCAAAGTTTTGAATGAAGATTTCTGAAAACTCAGCTTAAGAATTCTAGCATCAACTGGGATACACCAAAATTGATACCTATACGGACATATCTGGAAAATTGTTAATTGGTTGTTACTGAAACTTTAAAATTGAACACCATTCTAATCTTTCTTTTGTGCACAAAAAACTGTGAAGATTGTATCTAAGTCTGTTAAAATTTTACATCATCATCTAAAAACAATCAGATGTCACAAGAATGAGACAATTAAAAAGACAAACAGACACCAAACAAATGAGAGGTTACATAGAATACCTCACCCAGGGGCAGATCCAGAATTTTTTGAAAGGGGAGGTTCAACATACTGGGTTCTGTGGGCCAAAGGGGGGTTCCAGACCAATTTTGCTGAAAATCTACACAAAAATTTAAAAATTTTGGAGGAAAGGGGGGGGGTGGGTTCCGACCCACAAACCCCCCTCTGGATCCGCCACTGACATCCCTTCATGTTGAAGAACATGAATGATACAACATTTTAATTAAAAGTGTCGTCGACATGCACAAGACTCGAACTGATCTAAATGGAAAAGACACTAATACAATAAATTTTACTGCCCCCTAGAACAACACAAAAAACAAAACAATAAACCTAAGGTAAGGTATCCTTGAGCCATTATTTGTCAAACAAATTACCCATCTCTTCCTGATTCATCATAAAGAGACAAAACACTCGAAAAATACTTGAATGAAAGCCAAGCCTTTGCAGTCGAAAGAAATATTTGGAGAATTACATAACATGGTATTATGTCTTTTGTTTTTCTCCCTCCTGCTTTCCTCTTACAAGAAACGAAATGATTTTCTACTGATAACTTTAAATTATCTATTTAATACCTACTGAGAGGTATACTGATGAACAGAAAAAGCACAACAGTATATACAGCGGAAGAAACCTGATTTCAAGAGGGAATAATCAGAGACTTACAACTTCTTCAATAGAACATGAAATTCTTCAAGAACAGGAATATGTCCAAAATACAATGCCCAATCTTACAACATTTGGGACTGACTCACGGACATAGACGGGGCAAAAGGTTGGTTTGTCATTGCAAATACCTAGACTTGGGTTTATTACATTAAGATTTTCTTGAATTATTCAATTTCAAATATGGAATGTTTGATTGAAGTTTGGTTGTTTTTTAGTTGTTGTGTTTCTGTATATTTGTGTTGTTTTTGTCTGTGTTGACTGATTATCTGTTTCCCTTTTTTTCAACTTTTGACATTTGAATGCCAAATTTGTACTTCTTCCTAAGTTATGCTAAGAAATCTTTAATCATATCAGTTTTTTTATCAGGTTTGTTCCACCAATTGCTGAGCATTGTAAAACCCTAAAAATTTTGACAATTTTTGTACAAGAATATTTTCCCACAAAATCTAATTTTATGAAACAAGATTCTAATCATAGTTTACCTTGTCTTTTTTCCCTGGGTCTTTTTCATACAGAAGTACTTCTTATCATTTTCTTTTTCTTTAATTTACTTCTCTTCCTGGAAAATAAAAATCATATCAATAGAACTACTCAAATATCAAATAAAATATAAAATCCAGAGCACATTCATTCCATATCAGTGTATGTTTCTTATTACAGTTAAGTTGTTCTGTTTGTTCATTTTGCTATCTTGTGGGTTTTTTTCTGTTGCTGTCTTTTGTGTCAACTGTTTTTGCCTATACAATATTTGAATGCTCCATTGGTACAACTTTTCAAGTCTGCTCCAAGTCAGGTCCATTGCTGTTTTTGTTGTTGTTTTTTTTTTTGTATGCGACCTGTTTTTCAACTTAGATATTGAAACACTGATTTTTCCTTTTTTCCTTTTTTCCTTTTTTTTTTAATGCTACCCTTAACCATGTTAACTGTCAGTAAAATTTAACATAAAGATCTAAAGAATCATTTTGATTGATTGATTGAAAGTTCTTTTGTTTTGTTTTTTTCGTGTCAGCACTTCTTCGGTTATTATGTCACCACAAAAACAGTTCTTTATTTTTATACATAATGCTATATACAATTGTATATTCAAACAAAATCAAAAGACAGCAAATAAAACGGAAGATAACAAAATAAATAGATAAGAGCAAGCACTAGAAAAATATGTTGAATTGGTGCTTTACTTCTTGTAGCCAGTATAAAAGCACTTCATATTATATATCTGCAATTGTTTTACAGTGCAATATCATTATATATCCATTTCTTTCAAGGGCAGAATAAAAATGTCTACAGCTGTAGCATATTTTCCAATGTCTCTCAATATTTTTTGTTGTTACTGATAATGCACTTAATGAGCAGAAAAATATCAAGTCAGACAGGAAAAAAAATTGAGATCTTACTGGATTAGAGGCAAAATCTAAAAGCAATAAGCCATAATCTCAGATTAAAAAGCGATTTAACACTTTTTTCCCTGCTTAAAATATATCATAACATTGCGCTAATGCCAAACTATTTCAATCTACATGCCAAGCTATTGTGATTTTTTGGATTTTTATCTATCAACAAAGAAAAGATAGGAAATTTTGTGTTTTTGTTTAAGATTGATAATTGTTTGTCAAAGATTTTTCTACAACAGTTGTTAAGAAACATCAGTTAGTTATTAAAGCATGTTCCAAGACAAACAATTTGTTTTTTACAAGTCTAGATGCTTGTGGCATGCATCATTTAAACTGTTGAAATACAAGTATAAATGCTGTGTTTCAAATATGAGAATGCTTAAAGATAAGAATTGGTGAAATATGTTCAATGCATGTCTTAAATTGCAGCCATAAACATATACATGCATTTATGACGGAAAACGTAAGTCAAATCTGTACCCTGTTTAGTATTGGAGTCTGTATTTTTAAGTTCCCAAAAAATTGTGAACAGAAATATTATTTTGTTGTTGCAAAATTCAAGGGTTTTTCCAGGACTTAAAGCCATTTTCAAGGATGAAAATAGTAGAGAAAATTTCAGTCTCCGATGTAATTTTCTGTGAAACAGTTACATATAAATCATGAACCTTTGATTCCAGGGATTTTCAAGGATATTTTCATTTTTTCCAAAATTCAAGGTCTTTTCCAGGACCTTGAACTGACAAATGAAATTCAAAGGTTTTTTTCAGGTTTCAAGGATGTGTGGCAACCCTGGATTAAATGTATGACCTGAATAATAAGTATTTGCCACAGGACTTGTTTATAGATATTGACCATAGTTCTGGCCATACTATCTTTTTAGACTTCTTGTTATGATATAGTACTTAGCTACCCAAATCGATGTGAACATTCGGCTATCAATGACAAAACCTACAGTGGAACAAATATACCGACGAACCATTGAGAAAATAAAGATTTACAAGAATTAAAAGCAATTTTAAGTTTTGATGCCATAATATGACAAAAAATTCTCTTTCTTTTTAAACATGGCTACATAAAAAAAATTCTTTTCTGTCTGGCTGGCTTACTCATGATTTATCACTGAGTTTACAGAAGTATTGTCCAAAGCCTGAACTTCATAGTTTTAGGGTCTTCAACCTGATGATGCAACAACCACTAATCCTGTCAATAAATGACACTTTCCTGTCCTTTATTTCCGAAACCAGACATATAAAAGACGAATTACTAATATTAACATCGGACAAGCAACTTGAGTCAGACATGCGAGATAGATCGAAAATGAATCCTTCAGACGATGACTGGACAATCGTTTAAATTGCTCAGACAAATTAAAAGAACATGCCATAAAGCCGATTTCTAAGAAAGAAGAATGATCCCACAGACTATAAGAGAATCACTAAGATCTTATATGATGTAATTTTGTAGGATTATATGGAGATCGATGACAAATAAAAAGTTTCTCGGTATTGATTCCAGAATCCTATAATGATGTTCTTTAAGCCGTAAAACATGTAAGATTCAGATTAATTTTGTGCATTACATCTGAAATAAATCAAGATTTTTTTTTCGAATCTATAGAATGTCTAATTTTTTGTGGAAAACTTGCTGAATGTGAAAAAGTTTTAATCAATTTGGTTTCTCTTCATTCGAGTGAAATTGTAAAGGGTAAAAGTTAAAATAATCTGCAATATTCTTAAATGTTACAATGATTTAACTGACAGCTATTAAAATGTATATGCATGGAATAATCAAATGAAAGACTTTTATAAATACAAGTAACGCAACAACATAGTTGCACGCAAACAGGTTTGAACACAAGAAATACATGCTAAAGAATTTTTAGATTTTATTTCTCACAACTTTGCAGACTTTGTTAAAAATGGAAGAGATACATCTAGTAGCCTTTTCCGCTAACGAATTTTGAATTATCGTTCGTTTCCCGCCACGTACCGGAAGTCGCGATAAAGTTAAAATCGAGGACATTCAGAATTTGGGCGACGATACAAAAAGGTAATTGAGTGATTTTTTTGTAGGTTTTCCTTCATATTATAAAGTTTGTTTGGTGTCTGTTGGTGACACAAGTAAAAAAACGATTTTTTAATATGAGAACGATGGAAATTATCTTCTTCGGACCCTAAAAATAATGCAATGCAGATTGCAGTTGCTTTGACCCATAGCTGTATTTTGCAAATAAGTGAAAAAAAATCATAGCTAACATGCACTAGCAGTACTTCTTTTAGTTGCTTACGGAATATTTTTATGACTTTTAAAACAAAAACTGCTTCAATGTACCCTTTTTTGGCACAGTGTGATAAAATACACAAATTATGTCCCTTGTTAGTATAGTCTGTACATCATGTACATGTATATGAAAACAATCTACATATTATATTATACATCATAACATGATATACAATTGTACTGGGGAGGCTTCAGGATTTTTTAAAAGGGGGTCCAAGGTACGGGGGAGGGTTCCAAAACTTCAAATTGACTCATTTTGCCAAAATTTGTCCAAAATCACAATTTTTTGCAACAAAAGGGGGTCGATCCTGACCCCCTGGACCATCCCTCTGAATCCACCACTGATATATGTAAGAAATTACAAAGAATATGGTATGCTAAGGGTAATATTTGGCCACTGAAAAAATAGATCTTAAGTAATTTATGAAAATGCACTTCATACAACTGAAGAAGATAAATTGTTTAAATTTACGAGGATGCTTTTAATTTTCAATCATCCTCTCAGTCTAAGACACATCAAAGCATTGTTTTAATTATTTGTTTAATACATTTTGAATCTACATGCATAATATGTACATGCATGATTTTTTCAGATTATTAAGACAACCCAGTCATGCCAGTGCAAATTTTCTGTTTATACCCATTTTTGCTTTTAAAGCAGTATTTGTACATGTAAGTATTGTGTTCATGAAATAATATATATACAAATAAAATTGCAGGTTTGTTTGATATCATGCATTTATTTGAAAATAAATCTTGTTTAATATGAGACAGGTTTAACCTGTACTTTAGCTCCCGAAGATTGCGTAATTTCAAAGTGGGGGCGACCAGACCGAATTGTGTAATGTGGTGTTATATCTGGGTCAAAAAAATGTTTTATAAAACACAAAATTTGTAAAATCCAGACAAGCGTCAAAATACATTGAATACTTCCGGTGAAGTGTGGGAATATGCACGTGCTAAACCGGATTTTGAAAGAATTTTCAGCCCATAGTATGTACCCAATTTAGTTCAATTTTCTACCATTAGAGCTCCCTTCGAGAGCTTATAACTACATGAACTATATCAATTATTTCACAGTAATTTATTGTAACTGTTTTTCATGGTAATGCAATGCAACAGGTAAAGCTCCTGATAGAATAATGCAGACTTCTATTTAGAGCGCCATGAGTCCACCATGCTATGATGAACATTCCATAGTAAGGTATCTGAGGCTCTGCACCATGGTATCTTGTTGTACGGCAGACAATTGCATGCAAAATTGAATGTAAACCATGAACAACAGGAAATAAATATTATAAATATATATAATGATGGTATAAATAGATTTATAAACAAACTAATGTCTTAAAAAAGCTCCTGATGGGATCTTTCATAATGATTATCATGGTATAACTCTGTAATAAATGTTATATGTATGTATTTTTTATAACATGTGCAAAAGATGTTCGGCTGAACTCAGGCGTGGATCCAAGGAAAGGCGTACTGGGCGTACGCCCCCCACTAAAACTGGAAAAAATATTTTTTTGTATTATTAAATTCAACGTCAAAAACACTTAAAAATTTTCAGATTTCAGGTTAGGGGGGGGGGGCGTGAAAATTTTGCAGAGTGGAGCAAGGCAAAATTTTTTGTAGTGTTTTTAACGTTGTTTTATCATGTTTATGCAAAAAGTACAATTTTTGTCAGTTTTTTTTTTTGGGGGGGGGGCTACACCAGGTCCACCCCCATTAAAGGGCCCCCTTTAAATCCGTGCCTGCTGTACATGTCAATAATACATTTATGCTTGTATAAACATGTGAAGCACTTCTTGGTTTAGCTCCATATCTTACAAACTACAAATGTACATGTATATACAGCATGGTTTATATAGTAAAGAAGCCAAAGAGGTACCAAAGGGGCATCCGAATATCAAACGTCCAAAATTTCGAAGACAAGACCACAGAACAAAAACGATGAAGACACAAAAAGAAACAACATACATCACAAAACAGAAACAACTGAATGACAACTAGCAACACGAACTCAAGTCGTTACAAGAGTGAACTCAGGTGCTCCGGAAGAGTAAGCGGTTCCTGCCTGCTATAGCACACCTGTCGTGTCACCGATTGTCCATTCAGCAAGTCAAATCCAGTGAAGAAAGAAAATACAACAAAGCCCTATGACAATCCAATATCTGCGCTCATCTGTGAGACAGAAATCCCGTATTTGTCAATGAGCTCATGGTGTCTCCCGTAAAATTTCTTATGATATTTTTTCAGTCTTAATGACAGACCGTGACACAGTCAACTGGTATTAAGTTTACTGTGACCTACACTTTACACAGTTCCTAGCCTACATACTAGAATCGAAATAAATCTCAATTATTGATTGGCAACAAGGTACATTGTACCAAATGGGGCATCATAGTGTGAAGTCTGAAAACCACTAAACATGTATAACAAAAGCAAACACAAAGATACAATTAGTTATTACCAGAAAACAACAATCAATAACACAAACTCAAGTAGTATCAGAAATGAACTCATGTGCTTTGAAATATAGCACACCAGTAGCATTCCGAATGGTCAATCCTGGGTGTCAAATCTATAGAGGAATAAGATAAAACAAAGCTCTATGACAACCCAACATCGCTACTCATCTGAGAGATAGAACACCATACTTATATCATTTGCCTTGTCTTGATATAGATTATTTTATTGATAAGAAGTTAAGTTAAAGATTAATAAAGATGTTTTTTTATTGTTTTAGGTGATAAACTTTTGGTACAGTACCCTTATATTGTGATGAGACTTTCAAAACAAGCATTATATGGTAAATATCTAATACTTTGATGATTGAAAGGGAGGATATGGAGTAAATGTGCATATTACATCTCACTTAATGCACAAAAACATCTGTAACCAAGAATAGGGATTTTATAATTTATAAATTCTGAATCACACTGTCTGTCCGCATACCACATTAGCACCTCTCAAACTGTTTGATTGATTTGGATGACACTTGAATTTTGAATTTTTGTTGCTGTCAGATATTCAAGTGCAATAATTTAACCCCCTCTGACCTCCAATTTTTTAAAATTTTCATGTAGATTTTCAGTGATGATGGCTGCAATATAACCGGCGGGACAATAAGCAGACAAAAATCAATCAATCAGCAAAATTGATCTGGTTGAACTCCACCTCCTTTGGTCCCACATTACCCAGTATATGTACAAAAAAAATGTATGTGGAACCCCCTTTTGAAACTTTTCTATTTTCGCCTCTGATGGTGTCCGATCATTTGTCACGTTTTTTTTGTACACAACTTCTCTGAAATACAATATTGCTTCAGCAAGTTATAGTAAATTTTCAACTTTAATGTGGCAGTGGGGCACATAAGCTATGTGTAGCAATCTTGTGTTAGTTTTGTCTTGTCTTTATTTATGTATTTTGTCTTTTAGTCATTTTTATATGTTTGTTTTGTCTCATTTATTACCATACACTTAGCTATTTAATTGGGTAAATATATCACTGCATACTAATCCTGTTATGAGTTTATCATGTCCCTAGTAATCACTAATGAGATCGTGAATGATTTATTCATAAGACTGAATGGAAACATTAAAGACCTCCACAAAACATTATGCCGATTGTCTGGAAAATCTGAGTCAAGTATTAACCCCTTAAGCCTACAAATCAAGGCAAAAAGGGTACATGAGTACATTGGCAAACTACGACGTGCTCATAGCGATAACATCCGTGCTTATTGTCTTCGTCAATTTCTTCTGCCACGATCAGAGGCCAAATGCAAAGTACTGGAAAATAAATTCAAGAAAGACTGTGAGAAACATGAGAAAATAATCAAAAAGTTAATGAATGATGTCCAAACATTGAGGATCAAAATAAGAAACTTGAATATTTCAAAGGTAAATGAAAGAATCCAGCGTCAGCAAAATACAATTAGCAGATTATGTAAGGAAAATAGAGAATTGAGATTCAAACTAAGAAAAAAAACCAAAGAATGTGAAAAGTCATGCATTAAAAAACCTTTGCCGGGAGTTGATGCAACAATGCAATGCAACACCCTAAGAGCCCATATAAACAATTTAGAAAATCAAGTATATAAACTGACTGATCATGCTGATAAGCTTGATGAAAACAATAATGAAGGAGATAATGAAGAAAAACAAATAAACTTTCGCTATGAAAATGAAAAGGGGAAACCATACAATGAGCAAATGCGAAAACTAATATATGAATTTTTAAGCCGCAAAATAGGTTATGAACATATAAGCCCACTTATTCGTGCTGTTTTGCAACTGGTAAATTATTCAGTTGCAGATTTGCCATCAGTAACAACAGCAAGCAAAATGAACCATGAGATGGGCATAGTTGCAAAAAATCAAATTGATGTTGAACTCAAAAATGAACAAGACCTGACCATGTACAGAGATGCCACTACGAAGGGTGGGAAACATTTTTATGGCGTCAACTTCACTACAAGCGATGGTAAATCTTTTATATCAGGTTTAAGGGAAGTGTCGGATGGGAAAGCGGAAACATATGTAAAACATACAAAGACAATGATAAAAGACATTTCGTCAAATTACAGTATCTTGAATAGAACAAGCAACACCATGACTGATCGGTGCGCTGCTGAGGGCAAAGTTAACAAATTACTTGTTTCAGATAGCGACCTAGAAATAGACAAATTAAATGAATTTAAATGTGCAGTACATCCTGTGTTACAAATGGCTGAGGTTTGCGAAAAAGAGATAAACATATTAGAGAAATCTGTTGATTTGGACCATGAACATAATAACAAGAACGACGGTAAAACTTTAATGCTTTTGCGTTTTGTATCTAAGTTATTTTTCAAGGATGGATCTGGAGACCCTCTTTATGCAAGAGCATACTTAAAAACCAAGGGGATCAAAGACTTACCTGTTAAGGATTTTCGAGGTAACCGTTTCAATGTCTTATTTCATAATGCTGCAGGAACATTTTACCTCTCTAATTTATTGATTCAGTATTTCGAAACTTCCAAAACATCATTGAATATTACTCAGGCGTATATTTTAAAGGGTCTGAAAAATTCTTCAATTATGGCAATTTGCAGGGCACTTGGTATTCTATCAAAGATTATTACTGAGCCATATTTGGAAAAAGCTGCTAAAGAAGATACTACAGCATTGTCAATGGGATCTGTATATATCCGATTAATTGAAATGCTTGAACAATGCTCTGTTAATCCACAATTGCTTTTAAAAAACCAAGTTTCAATTTTGTATGGTCCCTTTAAACCATTAGACCATATTTCTAATTCTCTGTTCTTGCCAAGCTATTTAGACGAACAAACCCAGCTTACACTTCAGAAATTTGCATCCGCTTTGAAATATAAGTGTGAAATCATATTCAAAGATCACATTCCTGGAGGTAAATTCTTTGAACCATCGAAAGAATTAGTGGAACAATCTCTATCTTGTCCTCCAAACAATATCCGGTCAGAAAGACTTATGGCTAGACTTGACCAACAACTAAAGTCTGGTCCGACAACAAATATCTCAAACATTCAAAATTCTATCATGTACCGCCATAATGAGGTAGGACCTTGGTTGAATGATCTACCAGTGGCAGAGCAAACCAGGATAATTGAATCTGCTAGAAAGAAAAGACCATCTATAGAAGCATTAGAAAAACAACGGAGAGATGATTTGACTGAACAGCGTAACAAAATTTTGAAAGAAAGGGAAGAATCAATTAAACTTAAAAAAGAAAAAAAAGAAAAACAATTAAAAGAACAAATGGAACACCTAGAAAAAGTTGGGATATGGAAAGATCGTTCTCAAATTGAAATAGAAATTGCAAAATTTAAAACAAAAGCAGAAAAAATTAAAGCCCTGAAAAAGCAAATTAATTTAATGAAACAATTTATTAAAGTTACCTCTGAAAACAAACTTTTATTTCAATTTAGTGCCAAGGGCAAGCAATATAATGAAGGAGCTCTAGTTGACAATTTGTCCAAGTTGATACTGTTGCGTGAAAATTAAGGCCAGAAATTTATATCAACAAACTTAAATGGAAAGATAGACCAACAAAAGAGGATAAACAGTGGAAAGGGCGCATACTTTCTTACAGAGATGCCCATTTTAAGGTTAATACTGGCATGGCATGACCTTTTTATATATTAACAACATAACAAAATATGAGATAGCAGTATAGTTTTTGCAATTACGTACTAGATTTGCACCATTTACTTTAATGGTTAAAACAAATATTTCATATCAAAATATCTAAGAATTGGTGTAGCAAATCTTAAAATATATAAATTCCATAATGCTATCTCCACAGTCTAACGCAACATCATATAATATGCATAACTATTTAATTTTACAAGATAAATTAATATGAACCAAAAGACAAGGCCACTAAAAGTATATTTCGCCTGGCAGCACCGTGACAAAACTTGTTTAAGGTCTATCATGGCCGTAACTTCTTAAATAAATACAGTTTGTAAAAGGTGAAATAATGTCATACTTGAAAAATAGGAACCAATTAAGATAAATTCACAAATTCTTTTAATGATGCATAAGGGGTTCAAGGTCACGTTAAAGGAAGACAATGATGTATATCATAGTCTAAAATGTCTGTATACAAAATATCAGTTGCCTAGCCTTTCCAACGAAAGTAATCATTCAAGTTCACAGAGTTCACTGAACTATGAAAATGTGATCAGGAGCAAACTCAATGGAATGAGTTGTGAAAACCAAAGTGACTGCATACCAAATATTAGATGTCTTCCTATTATACTTTTCTCTCAATTCATTGTCCACAAAAGTTCTACAAAACATTTTAGACTGCCGTCGTCCCATGCGAGATAAAAATCATAAAAAGTGTTGCATTAGATTTCTCTATAACGCATGTCTCTAATCAACTATTCTTTTTTTTCCTTATTTCTATTCTGTTCCATCTGTTGGGATGTGGTTGAAGGCTGCAATACATTTTTTGTAATATTATCATGGAGTTTAATTGAAATTATGCATGCCTTAAAGATCAATACCTCCTTAAACACAAATAAAAAAAATGTCATTTTAAAGACCAGTTTTAACAGTGTGCCCCATATTCAATAAAATCAATTCATATATGCATGTAAATTAGACCTTGATAATTTGATTTTTATGTATAGCATTCTTGTATTTACCATGTATTTATAAACGATCCATTACCTTTTCGTGAGAGAACTTCAGGTCGTTCTACTTTTTCAATATTTTGGTAGAGCGCCTCTGATGAGTCTTTAATAGACGAAACGCGCGTCAGGCGTA
The DNA here is from genome assembly GCA_963971305.1 of Arcuatula senhousia. NCBI lineage: Eukaryota > Metazoa > Mollusca > Bivalvia > Mytilida > Mytilidae > Arcuatula > Arcuatula senhousia. The sequence goes on from OZ020304.1 coordinate 32,344,623, forward strand.
GCAAAATTTATTGTCTGGAACTTTGTTGTAATTTTTATTGGTAAGGGATATTGTATTTTTTAGCAATATTTATGTTTTATGTTTGTGCGTAATTTGTTGTCATTTTTTTTCTTTTTAATAGTGTTAGTGTTGATCTTTTACCCACATTTTAAATAGATATTATATTATTGGTTTTTTTTTTAATTCCAGGTCAGATACTGGGAAACTGAGGAAAGTGATAGTGACTCAGGACATTTCATACATTTTACCAGTCGGACAAATCATCAGCGACTTTAAAAAGGGATCTCTGAAATTTATTGGTAATTATTTTTGTTATGTTAGCAATACTCATGATACTTGTAAGAAAAAAAAACATAAAAAATACAAATACCAAAATAATTTGGTTATGCTATATATCCGTATTTCAAAATGTAACCTATCATCAGTAGCATTTGAATCAAAACTGTGTTTGAAAAACCAAAAATATTGAAAACGAAAAGTACTCAAAACCAAAACTTTCAAACAAGGAAGCCAAATCCAGCACCGAAGATACCGAAAATATTGACAATTGTAAGAAAAGTTTTGCATACGTGGCACAATAACAAATATCAAATTAAACATCCATGCCTGGGATGTGTAATTTAGACTAAAAATATATTCAGAATAATTATATTGTGGATTATTTTTTGAAAATGTTAAAGTCTAAGGACAAATATATCCAAACAAAACAAAATAGAATAAACAAGCACATTATAAACTGTGCAACACAAAAGAAGTACATCCGGGTGCTTCAGAAGAACGGAAAGTATGCCATTATGTTATGGATCCGTCCCATCCAGCTGCCCATGGCAAAGACAAAATTTTGAAGTCATTCTTTGTATAATTATAGCATGCAAACATTGTAAGAATAACTTTTTTTTTTCTTTTCAGATCAATAAAGAATTGAAAACACTTTAGCAGATATTTTTCATTTTTTGGAATAGAGCATAGTAGAAAATGAGCATGGATTATTTCCCTTACACCATTAAAAATGATAGATAATTAAGTTGAGTTACCTATGTTGTTCCAGAGGAGCTGACCAAGGACAATTTATATTTTTTTGCAAAAAAAACAAAAGTTAGCTATTTGAAAATGAATTCATGTGTAGTTTCAGCTTTTGGAAGGTCTAAAGAAACCAAATAAAAAAGTTTCATTCAGGTATAAATTTAAAAATGGAATTAGGAGAAAAGGCTACATCTAGAGGCAAAGCTTTCTTATACATGTACTTGAAATTCATTTTACTGTGGTTTCATTTTTATTCATGGGGTATCAATTTTCGTGGTTTTTATGGATGGCCTTGACCAACGAAATTTAATATTGATCTGTATGCTGCAGACTTCAGAACCACGAAATTAAGAATCCACAAAATGGTCCTTTTTCATCAAACCATGAAAATTGATACCCACGAAAATAAATGAATCCACAGTATATCAAATTTTACTGTCATGATAATAAAGTATATCCCCAGTACTACATGTAAGTCAGGACCAAAGTCATTTTCACTGTAATGCAGGGCCCATATCAAATTAATGAGGACCACTTTCAGTGGTGAGAACTTTACCAGTTTGTGGTTTCTTTGTTTGGTGTTACATCTAAATGCTTCTGTGGTCATATGCAAGGCAAATACATGTAGACAAACAAAAAATAAATTAGCATTTAGTTTTGTTCATAAATTTGCATAATTCATTTTGATAACCACTTGTCAATGAAAACCACATTGAAACCCCAGCCTATTAACAGCTAGTAAAGCAATAAAACTGAAACAGCCTCTATATCTCTTTTTCTTGTTACACTACATGTATACTTGTTTAACTTCCTACACACGACATAAAATTAATGTAGGAGGCTTAGAACACCCAAATAAGATAATGTCAAAATTTTTAAGGCGTCTGAAAGACTAATGAAAGATGATATAAATAACAGTTAAACTTAAAAAAAAAAGTGGTATAGTGTTATTGGATTAGGGTTTAACATTTTACAGAATCACATTCAGAACCCATAGGCTACAAGCCATCCCTTAATAACTTATCTCTTTAGAAAATGTTGTAGTTTTGTGCAGATTTAATGCAAAATTGACCTCAACTCCCCTTTTTTTTGTCTTCAGTAGTCAAAAGGCAGAACCCCCCACTCTTTCACAAATTTCTGGGTCCACCCCTGGTGTCAACTTACACTGTATACATCACATGACTTATCTATAACAATGGCAAAGCTGTGGACTACACAAAGGCTGAATTATACTTCAGACGTCCAGTAAATCCAATTATTAAAGTCGGATCAAAATTAAGAATACCAAATCAAGTCCTTCATAATAATTCAATGTCTAGACTTTGACCATTACCAGCAATAACAAAGGACTAAACAGGAAAATAAGGTTGACAAGGACTTTCCTAATATAATAAAAGTACGACAGAGTTGAAAAGATGTCTGCATACTTTCCTTGAACAGACCAATAATGTCAGAACAATTACGAGACTTTTATGCACAACTTGAAATATTCTGAACACGTCTAGGCAGCAAGGATTATGAAGTCAATGATTGTTATATAACACAACAATCTATTTTAGATAAAGGACATTGGTTTGGCTGATGGCAATTTCATTGAAGTGGATCCAAGAAGGCTGGCATGTTCTTTTATTATATTTATTCTCTCAAATATAAGTTATTGGCTGAAACACTAAAGGAAGGTCTTAAGATTTCAATACTCAAACAAGAGGCTCCCAGGAGCCTGAATCGCTCACCTGGTCTTGATGTCAACCCTATGAACACTTTTGTAGAGCTAAATGAGCTGAATGTTTAAGCAAGCAAAAGCTTTTCTCTATCTGCAATAATTTTCATTCTATAGGCCAAAAACACTATTTTTCACCTTTAAGGGGCTGTTACCCCTATAAGGGGTCATCAGACAACTTAAACCCTATGGAAACTTTTGTAGAGCTAAATGAGCTGAACATTTAAGCAAGCAACAGCTTTTCTTTATCTACAATAGTTTTCATTCTATAGGCCAAAAACATGCAAAAACGCTATTTTTCACCTTTAAGGGGCTTTAACCCCTATAAGGGATCATCTGACAACTTTGACCTTATGGAGACTTTTGTAGAGCTTAATGAGCTGAACATTTAAGCAAGCAACAACTTTTCTCTATCTGCAATAGTTTTCATTCTATAGGCCAAAAACATGCAAAAACGCTATTTTTCGCCTTTAAGGGGCTTAAACCCCTATAAAGGGTCATCTGACAACTTCGACCCCATGGAGACTTTTGTAGAGCTAAATGGGCTGAACATTTTATCAAGCAACAGCTTTTCTCTATCTGCAATAGTTTTCATTCTACAGGCCAAAAACACTATTTTTCGCCTTTAAGGGGCTGTAACCCCTATAAGGGGTCATCTGACAACTTCGACCCTATGGAGACTTTTGTAGAGCTAAATGAGCTGAACATTTATGCAAGCAACAGCTTATCTCTATCTACAATTATTTTCATTCTATAGGCCAAAAACATGCAAAAACGCTATTTTTCACCTTTAAGGGGCCGTAACCCCTATAAGGGGTCATCTGACAACTTCGACTCAAAGGAGACTTTTGTAGAGCTTTTGATGCTGAAGCAGTAAGGTGGCATCAGATTTCATCTATCTCTTATACTTTTTGATTTACAAGCCAAAAACAGTAGTCTGACCCCCCTGGTCTATTTTTAGTAACGGCAGCCATGTTGTTTGGACGGCAGTCACCATTTGTGCAATCTTGGTAGAGGACATCCCATAGATGAAGTGTGCAAAGTTTCAAAGCAATCCCTTCAGTCGTTTCGGAGGAGAAGATTATCAAAGAAAAGTTAACGACGACGACAACGGACGACGACAGACGACGACGACGGACGACGACAGACGACGACGACGACGGACGCCAAGTGATGGCAATAGCTCACATGGACCTTCGGTCCAGGTGAGCTAAAAACAAGGATTTTTTTTAGGATGAATAAAAGTCCTTCAAAAAAAAAATAATGAAAAATAACAAAACCAAGAAACAAATAGGAAATGTCTTATTTATGAGGCACTTCCATTTAAGTTATTAAGTTGATGCCATTTTAAATCTGGCCTGGGCTTCATAAAACATCTTAACTTAGTATTTCCTCAAATTTGAGGATTTCCTCAAATTCAAAATACATGTAGTTATTTGTAGATTTGAGGATAAGAATCTCTCAAATTTGAGATGTTTTATGAAACTGGGCACAGGTCTACAAAAGTATATCTAGATATGAGTGATGGAATGAATATCAAGGAAATTGATTTACTGAATGAAAGGTTTAAGGCAAAAACTAGAATACTGACATAGTTAAGAATAAAGGTAAAAACAAAATTACCGAACTAAATGGAGGATCAATCTCAATGTCCAAGAGAAAAGACAAAACTCGGAAGACACATCGGAATAGTTATACATTGTAGATCAGAATGGTCCTGACTCTAAAATTCATTTGACATAAATAAATATTTGCATTAAACTTATATATGTTCTTTATGTTAATCTTTAAGTGGTACACGATCAGTTTTAAATTTCAGAGTTGTAGCAAGATGCAGAGGTTACGTACCAATGGGGCATCCCAATGTCAAAAGTCTGAAAGGGCAAAGGCAAACACGATTGAGAATATTTGTCTATGAGCACATGATGCCGTATTTAAGTCACCGTTATAGTTTTGGAGGTTCTGCTTTTCTAGTGTTCACAAATACATGTGGATGAATGAAGACTGAAAGACAAACTACCAGAGTTAGGCTTTAAGCCCCATGGTTGGATCCAGAGGTCTGTGAAAGGGGGGGGCGTAATTGCTAAGAATGTCAGATTTTAATGAAAATTTGAAGTTGCTTGGTCAATTTTAAACAGAAAAAAATAAAATTTCTCAATGAAAGGGTGGCGTGGGCCCTTAGTACTTTGCACCTATATAAAAGCTCTTTAAATCAAGCATGCCTTTCATTGATACAAAAATAATCATTTACATGAATTAAACATAGAATTTTTTTCAGTACTAAAATATCTTAATGTAGTTGTTCGACATTCCAATGTTTAATTTTACTTCTGTCAAAAGATGGAAGAATGTGTATTGATTGTGTATTGCATGTCATCCATTGTCACTAGACATCTAAATTGTCTAATTTCACAAAGCATGTCACCATGTTTTCATGTACCTCATCAATCAACGAAAATTTAAACTGTCTTTCAAACATTTTTAACTAGTACATGTTACTTTTTTTCCTTAGTCCAAGTATCGCTGTATTCCTGTACCTGAGCTAGATTTTTTTTCTCTCTAATACTTTTATTTTTAAACAACTGAATTGTGTCGGTCAGATTTCATTTTTAATTGTCAGAATAACAAGGGGTTGCACTAAGTCGTGCTAAGCATACCCCCACTCCGCCATTCAGAAAACAGGAAGTAGATGACCGACTGACCTGGAAAGGGGAGGCACGATACAACTCATCATGCTTAAGCTGTATACCAAATTTGAAATCAATCCCTTCTCTAGAAGCCGAGAAATCTGTTACGAAAAATTGTCTATTTTTGACCCATAAAAAGTCTAAGTCAGCTCAGAAAACAGGAAGTAGATGATGGACTGACCTGGAAAGGGGAGGCACGGTATAACTAATCATGCTGAAGCTGTGTACCAAATTTGAAACCAATCCATCCAGTAGAAGCCATGAAATCTGTTACGAAAAATTTCACTTTTCAAATTTTTTACCCTAAAAAGTCTAAGTCGGCTGGAAAAACAGGACGTAGATGATGGACTGACCTGGAAAGGGGAGGCACGATATAACTCATCATGCTGAAGCTGCGTACCAAATTTGAAAGTAATCTATCAAGTAGAAGCGGAGAAATCTGTTACGAAAAATTTCACATTTCAATTTTTTTTCCCCCTAAAAAAGTCTAAGTCGGCTTGGAAAACAGGAAGTAGATGATGGACTGACCTGGAAAGGGTAGGCATAGTATAACTCATCATGCTGAAGCTGTGTACCAAATTTGAAACCAATCCATCCAGTAGAAGCAGAGAAATTGAACCGGACGGACAGACGGACGGACAAGGTGATTGCAATATAGCCCCCCTCTTACGAGTGGGGGTATAAAAAATTCAAATAATGAACACTCAAAGGGAGACAATCCGATTTCAATATAAAATTGTCATTGGCAGAATATTAATGTCCTTAATTTCTCAAATATTCATTATATGAAGACCTTTCATATGCAATCATTTCATTCTATTTCTCAATTTTCATTTCTAAATTGAATTTTAATTCTAATAAAATTACATGTTTATTCCATAAATTCTAAAAAATCTGTCAATAAAAATTTTGATAAATTAATTACATGTCATTGTTTCAAACCCCTTTCCCATGACTTGACAAAAAATTTACAGTTGGTTAATCTTATCTTAGGTAATAATTTATATAATTTTGTTTTATTTTACATAAATCAATTTCCCAGTCTTTCTTATAATATTCTTAATCTTCTCAATTTGCTAAAACAAACAATTCAAACAGGAAATTACTCATCTTTATTTATTTCAAAAATGAAGTTAAAAGTCAACATATCTAACCCAAATGACATCATTAAAAAACACAAGATTTAATTTTTTATCTTATTTTATTTATGCAGTTAGGTTGTAATTTACTCTTGATCTCAAATCAGGAGATTCGGTAGCAAAAGCATTACTGCACCGTATATCGGAATGGAAATCAAATTGCACTTTAACATGAGTCATTGTAATAAATATGTTAAAAAAAATCAACTGCTGAATCACCAATACAAATCAATTTCAATATCAAAATGTTTATACATAGGTAACAATTCAAGATTGAGTCAGCAAGCCACAGGTTGATGATGATTAAAGGTCAGACAGAAATTAGGTCATCAAGATGAAATCAGTGCAAAATCAGTTTTCATGCAGGATATCTGATATGATAAACATTAAGCAATTAAGATCAATAAGATATAGTTATTGAGTTCCAAAAACATGTATTAAATAAAATTTGTCAAAGATTTTGTTTAAGTACAGGAAGTAGGTGAGCAACAGACCTGAAACCAAATCTCACATTATGGTACCCCTGGACAACTAGAGCTCAATTTTCATTATCCTAAGATTGAGTTGAACACATGACAGTCACTTCAAATGGCAGAGGAAAGGAGAAAACCTGGATGAAATAACAAGCCATGGACCATACAGAGCAGTTATCTTTAATGATGGAGGAAACCAGAGTACTTGAGGACACTGCCAGCAACTGACAAACCTCATTTCATACAAGTGTTCAAGTCCTGCATTGGAAATTACAAAGCAAGACCTGATAGGTATATGTGAACTTGGATATTTTGGCAAGGTAATATTTTCACGTTTTTGTAAAGTGAATCTTTTGCGGGGGGGGGGGGATAAATTCATGTTTCATTTGGTTATTTATACTTCTTATTTAAGGAATAATCTATTCCCGTTGTGGATAAAGTGGATATTTTGTGTTGCAAATTAAGTGATATTACCCCCACATGAAAATTTCCAGGTTTACAGTGTATTGACTCCTTAATTTATATAACTTTATTAACGCAACACAAGACTACATGTCATGGCGATACAATAACAAATCACATAACATATAAACATATATAAAGACATAATAACAATTTAGAAAACTAAGACTGACCAGGGTCTTCCTTCCTCAGTTCTAATGACTGTTCTATAAAAGACAATACAGCCTTAATTTGGGTTGGTGTTGATGGGTTTAAGATGACATTCATTTTATCAAAATTATTCAAACTCTCAAAATTTTCATCATGGTTATTAAAGTTTAAATAAAAATTACTTCGTATATTTTCATTATATTTACAGGTGAAGAAGAAATGCATTTCATCGTCAATTTCATTACAAAGTTTGCATATTCTGAGAGAAGGAGGAATATTTTGATATCTTCCAAGTTCTATCATAAGTGTATGATCACTCATACGAAACTTTGCAATAAGTTGTCTTTTAAATTTATTTGGGTGATGAAGATATTTTTCACACTCAAATTCATTATTTTTAATAATTTTGTAAAGAAAAATTTTGTTTTCTTCTTTTAACTCTTTTATCATAGAAGTAAACATGTTTTCATAGTAATGCAAAACTTTCTTTTTAATGGTGTCTTTGCATTTTGTCACTTCATTTTTGTTAGTACATATTTTTGTTTCATTCACATTAAAGCCAATTATATCTGAAGATTGTTTTACAAAAGTATACCATGTATAAATTCCTTCTTCATCTAGATCTTTATTTAATTGAAAAGATTCTTTTAATAAAGGATTAATGTCTTCATTATCTTATCTTATCAGATAGTTAAGAGCTTGTATAAGAATAAAAGACTCTATTGGAAGTCTTCCAAGATAAGCTCTTACTGACAAGTTTGAGGAACTTTTTTTTGTCCCTAAAATATTTTTACAAAAGGAAAGATGAAGTTTTTCAATTGGCGTTTTATTAATAAAACCATAATGAATTTCATTCATATTATGTGAATTACTATTATTTTTATCAGCTCTTGTTTTAGCCCTAAAAAATTTTAAAAAATAGTCCATAAATGTAATTTCTGCATTATAAGTAAGAATGGGTTTAACTAAGTTATCAAATAAACTGCATGATGCTTTTATAGGTAATTGACTATGGTCTGATGTATAATTTTTTATGGAAAACAAAACTTTCTTTGCTTTATTAGTCAAGTCAATAGCAGTATGAGTTAAATTTCCATTACTGCTCACCATACAACCAAGATATTTATATTCATTAACATTTTCTAACTGAGCATCTTTATATTTTATAAAAGATTTTTTCTTCTTGTCAGGATGACACGTAAAAATCATAGTTTTAGTTTTATTGGCATTTACAGTTAATTGCCATTGATCACAATATTTAGAAAAAAGATTAAGACTATTTTGGAGACCATCCTCACTTTCTGATAAAATCAGGAGGTCATCTGCAAATAAAAGGCTTCCAATCTTGGAATTAATCATTTCTAATGGCTTACTATAAAGCATAAAAATTTTAAACCCCATTTTACTCAAGAACTAAACTTATATAGAATACTGAAGAGTTATGACCCAACATAGAACTTATATGACCTTTGGTTAAACAAGGGCAAGTGACTTAAACCACTCAGCTACCAACGCCCCTAAAATATAATGTAATACAACTTCAAAAGTAATGAATATCCTTTCCATCTTTCTATGATAATTTAGTATTTCATCTTGAAACTTGAAAGGCCGTAAAAAAAATGTGTGTTTCAGGCTTCCCTAACTACCCTAGCTACCCAGGAAGTGGAAGTCCAACAGGTCTGAATCCAGCTTAGGGCATACAGTTAATCAAACTGAACCATCCTATTAAGTTTCAAATCATTCTCTTGCAGGGTTTCAGAGAAAATTAAGCTTGACAGAATTTTTCACGTAAATTTTCATCTGGACCAGGTCCCAAACAGGAAGTAGAAGTCTGACAGGTCTGAAAGTTGCTAAGGATGTAAGGTTTGTCAACCGGATTAATCTACCAAGTTTCAAATTATTCTCATGTACAGTTTCGGAGAAAACCTTGACAGAAATTTGTACAGAAGGACTGACATGAGTAAAACTAAATGCCACCCAACATGTTGAAGAGGGGGTATAAATGTTATCGTGGCGGCAAAAAAAATGCTTACTTATCAACCTTTTTTGTTCAGGCATGAAATCAGAAACACGCATAATTTTCTTTTTTGCTTTTTGCCAAAACTATATGAACTGTGTATATGCATAATTTTTTATCTGATCTAAGAACCAGAAGATCGACTTGATGCCCCACCTAGAAACATACTTCTCTCTGACATGGAAAAGTTACTTAATCCGAATTGAGATTAATAGACCGACAGACCAGAATACTACAATGCCCCTTGACTTTCGTCAAAATATCTAGATATAGCATTATCTTATAAAAGGAGGAATTTTGATTTTTTGTGATCACTAATACTTATCTTTTACTTATTTGGGGATTAAAGAGACCAACGAATCCAATTGCTTCACGTCTTTCTTGGATTTGCACCTCCAATTAGACCCAGGTGGTCATCTCAGTACAAAAATTTACGATAAACGAGACGATTTTAATTTTCAAATTATTAATTTTCCTAATCTACAGAGCAGTATACCTATTTCCCCTGCATACGGTGTTTATATTTCACAACTTATTCGATATGCCAGAGCTTGCACACATTTCACAGATTTTTTTATCAGACACTGATTTCTTCGTGACCGAATTTTGGAGCAGGGCTTTAAGAAAATATGTCTCATACGATCCCGAAAAAATTCTTTCTTCTTTTTCAGCCACTAGTAGAAAAGTTCAAAATTGAGTTAAAAGATATGGTGATTAATTGTTTTAATTAGTGTTTGACTGGTCTGCTGTACTGAGATGATCACCTCTATATCCCTATTGTCTCACAACTATGTTGTGTTCTATGGTCATTACCGGATCCTAAGATCGCAATGGAAGAGGGAGGTTTGGCGCCTTAAAACCTGGTTTAACCCACCATTTCGTTTGAAATGCTTGTACCAAGTCAGGACCATCGCCATCCACCAATTCTCCAGTATGACTGATTCGTTTTTTGTCATTTTCACTGGACTATGAGATTGATCATTCAAGTTCGGTAGTTTTTTTTTATTACCTTTATTTTTATAAGGAGGAATTTTGATTTTTTTGATCACTTATACCAAATACTAAAGTTTTAATACTAATACCAAATACTAGTATTCTGGTCTGTCGGTCTATGCATTTATAAAAGACCATTTTTACATCCTTTTTTTGGAGAGGAGGGGGGAGTTGCTGTGACTAGTTAAGCATGGAAAATACATAAAAGTGTTTTAAAAACTTCATAAGCTAAAGGCGGTAGCTCTCATACAGATTTAAAACTTTGCATTGCAGACAACACACCTTCTAACTGGTCAGCGGGGTTACTAAGGGAACATTTTTACTATCCATAACAAGGCCCCAAAAAAAGTATGTGTGTTTCTGCAATTGCTTCATGCCTGAAAAAAATAGATACGGTTCAGGTAGGTGTCTTTTTTATTATTGTTTTTTTTTTTTTTTTTGTTTTTTTTTTTAATTTAAGTTTTTACCTTGAGCTTATGGTGCTTAAGCTAAAATGGCAATAAAAAGCCTAAGGTCGGCAGGAAAAACTTGGGTAGGTTGGATAACCAGAAACACACATATTTTTTTTTATTTTGGCCACAGGTTAAATACTGATGGTCCAAGGATGGAACAATGAGCTCTTGGGGTGAAATAAATAATAAAGGCATTTGAATACAAGGTTATAAAATATCTTATTGGCCAAAACATCTTTTTATGTAAAGGAAAGAGATCCATCCAAAGGGAGATAAGACAATATTGTTGGGATATAGAATTATGTTAGATTTTATACTTTTTTTCTAGGTAAAACAATCAAACAGGGCTTTACAGCATGAAACTGGTTAAAAAACCGACTTAAATGCCCCATGAAAAAAGTGAAAAATCGAAAATGCTGTAAATTGTTTATTTTCAAACAATGTAACTTGGCTGAGCATGTCAATTAAACAGGTTCTATCTGTACTCCAACGAAATGGAAGCTTTAGAAGAGCTATTTTGAGCTAAACAATTTATGCAACCAACAGTGTTTCTCTATAGATCTGAAATATTTTTCATTCTATTAGTGCAAACATATATTTTGACCTTTCATGCACCATAACCACTAAAAAGAGTCACCTGGTGCCTTTGACTTAATGGAAACTTTTGTTCAGTTTCTTGAACTGTCAGAACAGTTTAGCAGCAACAGCTTTTCTTATCTGCAATACATACAATATTTTTTTCTACCAAATAAAAGATGTCAAGTGAGCATGTAATTTTCTCTCCTGATTAGGACCATGAAACATGGTGAGAGTAGAATGATCTGCTTACACCTAATGCTTGCTGCAATAACATGAATAATGCAGCTCCTTTGACATATTTCATATGGTGGAGCTACAAAGCATTACTCATAATGGAGCAAGTTTCAATTTTAAAGATATGCCTTCAATAAAAAAAATCAAAGAAATTTTTTAGGAACACATGCTTGAAACCACTTTGTTTTATTTCAATGTAAATATGTCACCAGAGCAGTCTTCGAAATAAGGCCGGACCTTCTGGAAATATCCAGTTAAAATTGTTTCGGTCCAGTTACATTTTTCATCTATTTATATTAAACATATAGGAAATAAAGAAGGAATGTGTCCATGGGACACAGATGCCCCCGCTAGTCCCCAAACAGGAAGTAGATGTCTGACAGGTCTAAAAATCGCTTAGGACGTACAGTTTGTCATACTGAACCATCCTACCAAGTTTCAAATTATTCTCATGTATGGTCCCTGAGAAAAGCTGAAGGAAATTTTCATATCATGTTCACATATTTTTACATTGGCCTAAGTCCCAAACAGGAAGTAGATGTCTTACAGGTCAGAAAATCGCTTAGGACGCACAGTTTGTCATACTGAACCATCCTACCAAGTTTTAAATCATTATCTTGAACGATTTCTGAGAAAAGCTTGAACGAAATTCGTACGGATGTACGGATGGACATGAGTAAAACTTAATGCCTCCCAACATGTCGTCGCGGGGCATAAAAATTAGCAAATTTGATGAAAATAGGCATTCTTTTTAATTCAAGTTTTGTCGTCATACAGGTTGTAAATTCATTTTATTTTATTCAAACACGTTTTATGAATTTTGATCATAATGACCAGATCACTTTTTTTCATTAACATAATTGAATCGTGTTTTATTTTGACAACCTGAATATGACGCCGCCAGAATGACTAAATCATATTATCTATCGGCATTTTTTTGAAAAGTATTCCAGTGTTCAGAAGGTTTTAATTTCATCATTTTAATAATAAAAAGCTACGCCGAGCGCAGCATGATACGACCGCAACAAGATGAACCCTGTACATTGGAGGCCCAATATGGATAGTCTATTGCTTTGGTCACATGCAGCCCATGGTGGACTTACAAAGCTTTTTTACACATGCATCCTATGGTGGACTTTAAAATGCATATTTGACACATATATATTTACAATAACATTTAATAGAAAAAAATTCTTATTTCTAAATTCATTGACATTTTTTACACAATTTAGCCCCTTTTGGCCCTTTTTTTTTAAAAAAAGGTTAGGACCACAAACCCCATATGACATAAAAAGCTTCCTTCAGTGTAATCATCATATTTAAACTTCATAACAATTGGCTGGCCCACTACAGTTAAATTTCTTGTGTAAAACCATTTGCCTTGACCAACATTTAAAAATGGCGTTTTTTGCCCCTTTGACCCCTAATTTCTCAAAAACCGTAAGAGATATTGCAAATCTGATTGACAAATGCAGGCAGGAATTTTCACAAGGATTCCAATGAAAAATAGATTTTGAAAATCGGACCACAATTAAAAAAGTCATTTTTTGGGGTGTGGCCCCTTTTCGACCCCCTGTAGCAATGTAACGGTTCAATATACATCAAGACCATTGACACATTTTGTTGACAGAATTTAATGAGGAATTCAATAAAAAAAGAATTTCCAAAATCTATTGAATAATAAACATTCTACAACAGTTTTGTTAATACACCCATTTTAGCCCCTTTTGGCCCTTTTTTCCAAAACGGTAAGGGCCACCAACCCCAAAAACAATAGGAACCTTCCTCTAGTGGTTACAAACATCATATCAAAACTTCATAACAATTGGCTGGCCCAGTACAACTAAATTTTTGGTATAAAATAATTTGCCTTGACGAACTTTTAAAAATGGTGTTTTTGGCCCCTTTGATCCCTAATTTCTCAAAAACCGTAAGAGATATTGCAAATCTGATAGAAAAATGCAGGCAGGGATTTTCACAAGGATTCCAATGAAAAAAAGATTTTGAAAATCAGACCACAAATAAAAAAGTCATTTTTTGGGGTGTGGCTCCTTTTCGACCCCCTGTACAGTCTGTGCCAAAAACTTTTTCAGCCACTAGACATTTGGGCTAGCAAATTTCTAATTCCACCAGACCGAATCAGATTCAAGCAGACCAATTTTTTTTTCAGTCTAAAAGTACCATACCAAGCACTGCACCAGTAAACAATACAATGACATGACAAAAGAAATGAGCTTGGTCTAATTACATGTAATATTTTTTTCCAGATTTTTAATGGGTAAATCTCAGAGTGCCTTCTTTTACTTTGAGAAATATCATAGCAGACAAGTAAAGATATATTCTGCTTTAATTTTCAATACATATTGATATTTTAAAATATATTGCATTTTGCATGCAATTGCATAATACATTGGCCATGTCAGTCATTCATCTTTATTTATTTTCTTGGTTGATGAACAATATAAAAAAAAACACCATTGAGGATGTTCAAAATGGCAGATTTTCGTTCATTTTTTATTTGGCATCTTTCCATTCAACGTACATATCCCCGTATAAATTGTACATGTCTCCCAAAGAAAAAAAAATCATTTGAAAGTCGAGAATCTCTTTTCCGATGACAAAAATTATCTGTTATTTCAAGAAAATTCTGAAGAGTGAGTAACAAATTTATATAATCAAGTATCTTGTTACCCTCGTACACGTTTAAAATCATCCATATAAACGTACCGTGTTTAAAATGCCTTAAAACTGCGATTTATTTATCTGAATTTCTCCATTTTTTTGTAAATAATTCAAGAATACCTTGACCTTTATTTACTGACCAATGCGCATATGCAAGAGGAAACCATTCCATTCGGAAGGTTTTGCGCATGTTGGTAGTGTAGAGCGTTAACTCTCTACATCCAAATGCGGGATTTCCCCCTGACGTCACGGAATCCGTTTTAAGATTATATATTTATTGAAAATGGCCGATTTCAAGGAGACACTGATATAAAAACGGAGAAAAACAGATCTTTATTGGATAATAAATGAAAGATAAATGCAAGAATACTGAATAATATATATTTATTACTTTCAATTCACTAGACCGATCGGACCAGTAACTACCGAAATTAACTAGACCGATCAGATTTCTAATAGACACGGGCATCGGGCTAGCTGTTAACGTCGCACACTGCCTGTAGCAATGTAACGGTTCAATATACATCAAAACCATTGACACATTTTGTTGACAGAATTTAATGAGGAATTCAATAAAAAAAGAATTTTCAAAATCTATTGAATAATAAACATTCTACAACAGTTTTGTCAATACACCCGTTTTAGCCCCTTTTGGCCCTTTTTTCCAAAACGGTAAGGGCCACCAACCCCAAATACAATAGGAACCTTCCTCTAGTGGTTACAAACAACATATTAAAATTTCATATCAATTGGTCAATATTTACTTAAGTTATCGCACGGAAACCAAATGTCCCCAGACGACGACGACGACAACAACGACGACATCCCCATAACATTATACGATCACAAAAATTTGCGGTCGTATAAAAATTAATGAAAATTAAACAAATATAAGTTCAATTTCATTAAACTTGCGTTTAGAAAAAATTGACTTTGCTGGCATGTACCAGATTTTACAAAAAGCATGCCCATTTAAATGTTCATGTGGTTTTGACATAGACCTGTATATAAATAGATTCACAGCTTCGTATTACATCCAATAGAATTACGACAAATTGTGCAATTCTAATCACCTGGTGTATTTATCGGCTGATCAAAGAAGTTAGATCATAAAATACCTGGTAGTAAATTTGCTAACACAGGCAATAAAACAGCTGTGCTTTGGAGTTTCTTCGCAGTGTTACACCCAATCTACACCGCAACGATTGTTGTAAATCGCGGTGCTTCACCGAAATATACAGTCAAAATTCACCTTAAATAACGATAGAGAACTAATTCATGTTGAGCTACCTGTACAACTGTATTTAAGATCCAAAACCACCTTGTTGCCATTCCAGCTGATACCTAACATCAGCTGATAGCAGGAACAGGGGACAAAACACCCACACAAAGAAAGACCTTTACAAAATCTGCTTCTTCCCAAAGACCCTACAAGAGTGTCAACACAGTGGAGGAGTTTAAAGAGGCAATCAACCACAGTGCAATCAACATACTGCCTCTAGCTCAGTTCCAGCCCAAGCATAAAGGGTCATTAAGTATTTAACTGTATGAATTACCCCTGTCGTGCTTTTATTTTCCTGGTCATGTCGGAGTATATCGCTCTAGTATAAAGTTACCTCAATACAAAGAAGCAGAAGAAGAAAATGCTGAGAAACTTGAAGTCAAGTGAAAACCATCGATTTCCACACGAGAAGAGAGGATTATTGCGTTTACATGGGTGTATTTTGAGAATTTCGATTGTTTTCTTACTTTAATGGTGGTGTTAAAGGACTGTCATATATGTCTTGGCGATAAATCTGTGCAACTCGAAAATATTTTTCTGTAAACAAAACCCCGGGAAAATTCCATGCGGCTTCCGGTGTCGTGGAATAACTAAATACCAAAATAAACTAGAGGCTCCCATTAAGGATGCTCGCTAGTATTGTTTTGGGATTTCTGTCATTTTTCGGAATCCTCTGGTTTTTACCATCAAAATAGGTAAAAAAAAATTGCCCACGAACCCCCTATTTTCTTGTTATCAATGTCGTTAAAATGTTAAAAAGAGGTTATAAACAAAGTTTTACCAAATCCTATTTATTCTGTGATGGGTTTTGAAAGCTAAATAGTGCTAATGCCAAACCTATGAAAAAGTCAGATAAAACATGTTCCCGCCGAAACTTAAATGTCATTTATCTTGAAAACGAAGTCACGAACTTATCACTTTTTTGCTTATTTTATACCTTTTACTATTATCGTCTTGTTTAAGGTATCAAATTTGAAACCTATTTATTTTCAATAGTAGTAGCGAACATCCTTAAATGAATGTTAGTCTGGTGGAATAAGTATATAAATATATATTTTACCGTGTGATTTGTCACGAGGGTGATTTTCAAAATATGCCAAGTTTTGGGTGAAATTTTCAAATGAAAAAATGTAAATAATTTTCTACTTTTATTATGTCTAAAATAACTATTAACACGGAGATGAGATAAAAACAAAGTATGCAATCTTAAAAACATTCCAAAATGCAATTTTGACAATGCAATATGAAGAAATGTCAACTACATAACAATTTAAAATTTGTGTATAATTGGTTATAAACGTTCAAAAAATATCAATAACAGCACCAAATAATTCTATTAGGGTATATAAGCAGACTCTGGTATATAAGTGTAAGTAATTAAATTCAAGCCTCTTATATTGTTTAATTAAAAACGAATTAAAATAATCAGATAGTTATGTAGTTGACATTGAAATCACGTAGTTGACAAAAGTGTTATGTAGTTGAAAAAACTGCATTCCTTGCAAGTCTTACTAAACAATTGATATACTACTAACGACACAAAAGTCACTTTACACCCCTAACTATGACAAAACAAAAGCCAAATGTTCTATAAACAGACTAAAGCTTCAGTTTGTCAACTACATAACGATGCCGTTGTTATGTAGCTGACCGTTTTGTAGGGGACTTATTTGAAGATATATTGTATTTATCTCGCCACTTATACGTCTATGGTTATAATTCTTTTCCAATAGAAAGAAAATTATAATATACATATTTTATAAGAAAGGGAAAGTTCTAAGCTATTTCGATGACAGCAAAAAGTATTGTCACCGAGTGGACATGTTAAAAAATACGCAATTTGAAGTACATACCTTCATATTAATAAAAATCTTACCAATGAGTTTAATCGGCAGCGTAGCGTTGAACGCCATTACGTACGGTAGATGGGATGTAGTATTAGTGATTAAGTACATGTACTTCCTAAGTAATAGGGGAGATAACAAGTTGTTTATAGGCAGCCAGCATTGAAATCGTTATGTAGTTGACAAAATGGTGTGGACAAAAAAGCAAGCTTTCTCAAATTTAACAAAGAAGAGGCAGCAAATGTTTTGTAGTTTTAAAACATACACAAGTACATTGTCTTTGCCTGCATTGCATTTCCATATGTGTTTGATGTTTCATCTCTGTAAAATAAGGACTTGAATCTATAAATTTTGGGTTTTGGACATGTACATTATACAACAATTGGCCACCTTTCACTTCCTTTATTTTTATTTGATGCATGAAATGTGCCAACAAATCACTGGAAATCCACAATAGGACTTGTATACAATGTGTTGTTTGATGGGAAAGTCACTAAAATTATATTTCTTCAAATAAAGTGCCGGCATTGGACAAAAAACTTGGCAAATTTTGAAAATGTATGATAATAATGTTTATTGTTTATTCCATTCAGAATTATTGTATGTGTAAAATGTATGTGTGCCTTTGGTTGTGCAAATAAATGAGTTATTAAATTTTTAACTGGCTTGTAATCTTCATATAAGTGCTATTTGCAAAAACTGCATCTAAATACACTGCATCTAAATACATCCCCTTCCCACTTGCCAATTTAGCCCCTTTAAAATGTTCCAAAGACATACCCTGCCTAAATTCGTGTGATAGAATATTCCATAATTTGGAGCAGCATACCGAAATAGGCCATATCTGGTGGTTTTTACCCTAGGCTGTTCGACTGTATTTGTATAAATTGGCTTTAGGCGTTGTTAAATCCTTTAAATATGCTAGTGAATTTCCATTCATGATCTTATAGGTTTCTATCTCTTACTTTTACTACTATGAAGGAATTTATTATTCAATACTGTGAAAGGGTAATCGAAAACAGTGGAATTAATTATTTTTGGAGAATAAAAAATTCTCTTGATGTTTTGGACAAGCTTCGTGCATTTGAAAATACTTTCCATACCGTTGATAGTTACGATTTTTCTACCTTATATACTAACTTTCCACATAATCTGATGAAAAAGAAATTTGAATATTTGGTTAAATGGTGTTTTGACAAATCTAAAAGTGATTATATCTGTTCTAGAGTTTCAAAATCATTTAGTAAATCATTTTTTAGTAACGAGACTCAAAAAGGTTACATTAACTGGACTGATGCAGAAACTATTACTGCTCTAAATTATTTGTTAGATAATATTTACATACGTTTTGGTAAACAAATTTATCGCCAAATTATTGGTATTCCTATGGGTACTAATTGTGCGGCACTTATAGCCGACCTTTTCCTATACTGTTATGAATCACAATTTATGGCTAAATTACAAAAAGACCCCAACAAACAGAACCTAATCGAAACTTTCAATTATACTTTAAGATATTTAGATGACATTCTTGCACTCAACAATCCTTCATTTTCTAATTTTATTACAGATATCTATCCTTCTGAATTAACCTTGAACAAATATAACGTCACCGGTGATAGATGTCCTTTTTTTTAGATTTAGATTTGAGTATTATTGACAGAAAATTACAAACCAAAGTATATGATAAACGTGATGACTTTACTTTCCCTATTATAAATTGGCACAGGATACGATTACGGCAAAACCGTAACAATAAGAAATTCTTATTGTTACGGCAAAGACGAAAACCGGGAACGGATGACGGGACAGAGACCGAATCATTTACGACCGTAACAATAAGAATTTTCTTATTATTACGGCAAATCTCGCTTCTTCCGCAACTTTTTAACATTTTATGCTCAGTAGGATACTTAAAACAAATGTAGAAGTATCGCTTGTTCGTATATATTGATGGCAATAAAATCGTTACCGAAAACATAACCCAAACTGAGCCAAGTGACTTGCAGACACAAATCTTTGACAAAAACATTTACATAAGTCGAGTAAAGCGGTTTTACCCCGAAGGATGGAACTCCGAAGGAACTCAAAATGCGTGTTGATCCTTGAAGGAAAAAAATGCAGAATTGAACCACTGCACAGTTTGTTGCACGCATGTCCACACTGCGGCATCCGTAGTTTGAGATGAATGCCTGAATGGTTTCACCTGCAATAAAATAAAAACACGAAAACCACATATTGGTTGTGTCGCATGTGCCATAAGTTATCAAAATTACTTTGAGTTAAATTTAGATTATTAGAATTTTTCGCCTTCGCCCGCTTGTATTATGTTATGTCACTTTCTATTTCACATCGTCACAATATCGATTTGCCGTAATTATAAGTGCCGTAATAGTAAGAAATTTCTTATTGTTACGGTCGTAAATGGTTCGGTCTTCGTCCCGTCATCCGTTCCCGATTTTCGTCTTTGCCGTAACAATAAGAATTTCTTATTGTTACGGTTTTGTCCAAATTTGCCGTAACCGTATCCTGTGCCTTATAAATTTCCCTTTTTCCACTAGCGCCGTCATACGGGGTTAACATTTCACAGTTAGTAAGATATGCACGGATCCGCAGTGGTGTTTCTGATTTTAATAATAAAACCGTTTTATTACTGAAAAATTATTAAAACAAGGTTATCGATACCACAAATTAGAAAAAATCTTTTTTCTAAATTCTTCCACAAGTATCGATCTCTTATTGAAAAATTTAATTGTACACATCGTTTTCTTATAGTGAACGGAATATCACATCCTGAATTTTACGGTATAGTCTTTTTTATAAAGCTCACAAATTTAAAAGCAATCCATAAGAAATGAATAGGGTAGGTAGGGAAGCAGGAAACAGACATATATTTTTTTTGGCCTAAACGTTTTTACTATATTGTCATTTTTAAGCATTATAGCGATCAAGCGTGTCGGTTTTGTGTGATGACACTTCACTAAATCATTATTGTTTGAGTGATTTTTTACATCAGTCGATTGATGATTCTCAGCTAGCTGTCAGTAATATCGAGTGTTCTATAGAGAGTTCCTTTACCGTCCTTTTGTTTGTTCTTGTTTTTGTCTTAGTTTCTCTCTAGTGGAATTGGACTTTGATCTATTTGATTTTTATTGTGCGTTTAGTTTTTGTGCTTTGTCTAGGAATATTGATAGGGGGAAGGTTGGGCCCAAAAAACTAGTTTAACCCCGCCACATATTACATGTGCCTGTCCTAAGCCAGGAATCTTTGATAAAGCTTTCGTTTGTACTTGTCTTTTTGATGTTTCCTGTTCCTTGTTTAAGAAAAGGGTCTATCTGTGACTATTTCAGGGCTGAATTCGAATAATATGCATTTTATTTCGACCATGGGCCAATTGCAGAACCGCGAGCAGTGCCAAATGGCCTCGTTGAAGGCTGCTGGCGGTTGTCCATTGTGGTTTTTCTAAATTGCCGTTTAAGTGTGGGCTGTGTCACGTACACTTATTCCACATCTCATTATTTTCTATTGTATGGCTATAGTCCAGTCGATTTGTGAAAAAAATGCTCAAAAGATGGTAAAAGCATGAAATTTAGCATTGTGGTAGAACAAAGCATACTTAACAATATTAGCTGTGGACCCAATTCAAAAAGTCAAAATGGCGCCCATTTTCAAGATGGCCGCCAGATGGAATATAGAATTAGGAAATAAATCAAATAAAAATTCATTAAAAATTCTGCTTTGAAGAAAAAAGCATCAATTCATGTATAATAGCAGTGCAAACTATGTTGAACAATATGTTAGAAGATGGCTTGCCTTAAACTCAATATGGCTGTCATTTTAAAGATAGCCGCCTCAAAATAGCATATTTACCTACGAAATCATATCATATTTTATTTAAGGTAAATTATGACCCAAAAAGGTCCAAACAACAATGTTTATGTGCTAAATAAAATTAAATAAGATGTATGAATATAATCTTGATTCCGTTTGAAAGTATCAGCCGGGGACTGTACAAGAATATACTGCAGATCTAATCATATCAATCTAATTGTGGTAAAATTGTGTTTAGATGTTAACGTTGTTTGGCAGTATGGCAGAATTATTTTATAAATTAACTTTGGAACTATCAACTCGAAGTATTGTTTTTAAAGCCTACCTTTTGAAGAATTATATAAGCATATTTTCCGGTGTCACTCTGTCTTTCCATATGTGTATCAATTTGTCCAGCCTGTAAAAGGGGTGCTACATTTATGGACCCTATTAATTATGACTCGACTTGAGACATTTAACCCCCAATGGAGTATAGGCTTCTGGCAATGCTTCTCAATCTTCCTCTGTCCTTTGAAAGTTGATGGATGCTGCTCCACATGTAACCATTCTCTAACATTTTTTTCTTGTATATCCTCATGTCAGTCTAGGTCACCCCCCCTTTTTTTTTCTTTTTCCTTGTAATGTCCATTGTATGGCCTGGTTTTTCCTATGCGTAATGTGCTACCAACGGGAGCGACCATACGGGGGATGGCTATGGTGAAATTTAAAATAAAAAAAGCAAAATGGCAAAAATCCAGAAATAAAAAGGCATGACAGTACTTTGAATTAAAAGAAAGGCAGGACTTCGTTTTGTGCTGAAACATTATTGTACCTTTAAAAATTTTAAGTGCACGCAAAAAAAAAATCAGGCAGAGCATCTCCATAGCCCCATCCCCATAAAAATCAAATGGTTGCTCCCCCAGCCACTTCCGCTTACCCTTCTTTATTTCGAGAAAAATAGGTGTTTTTTATGCCTGTTTTCGCTGGTTATTTTGTTAGGCGATTTTTTGGATGGATCAGGAGACATTTGTATCTGAATACCTGAAGTTTCTGCATGTTGGCCATTGTGAGGCTCCATATTTCTGACCCGTACAACAAGATGCTAAATACAGATCTGTGATTTAAAGTAACTGCTTAATTTACTTAGCTTGGTCTTTACAAATACTTGCTTTGATTCCCATACTTTTCAGGCATTCCAAGGGCCGTTTCATCATCTGTTGCACCAAAGTTGTTAATCACAATTTCTATATATATAGAAATCAAAATGTTATTCTCTCAACGTGAGTCTTGTTCTTTTTTTGGTGAGTGCATCTATTTCGCTGATATTGATGTTGTTTTTGTTAATTCTCATTGCGGTCTCCTCTTTTATACGTACTACTGTTTTAAGCATTTTCAACCATTTCAAAATTGTTTTCTTACATGCGGTGGATTCCATTTCCTCTTCTCTTGTGTGATTATCTAATAATCCAATCAATTCATGGCCAAAAGAAACAAAGAAAAGAAAACTAAACAGCCATGTCTAAAACCTAGACGTATTTCAAAATCTTTACTTATATCTCGCGGGTGCACTACCTGACATTTCGTTCCTAGAGCTGTACACAATTCGTTATTGGTGTAACAATTCTGTTTGGAATTCCATAGATCGCAAGTCTCCACAGAATTTCTCGATAAAGGATATCGAAAGCCTATGTAATAGATATAAAGGAAATTGTATCATTGAATTGGCTGCTTGATGTGCAGGTTGACTATCTGTTCAATGCAAGATTTTTCTTTTTTTTTTTCAATCAATTCTGGTCTTGCAGTTTTTTTGTCTGAAGTTGCTTTAATACGACATAGAATTATTCTGTTAAGGATTTAGTAACAATAATGCTATAAAGTTTTTACAATCAATTTAGTCCCCCTTTTTAACATCAAAAATTATGTATTCTTTTTCCAATCTTGTGGGAGTTCCACTGTGTCATGGGTTTGAGTATTTAAGCTGTTTTTTTTTAGGATTCGATTTAAATAATGACATATATATACATTTTGTAAATTCTGAATCTGGCGTTGGTCAGTTTTCATGGTCTTTATGGCTTTGATATTTTCATTTTAAGATGGCAATAAACAGTCTATAATATGAGGCAGGTCAAACCTGTGACGCTCCCGAAATTACAATTAATTTTATCCAGGCATTTTTGTTTGTTCGAAACTAGGTTTTTTTGTGGGTCACGCGTGCGTTTAATGACGTCTAAAAAAATTTAAAGAAAAATCGTTAAAATACGCCGATAGTTCGGGAAAGCACGCGTGCTAAACCGGACGTTGAAGGAAAATTCAGCTCATAGTACAACTAAAATATTGACATTTCTACCATTATCGCTCCCTTCGGGAGCGTAATATGAGGCAGGTTAAACCTGTTACGCTCCCGAAGTTTCAATTAATTTTTTTTTTTGGTTCGAAAATAAAAACATCTAGCTTTTCTTGTGGGTTACGTGAGCGTTTAATGACGTCTAAAAAATTCAAAGATAAAAACGTTAAAAAGACGCCGAAAGTTCGGGAAAACAAGCGCGTGCTAAACCGGACGTTGAAGGAAAATTCAGCTCATAGTACAACTAAAATATTGACATTTCTACCATTATCGCTCCCTTCGGGAGCGTATTAAGGTGGTCTGCAGCAGGCTGAATATATGTCATTGTTTCAGGTGCTCATATGACAATATTCACATCTAAACACAATTTTACTCCGATTAGCTAGATATGTAAATATTTCTGTACACTCCCCGTCTGATATCTTCAAACAGAATAGAGATTCCTTTTACTCTTCTTTTAAATTTGTGTGATCACTTATCAATTGCATTCATTCATATTTGGGGGCATAAATAACTTTGAATAAAACATGATTTCATAAAGTAGTTATATGAATGCTATTCCTGAGGCGGTCATCTTTAAAATGACAGCCATTTTTAATATAAGGCAAACCGTTTTCTACTATATTCTTTAGAATATTTTGCACTACTATCCTACACAATTTGGTGGGTTTATCTTCAAAGTACAATTTTTAATGAATTCTTATTTGACTTATTTCTTAATTTTATATTCCATTAGGCGGCAATCTTGAAAATGGCCGCCATTTTGAGTTTTCGAGTTGGGTCCATAGCTAATATTGTTAAGTATGCTATTTTCTACAACCATGCCAAATTTCATGCTTTTACCATACTTTGATACAATATCCCTATTGTGTCTCACAACTATGTTGTGTTCTATTGTCATTACCGGATCCTAAGATCGCAATGGAAGAGGGAGGTTTGGCGCCATAAAACCTGGTTTAACCCACCATTTCGTTTGAAATGCCTGTACCAAGTCAGGACCATTGCGATCCACCAATTCCCCGATATGACTGATTCGTTTTTGTCATTTTCTCTGGACTATGAGATTGATCATTCAAGTTCGGTAGTTTTGTTATTACCTTTATTGAGCAATTTCGCCGAAAACCTGCACAAATCGACTGGACTACTAGTGAATGGTAGAATGGTATGATTGCATATGAAAGGTCTTCGAATAATGAATACTGATGATTTGAGAAATTAAAGACCCAGTTCATGTCTCCAGTCTTCCAATATGTTAATTAATGTATCTTGGCAACTATAGCCTTCTCTTAATGCAGACAAATAAACATTGTAAAAGTTTTCAAAGAAATCATTAACTTGAATATACATCATTGCTCTTTCAAAAAAAATATGAAATTCATTGCTGGTAAGACACTCACTGTACTTTTTTCATATGCAACATTTAACGACATCCCATCAAATGTTATAGGTTCGGCTTTCCAAATTAGTAATATTAAAATGCATGCGTTTTCCAAACATTTTTCCACTGTGGACCGGCGGTGGAATATGAAATGCAGCCGGCAAATTAAAACAGAAGTGGCAGTCACTTTTGACATGCGCCTTAACGTGGCAGCGACGTATTTTAAAACGTCCCAGTTTGCCGCTAGGCCCAATACAACGACTCAGTAAAAGTTAAAACCATATTAGTCTGTGTCGAATAGCGAAGAATCTTCAATATTATATACTCATATAGAAATCTTTATTGTGATTCGCTTAGACGTTGTCACGTGACATGTGATAATTCGCTGGGTCAACCGGTAATCGTTGGGTCGCATGGTAAGAACACCCTCTCGTGAGAATTTGCACGTGAGCCCCAGGAGTATTCTTCAACATTGCATCGGTTGTATTTTTTCTTTTGGAAAAAAGTTAAAATGTCCGAAATATGTTTAAAATTTAATATTAAATTGTTTCATTTAAATATTCGATATAATATAACAGTTATCACCCTAGATGATATGTGACCCGGTATTTCTTTCCCCTCGAAAAGTAAGGTCATCTTCGGGGCAAGCCCTCGGGTGACCTTACTTTCTCGGGGAAAGAAACCACCGGGTCACACACCAACTAGGGTGATAATTTTATAATATTCTAAACGTTCTCGGAAAGAAAACAAGATTGAAGTTTTACAAAATATTTCCCTTTGAAAACAAAGAAGCCAGCCATAGATAAAAACACGGATTTGATATAGTATATTTTCTTGTTTTTTTCGCAATTATTTAAAGCTAATAAATGTTCATCATGGAAAATACTACATTTTGATTCTTTTTATGTCGTTTAAAAAATGTTGATGTTTTTTAATGATATCAAATCTTTAAAAAAAAATAATAAAAAGGGTTTAAATAGGTCTAACATTCTTGTTTCTTCAGAATGGAGAAGAACTGCTCCTTTTTTGAAAATACGTTACCTTCAAGCTTGCCATTTCTCAACACAGACAACAAAAAAAGCACTGACTATTGGAAATATGAAGATGGTATGAAAATATTTTTTATAAGTATTCTCTTTCTTTTGCCCATCACCAGTGTTGTTTGTTTTGTTTTTTTTTTTTTTTTCAAAGGCACCGCACATCGACAACAATTTAAAACGTTCTCACATCTAAAGAAGATAAATATTTTGCCACACACACAAAAAAAAAAATATTGTGACAGCGAGACGGGCGGGCCGGACAGACTCACAAAATGGATTGCAAACCTAAAATCCCCTTCGGTTTTGCCGGTATGGGACTGATAAAAAATGGAGTAAGTCTGGATGAGGACGCGGAAGAGGGAAGCGCCTGGCCGAAAAGAAAAGATCGAAAAGGAAATGGTCAGGATATTCTAAATCCAGACTGTCTTCGCCTTTTTTGGGAACAAGAAAATTATGAATAGAGAATTAATGAGGGAACTTGTATCATAAGCTGCTGTCTAGTAGGTCTTCCTCCTGCTGCAGGCTAATTAAAAGGGGGGAGCTGAGCTACATGTACTTTTCTTTTTCCCAACGATTCACTGCGACCTTATAACACTTTTGACACGTTTGATATTTTTTACTACAGAAATCGTACTGCTTTGACCAGTGCCGGGTTTCCATATCCGTGCCATTACTCTATGCCATTACACTAGTATGTGACTGATATACGAATACAAAGCGAGGTCTTCGCAACGCTGTGTTTCTTTGCATCACCTTTGGAGACCTTCCCGTTTCATTAGGGTCGCCATCGTATAAGATAACACTTAGAAGGCAACACGAATTCAGAAGATGCTTTCACGAAGGCATTACGATATATAGAAAGGATGGATTAACGAACAAAACATGAACAAGGACCTTCGCACGAACCTTCGGCAGTTTTTTAACATGTTAAAAAATTTCGGAGGCAGTACGAAGTTTATCCCGGTGTCAGAATATTTCCACAGAAGATGCTACGATGGAAAAAGATGGCAACACGAATAGCGCAATCTGGTTACGATCAGTCCCGAGTTTGAAAATCTCCATAATCGTGTTCCCATCGGGGTCTAAATCGGGATAGTGTGACGCTAACATTATGGGCATACATGTAGAACGACTAACATATAGACGATAGTTACATGCAAATTCTATTCAAATATTCCCGGCATAGGACAGACCCATATAAAATTTGTCGGGGTTAAACTACAGGCGCGGATCCAGAGTTTCGCTGTTAGAAATTAAAACTAGAAATGCTTTAATTTGCAATGAAAGTTTAAAATTAATATATATTAAAGTAAAATATAAATCTAAGTATTTAACGCCCTCTCCGTCCCTCCTCTGAATCCATCGCTTAACTACATATATGTATGTAGGTTGATTAGTTTTGTTCTTTTAGTAGAGTGATTAGTACATTGTTATTTTGTTTTTCATACTTCTTTTTTTTCCAAAGACATATCTTTCTAATCAACTTGCAAGAAACAATTTAGAAAGCTTTTTGTGTTAGAAATAACAAATAAAAAAAATAATTATTATAATTTTTCAATGCAAACTCGTACAGCAAGAAGATTTCTTAAAAAACTCTTTTGTATGGAACGCCAAATTAACATATATTCAACTAATTGTACCTATCTTCAAATAATTGAAGATATCTTCAAATAATTGAAGATATCTTCAATTGAATTATACCTATCTTCAATTGAATTATACCTATCTTCAATTCAATTATAGATATCTTCAATTCACT
The DNA here is from genome assembly GCA_963971305.1 of Arcuatula senhousia. Taxonomy (NCBI): domain Eukaryota; kingdom Metazoa; phylum Mollusca; class Bivalvia; order Mytilida; family Mytilidae; genus Arcuatula; species Arcuatula senhousia. The sequence goes on from OZ020304.1 coordinate 32,372,691, forward strand.
TATACCTATCTTCAATTCAATTGTACCTAGGTACAATTCAGCACAATTAAAGATATCTTCAATTCAATTGTACCTATCTTCAATTCAATTGTACCTATCTTCAATTCAATTAAACCTATCTTCAATTGAATTGAACCTATCTTCAATTGAATTGAACCTATCTTCAATCGAATTGAACCTATCTTCAATTGAATTCAATTCAATCTATAATTGAATTGAAGATAGGTATAATTCAATTGAAGATAGGTGTAATTGAATTGAAGATATCTTCAAATGAATTGAAGATATCTTCAAATGAATTGAAGATATCTTCAAATGAATTGGAGATATCTCCAAATGAATTATGGAGATGTTGGAATTAGACCTATCTTCAAGTGAATTAAAGATATCTTCAATTCAATTGAAGATAGGTACAATTGAATTATACCTAGGTGCAATTAAATTGCACCTAGGTATAATTCATTTGAAGATAGGTTCAATTGATATGAAGATATCTTTAATTATTTGAAGATAGGTACAATTGAATTGAAGATATCTTCAAATGATTGAAGATATCTTCAATTATTTGAAGATAGGTACAATTAATTGAATATATGTTAATTTGGCGTTCCATACTTTTGACATTAGAAATTAACAAATACTATTTGTTATGACATTATTTAATTATTATTAATTGTGATTGATTTGAAATGCTTTTTTATTGAATCAGCAGAAGAATGGTGACTTTGAGAAGAAAAACAAGAATGATAAAGTTAAAAAGACCAATTACATGTACATGGAGGTCCTCTTTTTTTGACCCGACATTGACAAAGAAACAAAAGGTATGCTGTCTACTTGATTGCGTCCCGATTTTGGCAGAAATATTAATGATGTAATTAAGCAAACAACAAGCAATCAATCTTTAAATTCTGAAGATTATGATGCATCATTTAAGACACGTTTTATTATTTTTTTTTGTGTATGAATTACTTGATTGTCAAAATTTTAAGGTTCTTTCTATCCCATGCAGGCATGAATCAATCTTAATCATAATTTGGATTCCTGTTTGGAAAATGTTTGTTTTGTGGTATTCATATTCATTTGTTCTTTGCTCTTCATATTCATATGGTGTTTAGAATAAAATTTACTTTTTGGGGGGTAGAGCGCCTCTGACGAGGTTTGAATAGACGAAACTCGCGTCAGTCGTTGCAAAATTTAATCCCCGGGACTTGTTTTCAGCTATTTTTTTTTAAATTCTGCTTTAATAAATAGATAAATAAAAATAAATCAGTAAATAAATATAAATTGTATAAATTGAATTATAAGGGAACTGAAATAGCTTTTTACATTAAATCTTATTGCAGTTTCAGTTTAAAATTAAAAATTAAAAACCATTTTGTATATTTTTCATGTTTCTAAAAAGAATAAAACAGTTACATGCGTACTATTTTGGTTTTTTATTTATGATCTATTTTCATACCTCTTATAAAGAAAAAAAACACTAAGAAAGACAAGAAAGATGACACAAAAAGACAGAAAAAGACTAAAGGTATCAATAAAGCATACAAGTAAACTCATGTCAAATAACATAGCATTTTAACTTAATTTAAGCAACTGGTTACTTATTCCCTATTACTTATATCTTTTCTAAAAAGATGTTCAAAACACTAAATTGTGAATAAGTAACTGGTTACTTATTCCCTTTTCCTTATTTGAATAGAACATAGAACATAGTACATATTTTGAATAAGGAATCAGTTACTGGTTACGTATTCCCTATTCCTATCTCATTTCATTCTGAAAAAGTAAATGGTTTCTTATAACACTAAATAGGGAATAAGATTCTGGTTACTTATATCCTATTGCTTTTTCTTTATATCTGGCATAAGTAACAGGTTTCTTGTTCATTGTTGTTCCTTATTACCAAAAACACATGAACTTACTTATTTCCTTTTCCAATTGGATATAAGTATACTGGTTACTTAATCCTTATTCTTGAAACTCTAAAGAGGGTAGTTACTGGTTTCTAACTATTCCTCATTTCTTTTCTAACTAAATCTCAGAATACTATGTGATAAAAATTCAAAGAAATTTAATTGTCTGTCCGCGCGAGACACAACAGCTAGATACGCATCTCGTAGAAAGCGTGCTTACTTTTGTTTGAACATCTATTGATCTCGCTTGAATAAAAAGACAAACAAAATATATCCAAAATGCACAAAAACGGGTTTTTTTATGTTATAAAGTCTACTGTTAATATCAATTTATAATAAAAGGGTGGCATTTTTTAAATTACGTATATAAATCTACAAACAAGAAACCGTGCTTAATTAACATGCAAGAGTTAAATAATATAAAAAAAGCTAAGTACTATCTTTATTTATATGTTTGCATGTCTCTCGTCTGTGTTATCACATACCATGTAGTAGTTTTTTTCCCTCCAATTCTAAGTGGATTGTGAGTTTGTTGAGTTAGTTTCATGATACATAAGGTATCCCAAATAAAACCATGGATCACTTGAAATCACTTTTTTCGTTCCAGGTATGTAGGTCTGAACTTCAACTTTTGAACGTCCTTCTTTCGTATACATCGCATATAAAATACTTTGATCGACGTTGGATAATCCTTGAGACAGATAATAAAGCACACAAGATTTATACTGAAGTTCAAAATGTATCAAAAGTTCGGGTTTTCCCAAAAAAGCTGCCCCACTAACCCAGTTCTTGGTCTGACGAAGAATATATTTAGGAGAAACAGTCTCTAGATCACGTTCAAACACACGTGTAAAAGCAATTTTTCTTGGATCAAAATCGCTGGGAACTTCTAAATGAAACTGCTTTTGCGATGTAGCTATATCCCGGAAAATTCCCAGATCTAACCAGCAATAGTAATCAGACGGGAATAATCCTGAGTTGATTGTTTGTACAACTAATGTTATTTTTGAATGCATTGTACAAGAATAATCAGGAATATATGTACTTTGTTACCTCTTTGGATAGCCAGGATTTGCATAAATTTTAGAAATTTCTGGTTTAATCTTGAATGACCACAATGCATCCCTAGAAACCAAAATTACCTTTGTAGGCGATGTTGAATTTTCTCTCAGTTTTGTAAAAACATTAACGTATTCTTTTGAATCTGTATATATCACCATCGGATTTTGCAAATATTTGTAAACTTGCATCCAAGTTATATATTCATTTGGGGTGCGAATATCGTCGAGTGCACCTTTCGGAAACTCTCCAATATCGAAAAAACCAGTAACAACAGTGATACTTCTGTTAGTGTTTTTCCAGTTGTCGGTATATTCTTCTTTATTATTCATGGGCCATCGGGTCTTTTGAGTATGGATCAAGGTTTGACCGTCAAATGTGTTAAGGTCCTTTTCCCTTTTTTTCAGTAAAAGTGTAACAAAAGGCACAAAAGCAACGATAAGTATTATAAAACGGAGCTTTCTCATCTTAGTTTTCTGCAAAAGAATTAGAATTAGAAGATTAAGTAAATAAATGATATGTTTTAATTTATTGCCTTAGAGATGTTTGACTTTTGTGACATAATTTGTCTTACAAAATTCAATTTCGCATGTAAATTAGTTATGATTTTTTTGGCAATAAACATGTTCATCGTATTTACCAAAAAAATATTCTCTAGAGATTTTTAAAAGTTATAAGTCTCGAGAACAAAAATAAATTTTGCCGGTCTACAAAATCAAGTAAAAAAAGTAAAGTTTGTAATTTCAAATTTGGTTCACCCCCACAGTATTTCTGTTAAACCAAAATTCACAATTCTGAAAGAACGAAACAAAAGTATGCGAGTCATATTCTGCACAAGTATGTACAAATGAGTGAAATATATGATAGTTTGGATAATGCAAATTAGGCAAAAAACCAAACATTTAGATACCATTAAAATTGTACCACACAGTTCAATGTTTTACATTAATTTTCAATAATCCATCAAAATATTAACTTACATGTTGTACACATGAGGTTTGGGGATGGTACACGTCTTAAGTACTTACAAAATGATTCCTTTATAATCGACATGGATGTCTTATCTTTCTACATTAATATGTAACAAAGCAAATGTCACCAAATTTAATCAGTTATCTTTTCTGTCAAAGAAAAATCACAGGCTCTTATTTTTCTGCCAGATTACACACGAAACAACAGATGGACAAGTTAAAACAACAACAACAATAATAATAACTAGGAGGACAATTGCTTCGAAAACAATTGCTAAGGTCTTTCGCGGATGCACTTTTACAAATTTGTTATCCACTTTTTTACGTTTACTTGGTTTTACATAGCTGATCAGGTGCATGAGTGTTGAGCACCCATTGGGTATTACTAAAATATACTTTTAATATTTTAATTTAGTTTGGTTTTGTTATTACAACTTAAGTATTTAAAAGGTTTAAACAGACTTATAAACTCCCCAAGATATGAGTCATGTTTAGGACTATCATATTCATCTCTGGAAAGAACTGGCTTTATCATATCTTAACAGCCTACTTGAGAGGACAGCTCATCTTATGAATTGTACTGAATTTTCAATGAACATAAAACACGTACAGCTGTTTGGTCGTATTTCAGCACACGTCAATCTCTTTCAAATCGAAATCTACTAACATTCCGATTGAAAAATATACGGCATTTGTGGGGTGCCGTAATTCTGGGCATCCTAAAAAGTAGTAACATAACATATGAAAATACAGAAACTAGATGAGTTTTCTTTTGTTCTGATTTGAATAGTGAATGGAATATGATAGCTAAAATCTACATATTACATCTTTTTTATGAGAACACATTTGGGTTTCAAATATATTTTTTCTTACGAATGTCGTCCAAAAATGAGATCAATTAAATATGAAAACTAAAATTAGTTTTAAGATTTTGTTTATCTCTAACTTACCACCGCAAAGAATAAGACTATTTGAGAAAAAATGCAACTCACTAGCCAACATTTTGACGAAGTAACAATATTTTTTTCAAAAACATTATGCTCAGGATAAAAAGTTGAAGGAATGATAGGGCAATCTTTTTCAGAAAAGATGAAAAATGTATCTTTATAGGCGTGAGCGAAATTTTGGGAACCGGGTATTTTATACTAAAAAAAATGTGAAAGTATTGATCTGGACTGGTCGATATTTTTTCATCTGATTTTGACTAAATATGATTAAAAGTGGTACATTTAACATGTTTTGGCCATGCACTTTTGGTGAAAAAATGTCAAATTTCACATTTTTGAAAAAAAAGGGGGGATTAATTTTCATTTTTTTCATTTTTTATATCTAAGACCCTTAAATGGTATAAATGTGTTAGAATAGTGTCATTAAGTTGATTTGACCTTGAAAAGTCAGTCAAGGTCATACGGTTACTCCGTACCTAAGACCAGTGTAAATTTCCTTAAAATCCATTCGCGTTAAATAATTTAGCATTTTTGGCGATTTTTTGTTTGAATAGATAGAAAAGACATTGGCCAACTGTTAAGTACTTAAAAAAAAAAAATGACTAAAATTTGGAAAATTATGAAATAAATAGATCATTATTTGTCATTAACTTTAAAATTGCATTTTGAGGAAATTAACATGTCGCGACAATTTTCGACTCTTAAAATCATAAACAGGAAGTGGTTTAACATTTATGAAATGGTTCCATAAGCACCTTTATTAGTCCCTTATCACTTTGCATGCTTTACTTTTTCTATTTGTATTGTAGTTTAGGAGATGTACCAACAAACTTTATGGTGTAAGGGGAGATAACTATACATTTGTAAATAGTTTCGCTTAACGGACTAAATTTGAAATTTGTTTTTCATGACCGATATACTACCTTAAGTATCGAAATGAGTACAAAAAATATGAATTTGTGGCGGATGAATAATAATAATAATAATCAGAAGAATTGCTAGAAGGTCTTTACGACCGTAGTCGTGAAAGACCTTAATAAAAATAAGAAGAAGAAGGAGAAGAATAAGAAGAAAAGAAGAAGAAGAAGAAGGAGAAGGAGGAGAAGGATTACATATATAAGTTACATAGGGAGTATATAATAGTATAGTATATATAAAGTATTTATTTTCAATATATTTGTATTAAGCAGAAAAACAAATAATCGAAAGGCTCAGCAATTACTAACTTTGATACCAGCATCTGTTATGATGTATCAACCCGAAGAAGAGTTAAATGCACCGACTGAACCAAAAGGCTCGTTTCAAAATGGCCATTGAATGAAAGGCAAAAGCTTTCCAGAAGGTGGACTACAGCCATCAAAACCTCAATGCGGTACGTGGTAGATGGACCATGTCACTTGTTCAACTGTAACTGGAACAACTAACTCTTGCGGTAGTGTGTCAAGGGCAGAACGACCGATGGCACACACATCGAGTCTTTTTAAAGTCGCTGCAGAAGCTATATAGCCTATAGTAACGACTCTAAAAACCCATTGGTTGAAATGTAAATAAAGCAGGAAAACATCTAGAATTGTTCCCCTGCTATGTTTACAAATGAAACATTCGAATTATTGTTTTCTGTTAAAGCAAATCAAATCAATAGAAATTTACCCAAAATACATTGTATAATATGTTATTTTGGTGTAATCTATTGTTTGCTTCATTTTGTTTCTAGATGAAAAGGTAACTGTTAAACACAAATTCAATAACTTTACTAAATACTCGAATTGATGTATTCCACTCGTCCAACGTTGGACATGAGGTTACTACAATTCCCTTCAAACATGCTCTTTTTTTGTTTAGTAATATTCCTCGGTTCAGTTTTGCTTGGTCAATTTTGAGAATCTTAAAGGTAATGTGATAAGAACCAGATATCATCAGGAAAATTAAGATCTTCAAGACGTGGTGTTTCAGTTTGGTGATTGAGTTTGGTGTTTCTTAAGCAGATTTCCTACTCCAGTCAATGACAATGAGGAAAAAGACGGTAGAGCGGATGTTTCCTTGTCTAACTCCAGTTGTCACAAGAAATGAATTATAGTCAGTCTGTCTGAGTGTGTGACCTTACAAGAAAATCCACCAAACATTGCTTTATCTTTAATATGAAATAGACATTGCCTAACTGCGAGCACAGCATAATTCTGATAATTAAAGGTTGACAAATATTGTATATTGTAAATACATGAAATACATGTGAAAAAAACCTCTCCACATTACAACATGAAAGTAGAAACAAAACAGATGGATCCTCTTTTTGCTCTCATATGACGGAGTTCCACATCTCAGTTGACAAAACAAAAAACTTTTAGAAATAAAAAAATCACATCTAAAGAACCCCATTCCCGCACAGACGTGGACACTTTTGATACTGAAACATTTGTTTACTATAAGCATTTGTTAACCTATAATTAAAAACATGGGGTGCGTTTTGGTAAACTTTCCAAGTCACCTGAATGACATATTTTGATTGATTAATTTTGAAATGAAGACTTATAATGTTAACGTGTTTAAAGTGCCAATGAAAACATTTTTTAATGAGCGAATAAAAAAGTTTTGATTTCGAATCGATGCAGTGAAATATAATCTGAAATTTTTTGGTGCATTTTCTAGAACGTTCATTTTGAGACTAGATGCTTGGGGCGATTTAACGTAAAATAGAAAAGTAAGCAAATTTATTACTACAAATAATGAAGCATTGTCATCGGAAAATTCTTTTCCTTTTACCCTATAACATATATATTTTTTGGAATGCGACAAGCAAATTGGGTAATTATTTGACATTCATTCCGGATTCCTTTGAGAAGCATATATCCGGACTAAAAAAGTCAATATCAGCATTAGGCAAATTTTTCGCGGGAACTTGCTGTAGAGATCTCTGCTCGCTAATACGATCTTTTCAGAAACTCCTTATAAATGTACAAGAATATTCCATATGACGTGACGTGACGGTCGATGATGTCAAAAGCTTTTAAAAAATCGAAAAACTTTATTGTAGAATAAAGATGATTGCCATTCAACCAGGTGCCTGATTCGCTCACCTGGTTTTGATGTCGACCCTACAAAGACTTTTCTAGAGCTAAATGAGCTGAACATTTAAGCAAGTAACAGCTTTTCTCTATCTGCTATAGTTTTCATTTTATAGGCCAAAAATATGGAAAAACGTTATTTTAGGGGCCGTAACCTCTATCAGCGGTCATCTGACAACTTTGACCCTATGAAGACTGTTGTACAACTAAATGAACTGATCATCTAAGCAAGCACCTGCTTGTCTCTATCTGCTATTGTTTTTTTTTCTATAGGGCAAAAACATGAAATTATTTTTGGGGCTTTAACCCTTATAAGGGGTCATCTGACAACTTTGATCCTATGGAGACTTTTGTACAGCTAAATGAGCTGAACATTTAAGCAAGCAACAACGTTTCTCTATTTGTAATGGTTTTCATTCTATTAGCCAAAAACATGAAAAAATGCTATTTTACACCTTTATGGGGCCGTAACTCCCATAAGGGGTCATCTTACAACTTCGACTGTATGGAAACTGTTGTAGAACTTTTGATGCTGAAGCAGTAGCGTGGCATCATATTTCATCTATCTCTTATACCTTTTGATATACAAGCCAAAAACAGTAGTCTGACCCCCTGGTCTATTTTTAGTTACGGCAGCCATGTTGTTTGGATGGCGGTCACCATTTGTGAAACCATGGTAGAGGAAATCCCATAGATGAAGTGTTCAAAGTTTTAAAGCAATCCATTCTTAAGACGTTAAAATTGCATTTGGATTGCATTTGTTACCTCTGCTTCTGATGATATTTTATACACATTTCAAAGAAAAGTTAACGACGACGACGGACGACGACGACAATGGACACCAAGTGATGGGAATAGAGGTGAGCTAACTAGTAGTTTGTTCAATGGTGACACTTAGTGTTGTCATTTAGTCTACACAGGAACGTTCTTGTATGAATTCAGTCTGTTTATCTCTCATTGGTAAGTCTACTTCGTCATTCAATCTTTTTAGGATGATACTACACCGAACTTTACTAGTGAGGAAGAAAAGAGTTATTCCTCTTCAGTTGTTGCAGGGATATTTTTAATTTTTTGGTGAAGTATTATCAGAAATTCTTTCTGTGCAGTCTTCTTCCCAAAAAATGGTTTAACAAGTTTTGTATATGCTGTACTATCCTTTGCTACTAAAGCACCAAGAGGGATGTAATCAGTGCAAGCTGCCGTTCCATTCTTTAAATGTTAAAATTGCATTTGGATTGCATTTGTTACCTCTGCCTCTGATGATAATTCATACGCATTGATGTTAAGTGTTATACCTACATCTAGTATTGATGGATTAGTCGTTGGTGGTTAAGAAACAAAGAGGTACTAATTGGGCATTCGAATGTCAAAATCTCGAATAGGCAAAGACAAAACCTCAAAACATGAACGACTCTGAACAGCACAAAGAAACAGACAAGATTAAAACAAACACATATACACCCCCCCCCCACACACACAAACAACTGAAAAGCAACCTATAACGCAAACTCATATGTAGTTACGAGTATTAACTCAGGTGCTCCGTAATGTTACGAAGTTTCTGCTTGCTATTGCATACCCGTAACGTTGCTAATGCTCAGTTAAATTGTTCATTGTTTTTAATCCGGTAAAAAATTGCAGGAATAAAGATTTTCTATAAAGTTTCCTTACTTTTGTAACTTTTGTAACTTTAAACCTACTGAAATATACGAAAGAGTAAATAATTAAAGAAATGTCTTATTCATAACCAGTTGGCCTTTTTTGATGAATATAATAGGCGAGCGGCGGAAAAGGTCTTGAAAAAAATTTAAATTACCCAAAAACCTCATGGGATATTTTTAACTATATTGATAGTTTAATATTTCAGCTTTAATAATATCGATGTTTGCCATTTGGAATCTGGTCAGAACATGAAAAAAGTAAAGGTCAAAGGTCACTACCCAAAATATAAAATTTTGAGTCTGCAAACATTAAGGCAACTAAAATGTTACAAAGTGTGGTTAAACGTTAGAAAATAAAGACTTAGTAGAGATAATCGGACAAGAGCCGTATCGTGAGTAATGTTGACATAAAGCCGTTTACCTGTTACGTTCTAATGTCAATTAGTCGGGCATAAATTCTTGTTATCTCCCTTTTAATTATAATACCTTATATGGCTAAACTGTGAACACTGCTCACGAAAAGATTTATTTTTTCAAACTTGAATTAATGTATCATAGAAGGAAGAAAAAAGGGGGAGGTCCAAGCAAATATTTTGTTTTCGGTTTATACTTTTAGTAATTTCGGAGTTTTCTTAGAATATTGGACTTTTTCTACTTTTTTATCAAAACTTGATCAGCCGTTAACATCTCCGACCCCATCTGTTAAATAGGGTGTGGGGCAATAATGTGCAGTACAAAAACAAGTCATATTGTCCGCCCTCGAAGATTCATCATTTTATTACCTACAAGTAAAAATCTTACCAAAGCAGTTTTTCGTCGATCGGCTTTTTGTAAAGCATTCAATCTGAATTCCGTCGATGTTTTGTATCCCTATTTTACACATTTTACACATTCAAATAAAATTTCAATTCAAATCGTAATTTCATGTCAAAAATTTTAATCGGGAACATTTAAAATATATCTAAAGTTTCTGCTGTGGCAGATCCAGAAACAGGATGTTCCGTCGGGGGGGGGGGGGGCGGAGGATTGTCGAAACACACTCTATCCTTTGAAAATTTTATAATATTATTGTGCAAATTTAGTAGACAATAGGCGGACCCCCTTTCAAAATTTATGTACCAAGCCAGGACCATTACAAAAGTTTTTATGGTATTTTTACCTTGTTTCGTCTTTTCTCTTGGACAATGAGATTGATCCTCCAAGCTCGGTAATTTTGCTATAATACCTTTATTCATCTATCACAAATTCATTAGATGCTATTTATCCAAAAGATTGACAATACCAATCATTAAAACCAATGCACCCCCAATACAAATGTATGCCGCGCTTGGACTATTAAAAAAACAACCGACCATTTAACTTGAAAGGGGGGGGGGCTTGGTTTTTTCCCCAAAAAATATTTTGGAAATTATTTTTGATAGAAAAATATTTTGGCAGAAGACGGTAAGAAATAAAAAAAAAATTCTGAAGAAGGATATTTCAGCTACATAAAATAATGCAAATAATGAAAAAAAAATTCTGTCGCGATGCCTTCAAAAAATATTTTTTTCAAAAAAAAACCCCCAAAACTTTAACCTGAATCATTCATCTGAAAAATGTAGGTTAAAGTGACCTAATTTGGGTACGGATGTTGGTTACTTTCCAAGATGTTCACACTGGCCCAACATCATTTCTCTACCACTTGCAGTTGCTAAGATTTAGACCTAAACCAAAATTTAATCCAGAGTCGTTCATGCGGAAATCGTAGGTCAAGGTGACCCAATTTTGGTACGGATGTTGGTTACTGTCCAAAATGTACCCACTGACCCAATATCATCGCTCTATCACTTGCAGTTGCTGGGATATGGACCTTAGCCAAAACTTTAACCGGAATCATTCATGCGGAAATATAGGACAAGGCCACTTAATATGGTAATGATTTTGACTACCATCAAAGATGTACCCACTAACCAAATATCATCCCTCTATGGTTTTTAGTTCCCAAGTTATTGACAAAACAAATACCATTACGTTCATACGTACGAACGAACGAACGTACGAACGTTTGAACGAACGAACGTATGAACGAACAAACCAAACGCTATATCCCCTCCCCGGGCCCGGGGGGGGTTACTTCCATTGTAAGTGGTCATACTTATGTGCCGCAAAACAGGGTCTGTTTTTCACAGGTTTCTAGTCATGAACAGGGTCATAATTTTCCTCCCTGTGAAGAACAGGTTTATAAATGACTTCAAAATATCCATCATAGGTAATTCAGCATATCATTTTCATAGTAGAACAATCAATTTCCAAAAATAATTGTTACTTTTTCCCGAAATATTAGTTCAATATGGTAAAACGTACTTAATATCATTGAAATACTATGAAAATGACTTCATTTGACTGCACAATATCTGTGACAGGGTATGGTTTTGTATGTTTTTGAAGTCACGAACAGGTCCAGGTTTGACAACCTCATCGGCACATAGGTATGCAATATATAGGAGAGTAACCCCCCCCGGGATCCCCTCCCCAACTCTGTTGGGCTCAGGGATTAAAAAAAATAGATTATACCCAACATTTCTATATTTTTATAGATGAAATTTAGAGGAAGGGGGACCTAAAAGATTCGCACAGTTGTGAAACCCATTGCAGCATGATTTTGTAACAGACTAAAAGACTTTTGCTGTGGTCATATAAACTTGTATTTGTTAAAACTTCCGTTTTTGCCTCAGTTTTGTTCAGTGGTGTATCCATTAATATATCTGAGGTAGATGGTAATACAATGAATGAAAGTTGCAACAAACATACAAACTAAAACATTTGCTACGACTGACGCAAGGTTTGTCTCATCATTTCCACTGTAACCAAAAAGAAAAAAAAAGCCAAACACTATATATAGAACATTGAACGATGAAACAAAAGGAACAAGAAATCTGTGACCCAATGCTCACCAGTAATACTCCCGCTTTCACAACTACTACTAGTATGCAATGCGTTTAATATCAAGTTTACAACAAACAGGAAGTAAATGTTCGATGGATCCAAAAATGTATCAATACATCATGTCAATACCAAGCTTGTTACCAATTATCAGCAACCTAGGAGTTGCTGAGTTTTCATGTAAGTGAATGAAATGTGCTACAGTTTTTTGTTTTAATTTTTGGTTAACAGGAAGTAGAATTATTGATGAAAGGAAATGGAGTAAATACACATGACACTACAACACGTATGTCGACTCCAACTGCAATTTATTAAGAAGTCCGATGGATCAAAAAAGTTACCCACAATACATCATATCCATATAGCTTGTTTCCAAATATCAGCAACCTAGTGATAATAGTTGCCAAGCCAAGTTATATGTAAATCAAAAGCTGGGCAGAATTGATTTTGTGTGACGGAAAAATTAAAGTCTTCGATAAACAGGAATTAAATGTCCGATAAATCCAAAAAAGTTTTCTCAATACACCATTCCATAAAAAGCTTGTTTCCAAATATCAGCAATCTAGGAATAATAGTTAAAACATTACACCCTCTTCTTCTTCAAGCGGGTCATAAAAATGCCAAATTGAATACAAAATTTGAAATTTGTTTAAGATGAGTCAAATATTTGCCTGAGGTAGAAATAAACCACATGTAACTTAGGAAGTGACCATTTGATTTTGTTTTGGAAAAGGGGAATATGGTAAAATTTGAAATAAAAAAGCAGTATGCCAACAACAATCAGAAAATAAAAATGCAGGACAACGCTTTGATATAAAAAAGGGCAAAATGGTCTTTTTTGCTGTAAATTTTTTATTTGATTTTAAAATTCAAAAATAACTCGCAAAACATCCAACCCAAGCTTTGATTGTTCAGATAGTAAATAGCTGTATGAACAAGGGGTTGCACTAAGTCGTGCTAAGCATACCCCCACTCGACCATTCAGAAAACAGGAAGTAGATGACCAACTGACCTGGAAAGGGGAGGCACGGTACGACTCATAAAGCTATATACCAAATTTGAAATTAATCCCAAGTATGTAGAAGCTGAGAAATCTGTTACGAAAAATTGTCTATTTTTGACCCATAAAAAGTCTAAGTCGGCTCTGAAAACAGGAAGTAGATGATTGACTGACCTGGGGATGGGACACGGTATAACTAATCATGCTGAAGCTGTGTACCAAATTTGAAACCAATCCATCCGGTAGAAGCCGAGAAAACTGTTACGAAAAAAATCACATTTTAAATTTTTTACCCTAAAAAGTCTAAGTCGGCTCGGAAAACAGGAAGTAGATGATGGACTGATCTGGAAAGGGGAGGCACGGTATAACTCATCATGTTGAAGCAGTGTACCAAATTTGAAACAAATCCATCCAGTTGAAGCTGAAAAAAATGTAACGAAAAATTTCACATTTCAATTTTTTTACCCTAAAAAAGTCTAAGTCGGCTCAGAAAACAAGAAGTAGATGATGGACTGACCTGGAAAGAGGAGGCATGGTATAACTCGTCAAGCTGAAGCTGTGTACCAAATTTAAAACCAATCCATTCAGTAGAAGCAGAGAAATTGAACCGGACGGACAGACGGACGGACGGACAGACAAGGTGATTGCAATATAGCCCCCTCTCTTACGAGTGGGGGTATAAAAACATATCAATAACCCCATTACATTAGCCCCATAAAAATCGAATGATCGCTCTCTTAAATGTACGAATAGGTGCTTAAGATTTTATTAAATTCATACCAGATGTTATTCAAATTCCACTGTGATGCATAGGAAGAGGTTATTTGGACAGTCTAAGAGACAATTATCTACAAATATACATGTAGCTACTGTTTAACTTATTTTTTTGTAAGAAAAAATCCCCTCTTTTATACAAATGTTCAGTACTTACAATCCAGTTTACTTTGATACCAAATTCCATCAAAAAGGTAATAAATATATGTTTGACAAAAACTAGCAGATGAACGCACAATCCGCAACAAAGTAAGTTACTCTGCAATAAATTTTATTCATTAAAACAGTGGAAAATTTTTAAAAATTGATAAAAAAAATCTCCAGAATAAAAGATGGGAAGCCTGGTTGAATATTTTTAAAACAAAAGTTTAAACGGAGGAATCGCTAAATTATAAGATGGATTTTCTATTGTTTAATTTTCATATTTATACCCGCCTCCACCAAATAATAATAATAATAATAAAATGATACTAATGAAAAAAAAGAATTAAAATATATGGGTTATGATACATGTTCAAATCTAGTGCGGATCAATTAAGACACCTGGCATAAGGGAGATAATGATTATGTCGTTTTTAGACTTCTTAGGGCAACTTAATGATACGTAGATACGTACGTCGCTTCTCCGATTATCTCTAATATTACTTACATATATAAGTGAATATAAATCATTCACTTTTGGTCTCCTTGAAGAAATTTATTACGTCAATTTTTCTATTTTTAGAAAAGGGTCAAATTATTTTGATTTTTGTGTATAAAAGTTTGAATTGGTTAAAAAAAGAATTCACATTTTCACTCACTTTTTTCCTCTATTTGTAAAACATTATCTTATCTTTCGTTTGTGACAAAAATAAATGGTTCAAATGTGTTCATTGACTCAAAAACACCACATTTGTGGATTATACCAGAATATTAGGTTTTTAATAAAAAGTGTACTGAGTTACCATTAACATGTTTAAAACGGAATAGGAATCAAAAACCAACAACAATATACATGTATCTTAAATCCAACTAGTTAAGTAGAGAACAATAACTTTGCACAGAAAAAAAAGAAAGAAAATCATCGAAAAACTAACTAAACAACACATAAGAGTTCAGTGGCGACTAGAGGTTTTAAAAACTTTTAAGTTTTATAACTTAATAACAAACCTTTGGCGATATTTTGGACTTAATAGAGAGATAAGAGTTTTGGCTTTCAGAACATAGTAGTCTGACGCCTCTTAAATGGTCAGAACATTGTGCAATTTGAGCTCAAAGATTAGACATTTTTAAGCGTGAAGTCATAAGTTCAAAAGACGACCAAATCAATGTACAATGACGGCTCCAGCAGGTGGGGTGTTCCGGGGGCCCCTTAATGTCGCTAGTGACAAAATGTTTAAAAAAATCTTATAGATTTCAGGCAAAACTGTCATGAACATCTTCAACAACAATGCTTTATGTAAAGCCCTCACCCTTTTTTCGAAAATTTCTTGATTTGCTCCTGGATGCTTACGTGCACAGTTTATACTTTTAGTTTCAAATAGATAGTCTAGTAACATAATTTCAAATATTTTCGCCAAAATATACGGCATAAATTTATTGTTTTTCTGCAATCGAATTTTTATTCAGTTCAACATATCAAACGCACCTCAAAAGTCAAGTACACCTTTCACAAATTTTTAAAACTTTGCTTTTATCAAACATTGCATAAAAATAAAAGCAAAGACCAAATAATAAATTTCTTGTGTTCACACAAACCCAAAACTAGCACATATTCTTCTTAATTACACCAAAAAATGAAAATTCTTACAATTACTAATCAATCAGATTATAGTTAAAATGTAAATACGGGACACTCCGACAGTTTTCCGAGTCATCTGCAGTCACTTTTCTCAAAATCTTACATATTCAATTAAGTATAACTTTATTATCATTCGTCAGAAGTATGCAGTTTTAACTAAAAAGTAGCCTTACAACATTTTCTTGATCTAAGTATACAATTTGTTTGATTTTAATGACAATTAATGTTGCAAAAGTTAAAACTAACGTTTATTTTTGCTACTTTTATTCGTGATTTTTAATTCGATAAAAATTGTAGAAAACTATTATTGTTTTTGAAAATTTCAATTGCAAACAAAGAATTGAGCAAAATATTTCATGATGTGACTTTTTCGATATCCGCAGCTCGCCTATAAAGAAATAGGGGGTTCATTGGCAAAGACTTTCAACCATGACAAATAGATACAACAAGGATCTAAAAAATCTGACAAAAATATGAGGAGCATATGTGTCATATCTCATTAATTGTAATTTTGCAGTTGTCATTTCTTTATATACAGACCTGTATAACATGTATATGCCAACTTCTTGACTAGTTTCTTCGTAAAAATGCATTTCTTATGCAATTATTGCAATTATACATGTAGTACTAGTAGAATGGAAATGTTGAATCTAACATTGGAAGTAGTAGCACGCTTTGTAAGTTGTATACCGTGCATACAAGACTATTTATATTATCGGCTAAGTGGAGTTAATTTGTTATATTTTTAAACCATAATCAAGAAGAAAAAAAACGATGATTTAGCTTAAAAATGCTTCAGATGCTAATAAACACTTCTGCATTGGTGGAAAATTAATTTTAGGTGACGATAAAGTTGGAATTGGTATATAATCAACAAAACGTAAGTAACTAATACCAGTTTTTTTTATAGTAAAGGTCTCATCAACGTGCATCAGGAGCCAGAGCTCTGATTAGGAGCATAAATTAATATTACTGGTAGTTCATGTTTGAAAATTCATTCTGAACAACCAATACTTGTTACGCGTGTTTTTTTACGTTCAAGGAGCCATTTAAATTTATATGGGCTATCGATCCAAGGAAAAAAATTTTAATGCGCAAATATGCTCATGGACAAAAGAAACGTTACATATTTGAATGCTTAAAAGGAATTTGTA
The DNA here is from genome assembly GCA_963971305.1 of Arcuatula senhousia. Lineage (NCBI taxonomy): Eukaryota > Metazoa > Mollusca > Bivalvia > Mytilida > Mytilidae > Arcuatula > Arcuatula senhousia. The sequence continues at coordinate 32,389,934 of OZ020304.1, forward strand.
AATCAATATAAAACTACATAATAATTGACAGAAATTTAAAGAAATGGGTTAATGGTATCCGACAAAGAAGATCGAACTTGAATTGACCACAATTTTAAGCATCAATTAAAATGCATTCAAAGATTAAAACGTGAAAATCCAAATTCACAATTGTGGTAAACTCATCAGCTGTAAAAATGTGAAATGACTAAGAAGACTATCAAAGTTCCTTTAAATCATTTTTTCTGAAAGCAGAAGTGATGAAAAAGAGATTTCAAAGAATTCTTGTTGATTTGAATCACCACTTCTGGTTGCAGTTTGATAACTTGAAATACCCACTTACTGGAAACAATTTCGTATCCGAATAATTTTTTTGTTACGAATCTTCCCAATACTTAAGACAAAACGAACGGAATAGAATTTGTGTTCGAAATCATCTCTTCGAATTAAAATTAGCATTCACACTCCCCGCCTAACCATATCAACTTTCTGTAAAAAATGTTTAAGACAATTGGTGATTAAACTTTAGTGTTTTCTTACGATTTAATACACAAGGGGGCATTAAATGTGATCTTTCGAACAAAAAGGTTAAATCTTCGATACAAATGTTCAAATTCATTGGTTTTTAAGAAATCAAAATGGCGGCTTCTGTTTTCACAATTTTCAACAATTTTTTTCATGATAAACCTCGATAAGGATACGTTTTTTGACAATAAAACAAGTGTTTCTGATTGGCATTTATTTCTGGGGTGTAACGTTTCTTTTGTCCATGAGTATATGTGCATGCGTCTAGTTTGTAGAACTCAGTCATTTATTGTATTGGTTTAGGGCGTAAAACACCATCCTGCTTTTTTATTTCAAGTCAAAGTTAGTATATCTTAGCTGCCTATTTATTTACCGATTTGATGCATTCTGTCTTTGTATCTTTATATTTCACCCCCTCCCCAAATAAAAAAGGAAAAAAAAACAACAACAAAAAACCAAAAACAAACAAACAAAAATAACTAATAATATTCCTACATGTACTACACGTTTTTTGTTCATGTTGTTGTCGCCGTTTAATCTTTTCTTATTTGGTTTATTTTTTTTTTCTCCTTTTGTTGGTGTCAAAAGAATTTTCTTCTTTGACCTTTTGTATTTAAGGGTTTGTTTTTTTTGTGTCATGACTTCGTCAAAATTCGTATGAAAAACATTATAAAAAAACAAACGCAATGCAGAACTTCATGATCGAAGTAAATGTCAAAATTTTAACTATAATAGTTAAATCTTTTTTTACTATTAAATCGTCTTATCCAAGTATTAATCTCGTAAATCTTTACGATGAAAACAACGATATCAAAATGGTCAATTGCGAATTTATCTATTTACAAGAATCTGACATATTAAACCCTGGTACATGGCAACGGAGATATTCAAGATCAAGATCCACTATTTACACAAGAAATATCTTTTCCAACGACTAAGTCTCCGAACATTTAAGAATCTGTTTTTATTTTCAAGGCCATCTGATATATCCGTTAATGGTAAGTTGATAAAATATACTTTAATTTTTCATGAAAGTTGTATTTTGGTATGAAGTAAAAAAAACCAAAGTGCATTAAAAAAGAATGAATACCAATGAGACGTAAATGAATATCATCATACTATCAAAAATTATAGCGTATTATTGGGAAAATGAAGAATGATTTTAAATATCTTCAATGCATTACAAGCTGCACGTAGCTGTCTGCAATGTATAGCAAGCTCCAAACCAGCTACTTCCATGACAGTGTGTAAACTACCTATACAGAACTTAAAGTCATGAGCGGATAGTTCCCTGCAATGATTAATTAACCATGTTAATGGTATTTGCTTTGCTGTTTTGTAATCATTTATATTTGATTGCCATGTCCAACATTGGACTCAGTATTCTGATTTCTGTATCCTGGAAATGATTTAAAAACATTTTTTGATTCAAAATAAGTAACAGATTTAACATATTGTCACTATAGTTAGACGAGTATCAACATACCTAGTGTCACTGTTTTCATTTAGAAACAGAAACGGAGCAGAAACTAATTTAGTTATTGCTCTCCCCATACACTGAACAACCATTCTTCACCTCTTCCGGTGGTCTTCCATATTATCGTTAGACAGTCTTCGCAATGGGTTTCTTTTTGCTTTGGATATAGTTGTTTCTAGACTACCAGTGAATTCCGAATTAATTTTATCATTTTTTGTTTTGTTTTTATTTTGTTTTGTTTTGTTTTTTTTTGCTGACCGTGACTTGAACCCAACGTGTTATTTGTTAGCTAGGTATTAAATGCATAACTTCCATGCAGTGCAAATTCGGCTACCACGAAGGGGTGACAGAACAAGTATGAACAAGGCCATTCGGGGATTAGAGTTTTGACTGGCACTGAAAAAAGAGGAGCTGGGTCGAATTAGACAGTCGTAATGGAGGAGGTTATAGTTTTGCTTGTCTATACAAATTATCAAATTAGATTTTATGGATAAAACTAACCCGTGATGACAAGACGGGTGCATAATTGCACAAAAATTACTGTGTTTTTTAAGAGAGGGTATTAAAATATATTTGTTAAAACTTATCAAAGTTCATTGATAGACTTCATGTTAGATAAGTGCCCCTTAGAAGCATTTTATCACTAGCTAGTTACGCATTTGGAATATAAATCAATGGGTACTGGGTTTTGTTAAGATATTTGTCATGCAATCTCTCTATGGGTTACCACCCCTTGTAAGGTGAGTTCACGTTAAATGGTTTTCGTAAATATTTGTGTTTCTGGGACCTGGATTTTAGTAATTTATATCCACGTAAAATGATTGGCCCCCTTTTCTATCAAATAAAGAAACAAAAGAATGGGGGAGGGGGTGATTCTAAAAGTGAACATAATGACCAAATTTCGCGCTTCAATATGTATATGCATTAATATGGGTTCATAATTCTCAAATGCTGTCAGAACTTGATTACTCTTAATTGATGCTTAAGGATAAAAGGGGGAGAAGCTTTGATAAATCGAAGCAAGATTGCCCAAATTTTTCTCTTTTTTCATTAAATATAAAAAGAAATAGGCTATAATTTTCAACGTTATGAAAGTATATGAACCACCACTGCAATTTGTTAACAATTGACTGTACTAACATCCTGTCATACATTCAGTGTACATATTAACATATATCTCAGCTGTCGTTCTATTAAATCTTGAATTTATATTTTTATTCAAACCGTATACACACTTTTTTTGTTTTAAAAAAAATATGTTTGAACCGCAGGCGTTTAAGTCCAGAATTTTTTAATAGAAAATAATGAGATGTGGAATAAGTGTATGCAACACAGCCCACAATCAAGCGGCAATTCAGAAAAACCACAATGGACAACCGCCAGCAGCCTTCAACGAGGCCAGTAGGCACTGCTCGCGGTTCTGCAATTGGCAAGTATGAAATTTTTATATACACGTACGTCATTAATAATAATAATAAAAATCCTGGGCCCAAACGCGTGTGGTTCGAAATGTAAAAAGGCTTTAATAAAAACACTATCGTTCTTTTCATCTAGAAGGACCACAATATACCCTAAGCTGGCAACCGGCTCCCTACTGTTCAGAAATTTTTCAGAAAACTGCGGGGTACCAGCCTAAATAGGCTGAACAATAGGGAGCAAGTTGCCAGCTTACAGCCTAAATATACCCATGGAAATATGAAATTGATCTAAGTCAATCTAATACTTCCATAAGATACCCTTAAAAGAAAAATCTTGCAACATATGTCGTTTAAGGGGTTAAGTTTTGTAGGGGAATTATGCAATATTATGTATGTAAATATATTAGTGACCACAAACTGTTAACCCAGTCAAAACAAACTTTTACCACATCTTCTTTACGTAACTTACATAAGTAAATACAGTGTACATGATAAGTTTTTATGCATCATCACGACTTTTTATTGTTTCTTTCTCAAGAAAGCAGGATCTATAATTTAAATTTTAACTTCAGTTTTAAAAGGTAACTTTAATGTTTAATAATTTTTTCTCACTTTTATCATGTAATGGAACTTTTTTATTGTCTGAATGATTAATGTTATTAATAACTTCAATCATTGGTTGGAAAATTGTGTTTCTTACATTATTATGTTTACTTATTTCTTCATGATCTATTGCACGTACGGTTGTATCCATTCAGATCATGTTTAAACTTTATTTCGGTAAGGAGTCGATTTTAAGAAAAATCAAAGCGCTAAAGCGTTTAAAGGCAAGCGAAATATATAAGAACTATAATAGATTTATTCTCTGTTAAAGTATATTGTTTAAAATGTTTGCAAATTATTAATTTTGGTGAGCGAAGAAGAATTTAAAAGTTATTGAACACAATTGCACACACAAGACAGGTATCGTGTAAAAACGGTATCGATTGAAACACCCCTTCGATTAAAATGCACTCGTCCCAATGATGTGTATTTTGTTCTGATTTTATGAATGGTGAAGCTAGAATCTGAATCCATGCATTGACCAATCAAATGAGAGAAATATTTATACGAACCAATCAAGTAATAGATGAATACATAATGTATATTCTATCGCCTTTAACTAATAAGTTCGTCATGTAAGATGCAAAGGAATAAATAAAACTTGTGCCGGTCATATAAAATGCCAATAAAAATTGAGATTTATAGAAGTGTATATCATGTTAACAAATATTGAAAAGTAATATAGAAAATAAAGCATTTTATTCCAGACTGGATGCAGGAAAATCACTCCGTCTAGACAGAAAAAAAACGCGAAAATCATCACCACTCTATAGACTCCATAAGGCTTCGCTGGCGCTTGCCTAAAAACCAAACATTTGCGATATCACATATGTAGTACCATTATTAGCAGATGGTTTCTGTGGACAATACTCTTTTGAACACGTATATCTTCTTCTGAATAAGGTCAATTTCTAGTTGGATTTTTTGGGGGAATATTTTTCTATGTTACGTTCATATTCATATAGTGTCTTTGGGTAGAGCGCCTATGAGGAGTATTGAATTTACGAAACGCGCGTCCGGCGTAGCAAATTTTTTTTTGATTTCTAGAAACTTTCGGAGATATGTCAATATGTGCCACTTTCATGTTTCCAGTTTCTATAGCCATTGTGGTAGCATGCAAGTTTTTTTCTTAATCTTATTGTTGAAAACGCCTGTACATTTGTACCAAGCGAGACCCATTTTTTTTTTATAGATTTTTGACGTATGTTTTTGCCTTCTTTGTCTTTCCTTTATAAACATGTAAGACTGATCATCATCATCATCATCATCATCATCATCATCATCATCATCATCATCATCATCATCATCTTCATCATCATCATCACCACCATCATCATCATCATCATCATCATCATCATCTTCATCATCATCATCATCATCATCATCATCATCATCATCATCATCACCACCATCATCATCATCCAGGATTGGTTAGATTGTTATTCCTTTACACAATTAAGATTCTAGTTTTTGAATAAAAATGCAATTGTTTGTTGGCACATTTAACTACTACATCTAGTGAGTCATATTTTATTACTCGAATATCTACGGTTTTGAATCATACGCATTGAACTTTAAATTTAGGGCAAGCGAGTGAGCAGCGGCCTTTTTCCATTGGGGAATTTTAAAATTGTGGTTTAATGTAGACGTGATAATTTTCGCTTGGGGTAGTTTTCGCTTAATCTGCGAAAATATCCCCCACGCGAATGGTTCATTCTTTATGAAAAAAATATATATGATCAGTAGAAACTCGAGATTATCCCCCACGCGAAAGGTTACGTAAAGAAAAACGCAAAAATATCACTCGCGAAAATGTTCATATTTATATAATTACAATATGTATGGTGGTTATATTATTATGTTGCATGCACTTATTCTGCATCTAATTATAATCTATATATTTCGTCTACATGGGTTCAATGCAATCTTATTTTGTTTGATTTTCGTAGACGCCGTATAATAGTAAATAAAGGGTATCTCTTCGATTTTGCAAAGTGTCTCTTTAGATAAGGTAAAGGTTACAGACATAAATTAATCCTAAAACGACAAATGTTTCAATGTTAAGGTGACAACCAAAGAATGTCTTTTGAGATGATACTCAAACTTGATTATCATAAATAAATATGTATATATATCCAAGTTTGACCATCATCTTTGAATATGCTTTACTTCCTCATTCTTCTGTGAAATTTAACCTTTTGTAAAATCATGAAGATTTAAAGTTCCTTTCAAATATTTTACACTTCAGACGTTTTTCCCCAATGATGGAAGTTTTGGAGTTTGAATTAGGGAGCGACCATTTGATTTTTATTGAGGGGGGGGGGGACTAAAGTGACATTTGAAATAAAAAGGCAGGACAGTGTTTTGGATAAAAAAAGGCAGGATGGTATTTTTGGCTAAAAATTTTTATTAGCTATAAAAATAAAAATAAAAGTGTACGCTAGCACACACACAAAAAAAAAATTAGGCTGGGCTTTTTCCAAAAATAAAAAGGCAGGACGAGGAAAATATCCATAGCCTCCCCATTTAAATGGTTGCTTTCTTAGTCTGATCTTGGTCCGTTAAATCTAGCTTTACAATTTCAATATGATCGTGTACTTTAATGTCAAACAGGTTGGTTTTATGAATGGATATAATCTTTTGAAGCCAAGAATATATAACAAGCCAAAGATATATAACACTTGGCTTGATAATCAGCGCTTTTCACACTCCATTATTTACTATGATGTATATATGAGCTGATAAATATGCAAGCAAGTTGTATTGCATTAGAGTACACTGCGGTAAAGTACTTTTCCCTATCTAACCATAAAATAGCGATGAGTTGCCAAGATCACAGTATCTGACTGAGAGGCAGATGCGAATGGAACAAATTACTGGTTGCTATCAAACATGCTTTGTTGCTTTCAACAGGCGCAGTTAATAGCAAAAAGGCCAGTCATATATAAGACTCGCAGATCTTTACAAGTTAATGATAAAAAAGACATTTTTTTCTCAAATCGAAATTGGCACTCAATGCCAACCTTAATAAACTGAGTTCACGTAAAACTGGTTTTGGAAAAAGATGTGATTTGATTATTCAACCAAATAGAAGGATGGGTTGCAATAAGACCCATTTTCAGCCCACCATAAAAGTCGAAAACAAAATTAGATAAATTCTTCCACAAAATGTCTTGTTGGAAAGGTAGATGTTTATATTTGTTGAAAATAATCGTCGGTAGAATAAAAGCTCATCTTATTTTTAGTAAATGGTGCTTGAGATGATCCACCTCAAAAGATTTTAACATTGTGCATATGGAAAAGTGGTCAAATTGAGTGATATATATCCTAGATACGGAAGTATAGCCTTGCACGCGGAACCAGCTCCATATTTTGTTCAAAAACTTGTATTACCAAAACACATTTTTGGTGAAAGTTTTAAGCTGGTTCCGCGTGCAAGACATACTGAAAAATTAAAAAGACTATAATCTTTAACCTTGAAGTCAGTAGTTTCAAAATATTTAAAGTATCTGATTTTTCTTCGTTTTTCTTAAGATAAGTCATTATTTTAATTCAAAATTGTTGTTCAAAGAAAGGTATATATACCAGGAACCTGTAATATAATTGGCAAAGACTGTCTTCAAGCATATTAGCAAAAAAATTGAATATATTGAAGGTCTACCGTGAAATATTCCTTTCAACAAGATGAAATTTTCATTCAAATGGGTCAATTTTGAACACGATTTTCCAACTTGTTGGTATGCTAAAGTATTAAAGAGTATTCTTTCATAACAGCACAACCATTTGGCTACAAATGGTTGTATACAGTAACAGGTTTGGAAATACTTTTTATTATTCGCCTCAAGATGGGCCAAAATAGGGCCTTATCACAACCCACCCTTTAAAGGCCGAATGCAAAACATTGTTTGAACTTGTTGTTGACCAGACAAATCCGATTCCATTTAAAAAAATTACTAACACCAATTTTACGTGAACTCTAGGTAAGTTTTGTTCATCTTTCCTGAACTCCTCCAGATGAGGTTACAGTTGTAAATGCTATCAGGTAAATTTGCCAAAATGCAAATTGTAAACCAAAAACAAAAGATAAATCCAAACCCGTCACAAGCACTTGTGATCGGAGTACAGTAATTCACAAGTCGGAGTACAGTAATATATAAGTGAGGGCCACAAATCTGTAGTTGATAGATCACGTCATGAATAATAATGTGATAAATTTTTGTACACTGGATTTTATACAATATTTGTATTTTAAATGTCCTTGGGGTTTGAGCACTGCACATATTGTCCCAGTCTGCAAGGCGAATATTGATAATCGTATTATTTACTTTTATAAACAGATTTGGTGATGAAGACCATTATAATTGTTCTGATTTTATCATGGGCAAAAGGTTAGTATCTTTATAATTGTTTTGATCTTTTTAAGAATTTATAAATTTAAAATTTTGATAAATAATAGAATAAGTAATAGAAAAAATGGCTGAAAAAATATAATCTGCGCATTTGCAAAGAAACATTGAACGTACCTTATGATTCTCGGAGGCTTGGTTAACGAATACATATATGAATTTCTAAAAGGAACTAAGAAAGCTGCCAACTTCAATAACCTTAATTTATTTTTACCATACAATGATGAGTACATGGGGTCCCCTCCTTACAAAACCAAAGGTATATTTGTTAAAAAAAAGGACGAGCTTTGAGAAAATATCTAATATCAAATCCTTATATATATGTACATTAGTGCCGAGTTGATAACCTCAACCCCCTACAAATAAATTAGGCATTCAAAATGGTGTGTCGAGCTCTAAATTGACTTTTGTCGCGTTTTAAACATTCAATTATAATAAGCTCCAGAATAGTGCCTGTCCTAAAAAGAACAACATTTTTATACCATTGTGCAATCAGCAGCTTAGGGTATTGCCGATCATAGTTTACATCTATGCAAAGGTTATTTGTTATGAATTTTTGAATGTCCCCAGTTTACCAGTGATTTTGCATTCCGTAAGCAGAAAAAAAAAACTTATTTGCAAGATTAATCTAACTTCAAGTATCCTACAAGCATAAAAAAATGGTCTTTTTTTACGATTGTTTAGGATCACCAGAGTCGGAACTTGATAAACTTCAAAAAGAGTTCTTTGATTGGTTAATGAAGGAAAACCCAGAATATGCGACCAGTGTTGACATCCATACATATGACGACCAACTTGATGACATGTCGATTGAAATGTTTGACCGTTGGAAGGTAGAGTATTCTGAAATTAGGGGAGATAAATTTTATAGGTTAAAAAATAACATGTATGTCCCTATGACATGGTGCCCAATCTCGCAAAATGCCATTTTTGCACCAACGATCAATGTGAGGATGTTGGGGTTTAATTACTGATGTGTTAATATTCATATTAAAGTTTTCTTCAGGCGTACGTCCCCTAAAATTGATTGACAGAAATCATGTATTTTTGCACAAAATCAAAGTAAAAATACTCTAAAAAAATTCGTACTTCGCTTTGCTGGTCGAAAAATTACAACAACAAAAATTGTACCCCACCTAAACTAAAATAATGAATCCGCCCCTTGCATTTTTGACAAACCAATACTCTTGATGCTCCTATACTTTCGTAGGCGGGCCTAAATAGCTCAAAACCTTCAGTCACTATTGTCTATACACATTTAACATGTTTAATATTATTAGTTTATGCATAGGTTTTCCATACAAGGTAAACCGTATTTCAAATAATTACTACAAACTAAAAAAACTCTGACTAGGTTATTAGCAAATGAAGAGTTCGTACAACACCAAGAAACACAAAGAACAAATGCAAACCTATAAACTGAAGGAAACATCTTCCACATCACCCCCGATCCCCATGACTGAAGGTATTCTAGTGTGCACTATGTGAAAACCCTTCAAGTGTACTTAACCGTCCCCCAAATCAAAACAAATAAAAAAAGACTTAAAATGACATTTGATAAATACATTGTCTCTCACCAATTAGTAGAATGAGAAATCACGGAATTTGCATAGCAGAGAATGTGGTTCATTATTTAAATTTTGTTGTACTAAAATGCTAAACTTATCTCGCTATATTTCAAAATACCAAGTCATGACTTATGCAATTTTCATTTGCCCGATATTTTCTCATTAATAAACTTGCTTTTCTAGGATATATTGAGATTTTTCACCCCATTTTACAAATTTTGTTATAACTTTAATTTACAGACTAATGTAGATGGGTTTCTTACAAGACTGACAACCATACCTCGTGACAACTTGAACAAAAAGAACAGAATAGATTATGATATATTTGAGAATTATCTTAAAACGTATCAAGATGGATATAAATGGAAAGAGTAAGTTTAAAAAATGAAAAAGGTTAATGTTATATTTGAGTTCGTTTTAACCTTAAAATATCACTCTCTAGTTTTCAGCGCATTAATAAATAAACGATTGTAGCCATTGAAATTGAAAAAAACTTTAATATACATTAGGCGGTTTATATTGTGGTAAGAATGATGTCCACCGGCAACACTTAGAATAAATGAATAAGTGATGCCCAACAGTTTTCCTCTACTTCTTTAATAAATTTGTGGCAGAATTCAACATTATATCATGCACAACATTTCAAGCTTAAGTTATTCATTCAATGCATTCACATATATTTTCAGCTATAATGCTTTAAACTCAATAAATTTCCTGGAGGGACCACATATTGATCCTGATATCCTGGTTTCAATAACACCGAAAAGTACCAAAGGAGACTTTGAAAACTTTATAGCGAGAATAGAGGGTTACCAAACGCAGGTAAAATTATACATGAAACACCAGGGAAACATTTCCCTACTAGAGCGGACAAAAGTTACTCCGCAAACTATCACATGTACTTGATTTACTGATTTCTCAAAATGCTCAGTATTGAAAGAAATTCAGTATAAATTCAGCTTACATTCCTTCCAGTCAATCAAGTAATTGGTATCGTGTCCCCTATAATTAAGAGATAATATAATGAACAAAACTGGGTCGACCTTTAAAATTTACTACTAAATTCTTAAAAGTCAAGTGTAAGCAAGAACGGACACGTTAATTTAGTCCGTTCAAGAATTTGTTTAGCTGTACTAGTATAATTTGTTTTTCATTAAGTACTCGTTTATCACTGTTGAATTATAAAAAAAAACGAACAAACAAACAAACAAACAAACAAAACCACGTACAAATACACCTAATGCAATCCTAGTTAAAATTTAAGGCGACACTAATTGTCTAACAAATGTCAGCTGTAAACCACTATATTGTAAAATCAAGATATATCTTTTGAAGAGATACAATATGAAACCAACTGCAGCACTACGTATCTCAAATTTACCTGTTTTAAAAGATTAACAAACATTTTATGAGATATCTTTGTCAACTTTCCTGAACAAATAGATAACATTTGAAAATCATTTTTGGGTATACAATGTATACGTCACACCCCTCTCTCTTTTAATCATTAATTAGGATACTGTGTAAACGATATGCTACATGCAGATCTTGTACTTTGCAGATAAGCCAGATTAAGGCTAGATTTCGAAGAGCAGTAACTGTGGACAAAACGTATCATAATGTTTCAGTGGTGAGCGAAACTAATAACTGCACTTCATAGTGAAAATATGTCTATTATTAATGCTGAAAATGATATATATTGCCCTGAGTTAACTTTCCAATTCAAATGAACTTTTTTTAAATTTAATAACAATAATAGCAAAACTACCAAACAAAAGACAAAAAAAACGGGGCAGACATACTAGAGAAGACATTTAAAAGATAATCTTCTTTATGTCTAAACACACCTTTTATTATAGCAAAATGCACGTTTTAAACTTTCACAATATTTGTCTAAACACTCGTAGGCCTGAAATATGCATTTTTAACTTATTAATAAGGTTGTTGAAAATCTTTCCCTTTTTTTAATTTAAAATCAACATTTTTAATTATATTTTATTTTACACTTTCATTCATTATTATTTTTTTCTATATTTTAGTGGAAGGTATTTGATGAAATCGACAATACCATTACAGCTGACCCTGAAGATTTCAGTTTTTACACTCCATTCAAAGACGCTTTGGGAAATATCAGTACTATTCCAAATGATGTCAAGTAATAAGCTAATATTAGAAAAAACATCGATTTTGCTGTATATGCGATACATTTAAATAAAAGCTAGAAATAAAATAATTAATAGATCCAAATAATAATTTGTCAAGTGTTGTTTAAGATCAGGTTCTCTCGATCAAAATTACATTACATACAATGCTGAGAATGAGAGGTTACTCCTTGTTATATGCATATACAGCATATCCAAATTTACTGTTTTCTATCTGTTTTGGTATTTCTATTATGTAGATATCATTTTTAAGACAATGTACAAATTGTTTGTCAATCTGTAGAACTGATTTGAGAAGCAGAGCGAAAGATGCCATTCAACATTACTTTGCATCCCTTCGAGATATCAGAAATTATATGAAAAATGTAAGTTTACTTCTATTCTCAATTTTCCACTTTGATTTTGAAAAAAAATATGAAATGTCAATGGCTAACAAATCTCGAAGAAAACAATAAAAACTAGTAAGACAAAACCAGAAGTCACTGCAGCAATGACACTACAAAAAAAAAAAAACAATTTTAAGTAAGAATGAACTCGTGTGCTATAGCAAGCAAGAACTGCTTACTCTTCCGGAGCACCTGAGTTCACACTCGTTTTGACTTGAGTTCACGTAGCTGAATGCGGTTTTGTTGTTATGTGTGTGTGTGTGTGTTTTATGTTGTTGTGTGGTTTGTTTCGTTATGATGATTTTTTTGTCTTTGTCTGTACGGTTTTATAATAATTATTACACCTTTGGTACACCTTTGCTTCTCGGATGTTCAAAAGTAGATACATGTCTGCTTGTTGCAACACACCTGATTATGGGATTAGTGGATATACCTACAGACTTAATTACGTTAATATTTGAAAATTAACTTATAATACTCATATTCTAAAAGATGGGATAAGCTAACAACTTTAACAATTATGATAGTTTAATTTATTTGAATGTCATTTAAAAGGATTCAGGGTAACTTGCATTATTATGTTTGTTATTTACCTGTGACAAATCATTCCCATTTTAAAATCTGCTTTGAAGTTAATATCTACATAGAAATTTTGTTAACGTTAATTCAGTGTTAAAAATTGAAAATAAATTAGAGTTAATCGAGCTTTAACTGTTGATTTAACGTTAAAGTTTAAAACATTTGACGTCAAATAATTCAATGGAAATTTACGTAAAAGATTTCAACGTTCAACGAATGTTAATTTAAATTAAAAGTAGTGTTACATTAATATTAACATAGTGCAAATTTAGCTTAACGCTATTATACAAGTTTGATTTGACTGTTGTCAAGTACAACGCAAAGACCTGCTTATTATGAACTGTGCTTCTGCTTTTGATGTTTCTGACACACGCCTACCTATTTGTATCTTATTATATCAGTCTGGACGACTTTACAAGTAATTGCTGCAAAAAAGTTTCCCACATCAAATATTCCTTCTTTCAGAATTATTCATCTCATCTACGCCAAGGTTATGGGGTCTGTAACTGGGATCAAGGCTCTGAATTCTACGAGGCTGTTCTACAATGGCATACATCTCTTCCACTAACTCCTGACGAGGTTCACCAGAAAGGACTTGAAGAAGTAGAAAGAATCTCTAAAGAAATGCAAAAGGTAAAATATTTTTATGTTAACATTAGAATAAGACACATGACAATGAAATCTACAGCTATTTTGAATTTGAAAGGAACCAAAGTCTCTAAAATGTACCGTGCTGTTTCATTTAACTTATATGTGTTACTCGCTATTGGTAGGTCTAGCTACTGTCTGTAAGGGATACTCTGGAGAACAGAAATTCTTAGAATTTTTCTTTATGTCGTAACTAGCACCTTTGAAATGTTTGATATTTTTGGTGTTGCACAAAAACGTAACTAAATTTACAAAAAAGAGTGAAAGAAAAGCTTACCTCTAAGATAAATGAAGCAAAATCACTCCGACCCCTTGTTTTTCCATTGTAAATACAAATGACAACAAAGTTCCAGACAATTAACTTTGCTACGCCTGACGCGCGTTTCGTCTATTCAAGACTCATCAGAGGCGCTCTACCAAAAATATTGAAAATGCCAAACACTATATGAATATGAAGAGCATAGAACAATAAACCCAAAAATACTAAACTGGAGAACCAAATTATTACTAAGATAATCAACCTATGTCTGGGGTAGGAAGAACCTTAGGGTTTATACAATTTTGAAATTCAGACGGATAATTTAAAGCTTTGATGTTTTCTCCAACTCAAAAGTGTTGGTGCCGGAGAGGGCTAACCTCGGGGAATTAAACTCCACCAGCAGTGCTAACCTTCACGTGTGTTCGAAATACAAATGACAACAAAGTTCCAGACAATTAATTTTGCTACGACTGACGCGCATTTCGTCTATTCAAGACTCATCAGAGGCGCTCTACCAAAAATATTGAAAATGCCAAACACTTTATGAATATGAAGAGCATAGAACAATAAACCCAAAAATACTTAACTGGAGAACCAAATTATTACTAAGATAATCAACCTATGTCTGGGGTAGGAAGAACCTTAGGGTTTATACAATTTTGAAATTCAGACGGATAATTTAAAGCTTTGATGTTTTCTCCAACTCAAAAGTGTTGGTGCCGGAGAGGGCTAACCTCGGGGAATTAAAACTCCACCAGCAGTGCTAACCTTCACGTGTGTTCGAAATACAAATGACAACAAAGTAAATGGCAGCCATTTCTGGAGCTGCCAAATTTGAGATTTTTCCCGTACTTTTTTTACTATGAGAATTTCCCATTCAAATGTAAATATCGAGATTTTTAGAAAATGTATCTAAGCATTTTTAAAAGTTGTTATATTTTTAGTTAGGTCTTTTTTATACTCCTAAGATTATATGAATAAATGAAGGCTTACGTTTTTGAGAAAAAATAAGTTTTGATTTTTTCATTCTCCAGACTACCCTTTACAGACAGTAGTCAACAACTAATCATAGTTTGCCAAAGTTTTAAATCTAAAATTATTGAAAGCCTTCCACGAGTACCTGGTTTGTTTTAATTAAACAACAAAAACTAAAATTAGAACTAAAAATTGCATATTTTATATTTTATTTGAAAATACTAGTATAAGTTTAATTGTTCTTGTATAATCTTCTTTAAAAATACAAACCTACCAATATTAGACGAATTAAACTTGTATTTTTGTCAACCACGCCCCCAAAACCCTACATAAAATGACCAAAATCTCGCGTTTAATATTTTATCTACTCGAAAATAATTATTTTTGCAATTTCAGATCATTGATCGCTTAGGTCTTAAAGGAACAATAAAAGAGGTTTTTGATACCATCAAGAATGACTCCAGATTCCATCTAAATACTGGGGTAGGTTACATGCATCGTTATATTCAAAAGAAAATATTTTACATGCAAGTTTTTTTTAAACATTTGTAGGTATTTGTATTGCCGAGAACATACTCTGCTTTTTCAAAAATAAGTTTGATCAAACTTTTTATCACACAAACCTTTTTTAATATATATAAATAAAACACAAAGTTAGTCTAGATCTATTTGTATTACAGCCCGACAAAATATATCATGTAGTTTTACAAGATTCATGATTATTTAAAAACATTATTTCAGCCTTAACTTATCATACCCCCCACTTCAAAAGTGTCAAAAAGATAGGGGTGTCCGTCCTTCCGTCCTTCCGTCCGTCCTTCCGTTACACTTCAGGGTACCCATCTCTTATCCGCAACTCCTCCTAAACCCCTTGGTGGATTTTCATGAAACTTACACACAATCTTTGTGACATAATGTAGATGTGCACCTACTATTTTAAAATTTGATCGGAATGATCTTTGGAGTTTCCCATAGCAAAATATGGACTTAGCCATTCGCCTACATGGGGTACCCATCTCTTATCCGCAACTCCTCCCAAACCCCTTGATGGATTTTCATGACACTTACACACAATTGTTGTGACATAATGTAGATGTGCACTTACTATTTTAAAATTTGATCAGAATGGTTTTTGGGGTTTCCCAGAGCAAAACATGGACTTAGCCATTCGACTACATGGGGTACCCATCTCTTATCCACAACTCATCCTAAACCCCTTGGTGGATTGTCATGAAACTTTTACACAATCTTGTGACATAATATAGATGTGCACCTACTATTTTAAAATTTGATCAGAATGATTTTTTGGGGTTTCCCATAGCAAAACATGGACTTAGCCATTCGACTACATGGGTTACCCATCTCTTATCCGCAACTCCTCCTAAACCCCTTGGTGGATTTTCATGAAACTTACACACAATTGTTGTGACAAAATGTAGATGTGCGTCTACTATTTTAAAATTTTATCAGAATGATTTTTGGGGTTTCCCATAGCAATACATGGACTCAGCCATTCGACTACATGGGGGTGCTCATCTTTTATCTGCAACTCCTCCAAAAACCCTTGATGGATTTTCATGAAACCTACACACAATCTTTGTGACATAATGTAGATGTGCATCTCCTATTCTAAATTTTATCTGATTAATTTTTTTTTTTTTTGGGGGGGGGGGGGGGGGGGTGGTGGGTATTTATTTGTGAGCTGTGGCTCACAGTTTTTCTAGTTTGACATAAGTTTTAATTCATAATTTTGCAGCAAGAAATAATCGAGGAATATAATTACATTATTCATCAAGAGATAGAACCAAAGTTGCCTCTGATGTTTAAAAATCTTCCAGGTTTACCAGTCGAGTAAGTCATACATGTATAACTAGATTTAAATTTCAGAAATTTGATTGAGTGGGTCTTAAAAACGTATTCGAATGCTCCTTTTGGTATTCTTTTAACACTTGTTATGCTGAATGCAAGTGGGAATTTTGAGGCAATTAAAAGCAGCAAAAATATCACGAATTTAAGCAATACAATGAAAAACTTCAGTTAAATCTGTTCACTATTGTGGGACAGATTTAGATCATGAAAATGTATCATAGCAGTATGAATGTGGATATTAGATATTCAATTTCAACATACAACAGGAACATGAAGTGTAAATGCACGAATTTAATGATTTAAGAAATAAGAAATTGGCTTCAATATCGAAACATTTATACCTATTCATGCACAATATATAATCATGATAATTGCATAAAAACTATGGTTTAAAGAATATTTAGCCATGCTATTATAAATCCCTCATCAAAATTGAAAATCTACGGAAACCCCCCTTATCAATTACACGTTTAATTTGTTTAACTGTTAGAGTGCAGCCCAACCCAGTTGATGGCGTAGGTGGGCAATATATAACCGGTGCGGCTGACGGTTCCAGACCAGGGGTTTTCCAAGTGAATGTCTTTCACCCCCATGTGTTAGTTAAAATGGTATTCTCTAGGTATACAAACTTAAAAAAATATGCTTTTAAGTTGCAGAAAAAACAAAAATGTATATTTACATAACTTGGTTAACATTTAATTTGATCAAAAGTGACTAAAAACAATAAATTAACAATACCTCTGCAACGCTTAAGTATTTTACTCTAATTTAAGAATCAATTTAATTTGAAAAGGCAATAATCATTTGCAAAAAAATAGTATTAGCTTTATTTTCTTTATCAAGTAGAAAATAATATTCCTACAGTTAAAACAACAAAGAAAATGATGTGTTGATAAAACTTATTAAAGTAAAACAAAAACACAACTCTTTACATACAAGTATAGAAGTCTCCATTTAAAAATTATAGGAATATAAACTATCACTTCAAGATATACCTTTATCTGTTAATACTAATAGGTTAACCATTGGTTTTATGGCATTAGCAATTCACGAGACAAGTCCGGGTCATCACCTTCAGGTAAGATATCCCTTCCATGTCAATGGCGGATGTAGGGATATTCCAGGGGTAGAAATTCCATTCCATTTGGTTGAAACCACTTTTCTTTTTTTCTTTGATTTGTAACTTTCATATAGAGTTTTGTCAAAAATTGTCGTCCCCAGTGGTCTGTAAGATAAAACATCTCCTCTTTTGAAAATTCTAAAATTTTGTACAAAATCAAAATAAATATAGATGGGTTCATTTACAACAATTATATCTAAATGCTTCTTTTTTTTCGCTTTGACATTTGTTGAATACGAAATGGGTTTTATGTCATCTAAATTAAAACCAAATCCTTTGATTTAATATGTATTAAAAGATTGGGTCTACTATTTTACATTTTATTGCTTTTGATGAAACTTTTTAAAATTATTTGGACAAATTCATATAAAACGAAATCTGTGAAACGTTAATAGGTGTTATGTGTCTTATTTGCAGCTTAGTACTCAGCTATTAGCAAAGATTCCAGAATTCAGAAGACAGAGTATGGATAACAATTATTTCCAACCACCAACGTTATTTCCATTCTACACAGCTTACCTTGAGGTCAGTAGTTTTGTATCATTTAAAAAGGCGTGTATCACATGTCTTATCAACAACAGCTTTACTAAAACAAGGTTATGTTGCTCCTCGGTTGTTGTTTTCACTTGAGAAATTTCATCATGTGATCATAGACAAATATGGGATTGCTTTCGCTCTGATAAGTTAGGACGTTGTTTTGTCATAAGGTCTGTTTTTTCCTCCTTTCATGGAATTTGACACGCTGAATTGAACATTAGCAACACGACTGACGTGCTAGAGCAAGCAGGAAATACTTACTCTTCCGAAGCATCTGAGCCCACTTTTGTTACGACTTAAGTTCGTGTCGTTGATTTCTATTCAGATGGGTTTTTGTTTTGTTTTTTATGTTAACTGTTTGTTCGTGCTGTTCTCGTTCCTCTTTACTCGTTTTGTCTTTGTCCTTTCATATTTGGCACTAACTGCCCCATTATTACCAATTTGTTTCTAACACAACTGCCTGAATTCTAATAAAAGTTACACAGCATCTTTGTACCTAAGTGTCATTTTTGTTTTAATTCAGCTGTTTTGGGATTTATACAAAAATGTATATTTAAATAAAAAAGAATTTTGAGGTTTTTTTTACATTAAAACTAGGGATTTGTTCTACAACCATAATTAGGATCTCAACTTCTGTAACCAGGTGCCTAGCTGTTATCAAAATATTTTAACTTGGGTGGCAAAGTTAAGATTTTTGTTATTTGCAGAGTGAGTGAAGGTCAACACACTGATAGGTCGTCCCGTCATACATGTAGGTATAAATGTCCAAAAACGTTGTACTTGTTAAATTTCAGGGATGGGCATTGTATGCCGAATCACTTGGAGAAGAATTGGGACTATATAAAACAGATTATGATTTGTAAGTTGTTGGTAGAGCAAACAAAGATTATATAATTTTAATAAGATTGTATTGGCCAAAATTTTGTTAATGAGATTAAACCAATTAAAATTTGGTTTGTTTGTATAGAAAAACGAAACACCCCCCTCCACTGACGAATATCAAAAGCAAGGGTGTAAGACAATAAAATATCGTTAAACTTGGTTGATAGTGAAATTTCAAATTTGTCCGGTTCCGTGTACTGCGCGTGGTTAAATATCCCGTTGCAGTATTTTGCCTGCTTTTTCGAAAGAGTTTTTGTACGATTTACTTTCTTTTGACACTTTTGGGTGAAGACCTTCCATTGTTTTTATCCAATTACAGCTGATGAGATTGATCTTTGAAATGTGCATCTTTAGGGTTAGCATAACTGTTATTCACTGTTTATTGATACCCACTTTGGAAATTCCCCTAATTGCAAAATTATAAAGTTTTATATTTTCAAATGAAGAACTGCCTGAAATATTTTTTAAGGCTTGACAAACATAGAACTCGGTTGATGTGTCATTAACTGCTGATATGGAATTACAGTACTAAAAAGCTTTATATTGCGGGTAAACACTTAAAGCACGATGTCGTCCAGGTGTCTGATTTTAATACTAGTATCTTGGGGTAATCTTTGTATAAAATGAAGAAAGAATGTGTCCATGGGACACGGATGCCCCCGCTGGCCTCAAATAAAAAGTTGAAGTCCTACAGGTCTGAAAGTGGCTTAGGACGCATAGTTTATCATACTTAACCATCCTACCAAGTTTCAAATTATTCCCATGTACGGTTTCTGAGAAAAGCTTGACGGAAATTTTCATGTCGATTTTGGTATCGGTCCAGCCCCAAACAGGAAGTAGATGTCCGATAGGTCTAAAATTTGCTTAGGACATATTGTTTGTAATACTGAACCATCCCACCAAGTTTAAAGTCATTCCCATTTATGGTTTCTGAGAAAAGCTTGACGGAAATTCGTATGGACGTACGTACGTACGGACGGACATGAGTAAAACTTAATGCCCCCTGACATGTCGTCGCGGGGGCATAAAAATATATCATATGTGTTCACATTCAATCAATATGAATTGTTTTCCATTATTATTATGATTTTTTAGACTATTATGATTTTTTAGACTTGGAAGATACTCATCAGAAATATTCCGTGCTTGTCGACTTGTTGTAGACACAGGACTTCATTACAAGAAGTGAGTTTTTTCCACTTATACCTGTTTAAAGATAGATGAACAGTGGGAGGTTGTTTGTGTGATTCTATAAAGATTTGCATGCGTAAATAATGTACACAAACACAAAGTTTTGTTTTTATCCTTGCAAATGTTGCATAAAAATAATAAAACAATTAGAGGGTATAATCAATTACAAATGCTAAAAAACTTAATTAATGCAATTTTTAATTGTCTTCTAGAAGGTTTGGTTTAGTAGATTTAAAATCAGACATTTAAATTTGCTGTATTACAGTGAGTTGTCTTTTACCTTACAGGTATTCCAATTGGAATTGCCTATTTAAATTGTCAAATAGGTATTTCAATAGGCCCATTTAAATTGAGGAATTGCTTTACAAAAAGGTAGCTCTATAGATGACCACTCATGCATTCAGATTTAACACCTGGCCAGGTAAATTACAGATGGCCAGATTTACCTGTTGTATAAACATTGTACTCTTATAAATACCTTCTGGGTTAAATCAAATAGGTATTTCAATAGGTCCATTTAATTGAACAATTGCTATAGAACCAGAAAATTAGCTCCATAGAGTTAACACCTCTCCAGGTTTATAATCACACAGAAATTTAATAAAAATTCATGTATTTTGTTGCAATTTCTATCTATTGTCACTGCTAGAACATAAATCATATAAAAAAGTTTAAAAAAGACTCTTAAATTCCGAACATAATGTGAAAATACACAAAGCGTAAGAGTAAATCCCAAAGAAATTGTGAATAACACAGTATTAACACATATATATCCCAAACAAAAAATTACACATGTATCCAAAATAATTGTGAAATATGTACACTGATCATGAAAATTAGAAGTAACAATAATTTTCGAGGAACTTTTGTAAAGAACCAAATATATTCCAAATCAAATATAAATCCAAGAAAGATGTATAAAATATAATGCAGCAATACATTCATCCAAATCAAATATAGATCCAAGAAAAAATGTATGAACACATGTATGAATTATGATGAAGTATTACATGTATATCCCAAATCAAATATAGACCCAAGAAAGTATGTATGAATTATAATGAATTAACACATATATCCCAAATCAAATATAGACCAACGAAAATATGTATGTATTGCTTTGAAGTAACACATGTATTCCAAATCATATTTGTAAAGAAAACAATAATCCAATAATGTTGTGCAGCTTAGATTAAGGATAAGAATATCCATACACATAAAGAACTTATACCTATTCTTATATAAAAAGCATAGAGAAACTGGTCCTTAATACTACTTTAACTGAGACATTCTATTATTCTAGGTGAGGTCAGGATAGTTTATATAGAGAAACAGTTGTGGATTAAAACGTGTTATTCATAACAAGTTCATATGTTGTAATTCTGTCACTTCTTTTAACTAAATCTTGCTGTTATAAGATAATTAACACAACTATAAAAGTGAAAGATCACTGAAACAAGATATTAAAGCATAGAAATCCTTGCTAACCTTTTATAAAATTGGAATGATATAATCCATTTCAATAGAATAGAATAAGAGTACAAAACAGGTAAATCAGGTTTACCTGGCCAGGTGTAAAATCTGAATGCATGACTGGTCATCTATAGAGCTACTTTCTGGAAAAGCAATTCATCAATTTAAATGGGCCTATTGAAATACCTATTTGACAATTTAGATAGGTAATACCAATTTGAATACCTGTAAGGTAACAGACAATTTACTGTAAAACTTTGGTTGGGATGATATTATATGTAATAATTTTTGCAAAACACACAATCTATCAAATCTCAATACAACACTTTGATAGATGGCTTGTTTGTATTATAACATTTTTGTCTGCTTTGAAAGCAGGTATACTATTTGGGGTTTATTTTAGCTGGACGCGACAAGAGGCTATGAACTATATGTCCACATACACATCAAGAGGGGCCAGCAGTATAGAAACTGAAATTGACCGATATTTGACTTGGCCTGGACAAGCATGCGCATACAAAATTGGCGAACTAAAATTTAAAGAGTTGAGAAATAAGGCCAAAACTGTTTTAGGTTAGTCAAATGCATACCACAGACACCTTAGATAAAAAAATGATATACATAATAGACGTATTAGTAAATAATAAACATATATAGCATGATGTAATTTAATTACATACGGTCGGGATTTCAAAATATTTTAGCTGGACTCGCCAACAAGCAATTGATTATATGGGAACTTATACGTCCGAGGGTGCAAGTGATATTGAGGTTGAAATTGACCGATATTTGACCTGGCCTGGTCAAGCATGCGCTTACAAAATAGGTGAACTCAAAATTAAAGAACTTAGATCCAAAGCAAAAACCATTTTAGGTAAGTTGAGGGAAAAATAGAAAGCTGAAATGGTAATGGTTATCATGCTTATGTTGGGTACGTTTGGAACAAATGTTAGAAAGCTAGAATGTTGGTTATGTGAGTTCGCAGTAAAGTATCTTAAGCTAGAACTATTATGGTACGTACATTAGGCAGACTAACCTTAGAAAATATGGTACGCCCAGTACATAGAGTATTAAGAAAGCTAGAATGCCTATTGCGTTCATTTCTATTAATATAAGTCAATTAGTTTCAATTTGATAGTACATGTTGCTTACAATTGCTTAATATTACAATACATTGATAGGCTAATGCTTTTTATTTAAGTTTGCTCATTGTTGAATGTGCATATACAGTCAAATAGTAATTTTCAAATGCAAAAATACACTTTTATAACTGTATTCTTTGAAAGGCAAATGCTTATTAAAGTTCTTCATTTTTTGCACTACTACTAATGAATATAGGAAGCTATAATATCTTGCAGGCTTTTGTCACGTTCTATTTAAGTTCGAATAACTTCCTAAAATATTATCAAAGTTGAAAATATCCCTCATTAGAATCTTAATGACTGTAAATAAAAAAAATGATTTTATTGCATTAACATTTATTTAAAAAAAAAAACAACCAAAGAATTCTACTTTGATTTTTAAGCAATAAAATATTTCATTGATTGGTCAGTAATTGAATTAATGCTATTTGGTTAACATTACACAGTAAAATGTTACTTTTTTCTGTTTGCTTGGATATTTACTGTTTCATATGATAAAATTAAGCTACAAATACCTACAATATTATTAAAATTATCCTTAAATATGTGTAGATACAAAAAAAAAATGTACACAACGCATTTTCCATGAAAATAATGATAATATTTATGTATTAGAAAAATGACACATTTATCAAAAAGCAAAGTAATATCTTAGGTCTGAAAAACAGCCAAGAGTCGTCAATGTGAATCTTATTCAATGCAAATGTTTAAATCCAAACTCCAAAATTGAAAAATTAAAATCTGTGTAACCATTATAGGTGAACTTTTTGACATTAAGGACTTTCATGCCGTTGTACTTGAAAATGGTGCTGTACCCATGTCTATGCTAGAAACAATTGTGGATGATTGGATCGACGAAACAAGGATGGCGAATTCAAGAACATCCGGTAACTGTTTTTTTTATATAGAAAATCTTACAGTAAGAATAAAGCAGATTAAAAAAAAAGTAAAAATTGTTTTTTTTAGATCGCATAGTTTTAAACTTGAGTTATGTTATAATACTCATTTTTGACTACGACTTTGGTGGCGTTGTTAAAGATATATGGGCGGTGAAAAAATGTTCATTTTGTGTTTTCATTAAACTGTTTAAAGCTTCTATAATGGTATGTACATGTACGAATAAAACAGCAATTGTATACTTATTTTCTCACTATTTTTAATAGAATATCCGTCAGATGATCTAAAGAAATTAGAAAATGAATTTAGTGATTGGGTGATAAAAATGAATCCTGAAGCTTCGCTGTATATGAATATAAAAGGATATGAAACTGAAGTTACAGACTATTCATTAAAAGCTTTTGATGATTTGAAGGTATACACTATCTGAGAAAATAACCTTTAATGTTTTTTTTTAAGTTACATCCAGACTTACATTTGTATGCAATAACAACCAGACTAGACTTCGAGATAAAGAATTAATAAAACGAAAAAAAAAAAAAAAATAAAAAGCGTTGTTCCTACAGTGCTTTCTTTTATTTCAATATTTTGTAAAATGCTGAACACTGTAGAATGCACATTTACTCCGTATCCGATAATATAAAGTAAAGTAATTATAAAAAAGCCATTTACATAATCAGTTTATTTCTTTTTCTATTACTATTGAAGGCAGAGCTTCAATGGAATTGATTAAACTATACATTACACAGAATAGAAAATAAATGTATATATTTAGTTCAGTATTTCCATTATATGAAAATAGTACAAATGTAGTTTCCAAAATTTCATTTTCTATTCATAATTATTACTGAAATTCTGCCCCTTGTAAATATGCAAATTAATCCTACCTTTATATTTATACCAATATTAATCTATCCATATATATTACATAAATACCGTTAAATGTATGCCAGGTCCGGAAGAGATGGGTTACCCAATAATGATTACTTCTATATAACCCCCACCTCAATATTTGACCTTGCCCCGTTTTTTTGGTGTAAGCAATGTCTACATATACTCTGTTTGGTATGAATTCATGGTACAGATAATATTGGTCAATATATTTGAAATTAAACTATTGCTATTCATATAATCAAGTTTGTCTCTTTAAATCTTCAACTGGTATTGAAAGAAATTGACTGGACAGGTGGACAGACTTAATTAGCAATTAGATTGACAAAAACCTCATACCAAAACAGAGTAATGTTTAAAACTTAAAAGAACAATCTGTTTTATGTTTTTAGAGATGTCTTAATCCATTCGATGAAAAGCTGAAATGTAAGCGGATGTATCACATTTTCGTTCCAACAGAAGATCAAGACATGTAGTTAATTGACTGACCATAGAACCCAGGCCTTGTTTCGCTTCATTCATTTCTATATATTGAACTTCAACAATGCTTAAAAAGAAGTTGGGGCTGTGTCTCCCATCTTTTCCTATTCCACGACTTTATTCTTATTTCCATTATTTTTATTCCTTAATCTAGAATGGTGTAGATGACTTTTTATGGAAGTTAGGAAACATACACAGAGACCAGTTAGACGCAAAACGAAAAGTAGATTATGACATTTTTAAGGAAACTCTAATGACATACCATGATGGCTACCAATGGAGATTGTAAGATATTCAGAACTTAAAATGTCCATATTTCCTGCTTAAACTCTTTAAATAATATTTTGGTCTCCTTATGAGATGAATCGAGCCTTTCATTGGATTTTAAATTCAGGTTATACCTGTGTTATTCGCCAGTTCTGAACCGGGTTGTGTTAGAATCAAGAAAATTAGAAAACATACCTTATTAAACCTTAGAAGTAATATTAGTATTATATCATACACTGTTATTGCCTCGCCAAAAATGCTTTGATTGATATATTTTAACTATATAAAGCCTTTCCGTGGCAAATCATGAAAGAACATTTCAAGCTGAAATAGATCAGCAACTACGGATTTTTTATGACCGGTTATCGGCACCAAATTATTCATTTTGATGTTATAATTTAAAGTTTTTTTTATTAAATCGAAGGAAAGATAACTGTTCGTACTATACATAATCATGCAATTACAAATTCTTTACATTTAAATATTTTTGCATATTTATAACCCTATTTATGACACCTAAGCTGAATTTATAACCCCATTCTTCACCTCTTATCATGTAAAAAGCCTGTTTTGTGGCACACCCATTCCTTTGTCACCTAAAAGTGAAACACTTGTCTTTTCGCAAGTTGTCCACATTTCTATCTTATAGGTACCACTTTAGTTACTACAAACTATGGTCGAAATCCAAGTTCTTGTCTTTTTTAATCAATAATCCTCCTCCTGGTCTGTTTATGTCATACCCTCTTTTTGATAATCTGACATATAAGTATGCCTTTTTTTCACGCTTCTGAGTGTCCCCACCACTTTATATTACTATAACTATTCAAAATCCATTTTAAAATCATAGAGTTGTAATTTACATTTACCATGTTATCATGATTATCGTAATATAGTTATTTTAAGGGAGGCTGGAAGTGGTGTTTTATATGTTAATTATAATTTCTTTTGCATCTAAAGTCTTCTGTAAAAAGATCGTTTTTTTCAAATTTTGTTTTAACAAAATATATGGCACATTTTACCCCTATAATGTTTTCTGTTTTTTATACCATCCTAAAAAAACATATTCACCACGTAAGTTTTCACAATATTATCTAGCTACACTGCTATCAACCCAATTCACTTTCTTACTGGACCACAAGCTTATGATCCGGCCGATGAACTTGACTTACTTCCTAAGAATATGACTGCTGTTGATTTGGAGAACTTCATCTCAAGAATCAGCAAATATCCAATTCAGGTATGTCATATTCTGCCTCTGAATTACAATTTGGTTAGTATTACCTAGACCCAGGCTTCTGCAACAAGTTAATAATCTTTAAAATGTTCATAAATGTGATATAATTTTAAGGATTATGCAATTTACAGGAGGGGCAAATTGTACCACTTTGGTTTTTTTTAAAAAAGAAATACAGCTTTTGTACTTCTTTAATATCATTTATCTAAACATGAAAGAAATACACAATATAGAAAAATGTATTGATAATAGATTTTGTATCGTTTACATGTTTTTGTTTTTGCCTTGACCCATATGGGTGTATTTTGCAAATAAAGATATTTAATAATTTGATAATTTAATTATTTATATACTTATTGCATGTTACTACTTTGTACCAATGCTAAAATATAAAATTTATTTGATTCATTTGATTTTTGATGTAACATCTGCAAGAAGCAGAGGTACCAAATTGGCATCCAAATGTCAAAGTCAAAAAGGACAGAGACAAAACCAGCAAACATAATCAAGGACAGGACGAAAAAACAGACAACATTTAAAATACGGAAATACAAACACCGCTGAAAATATTGTTTACTCATACAGTAACAGAGCCATCTTATATCTGTATAGGTTCATCAGTGGATTGCAAGAATGGACAAAGCTATCAGCGTTGGACGCACATATCATAATGTGTCAATGGTATTATAATATCATAAATAAGTCGTGTAAAATAGCGAATATTGATAATTAAATTGACTTAGTCATTGTTTGTCATGATGGTAATTCTTTAAAAGCTACATCACTTAATAAACATTATCCATGGATTAATATGTGTCTAGTGGATTTAAGTACTACAGATATATTTTGTATTTAATATGCAGACATTGCTATTTGTAAAATAAGCATTTGTAGTTAATATTACTACATGATTGTGTTTTTATTTTGAATTATTAAGAACAAATTTAATACAGATAACCACACATGTATAAAATCATCTATCATTTTTCATTTGTCTATTTGCTAGTTTCGAGTTCCTAAACAATTGGAAGGCGTCATAACAGATACACCAGAACAGTTTGCTTACTATAGACCATTTAATGACACTTTGGACAACATAACTGGAATAACTGACGATAAAAAGTAAATCATCTAAGTACTTTTTTGAACTACTAACTGATAAATATTTACAATAGAAAAAGAAATATGAACAACAAAATGAGATTGATCCTGAATTTTATGAAATTTCACACCATTTAATAATCATTGGGAAACATTATGATTTTAAAAAGACACACTCAAAACTAATATTTATAAGCGGATACAGATAAATCTTATTTATGAATTACCTTATAAATTTCAAGCTTTTTTTCTAGTACACAATTTATTTGATTTCAGACGAGAACTTCGACAAAGAGCAAAGACTGTTATAGGAAATTATTTAAATTCTTTACGAGAACTAAAAGACTACATAGTCAATGTAAGAAAATAAATACCATGGTTTGATGCATCTCTCAAAAATTAGAATATTGTGAAATTTAAAAATTTTCGAGCTCACTTAAAACTCTTGAGAGAAGAACGTTATTTTAATATTTATCAGTTCAATGGTTTCTATTGATATTCAAGACATGTTTTCAAACATTGAATGTTTACAAAGTGATTAAAGTATGATTTTCAAATTTTAAGTATACCATCATGTAATTGTCGTTTAAATCTGACTTGTTGTGCATCAATCACAAATTAACTGACACTTAAAAATCAGTTGCATACATATTTGTTTACAGACATATATGCAGCATCTAAGACCTCACTATGGTGTTAGCTCATGGGAACATGGGGATGAATTCTACCAAGCATGTTTAAAATGGCATTTGTCACTTCCGCTCACCCCAGAAGAAGTTCACCAGAAAGGATTGAGTGAAGTTCAACGTATATCAACTGAAATACAAAAGGTCTTAGATATTATAAACTTTTTATCATTGGTTATTGTCCAGATATTTGATATTTACTGTCATTGTATAATGCATTCAAAAAATTGAAATATTTGACTTTTTAAACGCAAATATTAATTGAAGCTTGTTTAAAAGTTTTTACGGCTTTGACAAACTCCAAACTAAATTGAGATACATCTCAAACTAAATTGAGATAAATCTCAATTTAAACATCAATAGATCAACATATTTACGACTTAAATATCAATATTTTTGTCTCAGCATATTTTCTTACTTTTAAGCATTTAATCATGCTAGTTTTCGTTTCTTTTCAGATATTCAAGAAGTTGAATTTAACTGGTTCAACAAAAGCAGTGTTCGACCAATTAAAACATGATCCGAAATTTCTGTATAATGATAGTGTAAGACAAAGATTTTGTGACATGAGGCTCGGTACTCTTATGCTCTTCTAAGAAAATGTCTTTATTTATTACGTATACATTACCTTTTAAACACACAACCTCCTCGTCAAAACGTTTACTTATTTATACCACCTTAAAAATATTGTGTAAAATGTTATTACAACGTCTTAGATTTTTAAATCTAGATATTTATATATTACAGAAAGTCAACCATTTTGCAGCTTTATAGCTTTTAAAGACATAATAACCTATCTTTTTCCGCAAGTTTAAAAATATACAAAAATCACATCATATGAAGAATACTGTATAAAGTTACATCTGAATTAATTTTGAAAAGACTTACTGGATCGTGTAAAACATCTGAAGAAAATATATAGATTTCAAAAAAGTAACCCGATAGTGAGACGAACTTATTACACATTGGTATATTTCGTTACCTGCATCAGGTTTTTCAATTTGAGTATGTAGATCATGACTCAGGAAGGGGTTGTTACAGCTCATGTGCATACCGGATGAGCTGAAGCAGCCATTTTCGTATGGACAACACGAATGTCGTCAAGAAATAATGACTATGACGATTATTATACAAACAACTGAAATAAAAATGACGTTTTAATGTCATATAAGTTTAGATTAAGAAAGTCTATTTTTCCGATATGTACATTTCATTTTTTTTTTCAATGCAAACATGATAAGGTCTATGTCTTTAAAATATTAGTTTTACTATTTTTCAATATCTTATATATTAAGCGTGTATAAACTAGTTCCTTGTCGCTTAGCACATAAATATAAAATAAAATAACTATGCTGAACTGATTATAAAATATATTCTTAATTTCGATTCTGATTTGAAGCTGCGATTTTAATTATCTTTTAATTATACGATTGCAGAGTAAGATTCTAGAAAAGTACAACGAGATTATATTTGAGAGAATAAAACCCAAACTTCCAAAATTGTTTAAAAACATCCCGGATCTTCCATTAGAGTAAGTATAGCAATGATCAATACTGTTGATCAATTTTGACTGTTATCTTAACATTCTTTTTTCGCGACTGCTCATTTTTTGTCTTTTCGTGGTTGTGTCGGAGGGATATTTCTGTAGTCATCGATATTGTACTTTATATAACAAAAAATATTCTAGATGACTTATTGTCACGTATTTATGTTACTCAAGAAATAAGATAATCATCTATTATTAAGTAGTTTTTACAAATAAATTTGAAATTATTGAAAGATTGTCTCTATTTGATCGAATTTGTCAGATGACATCTTATAGAGTTTAAGACACCTTAGAAGTCAACAATAGTGGTTTTCATGTTTTAGCCCTAAAGAATAAAAACTATTGAAAAAAAGCTGCCCGTCAAAACCTGCATCATGTAAAGCTCTTTAAAAGTCTCCATTGGGTTGCCCTTATTAGGTCAGAAGTAGCCTTTTTTAAACTGTTTTGCCCTATAGAATGAAAGGTTTTGAAATTGTGAATTATCATGCAATAATTTGACAATTTCCTTTTCGTAAACTAATCTTTATATATATCTAAATAATTTAGATTAGTAACATTTTTCATCAACACTACATCAAATTATCTAATCTTGCTAAATTAAAAGTAGCTTGCAGAAAAAACCACATACCAGTATTTATATGTAATTATTTTTCCATCAAATTTACAGAGTACGTCCCATGGCAACAGACGGTCCAGGCGGTATGTACATGACTGGATCTCCAGACGGATCTAGACCTGGAATATTCTTGGCTAATTTATTTCATCCCGATGAAAGGTACAATAATTGAAAAAGCAATATGACCTCGAAATGACTTTCTAGAATTGACTACAGTTTGATCAACAAAATATATCTTATCAAAATAACTAAGATTGAGGAAACTTATTTTAGATATTTTTTAATAAAGTTATTTTTAAATTTAATTTCTACAATTAATTAATTTTGATATTATTTACCCGATTGGTACTCCTTTTCTTGTTACGTTCAAATTATTCTTTAGACTTATTATTATGTTTTTATTAAGCATTTGTTATCGAATCTTTATTTCAAGATTATTTGAATCATCTTTTACGTTTTTTGTTTATTTGCTTATCTTAATAGTATGTTTGTTTTGTTGTAACACTATTTTAGCCCTACTTTTAATTTTGCTGATCTGGCTTTACATGAGGCCTTGCCAGGACATCATTTACAGGTAGGTTATGTGAAACCATTTAAATATATATTTTTTTACCATGCGAGGGTGTGGCAAGTCTTTGTTTAAAACAAAACATAATGTTTTATGTTTTTCTTATATCTGCCTTTTCGGATTTTTTGTATTGAAAGCTGTGTTGCAACATTTGAATTTATTGTATATTTTATGCATATTATTTAATTGAAATATACTTTTGGTGTTTTATTCCAAGTTTTATAAATATCTACTAAATAATGATAAACAACAGTGAAATTGTAATCTTATTAGAAAATCAAATTAAAAGGGTAATAAAAATTAGTGTCATTCCCGTTCGCTTATTTTGTTGTAACCTTTCAAATCGCTATACACTGCAGGCCAAACAATTTTTAATTCCTTCACTCTACACCATGGAGGCCTCCACTCTCCTCCACTCTAAAATTTGGGTGGAGGAATGGTGGAGGATAGTGGGGAGTTAAATTCTAACTAATATAGGATTAAAAATGTGATGTACATTTACATGGTAAACAATAATAACATTATCTTAATAGAACTGGATTTCCATCATCATTTTAGCATATAAAAACATGTATCTACATGAACTTATTGAATTGGAAGTACATGTATAGAAATTCATTACTATTTTGAGTTTAATTTGTTATAAATTGTGAACATAACATCTATACTACTAAAATAACGAAGCGTTTTTTTCTAGCCGGGTTGCAGCCTAAACAACAAATGCTACGACCAAGCTTCATATATCAAAAACAGGGGATGGTCGTGCCCTTTAAAAATTTAATTAGCGCATGTGCAATTATGTCTGCAATTTGCTAATTAACCTAATTAATCAATCCGGAAAACCTATAGCCGGCATCGTTCCGGCATTAAAAAGCTGGAAATTATTTCCCCTGTTTTCTGACAATTACAAAAAAAATCCCACAAAACTTTTGCATTAATTTTGCTATATATTTAAAATATTTTATATAATAGGTTATATTGGTAAATTCACTATAAAAATGTATGCAAAAAATATTTTATCGTTAAAAATTGCATCTTGATAGAAAAATAATAACCATGTTGAAGTTAACGACCCATGGCACATAATTGTAATTGTATAAGTATCAATCGTGTTATCGCTGCAGACCTATAAATAGGTATAGTCACGACGTTAAACTCCCCAGTCAGTCAACAATCCTGTATTTGGATTTTAGACCAAATAAATTATGTTCTGTTCTGTAGTTAATCAATTATAGTTTATTACTGCTAATAGCCGCTGCAGAGGCTTACAGCCTGTAGACACGACATCAACAAGTTTAATAACAAATTTGCGAAGCGATTGATTAAAACTGACCCTGCCACCTGACATCTGTTTTATTAGCAGATGGGGTAACAAAAACCAAGATAACAAGATATAACACCTAAAAAGTTTGTCTCGCCTGCCGGCATCATCAGAAACAATTATTCTTTCTTACTTCCACTATACTTTGAAATTATAAGGATTTTCAGTTTCTCAGATCAAAAGGTGTTATAGAACTTAAACATTGCTAATTATGGCACGCGACAGTCACTAGGCTGCTACTGGGGCATATGTATACCAAGTTTTATCAACCTAGGACTTATGGTTCTTGGGATATGGAGGTGCTCGCAAAACCTTACCCCTGCTTTTATATATATATTGAAAATTGTCAGTTACTCAACCGGAAAATCAAGGTCAAGGTCAAAACATGGGGATGCAACGATTCTAATCTACTACTAGGGCATATGCACACCAAGTTTCATCGACCTATGACCTATAGTTCTTGAGATATGGATGTGCTCCCATAAAACCTGACCCAAAAAGTTAACAAATAAATAAATAATTTGATTACCTAATTAGAAGAAGCATTTCATAAATTTAAGAGGGATATAAAACAATTAGTTTGAACAGGTTTACTCAAATTAATTTGATAATTAAATTATAATCATTCAATAAATTCAATTCAAATTACGTTCAACGCATTATGCATTTTTTTTTTCATTTTTTTAATACAAGATAAAACTTGAAAGAATTAATTGATTTAAAAAAGAAGATAAGAACAAAATGTTCATTTGATTTTTCTTATAATTCTTTATCTCGTCCACTGTTCCACCACTTTACTCCACTATGATTAGGGTATCTCCACTCATCTCCACCCAACTCCACCCAACTCCACCTCCTTGGTGTAGAGTGGAGAAATTAAAATTTCTTGGATAGGAGTGTACAATACTCATATAATATTCGAAGGCGTCCAAAAATTTATGTTGATATCATTGTATATATGTACGTTAATTCATATTATTTAAGTTGAGCTACCAGAGTACAGCAACAATCCCACAGTTCAGAACATCAAGTGTTGGATATACTTATATGGTGCCAGCTGTATTTCCAGGATTTACATCATATATTGAGGTAAATGTTTTAAAGTTGTTCGGTATTATATAACTCCCTTTGTTAAACCTTGTGTCTGTTTATCTGATTATGTCATAGGAGTTAAAAGATGATAACTTAAATTGGAAATCTGAAATCTTAATTTGAATTGAAATAAAATTATCCACATGTGTATAGTGCTACCACAACTACAAAATGTATAATGGAGACGATGAACGTTTTTAATGAAAAAAAGCACATATATCAGGAACAACTCCTCTTAAAAAGACCACACCAAAATTCATATAATTTTTGTAATTTAGGAATATAAACTGTCTTATGAAATTATGTGTACGTATTCGTATGATGCAGAGATCGTAAAAATGATATTTTGTTTATCACATAAATTCATAAAGAAGTGTTTCATAAACATTATTTTTAATGTGAAACTGTGTGACTTATCATAAGAATGATTTAAATTTTGATTAAGGAATTTACTTCTTTAAGGGATGGGCTTTATATGCTGAATCTTTAGGAGAGGAAATGGGTGTGTTTGTTGACGATTACGAGCTGTGAGTAAAAACAAAATATATAATACAAGCTAGAACATGGAATATTTACATAATTTTAACTGAACAACATAAATATTAGTTTTAAATAATGTTGTAACAGAAAAACAGTTCTTGAAGGATTTTGCAACACTCAGATCGTGTCAGCCTTGTTTTGTCTTTTCTCTCGGACATTTGAAATGGGCCGTTTAAGGTACGCTTTTTACTACTTTTATCAACCCTTACATAATGTTCAGAGTTGTATAACTTCTTGTAAAGAGAATGCTTGCTATGAAGCTCAAGTTTAAAACTATCAAACTGCAGAAAAAAAGTGTTACAAGAATGTTATATCTTTAGATTTTTGTAAATACAATACACAAACATTTTTTAATTCCTCTTGACTAAAAAATGGTAAATGTCCCGAGACTTAGTAAGCTCGTTAAAAATTATTAGAGCTTTTCAAATTTGTTGTTTGTTAGAGTTGCACAAAGTCTTACTAAAACATTAAATTTTCTATAGACTTGGACGCTACAGTGCTGAAATTTTCAGAGCTTGTCGACTTGTCGTTGATACAGGAATTCATCATTACAAGTACGTTTACTTTAAAAAATATTATGTTTTGTACAACATGAAATGGCATGCATATCATTAACAGGTGATAGGTTAATTTAAATGATCTCTAGAACATTGTAAAGAACAATAAAAAGATATTGCAAGAGAAAGGTTTGATATAATGATGCAGAGGTACCAATGGGGGCATCCCAATGTCAAAGTCCGAAAGAGCAGAGACAACCAATAAAGATAAACAAGGAAAGGACGAAAACACAGAAAGACAACATTTAAAACATGTAAACACAATAACTACTGAGTATGAATTAATAATGCGAACTCAAATCGTAATGAGAGTTAAGCGTTCGCCTTCTTGCGATAACCGCTGCTGGTGGACCAGAGGTCCCCGAGGGTAATCACAAGCCTGGTCGTCAGACTTGTCTGACACGATTTACCATAAAATTTCTAATATTTTTGTCCCTGAAATTTCCGATTTCTAAATTCAAAATTGTTCAAAACACCAGGTTTCTTTCCTTGTGATGTACATGGTCGATATCCCCGGTGCTGGATTTGGCTTACTTGTTCGAATGTTTTTGTTTTGAGTACTTTTCGTTTTCAACAGTTTTGGAATTTGACCATCCAATGTTTAGATTTAAATGCTACTGATGAGGGGTTACTCCTTGAAATATCGATATATAGCATATCCAAATTATCCGTTTATACCCGCGTTTTGGTATTTGTAATTTCTATAGCACACTAATTGTTTCAAATCCGGTAAACATGGTAAAGGAAGGCAAAAAACCCTATATGACAAACCAACATCTATACTCATCTGAGAGATCGAAATCCCATATTTGTCCATGAGTACATGATGTCTACCTTAAAATTTCCTGAATGACCACAGCAACCGAGAAGCAACATATACTTGTGTTAACAAGTTTTGTGTGTAACGTGACTCTCTGCCAAGGAAATCGATGCAAACCAAGCAAGCTCTGCAATAACGAATTAATTTTGATACATAACCCCATAAGCCAGAGCGGACGGAATGTTGCTACACAAGAAAGGAAAGTTGACAATTGGAAAATTGGTCAATACGTTTGTCATGGAGCTTTGTTGAAAGCTTTCATTGAGAGTCTATTTCGAGATAAATCTAAATATGATGCAGACTTTATAGAATCCGTTGTGTCCGTTATCTCAAATTTCTGAGGATATATGAGAAGTAGAAAGTCACAAATCGAAAATTGTTCAGTGAAAGGACATCATCAATATATCGGAATGTGAAGTTAAAAGAGAGAGCCAGCAGGTTACGATCTTTTTTGTCTAGAACAGCTTGTAAGAGGCCCGCTTCATATGAATAAAGAAACAAATCATCAAGCAAAGGTACACAATTACTGCCCATTGGAATCCCTTTTGTTTGCTGAAAAACTCGTCAACCAAAGTGAACTGTTGTCGATATACAAATGTGTAAGTAAAAAGATAATCAGATATACCTTATATATCTAAACCTATTTCGTATTCAGTTCATCTAATAGATTTGGTGTTGGGTAACAAATTGTACATAAAGACGCCCGTATACATTATACCTCCAAAAATAACAGAATCTGCAATCAAAATCTTCTATCAGCCCTCAAGGCTGACCAATGGTAATTTCGCCAAGATATCAAATGCTCGCTGACAAATGTAATGTAAAAAGTGTAATATCTGTTTTATCATTTTTCTAAGTTGGACTCAAGAGAGGGCTATTGAGTATATGTTGAATTATACAGCATACGGAAAGAGTGATATAACTAATGAAGTTAATAGATACATCACATGGCCTGGACAAGCATGTGCTTACAAAATCGGCGAACTGAAAATAAGGGAACTCAGAACAAAAGCAGAAAAAGAGCTTGGTATGTTAATATCTGTTTTGCAATCATCACAATAACATTTGAAGACATAATTACTGTTAATGGTATCTTTATAATTTGAGGTGTTGGTTAAACTTCCAACTTCTTGCGAATGACTTGATTCAAAATAAGCTTCTAGATATGTGTTGATTTTTTGGTTTCCCTGTTTAAATTTATATTGATTTTTACTGAATGTGATAAGAGTAGCACCATCGGAAGCGTAAACAAACGTCTAAACTCACTCACGACTATAAGTTAACTACTTTAAACCCATAAACAATTTCTCATACCTTGATTAAACAAAAGAGACCCTTAAAAAATTTCTGACATTTTAGGTGACAAATTTGATATTGCTGATTTCCATCTTACAATTCTTCAAAATGGAGCAATGCCACTCAATACTCTAGAAACCATTGTTTATCATTGGATTGCTGAGAAGAAAGAGTCTGATCAAAATACAGGTAATCATTAATTTTTTTCTTTAATTAGCATAAAAGAACAATATCCTTAGTCGATAAACACCTAAATTTATGTACAAAGACTAAAAGGAAACTAGGTGAAATATGCGAGAAAAACTACATTCTAATTTGTTTTACATAAATTGAGAAATAAAAATATTTCAGCTGAAAATTACAATAGAAAGTTAATCAGAAGTCATTACAACAATACACACATGGGTTTCATCCCTAAAAATCTAAATGGAAAAAAGCGAAACCTTACCTATTATAACATATCCATAACAGTTTTATTATAAGAAAGAAAACACTACAAATACATTCATGACATTAGTTCTATGTTTATCATAAATATTTTTTTACATACAAGTCAAACCTGCAGAAGACCTAAAAAAATTACAAGATGAATTTAGTGAATGGCTTATATATGAGAACCCAGAATTTGCCACATCGATTAATGATCCTCGATATAATGATAGATTGGATGATTATTCTATAGAAGAATTCGACAGGTTGAAGGTACATATATCTGCATCTTAAGACATCAAAGGCGATTAACGTCATTGTACATACATGACATATGCGAATATATATATTTCTTGTTTTGAATGAAAAAAAACCTAGTCACATTATGTCGTTCTAGAAAATATATAATACTATTCGTATACCATGTATACATACATGTTGAACTAATAAAATTGTGTTTGGTGTGTAGGAATAACAGTGTGCAACGCAGGTATGGATCAGATAATTACTTAACATAAATAAAACATTGATTTACGGTTATCCTTATTTTCAAATTCCAATGAGTTTTGTTTAATCGTGTAATGAAAAGAAAAGTAAGTAAAGTCACTGTTACGCTATATAATTAACATATTAAGTAATGTAACCAAAATACCATTATTATAGGATGTTGTGGATAGATATATGAAAGACCTAGACAATATTGCAAAAGACAAACTGACAGATAAAGAGAAGGTTGATTATGATATCTTCAAAGATTTCTTGATGACATACCATGATGGCTACAAATGGAGAATGTAAGAGCTGTTGTCTAAAAAAAATTTTTGTCACAAGGTTTTGTTTATATTGAATACTTTAAAAAGAAATGCCCACTCCACTCAAGACAAAAAAGTTCAGCTTATTAGCTCGAATACTATAACACACAAAAAGAAATTTAGGTGCAAATGACAATGTTGTATCATGCAATAACATTAAATTACAATGCCATCTCAACGAAATATTTTATCTACATTTGGTGCAAGAAAATTTAATTATTTGATTATAAAACTTTATATTAGTTGTTTTTATTTCACCAGTGACAATTAATATCAACACCCAAGTATGCTTCCAGCAACAAATGCCACATGACGTTTTATTTTGTCACTTATTTAAGATACCATAGCATGCAATCAATCGTTCATAATTCTTTTCCAATAATTTGATAATATTGATGTTAATCCAGACAATACATATAAACTTTACTCTTTCTTATATAATATTTACTGATGAGGTTTTAACATTCATAGGTATAATGCATTGAATCCTCTTAACTTTCTGGAAGGATTTGATCCTAGTACCTTTGCTGGTCTTGTACCTAAACACACCAAAGGAGACTTTGACAATTTTATCACAAGGATTGACAACATGCCAAAACAGGTATCTTTAAATATAAGTATACATGTTTTAAATAAATTCTATTTTTATTTTCTTGGAACATATAGAATGTTTGAATTCAAGGCTTTAAACAAATTGATTTTTGAAAAGATTTGTTAAATATTTTTTACGATAAAAACTGATTTCTTTTTTCTGTCTGTTAAATGTCTCTATAAAGCATTTTTTATTCTTTTTCCAGGTTAAACAAATGCAGGCTAGATTTGAGAAGGCAATAGAAGTTAACCATACTTACCACAGAGTTTCAATAGTAAGTTTTTAAGAACTAACATTGTTTAATAAGGTTTGTTTTAGTTAAAAATACATAGTTTTAAAATAGGCAAAGTCTACGTTACATGTTAAGATCAACTTAAGAAAATACTTTACATAAGTTAATATATATGTTCTTGCTATTTCGTCTTTAACTTATTGTAAATAGCATTCACTCAATGAAAATATGAAAATTACAAATGTTGTTCTCTAAATATAAATACACCAACAATATATAAGGTTTAGACAAACTGAATGTTCTAATAATGTTTTATATTGTTTTTATTGATAGAGTATACATGTTATATTTTACGTTATTTTGTATTCTATTTTGTGATAAATATTTTCTGCAAGAAGTTAATTCCCATAACTAAAGATATATTTGCATTTTTGTTTCTAGAGTTCAGTTCCTGAAGACATTGCTACGTCTATAAGGAAAGGCGTTGAAGAATTTCCGTTATATAAACCTTTTACTGAGGATTTAGACAAAGTTTCAACGATACCTTATTCAGAAAAGTAATGATTTTAATAGAACAGTAGTATCTAAATGTTGAATAATACAAAAAAATGTTTGGAATGTTGTAAAGAAACCGCTTAAATATGTTAAGCCAAAAATGATGTAAATAAAATAAGACTTAAAAAATGCTGACCCCGATATTTCTCTCCATGTGTGTGATACATGTTCTATGTCAAATGATAATAATAATGAACTGAAATACAAAACATAACAAAGTTTTCATATTGTTATAATTTCTCAATCAAATCAAGTATAATGTTCTAAATTAAAGAAATAATTATTCAATTAATGATTTTGAATTGCTGACCCAAGAAAATGTTTTGATTTTTACAGAGAGGAAATCAAAATGAAAGCAAAATCTTCTATAACAAGATACATGGATGCAGTACAAAGCATGATAGACTTCATAAACGGGGTGAGTATATTTCTTATTCATATTAGAATATCAGTCGTTTTCAGTCGTGCTGGCAGAGTAAAAAAAACATATATTAAAGTGTTGTTAATATAAACCTTAAATTGTTTGTTTCATATATTTTCTAATTGAATATCATTTTGTTATTTCTTTATTTCTATTACATGTCTTTGATTTCAAAAGATAAAATAGCCTTACTTATTCCACATCTCATTAACTTCTATTTATTATTGTAGACGTATCTCGACAATACTAGGAAAGGATATGGAGTTTCCAACTGGACCAACGGGGATGAATATTATAAAGCATGTCTCAAATGGCACACTTCATTATCTATTACACCGGAGGAGGTCCATAGAAAAGGCCTAGAGGAAGTTGCACGTATATCTGGTCAAATGCAAAAGGTAATTAGAATAAGAAGTTCGGTTCTTTAAATATGATTTTAAAACTAACGAACAGAGTAAAAGTTGTATAATTTTGTTAATTTTATAACATAAACAAAACGTAGTAAGCGCAGGATTGCATAACAACCTTTTTGTTGTATGTAAATACGAATGAACATAAAGAATAAAACAGGCGAAAGAAGTTGAAACTGATTCATGATTTTAAATTTTATTGATTTCTTGCATTTACAAAAAAGTATAATTCTCTATTTTTTTTTATTTCCTTTTAAATCTTATAAGGCACGAAAACCCTTATTAGAAATACATGTGATAATATTTCTAAATTGTTGTGTTGTTTGTAGATATTTAGCAAATTGGGAATTCCTGGAAGTGTAAAAAATGGATTTGATGCCCTTAAAAATGATAGTAGTTTTTTCCTTGCAACAGGGGTAGGTTGGCATTTTTAATATCATTGGTTGTATTTAAGTAAATGTCTCTTGATATTTTGTGTTTGTTGTTAATTTGCATTAATTGAATTTTTTTAAATAAATTGAAACTTTGTAGTGATTACCATGGAAAAACTTTTTGTCCTAATTGTTTCCTATGGCGATAACTTTTTACTAGATGTTTGTTTATTTGTTTTCATATATATTTTTTGCTTGTTTGTTTCACACTTCATTTATGTTTCTTTTTCCTGTTTTTGATCAACATGTATAAATATTGTGTCAGATTATAAATCTTAATGTAATTACTACGGAAGTCGGGTATCGTTTTGCATTAAAAAAAAGAGAAATGAATGTAAAGAAAGGTTTTACCACTAGGTGTTATTAGATATAGGACTATTGATGTTGTATCTGTGCTTTGACAAAATATTATTGACAATATATATTATTTTTGCAGTATGAAGTGGTTGAAAAATTTAAAAGTATAATATTTAAACAAATTCAGCCACACTTATCAAAATTATTCAAAGACACAGCTATTCCACCACTAGCGTAAGTATGTTATGTACTAGTAGTAAGTAGATTTTGATAATTGTAATATAGAATGTTTCAGTTGTTCATAAATACACGAAAAATAAATAAAATGAATAACTGCACCGAGAGATATAAAATTAGCAAAAAGGGGTGATCAGAGGACTGATGGATAAAACCGTGTCAAAAAGTTGAAATCACTAGCATCATAATTACCAAATAGACTATAATTAGAAATAGGTAGCCTTTAATTTTGTTCGCTAATCTCTTCTATACCTAAAGTGTTTGAATATGTGTTTTGTTTTTGTTTACTGTTACATAGTAAGTGTTGACAAGAGCTTTTCTATTGAGTCTCTTATAAACAAAACATGCGACAGACACAGTTTCAAGAGTTTGTCGACAGGAACTTTGTTGCATTCTTTTTTTAATTGAACACTATAAGTTTTGAATTAAATTTTGGGCCAGATTTCACGGAGTGAAAAATCTGGGTTATAAAATTGTGAATGTTGGGCGGGCGGGGAAAAACTTTCCGTAACAGTTTTCTCAGCAACTACTAACTGCAGCCACTTGATATTTGGTATACAGCATCAGGATGGGGTCCCATAACGTTGGATTCAATTTTAGGTCTGTCGTTTTCCTACTTCCTATTAAACGAAATCCGGCCATTTTTTTTTACTTTGACAGATTTTTTTCTGTTTGAAGGGTTAAGGAATCACCAACTAACGGTCCAGGAGGATTTTACCATAATGGTTCACCAGATGGTTCCAAACCAGGAACATTCTATGTTAATACATTTCATCCAGAAGAAATGTAAGTGTTTGTATCTTCCACGATAAATAGTCAATTTTACTTAAAATTAATAGCAACTATAAACACAGAGTGAAAAAAAATTATATACTTATATTTACATTATTCATCATTTATATGATTTTATATTATTTCCTAAGCAGTTTGATATCATTTGTTTCTAACTACTTTTAGGCCAACATTTGGTTTTATGTCATTGGCTTTACATGAAGCAATCCCAGGGCATCATTTACAGGTTTGAACATTTCTAAAGTTATATTTAAACATTTGTTAACTGTAAAATTTTACATGATTATTTTCAGTTCTTTTGATAAACAATATTGTAAATATGAAGTATTACTGATTATTTATTGCTCCCAAAATTTTGAGATCGTTTGACACAAACCCCACACTGTAAGTGTTCCACTGAAAGTTCACTTCAATATTTCAATTTCGTGGAGATTAAACATTGTTACTTTCTTTATGCAATTTGTATTTGTGTTTTCCTATAAACAGTAGAAGCAAAGGCATATAGTAAATAAAGACTTTACCAATCCAAATAGGACATGTGAATGATCTTACAGAACAACTGCATTGTAAATTATTATTTTTGGTCGATTGCCACTGATGAGTCTTATATGGACGAAACGAGCATCAGGCGTATAAAACTATATTGATTGGGACTTTTTGTAATTTTAAATCTTAAACATTTTAGGATTTTTTTCATTACATCTATTTTTAGATAAGCAAACAGATGACACAGGCGGACCTTGCAGGATTTAGACGTTATGGATTAGATAGTAAATATTTCCAACCACCAACCTTGTTTCCATTTTACACAGCATATGTTGAGGTAATCATTA
Organism: Arcuatula senhousia; assembly: GCA_963971305.1. Taxonomy (NCBI): domain Eukaryota; kingdom Metazoa; phylum Mollusca; class Bivalvia; order Mytilida; family Mytilidae; genus Arcuatula; species Arcuatula senhousia. Next base: position 32,433,086 of record OZ020304.1, read on the forward strand.
AAGTCTTTAAGATTTCAAAACCAGATTTGTTTTTTTTTATTGACAAAAACTAAAATTTATTCCAAATCTAACATTTGCTGCAGTTCTCTATGTTATAATTAATATTTTATAACTGCAATTAAAAAGGTTTTCAGATTTATATAGAAAAACTCTTCCAAGAAGTTTTAATTTTGAAATCCATGCATTGATTGATTTATTTTCTGTAAAGGGTAGTCTGAGGATTGGAAAATTCAACAATATTTGATTTTATGATTAATAAAGTGATTTTTTTAAATTTGGCATCCACAAAATTGCTATCTTTTTCAATGATGAAATGAGGGGGCAAAGTGACTTTGCGTCATTTATCGAAGAGGCAAGTTACTTTCTTTATTCTTATTTTTTCTAATTAAAGTTACGTTTTTTGCAAAGAAAAAAATTGGCTAACATGTTAAAGGTCCCAACAATGATATAAAAAGGTAGGAACTTCTGTTTTCAATAGTTTCCTTTACAGACAGTAGAACAAAAAAGATAAACAGACTTGTGTCTGTGAAATAACATAAACTTGGGTTTCGTTTTTTTAGATAAAAATTTGTTTGATTTTTTTCTCGTTGTAGGGATGGGCACTTTATTCAGAATATCTTGGTGAGGAAATGGGCTTGTATGATACAGACTACAAAATGTAAGTAGCACTTTTGAAGTTTGGTGTAATTATTGGATTAGGCATCAAAATATCCGCATTGTTTTAGAAGGTCTGCTTACTTCAAGTTAACATTATATGTAAGCAATAAAACATATTTTATTTTGCTAAAAGAACAGTAAAGACGTAAGGAAAGACTTTGAATAAAAAGTACTGAAAGAAAAGAACGTGTACAGGACACTACACATAATAGTCCATAATAGCCATGCCTGAACATTTTTTTCTTATAAATATCTAGTAGCCGTAAACATAGAATAGACATAAAACATTTTGAAAATGTACCTGTGAAATACACAATACTTTATTAATTTCAGGCTAGGGCGTTACAGTGATGAGATGTTAAGAGCGTGCCGTCTGGTTGTTGACACTGGTCTTCACTATTTTGGGTAACTTCTTAAATATTCAATATCAAATAATTTAATTTTACTTGTTTAATATAGTAATTTATTGGTTATTCTAAGATTTGTTTTATAGGGTCGTTTTAATAAATCCTTCCATATTTAAGGCGGGTCATTCACCATGAACCAATCAGCTTCAAAATAAATATTACACATTTGAATAAAATTTTCCACGCGCGACATTTAAATGAATACATTGTCAACCAATAGTAGTAACTTTCTGGGTAAATCAAGTTTGTGACTGGACAATTTTATATCGTAACTAACGACAAGTTTGTTATGACGTGACATATAATAAAAGACGTAGTACTTTTTCACGTGCCCAGGTATTTTAAAGGTTGTCACTGGTTAAAATTTCGATTGTTACAAAAATAGAATATGGAAGGTATTGTTGCAACGACCCTGTCTTCTTTTTTACAAGTTTTTTATTTTTCATTACTATGCCAATTAGGCATAACGTGTCCAAGTCATAGATCGGCTCAAATATAAGATAGAGGTTATTTGTTTGCTTTTTCATATAAGGTATTTTTCCAAAAAGTCAGTACTTATATTTCGAAAAATTACACTGTACTAGTAAATTTATTGTATAGTTTTTGTATAAATACGAACAGTTTTAACTGAGACATTGTTTTAACTGCCATTAACATTACGATGTTTTAATTTAGGTGGTCTAGGCAAAGAGCTATAGATTACATGTCATCTTATTTAGCATCAGGACAAAATGATATTACTATTGAGGTTGATAGATATATCACATGGCCAGGCCAAGCTTGTGCATACAAAATGGGTGAACTCAAAATCAAAGAACTCCGATCAAAAGCCTCAACAGCTCTAGGTTAGAACCATGTAACGTTTTGTTAAACTTTCTAATAGAACTGAGCCATGTTAATTTTACAACATTCGAGGTGTCCTTTGCAAAAACGTATTGTGAACTATCGATCCTTTTAAAGTGTCTTTATGCTTGATAAAAAAAGCAATTAATTAAAAAAAACATTTTGATTTTTTTTGTAATAATGCTAACATGTCATTGTCACTATGAAATTAAGATGAAGTCAAAGCATGTAACAACATTATCGATCCAGAGAAAATACCAAGTGTCGATTTTTATGCATGTCTCCTTACAGGTTTGATTTGTACAACTTGTTTGTTTGCAAGTATTCGAAAAGTATTGAAATACTGCTATCGAGAAGTTACTCTTTGAATTGTGCATATATACTGCAAACCCAGAATTTTTGTTGACACCCGTTTTAGTACTATATATATATGTATTTGTATTGGTTCCTGATATTTAAAATGCTTACAATACAATACAACATTTCGTTACACGTTCTTTTCTTTCATTTACAGGAAGTCGCTTTGATGTTAAAGAGTTCCATTCTACTGTATTGAAAAATGGTCCAGTTCCGTTATCAATTCTTGAGACAGTCATTGATCAGTTGATTGCGGACGTAAAAGCGAACATACCACCCGTAAACAATAAGGGACCAAATGATAATACAAACACTGCAGTTTCCCTATTTTCTTTCTCTCATATATACATTTCTATTTTGACAATGGTATTTTATTATAGTCATTCCATTTTATAATTTAGTCATTTTATCATTATTTAGCCAGACATTTTTCTTCATATATTGCTTTCTATTCTTTATACAGTAAAATGATATCATCTCTCATGTCTCTATTTTATTTATTTTATCATAGTCAATCAAGGCAAAACATGAAGGACATGCCGGATAAATTAAAGATCGCATTGGTCCTGATTTGATACAGGCACTTCAAAATGTTTTCGTTACCAGTGTTGTTCTTCTTGTGCAAATTACTATTTGCTTTCATATTGTTTACAGTGGTAACTTTTTAATGTTCACATCAAAACACTTTTTTTGTTTTGATTTTTTTAATCTGAATTTTTTTTATTATCAGTTTTGCATTTTCATCTTTGTTTTAAGTCATAAAGTCCAAATGTGGGTGGAAAGTAGTTTGTGATTTTCTTAGTTCAATATGTGTCGACCAGAGATCTAGAGAAGCACATTTCAGTGGGTTAATCTAAAAGATTTAGCACTGTTTTGACTGAAATATCATTGTCCAAGTGAGAATTTTCAAAACAAATCTCCAGAGCTTGCGGGAATTACATCGATTTCCTTGGCTGAGCGTCAAGTTTGACACAGAAATAGCTGACACAGGGTAATGTTGCTCCACGGTTGCTGTCTTCTCTAAAGACATTTAACGGTAGACATCGCGAACTCGTAGACAAATATGGGATTTCATTTCTATCTCTAAAATGAGTGCAGATGTTGGTTTGTCGTAGAAATTTGTTTTGTCTTCCTTTACCGGATTTGACACACTGAATTGGAAATTAGCAACACGACGGGTGTGTTATAACAGCATGGAATTGCTAACTCTTCCGGAACACCTGAGTTCACTCTTGTTACAACTTGAGTTCGCGTTGATAATTTCGGTTCGGCTGATTTTGTGTTTTGTGTTTCTTGGTGCTGTTCTTGTTCGTGTTTACCGGTATCGTCATTGCCCTTTCGGACTTTTGGCACTCAAATGTCCCATTGGTGCCTCTTTGCTTCTGCAAGTTGAAAATGGAGGGGCGAAATTACTTAACACAACTAACATAATTTTGAAATAATATATCAAAATACAAATGACAACAAAGTTCCAGACAATAAATTTTGCTACGCCTGACGCGTGTTTCGTCTATTCAAGTATCATCAGAGGCGCTCTACCAAACATATTGTAAATGCCAAACACTGTATGAATATGAAGAGCATAGAACAGTATATTAACCAAAAATACCAAACTGGGGAACCAAATTATTACTAGGATATTCAACCTATGTCTGGGGTTTAGACAATTTTGGAATTTAGTTATGACTAATGTTAAACTGTTAATTGTATTTTAAAGACATTCAAACGAGACGAGACTCTATTGAGTTAAGCACAAATGTAATATGTTAACAAGAAATACGATATGGATCTATGATAGATTTAGTTTTAACTAGTTTTAACCCCCCCCCCAAAAAAAAACATCCCAAAATTGTGATATAGCAAGCAGGAACTGTTTATTCTTCCTAAGCACCGGAGTTTACTCTCGTTTCTATTTGAGTTCACGTTGCTAAATGCAGTTTTTGGTTGATATGTGTGTGTATTTTGTTTGATGTGTCATTTGTTTCGTTGTGATGATTATTTGTCTAACGATTTTGTCTTTGTCTTTTCGGTATAATGGTGTATTATTACCCCCTTTTGGTAGACGTTTGCTTCCTGCACTTTAATATACGATTTGTTTTTCTAAATTATAATACTTAAATCAGTCTTTAATAAGACAGCTAGATGTTTTCCATTGTAATTTTAAGTTGCCTTTTCTATATGTTGGTTGTGTCGCGTACACTAATTCCACATTTATTTTTCTAATTGATATAATATGATAACTAAATGAATTGGATTTTGTTATTAAAAATTTGTAGTTTGCGTCCAAAATCTTGTTAAGGGTCTAGGGGGTTTAACCCCCATTTACTTTTTTAGAGATTTTCAGTGGGTTTTGCCCCCTTTTGTCATTTGTTATGTGTTGATCCCCTCTCCTGTCAATAATTTCAAGAAGATAAACAGCATAATTTAAAATCACATTGGAGTACAAATTTTTGAAAGTTTAATCTGAAACATTAAGGTTAATGAGAACACATGCCATGTGACCAAAACACCTAAAATGCAAAAAAAAAACAAGCGCAAATGTCACTAATTCCTTGAACCCTGTGTTAAATAGTTTCATGTAACAAAACTAAATCAAAATAAATGAACCATTCCTCTATAAATATACATTTTAAATAAAACAAGGGAGATAATTCAATTGAAAAATAAGCAAAAAATACAAAGATTTGCATTGTAGACAGAAAAAATAAGCTGGTGACCCCTAGTTTTTATTGTTTTTTTCAAAATATATAGTATTCATTGCTTTTTATCATATAAATATAAAATTTAAATTCGTAGATTTTTTCTGTGACAAGATTTTATGCTAATTATTTGGCCTATCCTATATAATCTATAGTAATTTTGGAAATCTTGGCGCTTTAAATTTGCGAAAACAAACCTGGAAAGGGGGTCCAATATTTAAACACAAGATAAAGTATAAACCTAATTCTAATATGTAAAAAAATGGGCATTTTAAATTCGGCATTATTTTTGCGGTCAGGTGTCTTCAATAACCTTAAACTGCAGTTTCTTGTCTATTTATGGTTTCTTTTTGTTGGATTAAATTTGTCTTTCTTTCCTTGTAGATTTTTATTTGCTTTATGTTCTGTGGTTTAGTATATTTTTGAAATTTGCCAATAATTTTTTTGATTTTTTTATATTTTTTCTTTCTTGTGGCTAGAGTGTTTTATGCTTTTACTATAAAGCATAATGACATCAGCTTGCTGTTCTAATCGAGATTGTACGCTGTTCATTTCAGATCAGAATTTGCAAAAATCAGACGTCTACATATATTACAAGATGAAAATACTTTAGATAGAAGTCTTTTCATTAGTTCTGATCATGTTTTGATGATCCACATTTGATAAATTCACGTCATTTCTAAAACAACAGCAATCGAAAAAAAAGGGTTTTAGCTCTCTTCAGGCAAAATTATATAAGATCTGTAAATTTATGTGGCATCAAATTGAATTATTAATTCTATATTAGATCAACATTGCCTTTCTGATCTGTTTGTATAGTTTTTGTTAGAGTTTTGCAAAAGTGTTGGACAAAAAATTGTTGAATTTTTGCCTTTAAAAATAATTTTGTTTTCTCTTGTGGCTAGAGTGTTTTATGTGTTTACCATAAAGCAAAATGACATGGAGATTTGTGGCAGGTGTGTGCACTTGTATATAAATTCAAAGCAGTCTTACAGATGTCACTGTATTATTTGGCTTAAACTTTCTCTATTAATTTATAATTTATAACTCTAAGAGAATCGAAACAAGTTGGTTTTCTGATTTTTTTTCCCTAATATTGCTTTTTTTAGTACTTACTGCTTTTTATATACCGCCACACTAAGTGACGAGATATTATGTATACCCTCAGTTTCTTTCGGTGTCTGCCTGTCCGTCAATCCGTCTGTCTGTCCGTCCGTTCCATATAGGTTTCCAGATGATATCTGAAAATGCGTTCATGGATTAGAATGATATTTTACACAGATGTTGAGTACAATAAAATAAATATCAAGTTCAATTTTCAGGATGATCCGAAGAATATTATTGAGAATTTGCCACTTTGTAAATTTTCCAAATTTGAAAATGATGAAATTTTCTGGCGGGGTATCATTTACATACATGTGTCGGATTTGTGATGACAAAGCTGGAGATTTTGATTTTTTTTGCTGGAGATAGGACAAAAAAGCGGGAGATTTTCAACGCTAATTAAAATTGCATTTCAATGTCAATTGAGGGCATTAGCGGGTGCCAAATATAAATGGCTTCACTGATTAATTATGGCAATAAACCTTTAATTAACACCTATACCTGTTAATTTAACGTCTACCTAATTAACAAACACCGGAAATGTTTTATGACTGATCAATTTAAATGTCTATAAAAATAAAATTTTGACATGTCTTGAAAAAGCGGGAGATTACACAAAAAGTCGGGAGAACGGGAGATGGAGAAAAAAAGTCGTGAGATTTCGTCTCCCGGCGGGAGAATCACATGTATGCATTTAATGTCTCATTAGATGCCCTATTTTTATATGTTAACTTGAACAGGTTAATTGTCCATACACTACTGATGATTAAAGAAATGCATCAAATATGCAACTTATTTACATCTAAACTCCAAATAAAGACACAATTTTTCGTAAACATTACTATTTGTATATTGCTAGCAAGATACATGTCATTTTATTTACCACAATTAAGGTTGTGATATAAAAACAAACACACCAAGTGCATAAACATGTAAATATATAAAATTCGAAAACTAGATTTTAAATGATCGATTTTGTAATTACATGAAATAAGAAAATATAAGGTCAGAGTGTTTTACGGGTGTGCTATAGCAGGCAGCTTATTCTTCCGGAGTACCTGAGTTTACTCTTTTTTTGACATGCGTTAGTGTTGTTGATTTCCGTTCAGTTGATTTTGTGTTTTGTGTTTTTCGTGCTGTCTTGTTCGTGTTAACAGTTTGATCGTTGCCCTTTCGGACTTGACTTTTGACACTCGAATGACACATTGGTGACTCTTTGCTTCTTACTGAGAGCAACCAGTAAAAACATTGCATTTTAACCCATAAAAACAAAATAATTTCATTATAAAAATAAATTATAACAATTGTTCCCAATCATCTTAATAGATAAATAGAACACACAGTGTAAATATGAAGACTTACATGTACAAATACACATAATTTCAACAATGTATAAAGCAAAGAATGTTAAACCATACTTTGAAGGTAACAGTAAAATAAATGTTTCAAAAGTAAAGATGAAGCATAAAATATCTATAAAATGTGTGCAACGGCATTGGACGTATCACATTTGTAACAACACACAGAAACAATTTCAAAAGACGAGTAGGAGGTAAGCTGGAATTCTCTTTGCTTATGGTGAGTAAAAAGACCTAATTATGGTTTCAATTGTCCATTGGTGGTTTTGTAGATTGAACATCTTCTATCCAATGGTCAACTACTGTCTCTAATGTCGACAATGGCATTGGACCATTGTTTAGCAAAACTGCATGAAAATCTTTGATATTAAATTGATTGCCTGAAAAAAAGAAAATAGTATGTATTTCAGGTACATGTTAATTATTTTTCAAAATCACGATTTTTATTAAAACCATACATCTTTAAATGTACAATGATATAAAAAAGGCATAATCTGCTTTAAGTCAGCTTTTTTTGTGTGGTGGAGATTTGTTAAGTTAACTTATAAACTACTTAATTGCTTACATGATTTTATCTTTAATGAATAGAAAATTCAGAATAAATTACATTTAGTAATCATATTTACAGATAACTCATATCCATGTACTGAGATGATCACCTCAATATCCCTATTGTGTCTTACAACTATGTTGTGTTCTATGGTCATTACCGGAACCTAAGATCGCAATGGAAGAGGGAGGTTTGGCGCCATAAAACCTGGTTTAACCCATCATTTTGTTTGAAATGCCTCTACCAAGTCAGGACCATTGCGATCCACCAATTCTCCGGTATGACTGATTCGTTTTTGTCAATTTCTCTGGACTATGAGATTGATCATTCAGGTTCGGTAGTTTTGTTATTACCTTTATCTAGTTTTTAAAAAGACTGCAATGGAAGGGGGAGGTTTGGCTTGCCATTAAACCTGGTTTAACCTACAATTCCCTTTGAAATGCCTGTTCTAAGTCGAACAACTACAGTACTAATTATTTCCTGTATGTTTTCTTGTTTTATCTTTCCTCGTGATCATTTGAGATTGACCCTCAAATTCAAGTTCGGTAATTTTGTTATTACATTCTACCTTTATTTAATGCTTACATTTTTTATTGATATATTTTCTTATCAAAATTCGCAATTGCTTCATGAAATGAATTACAGAAAAGCAAAAACATTGGAGATTCTGACCTAAAGCCATCTCTGCCTTTCCTCTGAATTCCTTTATTTTCAATTCACCAATTTTATAGGCACAAGCTTGTCCTGGCCAGGTGACATATCTGTCAATCTCATTGTAAATTTTCTTTTCACCTTTCGCTGAATATGTTGATATAAAATTAAATGCTTTTTCCCGTGACCATCTGAAACATAAATAATGTAAATGAAGAAAATCGTTTCTAAACATAAATCGTTAAAAAAATATACTCTAAGCAACAAAGAATAGGAAGACCTTTGAATATAATTTTTCCATGATATTTTCTTATCAGTTGAAAACTATTTCCAATAAATATAGATATGGTATTATAGAGAGCCAATAGAAAACACTTGATAATTATTATTTCCTATAAATTAATCCAGATAAATATATTTCATAAAAAATTATTGGCAACTTAAATATAGATTTACCCCTTTGAATGTAGTCCAGTGTCTACCACTAATCGACATGCTCTGAAGATCTCTTCACTGTATCTACCAAGCATTTTATAATCTGTATCATATATTCCCATTTCTTTACCAAGATATTCAGCATAAAGGCCCCAACCCTATCAAATAAATCCAAAATGTTAATTCACACAAAAGGATTGGTATACCCTGCATTATGCAGAATGAGAATAAAAAAAGAACTTGTTAAAACACAAAATATTTCAAAATGAACTGTTATTTTTTTCATTTGGCAGATTATAATTAATCAAGTAAATGCCAGGAAACGTAATTTCACTTTGAGCTACAGAGTTTTGTTGAGCACTCAAAATCACACAAAGCTTTTATCGTCATCTTTTAAGCTTTTAAGGCTATCAAATTTTTCTAACAGTTTTGAACTAAATGTCTTTATTTTAAACATACCTCAACAAATGCTGTGTAGAAGGGAAAAAGAGTTGGTGGCTGGAAATACTTCTGATCCATTCCGAAACGTCTAAACCCAGCTGAGTCACATTGGACTTGAATGACATACTGAAAGTGATGACCAGGTATTGATTCATGTAATGCCAATGCTGGGAAACCAAATGTGGGCCTGAAATCGCGATAAAATTCTGCATAATTATATATGGTTTAAAACAGTTTCCATGACAATAAAATTTTCTTAAAACTTTTTGTATAAGTTAATATTTTACACAATAATTATTATGAAAGCTTTGATTTAAGGTGTCATATAAGAAGCAGAGGTACCAATGGGGTATCCGAATGTCAAAAGTCCGAAAGGGCAGAGAAAAAACTAGTAAACACCAACAAGAATGGGACAAAAACAGACAACATGTAAAACATGGAAACACAAAACAACTGAATATCAATCAACAACGCGAACTCCAGTCGAAACAAGAGTGAACTCATGTGCTCCGGAAGAGTAAGCAGTTCCTGCTTGCTATAGCACACCCGTCAAACGTTGCCAGTAGTCCATTCAGCGTGTCAAATCCGGTAAAGGAAGACAAAACAACACCCTATGACAAACCAACATCTGCACTCATCTGAGAGATTAATTTAATATGTAGCTGTAATGAAATGTTACAGGTAAATTATATGTGTGTCAAATGTAGACAAAATGTTTAAAATGTCTTTAAAAGTAAGTTTATTATCTTTGATTTTAAATGAAATTAACTAACATTTCCTCTGGGTGAGCAGCATTCACAAAGAAGGTACCTGTACCAGTATTGTAATAGCAAGGCCCATCAATAGATAATGGCTGAACCCTAAAATAAAAACATAACAATTATTAAAATACTTGCCTTCATATAAGTAAAACTGTTAATAATCATACATATATTGTTTAAAGATTTTCATATCTAAATGAATTGGTAATCTTCGCAAACATTTAACGGAACCTCAAATTTATATCAGGCCAAGTTCGTTATGCTTATAAGATAATTCCTAAGGAATATTTACAACAAAATTCAACATACTTTACAGGGGCGTCTGGTATATCTTTGAACATAGTTGACATTTTCGGTTGAATATCTTCTTGTACAATCTCTCTGAATCTTTGAACTACTGCTTCCTGAAAAATAATGAGACAATTGATTATTATGCACTTGAATAATTTTTGGATCTAGACAAGAATTAGGAAACCCAAATACATAGACCATAGAGTCAAACTCTCTCTAATTTAATTTTGTGTTTAAACCCATATATACTGACTTAAGAGAGTAAATATATATTTACATTCTTAAACTTACCTTTGATGGTAGAAAGAACTTTGGATCACTCTTAAGGGCTTTGAACCCTTCTTTAATGCTGCCAGAAATACCAAGCTTTGCAAATATCTTAAAATAAAATAAATAAATAGGGCATCTAAAGGTACATGATACCCCTCTACAATATTCATCAATAGTAAAATATATTTGTTTACTACATCTATATAAAGACAGAATATATTTCACATTTAAAAAAATTACAAAGTGGCAAATCTTCAATAATATATTTCGGATTATCCTGAAATTTAACTTCACCTTTGTTATATTGTACTCAACAGCTGTGCAAAATATCATTTAAATCCCTCGATGCGTTTTCAAGTTATCATCCAGAAACATTCGGGGGCGGATGGACGGACAGACACCGAAAGAAACTGATGGTATATCATAATACCTCGCCACTTCGTGTGGCGGGGTATAAAATCAATAATTCTATAAGAACAATTTGCATTTTATATAAGTTGTTTAAAACATATCAACTGTTTACCTTTAAGAGCTTGCATAAATTATCATTTCATTTTATTAACATTTCTATGTATTTGACTGACTATTTTTTAATTTAGACAAGAATAAGGAAAACCTTATGCATAGACCCAAACACTTTTTTATTAATATTAATTAAAGTTATTATTAACATTGGAGTTTCTGCACATCATTTAATGTATTTGAACTTGCCTTTTTCATTTCATTAGCTATCCGCTCAACCTCTTCTAGTCCTATCCTATGGACCTCATCTGGTGTTATATCTAGTGAGGTGTGCCACTTGAGGCAGGCTTTGTAGTATTCTGAACCATTATCCCAACCATCTACTCCAAGACTAGATCTGGTATGCTTGAGGTAAGTCTCATTTATGAAGTATTGATGGCACTGTAGTCCGTCCATGAAATTTTCAACTGCTGATTTTGCTTGCATTCTCAGAATTATTCTGTAAGAGAACAATAGATTTTCATTATCCAATTTTTTCATCATCATATACCTAAACCAGGCACAAAATTTTAATAGTAGAAGATAATTGAAATTCATGAATAGTTGCGCATTTTCAAAACCGGTTCAATTTTCTTAAATTATTTTTTGGAGCATTTTAAAATTGTCAATTTAAATTGAAAGTTTTTTCTGTCGCTTTGAAATAATAAATTATTTATAAAATTATGTCATGCATACAATGTCGTACTTTTCCTGCTCTGTAATGTCTGTCAATTTGTCTAGAGCATCCGTAAAGGGATTATATAATGGAAAGTCTTCTGGACGGCAATTGAGTAGGTCGTTAATTTCTTCTGGGACTGATGCCTGGAAAAAAATGAATATATTAAATTATAATTCTAATAATGACACAGTTTTAAAGTTTAAAGGAATAAAATGTATTGTTTTTTTCTTTAACAACATCATTTTAACAGTTTTTATTTAAACAAATAATTTAATTATTAATTAAACATGGCAAATATTTAAAAATGTTAAAAATTTCTACAATTAAACAAAACTTAATTTATCAAACTTACAATTGAGACTTTGTGGGAAGTTCTTTTAACTTCAATGGCTCTTCTAAACCTTTCTTCCATTTCTAATAGCTACAAAACTTAAAAAATAAAGCTAATATGTTCAATATGTCTAGATTGTTAAAATATGTTAATTTTAGCGAAAGGATGTCTTCTTTGTATGATTTTATCGATTTTTTTTCAGTTTTTGGTCCCTACTATGAGGCCTGTTTTATTTTTTTGTTTAGAAATAGTAACATAAATGACTACCAACCAGTGTAAGTGGCTACCAATTGGAGAAGTAAAAATCTAAGGAGTCATCAATGGACACAGTGATTAAATCGATCTTTTTTTCATTCTTAAAAAAAAACAAAAAAAAACTTAATTGCAAACTATTTTAATGCTCTATTAATTCATGTAAGTAATTTTAATGTTTTATTATTGATACTTTTTGAATTGTACACTGTACGTATCTTACATTATTTATCATTGATGAATATCAAGCCAGTTTTAAACCAATCAGAAAGGCGAAAAGCCAATAAACAAGACCAAAAACTGCTCATGACTGGTTTGATGACAAAAAATTATTATTTAATATAAATGTTATTTGTTGCTAATGACTGGTTTGATGACAAAAATTTATTATTTAATATAAATGTTATATGTTGCTAAATTAACACAATTATCATAAATAATTACCTATGTATCTATATGTAAAATGTTTATTTGCTTACATTGTACAGTAGCTTAGCCGATATGACATTTTGGCTCTAAAGACATCGTTTAAAATAATCAAGACCCCTGAATCTTTTGAATTTCGCTTTTATATATATTTATTTGAAAAAAAAAACCTTTTAAGTTCAGAATTTTTATCGTGTTTACCTGCTGTGGCATGCTTTCAATTCTTTTGATGAAATTCTCAAAATCTTTTTTTGTTTCTTTTGGAGTCATTTCAGCAAATGTTGCTGGATCACAATGAGGTCCTTCCATAAAGTTGATGGGATTCAATGCGTTATACCTTAATAAAGAGGTTGTTGAACTATCATATTAAGGTTGTAAACTGTTTGGCAGACTGGTCAAAAATTTCCAGCTTCCAAGTAAAAATTCCTTTAGCTACCTTTAAATTATCATTTCATTATCTTTCCACGGATGTGCTGTAGCAAGCAGGAACTGCTTACTCTTCCGGTGCACCTGAGTTCACTCTCGTTTCGACTTGAGTTCGCGTTGCTGAATGCGGTTTTGTTGTTATGTGTGTGTTTTATGTTGTTATGTGGTTTGTTTTGTTGTGCTGATTTTTTGTCTGCCGGTTTTGTCTTTGTCTTTACGGTTTTATGATACTGATTACCCCTTTGGTACACCTTTGCTTCTTTCACAAGTAACATATTCTACCTGCATTAACGCGTAACAGATGTATAAATACCAAATGAGAATGAGAGAAGAACTTTTTCATATTATAACTTATGTGCTATTGTACCTGCGTTTTCCATTCTCTTTGAAATGGCTTCGTTTGATCAGCTGTACAAATCGTGATTGGAGTAGTTAATGAGGAACAGAAGTGTAAACTGGAGTCTTTTCCTTAGACTCTTTGATGACAAAGTAAGTCTTACATTACTTTCATAAACTTACATTCTCCATTTGTAGCCATCGTGGTATGTCATCAAGAAATCTTTGAAGATGTCATAATCAATTCGTTCTTTTGCAGTCAGCTTTGAATGTTTAATATTTTTCAGTTCTTTCAAATATTTGTCAACAGCAACCTATAATGTTAGTTATTGTCAAATTAAAATAAATATGTTGAAGTCTAAATCACCTGGTTTGTTTTTATTTGTTTTCCTATTCATTTGCAATTTGAATACTATAAAATTAATTCCACAATCTAATATCAATTTTAATTCCATCATCACATCTTGAATGTTTTTCAAGATATTTTCATTGATTAAACTTATGTGCAAAGTCTGCTTTAATGATCAACTAGTTAATAACTTGTCTGGTTAATTGATTATTTGTAGCAAAATTGACCTATTATTACATGTAATAGTATACTTTATGAGTTTGTAGAGAAAAAAAATGTCACCTTAGATCAAATGAAGGTCGATATAAGTTTTGTAATACATATTTTTGTTATTTATTTTTTTCTAAACATTTATTAGCGAAATGAAGTTTTTGATCAATAATAACTTCAATTTGGACGTAATCAATATTTCTGCAAGAATATGTCGATAACAATATAACTACAAGTTCATTTTAAAAAGAGAGAGAGATATTAACCTTATTGAATAAAACTAGTAATATGAAATTGAAAAAAAAGTAGTATAAAAAGCTATGGTTATACTATACCTTCCATCTGTCAAATTCTTCAATGGAGTAGTCATCTAGTTTATCATTGTATCGTGGATCCTTAAACATTGTTGCAAACTCTGGGTTAACTAGTAAGAACCATTCACTAAAGTCATCCTGAAGTCTCTTAAGCTTTTCAGCTGGGGTTTCTGTCAAAAAAGGGTAAAACACTGAATCCGAAATAAACAATAAACCAAAATATTAGGATTTAAAATTGAAGTAACTTATAATTATAAATACAAGTAAAGGATATAAATTATATCTACAAAACCTACATTAAGTGTAAAATTGTGCATGTTTATATACATGTAAATAGTCTGAAAAAAAACTAAGAAATCTTAAAAAGAGTATCATTGCATGTTTTAAGTGAACGTAGAAATCGATCTGTTCTTATGATTTGTGTTTTAATTAATTTCTTTTGAACTTAAATTGTAAATTTAAAATTGTAATTTTATGTTAATGCTTGGATATATGAAATATCATTTATCCATGGTTAATGTAATTTAAATAAATAATATATAAATATTTAATGCGCATTAGATTTACCATTATTTTTAATTCCATATTCCTTCATCCGTAAAGTGTAAATACTATCGTATTAAGTCTTAAAAATCTGAAATAAAATAAATATACAGTGAACATTGTCTGTAAAATAAATGTTTTTTTTTAAATATACATTTATTTAATTGTATAAAAAATGAAATAAAGGTAATTTAGGATGATAAACTATCACATTGATAATATCGCAAAAAAGTTGCGGACGTATTATTTTATGACGCGGACGTCGTTGTTTTGTTCATTTTAATGTTTTAACAATAACTTGAGTTGTCACAATTCAGAAACATTTGTGACATTTTATATTTTTAATTTCAGTGTAGTAATTGTCATCTTATTCTACTTAAAACACAATTAATCTAAAAAAAATATTTACGATTTATCGTATATGAAAAGATCGAATGCATGAATTCGAATAATTTTTTTATGTCAAATGAAAAAATGTGTAAATATTAACAGAAGTTATGTATAAATAAATTAAAAGCAACTTACCTCGTTTGTGTCTTTTCTGTAAAATTTCCTAAAATAAAATGTTCTTTTCGGGTTTCATTGGTATAACGTTTCATCTGGCTGTGTTTACAAACATTTATAAGATACAATACATATGTTACTATGGCTTTTTTCATTTAACCTACTTAAAGTTAACCCTAGTACACTTAAGTTCTATTACTAGCTATGTAGGGTCATGCAAACTAGGTAAAAGGCCGGCATTCGATCGACTAAATATCCCGATAGAACATACTGCTATATCACGGAATGTTCGCCGTGACGTCATCGCTTACCTGTGGAAAAAAATTTTGCAGGACAAAAAGACAATAAAACTGTGTTTGAAAACGTCTTTAAATTGTCATAACTTTTTTTGTTTTTTCTAGATAATTAAAATATTCTTTTGGTTCTACAATTTTCAGAACAAGATCGTTTAAATAGTGCATTTTGAAAATAAGTATTCAGTGGTTCTAAAGATCGAAAATTTGATTAAAAATTTTCAATGAAAAACTACTAGTACTTGGTTTTGAAACAATTTTTCAGAAAATTCATTTTTAAGCCTTATTTTCAAATTTAGCTATTGTAAATATGAATAAATTTTTCTTCCAATAACCGTTTACAGAACCATTTTATCTTATCAATTAAAAAAGTAATGAGGATTTGAAATTTGGTTAAATTGTCCTGTCCATCGGCGTAGCTTCCATTGAGGCAAGCGAGGCAACTGCCTCGCCAAACTTTTTGGCAGTATGGTACATGCATGTATCTTTTTTGGAATAATAAAAAAATTGTCGGCTCTGTAAATGGAAATAAATTAATAGTCCAGTAATACGTGTCTAACACTGACCCAAACTTCTTTACCGTTAACCCAATTTCCTGAAATCTTTAATTTACCTCGCCGTATCGGTATCGAATTTAGTTTGAAATTTTGTTATTTTAAAAGTTTGTATAACGGCATTTTTTAACAATGTCAAAACGACAGAAAAAAAATAACTGAGCTGTTTTCTACTGCTAAAAAGATAGTAAGAAATAACACGCAGAATGCAGAGGAACCGACATCACCAGTTAATGTAGATGATCAAGATATTTCTTCAGAGACACTCATGCACATCGTCAAAAAGGTAGCACAGATCTTCAAATTGTTAAAATATTTTTCATGAATGTTTACATTATATGTCATATAACTACAAATGTACTAGAATTTGAAATGACTAGGGAAATCATGGTAGCATGTTTAGGGCCGAAAATTAAAAATATATGGCGTCTGTCCGACTGGCACCAAGTCAACTTCAATTTCTGTGGGAACGCTAAAACAATAACTACATGTATATAATACAGAGTACATACCCGTAGCCATGAGAGAGTTGGAAGGGTTAGGACAAACCCCACTTGGAAATAAAAATTGATCAAAATAGGGAAAAATCAGCTGAAGAATTCTGTTAAGCACTTTTAAAGTCAGAAAAAAAAATGAAAATCGACCCCCCCCTTAACATTTTCAAACCCCTCTTGAAAAATTCTGGCTACAGGTATTCAGAGTACATAATTTGATAAAACAGGTCTCCTCTGGATTTCTAGAGACATGTACTAGTATATAGTAGTATTTGTCGATTCCGAAGTATATTTTCAAAGTTGTAATTACATTGTAATATGGTCGATCTGCATTGAAAACGCGGCGCCACATAGCTTCACATAGTTTTCACCTTGTCCGTCTGTCTGTACCCTTGGTCAACAATTTTTGTGAACACTAAAACTAAAACAAAACATATGAAGTAGAGTTCTGAAATTTCCATGTACCATTTGAAGATTTGCGTATCAAAATTTTATGTAAATCGGCGTCACATATTTGTTTTAAAAAAATTTTACGACCGCCCGGGCCCTTCCCGACTTGTCGAATTTCTAGTCTAAGTTGTACCCACAGCAATGTGAAGTGGAGGCATATAAATGTCTATGTGTTCATCTAATTTCCCTCGTTTTGAAGTGACGTAGTATAATATAACCCATTCGTGCACCCGTCCCGTGCGTTCGTCCGTATGTCCGTTACTCTTTTTTGTGGGCAATTCTCAGTAAACAGGCTGGTTTAACCGTATCTACGAGATTTTCAAATTATTGCTAACTATGCCAGTTGGGTCAGTGCCTTGTGAACGGTCATTCTCAGCCCTATGAAGACTTAAGCAATGGAACAGAACAACCATGAAAGAAGACAGGCTATGTGGGCTAGCTATGCTTCACATACATAGAGACAGATATCAGCAGGGAACTTGTCTTAGACAGATTTGATTCAAGCGGGACAATAAGGATCGGTGCCTTGCATTTCTAAATTAATAAAATATTTCACTACTTGAATAGTCTGTGTTTTTTAATAAGTATCAAATTTTCAAAATAAAACTTGAAGAGAAAATACAAAAGTGGTTACAAAACAAAGTTCATAGCAAATAATTAGGTAGTTTCTTTATGTTAATTACATTGGTATGCCTGTAAAAGTTCAGTCTTGCAAATCAAGGATAGGTCTGATATTTCATGTGGAAAGTGCACGTACATTTTCCTAAAGGTCGTCAGCTTCTGGGGGGCTGCCGCCCCCCAGACCCCCTGCCTCCCCTATTTCCAGGAGCAAGCTATGCCCCTGCTGTCCTTCGATGTTTGTTTATTGCACTGTTTATTGCCATCCAATTTGACACTTAATGAGGTGCAGATTAGTGAATATGACATTACTAATGGGCTAAGCGAACACTCCTTATTGGAAATAGTATTTTGTTACCCGTTTGAAACCTTTGCTCGTAAAAATGAGAAGTTGTACCATTTTGTTTCTAATTCTTATGTCAAAGGTTAAGAAATGTAAAAAATCGTTCAAATTTTTAAAAGGCCGATTTATATTAGAGTTATTTATTAAAGGGATATTGTCTACGAAAAAATATTTTTTTACTATGAAAAAAGGCCAACAGACGACTGTTTTTTTTCTAATTTTAAAAATTTGAACAACAAAAGTACGGCTGGCTATGGTACCAAATTAATCTAAAAATTGATATACAATAATCACTAAATAATATTTATAAAGCTTTACAATAATTCATATTCATGAGCTTAATCCCGCCTAGAGCATGCGCACTGTTTTTAATTTTGTTTATAAACTTTGCTTGTTCAAAATCGCGGCTAGTACACTGTATCTCGAAGTTTAAGCCCGTAGAAATATTCACGGCGACGAAAACGCTAAGTTCGTCAGACAACAAAAATGACATTTATGGCTCGAATATAATAAATGAAGATGATTTAGATAAATTAAATTGAATTTGTTAAATTTGTCACCAAATTAAAGTCTTTAGGATCAAAACATCCGAGATCCCGACCAATGGTCGCATTAAATACACTAAAAATATATCTGTTATCACGAATGTTAACACATAATCAATCAATATGGTCGAAAAATTTTAAGCGAAATAAACCAAATTTAAGGCAGATTCGGTAACAAATTGATATTCAAAGTTTTGTTTTTTTGATTACATGTTGCTCTAAATGACATTAAAAAATTGGGTACGAAATAAAATGATCTTGGTAGACAATATGCCTTTAAATGGCCAAAGAAATATGTATAGTATTTAATTATGATATAGACAAGAAGAAATAGTTTATGTTGGTGTAACAAGAGGCTCCAAGCAGCCTGAATCACTAACCTGGTCGTGATGTCAACCCTAAGAAGACTTTTTAGAGCTAAATGAGCTGAATGTTAATCAAGAAAAAGCTTTTCTCTATCTGCAATAGTTTTCAATCTATAAAAAAAACACTATTTTTCACCTTTAAAAGGTCATAACCCCTTTAAGGGATCATCTGCCAAGTTCGACCCTATAAGGGGTTTTCACCTTAAAGGTGTAACCCTATAAGGGGTCATCTATCAACTATGACCTTATGGAAACTTTTGAAGAGCTAAATAAGCTGAACATTTAAGATAGCAACGACAATCAACAATGGTTTTCATTTTGTAGGCCAAAAATTTGTAAAATGTTATTCTAAAGGGCTGTTCGTTTACCCTATAGGGATTCATCTGACAACTTTGACTCGATGGAGACTTTTTTAGAGCTTAATGAGCTGAACATTTACGCAAGCAACCTCTTGTCTCTATCTGCTATGGTTTTTATTCTAATATAGACCAAAAACATGAAAACACGTTAATTAGGGGCTCTAATCCCTATTAGGCCCTGTGAAGACTTGTGTAGAGCTAAATGAGCTGAACATTTTAGCAAGCAACAGCTTTTCTCTATCTGCAATAGTTTTCATTCTATAGGCCAAATACACTATTTTAAGCCTTAAAAGGGCTGTTGCCCCTATAAGGGGTCATCTGACAACTTTGACCCTATTTAGCCTTATGTAGAGCTAATTAGGCTGAACATTTTAACAATGAACAGCTTTTCTCTATCTGCAATAGTTTTCATTCTAAAGGCAAAAAAACACTATTTTTCACCTTTAAGGGGCTGTTACCCCTAAATGGGGTCATCTGACAACTTCGACAACATTCCGTCCGCTCCAGCATATGGAGTTTACGTATCACAATTGATTCGTTATTCCAGAGCATGTGGGGAGTACAACGACTTCCTTGATAGAGCTACACGGCTGACAAGCAAATTGTTAACACAGGGGTACGTTGCTCCCAGGTTGTTGTCATCACTCAAGAAATTTTACGGACGACATCATGTGCTTGTATGCAAATACGGGATTTCTATCTCTCAGATGAGCACAGATGTTGGTTTGACATAGAGTTTTGTAATGTCATCCTTTCCGGATTTGACCAACACTTAATCGATCTTTGGCAACGTGACGGGTGTGCTATAGCAAGCAGGAACTGCTTACTCTTCCGGAGCACCTGAGTTCACTCTCGTTTCGACTTGAGTTCGCGTTGCTGAATGCGGTTTTGTTGTTATGTGTGTGTTTTATGTTGTTGTGTGGTTTGTTTTGTTGTGATGATTTTTTGTCTGCCGGTTTTGTCTTTGTCTTCACGGTTTTATGATACTGATTACCCCTTTGGTACACCTTTGCTTTCTTCGACACTATGACAACTTTTGAAGAGTTAATTGAGCTGAACATTTAAGCAAGCAACAGCTTTTCTCTGTCTGCAATAGTTTTCAACCATATGTGGATTTTGAAGAACTCAAAAGATTTGTAAGATCATTTTAAATCTAGATCACTTTCTGAGGTTCACTCTTTGAAAACGTTCGATTTTTCAACTTATACACTACCTTGCCGCACAAAAAACTAAAATGTCGCCTCAAAAAAAAAAACTTCTTGAAAAAGCCTTTTCAAACTCTAGGAATTTTGTTGTTTTCGATAATAACTCTACATTCTTTTCCAAAACATCTTTCAAAGATAAAATTTGTTACACACTGGAACAAGTTTGCAGTATGCTTGATTTCCTCATTGACAACATATTTGTCACCTTCGGAGGAGAGATTTTTCAACAACAAATCGGCATTCCAATGGGCACAAACTGTGCTCCCCTCCTCGCCGACTTGTTTTTATACTCTTACGAGACTGAATTTCTTCAGGGACTCGTAAAGAACAAGAAGATGAAAGAGGCAAGGTCATTTAACCTTACATTCAGATATATTGATGATGTCCTTTCTGTCAATAACACTTGATTTGGTAGATGGATTCCTTCAATATATCCTCCAGAATTGGAAATTATAGAGACCACCGAATCAAATTGCTTCACGACTTTCTTGGATTTTGCACCTCGAATTTGAATCAGGTGGTCATCTCAGTACAAAAATTTACGATAAAAGATTTCAAATGATTAATTTTCCTAATCAACAGAGCAATATACCTACTTCCCCTGCATACGGTGTTTGGCGCCATAAAACCTGGTTTAACCCACCACTTCTTGGAAGTGCCTGTACCAAGTCAGGACCTTTGCAATCTTTAATTCTTCTGGTTTTGTGTTTCTCTCAAATAAAAATTACAACAAAGTTCCATAAAAGTTTCTGTATTTTGTTCACGATAATTTTCATATCCTACATGTCCTATTATGTTGGATTTATAAAACCTAATTCAAAGAAAATTTTACAGTGTCACACTATTTGACGTAACTATATATTATGGGTTAAGCAAATTTTACAGTGTCACACTAATCTATGTAACTATATATACAATGGACTTGAAGATCGCAATGGAAGAGGGAGATTTGGCGCCATAAAACCTGGTTTAACCCACCATTTCGTTTGAAATGCCTGTACCAAGTCAGGACCATTGCGATCCACCAATTCTCCGGAATGACTGATTCGATTTTGTCATTTTCTCTGGACTATGAGATTGATCATTCAAGTTCGGTAGTTTTGTTATTACCTTTATTTCATTTTATAAGCCCAAAACACTATTTTTCGCCTTTAAAGGGCTGTAACCCATATAAGGGGTCATCTGACAACTTTGACCCTATGGAGTTTTTTTGTAGAGCTAAATGAGCTGAACATTTTAGCAAGCAACAGCTTTTCTCTATCTGCAATAGTTTTCATTCTATAGGCGGGGCCTGGGTGGCCGAGTGGTCTAAGGCACTGGTTTAAATACCACACTATTGATCACTAGCCGGTCACCTCTCAGCTGGTGTTCGAGTCCCGTTTGTATTTAACAAAAAAGGCACTTCCCCGACTGTATGTGATTAGGTTTGTCAGTCACCTGCCCAAGGTCGGTGGTTTCCTCCGGATACTCTGGTTTCCTCCTTCATTAAAACTGACCGCCCTACATGGCCCAGGTGCGTCGATAAAGGGCGTTAAACACCATCACACAACACACACACACATTCTATAGGCCAAAAACACTGTTTTTCACCTTTAAGGGGTTGTAACCCCTATAAGGGATCATCTGACAACTTCAACCCTATGGTGACTTTTGTAGAACTTAATGAGCTGAGCATTAAAGCAAGCAACAGCTTTTCTCTATCTGCAATAGTTTTCATTATATAGGCCAAAAACATGAAAAAAGGCTAATTTTGATCTTTAAAGGGCCATAACCCCTGTAAGGGGTCATCTGACAACTTCGACACCATGACAACTTTTGTAGAGCTAATTGAGCTGAACATTTAAGCAAACAACAGCTTTTCTCTATCTGCAATAGTTTTCATTTCATAGGCCCAAAACATTATTTTTCGCCTTTAAGGGGCTGTAGCCCCTATAAGGGGTCATCTGACAACTTTGACCCTATGGATTTTTTTGTAGAGCTAAATGAGCTGATTATTTAAGCAAGCAACAGCTTTTCTCTATCTGCAATAGTTTTCATTCTATAGGCCAAAAACATGAAAAAAGGGCCATAACCCCTGTAAGGGATCATGTGACAACTTCGACCCAATGGAGACTTTTGTAGAGCTTTTGATTCTGAAGAGCCTAAGATCTTCCAGATTTTTTCTATCTGTTATGGTTGCTGAGTCATAAGCCATTTTAAGTGGTTTTACCATATGTTCTATTTTTTGTAACAGCAGCCATGCTTTTTTGTCGAATCATTTCAAAATGAGGATCATTTGTTGCCAACATGTCATATACCATTCCTGCAAAGTGTCAGTTAAATTGGTTAAGTGGTTTCAGAGGAGAAGATTTTTGAAATTGTTAACGGACGACAGACGACGGACGACGACGGACGCATAGTGATGGCATAAGCTCACATGGTCTGTGGCCAGGTGAGCTAAAAATGTTTTATTTTTAAAATCCAGTCACATTATCGCAGGTCAGGTAAACTCATGACGTCGTGTACTCTACTATCCTGGACCCGGGAACCTGTGGCGAGAGTTGTAGGAATTAAAGGACATCAAAGGCGCATTAAGGACCGGCGTGTTGGGCGCGCACCCTCCCATTTGACAGAAAAAAAAATGATTAGGAACTGTACAAAACAAGAGGTCCAAAAGAGTTTTTTTTTGTATTTGCGCTTAACTCATTGGGCTTTATCCGAGTACGAACTCTTGTAGTTTATTTGTAATTCAAATTAATGTTACTCTAGTTAATTAGAGTAGGTCATCTGAAAAAGCAGTCAGAAAAACTAGCCGGTAACACACGTTTACAGTACAGTATTTCCGCTCGGAAAATCAGGTCAAGTCAGAGGCGCTTACGCCGAAGATTGGACCTGAATCAGACATAGACCTGTATATTGAATAGATTTACAAAATGATGAAATCTCACAATATCTCATGTAAATAAACGAGATTTTTTACGAAATTAACAATTTGAAAAGGTAATATCTCAAAAACCGTTAAAGATTTTAACATGATTCTTTTTTACAGCCATCATTAAATGTTTTGAAATTTTCGATGTGTTTAAATAACCTTTATAACCTTGAACACATTAGAGGAGTTTCAAAAGAGCCAACACTACCCTTATTTTCATGAAAATACAATTTTTTACCACATTTTCGTAAATTTTCATTTAACTTGTCACAAAAATGTTATTTCTCAACCAAATAAAATGAAATTTTCACACAGATATTCCTTAATCTTTTCCCTGTTTGATGCAGTTTATTCTGATTGATTTCATAGAAAGGCATAAAAGTAGTTTAAAAAATTAATTAACTCTCATTTACCAACTAGTGATATTTTCACACATATACTGGACAATTAACAAGCTGCAAATCTATTTTATATACAGGTCTATGATTCAGAGTACTAGTAATTCAGATTAATAAAAAAAAACATCACACAAGCGTAACTTTATCTTATAAACCAGCATTTTACTTTTGTTTTCTTACTTTAGGAAAAAAGCTGACTTGCTCAATCGTGTCTAAAAACCCTGTTTGAAGTTTTTTCTCACAATATATAACGTCTTAGTCATAAGACACTTTTGTTAAACAGGCCCCAGGATCCCAAGATCTCAGTCGTAAGATAAGATTTGGTGCCACATGATAATTTGTGTCTTTATTTATCATATCCATAAAACCTGGTAAATCCCACAAATTTATTCAAAATGCACAACCAACAGTCTTTATTTTTTTCATAGGTATAACTTTTTATCATCTATTCTTGATTTTTCTCGTCTCTAATTTTGCAAGGTTTTCTAATATGGCATGTTGTTCGTACAGATATTTATTTAAGTTGATTTTTTTACTGGTCGACTGTTTTTGGATTTTTTTTGAATGCATGACTTTGTTTCTGAGTTTGTCTTTCAAGGGTACT
Source organism: Arcuatula senhousia (assembly GCA_963971305.1). Classification (NCBI taxonomy): domain Eukaryota; kingdom Metazoa; phylum Mollusca; class Bivalvia; order Mytilida; family Mytilidae; genus Arcuatula; species Arcuatula senhousia. The sequence goes on from OZ020304.1 coordinate 32,457,920, forward strand.
GCTAAACTTTCGATTTTGGATTCTCTTTGTTACGTTTAATTTTCCTCAAAACATTTCCTGACCAGTAGAGACGAGACTTCTCTAATATTTAAATCGTAGAGAAATAAAGGTAATAACAAAACTACCGAACTTGAATGATCAATCTCACAGTCCAGAGAAAATGACAAAAAAAATTATAGATCATCGACCCTTATAAGATATTAGTGGTGCCTTCACCTTAGATTTCAAGAGCGTCCTGTTGGGGCTGTAGACTTCAAACTGATTATATTTGAATGGTCGATTTGAACTGTTTGGCATCTTGCTAAGCATAATATGTACATATAATTGAATAATAATGAAGTGCTAGCAGTTATGTTATGCATGATGATCAGTTTCAAAGTGCAATAAAAACAAATTCTTATATGCATATCTCTATATGATGCAATTCCAAATGTAAAGTTTCATTAAAACCCATCAAGTGACCATAACGAAAAACATGTATGTGGACAATTAACAATGGTAAACAATTATGATATTTATACTCGAGCACATGGAAATGTTTCATGCACATCTTTGTATGTCAAAATATTTGACATGGTATTAACCTTATTTGTAATTGGGCTTCTAACTCTTTGCTGTTGTGTCTCTTTAAAGTTTTTCAAAGACAAACCATGTGGTTGGCAATTTAAGATTGCATGCTTCAAATATGGTGTGATTTTATTGTCTTTATTGTCAGAGGTAAGCCAATTTTTTTTAAATTAAATTGTCAGTAATCAAATTCAAATATAATGCTTTAATTCAAATAATAATATCTTTTTGTTTGAATTTGTCAATCTGTTAAATTTATACTTGTTGTGGTTTTTGTGTGAACAGTAGGTGCTATGTATTCTTTTGTTGTATAACAAGACTGTAAATAAAAACACATTTTTTTCATTAAACATAACTATTTATTAATTGCAATAGCATGATGCATTTCACTTTATTTACCACAATTAAGGTTGCAATATAAAAACAAATGCACCAAATGCATAAAACATGTAATTATATAAATTCAAAATTAAGATTTTGAATGACTTTGCAATTACATGATACATGTAGAATGAAAAAGGTTAAGGTTACTGAGAACAGCCAATTAAAAGCATTGGATTTGTAAATTTAAAAAAATTCATGAAAACAAAACTCATGATAAAAATCAATTTTAACAATTGTTCCCAATAACCTTAACAAAAAACAGTACATATAATGTACATAGATAAGCTTACATGTAAAAATACATATAATTTCAATGATAAATAAATTTAAGTATGTAAAACCATACTTTTAAGACAAAAAAGCTTGAAAGTAAAGGTAAAGCTAAAAATGTTAATAAAACGTGTAAAACAGCAGGATTATCGTATTGAACGTATCACATTTGCAACAACACCCAAGAACATTTTCAAAACACGGGTAGGAGGTAAGCTAAAAATACTAGTATTGTCATTGCTGAAGGTTTCTTTGTTCATAATGTCAATTCTTAAGTCTCCATGATTTGGCATATATGGTTTTGTAGATTGAACATCTTCTATCCACTGATCAACAATTGTCTCTAATGTAGACAATGGCATTGGACCATTGTTAAGCAAAACTGCATGAAAGTCTTTGATATTAAAGTGATTGCCTGAAAAAGAGAAATTATACATGTTTTATTTTCAAAATCATGACATCATCATCCATGCCTATATTTCACATACAATAATGCATTTAGTTAAAGAAACTATAAACCAGTCATAGTGACTCACTGATAATTGTTAGTAACTGATGGTGATTTGTTCTCAAAATGGGTGTATTAGATCTTAGAAATATTGTATTTTCTTGGATTTTTTTTAATTTTGCAGGATAATCTGAAAGGTATGGGTTTTCTGATTTTGTTTTCAATAATAAGTAAGTTACAATTTACTTCAGTAATTTCTTTTTTACATGTCACTTATTTCAAATACAAACGAAAATTATTCATTATAATACTTTCTTATAAACTACAATAGTTTTAATTCATGCTACAAAATAATGCAAAAAAGGCTCAAACTTTAAGTATTCCTACCTAAAACTTTCTCTGCCTTTGCTCTGAATTCCTTTATTTTCAATTCTCCAATTTTATAGGCACAAGCTTGTCCTGGCCAGGTGACATATCTGTTAATCTCATTGTAAATTTTCTTTTCGCCTTTGGCTGAATATGTTGACATAAAATCAAATGCTTTTTCCCGTGACCATCTGAAATATGAATTATGTAAATCAAAATATAAGTCAAACATTACATAATATATATCTGGCAAAATAAGATTATTACAAGTAAAAATAATACATAAAAGGATTTACTCCTCATTTCCTAAAGAGTTGACAATTATTTTCCATAAAGAAGAACCATCTTGTTAAGGGTATAAGGCCAATTTGTGTAAATTTATTGCTATTCATTTCTTAGGTATGTTTCAATTTTTGTTAAACAAAATATTTTAGTCTGAAAAATTTAACTTACCCCATTGAATGTAGTCCAGTGTCTACAACCAGTCGACATGCTCTGAAGATCTCTTCACTGTATCTACCAAGCATTTTATATTCTGTATCATACATTCCCATTTCTTCACCAAGGTATTCAGCATAAAGGGCCCAACCCTATCAAAATTGAAATGAAACATTGTTTTAAAAAAATTATGCATACAATACAGAAATACATGCATACATGTATAGTAAAGTAAGATTAAAAATAAATTGTTCAAAAGCTAAATTGTTATATCATTTTGAATTCTAAGGACAAGAATACATGTATGTCAGCACACTTAAATTCATTTTGAACAACATAGTTTTATTCAGCACTAAAAAGTCTACACCAATCCTTTATTAACTGTCCTTTTAAGTCACAAAAACATTTGGATATTTAAAAAATAAAAAAATATATTTCATTGTTTTAAAATGAATCGTTCAGAAATAATAACACAAGGTTTAACATACCTCAACATATGCTGTGTAGAAGGGGAAAAGAGTTGGTGGCTGGAAATATTTCTGATCCATTCCAAACCGTCTAAAGCCAGCCGAGTCAGATTGAGCTTGAATGACATACTGTATAAATAAAAAGAATGGTGAACAATGAAATTATAAAGCTAAGACATTGCCTTTTAAAAACTAATGCATGTTGTTTGCATAAAATTACGAGTGAAAATATGCCTCAAATATATGAATCTATGAGTTATAGTATTATAATTTCCTTCAACTTTTATATCATCTCACTTAAATTAAACAAAATAAAGAAGAAATGTGTCCATGGGACACAGATGCCCCTGTTGGCCCTTAACAGGAACTAGAAGTCGGACAAGTCTGAAATTAAAGTTGCTAAGGACATACAGTTTGTCATACTGAACCATCCTACCAAGTTTCAAATCATTCTTATGTACGGTTCCTGAGAAAAGCTTGACAGACATTTTCATAGTCATGTTCACATATTTTCACTGGGCGTAAGTCCCAAACAGGAAGTAGATGTGTGACAGATCTGAAAATCGCTTAGGACCTACAGTTTCTCATACTGAACCATCCTACCAATTTTCAAATCATTCTTGTGTACAGTTCACGAGAAAAGCTGGACGAAAATTTTCATAGTCATGTTCACATATTTTCACTTGGCCTAAGTCCCAAACAGGAAATAGATGTGCGACTGATCTGAAAATCACGTACAGTGTCTCATACTGAACCATCCTACCAAGTTTCAAATCATTCTTGTGTACAGTTCCCGAGAAAATCTTGACGGAAACTCATACAGATATATGTACGGACGGACAGACGGACATGAGTAAAACTTAATACCAGAGATAAATAAATGGATGGTGAAACCACATTTAAAAGGTAAAAACTAAATAAGAAATATAAATAAATGAACCTTTAAAACAACTAAAACAAGAATGTCCAAATTTTCGGACATAAAGTCCTTCTTCAGGGGCTAAAAAGTAAAAGATGTTGACACATCGACTGACAAGGACAGAATGACATAACAAGAGGCTCCCAGGAGCCTGAATCTCTCACCTGGTCTTGATGTCAACCAGAGGCGGATCCAGAGATTCTAAAAAGAGGGGGCCCACTGACTGGCCTAAGAGGGGGCCCGCTTTGGTCACGCTTCAAGGATTTCCTATATATTCAACCAAATTTTTCCGCCAAAAGGGGGGGGCCGGGCCCAACCAACCAATTTTCTTTTTCTGCTATAGTTTTTATTATATAAGCCAAAAACAAGAAAACATGTTAATTTAGGGACTGTAACCCCTAAAAGGGGTCATTTGACAACTTTGACCCTATGAAGACTTTACTAGGGCTAAATGAGCTGTACATTTAAGCAAGCAACAGCTTTTCTATATTTGCAATAGTTTTCATTCTACAGGTCAAAAACACTATTTTTCGTCTTTAAGGGGCTGTAACCCCTATAAGGGGACATCTGACAACTTTGACCCTATAAGGACTTTTGTAGAGCTAAATGAGCTGAACATTTAAGCAAGCAACAGCTTTTCTCTATCTGCAATAGTTTTCATTCTACAGGCCAAAAACACTATTTTTCGCCTTTAAGGGGCTGTAACCCTTGTAAGGGGTCATCTGACAACTTCGACCCTATGGAGACTTTTGTAGAGCTTAATGAGCTGAACATTTAAGCAAGCAACAGCTTTTCTCTATCTGCAATAATTTTCATTCTATAGGCCAAAAACACAATTTTTCGCCTTTAAGGGGCTGTAACCCTTATTAGGGGTCATCTGACAACTTCGACCCTATGGAGACTTTTGTAGAGCTTAATGAGCTGAACATTTAAGCAAGCACTCTGCAATAGTTTTCATACTATAGGGCAAAAACATGAAAAAATGCTATTTTTCACCTTTAAGGGGCCATAACCCCTATAAGGGGTCATATGACAACTTTGACCAAATGGAGACTTTAGTAGAACTTTTGATCCTGAAGCAGTAACGTGGCATCAGATTTCATCTATTTCGTATACTTTTTGAATTACAAGCCAAAAACAGTAGTCTGACCCCCCTGTTCTATTTTTAGCCAGGGCGGCCATGTTTTTTAACGAATCAAAAATAAAAACACAACTTTTATGCAGGACACCCTAAGGATCAATCATACCAAGTTTCATTAAATTCTGTTCAGTAGTTTCAGAGGAGAAGATTTTTGAAAAATTGTTAACAGACGACGATGACGACGACGACGACAGACGACGACGACGGATGCCAAGTGATGGCAATAGCTCACATGGACCTTTGGTCCAGGTGAGCTAAAAATGACTCCAAGAACATCACGGGGTTTCTTAATCCTGACCTTTCAAGGTCTGAAAATTTTGGCATTCTTGTTTTAGTTGTTTTAAAGGTTTTATTTATCTATATTTCTTATTAAGTTTTTACCTTTTAAATGTGGCTTCACCATCCATTTATTTATCTTTTTTATTTATACACAAGCCACAGTGCAACATATTTTATTTCTTTAAAACTGAATACCCCTCGACATGTCGTTGCGGGGGCATAAAAAGTAATATTTGTTAATATTGAAATTTTGTGTGTATCCTTTTTTGATTGAAAAGAAACTGTTTAACTGCTATAAACGTACCTGAAAGTGATGACCAGGTATTGACTCATGTAAGGCCAATGCTGGAAAACCAAAGGTGGGCCTGAAAGTACAAGAAGCTTCTGCATCAATATTTTCATAACCATTCCTAGGTTAGGTGTTTAATTTTTTTTTCATTATCTAGATAAAGTTTTTTTACATGTGACATGTTAGTTTTAGATAGATTTGTGTAACTATAAATATATGTCTGTAAAAACAAAAGATTCAAAATGGTTCCATATGTTTGTAGCTTTTGTTGTTTTGTTCTCAAATTGATTTAAGTGTTTTATTGCCAATTAATCAATTGATTGCAAAAACTCATTTACATAAAAAAAATATTGCTACACTTGAAGTGCAGTATGGTAAATAAAACTTACATTTCTTCTGGGTGAGATGCATTTACAAAGAATGTAGCAGTACCAGTATTGTAGTAGCAAGGTCCATCAATAGGTAATGGCTGAACTCTATAATTAGAAATAAAAATAATTTTATCATTTTAACTCAGTAATCATGGTAATACTATTAATAGGCGGAGATAATAATATACATTAAGATATTTTATTTATTCATACAAAAATGAAAATGTTGTTTTCAGTCATTATCAAATAAACTCAAAGCACAATCAGGCCAACTGATTAATGTTCTTATAATTTATATCATATATATAAAGGTTAAAGAATTTTAACACTATAATTACATTTTAGCAAGACTCTTTGACAAAAAGCAGGTGATAAAATTTTACATGAAATTAACTATTGTAAAACAACTTACTTTACAGGGGCTTCTGGTATATCTTTGAACATGGTTGACATTTTTGGTTGAATATCTTCTTGAATAATCTCTGTGAATTTTTCAACTACTGCCTCCTGAAAAGTGAGAAAATTGATTTTTTTATTATAAATAAACAAATAAAATTATTTGTTAAGAACTCTCTTTGAAGCAACTTTTTGATCTTAAAAGAAATTTTGCATGAAAACTGGTAAATGCAAGTTCAAAATGATTTAGTCTGACGTAGTGCATAAACGTACGTTAAACATACGTTTCTAACCGCTGTACGGTAAACATACGTCAAATCATTGTAAAAACATGTCAGACGTACGTTTTTTAAACGTACGGTAAACATACGTTTACCATATGTCAGACATATAGTTTCCTAAAATGTATGAAGTTAGTAAGTTATCTATTTAATGTGTTTAATTATATAATAAAAATATTGCCAAGATAAATTTTTAACGTGCGTCAGACGTACGCGGTTAGAAACACCAATTTAATATGCGTCAGATGACATGCGTTTAACGTATGCCAGATGCACGTTAAACCCAGTCAACATTTTGCCTGTGTAGCATATTATTTCAGACAGTTTAGATTATAACAATTTAATACAATATTATGTTATAGCTTTCTGTTAAAATCTTTGGTTTTTTTTCCTTATTTCTAAAGTAAGCTTCCATATTTTTATTTTAAACTTACCTTTGATTGCAGAAAGAACTTTTTATCACTTTTTAGTTTTTTGAAGCCTTCTTTGATGCTGCCAGAAATACCAAGCTTGGTAAATATCTAAAAAAAATAAAATACAAATTCTGGATAATATACTCTGTTTTATTAAAGTATCATTATGAAATGTTGCTTTGAAAAAAGTGTTAATTTTACCTAGTTAGAATTTCATTTGTACTTGATTTCATTTTTAACCTAAGAATAGCAAAGGACTAAAAACTGAACCACAATGTTTTGCTATTTTATTTTATTCTGACATAAAAAATACAACATTTTCCTTATACCATTTTTTATAATTCTTATTTTCAACTTACTTTTTTCATTTCATTGGCAATCCGCTTAACCTCTTCTAATCCTTTTTGATGGACCTCCTCTGGTGTTATATTGAGTGAGGTGTGCCACTTGAGGCAGGCTTTGTAATATTCTGACCCGTTATCCCAACCATCGACTCCAAGACTTGATCTGGTATGCTTGAGGTAAGTGGCATTTATAAAATTTTGATGGCAATCTAGTCCATCCATGAATTTTTCAACTGCTGACTTAGCTTGCATTCTTAAATTTATTCTGTAAGAGAAAAAAGAATTTGTCATTTGATTTTTCAATCAGCATCTGCAACAGTTAAGTAATAGAACAAATTAATATCAAATTATTTTCTAGAACTTTGTTTCGGGAACATAATTAATATCAAATTATTTTCTAGATTTTTTGCCTGTTTCAAAAATAAAATGATTTTTATAATCATTCAAATATTTCAACATTTTTATAAAGGCCATTTTAAACTCGTTGTAATTTCAAATTTGTACTTTTACTTTTAAAGAACACATAATATTTAAACCTACTTTTCTTGGTCTGTAATGTCTGTTAATTTGTTTAGATCATCTTTAAAAGGTGTGTATAATGGAAAGTCCTCCGGACTGCATTTGAGTAGGTCTTTTATTTCTTCTGGGACTGATGCCTGAAAAGTAAGTAATAAAATTGTAATTCAAATAGTATGGATAAAATTTAACTTTATCAATAACTTTTTTCCTACAATATTGAACTTTATTTTATAATTTTTCTTTAGTTTTGATTTTTATGATGATAAATATGATGTCAATTATTTCTTCACTTTAATGTATCATTTTATTACAATGTATGCAATGAAACTTACAATTGAGACTTTGTGGGAAGTGTGATTAACTTCTATGGCTTTTCTAAATCTTTCTTCCATTTCTAATAGCTACAAAAGAAAAAAAAAGAAAAAAATTCTTTAATTCTAAAATATATTCTTTGATACAAGTCAAAGTACGAGCAATGATTTTTTGGAAACTTTTTTTTCAGTTTTGACCCCTAGTTTGTGATATAATTGTGTCTGTTTGAATCAAGTAACATGAGAAATTACCAAGATGATGAAGTCCTGACTTTTGTTGAGTTTAAAATCATTCATCATGTTAAAAACTTACAAAATTGATTAAATGATCTTTTTTATATCATGTATTATACGTTAATTATGTATTTCTACTGTTGTTTTGTTATATTATATGTTTTTGTCACAAACTCTGTCTAGATGTTTATATGACAATAAATTTGATTGATTGATATATTTGTTGTCTTGATATGTTACTCAAATGCTATCAATTTCATCTTATGTTAAATTTTATGATAAATGCTAAGACAGGTTCAATCCACACACAAAGGTGAAAAATAATGAACCAGAAGAAAAACTGCATTGCTGCTCATAACTGGTTCGATGACAAATTTATACAATTAGATATGTAACATGTGTACATAAAGCTTCTACAATTATCATATCATTATATGAATAAATTAGTACCAGATGTGTTTGCATATATGTCGTACAGTGTATTTCAGTGTCAGTTCCAGAAATTTCGAAAAAGGGAGCCCAATTTGGTCATGCTTCAATGATTACACCCCCCTGAGGCCCCTAAGGTTATGAAACTGCATATGTATTAAATAAGCCATTTCATCTTTGGGTTATGGGCATGCTATTTTTTAGTAAAAGAACTAAGCGCTGAACTCTTTCTTTAAATAAGGATTATATCTTTTTTTCATTGTGTTTACCTGCTGTGGCATGCTTTCAATTCTTTTGATGAAATTCTCAAAATCTTGTTTTGTTTCTTTTGGAACCAATTCAGCAAATGTTGCTGGGTCACAATGAGGTCCTTCCATATAGTTGATGGGGTTCAATGCATTATACCTAAATAAAGAAGTCATTACATATGATGAGTAATCAGATTCAGGTTTTGAACTGGTTGGAAGACTGATCAAAATTTACCAGCTCCAAGTAAATATTCCTAGCTCCCTCTTAATTATCTTCTCTACATCTTTCACAAGAAAAACAGTCTACCTGATTACCTGTAACAGATAGATGAATACCAAATGAATTTTTTTTTTCATGATAAAATTTAAGTGCCATATTCTGATTAAAATTCAGGCAATGGGAAAGATGCAAAAATCATTGCATTGAATTGATTTCAATAATACAAGACAATCAAGTTAAGATTTTAAAAGCATTTAAAGTGGTTTTAGTTTTGCCTGATATATATGACAGAATATAGCACTTAAAGTATAACTAAAATAATGTCATTTTATTATAAAAAGAACAAAAAGTGTACATGTTTAGTGTAAAATTGCTAGCAAATAATTGTCAGTAAGCAAATTTATTTCATATTTTTAAAATTGTTAAGGTTACGATGAGAAACAACATAGTTTTGACTTTAAACATGACATGTAAATGTTTCAATATTTTAACCATTTCAGCCACTTCTTTTTTATTAAAAATGAATATGTGTTGACTTTTTGAGTGTTATTGAAATAAAATGAAAAGCTAACTTAATTCTTATCTTTTCTGTTTTTTAATGTATGCAAATTATCTAAAGATATATATGATCAAATTTTCAAAATAAGAATTTTTAATAAACTTACATTCTCCATTTGTAGCCATCGTGGTATGTCATCAAGAAATCTTTGAAGATGTCATAATCAATTCGTTCTTTTGCAGACAGCTTTGATTTTTTAATCTTTTTCAGATCCTTCAAATATTTGTCAACAGCAACCTATAATAATAATATGTCACTTGTAAACAAAACAATCTTGATCAATACAAATATATTGAATTATCCCCCTTCTCAAATTACTAAATTTCATTATATCTTGGAATTTATATTCTAATTGATTGAAGTTAAGTGCAGAGTCCTCCATTAATTAATCATCAGACTTTTCTGGTGATATCTTGTTTAAAGTAAGTTCTATGTGAACCAGAATTTTCCTGTTCCAAGCTGGTATAGAGTAAATAATACTTTTGTGCAGGTGTTTACAAACACATGTCACCTTGAATGAACTTAAGGTCCATATGACTTTTAAATTACACATTGGTGGTGTTTTGATTTATTTAATTTATAAATATGAGGCAAACTTTTTAGTTTAATTCCTATAAAGGGAGATAATCAATATTTCTTTACAAACACATCACAACAAAAGTATGTTTAATGTTTATACAAGAGAGATAAATGGAAAATGTGTGCAGTAATTGGATTTTAAACCTTATTGAAAATGAAATTGAAGAAAATAATAGAATAAAAAAATGATTAAAGGATATATACCTTCCATCGGTCAAATTCTTCTATAGAGTAGTCATCTAATTTATCATTGTATCGTGGATCCTTGAACATTGTGGCAAACTCTGGATTAACTCGTAACAACCACTCGCTAAAGTCATCTTGTAGTTTTCTAAGCTTTTCAGTTGGAGTTTCTGAAATAAAAGGAATTTAATTAACATTGAAACAATGAATTAACAAAGGGTGTAACAAGAGTTAACACTAAAGTATGTCTCGCCTGCCGGCACCATCAGAAACAATTATTCTTTCTTACTTCCACTATATTTTGAATTTACATGGATTTTCAGTTTCTGAGATCAAAAGATGTTTATAGAACTTAAACATTGCAAATATATGCAATAAAAATAATCAAAGTTACTCAACCGGAAAATCAAGGTCAAGGTCAAAAGATGAGGATGCAACTGTGCTAAGCTACTACTGGGGCATATGTTTACCAAGTTTCATCAACCTAGGACCTATAGTTCTTGAGATATGGAGGTGCTCGCAAAACTTTTCCATTGCTATTATATGTATTGAAAATTGTCAAAGTCACTCAACCCGAAAATCAAGGTCAAGGTCAAAAGATGGGGATGCAACTGAGCTAAGCTACTACTGGGGCATATGCATACCAAGTTTCATCAACCTAGGACCTATAGTTCTTGAGATATGGAGGTGCTCGCAAAACTTTTCCATTGCTATTATATATATTGAAAATTGTCAAAGTCACTCAACCCGAAAATCAAGGTCAAGGTCAAAAGATGGGGATGCAACTGTGCTAAGCTACTACTGGGGCATATGCATACCAAGTTTCATCAACCCAGGACCTATAGTTCTTGAGATATGGAGGTGCTCATAAAACTTTTCCAAAAAGTTAACGCCGCCGTAGCCGCCGATGCCACCGCCATTGTCGCCGCCGCCGCAGCCGCCGCCGGTAAAGTAACACCTATGTCCCGCTCTGCTTCGCAGGTGAGACAAAAACGAGAATACTTAAAGTCAAAATACTTTTTTTTATTTAAGTTAAACATAAGACATAATTAAATAATCAAGATAAAGTCAAAGTGAAAAAAGTTCATTGGTAAAAGTCTTTTTAATTATTATTATATGTTATTTATGCTTGTCAAATATTTAATAAAATTCTATTTTCATCGGATATTGCTTGTAGTGACAATACTACATTATCAAAGCAACAATAAAAGTACATTGAGCTTACCATTATTCCTTTTTCCAAATTCCTTCATCTTTATAATGTAGTTATACAGTGTAAATAGTATCGTATAATATATATTAAAATCTGAAATAAAGTAAAGATCACAATATAATGTCAATTCATATATGCGGATAGTTTAATTAATTTGAAAGAATATTTTTTTAAATATTTTCATGTACAGGTATATACATTTGTACATCGATGTATTATCTCTGTAAATGCTGTATATGTTATTTTTATATGTTATTTGTGATCGTTTTGTATTTGCTGAACCCATAAGGGCTTTTATGCTTGCAAATGAAGTCATATTATATTCAATAAGCTATGTATAATGTAGGATGATAATACAGCGCTTAACACAGTTTGAAATTTCATTTCTTTTTTTTTAAATCAGCTGTACATGTTTTCAATTTGGCAAGACATCAATATAGAGTTGAGTTATGCAGGCATAACAATTGATACTGGCAAGATCGCAACAAAAGCACATACATATACACATTATCATGTATCATTTAAAGTAATGTCACTTAGCATGCTTAGACGAAGAGAAATTTGTGTTACTAATTGCACTAAATTTGAAATAGAAAAAAACTCTTTTTAACAAATATTAAAAATAAATAAAAAAAGGTTATTAGTTAAAAAAAAATAACTTATTGATATGTTTTTGACAATTATGACAATAAAAGTTGTAACATTACATATTTTGACAAATGTAATAATTATGAGTAAAAATTTAATTATCATTGTAATACTTGTCATCTCTGGCTCTGCATGCAAGTAATTCTAATTTAATCAAGATTCAAATAAAAAATGAGCTATAATCGGGTTAAATTTAAAAAGTCACTTAAAAATCAGTTCAAATGAACGCATAGAACATATTTTTTGTAGTCATACACAAATAAATGTGTAAATGTTTACAAAAAGTTCTGCATAACTTAAAGTATAGATAAATTATATTTACAACTTACCTCCTTTGTGTCTTTTTTGTGAAATGAAGCATCGTCTTCGGGTCTCCTTTAAATACTGTCTCATTTGGTTGTGTTTACAAACATAAAATTTTCCCCGTTTAAAGTTATAAATAGAAAATCACGTGGTGGAATTGTTTAGCTTCGACTGGAAAACTCTGGCTAATGTCACTCAATTATTGAGTTGTGACGTAGCTTGGGATTAATGATCATTAATGGATTAAGGTTCAATATTGTGTGTCATCCGGTTTATTTGTGTTTGTGATTGGCTTATAAATTGAAATATAGTAAATTAAATAAATTGGATATAATATATTTATCAGTACTTAGGAGTTACTGTGTTTGAAAGTGCCTCTGCTGCGCATGATTTAGATAATCAATGTATGATCGGAAAATTACGCTGTATTTTAACGTGACAACTGTATTGATCCTTTGACCTACATAAACTTGCGATGAAAGCAGATTCCAAAATCTAAATTTGACCTACATGTGAATTATATATATATATAATCATATTTGGTGTTTCAAAAAATTGTTAATTAACATGAATCTGCAAGTTGAAGAAAACACATGCACTTTTTCCATTGGAAAAAAAAGGATGAATCAGTCGATTGAATAATAAACATCAGATAAAGCAGAGACTTTATATACAGTCTCTGGATAAAGTTTAAAAAAAAAAAAAACAAGTGTGGCTACTAAAAGTATGTCTCGCCTGCCAGCACCCTCAACTACCTGAGCTTTCATTTCTTGATACAAACACAAAAAGTGTCGCTATTACACTTTTCCAGAGAATCATCGTCCACAAAAGTCTTCAAAAAAGTTTTCGGCCTGAAAACAGACCTAAGTTCACAGAGTAACTGGAGTGTGAAAATAGAGTCAGGGTCACACAGCAAGGCGACAGTTGCGTAGACCATAACTTGAACTGTCTGTTACTGTCTGTATACCCAATATCAATGCCTAGCTATCAATTCATCGTCCACAAAATTCTTACAAAAACGTTTACGCCACCGCCGCCACCGCCACTGCCGCCGGAAAGTAATACCTATGTCTCGTCTTCCGCGACTATTCGTCGCAGGCGAGACAAAAATTTATAAAAGAAATATTTTGTCAGCAGCTTTAATAATTGAATTTCTTTTTTTTAAAATAATGCTGGGAAAATTGTCATAACGTACGTACCGGTTGAGCACGAAAGTCATTAGCTGCAATTATGTAGCTCCTTTGACATATTTTTCTTAGGCGGAGTAATTATATAAGCGAGCACTAGAGGGTTTTAATATTAGAACTAGAAAGTCATTTGACACTGTGTGTTCAGAGTGTGTGTGTTGGAGACTGGAAGAATCATCGCGACCTCGGACTCGGCATACATTACAAAATACAACTACAAAGTACAAAGATGACATGAAAGTCAAAGAACTTTAATACATTTTAACTACGGTAGGTCCCGTGTCCGGCGACAGGATTGTTTTTTCGAGAGAGATTTACAATTGTCCTGGTTTTTTTCAAGAGAATAATCAATAAAAATGTAAACTTTGGTGATAATTAGTGATTTTTAACTGAGAGCGAAGGAAAAATGCTACCAACGGGTAGGCATATTTTAGTTTTATCATATTGAATTACAACACCAATTCCTATAAAAAAATTGTGATTCCTAAATAAAATTGTGGGCTGTTTTTTTGAGTTTTTACCTTTTTGCATTTTTCGCCCCTTAAAAGACAAATATTTTGAACGAAATTGCTAACCATTATAAGTGAACATCAATGTTATATTATGGCATCCTGAACATTGATGCCAAAAAGTTGCGTCTTACATATTTTTAAATTAAAATAAAATACATGTCCAGGCTTTTTAATGAGGCGTCCAGGTTTTTGCAAGAGAGGTCCAGGTTTTTTCATACTTAAGATAGACAAGTTGTGCGTGTTGTTTACCTCTTAAATCATATTTTAAAAGACATGTTGTATGTTGTTAAAAAATAAGAATACGGTACTATCATTTCAAGGGTTTTGGGTATGAATACGTCAGTTAAAGTCAAGAATTCAACCTTATATAGCCTATATAAACAGGCAGGCACATATAATTGACGCCTACAACCAGAACCCATTAATCTATTGTCTAAGCATAACTACAAACTGTTATAGATTGAAAATAGCCTCCTTGAATAATTGGCTGCAAACAAAATGTTTGTGTTGCGACAAGCAGAAAATGCTAACAGTTCCTGGGCTACCTTCTTTTAACTTGACTTGTAGTTGTTTCTTGGATGTGTTTGTTTGTATCATAGAGTCGTCTTCTTTCATGTCTGCTGTTTTATCAAGGATTATATAAGACTCGAATGCCCTTTCAGTACGTCTTAATTTTTACACAAATGTATTTATTGTATATATTATAGTTTCAACAACATAAAATCATAAGAGTATGCTCCCGTGCGGGACCCGGAAGGCGAATAGGTTAGCAGCAGCGCTAAGCTTGTCGGTAAAAGTCCACTAAAGAACGCTCAGAAACCTGTCATCTTTCCAGGCCGCTTAGCCCACCAAGCGACTGGGATGTGTGCCACAGGTGGTTGAATTGGGCAGCCCTGTCATAATAAATGCCGGGTCATCAGACTATACTAATGCGGAAACTTGACCGTAAACCGTATTGGACCGACGTGCGTGGAGAGTTCCAAGGTTCATGCACGTAAAATATCCCACTGTGCACCGCCACAGGCTAAATTTTCCGCACCTACCCACCTCTTCCCTTTTCCAGTGATCTTCAAAATTTACAGATCCTTTTCCCACTCAAACCCCGCTTCTCTCTAGCGAGTATAGGTTCAAACAGGATTCAGCATTGTATTTTCGCCAAATAAAGGATGGTTATATGAAACTGGGTAAGAGATGGCTATATCCCACACAGGTAGATGTTCCATCTTGTATGACCTCATTTCGGGTAAGGGTTCTTCATTGTCAGTCACCATATGAAAGGGTTCCAAATTGTGCGAAACTTTTGAGGAAGGATTTCGTCACTTTCTGGATGCATTGACCTATGGTGCGTTAAGGGTGCATTGGCCTATCTTGTGAGTTGGTTCGTTTTACTTCTGGTTTGTGGCCGTACATGGGTACTTCGAATTACATACATGGGTCTGTGTCCTGCGTGGGTCTACAGAATTCACTTTGGTGTTTCAATTTGCTCTTGTCCTGCTGATTATGACTGAAATACTGCGACTGGACATAAAACAAACATAAGAGTATGAGATTCAAATGCTATTTAAATTTCTGTTTCTTTACATACATATGTATACGTTAAGGGGTTCCAACATCTCATATTCCCTAATGTTTTTATCAAATATCCCGTATCCAAAATAGAGGGTTTATTTCTTTTCCCATATCCCTGTAAATAATCATTTAAATATTCTATATCCCAGTTTGTTTTGCCTCAAATATCCCGTATCCTAGGAATAAATATGTAAATATCCCATATTCCCAAACACCCTTAAACTCTTGAAATAACAGAATGCACCAGTGGAATATACCCTTTTTGTATTTATTTGTTTCTGACATACATGTAAATTTTATAGTTTCAAAGACTTGAAAAGGCACAAAAACAAGATTGCAACTTACCTTTCAAAATTTTGCCCACCGTAACAATCGCTTTTTTTGAAACCGGTAATTTACTAAAGAACATCAAGAAAGTCACAAATGTACAATAAAACTAATTTTGTCAAAATACTAATTTAGTCTTCAAAGATAATGCATTTGGGCAGCCTACTTATGCTTTAAAGTTAATAACATACTTGATATTTTGCATGGTAATGTGTTTAAATGTATGTTTATTGAGTAGGAGGGATATTAGTTTCCATTTATGTCGTATAGTTTCCACAAAACCCAGTGCCTCTCTTTAGTCAAAATTTTCAAAAAACCAGGACACCTCTCGAAAAAACCGGACAAGTTGTTGTGCCTCTCGAAAAAACCTGATCAATTTAGATAAATCATTAACTGATGCTTCTTTATGGACTTTTTTGAAAGAAAAGTAAAAACTCGAACAATTTGAATGGACTTGAATACTTCTATTCCTCTTTTGTGTTTTGTTTCACTTACAATTGAGACTTTAGGCATTTTTTTTGGAAACGGACAGGCGAAAAAACCTGGACCTCTCTCAAAAAAACTGGACAATGCCTCTCGAAAAAACAATCCTGTCGCCGGACACGGGACCTACTGTGAGTATTGCACATAAAAGATTATCCTAAAAGAATAAACTATGGAAATTTGATAAGATGTTAATGGAGTTCTTCAAACTGAAATAAAATGCATGGGCCTTGTCATATTATTATAACAAGGAAATATTGGTGTTTGATTCCCAGCCTTATCAGGCGAAAATAGAACCTATTCCAGAGGAACGTCCAATATCATCTTCTATATATATATATACATGTAGGACCCCCCAAACGAGGGATTTTATGGCACTAAAAAAATGATTACTTGCATGATCCCTTATCTCTTGGTATCTTATTATACCTTCCAATTTCAATTAATTTGAAATTTGTGGTCACATTTCTTAAAATTTATGATAATCTTTATTTGAAATTAGGATGCGAACTAATTTAACTGAACCTTTGCAGGAATGACATTTGACAAGTTGGCAACAAACTGATTCGATAAAAAAAAATGGCTGCTGTTACTTAAAACTGAACATAGGGTAAAATCATTTAAAATGGCTTATAACTCAGCAACTGAAACAGATAGAAAAAATCTTAAGGATCTTTGATCCTCTAGAATCAAAAGCTCTTCAAAACACAGGCACTTGTTTCTATCAATAATGGGGGGTAGAGTATGTATACCTTCTTTTATACATACTCTACCCCCCATTATTGATAGAAACAAGTGCCTGTGCTTCAAAACTCTCCTACGGGTCGAAGCTGTCAGATGACTCTTTATAGGGGTTATGGCCCTTTAAAGGCTAAAAAAAAATGGCGTTTTATCCCGGTTTTGCCATATGAAATGAAAACTATTGCAGACAGAAAAAACGCTGATTGCTTGCTTAAACCTTCAGGTCATTAAGCTCTACAAAAGCCTCCATTTGATCAAAGTTGTCAAATGACCCGTTATAGGGGTTATATGGCCATTTAATGGCAAAAATAGCGGGGTTTTTTTCTCGCCTGCGACGAATTACTTTCCGGCGGCGTAAACTTATTTGTAAGACTTTTGTGGACAATGAATTGCTTGAAAAGTATGATAGCTAGGCATCTGATATCAGTTGAGATTTACCTTATGGTCTACGCAACTGTCACCATGCCGTGTGACCCTGACCCCATTTTCACGCTCCAGTGACTCTGTGATCTTAGGTCTTTTTAAGGCCGTAAGCATTTTTGTAAGACTTTTGTGGACGATGAATTGCTTAAAAAGAATAATAGCTAGGCATTTGATATTGGGTATACAGACAGTTTATGTTATGGTCTACGCAACTGTTACCATGCCGTGTGACCCTGGCCCCATTTTCACGCTCCAGTGACTTTGTGAACTTTTTCGGGTCTTTATTTTTTAATAAATTTAACATGAAAAATCACAGAAATAATTTTAAAACAAGAGGCTCCCAGGAGCCTGAATCGCTCACCTGGTCTTGATGTTGACCCTATACTTTTGTAGAGATAAATGAGCTGAATATTTAAGCAAGCAACAGCTTTTCTCTACCTGCAATAGTTTTCATTCTATAGGCCAAAAACACCATTTTTCACCTATAAGGGGCCATAACCCCTATAAGGAGTCATCTGACAACTTCGACCCTATGAAGACTTTTGTAGAGCTAAATGAGCTGAACATTTAAGCAACCAACAGCTAATCTCTATCTGCAATAGTTTTCATTCTGTAGGCCAAAAACATGAAAAATGGCTATTTTTCAGGGGCCGTAACCCCTATAAGGGATCATCTGACAACTTCAACCCTATGGAGAATTTTGTAAAGCTAAATGAGCTGAACATTTAAGCAAGCAACAGCTAATCTCTATCTGCAATAGTTTTCATTCTGTAGGCCAAAAACATGAAAAATCGCTATTTTTCAGGGGCCGTAACCCCTATAAGGGGTCATCTGCCAACTTCGACCCTATGGAGAATTTTGTAGAGCTCAATGAGTTGAACATTTAAGCAAGCAACAGCTAATCTCTATGTGCAATAGTTTTCATTCTGTAGGCCAAAAACATGAAAAAATGCCATTTTTCAGGGGCCGTAACCCCTATAAGGGATCATCTGACAACTTCAACCCTATGGAGAATTTTGTAAAGCTAAATGAGCTGAACATTTAAGCAAGCAACAGCTAATCTCTATCTGCAATAGTTTTCATTCTGTAGGCCAAAAACATGAAAAATCGCTATTTTTCAGGGGCCGTAACCCCTATAAGGGGTCATCTGCCAACTTCGACCCTATGGAGAATTTTGTAGAGCTCAATGAGTTGAACATTTAAGCAAGCAACAGCTAATCTCTATGTGCAATAGTTTTCATTCTGTAGGCCAAAAACATGAAAAAATGCCATTTTTCAGGGGCCGTAACCCCTATAAGGGGTTTTCTGACAACTTCGATCCTATGGAGACTTTCGTAGAGCTAAATGAGCTAAACATTTAAGCAAGCAACAGCTAATCTCCATCTGCAATAGTTTTCATTCCGTAGGCCAAAAACATGAAAAATGGCTATTTTTCAACTTTAAGGGGCCGTAACCCCTATAAGGGGTCATCTGACAACTTCGACCCTATGGAGACTTTTGTAGAGTTAAATGAGCTGAACATTTAAGCAAGCAACAGCTAATCTCTATCTGCAATAGTTTTCATTCTGTAGGCCAAAAACATGAAAAAATGCTATTTTTCACCTTTAAGGGGCCGTAACCCCTATAAGGGGTCATCTGACAACTTTGACCAAATGGAGACTTTTGTAGAGCTTTTGATGCTGAATCAGTAGCGTGGCCTCAGATTTCCTCTATCTCTTATACTTTTTGATTTATAAGCCAAAAACAGTAGTCTGACCCCCCTAGTCTATTTTTAGTAACGGCGGCCATGTTTTTTAACGGATTAAAAATCAAAACACAAGTTTGGTGCAGGACACCCTAAGGATCATTCATACCAAGTTTCATTAAATTCTGTTGGGTAGTTTCAGAGGAGAAGATTTTTGAAAAATTGTTAACAGACGACGACGACGACAGACGACGACGACGACAGACGACGACGGACGCCAAGTGATGGTAATAGCTCACATGGACCTTCGGTCCAGGTGAGCTAAAAACTAGAAAATGTGTCTATGAGCCACAGGATGGCTCTCCCATTCTTGAAATATCATTGACCCTCAATGTGTATTACCTGGGATATGGACCTTTACCAAGAAATTGATCAAAAGTGTTCATGTGTAAAATAGGTCGCTGTGACCTTATTTCGTGTGGGTGGTGCCATGTTACCAAGACTCATCGAGTAGTGAAATATTATTGACCCCTAACATGTAGTATTCAAGATATGGACCTTAACCAAGAACTTTACCAAGTCATTCATGTGTAAAATATAGGTCGCTGTGACCTCATTTCTAGTGGATGGTGTCACCTTACTAAAGACACATCTAGTAGTGAAATATCATTGACCACCCAACATCTAGTATCCAAGTTATGGACCTTAACCAAGAACTTAACCGAAGTCGTGCATGCATAAAATATAGATCACAGTGACCTTATTTTTATTGGGTGGTGTCATGTTACCCAAGACACATCTAGTGGTGAAATACCATTGACCATCAACATGTAGTATCTGAGATATGGGCCTTAACCAAGAACTTAACCAAAGTCATTCAGGCGTAAAATATAGGTCACAGTGACCTAATTTGTAGCGGGTGGTGTCACCTTACCTAAGACACATCTAGTAGTGAAATATCATTGACCCCAAACATCTTGTATCCGCTTAATGGACCTTAACCAAGAACTTAACCGAAGTCGTTCATGCATAAAATATAGGTCACAGTGACCTAATTTCTAGTGGGTGGTGTAGTCCTACACAAGATCCATCTGGTGGTGAAATATCATTGACCCCCAACATCTAGTATCCGATTGATGGACCTTAACCAAGAACTTAACCAAAGTGTTACGGACGGACGTACGGACGGACGGACGGACAAGGGTAAAACTATATGACCGATTCACATACCGCGTGGTCGGGCCATAAAAACGGTTTCAAAATTCCGAAAGTTTGCAGCCACATGTTGTAAAATACAGGGCGTTTTAAAAGTTCATGTTTATTCGTTATACGCACCCTTAAGACAAAAGTGGGATCCCTGAATACTTGTATGGGGAGGGAAACACCGTTACAGACAAAAAAAATTATCAGAGTGTACATATTTTATCATCTAATGGCTCACGGAATGATGGGATTTTTTGTATTAGATTTAAAAAAAAATCTATTTTATAGTTTTTTTCCTAAAAATTACAACACATTTGTTTGTATATATGTTCATTTCTGCTGGCCCTTCAACTAAAGATGAAATAACTACCATCCAAGCCTCAAAATGCAAACTTATGACTCGGTATTGTAAATCATCCACTACCATGATGTATTTACATAAAATAACGGTATTTAATGTTGATGCAAGTCATCTTCACTAGCCAAGGGTTACGATCCGCTATCTCCCATCTTCACGTGAAGATGAGAGATAGCAGATCGTAACCCATGGCTAGTGTAGATGGATGCAAGTATATTCCTGTATTGTATATTTCAACATTCGAGTCGTCCAGGTTTCTTTTAAAGAGAGGTCCTAAAGCGACTACGTAAATTCTTTTTTTTTTCATCACATTTTGTCATGGTCTCTCACATAATGACATAAGACATTAAGCTTTTGATTTACCATGTTTACTTTTCGATTGAATAAACTTGTTTTTACAATAGAGTAAAACGAATATTTGTTATTATCTTGCATTTTGTATTGATATTGCAGGGCTTCATTTAAGAATTTAATGATTTCATTGGCGTGTAGCACATTTTAAAGCGTGCATCAAGGTATCGATAAACCAATAGAACTACTGCATTTTAATTATATGCAATGTAAATGTAATTATTTTTCACTAATAAGATCTTTTATTTTTTTTCATAATTTGCTGTAAATTGTAAGCGATTTTCTTGCTTACCCTTCTTCTTTTTCACCGTAGTCAAAAGTAATGTAGTGTAATATTCATGATTTATGCATTTTTGACAAAGAAAGGCTTTGAATTACCAAAATTACATTAAAAATGCAAAATAAACCGGCGCATTACACTTACATTGAATTACTTTTAAAAAAATGTATGCAATGCATTGCATATTTTCAAGCCTGATTTCTAGTCTATACAAATACATGAAATAGTTATTTGTGGTTTTTCTAAATTGCCATTTAATTGTGGGCATATTTTCTATTGGTTGTCATTACTTATATGCTGTATATTCATATAACAAGTAGTGACCTCTCACCAGAAGCACACTGAAAGGTAAAAAGCTAAAACTGTAAAAGGAAAATAACCCATATAAACACACAGGGATGCAAAAGTCCAGCACCCTATATATCGACCATGTGCAGCCTCATTGTTTCTATTTATTGCTTTTACAGAAAATAAAATGAAAAAAATCACCAACCTCATCACATTTATTCTGGTGTTTGCAATGTAAAAAGTTGCCTCATTCACTCTTTGCACCATAAGAAAATATGTTAGAAGCCTCCCTGTCTCATCTGTTTTTGAAACAAGAAATTGTGTCAAACAGCAGACACTGTGCCCTGCTTTTATATTTATTAAACAGTTAGGAAGCAGGAATGGACGTATACCCTTCTTCCATAAGAAGTCCTTCATTTGGAAAATGTAGGTCACAGCCAGAATCCAAAGCAATGGACTTCAATCATTCTTCTGTTAGTGGTCATCTATGCAGAAAATAAAGTCACAGTCAGCATCTAAAGCATGCATTGTTGTGCTTAGCATCACAAGGTGCATCTATCACTCGAATATAATTCATGTGGCATTTGTCAGTTAGCAGGAATGTACTTCAACCATTCTTTTGTAAGTGGTCATTTATGTGTATATAAAATATAGGTCACAACCAGCATCCGAGGCATGCATTCTGCTTAGCATCACAAGGTGCACCTACCATACCAATATAGTTGATGTGACACAAATCAGTAAGTGGGAATGGTCTTCCACCTTTCTTCTGTAAGAGGTCATCCATGTGGAAAATATAGGTCAAATCCAGCATCCTAAGCATACGTTGTGCTTTGCATAACAAGGTGCACCTACCATACCAATATGATTGATGTGGTACTTGTGAATGAGTGGGAACTAAGAAATATGGGGATTTGGGACGCATGGACGAATGTACCCAAACACTATATGCCCCTCTACTTCCTAGGTGGGGCATAAAAATGGCCACAGAAGCTACAAATTTATTTTTTATGGCCTTGTGGTAGCAAATTCATATTTGTAACCCTGTTGGTGACAGCCAATCTGAAATTATATCCCTGTTCTACACCTCCTTAGCCTGAAAATTAAAATCAAATTTTGCAGCACACCCATAGCATTGATTATATAGGAAGTTACCCCTCCTCCCATAAGATGGAAACACATGCTGTTTGATTTTTTTCAATGAAACTTAACAAGCATTCTGAGAGTATTGCAAAACAATACATAGTCCCCTACCGGCCTCATATTTCAGTCAATGGTAACAATTTGTCAAATAAATGAATACCTAAACTTGATCAGTTTATTATCTACTAGGAACAATAAAAAGGTGAAGAAAATAAAATTGCAATGGATTTTCTAACTTCAAAGTTCCAAAACTCCCATAAAAATTTGTGGACCGGCAGGAAACTCAAACTTGATCTGTAACTCATCAAGGTAAACTCACATACCAAAAATCAGTTCATTATCTATAAGCGTTTAGAAAAAAAGTGTGAAAAACTGAAATTTTAGTGAATTTTCAAAGTTCAAAGGGCCATAACTCCCATAAAAAATTGTGGACCGGCACGAAACTCAAACTTGATCTGTAACTCATCAAGGTTAACTCACATACCAAAAATCAGTTCATTATCTATAATTGTTTAGAAAAAAAGTCAGAAAACTGAAATTTTAGTGAATTTTCAAAGTTCAAAGGGCCATAACTCCCATAAAAATTTGTGGACCGGCACGAAACGCAAACTTGATCTGTAACTCATCAAGGTAAATTCATATACCAAAAATCAGTTCATTATCTGTAAGCGTTTAGAAAAAAAGTGCGGAAAACTGAAATTTTAGTGAATTTTCAAAGTTCAAAGGGCCATAACTCCCATAAAAAATTGTAAACCGGCACGAAACTCAAACTTGATCTGTCACTCATCAAGGTAAACTCACATACCAAAAATCAGTTCATTATCTATAAGCGTTTAGAAAAAAAGTGCGGAAAACTGAGGCATGACAGACGGACAGACGGACAGACAGACGGACAGAGCGCAAACCTATAGTCCCCTTCGGCTTTCGCCGGTAGGGGACTAATAAAAAGAAAGAAAAACACACAAAGATATAAACAAAATCAAATTCAGTCCCATCTGGTATCCTGAGACCTATATTTTCTAACAAGTGAGGCTCCAAGGAGTCTGAATCACTCACTTGGTCTTGATGTCAACCCTATGAAAAACATTGAAGAGCTAAAGAACATTTAAGCAAGCAACAGCTTTTGTCTTTCAGCAATAGTTATCATCCTGTAGGTCAAAAACGTGCAAAATGTTATTTCAAGGGCCATTTGACAACTTTGCCTCTATAGAGACTTTTGTTAAGCGCTTAATGAACTAAACAGTTAAGCAAGCAACCACTTTTCTTTATCTGCTGTAGATTTCATTATATAAGCCAAAAACATGAAAAAATCTTAATTTAGGGGCTGTAATCCCTATAAGGGGTCATCTGACAACTTCTACCCTGTGAATGCTTTTGTAGACCTAAATGATCTGAACATTGAAGCAAGCAACAACTTTTCACTATCTGCAATAGTTTTCATTCCATAGGCCAAAAACACTATTTTTGGCCTTTAAAAGGCTGTAACTGCTATAATAGGTCAACTGATAACCTTTACCAAATTAAGACTTTTGTAGAGCTAAATGAGGTGATCATTAAAGCAAGCAACAGCTTTTCTCTATCTGCAATAGTTTTCATTCTATAGGCCAAAAACACTATTTATCGCCTGTAAGGGGCTGTAACCCCTATAATGGGTCATCTGACAACTTCGACCCTAAGAACACTTTTGAAGAGCTAAATGAGGTGAACATTTAAGCAAGCAAAAACTTTTCTCTATCTGCAATAGTTTTCATTCTATAGACCAAAAACACTATTTTTCACCTTTGAGCAGCTAAAAATAATATATGGTCTTACATAGCACATGAGGGGTGAAATCTAAGCACCATATGCAGATGAAGACACTTTTTCAAATCAAAAAAATAATTCGAAACTTGTAATTGTACATTTTGTCATGTTTGTTGCAGTTGGAACACACACAAAAAATATCCATGGATAATCCTCAAACATATGTATGGAAAAATTTCAAAATTGCCAAAAAAAGCATAAATTTGCAAAAACATAACATTTAATTAAAATAACATGATGCATGTTACATTAATTACCACAGTTTTGTTTGTGATATAAAAAAATGCAATATATATGTAAACAATTAACAAGAGGCTTCCAGGAGCCTGAATCGCTCACCTGTTCTTGATGTCAACCCTATGAAGACTTTTGTATAGCTAAATGAGCTGAATGTTTATAAGCATGAAAAATCTTTTCTCTATTTGCAATTGCTTTCATTCTAAATAATCAAAAAAGACTAAGGGGCTGTAACCCCTATAAGGGGTTATCAGACAACTTCAACCCTATGGAGACTTTTTGTAGAGCTAAATGAGCTGAACATTTAAGCAAGCAATAGCTTTTCTCTATCTGCAATAGTTTTCATTCTTTAAGCCAAAAACACTATTTTTGCCTTTAAGGGGCTGTAACCCCTATAAGGGGTCATCTGACAACTTCCACCCTATGAAGACTTTTGTAGAGCTTAATGAGCTGAACATTTTAGCAAGAAACAGCTTTTCTCTATCTGCAATAATTTCATTTTATAGGCCAAAAACACTATTTTTTGCCTTTAAGGGGCTGTAACCCCTATAAGGGGTCATCTGACAACTTTGACTTAATGGAGACTTTTGTAGAACATTTAAGCAAGCAACAGCTTTTCTCTATTTACAATAGTTTTCATTCTTAAGGCCAAAAACACTATTTTTCGCCTTTAAGGGGCTGTAACCCTTATAAGGGGTCATCTGACAACTTTGACTTTATTGAGACTTTTGTAGAGCTAAATGAGCTGAACATTTAAGCAAGCAACAGCTTTTCTCTATCCACAATAGTTTTCATTCTATAGGCCAAAAACATGCAAAAATGCTATTTTTCACCTTTAAGGGGCTTTAACACCTATAAAAGGTCATCTGCCAACTTCAACCCCATGGAGACTATTATAGAGCTAAATGAGCGGAACATTTTAGCAAGCAACAGCTTTTCTCTATCTGCAATAGTTTTCATTGTATAGGCAAAAAACACTATTTTTCGCCTTTAAGGGGCTGTAACCCCTATAAGGGGTCATCTGACAACTTTGACCCTGTGGAAACTTCTGTAGAGCTAAATGAGCTGAACATTTAAGCAAGCAACAGCTTTTCTCTATCTACAATAGTTTTCATTCTATAGGCCAAAAACATGCAAAAACGCTATTTTTCACCTTTAAGTGGCTGTAACCCCTATTAAGGATCATCTGACAACTTTGACCTTATGGAGACTTTTGTAGAGCTAAATGAGCTGAACATTTCAGCAAGCAACAGCTTTTCTCTATTTGCAATAGTTTTCATTCTATAGGCCAAAAACACTATTTTTTGCCTTTAAGGGGCTGTAACCCCTATAAGGGGTCATCTGACAACTTCGACCCTATGGAGACTTTTGTAGAGCTAAATGAGCTGAACATTTAAGCAAGCAACAGCTTTTCTCTATTTACAATAGTTTTCATTCTATAGGCCAAAAACATGCAAAAACGCTATTTTTCACCTTTAAGGGGCTGTAACCCCTATAAAGGATCATCTGACAACTTCGACCAAATGGAGACTTTAGTAGAACTTTTGATGCTGAAGCAGCAGCGCGGCATCAGATTTCATCTATCTCTTATACTTTTTGATTTACAAGCCAAAAACAGTAGTCTGACCCCCCTAATCTATTTTTAGTTACGGTGGCCATGTTATTTGACGGATCAAAAATTGAAACAAAGTTTGGTGCAAGACACCCTAAGGATCATTCATACCAAGTTTCATTAAATTCTGTTCAGTAGTTTCAGAGGAGAAGATTTTTGAAAAATTGTTAACAGACGACGACAGACTACGACAACGACAGACGACAGACGACGACGACGGACGCCAAGTGATGGTAATAGCTCACATGGACCTTTGGTCCAGGTGAGCTAAAAATTTGAAAATTCAATGTTTAAATTAACTTCAGCATAAAAGGCACAGTTGTTCAAAACACACAATGCTAAAAAATAAACTTGTGAAAAAAAAAAACCAAACATTTTGTACATTAAAAATAATAGTAAAACTGGCCAAAATTTGGTAAACAGGAAGTAGGTGAGCAACAGATGTGAAACTGAATCCCATCATATGGGACCCCATACCAAATATCAACTGGCTGTGACTAGTAGTTGCTGAGAGAACTGTAACTTAACATTACACCCAGACTTTTAAAACATGGAATTTTCACTTTGTGAAAACTGGCAAATTAAGTGCCCTGAAAATAAAAGCCATCATTAATGCTTAAAAGCAATAGATTCAACTAAAACTTAAAACAATAGCACTGTCATCTAAATAAACGTATAACATTTGCAATAAAGTTCAAGAACATGTTTAAAACCCGATTTAGAGGCAAACTAAAAATGCTAATACTGGCATTGTCTACTTGGTTTGGCACAGTTTGTATTTTGGATTGCACGTCTTCTATCCATTGATCAACTACAGTTTCTAGTGTAGACAATGCCATTGGACCATTGTTAAGTAATACTGCATGAAAGTCTTTGATATCAAAATGATGACCTGAAATACAGAAATTGGTGTGATTAAATAATCAAATTTCCATGGAAATTGTTATAACACTTATAACTTCATATAGGAGTAGAGAAATGGTAAAACAAGTGTGGCCACTAAAATTATGTCTCGCCTGCCCGCACCATCACTAAAATCAACCACCTAAGCTTTCATTTCTTTACATAAACACAAATTGTGTCTGTATAACCAGTATCATATGCCTAGCTATTATACTTTTCAAGCAATTTATTGTCCACATAAGTATTGCAAAAAGTTTTCTGCCTGAAAAAAAGACCTAAGTTCACAGAGTCACTGGACCCTAAAAATGGGATCATGGTCACATGGCATGGAGACTGTTACGTTAACCATAACCTCAACTGTCTGTATACCCAATATCAGATGCCTAGCTATTATACTTTTCAGAATTCATTGTCCACAAAAGTCTTACAAAAAAGTTTTCTACCTGAAAAAGACCTAAGTTCACAGAGTCAATGGAGCGTGAAAATGGGGTCAGGGTCACAGGGCACTTGACACTTGAACTGTCTGTATACCAGATATCAGATGCCTAGCTATTATACTTTTCCAGCGATTCATCGTCCACAAAAGTCTGTAAAAAAGTTTACGGCCTTAAAAAAGACCTAAGTTCACAGAGTCACTGGAGCGTGAAAATGGGGTCAGGGTCACACGGCATGGTGACAGTTGCGTAGACCATATCCAGAACTGTCTGTATACCAAATATCAGATGCCTAGCTATTATACTTTTCCAGCAATTCATCGTCCACAAAAGTCTTACAAAAAAGTTTACGGCCTTAAAAAAGACCTAAGTTCACAGAGTCACTGGAGCGTGAAAATGGGGTCAGGGTCACACGGCATGATGACAGTTGCGTAGACCATAACCTGAACTGTCTGTATACCAAATATCAGATGCTTAGCTATAATACTTTTCAAGCAATTCATCGTCCACAAAAGTCTTACAAAAAAGTTTATGCCGCCGCCGTCGCCGGAAAGTAATACCTATGTCTCGCCTTCCGCGACTTTTCGTCGCAGGCGAGACAAAAACACAGCTTTATGTTACTTATATTTTGGTAAACTACATAAGAGTTGAAGTAGTTTGAAATTGGGTGAAAGTACCTTGTTGATAGGCTCTTATCCTTTATAACCTCTCTAAAATAGAAGTTGATGTAGTGATATTTTTGTTCAATTTTGAAACCTGCATTAGATCACATTACCAGTGGCCAATTCAGAGGGGGCTGAGGGGGCTTACCCCCTTTAATTGAGAAATTTTAATTTTTCTGTTTAAAATTGACCAAGCAACTTCAAATATTCATCGATTTGCATATAACTTCTACTGCTTCTATGGTTACTCTTTTATTATTTTAAAGTTCTTTTAAATTGATATGACTGTTTCACAAAAAATAAACAAGAGACAGTACAACTTATCATACTAAAACTGTGTACCAAATTTTAAAACTATTCCTGGAGAAGAAGCTGAGAAATCTGCTTTGCAAATTGTGAATGGATATACAGAGTAACTGACAGATGAACGGATTGTTGGACAAAGTGGTTTGAAAAGTGGGTTTGAAAATAATCTACTCTCTGATGAGAAGGGCTAATAAACACAACCAATGTTGAATGATTCTTACCTAATATTTTCTCTGCCTTAGCTCTCAATTCCTTTATTTTGAGTTCACCAATTTTATAAGCACAAGCTTGTCCAGGCCATGTAATGTATCTATCTACTTCAAGGTAAATTGTATTTTGTCCTTTGGCTGAATACTTTGCTATAAAATCAGCTGCTTTTTCTCGTGACCACCTAAGTTCAATGTTGTAAAATATGAAACAAAATATAATGTTTCTTTTATCTTAAGTACAAATTGTTTTAGATTCATGTTAAACTTTGTAAATATTAATTTTTTATGTTTTTGTTTACTCTTTCACATCAATGACAAAGAACTGTTGACAAAGAAAGATAATTTTTTTTTTAAAACGATGCCCCCCCACTAATTGCACCCAAAATTTGAAGTAAAAAATGTCCATAAACTCCAAAAAAATTGAGGATGAAAATTTCTAGGTAATATGCAAAACAACAGAAGGAATACTTCCTTTATATCAAGTTTCGTTGAACTCAATCGATGTTTCAGAGGCGCTGTGCTGAAAAGATAATAAATGAGGATATTCTGCAAACTTCTAAGTCCAAAGGGCCATAACTCCCACAAAATTTTTTGGATCAAAATTTGCTGGTAACATGCACAACTATATATAGTGTCCTTCCTACATGCCAAGTTTCATTGATTTCATTCAATAATTTCCTCAAAAGAAGTATGATAACAAACTTTGTGATGGACACACATGACTAAAGAATGAGTCTCCCTACCAAAGTGAAGGAAGACATAATAGTAACTATTATTTATTTCATAGTTTAAAAACTAACTCTTACCCCATTGAGTGAAGTCCAGTGTCCACCACAAGTCTACATGCTCTGAAGATTTCATCACTGTATCTACCTAGCATTTTATAGTCTGTATTATATATTCCCATTTCCTCACCAAGATATTCACAATAAAGAGCCCAACCCTATTTATAGAAAAAAAATTCAATACATTGGAATATACAACAGTAAATACAATCAAGAAATACTGTAAGATCTGTGTAAAAATACATGTACCCCCTGATTCAAATACTCTATATATGCAAAAGAAAACAGATGTCAATTATTCCCGCATTGAATAGTAGCTGGGACCGATGAGAGTTTTGTTTGAAAAATTCTTACAGTGTTGAAAAATTATTTGTAGGATCTTGTCAGAGTCTCTAATGCTGGAAATCTAAGCATTAGAGTCTATTTGCATGCATATGTGATTTTGTTTTTTTTTGGTTTTTTTTATAATAGTCGTGTGTTCACTAAAAGTAATAAAGGGAAAAGCAAATTTCTAAAAAGCTGATTTGTGAATATTAAAGGAATAAGTGCCATGCAACCTGTGTTCATCCAATGGTCCACAGCAATGTAAGATGAAAAATAACAACCTATCAAAAGGCCAGATAAATCAAGGCTCACCAAACCAGGCGAAGTGGGCGAAAAAGTCGCCTTGAAAAGTTTAATTTCGCCTTTGTAATGTCACAGGGAGAAGTTGAAGTCGCCTTCTAAAATCGCGGTAATCGGCGACATTTCCCATTTCTTTAAAAGATTAAACAAAGCTACCTGTTTATTTGGTCATTTTACCTATCCCAGAGCTAATTAACAACCTGTCATGATGTCCTGTCACTGTTAATTACCTAATTCAAAAGGTTATTATCTTGTCAATAAACCAATTAGCGCTCAAGCCCGACGGCGATAGTCGGCTTGTACACCAAACTTGTTAATTAGATGGATCCAACTCACAGTCATTAATTGGCTTCCAGGATTGATAAAAACTTAATATTAATGTGATTTGTTCACAAATAATTGACCAATTAACTGTTAATCCTTATTAGTCATTTAGAAAGTCAAATTTCTGAAATTAAAGGAGCAAATATTGAACAGAGTTATGCCCCTTTAAAATTAATAAATTTTTAAACTCTTAATCTTTCTACACATACTTTTGTGATCTTTTACCATTAGTTCAAAGAATGATATAATTAAATAAAAATAAACATCAACAAAGAATTTGAGCATAATAATTATTGCAAATTATTTTTTTCATTTAGAAAATCACCTTTCTGATTATTTTCAAAATCTCAGCTGGGTTTATCATACCTTTTCCCTTTCTTGATATCTTATCTTAAAAATAATTAAAATTTTTAACATGTCTGGAGAAATTAAGATAAAATAAGTAATAAATCTGTAATAATAAGAGTTAAAAATAAATACATGTAGCATCAGCATTCTCTATTGTTATGCCATAAGGAATAACCTTACCATGACTAAAGAATATCACTTTTAATTTACTTATAATAAAACTTATAGAGATTTCATATTTAGGAAATACAAAGCACTTTACAAAGAAGAATTGTAAATTATTAAGTTTATTTGTTTCAACAGAAGTGTCACGCGCCTGTCACTTCTCCCTTATTTGTTGTCACTTCTCCCTACTTGGCTCAGAGGGAGAAGTCACTTCTCCCTGTCATCCTGAAGTGTGGTGACCCCTGTCACTTCTCCCTGTCATCCTGAAGTGTGGTGACCCCTGTAAATCTGTTCATAGGGTGAAAAAAAAATGCTATTAATCAAGAATGCTGAAATTCACTCAAAACCTAAAAATTTTCAATAGTGATTTTACTAGTTTGGAAATACTCAATTTGAGGAACTTCTCAAAACAAACCTCAACATATGCTGTGTAGAAGGGGAATAGAGTTGGTGGCTGGAAATATTTCTGATCCATTCCAAACCGTCTAAAACCTGCTAAATCAGATTGTGCCTGTATGACATACTGTTAAAAATAAAATAGGTGAGAAAATTGTTATTATGAAAAAACAGAATTGTTCCCCTAAAACTGGTTACATAAATTCAGAAACATTCAAAAATATAAAGAAGAGCATGCATGACTCAAGATGCTCCACCATCAAAAACCTGTGATCTTGATCTTTCACTGAAAAATCAATCAACTTGAATCTAATTAGCTTTAGTTCTCGCAAGATTCAAGAAATTTTATCAAGGCATTCAAAATTTACACTTCAGAAACCAACACAGACAAAATGACAGAAAGCTATATTCCCTGAAAGGCAGTGGTGATTTTTCAAAATGCTGTTTCTTTAATACATGTTGGTTTTGTAACGTACATTTTTTCTCTTTATCATCTATTAATGCAATATTACCTGGAGGTGATGTCCAGGTATTGTTTCATGTAGGGCTAATGCTTCATAACCAAATGTAGGCCTGAAAATAAAAGATCCTTCTTCTGTCAACACTGTGAAACTAAGTCTTATGGCGTATTATGATAATGATTTTGATATTTATAACGTTAACATAACCAAGGAAAGAAGCAGAAGTACCAATGGGGTATTCTGAATGTCAAAAGTCCGAAAGGGCAAAGACAAAACCAGTAAATAAGAATGGGACAAAAACAGACAACATGAAAAACATGGAAACTCAAAATAACTGAATATCGATCAACAACCCAAATTCCAGTCGAAACAAGAGTAAACTCAGGTGCTCTGGAAATATTTTTCCCGAGATAGACCTGGCAACCAAAATTTTTGGCTTCGCCTAAATTGCAACTTCCCGATATATTTTTGTGCTTAATATTTTACAAGTTAGGAGAATATTTTCAAAACCTTAACTTATAAATCCTGTAAGTAATAAAGAAAGAATGTGTCCATGGGACATAGCCCCAAACAGGAAGTTGATGTCCGACAGGTCTCAAAATCATTTAGGACGTAAACTTTGTCATACTCAACCATCCAACCAAGTTTCAAATCATTCTCATGTATAGTTCCTGAGAAAAGCTTGACGGAAATTTTCATAGTCATGTTCACATATTTTAAAATTGGCCTAAGTCCCAAACAGGAAGTAGATGTCCGACAGGTCTCAAAATCATTTAGGACGTATAGTTTGTCATACTCAACCATCCTTCTAAGTTTCAAATCATTCTCATGTATGGTTCCTGAGAAAAGCTTGACGGAAATTTTCATATAAAGTTCAAATACTTTAAAATTGGCCTAAGTCCCAAACAGGAAGTAGATGTCCGACAGGTCTCAAAATCACTTAGGACGTATAGTTTGTCATACTCAACCATCCTACCAAGTTTCAAATCATTCTCATGTACAGTTCCTGAGAAAAGCTTGACCGAAATTTTCACAGTCATGTTCACATATTTTAAAATTGGCCTAAGTCCCAAACAGGAAGTAGATGTCCGACAGGTCTCAAAATCACTTAGGACGTATAGTTTGTCATACTCAACCATCCTACCAAGTTTCAAATCATTCTCATGTATGGTTCCTGAGAAAAGCTTGACGGAAATTTGTACGGACGTACGTACGTACGTACGTACGTACGGACGGACATGAGTAAAACTTAATGCCCCCCAACATGTCGTCGCAGGGGCATAACAAAAAAAAACCCAAACAATTTCTTACAGTTTAAAGAAAACAATGTAACGTCATTAAGATTATATGAGCAAGATCTTTTTACCAGGTTGGTAGGTTTAGGGGTAACAAGCATTTTCTAGATTAATCTTTTATTGACATTAGTTATACTATTATTATTAAAAGAACAACTCACATTTCCTTTGGATGAAACACATTCACATAGAATGTTGCAGTACCTAAATTGTAATAGTGAGCCCCATCGAAAGGTAAAGGCTGAACCCTACAAAAACAATAAAATAAATTAATATAAATGTTTACTTTTCTTTTTTCCCCAACTATGTGTAATTCTTAATCTGCAATTTTGATAATAAGACAATATTTTAATTATTTTAATGTTAACCAAAATCTAAGAGAATAGTTGCATGGTATTGTAGGTCAAATGTTCCAATTCCACACTTAAGTCACATAATGTTTTTTTTTATGCAGGTTTTAACCTTGTTAAAGTTTTCAACATGAGCAGATGGAGAAATTTTGGTATTTAGAGGAGACCAGGCTCTTCAAACCTAAAAAACTTTTACATTTACCAATATTATAATTGATTTTTTCTAGGTAAGGCCAAGTGTCCTGAGCCCTGTGGAAGATAGGGTCTTGTTGTGTTAAAATTGTGCAGTTTGGCATATGGTTTCCACGAAACTATAAAAAGATGTCTAATGTATCTAATTTGTATTCATCCACTAATGTATAGAAATATATAAAAATAAATAACATCACAAAGAAAAGTAAGGACATTGCAATATTAAAGATTATGATTTATAACTGGTCCCCTTTGGACCGGCTGCTGTTAGACATGACGTAAGAATTTAGGTTTGTTAGCTTTGGTATTTTGTCTTGTATTACCTATGTGTTTTTAAGAGATGTCAATACTCATACTTCAAACCTCAACAACTTTTTATTATAATGCCATGGTATTTAAAAGATATCTTAAATCTTCAAGACCATTTATAGTGTTCTTAGGTCCAGACATCAACCCTGCAATTATTAGTTTGACTTTGCATAAAAAAACTTCTGTTCAATAACTTACTGTACAGGTACATTTGGTATATCTTTAAACATCATTGGCAATTTAGGTTCGATATCTCCTTCAACAATCTCTCTGAATTTTTCAACAATTGCCTATGTAAAAAAAAATAGCACATGTCATTTTTTTTTAAAATATTTTTGTTCTGTTCTTTATAGCGAGCATAGCTCGCAAGCAGGCACGAAGTGCCCACTCGAGCGGAGAGCTCTACGGTATTTGTTTCCGCGAGAAATTTGCTAATGCTGATTTAGATTTTTTATGGTCCGGAAAGGGAAATTATTTTTACAGGGCCGGAGTGAATGTTAAAATAATTTATAAGAAAAGAAATAAATTCAAATAATGCTTAAAAAAATAATAAATTGCACTTTTTACAAGAAAATAATATTCTTAAAATAATAAATACACATAAGCTGCTCGTTGCGTCTTGGTTATATGCACGTACGAAACTAACGTGTCTCGAAGCCTAATCGCCCCATATCATCTCGCCCCAAAATAAGCAAATGGAAATATTGGAAAATAAACAAACGTAGTCCCTTTTAGCTATGCTCGCATTTAGGCAATGCCTACTCCATATTACATTTTTCTTCAAACGTGTAAAAAATCTGTCAAAGTAAAAAATGGCTGAATTTGGTTTAACAGGAAATAGGTGAGGCACAGACCTGAAATCATATCCCATATAATGGAACCCCACCCTGAAGCTGTATACCAAATGTCAAGTGGTTGTGATTTGTAGTTGCTGAGAAAACTGTTACAAAAATTTCTTCCCCACCTGCCCACCATTTTGATCCATTTTATAACCTGGATTTTCATTTCATGAAATCATGCCAAAAATTGTGGTGTTAGGCATGGTATGGACTGAAATAAGAATTAAATCTTTTACCAATTTTTCAAACAATTTACCATCTAGTCAGTGGCAGCATTTTATTTTAGCTCCAACATAGTACCGAAAAAAAAGCCCTTTAAAACCAACAAGAGCATGGCTCAAGGTCACCAGCCTGTCAAAACTTATGACCTTGACATTTGATCCAGAAATCAAAAGGACTCTTCCCTACCCCATCAACAAGAAATTCTATCAAGGTTTTCAAAAGTTATGATCCAAAAACAAATCTGGACAGACAGAAAGAATGCTGAATTTAGATATTTCCTACTTTCACAGAAATGTCTGGGACAATAAAAAGAAAACTGTAATAATGATCAATTGCTATTCAATTCTGAACTGTGCAAAAATTATTTATACATTGAAAGATAATGCTTGAAGATTTAATTTGTTTTAAGTGATTAACTTTACCTCTGATGACAAAAAAAACTTTGGATCCCTCTCTAGGGCAATGAAAGCTTCTTTGATACTGCCTGGAATCCCCAACTTTGTAAATATCTACAAAAGTTCCAACAAAGAATTCTATGAGCAAGCTCACAAAATGATACCCCTGCTTCGTATATGAACTCTGTATTGTAAAACAGCAAGTCTATTAACTTCCCTGAATGATATTTCAAAGCAATGAAATGAACTTCTTTCAAGTAAAGTTTCATCTAAATCCATTAAGTGGTTAAGCATGTTTAAGAAGAGTTAATCTTACAAAACATGTCGATGGATGGAAAGATAGTCTTATCTCATTTATATTACATTGAGAAACTTTGATTATTTTGGGTACTTAGTCATATTTTACCGGATTTTACTGTTACCGTCAGTAACCAGCCACCGGACAAGGAATAGAACATCGCTTGCTCTCAATGCAATTGCGATCTTTTGAATACACTAAGCAAAGCATATTTGAATAATTTTGATATCGTAATATGAAATGATGTGGTATATATTATTAAAATATAGTGTCAAAAACATTTAAATCTCTGTAAGTTGTTTAAATTTTTCAAGTGAATTATCCAAGATGTACACGATAAAATCTGAGGCTTGTCCTACTTCTTTTCATTTGGAAACCAACAGGATTTTTCATAACGGTATTGTAAACGGTAAAATTAAATCAATCACGGAATAAAAATCCGATATTAATTTGCAAATGGTCTATTGAACGTCGCTAACATGACAAGCATGTTATAACAAACAGGAACTGCTACCTCTTCCATAACATTTGAGTTCACTTTTGTTTTGACATGAGTTCATGTGCTCCATGACTGCAGTTAAGTGGTGCTGTATGAGTTGCCTTTTTAGTGATGTTTTATGAGTCTTTGAGTTTTTCGGGGGTAAAGCTTTGCATCCTACTGCAATATTGTCTTGGTCATCTCTGACTTTCCATATTCGATTGACTCTCTGGAACTCTTTTGCATCATCAACTAACCTTTTTTATTTCTTTCGCTATCCTCTCAACCTCTTCTAGTCCTATCTTATGGACCTCATCTGGTGTTATATCTAGTGAGGTGTGCCACTTGAGACAGGCTTTGTAGTATTTTGACCCATTATCCCAACCATCCACTCCAAGACTAGATCTGGTATGCTTGAGGTAAGTCTATAAGAATATTATAGGGTTGCTATAGCTATTTAGCCTAGAATGGCAATTCCCATAAGATGAAGCCATAGGCAAATTATTAAGAGACTGCAGCATGGAGTTGACCAGAAAAATGTAACAAAAATTTGAAAGTATACACAAAATCTTAAAAGTAAACAGAAAGTGGATGAGTCACAGGCATACAATTTTCAAGAAAATCATATAGGACAAAGCTACATGTCAAATGTCAGGAGGCTGCAGCACATAATTGGTCAGCAAATGTGATAGAAATTTTGTATATAATTATATATGTCCACTTCACATAGAATCTTAACTTAGCATTCAGTAAACAAACAGGAAAAGATAATTTTTTCCCCATAAAACTGCTTTACAACAAAACGCATTGTAAAAAAGCTGCATGCCAAATGTCAAGGGGATGGGGCATTTAGTTGCCAAGAAAACTGTGATTAAAAACTGCCTTAAAACCACAGATGTTGTGCTAAAGTGACTCCTATACTGATCTGCAACAAGTTTAAGGTGATATGATAACCAATGCTTTCACAAGATTTTTTAAAATTGAAATGTGGTGCAAAGTGACATAGGCAGGGTGCTGAAATTAACAGATAGTACCCAAGTTACTCCAATGTGTCACTTTACACCACATTGCAGGGGACAAAATGACATGAAAATCAACTGACCTCATTTATGAAATTCTTATGGCATTTTAATGTATCCATATATTTTTTAATTGCAGACTTGGCTTTCTTCCTAAGAAAAACTCTGTAAAAGAAAGAATATGTTGCCTAATCTTTCTTCAATATTGATATTGTATACAGGTAGAATAATACAAATACACATTTTCATAACATTTTTTTTACAAAACCTTTTTTTAACATTTTCAAATGATGTAATTGAATGCAACAAAATATTTAGTTTAAACATATTTATTTATCCTGGATTGAGAAACAAGCTTAATGCTTCTATAAATCCCTCTCCAGCTAGCAGTTTGCGAGTGTGGCCTTTGTAGACTGCCCCCATTGAGCCTACTCTTATTGAACTCTACAAAGGGGTCTTTAACGTGCACAGGATATTGCTCTCTTCAAACCCAGGACAACCTATTATCGTCCCTTCCGAAGGACTAGCATCGTTTCTTGAGACCATCCTCCCAAATGGTGTCAAGAAAGAGTCGGAAAATCGGTTCATGAAATTTTCATAAAATTTTCATCAACAAAATATTTAATGTTAACAAAAAACTTCAGCTTTTTTATCATCTAATTGACTGTTAGCAGCTACATGGGTGTCTTGCAACAAGCAGAACCTGTTTATCCTTCCAGAGCATCTAAGTTCACCCTTAAAGAGATATTATCCTGTGGTTTTGAATATTTTGACAATCTAATGCCTAATTGGTACATCTCTGTTTCCTTTTACATAAACATAACAAATGTCAAAGATGAAAGAACATACTTCTCCTGTTCTGTTATTTCTGTTACTTTTTCTATATCATCTTTGAAAGGTGCATAAAATGGGATGTCTTTAGGTCGTTTCTTAAGAAGATTTGCTATTTCCTCTGGCACAGATGCCTAAAAGAGTTGTAAATCTACTATAAACCAGGTAATGTGTGTATTAAAGCGATTTATTTTGGGGAATTTTGTGATAAATAGAAATTCACAAAAATAAATCCCTGAAAAAAAATTCTTTATTCATGATAGTAATATAATAGTTATAACAAAGATCTGTGAAAATGAATAGCTGTGAAATTACTCTCGACCTTTAAATCATGAAATAATGTAGCCGCAACAAGTGTTTTGGATTACAGTATTTTTTCAATTTTTTTTAAAAGATTGCAAATACATATTAATGCAAATTCTTAAATATGTTTTTAAAATTCTTAAATATGTTTTTAAACATTTTTCAGTTACTTTAAGTTTCATCTTTATTTTCTCTTTAATAGGAGTAAAATGTCAGGTTCTTTGTTCAATATCTTAACTACATTGTATTTGTTATTGTAAAACTGATTCTATAAAACTTACAATGGAGACTTTGTGATATGTGTGGTTTACTTCTATGGCTTTTCTTAATCTTTCCTCAATATCT
Source organism: Arcuatula senhousia (assembly GCA_963971305.1). Classification (NCBI taxonomy): domain Eukaryota; kingdom Metazoa; phylum Mollusca; class Bivalvia; order Mytilida; family Mytilidae; genus Arcuatula; species Arcuatula senhousia. Next base: position 32,497,433 of record OZ020304.1, read on the forward strand.
TTTATCTGCAATAAAAAATAGATAAAAACATAATGTATGTTTTTTTTTCTAAAAAAAAAGGGGAAAGCTGACAGAAACCAAGAAGATCTAAGTATCTAGGTCTACATTTAGGGGGCTCCCGCAGGGTACTCCCCTCAGGTCGCAAGGTCGCTTTTAAAAGGGACCTGAGGTAGCAAGGTCGCTTTTAAAAGGCATATTTTGGCGGAGGTCTCAGGTCGTTTTTGGCATAGGTTGATTTTATGAAGTGTAGCTCAGAAGTTGCTTTAAAAAACCCTTAGGTCACAGGTCGTTTTTAACTCTGCCGGAGCCACATTCAGGTTGGAAACCATTTACTTTGTTTATTTGTAAATGGTGCAGCAAAATTCCAAAAGGATATTTATCTGCTTGGTTTTTTAATATCTAACCTGTATATTAAAAATCTATTAGCTTGTAGAATCAGCGTAAAAAATGTTTTAGAAAATGTACAGAATCTCTAGTTTAAGGATATAAAACATCCAAGTGTGAAATTTCCTACATGTATGATACTCTTAAGCAGAGTTACAGTATTGCAAGCCATCTACAATAGATTTATACACAAAAATTGTAGTTTAACACAATTTCTAACCTTGATTTGATACTTTTTTCATTCAATTTCCGTTATCAATTAATACTGAAATAAATTTATGTCAGTCATATTGTTTCCATCCATAATGGCTTGTTCTCTGTCATAATGGCCCGGTCATTATGCCTTATTTTCTCATAATGGCCCTGTATTACATTTAATTAAGCAAATGCAGTAAGACTACTAATCTACTCAGTTGGTTAAAAACAGTCTTTAAACAAGTTCTATCTGTAATTAAGAAGGAATTAATCTATTGGACTATCAAAATTGGTTTGAACTGGTTTGAAAAGAATATTAACATTAAATTTTATTTCTGTAAATGTACCTTAAAACATTTGGTCCAACAACTAGCAATTTTAAAGCTGCTGTTTGTTACCTGCTGTGGCATACTTTCTATTCTTTTGATGAAGTTCTCAAAATCTTTCTTAGTTTCTTTTGGAACCATTTCAGTAAAAGTTGCCAGCTCACAATGAGGTCCTTCCATATAGTTGATTGCATTTAATGCATTATACCTAAGCAAATAAAGAATTTAGTACATGTGTTGGTATTCATCATCATCATAATCATGCTTATGTTTTTATTTAATGACTGATGTGAAGTTTACCAGTAACGATTAAAGTTCCTTTTTCAAAATTTCCTCTCAAGATCTTTTGCAAGTTAATAAGTCTACAAAATAAACCCAATACTTTATGAAGATATTATCTTATGAATTATTTCTGTATATCCCTATTATCATGATTATCATTTAGAAAATCATTATTCATCAAATTTTTGATAAAATTTGTCATAGACAGAAATATTCAGATTTCATCAAAGCACTAGACATGTAATCAAATCAGCTAGACGGCATCGGACACCATGTTAATGCTGCATACCAATATGAATAGGCTGTGATAATTAATTGATGTGAAATGCATGTGAAACCAATTTGAAAATATCTTCTTGTCTTTATGCCACCCTACAACCACAGGAACACTTTTTAAAAAATCCTACAAGCCACAGACCCATGAATTATTTTCTAATTATTGATCAAAACAGATTCAATTACTAGTATATTTGAGTAAAATAAGAATACACCCAAAAGAAATGTTGCTACAGGAGAAAGTACCTTTATTGGTAATTAGGGTTGTTCCAGAATTAAATATGTGGGGGGGGGGTCGAGAGGCACTTTTTTCTTTACCCCACCACCCATCAAATAATAATTAATTTTTTATCATTGTTTCTGAACAATTTTCTTTCTCAAACACCCACCATCCACCATATATGTAATAAAAGTTCCTCCCGACCCCCCCCCCCCCACACACACATAAAGTTATGCAACAGCCATAAGCAGCTTTTCCCATTGATTTCATCTGCCTGATATTTTTAGTAATATGGGACAGTCCGTGATACTAAAAAACATCAGGTTGGAGCACTTGATTTCTGTGATGTCATGTGATGAAATGTGACATAATGTAACATTATGTGACATTACTCCACTGAAAAACTTGTTAATTGTCTGTATTTTTAATTTATACTACATTATTATGTATGTATGTTTATCCCAAAGGTGAACCTGATTTAAGATGGAAAACCGACCTGAAAACTGTTTGCACTACTGCATTCATAGCTTGTTCATAAAAACAAATAAAAGCTTACATTCTCCACTTGTAGCCATCATGATAAGTCATCAAGAAGTCTTCAAATATGTCATAATCAATTTGCTCTTTTGCAGTCAGCTTTGATTTTTGTATCTGTTCAAGATCTTTAAGGTATTTGTCGACAACAACCTGCAATAAGAATATGTCTTTTTAAAAGGAATAACAGAGATGTTCATATTCATTTTATATGCAAAATAAATTGTCACATGTACATGTATGATAAATTGGTATGAAAATCACTTTTTTTATATCTTTCAAATATTTGTTAACAACAACCTGAAATTAAAATATGTCAGTTTGAAAAATATAAAAGTTGTTTTAAAACTGCAAATCACCCAAAGTCATATTTAAACTATAAATACAAGTACATTTGTATTTGCTTTCTATTTTGCATTTTACATACTTTATTTAGTTAGGTATTTTATTGTTTCATTTTTTGTAAAATATTCTATAGTTCTGGATTTACTTTTTTTAATGACATCAAACATTAAAGTGCAACTAAAACAGTCATAACAACTTGATCTTATTTAAAAGCTTTTAATTTTCTAAGATCAACACAAAAAATCCGATCAAAATCCGTTGACAAATAACGGAGATATGAGTGCTTGAAGTGCAAAATTTCGCACCTTTCAAAATCTAATCAACGATATTTCCGGAAAAGAATTATATGCGAGCTAACCGGAAGTGACGCACAAGGGGGAACCAAGATAGTTTGCTAGATAGTGGGAATGAGTTTTTGAAAGGGGAATTAAAGATATTAGCAATGCAATATAAATAATTTCAGTTGCAATTTTCTACATAAATATTTTAAGGAAATACCCAACGAACGCATATACATTTTCCAATTTTTAACAATACATTTTACATCAGATAATATCATTGACCTGTATATCAAATATTTAATTTACAGGTCTATGATAATATTCTAAAAAGATAGGCCGTCACAGGAATGAAGTTAAGAGCTTTAAAATGTGTATTAAATGTTAAATCAAGGAATTAAAGTACTCAAATTCCTTGGTTAAATCTAAATCCTATGATTAAGCAAATAAGTCATATTGCACAAAATTTAAAGTTTTTTACCGCAACAATCAGTACACGTGCTTGATGCAATCAAAGGAACATATCAATTTTAAACAGTTGTGTTGTCTTTATTGTTCAAAGTGTTAATTTAAATCATATATGTCAAATATGCAGGTCTATGTCGGAATTGGACTGTATCAGGATTCCAGTCCTCATGATAATTACCTGATTTATTAACACATGCTGAGTATGGTCTGATTAAACAAATGCAGGTGTGAAGTGAAACGAAATAAGATGACCAATATATCACCGTAAGGGGCAAATCACAATTTGGGGACAAGCAATTTCATCTTCTCAAATTATGTTTCATTATCGTTTTGAAATAGAAAAATAATCAAATAAAATAAAATGAATAAATTCCATGATTCTACAGTATTTGCAATAAATGTCTTTTTAATACTGTTGTTTGGCATATAATGTTCATATCAGTGTCAATTTTTTTTATTAAGTTTACAGTAAAAAAAACATGTTAAAACATCACGCATATCCTAGAGCACATCGTCTCTTGGTGCCCTATGCAAACAAACAAATTTAAATTCAGAAATAAATTCTTTAATATTTTTTAAGTAGCCGTCTCTGTAAGAATCATGCAAAACACTAAAATAGTGGCAGATACATATTTTTGAAAACTGGTTCTTTTTATCGGAATTTGATCTTTATGATGAGAAATGAATGTAAATTAAATTTTAGCCCAATCAGTTCATTAGTTCTCGTTTAATACACAATACAAATTTGGTTACATTGTGTATGAAAATAAGTACGGGAAAAAGTCCCGCCAATTTTTTTTTCTTAAACCAACCAAAAATATCACTTTAAGTATCCGACTGGTACTTTTGTTGAATTTCAACTAGAATGGCCTACTTTTTCAGAAAATATCAACAATTTTTACAGACCCTTCCAAAACTTTTGAGTAAAAAGGCCAAGAAAATTGGTTGGGTTGTGTATGAAAAAAGTTCGGGAAATTTTCCCGCCAAAATTTTTAATGTCAATTGACTCAATTTGCAGATAGTCTAATGGACCAATTTCACTTAAAATGATATTTTTCGCTAAAGTGGTCCAAGATGAATAACTAGTCAAAAAATTGTTAAAACCTAAGATAATAAGTAAATCACCTTTTGCATGATTTTTACTGAGACAGGCTCAAATTAGTAAAAAGTATTTATTAAAATAACATCAGATCATATATAGACTTTCTCTTCTAAAACTTCTCTATTGTGTGGTTTTGGCAAATACTAAGTAAACACAAATATGTAAGTATCTATACTACTAAAATAACGAAGCGTTTTTTATTAGCCGGGTTGCATCCTAAACAACAAATGCTACGACTAAGCTTCATATATCAAAAATAGGGGATGGTTGTGCCCTTTGAAAATTTCATTAGCACATATGCAATTTTGTCTTCAGTTTGCTAATTAACTTAATTGATTGATCCGGAAACCCTATAGCCGTCATCGTTCCGGAACTACACCTATGAACAAGTTTCCGGTGGTCATACTAAAAAGCGCTAGGAAGCGCTCGAGCGGCTATTTGGCTCCCAAGACTAAACACTGTTTGAAATTATTTCAAATTAGAAACTTACAAAAATTCAGTTGTAACAAACAATAAAAGATAATAAACCAAAAACTAATTTAGAGTAGAATGATACCGTAGAACCTATATTTTGCAATAAGCACAACCACGAACAGTAAGGTCATGCATATGCAATGTTTTTATTGTGTGGTCTATTTTTTAAAGCAACGCAACGATTGATTTATTCGCAAATACGCGGGTTTTTCCTAGTGCTTATTTATTATCTTTAATAATTATAGTTGTAAACAATAAACAAACACATCATATTGTGTATTCATAACTTTTTATAGTTTAAGACGGCCCCGGACACTAATATGCGCAATACGTTCGTAGATGGGCTTACAAATTCCGCCCACATGCAGCTTTTTTTTCATGAAATGTCCGAAGAACTTTTTAATCATCTGGCGTCAAACTTTCCTAGAAATCCAACATTAAACTAGTAAATGTGTCTAGAAGCCACAGATGGCCCCCGTTCTTAAAATGTATCCGAGTTATGAACCTTAACCAAGAACTAAACAAAAGTGTTAAACGTTTGCACGGACGGAATTACGGATGGACAAGGATTAAACTATATGGCCGATCCACATGCGTGGTTTGGCCATAAAAATAGCAAGAACAGACAAACAGGTACTCGTCTCGTAAATCTGTATATACTAGAATACAGGAAACCATGGAATAATGTTGAATGTGTGAATTGATGGCTTAGCTTCCTGTCGGTTACATCAAAATTATCTGAAAGCCACAGAAATTTGGAATAGATCCACACAAGTGCTCCTTCCTCAAAGCTTAATTTCATGTGAGAGGGCTCAAATATGATCAGTATCATTATTGGCCTGTCACATTTCTGACTTATAAGATTTTGAAAGAATAAGCTTCTTTTCATAATGATTTTCTTTTATTATTTTTTTCATCTTCACTAGCTGAGTTCCGTACCTCTTAATGGTCCTTTTTGAAATTTTCTGATTTGTCACACCATATCTATGGTCCGCCAAATCAAAAAATTCAATAAGGACCGAATAGAGCTACGAACCGCAGCTACATCTTCATACTGTATAAAGTTTTTATGTAGTGATTAAATCTATATTTTACATGTTTTATTTCACATACATGTATTTTATTTCTTGATTCATTAATTATCATTTCATTATTAATAAATTGTAAAGATAAACTACTGTTTGCTATTGTGACCAGTGTAAACAAATTAATCGGTTCCCCCCTCTGACGTAGCACTGTCAGTGGCATTAGTGACGCGAAAGCAGAAGTTATAAAGGTGAGATTTTAAGAAATTAACACTAAATTGCCAATATCTTTGTTATTTGTCATCGGAATCAAGTCGGGTTTTTTGCTTTGATCTTAGAAAATTAAGATCTATGAAATGAAATAAAGTTGTTGTAGATGTTTTAGTTGCACTTTAATAAGGAACAAGTTTGCTTTCATCAGGGTTCTCACTATTTTTAGACACAAAATTCAAGGGTTTTTCAAGGACTTTTAAGGGTATTGAGGTCATTTTCAAGGATTAAAATAGTCTGCAAAAATTTTAAAAATTTGGGTAGAAAGGCACCAAATTCTTCGATATTTATAAAGAAAACCATGTGATCTGACCAAATTAAGAAAAAAATATATTAGTATGGCATTCAAATAAAACAAAAAGTTGACTTATGTGTAAATATGTCCACTTTGCAACGGTCCACTGTGAAACGTTTCGTTGCGAAGTAGACAAATATCGTTGCACAGTGGACACATTTCGTTGCATAGGGGACAGTACGTTGCGAAGTGGACAATTGGCACAAAAACTTGAATTTCACAGAAAAAGATCATAAGCAGCACAAAATAATGTATTTCACAGCCTATTCTAATCAATATTAAAATCGTTTCAATGAACCAAACAATTTACAGAGCGCCTCGAAGTCTAAAAAAACAGAAGTTTGTGAAATAATGTCCACTTCGCAACATACGTATGTCCACTATGCAACGTGCCTCACTTTTTTAAATTATCGAAAAACTATTATTTAAAAGCATATCTTTTTTCATTGGTCCTTTATAGATTGATTTGAAGAATCATTTAACTCTATTAGAACTATATTAAAACTATATGCCTCAAATTGCTTTCAGTCTAAAGGTACATTTTTCTTAACGTTTCAAAAATCACACCTTTGAATAATTGTTTTAGTTTATATTTTGCACTAAAATTTTCAATTTAACAGTCGTATTGCATGCGTTGTGCTGAATTTTACATATCATGTCAAGAAATTTTATTTAAGATGCAATTTGTTAAAAAAATAATGTCTTAAAATATTGTTGGGAAGTGGACTTTTTCATAACCCATGTTCCAAGTTGTGTAAATTTTATCCACATTACACTTGGATTTAAGGTTACATATTTTGTATTCTGTCACTATAAAGGTTGAAGAAAATGTAGTTCAAATTATAAGGATATTTCATCAACATTGCATTTTTTATTTTGCCATGATAAAAAGTGGACATTTTTTGAAAACGTCCCATATACATGTATTTACATATCAAAATTCAAATGGACCAAATTTTGGTCTAGTTATGAAGACTTTGTCCAAACATTTAGGAATAATATTTCTTCTCAGGATTTTTTTTAAAAATTTCCATGGCATTCAAAACCATCACTCATTGTTCAATTAAACATTGTAATATCTTCTTTATATAAATTGTTCAATAATATCAATTTTTATGGTACAGTGCAATGCTAAATGCCTTTGATCATTAGACTTTAGAGTTGTCAGGGTCATGGTTCACCAATTTAAACCAGAATTTTCCTGTTCCAAGCTGGTTGAAATAGTTAAGTCAAGCTGTTTACAATTTCTTTTCATCTTGATTAAACTTTGGGTTGATATGACAAATTAACATACCTCATGGACTCTAGGTTGTCTTTTTCATAGTGAATAGCAAACTTTTAATATATGTTTGTTTCTGAACAGATTTTCATAAAAAGAAAATGGACAGGGTGAAAAAAAATACTGAGTCAACCCCTCCCCCCTACAAAATCTAATGTTTTCACTACCTTCCACCGATCAAACTCTTGTATGGAGTAATCATCTAATTTATCATTGTATCGTGGATCTTTAAACATTGTGGCAAACTCTGGATTGACTTGTAACAACCACTCACTAAACTCATCCTGCAGTCTTCTAAGCTGTTCAGCTGGTGTTTCTAAAAAAAACAAAAAAAAACAAAACATGGTTAAATAGTACATGTATATAAAATGGAAAACAGCAACTTGTGCAAAAGACATGTCACATGATGCCTCATAGATTTCCAAACATGGAATTTAAGTAATAAATTCAAACTGACGATAAACCTGATTTAAGATAGACATACAGACAAACCAACAGATTAGTGGACCTAAACACTAAAATTTATATGCCCCTCTACTTGAAGGCTGCTGGTGGTTGTCCATTTTGGTTTTCCTCATCCTGAATTGCTGCTTGATTGTGGGCTATGTCGCATACACTTATTCCACATCTCATTATTATCTATTGTGTGGATTGGGCATAACATTACAGAAAAAGAGCGCATCAAGATCACTCACAACAAAGTAAATGAAAAATTATATACAACTAAAAGTTATAATAAACTAAAATTCAAAGTATACTATTTTGATCAAAATACAAGATACATACAGTATAAAACTTCCTACAAAAGACTTCAAGAGTAACTGCATAATTTGCTTATTGTATAAAAATCATTGAAAAAAGACAATTCTTCAGCTACTAAAATGAAACATTCACGGTCATGTACATGTAAATATGTTTATTGAAAAAATGTCTTAATTAAGAGCATGAAAAACATGAAAAAGTGGATCAACTGTACCTTTTTGCTTCCTTTGTTCTGTGTTAAGATAATAGAATTGTTGTTTTTTTTGTTTTTGTTTTTTTTAACAGCTTTTGTTTTTACTTTAAGATAGGTAAATGTTAAATTTCAGGAATTAGTATTGGGAATAAGTTTTAAAAAAGTAAACACAATATGAGAAAAATTACTTACCACTTTTAATTTGTCTAGATGCCTGCATCTTGAACTTCTAATAGTTATAAAGTGTCAAATGGAAGTCAAAAATGTCTATTTTAATCTTAACCTGAAATAAATGTGTACAAATTAGTTATAATAAATGTATATCCAATATTTAACTTCAATAATGATGTGTAAATATACATTTGTACATGTATGAAATCAATAAAGAACATGTAACATGATGTAAGAAGATCTGCTGATTAACAGTAATCAATGCAAATTTACAAATAAAACTATCATGACAGTTTCAATATTTTTTATTATTATTACATGCATAATGTACATGTGTAGCTGAAAGCTTCAGTTAAAATATGTCATATGTCAATGCCCGTTTTTTCATAGAGAGAGAGTTCAATTTTTACCACAATATTTTCAAACAAATGGAAATACTTTAAAATACAAACAAGTATTTAATTCTAAAAATGTAAAAATACTAGAAAACTTAATTGTCAAAATTTATGAAGATCATTTATCAAAGGTCGTTCCTCCTGGTTAGTAAACTACATAACTGTAATTGTATATTGTATTTATGTTGTTCACACATGCATGGGGGGGGGGGGGGGGGTAGGACCTTTTTCGGGACAGCTCAGGATCCCGGGATTTGGACAATTTAAGTTCGGGATTCCGGGATAAAATTATTTCAACTTTACCGGGCTTCGGAATTTTCTCATTTTTAAGTCGGGATGACGGGGTTTTGTAAAAATTAGTTATGTATTGTTTTCTTTTTCTCTGTACAATATGTTTATGAGAAATAAAGTATTCGTCGTCGTATTCGTAAAATTCATTCATGTGTACATGTGTTGCTGTGAAAAAGATTGATATATAAAAAAATATATACATGTATTAAATTTTAAAAAGTATATTGCAAATTACAACCATAAGGTTCTAATTAAAGCATTAGAGCTTGGGTCCCATAAAAATTATACCCCCCCTTGAGAGATTTTATTCAGAACAAGTACATTTAGTTTCTATTACTGTGGATGAACAAGTAATTGTGCCATGGACCTGTGTCTATATCAGTGTACTAGCTACATGTATTGTTTGAACAGATTCTGTGATTGTGGTTAAGCAAATATTAAGGACATGACACATGTAATACATATGAATCGGAACACATACATATATAAACATATACAATGTACACATGATTCTAGTACATCTAAAAATGTGGCCCTTGTTCAACTGTTTAACTCTTGTGATAAGTTCATGCATGTACATCTAGAGTATTAGCATTTTTTGAGTATTTTTTATTCATGAAATAATTGCCTGGGTGGCTGAAAAAGCAAGGTTAATAGGGTCCTACTAATAAACGTCCGGCTGCGTCCGGGTGCGTCCGGGAAGGTAAAATGCGTCCGGCAGTACATAAATTGCGTCCGGCAGACCATAAAAAGCGTCCGGCAGGAAAAAACGTCGGATAACATATCTTTTCGGTTCTAAAAAAAACAGTTGTATGAATATATATTTATTTGTAATCAATATATACATTAACTACGATGCAAATTACGTACAGCAGTCATGTCCTGGTACTGCAACCTTACAATCCTGTGGAGCTTGTCGACTAATTCGGGCAATTTAACAGATTGCCAATTGGTTGATAGTTTCAGAATATAATTGTTCATAGATTCGCGTGAATTGTTTTTCCAATTTACTGGTGATATGTCTTTTTTTAAGGAGTCCACACGTAAGATTTCATCGATTCTACATTGTTTGTAAAATACCGCTGAAACGCAGGTAGTATCGGCTCGTACTTTGCTTCTAATTCCATTACTTTAAGGTCAAGTTCCACATCGTCTGCAGCCGAAAGAAGACCATTAATACCAAATATGTCTGCAATAACAGTTTAAATTAGGATCTCCTTCACCGATGATCTGGCGAAGATATCTTTTAAAGTTTTCCTCAACATGTCTTGTGCAAAGGATTTGTTGGGAATCTGGAAAGCACTTTTTAATAGCTTTGGTGAGTGCTTTTTCATCGTCTGATCCGAAGACAAAGCTTTTTCCACTCAACTCAGCACCAATTACATCATCCAAAAAGCATTGCAGATGACTAAAGAATCTATGGAATGTATGATAGGATCCATCCCAATGCAGGTAGCATGGTCCCATCATGATAGGTGGATTGTTCGAAAGTGTAAATGGGTGTTTCCATAAATAACTGAAAAATAAAGTAAATACCATAAGAACATTTAAAAGTTACAATTTAGCAAATTAACTTGATGTATTTTTTTTCATATATAAAAGAATGACGAGCTTTTACTTTTTAAAATAACATATATAAGAAAATCGCTAGTTATTGCTTTGCCTTTTTCATATCCTTCGTTTCTTTAATAGCATAAAGATATGTAGGCTTACCATGGTTATCCATGTCATAGCTGGACAAAAGAAAAGCTGATGTCGTGTGTTCTGGATGCAAAATACATACTCTGGTTCATCAAAGTCGTAGCTGCTGATGTATGGTAATCTCTTCTCCTCTCTGATACAGACATATCCTCCTGTTGCTGGCCTGAGAAAAAAATCAGATACAGTACTCGGTGCAAAAACAAAACAAAACAAAAACCGGCAAACCAAAACAATGTCACACATATTGAATTAAAATAACAGCCTTGTTTTTTCTTATGTTTTTGAAATATTAACAGTAATAAAACTAAAAAAAAGTTTCATTGTTCAGTGAATTGTACCGGAAAAAAATTCCCGCCAGTTTCCCTATATATATATTATGCTAGAAGAGAGAAAAATTATGAACGAATTTAGGTAATGTAATAAATATTATAAATCTTACCTCAGTCAACTTCGTCAATACATCAGAATAGCAGTATTCTCTCGTTGCCTCGTCATTAAAATATCCATTGCAAGTGTAACTAAGCTCTTTGTTTGTAATAAACATTTCGAAATCATCTAAACTCAAACTTTTACATTGCGGATGGTACCATAGGTTACAGACATCACAGCATAAACTGGAGACTTGACAATTTTTTCTGCAAATACCACAAGACCAGAAAACGGAATTTGACCTTGTACTCGGTTGAATCTTTCTTTTTTTTGTTGCGGGCATGGTGCTTCTCATTCGTCGCTCAATTTCAAAATGACGATAGAAACATTTTGTCAAAAAGTGTTCATCATCTCTGACCTCTGTTTGGATTTTGCCCCTCGGACTAACCCATGACAAAAACTTATGAATATAAGGGGTATTGATTTTTAGTTTAGGTGGCTTAATTATATATTTTCACGAATATCGTCATTATTTATGAAAACACCGTTATACAGATACACATATCTTTAAAACTTTCAAATATCTATTTTAATTTCATTTGAAGGCTGTAATATATACACTTCTCCAAACTTCATTCTTTTCTATAGTATTCATCAATATGTCAAACGGAAGAAAAACTAACAGACGTATCTTTTTTAACTTGGGCACAAATACAAGACTTTTAGATGCTTTTATGCGCTCGTGTTTTCAGGTGAATAAGTTTTACATACTACCAGACACCTTATATTTTCCCCCGGACACCTTACGTGTGTTGGTGGTTGTAAAGCCACAGAGATTGGATATGCGTCTAGTGTGGGGGGAGTCAAAGACTCTACCTTGCCGCTGGCTAGCCTACGTCAGTGGGTGAAAAAGAAAGCCGAGTGCGTCAGTCTTTCTTGCCAGTACAAAGCCTCTACCAGTCTAAGACCTCTACAGTGCCTCCTCGTGGCAGCGCACGGTAACTAGAGTCCAGTACTCTAGGCTAAACTGTAGAGGATCTCGGAGGAGCAAGGCCCCCAGAGATGAAGTGTGTAGGCCCACCGGTGTGTGGACATGCCCTAGCACTCATTAACCTTGCCCCAGCTATGGGAAAATAGTTGGCCAGATGAAGGTCACTAGCCTTGGATGGCATTTCGTCTAAGAGAGAAAACTCTGAAATCAAACCGGGTAGATCCAACTCGTTAGCCTTGGTTGGCAATCGATCTAGAGGAAGGAAACCTTGACAACAAATCTCTGGCCCTCCTGGTAGGGGGTTGAGCAAAGGGTTAATCACCCTCTCTTGTAAAACAACAATGATTACAGAAACACAGACAATAGAAATTAATAGTCAAAGGTCCATAGTTCAAAGCAATCACAGGATGATGCGGCTTAGTGAAAGTCGAAAGAAAGCTAAGCAGCGGAACTGCTTAAGAACTAGGGAACCTATCAGAATCGGTAGTTGGAATGTTAGAACTATGTATGAGGCAGGGAAATCAGCCAATATAGCAAAAGAAATGGAAAGATATAATCTAGAGATCCTTGGACTATGCGAAACAAGATGGATACAAAGTGGGAAAGTCAAGACAAATTCAGGCCAAACTATCATATTCTCAGGCCATGAGGATGACAACGCACATCATACTGAGGGAGTGGCAATCATGCTTTCCAAACAAGCAGAAAAAGCAATGATTGGATGGGAACCCATAAACTCCAGAATGATAAAAGCTAAATTCAAAACATCAAATAAGAGAATCAACCTGAATATTATCATGTGCTATGCACCGACTAACGATGCAGAATATGAAAAGAAAGAAGAATTCTATACCATTCTACAAGCAGCTTTGAAGGACAAAAAGGAAAGGGAAATGACAATTGTGATGGGAGACCTCAATGCTAAAGTAGGAAACGATAACACCGGATATGAAAGAATAATGGGAAAACATGGAAAAGGAGAGATGAATGAAAATGGGCAGCTATTTGCAGATTTTTGTGCTGAAAACAACTTCGTAATAGGGGGCACAGTCTTCCCGCACAAAAACATACACAAAATCACTTGGTTGTCTCCTGACCATCGTACCCAGAACCAAATAGACCACATTAGTATTAGTTCCAAGTTTAGAAGATCATTATTGGATGTAAGAGCTATGAGAGGAGCAGATGCAGCATCTGACCATTTTCTGGTAGTAGGAAAAATCCAGCTTAAATTGAAGAGGTGCATTCAAAACAACAGTAGATATAGATATGAAGTAGAAAAACTTAAAGATGACAACATCAAAGAGAACTTTACAATAAGTCTGAATAACAGATACCAGGTTTTAGAAGAACAACCTCAGGACAACTACACAGTTGAAAATAATTGGGCTGATATTAAAGATCTAATCACCTTAACTTGCGATGAGGAATTAGGGAGGAAGAAAAAGAAAAACAAGCCATGGATTTCCCAGCATACACTCCAAAAAATTGATGAAAGACGAACAATACATGAACAATGTCTAAGCGTAAAAACAAGATCAAAGAAAGCCAAATATGAGTCAGACTATAAAGAAAAACATAGAGAAGTGAAGAGAAGTGTGAAAAATGATAAGAACTGCTATTTTGAACAACTTGCAACAAGAGCCGAAATAGCATCAGAGCAAAGAAATATGAAAGAACTGTATGAAATCACACGTCAACTATCAGGGAAATCTTCAAAATCAGAAAAACCAGTAAAAGACAAAAATGGCAATACCTTGAACTCAATGGAAGAACAAAGACATAGATGGGCAGATCACTTTACCGAACTGCTTAACCGCCCAGCACCAGAAATTATGGCAGATATTCAACCTGCAGCAGAACACCTTGCTATAAACTGCTCAGCTCCATCAACAAATGAAATTATAAAAGCCATAAAGACCTTGAAAAATGGTAAATCCCCAGGTCCAGACTTAATACCAGCAGAGGCACTCAAAGCAGACCCTAAAACAACAGCAAAGATATTAAAACCTCTCTTAGCAAAAATTTGGGTAACAGAAGAACTTCCAGAAGACTGGAAAAAAGGATACATCATAAAACTTCCAAAGAAAGGAGACCTAAGCCAATGTAAAAACTATAGAGGCATAATGTTACTTTCTGTACCTGGAAAAATACTTAACAGAATCATTCTTGACAGAATTAAATCATCTGTAGACAAGAAACTGCGAGACCATCAAGCAGGGTTTAGAAGGGAGAGATCTTGTATTGACCAAATAGCCACCTTGAGAATGATAATAGAACAGTCAATTGAATGGAATAGCTCTCTCTATGTCAACTTTATTGACTTTGAGAAAGCATTCGACAGTCTTGACAGAGAAATCTTATGGAAACTCTTGGACAGCTATGGAGTACCATGCAAAATTGTCACCCTTATTAAGAATATGTATGAGGGAATGAAATGCCAGGTGGTACATGGTGGCGACACAAGTAAAGAATTTGAAATAAGATCAGGTGTCAGGCAAGGCTGCTTACTTTCCCCTTTTCTTTTTCTACTGGCCATTGATTGGATCATGAGGCAATCAACATCAGGGAGAAGAAATGGAATCCAATGGAATCTTGTAAACCAACTAGATGATCTGGATTTTGCTGATGATCTGGCTCTTCTTTCCCATACTCATGACCAAATGCAAGATAAAACATCCATATTGGTTGAAAATGCAGCAAAGATAGGACTTCGTATAAACAAGGAAAAGACCAAAGTTATGAGAATAAATACAAATAACATCAATAATATTGAAATAGAAACCACACAACTTGAAAATGTAACATCATTTGTATATCTGGGAAGTGTAGTAAATTACCTTGGAGGAACAGAAGATGATGTGAAGGCAAGATTAGCAAAAGCATACACTGCTTTTAGCATGCTAAGAAAAGTCTGGAAATCAAGACAGATAACAACAAAGACGAAGCTTAGAATATTTAATAGCAATGTCAAGTCGGTCTTGCTATATGGTTCAGAAACATGGAGCCTCACAGTCAACAACATAAACAGGCTGCAGATATTTGTCAACAAATGCTTGAGATCCATCCTTCAGATATGGTGGCCCAACAAAATCTCGAATGAAGAACTTTGGCAGAGAACAAATCAGACACCTATTGTTCAAGAAATTAAGAAAAGAAAATGGAAGTGGCTGGGTCACACTCTACGCAAAGGCAAGTCAAACATCACTTGCCAAGCACTTCAATGGACACCTCAGGGAAAAAGAAAAAGAGGAAGACCAAGACTTACATGGAGAAGGGTACTGGAAAAAGAAATGCTAGAGAAGGAATATACATGGAACAACATTCACCAACTTGCGAAAGACAGAGACAGATGGAGAAAGATTGTCAGTGGCCTATACTCCACAGGGGAGTGAAGAAGGCTTAAGTCAAGTAAGTCAAGAAGAGAGAAAAATTATGAACGAATTTAGGTAATGTAATAAATATTATAAATCTTACCTCAGTCAACTTCGTCAATACATCAGAATAGCAGTATTCTCTCGTTGCCTCGTCATTAAAATATCCATTGCAAGTGTAACTAAGCTCTTTGTTTGTAATAAACATTTCGAAATCATCTAAACTCAAACTTTTACATTGCGGATGGTACCATAGGTTACAGACATCACAGCATAAACTGGAGACTTGACAATTTTTTCTGCAAATACCACAAGACCAGAAAACGGAATTTGACCTTGTACTCGGTTGAATCTTTCTTTTTTTTGTTGCGGGCATGGTGCTTCTCATTCGTCGCTCAATTTCAAAATGACGATAGAAACATTTTGTCAAAAAGTGTTCATCATCTCTGACCTCTGTTTGGATTTTGCCCCTCGGACTAACCCATGACAAAAACTTATGAATATAAGGGGTATTGATTTTTAGTTTAGGTGGCTTAATTATATATTTTCACGAATATCGTCATTATTTATGAAAACACCGTTATACAGATACACATATCTTTAAAACTTTCAAATATCTATTTTAATTTCATTTGAAGGCTGTAATATATACACTTCTCCAAACTTCATTCTTTTCTATAGTATTCATCAATATGTCAAACGGAAGAAAAACTAACAGACGTATCTTTTTTAACTTGGGCACAAATACAAGACTTTTAGATGCTTTTATGCGCTCGTGTTTTCAGGTGAATAAGTTTTACATACTACCAGACACCTTATATTTTCCCCCGGACACCTTATATTCTTCCGGACGCTTTTTATATCCTGCCGGACGCATTTTATGTACTGCCGGACGCATTTTACCTTCCCGGACGCAACCGGACGTTTATTAGTAGGACCGGGTTAATATAGTCATGTAATAGAAGTTATCCATTAATATGCTTTTTGAGTAAATGCATGCCAGCTTTGTACAGTGACATGCAGTTGTACATGTAGTACAAGCACACTGGTGCATTTAATTACACAGAACATGGAAGATACATATGCAAATTAGTATGTAAAAACAATTTACGTGTTGTCTTAATTTGTTTTGTCGTTCTTGTAACACCTCCATCGACATAAAAGGCCTCTCGTAGTGTAATACATCTTGTGTTTACAATTTTCCCATTCATAGGTTAAAAATAGACAGTCACGTGGTGGAATAATTTTACCGTCGACTGGAAAACTCTGGTTTACATGCTGAAAAAATATTGACTTTATCTGAGAAAAAATAAACTCATTTTCTCAGATTTTAAGCAAGTTATTTAATTTCGGCATATTTATAATCATTCTTTATCCGACTTTTAATCCCAGTCCAAATTTTCGATTCAGTCACCAAAATCACTTTATTTAAAATAAATATTGAGTATATTAATTATTTTTTTTAATTAATTTTCAATTTATTAAGGGACCGACCATTTAACTTGACAGGGGGGGGGGGGGGGGGCTTAATTGGTTTTTCCTAAAAAAATATTCTGAAGAAGAATTTATGCTTTAAAAAATAATGCTGATAATGAGAAAAAAAATATTCTGTCGCGACCCAGGGGACGCCTTCGAAAAATAAATATTTTGTCCGCGCTCTGCGCGAAAAATAAAGTTTTCTTATCAAAACAAAAAAACCAAGGCCCCCTTCAAGTTAAATTGTCCGTCCCTAAGTAATTCAATAATTGAACTTTTTTGGGGGGTATATAGTGATAGGGGTGTCCGTCCGTCCGTCCGCCCTTCCGTTACACGTACTTCAGGGTATACCATCTCTTACTCCGCAACTCCTCCTAAACCCCTTGATGGATTTTCATGAAACTTACACACAATCTTTGTGACATAATGTATAGATGTGCACCTACTATTTTAAAATTTGATCAGAATGGTTTTTGGGGGTTTCCTATAGCAAAACATGGACTCAGCCATTCGACTACATGGGGGTACCCATCTCTTATCCGCAACTCCTCCTAAACCCCTTGATGGATTTTCATGAAACTTACACACAATTGTTGTGACAAAATGTAGATGTGCATTTACTGGGGCTTGTTTAGGGGGGGGGGTACCAATATCCCATATCCCCGTAAATTTTTCATCAAATATCCCATATCCCAAATAGTGTTTTTCATATCCCTGTAAATAAAATGGACTTAATTAAATATCCCATATCCCAGTAAGTTTTGCCTCAAATATCCCGTATCCCATGAAAAAATTGTGTGAATATCACATATCCCAATATACCCTAAACAAGCCTCTTTACTATTTTAAAATTTGATCATAATGATTTTTGGGGTTTCCCATAGCAAAACATGGACTTAGCCATTCGACTACATGTGGTACCCATCTCTTATCCACAACTCATCCTAAACCCCTTGATGGATTGTCATGAAACTTTTACACAATCTTTGTAACATAATATACGGATGTGCACCTACTATTTGAAAGTTTGATCAGAATGATTTTGGGGTTTCCCATAGCAATACATGGACTCAGCCATTCGACTACATGGGGGTGCCCATCTCTTATCTGCAACTCCTCCAAAACCCCTTGATGGATTTTAATGAAACCTAAACATAATCTTTGTGACATAATGTAGATGTGCATATCCTATTCTAAATTTAATCTGATTGATTTTTTTGGGGAGGGGGTATTTATTTGTGAGCTGCGGCTCACAGTATTTCTAGTTTTATTTGTATAAGAAATTGAATTTTTAATGTAAAAAAATCACGGTCCATATTGACTTCATTACTATATATGCAAACCTGATAGCGCCTAACTTAAACAGTTTCATGTTTTTTTTTTTTTACCAATTTTCGGTAAGTTATGACTGCAAGGAAGGCTTACATGTTCTGGCTTTGACAAGGAAACCATTTAAACAATGAAAACTACCCTGTACTGCACAGCCTTACAAGGCCGTAAATTACACAGAGGCAGAGGGGGCAGCTGCCTCCTCAGTTTAAAAAAAAAAAAAAAAAAAAAAAAAACTAGAAAAAAGGTGAAGGGAAGATTGCTTCATATCTCCATTTTATGTTTGAATCTGTCTTCAAACATCATTTTGATTGTTCCATTCGAAACTTTAAAAGTTTTCATACAAAAATAAGGTCTTATTAAATAGCAGTAGCAAATATTTAAAAGCATCATGCCGATGGTTGCTACTGAAAATGTTCTTTTAAGCATTATTAGGCTTTTACCGTGAAACCGTGCATTTTTGCTAATGAAATTGATAACTCCGTAAAAGTTCTGCCTCCTTCTCAAGATACATGAGTAAATAAATGAATGACTGTACTATAGTTGGAAGGTGACCACTAGATTTTTATATATATTTGCAAATAACATCATACTTATGTTAAAAATCTGTTATCTAATAAAATGTTGGCGTTTCAAATACTGCAATTAACTTGTCTGTCAGTTAAAACTCAGTTTGTCAGTCTATCTTTTTACTGACTGTGGGAAGATTCAGTTTCCATTTTCGTTCAATTCTATCTAATACCACGACGTGTCTTTAGAAATGTTGTTACCGGTCTTAACATTTAACTTAAGGATGTTAA
This sequence comes from Arcuatula senhousia, assembly GCA_963971305.1. Taxonomy (NCBI): domain Eukaryota; kingdom Metazoa; phylum Mollusca; class Bivalvia; order Mytilida; family Mytilidae; genus Arcuatula; species Arcuatula senhousia. The sequence goes on from OZ020304.1 coordinate 32,517,038, forward strand.
AATAGGCAATGAAAACCAGTCAATATCATTATGTCCAATATTTATCCTTACGGTCCTTATCTGAGAAAGAAGTTTAACAGATTCACCATGGGGTACACCATGGAGTTATGATATATCATAACTCCATGGGTGCATCATACAAACAGAATCACTATCTTATTTTTTCGTGTTTTGTCCTCCCTTAGTTTTCAGGGTTCAAGATCGACTTAGCCGTTTAGCATATCAATGGCCTTAGTACCAGTTGATGATGGGTCTTGTTAAAAAAAAACTTATGAACATCTTTGTTTATAGTTTCTAACTTGCTTGTATGTTTAAGCATAAGTTTTCGGATAATAACAACTACCTGCAATAAATAATAAAAATGGTATCAGGATTTGCAAGAAAGCTGGATTTGTTTATTGTAAAATCCATAGCTTCTGGGGGCCTATGCGGCCCCCAGACCCCCGCCTTCTGGTACTGCCTCCTCTTTCATCGGAGGCAATTTACGGCCCTGCCTTATGTAAGAACATATACTCGTACAGAACAGATAAACAATGGACCGCTTCACACAAGAACCAATTCCATGATGTCAATAGATAGTCAATTTTGATTAAGGTCAAAGAGGAACTTTGACACAGTTTACCGAGTCATCATGCATGTATGAACTCTAATGGAGCATTAGATGAAGAGGGGGGGGGTTCAAGTTAAACACATTGTTCAACGTCTTGAAATCAGCACTAAAGAATGGATTTCTACAAAGTTAGTATAGCTATGTGTGACATAGCGGTCCGCGTGTATCAAATATAATATTATGAACTCAGTTTTAAAAAAAATCAATACAAGATTTCTTTTATCCACAGAAGTCCATATCTAGACGTTTCCTTGTGAAACAGTAAGACGTTGCTAAAATGTAAACCGGAAAGGTGCTACTATATATAGAAATTGACAAGTCTACAAATCACTTAAACTTGAAAGGGATGACCTTGGCTTTTTCTTTTTGCCCGAAAAAAAAAATTCACCCAGGGTGCGGAAAAATTATTCATTTTTTGATAGTGTCGCTACAGCTTTATTTTCTGACCCTCTGCAGCCAAAACTTTTTTTTTCATCAAAAATCATTTTCAAGAAAAAAAACAAGTGGCTCTTCAAGTTAAATGGTTGGCCCCTTATACTAGGATGTGTTTAACATGTTTAAAGTTAAGTGTGTCGTAACGAATGATCCAGCATGCAGGATCAGATTCAGGATCTTTTGGAAAAAGGGGTGAGGTAAACCGTGGCCCTTTGTGTAGTGAAGACAAAGGGACTGGGGGTTATAAGCCAATTTTGCCGAATATCTACACGAAAATTACAAACTATTTCGAAGAAATCGGGGGATTTCAACACCTGGAACTCTCGGCCTTCTGGATCTTCGACTGTCCTGCTAATTTCGAATTAATTTCATCTACGTCGATGAATTTTCGTACAAACGTGAATATAAGTGAAACCAATTTCTCTCGACAAATCGTCGCCCGCGTAGGGGCATCAAAATTTAGAAAAAAAACTTACACTTTATGAAATCAGAATCAACAATATATTTAGTATTGGGCAGCAAGAGTAACGTCAGGTACCATATGACTGGAATGTCTTCTGGAACGGTTGATCAACCAGAACTTGTTTTTGTGTTTCCAGAGGCAACTATAAAACGTTGACGCTTTGCATGCAGAACGTCAAAGTATCAACGAAAACGACACATTTATGCACTGATTTTTCCGATGAATATGCACAAAACGTAATGCACATGACCCTCACAGTGTTCTTTTGAGATGCATGTACCAATGATAGCAGGACCATTCCGAACTTCGATATTCTACAACGCTGCAAAATTCAATTTTTTATTTCAAAACAAAATCGAGTTCGGTCATTTTTTGCCGAACGAAAATGACTGTAAATACAGTTTATTAACAAGACAACCTTTGCTTCAGCCGGGGTTTCTGCCTCTCAAAAATTAAAACTGTCCTTTAGTAGTTGTTTACAGCAAATAACATAATGCACGTGCGGGGTATTGTATTAACCCAGTAAAAACAATGATATAGGAACTTTATTACTTTATTTAATGTACTCTATGGAACATGACGACGGAAAACTTCACGATCCTGTGTTTACCTTCGGAAAGATTATCTTTTACAACAACTTAGTTAAAATGCTGTTTCATTTTGAATAGTGCAGTGACTTAGAGTGCCAATTTCAAATTTTAATCAACCACCCTGACACACGGCTGAATCATACCTCTTTGGATAGCTTAACTCTTACCCCATTCATTTTGAGTGGTCGTAAAGGTTACAAATGGTGCAAAAGTCAGTGATCAGAGGTCAAAGGTCAAATTGTCAGCATGTAAATTTTCGTAAAATTTCAACGTTTATGTCCATATTTTAGTAAAGGCTTGTGATTTTGTTTAAATTTTTGAATTTTAAGATACTTTAAGCAAATACCAAACGAACAGAATAAATAATTAGGGGCCATAACTCTGTTACTGCTTGAATTATGCCCCTTTTCCTTCTAGGTGCCTTTTTTCAAATTTCTATGTTTATTCCGGAATTTCTGAATAAGTATACGACTATTTTCATATTTACTAATTGCAAACTATTTTTCAAAGTGTATACACATTTTCGACAACTTATAACAAGGATTTTATCAAAATTTATGAAGACCATTACATTTATAAAATACCCATGCCATGGCCTGACAGCGTGAAAATTTCTATCATCTTTACCAATCACCGTTTTGTAGCTTTTCTTATACTTACAATACGTCAAATCTAACAAGAATAATATTAACTAAAACAAGTAGACAAGTATAAAAGTCATTTAAGTTATTAAACACTCCTCCCCAAATTACTGCACTATCAAACAATGGTCGACTTTACTATATCAATGGTGTCCATTATATGTATAATATAACAAAATGTAAGTGTTATTGGAGTCTTTTTTCAAAATGACAAAATTGTCACCAGCACTGTTAACATGATCAGCATCCAAAGGAAATCGCAAACCAAACCAACTCTGAAAAAAGTACAACGCAGAAGAGACCAAGATCCATTTTTTTTCAGTGAAGGGTATACGGTTTGATCAACTATCCCATGCAGATTCATAATTGAAGACCGATCATATCAAAGGAGCAGAGGTACCAATTGGGCATCCGAATGTCAAAAGTCCGAAAGGGCAGAGACAAAACCAGTAAACATCAACAAGAACGGGACAAAAACAGACAACATGTAAAACACAAAATAACTGAATATCAATCAACAACGCGAACTCCGTTGAAATAAGAGTGAACTCAGGTGATCCTGAAGAGTAAGTAGTTCCTGCTTGCTATAGCACACCCGTCGCGTTGCAACAGTCAATTCAGCGTGTCAAATCCGGTAAAGGAAGACAAAACTAAACTCTATGACAAATCAACATCTGCACTCATCTGAGAGATCGAAATCCCATATTTGTCTATAAATGCATGTCTTTCGTAAGATTTCTTGAGTGAAGATAGCAACCGAGGAGCTATAGATGGTTCGAAGCTTTTAGATCTTATGCACCGGCAATTCAAACAAAAACTGAGACACAACCCTGTGAAAATGCGGTTTCTTTCAAAAGTAGTGGACTTGAGCTAAGTTATTATAGCACTTAACCAAACAAAACAAACCCAAACCAAACAAACTTAAACGAAGTCGCCTGGTTTCATAAGTGTGGAACAAAAAACATACGAAACTGCCAAAAGTACAAGTTCAGCTACTCATATAAGTCTAATAAATGCTAAAAGATCAAATCTGGACACGCTAGGATTTGAACCTGGGGGATACCATTTTCGTTAAAGACTTAGATCCTGAAACAAGACCATCAACTCTTGGTTTAGATCTATCGATACAAGCTCAATCAGTATGACAGCTAGTGAGAAGCAACAATAGAAGTTTATAAAATGTGAAATAGGTGTTCAGAAATACATAATTTATCAGTCTTACGATTATGCCATGACAGTTAGCAATAGTCTATGTGTACGATTGCTCGTTAAACCCTCTTCACTGACTGACTAATCTATGATTTTTTAACTGTTGTTGATATAACTACTATTTATATAACTAATTAAAGTAGGAATGGGGCACAAACGCCCCGCGCTAGGCCCTAAACGAGGAGTAGAAGTCCAAAAAGTCCGGCCGAAAGTCGCTTGGGACGTAGTTTGTGATACTGAGCTTTCCTATCAAGTTTCATTATCATTCTCATGTACGGTCTATGGAAAAGCTTGATGGAAAATTTTACATAAATTTTCATATCGACCCAGTCCCAACAAGAAAGTAGTCAGGTCCGAAAGTCGCTTAAGGCATACAGTCTGTCATACTTAACGGCGACCCTGCCAAATTTCAAATCATTATCAAATACGGTTTCTGGGGAAAGCTTGACAGAAATTTGTACGGACGGACATGAGCATAATTTAATGCCTCTCGCTAGAAATGTCGTGGGGAGTCATCAAACTTGTCATTGTAACGAATAGAGTCTTTGTGCTAATATATATCTTAAACTTGGAATAAAATTTAAAGGTTTTTTTCTTGCGAACCTTGATTTAAGGTTCGTATACTACAAAAAAAACAGTTGGCCGACTTTTCTTGTTTCATAGTGGTACTCTGTTAAATATAATAAAAAATATATTTACTGTACACTCGAGGTGTATCAGATTGGAACACACACAGAGACGATATATCTTTGTTTTGCTAAATGACTGTTAATTTCCGAAATAAAATACTTCTTTCTTTAATTTTATGAACAGGCTGGAAGCGTCTGGTGTAAATGAAATATATTTTAAACAATGTTACTAAACTATCATTTGATTAAAACTAAAACACAGTTCCAGACGACAGATTTGAAACCGCGACCGTCTTTTTTCTCTTTTTTTCTCTGATAACTTGTTGAACTGCTGACTATATAACAGATGATATGATGCAATGTTCATGCACGTTTCAAAGAATTACTTTTCTGTCATGACCTTTTTCGGAAGATAAACAGTTTGTCTTTTAGAATTTAATACATGCACTTTTACATTTTTTTTTTGTTGGAATCAAAATGCAATAATTTGGAAAACAATGTTGTTTCCGTTTATTAAATGATTGTGTCGCGTACACTTATTCCACATCTCATTTTCTTCTAGTATTACTAGTATCAATTTCAATTTAAGTGTCATCATTCAGTCGAAAACTTGCAAGTAAATGGATAAAAACGTTTTCAATGTATTACAAGACGAGCTAATAAAATATTGAAGACATTCATAGCGCCACATTCTGAACCAAGATATCGGACCGTTGCAGTTTGTTGTTAAATAGTTTGGTCATTAGATATTTTGAAAAAACTTATAAAATATTATAATTTACATTCAAAAACTATTTTTAAGAGAATCTGCTTTTATTACATTTTGCTCAAAATAATGATTTGCTGTCAGCAAAGTGGATTTTCTGTGGGTTTAAGACGATTTAAATGTGTACAAAATAAATAAATTTATAATATTTGAATCGTACCGGTCAAGATAAGTTATTGAAATCCGGAAACAAGTTTTGACAGATTTGAACCATCGTTAATTTTCAAACATATTTTTAAAAGTAGAACACACAAATAGATAAAAATAAGCCCCATGTTTTACAATGATCATATTCTAATTGTTGAATACAAAAAATACAGACATTAACATATCTTAATTGAGATATTACAACTGAAATACACCTAAATTCTGTTATTTGTTTATGCTTTTTTAGATTTGAAAAATATTTATAACATTACAATAAAAACGCTTCATTAAGGAAATTTTAGAATTCTGAAATATATGTCTACCTTAATCACTAACAAGTTTTAACCCTGTTTAGCCCTCTTTAAAGTAATTGTAAACCAAAGTCAACACATAAATTTCCCCAAAACCAGAAGGCCCCCCTTTTTCTTCATAAAAAACAAAACTGCACCATGGGAAATCTTTACGACCAGGCAAAAAAGTTGCTTTAAGGTATACTCTAAACAATAAAACAAAAATTAGCCGTGTGTCCACCCGGTTGATTAAACTCCGAAAATAAGCACGTTTTTTGAAATTGTCACTGCACTAGAAGGCCTACTGATATTTCTGTTAACGGTAAGTTGATTATGGCACGTCAAACGTTTCAATATTTAAAACAAATATTGATTCAAAAGAAAATAATATATATTCAATATTTATACATATATATGCAATATTTTTCTATTTATATTCAAAAATTAAAATATTTGTTCAAAACTTACAAAAATATGGTTGAAAAAAACAAAAAAATATGTTCAAAACTTATAAATATATTTTGCAACATTCTTCTATTTATATATTCAAAAATTAAAATATATGTTCAAAACTTACAAATATATATTCAAAAATTAAAAATATATCTTCAAAACTTACAAATATATATTCAAAAACTTACAAATATATATTCAAAAACTTACAAATATATATTCAAAAACTTGTAGAAAATACATTCAAAACATGCTTAACAGATATATTCAATAATATTGCATTCTGGGTAATATTTGTAATGACCTTGCAATTCAATGTAGCACATGCGTCCACCGTTGTGTGAAATAACACGCTTTTTCGTGGAGAAAAAAAAATGAGGACTCCCTTCTTTTTATGGCTTTTATAAAGTTAGAACCACGAGAAACGATCCAAGCATCACGGGGCATGTGGACCCCGGGGATGCTCCAATTGTCTTGAAATTTTGTACCTCCCTCTTCCATTGTGGTCCTGGTAGTAACACAAAACACAACACAATTGTGAGACATAATGGGTATATTGAGGTAATTTCTTCCTGCAACAAACAGCCAGACACTTATAAAGTCAATCAATAACAATTTAGTGATTAGGGTGTCCTTCCGTCCATTCGCGGATAAGAAATAAGTAAATGTACTACGTACCCTAAGGACACGCTGACAATCGGTTTTTGTGTGATGATACTTATCCAAGCATTAAGTGTTTAAAGTGTTGTGTTTGATTTAAAATCAATTGATTTATATACTTGATTTTTTAAATATGTCGATAGATACGTCTAAGCTCTTCTCAAGAGAGTTCCACTACAATCTGTTATTTTTAGACAGAGCCTTATGCAGTCGATTTTCGAGTTTTTTTTTTATTGAACTAATAGGTTCAACTATACACCAACGATATAAATCTGCACCATATGTCATGTATCAATACACAAGTTGATGCATAACTAAGCTTTCTTGAATTTTCAACTTTATCTACGTATATATCTGTTGCTCAGTTCTAGCTGTATAACATTTATTAAAGGTAATAACAAAATTACCGAACTTGGAGAATCAATCTCAAATGTCCATAAAGGAATACGTACCAGAAAAATTAAGATCGCAATGGTCCTGACTTGGTACATTAATACATTGAAACAATTAAAATAGACGATTAATGTTCTTTAAATGATTCTGTGGTAGGATAATTGTCTGACCAATTTACCCTGCCTAGACAATAAAAACAAAACCCCACAAAAATCGACTACATAATGCTCTGTCTAAAAATAACGGGACGTAGAGGAACTCTCTTGAGAACAGCACGCTACTATCGACTGATTCAAAAAAGTATATCGATTTTAAATCCAACACAATACTTTAAACACTTAATGCCTGGTTAAGTATCATCACACAGAAACCGATTGTCAGTGTGTCCGTCACACCTTATGGTACGTAGTACACACATTTACTTATTTCTTATCCGCGAATGGACGGAAGGACACCCCAATCACTAAATTGTTATTGATTGACTTTATAAGTGTCTGGCTGTTTGTTGCAGGAAGAAATTACCTCAATATACCCATTATGTCTCACAATTGTGTTTTGTTTTGTGTTACTACCAGGACCACAATGGAAGAGGGAGGTACAAAATTTCAAGACAATTGGAGCATCCCCGGGGTCCACATGCCCCGTGATGCTTGGATCGTTTCTCGTGGTTCTAACTTTATAAAAGCCATAAAAAGAAGGGAGTCCTCATTTTTTTCTCTCCACGAAAAAGCGTGTTAACTTATTTCACACAACGGTGGACGCATGTGCTACATTGAATTGCAAGGTCATTACAAATATTACCCAGAATGCAATATTATTGAATATATATATCTATTAAACATGTTTTGAATGTATTTTCTACAAGTTTTTGAATATATATAAAATTTGTAAGTTTTTGAATATATATTTGTAAGTTTTGAACATATATTTTTAATTTTTGAATATATATTTGTAAGTTTTGAACATATATTTTAATTTTTGAATATATAAATAGAAGAATGTTGCATAATATATTTATCAGTTTTGAACAATTTTTTTGTTTTTTTCAACCATATATTTGTAAGTTTTGAACATATATTTTAATTTTTGAATATAAATAGAAAAATATTGCATATATATGTATAAATATTGAATATAAATCATTTTCTTTTGAATCAATATTTGTTTTGAATATTGAAACGTTTGACGTGCCATAGTTGATAAACTAAGCTATTATATCCAAAGAAAGTGACATTTGGTCTCTTGGTTATCTAAATAAAGCCCGAAAAAATTAAAGTTTATTTATACATAATAGCACAGTCGGAAACCGTATCCAAGATTTTTTCGTTGTTTTTTAGTTGCAAATGACAAAAGAAACTGTGGAGAACATCCGAGCTTAAATCAACACCGGACATCCTCTCCTATTTTTGTTCCTGACGAAAATGACTGCAATACAACTTTTTAACAAGACAAGCTTCGTTTGTTTACATACATCATGGATTTCATCTTTCCGAATTTTAGATCTTTTGCTTGTATTGTATATCTTAGACATGAAGATTCAAGTGAATGGAAATTATACGATGGAAATCTGATTAGAAACAAGAGGCTCCCAAGAGCCTGAAACGCTCACCTGAACTACACAGATACATATATTTGTAGATATTATTGTGCTTAACCATATGCGATTTAAATTTATGAAATGTCTTGGTAAGTTTTCAAAATATTGGGCTTAACAAGTGCAAATTTGGCAAAAATTAGGAAAAAGAACAATAACTCCCACATCAGCAGTCAGATTTTATCCAAAATTTCAGGACAGGTAGATCTTAATATGCTGATCACTTTTGATTCTTGCACAATTTTGATATCTGAAACCAGTTTTGAGTTTTTAGCAAAAAGATGAAATTTGCCCCTATGTTCTATTTTTAGCCATGGTGGCCATGTTTTTTTACGAATCAAAAATCTGAACGATAGAGTTGTAGCATATAAGCTATCAAACAGTGTGCCATGTTAAGATGCAGTTGGTCTTACCATTTCAGACAAGTCAGGGGAAAAGTAATGAACAATGGTAAATATTGGCGCTTTTAGGGCCATAACTCCTAAAAGAAATGGTTATACAGCTTTGACCTAATTACATGAATTGTAGATCTTGATGTGCTTAATCATATGCAATTTGAATTTTTGAAATATCTTGTATAGTTTTCAAGATATAGGGCTAAATAAGTGAAAAAAATTTGAAAAAAATCCAGAAAAAGGGCAATAACTCCTATGTCGTTTGTTTGATCTTCTTGAAAATTTCAGAGCAGGTAGATCTTGAGATGCTCATTACTTTTGTCTCCCATCAAAATTTTGATTTCTGTTACCGTTTTTGAGTTATTTGCAAAAAACTGTAATTTGACCCCTATGTTCTATTTTAAGCCATGGAGACCATATTTTTGGACAAATCAAAAATTTGAACAATAGAATTGTAGCATTAATGCTATTAAACAACTGTGCCAAGTTTGGTTGAAGTTGGATGTATGGTGTCAGACAAGTTAATCTTTGAAATTCAGTGTAAAAGTAATGAAAAATGGTAAATTTTGACGCTTTAAGGGCCATAACTCCTAAAAGAAATGGTTCTACAGCTTTGACTTAATTACATGAAATGTAGATCTTGATGTGCTTAATCATATGCAATTTGAATTTTTAAAATATCTTGTATAGTTTTCAAGATATGGGGCTAAATAAGTGCAAAATTTTGAAAAAAAATCAGAAAAAGGGCAATAACTCCTACATCGGTTGTTGGATCTTCTTGAAAATTTCAGGGCAGGTAGATCTTGAGGTGCTGATCACTTTTATCCAGCCAGAATTTTGATATCTGTTACCGTTTGTTGAGTAATTTGCAAAAAAACTGTAATTTGACCCCTATGTTCTATTTTTAGCCATGGCGGCCATGTTTTTCAACGAATCAAAAATCCCCAAGCTAGTTTTATACTACCTATGCTAATTAACAACTGTGCCAAATTTAAAAGCCATTGGACTTATGGTGTTAGAGGAGTTAACGTTTGAAAAATGTTAACGACGACGGACGACTGACGACGGACGACTGACGACGACGGACGACGGACGACGACGGACGCCAAGTGATGGCAATAGCTCACCTGGACCTTGTCAGTACATTCCCATGGGCATATATCTAAATGCAGTAGGTATGGCTTCCTTTCTTGGAGCGAAAAACTTTTATCGAAATGTTATTACCAGACGCGGATTCACGGAAAGGCGTACCGGCGAAAATCTTTAAGCCCCCTCTACACTAAATTCCTACTCAGAGAAAAATAAACCTTTTTACGACTTAGCAGCATCAACATCATACTAGGTAATACTCTGTAGAAACGCTCGCGACCCAACAAATTTTGTTCAATATTTATTTCCTAATTAAAAGTTTGACTAAAAAAAAGATGGATTCGTTTTTACTCCTGAACCACCTAAAGGCGTCTCTATTTTCACTATCCAATTGATTTGACACATTCCACATATTAGTGTTAGACAGTTATTAAAAATATCCTTTTGTTTATTAACAGAATTTACGATGAAGACTATTGCACTTTTTGCAATTTTGACACTGGTCAAAGGTTTGTAATTAAAAAAAGGTTAATTAAAAGAGCATTACGTACGTCTTTAATTTTCATGATTTAAATTAAAAAAAATTAAAATAATGAATTTACGTTTTAACGATTCCTGGTTCCATATTTCAATACAAATGTGATTTTTTGTAATAAATATGTGACTGTATAGGGTGATATTCATATTTATTCGAAAGCTCTTCTCTCTTGTTAACTTGAAATAGAATTGTTCAGTTCTTATGAAACTTACAGGTACACATATACGTACCAACGGTTCTTGGATGTACATTGACTCTCAATTCCAATAACCATGATTACATTGCGTACATGATCTTGGAGTAATCCCTTGCGCCATTATGAGGATGTGTAGAGAATTTAGCCAAAAAAAAAACCTACAGATAAAGAGAAATAAAGCCCCAAAATTGTAGAAAAAAAGATTGACAACCCTTATGATGTAAAGAATAATGTAAAATTGACAAAAACGTCAAGAGAATATGAACAAAATTGAAAGAATACATGCAGAAATGGAACACTTCCATGCATCCCCCAATTATATCATCCGACAGGTAGTTCAGTATTATATTGTTGTAGCATCACCAGAGCAAGATCTTGATAAACTTCAAAAAGAGTTCTTTGACTGGTTAATGTCAGAAAACCCCGAATATGCGACCAGTGTAGACATCCATACATATGACGACCAACTTGATGATATGTCGGTTGAAATGTTCGACAGATGGAAGGTATGATTTATTGAAAGAATTAAGGGAGTATGATATATTTATCATTGAAAAATCAGAGATACAAAGAGGGCATTCGAAATAACAAAGACAAAACCATTAATCATGAACGAGAACAACTCGAAAAACAACACAAAACAGAGTTTCCTCGGAGTTTGGAATTCTCACCCGAGACTAAAAGTCTTCTGACCCCATCAACTATGACAAGTAGGTGAAGACACACACCAGAATTATGAATAGACCAGCGAAGTATATGGAACTGGCTCCAGACAAAACTAAAAGATGATAATCGCAGTGATATTAATCACACGTGATACTTTAAGTTATTTTTCCCCATACCTTCAGATTGCAACGGAGGAAGGAAATAGTCTTTCTACATCTTATCAATTTTTAGTATATAAAATATTACTTTACCAAGTCAGGGCCACTTGGTTTTAATTTCTCTGTTAGGAAATAAGTTATAATTTTATTCCCAAATAACACGATTCGGTGCAATTTCGGTTATCCAAAATGTACATGACCATTCTATCTAATCTATGTGTATTTTCCAACTTTGTAGTCGTAAAATGACGACTTACTCAATTTTTATTGAAATTTTCACAAATCGGATATTTTGTTTTTTTTTACATGTACAGACTAATGTAGATAAATTCCTTACAAGACTGTCAGCCATACCTCGTAATGAGTTGAATAAAAAGTACAGTATAGACTATGATATATTTGAGAATTATCTTAAAACGTATCAAGATGGATATAAGTGGAAAGAGTAAGTGGACTTAGCAAAATATTTTTTTGGAGAAAAAAAAAACTAAACATTTGTAAGAAGTAAAGAGGTACCAAGTCCACAATTAGAAATAGTTCAGTTTGCTTAAACCTTACCAATGTCAACAAAGTATTGGTAGGTTGGACCATGTAAAAAAAAATCTTTTTTTTCTCTTTCTCTAGGATATCGGAAACTGAATTTTTTCCTCATATTAACCCAAGGAATAATCATTATAAAAAGTCATAAATTTTTGTCGTAAAAAGAATTTGAGAGAGCAGAAGTTTGAGGTAGTAGCGTTTGTCAAACAAACTTATTTTTCTTTGGGCCTTATGGGGCTTTTGAATGCCAAAAGCCCAAAAAGACAAAAACCAAGTCAACAAGATGAAACAGACAACACTAAAGCACACAAGAATAACCAAACAGCAATCAACACGAATTCAAATCGTAACAATTCTTTTGAAATGCCTGTACCAAGTCAGGATCATTGCACCTCACCTCACCTATCCTCTTCATCCCCGGTGGGACATAAGGCCATAACCAGTTCCCTCCATTTCCCTCTGTCCTGTGCTATATGCTGGGCTTGTCCTATACTGTATCCCTGGTCCTGTAATTCAGATTGGATGGTTCTCCTGCAGGTGGTCCGAGGTCTGCCAGGTTTTCTCTTGCCAGGTGGTGTCCAGCGTAAGGCTACTTTAGGGATGCGGTCTTGTGTCATCCTAAGCACATGTCCCAGCCATCTGAAGCGTCGTCTTTTCAGCTCTGTTGCAATGGAATGGCAGTTACATTTCTTTAGCAGGTCTTCATTTCTTATCTTTTGTGGCCAGAATATTCCCATTACCTGTCTTAAACATTTATTCTGGAACACCTCCAACTTCTGTAGGTCACTCTGGATGATACGCCAGCACTCTGACCCATACATCATCACTGGTTTAACATTACTGTTGTATAGGCGTATTTTGGTCTTCTTGCTATACACTCTTGACTTCCAGATTGGCTTAAGTCTTGCAAACGCAGTACGGGCTTTTGATAATCTTGCCTGAATATCTTTCTTGGTGCCATTGTCTGAGCTTATTACACTTCCAAGGTAGGTAAAGTCTTCAACTGTCTCTATTTGGTTGCTATTAATAGTGATTGGTTCTGACAGCTTGGCATTAACAACCATCACCTTGGTCTTGGTGGTGTTTATTTTGAGACCAGTTTGTTCCGCATAGTAGTTGTGGGATGTTGTTTTCTCCTGTAAATGATGTCTTGATGTAGAAATTTCTGCAAGGTCATCTGCAAAATCTAGATCTTCTAATTGTGAAAACATTGACCATTGGATGCCATGTTTAGTGCTGGTGGTTTTTCGTTGGATCCAATCAATTGTCATTAAAAACAAGATTGGTGACAGTATGCATCCTTGTCTTACACCAGATCTAACATTGAATGATTCGGAGATGGTATGTCCAAGTATGATACTACATTCAAAGTTTGTATAAAAGAGTTTTATAAGAGAGATGATTTTGGCTGGTATACCATAAGCTCCAAGGATTTTCCACAAGGTGTCTCTGTGGACACTGTCAAAAGCTTTTCGAAAGTCAATAAAGTTGATGAACAGAGGCATGTTCCATTCTATAGTTTGCTCTATGATGTTACGGAGCGTGAATATCTGGTCTGTACAGCCACGTCCTTGTGATTCTGCCTGGGGCCGCAAGGTACCCAGTTACCATCTGTCACCTCGAGGAGGATCCCATATCTGGGTCACATAGGTCTTGCTGTATGAGAGGCTATAATTGGAAGGGTCGATTAATGCACAAGGCTGCTTCCCTTTTCGCAGCAAGCTGCTATCCAATGGCGAGGCTGGCAATTCAGCACTCACACTGTACGCATCATACAACCAATTGACAGACCAGGATCATTGCAGTCTTCTTCAATTTTTCTGGTATGTCTTTGCCTTGTTTTGTCTTTTGTTCTTGGATATAGGAGATTTATCACCCCAGTTCATGAATTTCGTTGTTATATACCTTTATTCATTTCATCACATCTTTCTAATTATCATATTATCATAATTTCTATTCTTTGTTTCGTAATTTTGCGGTTACACCATAACTACTTTATATACACCAACACAATCTATTAATTCAAATTTATATTTACAGTTTTAATGCTTTAAACTCAATGAATTTTCTGGAGGGACCACACATTGATCCCGATTACCTGGTTTCAATAACACCGACAAATACTGTAGGTGATTACGAAAACTTCATAGCAAGAATAGAGGCTTTCCAAACTCAGGTAAAGAACACGTTGGTCACGATTCGATTGTTTCAGATATCCCCTGAAAGACATGAGAAAATAAGGAAATTATGATCCATCGAGCCCGGTGGATAAATATAGTTTCTTTAATATGATCGAGGTGATGATGGAATTTCTAACATCGAGAGAAATAAATTTGATAATCCTATAGCGAGGCTTGCCGAGCTTTTTTATCATGTTTATGTAAGATTCTTATTGTCCGGACACACCACCGTTAGTGTTTGTTGATGCAGAAGCACTGAATTGATTTTTTTAATCGGTCGGGAGCGATCTTAAAGGGGGGATCGGCCGTTGACGCACTCGCATCAATTTTATTTTGATCAGAAATATAAAATGCAAATCCTGAATTTAAAAAGTAAGAAGCTTAGTTATTACTCTTTCTTAAATCATTCATATATCTTGAGAAAAGATTCGACTACCTTATAATAACAGGACATTTCCCATCTTTTCTGGGGGTACCTTAAATCAAAAACCACAGGAAAACTTCCTCATAAGGCAAACTTTCAACAATGCTCTATGACACACGTGATGTCGTAAACGTTCAAATTGTCAACTTTCCCTTCTTGTGTAGGAACATTCCGTCCACTCCAGCTTATGGCATTAACGTATCACTGATTTATTCATTACTCCTGAGCTTGCAGGAATTACACCGATTTCCTTGGCAGAGCGTCACATTTGACACAATATTGTTAATACAAGGTTTTGTTGCTCCTCGGTTGCTAACCTGTATCTCTCAGATGAGTGCAGATGGTGGTTTAATTGTTATAGGGTTTTGTTTTGTCTTACTTAACCGGATTTGACACACTAAATGGAAAATTGGCAGCGCAACGGGTGTGCTCTAGCAGGCAAGAACCGCTCACTCTTCCAAAGCACCTTAGTTCACTCTCGTTACAACCAGAGTTTGCGTTGTTAATTGATATTCTGTAGTTTTTGTGTTTCAATGTTTAATATGCTGTCTTTTTTTTTCGTTCTGTCCTTGTTTGTGTTTACTGGTTTTGTCTCTGCCCTTTCGGGCTTTGACATTCGGATGCCCCATTGGTACCGCTGCTTATCCCGATATCAATTAGAATATGTATTTTGTTTTGTTTAAAGAGGGAGATATGTCCAGTCTCCTTCATCTAAAAAATACCGTATATACAAAGTTTTACTTCTATTGGCTTGGCATGTACTCACATGTTGTATGTTTACTTTATGCCTTGTAGATAAACCAGATTAAATCTAGATTCCAAAGAGCTGTTACTCTGGGTAGAACATACAATAATGTGTCAGTGGTGAGCAAAATTTAGATTCTTCCATTAAACGTCACTAGAATTTTATTACTCCGCTTTGAAGAAGATGGGTAAACTGTTTTATGCTTGTTTGATAAATGTATTATTATTACACAAATATTTGGATTTTACTCATGTATTAGCTATGGTAGTACTTAGCATATCTTCGAAGTTTACGACAATCTACCTATTAGTAAGTAATGCTGATCTGTAATTAAGTGTTCAAATTACATGACTGTATCAGTGCATTTTTTGGTGATTTTGAATTATCTACACTAAAAGTAACGAATAACTCCATCTAGTTAAACAAATTAAAAAAAGATTCGTTTAATGTTTGAATAAACTTGACGGAATAAATGTATTTTCATTGAACAAAATGTCCCCTAAAATAAAAAACACTATAACAACTAGTCTTCGATATTTTTAAAGTTTTTTTTTCAACTTTTAAATCAGAATGATTTCTCCTTTTTAGGCTTAAATTAAGAATATGCCAATTAAACATGAACTTTCATCTTGTATTTTGTAGTGGAAAGTCTTTGGTGAAATCGACTATATCATCAAAACTTATATCAACCCTATAGATTTCAGCTTTTACACACCATTCGAAGAAACTCTGCAAAAGATCAAAACTATTCCAAAAAATGTCAAGTAATGATATAGAGTTTTTACATCCATGACATAGTGAAGAAGTTGATATAATGTAATTTATAAAATCAAGGTTACATTGTGATACCGTATAGCGGGTTATTTTCGCGGTTTTTCTCTAAAAAGGTATGTGAAAAAAATTTGCAGGTTTTATTGTCGCAGTTTGTGAATGTGTTTGTATATGATTTCAATAAGATAGATATTTTTCGTGAACATAAGCGAAAATTAAACTACCGCGAAACGGTAAATTTGAATCTTTTAATAGCGAGGCTTGCCAAGTTGTTAAGATATCAAATTCAATTCTCAAAGATGTTAGAAATTTCATAATCAATCCGATCATGATGCCATGGATGTGGGACGTTAGGTAATAATAATTTATGTAGGTTTTTTATTTTATTTCATGTTTAAATTGAACAGAATACATTTTTATGACTTATCTGGAGTACAGAAAATACAGCGATAGTTGAATCTGCATGATAAATGTGCAAGATATTTACATTGAAATCAGACATGTATCCAAGGACCTTGTTGTACGAAATATGATATTAATTTGAATTAAGGTTATAGTGCATGTCCTTAACTTGCAAGTGAGGTGCGAAAGCCCCTCTGTGACTTTAGAATTCGGTTCAGCAATATGAACATGATGAATAAAAGCGCTTTCCCGCTTGTTTATATTATTACAACATTTAAGTAAGATGTAGAATCATGTTTAAATACTACTCCACCTCTCGATTTTACACATAACATTTATTCATTCTGCTTCTCTATGGTTTAAGAGATTTCAGTTTTTCAATAAGCCTAAACTATTTACGTAGATAGCATTATAACATTAACCAATATACAATTATTTAACCGAATTGTAGATTTGATTTGAGGATCAAAGCTATCAATGCAATCGATCAAAAATACTTCACCTCACTTCAAGACATAAACGAATATTTGAAAAATGTAAGTTGAATTATACATGTTATATTATTCATTAGTATAATACTGAACAATTGCTCTTAAGAAGTATCTTGAAAATATTGAAGAACAATTTCAAATAACATAACAATTCTGTAACGAAACACTCATAGGATACTTTAAAACCATATCACACAAATCTTTGGTCATCTTTCTAGACACAACTTTAAAAAATGGTCTCAAAGAACGGCGATTGTTGACCAGAGTATGGAGAGAGCAATACTCCATGCACGATAAGACCACCCTGTAAATGAATAAATATAGAATATAGGACTTTTGAATCTTGAGATCGAGTTTATCACGGGTTTATTGGTTTACCCAAATCTTGAGATCGAGTTTATCACTGGTTTATGGCGAACCCGAAGGGTGAACCAATAAACACGTGATAAACCCGATCTCAAGATTCAAAAGTCATATATTCTCTTTATCGGTAATCCTTGAGCAACAAAATGTATTTTTGTTTTCGTTAAAAAGGGATTTTTAATGTTTTTCATAAGAAACTTTTTTGTGTGCGCACTGATAAAACACGTGCTAAGTCACCTACTGACCCGATAATTTCGGTGATAAACACCTGTTCATGATACATGATTACCTAATATGATACAGGTTAAACCTGATAAGCTCCCGCAGATAAAGTAACTTTCTTATATATATATGGTGCCTCATATCCATAATTTTGAAAAAGAACGGACCTGCAAACTGAACAAGGAAGTGAATTGCTTCGGACGCGGACCTCGAAGAACGCATCCGTAAACAAAGAATATTCACTGGCGGTTGGCGGCTACTCTGACTCGTAACGGCAGTTACGAGTATCACAAGATGGCGGAGGATTTTCTGATAAATTTTTATCGCTTCCAAAACGATGAATCTCGCTTCGAAAACAAAGTCTTCTGATGTCACGTTGATGACAAATAAAAAAATACAGATATTCCATTTTATCTTTTTACGTAAAATGCCTTCTACTTCGAGAATTTCCAATATTAAAAAACATTATTGATACTCGTAACTGCAAAATCGAAAACAGTGACGATACGCGTAACTGCTAAGGTATGATGTTGGTAACGGACAAATCTTATATTAAAATTAGTGATAGTACATATAGAAAAAAATATAAATTACTAGTATTCTATGTGTTTGTAATTTTTATACGACCGCCAAAAAAATTTGGGGTCAAAAATGCAACTTTTAGGTTTATTCCAATAGTAACTTTTGTTATGGTTAACCAAATGCTGTGGAATTTCACTTTAATGTTTTATATAAAAAAAAGTCTACCAAAGGCTGCATGGGCAAACAAAAGTTGGCAGTCTACCACTGGCTGTATGTGTCAAGAGCAATTTACTGTCCATATTGGCCCGAAAACGTTCCGTGTTCGCTGTATTGCGGTAGTATAATGCAGCGGCGAAGCTTATTATTGAAGTAAAAGGCGTTTGGGTCTTCGATTTTATTTTTCATTTATTGTAAGGATATAAAAATTCTGACCCTCAATTTTTTACCGGACATATACATGTGGTAATAAAACAAGGTTCATTTTTGAGCAGAGCTCTATGAAGTTATATAGCTATCTGACTTTCGCGTTTTTTTTCCGTCTAGACAGGGTAAATTGGTCAGGCAATATTCCTACCTAAGGATCCATTATAGAATATTCATCGTGTATAATCATTGTTTCAATGATTTAAATGTTATACAGGTTGTCTTAACTAAGAGGTACATCTTTATACCCCTATAATAAGTACAAAATAAATGTGGACTACATTTCACATATCGATACACTAAAGTTGATGTACACTTCAGCGTTGCTGACCTTTTACCTTTGATTTAATCAATACGTCATATATATTTATTCAAGTGGGTTGAGCCAAATTACGGATTACATAACAAATGTTTAAGTGGGCGGAGCTGTGAACCGAACAAAATTTGCTGAAAAACAGATCGTTCTTTATTTTAGTACTTACATTTAGCTCTGCTTTTAAACGCTTTAGCGCTTTGATTTATATATAATACTCACAATAAATAATAAACTGTTAACACAGAGACATGTCTCGCCTGTCGCAACTGGACACAGTATAAAATGAAGTAAAAATCCACCTTAAACTGATCTTAACTGATGCTTAAGCAGCTGCATACCAAATATAAATGGTACCATAACTGCTTTATATAAAACACTAATGACATAAGTAAAAAGTAAAAAAGTGTAAAATCTCAAAGTCAGTAGACTGTGACTGCAGGAGCATACAGATAAAATACTTTTGAAATTGATCTTTACTGATGCTAATGCAAGTGCATACCCAATATCAATGATGTACCATAACTGCTTCATGTTAAACAGACGTAAGAAAAAAGGTTAACCTCGGCCAAATCGGTGTAAAATTTCAAAGTCAGTAGACCGTGACTGCAGAAGCATACAGATGAAATGCTTTTGAAATTGATCTGTACTAATGCTAATGCAAGTGCATACCCAATATCAATGGTGAACCATAACTGCTTCATGTTAAGCCCTTAAGAAAAAAGGTTAACCTTGGCCAAATCAGTGTAAAATTTCAAAGTCAGTAGACCGTGACTGCAGGACCATACAGGTGAAATCCTTTTAAAACTGATCTGTACTGATGCTGATGCAAGTGCATACCAAATATCAATGGTGTAACATAACTGCTTCATGTTAAACAGACTTAAGAAAAATGGTTAACCTCGGCCAAATCAGTGTAAAATTTCAAAGTCAGTAGACCGTGACTGCAGGACCATACAGGTGAAATCCTTTTAAAACTGATCTGTACTGATGCTGATGCAACTGCATACCAAATATCAATGGTGTAACATAACTGCTTCATGTTAAACAGACTTAAGAAAAAAGGTTAACCTCGGCCAAATCAGTGTAAAATTTCAAAGTTAGTAGACCGTGACTGCAGGAGCATACAGGTGAAATCCTTTTAAAACTGATCTGTACTGATGCTGATGCAACTGCATACCAAATATCAATGGTGTAACATAACTAGTTCACACAAAACAGACTTAAGCAAAAACTTTAACCAATTGTGGACGCCGCCGCCGCCGCCGTCGCCGCCGCCGGAATCACCATACCTAAGTCTCGCCTTTTGCGACATTCGTCGCAGGCGAGACAAAAATAAAATCATAGACCTAAACGCCAAACTGCTATACCTCTCTGTTCTAGTAACTTTTCAGAGGTTATAAAAGGGCGATGGCCATAAAATATTGATGAGAAATGTGGGTTTGGGCTGGGAAACGTAAAAGAACAGTAAATTTTGAAGACAGCAGGAAATTCCACAAATGGATATTTAATTTCAAGGAAGCGTGTCACTTTCCACACAGGATGGTCCACTATGATCAGCTGTCAGGCATTCTGTATTATAGACTTGATAAACCCCGCAGACAAGGGTCAACTTATTAATCCACCTAAGGAACACATTTTTGTCGCTCTGTGGAATAGGCACTTGCCCGATGTCAAGATCACAAGATCCTTAGTCTAGCTAGGCTCTGTTTCGGGCTTGTTCGCCACAAAGACTTTCAATTATTAAATTATTACATGTATTTAAAGAAGTTGTCTCCCTGTCCCCAAATGCGCGTAGCCCCCTAGAGGCTCGCCGTCCCCGCCTCCGGTATTCATGAAACATAGATTTTAACGAAAATATGCCGACCTGAAAATATGCTTGATTTCAATGTAATTTTAAAAATATTTTAAAAAAATCTACTATTAATATGATGATAACTTTTTCATTTAGAACATTCAGCAACGTTGAAAAAACTTCACCTTGAGATTGATTTTGAGTCTCTAGCTAAACCATGAATGTACGTTATAAGATTTTCAACCTGCCCCAAGTTTTGGCGGTACGTTTTTAATGAACGCTTTTAATTTGACATATTTTCTAACTTTTTAATTTATTTATTTAGGTTGGTGAAGCTTTCCTAGTAATTAAGCAATAAGATAGAATAGATAATACAGAGGGACTTGTAGCAAGTCTAACACCTTTAAATGTTTTGATTCAAAAATGCTGCTGAAAAGAAGTTACTCTTTGATATAGGCATATAATTTTATGTTTTTTTTTTAAGTCTACAGATCTTCCAACTGAAAATTAGCTATTGAACAATGAGTTATACATGGCATTATAACCTGCATTATTAATAGCACCATTGACCAGCTAGAATATCTAAGAAATAAAAATATAGTTTTCGCTGCCCTAATCACACCCTCAAATTAGGTTTAATTATGGGTATGTTCATGTAACAGGCTTAGGTGGGTACAGGTGAGTAAAGTGGCGTACATGTAGTTATACGATAACTAGAAATACAGTAAAAAGGAATTACTTGGCGTCCGTCATCGTCCGTTAACATTTTTTTTAAATCTCCTCTCAAACTACTGAACAGAATTCTATGAAACTTGTTATGATTAATTCTTAGGGTGTCGTGCACACAACTTGTGTTTCGATTTTTCATCCGTCAAAAAAACATGGCCGCCGTGGCTTAAAGTAGACCAGGGAGGTCAGTCTTCTGTTTTTGGCTTGTAAATTAAAAAAGTATAAGAGATAGAAAATAAGGATGCCACCTTCCTTCTTCAGCATCAAAAGCTCTACTAAAGTCTTCATTGTGTCGAAGCTGTCAGATGACCCTTTATAGGGGTTATGGCCTTTTAAAGGTCAAAAATATCGTTTTTTAATGTCGATGCTCTATAAAATGAAAATATTGCAGATAGCAAAAAGCTGATGCATGCTTAAATGTTCAACTCATTAAGCTCTACAAAAGTCTCCATCGGGTCGGAGTTGTGAGATGACCCCTTATAGGGGTACTGGCCCTTTTCAGGTCAAAAATAGCATTTTGTCGCTATAGAATGAAATCTATTGTAGATAGAGAAAAGCTATTGCTTGCTTAAATGTTCAGCTCACAAAGCTCTACAAAAATCTTCATTGGGTTGACGAAGTTGTAAGATGACCCTTATAGGGGTTATGGCCCTTAACAGATCAAAAATTGTGTTTTTCCCTATAGAATAAAAAAACTATTGTAGATAGAAAAAAGCTGTTGCTTGCTTAAATGTTCAGCTCAATACGCTGTCTTGGTTCAAAGTTGTCAGATGACCCCCTTATAGGGGTAATGGCCCTTAAACAGGTCAAAATTAGTGTTCTTTCTCTATACAATGAAAGTTATTGCAGATAGAGAAAAGCTGTTGCTTGCTAAAATGTTCAGCACATTAAGCTCTATTAAAGTGTCCATTAGGTCGAACTTGTCAGATGACTCTTTATAGGGATTATGGTCCCTTACAGGTCGAAAATAGCGTTTCTTCAGCGTTTTGTCCTATATATTAGACACAGAAAGAAAAGCTTCACAAAAGTCTTCATTGGGTCTCAGTTGTCAGATGACCCCTTAAAGAAAAGACCCTTATGGCTTAAAGATCAGGTTAGGGATTCAGGTTCTTGGGAGCCTGAATGTTATTTTATATTTTACCAAATCATAAAATAATTGTATGCATTATTTCATCTTGTAGTACATCTAAAGATCAATTAACATATAAGATATTTTATGATATTCAGGTAGACCTTCAAAAACAATACATATTCCACTTTAGAGAAACGCTTTCGTTGCTTTCAGGTGCGAATCTCCAAGTGAAGTATTGTTTTCGAAGGTCTACCAATGGAGAAATTTGATGTTGAATGACCAAAAAGCCAAGACATCCCAAAAACAAACCACACAGCACACAAATACATAACAACCTTTAAATGCCAAATCGGCAAATGTCAGTTACGAGTATCTTCTCAAAAACATATTTTACAGTTACGAGTATCTCATCATTGCAGTTACCGACAGCTTCGTGTTTTTTAGATTGACGATTTACGAGTTTCACACTACTAAAGCACATGTTAGATGGCAACTGTATGTCATTAGCCTCGGTTTTCTTTCTATTTTCATTCAAAAGAAAGTCTTTTATAAAAGATATAATGTAAAATCCGACTTTCAAGGAATATCCCACGCCATCTTGAGATACTCGTAACTGCCGTTACGAGTAGCCGCCAACCGCCAGTGAATATTTGTACTTTCATTTTCGAATGCAAAGCCGGTTAGAGAGAAAATAACAAAAACAAATTTGTTTACTGAGGACAAAGTAAATATATTGCATTGGCTACTGGGAATGACATTTGTCTGCTGAATTTGTTTGGTTGATAATGCACCGCTTTTTTGGGGGTCTTGGTTTGCGTAAATTAGATTGACAGGTTCCCGCGCTTCTGTCATTTTGTTTTGATAGACGCGACCTCTAGTGGACGCCAATAATAAAAATATCCCTGATGTCCTAATTTTTTATTCAAATTCTTTACATTTAAAACATTTCATAGCTGGAAATACTTGAAATAATTTATATTAATACAATAACTATGTTTATCATTTTTTAAATTGAGAAATTCCCAAAAAGGAATTTAATTTTGCATTCAGTGTTATTGGGTGCGGATTTTTGACTAGCTTATACGTCTTCCGGTTGAAGGCATCATACTCAGTCTATTTAGCTCCCGCTAAGCGGGAGCTTATAATCGAGGCTGCGGCAAGATACCCAACTTGTTTTCTGTTTCTTTTTTTTCACATGTTGCGTTGTTTTTTGTCCCGTTTCTTTGGTGTTTACTGGTTTTGTCTCTGACCTTTTGGACTTTTGACTTTTGGATGCAACATTGGTACCTCTGTGGTTATTAAAAATACACAATGGAGAAAGTTTCACATAAGCTACAAACTTGTTTCCTAAGTCTGTAAAGCATTTTCAGAATTATTCAGCCCATCTACGCCAAGGTTATGGGGTCTGTAACTGGGATCAAGGCTCTGAATTCTACGAGGCAGTTCTTCACTGGCATACATCTCTACCACTAACTCCTGATGAGGTTCACCAGAAAGGACTGGAAGAAGTAGAAAGGATCTCGATAGAAATGCAAAAGGTAAAACATCTCTCTTGGTGTACATGTAGAGAGTAGTACAAACATGATATCTATGACAGCATACTAAATTTTTTAAGACCTGCCCGATTATTTTCACTTTTGGAAAGAACTTAAATAAGACATTGAAGTCTAGACTAGATCTGTGTCCCTTTTTATATTGAACAAACTAAGTTTTTTTTATCATGGAAGAAGAATATTAAACGGCTTATGAATAAATGTAATAGTATTAGTTTGTTCTGACAAAAATATTTCCAAAAAGAAAAAAAAATGACAGCTTATTCAATTCTTAAATAAAGATGGATTGAAATAGATCAAAATAATGATTTTTTTTTAAATACATATAATCATATATATTTTGAAACATTATGAAAATGGTGTATACCCTGAAAATCTTTTCTTTGGTGTATTTATTCTATTCTGTTCTTTTTGCCCGTCTTTGGGACATATTCTTGTTCAAGCTATAGTTGACTTGATTTGCTTAAGAAACAAAACCTGTCCTCTAAAACCGGGGCTGTTCTAATACATAAGGCATGCTCTTTTTGAAACTACCATGGCAATGATTTTTGTTCCTAACATCTATTTAATTATACAGATTGCAATCATTTTTTCAACTTACATAAAATAATAACTAAAGATGCTATTACCATTCTAAAGATCTCCTCCGTGATAACCTGATTATCTAATTAAACTGCACTTAAACTTCAATGCAAAATGTTATACAACTTTTATATTTCATAGTCTCATTCTCCTTGTATTGCCAGGTCTAAGAATGAAGAAAAATTTCATGCTTTCAATTTAAGCGTCATTTATTGATATTTTGATTTAAAATAAAATGTATTTAATTCTTTTTCTGCTTTTTTAGATAATTCACCGGATAGGTCTTAACGGAACAATTAAAGAGGTTTTTGATGCCATCAAGAATGACTCCAGATTCCATCTTAATACTGGGGTATGTCACCATTAAGTAGAATCGAAATAAAAATAAACGAGTAAGCCGTACCAAAATTTATTGTCTGCAACTTTGTTATAATATTGAAACCTGACATCATCCGTGATGGTAAGAGCTGATGGTGTAGTTTTAATTTCCCGAGGATACCCCACTACGAAATCATCAATTTTGTGACACAACCTGCATAAACAAACGGCAAATTTATAAATTCACAATAATATATTGCCAGGAAAAAGCTGTTTAAGAAAAAAAATATTTTTAGGAAATTGACATTTTTTCTTACTCAGAGTTTTAATGAAACCATGTTTGGTTATAAAAAAAACAATGTTGCTGTGATTATTAGATAAGGGTATTAATTATATCATGTATATAGAATTGTTTTATGTGAGTCTATTTTTTTGAAATTTTTCAGAAAGAAATAATCAACAAATATAATCACATTATTCACCAGGAGATAGAACCTAAGTTACCCTTACTGTTTAAAAGCTTACCAGGTTTACCAGTCGAGTAAGTCTTATAATTGGATAAATTGAATTAATTCAAATATGATCAACAAAAGATGATACATGTATGTAGCAATGATAATACTTAGAAACATACTCTAATGAAATTGAAATATGAAAGTGTTAATAATTTGTCTACGCTAGTTTTTAACGTTATTTAAACGTTAAATGTTACAACGTTAATTTTCCTTGTTGAATTGTATCATAGGGTGGGAACAGAAATTGTACAGTTTCCGGAAGCGCCGTTCGCGAAGCGAGGAAATTTTCTAATACAGGTAGCGACAAATTCAAAAATGTTGAAACACAGGAATCAGCAGTCATTTGCAAGCACAATATGAAGGAAAAAATAATAAAATTATAACGAAAATATTTGCAGGTAAGTTATGTACGCAGTAAGGCTCATAATATTGCAATCAGCCATGTTTTTGACTATCTAATTCACCGATTTGATATGATCAATTTGATGTAGAGAGTTCATTTTTATGTTCTATTACTAACCTGTTTTATGTTTAAATGCGCTATTCAAATGAATTATATATAGATTTTAGTGTGAGCTACCCGTTCAAAAAAATGTGAATTTTGGAGCTACCTGTTCAATACACGCTCCCCGTTCAAGTGTTGAAATTTAGGGGTGATACAAAAAATGTCGTGTGTAAAGTCTTAAATAAAGATTTACCAAGCGGTTTAAGACGAGCAGTTCGAGCTTAAAGAAAGGGGTTAATTTGTATATAAAATATACCCCCCCCAAAAAGAACTGAAAATATAAGAAACTAAAATTAAAGAAACAATATCAACAAGGGTACAAATGATTAGACCGGCGAGATGGGGGAAGGGTAACCTCACAAGCCTTAAAAAAATATAGACTCGGAAATTAGTTGCACAACTTAATGCCACAAAGTCATGAATAAAGTTACCAAACGCTAGTTTACATCGGATGAACTTCTAAGTATATTCCTAGATCGGCTTGTGATGAGTTAGAGAGGTTGTTTGTATTTCAAATAATTTCGGCGCTACCTATTCATACATTTTTTCTTACCCCGGACGCTACCCGTTCAATTTTGATTTCAAGATTTTGAGACAATATCATAAATGATCACTAAAAAAACTGATATCTGCTCTATAAATGCATTTGATTTTTAATGTTTAGTATTAAGAGGCTACAAAAAATACAAATCGACATTCGTTCAATGTGTGTTTTCTTTAAAAACGATCGAAAAAAGAAGATGGTCTTGTTTTTTTGAGATGTTCAAGCTACTATTTTTGTTAAAAAATCAATGCTTAAAAGTAAACATACAAATAAAACGCATTTAATTCAGATACTTGTCACTACATAAAGCTTATATGTGCACTTTATTGATAGCAATGGTGGAACGTTATTGTGTATTTAACTAGATAAGAAGTACTTTTATTAACGAGTCCGTGGGATTTGAACTTGGCGCTACCTTTTCCTTGTCATAAGAACGGCGCTTCCGGAAACTATACAATTTCCGTTCCCACCCTGTGTGTATGATCTTAACATTAAATTAAATATCAAACCTATTACACTAATAAGTCGATTGCTAAATACATTTTTTTAAAATATGCATACCATGCAATCGTTTTAAACGAGTGATTCCACTTTCAAATTGAATAACTTCACAAATGAAAACTTTTACAAGAATTGTTAAATGGCCTTTCATTTACTATAAGAGTACATCCTAGCCCAACTGATGGTGTGGCTGGGCAGTATATTGCCGGTTCAGCAGACGGTTCCAGGCCAGGGGTATTCCAAGTGAATGTCTTTCATCCCAAAGAAGCGTAAGTTTTAGACATATACATGTGACATATCTAAAACAAACACAATTAGCAGTACAAAAAAACCGCATATGTTTCTTTAGAAATTTCACAGAAACTTCAATTCTAAAACAATAGAAAAGTATTTTGATTGTACAATAATATGAGAAACAATAATTACTACCTATTAATAAAGAAAAAGGCAGCGATACCCCAATTAGGTCGTTTGTTTCCGTCGTTTCTATATTTACAAAAGCTCTTTGCAATGTACATACTTTCACTTTTCACTCGGGGGCTATATTCGGATTCTCAATCTTCGGATTTCCATCAAGACAATATGGCCGCGACCAGTAGATTATGTGTTCCGCTTCGGATTATATTTTAGTCAGTGTAGCATATCTTGCGTAGCTTTAGCGTAATGGATATTTGCTTTTGGATTGCGAAAATTTACTTAATTGAATAAAGTTTAAGGGACAAAAATACTATTCGGACACCAAAAATAAGTTAAATCTTGCAAAAAAGTTGTACACAGCATCTTCGTTTTTCATGCTTTTATGTGGCGGTGTTTTAAAGCAACAATGCGATTCAACTAGATCATGTAGCGTACATGGCGTAGTCACTTTATCAGGTTGTGCATGTTTAAGTGTACTTTCTTATAAATTTTTGGCTGCGAAATATTAATTCATTGAATAAAGTTTATTATCACAGACAGAAATAGTGCTTATGCAAAATAGGTCAATCAGACACACACAATTCAAGCATTTTATTGATTTTTAGAAAATGACAAAATAGCCACATTGGGTCATTCGTCTGTCTTGATCTAGGTCATTTTAATAAGGATAATTAATTTTATCTATTTCTCACAAAGCTATTGCGGGATCCGGAAAAATAAACTTATTTGTCACAAGTTTGGTTGTTCGAAAATGTTATCAATGCTTGATAATTTTGTCGATTCACCACACAGAGACCAATATACGATATTGAGATGTGGAATAAGTGTACGCGACACAACAAACATAAACAAACAGCAGTTCAAAAAATCACAACGGAAAACAGCAAGCAGTCTTCAACATGACCATAGGTCACTGCTTACCGTCTTGCATTGGCCCAAGACTTAAAAAAAAATGTCGCCACAACTACAAACGTGTCAGAAAACAATTTTAATTAACACAGGGGCTTGGATTATAGAGTAGGGGGGGGGGGGCGACTTAAAAGTCAATATAAATGACCAGAATCCAAGCCCCTGTGTGCGGAACATGGATTGCAACGTTCGTGTATAAGTTTGCTTTAGTCTATATCATAAAGGAAGGGACAATCTTTGAATAGGTGACAATCAAAAACATTTGAGCAGTGGCGGATCCGGGGGGGGGTCCGAGATTGGAATTTTCCTCCTTTCCGACAAAAATTTCGCAAGTAACGTCTAGAACCACCCCCTTTTCGTCCTTCGTCCACAGCGGAATTTATGTGGACCAACCCCTTTCAAAAATTTCTGGATCTGGCCCCGTTTGAGTTATAATATAATTTATTGCTATTACACGTAAAAAATTTAAAGGCATACATGTACATTGCATATGTTCATGAAGAGATCTACAATTGGGTTTAAACTTATTTCATATAGTATTATATACTTCAAAATCATAGGCTGATCTGACAAATGATAACCATTAAAGTAGACGATAATAAGATGTGGAATAATTGTACGCCACACAACCAACATAAAGAAACGTGAATTTTAAAAATCACAATGGAAAACAGCCAACAGTCTTCAGCATGACCATAAGTCGCTGCTTGCCGTCTTGCATTGGCCCAAGACTAAAAATACAAAAGAGGATGAGTCCAGTTTCCTTTTTGGTCACACTTAGAAAAAAGTCAAAATTACAATGTACAATTTTTTTTACATCTCCGCATACTTGGAATGCAACTAAATGTTGAAAATAATAATATTATAAAACGAAAATTATAAAAATTTCTAGGCGCAAAATATATGTTTGATTTTCTTCTTCGGTATTCCCAGAATCCCGTTGGTAGCTTTTGTTCTCAGAATAATTTGAAGATTGAAACCTTTTTAAACTTTAACATTAAGCTGATTTAAAAGTATATATGAACAACAGACTGTGACATCTTTGATCCAATGGAGACTTTTGTACAGCTCGATGAGCTGAAGGTTTAAGCAAACAACAGCTTTTCTCTATCTGCAATATTTTCCTATTTTCTCCACTAACATAACCAAACTTTGATGCAGTTATTTTAAACTAAATAGGAAATAGTACAATGCTTATACTGGATCTAAAAACAAATAATGTTTAGGATAAACACGTACATGACTTAGATTCATCGACATGGCTTAATTTTAGATCGATTTTATAGTATGTGTACAGCAAAGGCTACATATAGAATTCAACAATAAACTTTAGCAGGACCTAGAAATAATAAAGTCTTTTTTATGTTACTAAAGCAGACCTTTGCTTTTTGTGTCCATAGCGGCTTGCTAGGCAATATGCATTAGAGTCCACACTTGTTTTCATTTAAAAAAAAATACAGAACAAGTACCAAAAACCAAAACGGTATTTAATATAATATAACAAGAAACCGTGTACTCTCACAGCGAAAAACGGTAAAGAACACCATTTACTAACAAATAATGAACGTAAACAGATCAATTAAATGAATGAGAAATCAACACTTAAAAAGCACTTGTTTTCAAATAATAGATTGACCATTGGTTTTATGGCATTAGCAATGCACGAAACAAATCCGGGTCATCACCTTCAGGTAGGATATATCTAAATAAAGGTAATGACATTCCTCGCAAACAGGGAAGATCAATTCAAAATGTCCAAAAGTATAGACAAATTATGACAATTAACATATCAGAATCAAAGCACTGCATGAAAGTATTGGTAACCGGGATAATATACAAATATAAAAGATGGTACATGTTTAGTAAAAAAGTAGAGTAGTAGTTGAATATTAAAAAGGAACTACCTTGCAAGCGTGTATTGATATATGAATTGATATGTAATAAGAAAACATGACCACCAGCCAGCTCTTGATTTGTAAGTTACTGAAAGGCTATTGTACTTACACAGCGATTATCCCTGCTAAGAATTAAACATCGCATTGCATCTCATAATCAGAGTTTAGGTGTCTAACCCCTCTGATCCTTTGTGATCTGGTAGTAACAGAAAAATATGGTTCTAAGACACAATTTGGAGTGTTGTTATATACTTTGGATTTTGGACTATGTTCTACTCATTTACTTCCAAAGGGAAGTGTTGTACATTTTTTTTTGCTGAAATATACGTTCAGTCATTTACATTAACCATATCCTTTCTTTCCATGGCCCGACAACTTTTTCACCTGTTGTTCCGTCTATTCTATGCAATAATATATTCTGTTTGTAACAGAAAATAAAAAAACATTTTTTTAAATTTTTAATATGATATTTCATTTATGCCTGTTTTGTAGACCAGCACTCAGCTATTAGCTAAGATTCCCGAATTCAGGAGTCAAAGTATGGATAGCAATTATTTTCAACCACCAACACTATTTCCATTTTACTCAGCTTATGTTGAGGTATTTTAAAGAGAGTCAATTATTAAACTAAATAACCCTTCCTTTCTTATAAATAAAAAATATACATATAAAACAAAGATATATAGAGCACCGATGGGGCATTGGTGTCAAAAGTCCGAAGGGGCGATGACAAAAACAGTAAACATGAACGAGAACAACATTGTGCCACAAAAAACACAATACATTAAAAACACAAAATCAACCATTGCATAATAATTACGACATAGACCACAAATGGATATTGTCAATGCGAATAACGTTTAGTTGTATATTTCAACTTGTTCATGTCCCGATTATGGCTGAAATATCGCCGACGGAACAATAAGCAGATAACAATCAACCAATCAATCGAATTCAACGTTTTTAAAATAGCTTATAACAAAATTTCAGGGTTGGGCATTATATGCTGAGAGTCTTGGAGAGGAACTGGGACTATATAATACCGATTATGATTTGTAAGGTTTTATTTCGTTTTATTATACTATTGTAACTTTTTCTTGGTATTGTAAATGGAGAGAAATAATTTAAGAAGTTTGTCCATTAAGTATCTTAACCATTATATGATAAATTAAATCAAATTAAACGATATTAAAACATTATATACATTTCATTTTTTAACTTCCAGTTTTAATAACTTTTTCTTAGAATTGTTGAAAGCTTGAAAATTCGACAGAAATTATTTAAGAAGTTTGTTCATCAGGTATCTTACTCATTAATTCAAAATAACAATAAAACATTTTATATATTTTGATTATTTAACTTCCAGTTTTTGATAACTATTATGACGTTGTAGACTTGGCCGATACTCCTCAGAAATATTCCGTGCTTGTAGACTTGTTGTAGACACTGGACTCCATTACAAGAAGTAAGGTCCCTTTTTCAGATGTACTCTCTGCCTTATCTATTACTTTTTTTCTTGATGCCATAAATAAATATATACAAGAATGATATCCCTGAGTTATTCAAGGAAATACAAAATAGTTAACTTCGTAACCTAGTACAAATATTGGAATTAAAAAAAAGAAGATCTTGCAATTGTCAATTATCATTAATATTTGAGTTATATCATGAATTTAAGTAATAATATAGTATTTTTGTATTTGAATTATAAGACAAAATACAATACCTATATCACCTACCCTACACCCATACGCTATAGCACATGGCCTATATCGCATACCCTATATCGTATGACCTTTATCGCATACTTTTTATCGCATACCCTATATCGTATGACCTTTATCGCATACCCTTTATCGCATACTCTATATCAAATGACCTTAATCGCATACTCTATATCAAATGACCTTTATCGCAAACCTTTTATCGCACAACCTTTATCGTATGACCTATATCGCATGACCTTTATCGCATACCCTATAATGTATGACCTTTATCGAATACCTTTTATCGCATACCCTATATCATATGACCTTTAATCGCATACCCTATATCATATGGCCTTTTATCGCATATCCTATATCGTATGACCTTTATTGCATACCCTATATCAAATGACCTTTATCGCATACCCTATATTGTATGACCTTTATCGTATACCCTATATCGCATACCCTATATCAAATGACCTTCATCGCATACCCGTTATCGCATACCCTACATCGCATGGCCTATATCGCGTTTTCTTTATCGCATACCCTATATCGCATACCCTTTATCCAACTCTTTCACAAAAACATTACGGCAATTACAAAATATTACGATGTAAATATATAATAAATTAAAAATAAAATGGCTAAATATTTACCACCACACTTGGTAAGCCTCGCCTAAAAGAGATCACGAGAGATGAGCAAAACTTATCAGGATTCTCATGGATTTGGTTTTGGTAAGGCATTTAAATGGGATATGTTTTTTCCAGTGAAGAAAAAAGTAAACAAGTTGGGATTCTGTTAGGTAACGTTTTTTTTTAATTTTGAGATTTAAATTGTCGTATCGAAACACACATATTGACCAAGACCATTTTTGCGTGTTCACCTTACTAGGAGTGACCACATGCTGTATTTACCCTCGACCGATATCAACCCTGTGGCCGATGCCCCTCCGGGTGATATAATTGTCTCGGGTTTTGAGCATTTGGTACAGATTTGGACATGTTATATTCAGTATATATCAGTGTATACAATTGAACATTTATATGCAATACCTACATATTTTGTTTGATTATTTAAAAAAAAATTAAAGTTTATTTTTTTTCAGACAAGTTTATGATTTCAAGTATCTTTTAACTTAAGGTGCTTAGCTTCTTTGTTCGAACGTTTTGGTTTTGAGTACTTTTCGCTTTCAACAGTTTTGGAATTTAACCTTCGATTGTTTTGATTTAAACGCTATTGATGAGAGGTCACTGCTTGAAATATCGATATAAAGAATATCCAAATTAACCGTTTATACCCGCGTTTTGGTATTTCTAATTTTGAATCGACTGGGCGATAACCGCTCCTGGTTGACCCAAGGTCCCCGAGGGTAATCACAAGCCTGGTCGTCAGACTTGTCTGGCACAATTTAACATAAAATTTCAAATATTTTTGTCGCTGAAATTTCCCAATTTTTAACTTCAAAATTGTTTAAAACACCAGGTTTCTTTCCTTGTATTGCACATGGTCGATATTTTCGATGCTGGATTTGGCTGCCTTGTTCGAACGTTTAGGTTTTGAGTACTTTTTCGCTGTCAACAGTTTAAGAATTTGACCTTCCAATGTTTTGATTTAAATGCTACTGATGAGAGGTTATTCCTTGAAAAATCGATAGATAGCATATCCAAATTAACCGTTTATAACCATTTTTTGGTACACCAGCAGCGATTTCCGCTGCTGGCCAAA
Organism: Arcuatula senhousia; assembly: GCA_963971305.1. NCBI lineage: Eukaryota > Metazoa > Mollusca > Bivalvia > Mytilida > Mytilidae > Arcuatula > Arcuatula senhousia. The sequence goes on from OZ020304.1 coordinate 32,551,131, forward strand.
TCGCTGCTGGACCTAAGGTCCCCGAGAGTAATCACAAGCCTGTTCGCTTAACTTGTCTGACACGATTAACCATAAAATTTCTAATATTTTTGTCGCTGAAACTTCCCGATTTTTTAATTCAAAATTGTTTCAAACACCAGGTTTCTTTCCTTGTATCGCACATGGTCGATATCCCCGGTGCTGGATTTGGTTTCCTTGTTCGAACGTTTTGGTTTTGAGTACTTTTCGCTTTCAACAGTTCGGGAATTTGACCTTCCAATGTTTTGATCTAGATGCTACTGATGAGAGATTACTCCTTGAAATATCGATATATAGCATATCCAAATTAACCGTTTATATCCGCGTTTTGGTATCTGGAAAAGCAGGAACTGTTTACTCTTCCGGAGCACCTGAGTTCACTCTTGTTTCGACTGGAGTTCGCGTTGTTGATTGATATTCAGTTATTTTGTGTTTGTTGTCTGTTTTTGACCTGTTCCTGTTGGTGTTTACTGGTTTTGTCTCTGCCAATTCGGACTTTTGTTATTCGGATACCCCATTGGTATCTTTGCTTCTTTTAATGCATTAACCTATAAATATACGATATTGAGATGTGGAATAAGTGTACGCGACACAACAAACATAAACAAACAGCAATTCAAAAAATCACAACGGAAAACAGCAAGCAGTCTTCAACATGACCATAGGTCACTGCTTACCGTCTTGCATTGGCCCAAGACTTATAATACAATACAAAAGTATCAAAACCAATCCCTAAATCATCAACGAAAGACTCAATTCTTGACATAAAACAGTTAACATAGAATGACAAGGACAAACAAAGGCTTTGGCAAAGTTTCCTGTCTTAGGACAGGCACATATAAAATGTGGCGGGGTTAAACTAGTTTTTTGGATCCAACCTTCCCCCTATTGATAAGCTTGCACAAAGCAACATATAAAAAACACACTGTAAAACTCAATCGACAAAAGTTCAATTCAACAAGAGAGAACCTAAGACAAAATACTGTACGAAAATAACAAGACAAGGAGGAACTCTCTTGAGAACACTCGAAGTTACTGACAACTAGCTAAGAAACATTTATCGATTGATGTAAAAGAATCAAATACATCAGTTCTAAATCCGACACCCCACGTCAAAACAATGAATGATTAAGAGTTGTATCACCATACAGAACCGACATACTTGATCGCTGTGGTGCTTATAAATAATACAGTGGATAAAAAGTGAAAAATTTAACGTTTTAAAGTAACTATCAAGCTATCAATATTTCTGCCAAAACATACCAAATGCAAAGATTTTACTAAAACATTGAATTCGTACCCTTTTTTCAAAAGGTTTTTAAGCCAGTTTTTTATTTCCATAAGTTATTTTTGAATTTTTGTGCTTTATAAACTACATTGCTATAAAAGTCAGTGAGATATTCCTTTAACAATCAGAAATCTACGTGTACAATCAAATTTTTCGATGAGATGTCCATATTTATGTGCAAATTTTGTAAAAGATTTGTCTAATTTGTGGTAACGGTAACCTTGTTTTAGCAATTTTTCTGTAATAAAACGGTTTTTATCATTAAAATCAGACACATCACTGCAAATGCGAGCATACCTGACTAATTGTGAAATGTATACCCCGTAAGCTGGAGCTAATGGTACGTCTCCTTCAAGAAACGGAAAATTAACTATTGGGAATGAAAAGTCATCCCGTTTATCATATACTTTAGTGTGTAATCTACCATTGATAATGCTTAAGTCCAAATCTAGAAATGGACATCTACTGTCGGTTGAGTTTGCTTTATTTAGGGTTAATTCTTTAGGATATATATCATTTATAAAATTTGAGAATGTGGGGTTGTTTAGAGCAAGTATGTCATCTAAGTACCTATATGTATTGTTAAAAGTTTCGATAAGGTGGTTTTTGTTTGGGTCTTTCTGTAGCTTGGCCATAAACTGTGATTCGTAACAATATAAAAACAGATCAGCTATGAGTGGAGCACAATTGGTTCCCATTGGAATTCCAATGACTTGGCGATATATTTGTTTACCGAACCGGATGTAAATATTATCTAAAAGAAAGTTTAATGCAGTAATAACTTCTATGTCGGTCCAATTAACATAACCTTTGTGGGTTTCGTTACTAAAAAACGATTTACTAAATACTTGTGACACTTTAGAACAGATGTAGTCACTTTTAGATTTGTCAAAGCACCATTTAATTAAATATTCAAATTTCTTTTTGATAAGATTGTGAGGTAGATTAGTATATAAAGTGGAAAAGTCATAGCTGTCTACGGATTGAAAAGTATTTTCAAATGCCCGAAGTTTGTCTAAAACATCAAGAGAATTTTTAACACTCCAAAAATGATTTATTCCACTATTTTCGAAAATTTTATCACAGTATCGGATGATAAATTCTTTCATTGTAGTTAAAGCAAGAGACAAGACTTTAGAAATATTGGTTAAGGAACATTTACTTGATGCAGAAATAAAACGGGATTTATATGGGTTTTTGTGTAATTTAGGTATCCAGTACATAGTAGGTAATTTATTGTTTGTAGGGGCTGCTCGAAGTGCTGTGGTTGCTATGACATGATCGTCAATAATACTGGTTTCTGTAGCTTGCACGGGAACGAAAGTACATGAGCCTTTAATTTCATGCATTAAAACATCCAGATAATATTTACGACATACCACAACAACATTGTTAGCCGCTTTATCCGCAGGAACAAATTAACATATCGTGAACCTAATAATTGTAGTTTTGATTTAATTCTGTTAATATAAGTTTGGGGTCGATATTCTACAAAGGTGTTTTGAAAATGGCTTATTCGTAATTTTACAATGGATATGAATTTATTCTTAAACTTGTCTGTTAACATTCATTCATAAGGGTCATGAACATTGGAAATAAAAGTGACCAATATTTGCTTTGGCCTGGAATAGATTGCACATATGTGATCCACAAAGTAATATATAAAACTTCAACAGAGTTTCAGGCAAAAAATAAGCTTAAGACCCCGAGAATATCTCAGTTTATACATGAATCTATACCCAAAATAACTTGATAAAAACAGTTTTTAAATTAACATTTGCAGTATGTAATGATAAAGATCTAAATTCCAACTTTTTTAGTTGGACTCGACAAGAAGCAATTGAATATATGGCAACATATACCTCGGAGGGAGAAAGTGATATTGAGGTAGAAGTCGATAGATATCTGACCTGGCCTGGTCAAGCATGTGCTTACAAAATTGGTGAACTCAAAATAAAAGAACTAAGAACCAAAGCTGAAACGATTTTAGGTAGGTTAGATAAAGTTCGGACTAAAGTTTATCTAGATTGGTGCTTGTTTGTTTAATTATAACTATTAATTACTTAAGCTATAGCGAATTACTACATACGGCATTAAACAACACAAAAACAAATCACATATATGTATCAACATAGTACAATCTTCCGTAAACAGCTCTCTTTACGTGACCAGGTTGAGATGTGAGCACGTGCAGCGACCTCACAATGCCCGAGTAGCCAATGAAACCGTCAGTACTTAAACTGATTGTTGAAATGCAATGTTATTTCAAATTTCGGTTATTTTGAAAGAAGATAACTTGGAGTTAAGTATATATTAGTCTAAATTTTACTGACGAAAAGGTTCTTATACGCATTATTGGAAACCAGACGATGATCTTTAACTCGTGATACAATTTTGGGGTCTTATGGCTCGTTCCGCTGCGCTCCACTCACAAAGAAAATGAAAAATTCTATCACCTGTGAAAAATCAGCCAGTCTTTTCCAAGAGCTTATGTAACAACCTATAAATATTTTATTGCAGCTAAAACGCTGAACTTCTTGTTCGTTGTATCTATTTACGTCCATCCATCCATCCACCCATCCATGTAATGTTTTATTTATTTTATGTTATAGAAATGTAAAAGTCTTAATATTTTTTTTTAAATGAACAATTTAAGGTGAACTGTTCAACATTAAGGACTTTCATGAAGTCATCCTTGAAAATGGCCCTGTACCTCTATCAGTTTTGGAAAGGATTGTTGTTGATTGGATCGAAGAAACAAGAATAGCATATTAAGGTTTGTACAGAGATAAATTTATCAAATTTGATCAGACAGGTGTTTAGGTATTTGATATGTATGTTGCTTACAAGTTTACATATTGTACATGTTGCAACATGTACACTTATTGCTGTACATGTTGCAACATGTACAAACTTTTAAAATAATTTTGATTTAACTTGTACAATTCGTCAAAAAAGACAATATGGTTCCTTGTTTTGGAATAAAGATCGAGTGTCAAATGTGAATTATTTCGATTTAAACTAATTTTGTAAGTTAATTAATTTTAAAATTGAATTTGATTACCCTTAAGATGGTTATGAAAGGTCATTGGATAAAAGTATAACAGACATGATGAAAATATAACAGGTTTAACATGAAATGTAGTATTGAATTGGAGTTGAGTTTTTTAAAGGATATACTCATTTCCATTCAGCTTAAACTGGGTAGATTTGTTGTAATGTTATGTATAACACAGCAAGGTTCCTAAATGGCCGCACCACATCAGAATTCCATACAGAGATTTATTGTGCAGCTTGCTGAAAATGATTCTTCATGCAATCAACAATAACTTATTTTCTGCGAGAGATATATCAGCTCTTCTGTTACAAAAATGTAAAACGCCAAAGCAAGCAGCGGCTTACAATTTGCTGACAAAAATATATAGCTTCTACAACGCGTTTCAGTTGATCATGGAATTTCTTACATTAAGGGAATTGATTTGATTGTTTTAATGGCGAGGTTTTCGAGCGATTAAATATCAAATTTATTTCATGAGATGTTAGAATGTCAATGTAATCATCTACAGTTTAAGTTGTTGAAGGCTGTTCTGTAATTTCTACAGGAAAAAAATGTAAAAGGTTGATCATCAATCACACGTGCAACTACGCTTGGAACAGAATTTTATCTAAAGGAGAGAAATGTTTTTCCACAACAGGTCGAGAAATTGATAAATCAGATGAAAACTAGAGAAAACTAGAAAATCCTAAAGCATTACGATGTGAATAAAGTTGCATATGCTTATCGTGAAGAAAATAGTAATAAATAGTGTTTTATATTGCTGAGCATATATTTTTAAAATGTACTTGATATCATTTGTATTTGTGAATAATTAAGCAAATAACATCTGTAGTTCATGACTAGATTACATGTCTTTTGTACAAGTTAAAACAAATTTAAATAAAATGTTTGTACATGTTGTAACATGTACAACAATAAATGTAAAATTTGCAACATGTACAAAGTTACAACTTGTACACAAACATGTACATGAGTTATAGGCGAAAAAAGGTACTACTAGTTGCATTGAACGGTTTTGAAATAGAATGCATAAATATATAGATATGTTTACAACACAGGTGCTTGAAAAAAGTCTCTTGGGTACAGTAAATTAGCTATATAAATTTTTGGAAACTTATACTTTGTTCAATTTAACCCCCCCTCCCCGCTTCCACAAATGATTTTATTAGGATTTATGTTGATTGTACTTATATCTTATATTATGATTTTTTTTGTAGATGAGCTAACAAGTACAACGATATTTTCCCATTGAAGTTATGACCGTCACAAACTTTTTTGTTGCTATTTTAATAAATCTAAAGCAAATTAGCAGCCGATTAGTTGTTCTTAGAATATGTGTTTTTTTTTTATTTGATAAATTATCTATGTTTTGTAGAGATTGTCGAATAAGAGCATTATGCGTCGATGACTTTTGTAACATTATAACTATTCAAGAGTAGAAAATAATTATAATTGTTGGTCGAATCAGAAGGGGCACCAATGAGACATTCAAATGTCAACAGACCAAAAGGGCGAAAAACAGCATAAAATACGCAAAAAATGAATAGCAATCAACAACAAAAGCTTAACTTTCAGACTTCTCTGTAAACAACGTTTCGGTTGGTATATGGATTCCTTTGATATATCCTATAGAGTTAAAGAGTAAGGGAACCACCGAATCCAACTGCCTCACATCATGTTTGGATTTGCATCTCAAATATGACAAGGATGGTCATCTCAGTACAAAAATTTACGATAAAAGAGATGACTTTAATTTCAAATTTTCCTTTCATTAAAAGCAACATACCTACCTCACCCGCTTAAGGTATTTATTTCTCACATATTTTCGATATGCCAGGGCTTGTACAAATTTTTCTACTTTTTTTTATACGACACCGCTGTCATTGTGACTGACTCTTAGACCAAATTAACAAGAACAAACCTCTCATACGGTCCATAGAAACTCTTCCTTCGTTATCAGCCATTGATTGAAAAACTCAAAATTAAGTTTAACGTATTGGTTACTGATTGTTTTTATTAGTGGTTTGCAAATTGTTGTACTGAGACGATCATCTTATAATCCCTATCATGTCTTCACAACCGTGTTGCGTTGTGTGTTACTACCGGTCCCTAAGATCACAATGGAAGAGGGAGGTTCGGCGGGCCATAAAACCTAGTTTAACCCGCCTTTTCATTTGAAATGTCTGACCAAGTCAGGGCCATTGCGATCTTAAACTATTCTGGTCATTGAGATTGATTCTCAAGCTCGATGATTTTGTTATTACCTTTATCTAGAGTAAAAAAAGGAGCTACAGAAGGGTGAACAGTTATTTGTTGTTACCACTCACCCGTCCGTCGTGATGCAAGTTGTCAATATTCAGCGTACGTGTCAAATATAAGCAATAGCACACGACTTCGGTGATTGAAATGAAAGAGACATAATATTGAAGTAACAGACTAATCCTTGAAATTTCTGTATTCACACAAAGGACCCAAACGCCTGTGGATTCAATTTGTTAGGTTGTTCGGCAGACAGTTTTACACTATTACTATAAATTTAATTGTCGCGTTTTAGATTATTAGGGTTACACAAATGGTGGTTGTGATATTTCATACATTCAACATTGAACATTCTAGTAAGTGTGTACATCAAAGTAAATACTGGCTTTTTCTTTGGTAATCAAAGAAATTAAGAAGTATCAATGAGGCATTTGAATGCATTGATTGTCAGAATTCCGAAAAGGAAAACACAAAAAGCAATCTGACTAACAAGCTTTGGTCACATGGTTTACACAATGCATGTCAAAACCCGTACACGAGTAAAAAACAAAAACTGATGACAAACTTGCATATGTATTCGTCTAAGTGACATTCGTGTTTGTCCGTCTGTTTAATGTCTCGAGTGAAGACAACAACGTGATGCACCAAATCCTAAGGTTAAAACAATGCTTAATCTATTATTAAAAAAATAATGAAATGTGGAATATTCAAGCGGCAAGTCAGAAAAATCACAATGGACAATCGCCAGCAGCACTCAACGAGGCCAGTAGGCGCTGCTCGTGGTTCTGCAATGGGCACATGGACTGACTAAAATGCATATAATTCAAATCCAGTCCTAATTATAATATAATCACAGATATGTAGGTTTTCAATGTATTATCAAGATATAATATCATAACAACTGGGTTCACAAAATGTGACAATGTGTGTCTTGGGTCAGTGTAGAGGCATGAGTTGCTCACTAGTATAAACAATAACAATATTTCAATGGTAGCTTTCTAGTGGCTGGTAAAGCACTGGTTCCAATATCAACAGGGATACTTTACATGTGGAGCTCTACTCGTCCATTTCAGACGTTGGAGGTATGTCGTAACCAATCGATTTTCCTGCAGTGATTAGATTGGTCGTCAAACAACAATTGAACTGGAATGAAAACATACGGTCAACAAATCCACAACAACAACAAAGGACGGCGAATACGAAGATACACAATTTTTTCCACTACGACCGACGGTGAAAGGGGTCTTAAGATAAAAAGGGTTACAATAAAAATCCATAGCATGAATAAATGAACAAGGTGCAATGTGCAAGAGAAATAAAAGCGAGCATTGCAGATGCGAGCCCTATGGCAGTATGCATGTTTTTAGATGTGCCAGAGAAATACTGACGAGAAAACCGGGACACATCTCCTTTACGAAGCAAATAAATAGGCGCGGAGCATGTTTATTTACATTTTAATCTCTTCAGTAAAAAAAACAAATATGAATTGCAAAACAAGTGATAAAACCTTTCTTCTTCAGCATCAAAATCTCTACAAAACTCTCCATTGAGTCGTAGTTGTGGGACGAATCCTTATATGAGTTATTTCCCCTTAATCACGCCAAAAATTGACACAGATTCACGCATTTTCTTAAGAGTCGGTCACGGGGACAGGTTGTCGTATAAATTAATCAGAAAAAATTGTACTAGCCAGGGCATATCGAATAAGTTGTGAAATTATAAACACCGTAAGCAGGTGAGGTAGGTATGTTGTTATCAAGGTTCGGAAATGAATAATTTGAATTAATAAAATTAAAGTAGTCTCTTTTATCTTTTTTTGTACTGAGACGACCATCCTTTACATATTCGAGATGCAAAGTTCCTGCTTACTATAGCACACCCGTCGCGTTGCCATTAGTCCATTCAGCGTGTCAAATCCGGTAAAGGAAGACAAAACAAAAACTTAAGACAAACAAACATCTGCACTCATCTGAGAGATCGAAATCCATATTTGTCTATAAGTGCATGATGTCTTCCGTAAAATTTCTTGAGTGAAGACAGCAACCAAGGAGCAACATAACCCTGTGTGAGTAATTTTTGCGTCAGACGTGTAACTCTGCTAACGAAATCGATATAAGTCCCGCACGCTCTGGAGTAACGAATCAATTGATATAAGTAAACTCCATAAGCTGGAGCGGACGGAATGTTGCTACACAAGAAGGGAAAGTTGACGATTGGAAAGTTGAAGTCATCACGTTCGTCATAGACACAGGCGTTTGGGTCCAGGATTTTATTGTATAATATTATAAATAACGTGTATATATATAAATTTTCATCTCGTCTATATACTATTTCCACAAGGCAAGAATGTTTGAAAGTTCTAAAAATAGAACTGACGGAAACTCCCTTTTTTCTTGTAGAAATATTTTTTACCATAAACAACTAGAACATTCTATAACTCCTTTCAGCTGTAACTCTCTTTAGGAAGCAAAAGTAAAGCATGTCAGTATGTATAAATCTCACATCGGGTCTTTTTTCCTACGAAGCGAAACAAAAGATCACCACGGACGGAAGTGGCCAAAGATTTTCAAGGGAAACAATATTCCGCCAAATAAAAGGACTTCCGAGTGACATTACAGTAAGGTAAAATCTGGGCGAGTTCGAACAAATCATTTGGCGGAAAATGTGGACTCAATTTTATTTGAAATATTTCTACTGACGAGTTGGTAATATTATAAAACGTACATACAAACTAGGACTCGATGGGTGTTCCATAAAAAGAGATTCAAGGATAATAAATACGTGGTTAATTCATTTCAATGATAAAATTGGAAAAAATTAGATGAATATTATCTCCCTTTAAAATTTTAAACTACTTCCGTCCGTGGTGGTTTGTTTGGCTCGCTTCGGTGGAAAAAAGATTAGATTCAAAGTCATTGCGAATGTTTCACGATAAATGTGTTCCCAATTGTGAGATTAAACTGAAAGGATTTAGAGAATCACCAATATTTCATGTAATAAATTTAATTCTATGATAAAATATGGGGGTTTTCCGCGAGTAAATTTTGTTCTATTTTTAGAATTTTCAAACATTCTTGCCTTGTTGAAATAGTATATAGACGAAATGAAAATTTTTATATACACGTTATTCATATTAAAATAAAATCCTGGACCCAAACGCCTGTGGTCATAGAGCCTTGTTGAAAGTCTTCCTTGAGAGTCAATTTCGAGATGTAGATCTAAATATGAAGCAGACTTCCTATAATCCGTTGTGTCCTTTATCTCAAGCTCCTGGGGATATATGAGATGGAGAAAGTCACCAAATCGAGAATTGATTAGTGAAAGGACATCATCAATATAACAGAACGTGAGGTTGAAAGAGAGAGCTAGTCTACGTCTTTTTTGTGGAGAAGAGATTGTAAGAAGTCTGCTTTATATGAATGAAGAAACAAATCAGCAAGCAAAGGTGCACGATGAGTGCCCATTGGAATCCCTATTTTTTTGCTGAAAAACACGTCCACCAAACTGAACAAATATGTTGTCAATAAGAAAGTTGAGCATGTCGATTATTTGGTCTTCTCTAATTTGTTCTTTTTCTTTGACTGATTGATGACAAAGTAAGTCTTATAATGAATAATCGACTACAAGATATATGTACCTGCATTTTCCATTCTTTTTTAGAAAAGCTGCGTTTAATCAGCTCTGCCAATTGCGATTTCAGTTGTTCATGTGGAATAGAAGTGTATAGTGTGGAGAAATCGAATGATTTGATGCTGTTACAAGATGAAATTGATATAGAGTTAAGAATCGCCATCAGCTCATTCGAATTCTTCAGGATCCACATTTGATTGACACCATTTTTAGAATAACAACAATCGTAATATTTCTGGAGGCCGGATTTTATTGTCGTAAGTATTGAATTCAACATAACTGAAAGAGGCTTAGTTGTAGATTTGGATGACCCTGCAATGAAGCGCTGATTGTATGGATTTTTATGTAATTAAGGAATCCAATACAGGGATGGAATGTCATCATTACTGCCACCAACAGAAAGACCGAAGAAGGAAATGACAGATTTGTGATTGTCAATGATTTCCACCTCAGACAGTGTTGTAGCCGTGTATGTGGAACCTGTGGAACTGTGGAACTTGGTGAACAGGTCAAATACATATAAATGTTGATTGATAATAATCTAAAAATCCTACAGTGCTTCCAATGAAGAAACATGCTATTTGATCTAGAAAATGGGGCTAAAGTAGGAAATTAATATTTTGGGGGATATTTAACTTCATTTTTTTCATGCAAAAAGTAAAGTTTGATCGAATTCAGCTCCCAGACGAGCACCCCAATGTGGCTAGTTTTTGGGTATGTTATTAAAAGTTCTATTATCAACAAATCTGTGTCTCAGATTTTAGATTAAAGCTGTAGAAATATTTTATGGCACATTCAATATAGTGACCCCTTATGAAATAAAGCCTTGTACACAGAAGATTGCTTTATTTGAGAATGGAATCTGATAGGAAAATTCTGAGGCACGATATTGGAGGTCATGCAGTGTTGATTCAGATAACATTAGCTTTAAAAAAGATATTTTTATTGCTGGGAGATCTAATTTCATTTGAGACATTTTACTTTTGAACATTTTTTTGTGTTATATTGTAATTTATTTGTGTAGGTATCATCATGACGGGTAACGTTTCTTCTTTCCAATAGTGTCTTATTTATTGAAAAAGGTGAAAAAATAAAAAAAAAGTTATGTAGATTTAAAGTGTGATTGTCGGACTAAAGACAACCTTTGTATGGTGCTACCTTAAGTTTCTTATTTTTACTTATTTTTAGTTTAACACAGCTTACGTATCTCAATTGATTCGTTACTCAAGAGCGTGCGGGACTAACATCGATTTCCTGAGCAGAGCGTCACGTCTGACGCAAAAATTGCTCACACAGGGTTATGTTGCTCCTCGGTTGCTGTCTTCACTCAAGAAATTTTACGGAAAACATCATGCACTTATAGACAAATTTTGGATTTCGATCTCTCAGATGAGTGCAGATGTTGATTTGTCATAGGGTTTTGTTTTGTCTTCCTTTACCGGATTTGACACACTGAATTGACTGTTGGCAACGCGACATGTGTGCTATAGCAAGCAGAACTGCTTACTCTTCCGGAGCACCTGAGTTCACTCTTGTTTCGACTGGATTTCGCGTTGTAAATTGATATTAAGTTATTTTTGTGTTTCCGTGTTTTACATGTTGTTTGTTTTTGTCCCGTTCTTGTTGGTGTTTACTGGTTTGTCTCTTCCCTTTCGGACTTTCAACATTCTGATACCCCATTGGTTCCTCTGCTTCTTACTCTAGGATTAAGCAGTATAAACTAAGATTAACCCAGCTACAGTAGTTACAGAAAAACCTTGATTTAGTAATGATAGATACTTCAGTCATGTCAGTTCATCCTTAGCTACTTCAACTAAGATTAAGTAGAACTTTAAATAAAGGTAATAACAAAACTACCGAGCTTGAATGATCAATCTCATAGTCCAGAGAAAATGACAAAAACGAATCAGTCATATCGGAGAACTGGTGGATCGCAATAGTCCTGACTTGGTACAGGCATTTCAAACGAAATGGTGGGTTAAACCAGGTTTTATGGCGCCAAACCTCCCTCTTCCATTGTGATCTTAGGATCCGGTAATGACCATAGAACACAACATAGTTGTGAGACACAATAGGGATATTAAGGTTATCATCTCAGTACAGCAGACCAGTCAAACACTAATTAAAACAATTAACTATCATAGCTTTTAAGTCAATTTTGAACTTTTATACTAGTGGCTGATAACGAAGAAAGACTTCTTTTAGGGATCGTATGAGACGTATTTTCTTATAGCACACTGGAAGGTCAAAAAGTTCAAAGGTGAGTTCCTGAAAAACACAGTTCATATGTATCGAATGTTTTGATTAGCCAGAATTTCTGGGAACTCACATACGGCCAATAAAGACATGGTTTCAGTTTCGGTTCCGAGGTTAGCCCGCTCCGGCACCAACACTTTTGAGTTGGAGAATACATCAAAGCTTTAAATTATCCGTCTAAATTTCAAAATTGTCTAAACCCTAAGGTTCTTCCTACCCCAGACATAGGTTGAATATCTTAGTAATAATTTGGTTTCCCAGTTTGGTATTTTTGGTTATACTGTTCTATGCTCTTCATATTCATACAGTGTTTGGTATTTTCAATATTTTTGGTAGAGCGCCTCTGATGAGTCTTGAATAGACGAAACGCGCGTCAGGCGTAGCAAAATTTATTGTCTGGAACTTTGTTGTCATTTGTATTTCTTTCATTTCTGCTTTGTTTAGAGCTAGACACAGGAAAACGACATAGAGAATATTGTAATTTAAACAGCCCATGGTATTTATTCTATTCCCACGGATGTTAATAGATGCATCACTGGGCCTTGACAAGCCTGTGCTTACAAAATTGGCGAACTTAAAATAAGAGAACTGAGAACAAAAGCAGAGAAGGAGCTTGTTATGTAAAATATTGGTTTTAAACATTCATGCAAACTACAGTGATAGGCACCTTTTTTAAATCTTAATAATGAAATTGGTCATGGGTACACTCTATACTTGATTTATTTTCAAGCCAGTCTTCGAGATTAAACTGACTGCTTCTTTGTAAAGCTTTCACGTATTAAATAGAAAACGTCGTTTTGCAACTGATTAAATCAGTTCAGTAGTTTTTGCTAATACCTTTTTTAAGGCAGTGACTTGAATGTTATCATGGTTATTGAGATTCATTCTACTGCATTTTGAAACCATTTGGCGATAACCGCTGCTGGTGGACAAGAGGTCCCCGAGGGTAATCACTAGCTTGCTCTTCAGACTTGTCTGACATGATTTACCATTAAATTTCTAATATTTTTGTCGCTGACTTTTTGGTTGTTATATGCAAAATTTGTCTCTCTCCTTGTAAAGCACATGGTCGATTTCCTCGGTGCTGGATTTGGCTTCCTTGTTCGAACGTTTTGGTTTTGAGTACATTTCGTTTTGGAATTTGACCTTCCAATGTGTTGATTTAAATGCTACTGCTAAGAGGTTACTCCTTGAAATATCGATATATAGCATATTCAAAGTAACCGTTTATACCCGCGTTTTGGTATTTGTAATTAATGGTTCTGTTTCTTTATCAATTTGAGACAGTTGTATATACCAGTAGATTGAGGGCGTGAAAGACAAAATACCATCCACTGGATTTACGGTTTTCTCATCAAATATATGCAATTTCATTTTAACAGTGATATTATCATTTATTCTGTCAATTTTGTTGTGTCAATTTTATAATTATTTGATCAAGCATTTTATGTATTTTTTATTTTGTTGAATTAAAAAAAAATATCCTTATTCTCATAATGGGAATTTCTTGGTTTTTTTCAAAATGATATGTCAAATAAATGCATTAACAATATTAACAGTATAAACAGTTCACTTAAAAAATACATTTTTTTCATCTCCCTGACATAGCCAAAGTAGCATCGTATAAAATAAAACCAATGTCACAAACTAAAAGTACATGTATCAAACTTGATTTAACACTTTTCTGACAAATTTTCAAACTCATTTATCTGATGCTTACTCGTTTTTTTTTTAATTAATAAAATTGGATTTCCTTAAATTGTTTTGGGTAAAAAACAATAAAAAAATTCTGAATGCATAAATCTTTTAATTTCGCTTAAAAAGTTCGATCTTCAACTGAAATGAAATAAAAAGATGATAAAAGATAATTATAATACACATAATAAATACAGAATACATGAACAATATTCGGAATTTTATATAGTACAGTAAGTTCTGTTTTTATATTTGTTTTAAGTATTTTGATATGATACTATGAAGCAACCTTTTGATTTTATGGGGCCTGCAGACTTGATGTAGATTTGAAAATTGTTTTTGTCCCGTTCTTGTTGGTGTTTACTGGTTTTGTCTCTGCCCTTTCGAACTTTTGACATTCGGATACCCCATTGGTACCTCTGCTTCTTTCAAGCAGAGTATAGAAATGCAAATCTTATTTGCCACTACATACATGTACATATTTTTAATAACCATGTTATAAGGTATTGAGATGTAACAAAATGACTTTGTTTATATCTAAAGCATATATATGACAACACATTAAATGGCACAAACAAAATTGTAAATTTCTGTTTTAAATTATAATATTTAACAATAGAAAAAGTATAGAAAAAAGATTTCATTTAGCGGTAAAGGCAATCCTTATATTTGAGGGATTGCAAGTAATTCCATTTACAAACATTCCATGTAACATATATAAAATCAATCATTCTTTTGATGAATATCAAATAAGAATAGTAACTAACATAGCTTGATTTATCTTATTATTCTACCTTCAAACTGTAAGTTCTTCATCCAGACTTTCATGTGAATGTTGCTTAACCCTTTCGCCTCGAATTGCACGTCCAGTTTCCTCTAGCTTCATACTCTCTTTCACTTCTTTTTTAGGTTTGTGAGGAAAAAACATCCCACCCATTCCTGCTATCGTTGTACTTATAGACCAACCAGCAACAAGTAAAACAAATATAATAAACCTTGTATTCATTTTGGAATTGATGGACCTTTAATAAAAAAAGTTATTTAAAAATGTTTAGCAATACGATCGAGATCAACAAATACTATGAATTAAAGCATTATACTGTAGATTCAAATGAACCATAAAGTCAATTTTTACATATCACATTGAGTAACCAGTTAAGTGCATTTATTTAGCATTTTAATATAAAAAACTTTTTTTCTTCTAACTTTCTATCTAAATGCCGGTCACCATAGCTTCTTCATATTCTTATCATGTGCTATCACAATATTTCCAGAGGCTTTTAAATATACTTAACTAGAAGTTTGATTGACAATTTAAAAAAATCGCTGTTTTCTCAATTATTTTGCTTAAAAAACAGAGAACTATTGAAGTCCAAACGAAATCAATTTAAATAGCAAAAATGACAAAGATTATTAAAAAAAAAACGACAGATGCCCATGGAAAACCCTAATTTATCTTCAACTAAAATTAGTATGTGTTTATATATAGATATGTCTAAAAAATTCATGGTTTTATATAAAAGTCAACATTAGTGAACAAATAGTAAAAAAAATGAATAATTGTTACAGTTGTGAACGAATCTTTAGTAAGACATCTATCCTGGTGACTATTTATTTATATTTTAAAACATTCCTGAGCCATTCTTCATGAAATTTCGAAAAAAATGAATCTCAATCAGACAAATCCCTCAAATTATAACGACTCATCAGATAGAAGTTGTTTCTTTACGAATTTGACATGAAATGGACGTTTGTTCGAGAGCAAACGAAAACACCCTAACAATCCACGTTTATTTCACATTTAAGATAAACGTAGTTTGAAAAACTAGACGACAGACATGTACTGAGTAACAGACATAAGACTTACCTTATGAAAAATAGTTCAGATCGTTTTAAAGCACTCTTGCATTCGATGATAAGACTCTTCCTAATATATATACAATTCTATACAGTAAACCAACCAGTTGTTACATCAGAACGTGATATTCATGATGTTTGTCGTTTATCTCCCATCTGATTTAGTTATAGAAAACGACAAATGTTGCAAACATTTTATGTAATTTTTAAAAGGACATGTTTGTAAATGTAACAATTAATAAACATCAAAGCAGAACTCAGATTAAATTTTATAAGTGCATGCATATCTAAATGTTCATACTCTCATTGAAATTCACGCACAAAATTTTGATTATCTAAACTACAGATTAACCATAATGACGATTGTCCTCTGTTCTGTTTATATTTAGGTTCTGTGAGAAAAGGCAGCTAAAGGTAAAGACAGACTTTTTTCCATTTTATATACAGCTTACAATAAGTTTACCACCACCCTATAGATTTTTATCAGTACAATTTCAGAATAAAAATTTATATGATTCAGGCCCTGTCTACTTAGCGAGCATTGAAATTTTCATTTTGTATAAATACACCCATGTGCTCGACTAAAAGGGAATATTTAAAAAGGAATAAAATTTAAGCAAAATCATTTGCACTTAAAGAAAAGTGTTTTTATAAATATCCTGGATCAATAACTATTTATTTAAAATGCTATGATTTGTGCAATAATAAATCCTTGTTACATTCTAAAAATGGCCAAAATTTCATCAAAATATATTGACCAATATTTGGCGGGGACATACTTTCTTCACGGAATCCGTGACGTCATTTCCCTCTAAGAGAATTTCGGTCATTTTAAAAGCAAAGCTAAATACACTAAATGTAAATCTTCAGATTTTGTAAGGTTTTTGCAAATTTTCTGAGTACCAATGTTTAATTTGTAGTGTTGGTAACAGAAGGTTGATTTAGAAGTCTAGCGGAAATAATGGTTGAACCCTGCAGGATGGGACTCTTTTTAAGTATTTACCTTCATTTCAGGTTTGACCCTTTCATTTGATTAATATAAAGAATAAGTCGTTGTCGGAAGAGGGTTGGTAATTATGTTCTTTGGGAGGGTAGGCAGTACTTAATTGAATTGAACACCTGCCGTGGCGAAACGTTACTTAACGTTCTTTTTTGTGTTCATTGTATATCCATCATATTTTACACCTAACTGAAATTTGGCATCAAAATCACACTTTTAATGCTTTTCGGGAGGTTCATTTTATCAAACACAAAGAAGATAGAGTAACTGTATCAAATAGTTCTCATCAAACCAATAATTGAACATTAAGACTTTGTGAAATCAAATATATTTATTGCAATCAGATAATTCTTGAATGTCCATAGAATGGTTCATCTAAAAAAAGAAAAAAAAATCAATTTCAATATACTTAATTTAATTCTACAAATATCATGAAAATATAATTGTAAAAGTTTAGTTTTATTGAGCTTAATTATATAATAATTATTAAAAAATGATAACTCCTACCACTGTATATTGTTCTAGAAAGTAGTGCCCTTTAATTTAACACGAAGTGGAAAGATCACTGAACACCCAATAAAGGCAACTTTTGATCATAGAAACGATTAAGGTATATGAAAAAATGATAAACAATTTGCATAAATATCCGTTTGATTCGGCCTAACGGTCTTACCTCAGCGAAAATTTGATTTTTATATGTTATTAACACGACAACATAAGCCTCGCAATGGCGTCATTTAAAAGAAAATAGCATCACAAATAGAGAAAAGGAACATATATGTCTATCCTAGGCATAGAATCTTTATGAAAGATTATATTATAATCTTTGCGGTATTTTCTTTGTCAAGAAGGAGGTTTTCTGTGACATTTTTAAGATGAGTTTGAATCGTACACACATCGTACACACATCTTTCATCATGGTATATTTTTGAACACCCTTAATGATAACCTTTATTCATGTGCAGAACTGAATACAAAACATTGATCTTTATTGTTAAAAGTTAGATTTTTAAAACCAAACAGGCAAAATCAAGAAAATAAAATGATAACTAATACTTAAAGCCCAAAATGGTTACTATCTTTTTTTTTTCACTTACAATAAAAAATAAGGTTTCTTATTGATTCAGGTACTTTTTTTAAATAACATATTAATAGCTAGCATAGCTCGCAAGCGGGCATTTGTTTCTGCGAGAAATTTGCTAATGCTGATTTAGATTTTTTATGGTCCGGAAAGGGTTATTATTTTTACAGGACCGGAGTGAATGTTAAAATAATTTATAAGAAAAGAAATAATGCTTTAAAAAAATAATAAATTGCGTTTTTTACAAGAAAATGATATTCTTAAAATAATAAATACACATAAGCTGCTTGTTTCGTCATGGTTATATGCACGTACGAAACTAACGTGTCTCGAAGCTTAATCGCCC
Source organism: Arcuatula senhousia (assembly GCA_963971305.1). Classification (NCBI taxonomy): domain Eukaryota; kingdom Metazoa; phylum Mollusca; class Bivalvia; order Mytilida; family Mytilidae; genus Arcuatula; species Arcuatula senhousia. The sequence goes on from OZ020304.1 coordinate 32,569,619, forward strand.
CATACCATCTCGCCCCAAATACATTATATAAACAAAACGTAGTCCCTTTTAGCTATGCTCGCATTTAGGCAATGCCTACTCCATATTAAAAAAATTGCAATTAGTTTGTTTAAAGTAGCAAAGTTCATAAAAAAGTGTTCCATGCAGATAACCAAACAGTTGAAAAAATCCAATGCTATACTACTTTTTTCTTAAGGCAATGATTTACTCTGTTTGGTACAAATCAATGGTACAGATATAAAAGAACATTAAAATTTAAATAATCACTGTCTACCTGTCCATTCAGTGCCTGTCAAAACCAATCAGAGATTTAAAAGGGCAGACTGGTTAAGCAGCTATAACCACCTGTCTTCAACTTTTTACAATTTAAATTGAAAATTTTATGGCACAGACTTAAAATTGTTTAAATCTTTAAAACTATTTACAGATATATCTGTGCGATGAATTTTACAGTATTAAAAACGAAAGAATATGGAATATGTACCAAAAAGACACGATCCACATATTGAAATGATTTTAATAAATGTACAAAAGCAAAATTTCACTGCGTGTGAAGCGCTTTTTTGGATTAACCTTCATCAGACACGCTAGGAGTAGAAAACTTGGAAAACCGGTAGAATATTAGATTTGATTAAAAAAAAATGCCAAAAAATATTACAACAATGACCAAACAGATAAATCTATTAATTTAAAGGAAACAGCCAAACGGTGTCAAATTTTGGAAATATGTAAACTGTGTCTTTCCAACACATATTCCAGTACTCGAAAATATATAAGAACATGTTTCCATTCTTGCAAAGCATATGATGTGTAAAGAGCTATGATTATTCTTTTCTTCCAGTTATTGCTTTTGACGAGACATCGATGGCACGCATCAGTCACAAAAACTCCATAAACTGAGTTTATCGACCGTAAACTATAGTTTAAGGTCGATAAATGCTGTTTTGCGTTGAAAAAGTAGCATTTGCTCCGTGCAAACCAAAGCTACAGCTGATAAACATGGTTTCACGAACGCAAACTATAGTTAGCGTGCGATAAACCTAGTCTATCAACAGCAAACTATAGTTTACGGTCCATAAATGTGGTTTATCAGGATTTTGTTATTATCGATAGTTTGATAGCGTAACATGATAAAATCACAATTGAAGTCGGAGAAGTTGAAAGCTCTGTGAGAAAAAATAATATTTGACCAGAAAAGAAAAGCAAACAGCTCTTGAAGCTGATAAGTCGGTCCCTAAAGGTAAAGAAATCGACTAAAAATGGTCAGTTTGTTAAAAATGCCCGTACCACCTCAGCATGTTTTGGGGTTTTCACTCAGTATTTGTGAACCTGAGATTGTTTGTTTTCTATACATTTGACATTGATCAACTCTTTTTGAAAAAAAAAAATTCTTTACTCCTCAATTTTATTTTTTATAATTCAACAGATAAATGGTTCAAGTTGAAGATGTAGATGATCTTTTCATTTCTTTACCTGATTTTACCTTTACGACTGAACTCATGTTGATAATTGCAATTTTGGTAATTGGTTTGTATTTTTATGTTCTCTGTTTCTTCGTGTTGTTTCCATTTGTATGGGCACTTGAATACCCGTCCGAATTGTTTGGCTTTCCTAAGGTAATGGGACTTTCAAGATAAAATATGTATGTACAGCACCTAATACATTTAGTTAGTAAGTTTAGATAGTTCGCAAACAAATGTAACACATTGGAAATCATTCTTCCAGACAAAAACTGTATACTAAAATCGAACAAAAGCCTGTAACAGATTTTTGCTAGATGAACAATTTAAAGCTCAATATTTTAAATATTCTCGTCTTAAATCTCTACTCTGACTGATTTCGTGGTAAGTGATGCAATAAATCCATAATGTTCCTTTATGTTTTTACGTTAAGTTAACGTTTCCCTTTCTTTAATGCTAGACTAAGTATAATATTATCTTAACAGCTTATGGACGGACTATCTAACTTGAAAGGGGGGCATTGGATTTTTGTTTTGGTCAGAAATTTTTTTTCCGGAAAAATTATTTATTTTTCAAATGCATCGCGACATATTATTTTTTTTAATTCTAAGCATTATTTAATAATTTTTAGAATACTTTTTTAGAAAAAAAACAAGCCCCCCCCCTTTTTCACGTAAAATGGTCAGCCCCTTATAAAGTAATTAAATGTACAGATTTATAAATTTAGTAAATACAAATATAAAAAGAAATTGTTACTAGATCTTCTATTTATACATCCTCGGAAACACAGGGCTTCTTCTCTCGCTTACTCATTCATCACCCCTGGGACACAACGCACAAAATACTTCGTTTTCGATAGTTTTGAATCGAGCTTTCTGATTGGTCGCTTTGGATTTATCTAATGCGATTTAAACATGATTCTATATACAAATAATATTAAGTTCAAGATCAGATCCTGAACTCAAAACGAAGAATTTCATACCAAATGTCCCAGGGGTGATGAATGAGTAAGCGAGAGAAGAAACCCTGGGTTTTCGAGGATGCTATTTATATTGAAGATCACTCCTGTTAGAAAAGGGGGGGGTGATTTTGTCCTAAAAATAATTTATACCCCAAAAAAATATTTTAAAAATGATTTTTCATGAATAAAAATTGACAGCATGAGGATAAAAAAAATATTCTGAAGAAGGATTCTGCTTTATAAAATAATGTTATTGATGAAAAAAAAATTCTTTCAAAATATAAAAATTCTGTCGCGATGCATTCGGAAAAAAAAATTCTGGTCAAAACGAAAAAAACATACACCTCCTTTTTCAAGTTAAATGATGAATCCCTAAAGGACAGAAAATACACAATTGGGATAAGGAAGGTAGTCTCTGTTGTAGTAAAGTTCAAATTAAAATGTAATAATTCTTGGCTCCGAATTTTTCAACAGTAAAAAGGTAGGACGAAAGAAATATTCATACATGTACCTCAACCCCTTAAATCAAATGGTTGCTCACTAATATATCGAAATCACGAAAAAAGTGTTCATGTGTGTCATGACAGTTAAAATATTTTTGGGCTTTACATAACATGTCCCTTTCATATACAGGTACAAATTTCATATCATCATTCGATGCGAATACATTTTCTACGGCAGAAAGTGTTGGCCTTTATGCAGCACCTTTATTCATGTCTGTTTCTATAAAAGTTTGCGTTGCTGATTGTAAGTTAGTTGTGTTTTGCGTTTTTCGCAGTAATGGTTTTGTCTTTGGTGTTTCCTGGTTTAGTCTTTGTTTTCATTCATGCCGCAGCCCTAGTCACACTGTAACGTTTCGGGCATCCCGATTTACTTTGTTTCAAAAACATAGTGAAACGGTTTTAAACGTAGCGAACCGTACAGACACATATAGTTGAAACCTGCAAAATACGTGGACATACCTCGACATAAACGTAACTTGTCCCGTTTGTATCACCAACGTGACTAAGAAAAGCATACGTGGCAAATACTTAATAAAACGTGGTGAAGCGTTATCTTAAGTTCCTTCGGATATATGAGATATAAATAGTCACCAAATCGAGGATTGTTTAGTGAAAGGACACATCAATATAACGAAATGTGAGATTGAAGGATACAGCAAGTTTGCGGTCCTTTTTGTCTAATAGTGATTGTAAGAAGTCTGCTTCACATGAATGAAAAAACAAATCGGCAAACAATGGTGCACAAATTTTGCCCATTGGGATATCTATTGTCTGCTGCAAACACGTCCAACAAACTGTACAAATATGTTGTCGATTAAAAAGTTGAGCATTTCTATTATTTGATCTTCTGTAAATTTGTTTTTCTTGCTAGACTCTTGGATGACAAAATAAGTCTTTTTATAACCGACTACCAAATACTTGTACCTGCATTTTCCGTTCTTTTTGGTAAAGCTACGTTTAATCAACTGTGCCAAACGAGATTTTAGTTGTGAATGTGGAATTGAGGTATATAATATAGAGAAATCAAAAGTTTTAATGCTGTTACATAATGAAAATGACTTTGAATGGCGACTTTTCATCAGTTCTTTAGAATTTTTTAGAATCCACATTTAATTGACGCCATTTCTTGAATAACAACAATCGAAACACTTTTGAAGGCTTGATTTGATTGCCTTCAACATTGACAATAACAAAACAGAAAGAGGTTGGTTTTGTTGTACATTTGGATGACCCAGCAATAAATCGTTGTTTGTATTGAGATTTATGTAACTTTGGAATCCAATACAAGGACGGAACGTCATCGTTCTTTTTGTCAAGTTTTATAATGTTTCCTAGTTATATCGTATGTTTCACGGGGTTTCAAAAGGTTTTTGTACAGTGCATTACGTTTTTTGTTACTTTTTGCTAGGTTTTCTCATGTTTTAGTAGTAATCAAGGCGCACCAACACGTATAACTACGTTTAGTACTATGTATCTTCAATTTTTAGTGGTACATTGCTAGCTGTTTCATAAGATAAAAAGAAGGGGGATACAATTGTTCGATGCGGTCTGTTGTGTCATGAAAACATCTGCAGATGAACATTTAAATATGCTACAACTTCAAATGTTAATATTTCTTAAAATGAGTTATCACAACGTAGTGACACGTAGTTATGCGTAGTACAAACCTAGTAAAACTTAACAAAACTGCATCAATAAGTACCGAAACCTAGCTACTACTTAACCGACCGTAAAACCTAATGATAAATATTGTTGAATCGTAGTAAAACCTAGAAAAATCTACCAATACCGCTCGAAGGTAAATTTGGGTTACGTACTAAAACGTAGAAAAATGTTTTAAAACCTGGCATATGCCTGGTAAAACGAAGACTCTTACAACTAATAACATAAAGTTTCTCTGATACGTGACGTTTTAAAACGTGACAGTGTGACTTTTACTAAAGTTTCGAATTCTTCTATGATATTTATCTGCTTCTTTTTACCTTGCTTCATTTGCGATAGAATACGGTTTTTTGGCAAGCAGAGCAAAGCAATCTGTAGTCTATAGAGTGGTAATGATTTTCGCGCTTTTATTTTAATCTAGATAGAGTGATATTCCTGCTTCAAGTCTGGAAATATGCTTTATATTCAATTTCATTTTTCAATATTTGTTAACATGAAACACACTGATATATATATATCTCCATTTATATTTGCATTCTATATGAACGGCACAAGTTCTTTTTATTCTTTTGTATTTACAAAACGAACTATTCAGTTAAAAGCGATAGAAGGTACATTATGTATTCATCTATTATTCAATTGGTTCGTATAAATATTTCTGTTATTTTATTGGTTAGTGCAAGGATTCTTTCAGGTTTATCATAAATACAAATTACAACAAAGTTCCAGACAGTAAATTTAGCTACGCCTGACGCGCGTTTCGTCTATTCAAGACTCATCAGAGGCGCTCTACCAAAAATATTGGAAATGCCAAATACTTTATAATTATGAAGAGCATAGAACAATAAAACCAAAAATACCAAACGGGGTGACCAAATTATTACTAAGATGATCAACCTATTTCTGGGGTAGGAAGAATCTTAGGGTTTAGACAATTTTGAAATTTAAACGGATAGTTTAAAGCTTTGATGTGTTCTCCAACACAAAAGTGTTGGTGCCAGAGCGTATAAAATTCAATACACAATACACATCGACAGAACGAGTGCATTTTAATCGAAGGGGTGTTTCAATCGATACCGTTTGTACACGATACCTGTCTTGGATGTGCAATTTGTTCATATACATTAAAACATCGGCAAAACCAGCATTTCCTCACTCACACGAACTATTAACCGTTTATACCCGCGTTTTGGTTTTTGTAATTTTAATCACAAAAACTATGTCTAAATTTTTTTTTGGAACAATATACTTTTAACAAAAATAAATCTATTATAGTACTTGATATATCTTTCGCTTGCTTTTAAACACTTTAGCGCTTTGATTTAGGCTAACATCACTTCTATGAATTTTATATTAAATCCTAGTAAATATCCGAACCCATCCGGCTCATATTTGAAATTGTAGGTATGACATTTTTGTCCCAAAAACTCAAGGTTACGTAACCCATAAGACAGTTGTATTTCCTTCTTTTTTGTCCTCATACTATGCTTTCATTTTTATACAACAGAGTTAAGTTTTCGATAAAATAGTGGCTTTATTAAATTGACATAGGCCTCAACCATATAGTAATTGGGAAGATAGTTTCGAGATAGAACGGAACAGCTACTGAATCCCGAGAAAGTTCTTTGACGACTACCAATGCAATAAAGATCAATAGATAAAAATAAATATGACTTTTTTTGTTCATGAACGATGGAATATTCGTTTCTGGCAATATTTCTACAGATGTAAGAATATATTGTGGTCAATTGAAGTATTTACCGTTTATAGAGATATTCTTCTTTTTATTATCCCACATAATAAATGATGTTTTTACATATTAAGTCTGTATAATATGCATGATACGGATTAAGTATGGAAATTGTTTTGACCGGCGGAGGGCCAAAATTTACGCCATTAGATTACGCTACTTCAAGAAATCGGGACATAAACAACAAACGTTGAACAGTGAGTAAGGGACAATTCTGTTTTGTACTTTTATATTGAAAAGTATCTGCAGAAGTTTATTGCTCTGAAATATCATGCATTCTGGGGAGATAATTAGACTTTCCAAAATTGAGTGTAGTATGAAGCTCAACGACTCTCATGATCATCTTATTATAAAAAAAAATCAAACAAGCTACACCCGATATATGTTCGCTTACAAAGGTTAGAACAAATTTTCTGTAATCTAAAGGACAAGATATGATAACGTATAGATTTGACAAATTCAAATTTCAATAATATATTTAAAAGATCAGATGAACAAAATCTATTTTATAATATCCCATTGACGTCATACAATCTTGCCCCTATCCGTATCAATACTTTTACCCTAACTTGGCTTATAAATGTTAGATGAATTCACTGGATAGTATTATATAAAACGTTTTGAACAATTAAATCAAAGTTACTACATTTTTCTTTGATTTTGACTTTAAAAGTTTGCCATTTTTACAATTCTGTAATAGAAGAAAATGACATGTGGACGGTCTTGGACGGTACAACTCCGTGTCAAGATTTTCAGTGCCTGTCGACTTGTTGTTAATACAGGCGACTCCATAATGACAAGTAAATAAAATGTATTCAGATAGCCATAATCATCTTTAAATAATAAAAACCGTTATCATTTATCCACTAAAAATGCATTATCAGATTTAAAAGCAATAATCTGACTATTCCAAAATGTTTATGTATTGCTTAAAAGCTGCAGGTCATATTTGTAAACTTTGTTAGGGAAATTAACATAAAGAAACCTTTTGGTATATTCCACATAGAAAACCAGTTTTCTTTGCGTTTAGAGATAGTTATAAATGAAAAAATATGGCTTGAGACCAATGCATGTATAAAGTAATGACCTCACCTTTGCAGTGTTTTACATAAATGTATCACACGCCATAAGAAAATCATAGTATTAGTTACTTAATTTTAGTTAAACGGTGCTTTACTTAGGATTCAGTAGCATAAACTAAGATTAACATAGCTACAGTAGTTAGAGAAAAGCCTTAATGTTTTAATGGTAGATACTTCAGTCAGGTCAGTTAATCCTAGCCTTTAACTTAGATTAGATAGAACTTTTGAAAGCATGGGTCTGTAAATCAGTGCAGTCATATGTATCAAGCGTTTTGATTGGCCAGAAAATAGCCCATCATTTCTGAGAACTTAATCTAAGATAAAACTAGCTAAATGTGAATAACAGAATTGATAAAGTGCATCACACACATTTAGTTAAGAAAACCCGAATTTGAAAATTCTAAATTTTAAAACAAGCAATATTTTTCTTTCCTCATCTGAATGATAGTAAGGTCAGTTAAACTAAGAATAATCCCAGTTAATTAAGGTTTAAGTAGCTTAAGACACGGTTTACTCATTGTTGTGATTCTGGCGTTTCTGTTTTTAAATGCATTCATGTAAAGTTTCATTTAAACACATAAGCAGTTATGTTGAGGAGGGGGTTTAGTTCAAGATATCTGGATAAGCAGAAAGACATGCAAGGTTCCCCTTTAGCAGCAGCAGCAGCCGTTTTACCCCCTTCTCCCCCTTTTCACTTACGCAGCAGCAGCAGTCGTGTGTAACTAATTATTCCATTGAGATCATTTTGTACTTGATAACCCAATATCTTCTAACCAGTTCAAATCGGTTTCTATTCGTTCCAATACCATCCCTTTGCATTTCTGTTTTTAACCCTTACCCCATTCTAACCATAACCCTAGCTATTCTAGTTTGTAATTCTAACCCTTACCCTTAACCCTGTTAACAGCATGTTATACTATTCAGAAGTGATGAATAAATTTACAAGGACGGAACAAAAATCATCAGATAGAACCCGGCCGTCGGAAAAGAAAGATGTACCATTACGACGAATGCAGATACTCAAGCCAAAAGTTGTTCAATCTACAGAGACACGAAGAACAGCATAAAAGAAAAATGGAGGAACCGGAATGGTTGAAGGAGGACTTGGAATGGGAAACTGAGGAAGAGTAAGAGAAGGGTACGGAATCAGAAAAGAGTGACGACTTCTCTGAAGACGAAGAAACTTACCCCGAGAACAGTTTGATCCTTGGGTGTGCTTTATTGGACAAGTGATGATCAGCTACAAAGACGAACATGAAAAGAAAATGGATGAATACACGGAAAAAGGTCACCACGAAAAAGAGGCAATTTCAAAGGCTGACTTGGATTTGCTCCCGCTCTAAAGAGAAGCTCTAACAAATCGCTAAGTCAATAACATTATGTGGCAAATGGAAATGGCACGAGATCCACTCCACAAGAAGATCAAACAAACGGCAAAACGACTGAGGGACGATGAAGATTATGAGTATGAAGAGTCTTGGAAATACGCTACTGAGAAGAGAAAGTACTTGCTGGATGAGAAAATAAAACAGTTCAGGCCTGACGAGGAGAGTGAAGAAGACGAGGATGAAGACTGAAACCTATTACAGTGTTCAAAATAAAGTATTGACACTTAAAATCGATTTGTTAGCCCTAACGTCCTATAAAAAGGACCAAACCAGTACTTAAAGCCTACCCCACAAAGCCCGGAAAATTCCTTACAAAACGGTATCACAAGAAAGAATCTAAAACTAGACCTCACAAGCTTTACAATGACATATTACACGCTTAGTATACAACAAGAAGAAAAAGGGACACCTAATGGTCAAGCCCTGCATGACCACTGACCACTACCGACTCAAACAACTCTCAAAAATGACAATTACACCTTGCGACCTTTCAAACGCTATACGACAACCCCACCTTTGATAAGAAATAGGAAATGGTCACCTATACTGGTCAAGCCTCTAATGACCGCTGAAGACCACAAAGAAAATCATCAAAGAGACATTGTCTTACTTAAGACAATGCAACAAACCCGAAAGGAATAGGTCAAGGAATAACTTAGTTACAAGCCTTTTACCGTACGATGACTTTGCGGAATTACCTCCACTTAATAACCGAATGTTGCGTCACTGGCCGACTAGAGCCAAGATGGCCGCCGAGATTCAAGATGGTCGACCGGAAGCAGAATGGCGGAACCGGAAGTGGATATGACGTCACAGACCTGTGCAAACGGCCTTGAAGCCAGCCCATGCCATGGTCGATACCTTGCTCCACCCGAGAAATGATAAATGAACGGTCCATCTAAACTTCTGTTCTACAAAGGTAACGCCCTTAAATTTAACGTGTAAGGCAACTATTGATCATAGAAACGACATAAGTTTATATCCGTTTGATTCGGCCTAACGGTCTACCTCAGCGAAAGTTTGTTTTTCATTTGTTATTAACACGAAAACATAAGCCTAGCAATAGCGTCATTTAAAGGAAAATAGCATCACAAGTAGAGAAAAAGAACATTATGCCTATCCTAGGCATAGAATCTTTATGAAAGCTTATATTATAATCTTTGCGGTATTTTCTTTGTCAAGAAGGAGGTTTTTCTGTGACATTTTTAAGATGAATTTATACGTAGACATTATTTATAATTTTTATCTAGGTCCAATAGTAAAAGTATCACACGGCGACTAAAGACGAATTTGTCGCGTACTCTTATTCGGCATCTCATTTTTTTTTCCATTTTGAACGAAATATTTGATATTGATATTGATATATACCAAACCGAAGTATCTTTTAATATGTCTTTTACAGAAAGTAATAAACCTTTGAAACTTTAACGCCTGTCGAGTCTCCTTCCTATTCCACCATGTTTACCATTATCAACCCCCTTCGCAAATCCCTTTCCTTTTCCGATACCAAATGCATTTCCTTTAAATTGTCCATTTTCCCATCCCGGATGTGGAACGTAGGCGACTTTTGAAATAACTGCCAATCCAACTATCAGCAGACAGCATAGGAATATTCTGGTGTTCATCTTGAAATATCTTTGGAGAATTGTCTGTTATAAAAGGTTTATAAAATGCATAAACATTCAAATGAAGATGACAAAAAATTTCGAGCAGCAAAAACGAAAAAATATTCATTACATTGATTTACTATTACTTTAGCTTGTATTATTGCATGATTCATCTGAATCTTTCATGGTATATTTCTGAACATCTTTTATGAATTTTTTTTTATGAAACATGGGGGTAGGGTGGGAAACAAAGGAACGGCGAATTTGAAGAACCATAAGAAAATGGGAGAGGTGGGTAGGGGACTATTTGAAACCCTTTATTTAAACGTGTTTGCGATGGAGCAAAAAAAAACAACAACATCCAATCAAATTCTAAAATAAGTACGACAAAGAAAACAATCTCTGCTCTCAATATGCTTTATTTTTTTCCTTTATTCAATTAAAATTTTCCCCATAATTTATTTAATAGTCCATAATGATATCCGACTGTATGATTCGCTGTGTGAAGCCTTGACTTCTAATCCGTGTGAATGTATCTAAAGTAAAATAAAGCACGCTTGAAAACTACATGGAAAATATGACAGTTCAAACTTAATGAAATTGAACGATTTCTGTTTTAATTTAATCTTTGCAAATTATACTTCTCAAGAGTAAAAAAGAGAAAATAATATATGCAGAAGATTAAAATGATTTTTTATTCTCTTATTTCTAATATGAGTGGCCGTTCATGTCATAATAAGGATACTTCTATAATTATACTTTATCTATCATTATACTTCTCGTTTCTATCATTATACTTTTTGAAAGTATAATTATACTTTATGTAAGTATAATTATACTTCATCAAAGTATCATTATATTTTCTGTAAATATCATTATATTGGTGGTTCTTCTTATAATAGTTTAAAATTGATTGAAAGTATAATGATACTTCTCATAAGTATAATGATACTTTTCAAAAGTATAATGATACTTTTCAAAAGTATAATGATACTTCTTGAAAATATAATGATACTTTTTAAAAGTATAATGATACTTTACAAAAGTATAATGATACTTTACAAAAGTATAATGATACTTTCCTAAATCTATTTAATAGAAGTGTTACAAAGGTATCGTTATGTTTCTTATAATTTCCCGCTAGCCAATCGCATTGCATTTTACATCAGTCGTTTTCTCGCTTTATTCAACAACAGAGTTGTTATTCAACACCCAGCCTCAGTGCAATACACCATCAGTGTAACCAAATCACAGATACTCTGCATCAATGACAGGGGAACTGAAGTTGTCCACACCCTAAACAGAGTCACAATATCATCATTGGCTATACTACCACCAACATAGGGATCACTAGAGATAACCACTCAAAGCACAACACTGGGACAGTCGCCCAAGACAGAATATGTGTATCCAGAAAGTCACTATATGCCATGATGGAATCCGGCAAACACGGAGCACTATTTTGTAGTGATTTATCACCAGTCCATTTGAATACTCAAAATGCTTGAAGTGCTTAAAAGTAATTTTACATTTAACTTTTGAACTTTGAAGAGCAGCTTATTTCTCAGTCAACTCTAAATATATATGCTCAACCAATTTCTGACTCAATTTCCATGAAACTTGATACATTTTTTCTGCATGTACAGCAAATATTCATCAATACATTACTCAACCTTAAGATTTATTTTCATCAACAAAATCTTGCTCATTAGAAAGCAAAAACATAAAGCTCGTGTTTGCTTTCTTTTTTTAAAGAAAGGAACTTGTTGTAATATTTTTTTGGCTTTAGTGTTCTGTTAGTTCAAATCTAATGTTCTACCGGTCTTCCAATTTTTCGACCCCTAGCGTGTCTGATGAAGGATAGTTTAGAAAAGCGCTGCACACGCATTGAATGTTAGTTTTTTTTTAATATTATACAAAGATAAATTCATCCCAAGACTTTTTTCAGACTTAAGTATACATGTACATGTATAAGAAGAATTACTTTTAATACACAATAATGGACTTACGATATCCAAATTTTGACAAAAAACTATTATAATATTCCTAAGCTTGGAGAATTTGCGCTGCATTGATGTAAAATAAAGGATATGTCACGGACTTCGTTTTTAAAGTACGGACTCGTGAACATTGCGTATACGTGAAAAATGCATTTAGAATCTAACTAAAATTGACGTCGCTTTTCACGACGTTCAGATTTTTCAGTGTACAGGTAAATTTTATCGGTAACGTCGTTTTTAACGTAACGTCCCACCTTATTTTTTTGTTAACAAACCTAACAGCACAGACTGTAATGTTCAGTCCGTAGTGCTTGACGCGTTTTCAAGTCATTGGTCGGTAACTCAAAATTTCATAAAATTTGATTTTTCAAAGTGGCTTATCTCGAAAACTATTTTTTGGATCATGCTGCAAATCAAACTTGACCTGTATTTGATTGTACTTAACAGCTGTGCAAAATATCATTGAAATCCTTTGACGCGTTTTCAAGTTATTGGTCGGTAACTCAAAATTTCATGAAATATGATTTTTCAAAGTGACCTATCTCGAAAACTACTTTTTGGATTATGCTGGAAATAGAACTTGACCTGTATTTTATTGTACTAAACAGCTGTGTAAAATATCCTTCAAATCCTTTGACGCGTTTTTCAAGTTATTGGTCGGACACTCAAATTTCATGAAATTTGATTTTTAAAAGTGACCTATCTCGAAAACTATTTTTTTGGATCATGCTGGAAATCGAACTTGACCTGTATTTTATTGTACTAAACAGCTGTGCAAAATATCATTCAAATCCAATGACGCGTTTTCAAGTTATTGGTCGGAAACATTCAGGGGACGGACGGACAGACACCGAAAAAAAAAACTGAGGGTATAACATAATACCCTGCCACAAAACTGATATCCCGAGTCTCGATATAATTTTATCCCGGAATCCCGACCAAAAATTGTCCAAATGCCGAGATCCCGAGCTTAAATGTGGCCGGGTGTCACGAAGAAGGTCCTACCCCCCTCATTGAAATTTTGAAGGGGGGAAAAATACTGGTCCAGTATTTTGATAATTTAATTGAACAGTCCCTTACCACAAAAAAAGGTATATGCCATTGCCAAAAATCTGAGGAAAAAAACAATCCCGCCAATTATTTTTCCAAAAAAAAAAAAAAATATCTGCCCCTTCCGTCTTTGCATCATCTCCTCCCTCAGATAAATATTGCACGGCCCCTTATATTATCACATCGTCCCTCATTATCTTGCCCATAGATATAATTTATTCCATTCCATGTTTTAGGCCAATATGAGCTTTTCTTTCATATTAAAAAATATATTTAAACTTATTATGGGACCTAATAAAATAATCCAAAAGACCCCTGACGCCTTTCTTGAAAGCTATCAGATTGCCCTGAGGCTTTGCAAATTGGTAGGAGCAATATTTTAAGGTACAAATAAATGTAGCTGATTCCAATCTTATACTGATATACATGTGTAAGACCTTTAGGTCACAGTGTTTTAATTTATGAATCTTGACTTGGTAGCCCACAACTTAATTTAAGTAGTCCTTCAAAAAGGTAAAAATTCTGGAATTCCATAGTGGGCGAGTGCTTATTTCAAACCCTGCAGGTCTAGGATTGTTAATCACCAGTCTAATAAATAAAAGCGCTAAAGCGTTAAAAGGCAGAGCTAAATCTAAGCACTAAAATAAATAACGATCTGTGTTTAATAAACTTGAAACATAGCACATCAGTTTTGTTTGTTTCCTCCGCACACTTACATATTTGTTAAGAAATCTGTAATTTAGCTCCGCCCAAATGATCAAAGGTCAAAGGTCAACAATGCTTAAGTAAACGTCAACGAGTACTGATACACGATATGTAGTGCACATTTATATCGCATTTATGTTGGGGTATAAATATGTACCTCTTATTTTAGACAATCCGTATAACATTTAAACTACAATGCACAATTAATGTTCGGTAATAGATCCTCTGGTAGCAATATTGACTGACTGATTTACCCTGTCTAGACGAAAAAAAAACGCAGAAATCAGATAGCTATATGACTCCATAAGGCTCTGCCTAAAAAGTCTGGCCAGACACTACACCAACATTGGAGGATGGACCACATCTTGGACTTACTGCCATGCTAACCAAGTCGAAGACCTCTTATATTATTCTGTTGTACAGGAACAGTGTTTTAATCGTGACGTCCTTATTAGTAGAGTAGACGGAATGCAAAAAGACGCTTTATTTAAAAGTTTAATGCCCCGAAAGAACATACTGCTGATTTTGGGCTTAAATGAAAGGTACACGCTTCTAGTTTGATTTTTTACTTGTCGTAAGAAGTTCGTATGGTCGAGTTTTTCTAAATATTACGTTAAATAGGGGTACCCTCGATCAACTGTCTCATAGTATGAAAATATAACATAATATTCAAAGCAGATAAAAAAAATTTTCACGTTGATTTTGCATTTAATACCTACAAAATAGACATATCTTGACTACCAATGCAGTAGGTTTACTTAGAGGGTGCATCTTTGTATTCAAATTACGATTTGAAAAACGTCTAAAATATTAGCAAAATCAAGGCGATTGTAACTTACCATTTTAAAACTCTTTAAGCATTATTATTGAAACTTATATGGCGTATCGACACATCTACAAACTAATTGTTCTCCAATTTTTATAGCCATAGGACAAATAGTTTTGATTTTAACGAGGAAAAACTATTATTTTAAATTTATCAATTGTGGTCCGGAAACCTTAATTCCGTACTTGATACGTCTTTTACACTCTAATTTAAATTTCTAAAATGCAAGTTTTGTTTCAAATAACGATATATTTTGTGGTTTTGATTTGTTTATTTGTTATTGTGTTGATTTCCATGCGAATTTACTCGTTTTCTTGTGTCTTCATATTTCAAAGGTCAAAAGCACCGTAATCAATGGATTCAGTTAGTAGTCCTGTTATAATGGGGCCATCAAGCCCCAAAATGGAGTGTTATTCACACGATTTGGACAAATGCATTATTTGTCAAGTTGTATCAGAAGAGCCGACAGTCATAATGTGTACTGTTGGTAAAAATACCCTTCTTAATGCTATTTTTGATTGGTTTTGAAGTGTTTATTTCTTTTCTTTTTTGGTATTTGACTCATGTACTTTTTTTCTTTATAAAGCACAGATGCTATGTTTAGTGGTTTTGAAGATTTGAGAAATACACCTTTATATTTTCAGGTTTAAAGAGGAGCGATAATATTCAAAAAGTATATAGCTAAAGAGTTAAAAACAAATAAAAACCGTTGCAAATTCCGACCAGTACCTCCGCGTGGTGCAAGACGGGCACTGTTCCAGCGAAAACGATGGTTTTCGTACCGTGTTCGCTCGAGCAGCTATCACTGGCGGTGGTGTGTCATGGGCTCGATGACCCATGGCACACAGTGTGTTTTAAATAGTCGCTGCAGAGGAGTATTCCGTATAAAAATCCAAATTGAGTTGCAAAAAAATTGAAGAATAGAAGATAATGACCATTCTGTCTGTCGGACTATAATGTGCACCTCTCTTTTAAGCGCAATTTCTTCGTAAGCACCTTTTGGATTTTGAAGTATAGCATTAAAACTTGCACTGTGATATCTTTTAATGAAGATATTTTTATATAAATCTTTTAAGTACAATTTCTTTGTAACTGGCGACTTAACAAGAAGTATGTTTACTGTATAAACATGCTGATGAAACTTGTTTTTGATTTTTGATATATCAGTCAAGCGAGATAATTGAACTTATTTTTTTTCTACATATAGATTCCACTATGAAGCGGGGGAATCCTCAGTGAGTTTTCTCGCAGTTCTTGTTTAACATCAGATATATAAAGACAATTTGCAAGATTTTGCGAAAGTTTCATTAAGTTTCAAGAAAAAAAAAGTTGTGAATAACAGACTAGTACTTCTAGTTAAAAAATGGCTATTCCATGTTTTACTGAACATCGATCATAAAAGGAAATATGACACTATATAAAATAAAAGATTTATTAGATATTTCGTTAATTTTCAAGCATTAGTTAACGTTTATCGGGACATATACAATTAGTGCCCTTGTGTCCAAAAGCCATTGTTGTAAGGATCGCTGAATTCGAGATTGAACAAAAAATAATCATAATCTGTGAATCAAAATAATTTTACCAAGATTTTGTCAAAAATTATCATATTTGTAATTGTCGTGAATGAGATATAGCGAAAATTATCTGTGTTTTTTTCATGGCCAGAAATCAAAAATACGATATATTACCAATCTACAAACACTTCTTAGGAGGTTTTATACAAAATAAACTTTTAAATGGAAGTATCATTATGTGAGAAAGATTCCGTAAAGTTTTGTGAAATTTGAAGCAGTTATAAAGGAGTTGTTCAGGCTAAGAGTGGGATACCCCCCTCATTTTAGCCTACAAATTTCCTTACTTTACTATGGCGAATCCTTATTTTTCATTCAATGAATAAGGTAAATAGATATGTTGAACTACAATATGTAACAATACTTTTGCCCAAGTTTTATGAAATTTTTAGCACAGATGGCGATTCCGTGCTGGATTAGAACTATACGGTCCTTGGGTGGCTTTGTTAAGTTTTAGTTAGTATAAAACCACAAAGATTTTCTAGATACAATCTAAAAGTTTAACATAATTATTACAATTACACATTAAGGAAAAGAAAATACCTGAATTTCGAAAAAATCAAAGATGGTTCAAAGGAAAAAATTGGCGATAAGAGTAAAATATCACATTTTGTGTACGGATGACAAAACAATTGTTTCGCTTATCAACGTCCCCTTTTATAATTCTTATCAAAAACTACGCGTCCTTCAGGTATGGTGTACCAAAAGGTTCAAAATACTTTAAATGACGACTAGGTGATAAAATGTAGCGCCTAGGCGACATTTTAGTCGACAATGCGATTTTATTTCTCGCATAGGCGATATATTTTATCGCCTATGCGATATTTTTTGTTGATTTGGTGGTACATTTTACCGCCTATGCGATACTTTATTTCGAATTGTCTTTCATGTAATATTTTACTCGGTTCAAATAGAATTTAACACGAGCGTCCGAAGCGGTTCAAAATTAAATATATCGACTAGACAATAATCGAAGAAAGCACTTTATAAATGACACAACAATATATGTCAATAACGTGTTTTTCTTGTTAGCCACTCCTCAATGGGTGGAAGATAATGTTTATTGACAACTAACTGTCACGCCTTATTCGTGCGAAATAAACAATATTTGGAATAAATGGTAGGAATTAACAGAATGTTAACATAGCTATAACATCAACATACTTTTTCAATATTTTGGCTAGAACGCCTCTGATGAGTCTTGAATAAACTAAACTCACGTCAGGCGTTTCAAAATTTCTTGTTAATTCGAACACCCGTTAAGGTTTTTTGGTTGATTTACAGATCTAACATTGAACCATCAATAAATTCTCTGATCATGTAATGACTAGAGCACAACCATCATAATTATATCCCCTGCAGAATTAGTTTTTGGGATAACCATCGAAACCAATTACTGACAAAGTTGTTAAAAAAGGGCGAATTACATTTTGCAAAATCATATAATGTTTAAGTGAAACAAGATAAAATCCTACAGCCAGAGAGACACCGCGCATTACTGTTGAAAATTACAATGAAATAGTTTAAATATTTTGGGAGTATGAAGCGAGTTATATGATTTAGTTTCAAAATATTTCATTTGAAACAATTTCAAAAGGGAATTGGACACAAGTACAAAGTATGTATGAATTAAGTCCTCTCCCACTTACGATACAATACTTTCCGAAATAGAGTATTATTGATATTAAAAAACAACAAGGGGTTGCACTTAGTCGTGCTAAGGATACCCCCACTCGACCATTTGGAAAATAGGAAGTGGTTGCCTGGCTGACCTGGAAAAAGGAGCACGGTACAACGGTATTTCATGAAAATCCATCAAGGGGTTTAGGAGGAGTTGCAGATAAGAGATAAGCACCCCCATGTAGTCGAATGGCGGAGTCCATGTATTGCTATGGGAAACCCCAAAATCATTCTGATCAAACTTTCAAATAGTAAGTGCGCATCTACATTATGTCACAACAATTGTGTGTAAGTTTCATGAAAATCCATCAAGGGGTTTAGGAGGAGTTGCAGAAAAGAGATGGGTACCCCCATGTAGGGGAATGGCTAAGTCCATGTTTTGCTATGGGAAACTCCAAAAATCATTCTGATCAAATTTTAAAATAGTAAGTGCGCATCTATATTATGTCACAACAATTGTGTGTAAGTTTCATGAAAATCCATCAAGGGGTTTAGGAGGAGTTGCGGATAAGAGATGGGTACCCCCATGTAGGGGAACGGCTAAGTCCATGTTTTGCTATGGGAAACTCCAAAAATCATTCTGATCAAATTTTAAAATAACTTAGGTGCACATCTACATTATGTCACAAAGATCGTGTGTAAGTTTCATGAAAATCAACCAAGGGGTTTAGGAGGAGTTGCGGATAAGAGATGGGTACCCCATGTAGTCGAATGGCTAAGTCCATGTTTTGCTATGGGAAACCCCAAAATACATGATAAAAAAGCTTCGTACAAAATTTTATATCAATCTCTTCAGTAGAGGCCGAGAAATCTGTTACGAAAAATTGTGTATATATGACCCTTAAAAAAGTCTAAGTCGGCTCAGAAAACAGGAAGTATAGATGCGCGACTGACCTAGAAAGGAACGGCACAGTACAACTCATTATCTAAAGCTGTATACCAAATTTGAAATCAATCCCTTCAGTAAAAGCTGAGAAATCTGTTACGAAAAATTGTTTATTTTTTACCCTTAAAAATGTCTAAGTCGGGGCTGAAAACAGGAAGTAGACGCGCAACTGACATGGAAAGGAGAGGCACGGTACAACTCATCATGTGAAAGCTGTATACCAAATTTGAAATCAATCCCTTCAGTAGAAGCTGAGAAATCTGTTACGAAAGTTTGTTACGGACGGACAGACGGATGGACGGACTAGGTCATTGCAATATAGCCCTCTCTCTTACGAGTGGGGTACAAATGTATAATTAATTTATAGTTAGCTTTTAACTTTAAAAAAGATGTTAAGATTGATTAATATCAATTCTAGTTTCTTTGTTTCTCGTTTCTCTGTTTCTCGTTTTTCATTTTACATATACCCAACTGAAATTACTTGATCATGTATTCGAATCATCCTGCAGTCGAAACGATTCCTAATTTGGTTAAAATCAGACAAACACAAACACACACAATTCACGATTTATGTTATTTTTTTCTTTCTTTTGTTCTTTATTATATCATATTTGTATAAATTTTGCACGTGCATGTTCTTTGCTAATTATTGTAACTTCAGTACCACCTGTAAGAAATAATGATTAGTTGCGTGGTATTTGAGGGTGCAAGTACGATAGATTTTGCTTCGCCTTTTTAACAAATTGGCATCACGTTTGCAGTTTTCCTACTTAAAGGAAATTTGCAAGATTGAAGAAAAAATAAATTCTAAAAAAGGCAGTAAAGGGGCCGAACGGCTAATTTAATCCTGAAAAAAACTGCTGTCCCCCTTTATATTAATATCCAATAAATATTAATTAAAGGGGAACGGTATTTTTTTTTAAATGTATTTTAAGCATTTCATGAAGGACACTATCTTTAATAGTATCAACCTTTTCGCTTTGCTATTGATTAACTTGTTAGTTTTTCTGAATTTAATTCAAAGTATGGAAGGTCTTAATTTTCATTTGCTGAAATTATTAATGAGCTGTGAGCATTTCTTGTTGTCATCACCAAGCGTTGAAACATGTATGATATATGATGAGTACGTACAAGATATTTTTAAGAAGCTGCATACTCAAAAGAAAATACTAGGCGTAAATCATACATGTATAAGTCTCAGAGAATTACATATTTATGTTACAGTCTGTAGGTTATACATGTACGAACTTAACTAATTTTTGATAATTAGCAACCTTGCGATCGTGATAAATGATTTTGACGTACAGTACCATTTATTTGTTTATTTCCAATCCAAAGCTGTTTCCAATCAATTTTCTAGTTCAGTTTTAATTTCTTACAAATAGACATTAATATATTAATATATTTAAAGACAACGGGAGATGTAGATATCGCTATTTGATATTGATTTATTGTATGTCTGCGGTCAAATAAAAGTTCAAGTCAAGTTTTATGGTTCTACATGCCGTTAGGTTTAATGACTAAAGGTGTCCTGTTAATTGTCTGATGACTAGTGCACATGTTACTTCTGTCAGTGTAAGCATGGAAGTATCAAAGTACCTAAATTAATACCCCCACGATGCAAGTAATCATCATGGCTCATGCTGAACAGAGTTTGTTAAACCCATTTGACCTATACTAATAGACGATAAAGAGATGTGGAATAAATGTACGCGACACAACCAACATAAAGAACTTCAACATGACCACAGATCGCTGCTCGCCGTCTTGCATTGGCCCAAGACTAAAAAACATAATACATAAGTTTCAAAAACAATCCCTAAATTATCAACAAAAGACCCATTTCAGGACATAGAACAATAAACAGATAGATGACAGAGACAAACAAATGCTTTGGCAAAGATTCCTGGCTTAGGACAGGCACATATAAAATGTGACGGGGTTAAACTAGTTTTTTAGGCCCAACCTTCCCCTTATTGATAATCTTGTACAAAGCACAAAAATAACACTAAAAATCAAATCGATAAAAGTCCAATTCATCAAGAGAGAACCTGGGACAAGAACCTATACGAGAACAAATAGACGTTAAGGAACACTCTTGAGAACAATCGCCGCTACTGACAGCTAGCTAAGAAGCATTTATCGACTGATGTTAAAAAAAGTAAAAACATCGATTCTAAATCCGACAGAACACTTCAAACAACAAATGATTTAGTGCTATATCATCACACAAAACTGACATATTTGATCGCTGTAATGCTTAAAAATGAAACCATAGTCAAAAGGTTATAAATTAAAGTTTTAAAGTTACTATCAAATTATTAATATTTTACCAAAAACACAAAATTTAAAGATTTAACTAAAACTTCCAACTCGTATCCTTTTTTAATAAGTTTTTAAGCCAAATTACCATGTCTAAAGGATTGTTTTTGAATTTCCAAGCCTTATAAACATTTTCATACCATTCAGGATGTAATATACCATTGACAATCAAAAATCGACGCGTACAGTTAGATTTTTCAATAAGATACCTATATTTATGAACGAAATTTGTTTAAGATTTGACTACTTTGTGGTATCAATAACTTTGTTTTAGTAATTTTTCTGTAATGAAACGGTTTTTATCATCAAAATCAGAAACACCACTGCAAATTCGAGCATATCTGACTAACTGTGAAATGTACACTCCATAGATGGGGGGGCCCCATAGATAAGAGGAAGATAGAGGTATATCGCCTTCAAGAAAAGGAAAATTTTACAATAGGGAAAGAAAAGTCTTTGTCGACGCAAATTTTTTAAAAGGTATATATTTGGGTGTTTTTCTTTTCTTGGGAGGGGCATGTACTAAAAGATGTAGTGGAGTGAAGTCTGGAGTGGGTTGAATCTTGTGGTGAAGTTTCACTTTTCCCACCCAAAAGATTTTTTTTAAACATTTTAAAAGATTTAAAGATTTGTTACCTTAAGCTATAAAATTTAACTTTTAAGCCTAAGTATGCAGACAAACTAATATACATGACTAAAGTGATACAATGGTCCAAACAAGAATGATCAAAATTTACAAAAAAAAATCTTTGGGATTGCCACTGACAAAACCGGTTGTATGATATAAATACCAGAACGCGACAGAAACACCGACGATTATAGCTTATTGATGATTTTAAGTGCGTTCGCATGAATCAGATATGCTACGTTTAAAGATACGTTCTCGACGTTTTGTGAATATGTGTGCAGGCCGTACGCAAAAACACCGAACTTTGCATACACAGGTCAAATTAGTAAAAATTAAAAAAAACGTTTTTAAATCAAATCAAGTAAAACAACTTCACTGTTCACCCGGCCTTTCTCCACTGGCTACTATCAGCTCCTACCGAATTGTTGATAAAAAATATTACATTATTAACATTTTTAACCCACCTATGCCATGTAAGTAATATAAGTGTCAAAAGGCATACTTTTCACTTGCAAAATAAACAAGGACCTGAATCACTCACGTGAACTACACAGATACGCACATGTTGTTGATATCATTGTGCTTAACCATATGCAATTTAAATTTTGAAATATCTTGTATAATTTTCAAGAAATAGGGCTAAATAAGTGCAAAATTTTGAAAACAAAAATACAAAAAAGGCTAAAGTGAATCACCCTGATCAACTTACTAGCAATACGAACTTACCGCGCGCGTAGACATGGCTGATGGCCCTGGATTTCTCTCTGAGATGTATTATGTGTGTCTGTCACCATTATCGTCAATCAATCAAAGAGGCTGCTTCCGTTTCCGGCTTAGACTGGTTCCTAGTCCGAACCCACAACCACTACACTCCCCCCAGTTTTCTTTGAAAAGCCCTGTTTTATGGTTGGGCCTTCTTCCTTGGAGGGAGAGTGAGCTGGATTTTCAAAAATTCGGACTGGGCTCTCCTGGCATCGGTTACAGCTCCTCGGTATGGCCTCTCCTCGTCATCATCCTGGTCGTCAAAGCTGGAGACATTTCACTATCCTCACCTCCCCCTCTATTGAATTTTGGAAAAGGGGGAGGGTATGCGTACCACTAAACAGCCAGACATCTGGACATCAAACATATAGAAAAACACCGAAAACTAACAACTGTAACTACAAACAATAACTTATTTACAAATTAAAGGTTTCTGTGCTGAATACACTACAACAACCTTGGTGGGTCAGGCCCTACACAGGGCCTGTATCCCTTACTGTCCGGTCGCACCTTAAAACGACTGGACCTCATGACCAGCCACAGAAACCTGACGTCTGTCTGCACCAATTGGAGTAAGGGGAAACCATCAGCTTCCTTATTTCCCCTGGGTGGAGGTGCACCAGATCGTACCGACATGCAGATAGCAGGATCTGCACCATCAAAATGACGGGTCCCTAAAAGGGCCCAATTCACTGTAATCTCTTCAGTGGAAAGGGTCCTTGAGAGGACCCTGTTCTGGTACAATTCATCTGTAGGCAGGGCCCCAATAAAGCCAAACTCTCCTAGACACAGAGACCCTAGAAAGGTCTCCGTACCACACACCTTAAATCTACTGCTGTCCCTGACAAGCCAATCGAACTCTTGAGTCTGGGGATGGATGAGATCCCCAGGACCTAGCATGATGTCAGAAATGACAGGCTTAAATCTGTTGCTCGTCCTGATCAGCCAATAGAACTGTGGGCTACTGGTGGCGGGCAACTGGATGGAGATCAGAGGAACAGTCCACAAGGGCCTGTGTCCAGCGGTTGGTGATTCTAGCTGCAACCCTATGTTGTGGAAATTGCAATTGACATCATGCACAGGCTCACGCTGACTGGTACCAACTAGAGAGTACACACTATCCAGGGCGGCCGCAAAACTAACCTCTGAGTTCAGCATGGGATGGTCCTGGAGGCAGTCCCCCAAGGGTAATGCTGCAGTATCGGATGACATCTTCATGGGAGGAGACCTAGCCAAGTCCCTGTTAAGAGGGTCTGAGCTCAGTGTCTCCTGCAAACTTCTGCCATCTGACTGGTCCTCAAAAAGCTGGGAAAGGTCTAGATCCTCATCCCACACTGCAAAAACTACATCTGGAGTGGGGTTTAGGCCTGGATGTATCTGTTTGGGCTCGCTCTGGCCTTCTGGGCGAGCCCGTTGTAGTTTAACGGTTCCAGGCCCTGCTTCTGGTATAGCACTTTGACTGCAGGAACCTCCAACGGTTCAGCACGTTTTCTTGGAGATGAACATCTGGGAGAGGGACTGTCGCGGCCTGCTCTCGAGTGTGATGCTGTGGGTAGCACTCGACACACAAAGCCGTCTTGGACATCTGTACTAGATCTCTGTGGTGGGTCCCTAACAATAGGGGACCCAAGCTGTCTATTCTGTGGTACTTCCCTCCTTGGAGTCTTCCCGTAGATGGCTTGGCGGTTATGCTTGTGCCATTTGATCTGGTCAAGGGCTAGCTCTATGCTGGCCGGTCTGTTATTGGAGACAGCAACTCCCACTTCTTTTTCTGCCAAGCCCTGGCACAAGCGGAGAACAGCTTGCTGGTACATGTGGTCATCAGGTAGCTCCCTGAATGCCCTGGTGGCAAAGGTTAATACCCGATCAGCCCAGTCTTCCAAAGACTCGTCAGGGGCTTGATGGGCACTCTGAAACCTCACCTGGGCAGTCTCTGAGAGCTCCTTACAACCAAACCGTCTGTCCATCTTTTGCACCAGCTCGTTGTAGCTCATCTCCTTGCTGTCCATGAGGAGGGCAAAGTACTCTGAGGCCTTGCCCTCCAAACAAAGACAAAGCTGGTTCACACACCTCTCTTCATCCCAGCTGCAAATCTCGGCACACCTGGCAAACTTGATGTAGAAAGCTTGCCAGCTGCTCTTTCCACTGTATCTCAGGTTCTCGAGGATGGAACCCAAACCCGAATCCTGTTCAAATTTGTCCTCTGAGAAGCATTCTATAGGGGGCACCCTGGTCGACCTCCCTAGTGAACGCCTAGGCAGCTTCTGAAATCTGGGTGCCTCCACATCCCTGTCTCCTCCCCCTCTTTGTCTGATAAAAGGGGGATGTGCCTGGTCATAGCACGCTGCAGTTGGTGACCTCCAATCCCTCTGCGTAACTGGGGTGGTACAAGCTCTAGAGTACCACCCTGGTTGTTGCCCCTGCCTTGACACTGGTGTTGCTGTCGTCTGCTGAAATGTTTGGCTCTGGCCCAAGTGGTGTGATGGGCCAGTACCACTCTGACCATAACATTGGCTCTGGCCCCAGTGGTGTGATGGGCCAGTACCACTCTGACCATAACATTGGGAGTTATGACCTAAATCCTGAACTTGCTGTAAAGGGAGCTGTTGTGAATCTCCCACTGTTGGAGCACCATACATCTCAATTCGCCTGCTTTGGCCCTGATCCACCTGAGGGTCAGAACCAGGTCTCCACCTCTGATGGTCGTCTGTAGGGGACCTGTCACTGTATACTGAATCATAGAGACAGGGGCTCTCTCGACCTACATCACTTAAACTTACCCTTTGGTCCATGCCAATGGGCCACGGTTGCCCCAGGCCCACCTGCATGACCTGTTCACCTGCATTTACCCTCTTCCTGTTAACAACCATGGGCCCCGCATGGCCTGGGCCCAATGAATAACTGTGGTCATACCCACTGTTCATGTTTTCACGATACCAGGGCCCTGGATGTCCTGGGCCCCACAGGTCCTTCGCTGAGGACCTCTGTACCTGTCGTGGATGGGTGAAGTCAATGAGGTCCCACATCCCTGGAAAAAATGGAAACCCAGGGATCATGGATAAATCATCTGGCTGAAGGGACCCTATCTCTTTTCTGAAATTCATAATATGCCGGGCAATGACTGGACCTACCCCAGGCAACTTCATTAGATCTGACCTTGAACAGGTGTTGATGTTGACCCTGTTCATGCTGTACCCTGATAGACAGTAAACACGGGGAAGGGGTGGCAACTATAATTTTATTTATAACAAATACAGGATAATTCAAAAGTCTAAACACAACTATTTATTTTATTTATTAAATCTGTTCCAATGGTATAGGATCTCTCAAACTCAAAAACTACTGCACGTTTCCTTGGATAGCCAAGAGCAGCAACTAGATAAATCCGGGGCCCGTCTGTCACAAAGACTGGGTCCCTAAGGGTAAACACGTTGGAGAGGGTCAAGATGTGTGATGGGTAACACTACCCTTACCCCCTTACCGAAAGCCGCTAAAGGGGTACGTGGTACTGTCTTGTTTACCTTTTGGTTTTGTTACTTCCGGTTTGCCGACTGGTTGCCAGTTGACTCCACTCGTCCAACAACTAGGAACCAGTCGACAAAAATTGTCAAACTTCGCCTCAGACTTGGAATCAAACTCCAAGCGAGACTCCAAGCCTCTAACAATAAAAGCAGCTTCTCTCAGAAGCTACCCCTATCTCCTCCTTCCTCAAAATCCTGGATAGTTGGGCTCACAGTCTCACTGAAAGCCCACACGTTACCCCTCCGCCTCAGTCGGATCAAACACCTAAACCCGAGTGTTTTCCCCGTGTTTTAGTCGCAGCGCCAGTAAAGTGAATCACCCTGATCAACTTACTGGCAATACGAACTTACCGCGCGCGTAGACATGGCTGATGGCCGTGGATTGCTCTCTGAGATGTATTATGTGTGTCTGTCACCATTATCGTCAATCAATCAAAGAGGCTGCTTCCGTTTCCGGCTGGGACTGGTTCCTAGTCCGAACCCACAACCACTACAGGGCAATAACTCTCATATCAGCAGTCGGATCTTTTTCAAAACTTCAGGACAGGTAGATCTTAATATGCTGATCACTTTTGATTTTTGCACAATTTTGATATCTGTAACCATTTTTGAGTTAGTTAAAAACTACAATTTACCCCTATGTTCTATTTTTAGCCATGGCGGCCATGTTTTTTGACAAATCAAAAATCTGAACGACTGAGATGTAGCATATAAGCTATTTAACAAGTGTGCTAAGTTTAAATGCAGTTGGTCTTATGGTGTCAGACAAGTTAATCTTTGAAATTCAGGGGAAAAGTAATGAAAAATGGTAATTTTTTTGACGTTTTAAGGACAATAACTCCTAAAATGAATGGTCCTAATACATGAAATGTAGATCTTGACGTACTTTATTATATGCAATTTGAATTTTTGAAATATCTTGTATAGTTTTCAAGAAATAGGGTTAAATAAGTGCAAAATTTTGAAAAAAATCCATAAAAAGGGCAATAACTCCTACATCGGTTGTAGGATCTTTTAAATAGATCTTGAAGTGCTGATCGCTTTTACCTTGCCAAAATTTTGATATCTTGTACCGTTTTTGAGTTATTTGCAAAAAAATCTAATTTGACCCCTATGTTCTATTTTTAGCCATTTCAGCCATGTTTTTTTACGAATTAAAATTCCGAACGATAGCTTTGTTCACATAATGCCACTAAACAACTGTATCAAGTTTGGTTTCAATTGGACTTATGATGTCGGACAAGTTAACGTTTGAAAAATTGTTTACAGACGACGACGAACGCCAAGTGATAGTAAAAGCTCACCTGGACCTAGCTAAAAAGACTTTTAGAATAGAGCTAACCCTCCATATGTTGTTTTAGAAGGCCTTTCAATATTGTTTTTCACAACCTTTTTCTACCTCCGCTTGAAAGTGTATATGTAACTACTTCTCATATGGTAAATCATGGTACGCATGCCCGTCAGCCATGCACCCAGTATCTCAGGGTACCGTTTATGGATTTTTATGAAACTCACAATCTGTGACTTAATGAAGCTGTTCACCTCCCATATTGAAAGTTATCCTGCTTTTATCCTAGGGGTGCGGGTGGTTCTTATTTGTGTGTAGTTTTCCATTTTTATTAAGTATAAAATCGGCATTAGAATTTCAAAATCCATAACACCAAGACAAAGCCAGGGGATCGATCGGAATCACGTATTTTCAGTATTATACATTGTACGACCAAATGGTAACACGCCATGATAAAAGTGCCAATAAAAGATCACACAATTTAGTAAGGACAGAACACAACCTAGGACTAACATTAACATTGTGATTTCAGTGTTAGAGAAATCCACATTTTTTTTTCTGGATCTACATAAAAAATGTATGCATTGCTTTAAAGTGCTTCATTTACGTTTAGCGTTTTAAACGTGCCAATAAAAGATCACAAAATTTTGTAAGGACAGAACACAACCTAGGAGTAACATTAACATTGTGATTTCAGTGTAAGAGAAATCCACATCTTTTTTCTGTATCTACATAAAAAATGTATGCATTGCTTTTTGTGCTTAATTAACGTTTAGCGTTTTAAACGAAACAGAAAAAGGACAGTTTGAACACAAACGTTCATTGATCAAGAATGTCCACCGTGTAAAAAACTTAAAGTCATAACTAGGCAGAGTTCTAAGTTCTTTTAAAATTAAACAACTATTAAAAAAATCAATTGTATTTAAGTCTGTATTTAGAGACCGACCAACTTAAAAGGAGGAGGCATTGTTTTTTCTGATCAAATGATTTTTTTTTACGCGCAAGGAACATTTATTTGTTTTCTTAATAGAAGATAGGATGGGTTAAAGCCCATTCCTGCTTACTGACAAGTGACACATCAATGATATTGGTATGGTAGGTGCGCCTAGTGATGCTAAGCATAATGCATGGTTCAGATGCTGGATGTGTCCTCTTTTTGCATGGACGAGCACTTAAAATTTTGAAAAGTTAAAGTCAATTTCCACTTAGTGACAATATCGGATATGATTATCTAGTGAAGTCCTAGGGAAATTCAATTGGAGTAACGAAGGGGAAAGGAACCGGCAGTCGATGGAGAGGGAACCGGCAGTAGTGGGCCGGGGAGGGAAGCGGGAATCAAGGGGGGGATCAGGAATTTGATGCCTACCCACACTATTACATCATACTTTTTAAATAAAAAGATACATGTTGTACCTATACCTGGAGTTGAATTGCTATTTGAAGGTGGGTGAGGTTAAATTATATCTTCATTTTAAATGAAGAAACGTGTCTAGGGGCCAATATCAAAGCATGTGTCCGTTTTTTACGA
Source organism: Arcuatula senhousia (assembly GCA_963971305.1). Taxonomy (NCBI): domain Eukaryota; kingdom Metazoa; phylum Mollusca; class Bivalvia; order Mytilida; family Mytilidae; genus Arcuatula; species Arcuatula senhousia. Next base: position 32,598,802 of record OZ020304.1, read on the forward strand.
TTTTTACTTGTAAAGGTATACAAACTTTATCTTAAAATCATTTTTCCTTTCCGTTTCCGCTTCTGTTCCACGCCCTTTGTCCGCCTTTAAGTAACATTTATTTTCTAAAAAATGTACATGTTGTTGTACATGTATTAACTGAATATTTAAAGAGACAATCTTTCTTTGTTTATTAGGTTTTGAAGACGCTTTTGTTTTAGTTTGAAGCAAGTAGTACAAGGTTATTTGTTTCAGATCAATTGACTTGCTGGTCGCATTGCTGGTGTTGCGTATAAATTGCTCAAATTTCAACTTAGACTAACCAGAGATGAATCGAGGAATCTAAAAGTTTTGGAATATCAATGGGACATTCAAATGTCAAAATCCGAAAGGGCAAAGACAAAACACGTACATGCTCGAAGAAACTGAAAACACAAAAACTCAAAAACAACTGAAAAGCAACCAACAGCGCGAACTCAAGTCGTGACTCCGGAGAGAGCAAGCACTCTCTGACTCCTAGCGCTGTCAATGGCAATTCAGCGTATCAAATCTGATAAAAGAAGACAAAACAAAATCCTTAAACAAACGACCATCTGCACTCATCTGAAAGATGTCCTCCATTTAACGCGATGAGTGAAGACAACACGTCCGTTCTTCCTTACGACGTCCAAACGCAGATTTCGCAGGTTCCTATGAAAAATATAGACGCAGGGGATACAAATTTAAAGTAAGGAATTGTAAAGGAGTAAATAATAAAAGCATTTGTTACCAAATCAGATGAAGATAAAATTGTTTATTTGCTTACCCCAACAAATCATAAACATATAGGAATTTTTGGCTTTTTAAAACAGGCATTAGAACTGAAGGCAAAGTCTCTTAACTTGTTCAGATCATTAATATAGCATGTATCTCTGTCAAAAACTTGGCATAATTATAGGGAAATTTAAAAACAAACAAAATTCTTGGTCCATCAGTAGTGATGCTTATTAGGTTTTGTATTTATAGCAAACACATAAAAACGCAATTTCTGACCATTAAGGGGTTACATGTATATATAACTCGTATAAGGGGTCGTAAGATAACTAAATGTTTCAACCAAGATTTGTTTTGTGGAGTTCAGTTAGCTGAGTTTAACGTACGGACGACGAATGCCAAGTGATGACAATTGACTCCCATGGCCCTTATGGTCAGGTTTAAAAAAGTTATGTTGTAACCTTAAAAGGGCAATACAGTCATTCTCAAATTTTATGTACAATTGATATAAGCAAATGTGAAAAAAAAATAAGTTAATGTAATGGAAGTTGACCGTTTAATTCGAAAACAATCATAGAAAACAAATCAAAAAGTGTTTTCCACAAGATATATAAAAACTTTTTAGATCTTTTTATCCAAATATAGCTGTAGAAAGACAGTGATTATTAAAAAAACCAAACACATTCAGAGATAAAAAAAATAATAGCTTTGAGTTTAGTTCCATGTTGAATCCATTAGAATTTCAAAGTTTGGTGAATGCATGTTTAAAAAAACTCTTTTCCAGGATGTGTATTTATTTTTAAATTTCCTTGTCGATGTCAATCTTTTCGATATCAATGTTTGAAAGTTTGACACTGCTGACATAAATAAATGAAATATTTTTTAAACAGTATTTTCAAAAAGCTTTGCTATCAAACGTTATCAAAGGCGTTTATATTTCCAACAACTTTTTCTTTTTTGAAAAAATTCCTGAAGCTAAGTACAATCAGGCAAATAAAATTACCTGTCATGTATCTTTTAGTTTATTGTTTTAAACGATGATTTATTTAAAATTGTTCGAAAAATATTTGTGTAAGACAGAGTAAAACAGAATTCTTAAACGTGTAACGCCTAATTTGTTAAAAGTAACGCACGTTAAAATAAGAATATGTCCAAAAGACATAATGCCCCATCTCGCAACATTTATTTTTTTCCGCAATCACTAAAGCATCAACATGGTTGCTATTAAGGCACTTGTCAATCAGAAGGAATGCACTTCAACTTATCCATTCTTCTATAAGTGGTCAATCATGTGGAAAATATAGGTCAATGCCAGCATCCAAAGCATGCAAAGTGCTAAGCATCACTAGGTGCACCTAACATACCAATATAGTTGATATGGCACATGTCAGTAAGAATGAATAGACTTAAACCATTTTGCTATAAGTGTTCATTCATGCGAAAAATATATGTCACAGCCAGCATCCGAAGCATGCATTGTGCTAAGCATCACTATGTGCACATACCATACCAATATGGTTGATGTGGCAATTGTCAGTAAATGGGAATATACTTTGAACGTTTTTTTCTGAACGTGATCATCCATGCGGAAATATAGGTCACATCCAGCATCCGAAGCATGCATTGTGCTTAGCATCACTAGGTGCACATACTATACCAATATCATTGATTTGACATTTGTCAGTAAGTGGGAATTTGGAAATATGTGGATTTGGGACGGACGGACGAACGGACGGACGGACGAACAGACCCGAACAATATATGCCCCTCTACTTTCGTAGATGGGGCATACAAATCATTCGTTTCATGAGTTTAATTTTCAGATAAAAGGCTTCTAGAAAATAAACGGAATTATATTATTTCATCATATTGTAAAATAAAACCATGCAGGAACTTGATACTGTTTGACTTTTTTTACACATTATAGTAACGCTGGTTAAGCTACTATCGTCTGCATCCGTTTTATTACGATACATGTGTTTAATTTTCCATGAATGCTTAAAAAGGTCGCTTTGGGCAAAATTTTTCTTAAAATTTTTCTCTACACTGCGCCTGCATAATGAAAAGCTACGCCGAGGGCAGCATGATACGACCGCTCCATGTTGAACCCTCTCCGTTTGCGGCCCAATATCACGGGGTATTACTGGCAACGTTGAACACTGGCAAAATAAACGGCAGTCCATATTTTAAACGGTGTATGGTTTTGAACAAAGGAAAAGACAATAGAAGGCAGAAGTAGACGGCAGTTCATTATTGAAAACGACAACAGACGACGGCAGTTTTTGGAAAGGTTGAACACAGTTGTTACAAAATTTTCAGTTCATTATTAATTGCTAATCTCGTATCTATAATTTTTAAAAACTTATATCTATATCTGCACTAATATCTAAACCTGATTTCTCTAAAGATGTAATACCAATATCAATGGCATATGGGAAAAGGGCTGGGGGGGTGGGGTTGTTCTGCTTTTTTTTATTTTCGGAAAACGCAGAGCCTGGATGTTTTTTTGCGGGGTAACCACGGGCAATTTTTAATATTTAAAGCTGCTATAAATTTTTCGGTCAAAATTTTCATTCTGCCTTTTTTCAATTCAAAGCTCTGCCATAGGTCTTTTTATTTCAAATTTCACCAAAGCCCCCCTCTAAAAATCAAATGGTCGCTCCCTAAGTACGACCAAATTTTTCCCGGTTGCGATATATGCAACCACTGTGGTATTTGTCCGGCCATAAAATTTGACTTCAAATGAAAAATATTTCATAGCTGTGAAGTATGATACTTTTAAGATAACTATTATCCAGCTTTTTATACGACCGAAAAAAAATGCGGATGTATAATGGTATGATGCTGTCGTCGTCTGCGTCGTTGTCCAGAACTTTAGTGTTCCCACAATAACTTAAATTCAAGTTATCCGATTGCTATGAAATTTGACAATGATGTTCTTTACCATCAAAGGATGGATGGGATTGATTTTGGGGTTCCCCCTTTTTTTGTTTAGAAATTAGGGGCCAAAAATCTTACTTTTATATTTGTTGGCACGATAACTTTAGTTCTAGTCATCCCATTGCTTTGTTATTTGGCAATAATGTTCGTTAACATAGAAGGATGAATGGGATTGATTTTTGGGGTCCCCCCTTTTTTCGTTTCAAAATTAGGGGTCCAAAGGGGCAAACAAATTCAAATTTTGTATTTTTTTTCCACTATAACTTTAATCCTAGTTGGCCTATTGCTGTGAAATTTTTCAAGAATGTTTCTTACAATAAAAGATTGAATCTGATGAATTTTCCCACCACCCCCTTTTCCCTGTTATGTAATTTGGGGTCAAAAGGGGCCAAAATCGAAACTTTTTTATTTGTGGTCCGATTTTGAAATTTTTCTTGCTTGTTTGTTCTTGTCAAATAGCCGATACAAAATTTAGAATAAATTTTTGTGACCCCCCCTTTTTCCCCCTATTACGTAATTAGGGGCCAAAATTGAAAAAAAAATGTGGTACGATTTTGAACATTTTTTTTTGCATGTTTTGTCATTTCATACCCTTTATTCAATAAAGTTTTAAGCCAATAGCGAATACAAAATTGAGAATTATTTTTGTGACCCCTTTTTTCTCACCTAAAATTGAAATTTTTTTACTCGTTTAAACCTCACCAAAAAATTCCGGTAATCAAAACTCATCAATCCACAATAGGCTTTTAAACTGTGAGTGGAAAGTCCACCATAAGCTGCATGTGTCAAAAACCTTTGTAAGTCCACCATAATGGTGACCATGGGCTACATGTGTCCAGAACAATTGACTATCCATATTGGGCCTAAAACGTACAGGGTTCAGCATGCTGCGGTCGTATCATGCTGCGTTCGGCGAAGCTTTTTATTCCCGGTTTATTTTTTTAAAGTGAGACAGTTGTGAGTATACCAATAACAAGTTAAAGTTAAGTATTGGAATATACAAGACACGTGCAGCGCACCAAATGTGACATTATTTAGAAAAATATTATTTTTGAAGTTTTTATTCTTATATTTATTTTCGACCTTAATTAAACTCGGTGACGGATCCACATATTTTTTTTAAAGTGGATGTTTAAATCTGTACGAAAATTACAAAATTTGTTCGTATAAAAACAAATTTATACAATTATATGATGTAAAATGTATTTGTTAAATTTGACGAAGTAACCAAGACACACCCAGTAGCGGGTCCAGGGGAAAGGGGGTGCAGGGATTGGACCCCTATTTCATTGGAACATATTGTTATTGTTGTGCAGATTTCGTGCATAATTTACATGGATCTCACCTTTTATCCCCAGAAGTTAATAATTGAGTCACTTCTAAATTTCTGAAACCTCCCCTGCACATTTAAAAACAACAACACCTTTTTAAAAACTATTAGGTTGAACAGTGGAAAAGTTACTGTTTGTGTCATATGCAAAGAACGTCTAAGCATTTTATATATGAACATTTTCAAAGGCGGGGCATTGGGGTGGGGAAACTTCTTATACATTATTGAATGCTTTAGTACATACATGCCCTGATATAAGATATTGATAAAACGTACGTGGCGTGTACCCCAAGCATTGGCTTAGTAGCTGCATTGCTCTTGGTTTAGGTCTCTGTCGAGCAGAGCGGGACATAGATTTTTCTTTAACGGCAGCGGTATAACTTTTGAGCACCTCAATATCTTAAGAACTATAGGTCCTAGGTTGATGAAACTTGACATGTATATGTCCCAGTAGTAGCTTAGCACAGTTGCATCCCCATCTTCTCACCTTGACCTTGATTTTCCAGTTGAGTCACTGACAATTTTCTATACATATCATAGCAGTGTTAAGGTTTTATGAGCACCGCCATATGTCAAGAACAAAAGGTTCTAGGTTGATGAAACTTGACATGCATATGCCCCGGTAGTAGGTTTGCACAAATTCATCCCCATCTTTTGACCTTGACCTTAATTTTCCAGTTAAGTGATTTTGGCAATGTTCTATACATATACATGTAATAGCGGTGTTAAGGTTGTACGTGCACCTCCATATGTCAAGAACTATAAGTTCTAGGTTGATGAAACTTGATATGCATATACCTCAGTAGTAGTTTAGCACAGTTGCATCCCCATAATTTGACCTTGAATTTTGATTCTCCAGTTGAGTGGTTGACAATTTTCTATACATATAATAGCATTGCTAAGGTTTTATGAGGACCTAAATATCTCAAGAAGTATAGGTTCTAGGTTGAAGAAACTTTGTATGCATATATTATGCCCCAGTAATAGCTTAGCACAGTTGCATCCCAGACTTTTGACCTTGACATTGTTTTTTGGAGTGAGATTGATAATTCTTATTGCATATCTTAGCAATGTTAGTTGAAACACCATCATGACCATGTTTCTTTCCTTTTAATGCACATGGGCTATATCCTTGGTGCTGGATTTGGCTTTCCTGTTCGAACGTTTTGGTTTTGAGTACTTTTCGTTCAATACTTTTGTTTTTTTATCTTCCAATATTTTGAATCAAGTGCTGATGATGAGAGGTTACTCCTTGAAACATCGATAAACAGCATAATCAAATTAACCGTTTTATACCTGTTTTTGATATTTGTATTTTAACACATTTTTATCTCGGAGACTGAAAATCCTTATAAATTTATGAATATTAACAGTGGAAGTAAGAAAGAATTATTATTTCTGATGTTGCTGGAAGTCGAAACATACTTTAGTGTTAACTCTTGTATTATCTGGTTGTACAAAGTCATTTTCAATATTTTAGTTGCATCCATTACAGTTAAGGACCAAGGATTTATTTTGATGGGGGAGGCGGGCTTTTTTTTAAATATATTGAATTTTATTTTGATGGAAAAGCAAATATTTAGGCAGCAGAGGTTAAGAAAAATATTAGTCATCCTTATGTCGACTTCATTTGTTGAAGATAGTGTTTAAGGTGAAACCTAGAAGGGGGCAATGGGAATGCCCCCTTTGGTAAATACATGTAAGAGGCTCCTTGGAGCTTTTATTGCTCATCTGGTCCTTAAGCTGTAAGGGGACTGTTTTATGACCCCTATAAAAGATCATCTGATAACTTCAACCTAATGGATACTTTTATAGAGAGCTCAATCTTAGCAAATCTGTTCTGCAATCTTTTTATATTCAATAGGCAAAAATATTTTTTTAAATGCAGTCGTAACCCTTATAAAGGGTCATTTGACACATTCGACCCAATGCAGCCTTCTAAAGAGCTCAATTTGCTGAAGGTTTAAACAAAGCTACATCTTTTCTCTATCTGTAACTATCAATATAGTTTTCATACTATATACAAAAAAATATCGAAAAAAACCCACATTTTGTTTTACTTTAAAATAGCCATTAGCCCGATAACGAGTCATCTGGCAAATTCGATCCACTAGAGACTTGTGGAAAGCTTAATCAGCTGAAGATTTAAGCAAGCAACATATTTTTTATTTCTTCAATAGTTTCATTTTATATCCCCAAAACATAAAAAAACAACTTTTTATACCTTTAAAGGACCATTGCCACTACAAGGAGTCTTCTGACAACTTCGATCCAATTTGAAACTTTTGTAAAGCTTTGATGCTGAAGAACGGTTGCGTCAGAGTTTCTCATATATTTTTTATTTTAATACAAGCCAAGTAAAGTAGTTTGACCTTCTGGTCTATTTTAGCACCGACAGCCATGTTTTTGACAGATAAGAAATCGAAGGACATTAGTCACTGCCTCCTCCCCACTTTTAGTAATATTGTAATGTGTCATCTAAGTCTATATGTAGTGCCACCGGTACATCTACAGTAAAAATAGATAGCGAATAGTAAATAAATGAAAATAACAAGTAACCAAAATTGATCAAAATTAGAGCAATAAACATTATTTGTAAAATTTATGTAAACAGTTAGAGAATTTTGCACTTCAAATTACAGTTATTAAAACGAAAATACATTGATACAAAGTATTTTTTTAGTTTAAGATTACTGCCTTTACCTGTTGCCGCGACTGTTGTCGTAACTGTTGTATAAATGTTTCAATTATCTTTTTTTTACGTTGTTTTGGTGGGGTCACTTGTCAAATCAAAATAAACTTACATAAAGAATATGTCAAAATAAGGGGATAAAGGAAGAAAATAGCATATTTGATAAGCTCCCGCAGAGCGGGGGCTAAGTTGACTGAGTATGATGCCTTTTAAAAACCGGAAGACGTATAAGCTAGTCAGAAATCCGCACCCAATAACACGGAATGCAAAATTAAATTCCTTTTTTAGTAATTTTCAATTTAAAAAAAATAATAAACATAGTTATTGTATTAATATGATTATTTAAGTATTCCCAGCTATGAAATGTTTTAAACGTAAAGAATTTGTATTAAAAAATTAGGAATTCGGGCATATTTTAATTATTGGCGTCCATTTGCATTCTATCACTAGAGGTCGCGTCCATCAAAACAAAATGACAGAAGCGCGGGAACCTGTCATTCTAATTTTCGCGAAGCAAGCCCCCACAAACAAGCAGTGTATTGTCAACCAAACAAATAACTTGATTAATTCAGCAGACAAATTTCATTCCCTGCAGTCATTAGATTTACTTTCAGGCTCAATAAACAAACTGTGTTTGTTATTTTCCCTCCAGCCGGCTGTGCATTCGAAAATGAAAGTAGAAGGTGACTTCGGCGAGGTCCGCAGAATATAACTTCCTTGTTCTGTTTGCAGCGCGTTCTTTTTTAAAAATCATGTAAATGATTGCCTTTCTTGCTGTTATTATAAAGATAATGAGTTCTTGCTTTAAGTAAAGTATAAGGCACCATATATTTATATATATATATAAGAAATTTACTTAATCTGCGGGAGCTTTTCAGGTTTAACCTGCATCATATTAGAGAAAATGTGCAAAATTGATCACCTTAACCTTTTAAAAGAAAAAAAACCCTTTTATTTTGTGATACAGTTTGTTGAAATTTTGTCAGAGTATAGCTTAGAGGCATACCAATTAGCAGTTGTACAAAATATTCATATAATTATCGATTTGATAAAATCAAACTACTCACTCAACATTGTCTTGTTTTTGCGATGGGACTGCCGTTTATTTTGCCAGTGTTCAATGTTGCCGGTAATACCCCGTGAATATGAATTGTCAAATGCTTTGAACACATGCAGCCAATGGCGGACTCACAAAGCTTTTTGACACATGCATTCTTTGGAGGACTTTCAATGCATATTTGAATATTTTTTATATAAATTTATACCAACCATAAGGCGCTTTTGGCTTGTTTGATCCTTAAGTTCCCCCAAAATGATAGGAGATATTGCAAATCTGATTGAAAAACACAGCTAGGGATGTTTACAAGGATTCCAATGATAAAAAGATTTTGAAAATCGGGACACAAATAAATAAGACGATTTTTCTTTACAAACGTAAGCGATGTGGTTTTGGTGCAATTGTACATGAATTTTGAGAATGACTGAATAATCCTACAGAAGGTAAACGGACAATTAACTTCAAGGGGGTACTCATCTCTAATCCGCATTTCCTCCTAAACCCCTCAATGGAATTTTATTTTTATTTTCACTCAATCTTTGTGAAATTGGGTAGATGTGAACCCCTTATTTAGAAATTTGATCTCATCAATGTTTTTTTTAATTCAATTTAATTTAATTTATTTTTTTTTGGGGGGGGGGAGGTGGGGGTGGGGGTATTATTTGTGAACAGCTGCTCAAATTTTTTCTTGATTCAATTCCGTAGAACCTTAGCCCAAACTTATTTAATGTTTTTATTAATGATATTACAAAATCATTTGACTCACAGTGTCATCCTATTAAACTTGGGTCAAGGGACATCAGTTGTTTAATGTATGCTGATGACCTTGTACTCCTATCTGAATCTGCAGAGGGTTTACAACATTGTATGAATAAGTCATATACATTCTTTTCCTCTCTGGGGCTAGATATAAACTATAGTAAATCTAAGACAATGGTCTTCAACAAATGTGGTCGGCTTTTGTCTTATAGGTTCACTATGCGCTCCAAAGAGATTGAACCTGTTCATAACTATAAATACCTAGGTGTTCAACTTAGCCTAAATGGGGGTTTCAAGACTGCCCTTTTGGATCTTACAAAAAGAGCACAAAAAGCATTTTTTAAGCTCAAACTTTCCTTGCTTTGTTGAAAATTTTATTTATGTTTTTAACCACATGGTTAAACCTGTGGCTCTTTATGCCTCGGATGTTATTGGTATTTTTGATGTTAAAAAAGCGAACAAATGCAATGAGGAAAATTTACTTGAGAAAACCTATGAATCCTCCCCTATAGAAAAGGTCAACCTTGCTATGTGTAGATATGTTCTAAATGTTAATAGGAAGACTTGTAAACTAGCCCTGTATGGGGAATTAGGTCACTATCCTTTATTTATAGACACTGTGATGTCAATGATTAAATTTTGGTCTAGATTTCATGATGACAAACCTAAAGATAAGTTACTAAATGAAGCTTTAAATGAAAATATTTCTATGGTAAAAAATAGCCAACAATGCTGGCTTGGTTGTGTAAAACTCATTTTAGAGAAACTTGGTTATGAATATGTTTTTAATACTGAAAGAGCAATCGATAAATTAAGGTCTTACAAAATATTTAAAAGAGCCTTTGGTTTTGAAAAATACCTTTCTTTAGTAAAATCTGTTATGGACAGAGTAAGTTTGTCTAGATTTCGAACTAGTAGCCATAAACTTCATATAGAAACTGGTAGATATACTACACCAAAAACTGAGGTAGAAAATAGAATTTGCAAAAACTGTAATTTGAACCTTATTGAGGATGAAAAACACTTTCTCCTTGTTTGTCCAAAATTTAACAAAGCAGAAAAGAACTTCTAGATAAATGTTTTAATAAAATTGTCACAGTCCTTTCAAGCACAGAATCAAAATTCTTATGGCTACTCAGTAATGAAGATTCTTTAGTTTGTAAAAATGTTGCAAAATTTATAAACAATTGCTCTTTACTGAGAAATACAAACTAATAAATTGCTTTATTTTTTGTGTGTACAAATGTACTTTACTGTCACGACTGTTATGCTGCTATGTAACTGTTTGTAGTTCTAGTCATATTTTATATTTTTTATTGGGCATACTATACTGGAGTTGTCCCCCTTGGAAATCAAACTTAATCTTATGGATTAATATTTTATTATTGAAATTGTTTCTTATATTGTTGTCCCTATCTTTGTAACTTTTATATACATGTTCATTTATGAGCTTTCTTTCAATAAATATTTCTGTTTCTGTTTCCTATTCAAAAGACTAACTTCGAGCATGTTTTTTATTGAAAAAAGCCGTGGTCAATTTTCAAAATTGCAAATTATCGGCTTCTTTTTAAAGTAGTCTTTAGAACTTAGGCGGGAACTTAGGACCAAACTAGTTTTCACATACTGAGATCAAAGAAAATAAAAATGATCCCCTCTTAAGAGACCATGGTTATAAATGCAACCTTTAGTAAACCAGCATTGTTCTGAATGTTAACAATGAATTATGTGTAATTTCGGCCTTCTTTCATGTTAATGTTGTAGAAAGCTGGTCATTAATATTAATTACAAATACTTAAATTCTTCAACCATGCACATAAACCAGAGGGCGTAACAATATATGCATAAGTCCGCCCATCGTTACCTCCTGTCCTTCTTTGACAGGTATTTCTCCAATACCCAATTATCCATCTTGCGACAATTTTACTTTTGAACCACTCAGTACGCTTCAACTTGAAAAGTGAACAATCGCAATTTGCACAAAAATGTCGATTATGCGACTTTTTTATCGCCTGTGCAATATTTTGTACCGCCTATGCGGTATTATTTATCGCAAAAGCGCTATGATATACTTTTGAACCTAATGGTACACCATATTCAGGCAACGGAATCGTCAGAAAATAGTTTTAATTTTTCTTTTATTGGGTTACTTTTGAAGCATGATCTACTCTTTGAACCAATAGTTGCTTCAACACTGCGACATTCCTTATTCATATTTCTATAATCAAAGTCAAACACACCAATTATTCAAACGCACCAACAGATCGATTTACTACATTTTTCAAAACAACTTGGTATTCCATCTGACAATATTAAATAAATTAACAAAAAATAACTAGAAACTTAGAAAAAACAATTCACAAACGAAATAAGGTGAATATTGTAACACAAAATGAAAACACAAATGACCTTGGAGTTCCTTGACCTTGAACTATTCAATATAACTTTAAGTAAAAAGCATTTTTCTTAAATAAATCTGAATCTATTTTTTTTTCATTTGTACTTCATGGCTATATACTTTTTTAATGAAAAAGTGCAAGTTCGCTGAAGGATTAGAGTAAAACTTCAATTTTAAAGCATTTTTAGGCTCTTATATATTTGGATACAAATTACATTTACATAAAACTAAGATTTATTATGTTTACTGCATCTATAACCTTGATTAATCCTTATATTTTTGTTTTCCGATAAATAAAAATAAAATTCTCCGCTTGTCATTTATAGAGTTTATTATGGCACGCGATTATAACAAAAACCTGATAAACCACATTTATCGACCGTAAACTATAGTTTGCTGTTGATAAACTGGGTTTATCGCACGCTAACTATAGTTTGCGTTCGTGAAACCAAGTTTATCAGCGGTAACTTTGGTTTGCACGGTGCTAATGCTACTTTATCAGCGCAAAACAGCATTGATCGACCGTAAATTATAGTTTGCAGTTGATAAACTCAGTTTATCGCCAATAAACTCAGTTTATCACCGATAAATTCAGTTTATCACCGAGAAAACCTAATTGACATTTGAAACCCCCATTATAGACCGCTACTGATAAATTTCAAACAACCGAAATTATCATTAGCATCAGCAAAGTATAGTTAGCGTATTGGTATTTTGGCCCATCTATAGACGGAAAATAAAAAGTATTTCAAAGCCTGTTACTTTATATCTTATTTTGTAGCAAAATGATTGTACTGTTGTATCAGACTATTTTAAATACTTTTGCACGAACACAGCTTCGAAAATCGTGTTCAAAATTGACCCATTTTGAATGAAAATTTCGTCTTGATTTAAAAAAAATTTCAAGGTAGGGCTTCAATATAAAATTGTGTGCTAATATACTAGAAGCCCGTGTTTACCATTCTATAAAAGGTTCATCATATATATACATCACTTTAAACAACAATTTTGAAATCGAAATGACCCCAGATCTCAAGAAAAACGAAGAAAACGGAGAGATTTCGCACACGATTTTTAACTACTGATTACAACTTCAAAAATAATAGTCTTTTTAAATTTTCAGTATGCCTTGCATGTGGAACCAGCTTGAAACTTTAACAAAAGATGTGTTTTAGTAATACAAGTTTTTGAATAAAATATGGAGCTGGTTCTGTGTGCAAGGCTATACTTCCTGGAAGGATAATTATATATCTCTCATTTGCGACACTTTCCTTAAGGCACAATGTTAAAGTCATTTTTGGTGGTTCATTTCAAGCACCATTTACTAAAAGATAAAATAAAGCTTTTCAACTACAGATGTTCGTTTTCAAAAAATAGAAATATTAACCTTTCCAACAAGAAATTTTGTGATAGAATTTACTGAACTTTTATTTTGATTTTCGCGGTGGGCTGAAAAAGGATCTTATCGCAACTTATCCTTCACTGGCAAATAGAACTTTTCAATGTTTATGTACGCTAAAATTTTGTTTCCATTAACTTTGTCGTTATTATGTTTTGTCGATGAAAATTTTGATAATTGTTTGAAAAAAATCCATCTTTTTCAGTTATAATCATGCCAGGTTTGTGCCTCATGTATCAAACCCCATTCAGACATTCAGGTTTTCTGATTTCCTGTTTTATTATCTTTGGAATATTACTGCCTCTGATATTGTATAACGATATCAGGTCTGTCGGTTTGTACTTTGAAGCGGTTAAATGCAGTGACAAGTTTGAAAACCTAGTAAATGCATCGTCTTTGTTTGTTACTGGACAAAATAACTCTAACCACAGACAAGAAAATTTTTCAAAAAGCAAGGAACTAAATGAGAAAATTTGGCATGAAAAGGTTCAAGGCGTGGAACGGACTTACAATGATATTCAACTAATTAAAACCACCAAGAACATTTCTGTAAAGACAGTAAATGAGGATAAAGTTAAATCTAAGAGCGGTTTCCAACAGGTCATGGCAACCTTATATTAATCAGGTGAAACTACAAAAATGCTGCTTCGAAGCAAACGGCCTACATCAGCTCGACCACTGACATGTGCCGGCTGTTTCTTGCCAAAAATTAACTTTGTAACGAACAACAAGAATATTTGCAAATTCGGCGATGTTATAAAAATTCTTGTGCTAATAACGTCAGCCCCACAACATATCCTTCAACGGAACGCCATAAGAAGAACATGGCTTTCAGAAATAATTGGGAATTCCAGAAATATCAGATATGTGTTTCTTATCGGAAGATCACTGAAAAACCAAGAGATTGAGCGCGAAAATAATATAACACATGATATAGTACTTGGCGATTTCAAGGATACTTACCAAAATTTAACTTGGAAAACGATGATGGGTTTCATATGGACGAAAACATTTTGTAATGTGACTAAATTCGTGTTGAAAACTGACGATGACATGTATGTCAATCTACCCGGGCTCGAACGAAAAGTTAAGGATTACGGACGTGCATTGCAGACGGCCGTCGGGGGATTTTGTCTTAATGAGCAATGCCCATAAGAAGCAGAACATCCAAATGGTACGCATCTTTTATAAGCTACCCACAGAAAACATATCCTGGATTTTGCTCAGGAACAGGATATGTTAGGAGTTTCAATGTCCTTTCTAGAATTGTTGACATTTCAAGACATGTTCCATTTTTTCATTTAGAGGATGTTTATGTTTCGTTATGCATAAAACAACTCGGATTTAATCTTTTGAACTTGAAAGGATTTAACCATCGACACGAATATGACTCATGTGAATATAAGGATGATTCACTAGTGACAGCACACCAAGTTTCTTTTAAACAGCTTGACTATATCTGGAACAACCCATGCAACAAATTGAAAGTGAAAAAGCAATTAAAATGATTTCAAAATAATGTTTTTTTTTTATCTTATTCTAATCATTTTGTAGCTAATGCCATGTTCAACCGATAACTTTTGTTGTAACGAATTTATGATGATTATTAAAATTGTGTATATTTTAATGATATTTAGAAAGCCGTCTTAAAGGAATTGGTTCTTTTTAATAGGTAAAATTCAATTTCACAAATAGTAGCATCCTAAGTTTTAATTTGATAATACTCTAGGCTATGTAACCTATAAGACAGTCGTATTTTCTTCTTTTGTCCTCTTAAATCGGTTAAGTCAAGTGATTATTTCTGTATATTACGCATGATACGAATTAAGCCTGGAAATTGCTTTGACCGGCGGAGGACCAAAAATTACGCCGTTAAATTACGCCACGTCAAAAAATCGGGACATAAACAACAAACGTTGTAAGTAAGGGACAGTTCTGTTTTTTTTTGTTTTACTTTTATATGTAAATGTATCCGCAGAAATTTATTGCTCTAAAATATCATGCATTCTGGGGAAATAATAAGACTCTCCAAAACTTAGTGTAGTATGAAACTCGAAGACTCCCACAATATTCCTAGTTTGTATAAATAATCAAGACCATCTTATTTTAATTAAAAAAGTAAAACAAGTTAAACTCTATATATGTTCGCTTACAATGGTTAGAAAGAAGCAAGTCCGAAAAGGCAACGACGAAACCGGTAAACACGAACAAAGACAACACGAAGAAAAAAACCCCATAATCAACCGAACGGAAATCAACAATGCGAACTCATGTCTGCTATAGCACACACCGTTAGATCATTGTTTTTGTAACCTAAATGACAAGAAAAGATAACGTATAGATTTGACAAATTCAAATTACAATTCCACAAATTTTGAAACTTACTTAAAAATCAGTTTTGACAGATGAACGAAATCTAATTTATTACATCACAATGACGATATTCTTTCGTTTTTAATCTTATCCTTAACCGTAACTATACTTTTACCATAACCTGACCTTAGAAAGCTCATATAAGTTAGCTGAATTCACTGGATAGTATTATATAAAAAAAGTTTTGAACAATTAATTGAAAGTTTCTACTTTTTTATTTTGGATTTAAAAGTTTACCATGTTAACAATTCTGTAATAGACTTGGACGATTCAGTGCCTGTCGACTTGTTGTTGATACAGGCGACTCCATAGTAACAAGTAATTAAAACGTATGCAGATAGCTATAATTATCTTCAAATAATAAAAACCGTCGTTATCCACTAAAAAATTGCATTATCAGATTTAAAAGCAATAATCTCTCTTTTCCATATACCGTGGATTTATTTTTTGTGTGGGAGCCTATTTTCGTGGTTGAAAAAGCATCAGCTCGTGGATTCTTAAATTCGTGGTTCTTTAGTGTGCAGCTAACACACTAATGTTAATCATTTTCGTGGGATGTCAAATTTCGTGGTTCAAGGCCACCCACAAAAACCACGAAAATTGGCACATCACGAATAATAATATCACAACATTAGTATTTAATGTTAAATATTTTTTTTTCCAATGATTCCTAAAAAAATAAGGCCATAGTTAATACCAAAAAACACTTTTATGAGAAAATCATAGTATAAGTAACTTAATTTTATTAAAACGGCGCATGACTTATGATTCAGTAGCATAAACTAAGATTAACCCAGCTACAGTAGATACAGAAATGTTTTAATGGTAGATACTTCAGTCAGGTCAGTTACTTAGTTAGAACTTTTGAAGGTGTGGATCTGTAAAACAGTGTTCAGCCCATCTTTTCTGAGAACTTAATCTTAGATAAAACTAGCTTAATGTAGCAGACAGAAAAAAACTATTTTAAAAACATGTGGAGGTCAAATTTCATGTTTCGCTTAAAGGATGCTGTCCATATTTGTAAACTTTGTTAACGTTGGGGAAATTAACATCAAGAAAGATTTTGGTATATTCCACATATAAAACAAGTTTTCCATGCGTTTAGAGATACATAACAATAACAACCAATGCATTTATATAAAGTATTGGCCTCACCTTTGCAGTGTTTTTACATAAATGTATGACACGCCATAACCACTTTTATGAGAAAATCATAGTTTAAGTTACTTAATTTTAGACCTAACACAAGTGATTTTCCTTTTCGTTTTTCTTTTTTCGTTTTTCAATTTTTTTTTTCAATATTTTTTTTTCGATTTTTTTTTTATTTTGAATAGGAAAATGACCCATTTTCCTTTTCGTTTTTCATTTTCCTTTTCGATTTTGAATAGGAAAATGACTCATTTTCCTTTTCGTTATTCATTTTCCTTTCTGTTTTTCATTTTCCTTTTCGATTTTGAATAGGAAAATGACCCATTTTCCTTTTCGTTACTCATTTTCCTTTTCGATTTTGAATAGGAAAATGACTCATTTTCCTTTTCGTTATTCATTTTCCTTTTCGTTTTTCATTTTCCTTTTCGATTTTGAATAGGAAAATGACTCATTTTCCTTTTCGTTATTCATTTTCCTTTTCGTTTTTTATTTTCCTTTTCGATTTTGAATAGGAAAATGACTCATTTTCCTTTTCGTTTTTCATTTTCCTTTTCGATTTTGAATAGGAAAATGACACATTTCCCTTTTCGTTATTAATTTTCCTTTTCAATTTTTTTTTCAAAAAAATTTTTTTTCGATTTTTTTTTTTTTTTTTAGATTTTGAATAGGAAAATGACCCATTTTCCTTTTCGTTTTTCATTTTCCTTTTCGATTTTGAATAGGAAAATGACTCATTTTCCTTTTCGTTATTCATTTTCCTTTTCGTTTTAAAAGGAAAATGAATAACGAAAAGGAAAATGGGTCATTTTTCTATTCAAAATCGAAAAGCAAAATGAAAAACGAAAAGGAAAATGAATAACGAAAAGGAAAATTAGTCATTTTCCTATTCAAAATCATAAAGGAAAATGAAAAACGAAAAGGAAAATTGGTCATTTTCCTATTCAAAATCAAAAAAAAAAAAAAAAAAAAAAAAATCGAAAAAAAAAATTTCCGAAAAAAAAAAATTTGAAAAGGAAAATGAATAACGAAAAGGATTATGGGTCATTTTCCTATTCAAAATCACTTGTGTTAGGTTAATTTTAGTTAAACGTAGCTTAATTTAGGATTCAGTAGCATATACAACGATTAATCCAGCTACAGTAGTTACAGAAAAGCCTTAATGTTTGAATGGTAGATACTTTAGTCAGGTCTGTTAATCCTGGACTCTAACTAAGATTAAATAGAACTTTTGAAAGTTGGGATCTGTAGAACAGTGTTCAGCCCATCTTTTCTGGGAACTTAATCTAGATAAAACTAGCTAAATGTAGCAGACAGAAAAAAAACTATCTTTTAATCAAGCTTAATTTTCCTCATCACTCGCATTAAGCTGAGAAAACCCGAATTAACTGAAACTACGAGAAAATTTTATAACAAGTTTTTTTTAATCATCTTTCATGATAGTTCGGTCAGATAAACTTAGAAAAAGTCCAGTTAATTTAGGTTTAAGTAGCTTAATACAGGGTTTTTGCGTTTCTGTTTTTTAACTTCATTCAGAAAAAGTAAGATAAAGTCATGCAAGATATTGAGATTTTAATGAAAAATAAATTAAAGCCTTCAAAGTACATAATAAAGACATGCTTTAATTTCTTTTATTTCTGCTTTTTAGAAGACAGGACAAAAAACACCGAGTATATGGTAAATAAAGGTTATAACAAAACTACCGAACTTAAATGATCAATCTATCTCATTGTCCAGACAAAATGACAAAAACGAATCAGTCATACCGGAGAATTGGTGGATCGCAATGGTCCTGACCTGGTACAGGAATTTCAAACGAAATGGTGGGTTAAACCAGGTTTTATGGCACCAAACCTTTCTCTTCAATTGCGATCTTAGAATCCGTTAATGATTATAGAACACGACATAGCTGTGAGACACAATAAGGATTTTGAGGTGCTCATATCAGTACAGCAGACCAGTCAAACAGTTATTAAAACAATCACCATATCTTTTAACTCAATTTTGAACTTGTCTACTAGCGGCTGATAACGAAGAAATATTATTTTAGGGATCGTATGATACGTATTTTCTTATAACCCTGCTCCAAAAGTCGGTCACGAAGAAATCGGTGTCTGGTCAAAAAATCTGTGAAATGTGTGTAATCCCTGGCATATCGAATAAGTTGTGAAATATATACACCGTATGCAGGGGAAGTAGGTATATTGCTTTGTAGATTAGGAAAATTAATAATTTGAAAATTAAAATCGTCTCTTTTATCGTAAATCTTTGTACTGAGATGACCACCTGGGTCAAATTCGAGGTGCAAATCCAAGAAAGACGTGAAGAAATTTGATTCAGTGGTCTCTTTAATTTCCAATTCTGGAGGAAATATTAAATGAATCCATCTACCAAATGAAGTGTTATTGACAGAAAAGACATCATCAATATATCTGAATGTAAGATTAAATGACCTTGTCTCTTTCATCTTCTTGTTCTTTACGAGTCCCTGAAGAAATTCAGTCTCGTAAGAGTATAAAAACAAATCGGAGAGGAGAGGAATACAGTTTGTGCCCATTGGGATGCCGATTTGTTGTTAACAAAATCTTCAGCCCATGGCATAAATTATATTACCACATGTGTTAATTGATAAGCCAATCGGCCTGGAATTGCTTGTCATTACACATCGGCGAACTTAGTTAGAGAATTCAGAACAAAACTAGAGGCAGAGCTTGTTAGATAAAAATTAGTTTAAACAAAATTAATTGGCTATGGGTACACTCTGCATTTGTTTATTTTCAAGCCAGTCTTCGAGATTTTACTGACTGCTTCTTTGCAAAGCTTACAAGTATTAGCAGAAAACATCGTTTTTCAACTGTATATCTCAGTTTAGTAGTTTTTGCTAATACTTAATTTCAGTCAGTCACTTTAATGTAAATGAGTACCATTCTACTGTATTGATAAATGGTCATGTTTCTTTATCAAGTCATGAGACAGTTGACGTAGTTGACCACTGGATTTCAAACGTGAAAGACATAACACCCACAAAGAATAACGGACCAAAAGATACCAACTTTGATGGGGTTTTTGTCTACTTCTCCTCTCACATATAAAATTCCTTTTCGGACATTTTTCTGGTAGACATTTTATCAATAATTAATCAGGTATTTCATATATGATGCATTTGTTCAAATGAAATGATATGTTTTACTATTGATTGTTTTGTATTTTTAAGGTTTATTTTAATGTATGAACAGTGGTTTACCTAAGCACAACAATTGATTTTTAAACATTATTATTCCAATAAACGAGCTACATTACAAAGTTTTACAGTTAATGCCTGTACCTCTTACTAAACCCGCCATGTGAATTGTCAAAGAAATCTTAGTTTTCGGTTGTTGAGATAATTGGTAATCACTGCATTTGATCATGTTGTTAATACTGTTATTGTTCTAAAGATATTCTAAACAATGAATGCTCTTTTTCTTTACTAGTTTTAGCCATCTGAAAGCCATATGTTTACAAAACAACGACGTAGTGTACAAGTTAATGTGTTTCAGAAATCATTTTAGGGAATATTAAACAATATCACTACACTTTAACTTTTCTATATGCATACATTTGATACCTTGGAAGCCAAGCCTTCGAAACGGTAGAAAGAATTCATCCAAACATGTAAACTTTTGAACCTCTACCAGACGACAAATGAAATGACATGTGAATAAAACACAACATCAACTTAAGTGTGTAAAAAGAAATATACTCACGGAACAAGCTCTCAAAATGATGAACCTGCTTCATACTGAACTCAGTATCTTTAAGATAAGCAATTATCTTTTCTGATATTATCCATAAACAATGAAATTTATATATCTTCATATGATGTTTTACCTTCATGTAAAGTTTCATTAAAACTCATCAGCAGTTATATTAAGGAGGGGGTTTAGTACAAGGTATTTGGCTAAGCAGAAGGACATACAGACAATGTGATAACGTATATAACTCTAAACTTTCTTGTTTGGAGGGTATAAAAATGCTAGTTACTTTATATCTTCTGAAACCATGTATATAAAGATAATGTGAGAGTTCACTGAAAGGTTTGAGCACCTAACAGAAAATTGGCATACCAATCATCGTTTTAACGTTTTTTATTTTCCTCTAAACACGGAGACGATAAAGCAATGAACTGTATCAATAGTTCTCCTCAAACTAAGAATCAAACATTCAGACTATGATATTAGATATCTTTATTGCATTCAGATAATTCTTGAATGTCCTTAGAATGGTTCATCTAAAAAAAGAACAAACGATCAGTTTCAATATACATGATTTATTTCTACAAATATCATGAATATATAATCGTAAAAGCTTAATTTCCTTGAGCTTAATTATATATAACAGATTATAAATTAATGACTCCTACCACTGTATAATGTTCTACAAAGGTAATGCCCTTTAATTTAACATGTAGTGGAAAGATCATGGAACAACCAATAAAGACCACTATTGATCATAGAAACGACTTAGGTTTTACATCCGTTTGATTCGGCCTAACGGTCTACCTCAGCGAAAGTTTGTTTTTCAAATGTTATTAACACGACAACACAAGCCTCGCAATAGCATCATTAAATATGTTCATGTTATGTATTATTATATGTATTGCCTGGCCTACTATGGTCTTTATGCAAATAAACTATTCTATTAAAAAGAGAATATCACCACAAATAGAGAAAAAAGAACATTATGCCTGTCCTAGGCATAAATTTTAATGAAAGCTTTATATGTTTTAATCTTTGTAATATTTTCTTTGTCAAGGAGGTCTTTCTGTGACATTTTAAAGATGAGTTTCAATCGTTTACATTATATATATATATATATTTTTATCTCTGGACAATTGTAAAAAGACCACACAGCGACCGATAGTTCCTTTATGACGATTTTGATAAAATTGTTGAATTTTTCGCGTACACATACATGTATTCTGCGTCTCATTTTTTTTTCCATTTTGAACGAAATATTTTGGTATTGATATATTCCAAACCAAAGTATTCTTTCAAGATGTGTCTTTTACAGAAAGTTATGTACCTTTAAAACTTCAACGCCCGTCAAGTCCTCTTCCTATTCCACCTTGTTTACCATTACTAATCCCCTTCGCAGATCCTTTTCCTTTTCCGATACCAAATGCATTCCCTTTAAATTGTCCATTTTCTTCTCCTGGATGAGGAACGTAGGCGACTGTTGAACTAATTGCCAATCCAACGATCAACAGACAGCATAGGAAGATTCTGGTGTTCATTTTGAAATATCTTTGGATAATTGTCTGTAATAAAAGGTTTATTTGATGCAAGAATATTCAATTGAAGATGACAAAAATATTAAAGCAGCAAAAACGAAGAAATGGTCAAAACATAAACTTTGTTTTACTTCAAGTATTATCTCATGATTCATCTGAATCTTACATGGTACATTTCTGATCACCTTTAATGAGAACTTTTACTCATGTGCATAACTGAATACAAAACATTGATCTTCATTGTTAAAAGTTAGATTTTTAAAAACAAACAGGCAAAATTTAGAAAATAAAATGATAACGAATACTTAAAGCCCAAAATAATTTATATCTTATTTGACTTAGAAAAAAAATAGGATTCCTATTGAATCGGGCACTTTTTAAAATAACATATTAATAAAAAAAAAATCAATTAGTTTGTTTAAAGTAGTAAAGTTCATATAAAAATGTTCCATGGAGATAACCAAACAGTTAAAAAAATCCAATGCTATACTACCTTTTTTCTTAAGGCAATGATTTACTCGGTTTGGTACAAATCAATGGTACAGATATAAAAGAACATTAAAGTTTAAATAATCACTGTCTACCTGTCCATTCAGTTCCTGTCAAAACCAATTGAAGATTTAAAAGGACAGACTCGTTAAGCAGCTATAACCACCTGTCTTCCATTTCTTACAATTCAAATTGAAAATTTTAAGGCACAGACTTAAAATTGTTTAAATCTTTACAACTATATACAGATTTATCTGTACCATGAATTTTACCAGAGTAACGCCAAAATTAAAAAATGAAGACCTACCTGTCAGACTGTAAGGAGAAACTTCTGATTGCTCCAAAACTTGAATGATATCAATGCTCGACACTTCTACATTTATACCCGTTCCATACCAATCCAAAACCATCTGGTACATGATTTAAGTCTATTTTAGTTAGTCTTTTCTTAGGATGGATGATTTTCAATATGTTACTTCTGAAAATAGCTTCAGAACATTCGATAAGTCAAAAAACTTAAAGCACTTAAACATTGATATTTCTTTTCAGTTATTACATGTATTTTATTGGTCATCCACAACTGTCCTCTTTCTTTTCTCTTTTGTTAACAGCAATGTAGAAATGTAGGATTAGTTATAACGAATAATAATTCGAAACTACAAAGTACAAATGTATTTAGGCTTAAGAAGCCTCCACATGAGAGATAATTGGGATATGTTTTATTTTTAGGGACATGTCAAAAGTGCAGCAGTGTCATGTGGTTGTATTAAATTATTATAATCCATTATAAAATATGTTTTGTCCGCGTATTTTTGTTTTATTTGCTTTATATTGAAGGTTTCAGCAGAAAAAGAGCTTTATACGTGTTTAAAGAAGATAAGTTAAATACTTTAACTTTTGAATAGTTTTTGCATGAATGAAAACTTCTAGAAGATAATGGCAAATATCCAAAAAATTAATTAAAAACACCGCGGAATTCATTTAACAATGCATTTAAACCCACGACCACCATTTCTCCCTCAAAGCATGTACCCAATACGGAATCTTTTGATCTTCAACTTTTCTTGTATTCTGTCTTTATTATTTTGATAGGTTACCATCACTGATAGCTTTTTTTACATATATTTATTGACAACTTAAAAACATCATTATATTTGACATTATGTTATCGTTCTTTTTCACATGTATTTATTGACAACTTTAAAAACGATCTTTAGATTTGACAGTATGTTTCGTCTAAAATAGTCAGTTGTTAGAAATGTCCATATCATGTCAAGATTTTTTTGGTTTTAACTCGTATTTATGACCCTCAGATTGTTTTCTGGACATTTGACATTGATCAACTCTTTTAGAACTATTTTGCTTTAATTCTCAATTTTATTTTATATTTCAACAGGTTAATGCTTCAAGTTGAAAATGTTACTGATCTTTTTATTCTTCACTTTTAAGACTGAGCTCATGTTGATAATTGCAATTTTAAACATTTGTTTGTTTATTTATGTTCTCTGTTTCTGTGTGTTGTTCTCGTTTGTATTGGCACTTGACTATCAGAATTGTTTGGCTTTCTTAAGGTTACGGGACTTTTAAGATAAAATATGTATGTTCAGCACCTAATACATTTAGTGAGTGAGTTTAGATAGTTTGCATATTACAAATGCTACACATTGGAAATCATTCTTCCAGACGAAAACTGTATACTAAAATAGAACAAAAGCCTGTCACAGATTTTTGCTAGATAAACAACTTAGATAAGCATACAGTATTGGAAGGATGCTCAATATTGTAAAAAAATCCAGCTTTAACCTGAGTGATTCCTTCGTGGTAAGTGATACAGTAAATTCAAAATTTTCTTTTAGTTTTTAATGTACAGTCATTGTTGTCCTTTCCATTATAAATTTGATCATAACTTATTATACAAACACTTTTAAATATAACATTACATACCAGATAATAAAAATATAACCATAAAGATAAAATCATTTCTAAATCTGCTAATCATTAAAGGTCAATTCTGTAATTTTATAAAATATTTTTTGCGAAATGAATTGAAACAAAATATATTCGAAAATAAAAACAAACTAGCTTTTCTTGCGGGTAACATGTGTGCTTAATGACGTTCGAAATTTGTAATGAAAAATGAGTTAAAGAAAGACTTTCGTGAAAATAAGCGTGCAAAACCGGACTTGGAAGGAAAATTCAGCTCATAGTACAGGTAAAATATTGAATCGCTCACTTTGGGGGCGTATTAACAACACGGGTGATTGAAAAGGTTAATTATTACAGTTAAATAGCTACTACATGTAGTTAAAAAAGTTATTGGAAACTCAGTTTAGTTTGTTTGGTCAGTTTAAACCCCTTCGAGCTCTTACCCAGGGATTCGATTCGGTTTAATATTTACTGAAATTTTATTTCATATTATGATTTTTATTTTTCTAGGTTAGTTAACAAGTACAAAGACATTTTCCCTATTGAAGTTATGACCGTCACGAATTTTCTTATATTAAAGCAAATTAGCAGCCGAGTTGTTCCTGAAATATGTGTTTTTATTTGATAAATTATATTTATGTTCTGTAGAGATTGTCGAATAAGAGCATAAACTCGCATTTGAGGAATGCTGTAACATTATAACTATACAAGTCTAAGAATAGAAGAAAAACTAATAATAGAATCATGCAGAATGGTACCTAATGGGCATCCAAATGTCAACAATTCAAGTCAAACCCAGTAAACACAGCCAAAAACAACACAATGCAATAGTCAACATAAAATACACAAAAAACCTGAAAAGTAATCAAGAACAAAAGCTCAACTAGAGTAAATTAAGGTGCTTTACGAGGGTAAACAGTTATTTCTTGTAACAATATATCCGTCCGTCGCGATGCCAGTTGTCGATTCAGCGTATGTGACGAATAAAAGCAGTAGTGTCAACGTGCACTTTTCAAAATACCTAGAAGACGATTTACAACACATAGAAAACAAACGACTTTTATTAGTTCATGAAAATGAACACGGAGGGAGTTTCGTTTCATTAAAATATAAGAGGAATATGAAAGTAAAGTAACAGAAAACTCCTTGAATTTTTGCATACACACTCAAATGAAAAAAAAGAGAAAATCATAGACCCAAACGCCTGTGGGTCCAATCGTTAGATTGTTCGAGAGACAGCTTTACACAATTACTATAATTGAAATTGTCGTGTTTTAGATTTTTATGCTGCGTGTTATATTAACAAATACAATATTTCAAAGGTAGCTTTCCTATTGATGGCAAGGTACTGGTTTATAAAAAAAACAACAACATTTCTGATACTTTATTCACGGCTGGTGAAAAAGACACAACATTGCATCAATTGAAATCCATCACAGTGAGTAAAATAACAGGATTCCCCCTTGACAACTTATCAGAAACATCGTAGTGATGAGAGCCTAGGTCAGGAAATAGGACAGACAGGCACTCGGACACTTAAAATAAGAGAACTCAAAAAGCAGGGACGGAGCTTGTTATGTAAACTTTTGGTTTTTATTTACATGCATTACATTGAAATTTGATTGTTGACAGCAGTGATAGGTAGCTTTTTAAAAATCTAAATATTGAAATTGGCCATGGGTAAACTTTTCATTTGAATTATTTTCAAGCACGTCTTCGAGAATTAACTGACTGCTGCTTTGCAAAGCTTACACGTATTAAAAGTAAACATCGTTTTTGTAACTGGATATCTCAATTCAGTAGTTTTTAATACTTTTACATGTTTTATTTCAGGCAGTCACTTTGATATTCATGAGTTCCATTCTACTGTATTGATTAATGATCCTGTTTCTTTATCAAATCTTGAGACAGTTAACTATGCTGACCACTGGATTGCAAATGTTAAAGACATACCACTAACAAACAATAAGGAACCAAAAGATACCAACATTGGCATTTTGTCTTCTCTTCCTCATTACTATGTAAATCTTTTTTTAAAAGTGGTATTTATGTCTTTTTGGTATATTTGGCCCCCTTATTTAAAGAAAAACAAATCCAAAGTAAATGATTAAAATATCATTTAGGTTTCAAGTTAGATGATTAAACTTTTTGACATTGGTTAACATTTTCAATCATCTACTGTAATTTAAATTTTATCCAGGCTTAAAGTGGTGCAAAAGTAACAAAACCGTCGAAATATGCATTTTTCATGCTCATTTTGTTATTTTTAATGATGAGCGACAATGTAGACCATGAAATTCTCAACTGATTTATAATCATTTTATGGTGCAAATTAAAGTTCATAAACAATAACTGTGGTCTAAGTAGTCGCTGGCATCTTAAAATTAAAAATATTGCCTAAATATTGTCCATTATCCGCGAATTTGAAAGAAATCATACATATTCACTATGTTTTGACAAGCAATTTCAAAGAATTAACATGAAAAATTCTAATAAATTCAGTTGTTTTATATTCTTCATTCATTTGACTTAAAAAACAACAAAAGGAATTTACTCTAGATCAGTTTTCTATTTTTCAGTCTAAGAGGGGGCCAAATACAGGCCTTACCGTAACTTGTCCTTTCTAGCATACATTTTATCAAAAATTGTGAAAAGCTGAAAAAAGTGTGAAAGGTTCACTAAAAAACTACAATTGACTTTGGAACATTATTATTCCAGTATACGAACTACCAAATAACAAAGTTTTACAGTTATAATGCTTGCTAAACCCTCCATTTCGATTGTCAGAGAGATCTTTGTTTTCGGTTGTGGAGATTATTGACAAAGATCATGTGAATGTTCTAATGATATTTATTTAACAATTAAATCTCTTTTTCTTTACTAGTTTTAGCCATCTAAAAGCATTATTTCTACTAAACAACTATCAAGTGAACAGCTGAATGAAATTATTTTAGGGAACATTGAACAATTTTAACTTCTCCATATGCATACATTTGACACCTTGGTAGCCAGGTCGTCGAAAAGGTAGATAAAATGCATCCAAACCTGTAGATTTTCGAACCTCTACCAGAAGACAAATGAAATGACATGTGCACAAAACACAACATTAACTTGAGTGTGTAAAAAGAAATATACTTAAGGAACAAGCCCTCAAAAGGATGAACCTGCTTCATGCTGGAACATGCAATTATCTTCCCTGATTTTATCCAAAAACAATGTAATTTGTATGTCTACATATGATGTTTTTCCTCCAGGTTAATTTTCATTTAAATCCATAAGCAGTTATATTAAGGAGGGGGTTTAGTACAAGGTATTTGGATGAGCAGAAAAACAAACAGACAATGTGATATCGTTTATAACTCTAAACGCTGTTGTTTTGGAGGGTTTCAAAATGCTAGTTACTTTTCATCTTCTTAAACCATGTATATAAAGATAATATGAGACTTCACTGAAAGGTTTGAGCACATAACAGAAATTTGGCATACCAATCATCGTTTTAACGCTTTTATTTCCTTCAAACACGGAGACGATAAAGCAATGAACTGTATCAATAGTTCTCCTCAAACTAAGAATCAAACATTCAGACTATGATTTTAAATATCTTTATTGCATTCAGATAATTCTTGAATGTCCTTAGAATGGTTCATCTAAAACAAGAACAAAAAATCAGTTTCAATATACATGATTTAATTCTACAAATATCATGAATATATAATCGTAAAAGCTTAATTTCTTTGAGTTTTATTATATGACTCCTACCACTGTATAATGTTCTACAAAGGTAATGCCCTGTAATTTAACATGTAGTGGAAAGATCATTGAACAACCAATAAAGACCACTATTGATCATAGAAACGACTTAGGTTTTATATCCGTTTGATTCGGCCTAACGGTCTACCTCAGCGAAAGTTTGTTTTTCATATGTTATTAACACGACAACACAAGCCTTGCAATAGCATCATTAAAAAGAGAATATCACCACAAATAGAGAAAAAGAACATTATGCCTGTCCTAGGCATAAATTTTAATGAAAGCTTTAATGCTTTAATTTTTGTAATATTTTCTTTGTCAAGGAGGTCTTTCTGTGACATTTTAAAGATGAGTTTCAATCGTTTTAATTATATATATATTTTTATCTCTGGACAATTGTAAAAAGACCACATAGCGACCGATAGTTCCTTTATGACGATTTTGATAAAATTGTTGAATTTTTCGCGTACACATACATGTATTCTGCGTCTCATTTTTTTTTCCATTTTGAACGAAATATTTTGGTATTGATATATACCAAACCAAAGTATTCTTTCAAGATGTGTCTTTTACAGAAAGTACTGTACCTTTGAAACTTCAACGCCCGTTAAGTCCTCTTCCTATTCCACCTTGTTTACCATTACTAATCCCCTTCGCAGATCCTTTTCCTTTTCCGATACCAAATGCATTCCCTTTAAATTGTCCATTTTCTTCTCCTGGATGAGGAACGTAGGCGACTGTTGAACTAATTGCCAATCCAACGATCAACAGACAGCATAGGAAGATTCTGGTGTTCATTTTGAAATATCTTTGGAGAATTGTCTGTAATAAAAGGTTTATTTGATGCAAGAATATTCAATTGAAGATGACAAAAATATTTGAGCAGCAAAAACGAAGAAATGGTCAAAACATAAATTTTGTTTTACTTCAAGTAAAATCCCATGATTCATCTGAATCTTACATGGTACATTTCTGATCACCTTTAATGAGAACTTTTACTCATGTGCACCACTGAATACAAAACATTGATCTTCATTGTTAAAAGTTAGATTTTTAAAAACAAACAGGCAAAATTTAGAAAATAAAATGATAACGAATACTTAAAGCCCAAAATAATTAATATCTTATTTGACTCAGAAAAAAATAGGGTTCTTATTGAATCGGGCATTTTTTAAAATAACAATTTATTAATAAAAAAAATCAATTAGTTTGTTTAAAGTAGTAAAGTTCATATAAA
This sequence comes from Arcuatula senhousia, assembly GCA_963971305.1. NCBI lineage: Eukaryota > Metazoa > Mollusca > Bivalvia > Mytilida > Mytilidae > Arcuatula > Arcuatula senhousia. Next base: position 32,628,299 of record OZ020304.1, read on the forward strand.
AATGTTCCATGGAGATACCCAAACAGTTGGAAAAAATCCAATGCTCTACTCCCTTTCTTAGGGCAATGATTTAATCTGTTTGGTACAAATCAATGGTACAGATATAAAAGAACATCAAAATTTAAATAATCACTGTCCACCTGTCCATTCAGTGCCTGTCAAAACCAATCGGAGATTTAAAAGGACAGACTGGTTAAGCAGCTATAACCACCTGTCTTCAACTTCTTACAATTCAAATTGTAGACTTTAAGACACAGACTTAAAATTGTTTAAATCTTTACAACTATATACAGATTTATCTGTACCGTGAATTTTACCAGAGTAACGCCAAAATTAAACAAGAGGCTCCCAGGAGCCTGAATCGCTCACCTGGTCTTGATGTCGACCCTATAAAAACTTTTCTAGAGCTAAATGAGCTGAATGTGTAAGCAAGAAAATACTTTTCTCTATCTGTAATAGTTTTCATTTTATTTTTAAGGCCAAAAACATGAAAAAACGTTATTTTAAGGATCGTAACCCCTGTAAGGGGTAATCTGACAACTATCTCCCTATGTAACTTTTGTAGAGCTAAATGAACTCAACATTTAAGCAAGCTTTTCTCTATCTGCTATAGTTTTCATTCTATGGGCCAAAAACATGAAAAAACATCATTTTAGGGGCCGAAACCCCTATAAGGGGACATCTGACAACTTCGACCCTATGGAGACTTTTGTAGAACTAAATAAGCTGATCATTTAAGCAAGCAACAGCTTCTCTCTATCTGCTATAGTTTTCATTCTGTAGGCCAAAAATATAAAAAAAACGTTATTTTAGGGGCTGTAACCCCTTTAAGGGGTCATCTGACATCTTCGACCCTATGAAGACTTTTGTAGGGCTACATGAGCTGAACATTTATGCAAGCAACAACTTTTCTCCATCTGTCATAGTTTTCATTTTATAAGCCAAAAACATGAAAAAATGCTATCTTTCACCTTTAAGGGGCCGTAACTCCTATAAGGGGTCATCTGACAACTTCGACTCAATGAAGACTTTTGTAGAGCTTTTGATGCTGAAGCAGCAGCGTGGCATCAGATTTCTTTTATCTCTTACACTTTTTGATTTACTAGCCAAAAACAGTAGTCTGACCCCCCTGGTCTATTTTTAGTAACAGCGGCCATGTTGTTTAGACGGCGGTCACCATTTGTGCAATCTTGGTAGAGGACATCCCATAGATGAAGTGTGCAAAGTTTCAAAGCAATCCCTTCAGTCGTTTCAGAGAAGAAGATTTTCAAAGAAAAGTTAACGACGACGAAGACGACGACGGACGACGACAGACGACGACGACGGACGACGACGGACGCCAAGTGATGGCAATAGCTCACATGGACCTTCGGTCCAGGTGAGCTAAAAATGAAGGGCCTACCTGTCAGACTGTAAGGAGAAACTTCTGATTGCTCCAAAACTTGAATGATATCAATGCTCGACACTTCTACATTTATACCCGTTACATACCAATCAAAAATCATCTGGTACATGATTTAAGTCTATTTTAGTTAGTCTTTTCTTAGGATGGATGATTTTCAATATGTTACTTATGAAAATAGCTTCAGAACATTTGATAAGTCAAAAAACTAAAAGCACTTAAACATTGATATTTCTTTTAAGTTATTACATGTATTCTATTGGTCATCCACAACTGTCCCCTTTCTTTTCTCTTTTGTTAACAGCAATGTAGAAATGTAGGATCTGTTTTAACGAATAATAATTCGAAACTACAAAGTACAAATGTATTTAGGCTTAAGAAGCCTCCACATAAGAGATAATTGGGATATGTTTTATTTTTAGGGACATGTCAAAAGTGCAGCAGTGTCATGTGGTTGTATTAAATCATTATAATCCATTATAAAATATATTTCGTCCGCGCATTTTTGTTTAATTTGCTTTATATTGAAGGTTTCAACAGAAAAAGAGCTTTATATGTGTTTAAAGAAATAAGTTAAATACTTGAACTTTTGAATAGTTTTTGCATGAAGGAAAGCTTCTAGAAGATAATGGCAAATATCCAAAATTATTTAAAAAACACCGCGGAATTCATTTACCAATGCATTTAAGCCCACGATCACCATTTCTCCCTCAAAGCATGTACTTAATACGGAATGTTTTGATCTTCAACTTTTCTTGTATTCTGTCTTTATTATTTTGATAGTTTACCATCACTGATAGCTTTTTTACATATATTTATTGACAACTTAAAAACATCATTATATTTGACATTATGTTACCGTTCTTTTTCACATGTATTTATTGACAACTTTAAAAACGATCTTTAGATTTGACAGTACGTTTCGCCGGAAATAGTCAGTTGTTAGAAATGTCCATACCATGTCAAGATTTTTTTGGTTTTAACTCGTATTTATGACCCTCAGTTTGTTTTCTGGACATTTGACATTGATCAACTCTTTTAGAACTATTTTGCTTTAATTCTCAATTTTATTTTATATTTCAACAGGTTAATGCTTCAAGTTGAATATGTTACTGATCTTTTTATTCTTCACTTTTAAGACTGAGCTCATGTTGATAATTGCAATTTTGGTCATTTGTTTGTTTATTTATGTTCCCTGTTTCTGTTTGTTGTTCTCGTTTATATTGGGACTTGACTATCAGAATTGTTTGGCTTTCTTAAGGTAACGGGACTTTAAAGATAAAATATGTATGTTCAGCAACTAATACATTTAGTAAGTAAGTTTATATAGTTCGCATATTACAAATGCTACACATTGGAAATCATTCTTCCAGACGAAAACTGTACACTAAAATAGAACAAAAGCCTGTCACAGATTTTTGCTAGATAAACAACTTAGATAAGCATACAGTATTGGAAGGATGCTCAATATTGTAAAAAAATCCAGCATTAACCTGACTGATTCCTTCGTGGTAAGTGATACAGTAAATTCAAAATTTTCTTTTAGTTTTTAATGTACAGTCATTGTTGTCCTTTCCATTATAAATTTGATCATAACTTATTATACAAACACTTTTGAATATAACATTACATACCAGATAATAAAAATATAACCATAAAGATAAAACCATTTCTAAATCTGCTAATCATTAAAGGTCAATTCTGTAATTTTATAAAATATTTTTTGCGAAATGAATTGAAACAAAATATATTCGAAAATAAAAACAAACTAGCTTTTCTTGCGGGTAACATGTGTAATGAAAAATGAGTTAAAGAAAGACATTCGTGAAAATAAGCGTGCAAAACCGGACTTGGAAGGAAAATTCAGCTCATAGTACAGGTAAAATATTGAATCGCTCACTTTGGGGGCGTATTAACAACACGGGTGCTTGAAAAGGTTAATTATTACAGTTAAATAGCTACTACATGTAGTTAAAAAAGTTATTGGAAACTCAGTTTAGTTTGTTTGGTCAGTTTAAACCCCTTCGAGCTCTTACCCAGGGATTCGATTCGGTTTAATATTTACTGAAATTTTATTTCATATTATGATTTTTATTTTTCTAGGTTAGTTAACAAGTACAAAGACATTTTCCCTATTGAAGTTATGACCGTCACGAATTGTCTTATTGTTATATTGATATATTAAAGCAAATTAGCAACCGAGTTGTTCCTGAAATATGTGTTTTTATTTGATAAATTATTTATGTTCTGTAGAGATTGTCGAATAAGAGCATAAACTCGCATTTGAGGAATGCTGTAACATTATAACTATACAAGTCTAAGAATAGAAAAAAAACCAATAATAGAATCATGCAGAATGGTACCTAATGGGCATCCAAATGTCAACAATTCAAGTCAAACCCAGTAAACACAACCAAAAACAACACAATGCAATAGTCAACATAAAATACACAAAAAACCTGAAAAGTAATCAAGAACAAAAGCTCAACTAAAGTAAATTAAGGTGCTTTAGACGGGTAAACAGTTATTTCTTGTACCAATATATCCGTCCGTCGCGATGCCAGTTGTCGATTCAGCGTATGTGACGAATAAAAGCAGTAATGTCAATGTGCACTTTTCAAAATACCCAGCAGACGATTTACAACACATAGAAAACAAACGACTTTTATTAGTTCATGAAAATGAACACGGAGGGAGTTTCGTTTCATTAAAATATAAGAGGAATATGAAAGTGAAGTAACAGAAAACTCCTTGACTTTTTGCATACACGCTCAAATGAAAAAAAAAGAAAATCATAGACCCAAACGCCTGTGGGTCCAATCGTTAGATTGTTCGAGAGACAGCTTTACACAATTACTATAATTGAAATTGTCGTGTTTTAGATTTTTATGCTGCGTGTTATATTAACATATACAATATTTCAAAGGTAGCTTTCCTATTGATAGCAAGGTACTGGTTTATAAAAAAAACAACAACATTTCTGATACTTTATTCACGGCTGGTGAAAAAGACACAACATTGCATCAATTGAAATCCATCACAGTGAGTAAAATAACAGGATTCCCCCTTGACAACTTATCAGAAACATCGTAGTGATGAGAGCCTAGGTCAGGAAATAGGACAGACAGGCACTCGGACACTTAAAATAAGAGAACTCAAAAAGCAGGGACGGAGCTTGTTATGTAAACTATTGGTTTTTATTTACATGCATTACATTGAAATTTGATTGTTGACAGCAGTGATAGGTAGCTTTTTAAAAATCTAAATATTGAAATTGGCCATGGGTAAACTTTTCATTTGAATTTTTTTCAAGCATGTCTTCGAGAATTAACTGACTGCTGCTTTGCAAAGCTTACACGTATTAAAAGTAAACATCGTTTTTGCAACTGGATATCTCAATTTAGTAGTTTTTAATACTTTTACATGTTTTATTTCAGGCAGTCACTTTGATATGCATGAGTTCCATTCTACTGTATTGATTAATGATCCTGTTTCTTTATCAAATCTTGAGACAGTTAACTATGCTGACCACTGGATTGCAAATGTTAAAGACATACCACTAACAAACAATAAGGAACCAAAAGATACCAACATTGGCATTTTGTCTTCTCTTCCTCATTACTATGTAAATCTTTTTTTTAAAAGTGGTATTTATGTCTTTTTGGTATATTTGGCCCCCTTATTTAAAGAAAAACAAATCCAAAGTAAATGATTAAAATATCATTTAGGTTTCAAGTTAGATGATTAAACTTTTTGACATTGGTTAACATTTTCAATCATCTACTGTAATTTAAATTTTATCCAGGCTTAAAGTGGTGCAAAAGTAACAAAACCGTCGAAATATGTCATTTTTCATGCTCATTTTGTTATTTTTAATGATGAGCGACAATGTAGACCATGAAATTCTCAACTGATTTATAATCATTTTATGGTGCAAATTAAAGTTCATAAACAATAACTGTGGTCTAAGTAGTCGCTGGCATCTTAAAAATGAAAATATTGCCTTAATATTGTCCATTATCCGCGAATTTGAAAGAAATCATACATATTCACTATGTTTTGACAAGCAATTTCAAAGAATTAACATGAAAAATTCTAATAAATTCAGTTGTTTTATATTCTTCATTCATTTGACTTAAAAAACAACAAAAGGAATTTACTCTAGATCAGTTTTCTATTTTTTAGTCTAAGAGGGGGCCAAATACAGGCCTTACCGTACCTTGTCCTTTCTAGCATACATTTTATCAAAAATTGTGAAAAGCTGAAAAAAGTGTGAAAGGTTCACTAAAAAAACTACAATTGACTTTGGAACATTATTATTCCAATATACGAACTACCAAATAACAAAGTTTTACAGTTATAATGCTTGCTAAACCCTCCATTTCGATTGGCAGAGAGATCTTTGTTTTCGGTTGTGGAGATTATTGAAAAAGATCATGCGAATGTTCTAATGATATTTATTTAACAATTAAATCTCTTTTTCTTTACTAGTTTAAGCCATCTAAAAGCATTATTTCTACTAAACAACTATCAAGTGAACAGCTGAATGAAATTATTTTAGGGAACATTGAACAATTTTAACTTCTCTATATGCATACATTTGACACCTTGGTAGCCAGGTCGTCGAAAAGGTAGACAAAATGCATCCAAACCTGTAGACTTTCGAACCTCTACCAGAAGACAAATGAAATGACATGTGCACAAAACTCAACATTAACTTGAGTGTGTAAAAAGAAATATACTTAAGGAACAAGCACTCAAAAGGATGAACCTGCTTCATGCTGGAACATGCAATTATCTTCCCTGATTTTATCCAAAACAATGTAATTTATATGTCTACATATGATGTTTTTCCTCCAGGTTAAGTTTCATTTAAATCCATAAGCAGTTATATTAAGGAGGGGGTTTAGTACAAGGTATTTGGATGAGCAGAAAAACATACAGACAATGTGATATCGTTTATAACTCTAAACGTTGTTGTTTTGGAGGGTTTCAAAATGCTAGTTACTTTTCATCTTCTTAAACCATGTATATAAAGATAATATGAGACTTCACTGAAAGGTTTGAGCACATAACAGAAAATTGGCATACCAATCATCGTTTTAACGCTTTTATTTCCTTCAAACACGGAGACGATAAAGCAATGAACTGTATCAATAGTTCTCCTCAAACTAAGAATCAAACATTCAGACTATGATTTTAAATATCTTTATTGCATTCAGATAATTCTTGAATGTCCTTAGAATGGTTCATCTAAAACAAGAACAAAAAATCAGTTTCAATATACATGATTTAATTCTACAAATATCATGAATATATAATCGTAAAAGCTTAATTTCTTTGAGTTTAATTATATGACTCCTACCACTGTATAATGTTCTACAAAGGTAATGCCCTTTAATTTAACATGTAGTGGAAAGATCATTGAACAACCAATAAAGAAGAAACGACTTAGGTTTTATATCCGTTTGATTCGGCCTAACGGTCTACCTCAGCGAAAGTTTGTTTTTCATATGTTATTAACACGACAACACAAGCCTCGCAATAGCATCATTAAAAAGAGAATATCACCACAAATAGAGAAAAAGAACATTATGCCTGTCCTAGGCATAAATTTTAATGAAAGCTTTAATGCTTTAATCTTTGTAATATTTTCTTTGTCAAGGAGGTCTTTCTGTGACATTTTAAAGATGATTTTCAATCGTTTTAATTATATATATATTTTTATCTCTGGACAATTGTAAAAAGACCACATAGCGACCGATAGTTCCTTTATGACGATTTTGATAAAATTGTTGAATTTTTCGCGTACACATACATGTATTCTGCGTCTCATTTTTTTTCCATTTTGAACGAAATATTTTGGTATTGATATATGCCAAACCAAAGTATTCTTTCAAGATGTGTCTTTTACAGAAAGTACTGTACCTTTGAAACTTCAACGCCCGTTAAGTCCTCTTCCTATTCCACCTTGTTTACCATTACTAATCCCCTTCGCAGATCCTTTTCCTTTTCCGATACCAAATGCATTACCTTTAAATTGTCCATTTTCTTCTCCTGGATGAGGAACGTAGGCGACTGTTGAACTAATTGCCAATCCAACCATCAACAGACAGCATAGGAAGATTCTGGTGTTCATTTTGAAATATCTTTGGAGAATTGTCTGTAATAAAAGGTTTATTTGATGCAAGAATATTCAATTGAAGATGACAAAAATATTTGAGCAACAAAAACGAAGAAATAGTCAAAACATAAATTTTGTTTTACTTCAAGTAAAATCCCATGATTCATCTGAATCTTACATGGTACATTTCTGATCACTTTTAATGAGAACTTTTACTCATGTGCACAACTGAATACAACACATTGATCTTCATTGTTAAAAGTTAGATTTTTAAAAACAAACAGGCAAAATTTAGAAAATAAAATGATAACGAATACTTAAAGCCCAAAATAGTTAATATCTTATTTGACTCAGAAAAAAATAGGGTTCTTATTGAATCGGGCATTTTTTAAAATAACATATTAATAAAAAAAAAATCAATTAGTTTGTTTAAAGAAGTAAAGTTCATATAAAAATGTTCCATGGAGATACCCAAACAGTTGGAAAAAATCCAATGCTCTACTCCCTTTCTTAGGGCAATGATTTAATCTGTTTGGTACAAATCAATGGTACAGATATAAAAGAACATCAAAATTTAAATAATCACTGTCCACCTGTCCATTCAGTGCCTGTCAAAACCAATCGGAGATTTAAAAGGACAGACTGGTTAAGCAGCTATAACCACCTGTCTCCAACTTCTTACAATTCAAATTGTAGACTTAGACACAGACTTAAAATTGTTTAAATCTTTACAACTATATACAGATTTATCTGTACCGTGAATTTTACCAGAGTAACGCCAAAATTAAAAAATGAAGGGCCTACCTGTCAGACTGTAAGGAGAAACTTCTGATTGCTCCAAAACTTGAATGATATCAATGCTCGACACTTCTACATTTATACCCGTTACATACCAATCAAAAACCATCTGGTACATGATTTAAGTCTATTTTAGTTAGTCTTTTCTTAGGATGGATGATTTTCAATATGTTACTTATGAAAATAGCTTCAGAACATTTGATAAGTCAAAAAACTAAAAGCACTTAAACATTGATATTTCTTTTAAGTTATTACATGTATTCTATTGGTCATCCACAACTGTCCCCTTTCTTTTCTCTTTTGTTAACAGCAATGTAGAAATGTAGGATCTGTTTTAACGAATAATAATTCGAAACTACAAAGTACAAATGTATTTAGGCTTAAGAAGCCTCCACATGAGAGATAATTGGGATATGTTTTATTTTTAGGGACATGTCAAAAGTGCAGCAGTGTCATGTGGTTGTATTAAATCATTATAATTCATTATAAAATAATTTTCGTCCGCGCATTTTTGTTTTATTTGCTTTATATTGAAGGTTTCAACAGAAAAGAGCTTTATATGTGTTTTAAAGAAGATAAGTTAAATACTTGAACTTTTGAATTGTTTTTGCATGAAGGAAAACTTCTAGAAGATAATGGCAAATATTCAAAATTAATTTAAAAACACCGCGGAATTCATTTACCAATGCATTTAAGCCCACGATCACCATTTCTCCCTCAAAGCATGTGCCCAATACGGAATGATCTTCAACTTTTCTTGTATTCTGTCTTTATTATTTTGATAGTTTACCATCACTGATAGCTTTTTTTACATATATTTGTTGACAACTTGAAAACATCATTATATTTGACATTATGTTACCGTTCTTTTTCACATGTATTAATTGACAACTTTAAAAACGATCTTTAGATTTGATAGTACGGTTCGTCTGAAATAGTCAGTTGTAAGATATGTCCATACCATGTCAAGATTTTTTTGGTTTTAACTCGTATTTATGACCCTCAGTTTGTTTTCTGGACATTTGACATTGATCAACTCTTTTAGAACTATTTTGCTTTAATTCTCAATTTTATTTTATATTTCAACAGGTTAATGCTTCAAGTTGAATATGTTACTGGTCTTTTTATTCTTCACTTTTAAGACTGAACTCATGTTGGTAATTGCAATTTTGGTCATTTGTTTGCTTATTTATGTCCATATCATGTCAAGATTTTTTTGGTTTTTTTAATCAAATCTAATATTCTACCGGTTTTCCAAGTTTCCTACTCCTAGCGTGTCTGATGAAGGTTAATCCAGAAAAGCGCTTCACACGCAGTGAAATTTTGCTTTTGTACATTTATTAAAATCATTTCAATATGTGGATCGTGTCTTTTTGGCACATATTCCATATTCTTTTGTTTTTAATATTATTTATGTTCTCTGTTTCTGTTTGTTGTTCTCGTTTGTATTGGCACTTGACTATCAGAATTGTTTGGCTTTCTTAAGGTTACGGGACTTTAAAGATAAAATATGTATGTTCAGCAACTAATACATTTAGTGAGTAAGTTTAGATAGTTCGCATATTACAAATGCTACACATTGGAAATCATTCTTCCAGACGAAAACTGTATACTAAAATAGAACAAAAGCCTGTCACAGATTTTTGCTAGATAAACAACTTAGATAAGCATACAGTATTGGAAGGATGCTCAATATTGTAAAAAATCCAGCTTTAACCTGACTGATTCCTTCGTGGTTAGTGATACAGTAAATTCATAATTTTCTTTTAGTTTTTAATGTACAGTCATTGTTGTCCTTTCCATTATAAATTTGATCATAACTTATTATACAAACACTTTTAAATATAACATTACATACCAGATAATAAAAATATAACCATAAAGATAAAATCATTTCTAAATCTGCTAATCATTAAAGGTCAATTCTGTAATTTTATAAAATATTTTTTTGCGAAATGAATTGAAACAAAATATATTCGAAAATAAAAACAAACTAGCTTTTCTTGCGGGTAACATGTGTGCTTAATGACGTTCGAAATTTGTAATGAAAAATGAGTTAAAGAAAGACTTTTGTGAAAATAAGCGTGCAAAACCGGACTTGGAAGGAAAATTCAACTCATAGTACAGGTAAAATATTGAATCGCTCACTTTGGGGGCGTATTAACAACACGGGTGCTTGAAAAGGTTAATTATTACAGTTAAATAGCTACTACATGTAGTTAAAAAAGTTATTGGAAACTCAGTTTAGTTTGTTTGGTCAGTTTAAACCCCTTCGAGCTCTTACCCAGGGATTCGATTCGGTTTAATATTTACTGAAATTTTATTTCATATTATGATTTTTATTTTTCTAGGTTAGTTAACAAGTACAAAAACATTTTCCCTATTGAAGTTATGACCGTCACGAATTTTCTTATTGCTATATTGATATATTAAAGCAAATTAGCAGCCGAGTTGTTCCTGAAATATGTGTTTTTATTTGATAAATTATTTATGTTCTGTAGAGATTGTCGAATAAGAGCATAAACTCGCATTTGAGGAATGCTGTAACATTATAACTATACAAGTCTAAGAATAGAAAAAAAACTAATAATAGAATCATGCAGAATGGTACCTAATGGGCATCCAAATGTCAACAATTCAAGTCAAACCCAGTAAACACAACCAAAAACAACACAATGCAATAGTCAACATAAAATACACAAAAAACCTGAAAAGTAATCAAGAACAAAAGCTCAACTAGAGTAAATTAAGGTGCTTTAGACGGGTAAACAGTTATTTCTTGTAACAATATATCCGTCCGTCGCGATGCCAGTTGTCGATTCAGCGTATGTGACGAATAAAAGCAGTAGTGTCAACGTGCACTTTTCAAAATACCCAGCAGACGATTTACAACACATAGAAAACAAACGACTTTTATTAGTTCATGAAAATGAACACGGAGGGAGTTTCGTTTCATTAAAATATAAGAGGAATATGAAAGTGAAGTAACAGAAAACTCCTTGAATTTTTGCATACACACTCAAATGAAAAAAAAAAAAGAAAATCATAGACCCAAACGCCTGTGGGTCCAATCGTTAGATTGTTCGAGAGACAGCTTTACACAATTACTATAATTGAAATTGTCGTGTTTTAGATTTTTATGCTGCGTGTTATATTAACAAATACAATATTTCAAAGGTAGCTTTCCTATTGATGGCAAGGTACTGGTTTATAAAAAAAACAACAACATTTCTGATACTTTATTCACGGCTGGTGAAAAAGACACAACATTGCATCAATTGAAATCCATCACAGTGAGTAAAATAACAGGATTCCCCCTTGACAACTTATCAGAAACATCGTAGTGATGAGAGCCTAGGTCAGGAAATAGGACAGACAGGCACTCGGACACTTAAAATAAGAGAACTCAAAAAGCAGGGACGGGGCTTGTTATGTAAACTATTGGTTTTTATTTACATGCATTACATTGAAATTTGATTGTTGACAGCAGTGATAGGTAGCTTTTTAAAAATCTTAATATTGAAATTGGCCATGGGTAAACTTTTCATTTGAATTATTTTCAAGCACGTCTTCGAGAATTAACTGACTGCTGCTTTGCAAAGCTTACACGTATTAAGGATGTCTGAGGGTGACTTTGAAAGTGATGAGATTTTGAAATTAGGGCCTTAAATCATAAGGGAATAATTAAAAATACAAAATAAGCTTAAAATTTTGATAGGTTACCATGCTCGTTTCAATGATAATAAGAGTTCAAAATTTGGCGGTAAAAGGTTTTCTCTGGTTTTTTCATAGCTTCATCATTAGTATAGTTTAGCTGTTAAAACCTGTGAAAGAGTGATTAGAATTTGAAATAAATTTGTAAAACAGATATTTATGAGGTAATGAAGACCTTACAAAAAAGCAAAATAGGGGTTACCGTGAAAAAATATTTGCCTTATTTTGATGGAAAAAACCAGAGGATTCCGAAAAAAATGTCAAAAATCTCAAAAGCTGACACTCCAACATCCTTAAAAGTAAACATCGTTTTTGCAACTGGATATCTCAATTCAGTAGTTTTTAATACTTTTACATGTTTTATTTCAGGCAGTCACTTTGATATTCATGAGTTCCATTCTACTGTATTGATTAATGATCCTGTTTCTTTATCAAATCTTGAGACAGTTAACTATGCTGACCACTGGATTGCAAATGTTAAAGACATACCACTAAAAACAATAAGGAACCAAAAGATACCAACATTGGCATTTTGTCTTCTCTTCCTCATTACTATGTAAATCTTTTTTTAAAAGTGGTATTTATGTCTTTTTGGTATATTTGGCCCCCTTATTTAAAGAAAAACAAATCCAATGTAAATGATTAAAATATCATTTAGGTTTCAAGTTAGATGATTAAACTTTTTGACATTGGTTAACATTTTCAATCATCTACTGTAATTTAAATTTTATCCAGGCTTAAAGTGGTGCAAAAGTAACAAAACCGTCGAAATATGTCATTTTTCATGCTCATTTTGTTATTTTTAATGATGAGCGACAATGTAGACCATGAAATTCTCAACTGATTTATAATCATTTTATGGTGCAAATTAAAGTTAATAAACAATAACTGTGGTCTAAGTAGTCGCTGGCATCTTAAAATTGAAAATATTGCCTAAATATTGTCCATTATCCGCGAATTTGAAAGAAATCATACATATTCACTATGTTTTGACAAGCAATTTCAAAGAATAACTATGAAAAATTATAATAAATTCAGTTGTTTTATATTCTTCATTCATTTGACTTAAAAAACAACAAAAGGAATTTACTCTAGATCAGTTTTCTATTTTTCAGTCTAAGAGGGGGCCAAATACAGGCCTTACCGTACCTTGTCCTTTCTAGCATACATTTTATCAAAAATTGTGAAAAGCTGAAAAAAGTGTGAAAGGTTCACTAAAAAAACTACAATTGACTTTGGAACATAATTATTCCAGTATACGAACTACCAAATAACAAAGTTTTACAGTTATAATGCTTGCTAAACCCTCCATTTCGATTGTCAGAGAGATCTTTGTTTTCGGTTGTGGAGATTATTGACAAAGATCATGTGAATGTTCTAATGATATTTATTTAACAATTAAATCTCTTTTTCTTTACTAGTTTTAGCCATCTAAAAGCATTATTTCTACTAAACAACTATCAAGTGAACAGCTGAATGAAATTATTTTAGGGAACATTGAACAATTTTAACTTCTCCATATGCATACATTTGACACCTTGGTAGCCAGGTCGTCGAAAAGGTAGACAAAATGCATCCAAACCTGTAGACTTTCGAACCTCTACCAGAAGACAAATGAAATGACATGTGCACAAAACACAACATTAACTTGAGTGTGTAAAAAGAAATATACTTAAGGAACAAGCCCTCAAAAGGATGAACCTGCTTCATACTGGAACATGCAATTATCTTCCCTGATTTTATCCAAAAACAATGTAATTTGTATGTCTACATATGATGTTTTTCCTCCAGGTTAAGTTTCATTTAAATCCATAAGCAGTTATATTAAGGAGGGGGTTTAGTACAAGGTATTTGGATGAGCATTAAAACATACAGACAATGTGATATCGTTTATAACTCTAAACGTTGTTGTTTTGGAGGGTTTCAAAATGCTAGTTACTTTTCATCTTCTTAAACCATGTATATAAAGATAATATGAGACTTCACTGAAAGGTTTGAGTACATAACAGAAAATTGGCATACCAATAATCGTTTTAACGCTTTTATTTCCTTCAAACACGGAGACGATAAAGCAATGAACTGTATCAATAGTTCTCCTCAAACTAAGAATCAAACATTCAGACTATGATTTTAAATATCTTTATTGCATTCAGATAATTCTTGAATGTCCTTAGAATGGTTCATCTAAAACAAGAACAAAAAATCAGTTTCAATATACATGATTTAATTCTACAAATATCATGAATATATAATCGTAAAAGCTTAATTTCTTTGAGTTTTATTATATGACTCCTACCACTGTATAATGTTCTACAAAGGTAATGCCCTTTAATTTAACATGTAGTGGAAAGATCATTGAACAACCAATAAAGACCACTATTGATCATAGAAACGACTTAGGTTTTATATCCGTTTGATTCGGCCTAACGGTCTACCTCAGCGAAAGTTTGTTTTTCATATGTTATTAACACAACAACACAAGCCTCGCTATAGCATCATTAAATATGTTCATGTTATGTATTATTATATGTATTGCCTGGCCTACTATGGTCTTTATGCAAATAAACTATTCTATTAAAAAGAGAATATCACCACAAATAGAGAAAAAGAACATTTTGCCTGTCCTAGGCATAAATTTTAATGAAAGCTTTATATGTTTTAATCTTTATGATATTTTCTTTGTCAAGGAGGTCTTTCTGTGACATTTTAAAGATGAGTTTCAATCGTTTTAATTATATATATATTTTTATCTCTGGACAATTGTAAAAAGACCACATAGCGACCGATAGTTCCATTATGACGATTTTGATAAAATTGTTGAATTTTTCGCGTACACTTACATGTATTCTGCGTCTCATTTTTTTTTCATTTTGAACGAAATATTTTGGTATTGATATATACCAAACCAAAGTATTCTTTCAAGATGTGTCTTTTACAGAAAGTACTGTACCTTTGAAACTTCAACGCCCGTTAAGTCCTCTTCCTATTCCACCTTGTTTACCATTACTAATCCCCTTCGCAGATCCTTTTCCTTTTCCGATACCAAATGCATTCCCTTTAAATTGTCCATTTTCTTCTCCTGGATGAGGAACGTAGGCGACTGTTGAACTAATTGCCAATCCAACGATCAACAGACAGCATAGGAAGATTCTGGTGTTCATTTTGAAATATCTTTGGAGAATTGTCTGTAATAAAAGGTTTATTTGATGCAAGAATATTCAATTGAAGATGACAAAAATATTTGAGCAGCAAAAACGAAGAAATGGTCAAAACATAAATTTTGTTTTACTTCAAGTAAAATCCCATGATTCATCTGAATCTTACATGGTACATTTCTGATCACCTTTAATGAGAACTTTTACTCATGTGCACAACTGAATACAAAACATTGATCTTCATTGTTAAAAGTTAGATTTTTAAAAACAAACAGGCAAAATTTAGATAATAAAATGATAACGAATACTTAAAGCCCAAAATAATTAATATCTTATTTGACTCAGAAAAAGATAGGGTTCTTATTGAATCGGGCATTTTTTAAAATAATATTAATAAAAAAAATCAATTAGTTTGTTTAAAGTAGTAAAGTTCATATAAAAATGTTCCATGGAGATACCCAAACAGATGGAAAAAATCCAATGCTCTACTCCCTTTCTTAGGGCAATGATTTAATCTGTTTGGTACAAATCAATGGTACAGATATAAAAGAACATCAAAATTTAAATAATCACTGTCCACCTGTCCATTCAGTGCCTGTCAAAACCAATCGGAGATTTAAAAGGACAGACTGGTTAAGCAGCTATAACCACCTGTCTTCAACTTCTTACAATTCAAATTGTAGACTTTAAGACACAGACTTAAAATTGTTTAAATCTTTACAACTATATACAGATTTATCTGTACCGTGAATTTTACCAGAGTAACGCCAAAATTAAAAAATGAAGGGCCTACCTGTCAGACTGTAAGGAGAAACTTCTGATTGCTCCAAAACTTGAATGATATCAATGCTCGACACTTCTACATTTATACCCGTTCCATACCAATCAAAAACCATCTGGTACATGATTTAAGTCTATTTTAGTTAGTCTTTTCTTAGGATGGATGATTTTCAATATGTTACTTCTGAAAATAGCTTCAGAACATTCGATAAGTCAAAAAACTAAAAGCACTTAAACATTGATATTTCTTTTAAATTATAATTCTATAGGTCATCCACAAGCTTAAGTAAAACAGACGCAACTGTCCCCTTCTCCTTTGTTAACAGCAATGTAGAAATGTGGGATCTGTTTTAACGAATAATAATACCAAACTACAAAATACAAATGTATTTAGGTTCAAGAAGCCTGCACATGAGAGATAACTGGGATATGTTTTATTTTTAGGAAAAGCTTACTCTAACTTGTCAAAAGTGCAGCAGTTTCATGTGGTTGTATTTAATTATTATAATCCATCATAAAATATATTTTGTCCGCGCAGTTTTGTTTTTATTTGCTTTATATCGAAGGTTTCAACAGAAAAAGAGCTTTATATGTGTTTAAAGAAGATATTTTAAATACTTTAACTTCTGAATAGTTTTTGCATAAAGGAAAACTTCTAGAGGATAATGGCAAATATCCAAAATTAATTAACAAACACCGTGGAATTCATTTAACAATGCATTTAAACCCACGCCCGCCATTTCTCTCTCAAAGCATGTACCCCATAGGGAATGTTTTGATCTTCAACTTTTCTTGTATTCTGTCTTTATTTTTTTTTTGATATTTTACCATCACTAATAGCTTTTTTACATGTATTAATTGACAACTTAAAACCATCATTATATTTGACATTATGTTTCCATTCTTTTTCACATGTATTTATTGACAACTTTAAAACAATCCTTAGATTTGACAGTATGTTTCCATTCTTGCAAAGCATATGATGTGTAAAGAAAGAAGCAGAGGTACCAATGGAGCTCCGAATGTCAAAAGTCCGAAAGAGCAGAGAAAAAACCAGTAAACAACAACAAGAACGGGACAAAAACAGACAACATGTAAAACATTGAAACACAAAATAACTGAATATCAATCAATAACGCCAACTCCATTCGAAACAAGAATGAACTCAGGTGCTCCGGAAGAGCTTTGATTATTCCATTATTCCTGTTATTGTCTTTGACCAGACATCCTTACCTTTATGACCGTCGTATGGACAGTTTGATAGCGTAACATGATAAAAATCACAATTGAAGTCGGAGAAGTTGTAAGCTCTGTGCAAAAAAAATTATATCTGACCAGAAAAGAAAATCAAGCAGCTCTGAAAGCTAATAAGTCGGTCCCTAAGGGTAAAGAAATCGACTGAAAATTGTCAGTTTGTTAGAAATGTCCGTACCACGTCAGCATGTTTTGGGGTTTTTAATCGGTGTTTGTGAACCTGATATTGTTTGTTTTCTATACATTTAACATTGATCAACTCTTTTCGAAAAAAAAAATCTTTGATCCTCAATTTTATTTTTATAGTTCAACAGGTAAATGGTTCAAAATGAAAATGTAGATGATTTTTTCATTTTTAACCTGATTTTACCTATAAGACTGAACTCAAGTTAATAATTGTAATTTTAGTAATTGGTTTGTTTTTCTATCTACACTGTTTCTTGGTGTTGTTTACTGTTTTATGGACACTTGAATACCCGTCCAAATTGTTTGGGTTTCTTAAGGTGATGGGACTTTCAAGATAAAATATGTATGTTCAGCACCTAATACATTTAGTGCGCAAGTTTAGATAGTTCGCAAACAAATGTAACATATTGGAAATCATTCTTCCAGACAAAAACTGTATACTAAAATCGAACAAAAGCCTGTAACAGATTTTTGCTAGATAAACAACTTAGATAACACAAACCTTCACTATTGGAATAAAGCTCAATATTTTAAATATTCTCGTCTTAAATCTCTACTCTGACTGATTTCGTGGTAAGTGATGCAATAAATCCATAATGTTCCTTTATGTTTGTACGTAAAGTTAACGTTTCCATTTCTATAATGCTAGTATAATATTATCTTAACAGCTTATACAATCATTAAATATACAAATTTATAAATTTAGTAAATACAAAATTAATATAAAGACGAAATTGTTACAAAATCTGCTATTCATTGAAGATCAATCCTGTTAGCAAAGAAATGTCATTCTTTAGATATGACAATTACCCATATTTTGAAAATTTTACTGCAATTAATAAAGCCAGAATTTGATGAAACGAAGATGTGAGTGAAAGGAATAAAAAAGGACGCCAGAACAAGATAGTTTTCAATGCCGTTTTTAGCCATGAGATGATGTACACGGCACTCAAAGAAACAACAATAATTAACGTTCATAAGTTTTCAGTTGTTAATTTACTCCCAGAAGCAATCAAATAGATCCTTTGTGTTTTCATATTCTAGTTTACTTTGGCACGAACGTGTGCGTCAATCGCTGTTTGAAACTTCCTTTCAATGAACTTTTATGTATTGTTATCATGTTTTGTTGATTAAAAATATGCATATATAAGAACAAATTCATCTTTGCAGTAATAAACATGGCGGAACCGGGCCTAAAGCATGAAAGCCAAAGTAGGCACGGATTACAGATTTCCTGTTTTATTCTTGTTGGAATATTACTGCTTCTAATTTGGTATAACACTGTCATATCTATCGACCTGTACGTAGCAACGGTGAAACTCAGTGCGGAGTTGGAAAACCTAGTAAATGTATCGTCTTGGCTGGTTACCATAGAAAACATACATCCAAAAGCAAGAAACGAGAATCTGTGGTCTGAAAAGGTTCAAGGCTTTGTACGGACTTACAATCATATTGAACAATCTAACAACACAAGAACATTCCGGTAAAGACAGTAATTGAGAATATATTTAAAAAGGTTGTCAGATGACACCTTATTTAACTAATTACCATTTCAATGTCAGAAGAGACGTTTTTGCCTTAAAGTCTATAATTCGCACCTGTAAATTATAATACAGGTGTCCAAAATGAGCAAAATACTCCAATTTTGCCAATTGAATTATATCATATACCCAGTCGAATAAATCAGAATTCCAATCATATAACTTCCATATGACCGTGTTCTGTTCTTTTGGATGACATTTTAACTGAAAAATGTGCAAACTCATTGCACTGTTAGTAAATAAACAAGTTAGGAGTATTTTAACGAATCTGTCATATAACATCAACAGTTTGGATGATTTAAATTGAACAAAAGCCAGATAAGATGTTAACCAGCATTTTAACTTACCAGACCATTCCATTTTGTCTCTGATAGATTGCATTTCAAAACTAATTGACCATTCTACAAACAATCCAACTTTGAGTATACCTTTTCGAAAATAGAGAGAAGATCGAATTCTGGATTCGACGACTGGGAAATGCACTTCCGTATGGCTGAAACTACAGATAAGATATCTTGTCCCAGATGCACGTAAATGTGATAAATCTCTTTGAAAAAGCAGAAAGACGGAAACGCATTCACGGACATCGTTAATACAATGCACCAAAGCTTTGTGATGTTTCAATAAATGGATAATAAAGAAAATCATAAGATATGATGTCCCATTTAGTGCAATGTTTTATAATTTGATAGATTTAAAAAAAAAACAGAATCTTTTATATTCATTTTGTGTTACATTACGCAATTAGCTAAGTTATCAGACTTGACTGGTATCTTCATCGACGATAATATTTGCTTCATTCTTTTCTAATTCTTTCTGTTTCATAATCTTCAGTAATGTATCTTTCCTTTCCATTGCAAGTTTAGGATTTTTATGTAATGTGTAAGCAAGTTTCCATCTAAATCGTGCTTCTAAATTCCTCTTCTCAGAATCGACAAGTTCACATGTACCTGTAAACATTCAAACACACGATCAAAGATTAATTTTGTGACGGTAATAGTTACGTAGCTCTGGTATCAAATCAAAAGAAAATATCGATTACAGAACGTGTACAGAATCCCCACAGGGGAGCAACTATTTGATTTTTATGGGGGTTGCTTTGATCAAATATGAATTAAAACGGCAGGATGTCAACAATTGGGAAAAGGTAGGTAGGCGTTTTGTAGTAAAGTTTACAAATTAAAAAAAAAATCCTGGCTCCGAATGTTTCCCCAAAAATCAAATGGTTGCTCCCTAATATATACAAATCAAGAAAGAGTGGTCATGTGTGTCTTTTAACAGTTTTATTGTTTGTTGGCTTTACATAACATGTTTTAATTTCATATACCGGTACTTTTTGTAACATCATACGATTCGAATACATTTCCTATGGCAGAAAGTGATAGGCATTCCGCAGCATCTGTTTTTATGTCTGTGTTCAAAGAAGTTTGCAATACTGATTGTAATTTAGTAGTGTTTTGCGTTTTTCGTAGTAAGGTTTCTTTTTCTCCGATGTTTCCTACATTTGTGCTGCGAATATCATAGAGTTCACTATAAGGTCACTGTCGCTAATGTCTTTGTTTTCATTACCATCGTTAGATTCAAAGTCTTCTCGTTTAAGGTCATTCTTAATGTAAATAGATACAAAGATCTAACATGTCTAAATTAACATTTGCGACGAAATACGAGGATTTGTTTCAATTAAGAATCACTATAACACTGGATTCATTTATAAATTCGAGTCATTGTTATGATTTTCCGAACCGTTCTTGACTTAAAAAGTGATAAATGACATTTTTTCAAAGAACGCATAAGACAATCGTTTTTTTTCATCCTAATACTATGCTTTCAGGTTTATCTCATCCGGAAATCGTTAAGTTTATGGGTACTAGAAATGTATATGCTCAAGCCATTTAGTAATACCAATGGTGTCAATTATTATAAGGTGAAAATTCTCCCCAGATATAACAAACTTGCAAAGTAGAGCAATAATACTTAGTATAACTAGCTTACTTTTTAAAATATTTTTGTTGAAGATAAATGTGTAATGTTGTCAATCAAAAGCTACATGTATGTTAACTTGATTTAAGATTTACCTACTTCCCCTTTACGCATAGGCGAGTGAACAACCGAATGGTAACTCCAGGAAAACTATGCAATCAGTTATTGAAAAAAAACTACCTAACCACAGACGTCCAAACAATAAAATTGTGAAATACGATCTCAACAAAAAATGTTACCTAACATTATCCCAATAGACACAACTTTGGGGGACCGAAGGTATATAACATTCAAACTGTGTGTTCGTCTGTGGTAAATAAGCGGAGCTCATGCTTAACCAATTTAGGGATTATATAAAACTTTGCTTGCAGGAAATAAAGGTAATAACAAAACTACCGAACTTGAATGATCAATCTCATTGTCCAGAAAAAAGACAAAAACGAATCAGTCATACCAGATAATTGGTGGATCGCAATGGTCCTGACTTGGTACAGGCATTTCAAACGAAATGGTGGGTTAAACCAGGTTTTACGGAAAATAATTACATGGAAATATAATGAAGTTATTTATTGCTCTGAAATATCATGCATTCAGGGGAAAGTTAGGATTACCGACAGTGGGCTTATTGTGAATCTCTATTATTCTCGCAGCATTCTTAGTTTATGTTTTATAGTCATCTTATGGTAAAACTGAAACATGCTACATCAGATATCCTACATATTGTGCTTGAAAAAAAATGCTAAGAATTTTCTTTAACCTAAAGGACAAGATATGATAACGGCTCAATTTTATCCCAAAATGCAACACTCATTTAAAAGATAAGTTTTTTTATAAATAAACATGGTGAAAACTGTATTTTCTAACAATTCTGATTTGTTACATCACACTGATCTCATCCAATTCCAATCATAACAATTGTAAGGCTATTATCAGATTTAACTATGAACAGTGTATACATGAAGTAATTTATTGCTCTGAAATATCATGCATTCAGGGGAAAGTTAGGATTACCGACAGTGGGCTTATTGTGAATCTCTATGATTCTCGGAGCATTCTTAGTTTATGTTTTTATAGTCATCTTATGGTAAAACTGAAACATACTACATCAGAAATCCTACAATTTTTGCTTGAAAAAAGTGGTAAGAATTTTCTTTAACCTAAAGGACAAGATATGATAACGGCTCAATTTTACCCAAAAATTCAGCAAACTCATTTAAAAGGTCAGTTTTTATAAATAAACATGGTGCAAACTGTATTTTCTAACAATTCTTATTTATTACATCACACAGACCTCATCCTATTCCAATCATAACAGTTGTAAGGCTATTATCAGATTTTACTATGAAAAACACATGGTATCAAAAGGAGATTTTAAATGTAAAGTTTCTTTATTACAAAAGATTTTTTATTTATTTTAATGATACATTTGTACCCTGTGTGGTTCATAGTTAGGTTTGTAAAATTACTCAATCACTTAATATTCACATTTTTAAGCCATTTTATGTAATCATTTTAATATCACAGTAGATATTGCATATAATTAAAACTCAGTTTAACAATTTTGAAATGTTTAGGTCCAATCGGATTCTTATCATACCTTTTGCTTTTTTTACAAGACATCTTTTTTTACCTTTTTCAAATCCTATATTGTCTACACTGTTCTTCAATCTTTTCTTTTCCAATATTTCAGCATGAACTAAACTTATAAAGGTAAGTACCACTGGATGAGTATGAGCGTTTTCAACGTGCATAAACCCACAAAATGCATCAAAGCCTAAAAATATAAAACAGATATTTAGGTCCACCAATACCTGTCCTTTTTGGCATAAGTTTATCTTTAACTTTACAGCAAAATCTTCATAATGAATCATACAAATTTACATTTCTTTTAGTATGAAGACGTTTTTTTTTCAAGTTTTAAATTCAGTCTATTTTGCTTTTTATTACTCAACAGTATTTCATGTTGCCTCAAATCTAATCGACTTCTTATAATTATTATACAAATTGATATTTCATTTTAGAGGAACAAAAGGGATATTTCGTCCTTGTGTAAAATACAACCAGAACGGGAAAACATTGAACCGATAAACTTGTAAAACTAAATAGAAATAAAATTAGAAATAAGTCAATATTACGAGATTTTCTGCCTATTATTTGCTACTACACTTTATCTGTTTCATAATACAGATAGGTGCAGACATAACCTGTACGGAAGTTAACATAAAGTTAACTTTGTGACTGTTTTCCACGTCTGCTCATGTCTGCTATAGCAGACATCCAAGTTAACTTGCGTTAACTCGTGACTGGTCAAAGCAGATTTGTGACAGCTTTTTTATGACTGGTCATAACCAGTCATAAAGATATGACTGCTTTTACCAGACCATTCATTGCAACACGTCTGCTCTTATCAGACATGTTAAATAACTAAGGGTTTCATTTGATATAACAAAAACTGATTTTAACATAAAAAAAAATAGTTTTAAATACAGTTTACGCAAAATAACATAAAATTTGTCCTTTTACATTAAGTTTTTAGAGCAGACATTTCACGAAGTTAACTTGACCAGACTTGTCATAATTATGTGACTGCTTTTAAAAGCAGACATGGAATTATGACTGCTTTTCAAGTTAACTTGGAACCAGTTGCGCGTCTGCTCAAAGCAGTCGCATGACCAGTCGCAAGTGAACTTGAAGTTAACTTGATGTCTGCTTCTCAAGTTAACTTACCGTACAGGTTATGTGTGCACCCATCTGTATGTAGAATACCAATGACACTTCAAATCTAACCGCTAGCAACATATCCAGACATTCAAAACTGGCTATTGTGGGAAAAAATTGTCAGCGTATATTGATTTTAAATTTTTATATGGAACAGGAATAATGTATCCTTATCCTTGAATTGCACATGGTTGAAACCTTTGGTGCTTGTTTTAGGTTTCCTTTTCCTTTTTATTATTTTCGAAGGAGTAATTCTCTTTTGCTGTTTTGGTTTTTCTGTCCTCAAATAAGTTCTATTAAAAATGCTGCTGGTAAGAGGTTTTTCTTCGAAATAATAGTAAACAGCATCCATTTTTTATTTTATGTTATATGATATAAAAACCAAAAATTACCTGGATCAAGCCATTGGAATTTCCTAGACAGTGTACTTAGGTCAAGTCGCGGAAGAAAAAGAGTTCCCAGTACCATTGCCTTAATGATTCTTGATAGGCAAGAAAATATCCCGAGAAATATATTGTAGAAGAACATGAAAAAGGCAACTATGAAAAATAGTCGTCTGAAAGAATAGAAAACAATAGTAATAAAAAGATTGATGCTGTATGTGTTGAGTTATCAGGTGATTGTCTAGGAAAGAGACTTTCCAAAATAAGAATAAAACGTTTTAATTAAAAAAAAACATTTGAGATGGAATAAGATATTAAAAATCATGCGTTCTGATGTTTAAGAACAATTTGAAAAATTGCCATGCCTGTCAAACATATTGTTGTATTCAAAGGTCAAACTTGCCATGGCCATTCAAGGAGATTCTGTCTATATTTACCAGAAGAAGAAAAACGCCAGTACGCCTATTGGTATATAAATAAAGTACCTGTTATCAAGTGCTAAAACTTTCCCCCGTTGTTGTAAGAAGACAGATACTGCCATTACTTTCTGTGCAATGTTAACTGAGAGAGTTACTAGTAAAACTGGCCTGAAATATATTACAAGTTCACATTTGGTTGTCACACCTAAAGCTTTATGATTGAAGGTATTTGTAACAAATCACCTAAAAAGTACGTACTCTAAACAATTATTTGATTAATTAGGAGAAGAGATTTTGGAACACCAAATTGGCATTCTAATGACAATAATTGTGCTCCTCTCCTCGCCGACTTGTTTTCATACTCTTTTGGGACTGAATTTCTTCGGGAACACGTTAAGAACAAGAATACGAAAGAGGCAAGGTACGTCCTTCAATTTCAAGATAAAATGATGATGTCTTCTCTGCTAACAACGCTTCGTTTGGAAGATGCATTCCGTCGATATATCATCCAGACTTCACACGTCATTCTTGGATTTGGTAATGGTGTTTGTATTTCACAACTTATTAGATATGCCAGGGCTTGTACATCTTTTTATATCAGACAACGCTGTCTACTTGGCCGACTATTTGAAAAATTTTATGAGAAAAAAAATATCATACGATCTCTCATAAAATATTTCCTTCATTATCAGTTGATGGTGGAAAAAAATCAAAATTATGTTATACGGAATGATTATCTGATTTTTTTTTAATATTGATTGTTTGGCTGGTTGTTGAACTGTGATAATCACCTCAAAATCCCTATAATGACTTCACAAAGGTGTTGTAATTTGCGTTACTTCCGGATCTTAAAATCGAAATAGAAGGGGAGGTTTGGTGCGCCATTAAACCTGGTTTAATCCTCAATTTCTTTTGAAATGCCTGTACCAATGCGATCTATAACTGTTCCAGTGTGTCTTCCTTGTTTTTTTTTATCTTTTCTCTTGGACAATAGGATTGATCCTCAAAGTTCGGGAATTTGTTGTACCGTTACATATTTACTTTAATAAATATAGCTTCTCAGTAATCGAATTTGAAGTGATAAAACTACAATATTTACAATCAAATACTCTGAGCTTCGATTTTCCTAAAATTTTGCTGTATCTCTCTCAAGTCCATGTTTGAACAAGATTTGTAGAAAATTAAACCACCCATCTTCATTTCTTTCCAATCGTTGTTCCCTTTAATAATGTTTTTTACACTTCTGAGCATACATATAGTTCGTTATACTGTTTAATCGATTTTTGTGGTCATTTTTGTGTCAAACGTTGTGCTTTTTACAAAAATCGCAATATATTCCATGGTTTCTGGAATAACGAATCAGTTGCTTAATGTTACATGCAATGCTTACGCTTTGAATCCGATGGATGATATTGTACCCATTTTGCAATAAATTGCAAACAAAAATAACAAATAAGGTCTAGATAAATCAAATAATAGCTACGGACTATAATAAAACAGATAAGAGAGTCCAAATATATACACTTCTACCGAAAGCGAATGCACAATATTCTACCGGGTTAGGATAGGTGATACGACCTAGAATAAAACGCGGGTGGATTTTTCCGAAATTGTTATTCAACTTTTGTTGATTTCTTTATTGATTTTCTTTCCGTTCAACTTGTATATTAGATACATCATTAATTACCCCTTTATAACCTTTCATATAAATGCATCTGAGTTGTTTAGGTAAAGAAGTATGACAATTTATTTTACGTGGAGGCCAAATTAGAGGGCATTGTTAATAGTTGGATACATATGAGTGCAATGAAAAATTAAAAGAAAATGCCTCGGCAAAATAAAAAAGACATTTTAAGTGTATAATTACATGAAAAAAATTTATAAAAGTATTCAAGTAAAAAGTATTCATCTAAAGGTTGCCACGACTTATTAAGCAATTGAGTGATTAGTTTAGACTGAAAAAAGAAGGAAAATATCAGCCATTATATTCGAAGTGTAAAGATGAACCTTAAAATAAATCAAACACATAGCTGCTATAGAAGGAAAATGTTACTTTTTAGATGTAGATGTCATCACAGTTTTCTTAGAGGCGTACAAAACAGTCTTCTGGAATCTATAGATAAAATTCAATTATGAAGCCTGTAGTGTAGTTTTATATTAAAGGCTAGTGGATATATGAAATGGAAAATAACAATATATCGAGGATTATTACAAAGGACATAATCAAAATCATGCAAGATGAGATCTATAGATTGACCAACACTGCGGTCTTTTAATTCCAGAAGTCTGCTTCATGCCAAGAAAGGAATCAGCATTGTTTTTCTTTACATGTATTTTGTTCATATTTTTAATCACAATTTTATGGCATACCAAAGATTCTGCAGAATGGTAACCAACCAGTCATAGAAACCAATTTTGACAAGAATAATAATTGCTGCAAGAATCAAGGCCATGATGAATAGTATTAGGAACTGTATTACATAGCCTAAAATACAAAAAATAACTACATAATTATGGATATTTAGGATTGTTTTTTTAATTTGATCTTAATTTGACAGTTAAATTACAGGGGAAAATATTATTTGAGTTTGTTTAAATCTATGACGGAAAAATTGATAATAAATATACGTTTGTTTCTTATCCTGCCAAAGTAGCAATTAACAGTACTGAATACTTGAGGGTTGTGTTGAAATTAAACAGTGTCACTGTTTCTTAACTGTTATAAACTAAATATTTGTTTTACGGAAATTTACTTGTGAAATTTTACAATCTTCTAAAAGAATTTGAACATATTTTTACCAATTGAAATTTGTTCTTAATATTTCATCTGTAATAAAACGTATAATTTATGTCACGAGACAGTTTGAAAATAAATGTTTTAAAAGCACAAACGAGATGTTTTGCTAAATAACAATTTTTGACTCATATAAATCACTCAGGAACACTCTAATCGATACAGGTATCTTTTACTGAACTCCGCAAAAGATTTCTCTTATAATCAACTGCAATAACTTTATACATATCAAAGCAACTCGAATGAACTAACTTTTCTTAAAATCAGTAAGGCTGCGCTCGTTCGAAATATAAATTGTACGTTCGTCAAATTATTAAATTGTCGAACTCATGTAACTTAAACAAATCCCAATTGACACCAATTGTAAATAAATTGTTAATGCGGAGATCCACTACGTCTTTCCATACGACATAAAATTAGGGTTATAAACAAATCCTTAACATGTTAGTAAGAATCTTTAGACTCTATTCGCCTATATAAAGTGTTAGTAAAAATTACCTGGCTCGATACGCGCGTTCCTTGGAATATAAATGTGTATTTTAAAGGCAAATAAACGAATAAAGATGAAGATAACGTTTTGCAACTATATATCTCCGCCATTCTAATATTGTAGACCAGGCCCCAGTGTCATAAAACATCTCAAATTTTAGATTTCCTCAATTCTGTCCTCAACTCAAATATTGACCAATGAAATTGCAAGAAATCTCAGTTGAGGAAGGGTTTGAGGGAATCTCAAATTTGACATGTTTTATTAAACTGGGCGAAAAAAGTAAGACAGCATTACGTTAAAATCATTGTTTAGATCAGTTTGAAATCAGTTTGGATTAAAGCTTACGTACCCCATCCTACATATGCCACCTGATATCCACCATACCGCAAACTTCCAACCTTCAAAAATAGTGCAAGATATTGATTGAAAGTACTGCCTACCTATTTATACTTTGTTTAAAAACAGTATTGCCTTTTTATTACGTCCCCTTTTTAGCATGCACAAATAAATCGAACACAAAAATGGGTCTTGTTTGTGAAAAAAAATACTGCATGGCTGATATTTAAGTCCCCCAAACAACGTTTGGGGACTTATTGTTTTTGCACCGTTTCTTATTATTATTAAGTCCCCCAAACAACTTCTTCTTCCACTTAGTCGTGAACTTGTCCGGAGATCCCAGAGAAAACGACTCCACATATCAATATGAAACTTGGCAGGATAATAGATTGTAAAGAAAGGAAGCTTCGTGGATAATCGGAATTTTCAAAATGGCCGCCGTTTCCATGGAAACAGGAAAATGGACTAAATATTGGACATTGCAATATCTCGGTAACCTAGGTGCGCAGGGTTCTGAAATTTTGTAGGTTGATAGAGCAAAACATTTTCTTTAATAATATGAAAAAAAAAATTGAAACGATATTTACGGTTTTCGAGATATAAATAAAAATGTGATTTCAAAGGGAGATAATCGGGTCAAAATTTTCAAAGTGCACCGATTTACATGAAAATTGATATTTAGGGTTTTTTTGACATGCTGAAGAGAATAGTGGCAAATACGGGTCGTTTGGGGGACTTTGTGACTTGCTTGCAATCACAGTCAATTCTTGTTATTCTTCTTCTTCATATTCTTCCACTTAGTCGTGAACTTGTCCGGAGATCCCAGAGAAAACGACTCCACATATCAATATGAAACTTGGCAGGATAATAGATTGTAAAGAAAGGAAGCATTGTTGACAATCGGAATTTTCAAAATGGCCGCCGTTTCTATGGAAACAGGAAAATGGACTAAATATTGGACATTGCAATATCTCGGTAACCTAGGTCCGCAGGGCTCTGAAATTTTGTAGGTTGATAGAACAAAACATTTTCTTTAATAATATGAAAAAAATTTTGAAGCGATATTTACGGTTTTCGAGATATAAATAAAAATGTGATTTCAAAGGGAGATAATCGGGTCAAAATTTTCAAAGTGCACCGATTTACATGAAAATTGATATTTAGGGTTTTTTTGACATGCTGAAGAGAATAGTGGCAAATACGGGTCGTTTGGGGGACTTTGTGACTTGCTTGCAATCACAGCCAATTCTTGTTATTCTTCTTCTTCTTCTTCTTCTTCATATTCTTCCACTTAGTCGTGAACTTGTCCGGAGATCCCAGAGAAAACGACTCCACATATCAATATGAAACTTGGCAGGATAATAGATTGTAAAGAAAGGAAGCTTTGTTGACAATCGGAATTTTCAAAATGGCC
This sequence comes from Arcuatula senhousia, assembly GCA_963971305.1. Taxonomy (NCBI): domain Eukaryota; kingdom Metazoa; phylum Mollusca; class Bivalvia; order Mytilida; family Mytilidae; genus Arcuatula; species Arcuatula senhousia. The sequence continues at coordinate 32,657,787 of OZ020304.1, forward strand.
GCCGTTTCTATGGAAACAGGAAAATGGACTAAATATTGGACATTGCAATATCTCGGTAACCTAGGTCCGCAGGGCTCTGAAATTTTGTAGGTTGATAGAGCAAAACATTTTCTTTAATAATATGAAAAAAAAATTTGAAGTGATATTTACGGTTTTCGAGAAAAAGATAAAAATGTGATTTCAAGGGAGATAATCGGGTCAAAATTGGTCAAAATGTTATAAGTGCTCCGATTTACATGAAAAGTGATATTTAGGCTTTTTTTGACATGCTGAAGAGAATAGTGGCAAATACGGGTCGTTTGGGGGACTTTGTGACTTGCTTGCAATCACAGTAAATACTTGTTAATCTTATATATGTATTCAAAACAACACATATAATCACGAATCATAAAAAGAAGTAAAAATCACCAGTCATTTATTCTGGGAAACAATAAGACCAAGGCTTTATTCAATACATACCAGTAAGCTGCCATTGGAACTTTCATTTTTTGTTGTCAAATGGCCATTATCGCCTTTATACAACCCAAGTAACAATGTCCTAAAACAGTATCAGCAAAAAGACATTTAGAGAAAATTTAGACATGATACAACAATCAATTACAATTCAAGGATCATTGAAATGCTCAGTTTAAGTGTTTCAGTTGTCAACTATATTATAATGTTTGTTGTTACATATTTACTATTGAAAAAAAAAACATGTATCTTGCAAACAAATTGCATGTATTTTGTTATAAAAGCCTCGTCTGTTTTCTATATCAAAAGTCTTGAATCGAAATATAAATGTAGTCAAGTTACCTGTATGAAGCTAAAGTATGCAAAATCATGACAACTCCTATGATGAATGCAGTTGTTAAGGATGTAACAGAACTCGCTGAAACAAAAGGAAGTAGATATCATAACTTTTAAATAATCTATCGACTTTATGTATTAGGTATGTCATGCATGTCAAGAAAACTTGGTAGTTAGCTAATGGAATTCAATTTGGTATATTTTAAGCATTTTAAGGGCATTTGAAATCAAAACAAAATAACTTTTTAAGCGCCATTCATTGCGTTTGTACAGCTGTACATGAGATAACTGTAAAATTCGTTTACAATTTTTATTCTGCACTATTACTAATTTACTGACACGATTTACCATAAAAAATCCCGATTTTTAAATTCAAAATTGTTATAACACCAGGTTTCTTTCCTTGTAATGCACATGGTCGATATCCTCGGTGCTGGATTTGGCTGCCTTGTTAGAAAGTTTTGGTTTTGATTATTTTTCGTTTTCAACAGTATAGGAATTTGACCTTCCAATGTTTTGATTTAAATGCTACTGATGAGAGGTTACTCCTTGAAATGTCGATATTTAGCATATCCAAATTAACAGTTTATGCCCGCGTTTTGGTATTTGTAATTTCTAAGACAAATGTTGCATTACCAGCAATTAATTAAAGAATATCATTTAAAGTTATTTGAATAAAATGTTCAATATATTGTATTTTGGACTACAGCGTTTTATAAAACAGCTGGAGGGTTGCAAGCTTACCATATATTGCATTTAATACATAAATAATAGGATCAAACAAGATTTTCTCCTCTTCAGAGGTGCCATCGGCGTCTATTGTGTAAACCATAATTTTGTAGAACCCAATAATGAAAACTAATACCTCCACATAAACCTGAAAATCATCAATAGCATCTTAATTACAGAATTATTGTGCAGAAAGAACAAGAAAGTACTTATTACGTCTATTGCATGAAACTTTCTTGAACGCATTAAGTCAACCGTATCTTTTTGTTCTATTCGTGTATATGTCGTTTACAAGGTCATTTAATCTTACATTCATATATATTGATGATGTCCTTTCTGTCAATAACACTTCATTTGGTAGATGGATTCCTTCAATATATCCTCCGGAATTGGAGATTAAAGAGACCACCGAATCAAATTGCTTCACGTCTTTCTTGGATTTGCACCTTGAATTTGACCCAGGTGGTCATCTCAGTACAAAAATTTACGATAAACGAGACGATTTTAATTTTCAAATTATTAATTTTCCTAATCTAAAGAGCAATATACCTACTTCTCCTGCATACGGTGTTCATATTTCACAACTTATTCGATATGCCAGAGCTTGCACACATTTCACAGATTTTTTGATCAGATACCGATTTCTTCGTGACCGACTTTTGGAGCAGGGCTATAAGAAAATACGTCTCATACGATCACTAAAAAAATTCTTTCTTCGTTATCAGCCACTAGTAGAAAAGTTCAAAATTGAGTTAAAAGATATGATAGTTAATTGTTTTAATTAGTGTTTGACTGGTCTTCTGTACTGAGATGATCACCTCAATATCCCTATTGTGTCTCACAGCTGTGTTGTGTTCTGTGGTCGTTGCCGGATCCTAAGATCGCAATGGAAGAGGGAGGTTTGGCGCCATAAAACCTGGTTTAACCCACCATTTCGTTTGAAATGCCTGTACCAAGTCAGGACCATTGCGATCCACCAATTCTCTGGTATGACTGATTCGTTTTTGTCATTTTCTCTGGACTATGAGATTGATCATTCAAGTTCGGTAGTTTTGTTATTACCTTTATTTACTATTGCAACTTTGTACATGTTGCAACATGTACAGATAAATTAATTGTTAAGAAAAATATTGAATGCCCTCTACATTATATGAAAGGACTTGCTTTTTTTTTTATCATAGATGAGAATGGAATAAAGAAATATTGTATCGGGAAGTTCACAATCAAGTCTATAATATACAACACGTTTTAAGAACTCCCATTGCATAATTATGGCAATATAAGTTCCCAGACTTTGATGTCTTAATTTCAGCAACAACACTTTAAATGCTTTTGTTTGGCACTTCAATAATACTATTCATTAAACATTTAGGTGAATATTTCTTAATATTGGCAAGAACAAAATCAACAAAAAGTTTAATTTTTGAGGATTACATGTACTTGAAGAAAGGCAACCATGTCATGTTTTGTCCTAACTTGTACAAAATATCTGTACATGTTGCAACATGTTCTGTACAATATTGTAACTTGACACAACATGTATATTTGCACGATTCTTTGGTATAATTTTGGTTATTCGTATGATTTTTTAAAGGTAAACAAATCAAAAATATCATAATTTCTACTAGGACAAATCATCCAATTGTGTTGATCACAAGTGATAAGGTAAAAACCTTTATCCGAATTTTTTTTCAGATTTTAATGTTAATAAAGATACAATAAATTGAGTTTACCTGATAAATTAAAATCAAGGAAACCACAGAAACTGACAACATTCTTGTGATCAGGTAAAAACCTTAATCAGATTTTTTTTCCAAATTTTAATGTAAATAAAGATACAATAAATTGAGTTTACCTGATAAATTAAAATCAAGGAAACCACAGAAACTGACAACATTCTTGTAGAATATCTGAAACCTTAAAAGAACATCATTCAATCCCAAGATTTAACCTAACTCCATAAGCGAAAGATTACAAATCCAAATGCTATGAAAAAAAAATAAAGAAAGAATGTGTCCATGGGACACGGATGCCCCCGCTGGCCCCAAAGAGGAAGTAGATTACTGACAGGTCTGAAAATCGCCAAGGACATACAGTTTGTCATACTGATCCATCCCACCAAGTTGCAAAACATTCTTGTATACAGTTCCTGGGAAAAGCTTGACGGAAATTTTCATATCATGTTCACATATTTTTACATTTGTCTAAGTCTCAAACAGGAAGTAGATGTCCGACAGGTCTGAAAAAAGCTTAGAAGATACAGTTTGTCATACTGATCCATCCTACTAAGTTTCAAAACATTCTGGTATACAGTTCCTGAGAAAAGCTTGACGGAAAATTTCATATCATGTTCACATACTTCAAAATTGGCCTAAGTCCCAAACAGGAAGTAGATATCTGACAGGTCTCAAAATCGCTTAGGACGTATAGTTAATCATAATCAACCATCCTACCAAGTTTCAAATCATTCCCATGTATGGTTACTGAGAAAAGCTTGACGGAAATTCGTACGGACGTACGGACGGACGGACAGGAGTAAAACTTAATGCCTCCGACATGTCTCAAAATCGCTTAAGACGTATAGTTTGTCATACTGAACCATCCTACCAAGTTTCAAATCATTCTCATGTATGGTTCCTGAGAAAAGCTTGACGGAAATTTTCATAGTCATGTTCACATATTTTAACATTGGCCTAAGTCCCAAACAGGAAGTTGATGTCCGACAGGTCTCAAATTCGCTTAGGACGTATAGTTTATCATAATCAACCATCCTACCAAGTTTCAAATCATTCCCATGTATGGTTACTGAGAAAAGCTTGACGGAAATTCGTACGGACGGACGTACGGACGGACGAACGTACGTACGTACGGACGGACGGACAGGAGTAAAACTTAATGCCCCCGACATGTCGTCGCGGGGGCATAAAAATCAATTGCCTTTGTGTTGAATTCAAATTGAGGCAGTTTTTCTCCGATCAAACCTAGAAAATGTTTTTGAAAGGAATCTGATAATCAAAATATACATGGTATAAATTTCAAATGATTTGTATTATAATTTTATTATTTTTTCAGTATTAAAAGGTATGTTTTTTGTTGTAGACGGAGGAAAAATTTAAATTTCATGATTAACTACGAAGAATGTGTTAGAAAAAAATACGGGTTCATTTAAAAGATGTTTGAATGCGTAACATAAAAAAAATTAAGCATCAAACAATTACATGTATGTAACCAACTAAGATCAAGAAGTTTATTTTTTATATCTTTGTTGTACTTACCCTCTAAGTTCTGATATACCACTTTATGATAAACAAAGAAAAAGGCTCGTTTTATTTTTTCATGTGGAGTGATAGAGGAACTGCAAAAACATCCACATGAAATGAATAAATTAATGTAAATAGAAAAATACACAATTTGGTTTGAAAAAGACATAATTTTCTAACAGTTTAATACAGTTAACACGCATAATTAATCGTTAGCAACGCGACGGGCGTGTTGCAACAAGAACGGACTGCTTTCCCTTCCGTGGCATCCAAGTTCATTCTACTTACATATTCAGTTTGCGTTATTAATGCAGTTCAGTTGATTTGTGTTTTTATTATGTCTATTCTCGGTTGTGTCTTTGCCTCTTCGGACATTTGAAATTAAAATGCTCCATTGGTACCCCTATGCTTCCTTGTAGTTTCCCATCGTTTAGCATTACATCAGTTGTACTCAACATCCCTTGCTGTTTTTAAATTGCAGCCTAGATTTATGCACATGTTGTTTGTTTTATCATTTATAATTGTTCGCTACAGATTTCCTATTACCAACCTAATATTATAATTTGCAATTTTATTTGACTTTACTATAATGAAAAAGTTGGTTCCATACTTACTCTTTACTTAACTGCTCTGGTATAGGACGGTGTTTAAAAAGATTAAATACATGGACACCTTGGTAAGATCTTTTAATTGATTCAAATGTGTCCTCCTTGCCACTGAAGTCAACAGCAAGTTTGTATGATTGACGTCTCCTCCATAGCGTTTTAATTAGTCTTACAGGTAAACTGATTGAAAGGTAAAGGTGACAGCTTAATTCTGGTAGACTTCTGACAATAATGATGAAAACATCAGACTAAAGATATGAAAAAAAGAAACAAGCGAATTTAAAAGATTCATAGATTTCCACAAATCATCATTTAGACCCAAGCTTGTTTGAAGTGTTATGTTGGATTTAAAATAAATATGTTTGATTATTTTTACATCAGTCGATAAATGCTTCTTAGCTAGCTGTCAGTAACTGTGAGTGTTCTCAAGGGAGTTCCTTTACGTTTCGTTGTTCTCGTAAAGTACTCTTGTCTCAGGTTCTCTCTTGGTGAATTGAACTTTTATCGATTTGATTTTTAAAGTGTGTTATTTTTTGTGCTTTGTACAAGATAAACAATAGGGGGAAGGTTGGGCCCAAAAAACTAGTTTAACCCCGCCAAATTTTATATGTGCCTGTCCTAAGCCAGGAATCCTTGTCAAAGTTTTTGTTTGTCCTCGTCTACTATCTGTTTTTTTGTTTTATGTCCAGACATGGGTCTTTCTTTGATATTCTAGGGATTTGTTTGAATCTTATGTATTGTATTTTTAGTCTTGGGCCAATGCAAGACGGCGAGCAGTGAACTCTGGTCATGTTGAAGACTGCTGGCTGTTTTCCATTGTGACTTTTTAAATTGCCGTTTTTTAATGTTGGTTATGTCGCGTACACTTATTCCACATCTCTTTATCGTCTATTTATTGAAATTAAAATGACAACAAAGTTCGAGACAATAAATTTTGCCACGCCTGGCGCGTGTTTCGTGTGTTCAAGACTCTTTAAAAACATGGAAAAGCCAGATACTGTGTGATTAGGAAGAGCATATAGCAATAAACAAAAAAATACCGAATTAGGGAACTAAATTATAACTTAGATCATAACCTTTTTGAAATTTTAACAGATAATTTATAGCTTTGATGCGTTCTCAAACCTTAGGGATGAGAAGATGAGGATTTATTCTCAAACGGCCATGACACATCCGAATTTCTGTTTCGCTTTTGACTTTCGACTTTAAACTTCTCTTATGTAAATTAAATAATCTACATAGGTAAAACTAGTATGCACTTTTTCATTTGACTATTTTATGTTCCTTTTTTCAGAATCGTTACGTTCATCTCCGATCTGGTTTAATTGTATGTGTTTCAATATTGTATGCCCTCAAAATTGCGTTAAAATTCTTCTGTGGCTACCATGTGCTTGAAAATTCCTTTGTGGGAATTTTTTTCCCAAGGTTATCACCTAATCGCCAGACTGCTTAATTTAAAAAACAATTATGTATATATTTTGTGCAATATTATAGTATATAAATTGTGCAAATGTCTAAGCGTTTGTGTTGGTAACATTAAAAAATTCAAAGTAAAACATCTGAATTTTCTTGTTATTTCTATCATTGTATAACAATAAATTACCACAGACAAGGCATCACAATAGAAGTTTTTGACAAATGTTATTCCAGTAAAAGTCCATGCATATAACGTGCCGATAAAATAGCCAAGATCAGAGTTAGCCGTCAGTGCAGTGAACAATGGCATGTAGTCCAGACCGTACACCAACATTGATAATAAAGCCGCAAACGCTATTGAAAAACAAAGGAAACTTTAATTTTGTTTTAAGTATATAATATTACATAATCACTAAAAGAACATTTCATTACTGGATCGGACAATTTTTATTAACGTCAAGTACTTAATATAGTTAAATCTCAAAGTGTCCAATGAAGCAAAGGTGTACCAAAGGGGTAATCAGTATCATAAAACCGTAAAGACAGAGACAAAACCGGCAGACAAAAATCATCATAACAAAACAAACCACATAACAACATAAAACACAAATACACATAACAACAAAACCGCATTCAGCAACGCGAACTCAAGTCGAAACGAGAGTGAACTCAGGTGCTCCGGAAGAGTAAGCAGTTCCTGCTTGCTATAGCACACCCGTCACGTCACGTTGCAATAATTTGAAAAAAAATTCAGTATTAATTCAGTATATTTTCCTTGTAGTCAAATGAAAGTAGAATTTAAACCATGTCCAGTAAAATCGAGTGTTAATGCACTGGATAATAATGGGTCGTATTTAAGTAATGAAGATGATTTAGATAGTGCTAATTGAATTTGTATAATTTGTCACCATATTAAAGTCTTCGGGAACAAAACATTCAATATCCCGATTGATGGCTCTATTTAACGCTAAAAAGATATCTGTCGTCACGAAGTTAATCAACATGATGGAGAAATTTTGTGCAAAATAAACCAAGTTTAAGGCAAGTTTAGTAAAAAATGTATATTCAAAGTTTTTATTTGTTACATTTTGGTCTAAATGACATCAAAACATTGGGGTCGAAATATGACTTTAACAGCACTAATCAGTTATATTGTTCGGTGTAAATACATGAAATAAGAGTTGAAATGTAATACAATTATGTCCAATCAAGAGATTTCTAGTTTTGCTAGTTAATAATTTTTGAATCGTACTTGTTTTTGGTCCATTTGACGAAAAACTTGTAATATTCTGTTGAATTTCGCATATTGTTTACATAAGATTTATATAAAATAAAACTATCACGAAATTCGACAACTACCAGGTACAAGGAGAAATCTCAAATAAGTATTTCCCCCACCTTTCTATTGAATTATTTATCACCCGGGTTAAATATTTTGGCATCAAAGGTTGAGAAAAAAAATATTCCGAAGAGGGCTTCGATCATATAAAACAATGCTTAAATAGTTAAAAAAAACATATTCTGTCGTGAAAAATCGTCGGTCCCTACAGTAACGAAGACCTGTTAATTATTACATTAATAAGATAAAAAAAAAACTGTCATTAAAAATTATTATTATTTTGTTAATGACTAATCATTATATAGAGATTGAAAGATTTCTATATTTGATTTCACCATACAATATAATCTAACAACATTTCGAATTAGGAAAACATCAGGCGCCAACCTGTAAAAGTAGTTTATGACGAACATAAATCATTGAAAAAAAGATACATGAGAAAACTGATTTTTTAAATAATCTTTACATGTTAAACGAGAGGTGCTTAAAAAAAAACGTCCGTTCTTTCGTTGTTTGCAGCACCAAACAAAGTTAACATTAAAGTAAACGAGGTAGAGTAGGTCATTTATACTGTAAATAAATGTAATCAGTTTTTGTTCCATTATAAAGAGAAGCAATGAGGTAACAATGGTTTAACCGAATATATTTTCTCCATTGTGGGTTGTGTTGCATACACTTATTCCACATCTTTATCATTTTCTATCCAAAAGTGTCAGGACAAAATCAAACAACACAAATAAAGTAACACAAAAACACAAAATACAAAAAAAAGGCCAACCAAACAACAATCAGCAACGTTAATTCAAGTCCAATCGAGAGTGAACTAAAGGACTCCGGAATTGCAAGAACTGCTTACACTTCCAGAGCACCTGAGCTCAATCTCGTTACGACTATAGTTCGTGTTGTTCATTGATATTCAATAATTTTGTGTTTCTGGTTTTCATATTTTTATCCCGTTATCGTCGGTGGTTACTGGTTTTGTCTCTGCCCTTTCGGACTTTGACTTTCGAATGCCCCATTGGTACCTCTGCTTTTTATAAGCAGTTCCCACATAGCATAGTTCTCTGATCATCCATACGTAATTCTGTAATCAAACAAGGAGGTGTCAAGACAGTACATTCATTGTTCACCGAAGCAAATGTGTGACAATGGGCGCAAACAATTCTGGAAAAATTGTTTTAGCAGAGTTTTTAACATGTTCTATAGTTTTGTCAATTCTTGCAATCCAATATCGTCAAGATTAATCGTTACACTATCAATTGGTTGTTGTTTGAATATTTGCCACAAGGCTTCCTTCCGTTGTATAAATAACTGTGGATTCTTTATCAAGGTGTAAGCTAATTTCCATTTAAATCTGGCGACTGTGTTAATCTGACGTTTCTGTTTTTTATGAGTTGTTCCTTTGCCATGAAAAAAAATAACAAAAAGTTGTGAATTCAACTAACATTTTCAAAATACATATTACGATAACTAAATAACTTAAAAAAACTGACAACTCAAATTTAAAAATTGATAAAAAAAAAAGGTGTGGTTAAGATCCCATTACAAAGTAAATGTATCATTTAATCATTTAATCTTAAGGTTCTAAAATCCTAAATCGGCCTTGGATTGGCAAAAGGGTCTTAGGCGCTGGTTTAAACACCACATTATTTATCAGTAGCCGATTACCTCTCAAGTGGTGTTCGAGTTTACAAAAACGGGACCACCTGTTTGTGATTGATTTGTCAGTTACCTGCCTAAGGTCGGTGGTTTTAACAGGGTATTCCAGTTTCCTCCACCACTAAAACTGACCGCCCTATATGGCGCAGGTCCGTGAAAACGGCGTTAAACCCTAATTCACTCATACACACACACACTGTATATTAAAGTATACGTTTTTAGATTTTCGACTGATGTTGAATTATATCATTTTATAAATATGTTGTCACAGTTATTGTTAATATATGACCAGATAGTAAGTTTAAGAGTGATTTGGTGTTGACAATGGTGTACCACGTCTGACTCTATATATTTATTTTATTTCCCCGGTATAACAATTTTCAAATAATGCTGTTTAAAATTCTTTGTTACATCTTGGTTTTATACACTCGAATAATATAAAAAAAATACCATTTGCAATGGCTTCTATACTTTCGTCTTTGGCATTTTTCTTAAGCAGGATTTCTGCCTGAATAAGACTTATAAAGGTCAGCACCACTGGATGAGTATGGGCATTCTCTACATGCATAAATCCACAAAATGCATCAAACCCTAAAAGACATAATAAAACAAAAGAGTAATTCAAACAGTTTTAGAAAAGAATATTGCAGATATCATTTATTCATATTTTCCGAAGCTTTGAAGTCAGGGCGATAATCAGTTCTTTTTAAACTACAACAAATAAGGAAAAATATAAATTCTAACAATAAAACCTTCGATATTTGATTTGAACAATATGACATATCCACTGTTTTTAAATAATCTGGCAGCTGATTTTTTTTTTTATTATCAAAGCTTTTAACTTCCTTATACGTAACAAAATATGTTTAACCACTAACAGTGAAGGATGAATAAAAATAAATCTCCATGATAACACTTTTGTTTCCTTTTTATGTTCAAAAATCAACGAAAACATTAAAAACATTGGTTAAAACTAAAATAATGTAAAGGTCAAGATTACAAAAAAATTAACATCCATTATTTCATTTATTTCATTTTGGTAAGAGAAATAATAACATTAGAAAATCATATTATCTACTAAACAAAACAAAAGAACATAGGAAAAATTATTTTTCATGTAGTTACCTGGATCCATCGTTTGAAACTTTCGTGGTAATGTACTGTGATCAAGTCGAGGTAGAAATAGTGTTCCTAGAATTACAGCTTTTATAATTCTAAATAAACAGGATACAAGACCAAGGAATATGTTATAGAAAAACATAAAATAGGCCACAACGAAAAATATCCGTCTGAAAATAAATAAACAATCTGATCACTAGCTGAAATTAATAAAATGTAATCAAATGACAAAACTGCTAATAAATTGCAAATTGTTGAACTTGCGACAGAGCTTTTGGTTGATTATTTAATAGAATGACATGCATAATTCTTTAATGCAACCTTTTTGCCAACAAATTACAAATTACAACAAAAACATAACAAAGAAAATGTACCTGTTATTTAAAGCCAGAACTTTTCCTCGGTCTTGTAAAAATGCAAAAATTGACATCAATTTTTGAGCAATGTTGATTCCTAAAGATATGACTAACACTGGCCTACAATATTGAGAAAAATAATAGAATACAGTGTTGATTTGCTAAATAATTTAGATAATGGTTAACTTTAAGAGACTGTCCAAGCAAAACCCAGGCAATAGCTGGCACATGACAAATTTTGTTTTTCAAAAATTTTCATTGATTTCACATCAGGTTAACATCCATTCCCCAAAACAAATGCAGATTTTTGGTTTATTGAAGTGATAACTCAGATGTAATTTATATAGAATGTATTGAAAATATGCAGAAAAAGGGAGATAACTCTTGCATATTTGCAAAATTTGGTTGCTTTGTTCTTGAACTTTCAGGCTGAATCACAAGTCATCCATGTTGCTTTCAAACAAATCCTGGTGATTTATGTTTTACATATGAGTCCAACAATACATAAAAACAATAAATTTGCTGGGATAAAATTTTTCATGTGCAAGATTCTGTAGGCTTTTGCCTGATTTCTTCATGGACAGCCTCTTACTGTTTTCATTGAAAACTCTGGCAAGTCAATTAACTTGCTACCAAAAAAATAGATGTGCTACATATAAAATTTGCTTTACAAAGAAGTAGCTTCAAAGTGATATGAAACGGCAACACCAATATCATTGACAAAACTTATAAAGACTTACAGACGGTGAGTCATTTGTTTTGCAGTCAATTCAGAATCGTTATTAAGAAAATTAAGTCTTCACAAGTCTTAATTGGCCGTAAGGCTTCCTATATTAAAATGACTGAATGGCTTGACACGTCTTAACTTTTTTTTATTCAGATAGGGATACGATTTGATGTGCTGGATTTTCGGGTGCTTTCATTGAAAAACATGGATTAAGCCTTTACACAACAAGGGGGTACCCATCTTTTATCTGCAATTCCACCTTAACCCTTCAATGTTTTTTCATGAAACTTTCACATAATCTTTTTTATATAATGGATTTTTGGGGGTACCCATAGCAAAATATTGAATTAGCCATTACACAACAAAGGGGAACCCATCTCTTATCCGCAACTCATCCTAAACCCCTCAATGAATTCTCATGAAACTTTCACACAATCTTTGTTATATAATGTAGATGTGTACCTACTATTTTGGAATTTTCTCTGATTGAGTTTGGGGACGGGGGGATTTATTTGTGATGATCTGATCACAGTTTTTTTCTAGTTTTAATTAAGAGTTGGCTTCTTGCAAATAAAGGATAAAGTTAGTGGAAACAACAGTGGGATTTCTCAGTCTTAATGTAATCTATAATAATAAGTCGTTGTGAGACATAATACGAAAATATAGGTGATCGTCTTAGTACAAGAAACAGCCAGACGCCAATAAAGACAATCACGAATTATTTTGTCTGTCATAATTTTTGATTTTCTTTCTAACAATTGCTTATATTGAAAGAGACCTTTTTCCAAGAAGTCGCACATGTACTTTTCTATAACCTAGGTCTAAAAGTCGGTCACTGAAACAACAGCGTCGGGAAAAAAACTGAACTATTTGTACAAGCCTTGGCATATAGAATTAGTTGTGAGTAGGATAATTATGCTACTTTTCAGGTAAGGAAAATTTATAATTCTTACATGAGTTCACATGGGCACCTGAGTTCACTCTTGTTACGACTTGACTTCGCGTTGTTGATTTCCTTTCGGTTGATTTTGTGTTTCTTTTGTTCGTGTTTACCGGTTTCGTCGTTGCCCTTTCGGACATTTTACACTCGAATGCCCCATCAGTGCCTCTTTGCTTCGTTAAAAATAATGTCTTTTTTATATATTTTGTACCGAAATGACCGCCACCAACAAAATAAGGTTAGGATTCTAAAAAGTCTTACCACAAATTATTTAAAACTGTTAGAAGCCAATCGTAGAGGCCAAACTGTACCAAAACAATAAAAACAGCAAGGACAAAGGCAACAAAAAACAACAGTAAAAACTGGATGAAGTATCCTAAAAAGTATGAAAAGAATTAATGCTACTTTTATCAGTATAGAAATCTGGTTTGTTATTGTTTCGAAAATGAATATAAATAAGTAATTCATTTGAATGATATACATCACTTCTTTAGCAGTTCCAGCAACCCTCTCTCAAAAAAGTCAAATAATCGGAAAGCTTTATCTCAACACGTTAAAAAACTATCAGTATAAAGTTCTAAGCCTTATTAAATAAAAGAAAGGTGATACATTGTTTTCCTGTGTTTGACTTTACAGTTTTGTTATGATCCTTTGACAAGAGGATGAAAAGATTCACAATTGTTTGCTTTGTGTACATTTATCACGCTATACGCCAGTTTGGTTATACCTCGTGCAATCATGCAAAAATGGAATACTAAAATTACCCCAGGCTATATAAGCCACCTGATATCCAGCATATCGTAAGCTTCCAACCTTCAAATATAAATAGAACAATTTAATATTCATTAGTCATCTTTGTACTCATAGTTTAAATGGAATATTTAAATAAAATATGTGTACATTGTGGGTCATTCGATCACTTGTTAAATGTCAAGTTATTTTTTAAATTTAATCTTCCAGTTTTTATGGAATAATACATTGCATTTATGTTATTTGCCTGTATGATTGGTTTTCAAAAATATCATGATGAGATATATCGGCTTACCATATCAACTTACAAGGAGTGTTGAATTGCTTTTTTCTGACTTAGTTGTTAAATGTCCGTTCTTTCCTTTATAAAGTCCCAATAACAGTGTTCTAAAACAATCATTTATGAAATAATATTTCATTTACTCAAATATCATCTTGAAATTGAACGAAAAGCCGTATATACTAAAAGGTATAATTGTATATGTCTTGAATGTATAAAAGATAATGACTCAAAAACTTGTTGTCCTTTTTTGTATGAGGATAATCATACATGTACATGTCTTCTTCAAGACAATCCATTCTATTTCCAGACAAAGGCTGGTCTCAGTTTTAGTGCAAATTCAAATGTCCTTTTCTTTTTTATTTTTAAATGGCGTAACCTATCACATAACATTTCTTTATTTGTATGTCCTCAGATGATATACGCGCGAACAATAGTTTCGGAACGCATGGACAACGAAAAAAAATCTGTGGTTAGTATATTATATATGTATATGGTCAGATTTTTGTCAATTGTAAGATAAGGCATAGTTTTTTTTTATTTTAATTAAGGGCCATACATTAATCTTGGAAATAATATCTGACATAGTGTCAGTAGACTGTTGCTTTTATGATTCCTTGTACAGACGGTAAAAGACAATTCCGGCAAGTTGGTTTTTTACATATCTTTACCTGTATGAAGCTAAAGTATGTAGAATCATTATCACTCCAATTATGAAACCTACTGTCAGAGCTGTGAGTAAACAAGCTACAAAGAAAAACAAATACTGCACAAAAAGGTACATGCATTAACTTTGTTTGATAACATGGACAATGTGTTAGCACTGGGAGATTCTTTCCAGAGAGGAGTTTTCAATCTAGGAAGGCATTGAGCTCAAATCATCGAAACACATAAAGTTGAACAGGGTAATTTAATCGTGACAACCATGATAAAATGAGCATTAAATAATATAGGAAAAGCATACTGGTCATTTGTTATTATATGAATTATGAATCCACTGAATAAATTATCAAATATAGAAATCAAGCATCAACAGTCGACGGTTCAGTAAGAGTTGCCTGTTTTTCTTAGACCATAATTGTTGTATGCTTAATTTTAAATGATTTAGGCCTGTGAAGGATTTCTGTGAGTTCTTTAAGTAAAACAGTTTATCATGATTCGTTGGAAAATATTGCAAAATACACAGTGCTCAATATATATAAACATTAAATAGTCGAAAAATAATGCAATAAACGAATTACTAAATCTATATCACATAAAATAGTTAAAAAAATATTGCAATACACGCAGTGCTAGATATGTATAAACATTAAATAAACAAAAACCAAAACATTCAGAGGTATGTTTCTGTATAAAGAAATGTATACAGAGTGTATTCTATGTAACAGCAACCAGCTCATGATTAATAGAGTTAATTCAAGGAAAAGTGTACATGTACATGGAAATTTCTGAGAAATATTACCATACAAGACATCGACTATGTAGACCAGGAGCTCTATGATGTAAAACTCGGTGTCTGCCAGAACCTGGTATCCCGAATCGGCAAAATCATGAGCAAATCTAGCAAGACCTATAACTAGCACCAGAAGTTCCACATAAACCTGCAAAGACAGTAATTTGATAAATATTACATTGATATTTATTTTTATAAGAACAAAAGACATGATTCATATGACAATTTATTCGAAGTTCCACACGGGGGAGATTATTACAAAAGTATTTTATTATATTGTTTGGTAAAATGATATCAGACATTGCAATGTGTTTGAAATGACATTCAATGATAAGACATCTGGTGCAAGCCATGATAGCTTGAGTTCTGTGCATTGGTATTTTTTTTTCATGAAACATTTTACACACTGTAAGCTAATCATTGGTAATAATTATGTTAGTTATAAAATAGCAAAACACATTGTTTAAATTGCATACCTGATATATCAAAATAAAAGATACAACTGCTACTGAAAGCATTCGTGTAGAGTACCGAAAATCTGTTAACAGAAAGAATGAGATGGTAACTAAGTTGCAATAAAATGCTCCAAAAGTGTAGCATGTCCATCTTAGAGTACTAGTGTGCATCTTACTTAAACTCCTTATGTTAGACAAAGCAACGGTTAACCAATTGGGCAATATAATCTTTTAAATCTAAGAGGGCTAAGACAAAATCGGTAAAATATACCTGTTAAGGTGTTTATTGTCTACCCAACAGTTCAAAAACGGAAATAAACGGTTTATCGATATTTCAAACCTGCCTTTTCAAACCGCCTATTCAAACATGTCGGAGTTCCTTATGAAAATAGTAAAGACAACCGTTCTTTTCTCTCACTTCCCTTTTAAAACAAAGGTTTGGATGCCATCAATTTAGGAAATATTCTTCATCATAAATCTGTTACGGCACTTCAACGACAAAAGTATTCCAATCATCTCCTTTACCTATACTTCCACTGTTGCACCTTAGGTTTTCAATTACAAAAGAGTGTTCCAGGATTTCCAAATCAATGACCTCAAAGCAAAACCTCAAGACTGCTCTTTTAAAAAATCCTCATTTAATACATTGTAATTGTCCCTCCAGCCACGTTATCACTGGTGACCTGAACATCGCGATGTTTTGACTAAAGGACCAAAATAGCGTGATCCTAGACGAATCAACTGGGACCATAATTTTAAAACAATTATGGATTCAGTTGAAGACTATGCCAGAAAATGATAATAGAAAGAACAGAAGAAAGACAATGACGTTTTGTCGGAGTGGGTTAAAGCTGTGAGGTAATTGATTTTGAAATGAATCCGTTCTTTGAAGGGCTCAATGATCACTAAAGCAATATCCATTTTCAACAACGCTGATGTTGCAGAAACACTGTCCTCCTTACATGACAAATATGTTGTTGTACCTGCAGACAAAGCACCAAATAACATCATTTTTGAGTGCAAGAAACACTATATTGACTGCTTGACAGCTGAATTAGGGGTGGGTTGTACCAGCAATAGCACCACATACACTGCTACAACACTGTCAAAATAGGAAATTATTGACAATCACAAATCCGTCATTTCATCCTTCGGGCTCTCTTTTGGTGCTGACAATGATGACATTGCATCCATGTATTGGATTCCTAGATTACATAAAATTCCATACGAACAACATCGCTTCATTGAAGGGTCTTCAAAATGTACCACTAAACCTTTCAGTTCTGTTGACTTCAATACTAAAGGTAATTAAATCGGGCCTCAAGAATTATTACGATTGTTGTTATTCTAGAAATGGTGTCCATCAAACGTGGATCCTGAAGAATTCGAAAGAACTATTGCAGATTCTTAACACAAAATAAGTTTCATCTTGCAACAGCATCAACACTTTCGATTTCCCCACTCATTTTACTTCCATTCCTCATAAACAACTCAAATCACGAATGGCACAGCTGATTAAACGCAGCTTTTTTTTACAAAGAATGGAATTAAACGCATGTACAAATATTTGGTAGTCGATTACAGTAAGACTTGTCATCAATGAGTCAAAGAACAAATATACAGAAGACCAAATACTCGACAAGCTCAAATTTCTAATCGACAACATATTTGTTCGGTTTGGTGGACGTGTTTTTCAGCATGGGCATCAATTGTGCACCTTTGCTTGCTGATTTGTTTCTACATTCATATGAAGCAGACTTCTCTTTTAACCTCACGTTCCTTCATATTGATGATGTTTTTTCACTAAACAATTCCCGATTTGGTGACTCTCTCCATCTAATATATTCGCAGGAACTTGAGATAAAGGACACGACAGATTCTAGGAAGTCTGATTCATATTTAGATCTACATCTCGAAATTGACTCTCAAGGAAGACTTTCAACAAAGCTCTATGACAAACGTGATGACTTCAACTTTCAAATCGTCAATTTTCCCTTTTTGTATAGCAACATTCCGTCCACTCCTGCTAATGGAGTCTTCGTATCACAGTTGATTCGTTACTCCAGAGCTTGTGGGAATTACATCGATTTCCTTGGCAGAGCGTCACGTATGACACAGAAATTGCTGACACAGGGTTATGTTGCTCCACTGTGGCTGTCTTAACTCAAGAAATTTTGCGGTAGACACCATGCACTCATAGACAAATATGGGATTTCTATTTCTCAAATTTGTACAGATTTTGGTTTGCCGTAGAAATTTGTTTTGTCTTTCTCTACCGGATTTGACACACTGAATTGGAAATTATCAACACGGCGTGTGCGCTATAGCAAGCAGGAACCGCTTACTCTTCTGGAGCACCCGAGTTCACTCATGTTACGACTTGTTGATTTCCGTTCGGTTGATTTTGTGTTTAGTGTTTCTTCGTGCTGTTCTTGTTCATGTTTACCGTTTCGTTATTGCACTTTCGGGCTTTTGACACTCGAATGTCCCATTAATGCCTCTTTGCCTCTTTCAAGGACAACCTTTCATCACCAGCATTTGAATCAAAACATTTGAAAATCAAAAGCCGAAAGTATTGAAAACGAAAAATACTCAAAACCAAAACATTCCAACAGGAAAGCCAAATCCAGCACCTAGGAAATTTTGCTCTTACTTATTTTCAGAAGTCGTTCGTTTTAGAACATGTACATGAACATGTACGATAACAACTCAGATGATACGTTTTAAATTGTTCTAGAAAAGCCGAAAGAGCAGAACATTGTCTACAAAACATGTTTATTCCAGTTCAACTACCTGACACAACCTATGAGAAAATGATCGATTTTTTATTTTTCTGAATTAAAAACCAACATTGTATATGAAAGACAAAAAGCTTTTATCTAACCGAAAAAAATATTTTTTAGGCAAATACTTACTAGGTAGTCGTTGGTATGCTATTTTGTGATAAACCGTCTTTATGAGAGATGTCACTTTATCTTTGCATTCAATTGGCGGTCTGCGATAAAATATAAGAACAAATTTTGGACCACTTTATTTTTTTCTAGGGACATTGTTTTATAAGGTTATGCTTTAAGGTTAAATGGTTGAAGACTTTTAGCTAAAATTATCATTATTAAGGTTTCAGTTTGGCATATTTTGATTTAATTGATCAACGCTCTTAACATTCTTATAGTGTATTGCATTCTCAATCTTTTGGGTAGAGCGCTACTGGTGAGTCTTGAATAGATAAACCGAGAGTCGGGCGTAGCAAAATTTATTTATATCAAACATTGACTTACACGACAGCAGGTTTTGGCCGTTTCAACAGTTTTCTGACATGAATACCCTGGTACGATTTTCTTATGGACTCAAATATATCTTCTTCGTCCTTAAAATCTACAGCCAAATCTTGATGTTTTCGTTTTCTCCATATGGACCGGATAAATCGTAGAGGACAACTTATGGATAAATATAAATGGCATAATAGTTCTGGTAAATTTTTGGCAAGAATAATTAGAACATCTTTCTGAAAAAGATAAAAATACATGTCGAATATGGGATTTTATGAGAAGCAAAGATGTCACCAATGGTGAAACCAAAGTCCAGAAAAGCCAAAAAAATCGTTACACATTAAATCATCTCAAAACCACAACATAAAAACAAATTACAACTATGACGCAATTAGTAATATAAACTCGTGTCGAAACAATATTAAACTCAATTGCTTCGGATACGCCGTACCTGTTTTCTTCAGCACACCTATCCCATTGCAACGATCAATTCATTAAAGGTTCAAATCCAGTAAAGGATCACAATACTAAACCACTTTATTAAGCCAATATCTGCGCTTATCTAAGCTTAGAAATCCCGCGCACATGGTGTCTATCGTCCAATTCCTTGAAGAACAGCAATATTCAGGTAACAACATAACCCTGTGTTATAGCAGTTTGCTTGTCAAAAGTAATGCTCTATCAAGAAAATCACAAGAAAGCCTTAAGTATGATATACACTGCGACTTTATTTCATGATGTGACTGCATTTTGTGAAAAATACGCAAAGTACTGAATTATCAAACGGCAAACTCAGCTAAGTAAAAGCCAAAAATTTCCGCTATTACGCACATAGCCAGAAATGAATATCACTTTTCCTCATTAATATTCATGTATGCAAATTAGATAACTTGTCACGTGACAAAACTTGTTTAATTAGTAACGGTAACATGCTTTTATAACTTTTGATAATCCGGAATATTTTAGGGTGTTACCCGTAACCGATATGGTTTATAATAATAAATTGACTTCCTCAAAGTTTCTTTGGCGGATAAAAACAAACATTTTGAATAATGTTGATGTGAATTGGACGTCTGACTGAACAGACGGCTTGAATTTGACCACCTTTGTGCTTCGTGGGAACCTAGAGTTTATCAGCCATGATTATATGGTTTGTTTTGTCCACCTTTTTGCTGTTTGATGCATTGAATTCAACCCCGCAAGTTGTTTACATTTTGTTATTACATGCAAAAGAATGCATCCAAAACCGAAATTTCTTCATTTTGTACAATTATCCGCCATGTTTTATATAGCTAATGAAGGACCCCACGCCTCAAATTCTCTCACAGCTGAGGAACCTTGAAATTTTACTGCCCAATGTCTAGAGGTGTCTTATTATTAAGCCATTCACGTGTACTTCCAAAATCAACCCCCGCAACTTGTGTACAAGAAATTTTTATTAACATTTATTCAATATAGAAATATTATCCCTTTGCTCCTATAGTAAAAATTATGACTGTAAACGTTCCTGATTTAATGATATGCCAAGGAATTATTCTAATACACGCGTTGCGCATTTGCGGGATTGCTCACTAATTTAGCCAAAAGAGGAGGAACTGGTAAAAAAACTGGTTCCAACATGCTAATGGACGAAGAAAGTAATTTCTTTATTTCCGTTCAAGGTTGATTTTTTATTGGTTGGAAACGTTGATGGTTGGTTTATTTGTCAGTTGCAAATGATTTTTACCCTATATGTGGAATAATTACAGAAGAATCGTTGATAGAAAATGCCGTTCCCTTTGTACCATGTGTGAATGACGTCGTTTTCCTCCCCGTGACCCCTGATGACCTCGTCTAAATGACGAGTCAAATCCGGAACGGATATATTGTGCAACCCTAGTATTCCTTGGATATGCTCATTAGTAAATTGATATACGTTAGATTTCTGGATATGCAAATTTGACGGCAGGTTAAATTATTAAATTAAATTTAAATTTAATTCCATTCTATATTATATCAATTACTCTACAGAGCTGTACGCAACACCATTTATCATATTATAATTTAATTTGGTATGTAACGCTCAATTTGATTGGTTGGACCAACCTATGTTATTTTGTATAATATGGTTTGGTCTTGTGACGTCACTAACATCTTCATCCGCAACGACATTTTCGAAATAGTCTATATGATTTTTTTTTGTTGAATATTCGATAGTAAATATAAATCTTACGAAATTAAATTATAAGGAATGACTTTAATAGTTGGTCATTTTATAGGGATATAAAATGGGTAGGGTCGTTTATTAAGCGTAAAACGACCCTACCCATTTTATATCCCTATAAAATGACCAACTATTAAAGTCATTCCTTAAATACTGAATAATACATGGCAAAATCTGTATCATATGCTGTATTTACCCGAGACACCTATATCTGACCGAGGGCCAACGGCCCGAGGTATGATATAGGTCGAGGGTTAATACAGCATGTGATGCAGATTTTGCCATGTAATGTTCATTATATCATATACAATAAAATATTGATATTTTGTAGGGGTGCGATATAGGGTATGCGATATAGGGTTAGGGGTGCGATATAGGGTAAGAGGTGCGATATAGGGGGTGCGATATAGGGTATGCGATATAGGTAATGTGCTTTGTCCTTTAATGCATATTAAAAAAGACTATATTTATACTTAAATATATGATATATATCATTATATCAATAGATTATTAAAACAACTTTTTAATTTGTACTTACAACTTCGAGGTTTTCACAATAAAAGTTTTGAACGACAGAAACTGCCATATGTGCCCAGGCATACAGAGTGGCAACAAAATATCCCAAAATGGAGTTCGATGTTAAGGCTGCGAAAAGTGGCATCAAATCCAACCCGTATATCAACATGGACAAAAGTGTTGCAAATACTAAAAAAAAACAACATCATGTACTTCAATCAAAATACTCTGGCTGTATACTTATAGGTTGGTATTTTAACAGAACGAAACTACAGTAGAGTTCGTTTATAACGAATCCCAGGGGACTATGTTGCGAATTTCGTTATAAACATCGTTCGTTACATCAGAAATCAGAATTTCACTCAGATTATCTCCCTTTGTTTTTCAGGTTTTTACTTGTGCATCCGCGAGAGCAATACATCTTGTTGATTTTTTTTGTTTGTTGTACTTTCAATATATATTGTAATGTTACTATATCGATATTATGAAAAATAAATATTTTAAAACTTTTGTTTGTTGAATTTTTTACTATTGCACACAACATTGTTTTGTTTACTTTGCTGTAATAATTGATTTACGCATTTCATAGTATGTGAGGTCTTCCAGAATTCCGACCAGTACCTCCTCGTGGTGGAAGACGGGCCCTGTCTCCAGGGCGTATGTACCTGGAACAGCTAACACTGGCGGTGGTGTGTCATGGGCTGGACGACCCATGGCACATAGCGAGTCTATACCTGTTTAGGTATTAAAGTCGACGCAGAGGGGCTTTCCCCTAGTCGCGACTATAAATACCCATCAGTCATAGTATGTGAGCTGTCGTTATGAATAAAAACACATAAGTGTTGACATTGATTTATTTATTTGATAGATATCACAAGACATAATAAATAAACAATAATATGCACAAGCACTAATAAGATTGGAAGCACTACAGAAAGTTAATTTAAATTTTACACTTTAAAAAAGTCAGTAACTGTCTTCTGGACTAGGGAAGTGGCGATCGATCTCTGTAAGAAGGTCTCCATGTCTGAAAGGTGGCTAAACATCTGATCGGGCACGTCGGTCTTTGCAGCGAACTTTCTTTGTAGCTGGGCTATCATCTGGAGAGCTTCACGGTCTGTGATAAGTGGTTCTTCTTCTTGGTCTTCGGGTTCTTCTTCTTGATCTTCGTCTTTTGTGTTTAGAATGCCGGCTACGATGTCATCTTCAGTGGGTGGTTCTGCTACTATCACATCGTTGTCAACACTTGCGTAGGCATCGAAGTCGACTGTGTCAGGAACATCTGTGGTACCAGTCAGCTGTTGCCAATTGTTTCTCAGTTGTTGAAGTGGAATGTCCTCATCGTCTGTCTAGGTCGCGTAACCATTTCTCGAACAGGAAACTGGTCATCCAAGCTTTCTTGTTGACCTCGTATGTCACGGGTAAACTCTTGACATTCTTGAAACACCTCGGCTTTTCAAATTTACCGATAACCAAGGGCTTGAGTTTCTCTGTGCCTGTCATGTTTGCCGTCAGCGCTACTGTGAGTCTTTCTTTGCTGTTTTTACCACCATGACACGGTTCGCCTTTGAATTGAAGTGTTCTGTTTGGTAGGAGTTTGTAGAAGAGGCCAGTCTCGTCCATGTTGAACACGTCTGCAGGGCTGTACTCTCGGAGTAGGTTTGGTAGTGTGTTCTTTACGTAGTCGTCTACCACTGTTGCGTCAACTGTTGAGCTTTCACCATTTATAGATCTGGAAACGATCCCCCGTCGCTGCTTAAATCTTTCGACCCAGTTATGGTTTGCTGTGAAGTCAGTGTGTCCGAGTCGTACGGCTAGTTCATCGGCCTTTGCTGCAAGTGTTGGTCCGGATATCGGAATGTTCTGGTCACGAACACCTTTAAACCATTGAAAGAGTGCGTCTTCTATGTCTTGGTGTACAGCAGTGCGCATCTTCTTACGACTTGACCCGAAGTCACTTGTGTTATAGGCCGATAGAATGGTTTCTCTATTCTTTATTATGGTACTAAGCGTGCTGGGTGGAATATCAAAGACTTTTGCAATTTCAGACTTTGGTCGATCATTTTTATCAACAGCTTGAAGGATTTGATACTTTGTATCAAGATCGATTGCTTTTCTCTTACGACTTGCCATACTTAAACTTTAATGACAAAATTGAGCCGAGTCCGCATTTTTAAACCCTTTACAGATTATTGTAGCTTGGCTACTTTAAATTAATATTTTTGATCATTTTTACCGACAATCGTAATTTGCAAAAATAAAGTGACTAGAATTCACAAGATCGCTTGCTTATTATCCTTTAATAGTTTTTTAATCTTTAATTGGGCTTGGTATACATAATCGATAAAGAGATTAACGGCTGTTAAATGAGCTTTAAAGATCAATGACCACACAGGTGATAATTGGCCATTTAAATGTTCACCAAGCGTGAAATGTATGACCGGTAGTAGTCGCCGATCAATATCCAATGTTTACACAACAATTTAATTGACGCTTCGCTTTATCCAGGTAAATTGGGGTAATAAATCTGTCACTTGGACAAAGAAAAGACTTCGTTATATCCCTGATTTCGCTATAGCGAATTCGTTACAACACTGCTTTTTAGTGTTAATAAAATGATAATGGGACTGGGGAATGAAGTTCAATTCGTTATAGGCATGATTTCGCTATATGCATGTACGTTATAGCCGAACACTACTGTAATTATATGCTGCACATTTCTGTGTGCTGTATTAACCCTCAACCTAAATCTAACCTCGGGCCGTTGGCCCTCGGTATGATAAGGTGTCTCGGATAAATACAGTATGCGATACAGATTTTGCCATGTAATGTTCATTATATCATATATCTAAATCACAAAATCTTGTTATTACATACTAGTGTGTTTTTTGTGATAGGGGTGCGATATACGTTATGCGATATAGCTATATATCGCACCCCAAAAATCATGCGATATAGGTAATGTGTTTTGTCTTGTAATACATATTCAAAAAGGCTGTATAATTACTTAAATATATGATATATTCAGATAAATATAATGTATTGTAGCCGTTTTGGGAACTTTGAACTGTATAGTACACATTGAAAGCAAGTCATGTTAAATTCTGTCAAATAAAATACATGTTCGTTTCAATTTAAATAAGGACAGAAAGTAGCAAATGTCTACCAATCGGGGTATTTGAAAGTCCGAAAGTGCACAGACAAAATCAATTTCAAGACTGAGAACAGCACAACATCGAAGCACATGAAACCAAATGGATTGCATTAATCAAAGCCAAATCTTAACAAGAATGATCTCATATGCTCCAGGATGGTGTACGATTTTAACCAAAAAAAGGACAATAGAAAAAATGTTAAACATCTTTGTCATAATCTTTTTTCTTCTATTTTCTCTTCTATTGTCATTCTCTTTGTTATAATTCATACTCCGTTATCCGATATCTTATTTAGACATTCAATAAACGAAAGCAGGTAATCCCCGTGATGTAGGAGTATAGCGTGCCTAACTGAAAGCAGATGTAATAACTATCATGACTATAGATCTCTAATTAAACTGAATTTTGTGCCATTTTTTTTTTAAACTATTTTCATTTAATTAGATTTTTATATTATTTACGACAATAATCCCGAATTCTTTACGGTTCTTTTCTGGGATTTCTTGCATGTTAACCTCAATATATGAATGAAACTTATTGACATGTATTGTTGGTAGATTTCCGTTCAAGATGACAAACGCCTTGTTCTTGTTGAAGTTAGATTATAAATAGAGTTCAGTTCTGAATTGATAGAAATTGCATTTCGAGTTTTTTTTTAACTATTTACATAAATAAAGGTATTAACAAAAATATCAAACTCCAAAAATGACCAAGATGAAAAAGAAACAAGTCCAAGACATACCGGAAGATCATGGTAGTCGTATTTTTGTGCTACGAAATTCGGATTCAACCAGCTTCTATGGCGTCTGGCTCTTAGATTGTGTACAATTATATTTATATTATCTCTAAATAAATGTTTCCAGTATGTTATATGTTGAAACGATATTTTTAATAAGAAATCTTAAAACGTTTGGGTAAATACCAAAGTAATTTTTCAGCTTACCTGTGACGTATTTTGGTCCTTCGAGTTTCAATGCAACTTTCTGGTCAAATATTACATCTGCGCACAGCGACGCTGTGGCACCAAACGCTGCTGCATAAGAGAATCTGTTGGATCTTCCCATTATGTCCATGGGGCTGAAATTGGTATAATAATTCAAACAAATTACAAATAATGGCAAACACGCAAGGCAGATCCAAAGACAAGGACAAAAACAAACTTTTCGAAGACCATTGAAGCGAAATTTTGCCTGATCTATTTTGATTGGAACTTACAAATGTACGCTCATCTAAAAAATATAAGCTACGAGAACAAAAATAGGATTAAATTGAAAATATACATGTATGTGTTCTTCAATGTACTACAAGTATCAATAAAGCCAAAAATATGTATATATATTCTTTTTAGGGTTTCCAGCTTATATTTTTGCTTCCGATCCTAGCCCATTTAAATGGTATTTTTGGGAATGAAAAATAATGACGTAACTCATCGTCATCAGAATGTTTTTCTCCTTGTTCTATATTTACATAGAAAATGTTTTGAAGGCCAGTAGCAAAATTGGTAATTATTTTCAAATTCACATCGAACCTGTATAAATTGTGCACGTGAAAATTGTGAGAAGCATATCCGGACAAAAAAAAATCGATAATATCAGCATTAGGCAAATTTTTCTCGGGAACTTGCTGTAGAGCTCTCCACTCTCGCGGGCACTTCGTACCCTCTACGAGCTGTGCTCGCTATAAAATCATTTCAAAAGAATAAAATGATTTACCTACCATTCAAACTACCCTATTCTTTTAGCAAAGTAACTCAAAACATTATACAATTGTTTACTGGTCATGAGGGGAACAGTACATTTGTTTCCACGAGGTACTTATTATTTCACGAGGTGCGTAGCGCCGAGGGAAATGGTAAGTACCGAGGGGAAACAAATGTACTGTTTTCCGAATAACCAGTATTAAAACAATTGTTTTACAAGTTTTAGCTTTTCAAAAAGCTGGGGAAGCTTCGCTGTAGCGGCATTTAAAGGAAAGGAAAGTGTATATCGGTTTATATTTAAAAATGACAAGTCACTGGTCTACCAGAACTTTATAGAATGTATCAGGAACATGCCTATAATTACAATTGCATAAGAAATATTACCGTGAGCTGAAGGTCATTTTATAAGAAAACAACCGATTTCTGTTTAATGTTCAGTTTCTCTATTATAGTTGCTTTAAGGATCAGTGGCCATTAAAATGATATCTTATAACGCCAATAAGTTATTACTGAGTCTGTGTCTAATTGGTCTAATTAAATGATTTTTGAGGACGAATAGTAATGGCTAACTATATATGGAAGACATATGTTGCATGCGTCTTATGAAAGTTGGTCAACCGAATGAAAATGAGTTTCGGGTATAAAATTGCTTGCCAAAAAAGGACATTATAAGAGGTAGCTAAATGTTCGCGTCTATAAATTTAAGGGACAATTACATGAATTTGCCTGGAAATCTGTGATATATTTCTTTTACACGGCAGTCTTAAGATATTCGGTAAACAAGAAGCAGAAGGGTAACGAACAAAAAATTCTTGATATAGAAGAAATCCATACTTGGCAAATGACATATAGTTGTAGCAAACCTGCGATGAGGAATTTTTGTGACGCCACAGCACCACTATGCAAGACGAGGGATATTGAAAAAGTCTCTCTAATTTGTCGCTATATTTGCAAACATTGCAAGTGAATTCTAAAATAAACTGTACGTGCACAAGTATTGGTAACTCGACCATAGTTGTTCCAGGTACTTACACCACGAGGAGGTACTGGTCGGAATTCTGGAAGACAACTTTTGAGCACGGTGCATTATGCTTTTATAAGCCCAAAGTGTTGCCAAACAAAAAGCTTATATTTGGTTGAAAATGCACATCAAAAGAAACATAAAAATATCTGGACTTGTAAATCATATGATGAATCTGTTGATTACAACAAAATTGATGTAATCTATTGTTGCTCAGCAATCAATAAATATCACGTGATATTTTAGTGGATTTGTCGAGGTCACCTGGTCAAAGAAATTTTAATCAACGGTAAACATTAATTGTACCGTGTCCAGTTCTGCAGTACACAAAATAGCCTTATCATGATCAAATCGTCTCTTCTCCGTAACTGATTCACGATTATAGTTATTGGTTCAGCCAATGAAACGAATTGTTACTTTTGTAACCTTATTAAACAGCCAATCAACGCGTTCATAAGTGATTGATTATTTCAAGATGGCGTGAATATCCTATGAAATTAATAGCTTCGCACCTTGATGCGAAGCAATTATACTGAATCGGTAAACAACTTAACTAAAGCCACGCCTACTGCTCGGACTCTTTACTTTGTATACAGTGTACTTAGGCCACGCCTACTGCCAATCATACAAAAAAAAACGCGAAATAGTATTACGGTGAGTGAGTGAGTGAGTTGGTGTTTTACGCCCGTGCAACGCTATATAGGTTATTTACAGGCGATGAACATGAAAAGGGTGATAAAATGAACATGAAATGATGATAAATGAAATATGGGGGTGGGATGGGAAACAAAGGACCGGTAAATTTTGAAGAACCACAGGAAAAGGGGAGAGGTGGGTAGGGGCGGAAAATTTAGCCTATGTGGTGCACTACTTGGCGGTCCACAAAGGGGTCTTTTACGTGCATGAAGCGTGGCACTCTCCACACACGTTGGCCCACTATGGTCGGCGGTCAGGGTTTCCGTATTATAGACCTGACAACCCCCGCGGACGAGGGCCACCCTATTCAGCCACCTAGGGTACACACTTGGTCGCTCTGTGGGCTGAGCACTGACCCGACGTCAGAATCCCAAGACCCTTAGTCGCCTCTTACGACAAGCTAGGCTCTGCTGCGGGCCTATTCGCCACCCGGGCCCCGCACGGGACAATAGTATTACGGTACTATTGCCCTAGGGAAATAGTTTTTACTATATCCCTAGGGAAATAGTACTTTTACCAAATTCAAGATGAAATAGTTAAAATGTTTACCTGTATTTTATATAGAAAAAATCTACTGAGGTATAATAAATACATATATTTGTTTTTGTTTTGAATACTTACTAAACTACGCCTGGTCGTCCACCACAGCATCGCGGCCAAAGATTAACACGCTTTTCACCAAATGCAAGAATGAGCGTAAACACAACCTGGGTAAAACAAAATGTTTTTTGTTGTTGTTTTTTTTAAATAATTCACATTGAATTAGAAAGACAATTTGGCTAAATATATATTTATTAAAACAAAAAAAAACTTAAATTATAAGAATAATGTGGGTAACTTTTTTTTCCAAACTTAAGCAAATATTACAGAAGACGAAAATGAAATTCGACAATTCTTATATGTTGATAATGTTGATGTAATATTCGGGTTTGAAACTAGAAAATGTGTCTAAAAGCCAAAGATAGCCGTCCCATTCTTAAAATATCATTGACCCCAACATGTTTTACCTGAG
This sequence comes from Arcuatula senhousia, assembly GCA_963971305.1. Lineage (NCBI taxonomy): Eukaryota > Metazoa > Mollusca > Bivalvia > Mytilida > Mytilidae > Arcuatula > Arcuatula senhousia. The sequence continues at coordinate 32,687,235 of OZ020304.1, forward strand.
ATATGGACCTAAACCAAGAACTTAATCATGCATAAAATATAGGTCACAGTGACCTACTTTCTATTGAGTGATGTAGTGCTACACAAGACACATATAGAAGTGAAATATCATTGACCTCCAAAAATTTATGGGTTTGAACAAGACCTTAAACAAGTCGTTCATGCGTGATATATAGATCACAGTGACTTACTTGGGCCAATGCAAGACGGCGAGCAGTGACCTCTGGTCATGTTGAAGACTGCTGGCTGTTTTCTATTGTGATTTTTTAAATTGCCGTTACTTTAATGTTGGTTGTGTCGCGTACACTTACTCCACATCTCTTTATCGTCTATTTCTAGTGGGCTATGTAGCGATACCAAATGCATATCTAGTGATGAAATATCATTGACTCACAGCATCTAGGACCCGAATAATTGCCCTTTACCAATAAATTAATTATATCCGTTCATGCATAAAATATAGGTCTATACCTAAACAAGACAAATCTAGTGGCGAAGTATCATAGACCCTTCCCCCGTTCTGCGTAGAATATAGGTCAATGTGACCTACTTTTTAGTGGATGGTGTAGCCCTACACAAGACACATCTTGTTGTAAAATATCATTGACCCCCAACATCTAGCATCCTAGTTATGGTTTTCAGCAATAACTTAACCAAAGTCGCTCATGTGTAAAATATAGGTCACAGTAACCTACTTTAAAGTGGGCGATGTAGCACTACCCAAGACAATTACAGGCGTAAAAATGTTGGGAGTTTTTAATGAAGCAGGCGTGGAGTAAAATTTTGTGAGACCGTGTTTTATGTGGATTTTACGAAAAAACAACCCCATACGCCCTTCTTTGAATCCGCGCATTGTTCGGCGTATACCAAAGCTAGTACGATTTGCAGGGCTATTAATATTAAGTATTTAAAGACTTACAGCAGGAATCAACAGGTACAGATAGAGGGCTTCATGGGGAATAACCTGAGGACAGACCGGTACATCTCTGAAAATAAAATTTTGTAAAAACTGTTCCGACTTTGTGCAGTAAAAAAGATATCATCTAAAAAAAAAACCACAGAAATAACAATTAAAATTTACCCGGCAAAGTGAACCTAAGTCGAAACGAGAGTGAATGCAGCTGATCTGGAAAAGTGAGCAGTTCTTGCTTTCTATAGTGTTATGCATCACGTTTCTAATGGTGGCCACATTTGATAATGGTAGTCAATACAAAATTTATATGTCAAACCGATATCTGCGCTGATTTGAGAGCTGAAACGCCATATTTGTTTGCAAGCACATGATATCTTCCGTCATTTGTTTTAATTGACGCCAACAACCGGACAGCATCGTAACCTCGTGTTAGAAATTTGCCTGTCAGACGTAATCCTTTCAAGAAAATCACAATATTTCCCGCAAGCTCTGGAATCACAAATTTGTTAACGTGGTGATACATATACACTCGATAAGCTAAAGCGGTCGGAACGTTTCTACACAAAAATGTAAAATTTATGCTTTGTCCAGTCTTCTTTGTTTGGCGATTTCGGAATATGTATCAAAATGTTATGTGGTCCTCCTATAATCTGTAGTGTCCTTTATCTCATGTTCCTGATATGAGATGTTAATACTCCCAAATCAAGGATTGTTACGTGAAATGACATCATCAACGTAAAGTAAGATCAAGGAATAAAGCAATCCTTTTTGCCTAGTAATAGGACAAAAGATTACGTTTTTTGCTGTAATGTTTTTATTTTTCAGATGGTCTCTTGGTGTTGGTCTAATATTTTTTTTATTTGTTTTCCAATGCTTTAAATTGATTTTAAGTTTTACATCTTACTTACGCTTCACCAGAGGAACTGTTTAAATTCTGGTAAGCATTGTAAGCCGATTCTAGTGGAGCCAGAAAATCGAAATCTAAGGACATCTTAACCTAGAAATACAATCATAAATGTAAGATACATTTCTTCTTAAAAAGTCGCCGAAAACACAACAAGAGGCTCCCTGAATCGCTCACCTGGTCTTGATGTCAACCCTATGAAGACTTGTATATAGCTAAATGAGCTGAAGTTTGCAAGAAATAGCTTTTCTCTATCTGCAATAGTTTTCATTCTAAAGGCCAAAATAGAATAAAAAGCTATTTTTCACCTTTAAGGGGCTGTAACCCCTATAACATCTGACAACTTTGGCCTTATGGAGACTTTTGTAGAGCTAGATGAGCTGAACATTTGAGCAAGCAACATCTTTCTCTATCTGCAATAGTTTTCATTCTATAGGCCAAAAACACTATTTTTCGCCTTTAAGGGGCTCTAACCCCTACAAGGGGTCATCTGACAACTTTCACCCTTTGGAGACTTTTGTAGAGCTTTTGATTTTGAAGAGCCTAAGATCCTTTGGAATTTCCTATCTGTTATGGTTGCTGAGTTATAAGCCAATGTAAGTGATTTTACCCTATGTTCTATTTTTAGTATCAGCCGCCATGTTTTTTATTGAATCATTTTAAAATGACGATCGTTTGTTGCCAACATGTCATATATATTATTTCTGCAAAAGTTTCAGTTAAACTGGTTCAGTGGTTTCAGAGATCAATTTTTTTTTTATTGTTAACGGACGACAGACGACGACGGACGACGACTGACGCATAGTGATGGCACAAGTTCACATTGTCTTTGGCCAGGTGAGGTAATAAAAATCGAATAGGGGTACCAATGTGGCATTCGAATGTCAAAAGATCGAAACGGCAAGATCAGACAACACAAACAAAGACATAATTAAGAAACAGACGAAATAAAACACTCAAAAACATCCGAACAGCACCAATTGAATTCTTAATTAGAGTGATCTCAAGAGGGTAAAGCATTCCCGGTTTGTTGTAAAACCACATGTCATGATGCAAAGGAGGACAAATGAAGTGGCCTATTACATGTGTATCGGTCGAATTTGTAAAATAAGTTGATAAATACTAAGTACAAGAAGCGTTAAAGCAGTAAATTTGGTGTTTCCTTGTACACTTATTATCTAATTGGTATCATTACAGTCTAAAACATTTAGTTTTCGAAATCTTGAAGTTTAAAAAAAAGTATTCAACCAAACAAATTTCAAGGAAAGCTAAGTCAAACCTCTAGAATGTCGTTCATGTGCATTGCAAGAAAGAAAAAAAAACTAGTGTTTTAAAATATCTTTAAATTAGACGTAGGGAAATTTCATTAAAAGAAATTTATATAAAAATCCTGTAATTAATTGGTTCGTCATCAATAATTTCTCGAATCTGTGTAGATAATTGTCGATTTCAATCTTAATTAACTTATCACCGTAAAACACGCATGAATTCAAGATGTTTTCTCTTTTTGTTTGAATCAAGAATCTGGATTAATCAATTAGCGAATAGAAAATACTAGACTAAGTCTAAAAATGTCAACAACAAAAAACCAACATATGGAAACATGCAAAAGATATAACTGAATCATTCGAAGTGGCTTCAGTATATTAAAGATAATCGTCTTCGTTCTCCAGCTTTAATGTGGGTACTTTTCACAAAATTATATAAACATGATAAAGGAGTTTAAAAGTTTTACTGCTTTAACCAGTTTAAGTGTAGAACTTCTAAAGTTTTTATCTTTTCAAAGTTGACCATGGCCTTACCGCACGAAGCTTTGATTTGTGTAAGTTTCATGAAATTCTATCAAGAGTTGCATTAAAGAGCGATGCAATAGAAACCAAAAGTAATTCAAAAGTTTTGACCTTGACCTTTAGACCAATAATTATTGGTCCTTTTTCTTACCGCATTTGTTCCAGTTTGTGTGATTTAATAAAATTCAATCAAGGGTTGAGAACCTTCCTTTCAAATTATTGTAAAACATGAGAAACGGATTCTAAAGCATTGCTGCGGAAACCAATGTCGCATGGAATAACAGATAGAAGGACGAAAAACCGAATTGTTCACTTTCCCGCTTTTGCAAATGACATGGAACAAAATAGTGGAAGTCTAATTGTATGGTGCTAATTTTCTCCCTCAATTGCATTGCGATCTTTTCAAAAACTTTATACAGCAACAGGAGACGAACAAAGAATGGAAGGAGTGGTGGTTCTCACGATGCAACAATTGTTCTATTAAACACTATCATGACTCTTATTCAAATTTTCATTCAGAACTATAGCCACAACCAGGGTGTTTTTACACAAAACTTTTTTCTTGTCTGTTACGTGTACTTATTTCATTCTCGAAAGTGGGCTGTCTGTATTAGATTAAGAGTTTCAATCTTTTATTTTGCTTTTAACTTGTGAAAATACCCGACTGGAAAATCTAAAACAATATGGGAAAATAAATCGGTTACAGAATTCCAAAATTAAAAGTTACTAGTGGCTACCATCCACAAGTTTTGTTCTGGCTGTAAAACCCAAAAGTATATGGAAAAAATCTAACTGAGTAAGTTGCACTTAAAACAATGTAAAAAATCCGCACATAACTAAACCAACGACAAAACTTTAAATTGACTATTTAAAATTAGTAGATTGAAATTTAGATGGATTATAAGGCGTTGATTTAAGTGGAAGCGTAAACATTTGAAAATAGTTACCTTATAAAGACTCACGTTTTTCAATCACCAAGTTCCTGTAAAAACGTCTTTTGGCTTATGATATAGATCTTGTTAATTTCTTCAAATGCATGTTAATCCATGGAACAATAAATGTCAAGTTATACATTACGAACTCTTGCTAGTCTGTAGAGTGACTAGATCTTGAAACGCTGAAAGTGTCAATACACAGCTTTAATATTGACAAGATTTAAAATACTGACCATACACGAAGGTAAACATACAGAAACAAACAAAAGATAAAATAAATTCCTCTTTACCTTAACAAGATATCGTGTATATCATGTATATATGAGAGTTTTCCCGTAGATAGTCGGTAATAATGATTTTTAGAAACAACAGATTCAGACGATGAAGTTTATGTGATTTTATGAATATTTCATCAATGCTCACATTAATATTAATTAAAAATTTGAAATAAAATATGACTTTTGAATATAAAACAGAGTCCTACTCCTTCACACAATACAAATCATAACAAAGTTTCACTGTTTTGTAAAAAAACCAAAAAAAAACCACTTGATTTAAAATGATATGGCGATAAAGCGGAAAATACGTATTGATTCCTTTTCTAAATTGAATTAATTAGAAAAAAGACTAAAATTTCATCTCGTATAGCATAAACAATTTCAAAGGAACTTCAATTTCAGTATCAAAATTCTAAACATGTAAAAACTGATTTTTTGTTGATATGTATGCCCGATCTCTGTGAAAGCTAATACTAGCCTGGGTGGTCCGTAAGTCTGGACGTCCGACATTTGAGCAGACTTTCAATTTATCTTGTCCGCTACACAAGAGCGATTTTACCTATTATTTACCTTTGACTTATGATAAGAGCTTTATGTCAACTAAATGTATCAATGCTTTTGATGTGTATCACCGTTACAGTGTTTCTGAGGCTCAAATATCGGCCGAACCCCAAAAAACAACTTTTTTATTGGTGGTTTTGATTTTCTACGGCTGATCGACAAACCCTTGGCTGCTGCAGGCCTATTTGCCACCTGGAACCAACATGGCTTTTTACATAGCCTCTGGGATGATTGCATGTTCTAGGTAAATAAGTGTTGTAATTCTGTCAGGCCATAAATTTTATTTTCTAACACGTTCATAAATGATCGGGGAAATGCTTTCGCTCTGCTGGAGTAGGTTAAATATCCATTTCCAGTTGTCAGTCGAAAATCTTGTACTCTGTAGTTTTTGTGTCTCCATTTCACTTTTTATTCCGTCCTGTGCGGAGCCCGGGAGGCGAATAGGCCCGCTAAGCTGGTCAGTAAAAGTCCACTAAAGAGCGCTCAGATATCTAAAATCAGGGTCAGGCTGCTCAGCCCATAAAGCGACTGGGATGTGTGCCCAAGGTGGTTGAATGGGACATAATCAATGCCGAGGTCGTCAGGCTATAATGCGGAACCATAGTGTGCGAACGTGTGTGGAGGGGGTCATGCTTCATGCACGTAAAAGATCCCATTGTGGACCGCCAAGTAGTGCACCACATAGGCTAAATTTTTCGCCCCTACCCACCACTCCCCTTTTCCAGTGGTCTTAAAAATTTACAGTTCTTTTGTTTCCTATCTATCCCCCATTTTTATACCCCGCCACACGAAGTGGCAGGGTATTATGTTATACCCTCAGTTTTTTTTCGGTGTCTGTCCGTCCGTCTGTCCGTCCCCCGAGGTTTCCGACCAATAACTTGAAAACGCGTCAAAGGATTTGAATGTTATTAGTACAATAAAATACAGGTCAAGTTCGATTTCCAGCATGATCCGAAAAACAGTTTTCGAGATAAGCCACTTTGAAAAATCAAATTTCATGAAATTTTGAGTTTCCGACTGATAACACGTAAACGCGTCAAGGGATTCAAATGATATTTTGTACAGCTATTGAGTACAATAGAATACAGGTCAAATTCGATTTCCAGCATGATCTAAAAAACAGTTTTCCAGATAAACCACTTTGAAAAATCAAATTTCATGTAATTTTGAGTTTACGACTGATAACTTGAAAATACATCAAGGGATTTGAATGATATTTTGCCAGCTGTTTATTACAATTAAATACAGGTCAAGATCAATTTCCAGCATGATCTTAAAAATAGTTTTTGAGATTGGCCACTTTGAAAAATCAAATTTTATTAACTTTTGATATTATATCGTGGCGGGGTATCATTTAATGTCCCATTACATGCCCTATTTTTCTTTCTCGTTGTGTGTAGGTCCAACCAGGAGACATCATTGTATTTTCGACAGATAAGACTTGATTGTGTGGTATTGGATAAGGGTTGGCTAAATCCCACACTGGTAAATGCTCCAACTAGTACGACCTCATTTCAGGTAAGGGTTCTTCGTTATCGGTCACCGTAAGTAAGGGTTCCAAATTGTGCAAGTTATTAGGGAAGGATTTCGTCACTTTCTTGGTGCATTGGCCTATGGTGCGTTGAGGGTACTGTGAGTTGGTTCGTTTTACTTCTGGTTTGTGGTCGTATATTGTCTATATTGGCCCCGTTTTTGCATGACATACATGCATGGGTCTGTGTTATGGGTACTGCTTCCGAGTGAGTGGGTCAATACAATTCAATTTGTTGTTTCAATTAGTTCTTGTCCTGATTATGACTGAAATATTGTTGACTGGACATAAAACATATATATAACAAACAAACAAACACTTTTTATTTCATCGTCATTTTATTATGGTCTTATCGTTTATTCATTTCAAATATTTCTGAAGATTAAGCCTTATATCCAAAGTGCTGTGTAGTCAAATTAATCCTCGGTAATGATAATTTGAAACATAGGGTATGTGTATATTACACCTCTCTCAGACATCAAATCTGAGGGCGGAGCCCGAAGATTTGATTGTCTGAGAGAGGTATAATAAACTTATACTGTTGCCTGTTTATCTCGTATGATATCAAGATAACTGGCATCATTGACATTAAAGAATTTCAATACACCAGAAATTGTCAAGTTTTAGGGCATACTGCAAAACATGGTAGGATACGGGGGTAATGGTACAATGGTATGGTACGTAATGATTTTACCATAACATGGTATGGAATCATTGTATGGTACGAATTTTCATACCATATTTTTTTTTTCTAAAGTAAATACATGTAATATAGATTTTTGTCATTATTATTATGTTAAACTATAGTATGCCTTATTTTTTAAAGCATCCTTATGTTAAATTAAATTTACAAAAATCTTGTTAAGATTTTAAGTAAAATGTGATGGTAAATCACTGCTTTTATTGTTTTTGTGTGTTTCATGTCCATAGGAAGCTACTCAGTAAAAACTGTGTTAATTGAATAAAACATAGTTTTTTATAACTCTATCTAGATCAAGATTAATTTCTTAACAGATTTATTGTAGTAACCCTGTATTCTGTAGTGCTGAATCAGCATTAAGCAAAATTCCAAAAATAAAAAAGTCAACTCAATTTAATAAACTTTTTAGTGGTAGATTCCAGGTTAGAATACTTATACCATACCATGTTTTACAGTATGCCAAGTACCTTCCCTAGTTTTTGATCATCAAAATTATTTATGACCAAGTAAAAGTTCATGAAAGTGTATGCGATTTACACTTTCAAGAGGCTGTAACCTCATCAAATCTTATCATCATTTCATTGGTCAGAGCTCATTTTCCACTAAGCTGTTAGCCTGTCAAACATGAAATCTAACACCAACAACAGTATAAGTACGTTTGTCCATTCCTTTGCTCTAATTCAAGAAACCGTTGTCAATGCACCCACCAATAAACCATGTAATATCTAGGGGGCAACCATTTGATTTTAACGGGTTTTCTCTGATGAAAATTGAAATAAAAAGGCAGGGAAGTGCTTTGATTCAATAAGCAGGATTGTGTATTTTGTTTTATTTATTTTTTTTAAAATGCGCGTGTGTTTTAGAAAATTCTAACACGAACCATTATTTCAAACATCAATATTTGAAATGGTTCAACAAAATAAAAGAAATGAAAGAAGGTATACTAATGCTTGGCATCCGTAGCTTATCCGGAGGTAATTTTACGTTTGTTTCTGTCAAAAGTTCTTTCTGAATCAAAATCGATTGGACCCGTTTCCTGGTGGTTATCATGCTGTACCTTGTATACACAAGAAATTTTATGTTTGTGGACTTGGATCTCTATCTAGGTTTGTCTTAAAGCTGTTGAAACTTCAACTACTTAACTTCCATTTCAGAAAATTCCTATCCTTAATAGATCTATCATAATTATTTCATTGACTTAGGATTATCTTGAATTGTACATGATTGTTAAAGATCTATTTGATTTTTTGGTTTCTTTTTTTTTGCAATAAGTATTGTTGTTTTTCGTAGAAGAGGTAACAAAATTTTGTTTTGAGAATGAAAGAAGTGAGAACATTATCAATTTCATCAAGTTCAAGATCAGCAAAATAATGTACAAATTTTAGATTATTTTATTTATTCAAGATATTTTTCTTTAAAATATGTTGTATTTTTAGTCTTAATAACCAAAAGTTTCATTTGAGACCATTTGTCGGTAACTGGTCGTAAAACAAGTCGGTAATCGTACGATTTACGACCTTTTGTGAAACGATCGCCTGGTGACGTCATAGGGGAGCTAACTCAAGCCAAGGGTATTTTGTCATGTCATACAAAATAATAAAAAAAACGTCGTACGCTTTACCCCGGCGATTACTTGTCAAGTACTGTTTTGTTTTTTAATGTCAAGTTATTAAGCATAAAATATTTGAGCGGGTGAATAAATAAAGTTATGCCAAACCTTCCTTATACAAACTTTTATGAAACCGAAACCAACGTCGTCGACTTTTTCAAAATTTTGTCCAATTTTGTTGACAGTTTTCTTTCTTCTTTTAATTTTACGGTGTCCTTTTATTAAATGTAATTGTTTTTTGTACAATTTAATATCTATAAGTTATGTTTTTATCCACATTTTGGCAATATTTGTGTGACAATTGCACCTAAAACTATGCAAAAATCATGTGCCGTGCAACTAAAATGCAGGGATTTGTCTGATATATAAACCAAAAGAAAAAGACAAATTCTTGGTATACAGTGGCAGTACATATGTATGATCATTCTATGTCTGAATAGTGGTGAATCATTCAAGATTCCGATTAGAACTTCTATTTCTTTGTAAAAAAAAAACTCCTGAAAAAAAAAATTGCCAAGAAGTTGCCCCAAGTCTATTTTATTTTCAAAGTGGCTACGATTACCTGGATTTACCTGGAAAAGTAACAATAAGAAAACAATTATTGTTACCTGACGCCGGAAGTCAAAGTAAAATATTAACCGGTCCACGGATGCGGACCTGTTTTTTAAGTAACAATAACAAATATTCTTATTGTTACCACTCGTTATTGTTACCTGAAAATGTGTTAACTTACAACAAAATTCTTGTTTATTATTTATTAGCCTATTTTAATATTTTGATTGATCATACAGTCACATGAAAACAATAATAATATTTGAATTAGAACGATTTAAGTGCAAGTTATTTCATTTTTGGTTACATTTCCTACACATTCAGTAGGTTGCTTTATTTGGACCTAATAGTTCGACACATGACAGATGATACCATTCCAGGCAACCATCAGTTGGTCAATGGAGGCCCGAATATGGACATCATCTGAACAAACCAGGCAATACATTCCACTGGGCATCTTCACGCTTAAGTGTCATATTTTCTTTTAATTTTTGACATGAGCGACCAAGTGTGTACCCTAGGTGGCTAAAAAGGGTGGCCCTCGTCCGCGGGGGTTGTCATGTCTATAATACGGAAACCCTGACCGCCGACCATAGTGGGCCAACGTGTGTGGAGAGTGCCACGCTTCATGCACGTAAAAGACCCCTTTGTGAACCGCCAAGTAGTGCACCACCTAGGCTAAATTTTCCGCCCCTACCCACCTCTCCCCTTTTCCTGTGGTTCTTCAAAATTTACCGGTCCTCTGTGTCCCACCCCATCCCCATTTTTCATCTATCATCATCATTTCATGTTCATTTTCTCATCCCTTTCATGTTCATCGCCTGTAAATAACCTATATAGCGTTGCACGGGCGTAAAACACCAACTCACTCACTCACTCACTCATTTTTTGGAAGCTGATGAAATTGTACAAGATATTCAGTTGTAACCATTACTTTTCCGTCCAGAACCGCTGTTATGTCATCCCGGCATCTTGGAAGCCATTTTGATGTGTTTTGAGCTAGTTTTTATTACCTAGGACCGAAGTTACCGATGATTTTATTAGTTAAGATAAATAATTGTTCATTTCAAGTTTTCAATTACAAAAACATTAAATATAAAGAAATGTACATATTGTTAATATTGATATTCTGAAATACAAGAATATTCACATTCATATAATCAGGTAACAATAACGCCAGGTAACAATAAGAAAAAGTACTTATTGTTACTTAAATCAGGTCCGCGTCCATTACACGGTTTTCAGTTTGTCCGTCCTTCCGGTGTCAGGTAACAATAATTTTTTTTCTTATTGTTACTTTTCCAGGTAAAACTATCCAGTGCCTTTTATTTTTATAAACTGCATTTAGTTTATAATGTTTTTTTTTTAAATCAAATTACTATAGAGTTATAGATAAAGAATAATTTAAGGAAAATAATCTAGTTAATTTATTGGTTAGCATATTATTTTGTTTGTTAGATAAAAAATGTAAAATTTAAGTTATGTTGCCCTTACAAGCCCACATTTTTGCTTGAAGATTAAACAAGAACATAAATTGCATCAAATATATATAACCATACAAATTGTATAAGTAAAGTGTATCACAGACCTTTGAATAAATGTGAGTAATTAATAGTCAAAAGTTGACTGGTTGCTTTTTGGCTGCTGAGGAAAACAACATGATTTTTTTTATGCTGACAGTCATGAAAATGATGTGCCAATTTAAAATGTGGTAAATGAAAATTGCAAAATGGAATATTTACACTGTAAATGTTACATAATTTTTGAGTGTATAGTTTTAAGATGATTGTACTATGATGAATTGAAAGGATTTATAAAATACTTTGTAACAGTGGATTGAGTAAATATGCATGCCACAAAATCTTATTAAATAAAAAAAAACTTATGGAGCATTTACAGCTTTCAACTTTTATTAGTCTTTTATCATTTTTTAATAGACTTCATTTGGCAAATAAATTGAAACTATGTGATTTTATTCTTTCTTGCACTTGAGCTGTTCACATGGTATTTTGCATTGGCACTTTGAATGTGTTTTCTTTTTCTTTGTGTGTCTAGTCAACTATTATACTTGTATGTCCAATATGGGTCCAGACAGGACTTTCTTCATTAATGTATTGTTCTGTTCTGTATTTGCCTTGATATGATGCTTTGTGGATCCATCAACAATAGAAAATATCTAGAGTAACAAACAAAAAAAGTTCTTATACCACATTTATTATTTAATATTTCACTTGATATTAAATTCACCACTGAACTCATTCCTTTACACAACATATTAATTCATGATTTCTACTCAATCTTTTTCACATCATCCTAGATGTTTATATATTTTGTAGCTGCTCAAAACAAATTTTCATAATTTCTATAGACTTTTGGACTCCTTGGAAGAATAAAGCAACACTATTTTGATGATAGATATATCCACTTGTATTCCACATGTTTCAGTATTGTAAGAATTATATATATATGCACAGTCAGCATTTATTCATATCTTGATGACTTATCAACTTTTAGCTTTATATGTCTCTTTGTCTGAAAGAAAAAAATATTTATATTTTACTTGCTAATACACATATATTAAACATACAATGTAGGACACAATTCACATATAAATCCACATTTAAATTAATATTTTGCAAATAAATAATGTTTTAGAAATAAATATGATGTATTTTTTATCAACAATAATGATTTAATTAGACCAATTTTATTATATAACAGTGAGGTCTGGTTTATGGATGAATATTTTACTGTCTTTAAAGCTATACAAAGGTCCTCAGTGAGTGGCAGAGATGTGGATATCTTGTCTTTAGCTGACAAGTTTCCATTTGAAAAAATACATAATAAATTTTGTAAAAGTGTGCTAGGTGTACGAAGAACAGCTAGTAACATTGCTCCAAAAGCAGAGCTAGGAAGGTTGCCTCTAGAATCATTTATTAAAACACAAGTGAATACTTTTTATTCCAGAATTAACTCTCATGGTATTAATCCATTGGTTAGAGAAGCTCTTGTTGTTAACAAAACCCTTAGTAATGAGGGTATATATACTTGGTATAGTTTTGCTACCTCTATTTTGAATCAATTTCAAATAGATAAAGAAGATTTAGAGTTTCCTGTTAGATAAACTTTATAAAGTTATAAAAGTTAAAGTTAAAAACAGCAGTAAACGAATTATCAATGATGAATATGAAGAAGTTTTCATGAACAAAATTGTAAAATTTGATAATAGCTCTAAGATAAATATCTATATAGCAAATTAAAGCTAAATATGAATATGGCAGATTATTTGAAAATCCCCAATTTCAATAGTCGAAAAACTCTTACTAAATTTCGCATTAGTGATCATAACTTGGCTGTTGAGGTTGGGAGATACAAAAACATCCCTCGTGATCAGAGACTTTGTAAAATATGCAATGTCTTGGATGACGAGGCACACTTCTTTTTTGACTGCCAAATAAATAACAGTATACATATTATAGTTTTTTAAACAAAATATCTAATAAATATACAAACTTTAACCAGCTTGACTCTTTTAATAAACTTGTACTTATTCTAAACTATGATATGGATGTTTTGTCCATTATTATTGACTTTATAAAGCAATCCTTAGAATTGCGAAAATGAGGTCTATACTGGTCAAGTGCATGCATATTATATTAATTCATTTTCTTTTATGTCTTCTTTATATTTGTATGTACTTCTATGTGATTATGTTCATGTTATGTATTATTATATGTATTGCCTGGCCTACTATGGTCTTTATGCAAATAAACTTATTATTATAAAAAAAAAAAAAAAATGATCAATACATGTAATAGTCTTGCAATTTCACATGTCCTAAAGTTGCAGCAATTCCACTTTAATATTATCAATTAATCAGTTTATTGGATAAAGCTCATGAATTAACAATGCAATGTAATCAAAAAGACATATGTAAGACATAAGTATAAGATGTAAACAAGATGAAATAAAACATTTTTGTCCCAATATTTCAAGTTATAATATTATATTATATTAATTTATTCATAATTTTTGGCCTAATATCTGTACATGTACATATTTCATATTATTTACATGTATTATCAGGTGTATTACTTGGTTATCTTAGCAGTAATGAAAAGGATTTCATACCATAAAATGAGATTTTATTAACTGTACAGGACTGTATGTACATGTCATGCATGAGTACAAAATCAAAATGTATGACCACATCCTATCTTAACCTTTTAAATTTTTAAAATGATCAAGTTAATTGTCCTTTTATTTTTACTAGCTGACAGTAATGCTGAATTTTAACTTTTGGCACTACCAGCAAAAGACCTAAGACATGAGCTACAATGACCTAAAACTTATAATGTGTGTGCAAAAGCATTTCAAAAGTCAAGAAATAACACACATGTATAAAATCTGAGAAATTGGCACGAATTTTCTTCTTTATTGTCAAAGTAGATCTAATGGTAGGCTAGCGATACACTTTCCACTTTTATACATCATATTTCTCATGAAAATAAAACAATATTACACAAAATTTAACTAATATATAACCTGTTTGTATTTTTCCGATATTCGTAGTGGTCCAAAGTGTCATGGCAAATCATCACACTGCCAACACTGGGTCGGATTTCAGCAAGGACTAACGATTTTACGGCTACATCGTCCATGTCGTCAATAAAAGAATGTTAAAATTGTTTCCCATAATAAAATTAATTCAGAGCTCCGCCAACAAGGTCATCATCTTTAAATAGAGACGTAACAACTGACTTTTTATTAAAAAACAGGTGCTTGTTGACATTTCAACGTCACTTACACACAATGGACGACGTCATAACAACGTCCAAGCACTTTTCCGATAATGATTTTCCAAATATGGTCATTGAAATACGCCCACGGCTTTTGACATATTTTATATTCTGTGAGATATAACAAATATGTTCACTTGAAATGAAACAAAGGGTTCTTTTAGAATAAATATTAACTTTTGAATCGATGTAAGACCGAATAATGCAGATTGTGATGGAATAACACGGAAGAAAAATATCGCGTCGTCAGGGGCAACCAATACAGCTAATAAATATTCATCAGGATGGAAGAGTTATCTTTTCCTGGAAAAAATTCTCGGAACTACATTAACTAGTCCGAGATTGCTCTGACGTCCTCGGCATTTTTTCCAGCAAGCTGGTGCCGTGGGACGTCAGAGCTCCTTCCATATCAAAAACACGGGATTTTATCGAATGCTTTCTAAATGTAAAAATAACTCTTAAGCAGTCATTTGTAAAATGGGAGATGTAAAACAAGACTAAAGTAATACTTTCAAATATTACTACTAGAAACATCCTGATATAATTCTGAAAAATAAGAAAAAAAATTCAGAGCTGATCTTGAACTTCATCAATTGGATCAAGTTCAAGATCAGCAAAGTAATGTACAAATTTTAGATTATTTCATTTATTCAAGATATTTTTCTTTATAATATGTTGTATTTTTATTCAAAATAACGAAATGTTTCATTTGAGACCAAAATATATATGCAACAATGATGATAAAATTGCTTAATTTATCTCGGAAGTGCACAACAAAACTGTTGTGCTAAATCCCGTGTTTTTGATATGGAAGGAGCTCTGACGTCCCACGGCACCAGCTTGCTGGAAAAAATGCCGAGGACGTCAGAGCAATCTCGGACTACTAAGATTGATATAATTCCATAAGGGTCTGTATGGATTAGCAGGTTTTACCAATCTAAGATGTAATACAAAAGAAAAGATCCTAACGTAGAAGACATACTTATTGTCAACATTTTAACATCTTATTTGCCCTAAATAACACTTTGAAATACATTGCTTTTTATCAAAAACGATATCACTGAAACACCATTTTTTTTAATGCACACAATCAAATGGCGCCTTCGGTATCTTCTCTTAACTTATGAGAACTACTTGTTTAAATTAAAATTATCGACTATTAGGTATATCACAACAATTGTGGCTTATTTTGAATGATTATCATATTGATACATAAAGTGCGATAACTGTCAATCTTGATAACTTTTTCCCTGTATCAGAGGGCGTCCGCCAAGGTGGTGTCCTCTCAGGTTTATTGTATCTCGTATTCATAAATGAGTTATTATGTGAATTGCAAGTCTGTGATTATAATACTAGTGTTTTTAATATCAACACATGTTGCCCTGCCTGCCCTAGCCGATGATGTTTCGTGCATTGGAACAACCCCCTTTGTTTTACAAAAAAAAATGTTATACTATATATGCATCGAAATGGCGATTTGCATTGAATGCTTAGAAATCATGTAGTATAAATTTTAGCCGAAATAGAACGGAATCAATCCTATTCAAGACAAATGTATTCACCTTGGGATTGAACTCAAACCTTAAAATCGAGGATAGAATCACCAATATGTGTAGAAAAAGACAAAACGTTTTTTATGCTCTATCTAATATTTCAAATCATAAGAAAAACCCTCAAGTATTATATAATTAAAACTGTACGAGTCGGTCGTGTTACCAACTGTCTTATACGGATGCAAGATGTGGACAGACTATCTTGCACTTTACCGTTTCCAACATTTTATTGTCAAACGAATACTTCAGCTTAAAACATCAACTAGATCGGACACATGGGAGAGTCTTCTTGGTCTGTTACCAATACCCGCCGCAATAGGTAAGAGAAAACTTTCTTTTTTGCATAAATTATGTACTTTAGATGTTCTATCTGTATCACGACACTATTCGCTGACGCACTGGATTTATACCAGACATTATTAAAATACTCAGTCGAACGATCTTTCCAGTTTTCTAGTGGAATTTTTGCGAGACGGAATGTTTCCTTCAAAACTAACATGTAAGGTTATAATGAAAAATGCAAATGCAACTGTACAAACTAACGAGTGGTCAACCCGTATACATTCTGACAATGACTTTTCGAGATTCCGATTAATCCACCAGTCTGTCCCTATCCCCAGATTCTTGAAAGTGGCAAAGACATCTAGAGAAATATCGAACTCGTACCTTATTTTGAACATCCACGAACATTTAAAGCTGTACGATATGCAATATGGAATTTTCTGATCTGTTCGTGCATGTATGCTGTAACTGTGCTAGGACTAGGAATCAACAAGATACATTCTGGAACATTATCATAGAATTTCCTATGGAACTATTCACTGAACTATACGCATTGGATGAAGAACCGGTAACCGATGTCGATGAATCTGACAATGGCATGCATGGCAAATTACAACAGAGCATATAGAATTTAGATCCACTGCATGAAACGTCATGGGCACTATTCCCATGTCCCTCCTAAGTCTTTATATTTATTATTGAAACATGTAAATATGTGTTTGATGTCATTATATTTATTTGTTTGTAATGCTAATTTTGCCTTCCTTTCTTTTGTATTTGTACTTTCAATGCATGTATTTTGATATTGTATATATATTTTTCATTTGTAAATCTCTTAACAGAGGAAATAAAGATATGAATGAATGAATTAATGTATCCCGAGTACCCAATCATTAAGTCTTTTATTATGCAGAAGGAAGAAAAAAATGTAAAGAAATTTTAACAAATAGGTGCAATAAATAAAATACCAAAGCTTTTGACAAAGCTTTTTTTGTACTTGTCTTTCTGTTGCTTCCTGTTCCTTGTTTAAGAAGGGGGTCTATCTGTGACTATTTCAGGGCTGGATTTGAATTATATGCATTTTATTTAGACCATGGGCCAATTACAGAACCGCGAGCAGTGCCAAATGGCCTCGTTGAAGGCTACTGGCGGTTGTACATTGTGGTTTTTCTAAATTGCCGTTTAATTGTGGGCTGTGTCGCGTACACTTATTCCACATCTCATTATTTTCTATTGTTTGGTTATGCCACATATATGCACATTTCAAGGAGTACATGTAACATCTCATCAGCAGCATTTGAATCAACACATTGGAAAGTCGGAAACTAAAAGTACAAAATGTATTGGTATCTATGATCTATAAGGGAAGACAAATCCAGCATGGACGGAACCGAGGGGCGTCAATAGGGCAAACCTGTTAATTGTGCCTGCAAAAATGTTTGGAAATTATCGATCGGTCAAAAAGCGGTCAAAAAACGCTTTTTTATACAAGACAATTCAAGAAAAAAGATTGTTTATGCATTTATTTAAGATAAAATATACTGAAATAAAATAATATCTAAAAATGAGCATTAGCATAAACAATATTCTAAATAAAAAAATAACACAGGAAATACAAAATTAAAAAATAGGATTGAAAAGGAATTTAAAATATAACACTCTTTAAAAAAAGGGTACAAACTCATAAAAACTAAATATAACAAATAATGTATAATAACCAATCTGAAGCAATCATATTTCTTTAAATATATTTTGTGCAAAAACTAAATCAGTATATCATGATGTAAAAACTAATGCATTTTTAACAAAAAATGAGGGGAGGCTTTTAATATAAAGTGTGAAAATATCAATAAAGTCAACTTCGTAAGCATGAATATAATATACACACCACCGGGTTGAAAATGATTTAAAAATGACAACAACTTCAGCAGTAAAGTTAGAGTATTTTGTAAGTTCTGTTCAACTTAAAAATTAGTCAGTGGGTGACACATTAATATTTTCTAATGTTGTTGTTTTTTTTTGTTTGTTTTTTTTTTTTTTTTGGTTTAGATTTGCTTATTAAAACAAAGCAAGGACATTTATCTATCCCTAATCGTGAGAGAGGGGGCTATATGCTATACTGCAACCATCTTGACCATACGTCTGTCGACTGTATATCTGTCCGTGCATCCGTCCGGAACAACTTTCGCAACAAATTTCATGGCTTCTATTCAGAAATTGATTTTCGATTTTGTACACAGTTTTAGCATGGTGAGTCAATCATAAGCATAACTAAAGAAATAGTATTTTATAACGAATATCAACAAGTAATACATGTAATAGGTGCCCTTTTAAAAAAAAGTAAGTGTATAACTAATAAAATAACATTTCATATAAATAATGTAAAAAAGTTACATTTAAACACTATTCTCGTTTATTAAGAACCCTTCTAAACTTGGTACGTCCTTTTCTCATTTTAATTTATTTATAATACTCCCAACAATCAGAAACTAGAATATGGTTTTACTAAAGTAAATTAGAGAGGAACTTGTAGAAAATCTAGGGAAAATACATATTTTGAGTTGGAATAATTAAAAGTTTTAAAATGTGTATTCGTTAAATATTTCACCCAATTCTATGGTTTTATAATACACAATTTATATGGTGACGCTATTCTTCTTGATTTTCTAACAATGAGTTTAAAGAAGAAAAAAACATATACATAATCTACGTGTGTTAGATCTGTCGCTACCAAGTTATAAACACCGATTGTTGATAAAATGTTATGCTGTTAATAGAAGCACATTTTGTACTTGCATTTTTTTCTAAACTTTGGTAACAAAATTTGTGCATGCTTCCTGTTTTAATACTTGTCGATTCAACCACAATCATAATTTATAATAATCTCACGTCCATTTTTGCCTTTTATCATATTATTTCAAAAATGGAGGAATTGAAACAATAACATATTGAAGGCAATTAAAATCATTTTAAAATACATGAACAATAATAATACAATAAATAGCTTTATACTATATTGAGATATTCAAAATAAAGAAAATAATATGAAATGAGACAAACTTCTTTTAATAATTTATGCAAACAATCCAGTGGGCTTTCTCGGCTTTGGTTTTGACTCATGGTAGTCAGTCGATGACAATGTCTCTATAAACCTGTCTTGATTTCTCGCAAACCAATATCATCAACATTAACTGCTACACTATCCATTGGGTTCTGTTTGAATATTTGCCACAATGCCTCCTTTCGTTGTATAAATAACTGTGGATTCTTTATCAAAGTGTATGCTAATTTCCATTTAAATCTAGCAACTGTGTTTATTTGTCGTGTTGGCTTCTTCAATGCTGTTTCTAAAATGACATTGATATTTTCAGGTGATTTTAAGATGAAGAAAATATAATTACACGCCTAATTGAAATAAAAAGTTCAAATGATGTTTCAAGGATTCCAAGTTCATTTTTCATTTAAGTACCGATCGATCGACCAACATCAAATATCATAAATTTTACTTTATTAACAATAAAAAGAACATGTTTCAGAAGTAAGATTCTACGTCAAAGAAGCAAATTGCCTTTAATTCTAAATTAGAGATAAATCAAAAATCGTTCAGGAACAGCTGCTTAATGTCATACATTTTAAATAGGAATCACATGTTAAAGATTTGCTTTTTCGGTGGTGAGATGTGTTTGCTACTACATGTAACACGAATAAAATATTCTTTTGATATAATATAATGCAATAATATGACACCAGAGTACAGTAGGCTTAACAAAAAGAGCAAACCTTCCGTGTAATTTACACAGATTGACAACAAATATTTCAAATTCCCTTAAGGTTTTTTGAATTCATTGGAGAAACTAAAAGAAAAAGGCTATAATAAAACATAGATACATTCATACATGTGTCATACGTTCATTTGCGGAAAACAATATGTCTGTCTTATTAGAGTTTCATTTTCCCATTCCCAGACATGGAAAAAGTTCTTATTATCAGCTGTCTACTATTTTTAAAAGGCTAATTTCGCATTCTGTTACAACATTACTTGATTATCATAAATCCTCGATTTTTGAAAAATAAGATAGATACATGTAACTATACGCTACCATAAGATTTTGTTTCTTTACTCTCTTCCTTTGCTTTTTTCTTTTGTATAATTTCTGCCTGAACAAGACTTATAAAAGTCAGAACTACTGGATGAGTATGGGCATTCTCTACATGCATAAATCCACAAAATGCATCAAAACCTAAAATATATGACACATTTTAGAACTCTAAACATAATCAAATTAAGAATGTACGAAAAAAATAAATGTATATTTAATATTTTCCTTGAATCAATTATCAGTATTATAAACATGAAATTTCGCGCAAAAAATTATTAATTGTATTTTGGAAGGAACATTTTTTTAATATAATTCTGTCCATTCTGTTTTCAGTCTAGAATCAAAAACCACATTCAAACAATTAATTCACAAAAAAAAATTAGATACATGCCAAATATAGCTTATTGATGCATCAAAACATGTACAGTATACAGTAGTCTGTTTTATATATATTTTACATTTTAAATTACAATACATTAGATTTTACATTTTTTAAGCTGCAAAACTCTCTAAATAGAACATAGAAATACTTTAAACAGTCAACAAATTGTATTTTTTACTACGTTTGGTAGGAACAAATAAAGACCTTTGACGAGACAAAGGGGCCTTTAATTTGGTTTTTTTTTACTTCGTAGTTTTATCAAAGCTTTATGCTATTATTCTTTTTTTTATCAAATATCTTGTTGATTTCCGACCATAAAGCATATATAAGTTGTAACAAAAGTAAGAATTCAGAAATATTATTCTGATCATACCTGGATCCATCGTTTGGAACTTTCGTGGTAAAGTACTGTGGTCAAGTCGAGGTAGAAACAGCGTTCCTAGAATAATTGCCTTTATAATTCTCATCAAACAGGACACGAGACCCAGGAATATGTTATAGAAGAACATAAAATAGGCCACAACGAAAAATACTCGTCTGAAAAATAAACAGTATAAACCAGCTTAAGGTTAGACGGGTTGCCTATCACTGAGCATCTTTTTTTTGAACATCTTTCATAAAATTAAAATTTATAATTCTAATCTTAATTATTTCTATTGGTTTAGGTAAACATCAAAATTTATAATTACAACAAAAAATTTGGATAAAATACACCTTCTTTGCGAATTTCAATATTTCCCGAACTTTTTAAAAGGACATAGTTTGTATAGAAATATTAGGGACAAACACTAGGGATATCTGTGGCCAAAAAAATATTCTATGGATTAATTTTAGACTCCCCATCTACCTTAAAATATATATTGATTTATAATAGCATGATGAAGAAACAAGCAAGAATTTACTTATGATGATACTCCCGATGAGACTACTGTATTAATTTCAATTGCTTTTCAAAAATGCTGTTTCAATCTTATCTTCAGTTTAAATAAATGAAAATTTATTTTTACATCTTTTCGTATTATACTTTTGATAGAATCTGTTATAGATAACTTGTAATAATTTATTAGGTTATTCTGACAGTTAGTAAAAACTCATATCAAAAACTGCAACGACAACATTAGAAGTGTAGGAAATTTATCTAGCCCTAGATGCAGTGATGTTAATGTGATGAATCTCTTTGAAAAAACGGAAAGACGGAAACGCAGTCATGGACATAGAAAATACAACGCACCAAAGCTTTGCGATGTATCAATTAGTGGATTGCTTCCGTTTGTCCAAAAACCACTAGGGATTCATCACATTCGAACTAAACTGTATTCTATTCCCCTTTCTAAACTCAATATTTTGTACAAGGAATGTCTAGAAAATCCGGTCACTGACCCTACGTCTAACATCTATAGACTCACTGCTATCGTTCTTGATATCGGTTACAACCGCTTATTCAAACCTGTTGGAGTTCCACACGAAAACAGTAAAGACAATCGTTCCTTTCTTTCACTTCCATTTTTAAACAAGGGGTTAGATGCTATTAATTTAGGTAATATTCTACACCACAAATCTGTTACGGAACATATTCCTCCTTACTTCAAAGATAAAAGCATCCCCATTATCTCTTATTCCTACACTTCCACCATTGCACCTAAGGTTTTCAACTATAAACAAGTGTTGCGAGATTTCCAAATCAATGACCTCAAAGCTAAACCTCCTGACTGTACCTGTGAAAAGTCCCCATTCAAATATGGTCCCTCTGGCCACGTTATCACTGGTGACCTCAACATCGTGGAAAATGACTTACTTCGCGATGTTTTGGCTAAAGGACCTAAATATCGTGAGCCAAGACGAATCAACTGGAGCTATAATTTCAAAACAATTATGGATTCAGTTGAGGACTATGCCAGAAAATGGGCCAAAAAAGAACAGGAGAGAGAATGTGACGTTTTGTCAGAATGGGTAAAAGCTGTGAGGTCATTGGTTTTGAAAAGAATCAATTCTTTGAAAGGCTCAATGAGCACTAATGCAACATTCATTTTCAGCAACGCTGATGTTGCCAAAACATTGTCCACCTTACATGACAAATATGTTGTCGTACCTGCAGACAAAGCACCAAATAACATCATTTTTGTGTGCAAGAAACACTATATTGACTGTTTGACAGCTGAATTGGGGGTTGGTTGTACCAGCAACAGCACCACATACAAGGCTTCAACACTGTCTAAGGAGGAAATCATTGACAATCACAAATCTGTCATTTCCTCCTTCGGCCTTTCTGTTGGTGGCAGTAATGATGACATTCCATCCCTGTATTGGATTCCCAAATTACATAAAAATCCATACAAACAGCGCTTCATTGCAGGGTCATCCAAATGTACAACTAAACCTCTTTCAGTTTTGTTGACTTCTATACTTACGGCAGTAAAATCCGGCCTCCAGAAATATTACGATTGTTGTTATTCTAGAAATGGTGTCAATCAAACGTGGATCCTGAAGAATTCGAAAGAACTGATGGAGATTCTTAACTCTAAATCAGTTTCGTCTTGTAACAGCATCAAAACATTCGATTTCTCCACACTTTACACTTCTATTCCACATGAACAACTGAAGTCGCGGTTGGCACGGCTGATTAAACGCAGCTTTTTCAAAAGAATGGAAGACGCAGGTACAAATTTCTTGTAGTCGATTATACCAAGACTTACTTTGTCATCAATGAGTCTAAGAAAAAGAACAAATTTACGGAAGACCAAATAATCGACATGCTCAACTTTCTTAATGACAACATATTTGTTCAGTTTGGTGGACGTGTTTTTCAGCAAACAATAGGGATTCCAATGGGCACTAATTGTGCACCTTTGCTTGCTGATTTGTTTCTTCATTCATATGAAGCAGACTTCTTGTAATCTCTTCTAGACAAAAAAGACCGTAGACTAGCTCTCTCTTTCAACCTCACGTTCCGTTATATTGATGATGTCCTTTCACTAAACAATTTTCGATTTGGTGACTTTCTCCATCTCATATATCCACAGGAGCTTGAGATAAAGGACACAACGGATTCTAGGAAGTCTGCTTCATATTTAGATCTACATCTCGAAATTGACTCTCAAGGAAGACTTTCAACAAGGCTCTATGACAAACGTGATGACTTCAACTTTCCAATCGTCAACTTCCCCTTCTTGTGTAGCAACATTCCGTCCGCTCCAGCTTATGGAGTTTACGTATCTCAATTGATTCGTTACTCTAGAGCGTGCGGGACTTACATCGATTTCCTTAGCAGAGCGACACGTCTGACGCAAAAATTGCTCACACAGGGTTATGTTGCTCCTCGGTTGCTGTCTTCACTCAAGAAATTTTACGGAAGACATCATGCACTTATAGACAAATATGGGATTTCGATCTCTCAGATGAGTGCAGATGTTGGTTTGTCATAGGGTGTTGTTTTGTCTTCCTTTACCGGATTTGACACGCTGAATGGACTATTGGCAACGCGACGGGTGTGCTATAGCAAGCAGGAACTGCTTACTCTTCCGGAGCACCTGAGTTCACTCTGGTTTCGACTAGAGTTCGCGTTGTTGATTGATATTCAGTTGTTTTGTGTTTCCATGTTTTACATGTTGTCTGTTTTTGTCCCGTTCTTGTTGGTGTTTGCTGGTTTTGTCTCTGTCCTTTCGGACTTTTGATATTCGGATACCCCATTGGTACCTCTGCTTCTATCAAGAAACATAAAGAAGACAAGAACACGGGTTTTATGAAAATGGATAATTCTATACCTGTTATTCAAAGCAAGAACGTTCCCTCGATCTTGAAGAAATGCAAATATTGACATCAATTTTTGAGCTATGTTGATTCCTAAAGATACGACTAACACCGGCCTAAAATATATAAAAACACAAACATTATGCACAGTTTTTTTTGTATGTTAAATGACTAATTCATATTTTTTTACTCAAGACGTAAACAGCCTTTACATGTGATTAACCTCAATTGACACTGTTAAAGAACTGCAACCTAACTGTCCAGCAAGGGCTTAATTTACAAACCTCAAATAAAGAAATGCTCATTATATAAAAGGGAATTTGTGAAATTTCATTACATTTCAATATTTAGTTAAATGTTAGTTTTTAGAGCCAGTGGTTTAGTGGTTAACATGTCGGGCTACCAACACTGAGGTTCCTGGTTCGATCCTCGTCAGGGGTGAAATTTGCATGAACCACTTTTCCGACTCTCTCTTGACACCATTTGCGAGGATGGTCTCACGAAACGATGCTAGTCCCTCGGAAGGGACGAAAAAGGGTTGTCCCATGTATTGGAGAGCAATACCCCATATACGTTAAAAACACCTTTGTATAATTCGATAAGAGTAGGCTTAATGGGGCTGATACAAGGGCAACACTCGCAATCTGCTGACTGGAGCGGGATTTATAGAAGCATTTATCTTGTTTTCCAATCCAGGATAAGTTACTAATCAGCACAACGATATCTGCTTCCCCTGTTTTTTAAAACTCCAACGTACATAAAATTATGGGCATGACCATAACTGCCACAAAAACAAGGGATCAAAGTTGCAAATATGCTTAAGTACAAATGTTATACATGGATATGCTACATACGAAGTCGCATTAGATTCTATTCGGTAGTGTCATAGGAGGACTGTCGAACAATATTTTTGTGGCGGACAAACAGACGTTAAGACATGAAAAAAAATGTGTCCACCTACTAAAGTGGGGAAGATATTATTCATTAGTGGTAGGATTTCGTGTTTCGAGATTCAGATGTAGTGTAATTGAATGATTGATTTTAAAATGTTTACTTAAAACAATGCTGAAATTTGAACGTTTAAAATCTGAAAGAAAACTTTGCTACAACATTGACTATTTAGAATATGAAAGACAAATTGAAAGTGGCAGTAGAAATAAGACAAATTGAAAGTGGCAATAAAAATATCGTATAGCGGGTTATTTTCGCGGTGGTTTAATTTTCGCTTATTTTCGCGGGTCGACGAAAATTGCAAAAATAAATCCCGCGAAAAAATTGTTCTCACGCAAATAATAAACATAAACATCCACAAACCGCGAAAATAAAACCCGCAAAATTTTCACATAACCTTTTCAGACAGAAACCGCGAAAATTTACCCCTGCGAAAATAACCCGCTATACGGTAAGACAAATTGAAAGTGACAATAAAATAGCTACTTTTACTTACCATACATTATGCAAAGTCGCAAGGAGCCAGCCGGAGATGTCATATCTTATCAAAACAACAAGAATGGCAATAACAAAGGAAATCAGAAACAACAATAAAAATTGGATGAGGTATCCTAAAATATATGAAAAGAATAAAAGTTAATTCTAAGCGACAGATCATTCAACTTGAAGGGGGGGCTTGATTTTTTTTTTGTCAGAAAATGTATTTATTTTTCGAAGGCATCGTGACAGTTCTTTCGTATTTAATAAGAATATTTTTTTTCATTATAAGCATTATTTTATATGGCAAAAATCCTACATTAGAATATTTTTTTTCTTACTCCGAGCTGCCAAAATATTTTTTCATCAAAAATTATTTTCAGATTTTCTTTTTAGAAAAAAAAAACCAAGTCCCCCTCCTTTTCAAGTTAAATGGTCGGTCCCTAAGGGAATGTATTTCCTTACGTGAAATGCGCAAATATTGTTTAGTAATTGGAGAAAATGTAAACAACACTTATTCATACCACTTCCTGAATAATATACTTAATAAGTTCTCATATTCCTCTCTTCTAGCAGCGATTGACATAATCGGAAATACATCATATTCACAAAGTAGTAGTATTTTACTTCAACTGATTTTAAAGAAACATTTTTTCTTAATGGGACATTTTTTTTTTTGGGGGGGGGGGGGGGGGGGTCATGTATTCCTATCCCTTAGTTTGTAGTGTTCTTGCTACTTGTTTGAGCAAAAAATAGCAACGTTCTGTTCGACCGCTCGACCACCATCCTTAATTTATGCTTTGGTAACCTTGTATGTAGCAAAAACTATAAAATAATGGTCAAAGCTTAAAAGAAGTACTTGTTTTGGATTGACCCAAAAGGTTGAAAACAAACGTTCAGAAAATTGCAAAGGTTCTGACAAGTTACAAAAAAATAGATAGAACACAAATGGTGATATCAACCGGTTTTGTTTTTCTATATCTGACTGATTATTTTAAACCATGGTATCTGCACTAAACACAAATTAAAAACGCTCATATGAACGAAGAATACTAAAATTACCCCAGGCACAATAAGCCACTTGGTATCCAGCATAACGTAAGCTACCAACCTTAAAAAGAAAATAAACTATTGACTTTAATTTATCCTGTTTGATATTTTGTGATCCTTCATTAAAGAAGTACTAATTACGACCTTCAATGTCGTAAGTCGAAAAAGGCTGAGGTAAGATTAGCAAACGAAACTTAAATTCAAGACGAACGCAGGGTAAACTAAGAGTTGAAGACTTCAACTTTCAAATCATCAACTTTCCTTTCTTGTGTAGCAATATTAATTATGTCAGCTCCAGCTTATGGAGTTTTCGTATCGCTGTTGATGCGTTACTCCAAAGGTTGTGGGAATAACATCGATTTCCTTGGCAAATCGTAACGTTTTACACAGAAATTGCTAATGCAGGGTTATACTGCTCCACGGTTACTGTCTTCATTCAAGAAATTGTACGGTAGACACCGTGCACTCGTAGACAAATATGGGATTTCTATCTCTAAAATGAGTGCAGATGTTCGTTTGTCGTAGAGTTTTGCTTTGTCGTCCTTTACTGGATTTGACACACTGAATTGGAAATTAGCACCTCGACGGGTGTGCTATAACAGGCAGGAACTGCTTACTCTTCCGGAGCACCTGAGTTCACTCTTGTCACGACTTGAGTTAGCGTTGTTGATTTCCGTTCGGTTGATTTTGTGTTTTGTGTTTCTATGTACTGTTCTTGTCCATTTTAACCGGTTTTGCCGTTGCCCTTTCGGACTTTTGACACTCGAAAGCCAAATTGGTGTATCTTTGCTTCTTTCCTTAACATATCCGGCACGTTGTCAATCATTGAATTTTTGCACATCCGAAGATGCACTGTGTATTTGTTCGGAGTGTTGCACATAAGTCAGTGAGCATTGAGCTTCTTACTTACATTTTACGAAATATGTCATTTTCCAAACGTTTGCATTTTCAAAGTGTTTAATTGTTAATTAAGGAAAATATATGTATATACGCAAAAAGATAATGTTATTAGACGATTTATTGGTAATGTGTTAAATACCCTTAATATCTGGAATCAATCTCTCTTTAGGCTTCACAATTGTCATGCTTTATCAATATAGGTTTGTCTACTTACAAGAAGTGTTGAATTGCTTTTTTCTAACTTTGTTGTTAAATGCCCATTGTCTCCTTTATAAAGTCCAAGCAACAGCGTTCTGAAATAAAACCAACATGGATTATATTTATCAGTGGCAGATTCAGAAATTTTTAAAAAGGGACTCACTTGCTGGCTTAAGGGGCCCACTTTTCCGCCAAAGGTAGGGACGAGTCACCTGCATGCATATATCAAACACTTTCTCCCTTTAATGGTTTGAAATCAAACAAGAGGCTCCCAGGAGTCTGAATCGCTCACCTGGTCTTGATGTCAACCCTATGAAGGACTTTGTAGAGCTAAATAATCTGAACATTTAATTGAGCAACAGCTTTACTCTTTCAGCAATAGTTTTCATTCTGTAGGCCATAAACGTGCAAAATGTTATTTAAAGGGCCATTTGAACACTTTGACTCTATAGAGACTTTTGTTAACAGCTTCATGAATTGAACATTTAAGCAAGCAACCGCTTTTTTATCTGCTATAGTTCTGATTATATAAGCAAAAAACATGAAAACGTGTTAATTTAGGGGCAGTAATCCCTATAAGGGGTCACCTGACAACAGACATTTTGAAATGTGGTGGACCTGCCTATTTGTCCAGCAGAATTTCCTGAGGACCAGCAAAAATTCTTAAAAATTACACTAAGATTCATAGGCAAAAATTTGTTTTTAGCTTGAGGTCTGGCAAAACCAAAACATATTTCAAAACCTCTGTGACAATGAATTTGTGAAAATGAGCTTAACATATAAGCAAGCAACAGCTTTTCTCTATCTGTTATAGGCCAAAAAGTTTTTTTTTTGCCTTTAAGGGACTGTAACCCCTTTAAGGGGTCATCTGACAACTTCGACCCTATGAAAACTTTTGTAGAGCTAAATGAGCTGAACATTTAAGCAAGCAACTGCTTTTCACTATCTGCAATATTTTTATTCTATAGGCCAAAACACTATTTTTCCTTTATAAGGGGCTGTAACCCCTAT
Organism: Arcuatula senhousia; assembly: GCA_963971305.1. Classification (NCBI taxonomy): domain Eukaryota; kingdom Metazoa; phylum Mollusca; class Bivalvia; order Mytilida; family Mytilidae; genus Arcuatula; species Arcuatula senhousia. The sequence goes on from OZ020304.1 coordinate 32,716,457, forward strand.
AAGGGGTCATCTGACAACTTCGACCCTGTGAAGACTTTTGTAGAGCTAAATGAGCTGAACATTTAAGCAAGCAACAGCCTTTCTCTATCTGCAATAGTGTTCATTCTTCAGGCCAAAAACACTATTTTTCGCCTTTAAGGGGCTGGAACCCCTATAAGGGGTCATCTGACAACTTCGACCCTATGAAGACTTTTGTAGAGCTAAATGAGCTGAACATTTAAGCAAGCAACTGCTTTTTTCTATCTGCAATAGTTTTCATTCTATAGGCCAAAAACACTATTTTTCGGCTTTAAGGGGCTATAACTCCTATAAGGGGTTATCTGACAACTTTGACCCTATGAAGACTTTTGTAGAGCTAAATGAGCTGAACATTTAAGCAAGCAACAGCTTTTCTCTATCTGCAATAGTTTTCTTTCTATAGGCCAAAAACACTAATTTAATTTCGCCTTTAAGGGGCTATAACTCCTATAAGGGGTCATCTGACAACTTCGACCCTATGAAGGCTTTTGTAGAGATGAATGAGCTGAACATTTATGCAAGCAACAGCTTTTCTCTATCTGCAATTTTTTTCATTCTATAGGCCAAAAACACTATTTTTTGCCTTTAAGGGGCTGGAACCCCTAAAAGGGGTCATCTGACAACTTCGACCCTATGAAGACTTTTGTAGAGCTAAATGAGTTGAACATTTAAGCAAGCAACAGCTTTTCTCTATCTGCAATAGTTTTCATTCTATAAGCCAAAAACATTTAAAAAACGCTATTTTTCAGCTTTAAGGGACTGTAACCCTATAAGGGATCATCTGACACTTTTGACCAAATGACGACTTTTGTAGAACTTTTGATGATGAAGCAGTAGGGTGGCATCAAATTTCATCTATCTCTTATACTTTTTGATTTACAAGCCAAAAACAGTAGTCTGACCCCCCCTGGTCTATTTTTAGTAACAGCAGCCATGTTTTTTGATGGATCAAAAATCGAAACACAAGTTTGGTGCAGGACACCCTAAGGATCATTCATACCAAGTTTCAATAAATTCTGTTCAGTAGTTTCAGAGGAGAAGATTTTTGAAAAATTGTTAACGGACGACAGACGACAGACGACAGACGACGACGGGCGCCAAGTGATGGCAATAGCTCACCTGGACTTTGGTCCAGGTGAGCTAAAAATCAACTGCCATAATGTTTTGGTTCATTGAACCATAAACTATTTTTCATTGTTCACATTAAAGAATCCGCGAAGCCGATAACGTAAAATGTGCACCACCAAATATTATGTTTATGAATTCTATAAACCGAACCATTAATTAAATCAACTGATTAATATTTACACATGTTAATCACATAAATAATTGCACGTGGCGTCCGTCGTGCAACTGCATTTGTGTATGAAAGCTTTATTGTTGTTTTCTGATTTAACCTGGATTCGATACTCCTTTCTTTACGATTATATCACATATAATACATTGTATTAGGCGCAGTTTAAATAATCGCTAATCCAATCAAATTCTTTTGATTTTTTAAAAGGTTTTCAAGAAAATGAACCATCTTTTTTCCAATGCAAATGCTACAAATAATTTTCTAAAATTCATTTATAAAACCATATCTTGTACTTCTGTTTTACAACAACCTTACCTATATGAAGCTAGAGTATGAAGAATCATTACTATTCCAACTAGGAAACCTACAGTAAGAGCTGTGAGTAAACAAGCTGCAAAAAGAACAGTAAATATTAAAACACAGCTTTCTTTTTTTGCTTGATTTTCTTACTGTCATGCCTATACAGTTGAGATCTGTTCTAACATCTCTACTGTCAGGCTCTCCTGACAGTTCTAGAACTGTTCTAACCCAGGACACCAACTGTCATAATCTGTTCTGGGGCAGAACTGTCATACTCTGTCCCAGCTCCTGGCACTTCTAGAACTGTTCTAGGCCATTACAGCTTAGAACTCCTCTAACCCCTGACATCTTAGAACTCCTCTAGTCCATGACAGTTCTGGGCTCTGACAGTTCTAAATGACGTCATGTGTTGTTTATTGTAATGTTTTGACAGCTATTTTGTTTAAAAATTATAAGCTTTCTGTTAAAATTGTATTCCCGATAGCCATGCAACTTTTATTCCTTAAGATTTTTTTTAGAACTTCAGGGTTTAGAACTGTCAGGATTGTCAGGAGCTGTCATGGCTAAGAACTGTCAGGGCGTAGAACAGGTTAGAGCTGTCAGGGCGTAAGACAGCTTAGAACTGTCAGGGCTTAGTACAGTTCTAAATATGTCATGGGGCAGAACTGTCCAACACTGTTCTATGACAGGACGAGGCTTGTCATAAACTGTCCTAGAACTGTCAGCAGAACAGAATTAGAATAGATTCCTGACAGTTTCTGTCAGTTCTAAAGAGATGTTAGAACGGGCCTCAACTGTATCTATGTTTGTTTGAAAAGATATGTTATTTCCCTCTTATTCAATATTTGTGTGTTTGTTCATTTTTGTTTGTTTTTTGGGGGGTTTTGTTTTGATTATTGTGTTTTTTCTTACTTTTTGTGTGTTTTTTATTCCGCTTTATATTTTCTAGCATTAAGGGTACTAGAGCCATGTATAGAAAAAAGAAAATACAAAATCGGTCACATGTTAAAGCGACCAATTCGATCTTACTAAGTTACATGTGCGGATCCAATAGAAGCTGTCCGCGAGAATGAATCTCTCTTTTCTTAATACATTTTGCAATATTTGCGTAGACTTTTGGCTTAATTGGCCTGAAGAGCTCATTTCCCTCCAAGGGTCTATATTTGGAATACTTTGTTTGGATAATATGTGAATTTGTCCCTGAAAAAAAAATAAATCTTACCATACAATATTTCAACCAAGTAGATTACAAAATCTATGATTTCATATTCAGATTCTTGGAGAATATAATATCCTAGATCCGCAAACTCGTATGCAACTCTTGCAAGACCTATAATTAATACTACAAATTCCACATAGACCTACAATATAATATTAAATGACAATGTCTTTGAAACATGTAAATTACACTTTAACTTGTTGAATGGTATAGTATGAAACATAACAAAACCTTATTGAATTCTTAACATTGTTCTCAAGAGAGTTCCTCTAGGTCTCCCTTTTTACAGTCTACATGTCTCAAGTCCTCTCTTTTCAATTTGAAACGCGCCCGAGTTTGATATTTTGGTTTTTACTGTTCTATGCTCTTCATAATCATATAGTATTTGGCATTTTTAATATTTATGGCAGAGCGCCTCTGATGAGTCTTGAATAGACGAAACGCACGTCAGGCGTAACAAAATTTATTGTCTGGATGGTGATCACTGGTCACATAAAAGGTTGCTGGTATTCGATTCTATCCGGTTTTTAAATTTCCGATTGTGTATGTATACGTAGGTTTTGTGTCGGCTCACTTTTTTAACCTATTGATCCACTTCGATAAATGCGTGACAAGAAATGAAAAGCTTTTACAAGTAACAATTTTTTTTCTTAAAAATGACATGGAGTAACGCATGACAGCTGATTCGTTATTCCAGACTTAGTTGAGAATATTGTTTTTTTCATGATCAATTTTATGATCAATTTCATAGTCCAGAGAAAATGACAAAAACGAATCAGTCATACAGGAGACTTGGTGGATCGCAATGGTCCTACCTTGGTACAGGCATTTCAAACGAAATGGTGGGTTTAACCAGGTTTTATGGCGCCAAACCTCCCTCTTTCATTGCGATCTTAGGATCCGGTAATGACCATAGAAAACAACATTTTTGTGAGACACAATAGGGATATTGAGGTGATCATCTCAGTACAGTCAAACACTAATTAAACAATTAACCAAAGTGAGCAGCAACTTCCTTATTCTTCCAACTTACATTCGTCTCAAATTGAGTTCCTGGTTGCGGTTTAAGTGTTCTCTACTCATGGTATAATTGTTTTATGTTAACGGGTTTTTTCTTTATTGGACTTTTCGGACTTACTACATTTATACAACTTTTCTTACATAATTTTCTTACCCTAAACATTTAAAGAATTTTTGGGGTAAAAGAAAGATACAATAACACTTAAATGTTACGAGGGCTATAAAGATGAACTGCATTTTCTTTTAAATTGTAATATAAATAAAAGAATCAGAGAAACCCTTTTTAATTTTCTAAGAACAGATGATTTGAATTTTATTAATATGTCAGATGAAGATAAAATGGTCTATTTGCTTACCCCAACAAATCATAAACATATTAGAATGTTTGGCTTCTTTATAACTGAGGGCAGAGGTCTCGTAACTTGCTATATGTTTATTTGTCTAATTTGATATTTTTCATGTTTACATTTAAATATGATATGTATATGTTCTGTCACAAACTGTTTTTTGTACGTTTATATGACAATAAAATTATTACATATATAAAACCCCATAGCGTCATAGGACATAATGATATGTGGAACACGTGTTCGTACCCATCCTCAGAAAGTCTGAAACCCAGGGGTTCTTCACTCGCTTACTCATTCACCATGAGTAATCGAGTGAAGAACCCCTGGGTTTTCGAGGATGGTTCATAACAAAGTTATTTTAAAAAATATAACATATTGAAAAATAGAAAATTCATCTTTATTTTTTACTTTCGATTTAATTCAAAATAGTTTTCATAGAACATTTTTTATACGTACCGAGTATATCAGTATCAAGGAAACAACTGCTACAGAAAGCATTCTTGTGGAATATCTAAAATCTGGAAATATAGCATAGGGTACATGTACATTATAACTGTTTGAAATAAACAAACCACGTAATTGTATATTCATGATAAATAATATTTTATAATTATATATTACTGTCATAACTCATATTGTCATAACAGTAACTTGGGGAAAGTCATTGTACAAGAGAATTAAGATTTCTCATTTTCAAACAAGCATCAAGTGCTGTAATTTTTTGTAAAATAGCAAAAGCATCGTCACATCTCAGTCATTGACTTAACTTAACATTGGGCAATTTACATCTTACCACAAAAAATGAAATGAAATAAATCTACGGTATATTAGTCGATATGTAACTTACTTTTTCTCTTCTTTTACACATGTAGGAGCACCCGAGTTCACTCTCGTTGCGACTTGAGTTGTTTTTTTGTGGGTTTTTTTTCGGAAAGATTCGAATTGATTTCCCCCTTTTGGAGCACCTGGGTTCACTTCACTCTCGTTACGACTTGAATTTGCGTTGATTCCGTTCTGGTTGTTTTGTGTTAGATATGTTCTTCATGTTGTTCTCGTTGTTGTTGCCGATTTTTGTTTTGTTTTTTGTTATGCGTTTTTGGGAGATTTTTTTTTATATTCGAATTTCCTCTTCTGGGGCACCTGAATTCACTCTCGTTACGACTTGAATTCGCGTTTCTGATTTCTTTTCGGTTGTTTTGTGTTAGATATGTTTCTTCATACTGTTCTCGTTGCCGTTTTTTTTTATTTCCTTTTTTGACTTTCGAATTTCCCCTTCTGGGGCACATGAGTTCACTATCGTTACGACTTGATTTTGGGTTGGTGATTTCTTTTCGGTTGTTTTGTGTTAAACGTAGATATGTTTCTTCATGTTGTTGTCGTACATGTGTAGGCGTTAGCCTTTTGGTATTTTGACATCCGAATTCCCCAATAGAACGTCTCTGCTTCTTACGGTCAAACTAATTGAAATCCTACTCTTACTTTTATATTTGTTATTGTCAAATTAGAAATCATCAAAAAGATTTTCAATAGAGCTATAAGTTATTTTCAAATGAATCGGCCATCATTACAATACATGACAAGATAACTGGGATACTACCAACAGGGATAATTATTATTAAAAGAATGTGAAAGTAAGTCAAAATGACGAAAACGCAGGTATTTAATTTTATATTCTGAAAAAAAAATGCTCCACTTAAATTTTGTTTTATCTAATAAAATGACCTATACCTTTAAGCGGATTGACTGGGTCAAGGCGGTTAGTCGACTCTTGTGTTGCATGTATGATGATTTTAATTTCAGTTTAAATAAACAAAGAAAATAATTTTTTAATCTTTAAAGTCTCTAGGTCGTTTATGACTCAAACAATTTTATGTATATAATTTTCAAACTAATTCTTCTCATTTTAACTTACTAGCAAGTCGTTGATATGTTATTTTGTAATAAACTGTCTTAATGAGGGATATCACTTTATCTTTACAGCCAGTTGGAGGTCTAAAAGAAAAAAATACGCCAAAATTATATTAGCTTTCAATTTTATGCATTGTCGGCTCGTTAACAAAAAAAAAAACTTGAACATTATCTGCGCTTTGATATGATTCAAAATTTTGAAAAAGCAACATATCGTTTCATAGAGCGTTGCCATAAATAAACATACAGTTTTCACATGTTACAAAAAAAAGAATAAAATAAAAAAAAGTTAATAATACCATGTATATCTAATATTGGAAATTCTATATTAATTTTCTGCAAAGATATCATAACTAAAAAATAATCTACATGAAATTTTAATATAAAGTCAAAATATTTTGTAATCTAAAATTTTGCGAACGTTCACTTACACCACAGCAGGTTTCGGGCGGTCAAACAATTTTCGAACGTGAATTCCCTGGTACGATTTTCGAATGGATTCAAATATATCTTCCTCATCTTCGAAATCTACAGCTAAATCTTGAAATTTTCGTTTCCTCCATATGGAACGGACAAATCTTACAGGTAAACTTATCGATAGATATAAATGGCATAAAAGTTCTGGTAAATTTTTGGCAAGTATTATCAGTACATCTCTCTGAAAAAGGAGTATACAGAGTTAAGACTAATTCATAAATTCTTTTCATAAACTTTACAATATCAATTAAATACCATGTTGAAATTTGAAAAATCTTGAAAGCTTACAACTGCTAAAGTATGCATCTTCCTGTACAAGAATTTCAAATCTATAGAAATGGTTGTTCCACTTAAAGCCCTTCATTTTAACTTCTTTTTGCATAAAAAAGATGCTGTATTAAGATTTCATAGCAAAAGTAATCTACAAATTAAAAGTACTTTGTTCAATAGAATAGATGTACGACAGGGATGTTTTCCTACTCCCTCATACTTTATGTATGGATTGGCTATAGTAAGATATGTCAATCAAGAAACAAACAGAAGATTAACATATTTGACATTCCTTAGAAGATCAGTTTTTAAGATGGCATTGCACTTCTAGCAAAGACCAAGGGGTTACATTGTAGGCCTTGCTAAACCAACGTTCTTCTGAATTAAGGAAAGCAGATAGGCTTGACAACAGTTCGTAAGATGGTTCGTTAGATATTAGTTTACTCCCAGGCAGCAAAAATTCGGCTATGTCAAGGAGATTAATATGAGAAAATGAACATGAACATGGTGAATTGTGATGAATGGGGATCCTATGTATACAACAATTTAAGAATAAATTCTACAGCCGGAGGCGAAGTGAACAATGAAAGCAGCTAAATTTAGGTGGTATATAGTTTCGTGCATCTTTGAAGATCAGTCTCGATAGCTACATGTATATATAGAGACTTCAATAGGAATGTTGAAGACAGTAAACCAAAAGGCAAACTCGGATTTGTAAGCATTAGAAGCATTGAAAATACAATTAAAAACAAGAGGCTCCCATGAGCCTGAATCGCTCGCCTGGTCTTGATGTCGACCCTAGTTCTAATGACCGTATAATAAAAGAATGAACTATGGAAATTTGTTCATGTGTTTGATGGACTGGATTGCCCATGTGTTCAAAATGGCTACGTCTGGTATATTAAAAGCGACGAGTTGAACCTTTAACTGATGATATCCATATCCAAGATTAAGTCTTTATTGAGCTTTATCACACATTTAGCGTTTATATGCATGAATTTGCCCGGATGAAACAGCCCGAAGTGTCAATGCCATTTTTTGATCAGTGTTCTGATATGGCCATATCAGGCGGCACGTGCTCACAAGAGGGCTTGATATGGCTTTTTACTGGGCCATATCAGCCCTCGCGTGCTCGTGTGAAGTCATTAGCTCCATCCTTTTAACAAGCATGAGATGATGTTCAGATGATAATTATTTTTTTAGTGACTACAAAACAATAATACTAATTATAGAAAATTGAATATTTCTATATTATGTTTTCTCTTTTTTGGTGTGTAAAAGACTAGAGTGGGTTTTTAGAGCATTTTGGGGTTTTGTGTGGAAAAATGATGTGATAAAGAGATTATGACACAGGGTTTTCCGTATCGGGTTCAAAAACATTCCGAGACTCCCATATTAGGTCGAGGCTGCTAGCCGAGACCTAATATGGGAGTCTCGGAATGATATGGGACGCGATATGGAAAACCCTGTGTAATAATGTATAATATTTATAATGTAAATCTAAAAATACTACTTACAACAGTAAGATTATCACAATAAAAGTTTCGAATGACAGCAATAGCCATGAATGCCCAAGCATACAGAGTGCCAACAAAATATCCCAGCATAGAGTTTGATGTTAAGGCTGTAAACAGTGGCATGAAATCCAACCCGTATATCAACATGGACAGAAGAGTTGCAAACACTGAAATTAAACAAACAAAGCATGGTAAACTGTGTCGTTTTAGTAGTTAAAATTCCAGCTACATTGCAACTATTGCTAATAACAGGTTGTTTAAAGATTAAGTGGTGTACATGTAGTGTGGTTAACGCGTCAGACTAAGCACCATGATTCGTGGTGTTATAAAATGCCGCAAAGTTTTTTTTTCAACTTAAATTCTTATATAAAAGCTTTGTTTTGAGAAGTAACCTGGCGAGTAAATGTCATGATATTTCGAAAAAGAGAAAGATTTGAACCAAAACTTTTATCACACGGAAGGTTGCCTTTATAACATTATTTATTGCCATAAAAAGATTTTTCAAGAGTGTTCTCAAGAGAGTTCCTTTACGTCTCGTTGTTCTCGTATGGTACTCCTGTCTCAGGTTCTCTCTTGGTGAATTGAGTTTTTATCGATTTGATTTTTAAAGGCATATTGTCTACGGCAAACTCATTTTTTTTACCCCCAAAATTTTTGGTGTCGATTAGACCGAAATGCAATAAAATGAATATTGAAAAACAAATTTGCCACCAATTTTGCCTCAAAAGTAGTTTATTTCGATCAAAATAGCTCGACAATATTGATTGATATTTTATTTACCTGCATTACGTCACATTGACATAGATTTAAACTGAGTAGTTTTAACACGGACACTAATCGGAGTCTCGGGTTTTGTCCCCGAATACATTGATATGTTGAAAAAATACAAATATTTTTCGTTTTTACCTTTTAAATCACATTCAAAACTTAATACATGCAATAATTGTCAGTTTTATTCATTAAGTAGCTCTAATATTCGGTTGCGGTTTTATTTTTTCTTCCGAGCTAAAACTTCGAGAAACAGATTATGCACCACGTGCAAGAACTATGGAAGTTTTCAATCAAAGGAAGTATAGTGCGCATGCTTACAGCTCATCTACATCTCATGAATATTAATTATTGTAAAGCTTTACAAATATTATATATTTTTCAATTTTTGAAGTAATAAGGTGCCCTAGTCGTATTTCGAACGTTTGTATCTTTCTAAATAAACAAAACAAATAGTCTGACGACAATTTTTTGGTTTTACAAAAAAATATTTTTTCGTAGACAATATGCCTTTAAAGTGTTTAATTTTTTGTGCTTTGTACAAGATTAACAATAGGGGGAAGGTTGGCCCATCCCAAAAAAACTAGTTTAACTCCGCTACATTTTATATGTGCCTGTCCTAAGCCAGGAATTCTTGTCAAAGCTTTTGTTTGTCCATGTCTACAGTCCGAAAACCGGTGGTATTTAAACAATAGAATGTCAATCTATATAACCCGCTATACGAGAATATTATTTTTTACCGGTACTGATACTTTTTTTACCGATAATTTTTGATTACGCAGACGATAAAACATAAAAATCGTCGTTTTACAGGAAAAAAGCATTTTATATGATAAGTAAGTGGTCCATTTGATGTACTGTACTTTGGTCTCTTTAGCAATAGCGTTTTTCTCAATCAAAATTTGTCAATTGGGCGTTAAACAACAACTAAAGTTATAGCAATCTTTTGCTTTGTCAGAATATAAATACGTTAAAAACAGACAAGTTTTTATAAAAAGTAAGTGGTATTGAAGGTAAACTACCGTTTTTTATATAAAACACCCCCTTCTTTTAACTCTGGAATCTTTAAAAGTTTGATAAATAATTTTAGCGGTTACTTTGTTTTACCGTAAACTATTACTGGTTGTTACTTCTTTTTACCGTAGACGCTACTTTTTTTTTACCATCCATGCTATTTTTTTACCGATACTTTTGAATTACTGTAACCACGACCGTGATCAGTTATCGCTTTATTCATAAACGGAACGGCCACAATTTCGCTATTTATGCATAAAACTTTAGCAGTGTACATGGTTGACTTTAATTCTCTTTATTTTAATATCTTGAATGATCGTGACAATGGTTTGGGAAACTTGTATGGACCATAGTATTTAATGTTAAAGGATTATTTCTTTTTGAAAATTGTATATTATCAAACAAACAATGAAAATGCACTAAAAACATTAGACACTTATCATGGGCATCTTTAACTTGATGATGTTCAAGATCAAAAATATTTAAAAATTGTTCATTAACAAACTTCTAAATTTTATTACAATCCATTTTGTATTTCTCTTATACCTACTGTGGTTTCATTATATTTTATAAGGTAAGATCAATATTGGTGGTTTTCTTTGGTGGTATTCATCCACAAAATTAGGTTCTTCGCGAAAAAAACATTATACGTTGTTGTTGTTGTTGTTGTTGTTGTTGTATACTGAAGCCTCCAGAACCACGATTAAAAGAACCCATGAACTGGTATTGTTTCAGCCATCCATGAAAATTGGTACCCATAAAAATGAATAAACCCACAGTACTCCACGATCCATGGGAACGTAGTGGAATAGTTCCCGTTTTGCCAATGGCTGAGTGGGGGCATCCTAAGCATGGTGTGCTACAATCGCTTGTTCTTACACTGTATTCAAATCCATGAAATCGGTTGATCAGAATGTTCTTATTTTGCATAAGCAATTAAGATTTAAAATCGTCAAAAAAGGTACAATGAAATAATGAAATGTAATATTGTCATTTATTTTGTCTTATCAAAAACCACTTGTTATACGAAAAAAACCCAAAATGTTTTTAAAATAATGTTTTTAAAATTAGCCCCTCGTTTTACTGCTTTTGTCTGCCCCATCTATTAAAAAGCAAACAAAACGTGAAGCTTTAAACTACCGCTTAGTGCCATGCATGTATCATGCAGACCAACACAGTATATTATACCCTTTTCAACACGGTCTCTGCATGTAAATGGTCCAACTGGTTGAGTTAATAGATGACATTACTAAGACCCTCGGCAGGTGACAACAGGTTGACTGCCTGATAATGGATTTTGGAAAGATTTTGATTAAGTCTGACAGAGCCTACTACTCCTCAAACCTGATCACTAGTTTCATCCATAATTATTGTTCAGAAGTCAAGAAGTTGTTGTAGAAGCCTGAAGGGGAACCACCAAACTGTATACTAGTAGCGTAAGGTATACATCAAGGATCAGTTCTTAGTCCTAGTTTATTCCTCTATTGCATCACTGACATTTCACGCCAAGGGTATCTAACCAAGAAGTCAAGAAGTTGTTGTAGAAGCCTGAAGGGGAGCCATCAAACTGTATACTAGTAGCGTAAGGTATACATCAAGGATCTGTTGAATGGAACATATCTAACATTAAGGGATACATTGTACGAGGTCGTTAGGATATAATGCTGGAAGTCTGACCACAAACCATAGTGGTGCACTGTATTAGTAAAAAGACTTCATTTTTTGCGCACGTTAAAGAACCCAGCTGCAATTCTATACTCTCAAAAAAAGTTACGCAACAATAAAAATTTCCCGATATATAACTTATCCTACCTTATTTCAAATTGTATTTGTGAATCTATTTCTAAACCGATTTTTATGAAATAAAGTTTACAAGAACGAAAAATGGTCGATCTTTATTTCTTACTTTTGACAAAAAATGTGTCTTACTGGTTTTTACGATATAACAAACAGAAGTCAATTGTAAATCTTATGCTTAAAAACCCCGTTTAAATCAACCAAAATTTTCCGCGGAAAAACAATGGTTGTGTTCTACTCACATTGTAGCAAAATCCACTGACGCTAGGATTTTGCGCAAAGAATAAAAAAAAATAGGCTTATTCATTTTTCGTTTCCTTGATTTTTATTTTATAAAAAATCGATTGAAAAACGGCCTAGCAATATCAGTTTTAAATAAGGTAGGTTTATATAAAACCTATAGGGAAAGGAGTAGAGCCACGAAGGACCCAAAATGGCCCAAAAATTCAACTTTGATATATCTGCTTGTAGTTGCTGCATTAATGTTCATTAGTCTTTATATTTCATGAATTGCAATATTTTCCTTCAATTATTTATCAATAAGGAGAGCAGTGAGGTAAAAAATAGACTATTTGGTGAAAAATAACAATTTGTGATAGTTTTCCTTGATTTTCATGTATAAATCGATGAATATGAAATGGGCCACACCTGTCGACCAAAATTATTTTGTGATAGAAATGTGTATTATGATACTATAAATTAATTATCAAAAAATTACGATGGTCGAGGAATGTGGCCAATACTTATTTTGACGAAATATGCAGTGAAACCAGTGAAAATGAGTGAAAAAGGAGAAGATTTCAAATTTCGAACCTGTTTAAAGTCTCGGGGCTAAACCTGGGGTATAGGTATTTTGCTAAATCTTACAGATATGAAAAGTTTGTTCATACCTTAACATATTTTAGTTAAATTTTTGACAAATTATAGTAGTTGAAAAAATAGTGAAAATACCGGGCCATTTTACGGCCTTCGTGACTCTACTCCTTTTCAACTGTTGCGTAATATTTTTTGAGAGAGTATATATACATAAGAATAGAAACTTGTATGAGGCTAATTTGTCTACCACTACCCTTTTCCAGAGGCATCCCGATTAGGCTTGTGTCTCTATTACCTCCATGTCATCGCCTTTTGATATTCATTTTATCACCCTTTCATGCTTAGCTCCTGCATTGCGCTGCGTGGTAGTGAAGCACAAACAGACAATCAACAACATGAAAGTAAAGTGTCTTAATGACTTTATTTGATATACGTTACCCAAATGTATAACTACAGAAAGTAACGTCTGTAAACGAAATAGCAGTACCGGGGAAAGAAAGTAGCATTGATCGGTAAAACTAAGTAGCACCTGTTCAAAGTTTATGGTAAAACAAAGTAGCACTCACGGTAAAATTTTGTAGCGTTATCGGTAAAAAAAGTAACTTCGGTTTATAAAATGATTTAAATCATCGAGTAAGAAGTATTATATAAGTCAACTGACAAATCAAAATGATTAAATGTATATTCGTATGAGGAATTGGCGCGTTTTTGTTTTTATTTGCTATGCTAAATTGACAAAAATCACATTTGTTAAGCTCAAGAAGTTTATCATAATTTACATGTTTCTGTTTGAATGTAAGCATTGTAATGCGCTTGCATCACATTCATATATTAATTTGTTATCTGAAATCATTCAAATATCATAAACTTTCGTTTTATTTTTGATATATGCTGTAAAAGATGTAAACATCGTCGTATATTTCCCATAATACATCATATTCTCGGTAAAAAAAAGTGTCCGTACCGGTAAAAAATAATATTCTCGAATAGCGGGTTATATAAGATTGAATGTGAGCTCTTCATCGGAAAAGATAGGAAAGTCAATTCGAATGTTTATCCTGGTTGTCAAGTGAATCAAAAGTTCTTTTTAGTACAAAATTTCTTCCAATTTTAAGTTATGCTGATAAAATATTTTTGAATTAAAAAGAGTTTTTAAAAGTAACAGATTGCATTTTAATGCATGTTATTATGTGGATATTTATGAAATGCATACGGTGCAAACTGAAATGGATCGCACAACTTTAACTTTTATATAAAAAATTGAAAAAAATCACGCTATTTGTTTAAATGTATATCTTCCCATCTGCAAATTTTCAGACATGTACTGCAAGAGGTAAAGCCAAAATAGAATTAAGAAAAAGACCTATTTTTCTAGTCCGTCTTGACAACCTTCTTTTTAAAAGTACACGATTTACCTGTTGAATTCGATTATGTCATAGAACATGTTTACCTTTTTGACCGGTTTCCGTAAATTGGGATCAACAGTATGTGAATTTGCATTGTATTGGAGTAAATGTCCAATTCAATATTCAGTCATCCGTTTTAAAAATAGGAATGCCTCCCATTTATCATGTTTATAATTTATTAAAGATAGAACTTGGTTGTGTCCCTTGAAAGTTTTTCATAGTTACACATTGAATTCAAATGGATCGTTTATATGATAACAGTAAAATATAATTGTCAAACTAATATCTGTCGAAAGAAAAGGTAATAACCTAACTTTCCCACAAGTTTCGAAAATGTACTGCAGGTATTACGCCTTGTGTGATTTTTTAAAGGTTGAGTTGACATTTTAATTTTTTCCAACGGCCAATAAGTTTCACTCGATTTGTTAAAATATGCACTTTTGTTGACCTTATAAACAACTGTTTACGCAACAGAAAAGATTCGTTAATAACATAACATGTCCAACGTATATGATAGTAGTCAAATCCATGCGTAATAAATGAAAATTGAAGATTGTTTATATGCCGTCGCCATCGTTGTTGTCATCGTTAAAAATTTAAGGTTCATCTGTACCTTTCTTTAAAACATGGTGTTATTTTTAATCTATTTTCAGTATATGCACAGCCAAAACTGCACATAAAATTGAAATATAAAGTGTAGCTGGACCTAGATATTAAAAATTCTTACCTTTTCTCTATGAATTCTTCCCGAAAAAATCCTTTATTTTAGAGATCTCGTTTTTCTCAGCTTTTAAGAACACCTGATTTAAGGCTAATATCACTTTCACCCTTTCTTGTGGCCTCAAATTTCATGCGACTTTCAATAAGGGATTTAACTAAAAGTGTTCACTTCGTTTCATGTAAGAGGCACAATAGGGATAGTTTGTCCTTTTGCAATTTAAAATCTGAACAGGAAAAAAAAGAGAACTTTATTTTTAAGGAACTTAAAATGAAAAATTGATAGAAATTGAATCAGAAATTACCATATCTAGGTCCAGCTATGCTTCATTTTATTATTTTATTTGTAGTTTTTGTTCTGCATATACTAAAAAGTAGGTAGAAAATTTCGCTATTTTTAACGAAAGGTGCAGATGAACCTTTAGCTGTTTTCTGCAGGGGAGATAATTGAATACCACTAGATATTAGACTGCTACAATCTGTTTTTTGTTTTATGTCCAGAAATTGGTCTTTCGTTGATAATCTTGGGATTTGTTTGAATCTTATGTAAAGTATTTTTAGTCTTGTGCCAATGCAGGACAGCGAGCAGTGACCTCTGGTCATGTTGAATACTGCTGGCTGTTTTCAATTGTCATTTTTTTTTTTGCATTGCCGTTTCTTCAATGTTGGTTGTGTCGCGTACACTTATTCCACATATCTTTATCGTCTATTCGTGCATATGGCCTGTGTTTTGCAAGCAATCGCGCACAAGTTCTACTCTATGTGCAAAAACCAACATGCCCACTCTTTTCCGATCAATTTTATGCAACTTGAAGATTTCTCGTCAATAATTTTACCTTCCGAGTGCTGAATATTTTACAACAAACCCACTGTTTGATTATTATTACCTAATTCTTTTTTGGTTAGACGTAAATCACAAAATTTCGATGTTGCATAAAATTGATCTGAAAAAGGTGGGCATGTTGGGTTTTTGCACATAGAATGGCACGCAATCTCTTTATGGCATATGTTATAAAGGCCAACTTCTGTGGGATAAAAGTTTTGGTTCAAATCTTTCCCTTTTTCGAAATATCATGACATTTACTCGCCAGGTCGTCAAAAACGTCCGCTTCGAAACAGATACTTCCGCTTGAAGCATTGCTGACACCCCGATTGTACCACTGTACGTGGTGTGATTGAACATAATACAAACCCCTTCAATCATGATAAGTTTATTCAGTCATATTCCTCAGCTTACCAGTGACATATTTTGGTCCTTCCAGTTTCAATGCAAATTTCTGCTCAAATATTACTCCTGCACACAACGACGCCGTGGCACCAAAAGCAGCTGCATAAGAGAATCTGTTGGATCTTCCCATTATATCCATAGGACTAAAAGTATAGTTTGAAATCATTCTTCAACTTTAAAATTTGATAATTTGGGTGTCTTTATACATGTTATTGGAATCCTGCGTTATAGGCATATACCTCTTTCCATCCGTTAAAATAGGCACTCCTTTACTACTAATGACAATTCATTTCTAACAAGAGGCTCACAGGAGCCTGAATCATCCGCCTGGTGTTTAAGCTATAAGGGTCTCTTATATGAGCTATGACCCCTATATCGAGACTTTTGTAGAGCTTAATGGTATGAAGGTTCAGGCCAACAATAGTTTTTTTTCTTCAAATGTATCTGCAACTTTTCATTCTACAGGCCAAAAGTGAATTTTTGTTAACTTTAGTTTTAACATATTTATTTATCCTTGATTGGGAAACAAGCTTAATGCTTATGTAAATCCCTCTCCAGCTAGCAGTTTGCGAGTGTGGCCTTTGCAGCGGCCCCCATTGAGCCTACTCTTATCGAACTCTACAAAGGGGTCTTTACGGAAAATTCATTGACGTTTCAAGAATATATAAAACGATCCATGACATACATGTAGCCTCAGTCGTTGCTGACTAAATTTATATTCTCCAGGATAAGGCTCAGTGGGAGCTTAACCTAACAAAATTAACACTCGCACGTCGGAAGGTATGTTAGTTCTTCTGGTTTAATGCCAACTTGATACGCATATGGGTTACATCGGCCGATAGTTGAAAACTACGAATCAATTACAATTTAATCTTCCTAAGCTCAAAACATGAAAGTACTATAGACCATACCGTATGCTTAAAAGAATAAAAGATTCTAAAAGTTTGCAATTTAATTCCTATTTTGGTATAACCAAAAACAAATATTTAAACTTTAAATCATAAAGCTAAAAAATATGGTACTTACTAAACCACTCCTGGTCGTCCACCCAAACATCGTGGCCATAGATTGACACGTTTTTCACCAAATGCAAGAATGAGCGTACACACAACCTAATAATGTATGAAACAAATATAAATGCCAAAAGACTGAAAAATTTAACATGTTTAACCACGAACCTTTAAAGATTGAAACAAAAATATTTGTCATATGTAGAAGAAAATGAAATGTGGAATAAGTGTACGCGACACAACTTATATTATAAACGTAAATTTAAACGTAAACCCTAAGGTTCTTCCTACCCCTGACATAGGTTGATCATCTTAG
Organism: Arcuatula senhousia; assembly: GCA_963971305.1. Lineage (NCBI taxonomy): Eukaryota > Metazoa > Mollusca > Bivalvia > Mytilida > Mytilidae > Arcuatula > Arcuatula senhousia. Next base: position 32,733,905 of record OZ020304.1, read on the forward strand.
TAATAATTTGGTTCCCCAGTTTGGTATTTTTGGTTTAATGTTCTATGCTCTTCATAATCATATAGTGTTTGGCATTTTCAATATTTTTGGTAGAGCGCCTCTGATGAGTCTTAAATATACATAATGCACGTCAGGCCTAGCAAAATTTATTGTCTGGAACTTTGTTGTCATTTGTTTTTTAAAATATCCACAATGGAAAACAGCCAGCAGCCTTCAATGTGACCTGTATTGTATTCTTAGTAAAAGCAGAAAACCTTTTAAGACAAACGCAAGAGCCTCCAGAAATTATTTTCAATTGCAAAACAGGGCAATTGATCGTTACATTTTTAGATTTTGTCAGTTGAACGGCTTCAAAAAGATTCCAAAGCAGTTGTATGTTAAGCCTGAAATCACTCCAAGCTTTATTTTATTATATTTACTTTATACGCACTGCAGATTTATTAAATATACAAAAATTTTCAAAATACAAACGGGTATAAAACGTTTAATTTGGTTATGCTGTATATCGATATTTCAAGGAGTAACCTCTCATCAGCAAAATATTTGAATAACAAAATTGAATCACATCAATTTCATATTACAGTAAACATAGGTTATTAAAATGTTACATCAAAAGTCTACTTACCGCTGGAATCACAATGTACTGGTAAAAGGTATCATGTGGAATAATGGATATACACGCAACTCTGGAAAAAAGAACTTAGAAGTGAAATAAAGGTAATAACAAAACTACCGAACTTGAATGATCAATCTCATAGTCCAGAGAAAATGACAAAAACGAATCAGTCATACCGGAGAACTGGTGGATCGCAATGGTCCTGAAAGTATGACTACACTCGCATTTATTGCTTGAATAAAAGCAAAAGTATTTAGCAGTAATATGCATCGCAAACAAGCAGTGGCAGTAAGCAAGCTAAACGAATGAAATCGATTTACATGGCATTATTATTCATATTATGAAAAAGCAATTTGCAAAAATATCAAGCTTCTTCAACATGTAGATGGTGAGAAAACTTTAATTGAAATTTGTTTTACCCCGGTATCTACTGACAGACAAGGGCAAGGCATTAGTGGCCGGAGGTTGTCGGGTTTTTAACTAGGAAAGCCTAGCCCAAAGTCTGGACAGTGTCACATTTCATGGACGTTAAAGATTCCTTTGTGAAACGAAATGTAGTGCACCACATAAGCTAAATTTCTGCCCCTACCCACCTCTTCCCTTTTCCTATGGTCTTCAAATTTACTGTTCTTATATTTCCTACCCCACCCAATATTTCTCCTCATGTCGCCCTTATATAACCTATAGTGTGTTGCTAGGGCATGAACTCAATCACAAGAAAAATCAAGAAAGAAACGGTAAAGCGAAGGTGCAGTAAAATGTCGTAACTCCGAATAAGTAAAAATAAAATCAGTTGATCTTAATTCAATTTTAATGCAATGAAGTAAATAAATTTATCAATTACAAATTCTCGTGCAAATCACAGTAATCTGGATCTTCGCAACACAATATCGAGTTATCTGAGAGTTTTTTGGGGGGCGGATGGAGTGTTTTTGTTGCTTTGCTTTTGTTTGCATTGAATTTTTGTTCCCCGCAGCAACGCGAAGCGGGGACATAGAAATGCCGGTGTCTGTTCGTCCGTCCGTGCATCCGTCCACCCGTCACACTTTTTTCGTAACAGATTTTCTCAGAAACTATTAATTGTAGGCTTTTGATACATTTATTAAGTATGCAGCTTTAGGTAGGGGTCCCATATGGTGGGATGCGTTTACAGGTCTGTCGCTTACCAACTTCCTGTTTAACGAGCCGACTTAGAATTTTTTAAGAGTCCAAAATGGAAAATTTTCGTAACGAATTTCTCAGCTATTACTATTCGTAGGCTTTTGACTTTTGGTATGAACTTAATGTAGAGGGGTCTCATATGGTGGGATGTATTTAACAGGTGTGTGGCTTACCTACTTCCTGTTAAGCGGGCTGGCTTTGAATTTTTGCCACTCGGCGGAGGACCCAGGACTTCCGTTCTTGTTCATTTTTTTAACAGTATTCTTATACCAAAAATACTCGTGATTCATCATGTTCATTGCAGTCGGTATTTATTTTTTGTGCTTTGTCTGGGAATATTGATAGGGGAAAGGTTGGGCCAAAAAACTAGTTTAACTCCGCCACATTTAATGTATGCCTGTCTTTAGCCAGGAATCTTTGACAAAGCTTTTTTTGTACTTGTCAGTGTCTTTTTGATGTTTTCTGTTCCTTGTTTAAGAAGGGGGTCTATCTGATACTATTTCAGGACTGCATCTTAATAATATGCATTTTATTTCGACAGCGGGCCATTTGCAGAACGGCGAGCAGCGCTTACTGGCTGCTGGCGGTTGTCCATAGTGGTCTTTCAAAATTGCCGCATGATATGTGAGCTGTAATATTATTACACTTATTCCACATCTCATTATTTTCTATTTGCATAATTGTTCAACGAATAGATCCCAATATCAAACCCTCATAATACTTACATAGTTTCATTCTCGTTAGTATTGAATTGGTCAAATGTCGTCTGTAGAGGCTGTAGGAAATCAAAAGACATCTTTTTTTTATTCCTGAAAGAGATTTATGAATTAGCCTATTCATTGGGAAAGCAAGAAAGGTTAGTGCAGGCATCAGAACCTCTAGCTAACGGGAAAAACATTACTTGATGCGAAATTTAAGGAGACACAAACCTGAAGGTTATAATAATTGAATCTTCATGAAATTTTGTATATTTATAAGGATCCCTAAAAGAGATTTATAACGCGGTACATGGTTTAGTTTTAAAAAAGCAGTTAAAGTTTAAGCGTGTAATGAAACTTCTCTGCCTTTTTTTATGGATTTCCTTAACGGTCATTTTCCTTTCCTAACTCATAGAAATAATTATAACTTTGACTAAAATTTGTATACGGCCTTCATTTGACACGAAATCATGTAATCAAAAAGCAAAGGTTTGAATGGATAAAGGAAGAGAAACCCGAACTTTTTGTTGAAATCTCAAGCCTCATGTAACTCCTAAAGCAAAAACAAAGACAATACTGAAACCTCTTATATGTAAAAAGTATTCTCCATTTATTTGATTTCATTTCTTTTCCGTTATATTAGGTTATTACCATAGAAATTCATGAACTAAATGTAACTTCATAAGGCATATAGGAGTCGTTTACTGAAAATTTAAGGGTGTTTTTGTTAATGTATTAATGTACCTATGTACATTTTAACTTTTATATCATATAATCGGTTTGGTTTATTACGGAATGCTTTACTCACAAGCGACATGAGTTCGGCTATATTAGGAAGATGAACATAAAAAGGGTGATAAAATTACCGGGGATACTCTGATATTTTATGACAGGGGTGTTCAATTGTAGATTTAAATTGGTACCCGAAACTATTGCGGAAAATCCAAATTAACATACTCAAATCTATGGATATGCCGATTCAATACCTAAATCTATGCAATTAACAAAAATACTACCCATATCTATGCAACAAAGTATTTAAGCCAATTAAGGTCTAAACTATTAACCATACTGTCATATAATTACATTATTTTTTTAATTTTATAAGTTTCTATAAAAAATCAAATATCTTAAAAAGTTGTTTTTTATTACCATTTCCTAATGTATAAATAAATCAAGTTAATGAACTTATTGATGTAACATAATAGATGCAACGTAGAAAACTAATAGCTATTTCTTGCTTCATTTGCCATGTTTGATGTACCTAAATTTATGACCCAAATCAATGGCACCTTTAATGATTTGACACCAATGTCTATATGTTAGACAATGAGTACCAACAGTATGTGTAGTAGTAAAAAAGATAGCCAAATCTATGTAAAGAAATTGAAAAATGATCCCATAAAATGCACACCCTGTATATCGGTATATATGGAGTAACCCCTTCTGGGTAGGAAAGAAATAGGGGCACAAGGCTTATCGGGGAGGAGAGATTTGACCGCCACTGAAAAAATTAAGAATGGGTAGGATCAGACAATATATGAGGATCCTCTCATTAAGACCTGCAGCAAGGTTCTTTAAGGTGCAAGGAACGTCGACAACACACGGTGCACCACTATGGTTTGTTGTCGGGTTTTCTGCATTACAACCTTACGAACCCGTAAGACATTATGACAGGGCTGCCCCATTCAGCAACCTAGGGCACATGTGTCCGATTTGCAATGAAGTGACAACAGATGCTACACAAGTAGCTGAGCGCCGGTTTTCGTCTTTGAAATTTCAAAAAAAGATTCTAACCGAAAGGTACATGTATGTAAAGCAATACGATTTATTAAAACTTGCTAAAAATGGCCTGCATTTCTTTGTGCAAAAGTCACGAAGACCGATCAATATATTTACCTGATGAAAGAAAGTATAAAAATCACTTCACAGTTCCATCCATTATTCATAAGAAATGTGCTTTAAATTATGGATTATGTTTACTTTACATGTACGAATATAGAATGTTGAACAAAAAAAAATAAAGTTGTGCAGTCGTTATAGATTTTGCCCCTTTCTGTATTTCACAACAATTAAGTCAAGAAACCGGTTTCTTGTCAATGTGCACATGAAAATAAAAATGTTATGTAATATTCTAAAGTCTTAAAAAATAAAATAGATACAAGTATTTTTTAAAAGAATATGAACGTAATTAATTTCATAATGAACAAAATGAGACAAAACTTCACTTTTCACAATAATCATACCTTTATTCCAGTTTCCAGTTGGTTTGCCCTACCTATCAACAGTTCGATATGTTAAACCAATTTTCTACACATAGATTATTTTTAAAACCCTAGTTTCCCACGGATGGCAGCACACTATATTTCTTCATTTTGAATATTTTAGGTTTATAATAAAGAAATTTAAACTCCAACGCCTTATTAGTGGACAAAAGTAGTGGGAGTGATCAATAGACCGTTTGTTACACAACACGGTGAGATTCCGGTGATGATAAAGGTATACTCTTTACAAATTTTACGATGCTATAGGCGAATCTGTCCGGATGAAAGCGCACCGGAAGTGTCCGAGTCTTATCTGATTAAATATCAGCTATAACTGTCATTCCCTTATGACAACCGATTTTTTTGCATGGAAAATTATACCCGTTTTGGCTCAAATCAAACATATACACATGGCTACCAAAGTCTAAATCAAAACCCCAGGTTAGGTAAGGAAAGGACAAGGTATGATCAGGGCTATTTTGGCCCCTTTTTTAAAAGTGAAGTTTTATGCTAAAATGTTGATTTATATGATATTAAGTAATGAAAGTTCATAAATTAAATTATTTTAAACAAATAAAAGATCAAACCTGATTGTATCATTTGATCAAACTTGATGAAAAAGGGGCTTTTTCTCAAAATTACTTAAAATTCGGTAGATTTTTGTATGTTTTTGGCTAAAATAACTATGAGCGGACAAGCGGCCCACAAAAATATTCTAACTGTGGATTTGGCATACGAAAACTAATGTTTTCAGAAATTATTTGTGTGGGCCGCAGGTCCGCTCATATTTAAATCTCATAAAAACTGTTGTAATTTTAACAATTTTAAGCAAATTTTGCTACATTTCATAGTTCTGTCATTTTGTGCGTATGCGTAATTAATAATGCAATATGTCAAATTTTCAATAAAATTTTGCCTGTTCCAAAAAATATAGCATCTGAATCACAAAATCACACAGTTATAATTCAATATTCCAATTTTGGGAAAATTGTATAATTTAGGGGGCAAATTTGTGCTCTTATCCTATCTTGTCCTTTGTTTGGAGAAGTTTCCGGTCATGATTTGGGGGAGTTATTTTCTGGTAAGTTTTCTTTTATTTTTCATGTTAATTGCCATTCCTCATCGGAGAATGTAGTCAGCTGTAGCTATGACTAGAGTTTATGAAACAACTTATTTCATGACAATATACTGTGTTGCAGATCATTACAATTTATTTTTTTGTTGACGTGTCTAAAAATTTACACCCTTGGTCCCTCGGCCAAAAAATGAAATTTGATTATTATCAGCAACATATAACCATAAAATACGTATTTTAAAAAAAAACTGCGGTTATTCCCATGGCCGACTACATTTATTACCTTCAAACACGTATTTAAAAAAAAACTGCAGTTATTCCCATGGCCGACTACATTTATTACCTTCAAACACGTATTTAAAAAAAAACTGCAGTTATTCCCATGGCCGACTACATTTATTACCTTCAAACACGTATTTAAAAAAAAACTGCAGTTATTCCTAGGGCCGACTACATTTGTTTTAAATAAGTCTTGGAATGGCAATAAAGATGAAAAAATCAAGCACACTTATCATTATCCGGAACTTCTCCTAACGAATTTCCTCGCATAACTAAAAGTTATGATTTAGGACATTTGTAGCCGTGATACATGTATTCCATGAATGCTGTTTAATCTAATTAAGCTATTGAGGTACTTCCAAACAGCGTGAATTAATTCAGCTATATTAGGAAGATGAAAATCACTTCATCATATCATTTCTTGCTCATTTCATTGCATATGAAGCAAGAAGTGGGATAAGAAAACAAGCTACATTTTTATTTGGGAAAGGAGAAATGACTGACATGGGAAAACAAAAAAATAATAAAGAAATGGGTAGGGAAATTAGTATTTTAAAAAATGTAAGAAAATTATTTTGCGGGAAACCGGACATTTCCCTCCACATTGTGTTCCACTATGGTTTGAGGTAAAGTTTTCTGTGCATTATGATCTGGCAGTCCAGCATACAAGATGAAAGGGATACCCCAAACACCAACCTAGGTCACACACCCAAATCCTTCTGTTGGCAATGCGCCTGTTCCGTCATAAGGATACAGCGCACTGGACAGTCTTCAGTGGACTTCTCTACCTCTACCCCTAAGTCCTCTACCGTTCGTTTTTTCTTGTTGTGTTTTGCCTAAGGTTCTCTCTAGTGGATTTGATTTTTATTGTTCATTGATTTTTGTGCTTGGTCTTGAAATATTGATAAGGGGAATGTTGGGCCCGGAAAACTAGTTTAACTCCGCCACATTTTAGATATGCATGTCCTATGCCAGGAATCTTTGACAAAGCTTTTGTTTGAAATTGTCTTTTTTGTGTTTTTTGTTCCTTGTTTAAGAGGGGGTTAACTGTGACTTTTTAAGGAATGGATTTGAAATATATGCATTTGATTTAGACAGCGAGCTATTGCAGAACGGCGAGCAGCACCTACTGGCCTCGTTGAAGGTTGCTGGCGGTTTTCCATTGTGGCTTTTCTAAATTACCGCTTGGTATGTGAGCTGTGTCGCGTACGCGTATTCTACATTTTTCCCTAATGACCGTCAACTTTAGCGCTGATACAAGAATATTCGCCATAATTACTCGGGGTAGATTAAATTGGGAGTTTTTGTTTGCAAGTTTCATGTTTAGCTGATCAGCGCTGTTAGAGCAATAATTGTTGTAGACGTTTTTAAATGACTGTTACGGATGCACATTAGAATAAAAGTATACAGGATTAGAGAAGATAACACCAATAATACATGTACTCCACCTGAATAACTCGATCGTTTTCTTTTCCTTTTCCTTTTTTTCGTTGTTGATGTTGTTGAGAATAAGAGATTTTTTTTGACAATTCGATTCGAATGTTTTTTTGCTTTTCACTGTTGAAACAAGATGGCGAGTCATCTTAATTATAATCATTCATTGCATAAAACCCGTACACATCATTTATTCTCTAAACTCTAGTTCTATTGATGATGTGTACACATCATTTATTCTCTAAACTCCCTTCTAGTTCTATTGATGATATCTCATTACAAAGCAATCCTCAATTCATTCTGTGGTATTTTTCCTCTCCTATACCACCTAGATTAAAGACACTACGGATTCTATCTTTAATCTCGATTCTTTCTTTAATCTCGAAAATGACACTCAAAACTTTGTACAAAACTCTATGGCAAAAACAACGAGTTCGTCTCAATGATCAATCTCTAATATCTAAGAAGAGAAGACAAGATAAGGCAAAGACACACCGGTGAAATCGAAGATCTCAATGGTTATTGCTCGGTACTGGCATTTCAAACAGAATAGCGAATTAATCCAGTTTGTGTGGTTCTAAATCATTGTGTTCTTAGGGTCCTGTAAAAATCAAAACACAACACAAAAGGGATTGTGCGGTGTCCATTTTAGAACAAAAAAAAAATAAAACAACCTAAAACGAACTACACCAATCAGGAATCATTTCATCTGACATAATTTTGATTTTTTTCTATGAATGGCTGATATAAAAAGATAAACTTTTTAGAGACAATCTGTCACCAAAGGGAATGTCTATCAATATGAGAATTATGCTACCGTTCTCCAATCACCAAAATCTAGGACATAACCCATAAATCTCAGTGCGATAGTATAGAGTTCAGCGTTGATAGAAGCTCGCTCAGGTGATAGATCCTTATACGTTTGGTATAAGCCGGTCACCGACAACAGTGTCGGTTAAAAATCAGAAAAAATAGTACAAGTTGTGGCATAAACATGTATAACAAGTATGTCGTGAAATAAACAAACCATATGCAAGCGAGGAAGCTAGGTTAGGTACTTTCCGGGTACAGAAAATTAGTTCCTGACTTGGCGCCACAAATCCTGGTACAGGCAATTCAACGAAAAAGGAGTGTTAACACAGATGTTATGATGCAGAACTTCAATCATCCATTGCGATGTTATAGGGTGCTAATACAAAACATAACTTTCCAAGTTAGGAAAATTAATAATTTGAAGGTTAAATCGTATATTCGTCTCTTTATCGTATTGTTTTGTACTGAGATGACCAACCAAGTTATATTTGAGATGCAAATCAAAGGATAACCTTAAAACGTGAAGCAAGTAAACTTGGTGCTTCGTTAATCTCTAACTCTTGAGGATAAATCGAAGGAATTCATCTACCAAACGTATCGTTGATGACAAAGAGGACATCAATATTTATGAAAGTAAAATTACATGGCCTGGCTTCTTTCATCTTCTTCCATTTTTTTAATCACATCAGAGTATAAAAAACAAGTTGATCAGGAGAGGTACACAGTTTTTGCCCACTGGAATGCCAATTTGTTTTGTTGAATATCTCTTATCCAAATGTAAGAGTAAACAGTGGTGATATTTTTAATGAATTTATTAAAGAAAAGGATTACTGAGGTATAATAATAATACAATGTAGCTCATCATAACAAAATGAGTTATCAAAATAAAAAAAAAATACAAAGGAACTACAAAATAAAAAAAAATGTTAAAAAAGGTAAAAGAGGAACACTTACAAAATTATACAAACAATACATAATCGATCCATAAAACATTTGATATCAATTTGAAACAATCATATTTTGGTATATTCAAGTTATTCTAACAATAAGGCAAATACCATGTCAGTCAGGATGGCATATCGAGAAGAAAACATTAATTTTATTTGAAAACCCCGGAATTAATCAGTTAGTTTATACTTATGTAGTGACCGTGTCATCCGGGACCGACACAATCACACCAAATCGGCCTCCGATAGATAGCGCTCTAACCCTCTGAGCCAAAGAAGTACACAATCACACGAAATCGGCCTCCGATAGACAGCGCTCTAACCCCCTGAGCCAAAGAAAGATTTGGTGTGATTGTGTACTTCTTTGGCTCAGAGGGTTAGAGCGCTGTCTATCGGAGGCCGATTTGGTGTGATTGTGTCGGTCCACTTCTTTGGCTCAGAGGGTTAGAGCGCTGTATATCGGAGGCCGATTAAATGTGATTGTGTCGGTCCCGGGTGACAGGGTCACTACAAATGGTACTGCGTGCGGGGCCCGGGTGGCGAGTAGGCCCGCAGCAGAGCCTAGCTTATCGTAAGAGGCGACTAAGGGTCTTGGGATTCTGACGTCGGGTCAATGCTCAGCCCACAGAGCGACCAAGTGTGTACCCTAGGTGGCTGAATAGGGTAGCCCTCGTCCGCGGGGGTTGTCAGGTCTATAATACGGAAACCCTGACCGCCGACCATAGTGGGCCAACGTGTGTGGAGAATGCACGTAAAAGACCCCTTTGTGGACCGACAAGTAGTGCACCACATAGGCTAAATTTTCCGCCCCTACCCACCCGTGCGGGTTCCGGGTGGCGAATAGGCCCGCAGCAGCGCTAAGCTTGTCGGTAAAAGTCCACTAAAGAGAGCTCAGAAACCTGAGATCGGGTCAGGCCGCTTTGCCTACAAAGCAAATGGGGCAGCCCTGACATCGAAAGATGCGGGGTCGTCAGGCGATAATGCGGAAAACCTGACCGCAAACCATAGTGGTGCACCGTGTTGGGAAAAATGTCACGCATTTGTAGTGACCCTGTCACCCGGGACCGACACAATCACACCAAATCGGCCTCCGATAGACAGCGATCTAACCCTCTGAGCCAAAGAAGTACTTCCCTTGCTCAGCTGGTTAAGGCTGGCTATAAACCTCCAACACTTCCGGTCCCACAACACCATCCCCCTTTTCTTCTTAGGAGGGTGTTTTCCCCATGGGTTCACTGCAGGAGGTCAAACGACACTCATTGTCGTCTCATCGTCTCCCCCTCACTGCAGCGGACACCCGCAGTACCATTTGTAGTGACCCTGTCACCCGGGACCGACACAATCACACCAAATCGGCCTCCGATAGACAGCGCTCTAACCCTCTGAGCCAAAGAAGTACTTCCCTAGCTCAGCTGGTTAAGGCTGGCTATAAACCTCCAACACTTCCGGTCCCACAACACCCTCCCCCCTTTTCTTCTTAGGAGGGTGTTTTCCCCATGGGTTCACTGCAGGAGGTCAAACGACACTCATTGTCGTCTCATCGTCTCCCCCTCACTGCAGCGGACACCCGCAGTACCATTTGTAGTGACCCTGTCACCCGGGACCGCCCGATTTGGTGTGATTGTGTCGGTCCCGGGTGGATTGTGTCGGTCCCGGGTGACAGGGTCACTACACTTATTAACTTTATATGATAGAAACAAATTTTTACAAAGTCTAAATAAGATTTTTCAAAAGATTTAAGAAAAATCTATTGATTAGATCTATTTAATAGATGAAAATGTTAATTTCCGTGTTGATCCATTTTACAAATATTTCTTATTAACTTTTAATTATATTGCCAAATATGAAAAATCCTTTTATCTGTGGACAAAATGTTAGACATCCCATACCCTTTTACAAAAACAAGGAGAAATATAAATATACAATAACTTCCATTATCATAATTTTAAAAAAAATATTAAGTTTTCAATAAAATGGAGGTAATTGTAGTCAGAGTATTTTTTTCCAATTACTATAATTTCGTCAATATAATAATGTCACTTACACTCAAATACGCAGAACCTCTTTAAAACGTATAACTTACTATTTTTTTTCTCTGACACAGTGGTAAAAAGGGTATTGTAGATATTTTCGATACAAAAATGTCACTTACACTTATCAGATACCCAGATACCAGATCATTTTCATATTGTTGGTTTTTGGTCAAATCTTTTGTAATAAGTCAAAAAGGTTTCCGTCCCTACCCATTACACATTTTTCCAGTGGTAGTCAAAACTCTCCTCCCAGATTGGCTTTGTATCCCCATTCATCCACTTCAACATCATTTCATGTTCATTATATCACCCCTTCCATGTTCATTGTATCACCCCTTATAGCCGAAAGCAATTGTGATCGAGTAAAGTACTTACTACACGTAACTACAACTTACAGGAATAACCCACTGAAAACCTAATTCCATTCTAGTTCCCTGACCCTTTGGGGCATAAGTAAAATGGAACCTCAAACCACTTATGAGGCAACCCAAATAATTTGGTAAGTGCATATCTAGTTTCGGAAAACATGGAGGCATCGAGAAAGAACCACATCACTCAAGAAATTTTACGGACGACATCATGTGCTTGTATAAGAATACGGGATTTCTATCTCTCAGATGGGCACAGATGTTGGTTTGACATAGAGTTTTGTAATGTCATCCTTTCCAGATTTGACCAACACTTAATCGATCTTTGGCAACGTGACGAGTGTGCTATAGCAAGCAGGAACTGCTTACTCTTCCGGAGCACCTGAGTTCACTCTCGTTTCGACTTGAGTTCGCGTTGATGAATGCGGTTTTGTTGTTATGTGTGTGTGTGTGTTTTATTTTGTTATGTGGTTTGTTTTTTTGTGATGTTTTTTTTGTCTGCCGGTTCTGTCTTTGTCTTTACGGTTTTATGATACCGATTACCCCTTTGGTACACCTTTGCTTCTTTCACCATGGTTAAGCCATATACTTGAAAAAAAAGATTTAAAGATTCAAGAACGAATCTTTTAAGTCTAAAAAGTTTTTAAAGAGAAAAATAGAATTAAATTGAAAAATAATATTGTGAGACATACTTTCTCACATTAGTGCCAAAACGAGGGTTCCTTTTTTATTATACGTAAGTCGACCTTGGGCATGAAAATTTGACTATACATTTGTCGAATTCAGTTCTTGCAAGCCAATATCACCAACATTCACTGCTACACAATCCATTGATTTCTGTTTAAAAATTTGAAACAGAGCCTCCTTTCGCTGTATAAACAATTGTGGATTCTTTATCAATGTGTAGGCTAACTTCCATTTAAATCTAGCAACTGTGTTAATCTGTCGTGTCTGCTTTATTAGTGATGTTTCTATAATGACAAAAAAAGGTTTCGAAACATTTGACGTTTTTGCAAATGATCTAAGGTTGATCAAAATGAATACACAAACAGGTGAATACAGCGTTGTCTACAAAATAATATCATAGTGATACACAGATTTTCGCCAAAAAAAGAGCCCTTTTTAAGCTTTCTGAATTGATTATTTGTAAGAACAAAGAAGTGGCACGTGGGAGCTTAAAAGACATGAAAGACGCAATGTATTAGATTTTTTCAGGAACAACGCTTAAGGTGTCTCTGGGCTATTAAAATTCTACTATAGATTTATTTCATATTTGGCACATTGATAGACTTTAATGCATAGATAAAAAATATCAAATAAAAAGAGGGGGTCACCGTTCAGTTAAGTGCTCTATCAGCTTTCTAAAAATAGCAAAGTTTCAATATTGTATATAGAATATATAGGAAGAAAAGTAATATAGAGGCAGCTAATTATAAAGAAGAGTTTCTTCTATAGAATCAGCTCAAAATCTGAAGGAAAGCCCTTTTTATAAAGCTTTTCGAAATCATATGATAAAAACATAGGATCACCGTTCATTTTTTTAAGATATTCTTAACAAAAGTTGACACTAAAGTATGTCTCGCCTGTCGGCACCATCACAGAACTCATTGGAGGTCTAGCTGGGCCTTCAGAAAAGTTAAGGTCAAGATCATGTGACAGAAACAGAATTCCATTTAACCATCACAAAAATGTCTGAAATGTGTTCTAGATACCATAAATTTGAGAAACAATTAAAAAGACCAACATTCACTAAGTCATTCAACCATGAAATTGGGTTCAAGGTCACATTACATGGTGACATCCTTTGTGTATACCATAATACCCAAATATCAGATACCTAGCTATAATATTATACTTTTCACTTAATTCATTTTCCACCCAAAAATCATCTACATTCACAAAGTCACTGAACCGTAAAAATGGGGTCAGGGTCACACAACATGGTGTCGGTTGTGTAGACCGAAACCCCAAATGTCTGTATACAAAATATCAGATGCCTAGCTATTATACTTTTAACTTCATTTATTTTCCAACAAAGTTTTAATTGTCCCAAAAATCATCTAAGTCCACAAAGTCACTGAACCATGAAATTGGGGTCAGGGTCAAACTACATGGTGCCAGTTGCGTAGACCATAATCCCAACTGTCTGTATACCGAATATCAGATGCCTAGCTATTATACTTTTCATTTAATTCATTTTCCACAAAAGTCTTACAAAGGCTTTTTATGGCCCGAAAAACATCTAAGTTCACAGAGTCGCTGAATCACGAAATTGGGGCAGGATCAAACGGCATGGTGCTAGTGTTGAGATGATGCTTACCTCATTCCCTTAATTAAAGAAGTAGATGCGCTAAACCTCTGTATTGGCCTCTAATATGATCAATTTGAGAAGTAATTGGTTTCAAAACTTCAACAACTTATTTTGACTAATGATATATTATTACTTCTAAAAACGGCAAAATTCCGCAAAAAAGTCACATTTGATGACGTCACAATAGGCTATAAACACGGTTATTTTCCCAGAAATCGCAATTTTCGGCAGTTTTTCAACATTCTTTCAAAAAGTTTAATACCTCCGCATTTGCCCACCAAGATAAAATTTTCAACATTGAATAATTATCTTCCGTAGAACACCACAGGCGTTTGGGTTCAGGATTATTCTTTTATTAATAACGTGTATATAAAAATTTTCATACTCGTCTATATACTATTTCCACGTGGAAATAGTATATAGACGAGTATGATTTTTTTTTTATGTACACGTTATTAATAAAAAAAAAAATCCTGAACCCAAACGCCTGTGTAGAACACACACTCCAAAAATCTTTTTGGTGGGGGCCTGCGGAGATATCTAATTCTTTCTATGAAGAACAGTACCGTGCACCAATACCTTCATAATTCGTTTATCATATCATGATATGCTGACGATTATTATTCCAACACGGATAAGAAGGTACTATCCGTAACCGATACATCTTTTATTCGCTTTTATTTACATTGACAACCATGGTAGTTTCCGTTTCTACGTCAACAGCTCGGATATTTCAGCCTGAAGTAACGTAAACGTTAGACCTAACCAAGATGAAATTTTAGGTAATCATACATTTATTTACGATCTTGGAAGCCCGGCAGAAGTAGAAAAACATTCAAAAAATTCAAAATAAGATATGGACGCCGGTAACAGTACAACAAAAATTCGAAAGATAGAGGTATATATTGTCATTGATGAGGTTTTTTTCCAAAATAACCTGACCCAAAACTTTTAAATGGTACTAAGAATATGAGAAAAAAAATACAAAAGAAAAAAAGCAGGCGTACATGTCATGGTGTCCAATCCGGACTTTAATATAAATATTACATTTTTGGACTCTATTATCATTTGACTCCGTAGCCGTGATCGTTTGACTACATTCTGTGAATAATAGCCGATCACCGGAACAAGTTCAATTCTAGATGAGGTCATTGGTTTTTTTTTTTGTTTTTTTTTTTGTTTTTTTTTTTTTTTTTTTTTTTTGTTGTTTAATAAATAGAAAAGAAATAGTTTAGTAACATAACGCACAGCATTTTTTCTGTAAGAAAATATATAAAATCATAAAGATGCCAAAGATCTTTACAATTTTTCATGGGTTACATGAGGCCCTTGTCATTGTATGTGCATGGATGTGAGCCGATATAGCCGATATAGCCATAACCGTTACATGTCGCAAAGCTTGGCTGCAAGAATTCAAATATGGTGCATATATATATACTAAACATTTGAATGTCCGTTTCATTTTATTTATTTTTAGGAGGAAAAGGGGGGTGTCGGTTATATGAAAACTTGGTTACACCTTTTTTGGTCCGCACAAATATAACATATAATATTGTTCATTTCTTTCAGATTATTTCAACTAGGAATTGTCTTTTTGTGACCAATAGTTTAGTTATGTCATTTTTACATAACACTGCATGTAATTTTAAGGTTAGTCTAGTAAAGGTTTTTAGAGAAATGTGCGACTTCGTTATAAATAGCGTTAATGGACGTTAATGAGTTACATAACAAATAGCATATAAACTTCAGCGACCGCTGGTCACATTGAAGGCTGCTGTGTGTTTTCCATTATGGATGTTTTAAATTTAACGTTTACATTGTAGGTTGTGTCGCGTACACTTATTCAACATCTCATTTTCTTCTATTCAAGCAATTTTCCAAGACTCGAATGGCAATCATACTTAAACTGAAAATGCACAAATTAGAAATCAAATCAAATTTTATTAGCACAAGTTACGCCCAATGAAGGGCCAAAGGCTACAAACAATAGATTGACAAAAATACAACAATAATAATAGCATGTACAATGAAACTTAAGTGTCTCCTGTCCTCAGTGTCATTGACTGTTTTAAAAAGGATCCCAGAAATTTCACTTCTAGACTATTATTTGGGTTTAAGATTAAATTTAGCTTTATTTCGTTTTGTGAAGAAGAATCAATATTAATTTTATCGAAATATATTTTCCTGCAATTTTCGTTAATTTTACAACTAAAAAGAAAGTGACTCTCATCTTCAATCACATTGCAAGTTTTGCAAATTCTATCTTCTCTTTGTATTTTCTTATATCTCCCAGTTTCTATAGCTAACTGGTGGTCACTTAACCGTAATTTACATATTAATTTTCTGTATTCAGTATTGTCTGTTAACAAATATGGTTCTAAATTATAATTATTTTTTATTTGTTTAAAAGTTTGTAGCTTGCTATTTTGGTCCAAGTTTTCAATCTTGTCCCAAAATATATTATTATAACTATTTTCAACTTCCTCTTTATAGTATTTCTTTTTATTGTCTGTATTTTTCTTAAATTCAGACTGTGGTAGATTGTATGATTTTCTAATATGTTTTATATAGCTATACCAAGTATAAATGCCATTGGAGTCTAATTCTTTAGAAATACTATAACACTCTTTTAGTATTGGATTTATATTTGGATTATTTAATCTATCTTCATACAATAAAGATTGTGTCTTAATGAAGCTATCCACCGTGTATCTTCCCATTTCAGATCTAGATGCTATATTACTGGTACATTTTTTCACACCTAGAGTATATGTACAAAACTTAGTATGTACTTTATCTACTATAGATTTATCTAAATAAGACAGTAAATCGGCTTTAGAATTACTTAAAGATGCCCGCCTGGAAGAGTTATAAAATGATTTATAAATATCCATATACCAAATTTCACTATTGTAGGTCAATATTGGCCTCACTAATGAATCAAAAAGGTGACATGCAAGATTTACAGGAACCTGATTTAGGTGGTTCGTTCCTGCTTTGATTGAAAACAAAACTTTGTAAGCTTTTTGTGCTAGATATTTTGCCGACTGAGTAAGGTTCCCATTTGATGATATAAAAATTCCTAAGAATTTAAATTCTGTTACCTGCTCTATTTTAGTCTTTTTATAGTATATATTTAAGTTTTGGATAATTCTGTTATTACTAATAATCATTGATTTCGTTTTCTTGCAGTTCACGGAAAGTTGCCACTTTTCGCAATAAATGGCTAACTTGTTCAAGCTTTTCTGTAAGCCCTCTTCTGATTCAGAAAGAAGAACTAAATCGTCGGCAAATAAAAGACTTCCAAGTTTGGATTCGTCTAAAGCTAAAGGCATAGTTTCACAAGTACTAAATAAATCACTTATATCGTTTATATATACATTAAATAAGGTAGGGCTCAGCGAATCTCCCTGTTTCACGCCTCTATCTACTTTAAAGTACTCTGTACAACTGTTATTAAGTTTAATAGCAGAGGACGTATTAGAATACACGCTTTTGATGATATTAGTGGTTTTTGTTCCAATACCATAGTTTATCATTTTATACAATAAAGCTTCTCTCCAAACAGAGTCAAAAGCTTTGCGTAAGTCAATAAAACAAGCATAAATAGGTTTCTTTTTCAAGCATATATATTTGTTAATTAATGTTTTTAAGACAAATATGCTATCTGTAGTTCTATGATTTGATCTGAATCCAAATTGACAATTAGTTAACTTATCGTTCATATACTCAGTTATTCTATTATTTAGTACAGCACTAAATATTTTAGAGAGACAGTTAAGTAGAGAAATTCCTCTATAATTATTGGGATCATTTTTATCTCCTGATTTGTGAATTGGAACCACATATGACTTGTTCCAACTATCAGGATAGACCCCTGATTGTAAAATTAAGTTATAAAGTTTAGTAACACTTTTTAAAGTAAAATCTTTACTTTTTTTAACAACTTCATTTATTATAAGATCTGGTCCAGAGGACTTATTTGTTTTCAGATTTTTGATTATTTTCTTTACCTCAGATATAGTTATAGCTTTATCAGTTAATATGTTATCAACATGATTTTCAGTTTTATTTAAAACTTCATTAATTTCTTTAACAAAAGCAGCATTTGGTTTTTTCCAATCACCCTGGGTTTTAAAATGTTTTATTAGTTCATCTGGATCTATATCTAACTCCTCTTGTATGTTATTTTTGCTGGAGGATTTAAAGGTACTCCAAAAGGTTTTGGTGTCATTTGAGTTGCACTCAAAAAGTTTTTTGATAAAATTCTGCTGATATTCATATTTTTTCTTCTTGGTTAGTTTTTTTAGTTGTTTAGCAGTTGAAAAATACTGACCTCTTAAGGTCAAATCAAAAGGTTTAATTTTTAATTGTTTACCTAAAAGGTTTATTTTAGATTTAATATTTCTGACACTGCTGTCAGACCAGGGTTTCTTTTGTTTGAATTTTTTCTTTCTTTTTGAATGAATTTTAATATTGCATACCTGTTTGGCAACATTTTCAAAAATATTTGTTAGGTTGTTTGTTGCCATATTAATTCCTTCTTTACTGGAAGGGAAACTCTCTAGCTCAAAGTTTATGATATCTTGAGAAATTTCACTTGAGTTCAATACAGTAGACATCTTTAAATTTGATTTTTCTGTCGATTTGTATGAACTTACTTGTTTCATTTTATCAAGCTTAAATTTATAAGATTCATAAGAAATTTTGCATTTTAGGGTAAAATATATTTGAATATGATCCGAAAAGTGTGATAATTGAGTTGTGCAAAAATAGTTCACTGAGGACAGAAGACACTTACTAACAATAGCATAATCAACTGCACTACTTCCATTTACAGTAAAACAAGTATTATAACCCATAGAATCTCCTATATATCTACCATTCAGAATCCGCAGCCTTGAGGACACACACAAATTTAACAAATTAAGCACTTGAGCATTTAAACAATTATCCATACTTTGTCTAGGAATATTTTCATCTATATCATAATCAGACCACAACAGATTATCAAGTTCTGGGTTTTCAATACTTTCTTCATTCACAAAGTCAGGTTCCTTACCAACCCTTGCATTAAAATCTCCCACAAGGGCTATGTCCCCATTTGTAGATAAATCTATAATCTCATTTTCTAGATAAAGTAAATCCTCATCATAATGGTTTGAGTTTATGGGTGGGATGTAAATAGCTCCAAGAAATAAGTTATTTTTCAAATTAAAAAAGTTTTTATCTAGTTTAAGCCATACTCTATTTGGTGAGTTAGTAACTTTGTTTAATACACTTATCCCCTTTTTGAGGTAATTCTTAATATAAATAATGATTCCCCCACTATGCCGCTTTGATTTGTTACGACGTTTTCTACATTTAGTTACTGTGTAATACCCTTCTAATTGGGTGTCTTGATCTTCACCTTTCCATGTTTCTAATAACACATTGATGTCTGAACTTAGTTTTTTTACAAAATCATATTCTTTATACTTGTCCCCAAGGCCACGGACATTCCATGATGAAATACTTAACTCTGACTTATATATAAATTTTGACATAATATCAAATTATAACACAGCTGGTAAATTTCAATATGTACCCAATTCATGGTATTAAACAATATTTGCATACATACATTGTATAACTTGTACAAAATATCAATATTGGTCATAATTATACTTATTATCGAGTTATCTGTTGTTTAACCCTTCAATTTATATCCTTCTTTTGATCATTTATAAATATAAAAATTACCTCATATCAGGATTTTGAAAGAAAAAAATTGTGAATATTTAGATTTCTTCTTTTTTTCTTTTTTTCTTTTTTAAACATAGTTATCTTTCTTTGAACCAATTTCAATAATCATGATAATACATGTAATTTTTAAAAGAAAATGTAATTTATATTAAAATAAAAGCAAAACCCTTTTATTACTTGTATACAGTATACTATATATACAAACTTCCTTATTCTATACATAAACACATAAACCAGTATCTAAATAAGCTACTTTTTAGTACATGTTTTGTTTACTTTAAATTGTAAAACATAGTCTTATATTCTTCACAAGACTTTTTTCTAACCAAAAACAGAAAAAAATGATAAATTCTTTGTTACACATGATAAGTCATGATATATCTTATTCAATAAATGAACCCTTATTCAAACAATTTTGACATTAGTTTCTGCATCAATCTCATCTCCAAATCTTTAGGCGACATATTTTGACAGTCCCTCTCCTCTGAATAACGTTGATTCTTTTCAGATTTTACATAGGATTCATCGCTATCATGTCTACGACTTTGAACATTGCCCCCACTTTCAAATGATTTATATGATTTTTGTTGCTTGTTATTGTATCTATTTAAATTTGGTAATTCTTGTGGATGAACAAAATCTGATTCTCTATAGTATCTCGAGTTTCCATGGGAAAAATTACCATGTTGGTTTTCGTGACCATAATGTTCTTCGAATTCGAGTGGATAATCTTGATACCTATTCCTATAGTTGCTCATCTGATTGTTTTGAAATTCAGATTGTCTTGTTGGTTCATGCCTTCTTCTTTCTTGTGTGAATCTTGGATACTGTTGATATCTGTTGGACTCATAACTAGTTTGTACTTCTAGTATAATGTTTAGTTTTTCCTTAACATTTCGAACAAATAATGGAATTCCATATGAATTGAGGTGTATTCCATCGATAAAGTTAACTTGGGTCATGTTGTCATGTTTAATTAATATTGCATTGATAGATTCACAATCTTCTTTAAGTTGTCTGTTGAAATCTTGTCTTTTCGTTTCATATTTTATTGTTTCACTCCTGCTTGAATAAAATCGTGGCAGCACTTCTCCTACCAGGATTTCTGAATCTCGCCATTTTTGTTTACACATCTCTAGTAAACTTTTCATATCCTTGTTTACATCAGGAGCATCATTTTCAAAGTCAAGGTCATTTGAGCCGACTTGAAGTAGTATTGATTTTGGTCAAATTTTAGTGTTCCGTATTAAGCCTTTTGCTCCCCTAATTGTTTTTTCTTTTAATACTGTTACTTTGATGGATTTTCTACGATACATTTTTCTTGGCATAATGTCTTTGACAATTGATGTCCCAATGATCCAGCAATCCATATCATATGTGTTATCCTTATCTTGAGTTGTAGTCTCTTGCTCATTAAGGATCTCCCCTTCATTTGCTGCCCTTGTAGGTGTAATCAGGATGGGATCTTTTTCTTTTGTTTGATTTGTAGTGTTCTCTTTTCCCTGATTTATATTTTCTTTTTCACTTTCTGATTCTGATGATTCATCATCTGATACATTGATGTTTTGTATTTCCTTTATAATTAAATCTCTGTCAGAATGTTGTGATTTTGTTAACTGTGTGTATTTCAATGTGATGTCTTTTTTAACCTCTTCAACTTCGGTGGACAGATCATGTTTTATTTTGTTGAGAAAATCTGTATTATTGTTCTTGATTGATTCAATTTCACTTCCAATCTTTTGTTTGAAGTTTTCCATTTCTGATTTAAATAACTGTTTGTCACTATTTTCTTTACCTTCTGGTATTTTGTTCATCATTTTTTCACATTTTTTCATACATTCATTTGTTACATCTATAAGTCTGTTTGTTTCTGACCATTTTTCCACAAGAAAGTTTTCTATTTTGTGAAGTGATGACTTAATCGTTACAATTTCTTGTTTACACTCACAACTACATGATTTTTGTTCATGGTCCTCTTTATTTGTACTGGTATCAGTTTCCGTACCTGATGTGTTTGTCGAGTCTTTGGTACCACTTGTATCTGAGTTTTTCTTCTTCGGTGTGATAGGAATTTTGGGTATTGTTTCAGATAAGTCCAAATCATTGTCTTCCATTTCCAAAAAGTCTGGGAAATGATGTTCGATTACTTTCGTATCAAAGTCTGTATCTTTGCGCTTGTTTATGAATGATACAATCTTGTTCAAATGTTCATATTCCTCTGTGACCCAATCTGAACATTTCACCCCTTGGATATGCACTTTGTTTGTTGTGTAATATATTGTTACATTGACAAATTTTTGTTTTTCTAAGCAGATTTCAAGTACTGATTAGAACAATTGTTTTGACGGTGTAGAATAACTGAATTTCTTGTCTGCATCATTGATCTCTAACATATTCTTTTTGGAATCATAATCTTGCCATTTTATATTGTATTTCTCCTTTGATCCTAAAGTCTTAAGGTATCTAATTAAACATATTCTCCTCCATATCAAAATCAAGTCATGGTCTACTGTGAAGGATGCTTGATTGGGGTCCTTCTCTGATATTATTGAGTTTCGTGGTCGTGTCATGTTGTTTTGGTTTGTTGTTTATTTTTGGTAGTTGGTCGTACCCTAAACTTTCATCTTGTAGTATACTTGCTCCTGAGTAATTTAAACGTCGTGACTGCTTTTAAATAAAGCCTCTTTTGTCATTTTATCAGTTTATAGTTTATTTCTAGTTTTTTGGGCCATAAAGAATTCACCAGCACTGTTTTTTCAGTCGCACATTTTCTCCGGAAGTCCGGTCATTTCTATGGTAAATTAGAGGAAAAGAAATCGTATTAAGTTTGTTTTATATAACTATATATAAAATGTCGATGTACACACTGAATTACATTAATAAGTTTAATACCAGTAATTATGTTGATTTTTAAAGATAGCCTCCAAGTCCGTCTGCTATACATTTTGAGTCTATCGGTTTGGTCATTTTGCACACCAGTCACATTATATGTAATTTTGTATCAGTCCGATTCAGCCGATCCAGTTTAGGAATTTTATGTACAACCTCAAAATTGCATCAGAACAAAACTTGTACAATGTCGAAATCATAATGTGCTGATCGGACCATCGGGTCTAACATTTTATAACTTCTTACCCAAATAAAACCTTCTTTTTCAGAATGTCAGACAATAGAAGCTTTCCCTGCGTATTGTGCAATAAACGCACAAAACCAACTGAACGTCGTTCTCTTACTGGCACAGCAAATAAATCTTTGAGAAAATATCTTAACAAATATTATATGATCACCGTTACGGACAATGATGTTCTTTGTGGCAAGTGTAGACGTCAATACTATACCTTTAAATCATCTGAACTCACTGCTTTTTCAAAAGTACCAACTGTTCAACCACAACAAAAAGTGCCTGTAAACTCACCAAAGAATATAACTCTACCGATTCCATCTATCGGAGGCAGTCACTCAACATGTTTTATTTGTAAAAAGCGAGGCCCTAAACTTATTGTTATCCCTGCTAATGCAAGGTTTAGCTCGTTTGTTTATCTTTGTATAATCATACCAGCCGGCGCTAGATGCTGTCCTGGCCATCTTGATAACGACAGTTTTACTGACCAAGCTGCAGAGCTGCTTACAGCAGGATCACATAGGGATACAACCGACTTCAACAGAACCGACATTAAGGTTTTATTGGACAAGGCTCGTGAATCAATTTTGAAGTCCGAAAACAAAAAGATGAGCTTTGACTCTATGTGTGATGCCGACATCTTTAATTTGACCGGCCTATATAAGCATCAGTTTGACGACCTATTTTCCCATCTTACATCTATCAGAAATACCGATTCACGATCTGCAAAAACATGTCTGGGAATATTTTTAACTAAAATGAAAAGTGGCATTTCAAACAAAATCTTGGCAACAATCTTCAACCTTTCAAAAGATTCAGTTAGACGTGCTATAGCTTCGATCAGAAAGAATCTAATGCAAACATTCGCTCCAAACAATATTGGATTTCCACATATTTCTAGACAAAACGTTATCAACAATCACACCCGTCCTTTGGCACAAACTCTATTTGGCAATGGTTTGTTTCCTGCAATCTTGGTTATTGATGGTACTTACATTTACATCCAAAAGAGTTCAAAATTCCGTTTCCAGAGAAGGTCCTTCAGCCTCCATAAACATCGTCCTCTTATAAAGCCGATGGTATTTGTCACCACAACCGGGTACTTTGTAAGTGTCATGGGTCCTTACCTTTCAGATGGAAAAAACAACGATGCAAATATTTTGAAGCACATATTTGCAACAGATGCAGAAGAGATAAAAGATTGGGTTGAAGAAGGTGACGTTTTTGTTGTTGATAGGGGCTTCCGTGATTCAATGGATGTTTTATCTGACTTAGGAATCAAAACAGAAATGCCAGCCTTTCTAAACAAAAACCAAAAACAGTTAACTGTCGAACAAAGCAACACATCACGGCTCGTAACGAAAATAAGATGGGTTGTCGAATCCGCCAACGCCAGGATAAAGTCCTTTAAATACTTTGAAAAAGTCCTTCCAAACAGCCAGCTTCCATACGTTGGTGACTTTCTTCAGATTGTATGTAGTATCTGCAATAAATATCTTTCACCACTTAGTAGCGGTGACGCAGAAACTGATCAGCTTTTAGGTACAAAAATGTTGTACCTTGCCAAGCAGAACAACGCCCTCAAAGAAAAAATTGAGCAGGGAAATCTTGAAAAACTTACAAAAGCTAATTGGAAAAAAATAGAGTCGTCATCCGTTACCTTTCCTGCAATGACGGAAGATGAAATAAGAGCTTTGGCAATAGGTGTGTATCATGTGAACTTGGCAAAGTCGTATGTCAATGAGCATTTGGAAGATAACTCAGATTTTGAATTATATTCGTGCAAGCTGAGCGAAATCCTGATATGCGTAAAGCTCCATAGTAGACATATCTCATCCAAACACTATTTAGTATGGATAGAGTTTGACGCTTGCTCTGTGAGAGGATGGTACTGTCGCTGTAGATCCGGAAGTCGCGTTGTAGTCATGTGCGCTCACATTACCTCAGTGATCTGGTATCTTGGATATGCTAGAAACCTGTTGCAACCTTACAGTTTCAAAACTGATTGGACATTATATTTCAAAGATGCCAAAGACATGCCTGAACCAGAGAACATCGATGAAAGTGATGATGATGCTGATCCTGTTGAGGAGTGACATTTTATGAATCATTATTAATATACAAACTATGTTAACTAAGTTTATGTTTTAAAGGTTTTACCTGCAAAGGAGGGGGCTAGATTTTTTCAATCTTATTTGAAGTAAAAATATTTCGGCAACAGGGGCGAAGATAAAAAACTTTTTGCTGCTGCAATTTTCTGAGGAAGGATGTCAGTTATACTAATTAATGTTTTTTTTAATGTTTGACTGGAACAAAAGTCACGAGACCCTTTTATAAGGAAGCTTTAATTTCGTAACCTTTTTAAAACACGAGTTCAACATGTTCTCAGAATTTTTTTATTCACATTTGTTTAAAAATTGCTATGAGCTTTTATATTTAACACTTAAACAATGTTACATGTTTTATGGCTTACAGAAATAAAGAACGGTTTGAAATAAACAAATGGTGATAAATATATCCCTTCAAAACCATTTTAGACTTTAAGAGTTTTACATCAAAAGAGCCATTAAGCTAGTATGTCTGTAAACTATTTTGTGAATGCAAGAACTCCAAAACGACAATCATTTTTAGTCTGTTTGTCTTTTGACGGTTCACTGGTTTTTCTAAGGCCATGCATTTGTTTTTGGTTTAAAGCCATTTAACCCTAATATCACAAATTATTTCAAGACGAATCATTGTGAAAGTTTACATTTATTAATCAAAGATGAAAAAAAAATACTTTCTTCAACAAAAAAGGGAAAAGTCCCGAGATCACCAAACTAGGTTTTTTTGTAGTTGTATGCGTATTATGTATAATATGTTAAATGCATGTACTTAAGACTTTCTTAATAGTAGACGCATGTACATGGTGTTTTATAAATGTATCTATTCCATACATTCTTTTGAAATATGATCAAAACGTTGTTTAATGTTTAGTGAAAACTGGATGGATATGTCTATTACATAATTATACACTTGTTCACTTAAGTCTGTTTTTTGCTCCCTGTGTTTCACAGTGTGCAGTTTAAGTATCAGTTCGTGTTTGTGATTGTTTTTATGCCCCCGCGACGACATGTCGGGGGGCATTAAGTTTTACTCATGTCAGTCCGTCCGTACGTCCGTCCGTACGAATTTCCGTCAAGCTTTTCTCAGGAACTGTATACCAGAATGTTTTGAAACTTAATAGGATGGATCAGTATGACAAACTGTATGTCCTTAGCGATTTTCAGACCTGTCGGACATCTACTTCCTGTTTGGGGCCAGCCGTGGCATCCGTGTCCCGTGGACACATTCTTTCTTTATTTTTAAACATTTCAAATACATTGAAATAAAAGTAATTGCACTCATATATCTTTTTATTTGATTTGGTCCATCCGTTCGAAATCGTTTTTCATGGTTTTGGATCTTTTGAATCTCTTTATTGAATTTCATGAAACCTGAACACGTTAAAGGTATAATATATTTTAACATAAATGTTTGGACTGCTAACCAGCGAATTACATGTTTGGAATACATTTGTTAAAATGTCTTCAGAGAAAAGAGTCGTAATGCAAAACTAACAGCAATTTCCTAAGATTTAACATATTGGCAGATTGATGTAAAACTAAATGAATTTGGGAATCTACAACTTATATGCACAATAAAAACACGTTCATGATCATTCATATTATAAAACCACAGATATTGTTGCTAAAACACCAACAAACAAGCTTTGGGGTATATAGGAATCAACCTGTCTGTCCATCCGTCTCACTGTCTGTCTCTCCACATACCTTGTAAGCGCAACTGTTAAACCGCTTACTAGTAAAAGATTTTGATGAAACTTTACATGAAAGAAGAAAATTATATGGTGATGTGCATGAAGAATTTCCATTGCTGTCGGATATCGTTCAGGGAATATAATTTTAGACTTCAATATGAAGCAGGGGTATCTCTTCGTGAGCTTGGTCATAGTATTCCTTTTTTCAAGGCTAAAACATATATAGTAACAATTAACAAATATACCATTCATGACAAGATGGTTAATATGTAGTACTATAAAAACAACATACCTTGGTTGCTTTCCATTATGCGGTTCATACCGGTTTATTTTGTGTTGTCACCGGTTCGTCTGGTTCGTCTTTTGATGCAAACCGCTTGTGTCAAACCAGGTAATGGAACAGGAATCTAAGGTTCAACTGGTGCAAACCGCATAATGGAAAGCGCCCCATGTGAACGTTGCTAGTGACGGACTCATTTTTTTTTCACTGACGACGTCGTCAACGTCAAAAAACATTGAACGCATAGTATAAACAGAATGGACCATAATTCTAACGCCATTTAATATTTTTGCAATATTCCTTTTGAATTCTAAAGTGAAGTTCCCCATCTTCTTTCCACATCAATATTTTTTATTTCTGAGATGGGGCCAATTTTGGTCCTTAGAGCACCTACTCCTTTAAAATTATTTTATAAATAAACTTTTATTTTAAATTGTTATGAAGACAAGATTTCGTTCACAAAATTGATTATAGGTATCATATTATTAACATACAAGTTAAGCTGATCTTCTTAGTATATAAAGAAATAAGACGTAGGG
Organism: Arcuatula senhousia; assembly: GCA_963971305.1. Lineage (NCBI taxonomy): Eukaryota > Metazoa > Mollusca > Bivalvia > Mytilida > Mytilidae > Arcuatula > Arcuatula senhousia. The sequence continues at coordinate 32,761,388 of OZ020304.1, forward strand.
TTTTTGTGCCAAAATATTAATTATAACGTCATCGCTATACGAAGAGCAAGACGACCAAAAATGATATTTGCACACTCACACACAACATAACGTCACGTAACATTTTAATTAATATTCAGTAGTTCAATTATTATCTTCTCAACCCCATTGGTCGATAGGTTACGAATATCACCCGCAACTTAATAATAAGAATAATTGAGGCATAGTTAGGGGAAAGAGTAAGTTTAGTTTTTAACAATCAAATTTGGACTCTTAAAAACTGTTTGGCAAAAATTATTTGGCTACTAGTTTAATGTTTGGAATAGGATTTAAATTGAGGTGTTAACGTTAAACAATGATAATAGGATAACGTGCTCCCTTTGTCCAGTTTACTTCGACACAAGCTCTGAACCTTTGGATTGGATAATATTTTTAATTCACTTTCTCACGGGTGTGACTTCCAGATTTGGTCATGACAAGGGATGCACATGTTGAATTCCAGGATGCGTTGGAATGCGGCAGAGTCCTATAAATACAGACTCTGGGCGCTGCTCCGCATCCGGAATTCAACTTTATTCATTTTTGATTTATTTTCTTTATATTTTTAAAAAAGGTACGTACCATTATTTATCTAAGTAAATAATTATTTTATTTCTGACAAACTATTTTTTTTATATTCATTTAGCGAGCGTTCAGCACGATTAATAAATTGAAAATATTAAAAGTAAAAATGGCAATTGTGAAATAAAATATTTATTTGAATATTGAAAGTCTAATTTTATCAATGTTTAAAAGTGTTATGTATTGTATGATAATTACCTATTTAATATCGGACGACTGGAGGAAGAGACAATAATCATTTCTGGAATCAAAGACAATTATAATATTGATCGATCTATTGTCAACAAATCTATTTCAATTATTGTTGAATTCTACTGTTGTTAATGTTATCCTCAATACAAAATTGTTATAATAAAATCCGGAATTCAACTTTATTCATTTTTGATTTATTTTCTTTATATTTTTAAAAAAGGACCAGTTGGCTCTCAGCCAACCACAAAAAGAGACCGGTTACCTTACCAAGAAAAAGTTCCCCATACAAACACCTAGAGGCCATACAACAGCCTTCCCAACACTAGTTGCGTAGACCATAACCCCAACTGTCTGTATACCAAATATCAGATACCTAGCTATTATACTTTTCTTGTAATTCATTTTCCACAAAAGTCTTACAAAAAAAGTTTACGCCGCCGCCACCGGAAAGTAATACCTATGTCTCGCCTTCAGCGACTAAAGTTGCAGGCGAGACAAAAATTGGAAATTTTCCTATTCATTCTATATAAATTATCTCCTCTCGATTAAGTACGGGAAATTCTAAAAATGATTAAAAAGACCTTTTTTGTATTAGGGTTGCTCCTAACTTGATAAAATATAATCATAATATAAAGTTTTTGTCTGTCATGTCCAGTTAGTTTATCAATTACATGTATAAACAAAATACCAATATGTGCAAAAAGATGCTCAGTTTAAAAGCATCGAGCCACCTTAATGTCATACATTGTGTATAAGAAGCACATGGTTAATTCAACTTCAAGTCTTGTTGGTATTTTACACGTTAAGATGCGTTTGCGACAACTTTGAAGGACAATCGCATTATTCCTAAAACAAGAGTTTTGCAAATGAGTCCAACGCTCATTTCGTCAAAACATAAAGTGAAGAAAATTCTGTGTTTTTTTTTTAATGCTAACTTTTTAATTTTCTACAAGTTAAATTAAGTTGTTTTTTTTATTTCGTTTAGCGGGTTATTTTCGTGGTGATTTGATTTACGCGGGTTGACAGTCATCGCGAAAAAAATCCGTCAAAAAAACCTTCCTTATCCAAATCATAAACAGCAAAATTTTACCCGCAAACATTTTATACATCTTTCCGACTCAAAAACCGCTTTATGCCCGCGATAAATAACCCGCTATACGGTAATCTGTAACTGCATAAATTATATAGCCATCACCCCCCCCCCCCCTCCAAAAAAAAGGATTTACATTACCATCGGTCTTTGTTTCTATTGTACTGTCTTCTTTTGCTTTTTTCTTTTGCAGAATTTCTGCCTGAATAAGACTTATAAAAGTCAGCACCACTGGATGAGTGTGGGCATTCTCTACATGCATAAACCCACAAAAAGCATCAAAACCTAAAAAAATTATATATGCCACATTTTAGAACATTATTAATATAAAACTATACAAAAGATAAATAAATGTATATTTATCCTATTTATTTGAATCAATCCGAAGTCGTATTTTCACCATTTTTAAATAAAACTTGAGACATCTTATTATACTTCACTGGTATAAAGCCGATGACCGTAACTGCAGTTACGGTCATCCCAATATGGCGGTGCTTAATATTAGCAAAATAATTATATTGATTTAACGACACTTTCAAAGCGTAAAAAGCTCAAATACGAATGTACGAAAAAAGCATCAACATTATTGTCTGAGTTGTTCTTGTCAATATTTCGGTCAGGTATACGTGTTTCTCATAATCGGCGTTCAAAATTTTTGCCAAGATGAGTGTAACTGCAACGTTGTAATGACCGTAACTTGAAAGGTGGATGAGTGTAACTGGCATAGTCCGTCAGAACATCAATCCGTAGAAATTAGTTTGATTTGCAAAATAAATGAAAAAACTTTGTGTTAAATGTGTATTGGGGGCTGGGATAGTTAAACAGAAGTTTCAGCTTTATTGTTGTCGGTGAAGGGTGACCAGGGTCTAGGGTTAGTCACAATTATATAATTTTTTTTAATTATACATGTACGTTTCTTATATATAGCTTATGTGAGCCTTTAAGAAAAATATCAATTTCAATTTTAATGAAATGAAGGAATAACTTTCCAGCCTTAGCCTTTAGAATATTCAAATTTGGAGTCATATATGGCAGCTGAGGTGCTCATTTTACCTCCCCCTCCTCACCGCAAACAAAGTTTGGGGGTTTTTAGGAATCATTCTGTCTGTCTGCTCGTCTGTCCGTCCGTCCCTATGTCCACATACCTCCTAATCCGCTCAACAGATTTTAATGAAACTTTACATGAAGGAAGTACATTATATATGGATGTGGGTGGAGAATTTTCATAGCTCTCGGATATCATTCAGGGGGACTTAGATCACCTAGCAAGCGCAAATCCACCTTAACCGCTTGATGAATTTTTAAATTTTTGATGAAACTTTACATGAAGGAAGTACATCATATGTAGATGGACATGCTTGTTAAGTTCGGATTTTAAAATTTTATTTTCTCTATTCTTTGGCGATCCACTAAATTAGACGTTTCTTGACCAGAAACCATTGTCATGCAGCATGTTGGGGGAAAATTACGTCTCTCTCGTTAAAGAACCCTGTTGCCGGTCTCCACCTATAGAAACTCAAACTCTTTTCCGTTGGCATTCAAAACTCACTGTGTCTTCATTTCTTCCACGTCGTCATCATCATTTCATGTTCTTTTTATCAATGAGTCCTTTCATGGTCATCTCTCCAATATTTAGCAAAATTTGCACTGCTTGAAAGTAAAGCTGCTGCATGCAATAAGTACCTACCAAAACACCGACCATTTAAATTAAAAGGGGGATCGGTTTTTTACGACCACAAAAATAATCTTCCCTACCAACAAAGGATGGATGAAATCGATTTTGACGGTACCCCCTTTTTTTCTTAATTAGGGACCTTAAGGGTTAATATTTTTTTATTAAACTGTTATTTATGTGTCTGCTTTTGAAACATGATTTCCTTGGGTGGAAAGTCCAACAAAGGCAGTATTTGTCCAAAAAAATTGTCATTCTACCATGGGCTGCATGTGTCCAGAGCAATTGACTATCCCTCTTTGGCCTAAAACGTTCAGGGTTCGACATGTTGCGGTCGTATCATGCTGCGCTCGGTGAAGCTTTTTATTTCTCAAAATATTTTGAATTTTAACTGATATTTGATGAAAAGTTATTTGTCAGCAGTGGTTAATGAAAAAATAATTTTCTGAAGAAGGATTTCTGCTATATACACTAATTCTAATGATGAAAATCAAGTTTTCTGTCTTGATGCCACTGTGTGCGGAATACTTTTTTCTGACCATATCAAACTCCTCCTTTTAAAGTTAAATGGTTGGTCCCTTACTAACTAACTAATGAAGATGTGGCATCAGCGTCTACTGACCATTTGAAGGTAACTGGCCGTTTTTCATTGTTGTTTTTAAAAATGTTTGCTTGTTTATGTGGCCTGTGTCCTGCGCATCTATTCCGGATCCTATTATACATGTATTATCGCAAAAAGTACCAGGAAAATCATTTATTTGGCGGTCCACAAAGGGATGGATACTTTACTTGCATGAATCGTGGCTTTCTCCACACATATTGACCAACTATGTCAGCGGTCAGGGTTTCTGTTATGTAAATCTGACAAACCCTGCGGATGACAGATACCCTATTAAGCCATCTAGGGTTCACACTTTGGCCGCTCTGTGTGCTAAGCACTTACCCGATGGTAAAATCTCAAGACCCTTTAGAGTCGGCTAGGCTATGTTGCAGGCCTTTTTGACTCAAATGCCCCACACGCCTACATGTCTTAAAAGTCTGTGTGATCATAGTATATTTCATGTACACAAGCAATCAAACATTCGTTCTAAATGAATGAGATTATACATGTTTCAAGCTAGCGTCAACTTCAATTTCATACTAACTACAGTTAGTACTTCCACTGCAGTGTACCAAAATTTTGCAGTTACGGGCATCTTATTTTCCAATTACGGTCATCATAACCCGCAGTTACACTCATCTGTTCAGATCTGGAAACGCTGTATACGGTAAATTTTTCGCGTGATGATGCATTTTTATTGATTCTTTGAGGTGAACTAAAGTTCTCTGGTAGATCATTGTTTTCAAAAACGCGCAAAAAAAACGAAAAACTAAAAAAATTCTACTGTCCTGTTTTGGCTGCCGCCATATTGGGATGTCCGTAACTGCAGTTACGGTCATCGGGTTTATACCAGTGATACTTTGGAGAGAATTAATTATTTTGTTGAATTATATCCATCTTATGTTCAGCTGGGGGAAAAGCTTTCAATCCATTTATCCACACCAAATATATATTTGATAATTCCTTAACTTATGTATACCCCATAACATGCTTATAGTAGTCTGTAACAATACATTTTGATCTTTGATGGGTATTATCTTTACGTTTGTACAGTTGCAGTTTTTTGTTGTTATTGAACTAGTTCAGATTGTAACAAATTGAGTGGTTTTTTTAATAATGTTAACGTTGGGTACATGTACAAAGTTAAATCTTATCTATATTTTGGTAAATACTTTGGCAAAAATAGGATTTGAAAAAAAGAAAGTAATTACTAATATTTTACAACCATACCCGGATCCATCGTTTGATACTTTCGTGGTAAGGTACTGTGATCGAGTCGAGGTAGAAAAAGTGTTCCTAGAATAATTGCCTTAATAATTCTCATCAAACAGGACACAAGACCGAGGAATATGTTATAGAAGAACATAAAATAGGCCACAACGAAAAATACTCGTCTGAAAAAAAAAAAAAACAGTATATGAGAACAATAAAGCATTTAAAATGGCACCACAAATAAACGTTAAAAAATCTGTCAAAGTCAGAAATGGTCCGATTTGTTTATACTGGAAGAAGGTGAACGATGCACCTGAAATCGAATCCCAGTTATGGGACCCCATCCTGATGCTGTACACAAATTAAACTATCAAGTGGCTGTGATTAGTAATTGCTGAGAAAACTGTTACGAAAATTTCTACAACGACCGCCCGCCCGCCAACATTGACCATTTTATAACCCAGATTTTTCACTCCATGAAATCCGTCAATTTATGATGTCATAGTGAAAGAGCACAGAAGACTTTACTCTTAACTTATAAGACCACAATATCATTTTAAGTATCTGTCTTTCTAAGAATCATGCAGGGTTTATGATAATGGTGATTTATGGTAAAAAATAACACATGGGTTTCTTTACATTTTCTGAATCAAGATATAGTGTTATTGTTGAAAATCGAGTCTGTTTTCCACAAAGGTCTTGGTCATTGGAGAAATCAGTGTTTTGAACTATAATGAAATGCATAGCAAGAAAAGAGTTATCTCCCTTGTTTACAATATTTTTAATGCAATCTAGGTAAATTTTATCTCTTATGACCAACATCATAGAAACAAATGGCTGTTGTTTTTGTTAATAGGTGACCATTCTGTATTAGAAACCATGTTCAAAACCATGTGTTATTTTTTACCATGAATCACCCTCTGCATGATTTTTAGAAAGACTGGTACTTAATAGCTTTTCAGAAATGTTGTACAGGTATTCTCAATCTTATTCTCAGCTTAAAAAAATGTCATTCTTTTTTTGTCTTGTCATCAAATGTGATCAAATCATGAACATCCTATCTGCAATTCTTTTCATCTATCTCCAATTCTTTTCCACGTTCCTCGCACGTTAAAGAACCCTGCTGCAGGTCTCGGTAAAAGTAGGACCCGTAGGATCCCCATGCAGGAGGCAAAATTTCCCGTCCCTACCCATCACTCCTTTTTCCAGTGGCAGTCAAAACTCTCCTCCCCGATTGGCCTTGTGTCCCCATTTCCTCCACTTCATCATCATTTCATGTTCATTGTATCACCACTTTCATGTTCATCTCCCGGGTATAGCCGAAATCATGCTGCTTGGGAGTAAAGCAATGATTAACTAACTAAGTAACTAACTAATTCTTTTCAAAGGACAAGGACATAGGTGGGCGTTTTTCAATAAAAGTGAGATTTTAGGCCCCAAAACATTTCGAAAAGAAAATTTAAGTATGTGAACTTTTTTCTTGAAACCAAACTTTTCAACATTATTACAAACAAATTTTAAAATATGCAGTCTTAATGCTAACAATAACTTACCAAAAAATAAAATAAATATGAAACGCTATTAAAAAATGTCCACTACGAAATGGCTAATTTAGCTAAAATTGATAACAGGAAAAAATGAATAGAAACCTATTTTACCTGTTGATTTGGCACTGAATTAGACAAAATTGATACATAAAATGTAATAACTTTACTTAACCTTTCTATTGTGTTTATTGTAGATTTTATTCATCATTTATTATAAAAAATACTAAAAATTAAGAAAATCATACCCTTTCAAATACAAATATTCTTAAGTCGACCTTTTAAATATAATTTTAACACAGCAGTAATATATGCTTTGAAAGGTTTGAAATGTTTCTCAATAGATTTAAAAATAAATAATGTGGTAAGAATAAGCAAAAATTTTTCAATATTGCGTTGCGTAGTGGACAAGTTTCGTAGTGGACAAAATCGTTTCGTAGTGGACAATGCTGCATAACTTAAGATAGAGTTATAATTATGATATAATGATCTTGTGTACAAAATTGCATAAAAATGTGATTGAAAGTTCCTGAGAAATTAAAGGAAACTTAAAGTGTGACGGATGAAGGTAGTTTTTTGGTAATTTCCTCCAATATATGGTAAACAGAGGTGAAAAGAACACCTCCATAACAGGCTATATATATACATGGTATGTATTTATCTAAAATACTTTACTTAATAAAAGGGTAGACGGGCTGACCAAAAACTATACCAGTCAATAAAGTTGGCGGAGTGATGAAATATACAGGGTGTTTCTTATGAAAGACTGTCAACTACGAAACCATATTGTCCACTATGAAACGATTTTGTCCATAACGAAACGATTTTGTCCATTACGAAACGTTATTGTGTTGTAGTTGACCATTTCGTAGTGGACATATTTGCCTTAAAAGATGAAATTTTTAGTCACTTGCAATACAATCACAATTTTCTTTTTTTATTCTACGAGGGCAACAACATATTTACAAAATCACCGAATCCGGAGAATTTTAAGCATTTGTATGGTTGTACAAATTTCCGTTTCCTAGTGGACAATTTCAAAAATACGGGATATCCTTTAACTTACAAAATGCAAATATTTTTACATTTTTTCATTGACACCCCCGCCAGTGTAACATTTTGTTTTTAAGATGTATGATAAGTAAATTTACACATTTTTATAAACACGGGTTGCAATTACAGGTTTATATTGGTGACAAAAGCACAATCGTTTCGTAGTGGAAAAAAGTTTGGGGACACTTAAAAAAGTGAATTTTTACATAACAAAATGAAGACAAAGAGATAAAAAATGTTGCTATAATGAATCTCTAGTATCTTGTTATGACCAGAAATGATGTGTCATTTACACTTGGATCCAAAATGAGTCACATTTTAAGTGTACGTTATCTGTTTTTATTATGGGGACATGTAAAATAGGCCAATTCATACCCTTCAAATACAGAATTTTGATAGAAAACCTTCCAAAATTGTTTTTCGTGCTGTTGTATTTTGTATATTGGTTCACAACCTATTCAACAAGGTAGAAATGACTCCCATTTTTAGTCAGATCTTCACAGGATCTTTACAGGACAAGAATTTTCACTTTTATTGAAAAAAGCCCAGGTACTGACAATTCATTGTTATCCACCCTTTTGATTGAATCGAGTATTATAGAACTATTTCCTGGAACTCTATGATCAAGATTGAACTAAGGCTAATCATATATAAGTACAGAATTTAGATTATGAAATTAAAAGGAATGAAGCAAAAACAGTGGTCTCATAAAAATCAAAAACTTTCTTTGTATGTTTCTGTGTTTTATATGTTGTCTGGTTTTTTTTTCGACCTGTGCTTGTTTGTGATTACTGGTTTTGTCACTGCCCTTTCGGACTTTGACATTCGGATACCCCATTGGTACCTCTGCTTCTTTCTACCTGATAATTTTGGGATTGGTATAGAATCTTATGTATAATATTTTTATCGTGGGCCAATGCGAGAAAGCGAGTTGTGGCCGTTGGTCATGTTGAAGGCTGCTGGCTATCTTTTATTGTGAAATCACTGCTTGTTTATGTAAGTTGTGTTCGGTACACTTATCCCACATCTCATTATCGTCAATAATTTTTACTTTGGAGGTCTGCCCCCATTAGACAAGATATGAATAGGCCAATAACCCACTTAGATATAAATAGAGGCCAGAGAGCCACATAATAATGATAAATATATAATAGGCCACTGAGCAAGATAAAATGATAATATGTACCTGTTATTTAAAGCCAAAACTTTTCCTCGATCTTGTAAAAATGCAAACATTGACATAAAATTTTGAGCTATGTTGATTCCGAAAGAAATTACCAACACTGGCCTAAAACATGAAAATGAATACAAATAATAATCAATTCATTTTGTAAAAAATTAAGGTTTTGTATGAGAACTATTTATCTTAAATTCTAGATTTTTAGCAACTTTAAATGTTTCGTCCTCCTTTAACGCGTTTGACAAGCTAAATTGACCATTAGCAACGCGATGGGTATGCTATAGCAAACATTACCTTCCAGAGCACCTGCCTTGACTCTTGTTACGAATTAAATTCGCATTGTTGAAAGCTGTTCAGTTTTTTTTTGTGTTTTTATGTTTTCTGATTCTTAGTGCTGTTCTCGTTTGTGTTAACTGGTTTCGTCTTTGCCCTTTTAGACTTTTGACATCTGGATGCTCTATTGGTACTTCTTTGCTTTCTTCACTCAAAAACTAGTTCTAGAACAGTTCTACTAGTTCTAGAGCAGTCAGATCTTTTCCGAAATTGCAGGACAGGTAGATCTTAATCTTACAATTTTGAACAGGTGCTATGCTGAATTCTGAATTAATGTTCTAATTGAAAACAAGAGGCTCCCATGAGCCTGAGTAGCTCACCTGAACTACACAGATACATATAATTTGTAGATATTATTGTGCTTAACCATATGCGATTTAAATTTCTGAAATAACTTGGTTAGTTTTCAAGATATTGGGCTTAATAAGTGCAAAATATAGCAAAAATTACAAATCAGGGTAACAACTCCCATACCAGCAGTCAGATCTTTTCCGAAATTGCAGGACAGGTAGATCTTAATATGTTGATCACTTTTGATTCTTGCACAATTTTGATATCTGAAACCATTTTTGAGTTATTAGCAAAAAAAATGAAATTTACCCCTATGTTCTATTTTTAGCCATGGCAGCCATGTTTTTTGACGAATCAAAAATATGAACGATAGAGTAGTAGCATATAAGCTATTTAACAAGTGTGCCACGTTAAGATGCAGTTGGTCTTACGGTGTCAGACAAGATAATCTTTCAAATTCAGGGAAAAAAGTAATGAAAAATGGTAAATTTTGTTGTTTTAAGGACAATAACTCCTGAAAGAAATGATCCTACAGCTTTGACCTAATACATGAAATGTAGATTTTGATGTGCTAAATCATATGCAATTTAAATATTTGAAATATCTTGTATAGTTTTCAAGATACATTGTATATGGCTAAACAAGTGAAAAAATTTGAAAAAATCCAGAAAAAGGACAATAACTCCTACATCAATTGTTGGATCTTATTGAAACTTTCAGAGCAGGTAGATCTTGAAATGCTGATCACTTTTGTCTCCCATCAGAATTTTGATATCTGTAACCATTTTTTAGTTGTTAGCAAAAAACTGCAATTTACCCCTATGTTCTATTTTTAGCCATGGCGGTCATATTTTTTGACGAATCGAAAATCTGAATGACAGAATTGTAGCATTTATGCTATTAAACAACTGTGCCAAGTTTAATTGAAATTTTGACGCTTTAAGGGCCATAACTCCTAAAAGAAATGGTTCCACAGCTTTGACCTAATTACATGAAATGTAGATCTAAATGTGCTAAAGCATATGCAATTTGAATTTTTAAAATATCTTGTATTGTTTTTAAGATATAAGGCTAAATAAATGCAAATTGTTTTTTAAAATCCAGAATAAGGGCAATTACTCCTACATCGGTTGTTGGATCTTCTTGAAAATTTCTGGGCAAGTAGATCTTGAGGTGCTAATCACTTTTATCCTGTCAGAATTTTGATATCTGTCACCATTTTTGAGTTATTTGCAAAAAACTGCTGCTTTACCCCCCCCCCCCCGTTCTATTTTTACCAACGGCGGCCATGTTTTTATCGGATCAATTTAAAATGAGGATCGTTTGTACCCAACATGTCATATATCATTCCTATCAAGTTTCAGTCCAATTGGTTCAGTAGTTTCAGACAGGAAGATTTTTTAAATTGTTCACGGACGACGTCGGATGACGACAGACGACGACGGACACATAGTGATGGCATTAGCTCACATGGCCTTTGGCCAGGTGAGCTAAAAAATGAGGGTCTTCCGGACTCGATTCATTTTCTTGTAAATTTACATTTTTTTAATGTAAATGTATAATTAAAAAGATTTCGTAACATTTTCGAATCACTTACCACACACTATTTATAGCTGCAAGAAGCCAACCGTAGATGCCAAACTTGACCACAGTAATCAGAATGGCAATAACTAACGAAATCAGAAACAACAACGAAAACTGGATGAAGTATCCTAAAATGCATAAAAAGTAGAAGTGAGTGAGTGAGTTGATGTTTTACGCCCATGCAACGCTATATATAGGTTAAAAGGATGATAACACGAAATGATGATGATAAATGAAATATGGGGTGGAGTGGAAAACTTTTGAAAAACCACAGGAAAAGGGGAGAGGTGGGTAGCGGCGAAAATTAAGCACTACTTGGCGGTCCATAAATGGATCTTTTACGTACATGAAGCGTGGCACTCTCCACACACGTTGGCCCACTATGGTCAGCAGTCAGGATTTCTGTATTATAGACCTGTCAAACCCTGTGTACGTGGGCCACCTCATTCAGCCACCTAGGGTACACACTTGGTCGCTCTGTGGGCTGAGCACTGTCCCGACGTCATAATCCCAAGACCCTTAGTCGCCTCTTACGACAGGCTATGCTCTGCTGCGGGCGTTTTCGCCACCTGGTCCCTGCACGGCACCATAACGATTGATTTGTTCCGAAAACGTTACGTTACCTCTCTGCTACTTATAAAGCAATATATCCAAATTCGAAGAATGATTTTCATATTTCATGTGCCATCTCATAGTTATCCTCGACGTAAAAGTGATATAGAATTGTTTCACCAAACAGAGTTTTCTTAGAGGATTCTCAAGAAATGAAAGACCTTTCATTTTTTTTTTAATCTTTCTAGATGACATTTGCCACGATTGATATGTCTTACATTCAATAAGTTTATCACATTTCTGATTGACAATCATCCTGAAGATGTCTTTCTTTTTTTTTAATCTACTGTTTCAACTTTAGCAAATATAGCATGCATCACTCAAAAATCAAATGCTAAGGAAAAAGCTTTAAGTTATTGCATTTAATTCTGATTTGAAGTACATGCATATATGTAAATGAATAATGATATACAGTAATGTCTGGCTGTTCCAATAAAAGCACGGTGTTTGCGCTATAAACAAAATCAATTGCTGATAAGATAAAAAAAAATACTAGTAGTCACATTACCCCAGGCTACATAGGCCACTTGGTATCCAGCATACCGAAGGCTTCCAACCTTAAAAGGAAAAAGAACGATTACATGAAAACATCAGTCTTGCACTCATGATTATTTCTCATTCATCAAAACTTGGTATGTCTCAAAATTTGGGGTGATGACATTGGTGAGATGTGTTTTGTTTTCATAATAATTGTAGTTTTTTTATTGCAGTTTGTTAATGCGGGCTGTGTCACGTATTCTTATTCCAGAGTTCATTGTCTTTTATTTCATAGTAAGAGTTTGTTTAGTAATATATGAGCAAGGAAATGAGTGTTTGCGAGTTTCCTTTTTGATAAATATCCAGTAGGTGGATCAATAGTAAGCTTTATGACATAAAAAACAAATACCGAATTTCTGAGTATATCTTGGTTCCTGCCTTTGAACAACGACTTCAACACATATACAGTAAGCATATTTTTTTTAAATCTTTATCGTATCTATATGGTATCATGCTCGGATATCCATACAATTTTCTTGAAATTACATTGTTTCTTTTCTGGAAGAGCCAAAAAAGTACGAACAGACCAAGTTAGAAAAGTCTAAGGGCTAAGACAAAATCAGCCCACGTAAAAGACGACAAGGATACCGTAGTTCTAGACAAATTGACAGAAACTTACACGCAACTAAAGTATAATCACCAATGTGAACTAAGGACAAAACGAAAACGGACTCGAAGAGTTCCTGCTTGTTATAACACACACATACCCGTTGACAACTGATCAAATTCGATAATGAAGATAGCTGAGCACACGAATTCTTCCAAAAATGCATGAGTGTCGACAAATCAGCGTCCCAATAAAACCCTGTGTTTTGTTGCTATACGTTTAACGTACATTTTACAGCGTGGAATGGCCAGAAAGACGATACACAAAAATGGTGTGTACGGTAGGAAATTTGAAGACTTCTGTTTGTCGAGGAGTCAAATCCAAACATGTAGCGGACTTTCTATATTTTATGTCTGTATTTTCCTTAAGCTTAAGTTCACAAGAACAAATGCAATGAAAGAGCGGACTGGTTAGTGAAATCCTTTTTCGTCTAGAAGAGATAGTAGGAGTCTATTCGTAAAATTTTCCCCATTCCTAGACTCGTTGATAAGTTATATTTAGAAAGAAATTACTTTGTTTATTGGACAATATCATAGGTTTCCAAAACTTTAAGGATCATATTCAATATCATATAAATAATATATGCGTATGGAAAACCAGAAAACTGTTTCTAAACCATCGAGAGGCAGACTGGATCAAAATTCAGAAGCAAAGTAATTATTAAAACAATTCATACAACAAAGTCTTAAAATAGAAGACAGTCCGGTGATCAGGCCAGGGCGCCACAAAACTAAAAAATTCCTTAAGTGTTTACATTGGATGAATTTTTCACAGAGGAATAATCTAGCACATTAAAACAAAAGAAAACAAAGCAGCCGATTTTCAGACTTGGTATACATGTATACATGTATACATGGATATATATAAATGGTCTACTTACAAGGAGTGTTGAATTGCTCCTTTCTGACTTAGTTGTTAGATGTCCGTTTTCTCCTTTGTAAAGACCAAGTAACAGTGTTCTAAATTTATAACAAATAATACGTATTAGATCTAGAATTACCACAGTTATCCAAGAATGATTGTATACGATCTATTGAAGTTTCAACATATGGAAAAAAGAAAATTTCATTAAGATTATTTTATTACAAAAAAGAAAAAGGAAATACTATGTTTATCTATGATGATACTGTGTTGTTCTTTAACTAACGAATTGTTAATTATTGTCGATATAATACCCAGCTTATATATACACTAATATTACTGGGTACATCATCTATAAAAGTTGTAATATTTGATGTAATTGTGAACAGCTATAGTGCAATAAAATGTTATATGTTTAAAAAAAAAAGTGAATTTTCATACCATGTATTATAACTTTTATCTTGCAATTCGAAATAACTTCAAACCATATGATCCGCTAATGTTTCATTTTAAATGCCTGTACCGAGTTAGGACCATTAAATTCAAATTTTCTGGTTTGTCATCTCCTTGATTTGTCTTAATGGGATTGATCATCTCAGTACGGTAATTAAATGTTTTCACAAATTCTTACCTATATGAAGATAAAGTGTGTAGAATCATGAATATTCCTACTACAAAAGCTACTGTAAGAGAGGTGATTAAACAACCTACAAAAAGAATAGTAACAATAAAAAATATTCTGAAAAAATTGGGCATAATAGAACAATATACTTCAAAAGAAGTAAAGAGGCACCAATAGGGCATTCGAGTGTCAAAAGTCCGAAAGGGCAACGACAAAACCGGTAAACGCGAACAAGAGCAGTACGAGAAAACACAAAATACAACATTAACCAAACAGAATTCAACAACGCCAGTCGTAACAAGTGTGAGCGGTTCCTGCCTGCTATAGCATAACCGTCGCCCTGGCAATTTCAATTTTAGTGTGTCAAATCCGGTAAAGCAAGACAAAACAAAACCCTATAACAAACCAACTTCTGCACTCATCTGAGAGATAGCCATTATCCATTATTTGTCTACGAGTGCATGGTGTCTACCGTAAACTATGTGGATCTACCCCTGAATAAATCTTACCATTTAATACATCTACTAGGTAAACCAAAAGATCTATGATGAAATACTCGGATTCTTGCACAACATAATATCCGAGATCTGCAAACTGGTAACCAAATTTTACAAGACCAATTATTAGCACCAGAAATTCCACATAAACCTTAAGAAAAAAAATATGTAAAAATAATAAAACAAAAAAGAAAATTTTAATTTGATCGATTACAAAACGAAATACAAGAGGTCTTTTAATGATTGTTTCCATCAATTTTATTCAAAGATGTATTATAGGTAAAATACTTTTACATGTATAAGTATGGTAAATGAAGGTAATAATAACAAGATAACCGAACTTGGAGGATCAATCTCAATGTCCGAAAAAAAAAGCAAACCATGGAAGACACACCGGAAAATTGATAGATCGCAATGGTCCTGACTTGATACAGGCATTTCAAATGAAATTTTGTAATATTCCAGGTTTTACGGCGCGCCAGACCTCCCTCTTCTATTGCAATCTAATTAGGGTCTGGTAGAAATCCAATACACAACACGGTTGTGAAGACATAATACGGATAATAAGGTGATCTTCTAAGTAAAACAATCTGTCAAACACTTATCAAACCAATCGCTAACATTATTTTGCTTTTTCCACCAATTGCTGATAACGATGGAAGAATATTTTAGGGAAAGTAAAAGAAAAGACCAATTGAAAAAATGTGAAACTGAATGATTGATATATCGTAAACCTACAAAGACATAGTGGGACAGAAAGTAATTCTCAAAGATACAATAATATAGCAAACAATAAAAAAATATAAAAAATTGATATGCGTAACTTTCTCTTAATTGTGTAATCACACACCGACTAAATCATTTTGGTAAAATGCGTAACTGACACTAAATTAGATATGCTCATAACAAGTTGAGACGCAACTTCAACTGAGCACCATTAAGGTATTATTTATGCCAGAAATTCGTTTTCAATTCTTTGTGCTGGTGTTCATACGAAATAACCTCTTTAAATAATAAAATTTAAACATATCATCCTTTGTAAGTAAGAACTATTTTTCATGAGCTCACTTCATCGTGTCGTACTTCGCATTTCAGCAAAATGATTTGGTTGATTGTATGTTGTTGTATTAGTTTTATTAAAATCTGCAAGGACAATATTAAAGTCGGATCGAAATGCTTTAGGTTGGAGACGTTTTTGTGTGTCTTTTTTTTCTGAAAAAGATTAATAAAACACGTACCGAATATATTAATATGAAGGAAACAACTGCTACTGACAGCATTCTTGTGGAATATCTAAAATCTGAAATAAAAAAAAACGGGTTTTTTTTCTATCAAAACATGCTTATTCAAATTAACAACCTTTGATGTATGTACCTACATGTACCAAAAACTTACGTATGGGAATAAATTTTATCCATAATACATTAAACAAGATTCTATAGGTCTATGTAAACGAAACACAGGAAAATTTGGAAATTGTATTTCAAAAACTTTGCTAGAATCAGCTGAAATTGACCATTCAACCATAACCACAATAACAATGTCTTGCCTATGCCATTGTGGTGACCATTTCGGGCCAAACTATTTTAAAAAATAGTTTTGCTATTCTTTTTTTTTTCAATTATCGAATCTTATTTTGTATACGATTAGAAATTTGAAAAGGAATTTCATTCTCGGTCCATGTTCAATTGAATTATCTCTTCCATTGTCCACTTGATTTAAAATACTTTATTTTAGTTAATTTATTGTTACTTCCAGTGGCCAGTACTCTGTACCGACAGTACATTGTACTTTGATTTAATAGGTAACCTATATCTATACTTGTATATACTGGTTCTCTGTTCTTAGATGTTGATTTTCTTCAATTATGGTATTTGTTTTATAAAGCCAAAAAAAAAGTTCCTTCCCTTTTCAAATCTTCAAAGTCTTTAGGTCCGTTTCTACTAATCATTTATGATACTTTTAAATACTTTACGATATGAATCTACTCATTTTTAACTTACTATCAAGTCGTTGGTATGATATTTTGTAATAAACTGTCTTGACGAGGGATGTCACTTTATCTTTCCAGGCAGTTGGAGGTCTACAGTGATATCATGAAAATAAGTCAGAAATGAGCAGATATCACACCAGTTCTAAATGTTTGGTTTACAATCATGTTTTGTTATTAAATATTAAATGTAATGAAGATATACCGTATGTTAATAATCGGAAATCAGGGTTTCTATTCTTTATTAAATATCAAATAAAAATTACCATTGCCAAATGTAAAGCGCATTTAGTTTATTCAGGACTCATCAGAGACGCTCTACCCACAGGATTGAAAATGCTTAACACTATATGAATGAGAGAACCTTAGTCAGCACACTCACATATATACCCCACGCGTCAACATTATGGACGAATGTTATCTATTAAGAGTAATTTTCTTTCCAAGTCAGCTCGTTCAAAAGGAAATTTAGATGATCAACAGGCCTCAAAATGTATTGCACCATATGGAACCCTAACTTACTTGAAGCTACATAACAAATATCAAAAGTCTACGATTAATAATAGCTGAGGAATCTGTTACGAAAATTTTCGACCCTGAAAATATTGTGAAAAAAGTCTAAGTAGGTTCATTAAACAGGAAGTAGAACGAAATTAAAAAGTCAATTTTCATATCGGTCAAGTCCCAAACAGGAAGTAGAGGCTGACGGGACTGAAAGTCGCTAAGGACGTAGAGGTTTTCATACTAAATCATCCTGCCAAATTTCAATTCATTCCCATGTACGATTGCTGAGAAAAGCTTGGCGGAAATTTTCAACTTGAAGTCAATTTTCAAATAAATCAGTCCAACCCAAAAGAGGAATTAGAGGTCAAACAGCTCTGAAAGTTGCTTAGGACGTACAATTTGTCATACGAAACCATCCTAACCCTGTACGGTCTCTGAGAAAAGCTTGACGGAAATTTTCAAGTAAATTTTTATATGGGTTCAACTCTCAAGAGAAAGTAGAGGTTCGACAGCTCTTAAAGTTGCTTTGAGTGTAAAATTGGTCATAATAAACCAACCTGCCATATTTCAGATTATTCCCATGTACAGTCTCTGAGAAAAGCTTGACGGAAATTTTCAAAGCTGATTTTATATCGATCCAGCCCAAAACAGGAAGTAGAGGTCCGACAGGTCTGTATAACGTTTAGGACATACAACTTGTTAAACTAAACCATCCTGCCAAATTTCAAATCAGCTTCAGATCTTGACAGAAATGTGTTCAGATGTACGGACGTATATATGGACAGAGGGACATAAGTAAAACTAAAAATTAATGCCCCCGCCATGTCGTCGCGGGGGCATTCAAATGTTCTATAAATGTCATGTTTTCCATAAGTACAGAACAAAGCTAAAAACTACCACCACCACCACCACCACCACCACCACAAAAAATCAATATTTAGGGGACCGACCATTTAACTTGAAGGTTTGTTGTTTTTATATAATTTGCCAGAAGGAATATTTTTTAAAGCCTCTGCTGCCATAATATTATGTTATCAAAATATATTCCATATAGATTTGAATTAGTTTCAGGGAATAAAAAAGCAAGACCCGCCACTTCAAGTAACACGTTAATGACCGGAAGATTTTTTTTGGTTTTAGTTTCTAGTTTAACAAGCTCACTTACACCACTTCAGGTTCTGGGCGGTCAAAAAGTTTTCTAACGTGAATACCCTGGTATGATTTTCTTATGGATTCAAAAATATCGTCTTCATCTTCAAAATCTACGGCTAAATCTTGAAATTTTCGTTTCCTCCATATGGAACGGACAAATCTTACAGGACAACTTATGGATAGATATAAATGGCATAACAGTTCTGGTAAATTTTTGACAAGTATTATAAAAACATCTCGCTGAAAAAAGATAGAAAAGAATAAACATTTCTAAAGTATGTTTTCTTGTAAATTCTTTTATAATAACAACAAGAACAGAGTCTAAGTCCTCCGGCCGTTGAGTGTGAAAAATCTAAGTCAGATCGTTAAACAGGAAGTAGATAAGCGACAGATCTGAAAACGCATCCCACCATATGGGACCCCTATCTGAAGCCGCATACACCATAACGGAAACCTATGATTGATAGTTGCTGAGAAAACTGTTAGTACGAACAAATGTGTGACGGAATGACAGACGAACATCGGCATTTCTATGTCTCTGCTACGCGTTGCGGAGGGGGACAACAAAACTATCAAACAGGGATGATCAATATCATATGTCAGAAAAGAAGAGACAAAACCCCGGAGTGTTACTTTCTTATTTTTAGTACGCGGACGTGCGGCAGAAGGTCTGAATTTGTTACTGAATAAATACTTAGACTCTCTGGATTTCGATACCCAAAGAATTAGAATGAATGATAATACTTCCCACAATGAAATATAGGATAAAATGCATACCAGAATTAATAGCAAAAGAGACTTGTAAATATTCACATGCTGTAATTTATTTCTTTGTAAAAATACACCTTCCCTCTGGTATAAGTAATAAGTCTGGCAAAAACCATGAAAACTGTTATTAATCTATGTCCTTATACATGTATCTACACATTTCGTTTCTTCTCCCATTGTCCTCGTTTGTTTAGTGAGAGTTTTCGAAATTTTTAAAGTTCGTCAATTTCATCTTATTCAAACCGGAATTAACAATAATATTTTAACCCAAATGAATATCATAATGTAAAAATTTAAACCTAAATTTATACAAGAAGCTACAAATGGCACACCAAAAAAATACCAGAAATTTTAAAATTATATATATACTACATGTACCCGATTTTGCCGCATCAGCTGTATACATGTACCAATAAATAGACAGTAACCCCCACCCTTCTGTGGGAACAAAACAATGCAAAGACACGAAGTACATGTAACGTATCATGCCATTTAGGTGTGAGGTTTATGCCTCATACAATGTAAGCACTTTGCTAAGTATTATACTATACTCTCTCAAAAAAGAAACGCAACAGTGGAAAATTTCCCTATACGTTTTAAGTAAACCTATCTTATCATAAATTGATATTGCCAAGCCGTTTTTAAATCATTTTTTTTTCAAATAAAATCCAAAAAAAAGACAAACAAGTGAAGTTTATTTTTATGGTTTGGGCAAAATCCTAGCTCTTACGGTTTTAGATAGAACGCGAGTAGAACATAACCAATGTTTTTCCACGGAAAATGTTGGTTGATTTAAACGGGTTGTTGACGCATAAAATTAACAGTTGATTTCTACTTGTGGTATCTTAAAAACCGGTGAGGTGACGATTTTTCTAAAATCATCAAAATAAATTTCAGTCATTTCTCGTTCTCTTGGTATTTATTTCATTAAAATCGGTTAAGAAATGGCTTTGCAATACAGAAATAAAATTAGGTAGGTTTATTTAAAATATATCGGGAAATTTTGTACTGTTGCGTAACTTTATTGAGTGAGTATATTAACAAATTCAAAGAATTAACGAGGAATGTATTCATTCTTCCGTAAATGACTCTTTTCAGTGTGAGATGACCAGGTTGAGATGCGAGCACGTGCAGCGATCTCACACTGGTCAATTAACCAATTATAACCGTCGGTACTGATATTGATCGATGATGTCGACCAATGAAATGCAATGTTACTTTAAACTTTCGGTTTTTAGAATGAATTAACCTAAGGTTTCAGAATATAAAAATTTGATTTTTACGGAAGAAATAGGTACTTACACGCGTCCTTGGAAAACCGGCAATGATCTTTCACTCGTGATAGAATTTTTTGGGTCTTTTGACTCGTTCCACTGCGCTCCACTCGCAAAAAGACTGAAAAATTCTATCACTCGTGAAAGATCAACCGGTCTTTTCCAAGAACTTATGTAAGAACCTATAAATCTTATCCATTGTTTTATGGACCTTGTGGTACGAGTACACAATTATCGTTGTTCACGAATATAGTTCTATTAAAAATAGTACCTATGAACAAGTATTGTGTGTATATGTTCTATTCAATTTTAGAGGTTGATTTTGGTCTCAAATTAATGTCACAGTAATGAAGAAATTTAATGACATCCTTAAAAATCCAAATTCAATTGGGAAAGGTAGCTCTTTATTGCACAAAAAGGGGGAGTTTTGCTTTTCGGAAGCTCTCAGATTTTATCCCCTCTAGGACCCCAGAATTTTCAACTGTCAAAAAAGTTTGGTATCTGTAAAAGGAGAATTTGTTGCATTATTTGTTTGCAATTGTGGTATTGAAAAAGTGTGTTTAAAATTATTTGGTTTGAGCAGGTGTAATTTTTCTTTAAATGGAACTTTCTTTTATAGAATTACCCGTGCGGGTTCCGGGTGGCGAATAGGCCCGCAGCAGCGCTAAGCTTGTCGGTAAAAGTCCACTAAAGAGCGCTCAGAAACCTGACATCGGGTCAGGCCGCTTTGCCCACAAAGCGACTGGGATGTGTGCCCCAGGTGGTTGAATGGGGCAGCCCTGACATCGAGAGATGCGGGGTCGTCAGGCTATAATGCGGAAAACCTGACCGCAAACCATAGTGGTGCACCGTGTTGGGAAAAATGTCACGTTCCTCGCACGTTAAAGAACCCTGCTGCAGGTTTCGGTAAGAGAAGGATCCGTAGGATCCCCATGCAGGAGGCTAAATTTCCCATCCCTACCCATCACTCCTTTTTCCAGTTGCAGTCAAAACTCTCCTACCCGATTGGCCTTGTGTCCCCATTTCCTCCACTTCATCATCATTTCATGTTCATTGTATCACCAATTTCATGTTCATCTCCCGGATATAGCCGAAATCGTGCTGCTTGGGAGTAAAGCAATAACTAACTGACTAACTAACTAACTAAATGTTTTATAGAACAAAGAGGGAAAATTAAATGTGGTCTCGGTCCTTGTATTTTTGAAATCATTTTTTTTTTTAATCAAATAGCACAAATTACCTCAGTTGCCCCACTGTTTGATGAACACAAAATTTACTTACAACTGTCAGATTGTCACAATAAAAGTTTCGTATCAGGGCAACAGCCATAAACGTCCAGGCATACAGAGTGCCAACAAAATATCCCAGCATGGAGTTTGATGTTAAGGCTGTGAAAAGTGGCATGAAATCCAACCCGTATATCAACATGGACAGAAGAGTTGCAAACACTGAAATATTACAAAATTCAATAGTAAAATATGTCGCTTGAGATATTGACATTAAGGTCATGGTCATATGCCAGGTGACAGAATGAAGTGTAAAGCTACATGTCATATATATAGGTATATGTATTGAACGAGAACGGAATTCCTGAGTCCCCGCCGAGCGTAAAAAACTCGCTTAACAGGAAGTAGGTAAGAGACAGACCTGAAAACCCATCCAACCATATGAGACCCCTACTTGATGCTGCATACCAAATATCAAAAACCTAGGATTTATAGTGGCTGAGAAATCGGTTAAGAAATTTTTTCCATTTTTGACCCTAAACAAATTATAAGTCTGCTCGTTAAACAGGAAGTAGGTAAGCGACAGACCTAAAAACTCATCCCACCATATGAAACCCCCACCTGAAGCTGCATACCAAGTATCAAAAGCCTAGTATTAAAATAGTAGCTGATTAATCTGTTACGATTTTTTATTCCAATAAAATACTAAGTCAGCTCGTTAAACAGGAAGTAGGTAAGCGACAGACCTGAAAACGCATCCCACCATGTGAGACCCGTACCTGAAGCAGCATATCAAATATCAAAAGCCTAGGATTAATAGTAGCTGAGAAATATGTTACGAAAAAAAGTGTGACGGACGGATGCACGAACGCACGGACTGACGCCCGGCATCTCTATGTCCCCGCCCTGCGTTGCGGCGGGGAACAAAAAACTGTCATGACCTAAAAAATGATCACAAAAAATATAACGTATAATATATAAACATACAGTTTTTACTAAATATCACATATATTCAGCAGGACTTAGACAACTGTGCATAAAAGTAAAATACTCTAACACCTTAAAAAATCCAAGTTTACAGAGTCGATGAGGTAAATAGATGTAGGTCGAGTCACAGCGCTATGTCATATTGACTATAAACCCAAATGTCCGTACATGTATATCAAATATTAGATACTTATAAGTATTATATACATTTTTAATTCATTTTCAGCAGATTCTTATAAAAACGTTTACTTGACCACTGCCGTCGTAATACTTATGTCGCCCTTTCGACGACCAATTGTCACAGGCGAATACAAACAAAATACCACTAAGGACCTTTCCATTACAATAAGGTAGTAACCAAATGTCATTTCTGTAGACTTAAAACAGACAAAAATACAACAATTCTCAATATCTTGAAAACTATTAAAGATTTTTGAGCAATTAAAATTGGATATTGTTAAGCACATTAAGATCTACAAAATATGTAATAGGTCCAACGTTGTAGGACCATACCTTTAAGGAGTAAATTCCCCATGAAACATGAAATTTTACCATATTCGAAGCATTTCCCCATTGTATTGCAAACCACTGCGTTGTACCCTAAAATTTGAGCATTAAAGTAAGGTGGGCAATTCAGACTACAGCGAGTCTGTTGTTAAGTTAAGCTTTGTTTTGATTGAATAATAAACAAATAAAGTATACATTGCCTTTTTTCTCTGCTTACCTGTGACATATTTTGGTCCTTCAAGTTTCAATGCAAATTTCTGATCAAATATTACACCTGCGCACAACGACGCCGTGGCACCAAAAGCTGCTGCATACGAAAATCTGTTGGACCTTCCCATGATATCCATAGGACTGAAGGAATATATTAAATTATTTCATTTTTGTAAAACTTAATAATATATGATTTTTCTAGTTTCGTTTAATTTGACCATAAGGTTTATTTTATTGTATAGCTTTTTACTTGTTTTGCCTTACCATATCAGGCATGTTTTACGGACTCGACAACATTGTGTATTCATATAGAACTCTTTATTTCCTGTCCAAAATGAAAGAAATATGTAGTCATTATGAAAGAAATTCCTCTATTTTAACTCGCCGTTCTCTACTCGTGAAAATACGATATATCTTACTCTCATGGAAGAAATCCATAAAGACCTTTAATAAACTTTGAAGAATTAAATATTTTAAAAGTTTGCAAATTACTTCCTAGAACTTTAATATAACATACACACATTTAATTGTTTTTTTTTATGATCAAGTTGAAGCTCAACAATATAGTACTTACTATACAACTCCTGGTCGTCCACCCAAACATCGCGGCCATAGTTTGACACGTTTTTCACCAAATGCAAGAATGAGTGTAAACACAACCTGAATGTTTAACAATTTTGTCAAAACATGAGACAGAAACAATAGAAAATAATGAGATGTGGAATAAGTGTACGTGACACAGCCCACAATCAAGCGGCAATTCAGAAAAAAAAAAACAATGGACAACTGCCAGCAGCCTTCAACGAGGCCATTTGGCACTGCTCGCGGTTCTGCAATTGGCCCATGGTCTAAATAAAATGCATATAATTCAAATCCAGTCCTGAAATAGTCACAGATAGACCCACTTCTTCATCAAAAAGACAAGTACAAACGAAAGCTTTGTCAAAGATTCCTGGCTTAGGACAGGCACATATAATATGTGGCGGGGTTAAACTAGCTGTTTGGGCCCAACCTTCCACCTATTAATTTTCCTAGAGTTTACTATGTGTATTTCTCATTGAAATTTAAAAAGACCCTCGCAATAATGTTAATATAACTCACTTTTTTGCTATTTTTCAGTCAATACCAATAAAAGCAAACACATTACACAGAATAAAATACATTTTTTTCAGTTTTCTTTAACATCCGACCACCCAAATCCAAGCTGAATGAATGATAAAGTTTAACAATGAATCTTTAACATGTTTAAAGACTGAAATATTCTTAATCGGTTAAGAAAAGTTGTATCGTCATACACTCCAGAAATAGGATATTGGCCAGGTTAAATACACGTAGCTTCAAAAGTTTCATAGTCTTTTTCCATTTAATTCATCTCTAAAGGACCATGGCCATTTTCCCTGTAATTCTGACCATAGACGGGCCAATTTCAAAAGTTTCACAAAATACTCTCCATGTTATAAAAATGTGTAGAGTGGGGCCATTGCGATGAAGTAAATAAAAATCAACAATATTCAAAACCTTCAAACCGGTGATATTTTGTCCTGAAAATCTAAGAAAATGCATTTTGCACATTTTTGCTTAAAATTCGCCTCTTTAATATGGGAATCCCCCATTAAGGACACGCACAACCAACATGACTTTTGGGGTTTTGAGTAGAATGGTTAAATTAGAATAATATGCATTTTAAAAGATTTTGGTTGTCGATGTCCTTCTACCGAAAAATTAACTTTTTAACAAAAAAATCACAAATTAAAAGAATTCAAAAGTTAATTTTTTTTTTTTTTTATTGCTACAGTATGTCTCCGATAGCTCAGTGAGTTAGGTCGTTGGTATTTAAATGTTGTACTATTACTAATAGTGTTTACAATATTATATATTGACAGTGTTAGTTCAAATCTTGAACGGAGTGTTCGATTTTGTCCTTCTGTATCTCAATTATAGAGATAATCCTATTTTTAATGCTAAATTAAAAGTCAATTACGTTTTTCTATGATTTGCCGTTTTATTTCACTTTTTCCCCCAGCCAAATCGAATATGACACTTAGTACATTTTAGCTTTTGATTGATAATACTATAATATATTAGTTAAATAGTAACATTGTGTTATACGGTTAATTACTTTTATTCTTTCTTTTTATACTTTCTTCTAATTTATGAAAGAAAGAGGTTTTGGGACATTTTTATAACAATATCTACATTTTCAATGAAGTAAACGAATGAAACCAGCATAATTAAAAGTGACTTCGATTGGGACTTACCTTGTGGTTTAAAATAGGATTTATGAATGACGACTTTAAATATCTATAAATAGCTTTTTAAATGTTTAACGCACCATCAAATTCTATGAACTAAATACAGGGGATAATGGCCATGGTCCTTGTTCGAAGAAAAAATTATTGCCCGGAACTCTGCTATTGTTGTTTTTTTTTTTTTTCATACATCCGTGATGGTTAGCGCTTCTAGTGGAAAATTAATTTCAAGAAATTTTCCCGATTTTGTGCTGACTTGACGAATACTTCAGAGCCATCGAGTTTTCTGAAACGGAATGTGTGAACATACATGTAGGAAATTTAGGGGGTGTTTCGCGTGTTGCAGCAAATATCTGAGAAAAACCCTAGGAATTTTAAATATTTTACCCAAAAGAGGAGTGCTTTTTGTACTCTTTTACACCCTGGGTACTTACCGCTGGAATCACCATAAACTGATAAAAAGTGTCGTGTGGTATAGCGGATATACATGTAATACTGAAAAAGAGAGAGAGAAAAAAAAACAAGTTAATGCCTGTTCAAGCAAATTTCGAATGGATTCCTATTGGTTTACCATCTTCAAACTAATAATTGTTCATTAAGAAGAAATTATAATGAGTCTTGAACATGTTTAATGGCCATTTATAGATAATCTTGAAGCTACAAGTACCGGTGCTATTTATCAGAAAAAGAAATTTGCTCTGTATCGGGACAATAGGCTAGCTATAGGCAATGTGTGAAAAAAATCTATTTTGGGTGATAACTACCTCTACATGTGAATAATATTTATATACTCATAAAGTCAGGTTCGTATATAAGTTAAAGTACTTAGTGAGCGAGTTGGTGTTTTACGCCCTATACATAATTATGTAGCACCACTATATAAGTTATATAAAAACAATAAAGATGAAGAGGATGATAAAATGAACATTGAACGAAGATGATGATGATGATGATGATGATGATGATGATGATGATGATGATGATGTGAAATATGGTGTGGGGTGGGATACAAAGGATTATTAGGTTTTGGAAGTTTGAAAGACGACCGGGGAGAGGTGTGTATAAGGGCGAATAATTTAGTCAATGTGGTGCACTAATTGCATGACTTTGATTGTGGACTGTGTCGCCAACACTTATTCCACATCTCATTATTTTCTATTTGCGGTCCATTTCCATGAAAAGTGGTACTCTCCTGCATAGGTTTGTCCATTATGGTCAGTAGCCAGACTTTAAAATTTCGTATCATATACCTGACAAACTCCGCGGACGAGGCCAACCCTATTCAGCCGCTTGGTTGCTCTGTGGGCTAAGCACTAACCCGATGTCAGAATCCTTAGACCTTTTGTCGTCTTAACGATAAGCTAGGCTCTATTGAAGGCCTTTTCGCCACCCGTGTCCCGCACGTGATAAAGTTCAAATAAATATCCAACTGTTTTAATGTTAAATAAGTAAATTAAAATAACCAAAAATAAGTAAATTGAAATAACCTCAAAAATTCCAAAACAAAAACAATACCGGTACCGAAATAATAGTGATTACTAGCATTGGAGATTTGAATGAAGCAAAGGTGTACCAAAGGGGTAATCAAATATCATTTTACCGAAAAGACCAATTAAAATCGGCAAACAAAAAAAAACATCACAACGAAACAAACCACACTACAACAACAACAAAAACACAAAACCACACACATAACTAAACTGCATTCAGCAACGTAATTTCAAGTCCAAACGAGAGTGAACTCAGATGCTCGGGAAGAGTAAGCAGTTCCTGCTACATATAGCACACCCGTCAAGTTGCCAAAGATCGATTTAGTGTCAGTCAAATCCGGAAAGGATGACATTACAAAACTGTATGTAAAACCAACAGCTATGTCCATTTTGAGAGATATAGAAATCCCGTATTTGTCTACAAGCACATGATGTCTTCGGTAAAATTTCTTGAGTGATGACAACAACCAATGGAAATCGTTTAAATTGGGTTTTCTAGAAATATCGCATCGTGTGGAATGTGATATGCAATAAATTAAAGCCTCATCGCACGAGAACTAGATAATGTTCCATAACAGTTAGAGAAATATATATAAACCCGTTTATTGCCTGCTCATTACATAACTAGATGGAGCCTTCTCTGGAAGGCATATGTCGCTTGCGTATCTATGTTTTTTTGGTAAATTGTAGATGAAAAATTGTCATAAAATCTGCCTGCTGCATGTAACCCTGACTCAACAGAAATTTGTATACAAGTGCAATATTTTAAAATATTAAGTGTTTGTCAAACAGGAAATAGTTAATTTTCGGGCATAAAATTACTTCACACCATATAGTACTTTAGGATGAAGTTAAATCAGAATATATCAAGAGCCTGCTGCATGTAGTTGCTTGGAAAAGTACGACGGAATTTTATTCCAAGTCCTTTATATATAAAATCTTGAGTTTTCGTAAAACAGGAAGTACTTTATTTTCGGGCCTAAAATCGCTTTCCATCATATACATTGATATAGTACTATAGAAAGCCTGCCGAAAATATTTGCTTAGAAAAGTGCGACGGACATTTATTCCAATTCTTTATAAAAAAAATGTTGAGTATTCGTAAAACAGGAAGTAGTTTATTTTCGTGCATAAAATCGTTTTACAGCATATAATACTATAGGATGAAGCTGCATGCTAAATATCAATAGCCTGCTGCATGTAGTTGCTTAGAAAAGTGCAACGGAAATTTGTGTTGCAAGTCCTTTATAAAATCTTTAGTATTCGTTTAAGGATGTTTGCTGGTCAGTTTGAAAACAACAAGGTTTCTAAATTTATATATTTTACGAATAGACCAAAGGTTAAGGTACAAAATAAGGTCATAAAATTCATAGGTTGCCGAACTCGTTTTGGAGATAATAAGCATTCAAAAATTGGCGGGAAAAGGCTTTCTCTGGCTTTTTCATAGGTTTAGAATTAGGCTTGTTTTAATGCAAAAACCTATGAAATAATAACAAGAAATTTATAAAACTTTGTATAGTAGCTCTCAATGACCAAATGAACCTTATTATGAAAAAAACTTAGGGGGTTGCTGGGCAAAAAAAATATCCCTTCTTTAATGATAAAATCTAGAGGATTCTGAAAATCTGACAGAAATCTCAAAAATAGACCAGCAATCATCCTTAACAGGAAGTAGTTAATTTTCGGGCGTAAATCGCTTTACACCATATGGTACTATAGGATGAAACTGCATGCAAAATTTCAAGACCCTGCTGCAAGTAGTTGCCAAGAAAAATGTTACGGAATTTTTTGTGACGCCGCTGGACGCACTTGACGACGGATAGTGCCAAAGTGACCCCTATATGTCGCTTCTGCAACACATTGCAGGCGACATAAAAATGATGGAAAAGTATTTTTCGACAAAATCTAAAAAGAAAACCAATGAAACTGTTTTTTTTTTCTTCTATTTTTTTTTTTTGCCTTATACATATAACATACGCATTATACTATATAACTAGATCCCTACATCACATTAAATACTTACTTACTACCAGTTTGGTTTGTACCGAGTTGGTTGTAAGTCGCCTGCAGAGGCAGCAAAAAATCAAAAGACATCGTTCTTTACTCTGAAAGAAATTCATGAAATTAAAATATCAAATAAAGTGCTAGAACAAGAAAAGGCGTTCGTATACGTAATAACCTATATTTATGGGGTGGGGGTGCTACGGATACCCTTTTCACATTGTCTTTTTTATGTTTTTTTTATTTACTTGAAATTTTTCAGCCCAAAACTCCATCCTGCTGTTCTGCTGATTTAATTATTTCATGATTTATGGCATGCTGACCAAATTTCACCACAGCCCCCAATAAAATTCATATTGTTTTTGAATAACTTACGCATAAAACACCTACATATTTCTATATGTGATAGCAATATAAACTGGAGGCTCCCAGGAGCCTAAATTTTTAGGCAACAATGCAACATATTGAGTTTTTGTAGGCCTAACTAAAAGTTTTTCTCTAGCTTTTACGTAGTGCAATCGATGAAGAAAGGATGTGAAAATTGTCAATTTTGATGTTTTAAGGGGAATAACTCCTTCAAGGTATGGTCCTACAACTTCGACTTTTACTAATTGTGTAGATCTCTATACATCGTAACATGTATGCTTCACAATATGTAATTTAAATTTTCAAATATCTTGTAAATTTTTCAAGGTATTAAGCTTAATAAGTGCGAAATTCAGAAGAAGAAAAAAATCAAGAAATGGGGCATTTACACATGTACAATATGTACTCCTACATGAGTGGTTAGATCTTAAAATTTCCAGGACAGAGAGATCTTGAGGTTTTGAACACTTTTCTTTTGATATCTGCGACAATATTTGAGTTACATAATATTGAATTCAAGGTATTTTCAAAAATCGGTTATTTAATTTACCCTTACATGTTTGACTTTAAGTCATGTCGGCGATGATGTTTTTTTTTGTACGAATCAAAAATCTAAATGATAATTCTGTAACACAAAGGCGAATTTAAAACAACTGTACCAAGTCTGCATGCAAAAAGTCTTATTGTGTCATGATGCATATGAGTTAACGTTTGAAAAAAGGTTAAAGTAAATCACGGACGGACTACGGACGCCAAGTGGCAATATAGCTCACATAACCCTTTGATCCGGTGAGCTAAAAAAACGTATTAATTATGAAAACAAAAAATACTTACATGCATCTGAGAAAATGACAACACGTTATAATTTTCACCGCATATCTAATGCTACAAAGCCAATTCTGCTTAGCATTTGTGTATAAACAGACAAAGGCGGAAGGAAAATTGATTTATGCATCTTGTTTGTTTCTAAGACTTGATGAGAATTTCAGCTGGAAGTTATGTGTGTCAGTAATATAGTTGCATAATACACCTATGGCCATGACATAATAGTTAAAAATAGTGACATCAGAGGTTGAAAAAATATTCTGAAGAAGGATATGTGCCATATGGCACTTTCAAAAAATAATTTCTGACAAGAACAAACAAGAGGCTCCCAAGAGCCTGAATCGCTCACCTGAACTACACAGATACATATATTTGTAGATATTATTGTGCTTAACCATATGTGATTTAAATTTATGAAATATCTTGGTTAGTTTTCAAGACATTGGGCTTAATAAGTGCAAATTTGGCAAAAATTAGGAAAAAGAACAATAACTCCCACATCAGCAGTCAGATCTTTTCCGAAATTTCAGGTTAGGTAGATCTTATTATGCTGATCACTTTTGATTCTTGCACAATTTTGATATCTGAAACCAGTTTTGAGTTATTAGCAAAAAAATAAAATTTGCCCCTATGTTCTATTTTTAGCCATGGTGGCCATGTTTTTTTACGAATCAAAAATCTGAACGATAGAGTTGTAGCATAAAAGCTACCAAACAGTGTGCCATGTTAAGATGCAGTTGGTCTTACTGTTTCAGACAAGTCGGGGGGGGGGGGAAGTAATGAAAAATGGTAAATATTGACGCTTTAAGGGCCATAACTCCTAAAAGAGATGGTTCTACAGCTTTGACCTAATTACATGAATTGTAGATTTTGATGTGCTTAATCATATGCAATTTGAATTTTTAAAATATCTTGTATAGTTTTCAAGATATAGGGCTAAATAAGTGCAAAATTTTGAAAAAATCCAGAAAAAGGGCAATAACTCCTATGTCGTTTGTTGGATCTTCCTGAAAATTTCAGAGCAGGTAGATCTTGAGATGCTAGTCACTTTTGTCTCCCATCAGAATTTTGATATCTGTTACCGTTTTTGAGTTATTTGCAAAAAACTGTAATTTGACCCCTATGTTCTATTTTAAGCCATGGAGGTCATATTTTTTGACGAATCAAAAAATCGAACGATAGAATTGTAGCATTAATGCTATTTAACAACTGTGCCAAGTTTGGTTGAAGTTGGATGTATGGTGTCAGACAAGTTAATCTTTGAAATTCAGGGTAAAAGTAATGAAAAATGGTAAATTTTGACGCTTTAAGGGCCATAACTCCTAAAAGAAATGGTTCTACAGCTTTGACCTAATTACATGAAATGTAGATCTTGATATGCTTAATCATATGCAATTTGAATTTTTAAAATATCTTGTACAGTTTTCAAGATATAGGGCTAAATAAGTGCAAAATTTTGAAAAAATCCAAAAAAAGGGCAATAACTCCTACATGGGTTGTTGGATCTTCTTGAAAATTTCAGGGCAGGTAGATCTTGAGGTGCTGATCACTTTTACCCTATGCCAGAATTTTGATATCTGTTACCGTTTTTGAGTTATTTGCAAAAAACTGCAATTTACCCCTATGTTCTATTTTTAGCCATGGGGGCCATGTTTTTCAACGAATCAAAAATCCCCACGCTAGTTTTATACTACATATGCTAATTAACAACTGTGCCAAATTTAAAAGCCATTGGACTTATGGTGTTAGAGGAGTTAACGTTTGAAAAATGTTAACGACGACGGACGACGGACGACGACGGACGACGGACGACGGACGACGACGGACGCCAAGTGATGGCAATAGCTCACATGGACCTTCGGTCCAGGTGAGCTAAAAAGTAAACCCCCCTTCAAGTTAAATGACGTATACATCGGTGTCTATAACCATCAATTTTATAAGAAATATAAGTAAGAAATGTATGTCTGCCAATTTTTGGCCGTATTCCACGTATTAATGTGTCTACAAAGATAATATATCAAATAAGACCATTTTCTCTCATTATGACGTCATTGTGACTTCAAAATGAGCTGTCTTTTTCGAAAAATTGAAAAAATCTGCAATTTTGAATGTTTTAAGCGCATATTTTCCTTTAGTAAACATAGGGCGCATGAAAACAACAACTTCAAACTTTCAGAAATGACGTATTTTACATCTTTTTACACATTTTCACCAAATATGAAGTTGTTGTTCAGATGCGCCCACATTTTTCCAAACAGAAATGTGTATGGAAAACAGCAAAAATCAATGAAATTAGGACACTTTCCTAAAAATATAGCTTTTTGAGCTTACTCATTGGCATGATAACTAAACTGGTATGGGAAAAGCTTAACATTTTCTTGAAGCTGTATGTATATTTGTTCAATGTTTCAGCAACATAAGACATCTGTTTGCCCACTTATTGTTTCATGGTAAATCTTGGGTCAAAAAGGGGTCTTATTGCCACTCATCCTTACAATCTGAGACTCTTGATATTTGGAATGCAGCATCAGCATGTGCTCCCATAATGTTGGGTCCGAATTCAGGTCTGTCGTTCGTTCATCTACTTTCTGTCTATTACCGTTTTTTATTTAATTCTGTAAATGTAGTTTTATTGAAAAAAAACCTGTCACTGCTTCCTGAAAAGAGTGAGTGAGTGAGTTGGTGTTTTACGCCCGTGCAAAACAGGTTATTTACAGGCGATGAATATAAAAAAGATGAAAAAATGAACATGAAATGAAAAAGAGAAATGAAATATGGGGGTGGGTGGGAAACAAATGAACAGTAAATTTTTGAAGACCACATAAAAAGGGGAAAGATGGTTAGGGGCGAAAAAATAAAAACTTTTAAAAGTTAATTAGGTTAAAAAATGTTTTGACCAGAAAAGAAAACCAAGCCCTCCCCCTTCTATTCAAGTTAAGAATTGTGTTTAAAGATACTTAATTGTTTTGTTGTTATTTGAATTCTGGTTTTTGGTTTTTTATTACTTTATTATAATTTTACCAATCAAAAAATCATGTTTCGTCAGGTTTTCATTGTGCATGTTTTTAACATATATCTTTATAAATGATCATTTTTATGCTCTGAGTTGGGCACAGTGATTTGCAAATAAAATATATCGTATTAGTGTATGCATAGTAAAAGCTAGGTTATTGATTTTTATAATTAACAAAATTACAATAATCATACCTTGATCCAAGTTTTCAGTTGGTCTCCCCTATACAATTATTTTTATTACCGTTTTTCTACACAGATTATTTTTAAATTCACATTTTTCCATGGATGGTAACGGATGCGAGAACGGATGTAACATTTATTGATTATTCCGACGTCTTACAATTATTATATGTTAAAGGTGTGTGATTAATTTTGAAATTGCAAACAAAAAATTATGTTTTATTCATTTTTTCACACTTTTACGGTTTGTCCATATCAGAAGATATGCAAGCAGAGGCCCGGGGACACATGGATAGTATAAAACACTGACCCTTTTATAGTCGGATTTTCTATAGTATTATCACCCGTAGCCAGAATTTTTCAACAGGGGGTTCGATTTCCAAATTTTTTCTGACTTTAATAGTGCTTAACCCATTTTTCACCGGGTTTTTCCCTATTTTGATCAATTTTTTTTGTGCAAAGGGGGGGGGTTCGTCCGAACCCCTCGAACCCCCCCCCCCCCCCCCCCTGGCTACGGGTATGATTATAATACCAAATTTTGGATGTAGACCAATGAAGATAATGAGATGTGGAATTAGTGTACGTGACACAACTAACATTGTATAAGTACAATGTATTACCCTTATAGCAGGAAAAAGACAACAATATTCACCTATCATTTATATTACATGTATTAAAAGGCAATACTTTCTGTAAAAAAGCTGAAATAGAGGCAACAATGCATGCCAATTAAATAAATCAAACCTCGATATTCAATTAAGTTGTATTTAAGGTATAATATTTTACAGATTCCTGTTGAGAGTATGTTCTCCTCTACCAAAATATTACCCCTTTCAAGGCTAGGTTTACTGAATAAGTCTATAATCTTTTCTAGACAATTTACCTTTTAAAAAGTCACCGTTGTTTCCTCGGAACATACATTTAGTGACATATCCCCCACAGTCACCCCTATCCTCGGGACCTGTGGTGTCCGAGTCATTTTTTTTCATAAGCATTTATATGAGCAAACCAAACTGTCACTCTTATTTTTTCTTGCAAAATACACCTGTACTTCTTAATTAAAGCAACATATCTATATAAATTCAGCTTGAATATGTTAGTTTGTTTACAGCTTTTCTTTCAAGGAGCGCGAGTTCCGCTTCTTTATAAGGGGTTGAACATAACTCATCATCGTATAGTCCAGTACGGGGTCCGGTGGCGAATAGGCCTGCTGCAGAGCCTAGCCTGTCGTAAGAGGCGACTAAGGGTCTTGGGATTCTGACGTCGGGTCACTGCTCAACCCACAGAGCGACCAAGTGTGTACCCTAGGTGGCTGAACAGGATGGCCCTGTCAGGTCTATAATACAGGAACCCTGACCGCTGACCATAGTGGGTCAGCGTGTGTGGAGAGTGCCACGCTTCACGCACGTAAAAGACCCCTTTGTGGATCGCCAAATAGTGCACCACATAGGCTTATTTTTCCACTTACTCACTTCTCCCCTTTTCCTGTGGTTTTTAATAATTCACCGTTCATTTGTTTCCCACCCACCCCCATATTTCATTTATCACCATCATTTCATGTTCATTTGATCATCCTTTTCATGTTCATCGTCTGTATAATAATAACCTATATATCGGCTACACCAACTCACTCACTCATCATCATATAACCCCGATAAAGTGAACATGATGGATGATAAAGTTGAATAGAGAAACAAGGCTTAATCGGGTAAAGAAGTTATAGGGTATGACTATATTAAAATATAGCTTTACAACGCTTTGATTGTGACTTCGAGTTCTGTTGGGACTATCAATTTTATGACGACACACTGTGGCAGATTCAGAAAATTTCAAACGGGATGGCGCACAAGGTGAAAAAATCTTTCAGAACCTCTTGTTTCATACACATTCTAACCAAATCAAACCTATCAAACGGGATGGGCATCCTTTGCCATAAATATTTACAGCGATTTAGGTGAATTACTAATGTCGAAAGCAGGGCTGTCCCATTCAACAACATGGGACACACATCCCAGTCGCTTTATGGGCTAAGCGACCCGATGTCAGTTTTCTGAGCGCTCTGTGATGGACTTTTACCGACAAGCTTAGCACTGCAGGCCTATTCGCCATCCGGAACCCACACGGGTGGTTATATATAGCGATGTAAATATGTTTAAGTCTTATAGGTTATTACACTAATCCGCTAGCCCGAGTCATCGATCCTGAAAATTAAGGATGAATAGTAAAAGTTTAGTATTGGTAGTTCGTCAGTCTGTGCTTTTTAATCATTTTCATCGCATAAAATACCTTAAGATATTAAAGTGAACAAATAATTAGGGCTTTTTAAGTGCTTTACACTTCCTACATACGTTTTTTTTTAACAGCTTGGTGGTTTAAGTCTTTTTTTGCCATTAAATTCTACACAAAAGTGGTATGATTTTAAAATATAAGGACTAGTAAAATTGATTACAGGCTAGTGATTTTCGTAAGGCAGAAGCTATATGAGCCAATGTCCATAACAAATAATCTACTCAGTATTGATTGTGGCTGGAAATAGAAAAATGGATAAGTCGGAAAATGACAAGATGTGATGACCATGATGATAATCAACCACCTGGGACACACCTCTTATACGCTATGTTAGCAATGCGCCCCAATTTGTTTCAGAGTATTAAGCGCGCTTGTAAGACGACTTTTATCGACAAGCAAAGCGCTGCCATGGGCAGTATTAGCCATCTCCAATTTTATTTCAGTTAAACTATGAGCTTAGTTGTGTGAAAAATGTTAAGAGATGAAGGCGTATAAGATAGAATTGAAAATAGATGTATAAACAAGACGACGAACAAATTCATTGTCGAAATAACTCGATCGTTTATGTCGCTTTCCTTGATTTCTTTTTTTTTCTGTTTTCTTTGTTCTCAAGATTAAGTAATATAATTGATCATAAGTCATGTCATGCAATTGCTAGTAAACAGCTAATGAGATATACATACTATGTGTTCATCTAGATTGCAAAAGAGCGAAAAATTGTAATCATTATAGTCTTAATTCTAAATAAAACCTATACATTTTTTAAAGTCCAACTCATATCATTGTTAAAAGATTTGTACTATAGCTGTGGCAACAAATGTTCGTTTGAATAAAGTCAATTGCTTCGGCATTGTCATAATTATCAGTCTTTCAAAGTATTATATCATTCTACGTTTCATTCATAGTTCTAATCTTTTAAATCTTTTATTAAGTGTTCCATATCAGATTTTTCATAGTTACATACATGTAAATCTTCAGTCGTTAATGCTTAATAGTGACTTGTTGGCAGGACTAACTATACCATTGATATTTATCTGTTGATATACTTACTTCTTTTGTACCTTAAAATTTGAGGTTTCCCGTTAAAACATAGACTTAGCCGTTCTACCATGCATAATGGGCTATCGTTCTCTTATCCGCCTTGAATCCTAAATCACCATTAGATTTTCATGAAACTTTTACACAATCATTGCGACAAAAGGTAAATTCAAAATTTGATCAGAATGATTTTGGGAGTTTCTCATATCACAGAAAAAGAGAGTGTAAAGTTATGCTGTTAAACTGAGGTTTGAATTACTTTTCTATGAAAGAAGTATGATTTAATTTTAAAGCTTTTTTTAAGTTTATACTCGAGGGGGTGTTGCGAGGTGAGAAGGATGTTCGGACATATTTTTGTTAATTTTACTTGCTGTAAAGATAAACAAGAATAAAAGACCCAGAGGTATAGCTTCATATACCGAGGTGTGTGTCTCAAGCTTCATCAAGGTTGAGTGAGTGAGTTGGTGTTTTTTTTTCTTTAATGGCGATGGTAAAAAATGAACATGAAATGATGATGAAGGAACTGAAGACCACAGGGAAAGAGGATTTATGGGTAGGGGCGGAAAATTTAGCGCATGTGGTGCACTACTTTGCAGTCGTCAAAGGGGTCTTTTAAGTGCATGAAGCGCGGTACTCTTAATACACGTTGGCCCACTATGGTCAGCTGTCATGGTTTCCGTCCCTGCGGACGAAGGCCACTTTATTCAGCCACCTAGGGAAAACACTTGAACCCTTAGTCGCCTCTTACGGCAAGATAGATTCTGCTGCGGGTCTATTTCCCTCCCGGGCCCCACACGGACCGTCAAGGGTAAAATTTCAATAAACACCATTTTTGACTATTTCATGACACCATTAGCGAGGGTCTCAAGAAACGTTAGTTAGTTAGTTAGTGTGTGTTAGTTATTGCTTTACTCCCAAGCAGCGCTATTTCGGCTATATCCAGGAGTTGAACATGAAAGGGTGATACAATGAATATGAACTGATAATGATGCGGGGGAGAGGGGACACAAGGCCAATCGGGTAGGAGAGTTTTGACTGTCACTAGAAAAAGGAGTGATGGGTAGGGGTGGTCAATTAAGCCTCCTTCATAGTAATCCTACGAATCATACTCTTCCCGAGAACTGCAGAAGGGTTCTTTTAGTGTGAGGAAAGTGACATTTTTCCCAAAACGGGGAAGCACTATGGTTTGCGGTCAGAATTTCCGCACTATTATAGCCTGACGACCCCGGCATTCATTATGGCAGGCCTACGGTTGCCCTATTCAACCACTAAGGGTA
Source organism: Arcuatula senhousia (assembly GCA_963971305.1). NCBI lineage: Eukaryota > Metazoa > Mollusca > Bivalvia > Mytilida > Mytilidae > Arcuatula > Arcuatula senhousia. The sequence goes on from OZ020304.1 coordinate 32,799,824, forward strand.
CACATCCAAGTTGCTTTGAGGGCGTGTCAAGAAACGATGCTAGTCCTTCATCCTTCAAAAAAGGTTGTTCCGTGAAATACCCGATGTACGTTAAAGACTTCTTTGCAGAGTTTGATAAAAGTAGGATGAATAAATCAAATTTGCAAACCTTAGTTACGTAAGTATAAAGTTTGTTATAACAATTCATATTCATAAATAAAGATGTTTAGACTAAAGAACAACAACAAGTTGGGCGCAGTACATTTGGGCTCAATAACTCGCAAGCTTTACCCCAAATGTCGACTATAGTATTTTCCCAAGCGTTAACATTTAGGCCCATATTTATATAGCCTAAAATGTGGATCTTAAAGAAAATTGCCCGAGCCAGAGATATGGAACGCCATAGCTGCCTTATGATGGGATTTTTCACTATATGATGGTACTTTTTCACTATATGATGTTACTTTGTCACTATATGATGAAAAATGACAAAGTACCATCATATTGTGAAAAATCCCATCATAAGGCAGCTATGGCGTTCCATACAGAGAGGCTGGTTTGCCGAGTTGGTATAAACATCAAGCTATCGATCACTCGATCACCCCTTCATGTGTTAGAGTCCTTTTTTTAAACTTACTTAAACGTCTTTCAGTCCTATACACCTATTTGAATTAGGTTTATTTGTTTCATGCTCATGGTCGGTGGTTCTCATCAAGTACTAGTACTTTCTACCATTAAACTTACCACCCTTGTATGGTCAATGTCCATCGAAACGGGTGTCATACCCCTTCATCCACTCACTATAACCGATGAAAAGAAGACCGCTATAAGCCTGACTTGGTAAATAGCGTACATTGAAAAAAACAGTAGGTTATAAATTATAGATCTTTGGTCTTCCCGAAATAAAAACTTGTTCAATTGAATATGTAGATGCGATCAATGGTTGATGATGAATGCTTGTCAAAAATTATGACAGTTTTCCTTATAACAACCTTACTGTTTTCCTTCCTCCCGCAATGTGGTTTCCTTATAAACAGGACTGGCTCTTGCATGAATTTACTACTAATAGAAAATAATGAGATGTGGAATAATTGTACGCGACACAACCCACAATCAAGCGGCAATTCAGAAAAACACTTTTCCGATAAAAAAAACTGTCGAGAAACCTTTTACCACTTGTGCCTTTTACAAAGCTGATTAAAAAGAATGTAGCTATACTCGAACAAAAGAAAAGATTTTGATATAGGATTTGATCATATATAGATTTTTCATCTATTAAAATAATAATATTCTAGCAATGAGTAAGTTACCAATGCATTTCTTTCAAAATGTCAAGAGAAGTCGTTTGATGAACGCACGGTGGTGTACGCCAAATGTGTGAGTTTGTAGTTTCAAGTTCTTCTTTTTTAAAGATTGCACGATTGCTAACAGCGATTTAAGCACTCTCAAATTTCGAAAACCAGTTTTAAATCCATAATGAGCAAGTGAATAAAATTTTCAACTGACATGAAGAGGAAAAGACACAGGAAGTGAAAATTTTCTTTTTCCAAGAATTTGAGAAAAGCTACACAACGATCATCTTAGTGGCAAGCTAATTGGTAGTGCAATCTGTCATTACCACGCCTAGTAAGATGAGTTCACGTAAAAATGGATTTGGTTAATATTTTAAATCTCAAAAATAGAAAACCGATACAAAACATATTCCAAATGTGTTTACTTTTTTCTTAACCAGACAAAACATATCATATAGAAATCCTTACCGCAACAAACTTTATGTGAATCTTGATCAGTTTTGTTCATCTTTCAAACTCCTCCAGGTGAGGTTTACCAGGTATGATTACGCGGCAATACGGAACTAATTTATATAATTATAATCGGTTTCAACCTTAAATAAAGGTAATAACAAAACTACCGAACTTGAATGATCAATCTCATAGTCCAGAGAAAATGACAAAAACTAATCAGTCATACCGGAGAATTGATGGATCGCAATGGTACTGACTTGGTACATGCATTTCAAACGAAATGGTGGGTTAAACCAGGTTTTATGGCGCCAAACCTCCCTCTTCCATTGCGATCTTGGGGTCCGGTAATGACCATAGAACACAACATAGTTGTGAGACACAATAGGGATATTGAGGTGATCATCTCAGTACAGCAGACCAGTCAAACACTAATTAAAACAATTAATGACCATATCTTTTAACTCAATTTTGAACTTTTCTACTAGTGGCTGATAACGAAGAAAGAATTTTTTGGGGGATCGTATGAGACGTATTTTCTTATAGCCCTGCTGCTCCAAAAGTCGGTCACGAAGAAATCGGTGTCTGATAAAAAAAATATGTGAAATATGTGCAAGCTCTGGCATATCGAGTAATGTGTGAAATATAAACACCATATGCAGGGGAAGTAGGTATATTGCTTTGTAGATTAGGAAAATTAATTATTTGAAAATTAAATTCGTCTCTTTTATCGTAAATTTGTACTGAGATGACCACCAGGGTCAAATTCGAGGTGCAAATCCAATAAAGACGTGAAGCAATTTGATTCGGTGGTCTCTTTAATCTCCAATTCTGGAGGATATATTGAAGGAATCCATCTACCAAATGAAGTGTTATTGACAGAAAGGACATCATCAATATATCTGAATGTAAGATTAAATGACCTTGCCTCTTTCATCTTCCTGTTCTTTACGAGTCCCTAAAGAAATTCAGTCTCGTAAGAGTATAAAAACAAATCGGCGGGGAGAGGAGCACAGTTTGTGCCCATTGGAATGCCGATTTGTTGTTGAAAAATCTCTCCTCCGAAGGTGACAAATATGTTGTCAATGAGGAAATCAAGCATACTGCAAACTTGTTCCAGTGTGTAACAAATTTTATCTTGGAAAGATGTTTTGGAAAAGGATGTAGAGTTATAACCCAAAACAACAAAATTCCTAAACTTAAAATTGAAGATGTTGTATAATATTTCTATATCAGAAACGCGCATCAAGCGTAATAAAATTTGTTGTCTGAAACTTTGTTGTATTTGTTCATTTCAAGTTCTAAATGAGTGTTAATAGAGTAAAGGTCCAGTATTTTTCCACCTATCAGTTGTAGGTTAATGATAATTAAAACAAATACAAATTCCATGGTTTCCCAGCCGAGCAAAAATTTTTAATCAGCTCATTCAACAGGAAGAAGTTATCGACAGACCTTGAAACATGTGGAAACGCAACCCACCATATGAGATCTCTACCTGAGGCTGTATACACGTTTATCGAAAACCTATAGGGTTAGTAGTAGCTGAGATCTATTATGAAAAAAAGGTGACGGACAGACGGACACCCGGCATTTCTATGTCCGGCTCCTCATTGCGGCGAAGAGACTGTAAGTGAATGGAGTCCAATATAGATAACTGATATAGTAGAACATTGCTATTTTGGATATGTATCCATCCGATACAAATGTTACATATCCTTTGATATAATAAATCGACCTAGAGTTTTGACATTCTTCTGTCAAAATTTGTGAAAAAGGTTCGATTTTTTTCCTCCTTTTTCAAACACTATCTAATATGTTAAAGTTGCATGTGCATGTCAAAGATAGAAAAATTCCAAAAACTCTCTTCCTTCGAACTAAAATAGGTAGTGAAATAAATAATTGGATTAATGTCATAAAAATTTGGATTTTCCTTAGCGTGTACACATGACTACACTCCCTTTTCCGGAACTTCTTGATCATATTTATTTCCTTGATGTAAAGTTAATTTCACAGTCAGTTGTTTTATTGTGGATGGTGTGGTGTAGACGTGTAGAAATAGGTAAGAAAACAAACAAATAATTCGATTTTTGTTTAATAAAAAAAAAAATTGGTAACTTATTTATTTTTATTAACTGCATGATTTAAACATTTCTTTTCTCTAGATCAATTTTAAGGATTTCTTATTAGAAAAAGAGATATAGCACAACTTATGATTTAAAAACACATTTATTGTTGTTGTTTTTTTAATAAGCAGGTAAAAGTAATAAGGGACAAGTATGAGTGAGTGAGTTTGTGTTATACGTCCGTGCAACGCTATATAGGTTATTTACAAGGCGAATGATAAAATGAAGTGATGATGAAAAATGAAAAATGGGGATGGATTGGGAAACAAAGGAACGGTTAATTTTGAAGAACAACAGGAAGAGGGGAGAGGTGGGTAGGGGCGGAAAATTTAGCCTATGTGGTACACTACTTGGCGGTCCACAAAGGGGCCTCGTTGAAGGCTGCTGGCGGTTGTCCATTGTGGTTTTTCTAAATTGCCGTTTAATTGTGGGCTGTGTCGCGTACACTTATTCCACATCTCTTTATTTTCTATTTTACGTGCATGAAGCGTGGAACTCTCAACACACATTGGCCCACTATGGTCAGCGGTCAGGGTTTCTGTATTATAGACCTGACAACCCCCGCGGACGAGAGCCACCCTAATCAGCCACCTAGGGTACACACTTGGTCGCTCTGTGGGCTGAGCACTGACCCGACGTCAGAATCCCAAGACCCTTAGTCGCCTCTTACGACAAGCTTGGCTCCGGTGCGGGCCTATTTGCCACTAGGGCCCCGCACGAGACGGGACAAGTATGAAACTTTCAACCTACAAAGTGAAACGAAACAAAAACATAATCTCAAAAATGCCGGCTGGATAGAAATATTTGGCTAGAAATTAAGCAAGATTATGGGCTATAATGGGACACCACAAAGCAACACAATTATTCCTAGCTCCAATTAATAAAAAATAAATACTGATTTAAGGAAAATATGTTATGTACATTAGAAATGTTAAATAGGTTTTAATAAAGATGCCACATTTTGTCTTGTTTTGAAGCAACTACCAAACGTCACGATTTTTCCCGCAAATATATAGGCTTTGTTGACTTTACTCCATGCTTTTTCACACTTATACACAGATACATATATGTTATTTAACATTTCAAATTAAATCTTTTTGGTTCATGTCATCGATATTCATCTTTCCAGAGGGGATGCTTTTTATCATTCTCAAATCTGCAAGCAAAGATAATAGGCTGATTACATTTTCTCACCTTCATCGTGAAAGAAAACTTTTTTAAAAACTTTTGACTAAGTAATGACATTTTTGTGTTGATATCTCGATGTTTAAATATGGACAATTCTCTTCTTCTGTTTTTACATCATATCATAAAATTATTTTACGCTACATGCTTTATTAATGTTGTTGTAGCCTTGACCTGGCTGAAGTAAACAAAATATACGCCATTAGATATAAACTTATCAGTTAAATGTTATTTTTAATGTAATTAATGTTTGCTTCCATGTATTTGTACTCGTTGTCGATAATCTCGCCTTATATTTTGAATATTGTTGACATGTAAGTCACACAAATTCCCACCAGAACCTTTACGTTGTGGGATATTGGCTTCAAATCTAATTACGCAAAGGATATGAAATGAATATTTTGGTTTAATCGTTGAATCTAGTGTTTTTTGGTAGAATATTGATACTTGGTAGTTACTTTAAAACTAAGCTTTTTTAAAGCATTATAGCGATCAGGTATTTCGGTTCTGTGGGATGATACTGCACCAAATCATTAATTGTTTGAAGTGTTGTGTCGGATTTTAAATTGATATGTTTGATTCTTTTTCATCAGTCGATTAATGATTCTCAGATAGCTGTCAGTAACAACGAGTGTACTATAAAGAGTTCCTCTTCCGCTCCTTTGTTCTTGTTGTCTTTTGTCCAAGGTTCACTCAAGTTGATCGATTTGATTTTTATTGTGCTTTGTCTTGGATTATTGATAGGTGAAAATAATTTAACCCCTCCCCATTGTATATGTGCCTGTCCTAAGCCAGGAATCTTTGACAAAGATTTGGTTTTACCTAAATTGTCTTTTTAATGTTTTCTTGTTTAAGAAGGGGGTATATCTTTGACTATTTTTTTTAACTATATGCATTTGATTAATTAAGGACCTTAGGCCATATTGCAGTACGGCTAGCAGCGCCTACTGGCCTTGCTGAAGGATGCTGGCGGTTTTCCATTGTGGTTTTTCTAAATTACTGCTTGTTATTTCAGCTGTGTTGTGTTCACTTTTTTCCGCATCTCATTTTTTCATACCCGTAGGCAGGGGAAGGGGGTTAAAAGGATTCGGACGCCTCTTGAAAACCAACAACACGGGGTTCTAAACTAATATGTACTGTTAAACCATTGAGCGGCCCAGATCCCCGTCTGTATAGTAGAACTTCGCGTGTAAGCGAACTCCCCTCACAATTCGGGGCATTCTAAGGTATCCAATGTTGGCTGTGGTATGTTAAGAGTATGACTATTCATAGTACACAGCAAGATGTCTTTGTTGTTTGTTGCAAATATTTAAAAGGTAAGAACAAAATGACCGAACTTGGAGAATAAATCTCAAACGTCCATGAGAAAAGACAAAACAACACACAAAAAAAAACATACAGGAAAAATTGAAGTTCAGAGGGGAAGTCACTAACAGTTTGGAGTAAAAAGATACCCATAGATACACGCCGTGTCAGCTGCTTTAAAGATATTGTAGCCATTCCTGAAATGTTAAACGCTAGACTCAAAATAATGTTCATGAGTTGAAAAAAGTTGAACAAGGTATTTATTGGGATGACCCTGATCAGCCCCGTGAGAACACCGTCACAGGTTGTAACTTTATATAACACATCATTCTTGACCAAATAAAACCTTACATTCATTTGATTACAAAAAGACAAAGTAAAATCTACCTGTATATATATATTTTACTTCCAAAAAGGGAGGGGTCAGGGCATTCTGGATTTGATCCACTCTGAGAAATTGTATCCAAATAAACACAAAATTGAAATATTGTTTAGCATAACCATTTTAATTTTCAATTGTTGCATCAGGTATTTTTACAAAACGATGAAAATTATCAATTGTTTATGACAAGATGCTAAACAAGTTTTATTTGAAGTCGAAAATAAAATCAATATATATTTTTTGTTATAAATCCTCCCCTCTCCCTTATTTGTTAGCTTAGATTTTTAAATTTATCTTTTGTCAGACAGTAGTTCATAAATACAGATGGAATCAACAGAAGAGGTGGACAAAACAGTTACCTTTGGTCCCAATACAATTTTTCACATACAACGCACGAGGAGTGTACCTAATTCTCCGAGGGTACGGTGCAAATCGTTTTGCGAGGCGTCACTTCGACGAGCGAAGAGCTTTGACCATGGAAGAAAATTAAATAGGTAGCTATATACAATTTTTAACTTGATCAATTGGGATAATCAAAACTTAATAATGTACCTGCATGTTCACACTATCTACAAAATGATTCATGTTTGTAAAAATTAAAAAGAAAACGTTCATTTATTCTTTAAAGCTAAAGCCTTCATTTAGTTTGAACTTACACATGTACTTATTTACATGTATTTATCCTGGATTGGATAATAAGCTTGATGCTTATATACATATATGTTAATCCCCGGAGTAAATCCTTCTACGGTACGCAGTTTGCGACTGTGTCATTTATAGGCTCCACCCCAAAAAATTGTTTGTCTAGAAATTTGTTGTGTTTTTATAATTTCTTGATTGAGATATATCAATACTAGAAGTTCAAAAATGTTTGTTTATTTTATATTTTAGAAGACTTAAAGTTCTTTATAGGGTAAGTATGTTTATTTGAACAAGCTCACGTATTTGTACTTCAGATCCTTCCCATCCCTCCTATTTACAGTGGCTATTAAAACCCGCCACCCCGATTGGCCTTGTATTCACACTGCCTCCATCTCATCATCATTTCATGTTCATTTTATCACTTCTTTCATATTCATCTTTTCGTAATAAATAATAACAGAATTTATGTTTGTTTGTTGGTCTGTTTAATGTTTATAGTCGACATTATTTCCGTCCTGATCAGGACAAGAACTAATAGAAACAACATACTGAGTAGTATAGCCTCACCAAAACACAGCACTCATAACACAGACCCATGTATTCCACGCAAAAATGGCCAATGTACGACCACAAACCAGAAGGAGAATGATTTAGCCACAAGTTAGGCCAATGTACCCTGAATGAACCAAAGGCAAATGCACATAGAAACCCTCGGCAAATATTTCGAACAATCTGGAACTCTTATTACATAGAAGATCCCTTACCTATAATGGGGTCATACTCGTTTGAATATATACCTGTGGGTGAGGTAGCCAACCCTTACCCAGTTTCATTATGATTTGCGGTCAGGTTTTCCGCATTTTAAAAAGAAAACCAAGTGTATGCGTTATTCAGTTTTATATCGTTACTGAGTTTAACATGACTTATTTTACTCTTTCACAGCATGATAGAGTCGGTTGTATTTACTTCCCTATGTGTAACGTGTAATCATTCATCAACGACTTTTTAAGTACCATCTTTATTTGAAATAAATGAAACCACATAATTTCTACACGGAAATGACACCTATAACTACACGTCGGTTATAGAAGATCGAAATGCACGTACAATTCATTTCTTAAGGAATGTTTTCTTATTAATTTTTTATACCCCCGCTTCGAAGAAGAGGTGGGTATACTGTTTTACCTTTGCCCGTCCGTCCATACATCCGTAACAAAACTTCCGTCACAGTTTCCCAAGAAACTACATGAGATAGAGGTCTGATATTTTGTATACAGCTTTATCCGATAGTACCATATGTTGTATACCGATTTTATGCTCTTCCTGTTTAACGAATACTTAGGTTTTTACACATAATGGACATTAATGCAAAATTTCCTTCACAGTTTCCCAAGCAACTACATGAGATAGAGGTCTGATATTTTGTATACAGCTTTATCCTATAGCACCATATGCTCCTAGATAGTCTACTTCCTGTTTACCAAATGCTTAGGTTTTAACACATAATGGACATGCTTGCAAAATTTTCGTCACAGTTTTCTAAACAACTACATGAGATAGATATAATATGGTGTATACCGATTTAATACTCTAAAGTCATCTACTTGCTGTTTAACTTAGGTTTTTGGAGCGGGGGTATCACTCGTTAGATTAAGCTTACATTTCTACTTGTTTAATTGGTTTTGTATTGGGAGTGGGGTTTTTACTCGGAAGTCTTCGGCTTCCGAGTCTTGTTGTATACTGTTAACATCTGTCTTTTGATGACTACATGTAGTCATTGTGCATTTTATAAAACCATGAAATTCCCGAAATCACATCTGAACACTTTCTTGTACTGGTTACTAATATATTCTTTCACTAAACAATCCTGGATTTCGTAAATAATTACATCTCATATATCTTGAGGAACTTGCAATAAAAGACACAAACTGTTCTAGCTAGGAGGAAATTTATATCTTGAATGAGACTTTTAACAAAGCCCTATGAATAACGTGATGACTTCAACTTATCAATCGTCAACTTTTTGTGTATCAACATACTGTTTGCTCTTAGCTTATCATATCACTCTTTATTTTTAAAAGAGCTGTGAGGTAAAATATAGAGAATAACGTCTGACACACAAATTGCTAACACTTTTACATTTTGCTTAACAAAAGTTATGTTGCTCCTTGGTTGTTGTCGTCTGTCAAGACATCATGTTCTTGTAAGCAAAAACGGAATTTCTTATATCTGATTTCACTCTGATGAGCATATGTCTTGGTTTGTCAAAAAGGTTTAGTAATGCTGACCTTTAACGAGTTTGATCAATACCAAATCATTTGTAGCAATGTGGCGAGTGGGCTTTAATAGATAGTTACTACGTATTGTACCGGACCTCACGAGTTCACTCTCGTTTCGAGTGTTTTAGTGTTGTCTGTTGCTTAGTGTTGTTCTCGTTCGTGTTAAGTCTTTGCCCTTTGTACTTTTGACATTCGAATGCCCCATTTGTACTTTTCTGTTTCAATCTCAAGAAGATTCTTTTCTATAGGATTACTTATACATGTATCCATTGTCTAATAATTGTTCTTATTAATAGTTCTTATCCGGAAAAAGCTAAATAATAACCCAGTGCACTATATGTTTTGCAAATTCAGAATTTGTAACTAGATCAAAATAGAACTTTGATACAAAAGATTTGAAGAAAATAGCTCAAACCGATTTTGAAAAACTGAAGTTGAAAATACATTGATTGTTATGGGAAACTGTCTTTTTGTACCTGGGTAGGTACAAATGGAAAAATTGTGACAACTCAAAAGTTTTGGCAGTGTATAAAAATCTAGTATAGAATTGTTATTAGTAGATAGAATTGAATGAAATTTAGCACTGTGATTATTTGAAAACATATCAACATTTCTCAGACCAAAATTTTGCGATATCATAAAAGGTGTGCATGTAGTTTTAATTTTTCATGCAATGGCCATATTTGGAAATCTACAAATAGAAATGGTGATAACAGCCAAAATACGACATCAACTTGACATTTTGTGGTATATTTTGGGTTTTAGGAACCCATTCTATAGAATTGAAGACAAACTAGAATACTGACAAAGTCAGAAAGGGCCCCGCGGCAAAAAATCTAAGTGTTTCAAAATCATACGAACTTTGATCATAACCACTAAGGCATGTTCCATGTAATGTGTATGAAACTTCGGAACTGTATTGTTAATAGCCTGTGAGTTTAAGTGTTCAAAAAGTCCAATTCTCAAAATCTGTGATTATCGATAAAAAAATTAAGTTTTTTTTCAACAGTATTTCACAGATTTGCACGAAATTTTAATATGCAAATTATGACATGATACTTAGCAGCTGTACAAAGTTTCAGAACTGTATTGTTAACAGTTTTTGAGTTTTAGTGTTCACAAAGTCCAATTCTCAAAATCTGTGATTTTCAATAAAAAATGAAGTTGTTCCAAAAATATTTAACAGATTTGCATGAAATTTTAATATGCAAGTCATGACATGCTACTTAGCAGCTGTAAAAAGTTTCAGAACTGTATTAATTACAGTTTATGAGTTTTAGTGTTCACAAAGTCCAATTCTCAAAATCTGTGATTTTCGATAAAAAATGAAGATTTTTTTCAAAAATATTTGACATTTTTGCATGAAATTTTAATATGCAAATTATGACATTACTTAGTAGCTGTACAAAATTTGAGAACTGTGGTGTTAATAGTTTTTGAGTTTCAGTGTTCACAAGAATTGTTGACGGACGGACAGACAGACAGACAGACAAAGTGAAAACTATAAGGCATCCGCATCTTCGATGCAAGGCCATAATAAAGGTTTTAAAGCATCAAACAAAAATTCCAGCTTTTTCCAGAGTTGAACTATTCATAATTGTGAGTTTAATCTTCTTTGTCTCTTACGAAACCCCGCCATATATTTAACATATACATGTACATATGTATATGCCTGTTCAAACAAGGAATCTTTGACAAAGCTTTTGATTGTATATTTGTCTTTTTAAAATTTTCTGTTCCTTGTGTAAGCAGGAGGCTACCTTTTACTATTTTTGGACTGAATATGAATTATGTGCATTTTATTTAGACCTTGAGCCGATTGCAGAACGACGAGCAGCACGTTCTGGCCTTGATGAAGACTGCTGGTGGTTTTCCATTGCAATTTTTTTTTAAATTACGGCTTGTAATGTTAACTGTGTCGCGTACACTTATTCCAAATTTCATTATTTTTTATTTTGTAAAATGAAGATCTACCTGTCTGGGTAAAACCGACTTTCGTTAGCTCTTGAAATCTAAAGATCGACAGTCGAACAAATCACGGTATATGCTCCCTTTTCTTTGCCATACACCGTAAAGTATTTGGACCGCATTCACCAACATCTTTTAAAGCATCATGATGATCAAAAGAACGAAAACAATTCAATCTTTATACGGAAGTGGTACAATTGTTCTTTGTTACTCATCATTTGTAGAAATGGATGATTCATTAATCATGTCATCTAACTTTTCACCGGATTCCCAATCGAGAAAAATCAAAAGCATTTAGATTGCGAAAATAATTATTAAGGGATTTTCCGTTTTATGCTTGATACCGTAAGAGTTTTGGGGGTTTTTTGCGGGAGCTAAATTTCGCGGAATCTAAAATAATGAACGATTTTTTTATGGTGGAATTCAATTCTAGCAATTACTTATGCGAGTATATAATTTACATCTACTTTTTACCAGATTTAATTTTCGTGGGTTTATATTTTCGCGAGTTGCCAAGTATCGCGAAAAAGGCAAAAATTAGGTACTTGCGAAAAAAAAATACGGTATATAACGCACCTGTTGATAGGAACAAGCATATGTTTAATAGCAAATAGCAATCACAAATCTATCGGAAACGCATTCAACGATATCTTTACAAATTTAAAACCGATGATCCATGTGGCAAAGAGTCTTTTCTTGATTCTCAAATCTTTACAGAAAGCAAAAAGTCTTTTTCTCGATTTTCAAATACTTTTATTTTGTAGGTAGCAAAAAGTCTATTTCTCGATTATCTACAAATTTAATGTGAATTGTAGATAGCAAAATATAATTTATTGATTCTCAAATTCTTTACAGTAAAAATGTAGATAAAAGGTCTATTTTTAGCTCACCTGGCCAAAGGCCATGTGAGCTTATGCCATCACTATGCGTCCGTCGTCGTCTGTCGTCGTCCGTCGTCGTCTGTCGTCGTCCGTTAACAATTTCAAAAATCTTCTCCTCTGAAACCACTGAACCAATTTAACAGAAACTTGGCAGGAATGATATATGACATGTTGGCAACAAACGATCCTCATTTTGAAATGCTTTGATAAAAAACATGGCCGCCGTTGCTAAAAATAGAACATAGGGGTAAAATGCAGTTTTTTGCAAATAACTCAAAAACGGCTACAGATATCAAAATTCTGGCATAGGGTAAAAGTGATCAGCACCTCAAGATCTACCTACCCTGAAATTTTGAAGAAAATCCAACCACCCATGTAGGAGTTATTGCCCTTTTTGTGGATTTTTTGCAAATTTTACACCTGTTTAGCTCAATATCTTGAAAACTATACAAGATGTTTGAGAAATTTAAATTGCATATTGTTAAGCACATCAAGATCTACAAAATTTGTAACAGGGTCAACGTTGTAGGACCTTTCCTTTTAGGAGTTATTGCCCTTAGAACGTCAAAATTTAGCATTTTAACAGCATTTCCTCATTACATTGAAAACGTTAACTCCTCTGACACTTTAAGTCCAAAAAGACCAAACTTGGTATAGTTGTTCATTAGCATTAGGTGTATAGAACTGATGTGGGGATTTTTGATTGGTCGTAAAACATGGCCGCTGTGGCTAAAAATAGAACAAAGGGGTAAATGGCAGTTTTTTGCAAATAACTCTAAAACGGTGACAGATTTCAAAATTTTGATTGGGAACAAAAGTGATCAGCACCTCAAGATCTACCAGCTCTGAAATTTTGAAGAAAATCCAACAACCCATGTAGGAGTTATTGCCCTTTTTGTGGATTTTTTGCAAATTTTGCACCTGTTTAGCTCAATATCTTGAAAACTATACAAGATATTTGAGAAATTTAAATTGTATATTGTTAAGCGCATCAAGATCTACAAAATTTGTAACAGGGTCAACGTTGTAGGACCTTTCCTTTGAGGAGTTATTGCCCTTGGAACGTCAAAATTGAGCATTTTAACTGCATTTCCTTATATTGAAAATGTTAACTCCTCTGACACTTTAAGTCCAAATGGAACCAAACTTGGTATTATTGTTTATTATATTATAAGGTGTATAGAACTGTTGTGGGAATTTTTGATTGGTTGTAAAACATGGCCGCTGTGGCTAAAAATAGAACATTAGGTTAAACTGCATTTTTTTGCAAATAACTCAAAAAGGGTGACAGATTTTTAGATTTTGATTGAGAACAAAAGTGATCAGCACCTTTAGATCCACCATATTGTCAGATGACCCTCTTATTAATCTTATGACCCTTTCAACGTTAAATAGATTTTGCCTTATAACCTTTACTTCAGGCACATATGTCAGGTGAGCGATTCAGGCTCCTGGGAGCCTCTTGTTTGAATTCTCAAATACTTTACAAATTAAAAGTGTAGATACAAAAATCTATATTTTGATTCTCAAATACGTTATATATACAAATTAAATGTTGAAGGTAGCAAAAAGTCTTTCTCTCGAATCTCAGATACAATGTAGTTACAGTGCATTTTGACCTTTATTCTCAATTAGCATTTTTTTTTCATGGAAAACAAAGATTTATATCAACCCTGAAAAAAAACTAGATCGAAGTATCCGATTAGTTTACAAAATGATGTTAGAGATGAAATATAATGATAAAATACATGTTTTTCATCGTTTTCAAACTGAAGTCTTCCAATGTTCTCGGAAATTCTTTAAAATGAGCAATAATCCAAACAATGTATTTTTAACCGTTAAAAAATAATTTTAAGTAGTAGTGTATCTGTTTTCGGGAAATGTTAGGTGATTTTCATGTAAAATTAATTAGCAGGAATATAACTTTCAAACATTCAAGGAGGAATTTTGGAAAAGGGGGGGGGTAAATTATCTGGTGATTTTTTTATCATTATCATTATTATTAAGATGCAGTTTGATATTGTTTTCATAGAAAGATTTAGAATGATGTTTTGATATTTCTTTATATGCAATTCACAGCAAAACTTTGAAACTCTAGTTGCTATGGAAGGCCATAGTTACCTTATGATGATATATTTCATTATATGATTATACGTCTTCATTATGTGATGATACTTTGTAATTATGTGATGATACGATACTTTGTAATTATGTGATGATGATTTGTAATTATGTGATGATGATTTGTAATTATGTGATGATGATTTGTTATTATGTGATGATAATTTGTCTTTATATGATGATACCATGTTATAATGTGATGATACTTTGTCATTATTTAATGATTTTTTTTTATTATGTGATGATACTTTTCGTCATGTCATGATACTTTGTCATTGATGATATCATCACAAAATGACAAAGTTTCATCACATAATGAAGAGGTATCATCACATAACATGCATAACGAAGAAGTGTCCTAAAACGAAAAACATCATCGCCAGGTAGCTGTTGCGTTCTATAGGTTGCACAAGCATCTCATTAGTCTCTAATACTTGGGCAAATGTGGAGAACATTGCAACCGTTATTTATTTTTTTTACAAACACAAAAAAGGGGTAAAAGTTTTAAACTTATCAAGTTTATGCACATAACTCATGAGTTGTTGTTGTCTTTTCAGGCATTGCCTAAGGCAAGAATGAAGGTGACGATTTCTCCTGAGAAGTTCAAAGGCGGTACGTTCCCTTTCATAAAATATTATGTTAATTTTCACTACATTATATAAAAATAATCAAAGTGTACCTTTTGTGATTTGTAACATTAAATTATAATCTCTTTGCATATATATTGAACATTAGCAATGCCATTTGGAGAAAAATCAATTTCCTAAGACAGCCACCACATCTTGACCATCCACAGTTTACTTTTTTTCTGTTTACAGATATAAAAAGAGATTTTGAATTGAGGACAAAGGGGGCAAAACATGAGCGTATTGAATCGCCAGGAAGCCCCGACGAATCATTCAATGTCTATATTGATCCTATAGCTATTGGTTCAGTTAATGCTGGTAGGTACCATGATTAAAAGCGTGGCTATCTGTTGAAATATTCCTTTTGATTTTGAGAGCTGCCTCACATTTTCATTTTGAGGTACCGTCGCT
This sequence comes from Arcuatula senhousia, assembly GCA_963971305.1. Classification (NCBI taxonomy): domain Eukaryota; kingdom Metazoa; phylum Mollusca; class Bivalvia; order Mytilida; family Mytilidae; genus Arcuatula; species Arcuatula senhousia. The sequence goes on from OZ020304.1 coordinate 32,815,468, forward strand.
TCTTTGTTTTTTATTTTTATTTTGTGTCTTGATAATGCTACTATCATTTGTCGTAGCCATGGTAACACTGCAGTTCAAGACATTTTTGTACCAGTTTTTTTTTTTGCTTTGAATACTTTTAGAAGAAGAAAGGGGTCTTCCGGAAGTGAAAGTTTTCATTTTGAACTACTCGTAAGTCTTATATCATTATCATATCTCTATTTTCATTTATTTGATCGAATTCATGAATAGGCGACAAATAAAATACAAACAAACAAGAATCCATCGTTAAATGATTCATATAATATTTCAATTTCTTTTTAATTCATTTTCATACGTATTTCAGTATAAAAAAAGGTAAACAAGACGGACTACTCTTGCACGAGTTGCATTTTTTTAGTTTTTAATTTATAGTTGTGACTATAAGGTAGAACCTTCTGCAGCGACTGTTAACTAGGAACTTGCTCTGTGCCATGAGTCGTCTAATTTATAGTTAGTTGCTCCAATTACAGTTGAACCGAAAACAGGAACTTTCTCCCACAACGTTGAGACTTTAGGCAGAACTTGAGAGACAACACGAGTTGATGATATACATGTATAGTGCATCATATAGATCGCTGACTATACTAGTTATTCATTTCAGAACTTCTTGTTAAAGAAAACGGAAAAATTGTCAACAAAATCCCGATTGGTGATGCAACCGAAGAAAGTACTTTAAGATTGGAAGAGGTAGTTCATAGTGTGCCATATCTTATTCAATATAGATATTTAAAATTTTGAAAAATATTTGCAAAACAAAACACATGCATCTAGAAAATAACCTACATGTAACGATATCCTTTACACCCTCAATGCACGTGTGTAAACGTCAGCATATTAAGCATTTCTACAAGCCCTCACCAATGAATGTGAAAATGTCTTTTACCAAAGCAAAAGAAATGATAAAGCTGCTTTCGAGTCACAAGATCTCATTTTATCTGTCATTACTAAAATTAAAAAGTTATTTTTTGGGGGGACCATTATTCACTTAATTCTATTAACTAACTAAAAGTTATTCTCATTTTGGCACCATTATTCACTTTCAACAGATCTGGTTTTTGCACCTTATTCAAACATCAGAAGTATTCTTTTTGGAACCCTTATTTGCCTACAATAAGTTATTTTTGGCACCGTTATTTACTTACTAGAGGTATTTTTTGGCACACTTATTCACTCTCTAGAAGTCTTTTAGGGCCTGGGTGGCCGAGTGGTCTAAAGCGCTGATTTAAATACCACACTATTGATCACTAGCCGATCACCACTCAACTGGTGTTCGAGTCCTGTTTGTATTTAACCAAAATGGGACTTCCCCAACTTTATGTGATAACTTAAGGTTTGTCAGGTTCCTGCCCAAGGTCGGTGATTTCCTCCAGGTACTCCGGTTTCCTCCACCATTAATACTGACCGCCCTACATGGCCCAGGTGCGTCGATAAAGGGTGTTAAACACCAACACACACTCTAGAAGTCTTTCTTTTTTGGAGCACCATTTTTTTCTCACCTTACTGAACCAATCATTATCAAACCGCTCTTGACTTACTAAAACCTTTTATGCAAAAACAGTCCGTAAGTCGCAACAAGAAGTTCGGCCATCAAAACAAAGATAGATTTTGGGTACTTATGTAGTTCCTGTCAAAGTTTACTGGTAGCTCAAAAATATGACTTTGCATTTTATATATTTTAGATTGGTGTAACAGTGAGCAAAACTAAATTGTGAGTAAGACGCTTTTGGTTGCAAATTATAAAATACAAAGATATTGGTTTAATAAGCATGAAAAAGCAAAAAAATGTTGGCATGTAACTGAAACTAATGCATTTTATGAATATCATATGAATATTACATTTATTTATCTGTATTTTCGAAAAATGTTCCCATTAAAATTTTTGAGAGAAAAAAACGCTTTAGTTTTGATATTAAAATTGCTTTGAATAGATAAAACATTGGAACTAAAGAAAAAATGTTCTCAGTAAAATACATGTATGTTGTTAAAAAATTTATTATTTTGACTTTCACTATTCATTTTAAAATATATATAAATAGTGTGCATTGTCGTGTATTTCTGCAATATATCAATACCTAGACGTGAAATCATATCATTTTAGGATTTCAGCTGTAAAAAATATTTTTTTCTTAATAGAAAACTACCGGAACTAAGGACATATGATAACGACGAATTTACAAAATTTATGTCAAAAGAAGAATCAGACTTTGTAAAGAAAAGAAAGATTTATATTCACCAAGCGATCCAAAAGCTACTTGATGAAGAGCTAGGTCCAAATGAGGTATGAGTCATTAGTCATTAGAACGTGCTTTTTAATCTGTACAATGTATACTGTTTCAGTCACTCTCTTACAATTATGTTTGTCTTTGTCCTGTTTTCTCTTGGACCTTTAAGTTCAGTAGTTTTGTTATCACCTTTATTTACAATAACTATATTGTTCTTTGGGAGTAAACACCCCGCATATCAAAGAAAAAGTACTATAGTTGTTAGAAGCAAAGGTGCAAATGGGGCATTCGAATATCAAAAGTCCTAAAGGGTAGAAACAAAACCAGTAAAAACAAGCTAGAACAGAACAAAAAAAGGAGAACATTAAACACAGAAATACAAAATCAACTGAATAGCAATCAACAACGCGAACTCATTCGTAACGAGAGTGAACTCAGGTTTCCCGGAAGAGTAAGCAGTTCCTGCTTGCTGTAGCACACCCGTCGCGATACCAACTGTCAATTCTGTGTGTCAAATCAGATAAAGGTAGACGACAAACCAACACCTGCACTCATCTGAAAAATTGAAATATGTTTGATGTCTACCGTAATCTTTCTTAATTTTTTGTTGTATTGCATAACATAGCAATAATATCTTTTAACAATCTATGTTATCGAAAAACTTTCCCTTTTTCTCCATAGGTTCCTCATATTGCTTTAATGGGATCAGGGGGAGGTTACAGAGCCATGATAGCAATGGCGGGAGTGTTCTGTGCGTTGGATGATACCAAACTTCTAGATACGACTCTTTACTCGGCGGCACTGTCTGGGTCGTCATGGTTAGTAGTGCTTTTTTATCACTTTCTTTCTTTCTTTCTTTCTTTACAATGCATTATTTCATAAGAGCAGTTCTTATTTGTTAAAATGCAATATTTTTTAGAGCAGCTAGCTGTCATTGCTTGAAATGCATTATGTCATTAGAGCAGCTCTCATATGTTGAAATGCAATATTTCATTAGAGAAGCTCTCATGGGTTAAAATGCAAAAAGCATTATTTCATTAGAACAGCTCTCATTACCTTTGAGCATCTCATTGATCAAAGTTTCAGTAGAGAAACCCTCGTCGGTTAAATGGAAAATGCATTGCTTGTATTGTTTAAAGTACCTCTCTTTGGTTAAAATACAATGTTTTATTGAGGCATCGTTCATTGGTTAAAATGAAACATCGTTGGAACAGATGTCAACGGTTAAAATCCAAAGCTTCATTGGAGCAGCATCAATTGGTTAAAATCCATTGTTTTATCAGAGCAAATCTCACTGGTTAAAATGCATTGGTTCATGACAGTAGCTGTTACTGGTTAAAGTTTCATTATAGCAGATTTCGTTGGTGAAATTCCAATATTTATTAGAGCAGCCCGCGCAGGTTCAATTGTAATGGTATATGGCAACTGCTGTCATTGGTTAAAGTTTCTGTAAAGCAGTACCTATTTATTGAAACATAATGTTTTATTAGAGCAGCTGTAGTCATTGGATAAAGTCCCATCAGACAAGTAGCTATTTTTGGTAAAAATGCAACATTTTAATAGAGCAACTCTCATTAGTGAAAATTCATTGTAATGTTTTAGCAACTAGCACTTGTTTAAATGTAATGTTCCAATAGAATAGAGCAGATCTCGTTAGTTCAAACGCAATGTTTTATTATAGTAGCTCTGGTAAAAATATATTGTTTCATTGGAGCAGCTGTCATTGGGTAAAATACAATGATTAATTGTAGCAGCTGTCGTTGGTTCATATGCTATGCCTCATTACATAAACAAATGTAGTACGCCTCTCGTTGGGTATATGCAATGTTTCATTGGTATGACTTTTCAGTATCACCACTTAATAATTGGTTCTGAACATAGCTTCAACCCGACAAAAGGTAGTTAAAGAATTACACGTTACTGGTCATTTAAAGGTTCATGATTGCACTCACAGGCGTTTGGGTTCAGGATTATTCTTTTATTAGTATTACTCTATTTTATTGACCGGGCTGGTCACGGGTCAATTATTTCGGGATTCTTCGTTTAAATCTTACCCAAAAGACTGAGAAATTTAAGCTCCGCCCAACCTTGTGAATAAAATAGAGTAATAACGAGTATATAAAAATTTTCATACTCGTCTATATACTATTTCCACAAGGCAAGAATGTTTGACAGTTCTAAAAATAGAACAAAATTTACTCTTGGAAAACCCCCTTTTTTCTCATAGAATTAAAGGTTTTGTGTAAAATATTGGTGATTTTTCTTAATCCTTTCAGTTTTATCTCGCAATAAATCACATATATATCGCGTAACAATGCATAATGACTTTAAATCTAACCTTTTTTCATTCGAAGTGAGCCACAAAACCACCAGGGACGGAAGTAGATAAGGGAGACAATATTCCGCCCCTTGTACCAATTTTATCATTGAATTTGAATAACCACATATATTTTATCCTGTAACGTCTTTTTGTAAAACTATGGTACACATAACAGGTCCTAATGTAAAAAATGTGCGTTTTTGCTACTATCCCCGTAGTCAAAAATAATTCAAATAAGATCGTGACCATATTTTTCTACCAAAAGATTTTGTTCGAACTCACCTATATTTTACCTTACTGTAGTGTCATTCGGAATTCCTTTTATTTGGCGGAATATTGTTTCACCATCTACTTCCGTCCCTGGTGATATTTTTGGTCCGGTTCGGAGGAAAAAAGACTAGATTTGACGTTATTACACATTGATGCACTATAATTTTGAGCCCATAAGAGAGAGAAAACTAAAAAGAATGAGACAATTGCCAATTTCATTTCGATGGAAAACTACTTATATAAGAAATTCGTAGATTTCCCAAGGTTCTATTTTTAGAACTGTCAAACATTCTTGCCTTGTGGAAATAGTATATAGAGATAGTATATAGACGAGTATGAAAATTTTTATATACACGTTATTATAAAAAAAAAATATTAATAAAAGAATAATCCTGAACCCAAACGCCTGTGATTGCACTTCGAAAAGAATGGTTGACAATTTTCCTATTCTATTTGCAGCTAAAACTACACTTAGAAAATAAGAATAATGTATATCAGCGTCTAGACATAATATTGGTAAAAGACGCTAGTTTAACAGGTCGATTCGTGATATGTCGTTTGACCTAATAATCAATTGTGACCTTTCAAATTGGGGAAAAATAGTTTAACTTTTTGTTTGAACTTTTAACTTTAAAAAAATCCTTGAATTTTACGATCAAATTGAAGAATCTAGAAAAGACATTAAATTTCTAATCTGGAATTGTATAGTTTGACAAACATTTGCTCATTGGTAAACTTTTTCGTAAAAAATATTGTAGGAGTTTTTTATGCATGAAAATTACTAAAACGCCTTTTTGTAATTTGTTAAGGGGTTCACACCAGAATAAAACCCCGACGGGATATGAGGCTGATCTTAAAAAACTGGTAGCGTATTATGACTAAAATATAAATTTGGTTTTTTTTTGTGCACTATAAGCTCTTATATTATCTTCTTAAGCTCTTTGAGCTTAATTACTCTATTATAGCTTTACAAGCTCTATAAGTCTTTGTTCTAAGCATCAATGTATTACATACCATGAGCAAAAGCTCACGGTTTCTTATATAGAACTGAGACCACGTGGTCTTGATTGACACGGATACCATAAGACCATGACTAATTGAAAATGGCTGCTTATACGCCACTAGACGGAGCGAAAATGGTAGAGATGTCAATTTTTTTCAATATTTTTGTAATATTTTTAGCAGAATTTTCCTTCAACGTCCGGTTTAGCATTCTCGCTTTCCCGAACTTCACTGAGTGTTTTATTAACACTTTTTTCTTTGAAATTTTCTTATGTCGTTAAGCGCATACATGTCTATGGCCCACAGGGTACGCAGGTTTAATTCTACTTTCGACTTAAATATGTATATAATTGTTTATAAATAATTATTCATCGTGTTGAAACATTTTTTAATTTATTTTAGCTTGTTAAATATATATAAAGATACAATGTAATTTTTTAGCATCACAGGATAAACCTTCCTAAAAAAATACTATTACGGGATTACCCTATTCCATTTTTGGCTGATATCACCTTTTACTATTGGCTTGTCAGCTTACTATGGGAGATTTATTGTTTGTGGATGCGTCCAAATCCACATTGCCATCAAGATCTTGGATAATCTCTTTTTTTTTTTACAATACAATATTTTTTTTCATAAACAGGTATCTTGCAGCGTTATATTCTGATCCTGATTGGCCAAACATTACACCACGTGACTTTAAAAACGACCTCAGGCGGAATGTTCTTTCCAAGAGTCATGACCTTCGATGGATTTGTTCAAAAGGTGCTTGTCAGGCATTTTATTATAAGATGCGTGACATGAAATGGGACTTTACATCTGACGTTTTTGGTCCTCTTTTAGGAAAAACCCTTCTTCCTGAGGTAAGTTAACTATACAGAAAAACGATGATAAACAATTTGAAAATATGAAAATAATTACTGAATATTTTTTTTTTTACAATTTCTTTTACAAGTAAACAGTAAATTAAAATTTGGGTTTTTTTGGACGATAAAGTATCTTCAAGACATCATTGAATAATGCATCAGTACAAAAATTCAAACGTTTCAGGTATTTTTTTTTCACATTCGGATTGGGAGAGCATTTGCCATCACTTGGCTCCGTCGTCGTCGTCGTATTTCTTATGTGAACATTTTTTTTTTCAAAAATGTTCTCTGAAACTACCGAACAGAATAAAATGTAACTTGGTTTGATTGATCGTTAGGGTGTAGTGGACTTGTTTCAAACAAAGACCAGGGGTCAGACGAAGTACTGTTTTTGCTTGTTAATCAAAAAGGGAAAAAGAAAATATAATGCTATCTTCCTTCTGCAGTATCAAAGCACTACAAAAGTCTGCATTTGGGTCGAAGTTTTCAGATGACCTCATATAGGGTTTATTGCCCGTTAAAGGTAAAAGATAGCTTTTTGTTATGTTTTTGTCCTACTAGAATGAAAACTTTCAGCTCATGTAGCTCTACAAAAGTCTCCATTGGGTCGTAGATGTAAGACGATCCCTTATAGGGGTAATAGTGTATAAAACAGACCCATATAGTTTATGGACTATGTGAGCGATTCAGGCTCCTAGGAGCTTCTCCTTAAAATTCCAGTTCCTAAAATAGTTTGGTCGAAGTAATGTCTAAGTTATCATATCAGACAACTATTTTTCAGAGACAAAATTGTAAGTGGAGCGAACAAGCTAGGAAATTGGGTGAAGGAACAGTTCCACTTCCATTGCTATCGGCGATTCATGCCAAAAATGATGAAAGCACGAATAACTTTCATGGTTTGTTTTCCTAAATAATAATAGATAAAACAAATAACTCTTTATATATAATTAAGAATACAGACCTTTTATGGATTTGAATATTCATTTTTGGACATTATTTTCCGCCCAGTTGATAGGGAAGGCTACATAATGATAGGGGTGTCTTGGTTGTATCCTGATGATGGCTGCGATATCGAAGAAAGGATATATCAATCATCACTCCTTAAAAACTACCAAATAGATTATAAATATCCCTGACATATAGTACATGTAGCTGGTCACCAACTTTATCAAAATGTGATATTATTGTTTTCCCATTGCGTAACATAGACTTAGTATATTATTTGCAATTGAATAGACCCTTCGTTTCCCATACTTTCTCCTTAACCCCATAACGTATTTGTATGAAAAATTCACAACCTTTTTTGAAAAAAATAATGTAGATATGCATTTCTTATTTTAAAACTTTATCTATATTGAAATTCCAAGCATCTGTACATGAAAAATGATAACAAATGTAGTATGAGACCGGCATAGATTTATTAGGGGACGTTATGCTGTCATAATATTCGGTGGAGAATTAAATAGAATCGGGAAGGCATATTTATTTACCATTATTGGAAGAAAATAAGGAAATCATATTATTAAAGCCTAACCAGGCCTGTGTTCATATTCACACCGCCCCTAATTTTCAAAATTTCTATTTTGAGCATTCATGAGGACTTGGTCAACATATTTGTGTTAGCTTAGCGTCTGGTGATGTTCAACTTAAAGTGAAGAGTGAAATCGTATCATGGCGATAGTCCCAGTGGTTTTGATTTTGTTTACGATCCCAGTCTGGTATAATCGCGACTCTATAACGCTTTGCATCGAACTACAGTGTATAAAACATACTTTGTCAAGGAAGGATCATAAACTTTGGACACATCGTGAAATCCATGCATGCAGTTGTTGTAGTTCACCGGGGTTTCATTTGACCAATCTAGATTTCTACAGTGATTTCTCGTTTGTCGTCTGACATATTTATTTTGGTCTCGTGAGCGTTTGATCTACTTGAATACACAATTTTAAAACTTTTTTAATTTTCAAAACATGTAAAATAAAGAAAAAGAAATATTGAAAATAAACGAACATTTTGAACTGTTTAAAGGAAATGAAATAAAATTTTGAAGCCAATAAGTATATGAGTCACGTGACTCCGTATAAAAAAATCCGAGGTTGTAGCCTTCATAGGGATTTACGTCCCTTTTTTTTAAATTGAAGGAGTAGAGTCACAGTGCAAATATTATCTTAATCTAACAACTTTAACAAATTTGTGACTGCTATTTTTCTAGAATGGGTAGAGTTTTCACCTTTTGAGGTACATATATCAAAATATGGAGCTGCAATAAAGATGGAACATTTCGGCAGTGCATTCACAAAAGGGGTTTTAGATTATAAAGAGGAGGAAATTCCACTTTATCTACTAATGGGTAAGTAACCTTTTTAGGTTATTTTTACAGTTTATTTTGGGAAATTCATTATATTCTTACTTTTTTTTCTTCATCGTGAAATACTTTTTTTTTTCGACCGACACTATTGTCTCCTTTTAGATTTAGGTTATTGGAAAACATATTCTTATACAGTCTCTAAAAAGTCTTTCTTTTTTATGCCATTGATAGAAAAAAATATTCAAAGAAATTATTCGACAACAGTTTTTAAAACACTGTTTTCTACCAGTGCCATTTTCTTTGTTAAAACATACACGTATTATTTATTGGACTGTTTACATTTTCCCCGTGCAAAACTTGTAAACTGCTTTAATTTTGTTAATTCAATAAGAATCATGTTTTAAAGGCGAGTACGCAGTAAAAAAAAGAACGACCAATTATTCCATCAATTAGATACATGTATATCAATATCTAAAACATTTCAAGATCCATTTCATCAACGGCAAAGTACCTTTTCATTAGAAGTTGCTATAATGATCTAAGCCTTAAAACATTTGATTCTTCAATGAAACATTCCAAAAACATGAGAAGGTAATGATATGCGGAATGCCACTCGCTGTTTTGCAGTCCTGAAATAGTCAAAATACAAATTCCAAAACGGTATAAAAACTGTTAATCTATGCATATTTCAAGGAGTATCCGCTCTTATCAGCAGCATTAAATTTGAATCATAACATTTGAAAATCAAAAACCATGGTATTGAATGAAAAGTATTCAAAAACAAAAATCGTTTGAACAGAGAATCAAAAGCCACCACAGAGGATATCGACTATGGACAGTACATGGAAATAAATCTGGTGTTTTAAAGTACTATTCCACATAAGGATCAGGCAGGGGGTGGCACATCGATAATTTTCAATTTCAGATTTTTTGGTATAGATGCATTCATTTTACCATAAAAACAAACCCAATGTAGTTTTTACATCTTAATATGTATTTGGTGCCTAGATATTTTTTGACTGGTTATATAGGTAAAAAATATGGTGGAAATTTTCCCGTACTTTTTACTATACAATGTAACTAAATTTTGACAAGTAATATCTCCTAAACCCAAGATAGACTGAAAAATATAGTGGTCAAAACAAAGTTTACTGGGGTTGCTTTACCTAATTCTGTTGATTTTTTTGTGTATTTATTATCAATGTGCCACCCCATTAATGGTATCTGCCTGATTCTTAGAAAAAAAAGTACTTTAAAATTTGAATTTAAACCATTGGAAATTTCAATGATAAAATAGACTTACCGGTTAATTATTGAATAGCGTTATTTTCAAATTCGGGTCCAATAGCATCTCTTTTCGACCCAGTGGTTTCAAAACAAAAATACAAAGTGGTAAAAATCAGCTAATTATTCTCAACAAAAGTAAAGTTCCCATTGTGTAAAAGTAATTGGACGACCCCTTCAAGAAGATACGATACCCTTTTGGTTTAAGGACAGGGTAGGCGATTCGGGCCTCTTGTTTGTGTGAATTTGGAAAAAATGATGGGTTCATAGATTTATATTTTCACATATTGGTTTTTTTTGTTTTTTTTCATTAGGTATTTGTGGAAGCGCCTATGCTTTGAGATTTGATGAATTAAAAAACAAAGGTATCTATTAGTTTTTGTAATATTAAAATAAACGAGACCTGTATCATGCGAATTAGGTTTACACTACCACAAATCTTACTAGTAACAATTGTAGTTTAAAATGTCATGCAGTTGCATAATTTTCATTGCAAATATAATGTTTGAGTTCGCATTTTGTATACAGTATATTTAACTTTTTTAGCATGAGCTTTGAAAATGTGCAAGGACTGGGCTTTGGGCAATCAAATTGTTTATTGTAATTTTCTTTGAATTTCATTTATTATGGAAAGTACCTTTAAATGTTTTGCCTTCGCTTCAGTGTTACACACGAAGTCGTAAGAAATACAAATGACAACAAAGTTCCAGACAAAAAATTAAGAAGTTAACCTTTTTGTACTAATTTTAACGTAAAACAACTTTTTAGTACATATTGAATCTGAATATTTATTATTAAGGTATTAAATTATTCTTGATAGAATCTCAGAGCAACTTATGTTCACCGAACGATAAAATAACCCAAAAGCAACAAAAAATCAACAACTCTGTTCAGCATATCAATGAGAAGTTTTCCCATAGGAAAGATAGTAGTAACAGAAATGTCAAACTAACTTACTCAAGCGAAGGACAGGATGAACTTGATGGGCCATATGCAAACCAAGGTTTTGATGAGCTTGATGGACCGCGTTTCAATTCACAATGCGGCGAACGTGTTGGTCTTTCTTCTAGTTCAGGTCACGATGAGCTGGATGGGCGAAGCTCAATTTCAGGATTTGTGGAAACAGATGGCCGGGGTTCAAATTCAAGTTACGGTGAAAATAATGGCGTATATCCCAATTTAGTATACGACGGTTCACATTCGGACTGCCACGGCTTTGGAGATTCGTTGGCTGACCAAGAATACTCAAAACAAAACACAGCTCCACCAAAATGGAGTGCAAGTACAAGTATAAGGTGCAGTGTAGACGAAAAAACAAATTTCCGGTGTGAAACTTTTAGCACAAACGAAAGTGTTCTAAATAATTGTTTGAAATATTCAAACGATCATTTTGATGAGGTCAGATCCGATATTTTAGGAAATTGTTTTCGACCAGGTGTTCAAAATGGGGCCATGTCGAATTTAAAAGACTTAGATAGACAAAATCATTCCAAAGACGGGTTGGCATTAGTAATTCATAATGGAATTCCAAAATTCTTTGATAAATCAGAAGATTTGGGTGAAGTTTTTTATGAGGATGACTTAGAAACTGATGGACCCGTCCATAAGCAACACGCTGGTACATCAGCAAATTTTTGGGGAGTGTTAAATGATGACGACGACGAAACTATTGAACACGCTCATAATCAACAGAATGACACTTTAGCAGATTCGGGGGGAGTGTTGAATGATGACGACGACTTAGAAGCTGATGGACCTGTTCATAACCAACAGGCCGACACTTTAGAAGAATCATGTGAAATGTCCATTTTAAAACATAACGCACAACCGAATGGCAAATTATCAGACCAATTAGATGATGAAAATGCCAATATGTGGTTAGATGAATCTTTCACTGGTGAGCAGCTTAAGGAACTGAATGTTATTTTTGATCAACTTTGTAAATTTCACGAAGAAAAGAACGGGCCATACCCAAAAGAAGGAAAGGAAGAAACTCAGAGAAATGCGACAGTAGGCGAAGGTGATGACGAGATTGATGGTTTCATGGGTGATTTGCTCAGGAAAGGGTATGAATTATTTATTTTATAATTTTAAAGGGGGTGAGAGATGTTAAAGAGCACTGACTGTGTGTTGCTCGCAATGAAATAGAGAATGAGGCTCACTTTCTGCTACATTGCAAGAAAAATGAGTATTTGTGCAACACTGAATTCGAAGAAATATTTAAGATACGGATCAATACCGTCAATAAAGTGACATTTAAAACTTTGCTGGTTCATACATGCGGCCATGTATCTGCATCTCGAGGTTATAGCCCGTGTAGAGATCTACAGAGCTACGAAAACCCAAAAGCTGCCAACAGAAAAAAATGACAATTGGCTAAAATTTAAGTAATGAAGATAATTTGGAAAGTTCATATTGAATTTTTTAATTTGTCAACATTTTAAAGTCTTCGGGAACAAAACATCCGAGATCCTGATTGATACATGTAATAAATACACTAAAATTATATCAACACGGTCGAATGAGTTTGAGCAAAATAAGCTAAGTTTAATGCCAATTTGGAAATAAGTGTTCACCCTAGGTTTTCTTTTATTATACTTTGGTCTAAAAAAATGGGGAAAAAATTTTGATTAGGGTAGACAATATGCCTTTAATCACCCAAAGACCTTTATAAAACGATTTACAGAAAATAGATTTTTATAAGCATTCTTACTTTCAATTTAACAGATGGTGTTACACTTCAAGAGCGTGGAGAGCTGCACACACTAAAAACTTTCTTAGAAAAGTTTCATTTAATGAACATGATCCTCCGAATGACGAAACGGAAGGAGGTATGTTTATATTTTGTACTTTTTTCACTGTAAATATGTTTTGTGTGGTGGTTTGATTTATATGAAGGGAAAGCTAACAGTTAGGGTATAGATTTCAACTATGTGAAAGCTTTGACAATATGTTATAAAAATAAAAGTGGACTTTCTTTTATGTGACAGCTATCAAGCTCTTTAATGTAGATAAGTCTGCCAAATTGCATGAGACTCAAAATGTGATGGAAGACCCAAAAATGGCATATTCTGACACAAATAATCTCCTTTTGCAAAATTGCAGAAATATACTGTTTTACAGTTCAACATGAATCAAAAATTCGCTAGATACAATAGTTTAAATCATATAAGATCAAAGCCAAATTTTAAATCACGCAGAAAAGAAAATTTCAGCAGATATTTTTTTAATTGTATAGACCTTTAAAAATATATACATTGTAAATTGAGGTAACATTTTTTTATGGTGACATGATCACTGCCTTGCACCACTTTTATTTTTCATTGAAACAACGGTTTTGTAAAACTTTCTATATTTTAATAATGAGAAACCTCTTACCTTTCTTCATCATGATTACAGTTTCTTTCTTTTCTTTCACATACTTTAACAAAAACATCTTTACGCTCAATCTTTACAGGAAGTAAAACATATAATTAAAGGGAGGCAATGAAAACTATGTTGACTTAAAATAAAGTATTAAAAGAATAACAGATAAAAGTATACAAGTGTATAATGAACTATGTTTTCCTTTGCTACTACAAGGTTTTTTGGAGAATTTCTTTAAGACTCGAAAGGAAGAAGAGACTTTATGTCTTTTGGATGCTGGAATAGCTTTCAACTCACCTTATCCTCTGCTCTTTCAACCTGGAAGGGAAATTGATCTGATCTTATCATTTGACTTCACCGATCGGAAAGAAGATTACAAGCAGCCTTTTAAGGTATTTTTCTTTCTACAGAAAACAAAATAACAAACTGTTGGAAATCACTAGAGAGTATAAATGAATAAAAACTACAGCAAAAACTTAACAGGGGTTTGAGTATTCAGCGATGAAGAGTGTCAGTTTTGTGTGATGATTTATCACCAACAAATCACTAATCGTGCTGTGTTAGGTTAGTTATCGATATACTTTATCGTTTTACATCAGTCGATAGATGATTCTCTACGTCCCGTTTTCTGTTCTTGTTGTCTTTGTGTCTCAAGTTATCTCTTTCATGTCTTGTTGAATTGAACTTCTATCTATTTGTTTTTTACATATGTTATTATTGTGCTATGTTATGGATTATAAACAAGGGGAATATTGGCCCACAAACTAATTAACCCCGCCACATATATTTGCTTGTTCTTATCCTGGCAGGGATCTTTAGCAAAGCTGATGTTTATATTCATCTACATTATGTTATTTGTTCTGTGTCAATAAGGTTTTTTTTCTTAAGCATTTTGGGATTTGGCTTGAATAATAACCATAATATTTTCAATTTAGGGCCACTGGCAAAACAACAACCAGTGACCACTTGTCAAATTGCAGGCTGCTGATGGTTTTCCGTTCCAATATTTTAAACTGTCTATTGTATTGTAGGTTGTGCCGCATAAACTTATTCCACATCTCATTATTTTCTATTGAAATAATGTAAAAATTGAACTGGAATAAAATATATTGCGTTTATTTAGAAACTTGTGATGTATCATTTTTAAATGTTTTGTTAGGGATGGACAAATCATATTTAACTTTTTTGTTTATTTTTATAAGAAAATACTTTTACTATTGTAGACCATACTTAAGGCATCTGAATGGGCTAGAAAGCACAGTGTAAAATTTCCACCAATAGATGTCGAGAAATACCAGGGGAAACCTGTCGAAGAATTGTACATTTTTGAAGATGAAAAAGATCTTGAATGCCCTATAATCATGCATTTTGTTTTAGTTAATAAGGAATTTTGGAAATATAGTAAACCAGGTGGGTACATTTTTAAGATTCTTGGTTTTTAAGCAACTAAAACTCTTCTTACTTGGATATCGATCTTTGTATATTCAGAAGGTAGAAGCCGACAGCAGATGTATTAAAAACTAAGAGTTTGAAACCAGCAGCATTGAAATCAAAACCCTGCTATTTTACACATTCATTTTTATAAGGGTTTGGCTGTTTGTTGTACTGAGGTGTTCACCTCAATATCCCTATCGTGTCTCACAGCCATGTTGTGTTTTGTGTTAACACCGGACTCTTAGATCGCTATGGAAGAGGAAGGTTTACCGATATTAATCATGTTTAAACCCGCCATTTCTTTTAAAATTCTTATACCAAGTCATGACCATTGCGGTATGACTTACAAGTTTTTTTTCTTTTCTCTTGGATATTTGAGATTGATCCTCTTAGTTTGGTAGTTTTGTTACTACCTTTATCTGAAAGAACGTTTCATATGAAAAAAACTTTTTACAAACTGAAATATATCGCTTTAACTCAATGGCTATATTAATGAAACGAACTATTTAACATAATAAAATAATGCATCTTGAAAATAATCTTATATTTACGTTTTATCTAAAATTAGCATATTATTTATATCTGAAATGCGATCATTCATTGATCAAATTCTTTATCAAATAAAGAAGAATTATAAAAATGTGATTTAAATGCACATGTATTGGCACTTTAAAAAGACATACATTTTAAAATTCTGTACTTTAAAGACAATAGCCTTATGTGTGAGTTGTCTTTGTTCACTGTATCCAAAATAACTTAGAAAAAAATCAATACAAGTACACCCGGTAAAAAAAAATCAATACAGATACAAGTTAAAATCAATACAAATACACCCGTTAAAAAAATCAATACAAATACACCCGTTAAAAAAATCAATACAAATACAAATAAACCATGTTAAAATCAATACAAATACACAAAGTTAAAATCAATACAAATACACCAAGTTAAAATCAAAACAAATATACCAAGTTGAAATCAATACAAATAACTTTAAAATGAATCTTTATCTTGAAATTGAACTCAATTTAGGCATAGAAAGGAGCAGAGAAGAACAAGAAAAGCTGAAGAACTTCAAAGTGTTCGATGATAAAATTTATGATTGCCAAAACTTCAAGTACACTGAGGAAAATTTCGACAGACTCTCTGAACTTTCTGAGTACATAGTCCTAAATAATGCAGAAAAGATAAAAGAATGCATTCGAAAATCGATCACAAGAAAACGAAAGCTGAACCGGCGGAGACACAAATCTGCATAGATGTAAAGGGGGGAAATGGGCTTATGGTATATGCCTGACATGTGTTCCCCACTCTATAAAGTTAACTTTCTACAATATAATGTTCTCCGTTCAATAAAGTTGACTTTGTACAGCACTTTTTTTAATTATTTTGCGCATAGACTGTACACATAAAATGTTACCTAACTCTTTGTTATATACTGAATAATACCCTCGACCTATATCATACCTCGGGCCGTTGGCCCTCGGTATGATATAGGTGTCTCGGGTAAATACAGCATATGATACAGATTTTGCCATGTAATGTTCATTATATCATATAGAATAAAATATTGATATTTTGTATAGGGGTGCGATATAGGGTATGCGATATAGGGTAAGGGGTGTGATATAGGGGGTGCGATATAGGGTAAGAGGTGCGATATAGGGTATGCGATATAGGTAGTGTGCTTTGTCCTATAATGCATATTTAAAAAGACTACATTAATACTTAAATATATGATATACTATTTTAATAATAGACTGAAGATCGCAATGGAAGGGGCAAGTTCGGCACACCAAAAAAACCTGGTTTAACTCACCAGTTCTACATGTGTATTGAAATACCTGTTTTAATTGAGGAAAATTGCAGGCTTTATTTTTTCTGGTATGTCTTCCTTGTTTTGTCTTTCTCTGGGACATTTAAAATTGATCCTCTCCAAGTATGGTAATTTTGTTCTTAACTTAATTGTACAACCTGTTCAAAAGAAATTGCTTAAATACTTCTGTCTTTGTATGTTTATACTTTTTTATTTTATATATCTGTATGTTTGTTTTATTTTCATTCTTTTTATAAATAAAATTCATTTATTCATGTTATTTCATTGGTGATATTTCTGTAAACGTATGTATTATATTTCAAAATGGCCAGTTGATCAATTTTACCAATGTTCTTATAATTTCTTTAAATAAATAGATTTTAATATCAGTTCATATTTTTGTCTTAATCCATTAGAGCGTGTCTACATGGGTGGGTCAAGCGAAGAATTTGGGCTGACATGAAAAATAGATAATTTAATGCTTTTTAATGTTTTACGTTTGGGAGTTTGGGACATACCATTTTATGTGAAGGGGAGCCTTGATTTTCCTAAAAATATCTTATATGATTTTGATGGATAACATAAATTGGCAGCAGAGGTTAAGAAAAAGTATTCCTAAGAAGAATAACTACAATACAACATAATGTTAATATTGAAAAAAAAATGTATTTTAAATATTATCTCTTGACATATTTAAAGATAAGTATTATTTACGCAAAACTAAGGAACAGAACTGAAAACCAAGACTCCCTTTTTCAAGTTAAAAACTCGGCCTTTTAGATAACAAACACATGTCTCTTTGCCATTGTTCAGAAAGGCAATTTTATCATTGTTGTTGAAAATTATTGAAGCGTGACGCGTTTGGCTGATCGCCCTCATTCGTCAAATTGTCCCCCACCTGTTAAACTTAATGAGTTCTTTAAATTAACACAATACCAAAGTGGTATAAAAACGGTTAATTTAAGTATGCTTTTATTATATGCATATTTCAATGATTAACTTCTCATCGGCAGCATTTGAACAGTTGGTCATCACTATCATGGAAGACTTCAACAACAGAACCTACAAAGTTAAGCTAAATGTTAGCAAGTTCAAGATGGGTGTTTTTCATGACTGAATATACAATTTGTTATAAATGTTTACAGCAAGTTACTTTTGTTTAAATCATTTACACATATTAATGACTCAAAGTTTGTGATGTCATCTACATGTATATAACTTTACACCATATAGCACTATAGGAGGAAGCTACATGCCAAATATCAAGAGGTTTTGTCATGCAGTTGCCCTGAAAAATGTGACAGAAATTTTTGTGACACCAAAGGACGTTTGACGCTGGACGCCCCAAGATGATGGATAGTGTCAAAGTGACTGCTATATGTAGCTTTGCAACATGTTTCGGGTGACATAAAAACCTAGTTCTAACCTGAAATCACTCATGTTACGACTTAAGTTCGCTTTGTTGATTGCTTTTCAGACGTTTTTGTATTTTTGTGTTTACATGTAAGTTGTCTGTTTCTTCGTCCTGTTCTTGTTCAAGTTTGCTGGTTTTGTCTCTGCCCTTTTAGACTTTTTAAGTGCGGATGCCCCTTTGCTTCTTTAGGCAAGGTGATGGTGTCATACAGGTATGAGACTCATAAAATAAATATTACTTTGTAAACTCGTGCAATATTAAATTCTAAAGACAATATATATATTCCACTATATTTGTGCAATAACCCTATATGTACATGTACATGTAAATTACTGTCAGTGAGGATATAATTTTATATACATTAGTTTGATAGCAGAAAAACAATCAAAATCATTACATATGTACCTGTTTTCTTGAGCTTGTTAACAAGGCTTTCTAAGTCTTCTGATTTTTTGCTGGAGTTGACTTTAGAAATGATGTTGCTAATATCTTTTAAAATGATTTTCTTTCCAGTTTTTTCTTCAAAGTGGTCTCTCAACAGTTTATTGTTAAAGCCACCAGTTTTTCCGCCTCCTGTAACTCCTCTTCTCGAGGAAGCATTTTAAAGAGACCCTGTAAAAAAGAATTATCAAATCTAAAATGAAATAAAGGCACTCTCAAAAAAAGTTGCTATTTTTCACCTTTAAGGGGACGTAACCCCTATAAGGGGTCATCTGACAACTTCGACCAAATGGAGACTTTAGTAGAACTTTTGATCCAAAAGCAGAAGGATCATCAGATTTCATCTATCTCTTATATTTTTTTAATTACAAGCCAAAAACAGCAGTCTGACCCCCTGGTCTATTTTTAGCCATGGCTACCATGTTTTTTGACCAATCATACTCATAATCATGCAAACATTGAAACACAACTTTAGTGCAGGACACCCTAAGGAACAATCATACCAAGTTTCATTGAATTCTGTTTAGCAGTTTCAGAGGAGAAGATTTTTGAAAAAAATGTTAACAGACGACGAAGACGGATGCCAAGTGATGGCAATAGCTCACATGAACCTTCGGTCCAGGTGAGCTAAAAATGATATACATTTAATTATATAATCATCAACATGTCAAAATTATTTGATTTTTATTCCTCGCCAACTTTGTTGGGGAGCATATACATTTGTAGTTTTTCAGTCCGTTTGTCTGTCCATCACACTTTAGTTTTCCGCACCTTTTTTGACATACTTGCATACATTCAAAAGATTTTTGGTATGTGCGTCTACCATGATGAGTTACAGGTCAAGTTTGAGTTTTGTTCGCGCCACTGATTTTGACCCTGAAGTTAGCAAATTTTGCAAAAATAATGCATGTTGGTCGAGAAGATTTCAACTTGTTGAATATTGCCAGCAGGGCATGGGTGTCATTGTGACACATTTCTTTGTTATAAATCTGTATTACATGCATGAAAATGGTATTGTACACATACATGACATAGATGTTACATGTACATGTACACATTTTATGCTGATTATATTTTAAATATTACAATGCTGCAGAAACGAGCTGCTAAATATACACAATGTACATGCATACAGCATACCATAATCAGATTAACTGGATGGCTTAGTTACTATATTTGAATAGATGCATTTGTACAACTAGATTACTGACAAAGTCAGAAAGGGCCCGCGGCAAAAAATCCAAGTGTTTTCAAAATTATATTTACTATGATTATAACCACTAAGGCATGATCCATGGAATGTGTATGAAACTTCAGAGCTGTATTGTTAATAGCCTTTGAGTTTTATTGTAAAAAAAATTCCAATTCTCAAAATCTGTGATTTTTTTCCAAAAATATTAAACAGATTTGCGCGAAATCTTAATATGCAAATCATGACATGCTACTTAGCAGCTGTGCAAAGTTTCAGAACTGTACTGTTAACAGTTGTTGAGTTTTAGTGTTCACAAAGTCCAATTCTCAAAATCTGTGATTTTAGATAAAAAATGAAGTTTTTTCAAATTATTTTACAGATTTCCACGAAAATTTAATATGCAAATCATGACATGCTACTTAGCAGCTGTACAAAGTTTCAGAACTGTATTGTTAACAGTTTTTGAGTTTTAGTGTTCACAAAGTCCAATTCTCAAAATCTGTGATTATCGATAAAAAATGAAGTTTTTCCCAAAAATATTTAACCGATTTGAACAAAATTTTAATATGCAAATGATTACATGCTACTTAGCAGCTGTGCAAAGTTTCAGAACTGTACTGTTAACAGTTTTTGAGTTTTAGTGTTCACAAAGTCCAATTCTCAAAATCTGTGATTTTAGATAAAAAA
This sequence comes from Arcuatula senhousia, assembly GCA_963971305.1. NCBI lineage: Eukaryota > Metazoa > Mollusca > Bivalvia > Mytilida > Mytilidae > Arcuatula > Arcuatula senhousia. The sequence continues at coordinate 32,836,111 of OZ020304.1, forward strand.
TGAAGTTTTTTCCAAAAATATTCAACTGATTTGCACGAAATTTTAATATGCAAATCATGACATGCTACTTAGCAGCTGTACAAAGTTTCAGAACTGGTTTGTTTACAGTTTTTGAGTTTTAGTGTTCACAAAGTCCAATTCTCAAAATCTGTTATTTTCGATAAAAAATGAAGTTTTTTCCAAAAATATTTAACTGATTTGCACGAAATTTTAATATGCAAATTATGACATGCTACTTAGTAGCTGTACAAAATTTCAGAACTGTGGTGTTAATAGTTTTGGGTTTTAGTGTTCACAATTATAAGAATTGTTGACGGACGGACAGACGGACGGACGGACAGACAGACGGACAAAGTGAAAACTATAGGGCGTCTGCATCAAAGATGCGGTGGCCCTAAATATATTTTTAGCTTATACATGTACATGTACAAATGTATGATACGTATACTGTACATACCTGACAAAAATCATGATTATGCTGATCATTGATGTCTTTAATCACTAAATACTGTCCATCATCTGACACTGTTAATGATATGTAAGCTGGGCATCCTTTCTTGAATGTTCTAAAAAAAGAATACTACTGTACAGTCATGTATGTTCATTCAGGTAATGCACATATTTATACCCTACAGTTTTCAAAGTAACTACATGAGGTAGAGGTCTGATATTGGTCACCGTATACAGTTTAAACCATATGGTGTACTGTATACTGATTTCAAACCTTAAATCATGCAACCCTGCTTTTTGTCCTTCATAGACTATATACAAACAACTCTTTCAGAACTTTTTGTGTAGGACCTTTCATGCAAATTTTATTATTCCTTCAAGTGTGTTTAAGAGGAGTTGTGCTTAAGAGATAAATGTATATTCACAGATGAACAGGTTCATTCCTATGATTGTACATGTAGTACCTCCCCACCAGAACTTTGTTTGCAGGGGTAATAACTCTTCCAGCACCGTGAATTAAGGACCGTGCTTATTCTTATTCTTTCAAAAGGTGTTCAGGAATTTTAAAGAGTACATGTATATACGTAGACGTAAAAGATGAATGATAATTGTAAACATGTACAGTGGGTTCATGAGTACATGTATTTACGTAGGCGTAAAAGATTAATGATAATTGTAAACAGTGGGATAATTCGTCATATTAGTGGGTTTGTACACCCAGACATAGCACAGGACCATTTACAGCCTGTAACCTTTAAAAATGTGTTCGGTTCTGTGAATTTTAGCAACTTTTGTAATACACAATCTAAATAAAATATTTATTAACTATCGGCTAGTTAAGTCCCAACGTTTTGGCAGAAATGCCTTCTTCTGGGGTTGATTGTCCTCTAAGTAGACTACATTTTCACTTAAGGATGCTCGCTGGTCTTGTTTTGGTATTTTTGTCATTTTTTCGGAATCCTCTGGATTTTACCATCAAAATAGGGTTAAAATTTTTGCCCACGAACCCCCTATTTTCTTGTTATTAATGTCTTAAATATGTCAAAAAGAGGTTAGGTCAAAGTTTTATCAAAACCTTTTTATTCTGTCATGGGTTTTAACAGCTAAATAGTGCTAATGCTAAACCTATGAAAAGTCAGAGAAAACCTTTTCCCGCCAAAACTTTAACGTCAATTATCTTGAAAACGAGGTCACGAACCTATCAATTTTTTTTGCTTATTTTATACCTTTTACTATTTTCTTTTAATTTAAGGCATCAAATTTGAAACCTATTTATTTTCAATAATAGTAGCGAACATCCTTAAACTTTCCTTCATTGTTACTTTTAATAAAGGCACAGGATACGGTTACGGCAAATTTGGACAAAACCGTAACAATAAGAAATTCTTATTGTTACGACAAAGACGAAAATCGGGAACGGATGACGGGACGAAGACCGAATCATTTACGACCGTAACAAAAAGAAATTTCATATAATTACGGCACTTATTATTACGGCAAATCGATATTGTGACGATGTGAAAAATAAAAAGTGACATAACATAATACAAGCGGGCGAAGGCGAAAAATTCTAATAATAAAAATTTAACTCAAAGTAATTTTGATAACTTATGACACATGCGACACAACCAATATTTGGTTTTCGTGTTTTATTTTATTCCGGGTGAAACCATTCATGCATCCATCTCAGACTACGGATGCCGCAGTGTGGACATGCCTGCAACAAACTGTGCAGTGGTTAAATTCTGCATTTTTTTTTCTTCAAGGATCAACACGCATTTTGAGTTCCTTCGGAGTTCCGTCCTTCGGGGTAAAACTGCTTTACTCGACTTATGTAAATGTTTTTGTCAAAGATTTGTGTCGGCAAGTCACTTGCCTCAGTTTGAGTTATGTTTTCGGTAACGATTTTATTGCCATCAATAAGAACAAGCGATACTTCTACATTTGTTCTAGGTATCCTATTGAGCATAAAATGTTAAAAAGTTGCGGAAAAGGTTAATGATAAAATATCTTATGCTTGGTAAATCTCTAACGCGAGATTTGCCGTAATAATAAGTGCCGTATAAACAATAAGAAAATTCTTATTGTTACGGTCGTAAATGATTCGGTCTCTGTCCCGTCATCCGTTCCCGGTTTTCGTCTTTGCCGTAACAATAAGAATTTCTTATTGTTACGGTTTTGCCGTAATCGTATCCTGTGCCTTTAATAAAACATTTCCAAAAAATGGATTCGGTCCTGTGAATCCCAAATCCTAAATATGATTACTATACTATCTATTAAAGTATTATATTTGAAGGATTCGACCTATTTGTGGGTTTCTACTCTGTCTATATCAAGGAGGCCTAACCGTTTATCGAGGCATTTTGTCCGTTACGTGTTTCTACCATAGGTTAACATTACGGTTTTGTCCGTTACATGTTGCACGAGGCAGTCCGTTAAGTAGTTTTATGAAAAAAAAATTCATTTATTTTTACGAAATTAACTCTGACGCTAAAATATAGTAAATAAGTGAAACTTGTGATAGATGTGTCCAAATGGTTGTTATTCACGAAAAACTTCCCGCAAAAAACATTTTGATTTGATTTGACACTTCTTCGCAACACGGAAAGGCGGAGACCTACCCTCTGCAAAAATGTGTCCTTATAATGACGAAAAATGCATTAAAATACGTTATTTTCGTCATTGAAACATTTTTTTGTAGTAAGTGTTGTGCTACTTGCACAATTAAAACATAAATGAAGGATTTTCTGGACCAAAATATTAATATTGGGACAAAAATGCCAAAATTGGTATTACTTTGAGAAACATGGTCCGTTAAGAGGCACGTGACACTTTTTTGGTCCGTTAATGATGCATGTCTCACATTTTGAAAATGCAGGTCTGATTGAAATAAACCTTAATATAGCGAATCCCAATTATTAAAATTGGCAAAATCGATGATATCTTTGTCAGAAGATTGTAATGGTTGGTTTCCCAGAATTATTGTTTTATTTTTGATATATTATATATGCCTAAAATATTTACACGAGTTTGTGGCAATGGAAATAAATCTGAACACAATTATTAATTTTATTTAAATGTATTTTATTTATATACTTACATATATGATACAAATAGAATAATATAGTGTTACATTTATTATGAAAAAAATATAAAAAGCGACAGGAGAGATATTGAAAAAAAATAAATATTTAGTGCAAATACTATGCTCTTGATTAAAAACTAAAATAATTAGCTTGATTTATTATGGTAGATAAAAAAAGACAAAACAATAAATTAATGATAATTTTGAATTAAAATGTGGAAAAATATATACATACATCAACAACCATGCACAAACAAGAAACATAATACACTATATAAAAATATCAGTACGGTCTAAAGTTCCAGAAAATGTGTCTATGGTACAAATCCCTTCAAATTATATATTTTTCTCCATTTATATTTTTTATTTCCATAGTTTTTTCTTTTCATTGCCTAAAATAAATAACCAAAACAGACTGTATTGAACCGTTTTCATTATATTTATTAATGATTAGTAGCTTATTGCTTCTTTCATATATTATATACTCATGTATTGTATGTTTTCAATACCGTTGTTTCGTAGAATGACCAAGAATGGTGTTACAAGTAAAGCCTTTTGACAATGGTTCATTTTTAGACGTGCATATTCAAATGTATGTATTTTAGTTTCGCTAAATCCACATGAATTTTGTCTTTTCTTCTGTATACAAGCGTTCAGTCCTTATAGTAAAATTATGATATGTCATATCAAACAAAACTATTTTAATCTTCTATCTATTTATGTTATTTAACGTCATAATATTTTGTCACAGGCACTTAACGGACCAACTTAACGGACAAAATAATATGTCATCAGCCCTTAACGGACCATATTTTATAACTTTTCCCCTATTACAAAATTATTATATAACATAGAGCATTGAAAATTAAACAGAATGTTGATACATTATTGTACTTTCTATGGATATCAACCAAAACATATGTTTTGTTATATAAAAAGAGAAATTGATAAAAATGAGGTAAACATGTTTTCATTTGCGACCTTTAAAATACTAAAGAGCCACACGTCTTTTCATTTTATGAAGTTTTATAGAACTATTTTTACACAAATGCAAATCGTATCGAACAGTCATTCATTTTCATTTTGACAGATGTAATTTTTATAAATCTAAAATGCGTATTTATTATGATATAACAAATTAATTACTGACCTTCAGTGTTTTTTCTCGATTATACCTGGTTAACGGGCTGTCACGGCGACTTTAACGGACCACAAAAACCGTGAAACACCTTTTAACGGACCATATTTCTCGATAAACGGTTAGGCCTCCTTGTATATATCATATTATATATTTGAAGGATTTGATATAGGATACCAGCTTATTAGATTTGGATATACAGCATGTAGTAGGGAAAAAGCATGCAAGTATTCCTGTTTGGTATCATTTATGTGCATTATCATTTACAAATTGTCAAAATATACCTAGTACTACATGTATAAAGGGATTCTTCAGTGTTACTCACTGCATCACAAATTTGAGGTTTGCTGAAACCTTTCAGCAGTTGTTGCGGGAACGACCTATATTTTGACACCAAATTTAGGAACGTGTTTCAAGGGAAGCAACCTTAGTTATAACAAAAATATGCGGGTCGGAACAAATTCGCGTAAATTCAATATTATATTTAAAAGGCCGTTCTAAATAAAATCATTTTCTAGAAAAAAAAATGTGTAAGAATGAAGTTTTTGAGTCAGAGAGAGTCAGAACCACAAAATTCTTAAAATCTTAAAATTACAGACGGGAGAGTTTTAATTCAACTTTCAAGTTATTTAATGCCGTAAACTCAGTTCAGGAGAAAAAAAAATCTTTTGAGTTTATACTGTAAATTACCTCTGTTTCGGTCTTTGTTCGGATGATAAGTTTTGGTGGTCTTGTTCGCCATTGATGCAGAAGTAGCGAAGCTGGTAAAATTGCAACTCGTTTCTAATTTCCCTTTTAATGCCTCTTTTTCTAGCCGACAAGATCGCGCAGGAATCTCTTTTATAAAATTCAACATGTTTACTTAATTCAAATTGACGGATTCTCAATCGTAATTCTTCATAAGAAGAAAATTTATCGCCGATATGAAGTTCGCCATTTTCAGCCATAGCCCCTTGAGAGATAAGAGATGGACGCGGACTCCTGCTGCTGGGCTATCGTGACATGCGCATTTGTAATGACCGGACGAATAGCCTGGGAGCTATTTTTCCGGCTAGCCGGACAAATAGCCACTCCGTAAAACAAAACGTTGGAAGGTCGGAAACCAAAAGTATTGGCAAAGTACTAAAAACCAAAACGTTGAAACACGGAAGCTAAATCCAACACCGAAGATATCGACAATGTTCAATAGAATCTGGTCCACCAGTAGCGGTTATTGAGCCAGTGGTTTTAAATACAACATATCAAAGTGGTATAACAAGGATGGATTTGGTTATGCTGCATATGTAAAAAAGTAACTTCTCATTAGTAGCATTTGAATCAAAACACGGGTGGATCAAAAACCAAAAATCATTAAAGGAAAAGCACTCAAACCCAAAACGTTCGATCACGGAGACCAAACCCAGTTACGAGGTTTTCGATGTGCAATACCAGGAAAAAACCTGGTGTTTTAAACAATTTTTGAAATAGACAATCGTAAACTTCAAGGTTGAAAATATATTTTGGTTAAATCCGTGACAAACAGGTCGAATGGTAAAGCCTGCTATTTCCCTCGGGGACCTCTGGTCCACCAATTGCAGTTATATTGACAAAAGTGGTATAAAAAGGTTGTATATGCATATTTCAATGAGTAACCTCTCACCAGCAGGATTTCAATCAAAATGATGTTAGGTCGAAAACCAAAAATATTGATGGAAAATTCCTCAAACCTAAAAACGTTGAAACAATGAAGCCAAATCCAGCACAGAGAATATAGACCAGGTGCAATACAAGAAAAGAAATCTGCAGGTATTTTAAACAAAGTTTGAATTTAGACAATCAAAAATCATATGATGGTACGTAAGTTCGTGTGAGACAAGTCTAACAACCAGATTAAGATTACCCTCGGGACCTCTTGTCCACCAGCAGAGGTTATCGTCCCATTAGTTTCAAACTGCAAAATACTAAAGAGGTTATCATCTTTTGATTTCAAAATACAAAATACCTATACGTGGTTTAAAAAAAACAGTTCAATTTGTTATGCTGGAAATGTATGTTTCAAGGAGTAACCTTCCATTAGCAAAATTGGAAGGTCGAAAACAAAACGTATTGAAGAATAAGTACGAAAACCAAAAAAACGTTCATTTACGCAATCCAAATCGAGCTACGAGGATATTGACCATGTGCGATACAAGAATAGAATCTCCAGCAGGTGTTTTACACAAATTTTGGAATTAAGACCATCGGAAATTTCAAAAATTTAAAAAACATATGTTGATAAGTTCGTGTCAGACAAGTCTGAAGAACAGGCTTGTGATTACCCTCTTGGACCTCTGGTCCACCAGCATCGGCTATCGACCCAGTGGTTTCAAAATACAAATACTTAATACGTGGTATAAAAACAGTTAATTGTTTTATGCTGTATATGCATATTTCAAGTAGTAACCTCTCATCATATGAACCATAAAGATTTCCCTCGGGGACCTCTGGTTTGGCAGCAGTGGTTATCGACCTTAAAAAAGGACATCGTTGTTTAGCCAACATTAAGGTCGTGAAAACCTTTCGCGGCAAGCGAATTGATTTTCAATCTGTCATGAAGCGGAACAAATAGTACATACGATTTTACCAGATTGATGGTTACAAAATTGAAGATGTTGAAATATTAGAGGGTCTTTATAATTATATGACTAAAATTAATCTTCATTTTTATTGGCCGCCCCGGATATCATGAAAAGTATCATGCAGAGACAATGGTAACACCAAAGTAGTAAATATAGAATGATCAAAAGTTTTGACTTTTGAGTCGCTAAAAATAGAATATTTATCACTTTTCAGTCTTTGAAAATACATGTAGATTCTTGACCGTGACGTCATTTGGTGAACTTTCGACCTCAATGTATCAAGTTGAGTCGTTTTTTTTGTAAAATTGCATATGTTTTAATATTATTTGAAGACTTAAATCAATCAAGATACATGTGTAACGCTTTCAGACATTTCATCATGCATTTTCATGGGGAAACAATTTAAGATGTTTCTTTTTTCAGTACTAATATGTCAAGGGCTTTCGTTCTTTTTTTTCTTTTTAATTTTTTTTAATTGTTTTCCCTTGTTTTTGGAAGTCATATAATAGAACATTCATAGACTTTGATAACAGTGAATGCCGGTTTAATCGACCCTAAAAATATATCCACCTCGCTGTTGGCTTGGTGAATATAATTTTCTTCGGGTTAATAAAACCTGGTTTTCACCTTTATCGAAGTCAAAAAATTTATAATGTATACCAGTAAGTAAAATTTTTGGATAGCATAAAATTTCGACATAATATGTTTAGAAAAGACAAGCAAAGACTAATTTATTTATTTTTAACAATTTTTTTCTTGTAAGGGGTATCAGAGAAAAAAGGGGGGTCATATATAAAATCCATGCACCAAATGCCTGTGGGTTGATAAGACGAAACCTGTGTCAAGTGTAGTAAAATCTATTGTCTGGAATTGTTGCACTTTTGATTTTTTGAGTTCTTACTTGATATATTTTTTAATGGTTTAAACGAGTGTGAATAGAATAAAGGATCCGCATTTTTTGTCTGTCAGTTTGTATCATAATGACAATATAATACATGACTGTTAATGATAGGAGGCAAATAATGACAACTGATTCAGCGGAACATCGCTATATATATCGGATACGTATCTACTCGTTACATATATGAACATATTCTTACATTCATGTTCTTGATATTCATTCACCTAGTTTTGCCAATCTTATGTCCAAAATTAAAAAATAACATGTGTTTTTTCTCCTTTTTCGACCATGACAAACGTAGCAATATTCCATGCATGCATTCTAAGTACTGAAAAAAAAACCAAAACATTGTTATTTTTAAAATGTCAAAAAAAAACTCGATGTATTTTCCGGAACATCTTACCATGAATATTTTCTTGATAAAGAGTAAAGAAGTATAATAAGGTAAGAAACAAATTAGCTCAGACCTTTTTCGTTTACAGTTTTCGATTTTTACATGTCATACATAAAATCTACTTTTTAAAGACTAGAAAGAGAAGTGGAATACAATGGTTCATTGTTCAAGAAATTTGATAGAATTTATTTAGACAATCCGAATTTTCAATAGAGAAAATATAAGTCAAAACATATGTGTTAAACACTATGAAACTAGGCTTGTGATAACCACGGGGACCACCAGCGGCGGTTATCGACCAGTGGTTTCAAAATACAAATCCCTAATTGGTATAAAACAATTAACTTGGCTTTGGAGTAACCTCTCATCAGCAGCATTTGAATCAAAACATTAGAAGTTCGAAAACCAAATAGTATTGAAGGAAAAGTCCTCAAAACCAAAAAGTTAACACGAAAGCCAAATCCAGCACCGAGGATACCGACCATCTGCAATACAAGGAAGGAATCCTGGAGTTTAAAATTTAAATTTAGACAATAGGAAATTTTAATAATAAGAATATATATGATGGTAAATTCCTGTCAGACAAGTCTGACGGCCAGGTTTGTGGTTTCCCTGGTTCACCAGCAACGGCTGTCGACCCAGTGGTTTCAGTCGTTAACAATGTTAAAAACCTATACATGTGGTTATGCAGTAGTATGAGTACAGGAATAATTTTATATGACAAAAGACTCTTATTTATACAGACCACTTCAAAAAAGAAGACATTTGGTAATTATACACAGTACTAAAAAAAGAAGATATTTATTTTAAAGATTTTTACATGCATTTGCTTCAGAGATTTTTTTCAATCCTTTCATTTATATACATATTCACTAACATAAAATTATACATATCCATTAAATCCATTAAAAAATGTCATGCCAAATGTTATTACATTACGTTCATGATTATTCAGCTCATACATGTCATATATGCAGACGAAACTGATCATGCAACTATTGAAAAAATAATCATAATACAGTTTAATTTCTCATTCCCACAACATTGCTTTTTTCTCATTAATTAATCGGATCTCAAAAATTAAGAATTAAATGTTTTCCACTGTTTTCACTTGTTTACAATATGAGTCGTCTTTACTCGATTTGCAATATTTCCACTTATTGCACATCCTTTTGGCTCTTTATTGACAATTTAAATACATTAAATCCATAAGCGGCTCCTTTATTCTAAACCGACTTAAAATGCCATCAAAATAATACCTAATATCAAGTAAAGTGTAGTATTGAGACTATATAAATTTCCAGAACTGCTTATAAACTGCCCAGTTTTGCTACAATGTCCATCCGGTACATACTGATTCGGGCACAGTTTTGTTAAAATTTCTTTTCTACCTAAGGCAACGTCTTTATAAGGCTCATTTGCGCATTTGCCTTTAATATTGCCTATTTTTCCGGAAACGGAAGCTATTATAGTTTCACAGTCACATGACAAAGGGTTGCCAATCAGTGATAGTGTTACAAAAAGGCATTCGGTATGCTCTATAAATGTTATTGCTGTTAAATTGTTATTGTCTAAATAAACTGATATTTGAAAACTTACTTTAGAAAATGCGTCTTTGGTTATATTGGATATTTGCATATTTTGAAGAAACAATTTGTGATATTTAATGCCTTTCATGAATGAATCATGTATCACTGTAAAATTATTGTCTGATAAATCTAAAATGTTCAACTCATTTAACGTTCCTAAAGGAACAACAGGAACACTTTTCATTCCAACCTTTCTAATGTAAAGATTTTTAAGGCTAAATTCTATCCCACTGAACATGGTATCGGTAAATGATATAGGGTTTCCACTTATATCCAATGTTTCTAAAGAAGCTGTATAATCGAAAGAATCGTTTTGTATGTATTTAAGCTTATTGAAAGAAATATTCAAATTGTTCAATGTTATAAGCGGTCTAAGTCCAGGCACCCAGAAATGGCCACTAGTTAGCTCATTGGAGCTTAAATCGATAGTTCTCAAAGAACTCAATCCATTGAATGTAAATCTATCGAACCTTTCTAACTTGTTGCCTCTAAGATTTAAATATTTTAATGATGGTAGATTTTCAAAAGATCTGTCTGCAATATAGTTTATTTGGTTATTAGATAGATCCAGATGTGTTAGATTGACCAATGACGTCGTAACTGCAAATGGAACCTTGGGTAATATGTTATTGGATAAATCAAGAGATCGTAAATTTTCAATGCCATTAAATGCATCATTATTGAGCAATATAATTTGATTTGATCGAAGACTTAGAGTTTTCAATGATGTCAAGGACAAAGTTTTAAATAGAGCTCCAATCATAATGTGACCATCTCGATTCGTGTTTTGATCTAAATATAGCTCCTCTAATAAAGTCATGTCTTTCAAAAATAACAGACTATTACTTTGTTTCAAGTCGATGTTTGTTTTCCGTAACTTAAGAATCTGTAGATTTCGGAAATCTTTAAACACGTTGATTGTAACAGATGTTGTAAAAAATCTATTTTCACTCATATCCAATTCTTTTAGTGACGATATATGATTAAAAACATCCTCTGGTAGATGATTTAAATTCAAGTCATTCTTAGCTATAGATAAAACAGTTAAATTTGAAAATCTTTTCAAAGATTCCAGAAACTCTTCTGCAACGTTTGCATTGTCAGCCATTAATTCTGAGAGTGAATCGTCTATCATCTCTAAAAACTGAACGACATTTGAAATTCTTGTATTGCTTAAATCTAATTTAGCGATTTTCAGATTTTGAAAGTGTTGCAATGGTAATAAATCATTGGAAATGTTCTTCAAAATTAATTCATCTACCAACAGTCCATTTAATTTGCTAAGATTTGGCTGATTTGCTAAATTAAGGTTTGAACAGTCAATCTGTAGGTTTTTATCACCGAGACAGGAACATGGTGCAACATCAATGCATGTTGGATCACACGTGCATATTATGAGTACATCCACAAGAACGACGACAAACGTCTTCATTTCTGAAATAAATGAAAAATGTCTATAAAACTTTAGTATTTTGCAAACCAAAAAAACTCCCACTTACCGTCCACGCCGTATAGAATAGGCGGAAAGGAAATACGCTTACGGCTAATTTATGTGTCTCGAGGAGGCAAAACTATAATAATAGAAAAAAAACTTCAAACAGCAGTGCTCCGAGAACATAGTAATAATCGGGTGGTTGGTTTTTCATGTTGGCATTATCGGAACACAGACAAAGTTCGGCCATAAAACGTAATGAACTCGAACTAATACATAACAAAAATGGTTACTTAGGTAAATGGCAAAGTATAAAATTGTACTTTGTCTGTTTTTGCTAACGGGAGAGGGGTGTTTTGTTTACTTTTTTGGGGGGTGGGTAATTGAATTTTTAGGATATAAAAGTGTCCATTAAAAAAATTACTGCCAAATTCGTTCTTCGTTTTACTTGATATATATTTGAGCTAGCAAACTGACAAAAGGTCCCGGATTTCAGTGTCTATGTTTGAAATCAAAATGACAACAAAGTTCCAAACAATTTGTGTTGGTATAGGTTTTTCGCTTTTTGTCATTTTCTTTTTTTTTCTATCTTTTTAATGAACCGATGAAGTTTCAAATTTATTTCTTTAGAATTGTTTTCTTCTGCAGAAATTCTGTGGGTGTTTTACGCCCCGCAACACTATATAGGTTTTATGGGGGCGATGAAATGAGAATTTTTGGGCTGGGATGGAAAACAAAGGAAAGAGCAAATTTTGAAGAACCACGGGGGAAAGGGAAGAAGTGGATGGGGGCAAAACATATATAAGCCTATGTGCTGCACTACTTGGTGGTCTAGAAAGGAATCTTAAGCGTGGCACTCTCCACAAACATCTGCCCACCAATACTTGTGTTGTGATTAGACATTGCATTTATATATTCACTTTTGCATACAGGTATCGGATTTGTTGAGATTAATAAATAGTTTTATCTTGGCATTCAATCTACGGAGCAAGTTTATCTGAATTAAATGTATTAATTTGTAAATTTCTACGTGCAATTTTATCTAATTAAAGAACCATTTGCTTTTTGACCAACTAGATCCTTGATTTTAAAGAACAAGCTATCAAAACCAAGCAGTATCCAATGAAAAGTAACGTTTTCAGAGTGGTTTTCAATTTAGATAAATCTAAACTTCTTGTACACGACACATGTGGTACACAAGGCAAAGAATACACTTATACACAAAGAATAAAATTAAACACCCTACCAGTATTAGTTTCTGTTTTCGAGACTAGTGCCATAAGTATCATGACAAGCGTGGACCATAGAAGATAAACTGCAGCCATCTTTCAAGTGTGTGCCTTTTCATTGTGACGGGCATTGTGGTCGATCGTATCCTATCACTTTCAATAGAAAATGCGCACATTGTCGCTTAAAACGTCCAAGGTCTGCAACTCTCAAACAAAAAACTACATAAGAGAAAAAAACTAAAAAGTGGAATTAAAATTCATCAGATTTTTTTTTTTTTGCTTTATCTTTGTTCAAATTTGGACACGTTTGATTGACTAGTTGTAAGACCATATTAATTTTTACAAAAAATGATTTATGTCTGTAAATTCATGTAAAGTCATTACAAATACTCCGTATTTTTTTAGTATGATCAGATTGATCAAACGGCATGTCTTTCTCTATGGACAAATTTTCGACACATAAGACATTAAGTCTTGGGTTATTTCGTTTTCTGATAACTATGGCTTTACCAATAAAATTCCAAATCTTCTCCAACTTCTCATCTAAATGGCCAATAAGGGTCAAAAGATTGTCCAGTTTCTTCCATCATTCTATAATGCATCTCAATTAAGTAGGGATAAAAATCAGAATAGAGCTGTATTGGAAACCGGCGTGATGTCATGATAAATTATAACCAATGATTAATGGTTTCACATGGGAATTAGTTTCTGCCTTATGTGGTATGACTAAATACCCAAAAGAGTTCGATAGAAATATATATAGGAATAGAAATGAATGATTTTGCATTTTGATAACTTGGAACGATATGAAATACCAAGAGGTCAATTTAGTTCAGAAACTCGAAAACAAATACCATATAGCATGTACCAGAGCTTTAAGAAATGTATCGATATAGGATGTTCGAAAACAGAGTTTCGAATGTGGATAATGGCATGAGGTAACACTTATGAAAAGCATTCAGACCCAATGGTGATTTGAAACATTAAAATGGCTCTCTATATATTATTTTCAGGCGCGGACCCAAGGAAGGCGTACAGGGCATACACCCTTAAACTGTCCACGTAAAAAATAAAGCAAAAACACTAAAAAGATTCGCGCCATGCTAGCGCTGCGTCCGGTGAAAAAAACATTTTTTCACTCTCCTGTCACAAGAAAAATGCTAGATCTGCCCCTGATGTTTTTAAGTGGAAACTTGATCAAATCTTGCATGCTTATCTAAAGCATACCACGCAACAAGAGCATGAAGAGAAACAGAATGTTAAATCAAACCTCTCTCTTCGACGCTTTCTTAAAAGCAAAGCATTACTGTGTAAATGACTTTTTATCCTTAATTTTGACAGTCTTTTTAATCAAAGAAATGAGACAACTAAGATAACGTTCTTCATACAGTGTCAGATTTGAATATAAAAACAAGTTAATCACAACCATATTGGAAATTCCCATAAATTGCTCAAATGTGATACACTTGGGAGACTTAATCCTAATTGCTCCAATAAAACGAGTTTAATGTTTGCCATTATTTGATATGGCATTTCCATCTGATTCCTTATTCAGAAAAAACTGATCACCAAAGACAAAAACGCCATTGGTTCTATTTATTCAATAGATGCAATGTTAAACGTCGTGGACAGAAAATGTCTGCTCCGTTAGTAAGAGTGCCCCTTGGGGAGGGACATAGGATATTTATTGTTTTGTTTTTGGAAATTCCTGTAATGACGATCACTCTCGTTACATGTATTAGATGATGAATGCAGAGAATGAAGAATGCAAATAAATTATTTTTATGAATTCATTCTGCACTCTTTTAGGGAAAGGATAAAATTTCAAATAAATAAAAAAATATTTGGATTGTGTCATTTTACTGCAATAGCTCAATCAGCAATAATAAACTTTATCAACAAAGGTCATCTCAGTGATCTCTGACGATGAATTTCCAAAGCAAACAGAGCAGACAAGGGCGGGGAAATAAAAACCGCAATGGTCTTTACTTGATTCAGGCAATTGGTAATTGGCAACATGACGGGTGTGCTATAGCAGGCAAGAACCGCCTATTACTCTTCCGGAGCAGCTGAGTCCACTCTCATTACGACTTGAGTTCGCGTTGTTAATTGATATTCAGTGGTTTTTATGTTTTCGTGTTTAATGTGTTGTCTGTTTTACGTCCTGTCCTTGTTTGAGTTAACTGATTTGTCTCTGCCCTTTCGGACTTTGACGATCGATTGACCCTTTGGAACCTCTGCTTTTTAAAAACGAATACGTGGGTTAAACTTAAATTTATCAAACCAAATTTATCTTCTTTCCGTAACCTGCCATTTTTAAGTTCCACGGGAAGAAATGCAACATTACTGGTATTATGAGACGGCTAATACTCAAGGTGGGCTTATGGGTCCTGTTTGTAATTTTTATTGAAAATTAAAATGCTTGACATTAAAAATGCTGCTTTCATTTTTAAATTGATTGATATCTAAGCCTCTTCAAAAACTTTGGCTTTAAATGACAAATTGGATCTAGTGACAATGCTATTGATATCGCTGAATACCTATGGTTGTGTTTTTGACATGTTTTCAAATTGAAACCAACATCTTTACGATGTTCTTTGTATCCTGAAATGACCGACAAAATTTCAATATAAGATTTATTTGCGTTTCTATTGCTATTAATTTACGTTTTATTGGTTTGGGAATTGTTTTCGCAAATGAAATCAGTCTGTAGACGACACATAATTAACTTAGTAGAGGCACGTGACCTTGGTATTAATGAATCGAGTTGGCCTTTCTGATAAAATGTCACCTATGTCCCCGACGAAACCTTAAACATCAAGAAGACAATTTGAGATTCTCATGATAGAAAAGCAAATTAGATATGTAAATACATAAATTTGGTGTCGTTCGAATCATCTTGTATACATAAGTTTCATGTCTATGGTCTAAGGCAAACAAAACAGTTAATTAAAAGGTTTGACACACAACTACGTGGTATACGAAAGGTTTATCATAGGTTTACTGTATTCGAACGAAAAGAACAAGAATCACTTTTTTTTCAAAGGAATTCAAACCAATTTAAAAAAGATACACGAAAGAAGCAAAAAGGCACCGACGGAGCATCTGGAAGACCAAAACAAGAAAACATGACCAAGAAACAGAAAACACAAAAACACAAAAACAACTGAATAGCAAACAACACGAACTTAAATCGGAATGACAAAACTATAATTTATGTCCCTGTCAATGTTATTTTCTCTAATCCACAATAACCAAGCTTTACCTGGGGAGTTCACGAGAGATGAGCAAGACTTACAAAGATTCACGTAGAATTGGTTTTGGTAAGGCATATTCTTTCGTTTTTAATATTTAAATGGGATTTGTTTTGTCCAGTAAAGAAAGAGTTAACGAGTTGGGATTCTGTTTTGTATCGGTTTTTCTTTTTCGCGATTTTAAGTATCGTATCGAAACACAAATATTTACCAAAACCATTTTTACGTGAACTCACTTTCTTAGGGATGAATCTAAATAATACAAAAGACTGGAAAAAACATTATATGTATATGAATAACACGTGAATAGGTTGGCTCTGAAATGAAGAAATTCGCTTTTTTTTATTTGGCATAAGTTTGGGAAACGATTAACATTGTACAAAAAGCACACCGAGAGCATAAAAGGAGTGATAAATTAGCACAGAAATTATTACGAAAAACATGTTTTAAACTGAAATTTATTTATCAAATATTAAAGTGAATTTGTAATGGTTTGTGAATAAATGTATTTTTTTAGACTAAACTTTTAAAGGAAATATTTAAGGAAACCAAAAAATTGAAAAAAAAACATCTGATATTTTTTATTTGAGTCATTGTTTTTGCAAAATACAACAAAAAGCCTTTCAGCTATTTCTGGTTATAATTTCTTTTGTTAACAAGTCAAGCACATAAATCAAAAGAATAAAAGCCTTAACAGGTTTGGTAAACATTACATTGATGAAAACCGTATTGGTTGGAAGCGAAATCTTCCATCAATTCGTCCGACAAGTGGTTCATCTGTAAACATCCAAATTCTCCGAAAAGAAATGATTCATTAACCATAGGGCAATTTATCGAATCATTCATCAACAATCCCGTCAGTTGAAATTATTCATCTTTCCTATAATAGAACATCGATAAATGCAGAATTTGCATGTTTTGTAAGATTGATAAATACAAAAAGTTTCATTTATGGTGTGGTGAACTAAGATTGATTTTCATATCTACTAAAAACGTTCATTTATGATGCATGGTGTTATCATGATTTTGGCAAAAAGTGAAAAGGAGCAACAACCTGAATTTGATTTTAAGAAGGGGGCTATGATTTACATTTACACAACACATCTTATTCCTATGCCTTTATAACAACAGGTCAGATCAGCATTGTTTGAAATAAGCCATGATACCGTTATAGATGCATTTTAATTGTTTGTCTCGAATTTTTATATCGTTGTGATTTTAAGTTACCCTCGCACTGCTGGTCTTGGTTTTGCCACTTTACTAGGCTCAAATGAATATGAGATCTTTCTTTCTTTTTTACGGAAAAGACTGTTTTTCGTTATATGTTAAAAAGTTCATTCCAAATACCAAATTCAAAGTCGTTTGGAACCTTTTCAGAATGTCTTTTCAAGAAAAAATAATATCCTGTTATGGATCCAAGCAGATACAAATTAACTAGCATTTTAAAGACTTTTTAAGATGACCTTTTTCCTCTCAAGATTATAAGATTTAAAGATTTTTGTCTGCTAGAATCATTGTTACAAATAAAACACTTTGTTATTAATTTTATCAATATCTGCATAGGTTCTTTAGGTTTATTTTTTAAAAATATATGGTTAGGGGAATGGGGTCTCAACTACATGATGAACTGTACAACAGTTGTTCATATCTTTTGAAACCTCTATCTTATTCTAAAGGCTTTATAATAATGGGTCAGATCAACATTGTTTGAAATAAGTCGTATACAGTGTTTGTCACGAATTTTTATATTGTTGTGATTTTGAGTTGCCCTCGCTCTGGTGGGTCCTGTTAGTGAATAATACAGAATTTTTAGAACTTTCTTTCTATTTTGTTTTAAATGTTACTAGCATTATGTTTAAAACAAAACATTTCTAATGCCAAATTTAAAGTCAACTCTTACATTGGCTTCCCCGTTCGGATCCAAAATAGCAAAAAGGCTCGCACAGCAGTACTAAACTTTTCAAACTGAAAAGTGCCGAATACTTTGATAACGAGTCGGTCGCTCTGTTCACCTAGCGACTGGAATGTTTGCCCTCGGTAAGTTTTCTTCAATTACAGGTTTGCCAGGCCATGATGCAGACAATTTGACAGCCCTGACCACGAACCATAATGGCGCACATTGTTGGGAAAATGTCACTTTAATGCTCCGACTTTGAAACGTTGGAGAGCACTGCTGCAGGTCTTGGTAAGAGTAGGTCCCGTAGGGTCCTCTGCGGTTGACAGCAATTGTCCCACTTTTATTTATCCCACCCTTTCCAGTGACAATGAAAACTCGTTTGCCCGATTAGCCTTGTTTCCCAACCCTACTTTTTACTTCATTGTCATCAATTAAACTAAAATGACGTTTTCGTCGTTCTTTAACAAACATTTTAAACGGACATTTTAAAAACAGCGACATTTTCTTTTTTTTTTTTCAAAATAGCAATATAAAAAAAAAAACGGCAAATATAAATGCATCAAAACTGCGACAATTAGTGTAGTCGAAACGTATTTACATCTACCTGTACGGTTTATATATTCAGAGAGAAAACCATAAAAAAAGATGAAAAGAGCCGACTTGGCAAGCTTGATTCTATAGTTTGTTTATCTTATTTATAGACTTTGAGTATTAAAATGTTTCTTTGCTTCATCTATAAAACAATATTTTGGCTTTATCTATTAAAGGCTCGCAGCAGCGCTAAGCTTGTCGGTAAAAGTCCACTAAAGAGCGCTCAGAAACCTGACACCGGGGTCAGGCCGCTTTGCCCACAAATCGACTAGGATGTGTGCCCCAGGTGGTTGAATGGGACAGCCCTGACATCGAGAGATGTGGGGTCGTCAGGCGATAATGCGGAAAACCTGACCGCAAACCATAGTGGTGCACCGTGTTGGGAAAAATGTCACGTTCCTCGCACGTTAAAGAACCCTGCTGCAGGTCTCGGTAAGAGTAGGACCCGTAGGATCCCCATGCAGGAGGCGAAATTTCCCGTCCCTACCCATCACTCCTTTTTCCAGTGGCAGTCAAAACTCTCCTACCCGATTGGCCTTGTGTCCCCATTTCCTCCACTTCATCATCATTTCATGTTCATTGTATCACCACTTTCATGTTCATCTCCCGGATATAGCCGAAATCGTGCTGCTTGGGAGTAAAGCAATAACTAACTAACTAAGCTATTTTTTAAATTTTCGTAACCGTTTTCTCATAGCCACTTGATATTTGATATACAGCATCGGGGTGAGGTACCATAGTGTGGCATTTGATGTTAGTTCTGTCGCTCACATGCTTCCTGTTTAATGAAATCAGGCTATTTTTGACTTTAACAAGATTTTATACTGTTTGTGCCCCATCTACAAAAGTAGGGGGCATATAGTGTTTGTGTCTGTCTATCCGTTCATCCGGTCCTCGGTACCAAATGATGCGAGATGGGGCATCATGTTTTTCGGGTATATTCTTGTTCTTCATATAACCTTTAGTTTATATGAATATCTAATGTCGTTGTTTTTGGTGTATGATTTATGAAAACCCAATTAAATATGTCGCTGTTTCGACTATGGCAAACGTCGCTGTTTTGATTATCGCTGCTTGGAAAAGTCGCTGTTTTGATATAGCCCCATTTTAAATGTTTGTGTCAATTTTGCATGCAAATTTAATAATTCGTTGTTATTGATGCTAGACCCCTTTCCAAATATTTTCCAATAACAATTCCTATTATAGAACCGAGAAAATATAAATTAAATTTAACTGAAATTTTGAAGACTTTTAAAATTGACATTTTTCCTCTTTTAAATAAAAAATTACAAAGATGGCTTATTTTCTTGTTAAAACTATTGTTTAAAACACTTTGTTCCTAATTCTATCAATTACCGCTTTGAGTTAAAAAAAAATATTTTAAGAATTTAAAGTTTTAAAATATCAAATAATTTGTGTGTAATTTGCCATGATTTATTTCTTTCATGATCTTAAAATTAACTAAGAGAAAAAAATGCAATAAATGTAGAAAAAATAAATGGCAGAAATATTGTTTATGACTAATAAAAGAAACAATTTTTACTCACTTGAAATGGGAAACATTTTTCCTTTTGTAGCTAGCTGTAATTAACCACCCCTGATCTACACAGCAGACGGTCGCTGCTCTGCGCATGCTTAGCGGTTGTTGAAATCTGTCAAAACTAAGCATCAACTGATATCAAAATTGACGTGATACAGATACTACAGGCTTCCTGAAGCTTAATCAAGGAATCAATTTCCGATCATAATGAATACAAATGGAATTATGAAGAATGTCTTTAAATAATGGACTTTTTATGGCGCTTATTGTTTTGGGTTGCATTTCAAGTCAAGCAGAGTTTACGATCACGACAGTCTTCAGTAAAATGTAAGAAACAGACACCTTCAAGTTGTCTTAAGAGACTTCTTAGACCAATTAGTCAAGCTTGATGCCATGAAGGAAGAAATCGGTGGAAATATTTAATGGATTTATTTTTCAAATGCTTGTGCTTTTTTCTTTTAAAAAAGTCTTCATGTTATCTGGCCGTTCTTAAATCTGTTAAAATTAAAATACTGTAATAATCATTCAATCAAACAAATAAAAAAAACTTTAAAAAAATAAATAGCAACACAAAAACACATGCAGACATATGGATGACAATTTCTAACCTTTATAGAAGATGATGAGATTAATCACATTAATGACTGCATATTGTTTAACTTTTAACAATTATTGTTCTAGACAAACTAACTTCCTTTTCCAAATTCAAAAATAAATTATTATTTTAGAAAATTAAATTAAATTTTAGTTGAATGAAAAAGAAAAATATGCATACGCCAGTTCGTGTCTTTTAAAATTTCAGAGCAAAGGTGTTTGATGACAAGAATGTTTTATTGTCTTTGAAGATATATAATAAAGCTAGAGTTGTCTCTCGAAAGCGTCAGTGTATTGAGCCGAAGATGGTTTACAAACGGAAAAGCAATTAAAGCAGAATCAAAGGAATAAACTCGAACTGAAATCAACTGACAAAAAATGTTATGCACATTCCTTGGTGAGTAAGGGATCGACCATTTGATTTTGAGGGGGGCTGGCAGTTTTTGTAAATAAATATTCAGCTGGCCTGGAAAAAGTTGGAAATAAACAATCTGGCCTCTGTTTACAAGAAAAAAAAAATAATCCGCCCCAAGATCCTTGCTCAATTAAGTTAAATATTCTTGCCGCGTAGCGGCGAAAAATAAATATTCTGGCCAGCAAAAGGTTGAAAATAAATAATCTGTCTCGACAGAAACTGCCAGGCCCCCCTTCAGAATCAAATGGTCGTCCCCAAAGTCATTTGGTGTTCTAAAATTCAAATACCAAAACGGGTATAAAACAGGTAATTTGGTTATGCTGTAGTCGCATATTTCAAGGATAGAAAATGATGAGTAATATCTCATCAGCAACGTTTGAATCAAAAGATTGGATGATCAAAAACAAAAAGAATTGAACAGAAAATACTCAAAACCAAAAAAGTTCGAACAGCACCGAGGCAGGAAAATTAACAAGAAAAAATAACGAGAGACAGTATATAGAAATAAATTCTAGCCATTGTTGTGCATTCAACGCGGTCAAAGACATGAATGATGTCACTCTCCACACACGTTGGCCCATTGTGGTCAGTAGTCATGCTTTCCGTATGATAACCTGACAATTTATGCAAGGGGCACAGGGTTCATACTTTGATAACTAAACCGACTTCAATTAAGACTCTTAATTAGCCACGTCTTTCAAGAAAGCGGTCTCTTTTGCGGGCCTTTTTTCCAGCCGGAATTTGTTTAGAAATTCTTTTTGCTGCAATTAAAGCTCTATGTCCGAACGGAGATTTACAAAAGTACTAATACATGTATAGCAACTCTTTGAAAGAGGCAAAGAGGCACCGATGGGTCATTCGAGTGTCAAAAGTCCGAAACGGCAACGATGAAACCGGTAAACACGAACAAGAACAGCACGAAGAAACACAAAACACAAAATCAAAACACAAAAATATTGTAATACTAACTACATGCAGTATGAAAAACGTTAGTACAAATAAACATGTACGTACATGTATTAATTTTGTATTAATTTATATGTTTAGTCTTTGGATAACAAATTATATTAATTAACTATAGAGATGTTCTGCATGATTGACGATGAATTTATTTATGTAGATTGTACGTCAAAAGTATATAATATAGACATATAAAAGATAAAAAAAGACTGATGCAATTATTATCCGATGAAATTTAGTAACCCTTTCCGGAAATTTGCAAATGCATATGAAAATGTCAAGAATATCAAATAAATGCCAAAACTGCCGACAATCGATTCCCAATTTCATGACATCTGTTATGTAAGTTCCATAAATTTTAGCTCTTGGGAGATAAAAACAGACAAAATCTGGTCCAAGTATACAAAATATCAGCAAGTGTAGATCTCTGGTCATTGTCGGCAAATTGGATTCCTTAATAAAAATCAGATTTCCTTCTCCCATATAAAAGAAAATACTGTTATCTGATCTCGTAAGATCGAGATGTAACGAGATCTAATAATGGCTCCAGACGGTATCGTAATATTCCGAAATCAACAGAGCAAATTGAGCTTTGTATAGCTTTATTGGTGTTTAAGTCGGCTTTATTGCCCATGCTTGATAATATATAGGGTAAACTCCATCGGTGCATTATTTTCTGTATAAGTACCAAGAACATGGACAATCGGATTCGAAGTTCGGACTTATAAGGCCGAATTGCCAGATTATAAGCCACAACTCCACCTCCTTGGGTCGTACCCTGAAAGTCCTGGTGACATTGAGAATTAATTAAAAATTCAAACTAATTGTTGAATATTTAGAGCTAGTTGTGTATAACGCAAATAAACTGTCCCTTTGCCAAAATCAAAAATGAATATATTAAGTACAAACACAATATAAATCTGTGTGTATATTCTTGTTGCACGTTCTTTCATTCCCATACGTGTGCGAGTCTCGAATTAAAAATAGCCCGCAGCAGCAATAAGTTTGTCAGTAAAATTGTTCTGCCTACAGGTAAGAACGCCCAAAGCGGGAAGTTTTGCAAACTTTATGTGCCAAGGCCATGTCATCCTGCATACCGGGATCATCATGATCATCTTCATGAACAACGAAAAACGTATCACTATTGTTACTATAGTAGTGCAATGTGTGAGGAAAATATTGCGTTTCAGTGAGCGAAAAAAAATAGGACCCCCACCCTTTAAAAAACAAGAAAACAGTAGACTAAATCGCTTATTCTCCCTTTTACCAAGTGCTTTCGAAACTCCTTTCCCCAAATTCACCTTGTTTCCATCACCATCATCATCAATTCATGCATGTTCATTTTATCACTTGATTAAAGTTGTGCTCCTGATATAGCTGAATACGCCTTGCTTGCGATTTGTAGCCGTGTTATGTTAAGTAATACAACGTATAATTTTCCGGGTGTTTTTTTTTATTTTTTATTTTTTGTAACGAAGAAAATCGTGCAGCCCAACATTTACACCATGTACAAAAAAAAGACCGTGTCCCCAATTCGCTTAGTGCGAAACACTTGATCCGTCAATGCACATCACTAGACATAAAAAAAATATTTGTTCAAGTCTTACAGCGTTTTTACGCAAACTTTTTTTTTACAAAATATTTCCATGAAATGACTATAAAATATGTACATGTAGCACCGTCTATTTTGAATGCATATGTTAGTCTAAAAATAAGTTCGGCCTCAATTAAATAGCCGAGTTACATGTATAATGTAAAACGTCCTTAGTAGGGTACAAATTTAAATATTTTTTCAAAAAGAAACAAGCATTTGAAATGAACTGTTAATCCTGCTACTAATCCATTAATCGGCTCAGTAGTTAATATGGGGACAAAAATGTTAACACGACATAACAAAAAATAATGGAGGTACCCTAAATATACAGGTATGAAAATTATAATTCAATTCTGTTTGTAGTAAACTGTACTTGTAAACAATTTGGATGTTTTTGGTTATTGTTTCTTAATATAAAACATGATTTGATTATAAGTATTTTTCTGCAAATATTTAAAGTTGTTGACAACCTCATGGTTTTGAATAATGAAAAACATGCATGATTGCATATTCATGTTTTGATTTTCATGTCCAGGGGCGAATCCAGAGGGGATTCCCGGATTCCTTTTTTGCGGAAAAAAATGGATACATAAGAAATCAGCGGAAAATGACCAGTGTGCCCCCCCCTCTTAACCAGTCAATGCCCCCTCTTTTACGATATTTCTGGATCCGCCACTGAAGTGAAAATAAAAATACCTGTAAAATCAGCATTGTTTGAAAAGCAAAGTTCATCAACGTTACATTATTACAATACTAAAAAATAATATTAAAATGGACATATTTTTAAAGAAAGCACAAATCAATTTGTTTGTCCTTGTCATTCTGTGTTAACTGTTCTATGTCAAGAATTGGGGCTTTCAATGATGATTTAGGGATTGGTTTTGAAACTTTTGTATTGTATTATAAGTCTTGGGCCAATGCAAGACGGTAAGCAGTGACCTATGGTCATGTTGAAGACTGCTTGCTGTTTTCCGTTGTGATTTTTTGAATTGCTGTTTGTTATATATGTTTGTTGTGTCGCGTACACTTATTCCACATCTCAATATCGTCTATACCTACGACGATTAGTCACGTAACGCCAACCTGTACATGTCCATCATAAACAGCAGCACCCTGCCAATACACCTTTGTCGCAAATAAAATAAAGAAGGCAGAAAAATAACTACGCAAAAGTAAGACGCATTAGTGAAATATGTCTGCATAGGTTCTAACATTTTTCAAGTTATTCTGAATGCTATTACAAAGTGTAAAATGTTTAAGAACAAGTTGTGTCATTTTGTTTTCTTTCAACAGACTCACTCTTTGATACCAACATAACAGAAGAGAAAAACAAAAATGAGTTCTAAAAAGAAAGAAGAACCAACAACTTTCAATGTCAAAGTGAGTCGGGTGCAGACTTCCGTCGGTCCACGAAGATTATCAACGGCAAAACCCGTAAACAAAATTAAGAAAAAGCCAGAAAATTCTAAGCAGACGACAGAAAAGAAACTTCCGCCATTACGAACAGAAAACAAACCAATTATAGAAAACGGACTAGGGAAGTCAGCCAGTCAATCGAGAAATGAAACCATCACAGAAAATAACAATACTGTAAAAATGCCTTCAATTCCCAATGGAAATACTCGTCCTTCTCTAGAAAGAGATTTTACAAATTTAACAACAGCGAGAAGTAGAGGCGAAATAGTTTCAAACATTAAGAAGACTCCTTATCCAATGTCAGCCAAAACTGCAAATGTGTCCTTTGGTGGTGTCCACATTTTAGCCACGCCCAGTTCCGATGGAAATGATGAGGATATTGATCATCTGCCAAGGGTGGAGGTTCAACATCACAGTGTGCCATCAGCGTCCATTTTGAAATCTGTCAGGGGTGCAACGCCAGAAGGTATGTGATCTGAATACCATGTATTGCAATGACAATTTGTACTAAGATAACTTTGACTTTCGCAAGTTTTATATGAAAACAGTCTCGCGAAATTCACCAATAGATCTTATATGTAAAGAAAATGGTTGAATCAAATTTCACATGAAAATATTAAACATTTATTTCTCGTATAAAGTTAACATAATTCATGTGAACTTCATTTATATTTCATATGAAATTCATTTTACATGAAACGTGAGTCAATTTCTTTGTTCTTATATTTTGACTTAAGGGTGGGTAATTGGTGAACAAAAAGCAATATCAACAACAAGTTAAAACCCCTGTGAAAGGGTGGGTTATGATACTGGGCAAACATACGTCAATCACAAGATTTTTTATTAGCTTGCTTGCTATTTTATTATAAAAGGCCAATGCAGCACTTCTGCAATTACAGCACATTGTTTTCGTCTTATTTCAAATATCTAAACTCTTAAAAATCAGACAAGTTGTCCTTGAAACTTGTATTAAATTTAAACTATAATTATATCAAAGTCCCTTTATCATTTTCAGAACAACAAACCATTTCCTCTCTTTTTGACATCAGCTATTCTTTTATTTAGCTCCCTCCTTCAATGATATTCTTATTTCGAAAAACAAATTATATATTCGTTTGGTACAAAGGAAAACAATCGAACGTCTAGCAAAGCGTTCTAATTTCCCTGGGAGGAATGTAGTAAGATTAATGATACGAACGCACCTGATATAACAGATTAATGACCACTGGCCTTTAGAAAATCATCGAACGCACCTGATATGACAACTCAATGATATCGGCCTTTGTATCTATTCCTGGTTTTAGAAATCTATAGAATATTATATATGAGAGGCTTTAGCCAAATACTGTTAGAGATCTCCCGGGGATAACTGGGAGACTCTAAACGGTTTCTCGTTGGTCTTGCTATAAATAATTATACTAATATTGACCTTATTTGTTTATTATGTCGACTGGATAGAAATATTGTTTGGAATATTTATTATTAGAGATAAACAGTATACTAGTGTTCTAACTGCAACTGCTATATTATCTATCAAAAGTCAAGCAATTATATAAAATCTGACGCAACCTTAGAATTTGTGTGTAACAATGGACGGAAAGCTTGGTGTTTCAATACATTTTCAGAGGTTAAAATTGGCACAGCACCACGAGTCCGGTGTGTTCCGACAACAGGAACCGTTCACCCTTCAAACTATTCTAACTTCACTCTTGTCCTGACTTGTGTTCGTGTTGCTGTTCTGACTTGTGTTCGTGGTGGTGTTCTGTGTGTTTGTGGTGCTGTTCTGACTTATGTTTGTGGTGCTGTTCTGACTTGTGTTCGTGTTGCTGTTCTGACTTGTGTTTGTGGCGCTGTTCTGACTTGTGTTCGTGGTGCTGTTCTGACTTGTGTTCGTGGTGCTGTTCTGACTTGTGTTCGTAGTGCTGTTCTGACTTTTGTTCGTGGTGCTGTTCTGACTTGTGTTTGTGGTGCTGTTCTGACTTTTGTTCGTGGTGCTGTTCTGACTTGTGTTCGTGCTGCTGTTCTGACTTGTGTTCGTGCTGCTGGTTACATTGTTTTGTTTTGTTGTGACCCTCGTTTTGTTTATTGTGTGTCAATTGATTTTGTCGGTGCCCTTTTCGCGATTTCATTCATAGAATATTACTGTTCCTTTTGTATTTCTTTTTTTTCTGGTTGTTGTTCTTTTTGTTACCTTCATGATAAAATATTTCTTCTTTATGTGTATATGTATGTTTATATTTTTTTATACATCAGTTCACGTAATTTTTATTTTCAGAACTACAGAGGGCATACTTCCCCAAAACTAACAACACAGATGAACCTTTGTATCGAGGTATTATGTTATAAGCCATTTCAAATGTTGATTTTTAAAAATTGCTATACTAGTATACCGTCGAGTACAGCAGCTGCTTTGTCAATTATCATAAAATGAACTGCATTTGTCGCTCAGTGCATATGACCTTATTCGGGGTTTCCCGGTACATTCATGCAAATTAATTAACTGTCAGAACTGTCAAGAATTCGTTGTATTGTTCACATAGAAAAAAATCAATTGAACTAGTGCACGAAAACACGGTAATCAAAACCTAATAGCAAAAACAGACAAAATATGAAGTTACACATCAGAGAATGAACAGTGGTACATTGTAATGATTCAGATTTGGTGGAAGGGATTAAAAGTATAGAGAATAATAATGAAAAAAAAAGACAATTTAAAGAATAATGGCCCCAAAAATTGAAGAATAGAGAAGGCTGACCTTTAAAGTATAGAGAATAACGAGAAAAGTGACCAAATCATTTAAAGAATATGGAACAAAGGGTAATTTATTTTAAGAATACAGAATCATGAGAATTGAAAGAGACCCCCATCAATATGCGTTTTGTGGTGGTATTAAAAGAGAGACCAATGGAAGGTGTTTTTCTTGCAAGCTTTCCACATCTTGATTTTAAATTAAAAAGATATAACAGTTTGATAAACTATAAAAGAAGCAGAGGTACCAATGGGGTATCCGAATATCAAAAGTCCGAAAGGGCAGAGACAAAACCAGTAAACACCAACAAGAACGGGACAAAAACAGACAACATGCAAAACATGGAAACACAAAACAACTGAATATCAATCAACAACGCGAACTCCAGTCGAAACAAGAGTGAACTCAGGTGCTCCGGAAGAGTACTTTCATTTTTTTTTATTCAGCAATGATAAAACGAAAGGTGGCAAAATGAGTGAGTGAGTGTTGTATGCCCTTGCAACGCTTTAAGGTGATAAACATGAAAGGATGATAAAATAAACATGGAATGATGATGATGATAAATGAAATATGGGGGTGGGGTGGGAAACCAAGGAACAGTTAATTTTGAAGAACCACAGGTAAAATGGAGAGGTGGGTATGGGAGAAAATTAAGCATACGTGGTGCACTACTTGGCGGTCCACAAAGAGGTGTTTTAATTTACGTACGTGAAGCGTTGCACTCTCCACACACGTTGGCCCACTATGATCAGCGGTAAGTTTGGTGACGATATTTTAGTCTAAAATGATACCTTTCAGATCCAAACGACCCAAAAGATGAGGCGGATATCAACATTCCAACCGACGACTCTCATTCAGTTTCTCTCAGTTCCTCGTCAGACGATGATTCTTCCCCGCGAAATGACGTCATGGTGGAAAACCCACGTCTGCCACGGCAGCCTTCTAGTAGGCTTGATGTCGTCAAAACTTTTCTTAATGTTGTCGTCATGGGTCACGTGGACCATGGGAAGTCTACTCTGATTGGTCACCTTGCACATAAATTAGACGCAGTTGATAATGACACAATGCAGCAATTAGCTAAAGAAGCCGAAGCAGTAAGATCCTTTAAACCTTTTTATAATAACCTTGGTATACTATTCATCTCCTTCACTTAAACAAAAGGACTTTAAGCAAACAACAAACAATCAATCAATCAATCACTTAAACAAAATTTTCAACGTTCACATAAATGAATACGGTTTATATTTTATATATGCACTGTGTAGAAAAAGAGAGAATACTCCTCTTTCAAGTTGAAAAATGAGACATTAAGCCAAGAAATAAGACTTAAACTGTAATGACTGTTGCATGACAACCTAATAGTATGGTTTGCGTTAAGCTTTCTTTAAGTGGTTTTGGGAGGCAATTGTTTCATTTCCCATAATGCCAAAAGATATTTGGTTGGTACGTTTTCAAGATTCTCAACCAAAGCTATATATGTATCAAAAGACTGTAATAAAAAAATGAGAATCAAATAAACAAAACCAGCATAATTAATCTTTATTGAGGAAAGACAATACCAAATTGATTTAAAACTCTGTAAAGTGATCAAAACCAATTATCACATACTGTATTATACCAATGCTTATCTCCAGGCTGGTAAATCATCATTTAAATATGCCTGGGTAATGGATAGGCTGAAGGCAGAGAGACAAAGAGGTGTCACAATTGATAGTAAGATCCGACGGTTCGACACCAGACGGTTCCATGTTAATATGATTGACGTCCCGGGACACAAGGATTATGTTCATAACATGGTTACAGGAACTACACAGGTACAACAATAGTCAGTTACAGGCTTCCCAAAAAAAAATATTTAATTGAATTCTACGTGTTTTCCCACCAGACTCGCTATAACAAATATTTGAGGAAAATAATCTAATCAATTAGGGTTTTATTTATTCATAATCAAGGGATATTTGTGGACAATGAATTATGTTTTAGATATTTGTCATATATTAGTAAAAAAAATCAACACAATTAAAAAAAAAAGAATCACATTTATCGAAAGATATATTTACATATATCGAAACAGTTTTTGTTTTGAAAACTTTTTTCAATACTTTCGATTTTGTCTATCCAGTACTTTGTTTGAAATGCTGATATAAGGTTACTCCATGAGATTTTCATAACAGCATAACAAATTAAACTGTTTATACCAATTTTCATCTCTGAAATTTCAAGGGCGACGTAGCTCTACTCGTAGTATCGGCAGAACATGGGGAGTTTGAAGCTGGTTTGAAAAGAAGAGGTCAGACGAGAGAGCATTTACAGTTGGCTTACAACACTGGAATCAAACATATGATTGTTGCCATCACGAAGATGGACAGTATTGACCCCGCCTACAATGAGGTATTTTCGTGATTAAAGCGCATAATTAGAGTTGTTATATTCTAAAAGATGACTTTAGTATTTTTGTTTGAAAAGGCGGAAGTGAACTCAATGCAATCATACCTTTTATTGGGATCCTTGCAGCAATTGCAAAATACGCGTAACTGATATTCATCATAATCATGATAATGGAAAAACTTCATCAGCTTAACATCAATATGTACCAAACTTTTTGAAAAATCACCCAATTTTATGTTCATTAAAGAATAAACTATGCGTTTTGATTAGAATATACAAAAAATGCATCAGAAATGTTTCTGTTAAAAAATAAAAAACTATCTGAATGCCCAGTAGAAACTGATATCACTTTAAGTTGAATAAACGTCAAACGCAATTTATTTTGTAGATACGTTTCCGATACTGTATTGACAACATTGCACTATTAGCCAGGAAAGTGGGCTTTTCTATAGAATCAGTTCCATTTATCCCAGTTTCCGGATGGGAAGGAGACAATTTAATTACACCAAGTACAAAAATGCCTTGGTTTTCTTCGTGGAAAGTAAAGCGACGGTCTGGTGGTGCCTCCGGGAGGACTTTATTGGACGCAATAGACAGCTCTGAAATGCCTTTCCGGATGTTGGATAGACCTCTCCGGGTTCCTATTCATACGGTTTATAAACTTGGAGGTGATTGACATTTTCTAGTAGTAATTATGATCCTCCTACACAAACTCCTGTATCGATTTTCGTAATTAGAGAAACTACAAAAGTTTAAATTACAGCCAAAAAAACTTATCAGTATCAGGACTTGGTAGAATCGAAAATTGTATTTCCTTTATTTTAAAAATATGCTATGGTTTAATTAAATTTTGAGATAAATCTGTAACTCACGATTTTAAATATCAATTTAGAAATATTATGTTTAGTATAGTTCAAAACGACGGCTATTGCAGAACATGATTTCTTAAGATTGTTCACCACAAACTTGTCTTTTAAAATTCAACTTAAATTATTTCAAGACTATCATTATGCCTTAACATTTGACCACAGACTTTTAAATTTTAAACTACGTATACAGGTTTTTATATATATACAGGTTTTTTATGATTGGTGCTGAATACGTATATGTTTAAAGAGTTGCATTATACGACAGAAATAAAACTATCCCTTCGGAAAGTTTTAAGCATATCCATGTTACAAAAAGTGCTTCGTTTCTTTTCCAGAAATTGGTATAGTTACAGCTGGTAGGATACACAGTGGGTATATTCGACCTCATGTGGGCGTTAGTTTTGCTCCGAATAATCTTCACCCTAAGGTATATTTCGTAAAGACCAAATATGAATCCTAACGAAAAATAGAAATTGGCAAATAAGACATGGCAATAACACATTTAATATAATCAATCAACGTAATTCTATCATTTTTTTTTAAATACAAGTCAAATGGGTTAAATTGACCAAAATGCATATTTTCTAAGTGTGCATAATACTTTTGAATATCTTGTTTTTTGGGGTTTTTATTTTATTTATTTTTTTTTTTTTTTCAATAGGATTGAGACTGTTGATTATCTAAAACACTGTAATATTGGGATAGGATTGGTAAACAATAAATCGCATTTAAAACGTCAATTGTTGTTTAACATTTTGTAAATAACTATAGAAATTCAAAAGCTATTAAGTAAACTTCAACTTTAATTTTTCATTCATCGGAACTCCTTCAATGGCTATCCAACTTGTTAACATAATTTCCGACTTCCAAGAAACAGATGTATGGAAACCAAATTACCATAGGGATAATTGGGTTTCTCTATACATCGAAATCTTGCAAAATTTGTCTGTTTTTCTAGATCGATCTTTCATTTGGTTTTCCGTAATTTTCATCTAAATTCTGTCCGTTCCCTCAATGATAAAAGAGTCTGTCATTCGACTAAATTATGACTTGAATAACTAAAAATGTCAGCCTTCCCTGTTTAGATCAAAATAAATTGCAGAGACACGCTAATACATTCAGCTAAGCTCATTTCCCCTTCAATTTTCAGGCCATTGTGCAATCAATTCTAGCCACAATGGTTTGTAAACATCATGCTTTTGAATTTGTTTTTACTGGTGATGTGATATACATTGTATAACAAATTGCATTTTCGTTTTTAAATCGTTTGAAAGGAATTTCGTATCAAAGACCATGGTATATATTCAGTTTTGGAATTGGGTTGTTGAAATATAAAAATTCCATCAATTCAAAGTGGATTATTCTTCAAAGCATTGAGATTCACACACACACATCGGCAAATTAAAGTTGTCTGACTTTTCCCCACCACGGGTTACATGAAAGAAAATTGAAAAATCAATCCATATTACAGTTCTAGAAGTGCAAAATTGCTTAGGATTGTACCAAAACCATGAAGCCATATAAAAATGTCTATAGATTAAACTTATACTAAAATCATACATAATATTTTGCGTTTCTTTTTTTCATCTCTCCCTTTGTTCTATGTTTTTAACATTGAGTTTAGTGATCTCAATGCATTTAATAATAATGTGTATAACTCTTACACCAATGCAACGAAAGGTAATTTTACGACAAAAGTAATGCCTTGTAATAGCGAACTGATGATAGTCCTTTCTATTCATATAGCTCTGAACTTATTATCCCTGTTGCATGTCCTTTTGCCTTGTTGGTGATTAGTTTGAAAGTTACCAGCCCAATTAAGGTCGGGGATTTCTCCGTGTACTCCGGTTTCCTCCAACATTAAACTGACCGCCCTATATGATCCTGCAAAATCGCTGGTGCGACAAAAAGGGCGTCAAACCCTAAAACATTAAAAAGCAATAACAATCAAACGAAACCTAAAACCACCAACCCTCATCATCATATCATCATTATTATCATCATCACCATCATTATTATCATCATCATATCATCATTATTATCATCATCACCATCATTATTATCATCATCATATCATCATTATTATCATCATCATATCATTATCATCATCATCAGCAGTAGCATCATCATCATCATCATCATATCATCATCATCATCATCATCATCATCATCATCATCATCATCATCATCATCATCATCATCATCATCATCACCATCATTATCATCATCATCATCATTTTCCAACTACGAGATGTCATTTATTTCTCAGGTAAGAGCAGTCATCATCATCATCATCATCATCATCATCATCATCATCATCATTTTCCAACTTCAAGATGTATTTTTTTAACTCAGGTAAGAGCAGTCCAGGTGTTCCGGGAGGTGATGGATGAGGCCAGAGCGGGAGATAACGTGGGAATACAGCTTGAAAACTACACATTAAAAGATATACGGAAGGGCTCTGTGTGTGGAGACACGAGTGATGACCCTCCACAATCCGTGACCCAGTTTACAGCTCAGGTGAGTAGGATAATATGGAGTAGGCATTGCCTAAATGCGAGCATAGCTAAAAGGGACTATGTTTTGTGTTCTTTTTAATGCGCAGGGGCATTTTAGTCTTGGATGACTTGTTTGTGTGTTTTTTCGATGCGGCTTTGCGGGGGCATTTTACTCTTGAAAGACTTGTTGGGGTCTTATTCATGTAGGGGCATTTTTGTCTTTAAAGTCTTGTTTGTTTTTGTACCCTTGTCTTACCAAAAAAGTGTGAATGAGTGGACAGAAATCATTTTTGTGTTGGATCTACTCCGGGCATCTACTCAAGTTGGATATTCAGAATCAGAAGCAAACGAACATTGTAGTGCACGACCTTTGGTTCATTTTAATTACACAAAATTCATAAGTTTATTTGGTAAACAATTTTTTCCATTTCTAACAATCTTTTTCATATATATTTTTTAATCATATTTTGTTCTAAATGTCCATATTCAGGGCTATCGCTATCTTTTAATTTCAAATATTTCCATTTGCTTTTTTGGGGGCGAGACGGTATGGGGCGATTAAGCTTCGAGACACGTTTCGTTCGTGCATATAACCAAGACGAAACGAGCAGCTTATGTGTATTTATTATTTTAAGAATATTATTTTCTTGTAAAAAGCGCGATTTATTATTTTTTAAAGCATTATTTCTTTTTTTATAAATAATGTTAACATTCACTCCGGCCCTGTAAAAATAATAACCCTTTCCGGACCATAAAAAATCTAAATCAGCATTAGCAAATTTCTCGCGGAAACAAATACCGTAGAGCTCTCCGCTCGAGCGGGCACACCCGCTTGCGAGCTATGCTCGCTATAAGAAAGGTTCTGTGTGTGAAGACATGAGCTGTGATGACCCTCCATAATCAGTGTCCCAGTTTACAGCTCAGGGGAGTTTCGTCTATTCAAGACTCATCAGAGGCGCTCTGTCAAATATATTGTACTCCTGGGTGTGCATTTCGTCTCTATTCTAGTAAAAGTAATATTTGATAAAATAAAACAAATTGGATGTCATGAATAGGATTTTTGAGTAAACATATAGTAAAAAAAAACCAGGTAAACAATCAGAAAAACCTAACTTAAAGCTTTTAACACTAATTGCTAAGTAGGTTGATGAAACTGGTTCTCTCTTTTAATTGCAGATAATGGTACTAAACCACCCAGGAACAATTAAGAAAGGATATACTCCAATATTACATTGCCACACGTGCATGGTTGCTTGCAAATTTATAGAACTGAAAGAACGTTGTGACAGACGGACAGGACAATGTGCAGAGGAAAACCCTGTATGTCTTAGACCCGGGGAAATGGGTGTGGTTGATCTCAAACCGTTAAAACCGATATGCGTTGAGTGCTTTTTTGACTATCCTTCATTAGGAAGAATTATAATTCGTGATATGAAACAGACAATAGCTGTTGGTGTTATAATTTTTATACCCGGGAGATTGCCCCCGCCATTTGAATTTCAAAGAAATTATGGTATAATGACGAGAATGACTGGTATTACGGGACTTAGTTTTGGCTTAATGTCAAGACCGACTACTACTGGATTTGGTGCGATTACATCTGTATCACAATATGGGGGCGACACACGACCAAATACTAAAGGAATCATGATTTCCGAGCCGCTGCCATATTGTACAGAGGAAGTTGAGGATGATGACGGAAGTGCAACATTAACTTCCGGTGATGCTGTACCTGCTTTCCCCCAATATGGCCGAACATTTAGAACAAAATCAGGAAAACTTGAAACAGAGTTTTAAAACTTGTTTCATTTGTTAAATCGCTGTAAACAGCATGTGTATTTTTTGTTTGTTAATGAATATGGATCCTGAGGCCAAAATCTATCATGGCTATTACAAAATGTATTTGTTGGCATTGTGTAAAAAATAATCATCAAAACATCCTTTGGCATGTTGTACATTTGTAAAAAACAATAACCATCAAAGAATTATTTATCTCTATGTTTTCTTGCAAATGCGACAAGCTATAACAAGTTTGTAGTCTACAGACCAGAATCGATTCCTTTAGCTATTATAATTGTCTTTGATAAATGGCCAATTTTACAAGTAAAAGACAAAATAAATGGGATAATACTCATGACAGACAAAATAAGTAAGGGCAATTTTTATAATTTACTGAAACAACAAAAAAGGTCATTTGGGGCAATTTATTTCTGGTATATTGATAGATTTTGTTATTATTTATCCATAAATGAATCTTATCATGTAGAGAAGATGAAACAGCCGATAGAAATGTTATAAGAAGGAACCATGCTTGAAGCAAATTTATCATAAACTGATATGACAATGTTTATTATGGAATCATATAACCAATTGACTAGAATAGAGGATTTTCAAATAATTTGAAATATACATAGCAACATATTAAATTAGAGTGATATGTTCTTGTAAGACCTTAACATGTACACTTGTTATTAGAACAATCAATTAAAACATTATGCTGGTGCACGACAAAGAGCCAATTATTTTTATTCATATGTTTATTTTCGAGATCATATCAATGTCGTACTGCATGTTTCCATCCATGATATGAAAAGCATTTCGACTTCCTTACAAGTGTTTAGTACCACACATTTTTGTCAAACTATGTTTGTTTATCCTGTCTCTATTTCATTTTTCTGTGGTACAACAACAGTTATTCCCGCTGATTTTGAAGAAATTTTACTTCGTTTCTGCCCAATTATGAGAACCCTAAAATACACAAAATACAAAACATCAGATCCTATACGTTCAAAACACTTAAATCAATTACAAAATTACCAACAATGAGGGAAGATCAATGTTTCATGTCCAAGAGAAAAGACAAAGCATAGAAGATATATCGGAGGAATTGAAGATCGCAATAGCCGCAAAAAGAAGTATCTTAGTATCAGTTTTCAACGTTCTGACAATAGCTACATTTATCGCCAACATACTAGTAAATGAATAATTTTCATTCAAGATACCACCGCCTACGAAACCCTAAATTTTATATTGATGATAGTCACCCAAATTTTCCATTATTTCAAAATGTTCCACCCTTAGATTTTTTTACCACAGTAAAAGGTCGAGCAAAGTGATATAAGCCAGTGGCGTATCCAGAGGGGGGGTTCAAATTTTCACAAAATTTGACATTTAAGCAATTACGCCCCTTTCATATAACTGTGGATCCGCCCCTGTAACCAATTGATATTTCAAAGTGTTAACAAAACAAGAAAAGCCGAATACAAAACAACGAAGTTCTACACAATTTAACAGTGACTCGTAACTAAGGTTAGCAGTTCCTGATAGTTGCCACACATCCACTACGCTGGCATTGATTAGTTTAATCCTACGACATCTGCACCACATTCTCTAAGTCTGTAAATATTACTTAATTAAATAGGATACTGCATGATAACTTACATAGAAAGTACTATTCCTATAACGCCATACCCTGCCATTACTAGAAATGTGAAGCCTCTATAGATTGATAAAGTAGCTTTGTAGATAGCATTGGCACCTAATCCACTGGCAAGGCTAAATACAACTTCTGGGACTGCTACTCCAGCAAATACGGACCCTGCAATATATTATAAATCTGTTGTTATCTAGATCATAACAAAATACCATTGCAATATTGATTTTATCCAGAAGCCAGTGGCGGATCCGGAAAATTTGAAAGGCGGGCAATGGCTGCCTGGGGGGGGGGGGGGGCACGTTGGTCATGCTTCGATTATTTTCTATAATACCAACTTATATCTTACTCCAAAAGTCGGGGGAAGCGCCCCTGGAAATATTTTGAATACGGACTATTGTTTACTAGTACTTGTTCCGTGTATTGATTTAAATTTTGTTTATTTCATTGTTTTTTTAGTTTTGGGGTTTTGTTTGTTTGTTTGTTTTGTTTTAATTGTTTTAACGTTATCAAACTTATTATTGACACAGTAAGACATCAATTTATAATTGTTATACCTTGTTTATCTGGTGGAGTAATTCTGGACATAACAGCACGGCTCATTGACATCCCTAAAGTACTACCAACGGATGTCCCTAGTGCTATAATGAGAGATTCAGTTTAACATTTGATATGTTGTGTACAAGTTGTAATTTTGTATAAGTTATAACATGTATAATTTGTATAAACATGTTTTGCTAAAAATCAATTACACAAACTAACAACTATGTGCATGGCAAACATTTTTAAACTGCCATGGGTTCTGTCCGTACGGTTAAATTCAAAACTCTTATCAGAGATGAACTCGGCCAAACTCTTGTTTGAAAGTTGAAATGCATTACATGAATCAAATAGCATCACAAGCTAACAATTTTTACTAACCCGTTAAGGATTTTTCATAATCAATTTTTTCTATCGAGGTTCAGCACAATTGGTCATAAGAAAGGTTAATTTCTACTTGGTTGAGAAAATGCCTTTGAGTAATTAGTAAAATAATAAGCGGTATTGGAATACATTGTAGTTTAAAAAATATTGGAAGCGATATGTAAACGTGTGTTGCTTGGGACGTATATAGTATTTAATAGGTTCACCAATTTAAATAAAATAAGCTCTTTGGTCGCTGTAGTACCCTGTGCTTTTACTCCGCTCTCTAAAGGCGGAGGGTACTGCAAGGAACCAAACAGCTGGTTTTTAACTAGATTACAGGGTGCTTGTGTTGATATAACACACAACTTATCTTTGAAAGCCTTCTGGTTATAATAAAATAATTTTTGAAGTTTTCATATTGATAATAGATAACAAGTTTTTCGAACATAAGGTACCGATATTTGATTTGACAAGCACAACATCGTCGAAAATTCACAGTTGAATACGGTTCTTGTTTCACTTCAAACAAAAATAGTATCAACCGTTATTTTTGTTTAAATTACCTAAATAAAGCATAAAGTCGTTGTTAGCAATTCCCTCAATGGTACAGGAAATCGTTACGGTGGCCATGCTTGCTAGAATGATGTACTCATCGGACAAGTCACATATGTGGAACATCTTTATCAACGCAATACTAGCTGCGTTTATTGCACCAAGTCTCAAAGCCCCAAACCAACCAATCTTGACGGAGTTCCAACAAAACGGTGCGTTAAGCTGGTAGAGTGTCTCAATTTGTGGTCTAGCTATACACGCTAACGCAGAAAGAATGAACGTTAAAAGAAGAGTGACGTACATCCAACGTTTACCTTTCTCGGAAAAGTTTGGACGGTACACGTCAAGGACACGTGACATGTTTTTAAAAAGAGAAACACCTGTTCGTCGTTTAGACACCGGAAGTGATTCCGGAAGAAGAAAAATAACTATTAACAGCCCTAGTAGAGTCAACAACATCGATACCAAGTACGGATAGAAAAATCCATCTGTCCATTTTATAATATATCCATTTAGAAATGTCATAACAAAAGCAGAAATACCTCCCGATGCTTCAAAACATCCGATGACAAAAGTTCGAGGTTTTCCGGGTTCAGTGAGGTCGGCCATATAACCATAGACCAAACTTAATGTTGATACCCAATTTCCGGTCAATCCTTCTATAGCATTTGCAACAATTATCAATTCTATTCTTAGATTGAAATACACAAGGACGGCTAAAAGAATGGTCTTCGCTAAAGTTCCGAGTAATGGCGGAAAGAAAAATAAACGTCGTCCATAGACGTCACTATACGTCGATAAATTAAGTGTTACAAAGAATCCTATGATATTATAGTTCGCTAAATTGCAGTATATTAAAAGTTCAGATGATAGTTTTCCAACTTCGACCTGTTGTTTGTATTCGGTAGAATTAGTGTCTTGATTGCAAGATGGTTGACTTCCGGCCGAAGTTTCATTTGAATTTGGATATCGTTCCTTCATATACGCTTGGTAACTGTACTGATTGGTGATATACATATTTAAAACAAATGAGAGCAACTGAAGAACGGTAACTGCAATTCCAAGCACTATTGCCAGCCATTTAGGTATTTTAAGATGGCGTTCTGCATCACTGTTGTTTATTTCTTCTCTAATACCATTTTGCAACAACAAACTTTTTTCTGAAGTTCCATCCGCGGACGTCATATTATTTTCTGTTTTCAGTCTATTCTGCACACGAATTTTACAGGCAGTTTTTTAAACTCAACACTCAAATGAAATATATCCTTTTTTGAAATAATCAACCACTTTTAAATGACTTAGAATATCACTGGTGCATAGTGATTTTATTACTATCACTAAAATATGTTTGTCAATATACATGTATATGAATAAACATTCATATTAGATTGTAAAATTTGCTATCTTGACCAACTAGAACATCTACACATAAAAATCTCGTGACAGATTTTATATTAATTCATTTCATATGATAAAATAAACTTTACTTTATACGCATACGTACATGTATCATATTTTTCAAATGTGTATTTGTCGATAACCTTTAAATGCGGAAAAATTTGGATTTAAAAACTAACTGTGTAAATAAAAGAGTTTGCCTATGACCCGTATATCTACATGTATATAACAGAATGGAAATTTTAAGAGAATGTTGAACTTGTTAAAATAAGTATTAAATTTAAAAGCCATTTTCTGTAATGAAAAAAAATGTAAGAATTTGTCCCATGGTGGCACAAAGTAGGTCACAGATTTTAATGATTTTTTTCACATACTTATAATAAAATTAGCATAGTTCATCTTTATTGACTACCGTTGCCATGGTAGCCACAGTTCCCATTTTGAACTTTGTGGAATTCCCTTGAATAGGCTATGTTTCATTAAGATTTCATTTAAATGAACAAGGTAATAACAAAATTACCGAACTTGGAGAACCAATATCAAATGTCCAACAATGAAAACATACCGGAAAAACTAAAGATCGCAATGGTTCTGACTTGGTACAGGCATTTCAAAAGAAATGGTGGATTAAGCCAGGTTTTAAGGCGTGACAAACCTACCCCTTCCATTGCGATCTTTGGGTCCGGTAGTTACACAAAACACAACAGGTTTGTGAAGACATATAAGAGATGCTAAGGTGATCATCAACCAGCCAAACTCTAATCAAAGCAAAAGAGCTAACCATTTCGTCTAACATGATATTGAATTTTCTTCCAGTGGCTGATACCGAAGATAGAATATTTCTAGAGATCGTATGAGACGTATTTTCTCTCAACCTTGGTCTAATAGTCGGTTAAGATAAAAGCACTGTCGGATAAAAAAAAAACTTAAAAATGTGTACAAGCACTGGCAGATCGAATTAGTTGTGAAATATAGACACCGTATGCAGGTGACGTTGGTATGTTACTTTCTCTAATTTTCATCCGATTTAACTACTTCCCAGCCCGTTGTGAAAAAATATTTCTTCTCTCTTGAGAATTTAAAGTTCTCATTAATTGATTGGTCAATTTTACAGTAGGCGTGACCATTGCGACGTAAAACTGCAAGAAAAACTTTCGCCGATAAATATAGTTCTTTTAGACAGTCACAATATATTTTAGTTAACTTTTGATATTTTCTGACACAATTGTTATTATTATGTTATTATAAATTATGTTAATGAATATCATAAAAACCTTAATGTTTAGATTACTTTTATTAACTTAAAACTGTTGGTAAAGCGTAATAATATATACTGACCAAATCAAGGTTAGGAGAATTTAAACTTTAACCAAAATGACCTCTCCTTTCTATTTGGTTTTTCAGAAAATTAGAGAAACAGTGTCTTACATCATTTCTCGTGGATTATCAGATTTCTCAATCTCGATAGTTAAATGACAGAATTTTAAGCTTTCGACAGAGTCTCCAGCTTAAAATTCCATCATTTAACTATCTTGATTGAGAAATCTGATAATCCACTTGAAACAATGTAAGAAGCTATATTTCCAGGTAAGGAAAATCAATATTTTTTAAATTAAAATCGTCACTACTATCGTAAAGTTTTGTACTGAGATGGGTCAAATTCGAAATGTAGATCCAAGAATGATTTAAAGCAAGTGGATTCGGTGGTTTCTTTATTCTCTATCTCTGGGGGATATATTGAAGGAATCCATCTACCAAACGAAGAGTTGTTGACTGTAAAGAGGACGTCATCAATATATCTGAAAGTGAGATTTAAGGACCTTGCCTCTTTCATCTTCTTTTTCTTTACGAGTTCCTGAAGAAATTAAGTCTCGTAAGAGTGTTAAAACAAGTCGGCGAGGAGAGGAGCACAGTTTGTACCCATCGGAATTCCGATTTGTTGATGAAAAATATCTCCCCCCAAATGTGACAAATATGTTGTCAATAAGGAAATCAAGCATACTGCAAACTTGATCCAAACTGTTACAAATGTTATCTTTATAAGATGTTTTGAAAAAAAGTAAAATAATAACTTAAACAACAAAGTTCCTTGAATTCGAAAAGGCCTTTTCAATAAATTTTTCAGGCGACATTTTTTTATGCAATGTGATGTACAAAGTTGAACAATCGAACGTTTTCAAAGAATGAACCTCAGAGAATGACCGGGATTTAAAATTATCTAACAAACTTTTTGAGTTCTTAAAAATCCACATATGATAAATTCCACTACGATTATCAATAGTGTCACGGTATGCTTGTTGTCTTTCTTTGACAGCAGACAAGATCTTAGTGAGTTGAACGGACAATTCTGTAGTTGAATACGATGAAGATCCAGCTATATACCTTTCTTTGTGCGAATTTTTGTGAAGCTTAAGTATCCAGTACAAATATGGTAACTCTTCAATAGACATGTTCTTTTTTCAATAAAGATGAAACCTTTCAAATCAAAAATTATAAACGGCATTATTTTCATCCTTATTTTCTGCATCTTATTTAAAATAATATTTCAAAGCAAAAGTGCTTACTTATTTGATGTAAAAGAAAATTATTATTGAATTAGAATAGTGAGAGGTTAAGTTAGTCTTAAGACTAAACGGTTAAAAAGCTTGATCACCAACCCTAATTTATATGTCTTACATAACTGCTTTCTTCAAATAGTCACAAAAGTTGATAATCGATTTGGAAAATAAGACATGAAAAAAGAACAAGAAAATGAAGGTCGAAAAGTAAAATTGTTTTAAAAATCGCATTATAAATATAAAAGTGAAACAAAGCAAAGGAAACTATTCCTATAAGGTTCGAATATCATACAAGAAAAAAAATAACAAGGAAAACAAATTGTTTTAGATAAAACAGTAATCAATATCAGAGTGCAAAACACCAACAAACTACAAGTTAAATTAACCAGGGAATCCGAAACCCCAAAACAAAAACTGAAACGTAACTAACTGTATTTGTGCGCTCTTTTCAAGCGTAAAGAAAATTGTATGCATTTCATTGGGCCAATCGCAAAACAGCGAGCAGCGCCTACTGGTCTTGTTGAAGACTGCTGGCTGTTTTTCAATTGTGTTTTTTCTAATTGCATCCTGTTTATGTGGGCTGTGTCGCGTGCAATTTTTTTGCACCTCATTACCTTTTATCATATTCAAGCAGACTGAGTACCGCTATATTTGTTATAACATCAATATTTTTGTTTTTTGTGTTTCTTTTTTCTGGGTACTTCAAATAAACAAAACCTCATTTTGTATTTTTCCAGACAAGAATTTATTACGACGACAACAGAAAGAAGCAGAGGTACCAATGGGGTATCCGAATGTCAAAAGTCCGAAAGGGCAGAGACTAAACCAGTAAACACAAACAAGAACGGGACAGAAACAGAAAACACGTAAAACATGGAAACACAAAACAACTGAATATCAATCAACAACGCGAACTCCAGTCGAAACAAGAGTGAACTCAGGTGCTCCGGAAGAGTAAGCAGTTCCTGCTTGCTATAGCACACCCGTCGCGTTGCCAATAGTCCATTCAGCGTGTCAAATCCAGTAAAGGAAGACAAAACAACACACTATTACAAACCAACATCTGCACTCATCTGAGAGATCGAAATCCCATATTTGTCTATAAGTGCATGATGTCTTCCGTAAAATTTCTTGAGTGAAGACAGCAACCGAGGAGCAACATAACCCTGTGTGAGCAATTTTTGCGTCAGACGTGTCGCTCTGCTAAGGAAATCGATGTAAGTCCCGCACGCTCTGGAGTAACGGATCAATTGAGATACGTAAACTCCATAAGCTGGAGCTGACGGAATATTGCTACACAAGAAGGGGAAGTTGACGATTGGAAAGTTGAAGTCATCACGTTTGTCATAGAGCCTTGTTGAAAGTCTTCCTTGAGAGTCAATTTCGAGATGTAGATCTAAATATGAAGCAGACTTCCTAGAATCCGTTGTGTCCTTTATCTCAAGCTCCTGTGGATATATGAGATGGAGAAAGTCACCAAATCGAGAATTGTTTAGTGAAAGGACATCATCAATATAACGGAACGTGAGGTTGAAAGAGAGAGCTAGTCTACGGTCTTTTTTGTCTAGAAGAGATTGCAAGAAGTCTGCTTCATATGAATGAAGAAACAAATCAGCAAGCAAAGGTGCACAATTAG
Source organism: Arcuatula senhousia (assembly GCA_963971305.1). NCBI lineage: Eukaryota > Metazoa > Mollusca > Bivalvia > Mytilida > Mytilidae > Arcuatula > Arcuatula senhousia. The sequence continues at coordinate 32,880,175 of OZ020304.1, forward strand.
TGCCCATTGGAATCCCTATTGTTTGCTGAAAAACACGTCCACCAAACTGAACAAATATGTTGTCAATAAGAAAGTTGAGCATGTCGATTATTTGGTCTTCTGTAAATTTGTTCTTTTTCTTGGACTCATTGATGACAAAGTAAGTCTTGGTATAATCGACTACAAGAAATTTGTACCTGCGTTTTCCATTCTTTTTGAAAAAGCTGCGTTTAATCAGCTGTGCCAATCGCGATTTCAGTTGTTCATGTGGAATAGAAGTGTAAAGTGTGGAGAAATCGAATGTTTTGATGCTGTTACAAGATGAAACTGAATTAGAGTTAAGAATCTCCATCAGTTCTTTCGAATTCTTCAGGATCCACATTTGATTGACACCATTTCTAGAATAACAACAATCGTAATATTTCTGGAGGCCGGATTTTACTGCCGTAAGTATTGAAGTCAACAACAACAGAACATTGGGGCAGTTAAAAAACCAACAAGAAATGGAACAAAAAGTACATGAACAAAATGGCAATACAATATTCGAAACACCAATAATAGCGAGCATAGCTCGCAAGCGGGCACGAAGTGCCCGCTCGAGCGGAGAGCTCTACGGTATTTGTTTCCGCGAGAAATTTGCTAATGCTGATTTAGATTTTTTATGGTCCGGAAAGGGTTATTATTTTTACAGGTCCGGAGTGAATGTTAAAATAATTTATAAGAAAAGAAATTATGCTTAAAAAAATAATAAATTGCGTTTTTTACAAGAAAATAATATTCTTAAAATAATAAATACACATAAGCTGCTCGTTTCGTCTTGGTTATATGCACGTATGAAACTAACGTGTCTCGAAGCTTAATCGCCCCATACCATCTCGCCCCAAAATAAGCAAATGGAAATATTGGAAATTAAATGATAGCGATATCCCTGAATGTCGACATTTAGAACCAAAAAAACGTAGTCCCTTTTAGCTATGCTCGCATTTAGGCAATGCCTACTCCATATTACAAGAAATTTTAATTATTCATTTATCTAGCGTAGCAAAATATCTGAAGTTTTGTACGTGGAGTTCGTGCAGTTACATTTTAACAAAAAAGATAAACGCTAAACATTTCATTGCTACATGGGTTTTTAAACATTTCAAAAACTCAACATATGTGCAAAGCACAACTCATTCTAGTTTTCCTATTATCAATTCAATACATTTTCACCCGTTCACCTTCTTCGAGAGCTAATTTCTTGTCGTTTCTTGACTTTCGGTTGCACCAACCTTTATCGTTACTCCTTCATTGTTTATTTTTGACTTTGACGTTTTCTGTCCAATTATCAGAATCCTATAAAACGACAAAAAGAGATCAAATAAGACGGGGAAGGCTTTTGTGCAAACCAATTACCAAAAATATATATGAATGAGATATTAAGGTAGTAAAAGCAAACTGAAATGGGATGACTTATATCATATGCCCAAGAATAAAAGACGAGAGAAATCCAAAACATACTGGAGAAAATGAATATCGCAAATATCCTGACTAACAGGTATGTGGTATTTCAAAAGAAATGGTAGGTTAAACTAGGTTTTATGACGCCAAACCTCCCTCTTAAGTCATAAAGTGAAATAAGTTTATTAGACTTCAAAGATCAGTGTTTGTCATGTGCTTTTCGATGACATAGAAACTTGTCTTTATACCAAACGATGCAAGTATTACTTTTAAACAATAGTGTACAAACATATTTCATAATAAAAACCCATGCGGGTTCCAGGTGCGAATAGGCCCACAACAGCGCTTTTCGGTAAAAGTCCACTAAAGAGCGCCCAGAAACCTGAAAGCGGGTCTAGCCGCTTTTCCCACAAAGCGACTGAGATGAGTGCCCCTAGTGGTTGAATGGGGCAGCCCCAGCCTGTCATAATGAATACCGGATGGTCCAGCCATAATGCGGAAAACCTGACCGCAAACCATATTGGTGCACCGTGTGTTGGGTAATTGTCACGTTCCTCGCGCGTTAGAGAACCTGCTGCATGTTTCGGTAAAAATAGGACCCATAGGATCTCAATGCAGGAGGCTAAATTTCTCGTCCCTACCCATCACTCCATTTTCTGGTGGCAGTCAAAACTCTCCTCCCGATTGGCCTTCTGTCCCTCTTTCCTCCACTTAACATAATTTCATGTTCATTGTATCACCACTTTCATGTTCATCTCCCGGTTATAGCCGAAATCGTACTGATTTATAGAAAAGCCATAACTAACTCACTAGTTACTGGTAATCTAATCAAAATCAAAATGTTCCATCCCCAGCAACATCGCTCTGTTACAGCAGTAATTGCAGGGCTCAAAATATCTGGTTAATAGAGAGTTGAAATTAGGACATTTTGTACTTACAAACACAGTATAATACCAATAACGCTATATCCAGCCCAAATCAGAAACGTCATTCCCCTATAAATCTCGACAGTTGCTTTGTAGATGGCGCTACTTATAACGCCACCCATAATGGCGCAAAATACCTCAACGGCTGCAACCCCAGCAAAAAGAGAACCTGAAACAAATAGATATCCATGAAAACTCATAATGTTATTTTGCTTATATACATAAAGAAAACAAAAATAAAAGGATGTAATCATCGGAATAAGCATTAAGAAATGGGCCACATTTTGTGTAAATTCTTTCTGAAAACATCCTTCAATCCACCACTTCTTTTTAAATGCTTGTACGAAAGCAAAACCATTGCGATCTTCAGTTTTTCCAATGTGTCTTTACCTTTTTTAATTTGTCTTTCTCCTTTGATCATCTAAGTATTTTTTTTATTACCTAAAATTATTCTTTGTAATTTTTTGTATGGTGTAGTATGGTTTTCGTAACATACATTTCTATATAAGTTTAAGTTCTTTTATTTACAGGGAAAGGCATGTTTCGGATCAAGAAGAAAGTAAGAATTTGGCATGTTCAAAAACAATAATTTATCAAGCTTTTTTTTTATTATTACCTTGTTTATCAGCTGGAGTCATTCTTGACATTATACTTCTAGACATAGGCATTGTGACAATGCTTCCTAAACTGGATGCCGCAGCTATAAGTAAAATAGAAAATATTTTTAAACAAAATATGTCAATAAACCAACAAGTGTTCAAATGATGGTTACAACAAAACTAATGAACTGGGATGATCAATCTTATATATCTAAGAAGAAAAGACAAAACAAGACAAAGCCATACCAGACAAATTAAAGATCGCAATGGTCCTATCTTGATACAGATAGTGTGTTGAACCAGGTTTTACTGCGCAAAACCTCCCTTTTCCTCGAACATAAACTTTAAAAGGTTAAAATGATTATACATGTAGGAAGAAAAATGCTAAATTTAAGAAAAAGAATGAAGGAGTAATTAATATTGCTCTAAAATATAAAACGGGATTACAAACTGATGAAAATAAAACAGATGAGCTTACAAATGTAGGTAGACAAAACATGCTCTTTTGTGTGCTTAATAAATGATTAGTATTATATTTGGGAATAGGAGGCATGAATAAGTGATGAAGTGGAGCATGGTGGAGGACATGGGACAAAATGCCAATTGTAGATAAGAGATTTGACTGCCACAAAAAGGAGGTATTTTTGGGGGGGTGCTAACTTGCGGTTGATGGGAAGTAGTTCATCGGCTGATTGCAAGGTCAGTTCATTTAAGGTTTTGTAAAAAATGAAAAAGATGTTAAGGGTTGTGGATAAATGGGAAATTAAAAAAACTGTACTTGAATGTTGAAGATATGACATTGAAAACATGAATTGGTTAAAAAAGTTGGAACGATACGGTAATAGCTAAGCTTACAAGCAAGGGAATGGCATGTGGCAAAAAATCAAATTCACCCACACAGGTACAGCATCAGATCTGATTGTGCCAATCCTTTAAGAACCAGCATTGCAATTGTTGTTACGCATCCTGCCATTGCAATCATCTCGTCAGAGGAGCAGAACAGCATTATCTTGATAAGAACGATAGAACCGAGGTGCGAGAAGCAGATTCTAACTGCGGAATAAACTCCTATTTTGATTGAATCCCAACAAAAAGGTGTGTTTAATTGATATAATGTTTCTACGTTTATTTTTCCCAAATTTGAAAACGCTGACATTGCAAATATTGTTATGAGAACGAAGAACATCCAGCGTTTTCCAGTTGGTGAAAAATCAGCTTGGTAGCATTCTGTTGTTCGTTTTAGATTTTCTATAAATGACACTTTCTTACGCCTCCTACTTTTTGGAAGAGATTCTTGAAGAAGAGTTAAAGAGAGTAGAAGTCCAATACCGGTAAAACATGCAGCAACAATATCTGGATAGAAGTATCCTTCCATCCACGTGATCAAATATCCTGAAATAAAAGTTCCGATGAAACTACCCAATCCGATACCGCCTTCTAAAAGGCCAATCAAAAATGATCTTTCTTTACCTTCAACCGTTGTGTCTGCAATGAAACATAAACCCATCGAAAGAGTCCCGAACCATGAACCCGTAAGAACTTCAATCATATAAAAGATCAGAAGATATCGAACATCAATTTCATAATAGATTCCAAATGCACAGCATACATTTTTAATGAATGCACCAGTAAGAGGAATGATGAAAAATGGTTTCCGACCATAAACGTCACTAAATGTTGCTAGATTTATATTGGCAAACATTCCCGGTAACAGATACGACAGGGAACAAATCATGCTCCATTCAGCTGTAATTTCTTGAACTTTAACCTGTTGTTTATATTCAACTGTGCTTGTATTCGTGGTGCATGTCGGGAGTTTTTCTGTTGTGTCTGTGGCATTAGGGAACTCCTGTTTCATGAATTTATAGTACGTGTACTGATTTAAAAGGTACAAACTAAGCATGAATGATAACAATTGGCTAAAAGGCATTGCTATGACAACGGCATAAGTCATCCATTTCGGATATTTGAGTTTGACGAAATCTTGTTTGGTGTCATCCACTAAGAGTCTGTCTTTTTCTGAGCGATAATTTTTCGTCATGTTTACTCAACCTGCAAATAAAGGCAACATGCAAAATTAATTTTACCAATTCTCAAATGTCCAAGTTGTTTAAACAAATCAATATGACGAAAGGGAAGAAAACGAGAACAGCAAAGGTAGAAATCCACAAATAAATAAAGACACAAAAAAACTGAGGAAAGCAAATATCCCGACTTCAGTTAAGACGTTTTAAAAAAAATGGTGGCTAGATCAAGTTTTTGACGTAACGGAAGAAAATGAGGACAGCAAATGTAGAGATCCACAAACAAATAAAGACGATATCATTTCAGAGGAACTGAGGACAGCAAATATCCTGACTTAAGTTAAGACGTTTTAAAAGAAATGGTGGTAGATCAAGTTTAAAGACCCAAACATACATCTCCCATTTCCATCTTTTCACCCAGTAGTATAACAAAAACACGAAATTGCATGCTTTTGACGTTTGCTGTCTGTATAAAGACTCACATGAGAAGCTTAAATTGGTAATAGAAGAATATACCTAAATATGACAAACAGTATGTATACAAACCAGCACTGTGTGTACAACCGATTCAATCCATCTGTTGTCTCATTATTCCGCGCTTAAGATAAAATTTTGTCATTTGTTTTCCTTCTTTTCAAAATCCACATTTTGACTTGAACCCTCAGATAAATAAACAAAGAACGACCGTACACAAATAATACAAAATAGATAGAGAATAGAAATATTTACAATCTTTATCAGCTTCTTACGTATTCATATGGTGATACGGATGGTATTTTCTAACGTCAATTTTAAACCAAAACTAGCTAGTAAATAGATCTATTCATTTGAGAGTAAAAAAAAATCTAATTTTGGTTTGCTCTTCCTGTGCAATAATCTGAAAATAGCAAAGTTAATACTTTGGTTGAAAGGAGGAAAAAAGTCATTAAGTTCCTTTTCAATCTTTTATAACTTGTTCATTTTGTATACATGTGTTCCATATCTATTGATAGTGATAGCCTCAAAGATATAGGACTACAAAATATTTTGGATATTTGAAGTCATCAAATTAAGGGACCGATCTTATAGCTTACACTAAATGGGGGCCTTTTTGTCTTTGTTTTATATTGCAGAAAGTCCTTGGTTCTATATTGCAGAAATCCTTCTTCGGAATATTTTTACTCTAAACCTTAGCTGCCAAAATATTTTTTTCATCCAATATTATTTAAAAAAAAATTTAAGGAAAAAACAAAGCCCCTCTTTCAATTTAAACGGTTAGACTCTTAGCCTCCTAAATACTGGAATTCATCAATCATGTAATAATTTCACAACTCCGTATTGTGAAAAAGATTCACCATGTCCCAAAACAACATTTATATAAGAATGTTGGAAGATAAACATATTAAATATTGTACACTATGCATATTTGATCATAATAATTATCAACTAGATTTGTGTAATCATATATCAATGTTCACTCTTAAAATATGACACAAGGGACAATCTCGCGTTACATAAACCCACAATCTCATGGAGTAAAAGGTCAGTGCTCTTTAGTTCTATTATTCTGAAACCTTTTAAAAAATTAAAGAAGCAAAGAGGTACCAATTCGTGGGACAAACGAATGTCGTAAGTCTTAAAATTCTAAGACAAAATCAGTAGACGTGAAAGCAAACCATTAAAAACACATCCAAATCGGCGACAAAAAAGAACTCATGTGATCTGGAAGGGTAAGCAGTTCCTTCTTGTTATACATACTCGTCACGTTCAGTTTCATCAACCAAGGACTTATCTTCTTCAGATATGGACGTGCTCATAAATATGTAGCACTGACGCCCCGCTGGTAAAGCCACGCCTATGGCTTTCTTCCCTTCGAAGTTGAGTCAATAAAAGAAAATTCTAATCCTGTCTATAGCTTGTTAAAATGAAAACACAGGTGTCAATTTTTCAAACAAAACAAGATGGATCCATACTTTAATGAAGCTATACTTTATTGAATACTTTTCTATTGCAAAACAGGGTTTGCTTTTTTATTTTTGGTATATGCAACATCAGCATGTTCAGATCAGCTTTAAAGTCTATATCGGGTCAACTGTCTGTTCAACGAAATACAAATGACAACAAAGTTCCAGACAATAAATTTTGCTACGCCTGACGCGCGTTTCGTCCATTGAAGACTCATCAGAGGTGCCCTACCAAAAATATTGAAAATGCCAAACACTATATGATTATGAAGAGCATAGAAAATTAAAACCAAAAATACTAAACTGGAGAACCAAATTATTACTAAGAAGATCAAACTATGTCTGGGGTAGGAAGAACCTTAAGGTTTAGACAATTTTGAAATTTAAACGATTACATCCCAGCTCCTTTGTTCTAACAGGGGTGATCTGAGCCGGATCATCCCTCGGAATACCCTGTTCTACTTTTTCAACTCTATTGTTCCTTTTCTTTTGTTTTTCAAAGCACGTTTTTTTAGAAATGTTCACAAAGTTGAACATAGGAAAATTATAAAATCAACAACAGTGTATTTTTGAAGATTGAAAAATAACATAGTTCCCACCGGGCCTTGAACGAGGGGTCTCGTCGTTCCAAGACTACCTTCATATCCACTAGACCACGAAACCGATGGAAAATCTGCACTAAAAAAACATTGAAGGGGCCCAATAAGGATACTCTATAATATATATTATAAAAGTGTTTTCTATTTGATTTTAAATGCACAGAATGTATTCTAATGTTTGTATTTAAATTTACATGACACATTTTTAAGGCTGGGATGTAAAATAGTTATTACATAATTTAAAGCTTTGATGTGTTCTCCAACACAAAAGTGTTGGTGCCGGAGCGGGCTAACCTCGGGGAATTAAAACTCAACCAGCAGTGCTAACCTTCACGGTTGTTCGAAATACAAATGACAACAAAGTTCCAGACAATAGATTTTGCTACGCCTGACGCGCGTTTCGTCCATTAAAGACTCATCAGAGGCGCTCTACCAAAAATATTGAAAATGCCAAACACTATATGATTATGAAGAGCATAGAACATTAAAACCAAAAATACTAAACTGGAGAACCAAATTATTACTAAGATGATCAACCTATGTCTGGGGTAGGAAGAACCTTAGGGTTTAGACAATTTTGAAATTTAAACGAATAATTTAAAGCTTTGATGTGTTCTCCAACACAAAAGTGTTGGTGCCGGAGCGGGCTAACATCGGGGAATTAAAACTCCATCAGCAGTGCTAACCTTCACGGGTGTTCGAAATACAAATGACAACAAAGTTCCAGACAATAAATTTTGCTACGCCTGACGCGCGTTTCGTCCATTGAAGACTCATCAGAGGCGCTCTACCAAAAATATTGAAAATGCCAAACACTATATGATTATGAAGAGCATAGAACATTAAAACCAAAAATACTAAACTGGAGAACCAAATTATTACTAAGATGATCAACCTATGTCTGGGGTAGGAAAAACCTTAGGGTTTAGACAATTTTGAAATTTAAACGAATAATTTAAAGCTTTGATGTGTTCAGACTTCAGAATTCAGACTATTTCTCTCATTTTATTCTACAATCGATTACATTTCAAGTAAATGTAATCATAGAATGCATGATTACTGATTACATGTGATTACATCAAAAATGTGCTTGATTACAGGATTAGTACGATTACTCAATCACTGAACCGTCAAACCAGATACAGGAAAACAATTAACACTAAGGCTTTATGACAAACTAATATCATTACTCATCTGTGAGATAGAAGAAACCCGGCGTCATTTTTTTCTCGGTACGTTACGTTTAAATATAAATTGTTATAGAATTAAAGATTTCTTATTTTATATTTTACATGATTTTTTTGGCGATTCTGAAAACCAAATGTTTGACCGTAATGTTAATCGTGTTTATCGTTTTAGAATTGGGATTTTTGGTCTTATATGATAGATTTTGGGAATTTATTCAAACCAAATGTATATATCTTCTATGGCTTATTTTAGACAAGTAAGTCATGCACACAATATCATCTCAACGAGTCTACTAAAACGACGTCTACTTGGCAACAAAGCTAACGAACCAATTCAGTTAGTTTATACGTTTCTTTTTATAATTAAAGAAATAAGGAAATTTATTAATTCTTTTATACTCAATGATAATTTTTATCGAATTCAATAACAGAAAACTAGCCATTGTTTCTAAGATTGGTATTGGTGCGTTAACAGCGTGAACTTTTGTAACAGAAAATCGAAAAAAAACAACGTCTGTGATTGGTCAATTTCATAATGTATGTTTCCGAAAACTTCGACCATTATCAACTAGATAAGATAAAGCTTTTTTTACAGTTTTCTGATTAGATAGTTTTAAGTATTAATTTAGTTTTCAGAATTTATTAATCTTGATCAAAGAGGGACCCAGGCCTCTTCACGATTCAGCAATCTTCTTTATATCCAACCAAAAAATGTCTTATAAGATGATTCCCTGTTCCCCCCTAAATCAACTACTGAGATTTTATTTAAGCAAAAAAATACTAAGGATCCGTATATTCATTTTAAGTTGAAAATTAAAATATGGGTAATCGGTCTTCTTTTCTGGATTTGCTTAAAACTTAATTTGGGGAATAGGCAACACACTGGGAATGATACAGAAGAAACAAATAATTTACTCCGCCTTGCATCCATATTCTTACAACTATTGTTGTAATTTGTGTTGTTGCTAATTTTCGTTGGCCCTGTTGTTCTTTGTTAATGCCCGACGACCGTCACGATGTCTATTTGATCTATTGTGTATTTTACTGATAATTTATCAAAATTTTACTCTCTATTGTTTTTTTTTCCTTTGTCTTTCAGTTGTGAAAATAGAATAGCCATGATGTTTAGGTAGTTTTTATTGTGTCTTGTATTCGTCCGAAAAACCACAATGACAGACCAGTACGATTCAAATATGCAAACAGTAAACGGCGTCAAAAATGGAGAGAAACGGCATGATTCAACCATACTACTTAATGGAACAAAGAGTAAAAGTTGGTCCGACTATGCATTATTGACATTCGTCCCTTTTCTTCATCTGTTCTCATATTTACTCACACTCTTTGTGATAAATCAATACACTTATGTATATTTTCTCGAGGAAAAATATCCAACCGTCCCTCACGGATTCAGTGGAAGTCTAGCCGTCTGTACTGTAAATACAAGCTCACTGGAGTATTTGATCGAATCGGATATTCAGAAAATTGCAGCTACATGGGGTATATATGTTAATGTTGCATTATCTCTCCCTAGTTTGTTGATAAATGTTAATTTAGCAACATACAGTGATGCTTATGGAAGAAAATTATTTTTCGTGATACCCTTGATTGGATCTATAATCAAGAATTTGCTGTGCGTATTGGGTGTTTATCTTAAAATAAATGTCAGGATATTCTTAGCGTTTTATATAGTAGAGGCCTCTACCGCGTCTTGGGTTGGGACAATCGCAATGGCATTTTGCTACATAGCTGATACTACACAACCCGGTAAACGGAGATCATTTTTGATTGGCATGCTAGAAGGAGGAATAGGGGTCGGACTAATCATAGCCTCGTTTATATCTGGATATTTGATTACGTGGACTAAAGGGTACATCTATCCCCTCAACATAGCAACTGCTCTCCTCGTTGGTGCCTTCATTGTTGTTCTCTTCTTCATCGACGAAACACTTGAAGAACCAAACAGGCGAAAAAGAGTTTCATTCTTTGCAAACATGAAGCGAGTATTCGATGTTTACCGACCAAACTTTTCGTCTCAAGGTAAACAGTGGCAATACATAGTTTTAATATTCATGTTTGTTTGCTCTGGAGTTGCCAATATTTCTCGCAGCACGGTAGAAGGCTTGTATTTCATCGATTCTCCTTTCTGCTGGAGTTCCATAACTATTGGAATATATACTGCATTGCGTACCATAAGCTGGAATATCGGAGCCATCGTATTGATAAAAATTTGCCACGCATGGACGAACGATGAGGTTATTGCCCTGATAGGAATGGTAACAACGACTGTATGTCTTCTTCTTGAAGGGTTAGCAAAAACTAATGCAATGCTATATATTTGTAAGTAAAAATTCTTAAGGTAAAGATGTAAAAAAAGAAATTAACCAAAAAAAATTCAAAAACATGGTTTGTGGCACTAACCTTATCTTGGGACGGGTTTGGGGGGGTTTTGTTGGTCAAGAAGCAAAGAAATATCACACTCGACAGAAGGATCCAGAAAAGTACCAAATGGAGCGTTTGAATGCCAAAAGTTTAAAAGGGCAAAGGCAAAATCAGTAAACACAAACGAGAATAACATGAACAAACAGACAACATAAAACACACCAAAACATCTGAATAACATTTGAACCTCAAGGTCCTTTAAATATAAAACAAAAGCAGAACGTATCGAATGCACCACGAAACAAAAACTAAAAAACAATTAAAGATTTTTTTTGTTGTCACGCACATTAAATGGATTTGAACTTGAATTGTAGCTGCAGCGGCTGGATTTGGTTGTATAGTTACCATGCCCATGGTTAGAGCCATCATGTCACGGATGACTGAACCGGATAAACAAGGTACTAGTATGAAGTTTTAACACATTTTGGTCGTATGTTTAGCACCGTCTCGAAGTTCGATATTAGCTCAAAATGGTTGGAGCAATGTAACATTTTAGAAGATTATATCACCAGTTCGTCTGGAGTTGCTATTTCTGACGATAGTATGACTTAAAAAAACAAATAGCAAGTTTATTATATCAACAACGTTTAAACGAATGATGCCAAGTAGTATAGCAACAACATTATTTTGTAAAAATGGTGCCAAGTTGACCATGTACAATGTTTCTGGTGACATGCAATTTTGTTTTATAAAAATCTTTATGTTGAAACCATTCTCAGTCAGGTAGACAAGTCATATATAAGATAGCCATAAGGGGACGACCATTTGATTATGAAGGGGGCCTGGCAGTTTCGGTCGAGACAGATTATTTATTTCCAAAATTTTGCGGGCAAGAATATGAATTTGTCGTCGCTACGGGGCAAGAATATTTATTTTCTGTATACATGCAATAGCTTAATCGAGCAAGGATCTTGGGACGGATTATAAATTTTCTTGCAAACAGAGACCAGATACAGAACAGAGATTTATTTCCAACTTTTTCCAGGCCAGAATATTTATTTACAAAAAGTGCCAGCCCCCTCAAAATCAAATGGTCGTCCCCTATAAACGTAACATATTCAAAAAGTGGTAACATTGCGTGAAGTTATTCTTTTACTTGTAGGTTCTGTATTCGCGGGAGTGGCTGCAGTCGAGGCTTTCTGCAGCTTGGTTGGAACTGTGCTTATTGGGATAGTGTATGACGCCACAATAGACATATACAAAGGGATGACTTTCTTGATATGGACAGCTTTTAGTATTATTGGTATAGTCTTATCTGTGTAAGTAAAAATTATGTCAGTATAAGCAGTCAATTGTGTTTCCTTTTCTTTCAGTTTAACCCACAATCTCAATGGCAGTTACATTTTTTATCAAACGTAAATCGAATGACAGTTGGCTGGCTTTTAGTAATATGTTGACATGGAATCACCAACATGGATGTTTTTTTTAATGATCTTTCATTTAAGTCTGATTTCACAAAGTTATAAATTAGCGGCGGGGACAGACGGATACGGATTTTTTTAGAAGATTTCTCAGCAGGCAAATTGTTCTCATGTGAAATTCATATGAAATTAACGTGAAATTCATGCTAAAATTTAACATGCAGTTTACGTTAAATAAACGAGCAATTTAACGTTAAGTTCACGTGAAAAATTCACGAGAATTTCAAGTGAAAAATGTTTTCAGCATTTTAGATTTTCTTTCACTTTCACTTTCACGCAATTTTGTAATTTTTTTTAATCTGATTTCAAAATTCTCACGTGAAAAAAAAATAGTTAACATGAAATTCACGTGACTTTCACCTGATAGTGAAAATAACATTACTATCAGGTGAAACTCACGTGAATTTCATGTTACCAATGGTCACCAATACACCTCTGGTTTTCTCATACTATATAAGCAAGGATACAGGATTACAAAGAAAACATTACATAGAAAAAATAAAAATGCAACTTAATACATTGTGTTATGTGGAATTTATCATTCATTTTTTTCATTGCAGAATTCTGATTAAAAGATCTCCAAAGACAGTACGACAACCTGAAATAGCTGTTTCTGTAAATCAATAACTTTTTTTTGTATTTCTACTGTTATACTATTTCATTATTTGTTTTTGTCACAAACTCTGTTTAGATGTTTAAGAGAATAAACTTGAATGATTTGATTTATTTAAGAAAATAGAGAGAATTTCAAAAAGAAGTTATAAGAACCACATTTCTAGTTAAACTTATTTATAATAGCCCGCTTACGAAGTGTGCGGTCGACCATATCGGAATATTTTAGTAATCTTGTCTGTCCATCTGTCCATATATCTCATAAGTACAACTGCTCCTACACGACCAAATGGATTTTGATGAAACTTCACAAGAAGAAAGAACATACATCATATGGAGATGTGCAGAAGATATTTATTGTTCTCGCATATCATTCAGGGAATCTTTAATTTTTAACCAATAAAGAGTTTGATATTAAGCAGCAGAGGGTATTGTCCTTTTGTGAACACTCAAAGTATTCTTGCTTATACTGGCTTGCTGAAGGGCTGGCGGTTGTCCATTGTGGTTTTTCTGAGTTGCCGCTTGATTGTGCACTTATTCCACATCTCATTATTTTTTATTTATTACAATAAGCAAAGAAGTACCAATGGAGCATTGAAATATCAGAAGTTAAACATAGGTAATCTATCGATTACGAAGCTCACCTCGTTGCGCATTATTGTCACTAAGTGGGAATCGACTTTAACTTTTCAAATTTTAAAGTGCTCAATCCATGTAAAAAAGTCACATCCAGCGTCTGAAGCATGCATCTTGCTAGGAATCTCTGTGTGTACTTTACCATACTACTTTAGATGATAAAGCGGGTATAGAGTTTAACTTTTCTTCTGTAAGTGGTCATCCATGTGGAAAATATAGGTCACAGCAGGCATTCTAAGCATGCATTGTGCTTAGCATCACTAGGTGCACCTACAATACCAATATCATTGATGTGACGCTTGTCAGTAAGCGGGAATGAACTGTAAGTGGTCATCCATGCGGAAAATATAGGTCATAGATGACCCATAGATAGCATTCGAAGCATGCATTATGCTTAGCATCACTAGGTGCACCTACAATACCAATATCATTGATGTGGCACTTGTCAGTAAGCCTGAATGGATCTTAACCATTCCTCTGTAAGTAGGTGCGGACGCCGTCGCCAATGGCGACACCGACGCCAGGGGTATCACATAAGCCCCCCCCCCCTTCGCTTTCGTGAGCTGAACTTAAAAGGCAGAGACAAAATCAGTCGATACAAAAGAAAACAACAGGAAGAAATAGATAACATATAAAAACACACAAATTACCACAGGGTTCCCACGTCATCCTTGAATTCAAGGAAACCTGGAAAAGTCCTTGAATTTCATTTCAATGTTCAAAAACCTGGAAAAATCCTTGAATTTTATCAAATATCCTTGAAAAACCCTGGAATTTTGTAATATGCAGATTTCTTGACCGTTTGATAAAAAAAGGCCGAAAAATATTGGATATTTTAAACTTTTGCGGACTATTTTAATCCTTGAAAATGACCTCAATACCCTTGAAAAGTCCTTGAAAAACCCTTGAATTTTGTGTAATTATAAATAAAACCTTCTGGGACCTCTTGTTTCATACAGTTCCTAACCAATTTTTTTGTCAAACAGGGGGGGGGGCGGGGCGCCTGGTCCGCCGGTCCTAGATCCGACTTTGATAATTCAAGAATTTATTTTAAAGGATATTTGTTACATTTACTTGTGTAATTTGGATTTATCAATGTATGGTAATAAAGAAAGATAATGAGATGTGGAATGTTGTGTATGCAAGACATCCTTCACAATTCAAGGGCTCCCAGGAGCCTGACTTATTCACCTGGTCCTTAAGTCATAAGGATCTTTTCTTTTAGGAGTCATCTGACAACTGAGACCTAATTGAGACTTTTGTGAAGCCTTTGTAAAGAGCTGCATGTTTAAGCAAGCAACATCTTTTTTTTCTGCATTTGAATCTACACTATTTTTGACCTGTCAAGGGCCACAACCCCTATAAGGAGTCATCTTACAAGTTTGACCCAATGGAGACTTTTGTAGAGCTAAATGAGCTGAACGTTTAAGCAAGCAAAAGCTTTTCTCTATCTGCAATAGTTTTCATTATATATGGAAAAAGCGTTTTGGTTTTTTTACCTGTAAATGGCCATAACCCCTCTAAGGGGTCATCTGACAACTTGGACCAAATAGAGATTTTTGAAGAGCTTAATGAGCTGAACATTTAAGCGAGCAACAGCTTATCTCTATCTGCAATAGTTTTCATTCCCTATTTTTTTTATCTTTAAAGGGCCATAACCCCTAAAAGGGGTCATCTGACAACTTCGACCCAATGGTGACTTTTGTAGAGCTTAATGAGCTGAACATTTAAGCAAGCAATAGATTTTCTCTATCTGCAATAGTTTTCATTCTATAGGGCAAAAACATGAAAAAACTCTATGTTTTACTTGTAAAGGGCCATAACTTATTACGGTTCCTCTGACAACTTCGACCCAATGGAGACTTTTGTATAGGTTTTGATTCTGAAGAGCCTAGGATCCTTCGGATTTTTTCTATCTGTTATGGTTGCTGAGTTATAAGCCATTTTAAGTGGTGTTACCTATGTTCTATTTTTAGTCACAGCAGTCATGTTTTTTATCGAATCATTTCAAAATGAGAATTGTTTGTTGCCAACATGTAATATACAATTCCTGCAAAGTGTCAGTTAATTTGGTTTGGTGGTTTCAGAGGAAAAGATTTTTGAAATTGTTAACGGACAACGACAGACGACGGACGAGGACAGACACATAGTGATGGCATAAGCTCACCTGGCCTTTGGCCAGGTGAGCTTAAAAAATAAAACAAAATCTAAAAAAATTGCAGCTTTTATTCAGAATAACAAAAGATACAGAAATTGATAAACTATATTTTCAAAAAAATCTTATAAATATATTTGATATATATACAAAGGTTGGTCTATATCTACATGTAAATCAAAATAACTAACAGGGAAAAAATAACAGAATGCCAGTCACTATAGATAAAATATACAGTTCACATTTAGAAAAAATATAAAAGGTCATATGATAGATATTTTTTATTATCAGGTTATAATTTTGATTAAACCTACATGCTTAAAAAACTGCATTACACTTAAAATAACCTACTTTTGTGTAAATAAACAGGATCTTGTAAAATATTCTTCAAAAGTATTACAATAAAAAGACCGAAAACTTGTAAGTTTCAGAGAAAATGGATTTCTAAAATAAATTAGTAGGGGAATTCAAAAATTAAAACTCATAAAGTTTAAACTTATCAACAATAATAAACATCTTTATTTCAATGTAAGACACACAAAAAAAACTTTCTTTTTATAAAGATCCACTACAAAAAAAGAATTTTTTACACAACCACTTTGCTTTTATTAATAAATACAATGGGCAGTGTAATTCACTTTAAAATTAATTTACCATCTAAAATAACAAATATTATATTATAAAAACCGCTAACCAACATTTTAATATATATATTTCTAAAATCTTCAATTATAACACATACAAATATCTTGTACATTAAATTTTTTAAAAATAATACTTGATACAATATTTTATTAACAAATTTTGTTGCTATGCTAAACACTGCCTACTACACAACATGCATAAAGCAGTTTGCACCTTAACTATCAATTTGTTCCCTAATTAATTTTCAACAAGCATTCTTCTTTAGTATTAGGATTATCCTTTTTGGATTTATCATTCTTTCAATATTGCACTTACAACTAAAATTATTTGTTTAGTTATATTAGCCAAACTGGTTTAAATTGAAAGACATGCTAGATTTAGTAGATATACCTGTCTTAAAATGTATATTTCAAAGCTTTGAACCAAAGTTAATGCCATAATTACATGAAATAGTTATGAATACATAAAACGTATCTACAAAATGAGTGAGGTATTAAGTAACAATGACAAAATAAGTATTGAATAAGACATTCTACTTGTACCTTTCCTTTTTTGAAAAGTTATTTTGGAAAAAAACCTTCAAAGTACTTTTCTTTTCATTTCCAGGTTAAATCTTAAGAAACAAAGATTTTGTTACATCAATATTTTCTTTAACTGATAAAAAATCAATATTGGTTCATTTTTCCTAATAACAATAAAAAATTAAATTATAACTACAATTTCTGTAAGTAAAATGCCATAAATATCAAAACATTGTAATGCTAAACATACATAAGTGCTGTTAAGTTAAGGTAAAAATTTTGATAATAATTTCACTATGTCAAACCTATAAAGTTTTTCATAAGTACACTTTCAAAGTTATTGTATTTGCATTTCTCACTAACTTGCTATACATGTAAACTAAATGAGTAAGATTTTTAATAGCAATGCTGCAATACTTAACTTACAAATGCATAACATATACTAAAAGCGTTGTATCATATTTTAAAGAACATCTTTCTTCGTTATATAAAGTACTTTAACAACTTTATCTTTTAGATATCTTATTTTTGAAAGCATATTTCTAAATTTGAAAAGACTTCATTTAACTTGATCTTATTTTTTTTAAACTATTGCATAACATAATCAATTATGTTTCTAAAGTTAAATCAATATGAAAATGTAATATCTAAAAATAAGAAGAAAGACTTTAACTTTCAAATAATAAAACTTATGTAAAAATAAAATAAAATAAAAAACAAAATCAAAACAAAACAAACAATAAAAAAAATCTTATCAAAATGATTGATATTTATTCATTTTACAAAGTATAAATAATGTTAAAATTATTCATATAATAAAAACAGAATTTTTTAAAAAATAAATTGCCAAAACAATGTAAAAAGTTTAATGAAATATCATAAAATACAGAAAATCACAGGTTTTGAAGAGTCACCACCGTTATAAATAGTGGGTCATGAATCTTTTATCTATCACATGTATCTTTCGTCTTAATAGATGAAATATCTAGATGAAATGTCGATGAAAGAAAGACTATCAGATCTCTGGTAACTGTCTTTGTAAAGACGAAAAAGTTAAAGTTTTGAATTTCCAAGGCAGCAAGTCTTCTTAAGATGTCAACTGAAAAAGACATAAAAAATAAATTAAGAATTAAAAACAAAACAGTTCTAAATGTGAATAAATGTGAAGATTTTAAAAATTTGATAAGAACTTGAATATTCTTGGTTATGATGAATATTTATTTTAATCCTCAAATCGATGCATGATGGATAAATGTCATTGAAATAAATGATTAATGCAATAATGTAAAAGATAGAACAACTAAGCGTTTATCTGCCAGACAAATTTGGTACATTTAATTATCTAAAACTTATCTATACATTTTCTCCTCTATTCTTTTATTTCTCAATTTACATATTAGGATATGAGCGTTATGTAAAAACATCCTTTTTCCTATTAATATGATTGAAATAATCATGTATTGATTGGTAACTTTAAAACGAACAATCGTCAAATCCACATGCATATGTATAGTATGTATATATGGTACGCCATTTTAACCAAAACCCTGGTATCTATAGGATACCTCAGATAACTGGGGGTTTACTGGTTTTCTGGATGGAACTCTTAATTACATCAGGAATTGAGAGTTATTTCAGGAAACTGTGGGTTTCCTATCAGCTATCCCATGGATACCACAAAAACTCCTGCTAATAAGAGTTTTCAAAAATAATAGCCTTGTACTAGTTTTTGAGGTATTAATAGTTTTCAGCTTAACATTAATAAATTCTGCTTTCAATAGCATTAACTTGCAATATCTGTAGGTAGAAGGGGTTTAATTAGAAATCTATGCGATAGCTGACAGCAAACCCCAAGTTACCAAGATATCTCTTAATACCTGATGTAATTAAGAGTTTCATCCAGAAAACCCCCAGATAGCTGCCACTAAACCACCAGTTATCAGAGGTATCCTATAGATACCAAGGTTTTGGTTCACATGGCGTGCCATATGTATATGTTAATATATATCACTACCAGAGAACCCTTAAATTTAATAAAATGTGAACTTAAAAGCAAAATTAGAAACAATGGATTAAAAAAATAAAAGATTAAAATGGAAAGCTAACAAATGCTGTTCATCAAGAAATAAAAGTAAATAAGTTGTTGAATAAGCGCATGTGACACAACCTACATATGTCAATGGCAACTTAAACCTTTTTTTCTGAGAGGTGTTAGCCAAAAATTGTAGTTGATAAGAAATAAACTGACTGAGAAACTATAACGACTTTTTTCAAAGGTCTGGTGAATACACAGATGAAGCAGCAAACAAATCATGTGCAGATTTATAAAAAACATACTGTGGATTCATTTATATTTGTGGGTCCCAATTTTCGTGGTTCTGAAGTCTGCAGCATACAGAAACATTTCATAGGCAGATCGTAGGGGGCGCGGGTCCCCCTTTTGGTGGAAAAATTTTGTTGAATATATAAGAAATCATTAAAGCGTGACCAAAGCGAGCCCCCTCTTAGGCCAGTCAGTGGGGCCCCTCTTTTCATAATTTCTGGATCCGCCACTGCACTTTATACTTCTTTGTCATGGGATATCAAATTTCATTGGTCAACGCCACCCAAGAAAACCATGAAAATTGATAACCCACGAATCATTATGAATCCACAGTAGTATTTTCCAGTCATACACTTATGGGGAAAGTACAGTAGCCATAGGAGAACAAGACAGCATAAGTAGTTATCAAGATTAGTTGTTTATGACAATAAATGAAACCTTTTTTATACCATTAAGTTAAAGTTAATTGATAGAAGAAATTGAGATCTTGATAAGGAAGATAATTAAGCTGCTCAAAATAAAACAAGGAAATGTGTCAGGATGACACTGATGCCCCGCTGGTAAATAAAATAAAACTGTTATTTTTACAAAATTTGCTAAGTCCAAGGGCCGTAATTTAGGTCAAAATCACTAGACTGGAACGAAACTCAAACTTGACCTGTAACTCATCATGGTAGACTCACCTACTAAAAATCTTTTGAATATGTGCAAGGATGTCGAAAAAAGTGTGGAAAACTAAAGTGTGACGGACAGAAGGAAGGACGACAAGACAGAAAGACGGACGGACAAACGGACCGAAAAACTATATGCCCCCAAACAAAGTTGGCGGGACATAAAAATGAGCTTTTGAAAGTGAGAAAAACAAACTTTTACTGTGAAAGTACATGTATTTAAATTCGTTGACATCAATTTTTGTGGATATTGGGAAAATGTTCTAAGAAAATAAATTAATGATTATAATAAATTTATATGGAAAGCAATGTTTAGAGTTTTGTTTGTCATGTTTGTTGGAAATATAAATCCAAGACTTGCGGGACCAACAAAAAGCAAAATTGGTACCGCAAGAAAATGAATAATTTCACAGTAATTTAAGACAAAAAATTTATGCTCTGAAACAAGAAGTTTTGTTAAGATATCTTTAATTGTGTTGTACTTCATAATCTCTACTTACAGAAATAAGCAAATTTTCAAATAGTAAGGAAAGGAAAAGGGAAACAACAACAAAAGACCAGGAAAAAATTGGACACAGGCAACATGTTAAATAAGATTCCACAGCAATGAGATGTGCATAATGTTACCTCAAGTTAAATTAATCACTCAGCTGAAAATGAGATGGTTGATGGTGAATATTTTAACCTTATATAAATTGATATGTTTATACCAGTAAACATCACATTTATATACACATGTCCATCACAATATCACTATGAAAACTCTCCCACACATTTACAGTGATGGAAAAGTTTTGGAGTTTTAGAGTCGACAAAAACTGTAGAAAGAATGTGACTAAATAGGTCAGAATAGGACAGAGGAAAGAATAAAATAAAAAAAACTATTGGTTTCAAGTATTTGGCTGCAAGGCAATAACTATGGTCAGTAAGAAAATAAATTAACCTACATTTTATAGTTCTCAATAAATCAAAAGTTTAATTTTGATAGGTTTTTTTTACACATTTTTGCCTCTGAACCAGACTAAAAATATTGAATAATAGAAATACTAAAAGCATGCTTTAGTAATTCTATAAATAACTAGTTCTATTACTATCAAACATGAAGAAAATGCTAATAAATTATTAGGGTATATATGAATATATTTTTCCTCCATTTTTGTGTATTGGTATATTTTGTAGTAATCAAGCACCCACATTCAACAAACAATCAGCATATGAACATGCATTTTGACAATATAAAAATGCATCTGCTAGTAAATTTATGTATTGTTGAAATTATACACACACAGATATATGTGTTTCCATATCATATTTTCATACATGTATATAAAAAATAAAATGTTCAAGAAATAAAAAAATAAAATCTGCTTTTGATTTTTACTGAAAAAGTAAAACAAAATAGCATTTAAATAAAATTTTGAATCAAAAATAGCAAATAGTATCTTTATTTAGTTTTCATAGTGTGTAAAATACAGAGGTACATAAAAGCAGTGATTTTTTACCTAATTGACTATATATTTTTTGCCCTAGTATGAGAAACCAAAACATTGTTAACCTATCTTTTGCACGAAAATATTTACAACCAATAGAATTCTCATCAACAAGTCTATATTTTTCCAAAATTATTCAACAGATTGACATAAAACTTAATAATGCGAATCCTCAAATGAATCTATCTTGTCTATATAGTTGTGTAATATTTCAGGTCTGTTCCCCTTAAAATGTTTAAGTGTTAACAAAACTATGGGGGTTCATTTCAAATCTTGAAGGCTTTTCTTTTACTTTGGGAAAATCTGATGGTCGGTCACTTCAAATCTTAAAAACTTTTTTTACTTAGGGAAAAGTCAGATTTTCAATTGCCAAGAGTGCTTGCAAAAATCCCATTAAACAAGATACGGAAAAAAATCAGCATTGTGAAAAGTGTTCTAGTAAAAAGTGGGGCTAATTATCCATTTTAACAATTAGGTCATTAAAAATAAATTGAAATTTGTAACAACTTTAAGTATTTTTTTCAGTATATATCATCAATAGAAAACATAATGCCATGCAAAAACATACTGAACTTCTAAATTTTAGACATAGACTGAAACATTCATGCTATTTTCTTTTTCAAATATGCAATAATGCAAATCTAAGTTTAATGCAAGTTTTATTACACCATAGTAAGCTAACAACTCCATTGCACAATGGAGGAAGTAAATATATATAAAATTTTCAATAAATGTTTTTACAAACCATTAAAAGGATGGTTTAGTGTTTCATCATCTAAAGATAAAAAATTATCAAATTATATTTCATTTCTAATAAAAATAACTTCAGTTAATGATAGATTATAATCAGATATTTTGGTGCTGAGGTTTTATGATTCACATTATTGATGCACATGGACAATACAGGCCATTACGTGGTAGTCATATCTTTGAATAAATTAAAATTGTGGAGGGATCTGGAGAACTAAGAGGAAACACTGTGCTTGTACAGGTAACTGAAAAACTGGAGAACCAAGACCTTGAGCAGGTAAATGTTGAACCTAATTACAAACAGGTAACAATTTGTAAAGTTTCGAAGACAGACTTGAAACCTGAAAAGGTAATTGACAAGTGATTGTCTTTTGAAAGCATTGTAATTTAACCAGCTCGCAAGACCACTAAGCCATCCATGGCTCTTAATAAGATATCAATTGAGGTTAAATGACACAGCATATATAACAATATGGCTTCTTATTTTTTTTTGCAGGCTTTATATTTATTTTAATGCATATCCCTAAAACCCAAACCATTGTAATTAAGTATAATCTATTTATGTGTATGTTTATAACATGCTGTTTATCCATATCTTTCCATACATGCACAATGTTGGATAAAATGGTTAAATATCTTCAGGTTTCAGAATAACCCTTGGCCTTTTCACCTTAAATATTTTATGATCTTAGTTTATCCTGATTATCCATCTTTTTCCATGCATGCACAATAATGGTGGATAAAATGGTTAAATATTTAAAGGTTTCAGAATTACCCTTGTACCTTAAATATTTTTACGATTGTAATTTAAGACTAAAAGTTTTATAAATAGAATACTAAACATTGAATTGTTTCACCTATATGTTTGTAGGGGAACTTTCTGGTTTGTCAACCTAAATTATCAGGAATACAAAATATCAGTGTTCAATTAAAATCATAATATCTGTATTTAAGTTGTAAGATTCCAAGGAGTTATGCAGATTGATGTAAATGTACTGAATCTAAATCTTAATTCATGTATCTTAAAATAAAAGTGTCTCTAAATGATTTGAGGAACTTTCTGATCTTGAAATTTGAAAATTATAGAAAGAAAGTAATGAAGTTTTTCATTTTATTGACACTAGGACTTTTAAATTTTTTACATTAAAGATATCCTTGGTTTTTTTTACATTGTATTTCATACTTTTGAAGAAGAATTTAATAATCCTTATTATAATAGCATTATTAATATTTCTATGCACAGTTTACAAATTTTGATAATAAACTTTGTTTCTTTTCACAATCAAAGGGACATAACTTCATTTTCATCTGGTCATTTTGTATAAATTAAAAAATCTAAAAATCTTGTGTATATCAAAATTACAATACTACAAATTCTAGGTGTGATGTAAAGGGTGTAAAGTTTTGTAGTTATTCCATAAATCATACCTTTTTAGCATCTTTTTTATTCTTGTCCTTGTTATTTTCATAGAACATAAAATCCTGAAAAAGAAAAATATAAATGCTAGACATGCTAGATATTATTTTCAAATCAAAGGTTTTATGCAGTAAATACTGATGCAGTTTACAAGTGATATCATTTAATCCTGGTTTAACCAAGTATTTCTTTTGAAATACCTGTCAGGGTTGGCAAAGTATTGACCACCCGGGTTTTCCCGGGCTGGGCAATACCCTTAAAATCATCAAAGTGGGCAATACTGGGTAATAAGAATTTATTCATGAAAAAAATCTTATTTAATAGTATTTAATGCTTCAAATTTTTTCCTCATTTACAAAATTCATAAACAAGTAAATCTGTGAGCTAATGCTCACTAGTGATACCCCCGCTCCCCAAACTAAGCCACTCATATATAAGTTAAAATACTTGGTAAACAGGAAGTGGTTGACCTATGAACATAAAATTGCTATACACCATATGGGACTATAGGATAAAGCTGTATACAAAATATAAGACCTCTATCTCATGTAGTTGCTTGGGAAACTTTGACGGAAATTTGCATTTATGTCCATTATGTGTAAAAACCTAAGTACTCGGTAAACAGGAAGTAGACTACCTAGGAGCATAAAATCGGTAAGCACCATATGGAACTATAGGATTAAGCTGTATACAAAATATCAGACCTTTACCTCATGTAGTTGCTTGGGAAACTTTGACGAAAATTTTGCATTTATGTCCATTATGTGTAAAAACATGAGTATTCGGTAAACAGGAAGTAGACTACTTAGGAGCATAAAATCAGTATACACCATATGGCGCTATAGGATAAAGCTGTATACAAAATATCAGACCTCTATCTCATGTAGTTACTTAGAAAACTGTGACGGAAGTTTTGTTACGGACGGACGGACGGACGGACGAACGAACGGACGGACGGACAAGGGTAAAACAGTATACCCCCTCTTCTTCGAAGCGGGGGTATAATTATTTGTATTTGACATTACTTTTCATGCATTACCTCAATAATTTGTATATTTGCACTACTTTTTTGCTATAATTTTTTTCACTGTCATTACAATTTTGATAATCATGACAATACATGATGTTTAATCTATGCTAAGAATTGTGAAACCATATACATGAAAAGATTAAATAAGGATTAGTAATCAAAACATCATAATTTTGTCTAATTGTTAATAGGTAGGGCTTGTGTATTTATAAGAATGAGACATACATGCATTATTAAAAAAACATTGAACTTGTATAAGGCCATATCAGGTTATTTATAGATCATTTTGCATTTCTATACATGGAAAATTTATCACATATACTACATGTATATCTTTTAAATCAAATTTTAATCTTTCACTCTCTAAATCTGTTTTTAATAGTGTTTTCGTTTAGATTTTACTAAAAAGTGTACATACACATCTTAATACTGATTGTTATGTAGGTATTTGATGATATTTTAATAAGAAAAAACTTATTACCCAGTAATGCCCAGTATTGCCCAATAAATCCAGTAAAACCCGGGTTTTCCCAGTATTTCCCGCTGTCCTGGGAAATACTCTTTAAACCCGGGTTTTTGCCAACCCTGATACCTGTACCAAGTCAGGACCATTGCAATCTTCAATTTCTCAAGTATGCTTTTTTCTTCTTGGACATTTGAGATTGATCATCCCAGTCAGGCAGTTCGTTGTTACCATTAGTAATCTTTTATATCATAAATGCTTTGTTTTTTCCAATTTATGCTTTTTCTGTGCATAATTTAGTTAAGGTAAAATAAGACACATGTGCCTAATTGTTTTTATTCTGTTTATTTTGGGTTTAAATTGTAGTAAATTTTTGTACAGTGGTCATGATGGTACACTTGAATTTAAAACACTCGAAATTTTAGCTGATTTTCACTCTGTGGGTCAATGCCCAAACAATGTTACTTCCATTTTCTGCTTAGAAAGGGGTCCTACTTATATGCAAATGGATTTATATTGGAGTATATACTTACTAATTAGAAGACAACACCAATTGTAAAATATACTTACTAATAAGAAGACGGCACCAATCATGACAGCCTTCATTTTAATGTCCAGATCTATGGGGAAGGAGATTCCAAAGTTATCAGCATCTGTGAACAGTTCCTTACCCAGGCCTGTCCATTGTTTTGTTACCCTTCCTACAAATGTTGTCTCATCAGCTGTATGTACCTGTAAAGATAAAATATTGTTTACAGAGGGCATGAACCACAAAACTGTCACTCAAGATCAAACCCTGCGCAACCCAGTGATGAGCCACCAGCTTGATGCAAAATGAGATAAAGATGTAAACCTATAAAGTATAAAGACACGTCGCTGCAGACCTATATCCAGGTATAGTCTCGACATGATTAAACTCCCCAAGCAGTCTGTATAAAGACTTAATTTATTTGTAACAGCAATACATTTGTGATTGACAGGAACAGATGAAGGTGTTAACTTGACTACTTTTGGGGCTATTGAGACGCAAAGGTATCATGAATAATGCTTTGTTAAATGTCAATATTCATTGTGACTTCAAGAATATTCACTCCATAACCCTTTAGCTTTTCAATTTTACATGAATCTTAATGAATACATATACCTATTTGGGATTATCTATTCATGTCTGTCTTTATTAAAGATGCAAATAAGAATGTTACAATAAATGTGCATGTAATAAGTAATGTACGTCACAGTTTGTTTGGTTTTTTCCGTATTTTTCCTAAAAAGAATTCAAATTTGCCTAGAATGGGGCTCCCACAGGGTATCCCCCTCAGGTCGCAAGGTTGCTTTTAAAAGGGGCCTGAGGTCACAAGGTCGCTTTTAAAAGGCATATTTTGGTGGAGGTCGCAGGTCGTTTTTTGGCATAGGTCGATTTTATGAAGTGAAGGTCAGAAGTCGCCCTTAAAAAGCCCTCAGGTCGCAGATCGTTTTTAACCCTGCAAGATCCACTAGAATCCACCAGAAAATTACAAATATTTTAGACACTGGGATTCAACCTTAACCCCCATTGAATTTTCCTTTAAGTTACTGAGACCTACATCAAACTCAATATCTCCACAAATTTCCCACTGACAACATGGTCCTTTGATTCTTAGTACAGTCTCTCCTTCAGCGTTCTCAATCTTAAACCTGGGTTTACACAAACTCCATGCTTGTGATACATAGCCACAGACTTGGCCTGGTGGTGACTCTACTGTTACTCTCTGAAATGTGAAGGAATTGATAAAAGCAGTTAGTTTACAAAATTTCATAACAATAAACTTGCTGCATTTTTTTTAAAGTAATCAACCAACAGGGGTCCAAATTAACACTAGAGAGCAAAAGGTCCAGGACTTTTTGAAGTTCTAGGTCAAAAGTTCACAAGATTTTATTTAAAAGTCCTCAAAAGGAGTTATCGTAGATACATGCAGGTCCAGGAATTTCAAAGGTCCTGAATCAAAAATGTAAGGTTCCAGACCTCAGACCAGTGCTAATTTGAACCCCTGACCAAACTGCAAGTATGTATACAAGTAAGATGGACAAACTGGTATGACTGCACATTTCCCCTGGACATTATACTTTAAAGGTTTAAATGTTAATTGCTGGGATTTAGCATTTCAAAGCAACATGCTTAATCCATGACAGTTCTTGAAAATAGAGAATTTGAAAATTGGAAAAGAAGTTATTATGCAGGCCCACACATGTAATTCGTTTTGTTGTTGTTGTTTTTTTTACTTTTTACTGTAACCATATTTTGTTGTATTAAGTGCACAGTTTTTACATTTTTTTCATGAATCTGACACAATGGTGCGCACAGTAGACCCCTATACGAAATTTTGATACCTTTTCCTGACCAATGGCAGTGGCAAAAGATTGATGTCTGTCAGACTTTGGACCAAGATTCATTCATGTAACACGAGAATCGTAAATCATGTGATTTCTAATCATCCACAAATAAAACATTACCAATGTCCT
Organism: Arcuatula senhousia; assembly: GCA_963971305.1. NCBI lineage: Eukaryota > Metazoa > Mollusca > Bivalvia > Mytilida > Mytilidae > Arcuatula > Arcuatula senhousia. Next base: position 32,907,944 of record OZ020304.1, read on the forward strand.
ATATCATACCCTATCTGTAAACAACATGGACAACCATGCTACATCTCAGACTTTATGACAGATGAATGTCCAAATAAATGACCTACCTGTAGACAGCATGGACACCAACATGTGCTGCATCTCAGACCACGTGACAGATGAATAACTTCTACATTTCTATTGTCTAGAATCTTAATATCAAAAGGTCTGGCTGAACCACAACAGTTTCTTGTACAACAACAGGTGTCTAAAAATAGATGTACATGTATCAATAATAAACTGTGAACACAGAGACATGTCTCGCCTGTCGCAACTGGACACAGTATAAAATGAAATAAAAATCCTCCTTAGATCTTAACTGATGCTTAAGCAGCTGCATACCAAATATGAATGGTGAACCATAACTGCTTTATATAAATCACTCATGACATAAGTAAAAAGTTAAAAAGTGTAAAATCTCAAAGTCAGTAGACCGTGACTGCAGGAGCATACAGATAAAATACTTTTGAAATTGATCTGTACTGATGCTAATGCAAGTGCATACCTTATATTAATGATGTACCATTACTGCTTCATGTTAAACAGACGTAAGAAAAAAGGTTAACCTCGGCCAAATCGGTGTAAAATTTCAAAGTCAGTAGACCGTGACTGCAGGAGCAAACAGATAAAATGCTTTTGAAACTGATCTTTACTAATGCTAATGCAAGTGCATACCCAATATCAATGGTAAACCATAACTGCTTCATGTTAAACAGACGTAAGAAAAAAGGTAAACCTCTGCAAAATCAGTGTAAAATTTCAAAGTCAGTAGACCGTGACTGCAGGAGCATACAGGTGAAATCCTTTTTAAACTGATCTGTACTGATGCTGATGACACTGCATACCAAATATCAATGGTGTAACATAACTAGTTCACACAAAACAGACTTAAGCAAAAACTTTAACCAATTGTGGACGCCGCTGTCGCCGGAATCACCATACCTAAGTCTCGCCTTTTGCGACATTTGTCGCAGGCGAGACAAAAATCTGGATAAAGTAATAAGGCATGCATAGTGATACCATTAATAAAATATTCAATATTTAAATTATATCTTTACTCTTATATCAATGGTATTTGTATATTATCATCATGAATTTTTCACAAAGAAACAAAAAACAAGTTTAACCCATTAGCTTCAAAAGTTCAAAACATTCTACAAATGTAATGAAAACATCCCGGAAAACATTATGTTAACAATAATCTTTTCTAGCACATTCTAAATGTACATCTTTTTCCTTATCAGACAAAATTTATTGACTTCATTTTTTTTCCTTTTTGTTTGACAAAATGCAGTTACATACAGTACAAGAATTTATGCTCCTTTAATTTGATACACATGTATTTAGACTTTAATCAAGTAAAAACATCTTACATTATGACTAGTAACAAACCTTCTACAGCCTGGTAAACCCTTTGTCCTAATGAGTTAACAATCTCATATTTGTTGTTAGTTTCATAGCCAGTTATAGCTGGAAATTAAATTTAAAAAGTCTGTAAGTTAAAATCTACTGCTTTTCAATAAATCAAATTGACAAATTCATGCATACATTGTACTATGATGATGACTGAAATTTACTGATGATTTCTAGGTACTGTCAACATGGAAATTTTCATGTGGGGGTAATTTTTGCTTAATTCACATGATTCATGATCACAAATTATCTGCAAAAATATCACCTATGCCAACGATTTCTTGCTTGTGTATGGAATAATAATTGAATAGTAAGAAAAATCATGATTTTTTCCCAACGCGAATGGTTGATTTTACAAAAACACGAAAATATCACCCCATAATAATTTCCACATTTACATGTACAGTAAATTTTCATGTTTTCTATTTTCTGATGGTTTTATTTTGTACAATTCAAGTAAAAATACTTTGTAACCAAATGTCTTAAGGGATGTTGTGTTGTGTACATATATTTCACATCTCCATGTCATAGGGCGTGTTTAGTTTCACAACCCAGGGCTCCCTGGGTAGATTTTTGTCATAGATGTAAATATAAAACAGAACGGGGTTTTCATTAGAAATCATACATTCGGACACTTTCTCCAACCCCGTTCTACCCCAAGTTTACGGTTTTTTCGTCCCTGAGGGCATCCTAGGTTTGATAACCCAACACAAGCCTGGTATCTATTGTAGTTGGAACAAAATCTTAGAAACAAAATATCATGTGGCTGCTGTGATACTCAGTAAGTAGTTGCTGAGAAAACTGTTATGAAATTTCTTCACCACCAACCTAAGGGCAACCTCCCCCTCCTCCTCAACCAAAATCCACCCAACGCCTATCATTCACCATTTTATAACCTAGATTTTTACCTACACATGTACTTGAAATCATTACACAATAAAAGTAATATGCTGAAATGGTACAAACTGAATCATGCATTGCAACTGTTTTACCTTCAAGAACTTCAACTTTTTGCTTCACTAAGAGCTGATCCACAGATGCCAGGTATTCCAGTCCTGGGGGACAAGTAAAATCACCCTTGGGTGCCTCAGCCCAGTTACCCTGTCCAGACCCTCCTGTCAAAATATAAAATACATACCCTCTATGGCCTCAACTTTCTGTTTGACCAATAACTGGTCCACTTGGGCCAAATATTCCAGTCCCTTGGGACAACCGGGAGGAGCTTGTCCAGCAGCAGCCCATTGGCCCCCTGCCCCTCCTACAAAGCGAAAACAACATTGATTTTACGACATTGATACAAAAGCACACAAAATGGGACAAAAAGAAGTATGTAAAAGCATGAAAATAGCAATGAATGGCCACGAAAAAGAAACTTTTATTATGTATCATTAGCAGAATTGATTTTTATACTGGCATTAAAACAGTAAAGTTTAAATCAGTTGCAGAACTAGCAATATGTATCATATGTATACATAAGATATGATACATTGCATTAGCTTAACAAACTTGCATAGCCAATAAAATAATTGATTTGACTGTTTATACATTCTAATACATGTAACTCTAGTTCAACTTCAAGGTGCTAGAAGGGATGGCTGATTGTTTTGAGAATCCCTTTCATGCATTTTTCATGTAATTTTATCTAGCTGTAATATCACATAGCATTGCCTAAGGGAGACTGTAACAATTTTTAACCTAATATAATAAATCCCATCTCATTCTAAAAAAATGTTCCCAGTTCTACTGTATATTGATGCATGCTCTATACATCGGATGATCAAATAGAAAATTTTGCAAAAACTTCAACATAACTATAATGGGGGTGGTTACAGGTTATTTTCCTGATTTTGATTTTTATATCTCATGTTTTCATGATTTTGACTTCTATATCTTTTTTTTTCGTGATTTTGATTCTTATACATGTATCTCGTGTTTTCTTGTTGACATAGTTGTAAGTGCTCCGTTTTTTGTCTGTTTGTGTCGAGCTTCGTGTTGGACAACCCATTTCTCATGCTTGATTGTCTTTTTTGCTTCAAAATTTTGAAAAAACTCAAAAGAAATTGATCTTGTTTCACAGTTATCTTAATTCATTTTGTCGTGTTTCGTGATTAGCGATTCTGATAGCTCATGTTTCATTTTTTTTAAGCAAGTGTTTTGGTGTTGGGATCCCCTCTTTACCACCCTCTATAAACATAAACATTAACACGAAGCTAACCTTCTAAAACATTTTTTTACCATGTACACATGCACATGCAAGTATGACAAGAAATAAGTTAATTATAAACAACATTCATTGTTTTACTCAATTAAAATACAACAAATATAATCGCACTGAACATCTCAGGGGCAGATCCAAAAACTTTGAAAGGGGGCTGGGGTCCACACACAGTCCACTATGGACAAACAAGAGGCTCCCAGGAGCATGAATCGCTCACCTGGTCTTGATGTCAACCCTATGAAGACTTTTGTATAGCTAAATGAGCTGAATGTTTATAAGCATGAAAAATCTTTTCTCTATTTGCAATTGCTTTCATTCTAAATAATCAAACAACACTAAGGAGCTGTAACCCCTATAAGGGGTTATCAGACAACTTCAACCCTATGGAGACTTTGTAGAGCTAAATGAGCTGAACATTTAAGCAAGCAACAGCTTTTCTCTATCTGCAATAGTTTTCATTCTTTAAGCCAAAAACACTTTTTTTTGCCTTTAAGGGGCTGTAACCCCTATAAGGGGTCATCTGACAACTTTGACTCTATGAAGACTTTTGTAGAGCTTAATGAGCTGAACATTTTAGCAAGCAACAACTTTTCTCTATCTGCAATTATTTCATTCTATAGGCAAAAAACACTATTTTTCGCCTTTAAGGGGCTGTAACCCCTATAAGGGGTCATCTGACAACTTTGACTTTACAGCGACTTTTGTAGAGCTAAATGAGCTGATCATTTAAGCAAGCAACAGCTTTTCTCTATTTACAATAGTTTTCATTCTTTAGGCCAAAAACACTATTTTTCGCCTTTAAGGGGCTGTAACCCCTTAAGGGGTCATCTGTCAACTTTGACCTTATTGAGACTTTTGTAGAGCTAAATGAGCTGAACATTTAAGCAAGCAACAGCTTTTCTCTATCTACAATAGTTTTCATTCTATAGGCCAAAAACATGCAAAAACGCTATTTTTCACCTTTAAGGGGCTTTAACCCCTATAAAGGGTCATCTGACAACTTCGACCCTATGGAGACTTTTGTAGAGCTAAATGAGCTGAACATTTTAGCATGCAACAGCTTTTCTCTATCTGCAATAGTTTTCATTCTATAGGTCAAAAACACTATTTTTCGCCTTTAAGGGGCTGTAACCCCTATAAGGGGTCATCTGACAACTTTGACCCTATGAAAACTTTTGTAGAGCTAACTGAGCTGAACATTTAAGCAAGCAACAGCTTTTCTCTATCTACAATAGTTTTCATTCTATAGGCCAAAAACATGCAAAAACGCTATTTTTCACCTTTAAGGGGCTGTAACCCCTATTAGAGATCATCTGACAACTTTGACCTTATGGAGACTTTTGTAGAGCTAAATGAGCTGAACATTTAAGCAAGCAACAGCTTTTCTCTATTTGCAATTGTTTTCATTCTATAGGCCAAAAACACTATTTTTTGCCCATAAGGGGCTGTAACCCCTATAAGGGGTCATCTGACAACTTCGACCCTATGGAGACTTTTGTAGAGCTAAATGAGCTGAACATTTAAGCAAGCAACAGCTTTTCTCTATTTACAATAGTTTTCATTCTATGACCAAATGGAGACTTTGGTAGAACTTTTTAAGCTGAAGCTGTAGCGTGGCATCAGATTTCATCTATCTCTTATACTTTTTGATTTACAAGCCAAAAACAGTAGTCTGACCCCCCTGGTCTATTTTTAGTAACGGTGGCCATGTTTTTTGACGGATCAAAAATTGAAACACAAGTTTGGTGCAGGACACCCTAAGGATCATTCATACCAAGTTTCATTAAATTCTGTCTGTAGTTTCAGAGGAGAAGATTTTTGAAAAATTGTTAACAGACGACGACAGACGACGACGACCGACGACGACAACAGATGACGACGACGGACGCCAAGTGATGGTAATAGCTCACATGGACCTTCGGTCCAGGTGAGCTAAAAAGGGGACCCAGGCCAATTTTGTCTAAAGTCTACACAAAAAAGACCAAAATTATCAGAGGAAGTGGGGTTCTAGATCTGCCACTGCAACTCACAACAAAAAAGCATTGCAAGGACAAGTTCTTCCTACTGGTTTTACATACATGTCCCATCCAAAAATAAGTACATTAAATGTCAACCCATATATAAGGAGCTACATGCACAAAAAAATCATCATTATTCAAACAAAATGCATAAAATCTTAAACCATAATTAAATTGCACAAAATTAATTCAGATACTTTCTTGACTTTTTAGTTATAGAATTAAGATGATGGTGTTAAATGGATCACTAACAACTTGTACAGAAATTTCTTGAAAGTTGAAATTGTGCATGATCAAGTGCTGTCAAGTCTCACGGATTTTGCGTGAGAATCACGCATTTTGATCTCAATTTGTTGGAAAATTCCTTTGATCTTTGTTTTTTTTCCCCTTTGATCTTTGATTTCTTTACCAAATCTCACACATTTCGTGATGAAAACTTGGCAGCACTGCATGATCAAACAAAAGTCGTAAAGATTTGATCAGAAGTAGTAACACCAAAAACAAATGAAAGTTAGAAAAAAACCTTTTTATTTTCAAAAGCACTTATAGTCAATATATAAGGCACAGGAGCTAAATGCCAGCTTCTAAATTATGAAGTCAATGGTATTTGAAGGTTGTATATGGATTCTAAAACCCCAAATGCTGGTAGCTAGCCCCTATGCAAAGTTAAATAAAGGTTTTTAGATAAAATGAACACAAAAGATTAACAGCCAACATCAGAATTTTTTTCATTTGTTTCTTTTTTTTTCTCTCCCTTCTTTTTTGGACAAGATCCCTTCTACCACACATGCAATTACATATATTAGACCTTAGTAATACATGCAAAACATACCATCAGCTACAAAATTACCAATATATAAAAATTAATTTTTACACAGTCATGTTTAGCAGAACAAGCATTATGAAGAAGTATATACATTTCATTAGATGGTCAAAAGTATACAACATTTGTACAATTTACATGAATATTTTGCCTTTAACAGTTAGCCACACTATCTTACCATACATGTGTAACTGTATCATGCGCAAATCTTTAATCATGGAAAAGTAAATTTTGCAGCACAAAATCTATCTTTGAGTTGCACAAGCACAAGTCATGTATTTCATATTGTAAATTTGTTATTTTGTTTTGGCAATATTTATAGCATATTATGTGCTCATGTGTTTTGGTGTTTAATGTCATTTTTTATGCTTGAGGAAACAAGACTAATCGGAGGAAGCCACCAACCTTAGTTATAGCATATTAACCATTTTTTTAGGTTAATTGTCTATTATGAGAATTTGTTTTTCAACAGATTTGTATAAAAATATATGAATACATGTACATGTAACCTTTTTGGTACAATTGAATTAAAAGATTGAAAGCTACATGTTTTTTTTTATACATTTTTTTTCAGAATAAGAAATCCACTCAAAGTTAATTTTAAAGGAATACTGCTTTAAATATCAAAGAATATTGTTAAAGTTGTGATAAGATGTGGAATATATCAAACATGTCAAAGTTGAATGATAATAAGTCTACATGTATACTGTACATTAAATAATACATATAGTTGGTTAAAACTAACCTGGTGCAACTGTGGGCTGTGCCACTACTGGAGCAGGTCCGGCAGGCATGGGACCACCTCCCACCATTTCATTCTTTGGATATGACATAGTTCAATCTGGAAAAAAAATCACAATGTTTAAACTAGAGATAAGTTCAAAAGTTGTGTACATGTCATATGGCTCGATCGAGTCATCAGCTAGACTGCTGACAGGTTAAAATTTCTGACGTAAGACAAAATGATGCATGATTACAAGTTGATATTAAAAAAAATGTTACATGCACATGTATATTAAAGTAAGGGTGTATATGTACATATGTAAAACACTTATGATACATGTAACTTACTCTTGAGTCAGCTGACCATGTTCTTGTCATAGTGAACATTTTGGACGCTCATGATCAATTTATAATGTTATACGCATATGCACTGTTTTTCACAATTGCTATAATTTTTCTATTTAATATATGGATCCAGAGGTGATAAAGGGGAATGGAATCAAAATTTTTGGATAAAAATTAACCTTTAACTCCCACTCAAAATTGTCTAAACCCTTAGGTTCTTCCTACCCCAGACATAGGTTGAATATCTTAGTAATAATTTGGTTCCCCAGTTTGGTATTTTGGGTTATACTGTTCTATGCTCTTCATATTCATACAGTGTTTGGCATTTTCTATATTTTTGGTAGAGCGCCTCTGATGAGACTTGAATAGACGAAATGCGCGTCAGGCGTAGCAAAATTTATTGTCTGGAACTTTGTTGTCATTTGTATTTCATGACTTCTGTAGGCAGAGCTCCTCTATTGAAAATTTCTGGATTTATTTAACTCTAAATACAAATGACAACAAAAATACTGCTAAGGTTTTTTGTATACCCTTATAACTGAATTAACTGAATCAAACATGACTAACTTTTAAAACATTTATATAAAATTTTCTTTAAAAAAATCAATATTCCTTATACATGTACATGTACAGCCAATCATTGTCATATTAACCAAAATCTTCATAAACCCATTCATGCCAATAATGAAATTTTTATTGACTCTTAATAATTTAAACAAACCTGTCTTTACACAAACAGGTAATAAGTATACAAATAATAAGTCTACTTTTTAAACCTCTGGGTTGTATTTATAAGGCTTTTAAATTTCATTCAAATATCCATGTTGAAATATGAAACTAAATAGAAATGGGGGTGTTAAACTGCTACTATATTCATGCAGTTTCTTCATTTTTTCACAAATAATATATAGTAAAGGCCTACACCCATAAATGTCACCTAATGTAGAACCAACACTATGATGCAAAACTGATTTTTGATCATAAAAAGCCAGGATATTGAGTCAATTACTTCTGTAACATAAACATACATTTGTAATGTACATATACAGACTATATTGTTTTTTTTCTGGCCAACTTATGCAATCTTTAATCTCAATAAATACCATAGAACACAATAATATACCCACTTTTTATATTGTATCCTTCATGTACATGTATGACCATGTATATTGGAAAAAAAACAAATTTTATTAAATCATCTATTCTGAACATTCAAAAGATTAAAAAACAACCAATTTCTTCATGCAAAGTTTCCTCAAAATCTAGGAAGAAGTTTAGCCATTATTCAGATTCCACCAATTTCACATTATTATATAAATGTTTTTATTTATGATAATTCATTTAAGTGGAAAAATTCTAACAGAGGACAGACATCTTAAGACATATTTCATGTGGTATTTTGCAATCATAAAATGTTTGCTTAGGCATTGGCATGATTCAGCCTTTCAAAAACTTGCAAACAAACCCCCAAAAATCAATTTGTAAATCCATAAAGATTCACAAGTATCCATAAAATAACAAAACCTCATAAAATATGTAATAATCAACAATTATAAATTAAAAACTTACAAATAATTGATTTTATATTTCCAAAATAAATGTGTTAATCTGTTTAAACGCAGATAAATGACCTTAACCTCGGTTTAAAAAAAAAGTATTTAATTATAGAATATTGAATGATTTTCACTGGACAATAGATTTAAGTCTATTTACAACTGTGCTTAGAAACTGGAACAACAAAACCTGACGTCACATTGAAACTTCGACTTGTACTGGTCTTTAAAAATCAGCAGTTCTTAAACATGTAAGAGAACTCATAAAAGTGTTGAGACATTGTTATATATATAAGGAGGTTTAAATCAAATAATTTAACGATTATTGATTATGGTGATAAAATGCCAATTGTTACTATACATGTATATTAAAGAGTATAAATAAGTGTTTACATGATAGTAGCTAGGACATGTAGGAAGTGAAATGCATGTACATTGTAGATGCATCATGTGCATATGAAATAAAGTAACATGTACATGTGCAAAATAATACTCTATTGGTCTATATATTGATCAAGTTAGATCCAGTCTGCTTGTAAACAGTTTAAACATGTTAATTATTCAGAGTTTTCTGGTCATCTCAACTCATACAATGGGTTATCTGATCGATATCGCATCATCATCAAAGGTGGATCAAGAAATCCTTAAAAGGGGGGGTCCACTTATTGTCCACTGATCACAAGGATGAAAAGATGGGAGGCAGTTTCCAGGTCAATTTCATCAAAATTAACAAAATTTTCCAATAAAAGCATGAAAAGAGGGTGTCAACCCTCAGAACCTCTCCCATCCCTTCTGGAAGTGCGAAATGTCAAGTTGGACAATGTTGGAACTGCCAAATGTCAAGTTGGAACTGAGAAATGTCAACTTGGAACTGAGAAATGTCAACTTGGACAAATGTTGGAGCTGAGAAATGTCAACTTGGTACTGAGAAAAGTCAACTTGGAACTGAGAAATGTCAACTTGGAAGTGCGAAATGTCAACTTGGAAATGAGAAATTTCTTGCATCAATCGAGAAATGTGACAGAACCAATGGCACTATAGGTCTTTCGTACAAAAGTCGGCTACATTTGTACATTTTTGTAGCTAATGTATACCTTGCACAAATTTTCTAGACAGCTATATAAGAACATGTTAATTTTTTACAAATATACATTAAACATATTAATTTTCGCGATTTCAATCTTATTAGCAGGTATTAATTTTCAAGGTTTTCAATGAGCATACATGTACCTTGATTAACATATAATCATTGCATTAATGTGTGTGTGCTATTTTTTTGCAGATTTTCATTAACCTAAAACCAAAAAATATCTACATGTAGATCTAAGACAGAAACATTCATTTGATTACCATGGTACTTGTACCTATAATGTTTAACTAAATTATATCCTATAAGGGACCAACCATTTAACTTGAAAGTGGGGGCTTGGTTTTTTCCTAAAAAAATATTCTGAAAATTATTTTTGATGAAAAAAAAATTTTGGCATCTGAGGGTAAGAAAAAAATATTCTGAAGAAGGATTTCTGCTGTAAAAAATAATGCTGATAATGAAAAAAATATCCTGTCGCCACACCTTCAAAAAATTAATATTTTGTCTGCACTCTGCCCGGAAAAAAAAATTTTGAGATCAAAACAAAAAACCATGGCCCCCCAGGCCTTCAAGTAAAATGGTTCGTCCGAAACCATTTTAAGCTCATTCCTGTTTTATTTTTAAAGCTTCTTGGAAAATTTATGCATCATTGTTCACTGCAGGCACTTGTTGACTATTAAAAATAGGGGGTACATGTAGTACAAAAAATGTATATACATGTATAACTCCCACTTAATAACGGACATACATGTAAGTCCCTTTCACCAGTAGAAATTCCGAAGTGTATTTCTGCGAAGTCATGCAGAAGTCACATGACTACTATAGTTAAATGTACATGTAGTACTGGCAGTCAAATTTCATTTCAATTTTTTAAAACTTTTTCATTCTAATTTCTAAAAATACCTGATCATTTTTAATATTTTTTCTATACCAATGTATAAATAAAACATATCTTTACAAATGTAACTATTTTCCACATGCTAAAAAATTGCAATAAAACTTTTTGAATAATTTTATTGAAGTTTATAGTCAAACGCTCACGTAACCCACTTTGTGACATTACCAAAACAAAAAATGGCAGATGACAGAATATTCACTGAAAGGCAACTCCAACTACATGCATGGGTGTTTGGCCAAGTTTATGACCCTATCTAAACAAAGTGTGTTCTTTATTTATATTAAAAAATATTATTGAACCGTGATGAAACTAGACTGGGGTTGTAAACAAACACAATACCACTGTGAGTGACTGGCTATTCAGACTGGCAGCCGACAGGATACGTTGTGGATTAGTTCAGATAATCATGACGTCTTTCTGGGTTTTTTATCATTTGGACTTTTTTAGGAAGCCAAACGTCATAAATTATAAAAGGCTTCCAAGACAGCGTACAATGTAATTATTTGGACTAGTTGCGGATCACAAAAAGACGCAGACCTCACTACATTACTAGTCACTATACACGCGTTGCGCATTTGCGGGATTGGTCACTAATTTAGCCAAAAGAGGAGGAACTGGTAAAAAAAACTGGTTCCAACATACTAATGGACGAAGAAAGTAATTTCAAGAATAGATTTTTTATGGGTTGGAAATGTTGATTGTTGGTTTATTTGTCAGTTGCAAATGATTTTCAACCTATATCAGTCAGGGGCGTAACTTATTTGAGTTATTACAGAAAAATCACAACCATTTGTTATTAAACCATAATATCAAGAGTTGTCTGCCCTTACAATCTTCCCTTGTAATAACATACATGGAACTGTATATGTTGAATAATTACAGAAGAATTGTTGATAGAAAATACTGTTCCCTTTGTACCATGTTGAATGACGTCGTTTTTCCTCCCCGTGACCCCTGATCACCTCGTCTAAATGACGAGTCAAATCCGGAACGGATATATTGTGCAACCCTAGTATACATGTACATTTTGTGTACATGTAGATAAACAGACAGTCATGACAGTACATCAGACCTGTCAAGTGTCACCCAACTCGCGTGAGACTCACGCATGCAGTCGGCAATTTGGCGGCAAATTTCTTTGATCTTTTAATTTTTTTCCTTTGATCTTTCAATTTTTTGTCGAAACTCACGCATACAGCTCATAAAAACCTGGACAGCCCTGAGTACATGCAATGGTAAGGCAAAACCAATATTTTTTTACCAAGTTCAAGTTACGACTTACGTCCCTCAAACAGGTGTCTCTGTTTCATATTATACTACCCCCTATTTTTGATAGTCAACAAGCGCCTGTGGTTTGTTTACAAAAAAATATGCAAACAAACAAACATGATATTCAACACGATACTGTACAGCGTCAATGCGTTAGAAAATCATTTGTTTTGGAAAATACAGTGTGTGAAATATAATATTTTTCATCAGTATAAATACCTACTTTTTAAAAGCACAAAACAAAATATAAAATACAAATTCCAAAGATTCTAGGTTTGGGCGTGGTTACGCGCACCTGTCAATTACCTCCCTTTCATTTTGAATCCGGTGCTCACAAAAATATGTCCGGAAATAATATTCGACATGATGTAGCGACTGGTCTACGAAACTCTATTAAATATAGTAACCAGATGAAGAAAAAATATGATAACTTTTGGAAAAAGGTTACAATTATCTCTCATTTTGTCTGTTGACAAATGTGTGTTAATCAAATTAATTTTTCCAGTAAAATATCTACCCAATATAAAAAATAATCAACTGTCAAAAAGATAGGCACAAAGCAGAAACTGACAAATCTGACAAATACAGAAATTATACTCAAAACTGACAAAGATAGACTCTTATTAAAGTCTGATGGAACTGTCTCATACGCTCTGGAAATTATCGGGCAATAAATGGTAGAAATGTTAAAACTTTTATAGTACTGTGAGCTGAATTTTCTTTCAATGTCCAGTTTAGTACGCCTGTTTTCCTGAACTTTCAATGTCTTTTTAACGCTTTTTCTTTTAAAAATTGGTACGTCATTAATTAAGGTCCATCTGTAGCTTTCTTAAAAACATGGTGTAAATTTTAATCTATTTTCTGTATATGAACAGCCCAAACTGCACAAAAAATTGAAATATTAAGCCTAGCTGGACCTGATACTATAAATTCTTACCTTATTTTTATGCATGAACTCCTTTTTTTAGACATGTTGGAGATCTCTTTTTTCTTCGATTTTCAAAACAGCTGATTAAAGGCAATCAAATATCACTTTCACCTTTTCTTGTGGCCTTAAATTTCATGCAACTTTCAATAAGGGATTTAAGTACAAGTGCTCACCTCGTTTCATTTAAACAAGATTGACAATGAAAGTTCAGGAAATTTAGTTACAAGCATGCGCTTAACTGGACTTTAAAGGAAAATTTAGCTCATAGTACTACAAAAATATTGATATCTAATATCATGTGATTGTATTAACCCCTCCCCACTTCTGTCATGCATAATTTTTAGGTAACACTTTTTGCATAGCATTTCTATTACTTTACTTTCTATATACATGTATTTTTAACAAAAAACACTTTACTGTGTTTTCTGACATGCTTGCAGCTGCACAACTCCACTTAAATGACCACTTAATACCAAAGAATGATAGTACATGTATATAGCCCACGTTATGAACAAAGGAGTAGGGGCGATAAGGCCCTTACTTAGCCTAAAAATATGAAGGTTATGCAAAAGTGTTCATTTCTGGCTACAATATAGTGTGAACTCTGCCTAAAAGGAAATCATGTCTAAAGATTTAAAAATATAATATTGAAGTGTCATAATGACGTCATAATTCTAGTGATTTTAGCAAAAATGACAAAATATGAGAAATTTTGATTGTTTTCAAGGTACATTTTGGACCAGAAAACGTTGTCCGCACACAAGAAACAAGTTAATATTTTTAGAGAACTTCAGAAGGTTTATGTATAAGCCATATAAACAAACTGTTAAAATATTTATTTTTTTCTTGTGTGCAGAGATACTTTTCTAGTCCAAAATGTATCTAAAAAACGCTGAAAATTGATGTAAATCGAAGCTTTTCTGGATGAAGGTCAGTTTTGTGTCATATTTTTTACCAATACAATCATTTAAAAATGAAAAAAGATATATTTAGTTCCTCCTTTTTGGATATTTTATAGATAATTTGTCAGCATCTGATACCGTAAATTGGGATATTTTGGATGTAGGTTTATTTTAGTTTATCATTGTTTATTTGGCGCCTAACCTAAATGTGCCAAAATTAAACACACCAAAATCAGGTATGAATGTATAGAATTAATGTACTGAAAAACAATAGATGTGACATGTTGACAAAAGAAGTAAATATTGAGTAAAAAGCATTGAGTAACCAAGGTAAATTATAATAAAAAGTCTTTTTTTTTCTTAATGAATATTTAGGTTTACTAATTAAAGTGATCAGTTGATCAGTAATCAGTAAATTGAATATAATATAATTACATGAACTTGTTTGTCACATCAAATGTCTTGTTAAAAGTCTAAATGTACAATTAGCTTGGGTTTGAAAACAAACATACGCTAATTAATGTTAAAGAGTAGAATTGTGAATATACATTCTATTTAATTATCATTGTATAGATGATGTAAAGTATTAAAGAAGAACTTTTTTTCCGAAAGCGCCAAAATAATACACACCTAAAATGCACATGACCATTTTGATCTAAAACCGCCAAAATATCCCTACACCAAAATATCCCAATTTACGGTAACTGTAATCAAAGGTTGAGACTTGAGTAAAATTTTAGGCTGGCCCTAAACAGGCCTTATCGCCCCTACTCCTTAGTATCACCCTGGGCTCTGACAGGACACAGCTAATCTCGAAGACTGGTGTAGATATGTGATCAAAATTACCTAGTTAAAAGTTAGTATCTTCCTGTTTCAGAATAGGTGCAAGAACAGCATACCATATGCACAGAATGGTGTATAAGTGAGTTTCTTGCTCAATTTTGTTTTAGTTGTATATATTTTATACCTTGCTTTATAGTAACTATAAATATTACACTATTTATTATTGCTAGTGCTTCTGAGAAAAATTCTTTTTCCTTTAGCTTGAGAAAACTTTATATTATTATTGTTAATTTATATATATTTTTTTGGTGTCATGCAATTTTTATGGTTTCCTTAAAAAAAGACAGTCACATATATTGTTTGAGTTTTATTTGTTGTGGTTTCCACCTATTTCTCCTTGGCTATTTCTACAAGAAATTAAGACAGTATAAAATTTATACCTCCTTGATTTTTATATAGATATACTGATTTCACATCTCTAAATATAAGCAATGTGATCCTGATTTTTATGTTGCCTGCAATGTGTTGTAAAGCAACTTATAGGAGTCACTTTGACACTGTCTGTTGTCTTGTGTTGTTCTACATCCACGGTGCCCTGCATCCTGCAGCGTCTCAAAAATTTCCGTCACAATTTTTCGGGCAACTATATTTCACAGACGTTTGATATTTTGCATGTAGCTTCCTCCTATAGTACTATATCATGTATATGGTGTAAAGTAATGTTAAACCCGTAACTCATCTACTTCCTGTCGACCGAATACTTAAAGACACAGACGACATATGTCTTCCATGAAAGACTGCCATTCAAGTTATCACATATAATTAGATATTTGTCAGAAAATATAACAAACAAATGCAAGTTTGTTTTTGACAAATATCTAACAAGTATGATAAAAATCGGTAGCTTCTTCAGTGAAATAATTGGTATTTAAAGGAGCTTCTTGAGAGAAATAATTTGCATAAAGATATATATATATAAATATTCTATTTGCAATTAAGGCCATGAAAAAATGTCTATAATAATACCTAGATTTTCATGCATCCTGATTTCTTGAAAATATGGGGCAGGAGGAAAATTTTATTTTTTAGCCATTTTGATCAAATGTGCTGCCATTTCAAACAAAATTGACAAAATATAACATAATTTGCACAAAAATCAACATGATCAAAATAAAATTTTTGAGGGGCTGAAAAATCAGGACAGAAGGGGATGAGAATCTAGGATATTTTATTTATATGGGGGTGGGGTGGACAGGAGGGTTCTCTTCCCCTGTTCCCCGCCCCTCCACCCCTGCTCCCCGCCCCTTCCACCCCCTCTCCCCGCCACCTCAACCCCCGTACCCCCGCCCCCTTGTCCACCCCTGTACCCCCCTCACCGCCCCTTCCACCCCCGTTTCCCACCCCTTCTACCCCCGCTCCTTCCACACCCGCTCCTTCTACACCCGCCCCCCCCTCTTCTATCCCCGTACCCCCATCCCTCCTCTGCCCCCTATTATATTGGCCTAGTGTACACTATAATATACTACATGGAAATTATAGATTTTCTTTCTTCCTATTTTTGTGGCTTTTTACCAATTTTCAGCTGAAAAAAAAATGTTATATTTATTTCATTGCTATCAAAACATGCAATATAAATAAATACAATAAATTTGAATTTAAGATTTGTAATGAAATTTTTTTTCTAGTTTTATTTTCTTTACATATTTTCCATATGATTTAAATGATGATTAGATCCTTCAATTGTTTTCTCTTCTGACTTGATCAATGCATGTTGATAGTAAGGAAATAGATGCAACCATAGACCTGTATATTAAATTTAATATACAGGTCTATGATATAACTCTGATAAATGCTTACTGCTTTAATGTACCCAAACAAAAAAGATTTCTAACAACCATATATTCTAATGGCCGGGGCACAATTTTTAATGACTCAGTAACAAACCAGTTTAACTGGTCTGATACTAAGTTGTTACTGGTTTCATAACGAGTTGTTTCAGATATTTGCATATGCAAATTACTGATCTGTTAACTACAAATGTAATTTACATGTGAAATTTTCCCACTATCAACTCAGGATAAAACCATGGTTTTAATGGAAGATGTTACCATGAGTTGTTAGGCAATTTTGTTTTGTTTGGGTATATATCCTTCCTGTCTTTTGGCACTCTAATTTGCTCTATTCACAAGAGTCTAATTTTCTCTAACTTTTAGAAATATATAGTGAAGAGATCTGAAATACTGTAAATGTACTTATTTTCACGGGAATTCATTTTCATGATTATACATGTATATTTCACGGAAGTTCACAGGTACTCATTTTCATGATTATACATGTATATATCAAGGAAGTTCACAGGTACTCATTTTCATGATTATAAATGTATATTTCACGGAAGTTCACAGGTACTCATTTTCATGATTATACATGTATGGGGGGGGGGGGGGTAGGACCTTTTTCGGGACACCGGGATTGGCCATATTTAAGCTCCGGATTTCAGGATTTGGACAATTTAAGTTTGGGATTCCGGGATAAAATTATATCAACTTTACCGGGATTCGGGATTTTCTCATTTTTAAGTCGGGATGACGTGATTTTGTAAAAATTAGTCCCGGATTCCGGGATCAGACCCCCTCCTACCCCCCAATGTATTATTTCACGGAAGTTCACAGGTACTCATTTTCATGATTATACATGTATCTTTCACGGAAGTTCACAGGTACTCATTTTCATGATTATACATGTATGATTTCATGAAAGTTCACTGGTAGTCATTTTCACAATTATACATGTATGATTTCACAAAAATCTATATACTAGATGAAATCCATCATTCATGGTGTAATCATTTTTTTTTCTAAAATATATAAGTCTTTTGTGTATTTGAGTCTTGCGTATTATTGACAATGAAGCAGCTTGTACAAATTGTACATGATGCTATGTTTAAACAGTTATACTTTTTTAGCTCACCTGGACAGAAGGTACATGTGAGCTATTACCATCACTTGGCGTCTGTTGTCGTCGTCTGTCGTCATCGTCGTCTGTAAACAATTTTTCAAAAATCTTCTCCTCTGAAACCCCCAGGCCAAATGTTACCGAATTTGATAAGGTTGTTCTATAGTATGTCCTTTATAAATGCGAACAATTTGATTCGTCAAAAAACATGGCCGCTGTGGCTAAAATAGAACATAGGGGTAAATTGCATTTTTTTTGCAAATAACTCAAAAACGGTAACAGATATCACAATTCTGGCATGGGGTTAGGTGATCAGCACATCAAGATCTACCTGCCCAGAAATTTTCTAAAAGATCCAACAACTGATGTAGGAGTTATTGCCCTTTTTCTGGATTTTTAAAAATTTTGCACCTGTTTAGCTCAATATCTTGAAAACTATACAAGATATTTGAGAAATTTAAATTGCATATTGTTAAGTGCATCAAGATATACAAAATATGTACTTGGTTCAACGTTGTAGGACCTTTCCTTTGAGTAGTTATTGCCCTTAGAACGTCCAAATTGAGCAGTTAAAAAGCATTTCCTCATTACATTGAGAACATTATCTCCTCTGACACTTTAAGTCCAATTGGAACCAAACTTGGTATTGTTGTTTATTAGCATTAGGTGTATAGAACTGGTGTGGGGATTTTTGATTGGTTGTAAAACATGGCCACTTTGGCTAAAAATAAAACATTAGGTTAATCTGCATTTTTTGCTAATAGCTCAAAAACGATGACAGATTTTTAGATTTTGATTGAGAACAAAAGTGATCAGCACCTTAAGATCCACCATATTGTTAGATGATCATGACCCCCTTATTAATCTTATGACCCTTTCAATGCAAATAGATTTTGCCTAATAACCTTTTCTTCAGGCACATATGTCAGGTGAGGGATTCAGGCTCCTGGGAGCCTCTTGTTTGTATTTTTTTCAAAGGAGAAGGTTCACGAACACCCTTATTTGGCCCACAATTTGGCAAAAATCTGAACTTATATATTTCATGTTATAATTCTTAGTAAGTATAGTCATGTGCTTGGTTTCTCTAATTCTGAAATTTTTTTTGACATATTATAAAAGACCAATTCAACCATAGGGGTCAAACTTGGGAAATTTAACGAAAAATCAAAAATTTCACCTTATTTTGCTACTTTTTGGTTCTAAATTGGTCATGAAAAATATGAGCGCAATCAAGGGCACCCTTCATATTTTCAGAAAACCTTTAATATGGTCATAATTATAATCTACTTAATTATGAAGGGTGCCCTTGAGTGCGCTCTATATTTCCAAAGCACAAATGTGCATTGAAAAAAGGCAAAATCTAAAGATTTTCAATATTTTTGGCAAAATGCCGAAGATTGTGACGTCACTGCGACATAGTTATGTCACAAATCAAACTTTCAAATGCATATGTCTTACATATATCCATAGTACTATAGCTACAACAAATATGACATGATTATCTAATTCTTGAAATTTTAGGGCCAAATATGAGGGTTAGCGAACCTACTCCTTTTGCACTTTTTTATATCCCTATATCTTGAAAGCTATACAAAATATTTCAAAAATTTTAATTTCATATGGTAAAGCACAATAATATCTACAAAATATGTGTATCTGTGTAGTTTAGGTGAGCGATTCAGGCTCCTGGGAGCCTCTTGCTATACTCATGCATTTAGAATTTTATCACCAAGTATCTAAAAAAAATGAATGGAACCTTTTTTTACATCAACTTTTTAGCTCACCTGACCCGAAGGGTCATGTGAGCTATTGTCATCACTTGGCGTCCGTTGTCCGTCGTCCGTCCGTAAACTTTTTAAAACGTTAACTCCTCTGACACCATAAGTCCAATTGCAACCAAACTTGGTATGGTTGTTCATTAGCATTCGGTGCTTACAACCAGAACTGATGTGGGGATTTTTGATTCGTCGTAAAACATGGCCGCCATGGCTAGAAATAGAACATAGGGGTAAAATGCAGTTTTTTGCAAATAACTCAAAAACGGCTACAGATATCAAAATTCTGGCAAGGGTAAAAGTGATCAGCACCTCAAGATCTACCTTCCCTGAAATTTTGAAGATAATCCAACAACCCATGTAGGAGGTATTGCCCTTTTTGTGGATTTTTTGCAAATTTTGCACCTGTTTAGCTCAATATCTTGAAAACTATACTAGATATTTGAGAAATTTAAATTGCATATTGTTAAGCACATCAAGATCTACAAAATATGTAACAGGGTCAACGTTGTAGGACCTTTCCTTTTAGGAGTTATTGCCCTTAGAACGTCAAAATTTAGCATTTTAACAGCATTTCCTCATTACATTGAAAACGTTAACTCCTCTGACACTTTAAGTCCAAATGGAACCAAACTTGGTATAGTTGTTTATTAGCATTAGGTGTATAGAACTGATGTGGGGATTTTTGATTGGTCGTAAAACATGGCCGCTGTGGCTAAAAATAGAACATAGAGGTAAATGGCAGTTTTTTGCAAATAACTCTAAAACGGTAACAGATAACAAAATTTTGATTGGGAACAAAAGTGATCAGCACCTCAAGATCTACCAGCTCTGAAATTTTGAAGAAAATCTAACGACCCATGTAGGAGTTATTGCCCTTTTTGTGGATTTTTTGCAAATTTTGCACCTGTTTAGCTCAATATCTTGAAAACTATACTAGATATTTGAGAAATTTAAATTGCATATTGTTAACCACATCAAGATCTACAAAATATGTAACAGGGTCAACGTTGTAGGACCTTTCCTTTTAGGAGTTATTGCCCTTAGAACGTCAAAATTTAGCATTTTAACTGCATTTCCTCATTACATTGAAAACATTAACTCCTCTGACACTTTAAGTCCAAATGGAACCAAACTTGGTATAGTTGTTTATTAGCATTAGGTGTATAGAACTGATGTGGGGATTTTTGATTGGTCGTAAAACATGGCCGCTGTGGCTAAAAATAGAACATAGAGGTAAATGGCAGTTTTTTGCAAATAACTCTAAAACGGTGACAGATATCAAAATTTTGATTGGGAACAAAAGTGATCAGCACCTCAAGATCTACCAGCTCTGAAATTTTGAAGAAAATCCAACTGCCCATGTAGGAGTTATTGCCCTTTTTGTGGATTTTTTGCAAATTTTGCACCTGTTTAGCTCAATATTTTGAAAACTACACAAGATATTTGAGAAATTTAAATTGAATATTGTTAAGCGCATCAAGATCTACAAAATTTGTAACAGGGTCAACGTTGTTGGACCTTTCGTTTGAGGAGTTATTGCCCTTGGAATGTCACAATTGAGCATTTTAACTGCATTTCCTTATATTGAAAACATTAACTCCTCTGACACTTTAAGTCCAAATGGAACCAAACTTGGTATGATTGTTTATTATTATTAGGTGTATAGAACTGTTGTGGGGATTTTTGATTGGTTGTAAAACATGGCCGCTGTGGCTAAAAATAGAACATTAGGTTAAACTGCATTTTTTTGAAAATAACTCATAAAGGGTGACAGATTTTTAGATTTTGATTGAGAACAAAAGTGATCAGCACCTTTAGATCCCCCATATTGACAGATGACCCCCTTATTAATCTTATGACCCTTTCAACGTTAAATAGATTTTGCCTTTAACCTTTACTTCAGGCACATATGTCAGGTGAGCGATTCAGGCTCCTGGGAGCCTCTTGTTTCATGTTTTGGGCATATACAATGAAAACTATTGCAGATAGAGAAAACCTTTTTCTTGCTTAAACATTCAGCTCATTTAGCTAAACATGAGTCTTCATAAGGTTGACATCAAGACCAGGTGAGCGCTTCAGGCTCCTGGGAGCCTCTTGTTTAATTGCTTAGGCTAAGCCATAGGCACATTTAAGTTTGCCTATTTTATTTTAATATATTTATTTATTTTTTTTACAGGAAGAAGATAAAAGAACTGATTTTGTCTGGCAGCATCTTCATTGTTTTAGGATTTCTTTTGATTTTTTACTTTCTGCGTAATCCTACCTCAAGTTCTGGTGAAAAAGTTGAAGTACTTACTCTTAGTGAAAAAGATGGAGCAGCAACAGTCACCTTTTGGGGAAGAACAGGAAATCACATGTTTGAATACTCCACTCTGATTGGTCTAGCTAAAAATAACAATGTAATCCCAGTTTTGATTGAAGGCACTGGATTATGGGATTGTTTTGACCTGCCAATCAAACTTGCCAAAAAATCTGACTTTCACAATGCCAAAATTTTACAAGAGTATAGACCTGGGTATTTCACACCTCAAATAACAAAATTAGAGCCGAAAGAAAAATCATACATACAGGGATATTTACAGTCCTATAAGTACTTTGATCATGTAAGAGACGAGCTTTTGCAGAAACATTTCATATTTAAACCAAAATATGCAGACAAGGCTAAAGAATTCATCGTTGAAACACGTAAAAAATTAAACAAGGAGAAAGCAGTCTTAGTCGGCATTCATGTACGCAGAGGTGACCTTGTTCGTCAAAACAGAAAAGGTTATGCTGTTGCTCCCATTCCCTATTTTTACCGAGCCATGAACTTTTTTCGTAAAAAATACAAAGATGTGCTTTTCATCATCTGCACCAATGATTATCACTGGAGCATGGACAACTTAGATGATGGACCTGATATTTATTATTCACCATTTTATTCGGCAAGTTTAAACGGGTATTTGGATCTTGCCATTTTGGCCAGCATGGACCATATGATCCTTTCGGCAGGATCTTTTTCGTGGTGGGCGGGATACATGGTAGAAGGTTCAGTGATACATTACCATGGGTATCCAAGGGAAAATACTGTGATGGGCAATACAACAAATAAGAAAGACTACTATCCCCCAAACTGGATTGCCTTATGATCTGAATTTCACTTTAGGAAGAGAATCTTATTGTTTTTACATGTACATTGTATGAATATCATAAATGTGTCAACAGACATGCAAGTTTTTTTTTTTAGGATTTCTTTATTTTGTTCTTGCATGGTTTTTACTTGGGGGGTGGTTGCAAAAAGCAGACTTTTCCTGGGTGACTTTTACTCTGAGCTTTTATTTGCAAGTTTTATTTATAAATAATAAAAATAGTTTAAATGCTATGGAAAAAAACAAAGTGTTTTAGTAATTTGCATAGTTTTGATATCTGAGGGGGGGAGGGGTGGCAAAAAGCTGATTTTTCTTGGGTGACTTTTACTCCTTATCTTAACCCTTACTATGCTGACTTGTTTTTCGAAAACAATCAGTCAATGCAGCTGAATTGTTTTATGAAATCATACAAAATATTAGTAGGTTTGTTTAAATTGTCATATCTTGCTTGTTAGTGCTTATTAAAAGATGAAAATTTGGTATATTATGTTAAAATAATATTTCTATGACTTAACATAAAAAGAAAATTTTTTGGGTAAAATCTGGCATGGCAACCGTTTTAATAAGAATTTTTAAGAAAAACTAAGAATTCTTTGAAATGCTAAACATAAATGAATAGACAAGGAAGAAAAATTGTTGTATGTGAACTTAACACCTATTATAAAGTATTTTTTCCATTAATTTATAAAAGTCAATACATAATTTCTTTCTTGTCAGACATTTATGATGCAAATAAAACTAATGGCTTTCTTGACTACAAATATTAAACGAAACCAAAAAATGTCTAAAAATGACCACTTAGTTTCAATTGTAACTGCTTGTCTACTTTAAGGCAGATAATGATAATATTTAGATAGATGACTAAAGGGATGTTTGTTTTTCTAATGAGAAAACATATTATACTATATGAAGGTCAAAGGTCAAATGTCAAGGTCAAACTCCTATGTTAAAAACAATTATATGTAATAATCATTTTTCTGTTAAAAAAATTGTATTTCATAATCATTGAATGCATGATCCTTATGTTAAAAGCCATTATTTAAAAGCCTGTTCATGAGAAAACCATGCAAAATTGTAAATTTTGTCCAGTAGCAAAGTTTTTAATTATGTAAAAGGTATATTGCAACTGAAAGACCACCCTATAATACTTATTCAGGCAAATTAATTTTTTTCTAAAAATTCAAGATGGCCACCCTACAGGCCTCAATAGCTATATATAGCTTTCATATGATTTATCTGTTATTTCAGTCAAATTTTATTTGAAAAATAGACATTTTCATTGTGATTTTTTTCAGTTTACATAGATGGAATTAAGATTGTATCAATATTTTTTGAAATAGTGATGTTTTGTCTTTCAAATACAGTGCAATTTTCGTAATTCATAATTTTAGTTCCTCTGGTACCCTCAGGAAGGACTTGGGCAATATTCCAGACTGCTCTAAAATGCTGAAAGGGGAAGGTTCACGAAGGTGCATTTTTGGCCCACAAAATTAAAATTTTTAAAACTAACGTAAACCTCACAAAAATGGTATGAAAATGAAGCTGATGGTCCTAATTTTAAGGCTGCATGCTTATATTTTTGGTTTTGAGAGTATTAACGTCAATAAAATAGCTGCAAAATGAGTTAAAATAGCAAAAATCGTCGAAAATCGTCATTTTTTATACTTTCTTTGTTAAATTTAACACCCTCCGCACCCATGGGCACCATTGCCCTTTTGATATATCATCAAGATTAACAATTTCTACCACTGGACAAAATTACAAGGGTGCCCATGGCTGCGGAGGTTGTTAAAAAAGTATTTTTGTCAATAAAATGAGTTGAAATTGTTGTCATCTGGCGTTCTGTGGAATTATCTCCCCTTGAACAGAAGGCATTTGGAAAAATATAAATGGTACATTTCTTTTCATTATTTTTGTACATTTATTTATTTGATATATATTGTTTTAACTATCTATTAACATTTATTGATCAATTGTCTGATTTAATATTTTATTTTTGAAAAGTTGAACGACGGACGACTAACGACGACGGACGACAAGGTGAGCTAAAAACAGTTCCAGAACTGTTGTCATTTTCTTCAAAAACAATTTAACAGGGACACATAAATTTTAAATGTTAGTTTTAGTGTAGAGCTTCTTTGTATTGTTTTGTAACTTTGGGCACATAATATCCATATTTTTAAAGAATAAAAAGTTTCCCCAAAATTCATGATTTTTCGCTGATTTATCCACTTTTTACCCAAAAATAAAAGGTTATATCAATAGATACACACGAAAACACAAATCTGTGGTTAATTTGGTTTATGTTTTAGCATTTCACACCTTCAAACTGAACTTATGGCATTCCAGTACAAAACTAAAAATTATTTCCAGAAATTTGTGATTTATTGTAGATTTCCACATTTTCCTCCCAAAAATGACTAAATGGTCAAACCAAAAGTTATTTGGGCAATCCTTTGTTGAAAAAGACACAAAAAGCAATATTTTTAAACATGTTCGAATAATTTGTGATGGTGGGCCAATTTTACCCATTCGTGGCTCTACCCCTTTGTTATTTTTAAGGGTACTTATTGTCCAAGGTAACGCTTTTTTTATCCTTATCTTTTAGAAATTCAAAAACAATAACATATGATATCAGAACAAACATATCAAAATGCCGAGCTGGGATTTTAAATTTTGACTTAGCCACAGCCCCAGAAAACAATGCCATGTTTTAATAATTTTACATAAAATCCAATTTTTAGGGAATCATTTTGAAAATCTGAATGTGTTTGCTATGAAACAAAATACATTTAGAACATGTGATACAACAGATGATCACAATACAAGTACAATTTAAGGGTCGGGAAAGACATATACTTGGGGATTAAGGGTGAAAGATGGGAATATCTGTGTACCGGTATTTTGATGAAATGTACAGAAATGACCAACTTTAGGGGTCTATTTTTCATTAATGAAGGGTTGGACTATTAATATGGAATATATTTCCAAAAGACTGCTATATGGTCTATACAAAAACATGTATGTAACTTTGCATTTGGTCAGCCCTTACATGTTACAGCATTACGAAAATTGAGATTTGGCCATTTTAGCATATGGCTAAAATAGGCTTCAGGAGCATAAAAGTGGCATCTTTTTGAAAAAACTAAAAGATGTACAGAACAGCAGACTTTATAGGCCAAATATATATAACTTGTTCTATATGAACAAATAATATTGTAGAAATCAAACAAAAGACCACTTTCTACTTGGTGGTCTAATATGGACCCCAGAGCCTTTTGACAAAAAAGTCTCTAGCCACCTAATTAAATGACCAAGTCAAGCCTCAATGTGAAAAAAATATGTGCCAGGAAAATTGTTTTATTTGTAAAATTCGACCATTTTCTGCACAATAAAAGATTTTGTATGGTAGATCCCAACCAAAAATAATATTAGGTTTTCTTGATCATGAGGACAAGGGACTATTTCGCCAAATGGCCTTGGGAGCCATATTGGACCACCAAGTAAAAAGTGGTCTTTTGTTTGATTTCTACAATATTATTTGTTTATATAGAACAAGTTATATCCATTTGGTCTATAAAGTCTGCTGTTCTGTACATCTTTAAATTATTTCAAAAAGATGCCACTATTAGGCCTCCGAAGCCCATTTTAGCCATGTGCTAAAATGGCCAAATCTCCATTTTTGTAATGCTGTAACATGTAAGGGATGACCGAATGCAAAGTTACAAATATGTTTTTGTACAGACCATATAGCAGTCTTTTGGAAACATATTCCATATTAATAGTCAAACCCTTCATTCATGAAAAATAGTCCCCTAAAGTTGGTCATTTCTGTACATTTCACCAAAACACACAGATATTCCCATCTTTCACCCTTAAACCCCAAGTATATGTCTTTCCCGACCCTTAAATGGTACTTAAATTGTGATCATCTGTTGTATCACATGTTCTAAATGTATTTTGTTTCATAGCAAACACATTCAGATTTTTAAACTGAATCCCCCAAAAAGTGGATTGTTTGTAGAATTATCAAAACATGTCATTGTTTCCCAGGGCTGTGACTAAGTCAAAATGTAAAATCCCAGCTCGGCTTTTTGATATGTTTGCCTTGATATGTTATA
Source organism: Arcuatula senhousia (assembly GCA_963971305.1). Lineage (NCBI taxonomy): Eukaryota > Metazoa > Mollusca > Bivalvia > Mytilida > Mytilidae > Arcuatula > Arcuatula senhousia. The sequence continues at coordinate 32,934,907 of OZ020304.1, forward strand.
GATTTTGAATTTCTGAAAGATAGGGATAAAAAAGCGTTACCTTGGACAATTTGTACCCTTAAAAATAACAAATTTCAGCATTTTTGAACAGTCTGGAATACTGCCCAAGTCCTACCTAAAGGTACCAGAGGAACCAAAATTATGAATTACGAAAATTGCAATGGATTTGAAAGACAAAACATCACTACTTCAAAAAATATTGTTACAATTGTCATTAAATATACGTAAACTAAAAAAGTCAAAATGAAAATGTCTTATTTTCATAATTTTTTTTATTGAAATCACTGAAAATCAGATGAATGCTATATATAGCTATTAAGGCCTGTAGGGCAGCCATCTTTGATTTTTCGAAGGAATAAATTTGCCTGAATAAGTCTCATAGGATGGTCTTTCAATTGCACTTCACCTTTAACAAAAATGAAAACATTGCTATTGGACGATTTTGCATGGTTTTCTCATGAACAGGCTCTTAAATGTAAGACATTCACAATATCATCATCCTGTTTTATATTTAGATAGTAAGACTGTCTTCCATTAAAACATTAATTTAAGTGCAGTTGACAAAAATAACACATTAAATATCTTTAAAAAAAGTCAAGGTTGCATGTACTTTGTGCACATTTTATGTGCAAAAAAACCTTTGAAGCTCTTGTGGAGTATGTTTTTGTTACAGATTTTTATACCCCCACTCGTAAGAGAGGGGGCTATATTGCAATCACCTTGTCCGTCCATACGTCCGTCTGTCCGTCCGGTTCCATTTCTCTGCTTCTACTGGATGGATTGGTTTTAAATTTGGTACACAGCTTCAGCATGATGAGTTATACCGTACATCCCCTTTCCAGGTCAGTCCATCATCTACTTCTTGTTTTCTGAGCCGGCTAAGACGTTTTTAGGGTAAAAAAATTAAATGTGTAATTTTTCGTAACAGTTTCCTCGGCTTCTACTGAAGGGATTGATTTCAAATTTGGTACACAGCTTCAGCATGATTAGTTATACCGTGCCTCCCCTTTCCAGGTCAGTCGGTCATCTACTTCTTGTTTTCTGAGCCGACTTAGACGTTTTTAGGGTAAAAAAATTAAATGTGTAATTTTTCGTAAGGGACAGACCATTTAACTTGAAGGGGGGGGGGCTTGGTTTTTTGGTTTGATCAGAAAAAAAATTTCCGCACGGAGCGTGCACAAAATATTTATTTTTCGAAGGCATCACGACAGAATATTTTTTTTTCATTATCAGCATTATTTTTTATAGCAGAAATCCTTCTTCAGAATATTTTTTTTCTTACCCTCAGCTGCCAAAATATTTTTTTCATCAAAAATAATTTTCAGAATATTTTTTAGGAAAAAACCAAGCCCCCCTTCAAGTTAAATGGTCGGTCCCTAACAGTTTCCTCAGCTTCTACTGGATGGATTGTTTGAAATTTGGTACACATCTTCAACATGATGATATTTAAACCGTGCCTCCCCTTTCCAGATAAGTCCATCATCTACTTCCTGTTTTCAGAGCCGACTTAGATATTTTAGGGTAAAAAATTTAAAATGTGAAATTTTTCGTAACAGTTTTCTCGGCTTGTACTGGATGGATTGGTTTCAAATTTATTACACAGCTTCAGCATGATTAGTTATATCCTGCCTCCCCTTTCCAGGTCAGTCCATCATCTACTTACTGTTTTCGGAGCCGACTCAGACTTTTTATTGATCAAAAATAGACAATTTTTTGTAACAGTTTTCTCGGCTTTTACTGAAGGGATTGATTTAAAATTTGGTACACAGCTTCAACATGATTAGTTATACCGTGCCTCCCCTTTCCAGGTCAGTCGGTCATCTACTTCCTGTTTTCTGAATGGTCGAGTGGGGGTATGCTTAGCACGACTTAGTGTAAATCCTTGTTTAATTTTCAATATTTTATGATAGTTGTGTAATGTATAGTAACAATTGCATGGGACATGCACTGGTATATTGTTAGATACATGCAATTAATCACTACTACTGAAAGATAACATATTCAAATGATTTCAATTATTTTATTACTATTTACTGTTTAGCTACATGTACATTTTTTGTCAGATTAGATGTATATACATGTACTTCATGGTTTTACATTACTGAAATTTTTGTATTCTAACCTGTAGCATATCCATATCTTGTCCAATGATGCATTTTGATATGAATAAAGTAACTGAAAACTAGCTCCCAAATGGATACCTAATGTTGGGCTGGACTTTATATATATATGGAGAAAACCAGTCCAAATAATTTCCCCCTTAATGATATGTCTTCTTTTTGTTTATTTTCTTTAATTTAATGTATTGTGTTCATTATCAAATTCATTCAAACTGTTAGGGTTTGGGCTAACACAATATAAAGACAGTGACAGGATGATGCCCAAGTTACTATCCATACCCAAACCCCTTACTTAAAAGTTTGAAAAATAGATATGGAAGGTGGAATTCATGAGGAATATGATAGCCAACATGAGTGGAAATAATAGATTGTCTTTCCTTCAATGTATGTAATTTGTTCTATACATGCCCATTTTTCATAACTATCGATTGAGGATTCTCCATAAAAAAAGTACATGCATCTTGATTTGGGTACTCTGGATATCTGATATTTATTCCACACCTCTGTATTTGACCAAGCAGTAACCGTTGCACTTTTTCACATCAATTTCAGATAGGAGTAAAACATCTATCACAATATTTTATATTCTTAAAAAATTCTCTCATCTGATGATTCTTCTGTCCTGTATAGTTCCATCATAAAGACCTGTCTAGTAAACCACTTGCAAATATCCCAGTGTATTCTTTTAACTTACAACCCTTTGTGTAATATGTTGGCATGCAAGCTTTAATGTCATATTTTATCTTCATTTTTGTCTTGCAATAGAACAAACTATTTTGTCCAGCTAGAGATGTCGTTGAGTTCTTGTTAAATGTAATTTTTCTCCAGAAGAATGTTGAGTTTTCTAAAATGTAATTTTTCTCCAGTTCAAGAATGTTGAGTTTTCTAAAATGTATTTTTTCCCAGGAGGATCCTTTTTATAGCCCATAAAATCACAAAATGGAGGGAGCTAACGAGGACCATAAAGATTTGTACATATGTTTGACATATTTATTGATTTTGATCAGGAAAAAGTGCAGATCAACTTTTTATGGCCCCTTTTTCTTACTAAATCTTCCGTTGATAAAGATACAAATTCAATATAATTTTTAGACATGACAATAGTAGCAATATGGTTATAATTGACTAATATCTACTACAGATCCTTAAAGATTCAGTAAATTGACCTGTCACTCCCTAAAAGAAACAATAATCCTATTTTTATTTGACTAAATCCATGCCATTTTCCATAGTGTTTTTATTTCAAATGATTATTTTATCTATTTATTTTCTAGTCATAATGGGTTTTTTTATCTACGGTCTTTTGACTTTGTTTTATATCAAAGTGTTATTTACATAATTATTTCAACCTGTTTTATGTCCCGATAATGGCTGCAATTACGCAGACGGGACATTAAACAACTAACAATCAATCAACCCTTGGAAGATCATTCTGTACACTGATATATAGTCACTCTACACACTTACCTCTTGGGGAACACCATCCTGTTTACTGATATACAGTCACTCATCCTGGGGAACATCACCCTGTACACTCGTATAGATTCACTCTACACACCTGCCTCCTGAGGAACATCATCATGTACACTGATGTACAGTCTCCCTAAACATCTACCTCCTGGGAAACATAATCATGTACATTGATATACCGTCAGTCTACAAACATGCCTCAAGTGGAACATCATCCTGTACACTGATAAACAGTCGTTCTTTGCACCTGCCTGCTGGGGAACATCATCCTGTACAATGGTAACAGTTTCTCTACACATCTGCCTCCTGGGGAACATCATCCTGTACACTAATATACAGTCTCTCTACACACCTGCCTCCTTGGGAACATCATCCTGCACTCTGATATACAGTCACTCTACACACCTGCATCCTTGGGAACATCATCCTCTACACTGATATACAGTCGCCCAACACACTTGCCTCCTCGGGACCCTCATCCTGTATACTCTACACATCTGCCTCTCTGGGAACATTATCCTATACAATGATATACAGTCACTCTACACATCTGCCTCCTGGGGAACATAATCATGTACACTGTTATACAGTCTCTCTACACACCTGCCTCCTGGGAACATAATCCTGTACACTGGTATACATTTTCTCTACACACCTACCTCCAGGGGAACATCATTATGTACACAAATATACAGTCACTCTACAAACCTGCCTCCTTTGGAACATCATCCTGTACACTAATATACAGTCTCTCCATACACCTGCCTCCTGGAAAACATCCTGTATACTGATATACAGTCACTCGTCAAATCTGCCTCCTGCCCTGGGGAACATCATCCTGTATAATGGTAACAGTTTCTCTACACACCTGCATCCAGGGAAACATCATCCTCTGCACAGATATACAGTCTCTCTACACGTCTGCCTCGTGGGAAACATCAACCTGTATACTGATATACAGTCTCTCAACACACCTGGCTCCTGGGAAACATACTCCCGTATACTGATATAGTCAGTCCACAAACCTGCTTCCTGGGGAACATCATCCAGTATACTGATATACAGTCACTTTACACAGCTGCCTCCTGGGGAACATCATTCTGTATACTGATATACAGTCACCCTACCCATCTACATCATTTGGAACATCATCCTGTACACTGATAAACAGTCGCTCTACAAACCTGCCTCCTGAGGAGCGTCATCCTGTATACTGATATGCAGTCACTCTACAAATCTGCCTCCTGGAGAACAACAACCTATACAAATATAGTCACTCTACTCACCTGCCTCCTGGGGAACATCATCCTGTATATACTTATATTCAGTCACCCTACACATCTGCCTCATGAGGTACATCATCATGTACACTGATATACAGTCACTCTACAAACCTGCCTCCTGGGGAATATCATCCAGTATACTGATATACAGTCACCTACACACCTGCCTCCTGGGAACATCATCCTGTACACGGATATGCAGTCTTTTCACACACCTGCGGCCTTGGGGAAAATCATCCTGCACACTGATATAAAGTCACTCTACACACCTGCCTCCTGGGGAACATCATCCTGTATACTGATATACATTTACTTTTCAATCCTCCTTTCTAGGGAACATCATCCTGTACACTGATATACAATCACCGTACAGACATGCATCCTCGGGATTATGATCCTGTATACTGATATACAGTCTTATTACAAACATGCCTCCTTGGGATAATCATTCTGTACACTTATATACAGTCACTCTTCACACCTACCTCATGGCGAACATCATTGTGTACACATATATACAGTCACTCTATACACCTGCGTCCTCCTCGGGAACATCATCCGGTTCACTGATAAACAGTCACCCTACACACCTGCCTCCTGGGGATAATCATTCTGTACACTGATATACAGTCACTACACACCTACCTCATGGCGAACATCATCCTGTACACAGATATACAGTCATTCTATACACCTGCGTCCTGGGGAACATCACCCCGTATACTGATATACAATCACTCTACAAACCTGCATCCTGGGGAACATCACCCTGTACACTGATATACAGTCACTCTTCACACCTATCTCATGGCGAACATCATCGTGAACATATATATACAGTCACTATACACCTGCGTCCTTGGGAACATCATCCAGTATACTAATATACACTCTACAAACCTGCATCCTGGGGAACATCACCCTGTACACAGATTTAGTCTCTCTACACACTTGCATCACCCTGTACACTGATGTAGAGTCACTCTACTCACCTGCTTCCTGGGGAACATCATCATGTACACTGATATACAATCACTCTATACATCTGCCTCCTAGGAATATCATTCTGTACACCGATATACAATCACTCTACACACCTATCTCCTTGGGAACATCTTCCTGTATACTGATATTCAGTCACTCTACACACTTGCCTCCTGGGGAACATAATCCTGTATACTGATATACAGTCACCCTACACATCTACATTATTGGGAACATCATCCTGTACACTGATATACAGTCACTCTACAAACCTGTTTCCTGAGGAGCATCATCCTGTACATTGATATATTGTCTCTCTACACGCCCATCTCCTTGGGAATATCATCCTGTAATCTGATATACAGTCACTCTACACACCTGCCTCGGAAACATCATCCTGTATACTGATACACAGTCACTCTACAAATCTGCCTCCTGGAGAACAACATCCTGTACACATACAGTCACTTTACTCACCTGCCTCCTGGGGAAAATCATCCTGAATACTTATATTGATTCACCCTACACATTTGCCTCATGTGGTACATCAACCTGTACACTGATATACAGTCATTCTACACACCTGCCACCTGGGAAATATCATCTGGTACACTGTAATACAGTCATCCTACACACCTGCCTCCTTGGGAACATCATCCTGTACACTGATTTACAGTTTCTCTACACAACTGTGTTCTTGGGAACATCATCTTGCACACTGATATACAGTTACTCTTCACACCTGCCTCCCGGAGAACATCATCCTGTATACTGATATATTTTCTCTTTTCAATCCTCATTCCTAGGGAACATGATCCTGTATACTGATAAATAGTCTTATTACACGCCTGCAAAAAGACTATATATCAGTACACACACACACATCCTGTATACTGTAATACAGTCACTCTACACACCTACCTCATGGCGAATATTATCCTGAACACAGATATACAGTCACTCTATACACCTGCCCCCTGGGGAACATCATCATGTACACTGATATACAGTCTCCCTACACACCTACCTCCTGGGAAACATAATCCTTTACATTGATATACCTTCACTCCACACACATTCCTCCAGGGGAACATCATCATGTTCACTGATAAACAGTCACTCTACACACCTGCCTCATTGGGAACATCATCTGGTACACTCATAAACAGTCACCCTACACACCTGCCTCTTGGAGAACATCATCCTGTACACTGATATGCAGTCACTTTTCAATCCTCCTTCCTAAGGAACATGTTCATGTATACTGATATAGTCTTATACACACCTGCCTCCCTGGGATAATCATTCTGTACACTGATCTAGAGTCATTCTACACACCTGCTGCCCGGGGAACATCATCATGTACACTGATATAGAGTCTCCCTACACACCTGCCTCCTGGGAAACGTAATCATGTACATTTATATTCCGTCACTCCACAGACATTCCTCCAGGGGAACATCATCCTGTACACTGATAAACAGTCACTCTACACACCTGCCTCATGGTGAACATCATCCTGTATACTGATATACAGTCACCATACACACCTGCCTCCTGGGGAATTTATCCAGTACACTGATATACAGTCACCTTACACACCTGCCTCCTGGGGAACATCATCCTGTTATCTGATATGCAGTGTTTCCACACACCTGCGTCCTTGGGAACATCATCCTGCACACTGATATACAGTCACTCTACACATCTGTCTCCTAGGGAACATCATCCTGTCCTGTATTTTGATATACATTCAATTTTCATTCCTCCTTCCTAGGGAAAATCATTCTGTACACTGATATACAATCACCCTACACACCTTCCTCCTGGAAATTATGATCCTGTATACTGATATACAGTCTTTTTACACACATGCCTCCCTGGGATAATCATTCTGTACACTGATATACAGTCACTCTTCACACCTTGCTCATGGCAAACAACATCTCATGGCGAACATCATCGTGTACACATATGTACAGTCATTCTATACACCTGCGTCCTTGGGAAAATCATCTCGTGTACTGATATACAGTCACTCTACAAACCTGCATCCTGGGGAACATCACCCTGTACACCGATTTACAGTCTCTCTACATACCTGCATCCTGGAGAATATCACCCAGTACACTGATGTAGAGTCACTCTACCCACCTGCCTCCTTGGGGAACATCATCATGTACACTGAAATACAGTCACTCTATACATCTGCCTTCTAGGAATATCATTCTGTACACCGATATACAATCACTATACACACCTATCTCCTTGGGAACATCATCCTGTATACTGATATTAAGTACTCTACACACTTGCCTCATGGGGAACATCATCCTGTATACTGATATTCAGTCACCCTACACATCTACATTATTGGAAACATCATCCTGTACACTGATATACAGTCACCCTACACACCTGCCTCTTGGAGAACATCATCCAGTACATCGATATGCAGTCACTTTTCAATCCTCCTTCCTAAGGAACATGTTCCTGTATACTGATATAGTCTAATACACACCTGCTTCCCTGGGATAATCATTCTGTACACTGATCTAGAGTCATTCTACACACCTGCCGCCTGGGGAACATCATGTACACTGATATACAGTCTCCCTACACACCTGCCTCCTGGGAAACGTAATCATGTAAATTTATATTCCGTCACTCCACACACATTCCTCATGGTGAACATCACCCTGTATACTGATATACAGTCACTATACACACCTGCCTCCTGGGGAATTCATCCAGTACACTGATATACAGTCACCTTACATACCTGCCTCCTGGGGAACATCATCCTGTTATCTGATATGCAGTGTTTCCACACACCTGTGTCCTTGGGAACATCATCATGCACACTGATATACAGTCACTCCACACACCTGTCTCCTAGGGAACATCATCCTGTATACTGATATACATTCAATTTTCATTCCTCCTTCCTAGGGAAAATCATCCTGTACACTGATATACAATCACCCTACACACCTTCCTCCTGGGGATTATGATCCTGTATACTGATATACAGTCTTATTACACACATGCCTCCCTGGGATAATCATTCTGTACACTGATATACAGTCACTCTTCACACCTTCCTCATGGCGAACATCTTCTCATGGCAAACTTCATCGTGTACACATATGTACAGTCATTCTATACACCTGCGTCCTTGGGAAAATCATCTCGTATACTGATATACAGTCACTCTACAAACCTGCATCCTGGGGAACATCACCCTGTACACCGATTTACAGTCTCTCTACATACCTGCATCCTGGAGAATATCACCCAGTACACTGATGTAGAGTCACTCTACCCACCTGCCTCCTTGGGGAACATCATCATGTACACTGAAATACAGTCACTCTATACATCTGCCTTCTAGGAATATCATTCTGTACACCGATATACAATCACTCTACACACCTATCTCCTTGGGAACATCATCCTGTATACTGATATTAAGTACTCTACACACTTGCCTCATGGGGAACATCATCCTGTATACTGATATTCAGTCACCCTACACATCTACATTATTGGAAACATCATCCTGTACACTGATATACAGTCACCCTACACACCTGCCTCTTGGAGAACATCATCCAGTACATCGATATGCAGTCACTTTTCAATCCTCCTTCCTAAGGAACATGTTCCTGTATACTGATATAGTCTAATACACACCTGCTTCCCTGGGATAATCATTCTGTACACTGATCTAGAGTCATTCTACACACCTGCCGCCTGGGGAACATCATGTACACTGATATACAGTCTCCCTACACACCTGCCTCCTGGGAAACGTAATCATGTACATTTATATTCCGTCACTCCACACACATTCCTCATGGTGAACATCACCCTGTATACTGATATACAGTCACTCTACCCACCTGCCTCCTTGGGGAACATCATCATGTACACTGAAATACAGTCACTCTATACATCTGCCTTCTAGGAATATCATTCTGTACACCGATATACAATCACTCTACACACCTATCTCCTTGGGAACATCATCCTGTATACTGATATTAAGTACTCTACACACTTGCCTCATGGGGAACATCATCCTGTATACTGATATTCAGTCACCCTACACATCTACATTATTGGAAACATCATCCTGTACACTGATATACAGTCACCCTACACACCTGCCTCTTGGAGAACATCATCCAGTACATCGATATGCAGTCACTTTTCAATCCTCCTTCCTAAGGAACATGTTCCTGTATACTGATATAGTCTAATACACACCTGCTTCCCTGGGATAATCATTCTGTACACTGATCTAGAGTCATTCTACACACCTGCCGCCTGGGGAACATCATGTACACTGATATACAGTCTCCCTACACACCTGCCTCCTGGGAAACGTAATCATGTACATTTATATTCCGTCACTCCACACACATTCCTCATGGTGAACATCACCCTGTATACTGATATACAGTCACTATACACACCTGCCTCCTGGGGAATTCATCCAGTACACTGATATACAGTCACCTTACATACCTGCCTCCTGGGGAACATCATCCTGTTATCTGATATGCAGTGTTTCCACACACCTGTGTCCTTGGGAACATCATCATGCACACTGATATACAGTCACTCCACACACCTGTCTCCTAGGGAACATCATCCTGTATACTGATATACATTCAATTTTCATTCCTCCTTCCTAGGGAAAATCATCCTGTACACTGATATACAATCACCCTACACACCTTCCTCCTGGGGATTATGATCCTGTATACTGATATACAGTCTTATTACACACACGCCTCCCTGGGATAATCATTCTGTACACTGATATACAGTCACTCTTCACACCTTCCTCATGGCGAACATCTTCTCATGGCAAACTTCATCGTGTACACATATGTACAGTCATTCTATACACCTGCGTCCTTGGGAAAATCATCTCGTATACTGATATACAGTCACTCTACAAACCTGCATCCTGGGGAACATCACCCTGTACACCGATTTACAGTCTCTCTACACACCTGCATCCTGGAGAATATCACCCTGTACACTGATGTAGAGTCACTCTACCCACCTGCCTCCTTGGGGAACATCATCATGTACACTGATAATAGTCACTCTATACATCTGCCTTCTAGGAATATCATTCTGTACACCGATATACAATCACTCTACACACCTATCTCCTTGGGAACATCATCCTGTATACTGATATTAAGTCACTCTACACACTTGCCTCATGGGGAACATCATCCTGTATACTGATATTCAGTCACCCTACACATCTACATTATTGGGAACATCATCTTGTACACTGATATACAGTCACTCTACAAACCTGCCGCCTGAGGAGCATCATCCTGTACATCGATATACAGTCTCTACACGCCATCTCTCTATACATCTGCCTCCTGGGGAATATCATGATGTTCCCCAAAATTTCAATAGTTTTCTTTTTCAATTTGTATAGAGTTACTGTATATCAGTGTAAAGGATGGTGTTCCCCAGGAGGCAGGTGGTAAGAGAAACTGTTACTATTGTACAGGATGTTAACAAAAACTATTGTACAGGATGTTCCCCAGGAGGCAGGTGTGTAGAGTGACTGCATATCATTATACAGGATGATGTTCCCCAGGAGGCAGGTGTGTAGAGTGACTGTATATCAGTTTACAGGATGATGTTCCCGAGGAGGAAGGTGTGTAGAGTGACTGTATATCAGACCACATGATGATTTTCCCAAGGAGATGGCGTGTAGAGACTGTATATCGATGTACAGGATGATGCTCCTCAGGCGGCAGGTTTGTAGAGTGACTGTATATCAGTGTACAAGATGATGTTCCCAATAATGTAGATGTGTAGGGTGACTGAATATCAGTATACAGGATGATGTTCCCCATGAGGCAAGTGTGTAGAGTGACTTAATATCAGTATACAGGATGATGTTCCCAAGGAGATAGGTGTGTAGAGTGATTGTATATCGGTGTACAGAATGATATTCCTAGAAGGCAGATGTATAGAGTGACTATTATCAGTGTACATGATGATGTTCCCCAAGGAGGCAGGTGGGTAGAGTGACTCTACATCAGTGTACAGGGTGATATTCTCCAGGATGCAGGTGTGTTGAGAGACTGTAAATCGGTGTACAGGGTGATGTTCCCCAGGATGCAGGTTTGTAGAGTGACTGTATATCAGTATACGAGATGATTTTCCCAAGGACGCAGGTGTATAGAATGACTGTACATATGTGTACACGATGAAGTTTGCCATGAGAAGATGTTTGCCATGAGGAAGGTGTGAAGAGTGACTGTATATCAGTGTACAGAATGATTATCCCAGGGAGGCGTGTGTGTAATAAGACTGTATATCAGTATACAGGATCATAATCCCCAGGAGGAAGGTGTGTAGGGTGATTGTATATCAGTGTACAGGATGATTTTCCCTAGGAAGGAGGAATGAAAATTGAATGTATATCAGTATACAGGATGATGTTCCCTAGGAGACAGGTGTGTGGAGTGACTGTATATCAGTGTGCATGATGATGTTCCCAAGGACACAGGTGTGTGGAAACACTGCATATCAGATAACAGGATGATGTTCCCCAGGAGGCAGGTATGTAAGGTGACTGTATATCAGTGTACTGGATGAATTCCCCAGGAGGCAGGTGTGTATAGTGACTGTATATCAGTATACAGGGTGATGTTCACCATGAGGAATGTGTGTGGAGTGACGGAATATAAATGTACATGATTACGTTTCCCAGGAGGCAGGTGTGTAGGGAGACTGTATATCAGTGTACACGATGTTCCCCAGGCGGCAGGTGTGTAGAATGACTCTAGATCAGTGTACAGAATGATTATCCCAGGGAAGCAGGTGTGTATTAGACTATATCAGTATACAGGAACATGTTCCTTAGGAAGGAGGATTGAAAAGTGACTGCATATCGATGTACTGGATGATGTTCTCCAAGAGGCAGGTGTGTAGGGTGACTGTATATCAGTGTACAGGATGATGTTTCCAATAATGTAGATGTGTAGGGTGACTGAATATCAGTATACAGGATGATGTTCCCCATGAGGCAAGTGTGTAGAGTACTTAATATCAGTATACAGGATGATGTTCCCAAGGAGATAGGTGTGTAGAGTGATTGTATATCGGTGTACAGAATGATATTCCTAGAAGGCAGATGTATAGAGTGACTGTATTTCAGTGTACATGATGATGTTCCCCAAGGAGGCAGGTGGGTAGAGTGACTCTACATCAGTGTACAGGGTGATATTCTCCAGGATGCAGGTATGTAGAGAGACTGTAAATCGGTGTACAGGGTGATGTTCCCCAGGATGCAGGTTTGTAGAGTGACTGTATATCAGTATACGAGATGATTTTCCCAAGGACGCAGGTGTATAGAATGACTGTACATATGTGTACACGATGAAGTTTGCCATGAGAAGATGTTCGCCATGAGGAAGGTGTGAAGAGTGACTGTATATCAGTGTACAGAATGATTATCCCAGGGAGGCGTGTGTGTAATAAGACTGTATATCAGTATACAGGATCATAATCCCCAGGTGGAAGGTGTGTAGGGTGATTGTATATCAGTGTACAGGATGATTTTCCCTAGGAAGGAGGAATGAAAATTGAATGTATATCAGTATACAGGATGATGTTCCCTAGGAGACAGGTGTGTGGAGTGACTGTATATCAGTGTGCATGATGATGTTCCCAAGGACACAGGTGTGTGGAAACACTGCATATCAGATAACAGGATGATGTTCCCCAGGAGGCAGGTATGTAAGGTGACTGTATATCAGTGTACTGGATGAATTCCCCAGGAGGCAGGTGTGTATAGTGACTGTATATCAGTATACAGGGTGATGTTCACCATGAGGAATGTGTGTGGAGTGACGGAATATAAATGTACATGATTACGTTTCCCAGGAGGCAGGTGTGTAGGGAGACTGTATATCAGTGTACATGATGTTCCCCAGGCGGCAGGTGTGTAGAATGACTCTAGATCAGTGTACAGAATGATTATCCCAGGGAAGCAGGTGTGTATTAGACTATATCAGTATACAGGAACATGTTCCTTAGGAAGGAGGATTGAAAAGTGACTGCATATCGATGTACTGGATGATGTTCTCCAAGAGGCAGGTGTGTAGGGTGACTGTATATCAGTGTACAGGATGATGTTTCCAATAATGTAGATGTGTAGGGTGACTGAATATCAGTATACAGGATGATGTTCCCCATGAGGCAAGTGTGTAGAGTACTTAATATCAGTATACAGGATGATGTTCCCAAGGAGATAGGTGTGTATAGTGATTGTATATCGGTGTACAGAATGATATTCCTAGAAGGCAGATGTATAGAGTGACTGTATTTCAGTGTACATGATGATGTTCCCCAAGGAGGCAGGTGGGTAGAGTGACTCTACATCAGTGTACTGGGTGATATTCTCCAGGATGCAGGTATGTAGAGAGACTGTAAATCGGTGTACAGGGTGATGTTCCCCAGGATGCAGGTTTGTAGAGTGACTGTATATCAGTACACGAGATGATTTTCCCAAGGACGCAGGTGTATAGAATGACTGTACATATGTGTACACGATGATGTTCGCCATGAGATGTTGTTTGCCATGAGCAAGGTGTGAAGAGTGACTGTATATCAGTGTACAGAATGATTATCCCAGGGAGGCATGTGTGTAAAAAGACTGTATATCAGTATACAGGATCATAATTTCCAGGAGGAAGGTGTGTAGGGTGATTGTATATCAGTGTACAGAATGATTTTCCCTAGGAAGGAGGAATGAAAATTGAATGTATATCAAAATACAGGACAGGATGATGTTCCCTAGGAGACAGGTGTGTAGAGTGACTGTATATCAGTGTGCAGGATGATGTTCCCAAGGACGCAGGTGTGTGGAAACACTGCATATCAGATAACAGGATGATGTTCCCCAGGAGGCAGGTGTGTAAGGTGACTGTATATCAGTGTACTGGATAAATTCCCCAGGAGGCAGGTGTGTATGGTGACTGTATATCAGTATACAGGATGATGTTCACCATGAGGCAGGTGTGTAGAGTGACTGTTTATCAGTGTACAGGATGATGTTCCCCTGGAGGAATGTCTGTGGAGTGACGGAATATAAATGTACATGATTACGTTTCCCAGGAGGCAGGTGTGTAGGGAGACTCTATATCAGTGTACATGATGATGTTCCCCGGGCGGCAGGTGTGTAGAATGACTCTAGATCAGTGTACAGAATGATTATCCCAGGGAGGCAGGTGTGTATAAGACTATATCAGTATACAGGAACATGTTCCTTAGGAAGGAGGATTGAAAAGTGACTGCATATCAGTGTACAGGATGATGTTCTCCAAGAGGCAGGTGTGTAGGGTGACTGATTATCAGTGTACCAGATGATGTTCCCAATGAGGCAGGTGTGTAGAGTGACTGTTTATCAGTGAACATGATGATGTTCCCCTGGAGGAATGTGTGTGGAGTGAAGGTATATCAATGTAAAGGATTATGTTTCCCAGGAGGTAGGTGTGTAGGGAGACTGTATATCAGTGTACATGATGATGTTCCCCAGGGGGCAGGTGTATAGAGTGACTGTATATCTGTGTTCAGGATAATGTTCGCCATGAGGTAGGTGTGTAGAGTGACTGTATTACAGTATACAGGATGTGTGTGTGTGTACTGATATATAGTCTTTTTGCAGGCGTGTAATAAGACTATTTATCAGTATACAGGATCATGTTCCCTAGGAATGAGGATTGAAAAGAGAAAATATATCAGTATACAGGATGATGTTCTCCGGGAGGCAGGTGTGAAGAGTAACTGTATATCAGTGTGCAAGATGATGTTCCCAAGAACACAGTTGTGTAGAGAAACTGTAAATCAGTGTACAGGATGATGTTCCCAAGGAGGCAGGTGTGTAGGATGACTGTATTACAGTGTACCAGATGATATTTCCCAGGTGGCAGGTGTGTAGAATGACTGTATATCAGTGTACAGGTTGATGTACCACATGAGGCAAATGTGTAGGGTGACTCAATATAAGTATTCAGGATGATTTTCCCCAGGAGGCAGGTGAGTAAAGTGACTGTATGTGTACAGGATGTTGTTCTCCAGGAGGCAGATTTGTAGAGTGACTGTGTATCAGTATACAGGATGATGTTTCCGAGGCAGGTGTGTAGAGTGACTGTATATCAGATTACAGGATGATATTCCCAAGGAGATGGGCGTGTAGAGAGACAATATATCAATGTACAGGATGATGCTCCTCAGGAAACAGGTTTGTAGAGTGACTGTATATCAGTGTACAGGATGATGTTCCCAATAATGTAGATGTGTAGGGTGACTGTATATCAGTATACAGGATTATGTTCCCCAGGAGGCAGGTGTGTAGAGTGACTGAATATCAGTATACAGGAAGATGTTCCCAAGGAGATAGGTGTGTAGAGTGATTGTATATCGGTGTACAGAATGATATTCCTAGGAGGCAGATGTATAGAGTGATTGTATATCAGTGTACATGATGATGTTCCCCAGGAAGCAGGTGAGTAGAGTGACTCTACATCAGTGTACAGGGTGATGCAAGTGTGTAGAGAGACTAAATCTGTGTACAGGGTGATGTTCCCCAGGATGCAGGTTTGTAGAGTGTATATTAGTATACTGGATGATGTTCCCAAGGACGCAGGTGTATAGTGACTGTATATATATGTTCACGATGATGTTCGCCATGAGATAGGTGTGAAGAGTGACTGTATATCAGTGTACAGGGTGATGTTCCCCAGGATGCAGGTTTGTAGAGTGATTGTATATCAGTATACGGGGTGATGTTCCCCAGGACGCAGGTGTATAGAATGACTGTATATCTGTGTACAGGATGATGTTCGCCATGAGGTAGGTGTGTAGTGACTGTATATCAGTGTACAGAATGATTATCCCCAGGAGGCAGGTGTGTAGGGTGACTGTTTATCAGTGAACCGGATGATGTTCCCGAGGAGGACGCAGGTGTATAGAGTGACTGTATATATGTGTACACAATGATGTTCGCCATGAGGTAGGTGTGAAGAGTGACTGTATATAAGTGTACAGAATGATTATCCCAAGGAGGCATGTTTGTAATAAGACTGTATATCAGTATACAGGATCATAATCCCGAGGATGCATGTCTGTACGGTGATTGTATATCAGTGTACAGGATGATGTTTCCTAGGAAGGAGGAATGAAAAGTGAATGTATATCAGTATACAGGATGATGTTCCCTAGAAAGGAGGATTGAAAAGTAAATGTATATCAGTATACAGGATGATGTTCCCCAGGAGGCAGGTGTGTAGAGTGACTTTATATCAGTGTGCAGGATGATTTTCCCCAAGGCCGCAGGTGTGTGAAAAGACTGCATATCCGTGTACAGGATGATGTTCCCAGGAGGCAGGTGTGTAGGTGACTGTATATCAGTATACTGGATGATATTCCCCAGGAGGCAGGTTTGTAGAGTGACTGTATATCAGTGTACATGATGATGTACCTCATGAGGCAGATGTGTAGGGTGACTGAATATAAGTATATACAGGATGATGTTCCCCAGGAGGCAGGTGAGTAGAGTGACTATATTTGTATAGGTTGTTGTTCTCCAGGAGGCAGATTTGTAGAGTGACTGCATATCAGTATACAGGATGACGCTCCTCAGGAGGCAGGTTTGTAGAGCGACTGTTTATCAGTGTACAGGATGATGTTCCAAATGATGTAGATGGGTAGGGTGACTGTATATCAGTATACAGAATGATGTTCCCCAGGAGGCAGCTGTGTAAAGTGACTGTATATCAGTATACTGGATGATGTTCCCCAGGAAGCAGGTTTGTGGACTGACTATATCAGTATACGGGAGTATGTTTCCCAGGAGCCAGGTGTGTTGAGAGACTGTATATCAGTATACAGGTTGATGTTTCCCACGAGGCAGACGTGTAGAGAGACTGTATATCTGTGCAGAGGATGATGTTTCCCTGGATGCAGGTGTGTAGAGAAACTGTTACCATTATACAGGATGATGTTCCCCAGGGCAGGAGGCAGATTTGACGAGTGACTGTATATCAGTATACAGGATGTTTTCCAGGAGGCAGGTGTATGGAGAGACTGTATATTAGTGTACAGGATGATGTTCCAAAGGAGGCAGGTTTGTAGAGTGACTGTATATTTGTGTACATAATGATGTCCCCTGGAGGTAGGTGTGTAGAGAAAATGTATACCAGTGTACAGGATTATGTTCCCAGGAGGCAGGTGTGTAGAGAGACTGTATAACAGTGTACATGATTATGTTCCCCAGGAGACAGATGTGTAGAGTGACTGTATATCATTGTATAGGATAATGTTCCCAGAGAGGCAGATGTGTAGAGTATACAGGATGAGGGTCCCCAGGAGGCAAGTGTGTTGGGCGACTGTATATCAGTGTAGAGGATGATGTTCCCAAGGATGCAGGTGTGTAGAGTGACTGTATATCAGAGTGCAGGATGATGTTCCCAAGGAGGCAGGTGTGTAGAGAGACTGTATATTAGTGTACAGGATGATGTTCCCCAGGAGGCAGATGTGTAGAGAAACTGTTACCATTGTACAGGATGATGTTCCCCAGCAGGCAGGTGCAAAGAACGACTGTTTATCAGTGTACAGGATGATGTTCCACTTGAGGCATGTTTGTAGACTGACGGTATATCAATGTACATGATTATGTTTCCCAGGAGGTAGATGTTTAGGGAGACTGTACATCAGTGTACATGATGATGTTCCTCAGGAGGCAGGTGTGTAGAGTGAATCTATACGAGTGTACAGGGTGATGTTCCCCAGGATGAGTGACTGTATATCAGTAAACAGGATGGTGTTCCCCAAGAGGTAAGTGTGTAGAGTGACTATATATCAGTGTACAGAATGATCTTCCAAGGGTTGATTGATTGTTAGTTGTTTAATGTCCCGTCTGCGTAATTGCAGCCATTATCGGGACATAAAACAGGTTGAAATAATTATGTAAATAACACTTTGATATAAAACAAAGTCAAAAGACCGTAGATAAAAAAAACCATTATGACTAGAAAATAAATAGATAAAATAATCATTTGAAATAAAAACACTATGGAAAATGGCATGGATTTAGTCAAATAAAAATAGGATTATTGTTTCTTTTAGGGAGTGACAGGTCAATTTACTGAATCTTTAAGGATCTGTAGTAGATATTAGTCAATTATAACCATATTGCTACTATTGTCATGTCTAAAAATTATATTGAATTTGTATCTTTATCAACGGAAGATTTAGTAAGAAAAAGGGGCCATAAAAAGTTGATCTGCACTTTTTCCTGATCAAAATCAATAAATATGTCAAACATATGTACAAATCTTTATGGTCCTCGTTAGCTCCCTCCATTTTGTGATTTTATGGGCTATAAAAAGGATCCTCCTGGGAAAAAATACATTTTAGAAAACTCAACATTCTTGAACTGGAGAAAAATTACATTTTAGAAAACTCAACATTCTTCTGGAGAAAAATTACATTTAACAAGAACTCAACGACATCTCTAGCTGGACAAAATAGTTTGTTCTATTGCAAGACAAAAATGAAGATAAAATATGACATTAAAGCTTGCATGCCAACATATTACACAGGGTTGTAAGTTAAAAGAATACACTGGGATATTTGCAAGTGGTTTACTAGACAGGTCTTTATGATGGAACTATACAGGACAGAAGAATCATCAGATTAGAGAATTTTTTAAGAATATAAAATATTGTGATAGATGTTTTACTCCTATCTGAAATTGATGTGAAAAAGTGCAACGGTTACTGCTTGGTCAAATACAGAAGTGTGGAATAAATATCAGATATCCAGAGTACCCAAATCAAGATACATGTATTTTTTTATGGAGGATCCTCATTGATATGATGAAAAATGGGCATGTATAGAACAAATTACATACATTGAAGGAAAGACAATCTATTATTACCACTCATGTTGGCTATCATATTCCTCATGAATTCCACCTTCCATATCTATTTTTGAAAGGGTTTGGGTATGGATAGTAACTTGGGCATCATCCTGTCACTGTCTTTATATTGTGTTAGCCCAAACCTTAACAGTTTGAATGAATTTGATAATGAACACAATACATTAAATTAAAGAAAATAAACAAAAAGAAGACATATCATTAAGGGGGCAATTATTTGGACTGGTTTTCTCCATATATAAAGTCCAGCCCAACATTAGGTATCAATTTGAGAGCTAGTTTTCAGTTACTTTATTCATATCAAAATGCATCATTGGAGAAGATATGGATATGCTACAGGTTAAAATACAAAAATTTCAGTAATGTAAAACCATGAAGTACATGTATATACATCTAATCTGACAAAACATGTACATGTAGCTAAACAGTAAATAGTAATAAAATAATTGAAATCATTTGAATATGTTATCTTTCAGTAGTAGTGATTAATTGCATGTATCTAACAATATACCAGTACTTGTCCCATGCAATTGTTACTATACATTACACAACTATAAATATTGAAACTTAAAAAATCTGTAACAAAAAATACTTCAGTATTCTTTTTATTGCTTAATTCCTTTAGTTTAACTTTATTTATCCTAGATAAGGAACCGCCGGCTTTGTTCTTATATGAATCCCTCTCCAGCTTGCAGTTTGCTAGAATGACCTTTGTAGAGGCCGCCATTGAGCCTACTCTTATCATACATATTTTACAAAGGGGTATTTAACATGTATGGGCTGTTGCTTTACCCATACATGGTATATTTTTTTTCGACCCTTCTGAAGGACTAGCATCCTTCCTGAGACCATCTTTGCCAATCCTCGGAAAATAGGTCCATGAAATTTTCACCTGATGAGGATCCATCCATGAACCTTGGTGTCAGTAGCTCGAAGCATTAACCACACCACTGACTATTGAACACTCTTTTACTCTTTACATTCTTCACAAATTCAAGAATCCAATTAAACTATATCACTTAAATTAATAAGCAGACTACTTGTATGTATCTTAAATAGTCATAAAAATAAAGGTGATAAAAATATTGTTGCAAGAAGAACTTGTATTTAGTAAGTGCCTGCCATTCAGACAGACATTTACAGTTGTATTTCTAGAATAAAAAGCAACAGGGGAATAAAAACATTTAATACTTGCCTCTGTAAAGAGTACCAAAAAAAACCCCAACAGAACCAACTAGGACTTAAATCAAAGGCTCAAAATGTGCTTCCTAAACTGTTTAATGCCAAGTCCAAATAAATTCCAGGAATGTGTTGTTGAAGTTGATCTATATTTTATGCTTTTTTTAGCTCACCTGAACCGAAGGTCCATGTGAGCTATTACCATCACTTGATTTATAAAAGAGTATACAATGTATGTTTACTTAATAAAATAAAGTGTTAAAAGGAAACACACCTACCACCTGATGAGGAACACTACATATACATGTACTGTATTTTAAACATTATTTGTGAAACTCAATGCTTATTAGTTTTATTGAACATATTGAAAATATTTGAACTCGTTTGTTCTTCATCTTGCTTGAAAAATACTTGTTTGAAACCGTTTCTTTCATATTCTGGATTCGTGTGATGTATTCACTTTACAGATACATTTTGTAGTACAGTACAATGTATTTAATAATGGCCAAAGAATTTTTTTTTTTTTTAAAAGATTGTGGAGTAAAAAAATAAACAAAACATTATACATAAAAAAAGCTACGCCGAGCGCAGCATGATACGACCGCAACAAGATGAATCCTGTACATTGGAGTCCCAATATGGATAGTCTATTGCTTTGGTCACATGCAGCCCATGGTGGACTTACAAAGCCTTTTTTACACATGCATCCTGTGGTGGACTTTAAAATGCATATTTGACACATATATATTTACAATAACATTTAGTAGAAAAAAAAATCTTATTTCTAAATTCGTTGACATTTTTGACACAATTTAGCCCCTTTTGGCCCTTTTTAAAAAAAAAAGGTTAGGACCACAAACCCCAAATGCAATTAAAAGCTTCCTTCAGTGTATATTATCATCATATTTAAACTTCATAACAATTGGCTGGCCCACTACAGCTAAATTTCTTGTGTAAAACCATTTGCATTTCCAACTTTTAAAAATGGCGTTTTTTGCCCCTTTGACCCTAATTTCTCAAAAACCGTAAGAGATATTGCACATCTGATTGATATATGCAGGCAGGGATTTTCACAAGGATTCCAATGAAAAAAAGATTTTGAAAATTGGACCACAAATAAAAAAGTCATTTTTTTTTGGTGTGGCCCCTTTTCGACCCCCTGTAGCAATGTAACGGTTCAATATACATCAAAACCATTGACACATTCTGTTGACAGAATTTAATGAGGAATTCAATAAAAAAAGAATTTTCAAAATTTATAAAATAATAAACATTCTACAACAATTTTGTCAATACACCCGTTTTAGCCCCTTTTGGCCCTTTTTTCCAAAACGGTAAGGGCCACCAACCCCAAATACAATAGGAACCTTCCTTTAGTGGTTACAAACATCATATTAAAATTTCATAACAATTGGTCAATATTTACTTAAGTTATCGCACAGAAACCAAATGTCCCCAGAAGACGACGACGACATCGCCATAACATTATACGATCACAAAAATTTTGCGGTCGTATAAAAATTACCTACATTACACCTTGATGGCTATGATGATCTTTTAGTATTTGTTTTCTTATCTTGCACAACACAAATAGGACAAAAAATCCTTGTGCTCTTTATCTGAATACACAGTAAGCTCTTTTTAAAGAAAAGTTTAACATAATTAAAAAAATAATGCTTTAAAAAACAAGTGCTTCAAAGGTTTTTTTTTTGCACATAAAATGTGCACAAAGTACATGCAACCTTGTCTTCTTTTAAAGATATTTAATGTGTTATTTTTGTCAACTGCACTTTTAATGTATTGGAAGACAGTCCCACTATCTAAATATAAAACAGAATGATGATATTGTGAATGTCTTACATTTAAATAATGGCTTTTTACATATTTTGATCATGCATTCAATGATTATGAAATACAAATTTTTTAACGGAAAAATGATTATTACATATCTTTGACCTTCATAGCGAGCATAGCTCGCAAGCGGAGAGCTCTACAATATTTGTTTCCGCGAGAAATTTGCTAATTCATATATAGAATTTTTATGGTCCGGAAAGGGTTATTATTTTTACAGGGCCGGAGTGAATGTTAAATTAATTTTAATTAATGCTTAAAAAATAAATTGTGCTTTTTTAAAGAAAATAATATTCTTAAAATAATAAATGCACATAAGCTGCTCGTTTTGTCTTGGTTATATGTACGTACGAAACTAACCTGTCTCGAAGCTTAATCGCCCCATACCATCTCGCCCCAAAATAAGCAAATGGAAATATTGGAAAATAAACAAAACGTAGTCCCTTTTAGCTATGCTCGCATTTAGGCAATGCCTATTCCATATTATAGTATAATATGTTTCCTCATTTGAAAAACAAACATCTCTTAAGTGATCTATCCAAATATTATCATTATCTGCCTTAAAGTAGACAAGCAGTTCCAATTGAAACTAAGTGGTCATTTTTAGCAATTTTTTGGTTTTGTTTAATATTTGTAGTCAAGAAAGCCAAGTTTTATTTGCATCATAAATGTCTGACAAGAAAGAAATTATGTCTCATGGGGAACATCATCCTGTATACTGATATACAGTCACACTACGCACCTGCCTCCTGGGGCACATCATCCTGTATACTGATATACAGCCATTCTACACACCTACCTCATGGCGAACATCATCCTGAACACAGATATACAGTCACTCTGTACACGTGCCTCATAGGTAACATCTTCATGTACACTGATATCCAGTCTCCCTACACACCTACATCTTGGGAAACATAATCCTGTACATTGATATACCGTCACTCTACACACCTGCCTCATGGGGAACATCATCCTGTATACTGATATACAGTCACTCTATACATCTGCCTTCTAGGAATGTCATTCTGTACACCGATATACACTGATGAAGAGTCACTCTAAACACCTGCCTCCTGGGGAGCATCATCCTGTACATCGATATACAGTCTCTCTACACGCCCGTCTCCTTGGGAAAATCATCATGTAAACTTATATACAGTCTCACTACACACCTACCTCCTGGGAAACATAATCCTGTACATTGATATTCCGTCACTCCACACACATTCCTGTATAATGATAAACAGTCACTCTACACACCTGACTCATGGGGAACATCATCCTGTATACTGATATACAGTCACACTACGCACCTGCCTCCTGGGGAACATCATCCTGTATATTGATATACAGCCATTCTACACACCTACCTCATGGCGAATATCATCCTGAACACAGATATACAGTCACACTGTACACGTGCCTCCTGGGTAACATCTTCATGTACACTGATATCCAGTCTCCCTACACACCTACATCTAGGGAAACATAATCCTGTACATTGATATACCGTCACTCTACACACCTGCCTCATGGCGAACATCATCCTGTATACTGATATACAAACACTCTATACATCTGCCTTCTAGGAATGTCATTCTATACACCGATATACACTGATGAAGAGTCACTCTTAACACCTGCCTCCTGGGGAGCATCATTCTGTACATCGATATACAGTCACTCTACACGCCCATCTCCTTGGGAAAATCATCATGTAAACTGATATACAGTCTCTCTACACACCTGCGTCCTAGAGGACATCACCCTGTACACTGATGAAGAGTCACTCTAAACACCTGCGTCCTGGGGAACATCAGATATACAGTCTCCCTACACACCTAACACCTGGGAAACATAATCCTGTACATTGATATTCCGTCACTCCACACACATTCCTCCAGACGAACATCATCCTGTATACTGATAAACAGTCACTCTACACACCTGACTCATGGGGAACATCATCCTGTATACTGATATACAGTCACACTACGCACCTGCCTCCTGGGGAACATCATCCTGTATACTGATATACAGCCATTCTACACACCTACCTCATGGCGAACATCATCCTGAACACAGATATACTATCACTCTGTACACGTGCCTCCTGGGTAACATCTTCATGTACACTGATATCCAGTCTCCCTACACACCTACATCTTGGGAAACATAATCCTGTACATTGATATACCGTCACTCTACACACCTGCCTCATGGGGAACATCATCCTGTATACTGATATACAAACACTCTATACATCTGCCTCCTAGGAATGTCATTCTGTACACCGATATAGACTGATGAAGAGTCACTCTTAACACCTGCCTCCTGAGGAGCATCATCCTGTACATCGATATACAGTCTCTCTACACGCCCATCTCCTTGGGAAAATCATCATGTAAACTGATATACAGTCTCTCTACACACCTAACACCTGGGAAACATAATCCTGTACATTGATATTCCGTCACTCCACACACATTCCTCCAGAAGAACATCATTCTGTATACTGATAAACAGTCACTCTACACACCTGACTCATGGGGAACATCATCCTGTATACTGATATACAGTCACACTACGCACCTGCCTCCTGGGGAACATCATCCTGTATACTGATATACAGCCATTTTACACACCTACCTTATGGCGAACATCATCCTGAACACAGATATACTGTAACTCTGTACACGTGCCTCCTGGGTAACATCTTCATGTACACTGATATCCAGTCTCCCTACACACCTACATCTTGGGAAACATAATCCTGTACATTGATATACCGTCACTCTACACACCTGCCTCATGGGGAACATCATCCTGTATACTGATATACAAACACTCTATACATCTGCCTTCTAGGAATGTCATTCTGTACACCGATATACACTGATAAAGAGTCACTCTTAACACCTGCCTCCTGGGGAGCATCATCCTGTACATCGATATACAGTCTCTACACGCCCATCTCCTTGGGGAAATCATCATTTAAACTGATATACAGTCTCCCTATACACCTACCTCCTGGGAAACATAATCCTGTACATTGATATTCCGTCACTCCACACACATTACTCCAGGGGAACATCATCCTGTATACTGATAAACAGTCACTCTACACACCTGACTCATGGGGAACATCATCCTGTATACTGATATACAGTCACACTACGCACCTGCCTCCTGGGGAACATCATCCTGTATACTGATATACAGCCATTCTACACACCTACCTCATGGCGAACATCATCCTGAACACAGATATACTATCACTCTGTACACGTGCCTCCTGGGTAACATCTTCATGTACACTGATATCCAGTCTCCCTACACACCTACATCTTGGGAAACATAATCCTGTACATTGATATACCGTCACTCTACACACCTGCCTCATGGGGAACATCATCCTGTATACTGATATACAAACACTCTATACATCTGCCTCCTAGGAATGTCATTCTGTACACCGATATAGACTGATGAAGAGTCACTCTTAACACCTGCCTCCTGAGGAGCATCATCCTGTACATCGATATACAGTCTCTCTACACGCCCATCTCCTTGGGAAAATCATCATGTAAACTGATATACAGTCTCTCTACACACCTAACACCTGGGAAACATAATCCTGTACATTGATATTCCGTCACTCCACACACATTCCTCCAGAAGAACATCATTCTGTATACTGATAAACAGTCACTCTACACACCTGACTCATGGGGAACATCATCCTGTATACTGATATACAGTCACACTACGCACCTGCCTCCTGGGGAACATCATCCTGTATACTGATATACAGCCATTTTACACACCTACCTTATGGCGAACATCATCCTGAACACAGATATACTGTCACTCTGTACACGTGCCTCCTGGGTAACATCTTCATGTACACTGATATCCAGTCTCCCTACACACCTACATCTTGGGAAACATAATCCTGTACATTGATATACCGTCACTCTACACACCTGCCTCATGGGGAACATCATCCTGTATACTGATATACAAACACTCTATACATCTGCCTTCTAGGAATGTCATTCTGTACACCGATATAGACTGATGAAGAGTCACTCTTAACACCTGCCTCCTGAGGAGCATCATCCTGTACATCGATATACAGTCTCTCTACACGCCCATCTCCTTGGGGAAATCATCATTTAAACTGATATACAGTCTCCCTATACACCTACCTCCTGGGAAACATAATCCTGTACATTGATATTCCGTCACTCCACACACATTACTCCAGGGGAACATCATCCTGTATACTGATAAACAGTCACTCTACACACCTTACTCATGGGGAACGTCATCCTGTATACTGAAATACAGTCACTCTACACACCTGCCTCCTGGGGAACATCATCCTGTATACTGATTTACAGTCACCTTACACACCTACCTCATGGCAAACATCATCCTGAACACAGATATACAGTCACTCTGTACACCTGCCTCCTGGGGAACATCTTCATGTACACTGATATCCAGTCTCCCTACACACATTCCTCCAGGGGAACATCATCCTGTACACTGATCAACAGTCACTCTACACACCTGCCTCATGGGGAACTTCATCCTGTATACTGATATACAGTCACTCTATACATCTGCCTTCTAGGAATATCATTCTGTACACCGATATACAATTACTTTACACACCTATCTCCTTGGGAACATCATCCTGTATACTGATATTCAGTCACTCTACACACCAGCCTCCTGGGAAACATCATCCTGTACATTTATATACAGTCACCCTACACATATATATTATTTGGAACATCATCCTGTACACTGATATACAGTCACTCTATACATCTGCCTTCTAGGAATATCATTCTGTACACCGATATACAATTACTTTACACACCTATCTCCTTGGGAACATCATCATGTATACTGATATTCAGTCACTGTACACACCTGCCTCCTGGGAAACATCATCATGTACATTGATATACAGTCACCCTACACATCTACATTATTGGGAACATCATCCTGTATACTGATATACAGTCACTCTACACACCTACCTCATGGCAAACATCATCCTGAACACAGATATACAGTCATTCTGTACACCTGCCTCCTGGGGAACATCTTCATGTACACTGATATCCAATCTCCCTACACACCTACCTCTTCAGAATCTTAATCCTGTACATTGATATACCGTCACTCCACACACATTCCTCCAGGGGAACATCATTCTATACACTGATCAACAGTCACTCTACACACCTGCCTCATGGGGAACATCATCCTGTACATTGATATACAGTCACCCTACACATCTACATTATTGGGAACATCATCCTGTACACTGATATAGTCACTCTACGAACCTGCCTCCTGAGGAGCATCATCCTGTACATCGATATACAGTCCCTCTACACGCCCAACTCCTTGGGAATATCATCATGTAGTCTGATATACAGTCACTCTACAAACCTTCCTCCTCGGGAACATCATCCTGTATACTGATATACAGTCACTCTACAAATCTGCCTCCTTGAAAACAAAATCCTGTACACATACAGTCACCCTACACATCTGCCTCATGTGGTACATCATCCGATACACTGATAAACAGTCACCTTACACACCTGCATCCTTGGGAACATCATCCTGCACACTGATATACAGTCACTCTACACACCTGTCTCCTAGGGAACATCATCCTGTTTACTGATATACATTCAATTTTCATTCCTCCTTCCTAGGGAACATCATCCTGTACACTGATATACAATCACCCTACACACCCTCCTCCTGGGGATTATGATCCTGTATACTGATATACAGTTTATTACACACATGCCTCCCTGGGATAATCATTCTGTACACTGATATCAGTCACTCTTCACACCTACCTCATGGCGAACATCATTGTGTACACTAATCAACAGTCACTCTACACACCTGCCTCATGGGGAACATCATCCTGTATACTGATATACAGTCACTCTATACATCTGCCTTCTAGGAATATCATTCTGTACACCGATATACAATCACTCTACACACCTGCCTGCTGGGGAACATCATCCTGTACATTGATATACAGTCACCCTACACATCTACATTATTGGGAACATCATCCTGTACACTGATATACAGTCACTCTACAAACCTGCCTCCTGAGGAGCATCATCCTGTACATCGACATACAGTCTTCTCTACACGCCCATCTCTTTGGGAATATCATCATGTAGTCTGATATACAGTCACTCTACAAACCTTCCTCCTCGGGAACATCATCCTGTATACTGATATACAGTCACTCTACAAATCTGCCTCCTTGAGAACAAAATCCTGTACACATACAGTCACTCTACTCACCTGCCTCCTGGGGAACATCATCCTGTATACTTATATGCAGTCACCCTACACATCTGCCTCATGTGGTACATCATCCTGTATACTGATATACAGTCACCTTACACACCTGCCTCCTGGGGAACATCATCCTGTTATCTGATAAGCAGTCTTTCCACACACCTGCGTCCTTGGGAACATCATCCTGCACACTGATATACAGTCACTCTACACACCTGCCTCCTGGGGAACATCATCCTGTTATCTGATAAGCAGTCGTTCCACACACCTGCATCCTTGGGAACATCATCCTGCACACTGATATACAGTCACTCTACACACCTGTCTCCTAGGGAACATCATCCTGTACACTGATATACAATCACCCTACACACCTTCCTCCTGGGGATTATGATCCTGTATACTGATATACAGTCTTATTACACACATGCCTCCCTGGGATAATTATTCTGTACACTGATATACAGTCACTCTTCACACCTACCTCATGGCGAACATCATCGTGTACACATATGTACAGTCACTCTATACACCTGCGTCCTGGGGAACATCATCCCGTATACTGATATACAGTCACTCTATAAACCTGCATCCTGGGGCACATCACCCTGTACACCGATTTACAGTCTCTCTACACACCTGCATCCTGGAGAATATCACCCTGTACACTGATGTAGAGTCACTCTATACATCTGCCTTCTAGGAATATCATTCTGTACACCGATATACAATCACTCTACACACTTATCTCCTTGGGAACATCATCCTGTATACTGATATTAAGTCGCTCTACAAACCTGCCTCCTGGGGAACATCATCATGTACACTGATATACAGTCACTCTATACATCTGCCTTCTAGGAATATCATTCTGTACACCGATATACAATCACTCTACACACCTATCTCCTTGGGAACATCATCCTGTATACTGATATTAAGTCACTCTACACACCTGCCTCATGGGGAACATCATCCTGTATACTGATATACAGTCACCCTACACGCCTACATTATTGGGAACATCATCCTGTACACTGATATACAGTCACTCTACAAACCTGCCTCCTGAGGAGCATCATCCTGTACATCGATATACAGTCTCTCTACACGCCCATCTCCTTGGGAAAATCATCATGTAGTCTGATATACAGTCACTCTACACACCTTCCTCCTCGGGAACATCATCCTGTATACTGATATACAGTCACTCTACACACCTGCCTCCTGGGGAACATCATCCTGTATAATGATATGCAGTCACTCTACACACCTGCCTCCTGGGGAACATCATCCTGTACAATAGTAACAGTTTCTCTTACCACCTGCCTCCTTGGGGAACACCATCCTTTACACTGATATACAGTAACTCTATACATCTGCCTCCTGGGGAATATCATGATGTTCCCCAAAATTTCAATAGTTTTCTTTTTCAATTAAGTTTGGATTTTTGTTGTTTTAAGTCCAATATTCAATCCATTATTTATTATCACCTGTGACATAGACTGATAGAAGCCATTTAGAGAATGTTTTTATAACAATTTATTATATTACACCTTTTTAAAAAATAAGAGTTCCCTAGGGGAAATACAGTGCATGTAAATTGTTAAAGTTAATAATGAAATTCATAGAAAAAAATAATTTTAAGAATATTAAATAAATAATGAATAAGCATACATTAGGATATTATAAAATGAATTATATCACGCAACATGTAAAACAACATATACTAGATGAGAAATACCTTATTGATTTATTTTTGACTAAAGATTTTCTCTTATAAAAATCCTATGAAGATGTGCGAGCACTATAGTTTTCATTTTGTCTGTCTGCCTGTATGTTTGTCTGTCCACAATTTCTTTTTAACTCAAAAAATACATAGCGTATAAATCTTTAGTGAGATATTTTTATTCAGTACCATTTGAAGAGTTTTTAGCAAATCTGTCAAATATTTTTTTCAAAAACTTTAGATTTTTTAAGAGAGCTCTTTCCTACCTTTAAGATTCAAGTAAAAATGTACAAGTATTGTGCAAAGTCATATATTTTCTTAACCTTAATGTATTGTAATCAGATGTAATCATGATTACATTACAAAGTAATCAGTAATTTAATCAATTACTTTCCAAATTGCTGTTATCATTAATTTAATTTAATCATAAATTTATCAAAGTAATAATAATTTAATCAATTACTTAATAATTGGACCCATCTCTGCCTGAGGAGCATCATCCTCTACTTCGATACAAAGTCTCTCTACACGCCCATCTCCTTGGGAATATCATCCTGTACTCTGATATACAGTCACTCTACAAATCTGCCTCCTGGAGAACAAAATCCTGTACACATACAGTCACTCTACACATCTGCCTCATGTGGTACATCATCCTGTACACTGATATACAGTCACTCTACACACCTGCCTCCTGGGGAATATCAACCGGTACACTGATATACAGTCACCCTACACACCTGCCTCCTGGAGAACATCATCCTGTACACTGATATGCAGTCTCTCTACACACCTGCGTCCTTGGGAACATCATCCTGCACATTGATATACAGTCAGTCTACACACTTGCCTCCTGGGGAACATCATCCTGTATACTGATATACAATCTCTTTTCAATCCTCCTTCCTAAGGAACATGATCCTGTATACTGATATACAGTCTTATTACACACCTGTCTCCCTAGGATAATCATTCTGTACACTGATATACAGTTATTCTACACACCTACCTCATCCTGTACACAGATATACAGTCACTCTATACACCTGTGTCCTGGGTAAAATCATCCCGTATACTGATATACATTCACTCTACAAACCTGCATCCTGGGGAACATCACCCTGTACACTGATATACAGTCTCTCTATACACCTGCATCCTGGAGAACACCACCCTGTACATTGATGTAGAGTCACTCTACACACCTGCCTCCTTGGGAACACCATCATTTACACTGATATACAATCTCCCTACACACCTACCTCCTGGGAAACAATCCTGTACATTAATATTCCGTCACTCCACACACATTCCTCCAGGGGAACATCATCTTATACACTGATAAACAGTCACTATACGCACTTGCCTCCTGGGGAACATCATCCTGTACAATAGTAAGTTTCTCTTCACACCTGCCTTCTGAGGAACATCATCCTTTACACTGATATTCAGTGACTCTATACATCTGCCTCCTGGGGAATTTCATGATGTTCCCCATGAGATAAGTGTGTATAGTGACTGTATATCAGTGTACAGAATGATCTTCAAGGGGAGGAAGGTGTGTAATGAGACTGTATATCAGTATACAGGATCATGTTTCCTAGGAGGCAGGTTTGTAGGGTGATTGTATATCAGTATAAAGGATGATGTTCCCCAGGGGGCAGATGTGTAATGAGACTGTATATCAGTATACTGGATGTTCCCTAGGAGGCAGGATTGAAGAGTGAATGTATATCAGTATACAGGATGATGTTCCCCAGGAGACAGGTGTGTAGTGTGAATGTATATCAGTGTGCAGGATGATGTTCCCAAGGAGGCAGGTGTGTAGAAAGACTGCATATCAGAGTGCAGGATGATGTTCCCCAGGAGGCAGATGTGTAGGGTGACTGTATATCAGTGTAGCGGATTAAGTACCCCATGAGGCAGATGTTGTGGGTGATTGTATATCAGTGTACAGGATGACATTCCCAAGGAAGTGGGCGTGTACAGAGACTGTATATCGATGTACAGGATGATGCTCCTTAAGAGGCAGGTTTGTAGAGTGACTATATATCAGTGTATAGGATGATGTTCCCCATGAGGCAGATTTGTAGGTTGACTGTATATCAGTATTCAGGATGATATTCCCGAGGAGGCAGGTGTGTAGAATGACTGTATATCCGTGTACAGAATTTAGTACCCAATGAGGCAGATGTGTGGGGTGACTGTATATCAGTATACAGTATGATTTTCCCCAGAAGGCAGATGAGTAGAGTGACTGTATGTGTAAAGGATATTGTCCTGCAGGAGGCAGATTTGTAGAAAGACTATATCAGTATACAGGATGATGTTCCCGAGGAGCCAGGTCTGTAGAGTGACTGTTTATAAGTGTACAGGATGATATTCCCAAGGAGGTGGGCTTGTAGAGAGGCTGTATATCGATCTACAGGATGTACTCCTCAGGAGGCAGGATTTTGACTGTATATCGGTGTATAGAATGATATTCCTAGGAGGCAGATGTAAAGAGTGACTGTATATCAGTTTACAGGATGATGTTCCCCAGGAGGCAGGTGTGTAGACAGACTGTATATCAGTATAGAGGATGATGTTCCCCTGGAGGCAGGTGAGTAGAGAAACTGTAAGCCAGTGTTCGGGATGATGTTCCTCAGGAAGCAGTTTGTGGACTGACTATATCAGTATACAGGATGATGTTACCCAGGAGGCAGATGTTGAGAGACTGTATATCAGTGTACAGGGTGATGTTCCTCTAGATGCAGGTGTGTAGAGAAACTGTTACCATTGTACAGGATGATGTTCCCCATGCCATGGGGCATGTTTGACGAGTAACTGAATATCAGTATACAGGATGTCTCTCAGGAGACAGGTGTGTAGATAGACTGTATATTAGTGTACAGGATGATGTTCCAAAGGAGGCAGGTTTGTAGAGTAACTGTATATCTGTGTACATGATGATGTTCCCCTGGAGGAAAGTGAGTAGAGAAACTGTATACCAGTGTACAGGATTATGTTCTCGAGGAGGCAGGTGTGTAGAGAGACTGTATATCAGTATACAGGAAGATGTTCCCCAAAGGGCAGATATGTAGAGTGACTGTATATCATTTTACAGGATAATGTTCCCAGACAGGCAGGTGTGTAGAGTAAACAGGATGATGTTCCCCAGGCGGCAAGTGTATTGGGTGACTGTATATCAGTGTAGAGGATGATGTTCACAGGCAGGTTTGTAGAGTGACTGTATATCAGTATATGGGATGATGTTCCCAAAGAGGCAGGTGTGTAGATAGACTGTATATCAGTATACAGGATGGTGTTCCCGAGGAGGCAGGTGTGTAGAGTGTATATCAGTGTGCAGAATGATGTTCAACAGGAGGCAGGTTTGAATAGTGAATGTATTTCAGTATACAGGACGATGTTCTCCAGGAGTTAGGTGTGTAGAGAGACTGTATATCAGTGTACAGGATGATGTTTCCCAAAAGGCAGGTGTGTATGGTGACTATAATAATTTACAGGATGATGTTTCCTAGGAGGCAGGTTTGTAGAGTGACTGTATATCGTGTACATAATGATATTCCCCTTGAAGTAGGTGTGTAAAGTGACTGTATATCAGTGTATAGAATTATGTTCCCCAGGAAGTAGGTGTGTAGAGAGACTTTTTATCAGTGTACAGGATGATGTTCCCCAGGAGGCAGATATGTAGAGTGACTATATATCATTGTACTGCATAATGTTCCCAGAGGGGCAGGTGTTTAGATTATACAGGAAGATGAATATAAATTTACATGATGATGTTCCCTAGAAGGCAGGTGTGTAGAGTGACTGTATATCAGTATATCAGTGATGTTCCCTATGAGACAGATATGTAGGTTGACTGTATATCAGTAATCAGGATGATATTCCCTTGGTGGCACGTGTAAAGAGTGACTATATTTCTGTGTACAGGATGATATTCCCTTGGTGGCAAGTGTGTAGAGTGACTATATTTCTGTGTACAGGATGATATTCCCCAGGAGGCTGTTTGGTAGAGTGACTGTATATCAGTATACAGGTTGATGTTCCCCAAGAGGCAGGTGTGTAGAGACACTGTTTATCAGTGTACAGGATGATGTTCCCAGGGAGGAAGATGTGTAGGATGACTGTATATCAGTATTCAGGATGATATTCCTTTGGTGGCAAGTGTGTAGAGCGACTGTTTATGAGTGTACATGATGATGTTCCCAGGAGGCAGGTGTGTAGAATGACTCATTATCAGTGTACTGGTTGATGTTCCTGCGGAGGCACGTGCAGAGGTGTTTACCCTTTTTAAGCGCCATCAGTAATTTTATGATTTTTTTCAGTAATTTTGACAAAAAATCAGTAATCCGAAATAAGACTTCTGTATGTCATGAACGTATGCAAGACAATTTTTCAGCGTAGAAAAAGTTTAGGGCCATGGCTAAACTAAGGTCTTTTTCAGGACCTTGCACTTATAAATTAAATTCAATATTTTTTTAGGTAGGTTAAAAGGATGTTTGGAAACAATGTTTTGGTATTTCAATTAACTAATAAACTGTTCACTTATAAATGACAAATATCAAGGCATTAAAAAACCTCAACAAGAGGCACCTAAGAGCCTGATGTCAACCCTATGAAGACTTTTGTATAGCTAAATGAGCTGAATGTTTAAGCAAGAAAACAGCTTTTCTCCATCTGCAATAGTTTTCATTCTAAATAAGCAAAAAAACACTATTACTCACCTTTTAAGAGGCTGTAACCCCTATAAGGGGTCATCTGACAACTTCATCCCAATGGAGACTTTTGAAGAGCTAAATTAACTGAACATTTAAGCAAGCAACAGCTTTGATCTATCTGAAATACTTTTCATTCTTTATGCAAAAAAAAAACACTTTTTTTGCCTTTAAGGGGTTGTAACCCCTTAGAATTAGACTTTTCTAGAACTAAATGAGCTGAACATTTGAGCAAGCACCAGGTTTTCTCTATCTGCAATAGTTTTCATTCTATAGGCCGAAAACACTATTTTTTGCCTTTAAGAGGCTGTAACCCCTGTAAGGGTCGTTTGACAACTTCGACCCTATGGAGACTTTGGTAGAGCTAAATGAGCTGAACATTTAAGCAAGCCACAGCTTTTCTCTATCTGCAATACTTTTCATTCTATTGGCCAAAAACACTATTTTTTACCTTTAAGGGGCTGTAACCCCTTAGAATAAGCGGTCATCTGACAAATTCGACCCTATGAAGACTGTTGTAGAGCTTAATGGGCTGAACATTTAAGCAAGCAACAGCTTTTCTCTATCTGCAATAGTTTTCATTCTATAGGCCAAAAATACTAATATGAGGTAGGCATTGCCTAAATGCGAGCACAGAATAAATATAAGATGTCAATGAACAGCCTAATTGTATTTTTACATACCTTTTGTGTTAGGCTCCCCCTATATCATGAAACATCAAAGATGGATCCTCTTTTTGGCCCTCATATGACAGAGTTCCACGCCTAAATTGAAGAATTAAATCGTTTAGAAATCAGAATATAAGATCTAGAGGACCCTATTCACGAAAAGACGTGGACACTTTTGATGCAAATGTTATCTGTTTTTTACTGTAATCAGTCGAGTCATTTTCTTGAACGTTCAGATTGGAACGAGGTATTTGGGCCGAATGAGCGTAAAAAAAGAAAATGCACCCCCCAAAATGAATAAAATTTGTTTTACTTAAAAATGAAGTAACTCATCGTCATCAGAAGATTGTTCTCCTTGTTCTATATTTACATAGAAAAATTTTGGAAGGCCAGTAGCACGTTGGTAATTATTTTCAAAGCTACATCGAAACTGTATAAATTGTGCACGTGAAATTGTGAGAAGCATATCCGGACGAAAAAAAATCAATACACTGTATCAGCATTAGGCAAATTTATCGCAGGAACTTGCTGTAGAGCTCTCCGCTACAAGCTGTGCTCGCTATTATTCGCCTTTAAGGGGTCATCTGACAACTTCGACCCTGAGGGGACTTTTGTAGAGCTAAATGAGCTGAACATTTAAGCAAGCAACAGCTTTTCTCTATCTGCAATAGTTTTCATTATTTAGTCCAAAAACATGAAAAAATGCTATTTGTTACCTTAAAAGGGCCATAACCCCGGTCAAAGGTCATCTGACAACTTCGTCCCAATGAAGACTTTTGTTGAGCTTTTGATTCTGAAGAGCCTAAGATCCTTTGGATTTTTTCTATCTGTTATGGTTGCTAAGTTATAAGCCATTTAAAGTGATTTTACCCTATGTTCTATTTTTAGTAACAGCGGCCATTTTTTTATCGAATCATTTTAAATGAGGATCGTTTGTTGCCAACATGTCATATATCATTCCTGCAAAGTTTCAGTTAAATTGGTTCAGGTGAGCTAAAAATATTGATCTTTAGACATGATAGATATTTGAATAATCATGTTTGTGGACAAACATTGGACAAGAATTTTCTACGTAGTTCAGTACATTTATCTTCTCTCAACCTAATATGATCTGCCTCATGGGGAACATCATACTCTACACTGATATACAGTAACACAACACACTTGCCTCCTGAGGAATCTCATCCTGTATACCCTACACACCTGCCTCTCTGGGAACATAATCCTGTACAATGATATACAGTCACTCTACACATCTGCCTCCTGGGGAACATCATCATGTATACTGATATACAGTCTCTCTACACAACTGTCTCCTGGAAAACATAATCCTGTACACTGGTATACAGTTTCTGTACACACCTACCTCCAGGGGGACATCAAGTCACTTTACAAATCTGCCTCCTTTGGAATATCACCCTGTACACTAATATACAGTCTCTCTACACACCTGCCTCCTTGGAAACAGCATCCTGTACACTGATATACAGTCTCCCTACACACCTGCATCCTGGGGAACATCACCCTATACACTGATAGTCACTCTACACACCTGCCTTCTGGGGAACATCATCATGTACACTGATATACAGTAACTCTATACATCTGCCTCCTGGGCAATATCAACCTTTACACTGATATACACGCTCTCTTCACACCTGCCTCCTCGGGAACATCATCCTGTTCACTGGTATACAGCCACTCTACACACCTACCTCTTTGTGAACATCATCCTGTACACTGATATACAGTCACTCAACACACCTGCCGCCTGGGGACATCATCCTGTAAACTGATATAAATTCACTCTACAAACTTGCCTCCTGGGTAGCATCCTGTACACAGATATACAGTCACTCTACACACCTGCCTCCTGTGGAACATCATCCTGTATACTGACATACAGTCACCCTCCACACCTGCCTACTTGGGAACATTATCCTGCACACTGATATACAGTCTCTAACAAACCTGCCTCCTGCGGAACATCATCCTGTACACTGATATAGAATCACCCTTCGCCTGCCTCCTAGGGAATATCATCCTTTATACTGATATACAGTCACTTTACACACCTTTTTCACTGGGAACATCATCCTGTACACTGATATACAGTCTCTCAACACACCTGCCTCATGGGGAACATCATCCTGTATACTGATATACAGCCACTCTACAAACCTGCCTCCTGGGGAGCATCATCCTGTACACTGATATACAGTCTCTCTGCACACCTTCTTCCTTGGGAACATCGTCCTGTACACTGATATACAGTCACTCTACAAAAAGCCCCCCCTGGAGAACATCATCCTGTACACTGGTATACAGTTTCTCTACACACTTGCCTCCAGGGTAACATCATATTATACATTGATATACAGTCTCTCTACACACCCGAGTCCTGGGGAACATCATCCTGTACACTGGTATACAGTCTCTTTACACATCTGCCTCCTGGGGAACATCACAATGTATACTGGTATACAGTTTCTTTACACACCTGCCTCTAAGGGAACATCATTCTGAATACTGATATACAGTCAACCTACACATCTGCCTCATGGGGAACACCATCCTGTACACTGATATACAGTCACTCTACACACCTGCCTCCTGGGGAACCTCATCCTGTATATCCTACACACCTGCCTCTCTGGGAACATTATCCTGTTCAATGATATACAGTCACTCTACACATCTGCCTCCTTGGGAACGTCATCATGTACACTGATATACAGTTTCTCTACACACCTGCCTCTTCGGAAACAGCATCCTGTACACTGATATAGAGTCACTCTACTTACCTGCCTCCTAGGAAACATCATCATGTACACTAATATACAGTCTCTCTACACACCTTAGTCCTGGGGAACATCATCCTGTACACTGATATACAGTCTCTTTACACAATTGCCTCTACGGGAACATCATCCTGAATACTGATATACAGTCAACCTACACATCTGCCTCATGGAGAACATCATCCTGTACACTGATATATAGTCACTCTACACACCTGCCTCCTGGGGAACCTCATCCTGTATACCCTACGCACCTGCCTCTCTGGGAACATTATCCTGTATAATGATATACAGTCACACTACACATCTGCCTCCTGGAGAACGTCATCATGTACACTGATATACATTTTTTCTACACACCTGCCTCCTGGGAAACAGCATCCTGTACATTGATAAAGAGTCACTCTACTTACCTGCCTCCTGGGAAACATCATCATGTACACTGATATACAGTCTCTCTACACACCCGAGTCTTTGGGAAAATCATCCTGTACACTGATATACAGTCTCTTTACACATCTGCCTCCTGGGGAACATCATCATGTATACTGGTATACAGTTTTTTTAAACACCTGCATCTAGGGGAACATCATCCTGAATACTGATATAAAGTCACTCTGCACACCTACCTCCTTGGGAACATCAATCTGTACACTGATATACAGTCACTCTACACACCTGCCTCCAAGGGGAGATCAAGTCACTCTACAAACCTGCCTCCTTTGGAGCATCATCCTGTACACTAATATACAGTTTCTCTACACACCTGCCTCCTGGGAAACAGCATCCTGTACACTGATATAGAGTCACTCTACTTACCTGCCTCCTGGGAAACATCATCATGTAAACTGATTTACAGTCTCCCTACACACCTGCATCCTGGAGAACATCACCCTGTACACTGATAAAGAGTCACTCTACACACCTGCCTCCTGGGGAACATCATCATGCACTTTTATGAAAGGAAAACTCTGTATAGTTTGAATACGTATAATTGAGACAATAACTGCTACAATGTATGGGCGTTAGTTGCGGTGACGGCAATGACGTTACGACCGTTGCTCAGTGGCAACGTCCGGGAAAAGCAACGTTAAAGTTCGTGATTCTTGACATCCTCCCGGCCGCAGAAAATGGTTCAATTAGTGCAAAAATGAATAAAATACATACAGATCGAAACAAATAAAATTAAAGTCTCTATAAAAATGCCCTGAACCATTATCATGAACAGTCACTTAATCCACTTTCTGATATTTTCCATGTCACTCCGTTTGGCTCTTCTCTCATGTTTCACGGTTGAATTCTGTTGTTCGTCACATTCAGTGTCGCAAATTTCCAATGGATACAGTTTCACTATGGGTCGACTAGAAATTACGTTCTTCGTTCTCACTTTTGCTGATCGTATGAGATTGTCTTTTCCATAGACCAATTCCTCGATTATCCCAAGTTTCCATGCAGTTCGCGGTAAATTGTCGTCATAAATTTGGACAATTTCTCAAACCTTAATATTCTGTTGTTGTTTCCCAGATGTACGATGAAACTCTCGAAGTGCGGTAAGGTATTCGTGTTTCCATCTCATTACGAATTGTTCTACGATCTGAAATCTCCTTTTAACTTGATTGTTTAGCGTTGCGTCCTTATCGCACATAATATCCTCGGACGGTAAATGTGGAAGCGGGAAAGACTGGATGTTTCTACCATAAAGCAGATGTGATGGTGTTAGAGGTTCTGGATCGGAAATATCGGTTGATACGTAGGTTAACGGCCTGTTGTTAAGATGCGCTTCGATTTCTACAGCCATTGTTTGTAATTCAGAGAGGTCTATATACGCTCGGCCAAGTGTCTTTCTCAAGCAGTTTTTCGTAAGCCCGACTAACCTCTCCCAAAATCCACCATACCACGGTGCGCGAGACGGAATGAACTTCCAGGTTGTACCATATTCGCTTAGTTTATCGTTCAACGATTTCGATTCGGTTAATTTACGGATATCCTCCGCGGCGGCAACAAAAGTGGTGGCGTTGTCGGAAATAATAACTCTGGGTATTGACTTCCTACCGACGAATCTTCGGAACGCCAATCAAAACGAATCTTCGGTCATGTCGGGTACTACTTCGAGATGAATTGCTCTCGTGTTTGCGCATGTGAACAAGCACACGTATACATTTTGGTCCTCTCCGTGGTCTCCTCTGACGTGAAGTGCTCCACTAAAGTCTACACCGGAAACAGTAAACGGCGGTGATAACGACAATCTATCCTTCGGTAACGGAGGTGGTTCGGGTGCTTGATACGCTCTTCCAGTAACTTTTCTACAGTTCACGCATTTTCGAATTATGTATCCAACTTCTTGTCTGAGTGAAGGAATCCAGTAGCACTGTCTGATTAAAGTTACGGTCGATCCTATTCCAGAATGCATGTTCCGAACATGAATGTCCGATATTAGTAGAAATGTAAGTCTATGCTTTGGTGGTAGTTAAATCGGATATCTTGCGTCTAACGGTAAAGGTGCATTGTTGATTCGTCCTCTGCATCGGACTAGTCCTTCATCGTCTAAGTAGAGTCTAAGTTGTCGGATCAGTTGATGACTTGTGTTCGAAGTTAAGCAGTTGATAACGTCACCGTACTTCTCGTGTTGCACGGCTCTTAGTAAATCTTGTGTAGCGGCTCCTTGTTCCTTCGATGTTAAGTTTGACGTACATTTCTCTGTCGGTTTAACACGACAGTTTGTCATGAATCTTTGTATGTATGCTACAATACGCACTGCTTTGTGGAATGAACTGTACCTCTCCGGATCGACGATATTAAGTAACTGGTTATGTTTGTGTTCACTCTGATTTGTCTTTGGTTCCTCCTCATTGTCCTCAACAGTAA
Source organism: Arcuatula senhousia (assembly GCA_963971305.1). Classification (NCBI taxonomy): domain Eukaryota; kingdom Metazoa; phylum Mollusca; class Bivalvia; order Mytilida; family Mytilidae; genus Arcuatula; species Arcuatula senhousia. Next base: position 32,976,943 of record OZ020304.1, read on the forward strand.
TTAGTACTGTGCTTTTGTTATCGAACTCATTTGGCCAGTTTTCCATGTTTGATAACCATGTTGGTCCATGTTTCCATAAATCACTAGTTGATAGTTGATCATACGTCAATCCTCGAGACAACAAATCTGCCGGGTTGTTTTCAGTAGGGCAATATCTCCATCTGTGTCCGTACGTGAGTTCCTTGATCTCAGTGATCCTATTTGCTATGAACGTTTTCAATTGCTTTTTCGAGTGAATCCAATGCAATACGATATGACGGTCGCTCCATAGAACACATTTGTCGGTAAGACGTAAGCTATTTAGAACGTGGGACGCAAGTCTTGTTTCTATCAAAGCGGCCATTAGTTCGAGCTGCGGAATCGTGAGCTTCTTGATGGGTGCTACACGTGATTTAGCCATTACGAATGTAGATTCTTGTCCCTTTACGAGATATGCACATGCACCATAAGCGGACTTGCTTGCATCGGTGAAAACGTGTAATACGGCTTCGTGTTTTTCTGTGTACATGTCCGTGAAATATGTCCTGTTGAATTCAATTTTCCTACAACTTCTTAGATCTGCGTTGATTTTTAGCCACTCGTCGCTCTGTTGGCACGGAATTGTGTCGTCCCATCCAAGTTTGAGGTTCCAAAGATCCTGCAAAAATACTTTACTGCGTATAGTGACCGGACTCAAGACTCCTAGCGGGTCATAGATTTTAGATGATTCTTGTAGTACCTCACGTTTGGTTATTCGCAATATGTCTGATATTTGTGGCTCTTTATATCCAAATCCTATTTTGTCACTCTGTTTGTTCCATTTCAAACCAAGAACTTTGATGCAAATGTCTTCGTCGTGTACATTGTCCATCTTTGCGTGTTGGTTAAGCTTATCGGAATTCGAAGCCCAAGATCTTAGATTGAATCCTCCTCTTTTCATAAGTGCTCTAGATTCACTGTAAAAGTTGCAAAGTTCATCATTTGTGTCGAATCCTGCGATAACATTATCTACGTATAAGCCCTGTTTTAGCCTGTCCGCGGTTTCGTTCCAGTTTTCTTGCAGATGTTTCAGTAAGGTTGCATTTAAGATGAATGGGGAACATGTAGCGCCAAATAGTACGGATTTAAATCTATACGTTGTAAATTCTGATGTTGGGTCTTTGGGATCACTCAGCCATAAGAATCTAGTCATGTCCCTGTCTCTTTCATCTAATCTGATCTGTAGGAAAGCCTTCTCAATATCTGTTACAACGGCATATTCCGTCTCTCTGAACTGAAGAAGTAACGTAGAAATATCGTTAAGTATTGGCGGGTCCTTGCGTAGGCAATCATTAAGACTTGGTGAATCAGGTGATTGGCGGCAACTACAATCATACACGATGCGGATCGGTGTGGTTGCGGACTCCTTTTTGACTGGGTGATGTGGTATGTAATGTACGTTACCACTTGTCTAAATTGTGTTGTCAACTTTCTCTATGAAATCTCTCTTTTCTTGTTCCTTAATAATGTCACCGTATGTTAGTAGCATGTTGTCGTCCTTACTCAGCCTTCTAATTACTGACTCGGTTCGTCGTTTTGTGACCTCGAAATTTGACGGTAACGGATTGTGATCGTCTTTCCATGGTAACTTCGCGTTGTATTTTCTCCCATCGTAAGTAACGTTTGTCTCCATATAATTCTCTAGATATTCTTTTTGTGTTCTTTCCTTGTCTGTGGGCATGATTCCTAGTGATTCGATATTCCAAAACTTTTCGAGGTCAAATTCTTCCACTTTGTGTGATGTCAGTACGTTAAGCATCGTCGCATTCTTGTTTCCGTCTGATCTGCGTGTTGGTCCAGAAAGTAGATATCCGATGCGAGATTTTACGGCGGTGGGTCCATCTCCTCTCACAATAGTATCTTGCACGAAATCCCAGTAATAGTCTGCCCCTATGAGTAAGGTTATGTTAAATGCCTCGTCTTCGGGAAATGAGTGCGCTAATTTCAAGTGTCGTAAATAAGGCAATCGGGTAATATCTGTGGAATGTGTTCTAATCGGGGACGCTATCTCTGGAACAATTAGCACATTCATGTTAATGGTTTCTCCCTCATCGGTTTCTACGTAAATTTCGGCAGTTTTCAAGTGACGAACGGTATCGATTCCTCCTCCAAATCCAGAAATGGAAATTGCCTCTGTTCTAAGTTGTTGTACATCTAACTCCAACTGATTTGCTAGTTGTTGTGTGATAAATGAGCGCTGGGCCCCCTCATCAAAAAGAATGTTAGCGTCCGTACTTACTCCTATGTTCGAATTTATTGTTGCAACTGCGGTTTTTAACAAAACTTGCGATGCAGTTTCGAATGCATGACTGACGTTTTCTGAGTAGTTTGATTTAGTGACTTGTTATCTTTTGTTTGTCCTCCATTATTACTGGTCGAATCTGTACGTGCTGGTGTCTGACTCTCGCTTTCACATATGCTAGTATGATGCTTGCGCCCGCATTGTCTACATTTACCTTTCGATCGGCAATCAGAAACTCGGTGGTTACCAAGGCAATTGAAACAAGCTCTCTTCTGTTTTAAGATTTCTCTGCGAGCTTTGGGGTCCTTAATTTTGTTGCAACTTCCTGGTGGGTGGGTTTCTCCACAATAGATACAAGCCTTCTTGTCGGTGCTCTGCGTCTTGGTACTCCTTTCTTGTACTGCGGTAGTTTTTGCTAAATAAACTGTGCTGCGATTTGGTATAGACGTCTGGGAAGCCTCCATTATGCATAACTCGTTATGTATTCCTTCTCTGAGTTTGTCTAGGGTCCAATTTCCAAAACCATGTGCACGGTTTAGGTTTTCCTTTAATCTCTCGGGTAGTTTGTTTAGCATAATCGGTATCAAAAACGCCCCATAAGTTTCCTGGTATTGTCCCATGGATTCTAACCCTCTAATCAGTTGCTCAGATTTGTCAAAGAATTGACGACATGATCTTACGGTGTTGTTTGGTGCAGGTAAGTTAAACAGGGATTGCATGTGGGTATGTGTAATCTGCTGTGTCTGTCCAAAGCGCTTGTGCAACAATTCTATGGCTTTAGCGTAATTCGCATCAGTTAGGGAAAATCCGGACACTTTGTCTAAGGCCTCGTTCAAAAGCAGTGATTGCAAATAGTTGAAACTTCTGTGCATCGGATAGTGTGCAGTTTGTGTGTACGGCGGTCTTGTATGAGTCCCAAAAGGGTTGCCAATTTAATAGATTGCCGTCGAATTTCTTCATCTCTAGTTTTGGTAATTTGTGGAAATGACTACTATTGTTCTGCGTAGGTTCATACATGTATTTCGGCTGAGAATTGAATGACGAAGTTTGATTCATGTTAAAGTTGTCTGCATTTGGATTCAAGCGAGGGTCTAACGGCGGGGCGGACGAACTAGTGTGTGCAGAGGACTCCTGAGTAGAAATATTGGACTTGGAAAAAGACTCGTTAACAGTCACGCTAGTGTGGGCGGTGGACTCATGGACAGGGGTACTAGCGTGTGTAGCGGGTTGTATGTGTTTGCGTAACTTACATATCTTCAGTTCCAAGTTCAGTGAATAATCCTCTGCTTCCGAAATTTCAACCTCTATTTCCTCTTCCGAAATCTGATCTAAAATTTGTGTGTTTATGTTCAGCAAAAGTTTTTGTTTCGCCAGAATAGCACTTAGAATTGTGGAAACTTCATCTTTGTCGAACTCCTCACTCGAGATTCTATCCTCCAATTTCTGTAAAAGTTTCGTCAGATAACCTCTGTGTCCCGATCTTGATGTTTTCAGCTTGGTTGTCATCACTGTGGTCTTCACGGCACCACGATTTTATGAAAGAAAAACTCTGTATAGTTTGAATACGTATAATTGAGACAATAATGTCTGACTGTATTTCTTCTTCAAGTGTATTTTCGACAATTACGTTGATGTTTAGAGCTACAATACAAATACAAATACAAATTTTATTAGCCAATTATGGGCCCACAAGGGGCATTTACAAATACAAACATATATGATCAGTGTACTCACATATTATATGGAGTGACTATAAATAAAAATAGGAGTCAGTTCACATTCATGAGAATTAACAATGAAAATATTAAAAATTAAGTCACATTACAATTTAGCAGGAAGGAGCCCAAGTCATTCAGAGTTCTTATATCTTCATTATTGAAGCACCAGTAGAATTTATTAAAGTTTGATAACTAGGTGAAGTTAATATTATATTTTTGAATACTTTCAAATAATTTATTTCTGAGATCAGAAAACATAGGACAAGAGGTAAAGAAATGGAGTTCATTTTCAATTTCATTTAAATTACATTTTTGACAAATTCTTTCTTCTTTTTTAGTTAAGGGTTTAGTATATCGTCCAGTCTCAATGAATAATTTATGGTTGCTGGTTCTGAATCTTGCTATGCATTTTCTTAACTCAGGTCTTTCTATAAGGTTAACCCTCTTGGTGCGGGAACCGATCCGAGAAACGTTACAAAAAGTCTTGGAAATAAATGCGACGTCATTGTCAATTTGTGACGCATTTTGATAATGACGTAACATTTTTTTCACAAGTGCAAAACAAATATTTTTGATTTTTACAAAACCATAGATGTTAAATAATGCACCATTTTGCTTAAACAAATAAGTGATTTTAGCAAATACCTTGACGAAATCACAATTTTGATATTTTGTAAAAGGGACATATATGTCCTTCCCGCAGTTAACCGATAAGGACATATATGTCCCTCCCGCACTTGCACAGATGAGGACATATTTGTCCATCCCGCACCAAGAGGGTTAAGGTATTTTTCAATAACTGCTACAATGTATGGGCGTTAGTTGCGGTGACGGCAATGACGTTACGACCGTTGCTCAGTGGCAACGTCCGGGAAAAGCAACGTAAAAGTTCGTGATTCTTGACATGCACACTGATATACAGTCTCTCTACACACCTGCCTCCTGGGAAACAACATCCTATACATTGATATAGAGTCACTCTACAAACCTGCCTCCTGGGAAACATCATCATGTACACTGATATACAGTCTCTCTACACACCTGAGTCCTGGGGAACATCATCCTGTACACTGATATACAGTCTCTTTACACATCTGCCTCCTGGGGAACATCATCATGTATACTGGTATACAGTTTCTATACACGCCTGCCTCTAGGGGAACATCATCCTGAATACTAATATTAAGTCACTCTACACACCTACCTCCTTGGGAACATCATCCTGAATACTAATATACAGTCAACCTACACATCTGCCTCATGAGGAACATCATATTATTCACTGATATACAGTCACCCAACACACTTGCCTCCTGGGCAACTTCTGTATACCGTACACACCTGCCTCTCTGGGAACATTATCATGTACAATGATATACAGTTACTCTACACATCTGCCTCCTGGGGAACATCATCATGTACACTGATATACAGTTTCTCTTTACACCTGCCTCTTCGGAAACAGCATCCTGTACACTGTCATATAGAGTCACTCTACTTACCTGCCTCCTGGGAAACATCATCATGTACACTGATATACAGTCTCTCTACACACCTGAGTCCTGGGGAACATCATCCTGTACACTGATATACAGTTTCTTTACACACCTGCCTCTAGGGGAACATCATCCTGAATACTGATAAAAGTCACTCTACACACCTACCTCCTTGGGAACATCAATTTGTACACTGATATACAGTCACTCTACACACCTGCCTCCAAGAGGACATCAAGTCACTCTACAAACCTGCCTCCTTTGGAACATCATCCTGTACACTGATATAGAGTCACTCTACTTACCTGCCTCCTGGGAAACATCATCATGTACACTGATAAAGAGTCACTCTACACACCTGCCTCATGGAGAACATCATCCTGTACACTGATATATAGTCACTCTACACACCTGCCTCCTGGGGAACCTCATCCTGTATACCCTACGCACCTGCCTCTCTGGGAACATTATCCTGTACAATGATATACAGTTACTCTACACATCTGCCTCCTGGGGAACATCATCATGTACACTGATATACAGTTTCTCTACACACCTGCCTCTTCGGAAACAGCATCCTGTACACTGTTATATAGAGTCACTCTACTAACCTGCCTCCTGGGGAAACATCATCATGTACACTGATATACAGTCTCTCTACACACTTGAGTCCTGGGGAACATCATCCTGTACACTGATATACAGTTTCTTTACACACCTGCCTCTAGGGGAACATCATCCTGAATACTGATAAAAGTCACTCTACACACCTACCTCCTTGGGAACATCAATCTGTTCACTGATATACAGTCACTCTACACACCTGCCTCCAGGAGGACATCAAGTCACTCTACAAACCTGCCTCCTTTGGAACATCATCCTGTACACTGATATAGAGTCACTCTACTTACCTGCCTCCTGGGAAACATCATCATGTACACTGATATACAGTCTCCCTACACACCTGCCTCCTGGGGAACATCATCATGTACACTGATAAAGAGTCACTCTACACACTTGCCTCCTCGGGAACATCATCCTGTACACTGGTATACAGCCACTCTACACACCTATCTCTTTGTGAACATCATCCTGTACATTGATATACAGTCACTCAACACACCTGCCGTCTGGGGAACATCATCCTGTATACTGATATACATTCACTCTACAAACCTGCCTCCTGGGGAACATTATCCTGTACACAGAGATACAGTCACTCTACACACCTGCCTCATGGGGAACATCATCCTGTATACTGACATACAGTCTGGACAAATGAATCAGTCTCTCAATTTAGGGCAAATATGAACAGCATAATATATACGGCAAAATGTTCAAATTTTATTGAAACAAATTTTTCAATCAGTGATTCCATCACCTAATCTTTCAGTACAATACTGATTGACTGAGCAAAACAATCAGCAAAGTTTGTTAATGTACATCCAGGTAAAAGAAAGAGAAAATCATTTAAAAAACCTTGGTTTACCGATAAGTGTCAGGAGATAAGAACCAGTATGAAAAATTATGAAATATTAGTCAATAGATTCCCATACAATGGAGAACATAGAAAGTCATTTTACACTTTGAAATCTAAATATAGGAGAGCCTGTAAACATGAGGCTCCCATTTATAAACAAAATATCATAAATAATATTAATAGTAATTTAGATAATGATCCAAAAAGATCCAAACAAGCTTGATAGGATCAACATCCCATCTAAGACTACTGAGGATTTATCTCATCAAACTTTTATTGATTTTTATAGAAAATTAAATACAGATAATGCAAATAATAATGACTTTCAAGCTCAAATTGAAAATCAAACACAAAATTTGTTCAAAGTTAAAGGAAATAAATCAGAAAATTTTGACAATATAACCATAGATGAAATATCTAAACAAATAAAAGCTTTTAAATTAAAAAAAAAGTACATTAAATTACCTTATCTCAAATGAGATGCTAAAGAATGGAGGATTAACCATTCTTAAACATTTAGAAAAATTATTTAATTTTATCTTTAACAATGGTAAATTTCCAAAAAGTTGGAATGAAAGTTTTTTGGTACTTTTACACAAAAAGGTTGTAAATTTGATCCTAATAATTATAGGGGAATATCAATTACCTCTAATCTGGGTAAATTATTTAATAGAGTAAATCTGAATAGAATGTTAGCACATATAGACAAAAATTCAATGTTAAGTGAAAACCAGATTGGGTTTAAAGAAACAAGAGGCTCCCAAGAGCCTGAATAGCTCACCTGATTTACACAGATACATATATTTGTAGATATTATTGTGCTTAACCATATGCGATTTAAATTTCTGAAACATCTTGGTTAGTTTTTAAGATATTGGGCTTAATAAGTGCAAATTTGGCGAAAATTAGGAAAAAGAACAATAACTCCCACATCAGCAGTCAGATCTTTTTTTGAAATTTCAGGACAGGTAAATCTTAACATGCTGATCACTTTTGATTCTTACACAATTTTGATATCTGAAACCATTTTTGAGTTATTAGCAAAAAATGCAATTTATCCCTTTGTTCTATTTTTAGCCATGGTGGCCATGTTTTTTTACGAATAAAAAATCTGACAATAGAGTTGTAGCAGATAAGCTATTAAACAATGGAAAATGGTAAATTTTGACGCTTTAAGGGCCATAACTCCTAAAAGAAATGGTTCTACAGCTTTGACCTAATTACATAAAATGTAGATCTTGCCGTGCTTAATCATATGCAATTTGAATTTTTAAAATATCTTGTATAGTTTTCAAGATATAGGGCTAAATAAGTGCAAAAATTTTCAAAAAAATCCAGAAAAAGGGCAATAACTCCTATGTGAATTGTTGGATCTTCTTGAAAATTTCAGAGTAGGTAGATCTTGAGATACTGATCACTTTTGTCTCACATCAGAATTTTGATATCTGTAACTATTTTTGAGTAATTAGCAAAAAACTGCAATTTACCCCTATGTTCTATTTTTAGCCATGGCGGCCATATTTTTAAACGAAACAAAAATCCAAACAACAGAATTGTAGCAATTATGCCATTAAGCAACTGTGCCAAGTTTGGTTGGTTGGATGTATGGTGTCAGACAAGTTCATCTTTGAAATTCAGGGGAAAAGTAATGAAAAATGGTAAATTTTGACGCTTTAAGGGCCATAACTCCTAAAAGAAATGGTTCTACAGCTTTGACCTTAATACATAAAATGTAGATCTTGACGTGCTTAATCATATGCAATTTGAATTATTAAAATATCTTGTACAGTTTTCAAGATATAGGGCTAAATAAGTGCAAAATTTTGAAAAAAAAATCAGAAAAAGGGCAATAACTCCTACATCGGTTGTTGGATCTTTTTGAATATTTCTGGGCAGGTAGATCTTGAGGTGCTGATCACTTTTGCCCTTGCCAGAATTTTGATATCTGTGACCGTTTTTGAGTTATTTGCAAAAAACTGTAATTTGACCCCCCTGTTCTATTTTTAGCCATGGCGGCCATGTTTTTTTACTAATAAAAAATCCGAACAACAGTTATGTAGGCCATACCCTAAAGATCAACTACACCAAGTTTGGTTTCAATTGGACTTATGGTGTCAGAGGAGTTAACGTTTGAAAAAGTTTACGGACGAGCGACAGACGGACGACGGACGGACGACGGACGCCAAGTGACGCCAATAGCTCACATGACCCTTCGGGTCAGGGGAGCTAAAAAGCTAACGGACGACGGACGACGGACGACAGACGACAGACGACAGACGACGGACGACGGACGGACGACGGACGCAAAGTGATGGCAAAAAAAAAGTAGAACAGCTGATCATATTTTCTCTTTGAAATCAATTATTGACCACTACAAAGACAAGAAGAAGAAAGTTTTTGCAGCATTAATAGATCTTCAAAAAGCATTTGATACTATTTGACGTACAGCACTATTTTTCAAACTTTTCCAAGCTAAATTACCTCATGAAATACTTCAGATTATATTGCCCATGTATAATAATACCTCAACAAGAATAAAATTTTCACAGGGATTCATTTTTCTCCAACTGTGGAGTCAAACAAGGAGATATTTTAAGGCCTACACTTTTTAATATTTTTATTGATGATATTGTTTCTGAGTCGAAATAAAATAACTGTAACCCTGTCAATATAGACAACCTTTTAATAAATTGCTTACTCTATGCAGATGATATAGTTTTATTATCAGAAAGTGAAGAAGGGCTACAGTCTAGCCTGAACTTATAAAATGAATACTGCACAAAATGAAAATTACAAGTTAATACAGAAAAGTCAAAAGTTTTAGTTTTTAACTCAAATGGAAAAACACACTTAAACAGATTCTCCTACAATGGAAATATGGTGGAAACAGTTGAAAAATACTGTTACCTTGGTATTACTCTAAAATGTAATGGAAACTTTAATGTAGCAATTTCAATTCTGGCAGAGAAAGCTAGAAAGGCATGGTTTAAGATTAAAATCTACATATGAAATTTATAAAGGAGATTTTAGGTGTTCATTGTAAAACAATAAATTGTGCTTGCAGAGCAGAACTTGGAAGAATAAACTTAAAAAATAAAATAAACTTGCTATGCATCAAATATTTAGATCACATTCTCTCACATCCTAATTCTATAGTTTACAAAATATTTCAAGTGACAAAGTCCAAAAACAAATGGTTTGAATTGATAAGATTAATCTAAATTTACCTATCAATGTTCATCTACTCTTATTTGGGTCAGATCTTATTTCAGTAGAAGAAAACATAACATTATTTAAAATTGTTCAAAGATACATAATTTTGAGTAAGCGATTTTAGAAAACAGCTGCTTTCATCCTTTTCTTTTTCATCTTCATTTTTCTTTTTTTCACGTACTTTTTTTCTCTATTTTTTTCACTTAAACTCATTACAAAGGGAAATTATATCTTTCCTCACTTTTGATTGTATACACAGTTTCACTGCCAGGCATGCAAAATGATGTAAATAATATATATATGTCTGTTATAACTAGGAGACGGGTTAATAGAAGCAAACTTGCTTATTTCCGAATCCTTACGTGTTGTATTTATTGTATGTTGTAAAAAGATGTATGTTTATTTGAAATAAAATATGTTTAAACTAAATGGTTTGAAAAAGTCTCTAAAATATTAAATCACATATAAAAGAAAGAAATAACTCTTTCAAACCTTTGATCCCCTGTATTAAACAACGAGTCTTAGGTCAAAGTTTACAAAATCAAATTGCACAAATTGAAATATTATATTCAAATAAACTCCTTTTTTACAGATATTTTTATAAAAATACAAGAAGTTCCTATGTTGATTTAATTAAAAACAAATCAGAACGTTCTTATTTAAGTAAAATGAGATGAAGTGCTCATTGTTTTGAAATAGAAAAGGACAGACACAATTCAATACCTTTGAAAAATAGACTTTGTAAAATGTGACAAAAATGTAATAGAAGAAGTTCATTTTTTAACAATATGTGAAAAATATACAGAATTTAGACAGTCTTTTCAAAACGAACGAACCAAACGCTTTTATCCCCTCCCCAACTCCGTTGGGCTCGAGAATAATAAGAACCAAGGAGCCAGAGGTTCTCTCAAGACTTAAATGCTATTTTAATTAGATTAATTTTGTTTCATTTATCTATGACCCATTACTTGTCCTTTTCAAACTTGTTTCAATCTTTTTACTTAATTCAACAACTGTTTCAAGGTCACAATAATAATTGAAAGATAGAGCCTCTGTCTTCTGGACTGTTGAATACTCAGACTCCACATCATTTTCATAATCATTGAGAGTACCTGTTGCAATTAGATGATGTCTGAAACCAGATTTTAAGTAACCTTTACTCATATCACTCATAGAATCGGCTGAAAATTTTTCAAAATTCAATGCCATCCAGATAGCAACTATAGCATCCAATGATATTTTTACATCATTATTCCTTCCATTAAAAAAAACAAAATGGTTTACTTTGAACAAGCAAAATATCATTTTCAACATCGTAAAAATTAATAAGCACACATTCTCCATTTACAAAAAATGAAGGTACAAGGTGATTTTTAGATATGGATTGAGTTTTGCAGCAAGAAATGCATTCACAATGGCTTGACTAATAGCTTGTATATATTCATGTTCACTAACAAGCTGATGCACTGCAAGGTTTCTAAAATACCAACTTGAGGCATTGGGCTCCTCATTAATCTTGAATTTTTTGGAAGATGGTTCTCCTTGACCCTCTTCTTCTGATATTGCTTCATTAGAGGCAACTTTAACCATTTTCTTGCTCTCATCTTTCATTTTAATGATAATATCACCTCTTCCATGCCCAAGCTTTTTCACACCTGAAATTACAATCTAGAGGCTCCCAGGAGACTGAACTTCTCACTTGATCTCAAATGCAAAAGCTTGCAAAACATTTTACATAGTGGTAGTATATCCTTAAGCTAAGATCAAGTGTTTAGAGTTTCCAATATTAGTTCCAAGTATGTCTCGCATGCCAGCACCATCAGAAACAAATATTCGTTAGTTTTCATAAATATATCAGTATTTCTAGTTTCTGAGATCAAAAGGTGTTCATACAAAAGGCTCCCAGGTGCCTGAATCCTTCGCCTGACTAAAATGTTGATGGTGTAACATTAATTGTAGATGCTGATTTTTATAGTTTTCAAGATATTGAGCTTAAAAAGTGCAAAAATTGGGAAAAATCTCGAAAAAGGGCAATAACTTTTACATGGGAAGATGGATCCTCTTGAAAAATTAAGGGCAGGTAGATCTTGAGATGCTACCCATGACAATTTTGATATCTGTAACCGTTTTGAGTTACAAAAAAATGTATTTGCATTAAAATAGAGTTTACCACTATGTTCTTATTTTAGCCATGGCTATCATATTGTTCGACAAATCAAAAATCCCCACACAAAATACCATTCATACCATATTTGGTTCCAATTGCACTTAAGGTGCCAGATGAGTTTATGTTTTCACTACTATTAAGGAAATACTGTGAAAATGGTCAATTTTGAAGTTCTAACTGCAATAACTGCTAGAAGCGATGATCTGACAATGTTGTCCTAATTACAAAATTGTAGATCTTGATGTGCGTAACAATATCCAATTTACATTTACATTACAGAGAATCACCGGAGAGTGAAAAGGACCAAACCCCTTTTCAGAAGTCAATGGGTTTCCATAAGAAAAATGTCAAGTTGCATTCAAGTTTAACATGTAGTTTAATTCGACTATAGCGCATGCGGTTCAAACTGGCAGGATATTTTAGTGGCAAAAACCTTTTGATTGGTATCAAAGTACAAAGTCGGGGGCTTTTTGCTTTGTATTCTCTTTTATAATGTGATTATCTGTTTTGTCTTCTTTTCTTTTATACTGTGAAATTATTATCCATGTTTGGTAATTTTTACAATGCTATTAGAGACCCAAATTTTAACTTGACGGGGGCCTTGTTTATTTTCCTAAAATATTTTGAATTTGCTTTTTTTTTAATGAAAAAAAAATATTTTGACAGCAGAGCTGAAGAAATATTCTGGAGAAGGATTTCTGTCGTACAAAATAACGCATTTATTATATGCCATATAATAAAAAAATATCTTGTGATGACGCCTTATTAAAAAAGATATTTTGGAGAAAAAAATCCTGACCAGAGCATAAAAAAAACCACTGAAGCGCTTTCAAGTCAAATGGCCAGTCTATTGCATATAATCTTATATATAAATACTCTAGAATTTTAAAAGTCAACCCACTGGATATGTACGGCATGGGTTGTAGCTGCATTTAGAACTTGGTCAAGATTGAATTCGATTAAAAAAAAACAAGAGGCTCACAGGAGCCTGAATCACTCACCTGATCTCTTATGTTAAAGCTAGTGTGCAACATGGTCTACATGTACTTGCTAAGTAACATTAAAAAAACTAGTTAGGATAGAAACACTCTTTGGGTCAAGAATACAAAGTTACAAAGCTTTCCATTTGAAAAAAGCCAAACATGTTAAAAGGGGGATAACTCTAAAAAGGTTGATCTGACAGTTTTGACCCTAAAATCATTTTTGTAGCTCTCAACTAAGCTGAACAATTTTGCAACGCTAAATTTTCCTCTAGCTCTTACAGTTTTCTAGCTCTTGTGTGGATCGTGTCTTTTTGGCACATATTCCATATTCTTTTGCTTTTAATTTTAAGATATAGTTCAAAAACTGTGAAAATTGTCAATTTTTATGATTAAGGGGAAATAACTCTAATAAGGAGTCATCCCACAACTACGACACAATGGAGAGTTTCATAGAGCTTTTGATGCTGAAGAAGGAAGGTTGCTTCAGATTTTCTCTATCTCTTTTACTTTTTGAGCTATAAGCCAAAAACTATAGTTTAACCCCCGTTCTATTTTTAGCAACGGCGGCCATTTTGGTTGATCGACATGCATAAATTTCACAAACTTGATAGAGGACATCCTAAAGATCAAGTGTACAAAGTTTCAAAGCAATCCCTTGAGTGGTTTCAGTGAAGAAGATTTTTAAAAATCAGTTAAAATTGATAGAAAAATCAGTTAAAGGGGATAACTCTTAAACGGTTGATCTGACAATTTTGACCCTGAATCATTTCTGTAGATCTCAATGAGCTGAACAATTTTGCAATGCTAACTTTTCCTCTAGCACTTACAGTTTTCAAGATAAAGTCCAAAAACTGTGAAAATGGTCAATTTTGACGATTAAGGGGAAATAACTCCTATAAGGAGTTGTCCTACAACTTTGACTCAATAGAGAGTTTTGTAGAGCTCATAATGCTGAAGAAGATACGTTGCTTTAGATTTTCTCTATCTCATATACTTTTTGAGCTATAAGCTGAAAACTATGGTCTGACCCCCCTGTTCTATTTTTAGTAAGAACGGCCATGTTGGTTGGTCGACATTCACAAATTTCACAAACTTGGTAGAGGACATTCTAAAAATCAAGTGTACAAAGTTTCAAAGCAATCCCATCAGTGGTTTCAGAAAAGAAGATGTTTGAAGAAAAGTTAATGGACGACTGACGGACGGACGCTTAACGATGTGAGCTAAAAACTGCAAATCCAAAATGCAGGTGGTGAGTGAAATGATGTTTTACACCCTTGCAACACTATGGGTATATAAATCAATGCAATTTTGACGTTGTCAGAACAGGGTATGACATTCATTTCCTTTTGCAACAGAGCGTTTTTCGTGGTTTCAATGGGGTCCGGTTCATAACAGGCCAACGGCAAAGATATATCCTTAATCATAGATAGTAGCCCACCCAGGTTAACAAAAATACAGGAAATGACAATTCATTTTTCCAAGTCTCGTATACCGGTATCTGTATATTTAACAAAATTAGCAAAGAGGAGAGGCTGGCCAGGTTCAAATCACAGGGGCTTGAATTTTGGTCATTTATAACGACTTTAAAAAAAATGCCACCCACTCTATGCCTTTGAATAAATGCAAATGAAAAAATATTCGTGAAAACAAAAACAAAATAGAAATATGCAAAATGGATGTACAAAGTGTATTATATTTGTTCCTATTAACCTTTGTTATAGCAATATTAAAATTTGTAGAAAATGATGAAAAAGAGTTATAGCAAACAGGAATAACTTACTCTTCCTGAGCACCTGAGTTCACTCTTGTTACGACTTAAGTGCGCGCTGTTGATTTCTGATCGGTTGATTTTGTGTTTCCTCGTGCTGTTCTTGTTCGTGTTTACCTAATGTACAACATAGACTACATGCACCTGGTAAGCACCATTTAAGAATATTAGGATCATGAGGATAGAAAACACTGATAAAGAAATGGAGCACACAACAGCTAATACCCTCGCCCGGTATATTAAAAGGTAAGTCAAAGTAACCTAAATCTGGAACAGATGTCCATTACTATCCAAGATATACCCACTTTCCAAATATCATTCCTCTACTATTTGGAATTGCCAAAATATGCACCAAAACTTTAACCCAAGCCATCCATGCGGAAAATGTAGGTCAAGGTGACCTAATTTTGGTACAGATGCTGGTTACCAATCCACAATGTACCCACTGACCCAATACCATCTCTCTATCACTTGCAGCTGCTGAGATATGGACCTTAACCAAAACTTTAACCCAAGTCATTCATGCAGAAGATGTAGGTCAAGGTGAACTTATTTTGGTACAGATGCTGGTTAATTACCATCCACGATATATGCACTGACCCAATACCCTGTCTCTACACTTGCAGTTGCTCCCGCACGGTTTGTTGGAATTAATTCAAAATTTCGGAGTCGGTAGATCTTGACGTGCTGATCACTTTTACCATTGCCAGAATTTTATATATCTGTCACCATTTTTGAGTTATTTGCAAAAAACTGCTTTTTACCCCCCCCCCCCCCCCCCCTGTTCTTGTTTTAGCAACTACGGCCATGTATTTTTATCTGATCAATTTAAAATGAAGGTATTTCTAATATTAAAAATTTAATTTCTAATATCAAGAAATGAATTTCTAATATTAAGAAATGAATTTCTAATATAAGAAATTCAAGTTTTATAATATTAGAAATTTGAGGATTTTTTTACATTAAAAAATGATTTTTTTTTAATATTAGAAATTCATTTTTTAATATTAGAAATTCAATTTTTTATATTAAAAATTCATTTTTTTATATTAAAAATTCATTTTTTAATATTAAAAAATGAATTTGAAATATTAAAAAATAGGGACTTTTGTCCAGTAAGATTTGTAAAATTAACATGCATGTTTTTTATAAAAGTACAACTCAAGGGTGTCTGTTGTAAATTCTACAATACACGTGACAATTATTTTGATGTACTTCTGTTTGAAATGCAGTTTAAGCTACATTGATTCTCTAATCTATATACATGATATAATAGTTTTAATCTCCCCAAAATTTATGCCATTTCCAGTGGTATTGATTCTTTATTACATATATGTCAATATGTGCAACCAATGGAAATGGTAAAAGGCTTATTTCCCTCAATATGGTTACATGTAGTTATGTTTGTTTGGTTAAATTTTTTTGGTTTCCGTCAATAATACTTAATAAATCAGCATAAAATTATGCTCCTGATATCAACTTTATGGTTCAGTATTTGTTGCAAGTTGCAAAATGGGGCATTAATTTGACATTTTGACATACATGTATTGTTGTTTCGTTTTTTTAGTTCCATCATATCCAAAGCGTCATGTGATCAGCTACATGTACCAAGGCTCCGTTGTTCATCTTTTGTCCTTTCATTTTGCTGTCACCTCTATTCCACTCAACTACTTTGCAAGAACTCAACCGAATTTAATAAAACTTGGTACACGTACTTATATGTAACAAGTACACCGCGTATATCACCAGGAAATTATCAACTCCGACAAAACTGCTCAGCTGAATTTCATGAAAAAAAGGTATTAATTGATACACCATTACTGTGATGCTGTACACATTACCAGGAATTCTTTATCCTCAAGTACACCAATTAGCCATTGGGTCGATATTTTAAGATGACCTCATAGGGGTTATCGCCCTCTAAAGGTAACAAGAGGAGCCTGAATCGCTCACCTGATTTAGATGACTGATTGAAAGAAAATATTTTTGACGCATCATAAGGGGAAAACTTCATTTATATAGCCAAACATTAAAGCAAACAAAAGCTGTTCTTTATCTTTAATAGGTTTAATCTGCAAGACAAAAACACCAAACTTGACAATTTGGGGCCATAACTTTTATAAGAAGTCATCTGCATGCTTCAGCCTAATGCATATTTTTTGAAAAACTGAATAAATTGAGGGTTTAAGCAGGCAAAAGTTTCCCTATCTGCTATAGTTTTCATTCAATACTCTATAGGCAAAAAACAAGAAAAAAAAACTATTTTTCATATTTAAAGGGCCGTAACCCCTTTAGGGGTCATCTGACAACCTTAACCCAAGGGAGACTTTTGTAAAGCTCAATGAGCTTAACACTTAAGCAAGCAGAAGCTTATTTCTGTCAGCAATTGTTTTCATTCTATATGGCAAAAAGTTGGGAAAAACGCTATTTTTGACCTGTAAAGGGCCATAACCATCTGACAACTTTGACCAAATTGAGATTTTTGTAGTTATTAATGAGCTGAACATTTAAGCAAGCAACAGCTTTTCTCTATCTGCAATAGTTTTCCTTCTATAGGGCAAAAACATGAAAAACGCTATTTTTTTATTTACCTTAAAAGAGCCATAACCCCTATTAGGGGTCATCTGACAACTTCGTCACAATGGAGACAGTTGTAAATCTTTTCATTCTAAATAAAGAAGGTTGCTTCAGATAATTCTATATCTTTTATACTTTTTGATTTAAAAGCCAAAAACTAGGGTCTGACCCCCTTTTCTATTTTTAGCTTGGTCGGCAGTCACCATGAAGTGTGCAAAGTTTAGCAACTCCTGAAGGGTGATCAGCACCTCAAGATCGACTTGTTCTGACTTAAAGGATAGCCAACAATCCATATAAGGAGTTATTGACCTTTCCCTCTCCAAAGTTTGCACTTATTCAGCTTAATATCTTCAAAATTACAATCTTCGGGTTTAATATCTTTTATTGGAATACAAGCAACAAAAGTTCTCTAACAGTTAAACTAGCTTTTGATTGGCCAGTTACTGAAGGGCTATCGTACCTATAGCCGTTGCTAAAGCGATTTTCCCCGACTAAAATGTTTCAAAAGATTCGCACACATTCAACTATTAGTTTGAAATTATGTCGGTTTTATTTTCCACTTTGCATTGGTTTTCCCAGATAAACTTAAGCCATTTAGGAGAAACTTGGTGTGCCGTCACTAGTGAAACATCCTTATATTTACATGAATCATATTCGTATTGAAGCAAAAATCCCTCCAAGTTCAGAAGTTTAAATCCAAGTTGTTTTATGCACAAAGAAACGTAAACATCCTCTAAATGAAAGAATGGAACATGTCTTGAAATGTCGACAATTTTAGACACGACATTAAAACTCATTATATATCCCGTCCCTGAGCAAAATCCTGGATATGTTTTCTGTGGGTAGCTCCTAACGGATGCATACCATTTTGATGTTCTACTCCTAATGGGCATTCCAACTTTGTAGCAATAACCTCCGACGGCCATTTGCAATGCTTGACCGTAATCCTGAACTTTTCGTTCGAGCCCGGGTAGATTGACGTACATGTCATCGTCAGTTTTCAACACGAATTTCGTCATATTACAAAATGTTTTCGTCCATCTGAAACCCATCATCGTCTTCCAAGTTAGATTTTGGTAAGTATCCATGAAATCGCCTAGTACTATGTCATGTGTAATGTTATTTTCGCGCTCAATCTCTTGATTTTCTACTGAATTTCCGATAAGAAACACATATCTTATACTCCTTGTATTCCCGATGATTTCTGAAAGCCATGTGCTTCTAATGGCGTTCCTTTGAGGGAGATGGTGCGGGGCTGAAGTTATCAGCACGAGAACTTTAACAACATCCCCAAATTTGCAAATGTTCTTGTTGTTTAAAACAAAGTTAATTTTTGGCAAGAAGCAACCTTCACATGTCAGTGGGCGAGCTGTTGAAGGGTGTGAGCTTTGAAGCAACAATTTTGTAGTTTTAATTGAATTATAGGGAGCTGGTGTAACCTGCTGGAATCTGCTTTTTGTTATTATTTTATCCTCAATTACTGACTCTTTGGGGTAGTTCTTGGTGGTTTTAATTGGTTCAATATTGCTGTAAGTCCGTATCACACCTTCAAGTACATTGCTTTTTGATGGATGGTCATGCCCGTGCCCGGCCCTATGTCTGTTTTCCCTGGTAACAAGCCAAGATGTCGCATTAACTAGGTTCTCCATTTCATCACTGAGTTTAACGGCTGCCACATACAGGTCTATAGATTTGACACAGTTATACCAAATCAGAGGCAGTAATATGCCAAAGAGAATTACACAGGAAATCCGTAAGCCATGGCGGAATAGACTTTGAGTCTGTAGGCTCGGACCTGCCATGAAGATTGCTGAAAAAAAACGAGTTTAAATTTGCATGTCCTAAGCGAAGAAATCTTTATCAAAGCTGATGTTTGTATTCGTCGAATTTATGTTAATTGTTTTTTGCCAACAAGAGTCTTTCATTTACACTTTAGTATTGTGCAAAGCAGCAAGCAGCGACCGCTGGTCACATTGAAGGCTGCTTGTGGTATTTTTTAAATTGTCGTTTGTTGTAGGTTGTGTCGCGTACTCTTATTCCACATCTCATGATCTTCTATTTGGTTCTTTTCCCAATTAAAGTCGTGTTTTTAACGACAATATAACATGTACAAAATTACAACAAAGTTCCATGAATCAAATTTTAAATAGCTCCTGATTAAAGAAAATAGATTTGGTTTTTTTTTAAGAATTATCAAAACAAAATTACAAACTTCCATGAAACAATACTTTACAGCGCCTCAGTCTACAAAATGGGTATTGCAAAGTAAACTCTTTATGAAAACACAGATGATCTAATATGGTAAAAATAAATGAATGCGTCGTAGTACATAAATATCATCTGTTAAACTTTATTTCCATTTTATAGAAGGTAAAAACATCTCAAATACATGATTTTTGTATTTTTAAAATTTTTTATTTTGAGTACTTTTCGTTCAATTCCTTTGTTTTTTACCTTCCGATGTTTTAATTAAAGTGTTGCTGAAAAGAGGTAACTCCTTGAAATATGCACATAGGAATAACCAAATTAACTGTTTTATACCTTTTTTTGGTATTTATATTTGTTAAGATGGTTCGGGGGTATAAGAAAAATCCATCAGATTTTTGTTAAATTTTGCAGAATTTAACTTTGATAAACGAACATTAAAAAAAAATGCAAAAATAATTGGGGGTCACGGACCTTTCTTCAAATATATGACCGCACTTTTTAGAAAAAGTTAAATTTCTTATTAAATATTAAAGTGATATTTTCTTCATTCATGCAATAAAATAAAGAATTAAATTTTGCATCTTTTGTGTTATTTGAAATCCAGACTAGAATTTTGCAAGTGTCAGAAAAAGATGCTCCGTGTTATACTCCCGATCCATCTTAAAAGAGTTCTTACCTTTCCTGCGTAAAACAAAATGTCTTCCTATTACTCAAAGCTATCAAATTTCTGGCGTCCTTTCTGCTGTCAAGCTAAAGCGTTTTTTTTATTGTTTTGTTTTTGTTTTTATATTGTTCATTGAAAAAAGATCATGAAAATAAACATAAAAGAGTTCTTACCTTTCCTGCGTAAAACAAAATGTGTGAAAAATATGTGATTTTGATAGAAATGCGAATTTGGGGAAATATTAAATGCTGTGGCATGTATAAATTGCGAAAATATAGGTAATTTTCATCTTTAAGAATGGAAAAGTTTCTTTGCTTAAAGGATTTATTTTTAGTAATTAGCAGAATTTGTAACAATTACGCTTGTATTTATTACATTCATAATAAAAGTGTGTATTAAAAGAATATTTGTATAATTACTTGTGCAAACATTTTATAATATTTGACTTTATGATATGTTTGCCGTTTTTAATGGAACATACCGGCTAAAATTAATGTTTATTGACTTTCCAAGATGCAATTTACGAATATAGTACATTATCTGCTTTAGTGGGGGACAAAAAATAATACAAAAACTAAAAAAAACATGTAACACCCTACACGATCAAGTTGTTGGAATTATATATCCAACTGACCTGGAAAGGAGAGGCACTGTACAACTCATCATGCAAAAGCTGTGCACTAAGGTTGAAATAAATCCCTAAAGAAGAGGCCGAGAAATCTGTTACTAGTACCCTTAAAAGGGTCCAGTCTTTTCAGAAAACAGGAAGTTGGAGACCAACGGATCTGGAAAAAGGAGACACAGTACAACTAACAGTGCGTCAGCTGTGTACCATATTCTAAATCAATTCTTTAAACTAGAAGTCGAGAAATCTATTACAGAAACATTCCCATTTTTCACCCTTGAAAAGTCTAATTAATATAAGTCGGCTCGGAAAACAGGAAGTTGATGACACAGGACACGGTGCTTAAGCTGTCTACAAAATTTGAAACAAAAGCTCTTTTTTAAATGCACATATCAATAAAATGCATTATAATTTTCTTTTGACAATTAATAAAATTTAATTCAGTCCTTAAATGGTCTTGACCAAAAAGCATTTTTCACTTGATGGGATCAACTAAATAATTTGTTGAAAAAATGAAGATTAAACGGTAATTAAATTTAAAAGTCAAAGTTATGATGGATGCAATAGTGTCAGGGTAGGCACGGGTCCAATGAAAGGCGTACGCTTCCCCTTAAAACTGACAAAAAATCGTTTTGGCACAAATCCACGCGAAAACACTAAAAATCTCGGGTTTCCTCTACTCGGCGAAATAAAACCCACCAAAATATTTTTACGCCGCAAGAATCAAGTATACGCCCTGCAGGGTAAATCAATATCTGCATACAAAGTCTCATTAACTTGTTGTCCCCCGCCGCAATGCGGAGCGGGGACATAGAAATGCTTGTGTCCGTCCGTCACACTTTTTTGTAACAGATTTCTCAGCTACTGTTAATTCTATTAATTCTATGCTTTTGATATTTAGTATGCAGCTTGAGGTATGGGGGTCTCATACGGTGGGATGCGTTTCAAGGTCTGTCGCTTACATACTTCCTGTTTAACGAGCTGACTTCGAGTTTTTAGGGTAAAAAACTGAAAAAAAGTAACAGATTTCTCAGCTACTGTTATATGTAGGCTTTTTATATTTAGTATAGAGCTTCAGGTAGAGGTCTCATATGGTTAGATGCATTTCAAGGTCTGTTTTGCTTAAACGAGCTGACTTAGAATTTTCAGGAAGGGGTATCATATGGTGGCCTATGGTTAAATGTCTGTCACTTACCTACTTCCTGTTAAACGAGCTGACTTAGAATTTTTAAGTATCAAAAATGGAAAATTTTCGCATCAGATTTCGCAACTACTATTATTTGTAGGCTTTTGATAGTTGGTAGGAAGTCACAAATGGTGGGATCGCCGGGTTTCCAGGTCTGTCGTTTTTCAACTTCATGTATAGCGAGCGAACTTTACATTTTTGCGGGGGACCCAAGAATATCTCATGTGTACACTTTGATTATAAGTATTATCTTAATTTATGTAAGTTCTAATTAAAACCAAACCTGTACCAAGTCAGGACCATTGCGATCTATAACTATTCCGGTGTGTCTTCAATGTTTTGTCTTTTCTCTTGGTCATTGAGATTGATCCTCCAAGTTCGGTAATTTTGTTATTACCTTTATTTAACTCAATCGTAGTATGTCCTTAGATACATTTGAAATCACTGATAATTCAGATTTCATTTAGTTTTATGCATTTATATGCATTTTATGCAACACTGTTTGAATTGTGAATTTTCTTTGTTTGGGTTCTAGTGCTGCTGATGGGGAATAAATTCCAAAATAGCAATAAGGCTCATAAAAAATAATAGTTTGAGTTTACATAGGTGTTACGATCTCATGTTCATTTACTGCATATCCTTTCATGAAATATTTTCATATTCAGTATGCAGCATCAGGTGGGGAAGGGTCACATATGGTGGGATGCGTTGTCAGGTCGGTCACCTATCTACGCTCTTTCTCCTATTTAACGAGCCAACTTAATATTTTCCACACTCGACAGGAGACTCAGGAATTCTGTTCATGTCTTAATTCAAGTTAATTCAGGTAAACATTGAGAGGATAGTAAACAAGAAGCTCCCAGGAGTCTGAATCGCTCACCTGACATATGTGCCTAAAGTATATGTTATTAGGCAATATCTATATGACATTGAAAGGGTCATAAGTTTAATTGTCATCTGGCAATATGGTTTAACTTAATGTAGTAATGATTGTACAGAGTAATAATTTAGCAACCTTTTAATGGAGGATTGGCTTACTATATAAACTTTTGAAGAACCAAAATGTAGGCATTAAACTTTAAAATATAATAAAAGACATATATGAATGCACTGAAGCATCAGTTAAGAACAGAAAATATCTTAATTAATAGAGGAGTAAAACAAGGAGATAATTTTAGTGTCTTTTATTCAATATCTATATAAATGATATTCCTGATATTTTTAACAACAAATGTCGACCTGTATCATTGGAAAATATGAGTATTATTAATTGTTTGATGTTTGCTGATGACATCCTTTTGTTGTCAGAAACAGCTGAAGGGTTACAAAATTCTCTTAATAAATTAAACGAATATTGTAATAAATGGCAAGTCTCCATTAATGCCAAAAAGACTTAAGTCATGATATTTCAACAGAAAAATATTTTAAATCAAAATAACAATTTCTATTTAGGAAAAGAAAAACTAGAAACAGTTTTAAAATATAAATATTTAGGAAACATAATTGAATCATCAAGAAAGTTCAATTCATCTCATTTAGAATTATAAAAAAGGGGAACCAAAGTTCTTTTTTTCATTATTTAAATATCTAGAACCGATTGGAAATGTGACAATCAATATTTATAAAAAATTGTTTGAATCTTTAGTTAAACCTATCCTCATGTATAATAGTGAGATATGGTATATGGATTTTTATGAAAAAATAACAAAAGCTTTAAAAAGAGGTCAAGAAAATCCTCATCTTGATATCATATCACTTATAGATACTAGTTTCATTGAAAAAATAAACTTAGAATTTTGTAAATACACTTTAGGTGTAAGTAAACAATCTGTAAACATTGCAGCTAGAGCAGAACTTGCTCAATATCCTCTAGACACTTTTATTAAAATACAAGCTGTGAAATATCTAGCCCGCTTAAATCATCATACCAATAACCAGTTATTTGATGATGCATTCATTCTATCAAAATCACTGCATTCCAAGAACACATATTCCTGTATACATTTGTAGAGAATGTGTGCTCTTCAAATAACATTAACTTGAATACAATAGAACAACTTGAATTTAAAAAAGAAATATTTTCCTTTGGAAAACAAATTAAAAGAGATTTTAAAACTAATTATGAAACATTATTTTTTCTTAAGCTTAACAAACTAACTGAAAATAATAAAATATATTTATACAGCAAAATTAAAACAAGTTATAAAATAAATGATTATTTATTTGAAAATAGAAAAAAATATTTGCAAAATGAGAATTAGTGATCATTTTCTTGAAATAGAAAGAGGTCGCTATAAAAAACTAAAAAGAAATGATAGATTATGCCAGATGTGCAATATGAGTGTCATTGAAGATGAAATCCACTACTTTTTCCATTGCCCTAAATATAATGAAATAAGAAAAGAATTATTTAAAAACACTTGTATGTGAACATGACACATATTTAAATATAATGTCTTCTTCAAATCATTTGCAGTATGTTGCACCCTTTATAAAAAAGTCTTTAGTACTGAGGAAGGTGGACTCTCCAACTGCATGATTTGAACTTTGTTTTAGTTTAAAAATGTCTTATATTTTATGTTTGACTGTATGATTTCTATTGTTCAATGTTAATTTATGTATTGCCTTCAACTCCTAGGGGTATAGCTGTGCAAATAAAGATATATATTAATAATTTTCTGTCCTTCAACATTCTAAGAGGAATAACCCCTAAAATGAACAGTATTACAATCTTAACCTTATTTCATATTTTGTAGATCATGATGTACTTAACAATATGCAATTTCCATTTCTTAAATATCTTGTAGATTTTAAGATAATTGCTGTGAAAATAATCACTTTTGATGTTCTTAGGGGAATTACCCCTAAAAGAAGGGTCTTACAGCCTTGACCTTATTACATATTTTGTAGATCTTGATGTGCTTACTAATATACAATTTAAATTTCTCAAATATCTTTTATAGTGTTAAAGATATTGAGCTAAACAGGTGCAAAAGGACAAAATATGATAAGTGCTAAATTTGGCCCCTAATTTACCATTTTTTTTTTAAATGATTGAACTAAGGATGAATTATTCTAGATCAGTTCTTAGATAAACAACGTATAGTAAAATAACATTGATTTTAACTAAATCTTGTTTATTACGTCACAGGGACGTCATCAAACTATGTAAAAAGACATTTTTGTGAAAAAGTGTTAAAATCATGCAAATTTTGAGTAGTTTTTGGTAAATATAGCTACGAGCCACACCGAGTACCACAAAGATATTTTTGTGGTTTTTTTCTATATTAAAAATGATTATCTACATAAATTATTGCAGTGGTACTCTGTGTGGCTCATAGTTAAATTTAACCACATCAAAATTGCAGGTTTTTTGCAGTTTTTCATCAAATCACGATTTTAAAGCCACTTTGAGTAACTATTTTAACATCATAATGGATCACTTTAAACAAAATAATGCTGATATAGTAAAGTTAAACTATTCTAAAGTATACATCACATACTTTAAACTTATTTTAATAATTTCAAAATTGGGGGCAAAATTGGGTTCTTATCATATCTTGTTCTTTGCAAAAAAAATCCATAAAATGGGCAATAACTCCTACTTGAGTTGTTGGATTTCAGGGTTGGTTGATCTTGAAGTGCTGATAACTAAATCCCTATGCCAGAACTTTGATATCTGTAGCTGTTTTGAGTTATTTGCAAGTATGAGGCTCCCAGGAGCCTGAATCGCTCACCTGATCTCTTATGCTAATGCCTCTTATTTGTAGTGGGCAACATGGTCTATATGTAAAAGAAACTAGTTAAGAAGGAAACACTCTAAAGATCAAGAATACAAAGTTACAAAGTTTTCTATTTGAACAAGAGTTAACACTTAAGTATGTCTCGCCTGCTGGTACCTTCAGAAACAATTATTCTTTCTTACTTCCACTATATTTTGAATTTACATGGATTTTCAGTTTCTGAGATCAAAAGATGTTTATAGAACTTAAACATTGCTAATATATGCAATAAAAATAATCAAAGTCACTCAACCAAAAAATCAAGGTCAAGGTCAAAAGATGGGGATGTAACTGTGCTTAGCTACTACTGGGGCATATGCATACCAAGTTTGATCAACCTAAGACTTAAAGTTCTTCAGATATGGAAATGCTGGCAAAACATTTCCATTGCTATTATATGTATTGAAAATTTTCAAAGTCACTCAACCGGAAAATCAAGGTCAAGGTCAAAAGTTGGGGATGCAACTGTGCTAAGCTACTTCTGGGGCATATGCATAGCAAGTTTCATCAACCCAAGACTTATAGTTCTTGAGATATGGAGGTGCTCATAAAACTTTTCCAAAAAGTGAACCCCGCCGCCATCGCCATCGTTAAAGTAACACCTATGTCCTGCTCTGACAATTTGACCCTGAAATCATTTTTGTAGATCTCAATGAGCTAAATAATTTTGCAATAATAACTTTTGCTCTAGCACTTACAGTTTTCAAGATAAAGTTCCAATACTTTGAAAATGGTCAATTATGACGATTAAGGGGAAATAACTCAAATAAAGATTCGTCTCACAACTTTTACTCAATGGAGAGTTTTGTAGAGCTGTTGATGCTGAAGATGGTTGGTTGCTTCAGATTTTCTTTATCTCTGATACTTTTTGAGCTATAAACAAAAATTTATGGTGTGATCCCTCTGTTCTATTTTTAGTAATGGCAGCCATGTTGCTTGGGTGGCATGCACAAATTTCACAAACTTGGTAGAGGACATCCTTAAGATCAAGTGTACAAAGCTTGAAAGCAATCCCTTCAGTGGTTTTAGAGAAGAAGATTTTTAACAAGAGTTAACACTAAAGTATGTCTCGCCTGCTGGCACCATCAGAAACAATTATTCTTTCTTACTTCCAGTATATTTTGAATTTACATGGATTTTCAGTTTCTGAGATCAAAAGATGCTTATAGAACTTAAACATTGCAAATATATGCAATAAAAATAATCAAAGTCACTCAACCAGAAAATCAAGGTCAAGGTCAAAAGATGGGGATGCAACTGTGCTAAGCTACTACTGGGGCATATGCATACCAAGTTTCATCAACCTAGGACCTATAGTTCTTGAGATATGGAGGTGCTCGCAAAACTTTTCCATTGCTATTATATGTATGGAAAATTGTCAGTCACTCAACCGGAAAATCAAGATCAAGGTCAAAAGATGGGGATGCAACTGTGCTAAGCTACTACTGGGGCATATGCATACCAAGTTTCATCAACCCAGGACCTATAGTTCTTGAGATATGGAGGTGCTCATAAAACTTTTCCAAAAAGTTAATGCCGCCGCCGGTAAAGTAACACCTATGTCCCGCTCTGCTTCGCAGGCGAGACAAAAATCAGTTAAAATTGATAAAAAAAAAAACAGTTAAAGGGGAATTTCTCTTTAACGGTTGATCTGACAATTTTGACCCTGAAATCATTTTTGTAGATCTCAAGGAGCTGAACAAGTTTGCAATGCTAAATTTTCCTCGTGCACTTAAAATTTTCAAGATTAAGTCCAAAAACTGTGAAAATTGTCAATGTTGACAATCAAGGGGTAATAACTCCTATAAGGAGTCGTCCCACAACTTTTACTCAATGAAGAGTTTCATAGGGCTTTCGATGCTGAACAGGTACGTTGCTTCAGATTTTCTCTATCTCTAATATTTTTTTAGTTATAAGCTAAAAACTATGGTCTGACCCCTCCCTGTTCTATTTTTAGTAACGGCAGCCATGTTGGTTGGTTGGTGTGCACAAATTTCAAAAACTTTGTAGAGGACATCTAAAAGATCAAGTGTGCAAAGTTTTAAAGCAATCCCTTCAGTGGTTTCAGAGAAGATCTCTGAAGAAAAGATAACGACGGACGACAGACAAGGGATGCCTGATGACGACAATAGGGTCAGGTGAGCTAAAAACTGCATTTTACCCCATTGTTCTATTTTTAGCCATGGCAGCCATGTTTTACGACAAATCAAAAATCCCCACATTAGTTCTAAGCACCAAAGTCTAAGAACAACCATACCAAGTTTGGTTGCAATTGGACTTATGGTGTCAGAGGAGTTAACATTTTAAAAAGTTTACAGATGATGGACGGAGGACGGACACCAAGTGATGACAATAGCTCACATGACCCTTCGGGTAAGGGACATGTATAAAAGATCTAAGTTTTGTGTAGGATGTCCTTGCTTAATTTCAAAGTTAAGTAAGGTGTTTAATTTACACACTTTTGTGCGAGTTAAACAAAAGTCCACCAAAAATGTTTGAAGTGAGTGTGTTCTAATAAGAGTGTTACTTCATCTATGGACACTATATGTTTTTTTATGTTCTAGCTCTGAATTGTGGAGCATAACAAAAACTAATGCATGAAAAACAAATGTATGTTAATAAATAATTTATTTAATTAAAATCACAGATGAAAAAATTTTAATGTAATGCAATAGGAGATAATGAATTAACAATACCATGATATTGATGCTATTTCACTGATCTTTAAAGACTCTATTAACTGTGACATTTTGTAAAATTTATATAAAAAAAAACTATATTCATTTAGAATTCATTATAAAAAGAGATACTGGTACATGATTTTATTTTTTTATGAAAGAAAAAATCAAATGAGGATGAATCTGTCTTCAAAGCCATATCTTTATCAATAACACTTGTCACAAACTTTCATGAGTCTAATGTCTACATGTATCTCTTAACCACATTATAGCTGGTAAAATTTAAAATTGAGTATCTTCGCTGCTTCTAATACAACTAGTATTGAACTTTTCAAATGTAATGTTTTTTAAAAGATCCTAGAAATTAACTATCATCAATTCTTCTTTTTCTTTGCTTGTTGATTTTGAGTATCTTTGCTGCTTTTAATTCAACTAGTATTGAACTTTTCAAATGTAATGCTTTTTAAATGATCCTAGAAATTAACTATCATCAATTCTTCTTTTTCTTTGCTTGTTGATTCATTCCTAAACTGTCTTGATAAGTTTGTATAAGCTGTTCCTGCACCATTGGTTGTGTTGGACAATATTTGCTAAACTCCATAACAAACTCCCCTTTACCCTGGGTCATAGACCTCAAGTCTGTAGAGTAACCAAACATGTTGTTTAATGGGACCTGAAAGAAAAGATGCTCATATTTTTTACGTAATAAAATATTCTCATGTCTCAAACTAGAGGCTGCTGGGAGCCTGAATTGCTCACCTTGTATTCAATAATACTTATAAACTTAATATTTTTTTATACTGCTACTCTGTGAAATAATCAATTTTAACATTCTATGGGAAACAAATCCTATCAAGAAAGGTCTTACAACTCTGACCCCATTACATAATTTTAGGTCTTTATGTGCTTAACCATATGCAATTTAAAGGACAAGATACATGTATGATAAGAGCTCAATTTGTTAATACAGAAACAAACAATTTACCAATTTTTTAAATAATTAAACTGAGGTGAAACTATTCTAGATCAGTTCTTTGATGAACAAGGTATAGAACAATAACAGTAATTTTAACAAAATTTGTTTATTACTTCACAGTGACGTCATCAAATAATGCAAAGAATTTTTGTGAAAAAGGGTTAAATACATGCAAATATTGAGTAGTTTTTGGTTAATCTAACTATGAGCCACACGGAGTACCACAAAGATATTTTTGTGGTTTGTTTCTGTATTAACAGTTATCTTTTACACAAATTATTGTAGTGGTACTCTGTGTGGCTCATAGTTAAATTTGCCAAAAACCACTCTTAATTTGCAGGTTTTTTACAGTTTTTCGACAAATTACAATTTTTAGGCTACTTGCGGTAATAATTTAACATCACCATGGATGACTTTAAACAAAATTATGCTGATACAGTAAAGTTTAACTATTTTATAGTATATATTTCATATTTTTAGCTCATTTGAATAATTTCAAAATTTGGAGGCAAAATTGGGCCCAAATCATACCTTGTCCTTTTACAAATACATGTATCTTGTATAGTTTTCAAGATGTTGGTCTAAAAAAAGAGCAAAATTCCCCCCCCCCCCCACCCCCAAAAAACACCATGAAAAAGGGCAATAATTCCTGCAACCAGTGTCAGATCTTCTTTAAAAGTTCAGAACAGGTAGATCTTGATGTGCTAATCACTTTCATCCCATTCCAGAATTTTGATATTTGTTACAGTTTTTTAGTAGTTTGCAAAAATCTGCTGTTTACCCTTATGTTCTATTTTTAGCCATGGTGGCCATGTTTTTTGTTGAATCAAAATTTTAAAAGAGTGTTTTGTAGAGGACATACTATTATAAAACATCCCTACCAAGTTTGGCTAAGCGGTTTTAGAGAAGAACATTTTTGAAAAGTTGAATGGACAGAGACAGATGACGGACGACAGACGATGGCAATGATTAGCCAAACCATTAGTCTGGCTTGTTAACTCTAATCTTTTAATAAGGTTTCCTACTGAGCAATTCAGTAAATTAAAATAAGCAATATAGTTGCTGTAAAGAAAGCATTGGTAAGAATTCAAATTCATTTCCCTATCATTAAGAAATAAAATTTCTTATGGAATTTCCATACAATTTTTTCAGGATGGTGACTAATTATATTTGTCTAATGTATGATAATAAAAACAAACATGAACACTTTAAGACAAGTCTGAAATTAGCCTGGCCACACGATGCACTTCCTTCATGTTAAGTTTCATAGAAATTCATCAAATGGTTAAGGTGGAGTTGTCTTGACGACGTATATTGAAAGACTGACTAGCAGTGTGATTTCTATAAATCTGTGATCATTGTATGTGACAGCTTTAAAAATAAACCAAATCCCTAGAAAATACCACTTAAACTTTCTAAATTATCTTACTTCACAATAGAGAGTAAAATATCCTTCGTTAGCATCAGTGTTGACGATGACGGCATTACGTTTTGTCATGGCCGCCATGACGGAACCTTGATATTCCATTGGAGCGTTCACTTCCACCAACATGACTGGTTCAAGAATCTGCCATATACCATCAGCAAAACCTGTCAATGGAAAACGAATTCTCTCATTCTCTTTTAAGGTGGGACGTTACGGATAAAATTTACCTGTACACTGGAAATCCGTCTGAATGTCTTGAAAACAAAGTCAATTTTTGTTAGATTCTATTGCGTTTTTCACGTATAGACAATGTTCACGAGTCCGTACCTTAAAAACGAAGTCCATGACATATCCTTTATTTTACATGAATGCATCACAAATTTTCCAAGGAATATTATATTAGTTTTTGGGCAAAATTTGGATATCGTTAGTCCATTTTTGTGCATAAAAAGTAAAAATAAATGGTGGTGAAACTATTTTTTTCCTATACATGTATGTCTTTGTTAATTTCCCACCAAAAATGCAGTTTCAAATGCATTTATTTGAAAAACGAGGTCCGTGACCCCCATTTTTTATTTCATATATGGATGTATATCACTAAGAACTATGTGTCTACCAATTTTCATTCAAATCTGGATATATGCCATTCGATATTATCCCGCCTGAAGTCTTTATTTTGCCTGGAGGCACAATGGGCAAGAAAGTGAAATATTCCTGATCTTTGTTTCCGTAATCAAATTGTTAAGAAAGATCCACTTGGTAAAACAAATAATGGCTACAGGTTATATGTTTAATTTGTTTTTCCTAATCATCACAAGATATCTCAAATTTGTTTCAAACAACATTAGGGATATTCCAGAATTTATTGTATGGGGGTGGGGGGTCAGAAGGCACTATAAATAAAATTGTATGGGTGGTGGTATAGATATTTCTCAAATGCAACATAAAGGAAAATAAATTAAAATTTTATGCATGGTGAGTATTAAAAAAAAAGTGCCTTCCGACGCCCCCCCCCCCCCCCCCCCCCCCGACATTTATTTCTGGAATAGCCCTTATAACATTCTTTCTAAGGATAGTGAAGAGCATTCCATTTAGAGTTGTATCAAATTACTACCATTGCAGTTTCATTTTTGCAGTATATGTATAACAATTTCATACACGTGACGAATCGGTGATGACAAAGCTAGGGATTTTGATTTTTTGGCTGGAGATTGGACAAAAAAGCAAGAGATTTTCAGAGGTCTCAATGTCAATTGCTGGCACTAAAACTAATACCTTTACCTGTTAAATTAAAGTCTGCCTAATTGATAAACCCCTTAAACACCAGAAATGTTTTATGACTGAACAATAAAAATGTCTATAACACTAAAATTTTGTCAAGTCTTAAAAAGCGGGAGATTACACAAAAATGTTGGGAGAACGGGAGATAGGTAAAAAGGTTCGGAGATTTTGTCTCCTGGTGGGAGAATCACATGTATGCAAATTTTTCACCACTTATGTTTTTTGTTGCAAAATTTAAAACAAATAATGTGACCAGGAACTAGCTCTCTTTCATCCTTGAATTCTGAATGAAACACACTTTTTCAAAAATCAGCTTACCGGTATTCATGCATGTAATAAAATAATTGATCAACATGTGCCATCTCATAACTCATAATTTTTTAACTTACATTCCTCTGTAGCGTAAAATCCTGCTTGTTCAAAAGCCCAATCACTGGAGTCCACAATATGGTGGGCACCTGAAAGTATTATTAAATTTGTTTAAAGAACAGTGTTTAAATGGTGTGATTTGGAAAATATACTGCATCAAATTTTTGATTCCTTGATTAGTGATATAAAAAATTTACACTAATCATGTGTTATGGTAGTTATGTATGTATTTTCTATAGAAGAGAAGAAGAATTTGTTCCATGATTTTTTTTTAATGTGACTTTCAATTTCCAGGTTTACATGTAATAACATCTAAACCCTTCAAAAGACTTCTAATGTTAGTAAATTTTAAATTATAATGAGATGTTAAATAAATGAACATGAAACAAGATCCTTGAAAGCAACAAAATAAAATCAATGTAAAACTCTCACCATCTGCCAATGTAAAACAGTGGTCATGTTTGCCATCCTGCATGTTATTTTTTAAAATCTCCCTTGTTGCTATCTTATTATGTATAAAGTGGTCATGTATTTGTTTACACTGGCATGTTTTGTTAATGGTACTTGGCAGATTTTTGAACTTCCACAGAATTTAAGTTACATTTCAATGTGAATTCAATAGCTAGAAGCAGTTTGGTCGTTTTGTGTGTATGTTTTGTTCTGCCGTGTGTTTCAATTTTTCTTGTAATTCTGTGTGTTAACTGACTTTGTCTTGTCCTTTTCAAACATTCAACATGTAGATGCTCTGCTGGTATTTGATTGGTTCTATTATGTTTTAATCATTAAACTGTATTGTAAATAACCTAACCATCTACTAAGACAAATCTGACACCAGCAACTTTGTTACCAGACAACCAACCCTTTTCACAACATCTCAAAAATCCCTGCAAAAATATAAGATTAATAACTCAAATGATTAAGTTATTGCAGATTTCTATAAACTATACGATAATATTTTTTTTCGATTTTACATTTTTCTACAACAAAGAACTGTATTGCAAAACATTCGAAGAAATTTTTCTCTATAACATAAAAAATCTGTCATAATCAAATATGGCCGCATTTCATTAAACAGGAATACAGTGAGCAACAGACCTGTAATCAAATCCATGTCATGGGAACCCCACCCTGATGCACTATTCAAAATATCAAGTGGCTATGTTTAGTCATTTCTGAGAAAATTGTAACGAAAATTTCTTCACAGCACCACATTCGCCATTTTATAACCCCAATAATTATTCACTCCGGCAAAAAAATGCAGCTTGCAATATGATTGGAATATGTGACTACCATTTTTGTAATTAAACAGTTCATGGTATAAAAAAAGTTTAAAAAACAAGGAAAATTATTGTGAAAATAGAAAATGTGTAAAATAGACATGTTTATGTTGTCCCACCTTTATCTTTGTTTGAAACAAGAATAAAATGAACTGACTGCAAAACAAACCAAAACACAATATTCCCTCTATCATCCTTGGCATTTTTTTGCTCCAAATCGCCAAGGTCAACATGTAAATTTCTACAGTAAATATTTTATAACTTAACTATGTCTTAGAAACTATTTTTAAAACTTCCAATTGTCAGATAAAGTCTGTCTGTACTCCAATTTATGCTTTGTTAAAACAGCACATAAATTAAGACCAACCTTTTTAATGGCTGGGACAAAATTCTTTGGTACATTTGTTCCCACAGTCTTGTCGATGAATTCTATCTTAGTATTAGCTTCTGGTGGTAATGGCTAAAACAGAATTACATGTATAAATTGATGAATATTACATATTGGACATGGCGTTCATACAATTATTTAAAGACTTTTAACATAACAAAATGTAATGTATTTTTTTACAATAATTTGAACTTTTTTCACACTTTTTGTCATTAAAAACTGAACGGTTCATGAAGAAAATATACTTTCTCAAAATACATAAAACAATGTGGCAGGTCGTGATAAAGAAAATGGTCATTATTATACAAGACAGGAGTAATAGTAGATTATTAATAACTGTAAGAGAAGCAAGATGACAGTAATGTGTTTACACATATATTTACACAAGTAAAACATGGCTCTTGAAATTGGTGTGAACAGAATCTAACAAACAAGAGGCTCCCAGGAGCCTGAATCGCTCACCTGAACTACACAGACACATATATTTTGTATATATTATTGTGCATAACCATTTGGGATTGAAATTTCTGAAATATCTTGGTTAGTTTTCAAGATATTGGGCTTAATAAATGCAAAATTTTGCAAAAATTAGGAAAAAGGGCAATAACTCCCACATCAGCAATCAGATCTTTTCCAAAATTTCAGCACAGGTAGATTTTTATATGCTGATCTTTTTTGATTCTTGCACAATTTTGATATCTGAAACCATTTTTGAGTTATTAGCAAAAAAATGCAATTTACCCCTATGTTCTATTTTTAGCCATGGGGGCCATGTTTTTTTGACGAATCAAAAATCTGAACGATAGAGTTGTAGCATATAAGCTATTCAACAAGTGTGCCAAGTTAAGATGCAGTTGGTCTTACGGTGTAAGACAAGTTAATCTTTGAAATTCAGGGAAAAAGTAATGAAAAATGGTAAATTTTGTTGTTTTAAGGACAATAACTCCTAAAAGAAATGGTCACACAGCTTTGATCTAATACATGAAATGTAGATCTTAATGTGCTTGATCATATGCAATTTAAATTTTTGAAATATCTTGTATAGTTTTCAAGATATATGGCTAAACAAGTGAAAAATTTTGAAAAAAAAAAAAGGGCAATAACTCTTACATCGGTTGTTTTATCTTCTTGAAACTTTCTAAGCATGTAGATCTTGAGATGCTGATCACTTTTGTCTCCCATCAGAATTTTGATATCTGTAACCTTTTTGGGTTATTAGCAAAAAAACTGCAATTTACACCTATATTCTATTTTTAGCCATGGCGGCCATATTTTTTGACAAATCAAAAATCTGAACGATAGAATTGTAGCATATATGCTATTAAACAACAGTGCCAAGTTTGGTTAAAGTTGGATATATGGTGTAAGACAAGTTAATCTTTGAAATTCAGGGGAAAAGTAATGAAAAACGGTAAATTTTGACGCTTTAAGGGCCATAACTCCTAAAAGAAATGGTTCTACAGCTTTGACCTCATTACATGAAATGTAGATCTTGATGTGCTCAATCATATGCAATTTGAATTTTAAAATATCTTGTATAGTTTTCAAGATATAGGGCTTAATAAGTGCAAAATTTTGTAAAAAATCCAGAAAAAGGGCAATAACTCCTACATCGGTTGTTGGATCTTCTTGAAAATTTCTGGGCAGGTAAATCTTGAGGTGCTGATCACTTTTATCCTATGCCAGAATTTTGATATCTGTTACCCTTTTTGAGTTATTTGCAAAAAACTGTAATTTGACCGACCCTGTTCTATTTTTAGCCATGGCGGCCATGTTTGTTTACGAATCAAAAATCCGAACGATAGTATTGTACACATAATGCCACTGAACAACTATACCAAGTTTGGTTGCAATTGGACTTATGGTGTCGGACAAGTTAACGTTTGAAAAATTGTTTACAGACGACGACAGACGGACGCCAAGTGATGGTAAAAGCTCACCTGGACCGAGCTAAAAAGACCATGTGAATCTAACAGACAAAAATAGTAGGTACCGTATAGCGCTTTTTTTTAGCGGGTGTAAAATTTGGCGGTTTGTCGCTCAAAATGTATGGAAAAAAATTGGGTTTTTATTTTGGCGGATGGGCATAAACAAAAAAAAAGCAATCCCGAATAACCTCTGTTCCTGTATTATTTTCAGTAAAATTAAGTATTATTTTCAGTTATAATTCATAAATTCATTTTCGAATACATGTAAAATAACAGTGCACACCAATTTAGTAATTATGACAGATTTATTTACTTTGTGCATTGTTTATTGTACTAATCCCCGTGTTTAATTAACGTTTTCAATGACTGTTGAATGAGTTGTCAATTTGACAATTGGATCACAATCATGCCTTTGATCTTTACTAAACACAGGTAAAACAGAGTAAGTGGTTAGTCAAAATAATTTAGATAATTGCAGTTTTAATCAAATAATTTCAAACTGATTTACATATGCAGTGGCGCATCCAGGGGGGAGGGGATGGTTCCGGGGGTCGATACTCCCTTTCCTCCGAAATTTTTAAATTTTTGTGCAGATTTTCAGCAAAATTGGTAAGAACCCCCCTTTTGGCCCACGGAACCCAGTATGTGGACCCCCCTTTCGAAAATTTCTGGATCGGCCCCTGATATATGAGTAAAATGTTTACAAGAAACATTATGCGCAAAGTTTTATACAGATTCGCTGTAGGACATTAATTATCTAATTAACTATAACTTTTAATTTACAAAATGTTATTGATTAAATTTACAATACTGATCGTCTACATAACTTCTAAAATTATGAAATTTTAGCGGTTATTATTTCTGACCGCTAAAATATGCCAAAATTTGCACCCTGCTAAAATAACCCGCTATACGGTATTCTCTGTAATTTTTGGATTTAAATTAACTAAATATGGTACATTCAATTGACAATAGGAAATGATCAAAACAAAATAATGTAACAAAGATGTCAATGGCAACAAATCTTTATAAAAAAATATCACAGATTGTCATGAAATTTGGAAATATGTATCTTCAATATTTACTCTTTCATTGTATTAAATTTCAGATCTGCACCTTATATAGTTTTTAATTTTAGGGCTTTCACGTCCCTAATTATATATAAATATTTCTTTTATGAAGTACATCACCAGTGGCGGATCCAGGGGGGTTCCGGAGGACGGAACCCGCCCCCCTTTCCTCTGAAATTTTTAAATTTTTGTGTAGATTTTCAGCAAAATTGGTCTGGAACCCCCCCTTTGGCCCACAGAACCCAGTATGTACGAAAATTTCTGGATCTGCCCCTGACCACAAAGAATTACCTCCATGTATCCTATAACCTTGGCATATTCTCCTCTACCACCAGACTGTTTCTTGTGCTGGTGATCAAAACTGAAAAGATTGATAGCAGCTATTTGTTACCCCCAAAGTTGACAAAATTCTTCAAGTGGTATATTGCAATTTCAGAGAAGTCAAATGTTGTAGAGAAATTTGTTACGATGAACTTAATTTTCTCTTTTTTCTCTAAATGATGCTTATACCAAGTACTATAACATGAATTAGACTGCCAGTAACATTGATTTGAAAACCAATATCTAGAATCAAGACCTTCATTTTAAACCCTTATATCCAACACACAATCTTTTATGTGTCTTTGTAAAAAAATCCTCTAAATCTGTTTGATACTTTGATACTAATTAAACCAAATATTTTCAAAAGAATTAAAATTCATCACATAATCTATCAAAACTGGCTAATCAAGTACATGTAGTTGGAGACCTCTCTAATTTTTTTTTAAATTCATTCAGATTTTTGTTCATATCAGCATTAATTGATTCTTTCAAAAATTTCTGGATTCACCAATGAAAGTTCTAATGGATGACATAGTTTACAGTTACATGATTTAACGTGATGATACCTTTATTTTAAAATAAATTCTTTATTCTACAAATTCTATAAGATTATTACTTAATTCAATTACTTTAACCCTCTTGCTGCAAGTATACAGTTTTTATGAAGTCAGCGCCATGAAAATGTGACGTTACAATCAAATTACTCCACAGTCAGTGATTTGAATGAGCGTCATTTCGTGGATATTTTTTGCTAGTGTTACAAAACATGAAAACAAGTTCATATTTTTTGGTCTTTAATGTTAGTTAGTTGATAACCCATCATTAAAATTTATCATTGTGGAATTTTAAGTCTTTAATTAGAATCATTTAGAATGATAAGTTGTCTCTGTATCTTTTGATAAAAGGACACATATGTCACTGAAAGCCAGCTGGTATTGGACACATATGTCCATTTGACAGGGAGCCAATATTTAATAAATATGTCCCTGTTGCAGCAAGATGATTAAAATCTATAGGAATATGACTGTTTATCATACATTTAGCTTTGATACCTTTAAATTTGTCCGTGTGTAACAGACGGAAACTTACAAGCCATATCTTGACAAGGGACTTTTTTTGCCATATCAAGACCTCTTGTGCACAAAAGTGGGCTAATATGCCATATCAAGGTCTAGAGCCTGACTTAAAAATTGGACATCACAGTCTATAAATAGTATATTTGTATCTTTATTTGTTTGCTGAAAATGTATGATAAAAAGATTATGACACAGGGTTTTCCATATCAAGTCCCATATCATTCCGAGACTCCCATATTAGGTCGAGGCGTAACCCTGTGTAATAATCTATATAGAATATAGGACTTTTGAATCTTGAGATCGAGTTTATCACTGGTTTATGGTGAACCCAAAGGGTGAACCAATAAACCAGTGATAAACTCGATCTCAAGATTTAAAAAGTCCTATATTCTCTTTATCGGTAATCCCCGAGCAACAAAATGTGATTTTTTTGTTAAAATGGGGTCTTTTAATGTTTTTTGATAAGGAACTTGTTTGTGTGTGCACTGATAAAACACGTGCTACAATGTGCTACGTCACCGCACTGACCCGATAATTTTGATGATAAACACCTGTTCATGATACAGGGTTTATCAGCGGCAAACATCAAAGGAAAAAGGTTATGATTACCGATAAATATTAATTGTGGGATTTTAAGTCTTTTATTAGAATCATTTAGAATGATAAAGTTGTCTCTGTATCTTTTGATCAAAGGACACATATGTCACTGGCAGCCACCTGGAATTGGACACATATGGCAGGGAGCCAATATTGGATAAATATGTTTCTGTTGCAACAAGATGGTTAAAATTTATATATCTCTCTGACTGACTTACTTGACTGGATCTACTAAGCTTTCTCTGAAGGCAACTTTTGGTTTACCTAGGACCACCTTAGTGCCATACTCTCTTTCTAATCTCTACAATATAAACAAGCTATTATTTATAATTAAGATATTAAATCCTGAAGTGATGAGATTTCCTACAAGACATTGAAGAAATAGTGGTTAGCAATGGTTAGATAAAGTAAGTGTTATCTTTATAGAATATCAACAGCTTCTAACACTGTCTTTTACCCTTAAAATGAATATTTGAATGAAATTTGTATTGTTGTACCGGTATTACACTTAAACATATACAACACCAAATTCCGTTAAATTAAACCCGTTTAAAACATTTAAATAAGATATACCCTATTCAAATTAAAATTTATAGCATGCTCTATCAAAACTGGCAAATCAAGTGGTTGGAGACCTTTTTCATTTTCATGCAGATTTGGGTGAATATGATTTTTCCAAATTTTGTGGAGGCACAAAGAAGAATAAAAAGGGCACAGCAACAACACATACCTGGGCATAAATATCCAGATGGAGTTCTCCCATACCAGAACAAATTGTCTCTTTACTATCTGCGTCGAAGTAGGTATGGTATGTTGGGTCCTCTCGAGTAAATCTATTTATACCTTTGGAGAAGTTCTCCATGTCCTTGTTATTGACTGGTTTGATGGACATAGATATCACGGGGTCAGGTACAAACATACTTTCCTGTCAAACGAAATAAAAATCTGTGTGAAAGTAAACAAAAAATCAAAATTTTGTAAAACAGGAAGTAGGCGAGCAATAAACTTGAATTAAAATTTCATCTGAAGCTGAAAAAGAATGTCTAGAGGCTGTGCTATAAAAAATTGAAAAATATTTCAAGCACTTTGTAAAACAGAATAAAAATAGAATATTTACAAAGTAGGAAAGGGCATTATTAGGCCCAAAATCTAAGCTTTTTCAAACAGTTTGATGGATTTGCAATTTATCTTTATGTGGGTATCCTCAAGTCAAAATGAATTGCTAAGAAAATTTTCAGATTTGTAATTTTTTAGAGGGTTTACTGTAAACGTATTAATTTTCACGGTTTCTTGAAATAGGACATATTCGCGGGTATCAATTTTCGCGGTTTTTAGGTGCAGCTTATAATTATTAGTATCATATTTATTTACGTTTTTATTTAGATGGTGGTCAAAGACTGAAATCGTCCAAGCAGTGATTTAAAATTTGCCAAAATTAACTGTCAATTTCAGGTATCAATTTCTCACTTGTTGACATATATAATGCATGTACCTTGACCAATTAACAGATTATGTGTTTAACGGCTTGTTAATTGTGTGTGAAGTGTTTGATCCTTTTCTCTTATCTATTAAAGTTTATTTACCAATTTATGGTCACACCAAGCCGATTGTCTTTGTTTTCATTATGTAAATAATTAATTATGCTTTATTCATTATTTATAATCATCTTCATTTTATACCTCGCTCAACAGTCAACGATATACAAGTACCTGATTTCATGTACATATTTAAAATTTATATCAAATATTCACGGGTACTTATTTTCGCGGTCTTTTGGCAACCGCGAAAATTACGACGTTTACAGTATTGCGATAGCAAAAAATTATAGAGGGACAGATAAACTGAGTGAATATTAAAGAATGGACTCCTTAATCTGAATGCAGGGCCCTATAAATGTGATGTCCAAGTTTTTTCTAGAGAAAACAAAAATCCAAAGGCCACTGCTCATTCAGAATACATGCATCTGAGCAAACTTTCATAAAAGTATCTAAAATTTTGATTTTTTTTCATATGTCACCTAGTTAATTAGTAATCTTACCAATGAGAGATTTTTTGTTCCTTTTGATACAAATGTGTCACCACCAGCACAATCTACTCCAAACAATGCTACAATATCTCCAGCATAGGCTTCTGAAATGTCCTAAAAAGAAAAAACAATGCTACAATATCTCCAGCATAGGCCTCTGATATGTCCTGAAAAGAAAATACAATGCTACAATATCTCCAGCATAGGCCTCTGATATGTCCTGAAAGAGAGCAATGATTTTAGGATATAATTAAAGGACATTAATGGGATTGTATACAGTCACCAAGTTTAATTCTAACAACTACCCCGATTGTGTCTTACAAGTTGTGTTCTATTGTTCTACAGTCCCTTAGATGGTAATGGAAGAGGGAGGTTTAGTGCCATTTAACCTCATTCAATCCACCATTTTACTTTTAAATACCTGTACCAATCAGAGATAATTCCGTTATTTTTTACTACCCTTTTTTTAGCTTTCCTTTATGGTTTATAAGAACAGTGAAAGATTCTCTTCGTTATTTGAACAAATCCCATTAAAAATCTAAACCATGGGAACAAATGGTGTAAAAATTTACAAAAAAGCCCTGTTTGAGAATCACATTTGCATATACTATTTATATGGTGTGTCATAATATGTTTTGTAAAACATCATTAAAACAGCAGCCATTATGCCTTGTATGTTTTGCATTATAGGTCCCCAACAAACACACAATTGGCATATTACAATCAAAATAAGAGTGTATGAAACCAGTAAAAATTTTGGCAAAGAACAGAAAGGACTTATTTTACTATCTGAGATACAGGTTTGAATACCTCCATTTCATCAGCATTCATTCTGACTAGTCTAGCTACTCTTGTCTTTTTATTTGTCCGTGTATTCTCCAGTGTGTCCCCCTTCTGGATGCCTCCCTGGTAACATCTCATGTAAGTAAGTTGACCAAATCGTCCTGCCTGAAAATAAACGATAACTAGGATTACAGTCAGCGAGCAAAAAACATAAAGTCCTATTGTCTCCCCTGAATGATGTTGCATAACAATGAACTTTCTTCATGCACATCTCCATATGATGTTCTATCTTTATAAACAGACAAGAATGATTCCTGTATATCCCCAAATTTTCCTTTCAGCAGGTATAAATATTTGCCAAAAAACATTGACATGAAGTTTTTTGCATAAATTAAACATGATTTCAAGACCTTAAATCTCCTTTGAAATTATAGATCTTACCTCTAATTTAAATGCCAGACCTATAAATGGGTTATCCTGGTTTCTTGCTGGATCCATCGAAACTTTCTCTGGTTGTTCAAGACTGTGAAAAAAACAAGAATAACTTGGAATGCTATAAATGAGCACACAAAAGGATACAAATGTTAGATCTTCTTCATTGATAAAAAAACCCAAAACACTCTAGTCCAAATATCTCTCCTGAGTAATACCCAAGAGCAATGAATAATATTTGCACTTCTCCATGTGATGCTCTTTATTCATTCAGATTTCATCCAATTCCATCATAAGAAGGAACTCCACTTAGGATATATGAGAGTGATTTCTTATAACCCCAGCACATCTCCATGTGATATACTTTATTTATTCATTAAATTTCATCATAAGGAGGAACTCCACTTAAGAAATACAAGAGTGATAACTTCTAAACCCAAACTGTCTTAGCAGGCTACAATAAAAAAATGCTTAAGTGTGTTTTCATATCTTTCAAATCAAAATATCTGAAAGTAGTTAATCTATGGATTTTTTTTTCAAAACGATTAATGTACTTAGAGCAGTGATTTTTTTCCAGTTTATAAAATTAAGCCATTTATTAACTTTGCACTATCATATATGTAGTGGGAGAAGGGAATGAACAAAATCTTTACATGTTGAGCTTTAAAGAATTACTGTAAATGGGAATTTATTTTTTTTGGGGAGGGGGGTATTGCTTATTTCGCGACTAACAAATATCCGCAAAACAAACCCCCACTTGAATGGACCATTCTTTAAGTAAAGAATATTAGCTATCAGGAGAAACAAGAATTATTCCCCTAAGCAATTTGTTCACCTTACATAAACCTGAAAATAACACCCAGCGAAAATTTTACAGTATTTGTTTGCAAAGAAACCTAGCTGGTTACAGATGATAAATGTATGAACCCCTCAAATTCCTGCTGACCATGAAAATGATATAGGTTGACTAATCTCACCTTTTTGAGTTATCAAGACAAAAATTCTGTACTTCTGAAGGGTTTGGTAAGTAATTAACAACAGCATCTAAGATGGGTTGTACCCCTTTGTTTTTTAAAGCTGTGCCGACAAAGACTGGGGTAAACTTTCTCTGTAAACAGGCTCTTCTGATTGCTGCCTATTAAAAACAATTTGATATTGCTAATTATAATGAAACAGAACATTTGAATTATACAATTGTCTTATGTTTGAACTTAAAATACTGTGAAATTATAGCATAAAAACAAAAATGGTGGGATTTCTTTAAACAGGTAGTATGTGAGTATGTATTTGAAATAGAATTGTGTTGCTTAATTAAAGTGTAAGTTCGCGATTTTTGAGTTATTAGTTTATTTGATTTATTATAATGAGAGTAAGCATCATGCCGGGTTTGGGCATTGAAAACGATATATTAAGAAAGATATTCGTGATTTTATTCCAATACACAAGACCATATGGGCGCATCCATGCTATGAACAATGATGAATTATGGGATAGCTCAATTGGAGATGTGACGTCACATCTCCAATGATAAATACATTAACCAATTGACGATATTTGTAACATAAGGCCGATGTTGTCGATCATAATAATGGTTTGAAATATGAATAATTTGGCATTGATAATTTTTTAATCCCGCGTTTTTTTTTTTATCGAAATAGCAAGATAATAGTTTACTTAAACCTTAAATTATTTAAAATAATTAATTATAATTCCAAATAGTAAATAATCTGAAATATTTATTGACACAGTAGCCCTAGTTTTCAATCCTTTTTTCAAATATTTAAGACAATAAATTCAGTTCTTGATAAATACACAGGTGTCAATTAAAATCATTAACCTTTACGATCATCAACCATGGACGATCTGCCACGCCCCGTTGGTTAATTACAGGTATAATTGACAGATATCATAGATCAATTATGGTGCTCCTCCAATCAAAGATTTCCTTGCAGCACTCAACCCGCTTTAGACACACCCACCACAGCTCGATTTTAAGAATTTCGACCGGCACACCTTTTAATAATTTCTTAATCAGTATACGGTATAATTAATCAGCAGGCGTCAATATCACCTGTTCACTCCATTGACTACCTTTCTCTTACAATTATCAATCAGCCAAAGCGTGGTG
The DNA here is from genome assembly GCA_963971305.1 of Arcuatula senhousia. Lineage (NCBI taxonomy): Eukaryota > Metazoa > Mollusca > Bivalvia > Mytilida > Mytilidae > Arcuatula > Arcuatula senhousia. The sequence goes on from OZ020304.1 coordinate 33,021,826, forward strand.
CTACATCGTGCATGGTTTGTGTAATACTAGTACCCAAATTAAAAATGTGTTTAAAAAGTTTAGTTCCCACTTTTTTCGCTTTTGGAGTGTTTGAAAATTATCTAATTAACTACATAATTATTTGCAAGACAAAAAAAGATTCCTACAGTTTATTGTTTTTATATGTTTTTAATTAGAAAGGGTATTTTATTAACATTTTCGCTTTTCAATGTTCAAACGACACTGGCGGACCAAAGGGGTTGATTTTCGTTAAAAGAAAGTGTTCTAGAACCCATTCCAACCAGGTAAATGTCAACTTCTAATACACAGGAAACAATATTAAACCCCCGTGGTGCCGATAGTTTGCACGGGGGTACTTAACATACACAGGAAACGGCAGGTGAACCCCTGTTGTGCCAGTGGTTTGTAGAAGGGAATAAAGTCTTATACACAGAAAAGGATAAGTAAGCCCCTGTGGTGCGATGGTTTGCACGGAAGGACTAATTATCATAATATCACTTCAAACGAATCATGCAATGTAATCCCAGTAGGGTGTCAGGGAACCATGAATTTTAAACAGAATGTATTAAAGAAATAGTATAGGGCAATTCGGCATACTGGAAATTGAAATATATTTTCCGAAAATATCTGTACGGCGAATCTAAAACAAATATTTTAAAAAATCTATATTTTCCTTTGAATTAGTTCTGAACTTAACGGTTGGTACCATTATAAAACTTTTCACAATCATATCATTAGACTGACTTTTATTTATCGATTCCCGACTTAATTTTTATTTTAAATTGTCCGTTGTGGTACACATTGGTAAATACCACATGGGTTTAGGATGCAACATTCACTCTGTTGAGCAGCGCCATCTAGTACAAATCACGTGATCCTCCATGGATTTAATTTTTTCACTTTCAAAAGCCGATTTTATCCTAACTATGCATATTTGAGCGCTAGGAATTTCACCAAAGTTATTTTTATATGATAGTCTTTCAATGTACAAATTTTGAAAAAATCGCGAACTTACACTTTAATACATCAAAGGCAAAGTGTTTTTGACTGTTTCCAGATGATATTTGATATTTTTGCAGTGGTTCCAAAAAATTTCAAAAGTCTCAATGAAGTAATAGTTCTGTTAAATAACATATTTTCAAATTCTGCATTCTTTGTGTCATAATCAAACATAATTTAACTGAGACCACACTTGGTGTAATTATTAAGAATATTGTGCATTTCAATTTGAAAAGAAGAGATATTTAAAGAGTTCTTGCTTTTTTTTCAAAAATGCATATTTACTTGTATTTCTTCCTCTGTTGGTGTTCTTTCATCTAGAAATACTTCTGCTAATTGTTCATCTGCATTTACAACATGTTCTATAGAAAAAACCAACAATGAATTAAAACTATAGTCTGTCTCACAAAATTCATTTTCTAGTTTTTTTAAAATTTTTTATTTCCAATTCTATGACAAATGATAAATGAGCTACAACTTTTCTCCAATAATATACAGCACTTACAAAAACGTACCTCCCTTGACAATGCATCGCTGAATTTTAAATCTCTAAGAAAAAATCCTATTTTAAATCAGCCAAATATGTTTACTTTCATGCAAGTAGTCATGACCTTAACCTGTTCCCTATTTTGATCCTTAACTGAAGCAGGTTTATTCCCACAAAAGGGACCATTTTGTAAACAAATATAAGATAACTTTGTGTGTTAACATTCTACCTAAATTTCAATTGAAACTTTTGTGGTTCTGAATTATTTGAAATTTATCTAACCTTTCATACACTGTTAAAAGTCAAATAAAACACAAACTTGCCATAATTCAGATTCACAATAAGACATGATATTAATAAGGGATATTTTTCACAAATACCTATTAGCTCTTGTCTTTTATCTTCAACTAATTCTTTATATTCTGATGGAACTTCATCCTCCCTAATTGTCAACCTGAAATAAATGTTATTATAATTATATTTTTGTTAGAGTATTCCAAAGAAAATGTATGTATGCCATTACTTTAAATGGAAATGTGAGAATGGCAGAAATTTAAAGATCCTTGATCACATTCATAATTCCTTTTATCCCAACCAGAGTAAAATATTTTTCTGTGTTCCAAAGGACTTCTTGTTGGTCAATATCTCCTCCATAAGAAATAAGTCTACATTTGGATCACTTTTTTTACTGTAGAATGCATGCCTCCCCAGGATGTTCCTTATTCTGCCAAAAGTGAATGACTTTTTCTTACTATGATTCATAGAATTTTTATTTGGTACGCAAGCCTTGGTTTGTGACGATGCCAAAAATAGTTTAATGCTTTTCATTTTTGAAAATTGAAATTTTTTTTGAAAAATTGAAATATTGCTGTAATTCTTTTGTTTGATCTTATTTAATATATTATAAATTTTGCTTACAAAGGTATACCATTATAACAACCTACCCTGAAGGTTCCTCAAAGTACAAGGCTTTCCTACTAATGAGATCAATGATGCCCTCACAATCTGATTCCAGACCAATAGGCAACTGTAACAAGGCTGCATTGTGGTTTAGTTTAGATCTGAAATGATTAAATCAATTTTTTTATTGATAATGATAAAATCAAGTTATTATTGACAAGAATCAAATTTATACTTTAAATCACCATAAAACATTTCTACTGCAACCTGACTAGTTGTTCCAGGTTTTAATCAATATTTGATTTCAATGACCAAAGGGGAATAACTGATACATAAATTGTTACAGAGTGGTAAAAGCATTTGGTACTGAAAATCAAAGTTTTACACAAAACCAATACTTTTTCCCAATCTGATGCAAATATTCATGGCAAAGTTATTTACAAAGAGTCAAAAATGCAGTAACTTTTTTTATAATTCAGGCATAAAACATGGTCATATCAAATATATGAATGTGTTCATCATAGAACTCATAATACATGTGTAAGTCTGTCTTTATACATGTACTTGTAAACAACCTACATGTACATAATCATACCTTATTTGTGACAGAACTCGTAAAGGATTTGCACCAAGTCTGTCTAATTTGTTAACAAAGGCCACACACGGCACATTATATCGTTTCATTTGTCTATTCACGGTCATTGTTTGTGTTTGAACACCACCAACAGCACAGAGAACTAAAATAGCTCCGTCTAAAACATGGAGAGCTCTTTCCACCTCAACTGTGAAATCAACGTGACCAGGAGTGTCGATAATGTTTATGTTTGTTCCTTTCCAGTTGACGTATGTTGCAGCTGACTGGATGGTGATGCCTCTCTGCCGTTCAAGTTCCATGAAGTCCATTTTAGCACCAACTTTGTCTTTTCCTCTCACCTTCAAAGAAAATATCAAGTACTAGGTTAAAAGAAAATGATGCTTGCATTGTACAAAGTAAGAAATGGTTAAACGATACACTTGAAACATAACAAAGCCTGTTTGGGACGGTTAGGAAAAGACTGCTGCAATGACTACCCATTTGTATCTAAATATTTAATTTTAAATATATGTAATATTTTTTAGTCATGTTACTGCAAACCAAGTCTAAATAAACAGAAAACATGTAATGGAAGTACTAAGTACACTATAAAACCCTATATGGCAACAGTAAAATTGGATTGTAAAAACGTTGTGGAAAAAATTTAATTACGGTACCCATTAAGTGTGTAAAAATTGAGCATTTTAAGAAACTATTATTACTGCAAACAATAGATAATAGAATATAAAATAAGCATACTTCACACAGCCTCAATAGACCAATGGAAGTTTAAAAAATCTGCAATGAAAGACTGCCACCAGCCTTCAACATGACCAGTTTATAGGCTCTCCATCTAGCAGTTGGTAACCAGATTACAAGGTAATGCAAATGATTCAAACCACATACTGTGATTTCATTATTATTTGTGGGGTACCAAATTTCGTGGTTTTCGTGGATGGGTTGACCCGCGAAATTCGATACCCATTGAAGGTCAGAACCAAAATCAAATTTAACATTGGACCTTGTAACTATGAATATATGAGTCCATATTCTTTTGTAAATAGCTATTTTCAGTGTGAGATGCAAGCACGTGCAGCAATTTCACACGGTTCAATTTACCATTAACAATGATTGTTACTGATATTGATTAATGATGTCAACCAATGAAATGTAATGTTATTTAAAACTTTCAGCTTTTAAGAATGAAGCCTCCTAGGGTTTCAGCCTATAAAAAATTATTTTTTAAGGAAGAAATAGGTTCTTACACACGTTCTTGAAAAACTGGCAATGATCTTTCACTTGTGATAGAATTTTGGGGGTCTTTAGGCTCATTCTGCTGCGCTCCACTCGCCAAAAGACTGAAAAATTCTGTCACTTGTGAAAGATAAGCTGTTCTTTGCAAGAACTTATGCAAGAACCTATAACACATATCAATATTCATTAAACAACAAAAATTGGTATGCACGATAATAAATGAAACCACAGTATTTACCTCGTGCATTTCTGCCAGCCTTCCTGTGTAATACAGGAGTCTTTCTGTCAATAAATGAAACCACAATATTTACCTCGTGCATTTCTGCCAGCCTTCCAGTGTAGTACAGGAGTCTTTCTGTCAATAAATGAAACCACAGTATTTACCTCGTGCATTTCTGCCAGCCGTCCTGTGTAATACAGGAGTCTTTCTGTCAATAAATGAAACCACAGTATTTACCTCGTGCATTTCTGCCAGCCTTCCTGTGTAGTACAGGAGTCTTTCTGTCAATAAATGACACCACAGTATTTACCTCGTGCATTTCTGCCAGCCGTCCTGTGTAGTACAGGAGTCTTTCTGTCAATAAATGAAACCACAGTATTTACCTCGTGCATTTCTGCCAACCTTCCAGTGTAGTACAGGAGTCTTTCTGTCAATAAATGAAACCACAGTATTTACCTCGTGCATTTCTGCCAGCCTTCCAGTGTAGTACAGGAGTCTTTCTGTCAATAAATGAAACCACAGTATTTACCTCGTGCATTTCTGCCAGCCTTCCAGTGTAGTACAGGAGTCTTTCTGTCAATAAATGAAACCACAGTATTTACCTCGCGCATTTCTGGCAGCCTTCCTGTGTAGTACAGGAGTCTTTCTGTCAATAAATGAAACCACAGTATTTACCTTGTGCATTTCTGCCAGCCTTTCTGTGTAGTACAGGAGTCTTTCTGTCAATAAATGACACCACAGTATTTACCTTGTGCATTTCTGCCAGCCTTCCTGTGTAGTACAGGAGTCTTTCTGTCAATAAATGAAACCACAGTATTTACCTCGTGCATTTCTGCCAGCCTTCCAGTGTAGTACAGGAGTCTTTCTGTCAATAAATGACACCACAGTATTTACCTCGTGCATTTCTGCCAGCCTTCCAGTGTAGTACAGGAGTCTTTCTGTCAATAAATGACACCACAGTATTTACCTCGTGCATTTCTGCCAGCCTTTCTGTGTAGTACAGGAGTCTTTCTGTCAATAAATGAAACCACAGTATTTACCTTGTGCATTTCTGCCAGCCGTCCTGTGTAGTACAGGAGTCTTTCTGTCAATAAATGAAACCACAGTATTTACCTCGTGCATTTCTGCCAGCCGTCCTGTGTAGTACAGGAGTCTTTCTGTCAATAAATGAAACCGCAGTATTTACCTCGTGCATTTCTGCCAGCCTTCCTGTGTAGTACAGGAGTCTTTCTGTCAATAAATGACACCACAGTATTTACCTCGTGCATTTCTGCCAGCCTTCCAGTGTAGTACAGGAGTCTTTCTGTCAATAAATGACACCACAGTATTTACCTCGTGCATTTCTGCCAGCCTTTCTGTGTAGTACAGGAGTCTTTCTGTCAATAAATGACACCACAGTATTTACCTCGTGCATTTCTGCCAGCCTTTCTGTGTAGTACAGGAGTCTTTCTGTCAATAAATGACACCACAGTATTTACCTCGTGCATTTCTGCCAGCCTTCCAGTGTAGTACAGGAGTCTTTCTGTCAATAAATGAAACCACAGTATTTACCTCGTGCATTTCTGCCAGCCTTCCAGTGTAGTACAGGAGTCTTTCTGTCAATAAATGAAACCTCAGTATTTACCTCGTGCATTTCTGCCAGCCTTCCAGTGTAGTACAGGAGTCTTTCTGTCAATAAATGAAACCACAGTATTTACCTCGTGCATTTCTGCCAGCCTTCCAGTGTAGTACAGGAGTCTTTCTGTCAATAAATGACACCACAGTATTTACCTTGTGCATTTCTGCCAGCCTTCCAGTGTAGTACAGGAGTCTTTCTGTCAATAAATGACACCACAGTATTTACCTTGTGCATTTCTGCCAGCCGTCCTGTGTAGTACAGGAGTCTTTCTGTCAATAAATGAAACCACAGTATTTACCTTGTGCATTTCTGCCAGCCTTCCTGTGTAGTACAGGAGTCTTTCTGTCAATAAATGAAACCACAGTATTTACCTCGTGCATTTCTGCCAGCCGTCCTGTGTAGTACAGGAGTCTTTCTGTCAATAAATGACACCACAGTATTTACCTTGTGCATTTCTGCCAGCCGTCCTGTGTAGTACAGGAGTCTTTCTGTCAATAAATGACACCACAGTATTTACCTCGTGCATTTCTGCCAGCCTTTCTGTGTAGTACAGGAGTGTTTCTGTCAATAAATGAAACCACAGTATTTACCTCGTGCATTTCTGCCAGCCTTCCTGTGTAGTACAGGAGTCTTTCTGTCAATAAATGACACCACAGTATTTACCTCGTGCATTTCTGCCAGCCGTCCTGTGTAGTACAGGAGTCTTTCTGTCAATAAATGAAACCACAGCATTTACCTCGTGCATTTCTGCCAGCCTTCCTGTGTAATACAGGAGTCTTTCTGTCAATAAATGAAACCACAGTATTTACCTTGTGCATTTCTGCCAGCCTTCCAGTGTAGTACAGGAGTCTTTCTGTCAATAAATGAAACCACAGCATTTACCTCGTGCATTTCTGGCAGCCTTCCTGTGTAGTACAGGAGTGTTTCTGTCAATAAATGAAACCACAGTATTTACCTCGTGCATTTCTGCCAGCCTTCCAGTGTAGTACAGGAGTCTTTCTGTCAATAAATGAAACCACAGTATTTACCTTGTGCATTTCTGCCAGCCTTCCTGTGTAGTACAGGAGTCTTTCTGTCAATAAATGACACCACAGTATTTACCTTGTGCATTTCTGCCAGCCTTCCAGTGTAGTACAGGAGTCTTTCTGTCAATAAATGACACCACAGTATTTACCTTGTGCATTTCTGCCAGCCTTCCAGTGTAGTACAGGAGTCTTTCTGTCAATAAATGAAACCACAGCATTTACCTCGTGCATTTCTGCCAGCCTTCCTGTGTAGTACAGGAGTCTTTCTGTCAATAAATGACACCACAGTATTTACCTTGTGCATTTCTGCCAGCCTTCCAGTGTAGTACAGGAGTCTTTCTGTAAATAAATGAAACCACAGCATTTACCTCGTGCATTTCTGGCAGCCTTCCTGTGTAGTACAGGAGTCTTTCTGTCAATAAATGAAACCACAGTATTTACCTCGTGCATTTCTGCCAGCCTTCCTGTGTAGTACAGGAGTCTTTCTGTCAATAAATGACACCACAGTATTTACCTCGTGCATTTCTGGCAGCCTTCCTGTGTAGTACAGGAGTCTTTCTGTCAATAAATGAAACCACAGTATTTACCTCGTGCATTTCTGCCAGCCTTCCTGTGTAATACAGGAGTCTTTCTGTCAATAAATGAAACCACAGCATTTACCTCGTGCATTTCTGCCAGCCGTCCTGTGTAGTACAGGAGTGTTTCTGTCAATAAATGAAACCACAGTATTTACCTTGTGCATTTCTGCCAACCTTCCAGTGTAGTACAGGAGTCTTTCTGTCAATAAATGAAACCACAGTATTTACCTCGTGCATTTCTGCCAGCCTTCCAGTGTAGTACAGGAGTCTTTCTGTCAATAAATGAAACCACAGTATTTACCTCGTGCATTTCTGCCAGCCTTCCAGTGTAGTACAGGAGTCTTTCTGTCAATAAATGAAACCACAGTATTTACCTCGTGCATTTCTGCCAGCCTTCCAGTGTAGTACAGGAGTCTTTCTGTCAATAAATGAAACCACAGTATTTACCTCGTGCATTTCTGCCAGCCGTCCTGTGTAGTACAGGAGTCTTTATGTCAATAAATGACACCACAGTATTTACCTCGTGCATTTCTGCCAGCCTTCCTGTGTAGTACAGGAGTCTTTCTGTCAATAAATGAAACCACAGTATTTACCTCGTGCATTTCTGCCAGCCTTCCAGTGTAGTACAGGAGTCTTTCTGTCAATAAATGAAACCACAGTATTTACCTTGTGCATTTCTGCCAGCCTTCCTGTGTAGTACAGGAGTCTTTCTGTCAATAAATGAAACCACAGTATTTACCTCGTGCATTTCTGCCAGCCTTCCTGTGTAGTACAGGAGTCTTTCTGTCAATAAATGACACCACAGTATTTACCTCGTGCATTTCTGCCAGCCTTCCTGTGTAGTACAGGAGTCTTTCTGTCAGGGTTGTTTTCCCAGAGTCTATATGGGCTGAGATTCCGATGTTTCTTATTTTCTTCACATCCTGTTCTACTTCCTAAAAATATCAAAAATGGGTCAAAGACAGAAATGGCCGGATTTCGTTTAACAGGAAGTAGATGAGCGACAGACCCCAAATCGAATCCCACTTTATGGGACCCCACCCTGATGCTGTATACCAAATATCAAATGGCTGTGATTAGTAGTTGCTGAGAAAACTGTAACGAAAGTTTTTTCACCGCCCGCCGCCCGCCCGACATTCACCATTTTATAACCCGGATTTTCACTAGTGAAATCCGGCCAAAAATGGACAACAGTTTTATATTCATTATTAGCAAAATTTGAAATACACATTTGTATTTTTATTTCTGAAGCATTTTTTAAGTTTATCATGTTTCTGTTGTGTGTTTTCATTGTAAAGTGTACATGTGTGGCTTCTTTTTGTGATGATTTTGTCTACCGATTTTGTCTTTTTGAACTGAAAACATTAGATTGGTTAACAATTAAACAATAATATCTCTTGAATACATGTTTTGCTTCCATTAACATGTATAATTATAAAGGGAAGTCTAAATAAATGTTCCTAAAAAAAGCCTATAATACTAGATCATATGTTCATGTATAAAGAACAAAACTTAATGCATATGTAAGTCCTCAAACTTTCATGTGCTGTATACACTCATAACACGTGGCCTTTTGTAAAAACAATTATTAAAACTACTCTATGCCTTTTGTTTTGCAATCTGTAAATTTACTTGAAATTGTTGTTTAGTAAATTTACATTTGTATACACACATACCATATACATGAGGTTCATGTACCTGCTACAGTATCATATACATTTAGGTTTTCTCTTTATACATAAACAAAATTATGCCCTTGCATTAATTATCTTACCCCAAGCTTCCGTACAGAATATGATGCACACCATATTGGCGTCCTCTAAAATAAAATATAAGTTTATTAATGGAACTATAGACTAGTACAGTCATGGCATACAGTACAAAACAATGGCAATGACATACATTGACATAGAGATATAAAAAAAGATTGTTTGTATTTCTAATTGACAATTATTAGAACCTCCATTTAATGTATCATAATGTGTCTATTTGGTCTCACCGAAGAAGTTCACTTTTCTAAGCAATTCATGCATATTTGATATACATTTATTCACCAACTCATGCCAACTCTTCAATTAAAACTATCAAAAATCTAAGGGATGTAGAACTGTTTAGCACTAGGCTGGAGGTTAAATCTTTTACATTTATTTGGCTTATTAATAATGTGCTGGCTTGAAACAGGTGGTCAGGGTGGTAGAGGTCATGATTTCTAGTTTAAAGATACAAAATATTTTACAAATTTAATATTAATTTGGTGCCAAACTAAAAAATCAATATAGTTACATGTATGAGAGCTTTATTATAAAACTAAGTTGTGTTTTTTCATTGTGATATTTTAACCAAGCTGTCTAAAAAGGTAACTTGGCTAGTTATCAGATGGACAGGATTTGATTACTACATGTAGTAATGTTGTTGTGGATCACGCTTTGATCTCCTTTCAGAGCTAAATTTTGATTCATGTGAAAAAAAAATGACTTGTACAATTGAGTTGGTAAGGTAATTTTACCTTACAACCCGTCCAATTAAACTATGGACTTTGATTGTAGTGTAAAGTGAAGTGTGCAAACACAACAATGAAAATTTATGTCGTCATGAACAAGCCAATTGTTAACAAAAACCTCATATAGTCACAGTGGAAAACCCAATCAGATAGGAGCTGCCTGCAACTCATTCATAGTTTAAAATAGGAAACATTATCGTAGTATTGAGTTGATTGGCTGATTACTAAGATACTTTTAAAAATCATGTGGTTTTCCATAAAGGTGTTTCTTGAACCTGATGAATTGGACGTCCAAACATTAAATCTGATTGCATGGTTATCGATGAATGGTCTGACTGACAATGCACGCAGCTTCCATCTAATTGGGTTTTCCTACTGTGACGATTTGCGGTTTTTGTTACCAATAGACCATTTGCCAATTAATATCGGATTTTTATTCCGTGATCGATCTAATTTTACCGTTTACAATACCGTTATGAAAAATCCCGTTGGTTTCCAAATGGAAATAGGACAAACCTCGGATTTTATCGTGTATGTCTTTGATAATTCTTGTGAAAAATTTATAAACAACTTACAGAGATTTAAATGTTTTTGACACTATATTGTAATAATATATACCACATCATTTCATACTACAATATCAAAATTATTCAAATATGCTTTGATTAGTGTATTCAAAAGATCGGAATTGCATTGAGAGCAAGCGATGTTTACCTTGTCCGGTGGCTGGTTACTGACGGTAACAGTAAAATCCAGTAAAATAGGACTAAGTACCCAAAATAATCAAAGTGAACAACAATTGGCAAATGCACTATTGGCTTGTTCATGACGACATTGTTGTTTTTGCACACTTCGTCTATAATCGAAAGTCCATAGTGAAATCGGACGGGTTGAAATAGCTCTAGGTAACAGGCTTATAAAACACTAGTACATTTGTAAAAACCATTTCTGCATTTGCATGTTCTGATGTTTGTATATTGTATGCAAAATGAATTTCAATGAAATGATGTAATGGAGATGTTAGAAGTTTTCTTTGTGGGTTACCTGAGTGTTGAGCAACGATCTTGCATAATGTGATTTAAATATGCTAGCTGTAAACCGAACTATTGTCATCTTAACCGGTATTCTTAGTATACATTCATTATACAACTTTTTCAATGTCAACAATTACATGTGCCGGAAATTTTCAATTGCGCATGTCTGCTAAATCGAAACTAGAAAGTGAAAGTAAATTTAACAGCTGTCAAAAATTTAACACATCAACATTTTAACATAATTCTAGGAAAACTACATAATTTGAATGTGTTACTACTTCAAAATTTAGGTCAATTAAATATAAATTACTATTTCATATTTAACATCGCTACTGACATTGTTAGAAAACGGAAATTCAAGATTATGAAGATAAAATTTTAGATCCTGCTGATGTAGATTTTACATGTTACTTGTAAGTGCACTTAAATTAGCTTCCCTATACAATCCCCTTTTGAACAAGTGACGAAAAATACAATGTTGTTTGTTTGTTTTGTTTTGTTTCCTTTTTTAATTTAAAAAGGAAATGTTAATGGAAAAGGTTATTAAAATATGTGCAAATCTATGCATGTGTAATTAATCATGAGCATCTTTCAAAGGCCAAAGACCCTTAAAGGTTAAGTGGTGCATTTTGTTGTGGTTTATTTCAAATTAATACGATAAGTGTTAAAATATTATGCAATATTGTCACGCTAGAGTAAATCCTCTACACGATTTAACTGAAGTAAAATAACATATGTTATACTTTAAAAAGAAGGTAGGTTGTTTATATCATAAACAGTAGTAGAATAATGCTTTATATATTTGGAACAGGCTTTCACTGTTAATATGATGCAGGTTAAACCTGTGACGCTCCCGAAGTTTGAACGTATCCTTAAATATTTTACAAGCTAAAATAAGTTTTCAAATGTTTATTGGACAATTTATTCATATTCGAAAATAAAAACAAACTAGCTTTTCTTGTGGGTCCTGTGTGCGCTTAAAGACGTCAGAAAGTTTCAAGGAAAAAAAGCGTTAAAAAGACACAGAAAGTCCGGTAAACCGCGCGTGCTTGACCGGACGTTGAAGGAAAATTGAGCCCATAGTACAACTAGAATATTGACATTTCTACCATTATCGCTCCCTTCGGGAGCCTATAAGGACCATCAGCAGTGGATCAAGATTTTAATTTTTTACAAAGAATAGACCTAAAGCCATGCAAGCCTAATCATGCAAATTTTCCACAAAGTTAAATGAAAACTAAGAAAACTAAATCCACCACTGATTGTTTGTAGGATTTGTATTTAAAAATAAGAACAGACTTGACAGATACTGTATATGAAAACCTATGTTTTGTACATAAAGAATAAGAAGTATTTAATGCATGCAGTTAATGCAAAGAAATCTTCAAACTTAAATGCATTAATTATCATTTCAGGCAAAATGGGGTCAGTGCCATCACAAACTGCACAGAACCAAGGAGAGTTTCAGGAAGAAGTTATTCTATCTCCAGACCTTCTAGATCAAATAAAAGTAAATGAGGAAAAGGCCAAGGAAGTTCAGAAAGTTTTTCCACCAAATATTCTTCACCTTTCCGCACTACATGGACAAGCAGAATGGGTTCAATATCTCATTAATTTAAAATATAATGTTCACAGTATTTCAGATGGAAGGGAAACACCTCTACACATGACTGTTCGGGCAAAACAAAATGGGATTCCTTGCGCTAAACTTATACTTGCCGCCAAGGCTGATATAAATGCGAGAAATGTTTGGGGGAGGACCCCATTAATGGAAGCAGTGGTTCAGTTCAAATTCAAGATGATGGAGTATTTGATTTCAGAAGGGGCAGACATTAACATTGTCGATTGCCACATGACATCACCACTTCATGTTTGTGCAAGTTATGGAAATTTAGATGCTTTTAATTCATTGATGAAGAATGGAGCCAAAAAGAACGCTCAAGATGAAAGAGGAAGAACATCTCTTTACTTTGCCATTTTAGGAAATCACAGAGAAATAACAGAAACTTTATTAAAAAATAACTGTGATGTTAATTTGTTTGACCCAAACTTTGGATCACCACTGCAGAAAGGGTTGACAATGTCTGACTCGAACATAGTCTTGTCACTATTAAAAGCTGGTGCTAGTACCTCAACATTCAGCTCGTCACAATTGTCAAATATAAGACTTTCTTTGTCCGAAATAGCCCTCCATACAGTTCAGGTTTCCATAGAAATGTGTCAATCATTGGAAACATCAGAGACGCCATGGGTAAAACAAGGTGAAGTTGTTTCTGGACCTGTTTCCAAGGCGTTACGACATATCAGTTGTTTGAAGGTACTTCTCATAGCCCATGGATTTCCTCTACAGAAAAAGCTTCGTGATAGAATTAGACACCTTGGACAAAAATGTAGAATTCCTTGTTTGAAAGTGGAACTTGAGAACCTTTTAACTCTTGCAAATAGAATGGTTTTGCCTCCTCATGTTGGCCCAGTTGATACTTTGCAGAACATATCTAGAGTTCAGTGTAGGAAATATTTAATGAGATCTAAACATAATGTTATTTGGTCTTGTGAACAATTAGAAATTCCTAGTATGTTAAAAAATGTTTTGTTATTTCAACTATGAATATTTTTTTTATACCTGTTGTATTAATTCAACTTGATCATCCACATCAATGTTTTGTACATTTACCTGTTTTAAATGGGGGACCATTTGATTTTGATAGGGCAACATTAATGCGTCAGAAGATTTTTATCATTCAATCATGTTTTGGAATTATTACAAAATCTTGCCATTTGATATTGAATATGTTGTTTTTCAGCCACATATTGAATTATTATTAAATTTTATCTTGTAGTTTTAACACAGTATAAGCATGATCAGCATAATTAGACAAAAAGAGTTTTCTGATCCTATTAGGAATACTCCAATTTACAAAGTCCCCTGATATAGATGCAAATAGTCCAGAGATTTCAATGTGTGTTTATTACATTGTTTATTTCTATCCTCTTTGTACTAAAGAACCCTTTTCTCATCATAACCAATGTACATATCCTTATTTATATTCATATCAGTTCAATGCAATATTTTTCTGTGATTTTGTCCACTGAATTCATTTTCTAAGTTTAGTGGCCCTTTCAACTTTATAACAGTTATAAAGTTGAAAGGGCCTTTGTTAAAAATCTCAAAATTTTTGTTAAAAAATCTTGTTTTCACCTTTTCAACAAAAACTACTGCAGAAGCTTTTGCTTTCTTAAAACACCAGTCCAAGATGCTTTTTAAGTCTCCATTGGAAAAGTTGTCAGATGATTCCATTTTGGATTTTTGAGAAAATCATGTGTTTTCATGTTTTTGAATAAAAGAACAAGATCAGAATTCCTGAGTTCCCAGCAGAGCGTAAAAAATTCTAAGTCTGCTTACTAAACAGGAGGTAAGCTACAAATCTGGAAACACATCCCAACATATGAGACCCCTACCAGAAGCTGCATACCAAATATCGAAAGCGACAAATAATAGTAGCTGAGAAAACTTTTACAATATTTTTTTCATTTTTGTTCTTCAAAAAATTTCTAAGTAGGCTCGTTAAACAGGAGTAAGCAACAGAACTGAAAACATATCCCACCATATGAGACCCCTACCCGAAGCTGCATACCAAATATCTAAAGCCTTGGATATATAGTAGCTGAAAAATCTGTTACAAAAAAATGTGATGGACCGACGCATGCCTGGCATGTCTATGTCCCTGCTCTGTGTTGCTGCGGTGACAATAAAAACTTGCAGATTTCTGCTTCAAAGCTCTTCTTAATGATTGCTTAACATCTTTGAAGGCTTGTCAGGAGTATTGTGACTCCCTTGAAAGAGCATCACATCTGACAGTCAAATTCCTGCCAGGTTGTTGTCACTCAAGAAATTTAATGGAAGACCAAATGCAGGAATTCTCTCTCAGATGCTAGTTTGACATTTAGGTTTAGTTTTGTCATCCTTACCATATTTGATCCACACTAAATGGGTCCTAGGCAACGTGATGGCATGCTATAGCAAGCAGGAACTGTTTACTCTTCCGGAGCACCTGCCTTAATTCTCATTTTGACTTGAGTTCATGTTGCTGATTGTTGTTTTTGTTGTTATATGTGTTTTTTGTTGCTTTGTTGTGATTTTTCTGTTTACCAATTTTGTCTTTTTGGATTGACAATATTTGATTGCCCCTTTGGTACACCCTTGTTTCATTTATCAGATAATGACGCTGAAACTTATCATCAAAGACCTGGTGGGCAATTAAGGCTCCTGGGAGCCTTTATGAAAAAAAATGCACATTCAATGCACATCATTTTCATCATACACTTGTATTTGTATTATTCAAATAATATGTTTATACATTTTTACTGTCTAGTTTAACCTTCTGTTGAATAAATTTCTAGTCTTGTTTTTATTACATTCATGTTAATCTTAAAATCTTAGTTGTGTTTAATCTCGTTTCTGTTAATTTTCTGCAAGAATTTTGATCATACTCACTTCAAGAAAAGAAAGCTCAGTGAGATAAGGAATAAATGTACAGGAAGCTTCATCCAGGAAAACACTATTAAACGTGGTCAGGAAAGACATGTACTACATTGTAATTGTTATTTTCCTGTCTGTCACTTAGTTATTTAAGATGCTCAACTCCTCTGATACTTCTCAAAAAAATTAAATAAAACTTGGTTTGTAGTAAGGACCAAATATTTAGTTGTGCATATATAACCAGAAATTATGATCAATAAAATTTGTGGCAGAAATGACCTTTTGAACTTTGAATTTCCAGAAAATCCTAATATATCATTGTTTTAATACACCCCTCAAACTACATGTACTCAACTGAATATAATGAAACTTGGTATGTAGCAACTTGTCAATATGTTGTGCATATTATCAGGGAATTTTGTAGGAGTTATAGCAACTTAAGGATTTTTTAGAGAACAGCGAGGAAACATATTTTTTTTGCAGGCAAATAATACATATTTAGCGCCAAGTCCATAACCCTTTACATTAAAATGCATGGATTATTGAACCTGTAGGCAGACCTAAGTTATTGAGAGTTAAGAAAAATCCATGATAGGGGAGTTTATCCATTGCACATTAACCTATCTCTTATAAACCACTCGATGGATTTCCATGAAATGTTTGCACAATGTTTTTTTTCATAATATAGATGTGCACCTTTTATTTTAAAACTTGATCAAATTGAGTTGATGATTTTTTTTTCTCAAGGAGCAAGAGATATTTATCTTCAGCTCAGTGTTTTTTTAGCTTGTATATTGCATGGTACAAAACAATGTTACTTTATAGGAAGTACCAAATTAGAAAATATAACAAACAAAATAGATAAATGTAAAAATAATTGTACACATACTTGACACAACTTTCATCAAAATCTGGTAAGAAGTACTTGATACGGACATAAAAAGAGTGGACCAATGTTTAGGTCATACAGTGGAGGGAACCTGAGTTCTGAACAGGGGCCGATCCAAATATTTCGAAAAAGGGGGCCCACTAACTGGCTTAAATAAGGGGCATTGCTCTGGTCCTGTTTCAATGAGTTTTCTATATATCTAACATTTTTTCCAACAATAAAGGGAGCTCAGGCCCTCTGCCTCTCCCCATTGGATCTGCCCCTGTTAGAGGAAACTACTCACATAGGACAGGATATTAAATGTACAAAAACCTAAAAACAAACAGCATTTTATTTATAAATAATTAACATGATTGATAATTAACAAACTAATTCAAATGCACCAATGTTTTAAACTAAAATCTATAAATTGAAATTGTTTAAAAATTTATAAACTAGCAAATATTTGTTTTCATTTAAAAAGAATCACCATAAAATATTGAAATTAAAGTAATAATTCTTTTTTATACATCATTGTAATAAGCCATGCAATGGCGGTTTCAGGGTCAGTTTAACAATTTTATTTCTTAAAATGAATGGCAGTGAAGACCAAAACATGATATAAGTATTTACAAAATTTGCATGAACATTTTTTCGGCTGGATAACTGATAATAAATGAAAAATAAATGTAACAATTTAGGAATATTTTTGTAAAAAATGGAAACACATATAACTGTAAAACAGGAAATCAATTTGTTAATAAATATTATGTTTCCTGCAATAATATATGCAAACTGTTGATTATGTTCCATTGTATTTTATGAAGAAACAAATGATAATTAAACACATTTTTCTCTTTTAATAAAAAATTGCAAAAAAAATAACTTTTTTGTAATTATAAAAATGCACTAACATTTTAAATAAGATCCTAATTGTTTTTAACTTTAAAGTAATACAAAAAAACTCTAAATTTTTTGGTACAGATAAAAAAATTTAAAAATCTAAACCAGACTCAATAGATACTTAGGTACATACACCACAATTGTACATATTTTTCATAATTTGTAACAAGTATTTATCTATAAATCATATCAACAATAAATAATACAAAATAATTGCACTTGATGATCATGTAAGAAGGCACACAAAATCCCCTTCAACCAAAGGAGAAGTCTTTTATGCTTGGCAGTGTAATATTTCTCTCAACAGGTTGAGGGATGATCTTTTTCTGATTATAGACGATTGGTTTGTTGTATTTTGTTGACGGCTTTGATTTTGTAACAGTCTTTATCAGTTCTTCAGATTTCTTCTTTGATATAGTCTGAAAAAATATTTATAAAAAATTTTTTCATTCAAAATAATGGGCAAAGGGGGAGAACTCTAACTGATTGTTTTTACAGATACACAAAAAATCTTTGCAAAATTGGACAAAGGGGGATAACTGCAACTGAATGTTTAACTTGTATTAATATGAACAGCATTGTGTGTTTTGCAACAAGAAACAGTTACTGTTGACTTATTTTCTATGGTATTTCATGCTGCTAAAGTTAAGTTGTACTGCAATATGATTGATTGTTGTTTGTTTAATGTCCTGCCAGCAATATTGCAACCATTTTCAGGAAACAATCATGAGCTGCAATATGAATTTCCATTTTTGCTACATATGTTTTCAATGTGTTGTCATGAGTGTCAACTTGTTTTGTCTTTTGTTTACTCTGCGACTGGTATCCACTAATTGTATTTCTTTACTTTTTTCATCTTTTATTTAAGAGTATTAAAATAGCCATTAGCATTGAAATGGGTTCCCTATTTATAACAAGCAGTAACTTCTTACTTTTCTGAAGCAACTAGAGTTGATTGCTATTTAGTTGGTTTTTTTTGTGTGTTTTTAAGTTATCTACTGTTCTCATTGGTGTTTACTGGTTTTGTCTTTGTCCTTTCAGACTTTTGAAATTCTGATGTCCCATTGGTACTTCTTTGTAAGAATTCGAAAAGCCTTTTTTGAAAAGACTTCTGTTTATTTTTTTTGGATACATGTATAGTCAAATAACTAATGTAAAATTTCTTATAGCTTAAAATTACAAATACCAAAACGCGTGTTAAAACTCTTATCTTCAAAAAAACAAGATCAACATTGCATTCAATATTTTTATGCAATTTATTCAACTATATACTGTGAATTCATTTATTTTCGTGGGTACAAATTTTTCTTGGTTTGGTGAAAAAGAATTAGTTCATGGATTCATAAATTCGTGCTTATGGAGTCTGCACCATACATATTCCTTTTCGTGAGGTAACAATTCTCGTGGGTCAAGGCAATTCACAAAAACCATGGAAATTGATACCCACTCGAATGATAATTAATCCACAGTATTTTTCTACCAATTCATGTTTCAGTTTCTTCATATTAAACTTACATTTGTTAAATCATTTAGATTTTGGTGTAGATCACCTATGGTATATTCTCCCAACTGTTTCTCAATGGCTTCGTGTTCTTGTTGTAATTTTTCTTCTTGCGCCAGCATCCTAGCACCCTCTTTGATGTGGCCCATCATGGACTTGTTCATCAAATGTTTATGAGGATCAGAAATATGGCCTAGAGGTTTCTTTCTTGTCCAAACTTCATCTGAAGAAACATGATTAATAATATTTAGGTAACTTTAATTATGAAAGTAAAGAAATAATGTGAATCATGACTTTGATGGAGAACCTATTTGTGAAAAATATCCAAAATTGAAATTTGTTGACAACCTGAGCAGAAATTCAATCACAACCTAGGGATGAAAAAGATTGGGAGATGAAAGTATGGTTTGCAAAAAATACTAAGTTGATTCATTGGTATCAAATGTTCTATGTTAATGTTTTTGACATACACTTAACAATTATCACCCTAGTTGGTGAGTTACCCAGATGTTTTTTCCCAAGAAAATAAGGTCACCCAAGGGTTGCCTTACTTTTTGAGGGAAAGATACTCTGGTAACACACCAACTAGGATGATAACCAAATACTAGGATACATATACAACTAGAGGCTCCCAGGAGCCTGAATCGCTCACCTTGTATTCGATGATACTTATATGCTGGATATAACAAAGGACTGCTACTCTGTGGAATTATCAATTTTAATGTTCTAAGGGAAACAACTTCTATCAAGAAAGGTCTTACAACTTTGACCCCATTACATAATTTTTAGATCTTTATGTGCTTAAACATATGCAATTTAAATTTTTCAAATATCTTGTATTGTTTTCAAGATATAAGTCTTAAAAGAGCAAAATTTGAAAAAAAAAAAGAAAAAGGGCAATAACTCCTACAACTATTGTCAGATCTTCTTCAAAACTTCAGGGCAGGTAGATCTTTATGTGCTGATCATTATTACTCAAATAGAATTTTAATATCTGTTACCATTTTTGAGTAGTTTGCAAAAAACTGCAATTTACCCTTATGTTCTATTTTTAGCCATGGCAGCCATGTTTTTTGTCGAATCGAAATTTCGAACGATTATTTTGTAGACCACATACTACTAAACAACCCTACTAAGTTTCATTTCATCTGACTAAGCAGTTTCAGAGAAGAAGATTTTTGAAATGTTGAACAAAAAACTGTGAAAATGGTCAATTTTTACAATCCAAGGGATATAACTCCTAAACGAACGATCCTACAACTTTGACCGTGTTACAACTTTTGTAGGTCTTGATGTGCTTATTCATATGAAATCTAATTTTTTGAAATATCTTGTATAGATTTCAAGATATAGGGCTAAATAAGTAATTTTTTGGAAAAAATCCAGAAAAAGGGCAATAACTCCTACATCCGTTGTTGGATCTTCTTGAAAATTTCTGGGCAGGTAGATCTTGAGGTGCTGATCACTTTTACCCTATGCCAGAATTTTGATATCTGTTACGGTTTTTGAGTTATTTGCAAAAAACTGCAATTTACCCCTATGTTCTATTTTTAGCCATGGCGGCCATGTTTTTTGTCGAATCAAAATTTCGAACGATACATTTGTAGAGGATATACTACGGAACAACCCTACTAAGTTTCAATACATTTGGCCAAGCCGTTTCAGAGAAGAAGATTTTTGAAAAGTTGAACGACGGACGACGGACGACGGACGACGGACGCCAAGTGATTGCAAAAGCTCACATTGCCTTCGGCAAGGTGAGCTAAAAACAGTAAAAAACATGACATGTCACATGGAAAATCTAACCATGCGTCCCAATGGTTGCAGGTTGACCCAGCAAAATGTCACATGACGTCGTCTCTGCTGTTCACAATAGATATTTCTATATGAAAATATTATATCTCCGTTAACATATAAAATTCATTCATTGCAATTCCAAACCAACATGAAATATCAAAATGGAAAATATATGCTATTCATTCATGTATAATGTTAAGGAAATCATAAAGTTTATATTTTTGTTATTATTAAACCATGACAACCATACCATCTAAATCCTCTCTGTGCTTGTCATAATAGGTAGGATCCTGCATTTCATGATCCAGTGCTGTGAGCTTGATCAGACCTTTCTTTGGCAGTTTGGTTGTAGGTATTCTCGTTTCCTCACGGTTTAATCCTGCTGTGCGACGTTCACGCTGAATATCTTGTGTAGGTGATGGGTATAAAATATGGGAGAGCTGAAATGGGTATAAATACAGATAAAGCAAAAGATTGACAGATAAAGCTATTTCTGATATTATGAATGATGAAAAGCACTGTTCCTTTGTTGTTTCATTCCAACATTTATGATGTGATTTTGCGTCATGTGTATATATTCTATAATCTATATCCACATTTAAATAGGGTTCATGTACACCTAACCTTAAAATGGCCTGATTTTAGATCGATTTTTCAGTAAATGTAAATTCAAAAATAAACCATAGCAGGATCTTACCTCTGAACTCTGACCTTTTTAATTTTTTTCAGACTTGATTCCCTTTGTACAATCTGAAGATCAGGTAACATTAGAATGAACACTATGTACATCTACTTCCGATTGCCTGTAAATAACCTATATAGCGTTGCACGGGCATTAAACACCAACTGACTGATTTGGATCTTACTTGAGAACTATTGACGTTTTTAACCTTTATTCAGACCTACCTCCCTTTGTACAATTTGACTAGAAGATTGGGACACATTAGAATGAACACTATGTACATCTACTTCAGATTTAGATCTATGTATTCCTAAAACCATAACTGCACTGTCTAGGTTAGCCTTGTGACCCTGAAAGTAGATATGAAAATCTTTAAATCTATATTTGGAAAAAAATGTGGATGATTTATTAATATATGTCCATGGGACATGAATGCCCCAACACCCAAAACAGAAAGTAAGATTTTAACAAATTTGACAAGAATGGAATTCCAGGGTCCCCTGACGGTGAAGCAAAAATTATCGAACACATCTGATTTTTAAACTTGACCAAGGTTTTAGTGGTTTAAACATTTTGTATAAATTTCATGAAAATCCGTCAACATCTGTAGGGATGAGAGCACTTACAAGGTCTGTTTTCCAAAAAAAAAAAACAGAGTTGTTTTTATGGTCAAAGTCCCTTAACTCCTACAAAAATTACCGACAAATGCTGATTGTCGAACTTGACCAATGTAGTGATATAAACATTTGGTATAAATTTCATGAAAATCCGTCAACATTTGTAGGGATGAGAGCACTTACAAGGTCTGTTTTGCAAAAAAAAAACAGAGTTGTTTTTATGGTCAAAGTCCCTTAACTCCTACAAAAATTACCGACAAATGCTGATTGTCGAACTTGACCAATGTTTTTATGGTCAAAGTCCCTTAACTCCTACAAGAATTATCAAAAAATGCTGATTGTCGAACCTGACCAAGGTATTAGTGATATAAACATTTGGTATAAATTTCATGAAAATCCGTCAACATCTGTAGGGATGAGAGCACTTACAAGGTCTATTTTGCAAAAAAAAAACCAGAGTCGTTTTTATGGTCAAAGTCCCCTAACTCCTACAACAAGAGTTAACACTAAAGTATGTCTCGCCTGCCGGCACCATCAGAAACAATTATTCTTTCTTACTTCCACTATATTTTGAATTTACATGGATTTTCAGTTTCTGAGATCAAAAGATGTTTATAGAACTTAAACATTGCAAATATATGCAATAAAAATAATCAAAGTCACTCAACCAAAAAATCAAGGTCAAGGTCAAAAGATGGGGATGCAACTGTGCTAGGCTACTACTGGGGCATATGTATACCAAGTTTCATCAACCTAGGACCTATATAGTTCTTGATATATGGAGGTGCTCGCAAAACTTTTCCATTGCTATTATATGTATTGAAAATTGTCAAAGTCACTCAACCAAAAAATCAAGGTCAAGGTCAATAGATGGGGATGCAACTGTGGTAAGCTAATACTGGGGCATATGCATACCAAGTTTCATCAACCTAGGACCTATAGTTCTTGAGATATGGAGGTGCTCGCAAAACTTTTCCATTGCTATTATATGTATTGAAAATTGTCAAAGTCACTCAACCGGAAAATCAAGGTCAAGGTCAAAAGATGGGGATGCAACTGAGCTAAGCTACTACTGGGGCATATGCATACCAAGTTTCATCAACCTAGGACCTATAGTTCTTGAGATATGGAGGTGCTCGCAAAACTTTTCCATTGCTATTATATGTATTGAAAATTGTCAAAGTCACTCAACCGGAAAATCAAGGTCAAGGTAAAAAGATGGGGATGCAACTGTGCTTAGCTACTACTGGGGCATATGCATACCAAGTTTCATCAACCCAGGACCTATAGTTCTTGAGATATGGAGGTGCTCATAAAACTTTTCCAAAAAGTTAACGCCGCCGCCGCCGGTAAAGTAACACCTATGTCCCGCTCTGCTTTGCAGGCGAGACAAAAAAAATCAAAAAATGGTGATTGTCGAACTTGACCAAGGTATTAGTGATATAAACATTTTGTATAAATTTCATGAAAATCCTTCAACATCAGTAGGGATGAGAGCACTTACAAGGTCTGCAAAAAAACAGAGTCGTTTTTATGGTCAAAGTCCCCTAACTCCTACAAAAATTATCAAAAAATGCTGATTTTCGAACTTGTCCAAGGTATTAGTGATAGAAACATTTGGAATAAATTTCATGAAAATCTGTCAACAACTGTAGGGATGAGAGCGCTTACAAGGTCTGTTTTTCCAAAAAAACAGTCTTTTTTATGGTCAAAGTCCCATAACTCCTACAAAAATTATTGAAAAATGCTGATTTTTTAACTTGACCAAGGTATTAGTGATTTAAACATTTGGTATAAATTTCATGAAAATCTAACAAAATTTGTAGCCTTGAGAGCGCT
The DNA here is from genome assembly GCA_963971305.1 of Arcuatula senhousia. Lineage (NCBI taxonomy): Eukaryota > Metazoa > Mollusca > Bivalvia > Mytilida > Mytilidae > Arcuatula > Arcuatula senhousia. The sequence goes on from OZ020304.1 coordinate 33,045,702, forward strand.
TACAAAAGTGTGACGGACGGACGGAGGGACGGACGGACCCCCGGCATTTCTATGTCCCCGCCCGCGTTGCGGCGGGGGACAAAAATATATTAGGACAAAGTGTGCCATACTGAACCACCCTGTAAAATTTAAAATCATTTTCATGCATGGCATCTGAAAAATGCTTAATGGAGATTTTTGTAAGTCTTAAAAATCAGCTGAAAAATCATTGAAAGCAAAGGAAAAACTGGTTCAATTTAAAAAAAAAAATATTTAAATTTATATTCAATTAGAACTTGTAAATTAGAAAATTTGTCTATGAGCCACAAACAGCCCCCTTGTTCTTAAAATATCATTGACCCCTATAATCAGTATATAACCTGGGATATGGACCTAAACAAAGTCTGCTTGTTTTGTTTGTTTGTTGTTTGTTTTATGTCCAGTCAACAATATTTCAGTCATAATCAGGACAAGAACTAATTCAAACAACAAATTATTCAAAGATGTTTAGGCATAAAATATATATCGCAGTGACCTAATTTCTAGAGGATGGAGACATCTAGTGGTGAATATGGTCAAATACCACTGACCCAAACATGTAGTATCTGAGATATGGACCTTAACCAAGAACTAAATTAGTCTTTCATGCATAAAATAAAGGTCACAAAGACCTAATTTCTTGTGGATGGTGAAGTGCTTCCCAAGACTTATCTTGTGGTGAAATGTTGACCCCATAGGTATCAAGTACCCCTTTTGACATTCACATTCATTTTCAGCTTAAAATCTATATTTTTGAAATTTTTGCTTGAATAAATACGGGTTTGATGGTAAACATGTTATATATCATTGCAAAGCTAATAAAGTTTTCTGTCTCATGCTGGTATAAATCCAACATCAAGGATTACTTTTTTTGCAAAGTTGGATTGTTTACGAAATGCTCAAAATACCTTTTACACCATGCTCTCTGGTCTCCCACATGGAGCAGTTTCACACAATCATATAAACAAAATTCATACACTTGTCAAAAATGAATCAAGGATATATAAAATGAATGAATCTTTAGGTTTCATTTGATTGTACGCATGTTTCCATTATAAATCCAATAAAACTTTAACAATTACAAACAATAATGCTGCATTTTTCATTTTTAATGGACTATTTAAGGGAAGGACCAATTGACCCGGAAGGGGTTAATGAAACCATATGTCTACTATCAGAGTTATGGACATTAACAGAGAAATTAAACAAAACAAAACAAAATTGAGAAAGAGAGAAAAATCCAAAAAGCAAACAGAATTTAAAATTTGGTGTGAAACTTAGTGCATGCATCTATTCAAACCTGGCATTTTGAAAGAAATGTTTAAATCAAAACTAATTGAAAAGATAGTTAACATGCAATGTCATGTACTTAAGTTCCTACATTGATTCAAACTATTAGAGTTTTTTTCAGATTTAACAACCATTAATTGAACTTTTGTTAGAGTGACACTAAGCTATAAGATGTATAAAATGATGCACATGTCATTTATCATTGAGAAGTTTCTAGTCTTTCATAAATTAATTCTGGTATAAAACATATACATGTACCATCATGAATTACTTTTTATGCAAAGTTTGGTTGTTTATAAAATGCTCAAAATACCTCCTTATAGCATACTAATTTAGTCCCACGTGGAGTCCATTTACCTCAATTTAAATACTTGTCAAGAATGAATCTGTAATTCTTAAGAGGGTACATCTCTGAGTACTGTAAAATATTTACTTATGTTTCCATTCCTTTTACATAAAATGCACATCTTTGACAACTACAAACAGTAAAAGTGCATTTCCATTTTTAATGCACTAAATGAGACAGGGTCCTGTGTACCCATATGTAGAAAATGAGGCGGCTTTCTTCTAAAAGTTTTATTTCATTAGTTGATTAACTCTCCTTTCAATTAAAATTAACAGCTTAATTTATCAATCTTTCCTTAATAACTATGAAAAAATATTACAATATATCTATAGTGAAAAGTTTAATATCAATGATGCAAAATCTGCAGTTCATAAGAATTTGGCTGATTTTCAATCTTTCAGTTAACTTACAAATATTCTATATTTAGGCTTAAGTCCTTATATCTTGCAGCAAAAACCAACAAAACTAAGGATTTTACCAAACAAATGTTGGTTCATATGTTTTTTTTTCAAAAGATAACATTTCAAAGTTTGCCTATAAACTGTGAAATACATGTAGATAGTTGGATTACGTAAAGGTGGCAGAAAGTTGATAGGAATGTTTTGAATGCCAGTTTTCAAAATACATGCATGCTTTAGAATAACAGGGTTTTTGGTCAAAACAACTGGAGGTATTAAATTTTGTGGTTTTTGTAAGTCTGGCAACCATTAAATTTTATTAAAAAGATATTTTCAAAATTTGATTTAAAGGAAAGACATAGGAAATATACAAGCAATAGGAATATTAAACTCTTAAGAAATGTGCATCTCTATTTTATGTGCAATTAAATTACATGCAAACAATGTGCAGCAAAATTTAATTCAAAGCGCTAGTTTTCATTGCAATCAAATATGTACCCCCCCCAAAAAAAAGCATAAAAGTGCAGACATATTCAAAGTCAAACAGGTAAGTATAGCTCTAATCTAAGTGCAATATTATCTCCATGCAAACAGTGCAGAAAAAAAAGCATAAAAGTGTACACATGCAAATACAATCAAAGGCAAACAATTTACCTCTAATTCCATTTGCCGCACCACATGATAAGAACAAGTATCCATCATTTTACTACGAGGTTTGACCACCGCAGTGTGGCAGCGTCTATTATAATATGAATTCCGCTGATTTCTCAACTGAGTATTTGCTTTACGAATGTTAGCACTTTGTGTTGAATAAGCCGATTTCGGTTTAGATAAACACATATTTGGTGTTGTGTCTTGTTTGGCAAGGCTTAATGCCGTAATATTCATGATTTGTTTGTTCTAATTATTATAAATCCTTATCTAAATGCCATCACGTTTAAAAAGTTTGCACACAAACTGTGGTCAACAGCTATTTATCGAAGTCGTTGTAATGTTAAAGTCAGTTGAATAATATAAGTCCAGTCTGAATCCATTGTCACAGATAAATGAGTTATAGGTAGCAGTCTGAAAAAGAAAAACAAGAATATATAATACACATGATAACCCTTTTTTTTCCAAGTGGCATACAATTACACTCTTTCAGAAAATCTACAAGAAAATTGTAAAGTTGCTGTAAGAAATTTTGAAGAAAATAAAAATATAACTAAAATATCTTTATCTAGGTACTTAAACTGTTGGTTTTGTTGTTTTTTTTTTTTTTTGGGGGGGGGGGGGGGCGGGGGGGGTGGATGGGGGATGGGGGGGATTGTTTAGTGGTACATACCAGTTTTAAGTCAATCTGAATCCTTATATATAAAAAAATCTATAACTTTTAAAAAGATATTTTTTTCTTACTTGTATAACACTTTTAATGTTTTCCTGATAATAATATGATTCTTCTTAATATATAAGAATGTATCTTTGTTGTTCCTAGAAACACATAAAATTCTAATTGGGTCATAACTTTCTATAAAATATTCTTTCAGAAGTCAATGATTGTGTATAAATAATTAAGGCAGTTATGATTTTACTGTGCTAAAAGTTTTGATGGAAAATAAACAATTAACACAGCATGGTTATATAACTTATTGTGGTTTATTGCCAGAACGAAAAAGAAAAGAGCTTAAAAATTCATAACCTCTTATAAGGATCAATATCGTAGATTTAAGAAAGTTCTAATTAATGGTTTTGCCATGTAATCTTAAAATGCAGGTAAGGATTTAATGACGGTCAGGAAGGATTTATGTCTAAATCTCTTCCAATCTTGATGGATTTCCAAAACACAGCTCTTTAAATTCCAATATTATAATAAATAACTATTTGTTTTATAAATTGATTCCTCATAGGCATATTTATAGTGTTGTCGATACAGGGGCAGATCCAGGGTCTAATGTTATAAGAGGGGAAAAATTGCAAAAAGTAAAAATTCTCAATGAAATTTTAGTGTAGCTTGGTCAAAAAGGTTAATTTTATTGCAAAATACTTAAATAATCTTTTCAGTTTCAGAGAGCAATATGCCTCAATCTGTTAACATTTGAATCAAAGACAGCCAAAAAAAAATTGTCAGGAATGTCATCTCTTTTGGAGGGGTTAAAATTAAAATTTTGAAACAAATGAAAATACCTCCAGTGTACAATACAAATCTTTAGTAATTGATTTCTTTTTAAAGGTCTTTCAACAAGTACAGCAATTAGACAGACTTTAAAGTTATAATTTCAAAAGCTTTGGGATCAAATATCTTTTTTGAACCACATATTTTGTAATTTAATAAAGACAATAAAAGCAATCAAATTTTAAAAATTTTAAAAATCAAAAATATTTTACACTTTAACATTATTTTTCTTCTTGAATTACCTTTCTCTATCTTAATGGGACATGACAGTGACAAACCATTACAGTAATAAGGATACAAAAGTAACATTCATAAAATTAAACAGTATTTAAATCATCAGTTAATTTTAATTTCAAAAAAAAATTTAACTTTTAAAATGTTTAGGAAAGAGAAAAATTATGGAATTCTAATTATAATACCTTCAATAAATGGAACAAAAATTCAAATGCAAATCCTCATGCAATCCAATATGCAGTATGCGCGAATATTAATTTACGATATATTTCTTAACATTACAATAGCATGTAAGAAGTGATGACAGGGGCATTAATTCCGTTTAAATATTATCGTAACCTTAAACTGATCAAACGCAGCAGATAATCTTAAATGCTAAATACGAACGTTATGGTCACGTCATGGTCGTCTGTCACCGTATAAAGACAAGATTAGTGCCTTTCAACGTTTCTTTACATGGTTCAATAAGGAATAGTAGTAAACAAGTTCAAACGTTGCAATTTGGTAAAGAAATGCACAATATATTTATATTATGCCTAAATTTATCAAATAGATAAAAAGGCAATATGTATATTCATGCAGCAAGATAAAAGGACAATATGTATATTTATGCAAAATAATGCCCTTTATTAAACAATATTATATTAAATTTCATTAACACAAAAAGCTAAATTCAAATGATGAAAAAATCATTAATCTAATTTAACTTGTCTTTAAAAGTACATGTAAAGTACAAAAATCTATTAAATATTGGAACTCTATAGTTTAATTTTTAAACTAAACAAACAATATGAACATTTTTTTGTGCAATTTATCAATTTTTCATTTAAGTAGTAATTAGTTAATTCTCACCTATCAAATTTGCAACCTTTTTCTACCGACAATCCACTTAAATAATCCTAATGCACAAGATGAACCTTTAAAACCTCCAAAATTTAATTCTTCAATGCAACAAAGGAAGTTTTAATATATATCTGAATCCTTATTTAATACAATTCTATACATATATCCCATTTAGAATTCTCACATTAAGGATATCCCATTTCTCATCTTAATACAATAAATAAAACTTCAACATTTCCTTTATTTGCATTCATACAATCAATTCTGAGTTCTTTATTTCAAATTTGCCGCAACGACAAATAACATATTCATTTCACTACAAATTACAGAATCATTTATGAAGAATCATGAATATTTGAGCTCATACGATCTGAATATAATGAAAAGAAATATTCTTCACCAATTCTTCTCCGTACAATTTCACTTTCAAATAAAATGAAAAGAAATATTCTCCGTGATATAATTTCACTTTCATCTAAGACCTATTGACAGAATTCCTGTAATCAAGGATTAATGACGAGAATTAGAATCCCGATTTATAAGGTGTTAGTTAGCATAGCCAGAAAAGATTATGGTATAATCGGGCATTTAAATATTAATGTATTGGCCTGGCCAAATATTTAGACTTAATTACCTATTTAAATAAACAGCTTCATTCTAAGATCCAAATTGGGAGACCGCTACTTATGAAAAGATATAAAAGGTATCACTATTGCCTGACTTAACCAACCTGTTCTTAGGTCTGTGAAAGTAACCCCCCCCCCCCACCTGGAAAAATCTCTGGGTCCAATGCTGAGCTCTATTGCCTTTTCAAATGAAAGCCTCACTGAACTGGTACTACGTTACAGTGGGGAAGTTCAGGGGTTGATACCCGCTCCCTTTGTAAAACATGCTTTAGGACAGTTTGAAATGTAAAAGTTACACATGAAACTTATGGTATATTCAGGAACACATTAAAGCACTTTCAAGGTGGTGAGAGTTTGTCATGTCTTTGATATTAAAAAAAAATGATGTCATGTCAAATTGTGACTTAAAGAAGCAGAGGTACAAATGGGACATCCGAATGTAAAAAGTCCCAAAGGGCAGAGACAAAGTAAACACCAAGGAGAACGGGACAAAACACAGAGAACATGTAAAACACGGAAACAAAAAAACTCCTAAATCAACTAATAACACAAACTGTAGTTGTAACAAGAGTGAGCTTAGGTGCTCCGGCAGGGTAAGCAGTTCCTGCTTGCTATAGCACACCCGTTGAATTGCCAACATTCAATTCAAATCAAATCCACTCAAGGAAGACAAAACAAAACCATACGACAAACCATTACTGCAGAAAAGTCTGAATCATGTTATGGGGCTGGTTTTGCAGGTAGTTAACTTGTTCTAATTATGCAAAATGCACTTCAGAAAGCATGTATATATAAAAATCTTGTGGACAAAGGGTGCAAAAATTCTCAAATGGTAAACTGATCATGTACTTTCAATTATAATGTTTAATCTTTTTATTGAATAACAATTAATGTGAATTGGATGACAAAATTTTCGTCATTGCTGATTACCACACGGAGACTGAATTTAAAAGGATAACGGACATTTAAGAGTAATCAAGTTCATATTGAATTTCAATAAATTTCAATTCAAATTTATTATATCTCAATTCAATACAAAGTCTCTCAACTTTACATATCAAATTATAGAACTTTATAAAAGATGAATAATATCACTTTCAATTTGAAATTTTGAGTTCTTTTAGAACATGCGATTGCTGCGAAGAAAAATATTTCACTTTCAAAGTGTACTTGCTAATATCATATTTTATTTATCTTGAAATTAACGCCAACATTAAATTTCAATTACTGAAACTAATAACATATAGATGTAAAATTTAATTTTAATTTATTGAAAAATTTGAAATTGTTACTCTTTTAGTGTTTAAATCAAATATTTAACCCTTTTCTTTCTGCATTGTTCAAAACAAAATGGCATAGAACTAAAGCAACAGAAAAATGAAACGTTTATTAAACATTCATTGTTTAAACTTTTAAGTTTAGACAAGCTTTACAATATACATATGTTAAAATGTCAATTTGAAAATAATTTCATTGATTTTAAAGTACAAAATGTCAACTTTAAACAAACACTTTATATTCAAGCCACTAAATGCTTAATCATTTTTATTATTTGTTTAAAACATCAATAATATTTTGTCAATATTTAATTCAATATGAATTTAACAGGGCTACAGAAAAATTGTAACAAATTTAAAGCCCCTCTCATCTTAATATAAATTTCATTCCATCAAATTTTGAAAAACTTAGTATTGGTTGTGCACACATTGTGCACACCTGCATATTATAACTTTTTGCCAGTTATTTTGAAAATCAAAATGTCCAATTCTGATTTTTTTCTGTACTTAAATTGACTGCTTAAAGTTTCAAAGTTTTTATCTTTTTCAGAAATATGCCTACTATACTTATATATTATGCTGCATGTTTGTGTATATTAACAAATTCATTTTGATTTCAACCCTAAAAAATTCTTGATTTCTAGGTCCCCAACTCATTGAGAGGGAAACAAATCTTAGTCAGCTAGTTAAACAGGAAGTATATGAGAAACCTGAAAACACATCACACCATATTGGAACCCTTACTCAAGCTGCATACCAAATATCAAAAGCATTAATCGACTGATAATTAATTGCTGAGAAATATGTTCAGAAAAAGTGTAGCAAAAACATGTACCGTACAAATCCACCCACACACATCAATATTTTCTGATGCACTGCATTTCCATGTACCCAATCTGTGTGCGTTGCAACAAGAGACAAAAAGTACAAGGGATTGCACTTAGTATTGCTGAGGAAACCCCCACTCGACCATTCAGAAAACAGGAGGTAGATGCCAACTGATCTGGAAAGAGGAGGCATGGTACAACTCATCATGCTGAAGCTGTATACCAAATTCAAAATGAATCCCTTCAGTCATGTCAGTAGAAGCCAAGAAATCTGTTACGAAAGTTTGTAACAGCCGACAGGCAGACAGACTGTGAGACAAGGTGATTGCAATAGCCCCCCTCTCTTACAAGAGGGGGTATCATATGGCAGGGACATAAGACCTATTGCTTAAGGGGGGACGGGCTACATCATGCTTCAGTGATATACTATACACTAGTCATGCTAGTAATAATTTATTTTCCAAAAAGGGGAAGGGCCACTGGCCCCTTCTAAATCAGCCACTGCTTTTTAAACCTCAAGTTCTAGTAATTTTTTCAATGTTACAATTATACACACATACCATACAATTCATTATCTATGTTGGGTCACTTTTAGTTTATATTGGCCAATCAAACATCTGCAAATTAAACTGCACAAAATCATTTTAATAAGTAATTAGACAAAAACATTTAATCATTCTGTTAATACTTATATATCCCTCCACCATAATAAATGGTTGCTTAATCTCCAGATTAAATTAAACTATACAAAATTGTGTTTGTTCTCCTAAAGCCAACTTTTGGCAGGGATATGAAAATGCATACCAAAATTACTTATGAACATAAAATTTGTTATTGATAAGTTTATTTTAACATGTCAAGAATTACAAGATAAAGACAAATATGATCAAGGGAAAACATAAGTCATTTTCAATATTGACCCACTCATGTCAAAATTTTAAGAGACGCTAGTATTTGTTTAAATTTTTAATCTTATTTTTTGCTTGTAAGCATTAAAAAAAAAAAGAAAATAAATATATCACTCTTTGAAACAAAAAATAAAGAAGGAATGTGTCAATGGGACAAGGAAGCCCCCCCTTTTTTGTTGCCTTAAACAGGAAGTAGAAGTCTGACAGGTGGCTTAGGACATACAATTTGTCATACTGAACCATCCTTACAAGTTTCAAGTATGGTTTCTGAGAAAAGCTCAAAGGAAATTAGTACCAATGGATGGACATGTGTACAACTTAATGCCCCCAACATGTGGTCGCTGGGGCATAAAAATCTGTAATGTAGTTGAGATTTGCTTACCAGAGATGTGGACACACAAACATATACATCCTCAACTTTGTTTACTGAAAGTAATACATCAAGCTCAACAAATGTGTCTTTGAAACCAATATTGTGCCTCTAATAGACAACCTTATAGTAGAGTGACGAAACGTGAAAAAGTCGTTTAGTTTTCGAGTTTAAATGACCCACCTGTCACATGGAATTTGATTGCCAAAAATGATAGATTGAATATTGAGCTTCCAAAAAATGTTTGTCGTCGCATAAAAATGTGGTGCCATCTGACGTTAAAATGACGTTTTTCGAAGGTACCCCCTCGGCACAAACGTACCTACACCCCATCTAACCTAAAAATAAAATATTTCCGCTTATCATCTATAGAGTTCATGATCAGAAAACAAAAATATAAGGATTAATTAAGATTTTAGACGCAGTAAACAAAATAAATTTTAGTTTTTTGTAGATGTAATTTGTATCCGAATAAGAGCCAAAAAATGCCTAAAAAATTGAAGTTTTTCTCTACTCCCACAGCGAACTTGCACTTTTTCATTCAAAAAGTTATATAGCTATGAAGTATTAAGTAAAAATGAAATAATAGCCGATTTAGATTTTAGAAAAATGCTTTTAACTTAAAGTTATAATGAATAGTTCAAGATTTTTTTTCGAGCAGATGACGTATTTTATTCGGAATATATACAGCACACTAACGAAATCGATTTAATTCTAACTCCAAGGTCATTTGTGTTTACATTCTTTGTTACAATATTAACCTTATTTCCTTTGTAAATTATGTTTGCTAAGTTTATAGTTTTTTTTGTTAATTTATTCAATATTTACAGTCGGAAAACCAAGTATTTATGAAAAATATAGTTTGTTTTTGAAGTTTACAAACAAAAACCTGTGGGTGCGTTTGAATAGTTGGTGTGTTTGACTTTGATTATTAAAAATATGAATAAGGAATGTAGCAGTGTTAAAGTTGCGTCTTTTGGTTCAAAGAGTAGATAAAGCTTTAAAAGAAATCAAGTAAAAGAAAATTAAAACAATTTTTTGACGATTCCGTTGCCGAAAGGTAGTTTCTTATAAAAAAATAAATCTAAGTAAGGCGGCCAACAAAATTTCATAATACTGAAAAAACATAACCATAGTTTCCAAAATAATGCTTTGTATTTAGCTAGTTACTTCCAAAATCCGGAAAAGTGAAGAGTTTGAAAAATTGCAGAAGAATATCGTTAACGAGACAATTTTTGTCTGGGGATTATTTTCCCTAAATTCGCAAACTCAAACTATCCGCAAAAATATCCCCCTCGCGATTGCTTTCTTTTCAAGCGTATAAAGTATAAGTAATCAGATGGAATGCAATTTTATTCCCACACGCGAGAGATCAGTAACATTTACAAAAAAAAAAAGACGCGAAAAATTCCACGTTTACAGTATGCGATCATATGTCCTCTTTAGTCTTGTAATCACGAAAGGCAGCTTTCATCTTGTACAAGTCGACGAAATGTATTTCAGTAGAGGTGAAAAAGGAAGGTTTTTTTTTAAATCTGACAACACGAATAAGTTTGTTTAGGTGTGCATTTCCTTCATTCAGTTGGAAAACACATGTGAAGGTGTGGGTGGGGAATAGGCCCAGAGCGGCAAGCTTGTCGGTAAAGAGGGACATTAAAGAGCGGTTGGAAAACTTACATCAAGTCAGGCCGCTTTGACCACAAAGCGACTGGAATGTGTGTCCCAGGTGATTGAATTAGGGCAGTCCTGTCATAAACAAGAGGCTCCCAGGAGCCTGAATCGCTCACCTGGTCTTGATGTTGACCCTATAATTTTGTAGAGCTAAATGAGCTGAACATTTAAGCAAGCAACAGCTTTTCTCTACCTGCAATAGTTTTCATTCTATAGGCCAAAAACACCATTTTTCACCTATAAGGGGCCATAACCCCTATAAGGAGTCATCTGACAACTTCGACCCTATGGAGACTTTTGTAGAGCTAAATGAGCTGAACATTTAAGCAAGCAACAGCTAATCTCTATCTGCAATAGTTTTCATTCTGTAGGCCAAAAACATGAAAAATCGCTATTTTTCAGGGGCCGTAACCCCTATAAGGGGTCATCTGACAACTTCGACCCTATGGAGAATTTTGTAGAGCTAAATGAGCTGAACATTTAAGCAAGCAACAGCTAATCTCTATCTGCAATAGTTTTCATTCTGTAGGACAAAAACATGAAAAATCGCTATTTTTCAGGGGCCGTAACCCCTATAAGGGGTCATCTGACAACTTCGACCCTATGGAGAATTTTGTAAAGCTAAATGAGCTGAACATTTATGCAAGCAACAGTTAATCTCTATCTGCAATTGTTTTCATTCTGTAGACCAAAAACATGAAAAATCGCTATTTTTCAGGGGCCGTAACCCCTATAAGGGGTCATCTGACAACTTCGACCCTATGGAGAATTTTGTAGAGCTAAATGAGCTGAACATTTAAGCAAGCAACAGCTAATCTCTATGTGCAATAGTTTTCATTCTGTAGGCCAAAAACATGAAAAAACGCTATTTTTCAGGGGCCGTAACCCCTATAAGGGGTCATCTGACAACTTCGACCCTATGGAGAATTTCGTAAAGCTAAATGAGCTGAACATTTATGCAAGCAACAGCTAATCTCCATCTGCAATAGTTTTCATTCTGTAGGCCAAAAACATGAAAAATGGCTATTTTTCACCTTTAAGGGGCCATAACCCCTATAAGGAGTCATCTGACAACTTCGACCCTATGGAGACTTTTGTAGAGCTAAATGAGCTGAACATTTAAGCAAGCAACAGCTAATCTCTATCTGCAATAGTTTTCATTCTGTAGGCCAAAAACATGAAAAAATGCTATTTTTCACCTTTAAGGGGCCGTAACCCCTATAAGGGGTCATCTGACAACTTTGACCAAATGGAGACTTTTGTAGAGCTTTTGATGCTGAATCAGTAGCGTGGCCTCAGATTTCCTCTATCTCTTATACTTTTTGATTTATAAGCCAAAAACAGTAGTCTGACCCCCCTAGTCTATTTTTAGTAACGGCGGCCATGTTTTTTAACAGATCAAAAATCAAAACACAAGTTTGGTGCAGGACACCCTAAGGATCATTCATACCAAGTTTCGTTAAATTCTGTTCAGTAGTTTCAGAGGAGAAGATTTTTGAAAATTGTTAACAGACGACGACAGACGACAGACGACAGACGACAGACGACGACAGACGACGACGGACGCCAAGTGATGGCAATAGCTCACATGGACCTTCGGTCCAGGTGAGCTAAAAATGGATAAAATGTTCAGTTTTTTTGCATGTAAAAGAACCCTGATGGATGCAGGTCTCGATAAGAGTAGGACCCGCAGGATTCCCATGTACGAAGCTTAATTGTCCGATAAAAACCTAGCTTTCATCCATTTTAGAAATTACAATGGCAGTCAATTTCCAACCCAATTGGCTTTGTGTCCCTAATTCTTCCATTTCATCATCATTTCATGTTCATTTTAGGTTCATCTCTCTGATATAGCCGAAATCATGATGCTTGGAAGTAAAACAATACTAGTAGCAGACTAACTGACTGGTTTCAAACCGAGTTATTTTAAAATTCTATAAATCATGTAGATAGCAGAAGGTTTATTATTTCATTCACTCTGGTATATCTTCCATCAACTGTTGTTCAGATTTTGCCTTTTGCACATGCTCTTAGTGGTTGTAACTCGACATCACGACTTGTGTTGTTATTTCAAACCATTTCAGGGGTAATTGCCGTACTTGACACACTAATGTAGTCAGATATATATACGTGTACGAGGAAAATAGCAAAGATTGATGTGTGCTGCATGTTCAAAATTTCTTAAATGGGAGGAGTGTAAACCATTTGCATAACACGTGGATAGTGAAATAAACCCTTATTATACTTAATTTTAAACTATCCTATTTTGTTTTGCCATCCTGAATGGAATATTTCAAAAATATCTCAATTTATATTCGATTTTTATTTTTTATGCAACTTGACCTGTGACGGAAACTCGATCAGATCTCAAAATACGTGAATGAAGATCCGTAAAATCATTTGCCATAGTGAAGCTGGGTAACACAGCTAATCATGTGGACATAAAACAAAACTAAAATGTCAATAAAATATAAATAAAAAACTATTTTTGTATTAAAAACAATCTTTTTTACATACAATTTTAGCAGACCGGATGTGGCGTCTGTGTGTGTCATTTGAAACATTTTTTTCTTGTAATAGCTTTATAGTTCTTTATATTAAGCGTTTTTGGTGTTGCTTTCATTTTGTTTCCCTATTTTAAGATTTTAACGCGTTTTAACTATTCTGTACTTCATGGAACGTTTTCCACTCATGACCTTTGACCTTGATTTTTGACATGATGGCACCAGATATTATGGCGACGACATTCGTTTCCTAAAAGAATAATGATTTTGCTTATCAAACAGCTTTTCAAAATCCATGTGACAGATGGGTCATTTAAATTTTTCAAAATTGACATTTCGTCACTCTACTATTAATAACTATTGTGGTTTCATTATTAATCATGGGGTATCAATTTTCATGGTTTTCATGGGTGGCCTTTACTCACGAAAATTGATACCCACGAAAAGGATATTTAACATTGATCTGTATGCTGCAGTCTTCAAAACCACAAATGTTAGAATCCATGAACTGATCTCTTTTCATCAAGCCACCCAAGAAAATAATTCAAAGAAGTGGAAGTGAAAAGTTTACAAAACAAACATTCTGATTCTTTATTTGACACGATTTCAGAGAAAACCACAGATTTTTACCATACCCATAGAACTGACTTACCTCAAATTAAAGTCCTTTTCTTAAGTTCCTAAATCTATAACATGCTATTTGACAGTACTTAAAGTTCATAAAAGGCCCATAAACGAAATACTATACTACACCTGGTAGTACATCTTGAGTGTCGTTTAAATATCAAACGCTAATCCTTACTGCATTCAATTATGTAATAAATTAATATATAACCTCTGTATTACAATCTGAAAAAGTTATATCTTTTTTGCAAGAAGTTGTTATTTAACCATAAATTATACGATTTCTAATGAAGTAAAATTCATAATCTATGCAATGGATTCAAAGTTGAAATATGTTTCAAAATACCTTTATAATTGATTTACCAAGGGTATAAAATACTTATTACTGAGGTATTAAAACCTTTAAAAACTTTTGCAGTTGTTAATCCATACATGTACATGTACCAAATACTTCTACATTAAAAACAAGTAAAGATATATATTGAAGTTTTAAAAGAGAAGAAAAGATTAAAGATAATCAAATGTAAATTTATTGCTTTTTAGTTCAAAGGGCAACAACTCCTACAAAACAAATTAACCATAAGTTGCAATACTGTTCAAACTACTAGTACATGATGAATGTAACTTTATTATGGATGTTCTGATGTCAAACTTCAATACCTTTATTGTAAAACCCAGTGTTTTAACTAAATAAAATTTGTAACATTCTGTATTCTGTATTCTGGTTAGTTTCTGTATTTAGAATGATTATTGACACATTATAATTGAAGTGCCGAAAACAACTAAAAATTTGCATGATTTTAACAATTTTTCACAACAATGCCATTTTTGCAGAATTTGCTGACTTAATTGTGTCGTAATGAGATTTTGGTAAAAAAAACAGTTATTTGTACATACATCACTTTGTTCATTTCAGAACTGATCTAGAATAGTTTCACCTAATTTCAATAATTCTAAAATATGCCAAATTTGGGGGCCAAATTAAAAATCTATCATACCTTGTCCAGAGAGTTAAGCAATATAAATTAAAAATAACTAAGTAACTATTTTGTTCCTAATTCTTTCAGATTGACAAAATCTGTTTTTCTGAACTTAATCACCAGTTTATATCCATAAACTTATCGATAACTATTATGTGGTTTAAATCTGGATTAAGGGAATTGTAGACATTCAATATAACATGCATAATAGGATGATTCTAAAAACACAAGTCTTGAAGCCAATATCAATGGTTTAATCAATAACTCATTATGAAAAAGTCAAAAGTTATTGATTGCCCTCTCAATATAATTAATTTGTAAACACAAAACAATTCTTGATGCAGGAAAAATGTATTGGTTCTAATCCTGCTCTATATATCTGATGACTATAGATTGTTTACTTTAGAAAACTAGAACTATCATTAAGAGGATAAAAACATCCCTATTCACATTTATAACTAGAATTTTCAACAAGGGGCTCCTAGAAAACTGCATTTCAAAGCAGTCTTCAGTTTAGTTATTTTTATATTTCTAGGTCTAGGTCTTTTGCACCCTTTTCCGCATCAGCCACAGTATTTAATGGTAAGCAAGCAACGTTTTCCACCTATCCATTTTCATAGGCAGGCATCATAGGTTCATAACCATTTGGGCAAGAACAAAAAAATAGTTAGCTTCTCAGCCCTTCCCTAATCTGTTTCTCTGAGGAAGCCTAACTTTCCTTTTCTATCGTTTAAAGGTTTTTTTTTCATAAAATAAAAACAAAAAAATGGCCAGATTTCCTTGAACAGGAAGTAGATGAGCAACAGACCTGAAATCCAATCTCACATTATGGGACCACACCCTGATGCTGTATACCAAATATCAAGTGGCTGTGATTAGCAGATGCTGAGAAAACTGTTACTAAAATTTCTTCCCCGCCTGCCCAATGCCCGACATTCACCATCTTATAACCTGGATTTTTCAGCCAAAAATCACCTGCCTCATCAGTTTTTGTTAGTGTTTAAAATGCAAAAGGTTGCCTCATGCACCTACTCTTTGGATCAATGAAAAAAAAATAAGTAAAAGCCTCACTCCTTCATATGATTTTTAAAAAAAATACTTGAAAAGCTTAAGATTAATTTTGTAGTGCCTTGTCACATTAAGAAAACAGAACAAACTAGAATACTTAACAAACAGAAAAGAACCAGGTCACCGAAAACCTAACTTTTTACCATATTCTATGGAATTTCATGAAATTTTCTCATGCCAATCCCCAAAAGGTACTGAGTCAGTGTAAACAATTTCTAATCTGTATCCCTTATAATTTTTTAGTTAAGTATACATAAAAACTAGGACTACCACATTCTGACTGTTAGACCCTAATTAGAGATCAGGGTCAATACTACCAACTTTAAATTGTTACACCGAATTTCTTAGTGATAAGTAATTGAGAACTCTGTCAGACACATTGCTGCCAGAAAAGCTCTGATTTAATCCTTACCTCTGATGCATCTGACGTAATACTAGATTCTGACACACTCCTCCATAATCCACCATCTCGGTTTACACCATTTCTTCCTATTCCTCTGATATTTCCTCCTCCATGTGGGACACCGCCATTGGCAAAGCCACCTTTTGACATCTTTATTGAATCTAAGTTCACTATTTTCCCAGCTTTTGCAGCTTGTAGGACTGAGAGAGGTAATTGGCCAGCAATGACAGCTTGACTGACACGTCTTTGGTATTGGTGATTTTTAAAGGCACGGTAGATCAATTCAAAATCATCATGCTAAAAAAAGATTTAGGTTTAAATGTTAATATATAGTTAACTGGAAATAAAAAGCTACGCCGAGCGCAGCATGATACGACCGCAACAGGTTGAACCCTGTTCGTTGGCGGCCTAATATGGATAGTCAATTGCTTTGGACACATGCAGCCCATGGTGGACTCACAATGGTTTTTGACACATGCCTTCCTGGGTGGACTTTCAACACATATTTACCTTTTTGACTCCTAGTTTCTCAAAAAACGGTAAGTTTATTTTTCGTGTGTGGCCCATCTTTGTCCCCTCCCTCTCCCCACACACATAGAAAAGTAACGATGCAATATATATCGCAACCCTTGACACATCTAATTGACAGAATTTAGTGAAGAATCCAATATAAAAAGAATTTTCAAAATCCAATGAATAATAAACATTCTACAGCAAATTTGTCAAAACACCCGTTTTAGCCCCTTTTGACCCCTTTCTCTAAAACGGCAGGGGCCACAAGCCCCAAATACAATACCAACCTTCCTTTAGTGGTTACAAACATTATATCCATATTTTATAACAATCGGTCAATGTATACTCAAGTTATCCACAAGAAAGTGGACAATCATTGATAATTGTCGTTTTTGGCCCCTTTGACCCCTAATATCTAGAAAATGGTAAGAGATATTGCAAATCTGATTGAAAAACGCAGGCAGGAAATTTCACAAGGATTCTAATGAAAAAAAGATTTTGAAAATCGGACCAAAAATAAAAAAGTCGATTTTTCGGGTGTGGCCCACATTTGACCCCCCACGGCAAAGTAATGGTGCAATATATATCAAAACCATTGACACATTTAGTTGACAGAATTTATTAATTAATCCAATAAAAAAAGAATTTCCAAAATCCACTGAATAATAAACATTCTACAGAAGATTTGTCAAAACACCCATTTTAGCCCCTTTTGGCCCTTTTTTCTAAAACGGTAGGGGCCACAAACCCCAAATGCAATACTAACCTTCCTTAATTGGTAACAAACATCATAACCAAATTTCAAAACAATCGGTCAATGTTTACTCAAGTTATCGCACGGAAACCAAAGTGTCTACAGACGACGACGACAACGACGACGACGACGACGACGACAACGACAACGACATCGCCATAACATAATACGATCGCAAAAATTTTGCGGTCGTATAAAAAAATAAGAAAAATAATTCAACTGCAATTAAACTGAGCAAAAAGAAACCATACAACTAAAGGTCTCAAATATCCCTTTTGATGTTCACATTCATTTTCAGCTTAAAATCTGCATTTTTGAAATTTTTGCTTGAAGAAATACGGGTAAGATGGTACACATGTTATATAACATTGCAAAGCTAATATTTTTTTCTGTCTAATGATTGTATAAAACATGCACCATCAAGGGTTACTTTTTTGCAAAGTTGAATTGTTCACAAAATGCTCAAAATACCTTTTTTACCATGCTTTCAGTTCTTCCACATGTGAGTCTTTTCAAACAGCCATGTAAACAAAATTCATGCACTTGTCGAAAATGAATCAAGGATATTGGAATTGAGTGAATATTTGGATTTCATTTGATTGTTCATATTGTTTTTCATCATTAATCCAATAAAACTTTGACAATTACAAACAATAACACTACACTTTTCATTTTCAATGGACTATATGAGGGAGTCTCAAATATAGGGCATTTATTTGGGCATGATGGGATACCCTGTCACCATTAACCCATACATTTGCCCCCCCCTCCTTTCTTATTAAAGTTTTAAAAAATATATATTTTTTACAAGTATTTGGAACATCAAAATAAAACAACAAAAGAAATAAAATAAAAAGCTTCGCCGAGCGCAGCATGATACGACCGCAACATGTTGAACCCTGTACGTATTAGGCCTAATATGGATAGTCTATTGTTCTGGACACATGCAGCCCATGGTGGACGGACAAAGGTTTTTGACACATGCTTCTCTGATGGACTTTCAACCCAGGGGATAAAAATATAAATTTTGAATGTTGTATTCTACTCTTTAAAAGAATAATGTTTGGGGAAAAAGTTAAAAATCGAACCAGAATTTTACTAAAATTATGATTACAGCCCAAAAAATTTATTCTTAAATTTAGAATCGCTACCTGACAAGAATAAATTTGCAAAAAAAATTTTCAAAATCGGACCACAAATAAAAAAGCCCCATTTGGCCCCTAATTACGTAATAGGGGGAAAAAGGGGGGGGTCACAAAAATTAATTCTTAATTTTGTATTCGCTATTTGACAAGAACAAACATGCAAAAAAAATTTTCAAAATCGGACCAGAAATAAAAAAGTTTCAATTTCGGCCCCATTTGGCCCCTAATTACGTAATAAGGGGAAAAAGGGGGGGTCGCAAAAATTAATTCTTAAATTTGTATCCGCTATTTGACAAGAACAAACATGCAAAAAAAAATTTCAAAATCGGACCAGAAAAAAAAAGTTTCAATTTCGGCCCCTTTTGGCCCCTTATTACGTAACAGGTGAAAAAGGGGTGGGGGTCGCAAAAATAAATTCTCAAATTTGGATTGGCTACTTGACAAAAATAAACTTGCAAAAAAAAATTTCAAAATCGGGCCACAAATAAAAAAGTTTCGATTTTGGCCCCATTTGGCCCCTAATTACGTAATAGGGTGAAAAAGGGGGGGTCGCAAAAATTGATTCTTAATTTTGTATCCGCTATTTGACAAGAACAAACATGTAAAAAAAAAATTCAAAATCGGACCACATGTAAAAAAGTTTTTATTTTGGCCCCTTTTGGCCCCTAATTACACAACGGAGAAAAAGGGGGGGCGCAAAAATTCATCAGGTTCATTCTTTTATTGTAAGAAACATTCTTGACAAATTTCACAGCAATAGGCCAACTAGGACCAAAGTTATGGTGGAAACAAGTAAAATATTTGAATTTTTTTCCCCTTTTGGGCCCCTTATTTCGAAACAAAAAAAGGGGGACCCCCAAAATCAATCCCATTCATCCTTGTATGGTAAGGAACATCACTGTCAAATTTCATAGCAATTGGATAACTAGAACTAAAGTTATTGTGGAAACAAACAAAAAAGTAGTATTTTTGGCCCTTTTTTGGCCCCTAATTTCTAAACGAAAAATGGGGGGACCCCCAAAATCAATCCCATGCATCCTTTTATGGTAAGATACATCATTGTAAAGTTTCATAGCAATCGGATAACTGGAACTAAAGTTATTGTGGAAACACTAAAAAGTTAACAGACACCGACGACAACGACGACGACGACGACGACGACAGCATCATACCATAATACGTCCGCAAATTTTTTGCGGTCGTATAAAAAGATGCTGACATCAATATTATTTCCATAAATAGATAATTAGTTTAATCACATCCATATAAGAGCTAGACCATGATTAAAAATAGAAATTAAATGTAACTGTGTATATATACATGTATGTATACAGAATGTCCAGATCCAATAAAATGATAGAAAGGTACCTAATTTTTGCCCTGCTATTTGGATAAAATAAAGTATTGGTCTTTATTAAACATTTTCAGAATATGATCAAAACTAGTTAAAAGCTGAAGAAATACATGTATAGGTACTTCAAATTTGTAAATGATCGATCTATGAATAAACACTTTTTAAATTCAAACCGTAGTATAACAGGCTTGAGAGACACTGCATATCTGATTAAAATAAAAAGCAGAAACTTTTACAAGGAATTCATTGATCATTTGTTCAAAATCAGACAACAAATAAATACTAGAATGGCATTTTTCCATGAAAGATGTATAAGGTCTGTGTCTTAAAATATTGGGTAAACGCGAAGAGGATGAGCTACGGTCTTATAATAACACTTTAAACATTATTCTACAGATGTTTTTTCAATACACCCATTTTGGCACGTTTTGGTTCTTTTTTCTTAAGTGGTAAGGGCCACAAACCCCAACTGATATACTAACCTTCCTGCAGTGGTCACATATATCATATCAAAATTTAAAAATAGGGCATGTAATGGGACATCAAATAAGTTAACGTTTTTGGCCCCTTTGACCCCTAATTTCTAAGAAATACAAAAGTGGATTTTTGGGTGGGGCCCCTTTTTGACCCGATAGCAATGTAACAGTACAATATACTTCAAAATTGTGGTTACATTTTCCTAACAGAATTTATTTAGGATTACAATGAAAAAAATAGAAAAATTAAACATTCTACAGCTGTTTTGATAATATACCCATTTTTGCCCCTTTTGGCCCTTTTTTCTTAATCGATAGGGGCCAGAAACCCCAAATGCAATACCAACCTTCCTTTAGTGGTTATAAATATCATATCAAAATTTTATAACTATTGGTAACCTACAACTAAAGTTATCGCACGGAAACCAAAGTGTTTACAGACGACTGTTTTTGGCCCCTTTGACCCTTAAATTCTCGAAAACGGTATGATATATTGCAAATCTGATTGAAAAACGCAGGCAGGGATTTTTGCAAGGATTCAAATGAAAAAAAGATTTTGAAAATCGGACCACAAATAAAAAAGTCGATTTTTTGGGTGTGGCCCCTTTTTGACCCCTTATAGCAATGTAACGGTACAAGATACATCAAAACTGTTGTTACATTTAGTTGACAGAATTTATTGAGGAATACAATAAAAAAAGAATTATCAAAATCGAATGAAAATTAAACATTCTACAGACGTTTTGACAATATACCCATTTTTGCCCCTTTTGGCCCTTTTTTCTTTAACGGTAGGGCCCAGAAAACCCAAATGCAATACCAACCTTCCTTTAGTGGTTACAAACATCATATCAAAATTTTATAACAATTGGTTAACTACAACTAAAGTTATCGCACGGAAACCAAAGTGTCTACAGACGACGACAACGACAACGACGACGACAACGACGACGACAACGACAACGACGACATCGCCATAACATAATACGACCGAAAATTTTTTGCGGTCGTATAAAAACAAATTCAATTTAAGTTATCTTTCTTTGATTAGGAAACTTCAATGTCAGAAAGACTGTGTATTTTACATTTTTCAAATGGTTTTTAAACTCAACACATTTTAGATTTTGCAGCAAATCTAATGATACCTTCATTTTATTGTACTTAAGACATGTGCAAAATTTCATTCAAATCCTTCATCAATTTTCAAGTGATAAGAAGTTCAAAGTGTGATAATTTCAGACAATATATCACCTGTCAAGGTATGACTCACCTGTAAAGTCAATGTACTTGATAGGATTTCATATGCATCTTTCAGACATCCGACAGCCTTTTGTCCAAGGAAAAATGCTTCACTTTTCTTTCTTCTACCTTCTACAACTTTGGGGTCTTCAGCTTTTTCTTTCTTAGTGGCATTCTTATCAAAATCAAACGTTTGCATAGTCAACTTTCCTTCATTCTAAAAAAATATAACATCAATTTAGTGATGATTATATATGTAAGCTTGATCGTCTTTTTTTTTTTGTTTTTTTTTTATTTTGAGCATTTTATATGTTGTAAGGCCACACAGAATTAATTTCTTGTTCTTTGGATTTTGACTTTTAAAAAAAGGTGCGAGCGAGCGAAATCATTTTTATTAATTTTTTTTTTGAAAATCTGATTTTTAGGAGCGACTGATTTTATTTTAGGCGAGCGACTTGTTTTTAAATTTTTTTAAAGTTTTTTTTTCTGGTTTTTAATGTAAAAGTGAGGCGAGCGAGCAATTATTTTTATTTTTGAAGAAAATAAGTGAAATATTAAAAAAATTCTATTTAAAGTATAACAAATGCTTGTTCTCAGTGGTTTATGGCTTTTCCAATTGGTTAATATATTATTTAAGCAGGAAATAATTGTCTTTAGTTGTTTTTTTATCTCTGAAGAGTTGCTGTCTTGGCTTTCTATCAATAGCCACAAGCAGACCAAGAGACAGTCAATTACACCAAACAAGTATGACTATGTCCCAAAATCTTGCTGGCAAGGCATAATTTTAAGATGAAATATTATAAAAAGAAAAACCAACTTCCTATCTTTATTAACAAAAAAAAAATATAAAACAACAATAACAATTTGTAAATATTTATTAAAACTAGATAATGTGTCTATGAGCCACAGGATGGCCCTCCCGTTCTTGAAATATCATTGACCCTCAATGTGTATTACCTGGGATATGGACTTTTACCAAGAAATTGATCAAAAGTGTTCATGTGTAAAATATAGGTCGCTGTGACCTTATTTCTGATGGGTGGTGCCATGTACCAAGACTCATCGAGAAGTGAAATATTATTGACCCCTAACATGTAGTATTCAAGATATGGACCTTAACCAAGAACTTAACCAAAGTCATTCATGCGTAAAATATACGTCACAGTGACCTCATTTCTAGTGGATGGTGTCACTTTACCCAAGACACATCTAGTGGTGAAATATCATTGACCCCCAACATCTAGTATCCAAGTTATGGACCTTAACCAAGAACTTAACCGAAGTCATTCATGCATAAAATATAGATCACAGTGACCTAATTTTTATTGGGTGGTGTCATGTTACCCAAGACACATCTAGTGGTGAAATACCATTGACCATCAACATGTAGTATCTGAGATATGGACCTTAACCAAGAACTTAACCAAGTTCATTCATGCGTAAAATATAGGTCACAGTGACCTAATTTTTATTGGGTGGTGTCATGTTACCCAAGACACATCTAGTGGTGAAATACCATTGACCATCAACATGTAGTATCTGAGATATGGACCTTAACCAAGAACTTAACCAAGTTCATTCATGCGTTAAATATAGGTCACAGTGACCTAATTTCTAGTGGGTGGTATCACCTTACCTAAGACACATCTAGTAGTGAAATATCATTGACCCCCAACATCTAGTATCCAAGTTATGGACCTTAACCAAGAACTTAACCGAAGTCGTTCATGCATAAAATATAGGTCACAGTGACCTAATTTCTAGTGGGTGGTGTAGCCCTACCCAAGACCCATCTGGTGGTGAAATATTGTTGACCCCCAACATCTAGTATCCGAGTAATGGACCTTAACCAAGAACTTAACCAAAGTGTTACGGACGGACGTACGGACGGACAAGGGTAAAACTATATGTCCGATCCACATACGTGGTCGGGCCATAAAAATATTACCAAACAATCCTTGGTCAATGGTGAATTGGATGTTCATAGATAGTGTCATTAATATCCCATTATTGTCCCTACACATAAGTTAGGGATTTTCCTTAATGTTTTCAATTTGAACCATGTTGTTTTTACATGTATAACTGAGGTCATCTGAGGAAAAATACCACAGGAACTTGAATCTATCAATAAAAGGAGTCGGCTATACATCGTATGTGACATTCTTTGAATGTCATGAATGTATTTAAATAAATCAATGTAAGAGTCTTCATTTTGACATGCAATTGCCGTATGTTGTAACTATACTTATACTTGGTGGCCACAGATTTCATTGTTTTCATCGGAGTGTTTTGTTTGAGGGGAATGAAACGTAGTTTCAACCGTTTAAGTTTTAAGTCTTTTATTCTGAATGTATCTCCAACATTTTCCAATATTGGAGCACTAAACTTAACTAACAAGCGATTAGACAAAACAGAGTCAAGTTTATAAGAGTACATGGTTGAAAATTGGCATTTTTTTGGTTGTTTACCTTTGCAAAAGACAAATATTTTTCAAACGCGGAGATAAAAAAAAATTTTGAACACAACTTCCGGCTCAAGACGCGGGCGGGTTTCTGGTAAATGCGGGCGGAAGAAATTTATATTTTTTTCTTAAGGAAACAATTTCACATGCGGGCGGTCCGACGAACAAGTAATTAATTCGGCGTGGCCTAAAAGCAATGTTATTTTTGTATGCAAGGGAATACAAACATAATGTCAATTCAAAACACTCCATCTTAATACCAATATTTGACACAACAAAATTTACAATGACAGCATTACCAGATTAACTGTCCAATTTAAACCAAGTTTAATATCTTTAGTGTTGTTTACTCTACCTATTTTTTGGTAATTAGTACGCCTCTTTAAATAATCATGAAATATTAACCATCTTATCCACAACAACAATGGTACAACGAGCGAGAAGCGACCTCTGGTCATATCTGAATACAGCTGGCTGGTTTCCATTGTGATTTTTTTAAATTGTTGTTTCTTTATGTTGGTTGTGTCGCTTACATTTATTCAACATCTCATTATCATCTTTTTACACTTTCACAAACACCTATAAAATTCCCTGAAACCCTGACAGAATATTTTTGAACATGAACTTACACTATTTTGGTCAGTAAAAATCATGTCACCAACCATTTTGACAAACTGGAGAATTTCTGTCATCAACTGGCTCATCTGGAATAGAAAGAAGTCAAATGGTTTGATACAAACTAAATTCCCAAACTTGGTCAGAACATATTTTAAAGAAGTAGTGTTTTTTTATCTCTTTTCTTATTGAAAAAGATAGCTGGTGGTGTAGTGGCTATTGCATTGGGCTACTAACATTGAGGCTTGTTGTTCGATCCTTTTCAAGTGTGAAAATTTCATGAACCAATTTTTCAGACTCTCTCATCACACCATTTGCAAGGATGGTCTTAAGAAACAATGTCAGTCCTTCAGAAAGGACCAAAAAAGGTTTTCCTGTGTATGGGAGAGCAATTCCCCATGCACATTAAAAACCCCTTTGTAGAGTTCTATAAGAGTATACTCAATGGGGACCGCTACAAAGGTCACACTCGCAAACTGCTAGCTGGAGAGGGATTCATATAACCATAATGCTTGTTTCCCAATCCAGGGTAATTAAATATTGTTGAACTTAACAAACTTCCAAAGTTATACAGAAATTTAAGGCTATTTGTTTGTTTTTTTCTAATACGTGTACTTACAAATTAAAAGCATTGAATCTTTTACAAATTCAAGACTTAAGAACTTCTAAAAGAGGTCTTTTTATTTTCTTGTAAGCGTTCTATGCAAATTTAATCCTCTGATGAGGAATCAAAATGAGTTTTGGTGCATCCAATCTGGCAAATCAACATGGCAATGCAAAGATTTTTTTTTCTTACGTCTTTTTACCATACATTGAAAAAAAAAATTTAGGTCATTATAAAAAATGTACTAGATACTCATCTTTTCTCGTCCCAATTTTTCAGCCCATCTGAAAATTTTATTTAGATTTTTTGGCAAGTTTTGTTTAATTTTGGCCAATTTTCTTTAAAATGGCAGATCTTTTATCAAAATGGTTGAAAAATAAAAAATAAAATTTGCCCACCCACCCCATATTTATAACACTTTTGAGTTGGAGAATACATCAAAGCTTTAAATTATCTGTCTAAATTTCAAAATTGTCTAAACACTAAGGTTCTTCCTACCCCAGACATAGGTTGAATATCTTAGTAATAATTTTGTTCCCCAGTTTGGTATTTTTGGTTATACTGTTCTATGCTCTTCATATTCATACAGTGTTTGGCATTTTCAATATTTTTGGTAGAGCGCCTCTGATGAGTCTCGAATAGACAAAACGCGCGTCAGGCGTAGCAAAATGTATTGTCTGGAACTTTGTTGTCATTTGTATTTCGAACACACATGAAGGTTAGCACTGCTGGTGGAGTTTAAATTCCCCGAGGTTAGCCCGCTCCGGCACCAACACTTTTGAGTTGGAGAATACATCAAAGTTTTAAATTATCCGTCTAAATTTCAAAATTGTCTAAACCCTAAGGTTCTTCCTACCCCAGACATAGGTTGAATATCTTAGTAATAATTTTGTTCCCCAGTTTGGTATTTTTGGTTATACTGTTCTATGCTCTTCATATTCATACAGTGTTTGGCATTTTCAATATTTTTGGTAGAGCACCTCTGATGAGTCTTGAATAGACGAAACGCGCGTCAGGCGTAGCAAAATGTATTGTCTGGAACTTTGTTGTCATTTGTATTTCGAACACACGTGAAGGTTAGCACTGCTGGTGGAGTTTAAATTCCCCGAGGTTAGCCCGCTCCGGCACCAACACTTTTGAGTTGGAGAATACATCAAAGCTTTAAATTATCCGTCTAAATTTCAAAATTGTCTAAACCCTAAGGTTCTTCCTACCCCAGACATAGGTTGAATATCTTAGTAATAATTTTGTTCCCCAGTTTGGTATTTTTGGTTATACTGTTCTATGCTCTTCATATTCATACAGTGTTTGGCATTTTCAATATTTTTGGTAGAGTGCCTCTGATGAGTCTTGAATAGACGAAACGCGCGTCAGATGTAGCAAAATGTATTGTCTGGAACTTTGTTGTCATTTGTATTTCGAACACACGTGAAGGTTAGCACTGCTGGTGGAGTTTAAATTCCCCGAGGTTAGCCCGCTCCGGCACCAACACTTTTGAGTTGGAGAATACATCATAGCTTTAAATTATCCGTCTAAATTTCAAAATTGTCTAAACCCTAAGGTTCTTCCTACCCCAGACATAGGTTGAATATCTTAGTAATAATTTTGTTCCCCAGTTTTGTATTTTTGGTTATACTGTTCTATGCTCTTCATATTCATACAGTGTTTGGCATTTTCAATATTTTTGGTAGAGCGCCTCTGATGAGTCTTGAATAGACGAAACGCGCGTCAGGCGTAGCAAAATGTATTGTCTGGAACTTTGTTGTCATTTGTATTTCGAACACACGTGAAGGTTAGCACTGCTGGTGGAGTTTAAATTCCCCGAGGTTAGCCCGCTCCGGCACCAACACTTTTGAGTTGGAGAATACATCAAAGCTTTAAATTATCCGTCTAAATTTCAAAATTGTCTAAACCCTAAGGTTCTTCCTACCCCAGACATAGGTTGAATATCTTAGTAATAATTTTGTTCCCCAGTTTGGTATTTTTGGTTATACTGTTCTATGCTCTTCATATTCATACAGTGTTTGGCATTTTCAATATTTTTGGTAGAGTGCCTCTGATGAGTCTTGAATAGACGAAACGCGCGTCAGATGTAGCAAAATGTATTGTCTGGAACTTTGTTGTCATTTGTATTTCGAACACACGTGAAGGTTAGCACTGCTGGTGGAGTTTAAATTCCCCGAGGTTAGCCCGCTCCGGCACCAACACTTTTGAGTTGGAGAATACATCATAGCTTTAAATTATCCGTCTAAATTTCAAAATTGTCTAAACCCTAAGGT
Source organism: Arcuatula senhousia (assembly GCA_963971305.1). Classification (NCBI taxonomy): domain Eukaryota; kingdom Metazoa; phylum Mollusca; class Bivalvia; order Mytilida; family Mytilidae; genus Arcuatula; species Arcuatula senhousia. Next base: position 33,073,681 of record OZ020304.1, read on the forward strand.
TCTTCCTACCCCAGACATAGGTTGAATATCTTAGTAATAATTTTGTTCCCCAGTTTTGTATTTTTGGTTATACTGTTCTATGCTCTTCATATTCATACAGTGTTTGGCATTTTCAATATTTTTGGTAGAGCGCCTCTGATGAGTCTTGAATAGACGAAACGCGCGTCAGGCGTAGCAAAATGTATTGTCTGGAACTTTGTTGTCATTTTTATTTTGAACACACGTGAAGGTTAGCACTACTGGTGGAGTTTAAATTCCCCGAGGTTAGCCCGCTCCGGCACCAACACTTTTGAGTTGGAGAATACATCAAAGCTTTAAATTATCCGTCTAAAGGACAAGGTATGATAAGCAACCACCACTGGCCCCCTTTATTGTCAAAATTTTAATTTCATAAAATAAAGTAATAAGTGTATGCTTCCAAATGACTGGACCTCCTAGTTGTGAGATATGCACATTTTTGTACAATTCAAGGCCCTTTAGATATGTATGGTGATTGAGAATGAAGCATAGTATTCATAATTTTATCAAAATCACGTAAATTTCAGATTTCATTCTGTGAATTAGATATGAGCGGACGTGCGGCCCACGACCATACTCTACTATGGCACTTACGTAGCAAAAATCTTTTTGTGTGTAAAAAATTTTGGTGGGCCGTTGGTCCGCTCGGGTAGAAAAACATATTTTACAAAAGAAAAAAACAAAATTTGTTGATCGACAATAGTAAAAAGAGATACGGAATCGGACGGCGTCGGAAAGGTTTCCGGTTGACCGCAACAAATATATATCAGACGATTTTTGCAGATTAATGACAAAAACCAAGATAAATACAGATTTATAATGGTAAGTAGCCGACCAAACATTAAATATATGTTTTATTGAATTTCCTTTGCAAACAATATGTAGATTAAGAGATATCAATAAAAAAAAAGACGATGTCTGATGGATTGCGTAAAAAGTGAACAGCTTCTGTCGACACAAGGGGAGTATTATGAAATAGTGTTTACAGATGTCTCAATTTCACAGATAAACTGTCATTAACAAATGAAACTAACCAAAAAAATTTTTTTTTTTCAAAGTAAAAAGGCTCTGTACTGTAGTAATTAAGGGACGTTAGCCAGTTACATGTAAACACTGCGAAATTTTCCACACCATACAATTATACATCGAATACAGATTAAGAAATATACCTTTATTTATTATAACCGTACAAAAAATAGATAAATCAGACGAAAATCAAAGAAAAAAAAACAGCAGACGAAAAACATGGTCTAACACAAAAAGATATAATAAAATATCTCCATGAATTCATATGACAAAATAGCTCAGACGGTTAGGGCGTTCAATCTCTCATTATCACCTATCAGTCTAAGTTCGAGTCGAGTTGAAATTTTTTTTTTTAGGGTTTGGTTTTTTTTTTTTTAGGTTTTTTTTTATTTATTCTGTCAAAAATTGAAAACAAACTAAGAATATATATTCAACCTAGTTTTATGATTAATCATACTATGAATATAATAGTCGTATTAGTATGAAACGTTGTACGTACGTTATGAACTAAAGAAATGAAAGGAAATACATTCAAACGTAACGGGAGCCCTGTCATGCTCGTTCTTCGTTTTGGTTTGATTTTGTTTTTGTCCATAAACGTGTAATATGTCTAGAGATGTGGTATTTTAAGCGACAAAACCTTTTATATATCAGCATCATGCAGCGATTTTTTATCTTAAAATCGACAAATTATGAAATACATGTAAAACTAGTTGCGTCTTTCTATGGTTAAAATGATTGTTAAATACAGTCTTTTTATACCCCCTCCCCGCAAAACAAAGTTTAGGGGATATATAGGAATCATCCTGTTTGTCTATCTGTCCGTTTGTCCACATACCTTGTAACAGCTTCCCCCCTAAACCGCTTTACGGATTTACATGAAAATTGCATATCAGATGTATTTAGACTTCTTAAATATTGTATTGAATGAGAGACCTTGTCATGAAGCGCAATACTCATAAACCGCTCATCGGACTTTGATGAAACTTTACATGATGGAAGTAAATTATCTGTAGATGTGCATTAAGAATTGTTATTGCTCTCAGATATTATTGAGGGGAGATAACTAACTTGAGTTTTGGGGTTTTTTTTGTTTTTTTTTCAGTCGTGACAGAGTCCAATATGAAACGGCCTCGCAGAATAATTTGATTTACATTTGTTTTACATGCTCCAACATCAATGGTTTAAACATTTCTAGTACATGTGAACACTCAATCCTGTCTACCAGCTGTCTATTGAGTTGAACAAAGCTTTAAATGGCGATCTAAAAAAAAATTATCTTCAACTCAAGTTTAAGTTCTGACCCATGTAAATTGGTCTAGTTTGCTCCTTGGGTTTTGCAAAATAAAAAAAAATCTGAGTCTGCTGACTCATTAAATCACTTTTTGTTATATTTTATATGTTATAAAGTTTTGCCCTTTATTTAAATCGCTCTAAGGAAAAATTTAACTTCAAACACGTTTTATTTCAGGTTGTTAAAAGATTTAGCATGTTGAAAAAATAAAAGACAACAAATATCACTATGCAAAGTAAGTTTGTACATCTAGCTAGTAATATAAAGATTTTGAATTCCTTGGCTCTTAAAAAAAGAACCTCAAACATTGGCAATCACGCGCCGGCTGCTAACAAATTAAAATATTTTCATGGAAACTATAATCATAAATATCGACAAACTTTAAATACTGATACATTAGTTCTAATTTTGAGTCCTATCAAAAGAAGGTTACTGCGACCTATATTTGCTGCTTGAGTAATTTTGGTTATGTTTGAAGTAATCTATAAATCATGTCAACTTGTATACTTTGTATGCTGGTGCTTCTTGGATATTCAGTACGCATGCAGTCTAAAGTACATTTTTATAGTCAACTTTTTTTTATTTTGACGACTTTTGTTAGAGTATACATCCGACTGTTTTTTTTTTCAGTTAAAGATCACTGATTGACCATAAAGCGATTGAGCATTTATTATTCCGTTTACGAAACGTTAGAATATCATAACATTATTATCCCTGAGTCCAATGGCAGGGAATATAGCTTTTGGCTCGTTCGTTTGTACGCCCGTAAGTTCATATGCACGAAAGACTCAGGTTAAAGGTTTTGTCCATATCTCATCACCGGCAAGTGGAAGAGGAATGATATTTAGTCAGTGGGTACATCTTGGGTAGGAACCACATCAGTTCCGGAATTATGTCATTTTGACTTACATTTTCGGAATCTAAGACTAAGATAAAAGTTTAGGTAAATGTTCAAATCTCAGCAACTTCAAGTAGTAATAGGGTTGATATTTGATCAATTGGCACACTTTTGATATTTATCAATATCCGCACCAGAATTAAGTCACCTTGACTTATATTGTCCGCATGAAACACTAAGGCTAAAGTTTTGGTTAAGGTGCATATTTTAGCAACTGCAAGTGGTAGAGGGCTAGGGATAATATTTGATCAATGGGAACTCAACATCCGCACCAAAATAAAGTCACATTAAGCTTGATATATATTTCCCGCATAAAGGTGCATTTTTAGCAACTAGAAGTGTTAGAAGGATGATATTTGGTCAGTGAATGCATCTTAGATGTACCAGTTAAAGGTCAATTTTTATGTAAATTGAAGAGGGGATCAGCTGTCGCGTGCGTCTGCTACGTGTCTTGATTTAAAATACAAAGTGTCAAAATAATTTATAACATATTTTCAGATGGTCAAAGCATATACATGTGCAGTATGTGGAAAATCCAAGCTGAAACATCGTAGACCTATCAAGCATCCGAAATTGAAGAAGTATGTATCTAGAATTACAGGAAGATGTATAGAAGACACGGACGTTATATGTTCGCAATGCAGAGCTACTTTTAAGAAATCCAATAAAAAAGAGAACTTAGAAACAAATATTCGATCGGATACAGAGGATAGCAGTGACGAAAACTATGAAGCATCCAATACATCTTACATTAAGAGTCCAAAAAATATTCATTTAGGCATTGAATCTACATCTTCATCACATAAATATTGCATTGTTTGCAAAAGGAAAGCCAATAAGCGGGTTAAGCTCTGCACTGTACCACTATTGGCAAGAACACAAGTATTTCTCGCAAAGGCAATTTTTATTGAGCAGCATGCTAGATGTTGTTCATTTCATTTAGAAAGTCAACAATTTAAAGATGAAGCGCTTCAAAACATCAAATCAAAGTATGACAAATCTTTTTTAAACAGAACAGATATCGTCACACTATTAGAGAATATTCGCTCAGCAGTATTGAGACAGTCATCTAGGCTTAATTTTGACGATGTCAATGCTCTCTCTGATGAAGATTATATCAACCTAACAGGAATAAATAAGCAACAATTTGTTACCATAGCAACATCGTTAACTTCATTAAGAAATTCTGCTGTTCGTTCTCTTGAAACCTGCTTGGGAGTATTACTTGTCAAACTTAGAACTGGTCTTCCAAACACAATCCTTTCCACTCTGTTCACATTGAAGAAGAGTCAAATACAACGATGCATACATTCAGCAAAGAAAGCTATGATGAATGATTACGTCCCACATCATCTAGGATTTAACCACATTGACCATGACACGTTTGTTCGCAACCACAACACTCCGTTAGCCAGCAGTCTTTTTGCAACAAATGAAAATTCTGCAATACTGGTTCTTGATGGGACTTATATTTATGTACAGAAAAGTTGCAATTTCAAGTTTCAGAGAGTGTGCTACAGCATGCACAAGCACAGGCCTTTAGTCAAAATGATGGTTATAGTTGGGTCTGATGGCTATATACTTAACGTCCTTGGGCCTTACAGAGCTGACGGTAAAAACAACGATGCTTCAATAACTAAGCATATGATTAGCACCAACCAAGATGACATCGAGGATTGGATTAAAGAAAATGATGTTGCAGTTGTTGACCGTGGGTTTCGAAATGCCTCCGAGTTTCTTAAGAAGCATGGTATGCATGTAGAAATGCCAACATATTTGAACAAGAGGCTCCCAGGAGCCTGAATCGCTCACCTGGTCTTGATGTTGACCCTATACTTTTGTAGAGCTAAATGAGCTGAACATTGAAGCAAGCAACAGCTTTTCTCTACCTGCAATAGTTTTCATTTTATAGGCCAAAAACACCATTTTTCACCTATAAGGGGCCATAACCCCTATAATGAGTCATCTGACAACTTCGACCCTATGGAGACTTTTATAGAGCTAAATGAGCTGAACATTTAAGCAAGCAACAGCTAATCTCTATCTGCAATAGTTTTTATTCTGTAGCTCAAAAACATGAAAAATCACTTTTTTCAGGGGCCGTAACCCCTATCAGGGGTCATCTGACAACTTCGACTCTATGGAGAATTTTGTAGAGCTAAATGAGCTGAACATTTAAGCAAGCAACAGCTAATCTCTATCTGCAATAGTTTTCATTCTGTAGGCCAAAAACATGAAAAAACGCTATTTTTCAGGGGTGGTAACCCCTATAAGGGGTCATCTGACAACTTCGACCCTATGGAGACTTTCGTAGAGCTAAATGAGCTGAACATTTAAGCAAGCAACAGCTAATCTCTATCTGCAATAGTTTTCATTCTGTTGGACAAAAACATGAAAAATCGCTATTTTTCAGGGGCCGTAACCCCTATAAAGGGTCATCTGACAACTTCGAACCTATGGAGAATTTTGTAAAGCTAAATGAGCTGAACATTTAAGCAAGCAAAAGCTAATCTCTATCTGCAGTAGTTTTCATTCTGTAGGCCAAAAACATGAAAAATCGCTATTTTTCAGGGGCCGTAACCCCTATAAGGGGTCATCTGACAACTCTGACCCTATGGAGAATTTTGTAGAGCTAAATGAGCTGAACATTTAAGCAAGCAACAGCTAATCTCTATCTGCAATAGTTTTCATTCTGTAGGCCAAAAATATAAAAAATGGCTATTTTTCACCTTTAAGGGGCCGTAACCCCTATAAGGGGTCATCTGACAACTTCGACCCTAAGGAGACTTTTGTAGAGTTAAATGAGCTGAACATTTAAGCAAGCAAAAGCTAATCTTTATCTGCAATAGTTTTCATTCTGTAGGCCAAAATCATGAAAAAATGCTATTTTTCACCTTTAAGGGGCCATAACCCCTATAAGGGGTCATCTGACAACTTTGACCAAATGGAGACTTTTGTAGAGCTTTTGATGCTGAATCAGTAGCGTGGCCTCAGATTTCCTCTATCTCTTATACTTTTTGATTTATAAGCCAAAAACAGTAGTCTGACCCCCCTGGTCTATTTTTAGTAACGGTGGCCATCTTTTTTGACGGATCAAAAATTGAAACACAAGTTTGGTGCAGGACACCCTAAGGATCATTCACATTAAGTTTCATTAAATTCTGTTCAGTAGTTTCAGAGGAGAAGATTTTTGAAAAATTGTTAACAGACGACGACGACGACGACAGACGACGACGACGACAGACGACGACGACGACGGACGCCAAGTGATGGTAATAGCTCACATGGACCTTCGGTCCAGGTGAGCTAAAAATAGGGCATGTAATGGGACATTAAATGATACCCCGCCACATAATAATATCAAAAGTTCATAAAATTTGATTTCAAAGTAGCCTATCTCGAAAACTGTTCTTCGGATCATGTTGGAAATTACACTTGACCTGTATTTTATTGTACTAAACAGCTGTGCAAAATATCATTCAAATCCTTTGACGCGTTTTCAAGTTATTGGTCCGAAACTCAAAATTTCATGAAATTTGATTTTTCAAAGTGGCCTATCTCGAAAACAATTTTTGGATCATGCTGGAAATCGAACTTGACCTGTATTTTATTGTACTAAACAGCTGTGCAAAATATCATTCAAATCCTTTGACGCGTTTTCAAGTTATTGGTCGGAAACTAAAAATTTCATGAAATTTGATTTTTCAAAGTGGCCTATCTCGAAAACTATTTTTTGGATCATGCTGGAAATCGAACTTGACCTGTATTTTATTGTACTAAACAGCTGTGCAAAATATCATTCAAATCCTTTGACGCGTTTTCAAGTTATTGGTCGGAAACTAAAAACTTCATGAAATTTGATTTTTCAAAGTGGCCTATCTCGAAAACTATTTTTTGGATCATGCTGGAAATCGAACTTGACCTGTATTTTATTGTACTAAACAGCTGTGTAAAATATCTTTCAAATCCTTTGACGCGTTTTCAAGTTATTGGTCGGAAACCTTCGGGGGACGGACAGACAGACGGACAGACAGACGGACGGACGGGACAGACACCGAAAAAAACTGAGGGTATAACATAATACCCTGCCACTTGGTGTGGCGGGGTATAAAAAGGGCCAGTCTCAGCATACCACAGAAGAGGCAAACTTGTCACGATTGGTTACGAAGGTACGCTGGGTTGTTGAAAGTGTGAATGCCAGGATTAAACGCTGGAGACTACTGGACAAAGTTTTGCACAACCATTATGTGCCTTCAGTAGGTGATTTTGTTAGAATTGTTTGTGCAATATGTAATGACTTTCGACCCCCTCTATCTTGTCAAGATCCTAGTGGCACAGAGATAGCAGAACAAATGATTGAAAAGTCTAAAGAAACAAACAAAATCAAAACTCTTGTGGAGGAAGAAAAACTCCTTAGGAAAAAAGCAATCTATAGAAATGTAGAGGGTTTAGATATCACAGATTTTCCTGTTCTTTCCCTGGATGATCTAAGAGATATTACATTGGGCATTTATCAAATAAAGCTTGCACCAAACTACACCAAAGAACATCTTGAAGGGGATTCTTATAAGCTACAAATAGTTAAAGATAAACCGAATCTCATTCGTTGTAAAATACAGTCCAGACATAGTAATGCTTCCTCTCACACACTTTGGGTTGAATTTGACAGACAGAATGTTACTGGATGGTACTGCACTTGCAAAGTGGGGTCAAGAACTGTAGGGTGCTGTGCACATGTTGCAAGTGTAATATGGTTTCTGGGATATAAGAGATATTCTGAACTTACATCCGGTCCTTCGAGTACTTTCCTGTCTTCTGTCCTGGATGCAAGTGATATTCCCGTTACAGACAGTGAAAGTGAGGGCGAAAATGGATTTATTGAAGAATGACAATATTAGCCATGAAAAATATTAGCACTTTAAGTAGAGCAGGGCATAGATGTTACTGCGACTGCGGCTTTAACAACTATGTTCAAGTTTTATTTACACCTCCATATGATATCTCACGATTTGTATTCCCGTCTTTTGACCTTGACCTTGATTTTATGGCTAATTGACTTTGGTCTTTCTAAATACATATCATAGCAATTGTGAACTTCAATATCTTCGAAACTATAAGTAATAAGATAATGAAACTTGATTTGTTGTTGTGTCAGATCTAGAATTTTACAGCTGAATCTTTTTTTTAACTTGACATTCAGTTTCAGATAAGCAACTTTTATTTCTTTTTGTATTTTGCGATATGTTAGAGTTCAAGTTTGACATAATCATAATAATTGATAGATTTATGCACACGATTTAGGGAAATTAACAATGAATTTGTATTTCTGATGGTGCCAGAAGGTGACACAAACTTGAGTTGTAGTTCTTAATTGCAGAGTAAATCATTGTAAAATGTGTAATGACATATGGCAATATATATGTGTGTGTGTCGGAGAGAGAGAGAGAGAGAGAGAGAGAGAGAGAGAGAGACAGAGACAGAGACAGAGACAGAGAACATTTCCGGTAGTTCGTTTGTTTTTGTTACTGTTGTTTTTAAATGTCTTTTAACGTTTCAGTGTTTTGTTTTGTTCATATAATTATATATTGGTATAAAATAGTGACCTTCGTGCACTCTATCATCCATTCGTCTCTATCCATCAGCAATTTAAAACATGTTTCTGAATATCATTAGAGGAATTTATTAATGTCCAGTTTATAACTTCGAACATTCCATTTGTTAAATGATATATTGTTTTCATTATGTTGTTGCATTATACAATCCAAGTTAAATATCCATAAGTAAAATTTGTTTTTTTTACATGAAATAAAACATTTCTCTTTGGCATCTTTTTGTACGTTTTATCTATATCACCATCAAATCAAATAATGCACTTTCATCCAAAAACAGTCTTTATTATACAATATACAAGCTAAAATAAGATAAACTCAGATCTTTGTTCGGGAAGAGTTAACAGTTCAAATCTAACAAAAATATATATATTATATATATATGTAACATTTTGGATCGTTAGCCTTATAAATGTTATGAGTCGAGCACTATGATACAAAAATAATAGACCACACACACATGCATGCACACACGCACGCACGCAACATGCACGCACGCAACAAGCACGCACGAATACGCATTATTTTGTGTGTGTATGTGTCTGTTTGAATGATTTCAGTTCAAATGAAGCTGTATACCAAATATCAAGGGGCTGTGATAAGTAGTTGCCAAGGAAACTGGAAACATTCTTTCTTTGCACGCCCGACATTCACTATTTCGTACTAATTAAGCCGGGTTTTTCACTAAAATCCGACCGAAAAGCAGACTGTTCTTGAAAAAATCTTGCATCTTTATCCAATAAAGCAGAACAAAATAATTTACATAATAAAAACCTTAAATAACAGTTTAAAACACCCTTTTAAATGCTTATATAGCTAAGATAGGCCGTAAAACAGACATATTCTTTTTGGTTGCTAGGCAACCACAAAAACGGCCGAAACGAGTTTTCTCATGCTTTTTTATTAATAGCATTATAAATTGTTACTTAAAACTAAATATCAAGATATTTTGAGAGGGGGCCAAAAATGGGCCTTATCATACCTTGTCCTTTCAAAATTGTCTAAACCCTTAAGGTTCTTCCTACCCCAGACATAGGTTGAATATCTTAGTAATAATTTTGTTCCCCAGTTTGGTATTTTTGGTTATACTGTTCTATGCTCTTCATATTCATACAGTGTTTGGCATTTTCAATATTTTTGGTAGAGCGCCTCTGATGAGTCTTGAATAGACGAAACGCGCGTCAGGCGTAGCAAAATGTATTGTCTGGAACTTTGTTGTCATTTGTATTTCGAACACACATGAAGGTTAGCACTGCTGGTGGAGTTTAAATTCCCCGAGGTTAGCCCGCTCCGGCACCAACACTTTTGAGTTGGAGAATACATCAAAGCTTTAAATTATCCGTCTAAATTTCAAAATTGTCTAAACCCTAAGGTTCTTCCTACCCCAGACATAGGTTGAATATCTTAGTAATAATTTTGTTCCCCAGTTTGGTATTTTTGGTTATACTGTTCTATGCTCTTCATATTCATACAGTGTTTGGCATTTTCAATATTTTTGGTAGAGCGCCTCTGATGAGTCTTGAATAGACAAAACGCGCGTCAGGCGTAGCAAAATGTATTGTCTGGAACTTTGTTGTCATTTGTATTTCAAGAAATTTGGATGAGAATATAGGAATTATTTTAGTATGGCCTTACCCTGCCCTGAAGATCTCCCAACTTCCACAGCTTTTCCTCATGTTGACTTCTGGCCTCTGGCATTTCTAAGTCATCTGGTAACTCCTCCTCCACAGTCAAATTACTGGCAAAGTTTCCATTAGGTATGGGTGGTAGCTTGGATACTCTTCTCTGGGTCTGGGGAAAATATAAACTTATGTGTATAAGTAAAATTCACATTTTATTTTAAGGGAACTCTGCGTCTACATTTGCATATGATTGTACTCCAGCAGTAAAATAAGAACATAAGTAATCTATCAATTACAAAGTTCGCCTGCCTACACATTATTATCATTCAGAGGAAATAGACTTTTTCAAAATTTCAAGCACTCATCCATACAGAAAAAGAAGCTTGCATCTGAACCATGCGTCTTGTTAAGCATTCCTAAATGCACCTTCAATACCACTTTGGTTGATGTGGTACTTGTGTGTTATTGGAGATGCTTCTGTGAGTGGTCATCCATGTCTTCAAGAATTCCGACAAGTACTTTCTCCTGGTGGAAGACGGGCCCAGCATCCATCGATAACAAAGGATACTATGGAGCTGCTAACACTGGCTGCGGTGTGTCATGGGCTGCACGACCCATGGCACATAGCGAGTCTTTAATAGTCGAGCGATGCAGAGGGGCAATCCCCTATAGTCACGACTATAAATACCCGTCATCATCATCAGTGGTCATCCATTTATCTTGAACAAAATGAAAAAAGTTTGAAATACCTTTGGTTGAAGTTTTTTCACTGGACCTCTGCTGCTGTATCCTTTGTGAACCACTCGTCCTGTTTCTGTCACATTTTCCTGGGGAACATCTTTGGTCTAAAAAAACAAAAGGCAAATATGAAACTCCTGATTGAGGAAAATGTACCAAGGCCAAGTCAAATTAATTCATAGTTGGTTTGACAGTTTGACAGTGCATGAAAAAATAATGTGTGAACGGGCAAATTTTTATAATTTGTTTCTTTTTCCTAAAGGGATATTTTGGATGTGCATTCATTTTTTTACTAGCTGACAATTTTATTAAAAAAAAAAAAAAAAATAAGAAGAGAGTGCATGCTCAGGATAACAGTCCATAAACAAATTCTGTTAAATATTGACAATACTTGATTTTATGCATTTAGACAATTTTTTTTCGCATTAACATCTACAAGCAAGTGGCAAATCTGACAAATTTGGAATTAATTTAGCTTGGTCTAATGACAGTGTAACTGAGATGGTCTGACTGTGAACTATCACAATAAAATTGCCTTCTGTTTGGTATCCTTTCTTCCTCTTTAGCAGAATGACCTTTATCAGCAGGGGAGGAAGCTACAGCTAATGAAGGTCTTATAGATGCTCTTCTTATCTGTATACTGTGGTTTCATCTTTATTCATTTGGTATCAAATTTCGTGGTTTTCATTGGTGGCCTTGATCCACAAAAATTTGATACCCCGCGAAAAGGAAATTTAACATTGATCTATATGCTGCAGACTTGAAAACTATGAATTAAGAATCCACTGATTATTTTTCATAAAACCACGAAAATTGGTACCCGTAAAAATAAATGAATCCAGAATAGACAAGTTTGTAATATGGAGTAGGCATTGCCTAAATGCGAGCATAGTTAAAAGGGACTACGTTTTGTTTATATAATGATGACGAACATTGTAGTGCACGACCTTTGGTTCATTTTAATAACACAAAATTCATAAGTTTATTTGGTTAACAAGTTTTTCCATTTCTAACAATCTTTTTCATATATATTTTTTATTCATATTTTGTTCTAAATGCCGACAATCAGGGCTATCGCTATCATTTAATTTCCAATATTTCCATTTGCTTATTTTGGGGCGAGATGGTATGGGGCGATTAAGCTTCGAGACACGTTAGTTTCGTACGAGCAGCTTATGTGTATTTATTATTTTAAGAATATTATTTTCTTGTAAAAAGCGCACTTTATTATTTTTTTTAAGCATTATTTCTTTTCTTCTAAATTATTTTAACATTCACTCCGGTCCTGTAACAAGAGGCTCCCAGGAGCCTGAATCACTCACCTGGTCTTGCTGTCAACCCTATGAAGACTTTTGTATAGCTAAATGAGCTGAATGTTTATAAGCATGAAAAATCTTTTCTCTATTTGCAATTGCTTTCATTCTAAATAATCAAAAAACACTAAGGGGCTGTAACCCCAATAAGGGGTTATCAGACAACTTCAACCCTATGGAGACTTTTGTAGAGCTAAATGAACTGAACATTAAAGCAAGCAACAGCTTTTCTCTATCTGCAATAGTTTTCATTCTTTAAGCCAAAAACACTATTTTTGCCTTTAAGGGGCTGTAACCCCTATAAGGGGTCATCTGACAACTTCGACCCTATGGAGACTTTTGTAGAGCTTAATGAGCTGAACATTTTAGCAAGCAACAGCTTTTCTCTATCTGCAATAATTTCATTCTATAGGCCAAAAACACTACTTTTCGCCTTTAAGGGGCTGTAACCCCTATAAGGGGTCATCTGACAACTTTGACTTAATGGAGACTTTTGTAGAGCTAAATGAGCTGAACATTTAAGCAAGCAACAGCTTTTCTCTATTTACAATAGTTTTCATTCTTAAGGCCAAAAACACTATTTTCCGCCTTTAAGGGGCTGTAACCCTTATAAGGGGTCATCTGACAACTTTGACTTTATTGAGACTTTTGTAGAGCTGAATGAGCTGAACATTTAAGCAAGCAACAGCTTTTCTCTATCTACAATAGTTTTCATTCTAAAGGCCAAAAACATGCAAAAATGCTATTTTTCACCTTTAAGGGGCTTTAACCCTTATAAAGGGTCATCTGCCAACTTCAACCCCATGGAGACTTTTATAGAGCTAAATGAGCAGAACATTTTAAGCAACAGCTTTTCTCTATCTGCAATAGTTTTCTTTCTATAGGCTAAAAACACTATTTTTCGCCTTTAAGGGGCTGTAACCCCTATAAGGGGTCATCTGACAACTTTGACCCTATGGAAACTTTTGTAGAGCTAAATGAGCTGAACATTTAAGCAAGCAACAGCTTTTCTCTATCTACAATAGTTTTCATTTTATAGGCCAAAAAACATGCAAAAACGCTATTTTTCACCTTTAAGGGGCTGTAACCCCTATTAGGGATCATCTGACAACTTTGACCTTATGGAGAATTTTGTAGAGCTAAATGAGCTGAACATTTAAGCAAGCAACAGCTTTTCTCTATTTGCAATAGTTTTCATTCTAAAGGCCAAAAACACTATTTTTTGCCTTTAAGGGGCTGTATCCCCCATAAGGGGTCATCTGACAACTTCGACCCTATGGAGACTTTTGTAGAGCTAAATGAGCTGAACATTTAAGCAAGCAACTGCTTTTCTCTATCTACAATAGTTTTCATTTTAAAGGCCAAAAACATGCAAAAACGCTATTTTTCATTCTAAAGACCAAAAACACTATTTTTTGCCTTTAAGGGGCTGTAACCCCTATTAGGGATCATCTGACAACTTTGACCTTATGGAGACTTTTGTAGAGCTAAATGAGCTGAACATTTAAGCAAGCAACAGCTTTTCTCTATTTGCAATAGTTTTCATTCTATAGGCCAAAAACACTATTTTTTGCCTTTAAGAGGCTGTAACCCCTATAAGGGGTCATCTGACAACTTCGACCCTATGGAGACTTTTGTAGAGCTAAATGAGCTGAACATTTAAGTAAGCAACAGCTTTTCTCTATTTACAATAGTTTTCATTCTATAGGCCAAAAACATGCAAAAACGCTATTTTTCACCTTTAAGGGGCTGTAACTCCTATAAGGGATCATCTGACAACTTCGACCAAATGGAGACATTAGTAGAACTTTTGATGCTGAAGCAGTAGTGTGGCATCAGATTTCATCTATCTCTTATACTTTTTGATTTACAAGCCAAAAACAGTAGTCTGACCCCCCTGGTCTATTTTTAGTAACGGTGGCCATGTTTTTTGACGGATCAAAAATTGAAACACAAGTTTGGTGCAGGACACCCTAAGGATCATTCATACCAAGTTTCATTAAATTCTGTTCAGTAGTTTCAGAGGAGAAGATTTTTGAAAAATTGTTAACAGACGACGACAGACGACGACGACAGACGACAGACGACAGACGACGACGACGACGGACGCCAAGTGATGGTAATAGCTCACATGGACCTTCGGTCCAGGTGAGCTAAAAATAATAACCCTTTCCGGACCATAAAAAATCTAAATCAGCATTAGCAAATTTCTCGCGGAAACAAATAACGTAGAGCTCTCCGCTCGAGCGCTTGCGAGCTATGCTCGCTATTATTTTTGTGTTATCAACCTATGATTTATAGTTTTCTATTTACCTCTTTAGCAGAATGACTCCTTCCTATATCAGCAGGTGAGGGTGGTGGTACAGCTAGGGTAGGTCTTATAGAGCCCCCTCTTATCTATAGATTTGTATTATTTCTAAGTGTTGTTAACCTATAGTTTTCTTACCTCTTTAGCAGAATGACTCCTCCCTATATCAGCAGGTGAGGGTGGTGGTACAGCTAGGGTAGGTCTTATGGAAGCTCTTCTCATCTACAAAAAAAAATTATACAGTACATTTTTTATCAAATAATGGATTTTTGGAAATAAAAGGTTGCCCAAGGACTCCATGTTAAGCATAAACAACATTTACTTAAACTTAATGTAATTAATTTATGTGGCATAAAATATCATTTTTCTTGCATAAATCTTGAGACTCAATATTAAAACTTTGCATAAATTACTCAGACTTCAATGCAGACTTGGCGAAATTCGTTGGTCCTACGGACATGTCCGTTGATTATCATCATCGGTCAAACCAAAGTCAGTACCAGACCAGCACAGGACCAGATGTCCGTCAGATTTATGGATCATAATGTATTTAACTATATTATTTTTCGTTGGTAAATTTTCTCCCAATCTTTTGATTTTGACTAAAATATCACGATTTTACTCGCTATTTATTGACAGCCGGTTAATTTTACTCTATTTATTAACGAATGGATGAAACTGTCAACAAAATTTGTTGCACATGCGCAAATTATCGGAAATATTGAAATCATTTGTTGAAATCTGGAAAAAACATGAATGATTTCCGGAATTTGACGAAAATATCCAAGTTCAATAAAATTTTGGTCCGATGGTGTTTTGGTCGTACAGGTAAGTGATGTTACGTTATCGGACCAAAAGTCCGGCCTATTCCAAAACTATTTGGCCAAGTCTGCAATGTGCATAATGGTAGGTTTACAAATGGATAGATTCCTTGAAATCATTTTCAATACTGTAATAATTTTTGGCAAGAAGATCAGTTCTTAAGTTTCGGTGAAAAAGTAAACTCTATGAAATACACAGTAATACCCCTTTATATTGAAATGTCAAAGTGTAAGAAGGATTGAACTTTAGTATTTGCTCACCTCTCTATCTTCTTTGACTTCTCTGTTCATTACTGGTACTTGTAAACTTGGAGGTTCTTCCTGAAATTAAAGTTATGAAATTTGTGTAATATTTTCATAAAATAAAAATTGTAGATAAGGCCATGATAAAAAAAATTCCTAGATTCTCATCCAAATTTCTTGAAAATATGGGGCGGGTAAGCGAATTTTACTCTTTATTTTTTATCCAATATGATAAGATATGTTATGATTTTAAAAGAAATTGACCAATAATTAACATAATTTGCCAAAAAATTTAAATAAAACTTTTTGAGGGGGCTGTAAAAACTGGGATGGGGGATGAGGATCTAGAATAATTTTTATATTGGCCTAACAGTATTTGAAGTTTAGTTTCATTGCTGTTTGCAGTTTATAATCTATGATGTATTGTTTGTTCTTGTGATGCGTTATCAATGTCTTTTCAGTCTTTTGAAAGCCCCATTGATTCTCTCGCATTTTCTCTGTTTGAGTGTGTTCTTTTAACAAAAGTAATAGAATATTAAAGTTTGTTTTTGCCTGCAATAACGATGTCTCCCCCCGTTCCCCCCCAAAGTTCTAAGTTCAAAAAGACACAACTCCCACAAAACTTTGGGGATCAAAATTTTCTGGTAACATGCACAGCTACATATGGTGTCCTTCCTATATACAAAGTTTCGTTGAATTCGCTTCATTAGTTTCAGGAGTTGCGCTGACAAGATGACAATGATGATATTCAGCAAATTTCTAAGTTCAAAGGGCCATAACTCCCACAAAAATTTGAGGATCAAAATTTCTTAATAACATGCACAACTACATATGGTGATCTTCCTACATCCCAAGTTTTCGTTGAATTCGGTTCAGTAGTTTCAGAGGAGTTGCGCTGACAAGATGACAATGATGATTTTTAGCAAATTTCTAAGTTCAAAAGGTGGCAACTCCCACAAAAATTTGAGGATCAAAATTTCCTGGTAATATGCACAACTACATATGGTGTCCTTCCTATATACCAAGTTTCATTGAATTCGGTTCAGTAGTTTCAGAGGAGCTGCGCTGACAAACTTTGTAACAGACAGACGGACAGGACAAAAAAAATATGTCTCCCCACAAAAGTGGAAGGGAGACATAATAACCATGTAAACAGACAGTCATACTTATCTAGACTTTTCATATGAAGCCAATCAAGAGCAAAAGCGCTTATTTCTTTTTTGTGACCTAATTCCTACGAATAGTCATTTCTACTTAACATGACTATCACTTATTGAAGTGATCAAAATCATGTTTTTGTATATACATGTAAGCATCTAAAGCTCTTAACCAAAAATCTTAGCTTAAATTTCAAGTTTTGATTTTAGCAAATCAAAATCGGTGTTTTTCGCACTTGAGTTTTTGGTGGTGAGGAAAAATTCTCTCTAGCATAAAACATTAATACCTTTATTATGAAGATCTAGTACAGAAACACTAATACAGTGGAGGCTTGTCATCTGCGTCTTACAATATTGGATAAACAGGAAGTAAATGAGTTACGGGCATAAAATCACTATACACCTTAAAGTACTATAGGAGGAAGCTACATGCCAAATATAAGAGGCTGTGTTAGGTAGATGGCTGGAAAACTGTGATGAAAATTTTTGTGATGCTGCAGGATGACAGACGCCGAATGACGAATAATGCCAAAATGACTTCTATATGTCACTTTGCAACAAGTTGCAGACAACAAAATAAGGATGGATTGATTGATCTTACCTGCTGAACTACCTCCTCTTTTTCCACAGATGGTACTTTCTACAAATAAAATCAAACACAAATATTAAATACAAATTATTAAACTTGAACATTAGTATATCAAAAATACTGAAAAAGTCAGGAAGAGCAATGTTTAACATGAACAGATTCTAGGTCTAAGTCAGCTTGTTAAACAGGAAATAGATGAGCAACAAATCTAAAAATACATCCCACCATATGCTTCCATTACCTGAAGCTGCAAACCTAATTTTGAAAGCCTAAGAAAAAAACTTACAAAAAAGAGAGACGGACAGACGAATGAAATGATGAACAGACACCAGTATTTCTATGTTCCTGCTCCAATTTGAGGTGGGGGACAAAAATAAATGACAGTTATTCTGAAAATATTTGACAGATTTTCATTCTACATTAATATGAAAAGCCTCAAAAGATACAGAAATTAATCACTTTAATAAATTGCTGTCTTTAACAGCTTACAGTTCAAACTGTCACAAAACAAAAATATGTAAAAAAGACATAAAATGCACCATGTCGGGACATTTGGGACAGACGGATGACGAACTGACCCAAACACTATATGCCCTCTACTTTTGTAGATGGGGCATAAAAAAAATTTGAAAACAGAAAAACCAAGAGAAAACTTATGGGCTGCTGCAACTCAATATTCAATAAGCCTAATTAAGGTATATTTTTTAACTAAATAATAGTTATAAAGTCTGAAGTTAAAGGTGCTAATCTGCTCCCTAGCATACATACATGTTGTTCCTCAAACAGTTGGTGTCTCAAAGCTGATATTTCTTTGTATGCATCACTCAACCTTAATTCTGTATCTGCCAAAGTCTTCTGATAATACTTCACTTTGTCATCAATAACACTGCTGGCTGTAGACTTCTACAAAACAAATAAATTTAACTATGACAGACCTATGGTATATTTTGATTTGACGTCACCACCTTTCAAATTCACTTATTATGATGTTATTCAGAATAGGATAATCATATTTTTAAGTTGAAAGAAGAAGAGAATGCAGGCACAGGATAACAGTTTTCAAAAGAATTCTACTGATAAATATTGATGTTTCTTTGGAAAAAGAGCAATTGTACCCTTTTTACCCACTTTTAAACTGTTTAATGGAAAAACAAATTTATTTTAAGCATTATCAAAATGATATTAGAGGATATCAAAATGATACTAGAAGAATAGTTTTTGTGAAAATCTCAGTGATGTAAACCTAATATAATTTTTAGACGTGAGAGGCATGAGAAATGGGGCGGTAAAAGAAACCTTTTTTCTCACTCCTCAGTGGCTTCTTCTGACAAGCAGCCAATCTGGCCAACTATGAATTGATTTGGCATGGCCTAATGATCAATTTTTTGCATCAAGTGTATCTATTTGGCATATCAATTATTATAAATACCTGAACAGAAATAATACTGATCTTGGCAGACTGTGTACTTTCATCTGTTGCAAGACTGAAAAAAAAATTATTTATGTAAAATAATCTTTTGAAAACTTTTAAACATATCTCAAATGAGACTGGAGTGTATAATTAAAGTTCGGTTGATTTTGTGTTTTGTGTTTCTTCCTGCTGTTCTTGTTCATGTTTGCTGGTTCCTTGTTGCCCTTTCGGACTTTAGGATGTGGACAGGGGTTTTAACATCATGACGTTGCAAGGGGTTGGGGACCTCAAACATGGAAAGCTTTGAGTGACATGTCAAATTTTGAATATATCATATATATATACATCAATAGAAAGCCAAATTTATCAGCTTTCTAAAGATACAGACAGTTGTGACAAATTAGCAATCATTAAAAATAAACAATCCATTGAATAGTGTCCTTTTTATGACAATTATATGGGGAAAAAATCTGTCAAAGTCAAAAATGGCCGGATTTCGTTAAACAGGAAGTAGGTGAGCCACAGACCTGAAATCGTATCCCACGTTATGGGACACCCCCGAACGCCCGCCGCCCGCCCGACATTCACCATTTTATAACCCGGATTTTTCACTCCGTGAAATCCGGCCAAAAAGTACAACCATTGCATATTTGAGGGACTGAAAAATATAGAATGGACAAAAAAACATTTATTTTTTTAGTCTAACTTGTAGAGATAAAGGTTTTCTCTTTTTTAAGTCCACTTTCAGGGTACGATGGCCATTTTTAAAAACATCATTTTACTTCGTGTAAAAAACTTAAATTTACCTCTCTTTGTAAACAGGAAATTCAGTGATTATCCCCCTTTGTACACATTCACTTATTTTATTTTTTTAAATAAAAATCAAACAAAAACTTACTTTATCTTCAAAAATAAATTCCAAATTTTATAATTGATGCAAAAAATATTCACATTTTAATCATTACTACCATAAATAGCAAGGGGGCCCCCTGTACCTATTTTTAGCCATATGTAGACCGTTGGATTTTATACGAAACTATGGACCACATCCTTTTAGACACTCGAATACCCCATTGGTGCCTCTTTGCCTCTTTAGGTTTTCTACCATGTTTTTGTTTTATACAGAATACTCATATACACTATTTATTTGTGCCCTGGATTTTGGACATTATTTATGCAACTCTCATTTAGTTCAATCTTTTCAAAGCAAAGCTTATCAACAATTGAACTTGACTTGACTGACAGCTTTAGCCTCTGAAAATAAAGATAATCAAAGGTTTTTTTAAGGTTTGGGCAACAATAAAAACCCAAATAAATCTCAGGCAATTAAGACGCATATGGTCATTACCAGTACATTTGATTTCAGGACACACCATCTTATGTGTTATTCTCGATAGAAAGACGTGTGTTCTACTCAATCATATATTCAACTATAAAACGTTATGTACAAATCTTAGTTATGGTGAGATATATAACATTATCGTAACGTGCGTAAAGTAACTGACATCCAAAGCTTAGTTTTCAAGCTTGTTTTAGACCGTTTTTCAAAGCACAACTGATGAGTTTTACATACCTATCTGAAGAATCAGAACCTAAGTCTCCTAGCTTCTCATGCAGATCTTGTAAAGCAGTGATCTTGTCGTCCTATCGAAAAGAATTTAAAAATCAACAGATTAAAGTTTCAAATTCATAATTAAGATTCAAATTTAAATGCATTGACATTGAAAACAAAACATCTAATTTAACTACATGAACCTTTTTAAAATGAGTTGGAATAGTCAGTTTTTGTTATGTAAAATGAAATTTATGTTATTGTTTTAATGAATGGTTACTGATTTTTATTCTGTGTGTTTTTCATTATATTGCTTTTATAACAGACAGAAGATTTTTGATAAAATGCCTACTTCAAATGAACATAATGTCTACTTGCACTCAATGGTATGTTTATTTTCATACAATTATAATGTTAAATTGTTCAGTACAATTTTTTGTATTTTGTATTTTGATCATGCTATATTTATGCTTGTATATATGTTACTGCAGCTCTAGTTTTTAAAGTTAATAGTTTGAAATAAAGTTATATATAAAATTCAAAAATTTTAGACATTTTCATTGTGACAAACAATTATGATGCCAATTTTATATAGGATACACTACCATGTCTGATTGACAGCTAGAAGAAAACTTATTTTTTATCTTTTTTATCAGCTTAAAGCAGTTGAAAATCATACCCTTTCTTCAATCTCTGTTTCCAGGTCTAAAATTTCATCCTCAAGTCTTTTTATTTCCTGAAAATAAGAGTGTAAAAACAAATGTTCAAATCAAGGCCATGCTAATTCGCTATTCAGGTCCACAATGATGACGACTAAAAGTATACCTGCCCTGGCCTGTCGCCACCACTGTGAAACTAATTCATAGTCTATCTCAGGCCTTTAGTGGAACACAAACATAAGTGTCCGTAAAATAAATATCAGATACATACATTGTATATACATGATATAAGTATCAAACTTTTTTTATAAGTAATTCAATTTCAACAGTCCTATTACTCTATTTTATTGACCGGGTTGGTCACGGGTCAATTATTTCGGGAGTCTTCGTTAAAATATCACCTAAAAGACTGAGAAATTTAAGCTCCGCCCAACCTTGTAAATAAAATAGAGTAATACAAAAGTAGATTACAAGTCAAAAACAACCAAAGCTAACATAGTCATTGAAGTAATATGATAATGGCTCTGCCCTAAAAGCTCACAAAGATACAAAATCAATATAATAGGTGCAACCAAAACTAGGTTTAACCTTAATTGGATCTGGAAAAAAATGTCAAAATACCCTCGGCTGGATCAATAGCTAAGAGGGTCCACTTTTGGATAAAAATTTAATAATTCATTTTAAAAAAATGTATTATCCGTAAAAACGCCAAAATATGGTTTGCGGCCGGGACAACATCATCCATAACTTAATCGATCCTTCAGTCACATCATATCATTCGACAAGCAGACGACATCAAAATGTCACCGCTCTTCTGCCAGGTTTAGTTATATTTTTTGTATACCCGTATCTATAATTGCCAAGTACTGTCTGCAAAAAATTGATTTAGAAACCTGGTGGAAAATGACGACGTATCCAAATGATCATTTAACTTTGTCAGTTTGAGGGACCACATAGGATAAGGATGGAGTAGGATTTTATTTTCAGATCAGGTAGGACCAAATTATCATACATATGTAGAAAAACAGTTGCTGATCACTTTATTTTAATGAATCTGTGTTATGAAAAGTTTCGAAAATTGATTGACAGAACTCCCACAATTATTCTGCGCATGACTATGCACTATGGGTAAAAGGTCACGAATTCTCGCGAGAGAAAGCCATATTTCTGTAAAAACAAAACAACTAGTGTTCGTTCGTTAGATAGTTATTATTTATTGAGAATGTTATTGTCATTAACAACAAGAAAAGGTTTTGTTTTGTTAACGTTTGTAAATAAATAAGCGAAAATAAAGAATCTCGCTAACGCGAGACCCAGTATTTTCGTAAATTCCCAATGCATTCCGAGTAGCGAGACAGAATTTATGTTCAACCATCGTATTTTGAGTCTCCTGCAATTTGGCAGACTCTATACAATAGTGAGCTTTGCTTCGCTCGCATATAAAATGGAATCAGGGTCACAAGGAATGGTGCCAGTTCTCTAGACCACAATCAAAAAGTCTGTATACTAAATATCAGATGCCTAGGTACACTTTTCAAGTAATTCATTTTCCACAAAAGTCTTACAAAAAGTTTACAACACGGCTGCATTTAAGTAATTCATATGTCTGGTATTTTCAAACACTTTAACTTACATATGCTGCTATTTTCAAACACTTTAACTTACATGTGCTGCTATCTTCAAACACTTTAACTTACATGTGCTGCTATTTTCAAACACTTTAACTTACATATGCTGCTATCTTCAAACAATTTAACTTACATATGCTGCTATTTTCAAACACTTTAACTTACATATGCTGCTATTTTCAAACACTTTAACTAACATATGCTGCTATCTTCAAACACTTTAACTTACATGTGCTGCTATCTTCAAACACTTTAACTTACATGTGCTGCTTGCTTCAAACCCTTTAACTTACATGTGTTGCTAGCTTCAAACACTTTAACTTACATGTGCTGCTAGCTTCAAACACTTTAACTTACATGTGTTTCTTGCATCAAACACTTTAACTTACATGTGCTGCTTGCTTCAAACACTAAATTCCATGTGCTGCTAGCTTAAAAGACTTTCACAAGTGCCAACAGCTTCAAATGCTTTAACTTACGTGTGCTGATAGCTTCAAACACTTTAACTTACATGTGCTGATTGCTTCAAACACTTTAACTTACATGTGCTGCCAGCTTCAAACACTTTAACTTACATGTGCTGCTAGCTTCAAACACTTTAACTTACATGTGCTGCTTGCTTCAAACCCTTTAACTTACATGTGTTGCTAGCTTCAAACACTTTAACTTACATGTGCTGCTTGCTTTAAACACTTTAACTTACATGTGCTGCTTGCTTCAAACACTTTAACTTACATGTGCCCATAGCTTCAAACACTTTAACTTACATGTGCTTCCAGCTTCAAACACTTTAACTTACATGTGCTGCTAGCTTCAAACACTTTTAACTTACATGTGCTGCTTGCTTCAAACACTTTAACCTACATGTGCTGCTTGCTTCAAACACTTTAACTTACATGTGCTGCTAGCTTCAAACACTTTAACTTACATGTGCTGCTTGCTTCAAACCCTTTAACTTACATGTGTTGCTAGCTTCAAACACTTTAACTTACATGTGCTGCTTGCTTTAAAAACTTTAACTTACATGTGCTGCTTGCTTCAAACACTTTAACTTACATGTGCTGCTATCTTCAAGGCTTCCCTGTGGTCTTTAAAATCAGCCTTCAATACTTCAAGGTCACTTGTAGAAGCATGAGGGGGCAGCTCATCATGCAGAAACTGAAAATAAAAGATTTATTACAGAGAAGAGAGAAATATGGGATGTATGATATTAAAAATACTGACAAAGTCAGGAGAGCCCGTTTGTCGAAAAATCTTCGTGTTGTTAAATCACTTGATGGATTAACATGAAATCTTAATTTGCAAACCATGGCATGAGGCATAGAATATTAACAAAATTGTTGTTACACCCTTCCAGTCTATTATTAAATTTCCCTGTGAAATCTCATTAATGAAAAATAATACTGTTCTTAAATTTGTGAGTATCAATATCTGCCGTTATGGAATGGATTCAATTATTCATGGTTCTGATAACTTTATAAAAATCAGTCAAAGAATTACAAGCAGCAGGTGAGGAATAGAACTGAAGTCAAATCAACATTATGGGACCAATTTTGATGCTGTGTACCAAATAATAAGAAGATGTGATAATGAATATTATGTGCCCACTGACCTGCCTCTCATGACATTATATTCTGAATTTGTACTCCTAAAACTCAGCCAAAATTCAATACAAAATTTTGATTAAAAGGATTCAATTATTATTATTCAATCAGGAAGTGTATTTTTTATACAGGGTCCTTAAAAAGCTAAAGGGTTCAAAAACTGGTTCGCCTTTTTTCATCTACCTCTTCAAGGATACCAGATAGGGTAACACGGAGCTTCTTGGTTTCCTGTTCTTGGTTCTTCTTCTTTTTCCTTGGCAGAGGTCTTACTCTCTTTGATGCTTCTGAAAACTTTTTCATCAAAGCTCCCTTTTCTTCAAGCAACTTTTCTATTTCCTAAAATTAATAAGAAAAAGAAATCACATAATTATAAGTAAAATAACAAAACAGTTAATAATAGTCTATGGCAACATATCATATAAAGTATGTAATTCTTGAACAATGCATACATGTGATTCTCCCACCAGTTGACAAAATCTCTCAACTTTTTAGCCCAACTCCTGTTCAGTAATCTCCTGCTTTTTCAAGTCATGACAATTCTTTTGTATATGGACATTTCAATTGTTCAGTCATAAAACATTTCAAGTGTTGTATGGGTTGGCAATTAGTCAGATGTTAATTTCACAGGTAAAGGTATTAATTGAAGGTTTATTGCCATAATTGATCTGATTATTGTATATACATGTACAGCATGGAGATTAATCAGTGAAGAAAGGTCTATTTGGCACATGCTAGTGTCCTCAATTGAAATTGAGCGCATTGTAAATCTCCCATTGAAATTTGTCTGCTGTGGGAAGAGAGGTCAAAGCCTTGATTCCATCTTTTCCTTATACCTGATTTGCAGTGTCGATATCTCTTTGTAATGCCACATTTTTCACTTGAAGATCTTCTATATTAACTTTCTGATCTGTATTTTCATCTGTCAACTGAGCTATAACCTAATAGACAATAAAGAGATGTGGAATAAGTGTACATGCCCAACCAACATTAAAGAAAAAGCAATTTAAACAAGAGTTAACACTAAAGTATATCTCGCCTGCCTGCACCATCAGAAACAATTATTCTTTCTTACTTCCACTATATTTTGAATTCACATGGATTTTCAGTTTCTGAGATCAAAAGATGTTTATAGAACTTAAACATTGTTAATACATGTGTATATGCAATAAAAATAATCAAAGTCACTCAACCAGAAAATCAAGGTCAAGGTCAAAAGATGGGGGATGCAACTGTGCTAAGTTACTACTGGGGCATATGCATACCAAGTTTCATCAACCTAGGACTTATAGCTCTTCAGATATGGATGTGCTCGCAAAATTTTTCCATTGATATTATATGTATTGAAAATTGTCAAAGTCACTCAACTCAAAAATCAAGGTCAAGGTCAAAAGATGGGGATGCAACTGTGCTAAGCTAATACTGGGGCATATGCATACCAAGTTTCATCAACCTAGAACCTATGGTTTTTGAGATATGGAGGTGCTTGCAAAACTTTTCCATTGCTAATATATGTATTGAAAATTGTCAAAGTCACTCAACCGGAAAATCAAGGTAATGGTCAAAAGATGGGGATGCAACTGTGCTTAGCTACTACTGGGGCATATGCATACCAAGTTTCATCAACCCAGGACCTATAGTTCTTGAGATATGGAGGTGCTCGCAAAACTTTTCCATTGCTATTATATGTATTGAAAATTGTCAGTCACTCAACCAGAAAATCAAGGTCAAGGTCAAAAGATGGGGATGCAACTGTGCTTAGCTACTACTGGGGCATATGCATACCAAGTTTCATCAACCCAGGACTTATAGTTCGTGCTCATAAAACTTTTCGAAAAAGTTAACGCCGCCGCCGCCGGTAAAAAAAGCACCTATGTCCTGCTCTGCTTCGCAGGCGAGACAAAAATCACAACCGAAAACAGCTAGCAGTCTTCAACATGACCAGATGTCACTGCTTGCTGTCTTGCATTGGCCAAAGACTAAAAATACAATACTTAAGATTCAAACAAATCCCTAGATTATAAATAGACATGTAAAATGTATGTTCCTACATTTTACAAGGATTTGAGTTTATTCTAAATTCTAGTTATTCAGAAATTTTCACCTGACATCAATGTGGTTACTAAATTAAAAATTTTATATGAACAAAAGATTTTTGTTTACTTTTAACTTGACTCATTACTAAGTATTCCTACCTTCTTTTCTCTTTTGATTTCTGACTGCAAACTGAAGATAAAAACAACATTACTTTAAGATCAAAGAAGAACAAGTGAAGAGATACTAGTAGAACATTTGTACGATCAAAAAGGTAGTGCTAACATAATACAAGGATTATTTGGTATAAAGTTCTGATCAAAGTTTCAGTGAAAATTTACATAATATGGTATTTGGCATTTCACTATTACAGTTGCCTTACTTAAAAGGACAGCCCTTAAATTTTCTTTAAAATTTACTAATGTGATTTAAAATAACTACTATTTGAAAATCATAAGGGGAAAGAGGGACAGAGAGTAAGATAGGTGGATGAATTCCCCTCTTCAAGCTGTATATATAGCACAACTGTTTAAGTGTTTTATTGTTTTTTTCTTGTTTTTTGTTAAAATAGGATATATTTTCATTTTCGCCATTTTCATAAACATATACTTACTCTAGGATCAATTAATATTTGGCTGGATCTAATTTTCGTGTCCAGATGTTTGCTATGAATATAATATAGCCAAAAGTAAATCATCACAAAACAAGAATATGTCCTAAAGACATAATGCACCATCTCGCAACATTTATTTTTTCTGCAATCACTAAAGCATCACTAGGTACACCTGCCATACCAATATGGTTGCTATGGCACTTGTCAGTAAGAAGGAATGGACTTTAACCATTCTTCTATAGGTAGTCATTCATGCAGAAAATATAGGTCATAGTCAGCATTTGAAGTAAGCATTATGCTTAGCATCACTAGGTGCACCTACCATACCAATATGGTTGCTATGGCACTTGTCAATAAGAAGGAATGGACTTAACCATTCTTCTATAAGTGGTCATTCATGCGGAAAATATAGGACACAGCTAGCATCCAAAAGCATGCATTGGGCTAAGCACCACTAGGAGCACCTACCATACAAATATGGTTGATGTGGCACTTGTCAGTTAGGGCTGTTCCAGCAAAACATACATGGGACCAGGGGAAGGCACTTTTTCTACAGGGGTACCACCCATAGAAGCAAATTATTAAACTTTCCTTATTTTCTTTGAACTTAATACAAGTTTCTAACACCCAACCATACCAGCAAATTAAATTGCCTTCCCCCCGTCCCATGTATGTTTTGCTGGAACAGCCCTTAGTGGGAATAGACTTTAACCATTCTTCTGTAAGTGGTCATTCATGCGGAAAATATAGGTCACATCCAGCATCCCAAGCATGCAGTGTGCTTAGCATCAATAGGTGCACATACCATACCAATATGATTGATGTGGCATTTGTCAGTTAGTGGGAATTTGGAAATATGGGGATTTGGGAAGGACAAATGGATGAACGGACAGATGAACCGACCCAAACACTATATGCCCCTCTACTTTCATAGATGGGGCATTTAAACCCACATATTACTTACACGGTATATTCTAATAAATTTACCTTTTAATCTGTTGCTGCTGCTTATTTAACTCTTTAAGGAGCTGTGTCATCTTAGAGCTTAGTTGAATCAATTCTGCAATAAAGAAATAGCATTTTAGATTGACCATGTAATTATAGAATGCAGCTGAAGAGAGTTCTCAATAACTGATTGCAATTTGATTGTTTTGTGTGTATTTTTTTGTGATGTCATAATTTTGAACTAGAATGTGAGTCTTCCATGGAAGTGGTATGTTGCCTGCGTCTTTAAATATTCAGTTAACAGGATGTAGAAGAGTTACAGGCAATAAAATTGCTTTACACCATATAGTACCATAGGAGAAAGCTACATACCAAATATCAAGAGGTTGTGACTTGTAGTTGCCCTGAAAACTGTGACGAATTTTTGTAATGCTGCAGGACGACCCAAGTTGGTGCCAAAGTAACCCCTATATGTTGCTTCTGCAACACATTACAGGTGACATAATGATTATCATAATCATCTTAAATGTCCTGGCTTTTTTCAGACTAACAACATTTGATAGCTCTATTTCAACTTCTTTGGTTCATCAAATACATGTAACATAAATAAAGAATTAATCAAAGAAAATTTATGATATTAGTACATGTATAATTAGTTCTTTTGAATAACAACTGATCAGTGTACTTCAAGAAAAGAAGGTTTAACCATTTCTATCCAAATCTTGCTTTTAAGTACCATCATGACCATGTTTTTATACTATTGGGAGTTTTATTTCACGGATATTCTACCAGTAATTTATTTCTTTTGAACTTGAAATATTATCAGATGTCTATATCTGTTTAAAGTTTTTTTATCCTATTTAACTTGGCAATTGCATATCACCTATCTGTGTATTTCTGTTTTCAAATAAGAAATGTTTGCACACAGTGAACATCCTTAGTTGAATTTTAACCCTTTATGCTGACAAAATTATGTGCAATTACCTCTTTGAATTTTGAGTATGCAAAAACATTTTCTACACACATATCAAAACATATGCAAGTTTCTCCAAATTTTATCAAGTCGTCAATGAGTTTAACTTACAAGAGATAGAGACACACAGATACACCTACACTGCTATCTATCTTTGACAATATTTACCTTCACTTCCTTCTCTCCTGACACTGCTTAGCATATCACAAATCTGGTCAGCGACGTCCTTCCAAGGTGGGGGACGATCTCCATGATTAGATGGGGAACACTGGATAGAAACTGGGAAAACAAGAAAAAAATCATTTCATATAAAGGTTAATAGCATTTTTCATTTTAACATATACTGAAAGTGTAGTAATTTTCATTAAGTGTTTTACATGTAATACTAATTATTCTATCTTCGCAATCGATGAAATTCATCAAAAAATAATATATGGACATTGGCAATATTCATTTGTTAAACATTGTACAATATTGGAAGATTCTGAAAATTAAAAGGTAAATGCAAAATAGAAATTAAGATTATGCCCTACAAAAATAACAAAAGCAAAAATTTGTTTATATTTTATAAAAGAATATGGAAAACATGAACATAAGACCATAACACATATGTTAACTCCAACTTCAATTTATTTTTATGAGCTGTAGTTTCCATTGTATAATTTATACCTCACAGATTACGACAACTGTTAGGATTTATTGACATGCTGCCTTCAGCAGGTACATGTAGTTAACAAACAAAATTGGCTGTTGTGAGACAAAACTTTTAAAAATACTTTAAGTCTGGGAATATTGTGTTTACTATGGAAGTTGAGAATAATCTCAGACTAAAGTATTATATCACTTTGTGGCTTCGAGTCCATACTTTATTTGGAAGGGTGAACAATGCTGGGGTTTCTGAAAAGTTTGGCTCAAAATGACTGTAGAAGTAAATACCTTGCAACAAGGACTCAAACCAGCAAACTAGACTTGGTTGAAAATGTATCGTGCTAATTAAATTACGATAAAATTCTATTCTCATACTCTATACATCATAAACTGTATTCCAAATTGTGAACCTGTAAAATTAATACTATTTTGGTTTAACTTGTAACACACTTGTGTGGTACCTACTTGCTTTCATCTCTTTGACATTGTTGATCATTGCTGATTCTAGCTTTTTCTTTTCCCTGAAAAAATAAAGAATTATGGGTTTTTGTACAAATTCTTGGAAAAGTCAGGCTGATCTTTCACAAGTGATAGAGTTTTCAGTCTTTTTGCGAGTGGTGTGCAGTGGATTCTATCACAAGTGAAGGGTCAATGCAGCTTTTCCAAGAACGCCTGTAAGTGCCTATTTCTTTTGTAATAAAACATTGTTCATGTTGCATTTTCCTAGAGACTCACCATTTTGGCAGTGTTAGTTTTACAGCGAAGTTGTGTTTCCTTGGATTTATTAATTTTGCGACTTTGCATTTCTTAGGAAACATTTTATAGTGATGTTGAAAAAGTGTGCCCTTTGAACAGATATATTTGTGAGGTCGTTGTAAACAAGTCATCTGGTTGGAGGATTCAAGAGTTGAGATGAGCTGATGTGAACGCATCTCACTGCAGTCATCTCAACTCGAAAAAAACAAATTACAGAATTGTTATATTTTAAAATAAAACAAATCTTTTATCAAAAATTCTATTTTCTATATGTGAGGCTTGTTTAGGGTATATTGGGATATGGGATATTCAAACATTTTCTTAGTGGGATACGGGATATTTGAGACAAAACTTATTGGGATATGGGATATTTTTGTCAATTTTATTTACAGGGATATGGGATACTGGGAAAACACTTTTTGGGATACAGGATATTTGATGAGAAATTTATGGGGCTATTGGATATTGGTACCCCCCCCTAAACAAGCCCCATATGTGACATTTGAGTGCAATAATAATAAGCCATGACAATTGTCAATCAGGTACATGCAAATGAATAATTTTTTTCCCTCATTTAATTATTTCTATAATTTATATTCTTTACTTACTTTATAGTTACTTATTGTGTTGCTTTTTATTGTAAGGGCTATTCCAGAATTAACTGTATGGGGGGGTCAGAAGGCACTATAATTAAAATTGTATGGGTGGTGGTATTTTTAGATTTTTTTCAAATGCAACAAATTTTATGCATGGTGAGTATAAAAAAGTGCCTTCCGATCCCCCGCCCCCCATACATTTATTTCTGTAATAGCCCTAATTAAGAAACTAAGAAACATAAAATTTGCAATAAAAAATTTCAATGTTCTCATTTTCAAAATTATAATGTTACAAAATGATACTCTATCTCAACTTAAGTCTACATTACTGGTAGCTGTTTAGTTGTTGTTGCATCTTTGTTTATATATCATTTTGTTGTTTGGTTATCAGTGTATTGGTCACAGCTTTAGAGTTTTCTAGTCATGTTTTTTTTGTATCTATTTTTAAATTCATCTGTTTTAGTTCTTCGTTTGTTTAGATTTTAAGACATAAACCTTTCAAGAGCCATCATTTTCTTTCCATCTAGTTTTCCTAGCTTCATTTGATGCTGCACTCGTTTCAGTTTCTCAAAATTAGCAAATGTTGAGTTGTAATTCTTCCTACAAACATAAGAAACATAGGCATTCAAATAAAAAACATAATAAATATAAATATAGATTATTACACATGATTTTCCATATCAAGTCCCATATCATTCCGAGACTCAACTAATGATATAGGACCTGATATTGAAAACCCTGTGTCATAATCTTTTAATCATACATTTTCATCAAACAAATAAATATACAAATATACTTTATATACTGTGACATCAAATTTAAAAGTGAGGCTCTAGACCTTGATATGGCATATAAGCCCACTTTTGTGCACACGAGGTCTTGATATGGCCATATTTGCCTACTTTTGTGCATGCAATGGTTTGATTTGGCAAAAAAAGTCCCTTGTCAAGAAATAGCTTGTAAGTTTCCGTCTGTTACACACGGACAAATTTAAAGGTACCAAAGCTAAATGTATGATAAAGATACATATCAAATAGAATATAATAGTTCCTGCAAACAAAATATACATATTATTTTAAATACAATATAATAATTCCTGCAAACAAAATACACATACATATTAAATACACAACAGAAATATAATACATATATAATTACATATTAAATACAAAATAAAAGTTTCTGCAAATAAATTATACAAAAATACAAAATAATAGTCCCTGCACAAAATAACAGTTCCTGCAAACATATTATATACAAAACAGAGTTCCATCAAACAAATATAACAAAATAAACATACATTTTAATGCAAAAGATATCTATAAAAAACAAAAAACATACATATAAAATACAAAACAGAGTTCCCATAAACAAAATATATGTAACAGGGCATCTTGGAATCCTCTTAGGACAAAGAGGAATTCGCCCTGGATTCCAAGATGCCCTATAACATATACATATTGATTACAAAACAGAGTTCTACAAGCAAAATAAACATAAAAAAATTAAATACTAAAAAGAAGTGAAGTGACCTTATAGACAGCAAATGTATCCTTTTACAAAAAGTAATCAGGTGGTATGAATGTATCTTTTTTATGTGTGGTGCTAAATTCATTTGGTTTTAAGACATTTTAACATTTCCATCACAATTCTTAAAATCCTTGATATAAAAAATTCAGATACATTTATCCGTTTTTAACTGTTACTTACTCAATTTCAGATTCCTCTTCTTCATCTATTGACATTTTCATGGAATCCTAAAAATATATAAAATTCAAACGTGATAATCTCCTTATTATGTTTGATGAAAACCAAAAATAAAGCAACATTCCTTTCTTTGCATTGTTTAATGTCAATGTTTATTATGATATTTTGTGTCAGATAGAATTATACTCTGTAGTGTATAACCTCTCTATCGCTGTAACAAATACCATCTTGGATTCAGCAAGAAAACATCAAGTTTTTCAGATCCTTTTTAATGGAGTCTAGTAAAATATTCTTGTATATAAATTACAAATTGCTTTACAAATTGAACATAATTTTGCAGGCATTTCAAAAAAATTCCAAAAATTTGACTTTTTGATCAATAATTTCATGAATTTCTAAAATTGTTAATTTTGATACAAGTAATTGCATTTATAAGGTGTTATTCAAAGTTGAAGTAAACAGTCTTCTATTTTCCTACCTAGTTTATGTCCTGAGAAAGTAAGAAAGTACAAGAGAAGGAGAAAATCAGAAATAACCAGTTAAGCAGCATCACAATAAAGAAAAAATTGAAACATGCATATATGTAATTTACTGCAACTGTGTCAATAAATGTACATGTAATTCTAACTTTGTTGTAATTTTTATTAAAAACTTACCAAATCTGAATGATCACCTGAAAACCACTATGAAAAAAAAAAGAAAGGAAAACATATATTTAAGTTTAAGCACATGATATTACTAAAAGTATTAAACAGAAACTTATTAACATATAACATATAACATATATAAATTAGGTGAAATATTTCTTAATGTGTAAATAATTTTTGGCATGAATGGATGTCTCAGTATTTTGGGAATGCAAACCAGGTCTTATTACTATAAACTGATTAATAATTTTTGTGGCAGACTTATTTTCCTGATTTTGCCATGGACATTGCTAACGCTAATTAAACAGCATAATATAAATTTGTCATTCTTTATAGTCTATGGACAAAAGCATCAAAGTGCAAATTTAAAACAACACAAACTAAAATTCATTCATCCTATCAAAATAAAAAAGGAAAGTGAGAAAATTTCCTGGTTACCAGTAATCATGTTACTAAGTAGTTGGAGCAGAAGGATCCCCTATGAAAAGTATTGCAATATTTACAGTAACTAAAGTTGAATACTCCATATTTTCAATATTGTGATTTAGGTGTTAATACACTAAAATCCTAAAATATTGATTATGAAATTTTAATATCAAGATTCTTTGTGTTTTATAATATTTGTTGTCTTTTAGTATGTATTTATATATAAGTCTATTTCAGTGGTTTAATTGTCAGTCAAACTCTGTATGTTACATGAAGAAAGTCTAATGTGTTATACTTACGTCTGCAAGCTCATATAACAGCTGAAAAAAACAAAAAAATCATGAAAAATGTCATGTTTTTGCAAATAGATATATTTATTTGATGAAGGACCTCTTCTGAAACATTAAAATAAACAAAAATATTTGGTGATGAGAAAAATATTATCATTTGATTATAGAAAGTTGAAAATAAGTTCAGCTGTCACAGTGTAATCCTGTTAGCTCATTGATCTATTGAATATGAAAATTGTGGAGCAACATAACAAAGGGAAGTAAGCTAGAAAGTACTTCAATAGATTATGTCCAAAAGGAGCTAAAAATACAGACATTACGATTAATAACACTGAAAATTAATGAATTTATATAAAACTATCAATTGATAAAAATGATATTGTAAATGTGTAATGCAGTGCATGTTCAATTAGAAAAAAAACAAACAATAAAATATGCTCTTTTGTTGCACTGCAAAACATTTAACCACAAGTCTCCCTCCATGGTTAAATTCTGATCCATGGAGTACTCTGTTAACTTTTTTTGTGTGCTGAATGTGTTTGTAAACACTAGACATGTTTGCATGTGATTAATTATCCATTTGTTTATGTCACTTATGGCCTTCATCTTTTAAAATAGCAACCCTTCAACCCAAGAGGGTATCCTCCAAATGCCCCATCACAACACTATATTTCAAAATGAATATTCAAATCAACTTACATCATCTCTTTGGTTGAGTGCACCGATGGTGTTCTCTGAAACATTTCGATCATCTTGGACCAGTAAGGACTCTATCGTGTTCTTCAGCTGTAAATCAAACATTAGTAGATTTGTAAAACTGACACAGGGTTAGGGGTGTAACGATACCACTTCCCCATGATCCGATACAGATCACAATACCTGGCTCAAGATCCGATCCGTATCAAGATACCTTTTACTTTCATAACTTACAAAAGACCTGCTTGTCATATCATTGTAAATCGATGATAATGTTTAAGAAGTATAATTTTCATGTGTTAAATAGACTGTAAACCGAAGTCTTTTCAAGCAAAAGATTTTATTACAGACAATATTTTGTGCCATTGTTGACACCGGAAGCACGCTTTTTTATCTTCCTACCAAAGATGGATACGACATTTTTTGGATCGGATCGGAATCGCGAAGTCAAACAAGGTATCAATTTCCGGATTGTGGGATAAAATATCGTGATGCACCGGTGAATCGTTACACCCCTACACAGGGTTCCCAACAACTTTTGAAATTTGGGGTACAAACAGGACATTTCTGCAGTTTCTGTACCCCTTCTATACAGGTTGTCGGAATTTAAGGGTACCGAGCCAATTTTGGGGGTAAAAACTTGTCAAGTACGTAATGGGCATGCTGTCACATTGACCCATATTGTACAATTTTTTTATGATTTTATCATATATATGTTTATATACTTTTTTTATTAAATAAAGGTAAAAACAAAATTACTGAACTTGGAGGATCAATCTTAATGTCACAGAGAAAAGACAAAACATGGAAGACACAACGGACCAGTTATAGATCGCAATGGTCCTGACTTGGTCCAGGCTTTTCAAAAAACAAATTAAACATGAATTGGTTTAGAATGATTGGAAAGACAAGTTGCATAGGCAGTATTTTTGTAGTTCTGGCTTAAAAAACAAATATTTTAAATGAAGTTTGGCATGCAATACATAGTGCTTTTTAAAACCCACATCCTTGCTATATGTATAAATTGGATAGAAATACATTACTATAAGTAATTCTATGTCACAAATCGAACTATGAGATTAAGATTTAAGTAGAAGAATTTCTTAGGCCCTGATTTACGAATGCTTGTCAAATATTATATTGAAATTATAATTTCCACCAAATACATATTCAATAAATCAAAACTTTGTATTGTTGATTGCTTTTCAGTTGTTTTTGTATTTTTGTGTTGTCTATTTCTTTGTGATGTTACTGTGTGTGCTTAATAGTTTTGTTTTTGTCGTTTTAGACTTTTGACATTCTGATGCCCTATTGGTACCTATGCTACTTTAAAATCAAGAGATTTGAGATGCAATAATGTAAATTGCACACATAAACTACTTTGATACCTCTCCATTTTGCATGGACTGCAGTTTTCCTCTGGTATTCTTCACAACTTCCTTCTACAATTAAATTAATGAATTTTGTTGACATTGCACATTGCAATATAAATATCAATCAATCATTATCATTATTAATTTAAAAGTTTGGAGTCATGTAACAAAAACATAAACTCTCGAGAGCTTTTGGACCAATATAAAAAGCAATATATATCTATACATAGAATGTAGAAAACACATTTACATAAAACAAGCAATACATGCAAAAAATAAAAACATTTAATAGCAACAAGCACAAGCATGACAAGACAAAGACAAGACACGCATATATTGTGTTATATATAAGACATATAAAGACACAAGGAGAGAAATAAAGAATTTGAAAAACATCTAAAAATATAAGCAAATTAAAAGAGCAAAACACAAAAGCAATCACATAAACAACAATATGGTTCAACCACAGGGACTTGCTCCCCTCTATCAATATTTTGTTAGAGTCAATGTGCAGTACGAACAAAACACAAGGGAGATACTTCTTTCACCACCCCCTTTTCTTTAATTCGATGAGATCAATGAATTATTAAAAGAAAATCGAATTAAAGAAAAGGGGGTGGTGAAAGTAGTATCTCCCTTGTGTTTTATTTTTTGTACCGCACATTGACTCTAACAAAATATTGATAGAGGGGAGCAAGTCCCTGTGGTTCAACTAAAAAATGATAACAAATGAAAAGCAACATCATTTGAATTTTTTTGTATTGTTATGAATCCCAATTTATGGCAAAACTTCAAAAAGACCCCAACAGACAACATCTCATTGAAACTTTTGTTTGTCCTTGTCATTCTATGTTAACTGTTTTATGTCAAGAATTGAGTCTTTCGTTGATTTAGGGATTGGTTTTGATACTTTTGTATTGTATAATAAGTCTTGGGCCAATGCAAGACGGTAAGCAGTGACCTATGGTCATGTTGAAGACTGCTTGCTGTTTTCCGTTGTGATTTTTTGAATTGCTGTTTGTTTATGTTTGTTGTGTCGCGTACACTTATTCCACATCTCAATATCGTATATTTTAATTATACATACAGATATTTAGACGACATTCTTTCACTAAACAATCCGACATTTTCTAATTTTATTACTGAAATTTATCCCAAGGAATTAACCATGAATAAATCTAACCTTACTGTTGATAGATGCCCAACTAGATTTAAGTATAATCAATGGAAAATTACACACTAAAATATATGATAAACGGGATGACTTTTCATTTCCTATTGTGAATTTTCCTTTTCTAGAGGGAGATGTACCACTTGCTCCGTCTTACGGAGTATATATTTCACAGTTGGTACGATATGCTCGGATCTGCAGTGGTGTGTCTGATTTTAATGATAAAAACCGGTGTATTACAAAAAAATTACTATTAAAACAAGGATATTGTTACCACAAATTAGTGAAGTCATTTACTAAGTTTTATCATAAATATCTATACCTTATTGGAAAATTTAACTGTACACGACGACTTTTGATTATAAAGGGAATATCCCATCCAGATTTCTACGGTAATGTTGTTTATAGAGTAAATAAATTCAAAAACAATCCCCTGGGAATGCAAAATTGGCTTAAAACTTTATTAAATAAAGGTTATGAAATGGATATTTTAGTAAAATCTTTGAATTTAGTCTTCTTTGGTAAAAATATTGATAATTTGATACTTACTTTAAAATGTTAATTGCCTTTTTATACTTATGTCATTTTTGAGCATTACAGCGGTCAGGTGTGTCGGTTTTGTGTGATGATGCATCATCAAATCAAGTGTTTGACGTGTTGTGTCGGATTTAAAATCGACATACTTGATTTTTTTACATCAGTCGATGGATGCTTCTTAGCTAGCTGTCAGTAACTTCGAGTGTTCTCAAGAGAGTATCTTTACGTCCCGTTAATTACCTGTTGTCCTTTTGTCTCAGATACTCTCTTGTTGAATTGAACTTCTATCGATTTGATTTTTACTGTGTGTTAGTTTGTGCTTTGTTATTGATTATCATTAGGGGGAAGGTTGGCGCCAAAAAACTAGTTTAACCCCGCCACATTTTAATGTGCCTGTCCTAAGCCAGGAATATTTATCAAAGCTTATGTTTGTATTTAGTCGAATTTTTGTTAATTGTTTTTTGTCAAGAAGAGGGTCTTTCAATGCACTTAGGGATTGGGCTTGAATCATATGTATTTTATTTTCAATCCAGGGGCCAATTGAAAAACAGCGAGCAGCGACCGCTGGTCACATTGAAGGCTGCTGGCTGTTTTCCATTGTGGATATTTAAAATATACGTTTATAATGTAGGTTGTGTCGCGTACACTTATTCCACATCTCATTTTCTTCTATCAAATATTTAAATTTATTGACACAGAGGGTTCCCTAATGGAGGACAAAAATAATAAATTTCAAAACAAGAGGCTCCCAGGAGCCTGAATCGCTCACCTGGTCTTGATGTTGACCCTGTACTTTTGTAGAGCTAAATGAGCTGATCATTTAAGCAAGCAACAGCTAATCTCTATCTGCAATAGTTTTCATTCTGTAGGACAAAAACATGAAAAATAGCTATTTTTCACCTTTAAGGGGCCGTAACCCCTATAAGGGGTCATCTGACAACTTCGACCCTATAGAGACTTTTGTAGAGTTAAATGAGCTGAACATTTAAGCAAGCAAAAGCTAATCTCTATCTGCAATAGTTTTCATTCTGTAGGCCAAAAACATGAAAAAATGCTATTTTTCACCTTCAAGGGGCCGTTACCCCTATAAGGGGTCATCTGACAACTTTGACCAAATGAAGACTTTTGTAGAGCTTTTGATGCTGAATCAGTAGCGTGGCCTCAGATTTCCTCTATCTCTTATACTTTTTGATTTATAAGCCAAAAACAGCAGTCTGACCCCCCTAGTCTATTTTTAGTAACGGCGGCCATGTTTTTTAACGGATCAAAAATCAAAACACAAGTTTGGTGCAGGACACCCTAAGGATCATTCATACCAAGTTTCATTAAATTCTGTTTGGTAGTTTCAGAGGAGAAGATTTTTGAAAAATTGTTAACAGACGACGACGACAGACGACAGACGACAGACGACGACGACGACGACGGACGCCAAGTGATGGTAATAGCTCACATGGACCTTCGGTCCAGGTGAGCTAATAAAAACTCATATTTTTCAAGCAGTCTAAACATGTATTGTATGAAAGTACATGTAATTGAATAAAGCAGCCTTCCCAAAGTACATTTATCAAGTAATAGGGTAAAGGCAAAGCTCACATAGATTCAAAATTTAATTCATTCAAGAATTTGTGTATATTGGATGAGATAATTAGGGACAATGGGATAGTATTATCCACCATTTTACTGTCCATGGGCAGATTTTTTCAAAAACTTCTGAAATCTGAATGACAAAACGGTTTTTCATATTTTGAGTTTCTTGCAATTTGGCCATTGAATTGCCAATATGCTCGCAAAGAATGCATGCATATCTTTTTTTAATGATAAAAAAATAATTTTAATTAGTCATGGTAGTTTATAGTTACCCTTTTTTCCAGTCCTTGTTCATATTCACTTAAGGCATCATATGCAAAGAGAGTCTGAAAAAAAAAACTATGATTTATTATTCGCATGCATTGATTTAGACGCATAAGGGCATATGCCACACAGGGATGTCCAAAACAAGTTTTACTTAATCCCTGTGCCACCCTGTAACTTTCAAAATACTGGGGTTTTTTTTTGCATAGAAC
Source organism: Arcuatula senhousia (assembly GCA_963971305.1). Taxonomy (NCBI): domain Eukaryota; kingdom Metazoa; phylum Mollusca; class Bivalvia; order Mytilida; family Mytilidae; genus Arcuatula; species Arcuatula senhousia. The sequence goes on from OZ020304.1 coordinate 33,113,643, forward strand.
CCCATGTTAAATCACACACACAAAATTTCACCGCCCCCCTAAATCACCACTCTAAAATAAAATCCTGGATCAGCCCTGTTCCTTTGTAACGGATACCTTTTGAAGCTGATCAGCCCTGCTCCTTTGTAACGGATACCTTTAGAAGCTATGTATTTATAACTAGGCCCTATTACCCACAAAAAAGTAAATTAAATGTAGGTACAATGTACTAGTGCAGTGTCTCTCATTCTTGCTCCAGGTGGTCAGAGTACGCCAAGAAGAAGGGTAAAGGCAAGAGCTGGATCCTCTCTTTTAGCTTGTATCATCAACGTAATTTTTGACTAAAGAGTTAAAGGATATCAGCCGGGGAAATCAGCACCATTCTTTCACTTTCTCCCGCCAAACTGTCAATTATCGTATAATAGAAATCAAACACGGACTACTTTCCGAAAACTAAAAAGGGGGGTCTTACCTGGACTAGTTTGGATTTTATCATAGACCTGTATATTAAATATACAGGTCTATGATTTTATATATTTTCAACCAAAAGAATATTCTAAAATACTTTATCGCACGAGATTACAAGTTTTAAATCCTATAATGTGTCTAAATATTGTGATTTCCCAATGATATAGACCTGTATATCTTCGTCCATTGATCGACATATAATAAGTTGTCCACACAATATCTCTTGCCGTTTAGTAAGATCATTCTCCCCTATTCCTAATAAATTAATTTTCGAAAATTATTAGCTGTGATCGATAGCGTAGAGAAAGTCGAAAAAGCACAAGCTTAATGCCTGGTACCATTCAAACAATAATTAACCCTAACTTAGGGTCTATAGATAAGCACTAGCCTATTCAATTGCATAGACATTAGGCTTAATGTCGGACTTTGCTTATTGCCGCTAACATACATAATTATGTTCACTAGCCTCATGATTCAATTGCCTAGACATTAGGCTTAATGTCTGACTTTGCTTATTGCCGCTAACATACATAATTATGTTCACTAGCCTCATGATTTAATTGCCTAGACATAAGGCTTAATGTCTCACTTTGCTTATTGCCGCTAACATACATAATTATGTTCACTAGCCTCATGATTCAATTGCCTAGACCGTGGCATTAGGCTTAATGTCTGACTTTGCTTATTGCCGCTAACATGAAAAAAAACATAATTATGTTGACAAAAGTACTAGTAATTAAGTAAATTTCAAATGTTTCCCCTTATTTTTATATAAATTTTTAACTTAAAAAATAAATTCTGAAGGTTTTAAACATGTTTAGATATTTTTTCACTAAAAATTTCTATGTACTATATTTGATTGATTATTTTACCATGATTTGCACTCGATTAAATAAAACAAAACAAAAACAAAAAGAAACCCAGATCATCGCTCAAAGGAATGATATAGAATAGATTACAATGACTTAGATTTACATTCTGGCTAAAATTTGAAAGAATTTAGCAAACGAAATTTTTACCGCCTTTTTCTAAATTGAGATGGAGTCCGGGAGGCGAATATGCCCATAGCCTAAGAGCGATCAAGTGTGTACCCTAGGTGGCTGAATAGGGTGACCCTCGTTCGCTTGGGTTGTCGGTCACTCACTCATTCATCTTGTACAATTAAGTTAGATGGGATAAGAGAAAGATCAAGGTTAGACATAAGAAAGTACAGCTTCACCCAAAGAACAGTAGATATTTGGAACAGCCTACCAACATAAGTTATCAATGCACCATCAGTAAAATCCTTTGAAGCCAGATTAGACCGATTCTGGGAAAAGTCAAGCACAGAGATACCAATATCTAGAGAAAATACACACATCCGGACATGACCTTAATAGTATTAGTATTGAAGAATTAGAGATGACAGAAGAGGACGCCAGAGGTGTCCTACAGTCATAACAGATCCTGTGAGTTATCCTGTGAGTTAAGAGAAAACGAGAATTGACAATAAAAATCATAACTTTCCCAATACTGGTATAATTCTAGAATAATCAAGGTGCATAAATGTTGTATGCTCTTTTTAAGAATTTTCAAAACGAAATCATTTTTAATGAGATACATGTACATACTATAACCTAAATCTATAAAATTAACAATTTAAAACATACCTTGTTGAGTCTTTGCGTAACATCCGCCAGTTTTTCTTTAATAGATGCTTGTGTTCTTTTCCTATTGTCATACAAAGGTACCGAATACACGGAATAGTCTTGATTAACATCAGCCCCAAAACTGCTTTTTCGGTCATGAGAAAAGGACCCATGAGAAATCATTCGCGGTGGAGGCTCCATCGCAGAAACATCCAAGTAAGGCGAATCCGAGAATTTAGAGCCCCGCCTCTTCGGCTTGGCATCTTTATTGGGCTGATTATAAGTAGTGGCTTTAGTTGTTGGATTCTTCCACATCTTGGTCGACGCCGAGCTGTCGAGTCAAATGACCTTAAGTGCAATACTAACTCATGATAAATTTGTAATATGTATAAGTACAATTAAATTATGATCGCAGTTCAGAAAGGTTGATTCCTGGTGTGGCTCTGTGTGTTGCAGGAAGGATGGACAAACGTTACCAAGTCAACTTTGACGCAACGTCATAGAGATGAATGTAAAATTTTGAACGTCAGTTTGTCAATAAGCTGAGCAAACGCGACAAGTGCCATTTTTGGCAGATAAGCTAGTATGCTGTTTGTTTTGTTTTTTTCTGAGAAAATTAGAGCTTAATTTAAAATAGTTTAATAACCTCAGTTTTTTTATGAAAAAGTTTTGAAGTCGCTTGAATATTATATATAACCACGAGCATACATGATGACAACAGTGCTGATATCTTCCTGACTGGATAAAATTACGAACTTGGAGGAATAAGATATTTCACACAAAAAAAAACACAAAGAAACAGAGGGTCTGCTGATCACTTTTAACGATCTCGCTCAAGTACCAGAATTGAGACAACATGTGGTAGGAAAAGACGCGGCTGGAAAATCAGCTACCGTGCTTCAGTCTCCTTTCAGACTCCCTTTTTCGTCCAGTGGCTAGTATTTGGACCAACTTTTCGAAAATTTCTGGATTCGCCCACCCTGCACCATTAATTAAGAACATCACTATTTATCAGTTATTTATTTTTGTTTAGTGGGTGTAAGATGTGGGTTTACCCATACTTATACGTGATACAATTAGGATAAGAAAGGGGGATGGAATCGAAGATTCAACTTGAACATGTTTTGACTAAATCCTTTAAGAAAAAAGAAAACTTGTTATTTACTTAAATTCAAGTGATGGCACCCTACAGTAAAACTTATTTGCAAAGGAGATTTCTTTTAATAAACACAAAATAACCAAGAGAGACCCCGAAAGAGAAAATTCTTTCCTAGCAAAATTTTCAAAACACTGACAGAACAAGATTGCCTATCGGAAATTTATAAAGTGACATTTTTGGTGTATACGTTTTTTTTTTATCATTTTCTCACTTTAATTTAAATTTTAAGTTTTCAGACAAGGTAATTTTCAAGGGAAATCACATTTTCGTCTTAAAAGGATAAGGAAATTTTTCATTTTTTAGGAAACACCATTAAAATGGCAAAAAGCAACCTTTCAACAAAGCTGTTGATTTATTAAAAAAAGTTAAATCGATATTTTTTGAAAAAATAAACCAGTTTCCCAACGAAGACTTTTCTTTAAAAGAAAAGCACATTTTCTCCTTAAAAAGAATAGAAGAATTGACATTTGATAAATTTAGAGGAACCACCATTAAGATGAAATGAAACACACTTTTAAACAGGAACATTTTAAAACAAGTTTATTTAATGTTCCTGCTTTTAAAGCTGTTTTATCTAAATAAAAAAAATATATATAGTTTTACATAAAATTGACATTTTCTAAAAAAAAAAACATAAACAATATTTATTAAATATCGGCAAGTTAAATATTTTCTGCTAAAAGTACAATCTAATAAGTTTTTGATTTTTTTTTTGTAATGGGAAAGTGTAGAGAAAATGTTTTTCTAAGCATATCCTCAAAGATCTCAACACATTAAAATTAACTCCTTTATGTCCACGGAAGTGCTGTAAAAAAATTTCATAGTAACAAATTTTCCTTGTAAAAAGTCCGCAATAAAATGAATTTTAAATGTTTATACATTGTAGGATGTAGCAATTCTTGATCCAGTTAAAATTAGAAATCGTCTTAAACTAGCTGACTAAGCAAACAAGAGGCTCCCAGGAGCCTGAAGTGCTCACCTGGTCTTCATGTTGACACTATAAGGACTTGTGTAGAGGTAAATGAGCTGAACATTTAAGCAAGCAACAACTTTTCTATACCTACTATAGTTTTCATTCTGCAGGCCCAAAACATGAAAAAACATTATTTTAGGGCCCATGACCCCTATAAGGGGTCATCTGAAAACTTCAACCCTATGAAGACTTTTGTGGAGTTATAGACATTAGACATTATTTTATTTATGTTGTATGAGCTGAATGTTTAAGCAAGCAACACCTTCTCTCTATCTACTTTAGTTTCATTCTGTTGGCCCAAAACATGAAAAACGTTATTGTAAAGCTAAATGAGCTGAACATTTAAGCAAGCAACAGTTTCTTTCTATCTGCAACAGTTTTCATTCCATAGGCCAAAAACATGAAAAAATGTTATTTTAGGGGCTGTAACCCCTTAAGGGGTCATCTGACAACATCAACCCTATGGTGACTTTTGTAGCTAAATGAGCTGAACATTTAAGCAAGCAACAGCTTTTCTCTATCTGCAATTTTTTTTCATACTATAGGGCCAAAACATGAAAAAATGCTATTTTTCACCTTTAAGGGGCTGTAACTCCTACATAGGGTCATTTGACAACTTGGACAAAATGGAGACTTTTGTAGAGCTTTTAATGCTGAAGCATTAGGGTGGCATCAGATTTCATCTATCCCTTATACTTTTTGATTTACAGACCCCCATGGTCTATTTTTAGCAACGGCGGCCATGTTTTTCGACAAATCAAAAATCCCCACATCAGTTCTGTGGAGGATACCCTAAAGTACCACCAGACCAAATTTGGTTTGAATCTGTGCAGCCGTTTCAGAGAAGAAGAAGTTTGAAGAAAAGTTAACGACGACGATGACGGACGACAGACGGACGCCAAGTGATAGCAATAGCTCACATGGTGAGCTAAAAAGGGGAGTGACATTTTCATGTTCTTAATCTTAAACTAATTTTGTCATTTCTTTCCTGTGCAAAAAAGTTATTATTTAATACAATATATCAGAATACTAATAATTCAATGAAATTATAAAATAGGGTCCCATGTGAAATTGTGGTGCTTTTTAACTTTTGTCTAATGCATTCCAGTCTAGAAGAAAAGCCTAGCTTTAATTGTACAATGTCTGGTGTCATTTATATTAATGTCAATATTGCTCCAATTTTGTCGGGTTTCCTCCATTTCTCAATTTTGAAGGTCACAACTTTTTAGAGAGGTTTTATATATTCAATCTAGAAAAATAGTATGACAATCTATAATAAAATTAAATTAGGCTCCAAGCCTGTTCTGCAGTAATAGTCTAGCCCATTGTACATTACACTTGAGAACACATATAGTTTAAATACCCCTGGACAGGGGCAGAGTTAGAAATTTGAATGAAAGAGTCATACATTTCCTATAAGCACCAGATATTATTTTTTTTCACTGTACTGAGAAAGTACTTTGGTGGGCATCAGCTTCTCTGGATTCAGATTAAAACCTCTATTCTACTTAACCTCTATTAAGTGTTTAGTAACATCATATCTAAACTACATAACCAATGGTTTGCCCTCTACATTATTAATTTTTTGCATAATTAAAACCATTTGTCCATTTAAACTCTTATAATTGGTATTTTCCCACCATTTCACCCATAATAACTTAAAAGCAGTAAATGATATTGATAAATGCAGGCAGGGATTTGCTTTGTTTGTTTGTTATTTGCTTTATGTTAATATAAAAATAAACAGTCAACAGAAGTTTTGTCAATTCACAAATTTCAGCCCCTTTTGGTCATTTTTTCTGACACTGTAGGAACTGCAAACCCCAATGACTTAAAAAACAATCATCATATCAAAATCTTATAATAATTGATCAGCCATAATATACAATTACTGTCTTTCGATGAGGTAAATGTGTGGAGTTATTGACTTTTGAAAAAACTCTTTGTTATTCACCTCGCCCATTCACCGAGCCCAGCGGGCGAGGTGAATAACAAAGAGTTTTTTTCAAAAGTCAATAACTCCACACATTTACCCAATCAAAAGACAGTTATTGTTTTATTCAATAATGGAACAAAAATCAAATATCAAATTTATGATTAAGACTTAATACATAGTGTTACAAAATAATTTGGGTTTTTTTTGTTTTGTTTTGTTATATTTATTTTTCGGGAGGGGGGTATTTCCACTTATCGAAAAAATATAAGACATGTGTAAAACATTTATTCTGTTAACAATTATTGAACGAGCTTTGGCCTTTAAGTGTTTGCTGAGTCCTTGTCTAGTATCATCTTTGCTAAAGCATCATCGCTTATAAACGCAAATCTCGCTTTTTTTGCTTACAATAGGAACATTGTGAAAATAAAACAGCAGACGAATTATCTGTAGATTTTATTAATAGATAATATCGCCGTTGTAAATCTAATTTGATAAGTCGAACAAAAAAGGGAATAACCGGATTCTATAAATATCAACCGCATGCATTTTCCCGCGGTGAATAACCATTTTATTCTAGTGAATATCCTTTTTTATTCAATTTTTTCAGTCACATTATTTTTATACAAAATGTTTTATATATTATTGAATAACTTAAGTTATTGCACAGAAACCAAAGTGTCCATAGATGATGAAAATGAGGACGATGATGACATCACCATATCATAATATGATCCAACAAATTTTGCAGTGGTGGAAGAATAGATATCCAATGAAAAATCATTTTCACGTAATTTTTTCATTAAAATGCAACAATACAACAAAGTTTTTAAATTTGCTATATATATTTATTTGCATTTTTTATCATTAGGTTAACAATTTTAATAATCGTAACTATTATATAAAGATATGTACAAACTGTGAAAATAAATTGCATGGAATGCAATATAATGTATATCTGTTATGAATACTGATAGAATTAAAAGGCATAAGGTAACTTAAAAAACTTATGAAAGGTTTTTCAGGAAAAATCCTTTTTGTTTGCATAAATATTCAATGGATTTGTAAAAATTAGAATTTTATTTTCCCTTAAGTACCCCAGTATTTCAAAGTTCTGGCATTCACAAAAATTATTAATTGACAAACAGTCAGTCAAAGTAAAACCTTTATGGCTCCTGCATATCAATGCAGATCCTAAATCATACCAAAGAAATGATTATAAATGAATAAACAACCTGAATCATCTTAGTAAATCATGACTATATCTTATAATCTATGTACATATAAAACTATTAAACTGAAGCATTGAGAAAAGTGATGACACCTTACATGCATATTGGCCAGGCAGACACCACATTTTACAATAACATAAATGCACCAATTAAACCAAACAGAATCTTAATTAGCTAAAGAAATATAGTGAATGAGATTAATTATGAATTACAGTTTTCCATCTGAAAACACAAAGACTTTTCAATTTGTTTATTACTATTACAGCAAATAAACTTTTTCGTTACCCTAAACTGAACACATGTTTCAATTAACTTTTGAGTACGTATAACTAATCTTCTTATTGATAGTGTAACAATTGACGTTGATCTCTCTGGATTTATAATTAAGCTGCAAAAGTCATAGATTGAAGCAATATCTCTAAGAGTTAGGAGCTTTTTATTTCCTTCAGGTAAATCTACCTAGTATGAGTATTTTCTATGAAGGTGTGCATTTAACTGATCACAGAGATGACCTTCCATTGCTTAAGATTTCAAGAGAAGGATTAAGCTTGAGTTTTCCTGAGTACCTTGAGGGTGTATCAGTTCAAAATCAGGAATTTAAATCCTTTTCTGGCTCTTAAACAAAATTTAATCCTAAAAAATGTATGAAGAAGAACGTGCAATGTTTAACATCGGTTAATCTATATTCTACCTCTTTTTAATATTTCGCCTAATGTTAATAGATATTTATTTAAATTGAAGATACATCGTATATGTAAAAAAAATCTGTCAAAGTAAAGCATGGCAGGATTTCGTTAAACAGGAAGTAGGGGAGCGATATACTTGAAATCGTATCACACGTTATGGGACCCCACCCTGATGCTGTATACCAAATATCAAGTGGCTGTGATAAGTAGTTGTTGAGAAAACTGTTACGATAATTTCTTCCCCTCCTGCCCGCCCCCCGCCCAACATTCACCATTTTATAACCCGGATTTTTCACTCCGTGAAATTCGGCCAACAACCAGGAATTAACCTTTCTTATACCTAGGTCTAGAGATTCAAACTTGTGTAATAAAATATATTCATTTGGAACAACCATAACTATTATGTCCATAAAATATACATATAAGAAATAAGGAAAAAAGAAAACCTCACAACCTAAATAAAAAGTCATACATGTAAAATACATGTAATATAGTATATACTTAAAAAATGTAAATAAAGTTTACATTATGTTACTAAATAACAATAATATTTTTTTTAGACAAATACAAAATTGCTCAAATAATATATATGGCACATATATATGTTATAATAATACAAGTGCAGAAAAAAAAGAAAATAAAACAAAAAATGATAAAAATATACTGCTGTACTGAAATATCTTGCAAAAATGTTATACTGTGGTTTCATTATAATTCATTGATATAAATTTTCGTGGTTTTCCTTGGTTGTTATCAACCATGAAAAGAAGAATAGGAACTAAGTGTAAATTTTATATCAGTTCCTTCTGGCAATTTGTTCAAGCCACAAAATTAAAATCCTAATTGAATGTCTTTTTTTAGGGAAACCAAGAAAATTGATCCCTATTAAAAAAAAATAATAATTTCAGATCACCCTATCCTATACTCTTTATAGGATAATAAATTGGGTCGAGTGAAAAACCAAAATATGATGACGAGTCGGTGAGGGCATCTGATTTTAATGAGTGCGCACACAAGTAAAATCTGAGCGCATTCCTGTACGAGTGATTATATTTTGGTTATTCATGAGGCCTAATTGATTATTGTATTTATTCCACATAGATAAAATGCCTATATTTGGTCTTTTTTTTAACAACTTATTTTGAATGGCATGAATTTAGATAGCAGCAGGCATGCCACAATTCATGACATCATAATAGATTTTTGCAGGAAAGGACGCAAGAGTAAAAATAGTTTGGTTATTTCACACTGTGAATTTACCAGATTTTATTTCACTGGGAAAAATCGGTATTTCATATGCATCTATGTAATAAATGTACAATAATTTAAGGTTAAAATATTAAAGGGCTTTTTATACAATAAACACTTTGCCTTGTAACTCTTACTTTCACCTTGATAATATTTAACAATTTTGATCAGATCTAGATTTAAATTTTTTTTTAACAAAATGAATTTAAGTTGTATTTGAAATACTGTGGATTCATTTATTTTCGTGGGTACCAATTTTGGTGGTTTGAAGAAAAAAGTTCAGTTCGTGGATTTTTAAATTCGTGGTTTTAAAAACTGCAGCATACAGGTCAATGTTAAATTTCCTTTTTGTGGGTAAAGGCCACCCATGAAAACCATGAAAATTGATACCCAAGGAATAATAATGAAACCACAGTAAATACAAATCAATAAATAACAAGAATATGTTCAAAAGACATATTGCCCCATCTCGCAACATTTGGAACAGAAGGACAAAGAGGCCAATGGATGGACGAATGGATCAGCCCACTATATTCCCCCTACCTTTGTAGATGGGGCATAAAAATAATAATATTTTGAAAATCATTTTGCATTGAGTAATCACATGTCAATGGCAACATGGTATGTGAACTTATTATTGCACATATTTTATGATCAGTGGCGGATCCAGAAATTCTGAAAAGAGGGGGCCTGCTTTGGTCTCACTTCAATGATTTCCTATATATTCAACCAAATTTTTCGGCCAAAAGTGGGGTCCCATGCCCCCAGGGCCCCCTGGATGATATCATTATAAATACCACATTATGATTTAGGTGAGGTAAGGTGAGTTGGTGTTTTACGCATTATGATTTAAACACTGACGTACATGTACATAACTTTCATCTTTAAACATGTTTTAAGGTCAAGGTTTAAAACTGCTTATAGCTGCCAAGCACAATTTTTTAGGACACACTGGTTACAAGGTTGGATATGAGACTCAAAAAACCCTTTTCTGTGTCACACAAGATACAGATCGCAAAACTTAATGGTCCTCTGTTACATAAATTTTTGATTTGACAGACCATGGTTTACCCGGTATATGAAAAAATAACAAGTGTGGCCACTAAAAGTATGTCTCGCCTGCCGGCACCATCACTAAAATCAACTACCTAAGCTTTCATTTTTTGATATAAACACAAAAAGTGTCTGTATACCTAAAAACAGATGCCTAGTTATTATACTATTCAAGCAATCAATTGTCCACACAAGTATTACAAAAAGTTTTCTGTCTGAAAAAAGCCCTAAGTTCACAGAGTCACTGGAGCGTAAAAATGAGGTCATGGTCACATGGCATGGTGACAGTTGCGTTGTCCATAACCGCAACTGTCTGTTTACCCAATATCAGATGCCTACCTATTATACTTTTCAAGCAATTCATCGTCCACAAAAGTCTTACAAAAAAGTTTACAGCCTGAAAAATGACCTAAGTTCACAGAGTCACTGGAGCAAGAAAATGGGGTCAGGGTCACATGGCATGGTGACAGTTGCGTAGACCATAACCTGAACTGTCTGTATACCAAATATCAGATGCCTAGCTAATATACTTTTCCATCAATTCATCGTCCACAAAAGTCTTACAAAAATGTTTACGGCCTGAAAAAAGACCTAAGTTCACAGAGTCACTGGAGCATGAAAATGGGGTCAGGGTTACAAAACATGGTGACAGTTGTGTAGACCATAACCTGAACTGTCTGTATACCAAATATCAGATGCCTAGCTAATATACTTTTCCAGCAATTCATCGTCCACAAGTCTTACAAAAAAGTTTACGGCCTGAAAAAAGACCTAAGTTCACAGAGTCACTGGAGCGTGAAAATGGGGTCAGGGTCACATGGCATGGTGACAGTTGCGTAGACCATAACCTGAACTGTCTGTATACCAAATATCAGATGCCTAGCTATTATACTTTTCAAGCAATTCATTGTCCACAAAAGTCTTACAAAAAAGTTTACGGCCTGAAAAAAGACCTAAGTTCACAGAGTCACTGGAGCGTGAAAATGGGGTCAGGGTCACATGGCATGGTGACAGTTGCGTAGACCATAACCTGATCTGTCTGTATACCAAATATCAGATGCCTAGCTATAATACTTTTCAAGCAATTCATTGTCCACAAAAGTCTTACAAAAAAGTTTACGACGCCGCCGCCGCCGCCGGAAAGTAATACCTATGTCTCGCCTTCCGCGACTATTCGTCGCAGGCGAGACAAAAACCATTGCTAAAGAACCAGAAGAGCTGCCTTTCTATGGCTACTTCAACACATAAATTTTTGATTAGTGTATTTTGAGGAGGTATAGAAAATTGCAATACATTTTAAAAATGAAAGGAATACTGTTAGCGAGCTCACAAAGATACCCCTTTTACATATTGGACTTTATATTGACAAAAAAGGTCCAAGGTCTCCCCTATATTATATATGCAATGGGAATATAACTTCATGAACATACACTTCATTCATGAAAAGTTTTTAAAAAGCCATCAATCAGATTAGGAGGAGTTGCACTTTATTCTGATATATGGTTAAAGTACTTAAATTCGTGGGTATCAGTTTTTGTGAATTGGAGTAAATTGCATATTTGTGGATTCATGAATTTGTGGTTAAAACTATTCTCTATTTAAAGCCAAGTTTAATTTTTTGTTCCTTGGGAATTTAATTTTGTGGTTTGCCTGACCCACGAAAATTGGTACCAAACGAATATAAATACTTTCACAGTAGGTGGACAGATGGATGGATGGATAGATAGACAAACAGACAAGGTGATTTCCATTCACCCTTAGAAACTTTGATTGTAGGAGGTTAGAACAATATGTTACAATTATTGCAGCAGTTTTACATCATATGGAACTCAAAATCTATATAATTATGATACATATGATAATATAACTGGCCTAAAAATTCTATGAATACATGATAAATGACAAAAGAATATAAAACTTTTCAAAATCTTTGATGGTGATTTCTGGCTAAGTGTGAGTATGTAACCATATCTTGGAAGTCAGAGGATCTGTTTTGATTGGCTGATTCATTGAGCATGCTTGGTGAAGCAACAGGATGTGAACTATCTGGCTGCTCTGCATTTTCTACTAAGCTTGGATCTGGTTGGCTGTTATAAGAAATGTCCCGCCTTCTTTTGATGACACACACAATGATGAGTCCTATGACAGCAAGACCTAATAAAGATCCTAGCACTGCAATGGCTATCTTGGATGACTCATTTACTGAAAAAAATAAAATAAATGAAAGTGAAACAATGACACTGATGAGGATGCAGACAACTATGACACCAGCTTTTATATGTCCATAGATATTTGCTGTTGTATAAATTTCATTATAACCTATACAATAGGTACATGTATTAAACTGGTGCACATTTAAGATGACATTATACAGCTTTTTAATTTTAAGATTAATGTCAATTATGATTATCCGTATAACGGAATCACATATTTAGTTTTTTCCCTGTTTCAGACAATACTAATTACCAACCCCAGGAAACATTATACATGTATGTGGTTGGGTGTATTTTTTTTAAAGTTTATGTACAATTTCCATGTTTTAGCCATCCAGGGAATTATAGTATCTTCTGCAACATTTGAATGGTTTTTTTTCAATTTGTATATACATGTATAGACAGAAAATCCAAAATACATATGAGCTCACAGACAAAAAATGTATTTCAACACATGATAGTAGCAGTAAGAAATGCCAACAACTTACATATGGAGCAATTTTGTCCATGGAGGGTCATTGTTGAATTCATGAGTGTCACTGTTCTGAGGTGCTCTGACATGACATTGACCTGAAAAAAAAAAGACAACAATTTACCACAAATCTGGCTTACTCTGGCAAGTCATTGGTAACTAAACACAGATTGGACACATTATTTTGATTAATGGCTTGAACATTGGTGTAATTTTCTTTTTCCTTACCTAAACTACACAGGCTGTTTGTTTAATACTGTTAATGAATCTATATTTTTTACAATACTTGTCTATTGTGTCTGACGACAGTCTGCTTAAAATTTAGCCCCTTGACTTATCTCAATCAGACTGGTCTGAAGATCATACATATTGCAAAGTTTGATGCATTAAAACTAATTTGATGTAAAATTTGGTTAAAATGACTGAACTATTTCAGGACCATTGTGATTTCAATCCAATAGTGTCAACCACATGTTTTATCTGTATTTGCTATTAGACATTTTGATATTTGAGATTGATTTAGAGCAAATGTGCAAATTTCGTCATTGAGGTTATTTTTCCTTATTCTTGATCACAAAATATCCACAAAAATATCGCCATTCAAGATCCCAATCAGAAAAGTCATGAATAATTCTTCAAACAATGGTTGACTATACGAAAAAAAAAAGCAAAACTATCACTTGCGAAATGTTTATATTTTCACTGTTCGAAAATGTGATGTTTCCCTTACTCATATCTACAAATCTATGTACTGACTTCTACCTGCACGTTATACTGTTTTGTCTGTGTAACATAATGCTGCTTCACTTGAAGAAAAATTTTCTGGAAATACCCAGGAACTTCTGCATTGTCAAAGGTATTTTCAAATGTATGTGTCCATTCTATCTTTGGATTGTCATTCTGAAAAAAAAAGACAAGAGAGGACACTAAAGTATGTCTTGCCTGTCGGCACCATCACAGAACTCATTGAAGGTCTAGCTGGGCCTTCAGAAAAGTTAAGGTCAACGTCATGTGACAGGTGACAGAAATCCATTTAACCATCACAAAAATGTCTGAAGTGTCATCTAGATACCATAGTTATTGAGAAACAATGAAAAAAGACCAACATTCACTAAGTCATTCAACCATGAAAATGGGGTCAAAGTCACATTACTTGGTGACGTCAGTTGTGTATACCATAATCTCCAAATATCAGATGCCTAGCTATAATATTATACTTTTTATTTAACTCATTTTCCACCCAAAAATAATCTAAGTTCACAAAGTCACTGAACCATGAAAATGGGGTCATGGTCACACAACATGGTGTCAGTTGTATAGACCAAAACCCCAAATGTCTGTATACCAAATATCAGTTGCCTATCTACTTAACTTTTAACTAAATTTATTTTCCACAAAAGTTTTAATTGTTCCAAAAATCATCCAAGTCCACAGAGTCAATGAACCATGAAAATTGTGTCAAGGTCAAAGGACATGGTTTCAGTTGCATAAACCATAACTCCAGGTGTTTGTATACCATATATCAGATGCTATTATACTTTTCACTTAATTCATTTTCCACAAAAGTCTTACAAAGAGATTTTTGGCCCCAAAATCTTCTAAGTCAACAGAGTCGCTGAACCATGGAAATTGGGGTCAGGGTCAAACGGCATGGTGCCAGTCGCGTAGACCATAACCCGAAGTGTCTGTATACCAGATATTAGATGCTTAGCTTTTATACTTTTCACTTAATTCATGTTCCACAAAAGTCTTCCAAAGGGATTTTTGGCCCCCAAAAAAACATCTAAGTTCACAGAGTTGCTGAACCATGGAAATTGGGGTCAGGGTCAAACGGCATGGTGCCAGTTGCGTAGACCATAACCCCATCTGTCTGTAAACTAAATATCAGATGCCTAGCTATTATTCTTTTCTTGGAATTCATTTTCCACAAAAGTCTTACAATAAAGATTACGGCCCCGCCGCCACCGGAAAGTAATACATTGTACCTGTGTCTTGCCTTCAGGGACTAAAGTCGCAGGCGAGACAAAAACCATACACATGTACATGTGTAGCAATGCGTTGACCTTACTTAACATATTCAGAAATATGTGTAAAAAAAATGGGAATCTTAAATTATTCTGTACCATATAAACCAACAAAGTAAGTGGCCTAACTTAAAGTTTCCTGGCAATCAAACTTGCTTCATATTGTACAAAACAGCTGTGCTAAATGTTCTTCAAAACTAATTTTTCTTCAAAACTGAATTTTCTTCAAATTTTCTATAGTTATTTTTAGTGGAAATAAAAATGGATGGACAGACCAACATACACTAAACAAAACAAAGTGTTTAACATATTACTACCACTTTGTCTTATCAAATCTTTGTAAATTCCATGATGAAATCTTTTTTGAAGAACCAAAATTTCAATTAACATAAATTGTTTCAAAAATTATGTTCTTATGAAAAACCTTTTAGTTGTCGACAAAAAATGCTAAGTGCTCACTAAATTGATGTTATGTCATGAGTGGTGGGGCACAAAACTTGAAATCTTTTATTCTTGAGAATTTGACAAATATAACTATTAACAAGTCCTGGTTTATATATTTTCACATCATGTACATGTATATACATACCTAACTATGTACTTAGAAGTACCTCTTAAAGTACTTACTGTTATTTTGAATGAAATGTCAACAGGGTCATGACATTCATTAATAGTGGCCTGGATTCTGGACATTGCAAATCCATCAAGTCTGTATTGACAATCAGCTTTTAGATGATAGAATAAGCAAATTACACCTGAAACATAAATCAGTCAATTATACAGTTTAAGAGGCTGTCCAAGCAAAACCCAGGCAATAGCTGGCACATGACAAATTTTGTTTTTCAAAAACTTTCGTTGATTTCACATCAGGTTAACATCCATTCCCAAAAACAAAATTTAATGCGGATTTTGAGTTTATTGAAGTGATTACTTAGATATAATTTATATAGAAAGCATTGAAAATTTGCAGAAAAAGGGAGATAACTCTTAAATATTTGAAAAATTTGGTTGCTTTGTTCATGAACTTAAAGGCTAATTCACAAGTAATCTGTGATGCTTTCAAACGAATCCTGGTGATTTTTGTTTTTACATATGAGTCCAACAATATATTAAAACAAGAGGCTCCCAGGAGCCTGAATTGCTCACCTGGTCTTGATGTCAACCCTATGAAGACTTTTGAATAGCTAAATGAGCTGAATGTTTCAGCATGAAAAAGCTTTTCTCTGTCTGCAATAGTTGTCATTCTAAATAAGCATAAACACTTTTATTCAACTTTTTGTCCCCCGCCGCAACACGTCGGAGGGACTTAGTAATGGTCTCCGTCCATCTGTCTGTCACGTTTTTTAATGGGTACAACTCCTCGGACACTTCTGAACGGATGTTGCTGAAACTTTACACACTGAGAGGGTACTATTAGTAGGTGATCATCCCATATTTGAAATTTTCAAAATGGCCGCCGTTTCCATGGAAACGGGGAAGAAAGGTCAAAATATTGGACATTCAATATCTCGGTTACCTAGGTGCACAGGGTTCTGAAATTTTGTAGGCTGATAGAGCAAAAGGTACTCTATAATAATACGGAAAAAAATTTTGAGGCGATATTTACGGTTATCTAGTTATTTATGAATTTTGGATTTTTCGGTCTGAAAAATAAGACTTTGTAAAACGTTTTTGTGGGTGCAACTCCTCGGATACTACTGAACAGATGTTGCTGAAACTTTACACACTGATAGGGTACTATTAGTAGGTGATTATCCCATATTTGAAATTTTCAAAATGGCCGCCGTTTTATATGGAAACCGGGAAAAAGGTCAAAATATAGGACATTCAATATCTCGGTTACCTAGGTGCACAGAGTTCTGAAATTTTGTAGGCTGATAGAACAAAAGGTACTCTTTAATAATACGGAAAGAATTTTGAAGCAATTTTTACAGTTTTCGACTTATTTACGAATTTGTGATTTTCCAGTCCAAACAAGACCAATCGATGTCTGGCCCTGCGTCGCACGGCAAAACGTTGAACCCTGTACGTTCTAGGCCCAATATGGACAGTCAAAATATTTTGACACTTGCATCCTATGGTGGACTTACAAAGCATATTTGTCACACGCCACCCAATATTGTAAAATAGATTAAAAAAAAGTTTCTATTTTTTCCCCCTTTTGGTCCCCTTATTGCTAAACAGAAAAGGTTGGTCAAGAAAGAATTGTATCCTCCATTTTGTATCCAATATATGACCAAAATTAACATGTAAAAAAAAATTCTAAATCGGACCATAAATAAAAATGTCACATTTTTGCCCCTTTTGGGCCCCTCGTTCCTAAACAAAAAGAGAGGGGACACCCATAATCATTCCCACCCTTCCTTTTATGGTAAGTAATATAACTGTAAAGTTTCTTAGCATTTGGTCGACCAGAACAAAAGTTATTGTGGAAACAAATAAAAAAGTCACTTTTTTGGCCCCTTTAGGGCCCCTAATTTCTAAACGAAAAAAGAGGGGATACCCAAAATCAGCCCAACCCTTCCTTTTATGGTAAGTAACATTACTGTAAAGTTTCATAGCATTTGGTCAACCAGAACAAAAGTTATGGTGGAAAAAAATTAAAAAGTCGCTTTTTTGGCCCCTTTTGGACCCCTAATTTCTAAACGAAAAAAGAGGGGTCACCCAAAATCAGCCTAACCCTTCCTTTTATGGTAAGTAACATTACTGTAAAGTTTCATAGCATTTGGTCAACCAGAACAAAAGTTATGGTGGAAAAAAATTAAAAAGTCGCTTTTTTGGCCCCTTTTGGGCCCCTAATTTCTAAACGAAATAATAAAATGACCCCAAAAGGGGAGGTGCACATCTTCAATATATCTGTTATCACTGTGTAAAATTTCAGAAAGATCTACTGTTTGGTTTTTGAGATTCAGATTACACAAGACAGGCACCCCATAGCGGGACGGACGGACAGACGGACGGACGGACAGACGGACGGACGGAGTGACCCGACTACTAGACCTGCTTTCGCCTTCGGCGACGCAGGTAAAAAATGGACTTTGTCAAATTTTTTGATTGAATGATTTCGTCTCCCAAACAACCAATTTCTATTGTTTCTCAGAGAATATATTGCTGGAATTTACATACCACACAACTTTCATGCGGCGGTGGGGGACACATGGCTACGTGCAGCAATCTTGTTTTTTCAAGGGGCTGTAACCCCTATAAGGGGTTGTCAGACAGCTTCAACCCTATGGAGACTTTTGAGCTGAACATTTAAGCAAGCAACAGCTTTTCTTTATCTGCAATAGTTTTTCATTCTATAGGCCAAAAACATGAAACAATGCTATTTTTCAAACCTTTAAGGGGCTGTAACTCCTATAAGGGATCATCTGACAACTTTGACCTTCTGGAGACTTTTGAAGAGCTAAATATAAATAAGTGTACATTTGACAAAGCAACATCTTTTGTCTATCTGCAATACTGAATAGTTTTCATTCTATAAGCCAAAAACACTATTTTTGCCTTTAAGGGGCTGTAACCCCTATAAGGGATAATCTGACAACTTCGACCCTATGAAGACTTATGTAGAGTTAAATGAGCTGAACATTTAAGCAAGCAACAGCTTTTCTCTATCTACAATAGTTTTCATTCTATAGGCCAAAAACATGCAAAAATGCTATCTTTCACCTTTAAGGGGCTGTAACCCCTATAAGGGATCATCTGACAACTTTGACCAAATGGAGACTTTTGTAGAACTTTTGATGCTGAAGCAGTGGGGTGGCATCAGATTTCATCTATCTCTTATCATGCTTATGCGTTTTGATTTACAAGCCAAAAACAGTAGTCTGACTCCCCTGGTCTATTTTTAGTAAGGGTGGCCATGTTTTTTGACGGATCAAAAATCGAAACACAAGTTTGGTGCAGGACACCCTAAGGATCATTCATACCAAGTTATATCTGCATATAATACTTTGAAGGTAAATAACATTTCAAATAACATTTTTTGAAGTAAATAACATTTTAAAATAACATAAATCATAAATTCTGTTCAGTAGTTTCAGAGGAGAAGATTTTTGAAAAATTGTTAACAGACAACGAGGACTGAGGACGACGGACGCCAAGTGATGGTAATAGCTCACATGGACCTTCGGTCCAGGTGAGCTAACAATAAATTTGCTGGGATAAAATTCTTCATGTGCCAGCTAGGTTCTATAGGCTTTTGCCTGATTTCTACATGGACAGCTTCTTAATATTAAATGTAAAATAATTGAATACCGTATATTTGGTTATTTTGGCTATGTTTGCATGCAAGAAAATATTGTCAATATAAAAATTGCCATCTTTTTAATAGTGTCTTATTAAATGGTTGGAATAAAGAAGGTATTATTATAGAATAGAGTTTATTAAAAAACTATAGACTATAGAGTTGAAATGTTAATTGATGTTGTAAAATCAACCATGTGTTTTTTTATTCTGTGAATTCTTCCTTCTAAATGTCAACACTACCGTGAACATTTTTTGCAATGTAGTTGATGAATCCTGCAAAGGTAACACAGATGCATCAACAATAAAAAATTGCAAAGGAACAACTGAGGTGTGATGGACAAATGGACAGGCAGATGCAAAATTTTGTCTGAGGGTCGTAATTTTTAATTTTGATGAATTTCATAGTATTACCTTGAGCACCGCAAAATAATGCTGACAAGATCACAAATGTAAACAAAGTCAAAAACATCACTGGTTTTGTTTTATGACATCAAATTGTTTACACAGGAATCAAATGGATACATACCTGAAAGGAATGAAAAATTAAAATAAATTGAAAAATAGAGTACATGTAATTTTATCTACCTGTCAGAATGGAAGTTTACATAAAATACACTACAGTCAGTGACATGTGTGGACATGGGCATATGGTAGACAGTGGTGGGCTTCAAATTAAAACAGACATATAGAATTTATCAGATAGGATTAGGCCATTTTTCTTAACATTTTAATTTTTTTATAGAATAAAAATATTCTTAAATAATCTACAAAAAGTTTTAAGTGGATAGCTTCGTTCAGTTTTCCACATTTGATAATCAAAATATCTAAAAACTTGGTGACCTCTTGCCCACTGTGGACGAGAAGGGAAGGTAAAAAAAGTCACTGACTGTAGTGTACATATATACATACATGTACCTAAAGTCTAAAGAATGTAGAGTGAGTGAACTGTTACAAAAATGTTCAATTATAGAGTGATGCGACAGACCTAAAATTGGTACTTGTAATACATGTATGAGAGTAGTTAAAGACCTCATACTGAAGTCTTATCCTAAATTTCAAACTACTGTGACAAGTAGTGTCTGAGAAAACAACTATTACAATTTGATGATGCAGATGGAAGGATGGACAAACCCTGCAGATGTAAAACTCCCCCATCCAACCCACACCTGCTTTTTATATTTTGAAAATTTCATACCGGAGACCTACAAGAAAAGCTTGTTAATTTTTATTTTCGAATCTAATTCATCATAAACATTTTAAAATTTATTTTAGCTTGTAAAATATTTTAAGATATGTTGAAACTTCAAATTTGGGAGTGTCAAAGGTTAAACCTGCCTCATACATATAATTTCAAAAGTAAGTCTTTTTAAGAGTAAAAAAGGATTTAATATGCTCATTGAGTCAGTTGATAAATCCTTTCAATAACAGTCATGAAAAATACTTCATTGTTCTCTACAGACCTCTTAAATACATTTCTAACAACGATGTTAAAACATGATTTATTTATGTAATGCTGTCTGAAAAATTCTTTAATGGAATGTGGTGCTCTAATTTTAAACCAGAAAATGCTTTTGTAAAAACTGAAAATACCAGGATGCATTAAAAATTTCTGGAGATACATGTAACATTCCCATACATGCATATCATGTATAACCAAAACACAAATGTATCAAAGGATAGGAATATCACTTGTTTTTCAATCCAATTCTTGCCAATTGAAAAACAGCTGGCAGCGACCGCTGGTCACATTGAAGGCTGCTGGCTGTTCTCCATTGTGGATGTTTTATATTTACAATTATATTGTAGGTTGTGTTGCATACACTTATTCCACATCTCATTTTCTCCTATGTAATCTGTTTGTTATTAGGTCATCTACATGTATTTCCTAATAAAAAACTGTATACACTACAAATGATGTCATCAAGAAATAAATTAGCATGTCATCAAACCTCCAATCTTTTTGGAGTAGGAAGAAAACTTCACTTTGATAAGAGATTGCCAGCTTGCACTGCCAGATGTAATGGGGGGGGGGGGGGAGGCCAAGACCCACATTTTAAAAAAAATAATTTTTGTTGAATATATCAAAAATCACTGTAGCATATGAGGTCCAGGCCACTCTTTGGTCAGACAATGGTTCTCCCTTAATTATATCGAAGGCACAAGCTCCTGTTAGGTCCAATTACGTAACTTTAAGGCGAAAATTTATCTATGCTCCTGTTACGTTCTTTCCGGGACATAATAAATTCCGGACCCATTACGGATGGGGGGAACGAATCAAATACGAATTTATTATCAACGTAACTATACTTCACATGCTCAAGTTAAGTGAGAAAAATAATAACAAGATTGTGTAAAAAAAAGTTTGTTTTTTTTTGTTCAAAACTCTTTTTGTATTTTTTAGATTGTAAATTACATGAAAATTGTTTTAATTAATAAAATACTGAACCCTTTCGTTCACTTATTGAGATCGAAGTCTGTATGCCTTCCGAGTTATTAACTGTTGGAGCTTTAAAATCAGTCTATGGTATTTCACTAAAAATGCTTGATGAAAATATAAACATCAACCGAATCAATAAGAATTTCAGATCTGATGCGTGGGATGTTCTAAAAGAAAACATTTCGAAAAGAAGAGAGCAGGCACAGTTCGACTGTTCCTGTTGTAAAACAGACTTACATGCCTTTGACTGTATGGCGTGTGACGTTTGCCTAAATTGGTATCACCTTAAATGTGTTGCTTTGAAAACGTTTCCGAAAAAAGCATATTGGACATGCAGAGCATGCTAATTGTGTACTTAATTAATTCAAAATTGATAACTTGACGGAATTTCATATACAAGCTCATATAATGCTATATACTATTGTTTAATTGTGTTTTGATAAATAATAATATTGATATTTATCATTATTATGTACAATTACGATGTATATTCATAATTAAAAATACTTTCCATAAACTTTATTGAAAACAAAATCACGTAACTTTAAGGTTTAAATTCCACAGTTACGTTGATAAACCCGTATTTGATTCGTTCCCCCATCCGTAATGGGTCCGGAATTTATTATGTCCCGGAAGGAATGTAACAGGAGCATAGATAAATTTTCGCCTTAAAGTAACGTAATTGGACGTAACAGGAGCTTGTGCCTATATCGAAATGTCAGGATCTTCGTGCTGTTCAGATATAGTTTTCTAGATAAAGAAAAAAGCTTATTGGCTGCGGTTCTATAGCTCTTAATGGTCCTTTTTGAAATTTTCTGATTTGGCGGACTAAAAATAGCAAAATGACCATAAAAAGGTACGAACCGCAGCTAAAAAATGTATAATTTCATGATCCTGTCGACTTTAGATAAAAGATCATAAAAATCTGCAATTTGTTCCTTTTTGAAAACCCCAGATTTCTACCAGGACAG
Source organism: Arcuatula senhousia (assembly GCA_963971305.1). Lineage (NCBI taxonomy): Eukaryota > Metazoa > Mollusca > Bivalvia > Mytilida > Mytilidae > Arcuatula > Arcuatula senhousia. The sequence continues at coordinate 33,136,367 of OZ020304.1, forward strand.
AACTGCTAGGTTACAACTTACATATTTTTACTACAATCAGTATCTTTTCTCGATAGTTATGATTTTAACTGGTTTAATGAATGAAAAATACAAACATACTAAATTTTTCACATTTTTTTTTGTTTACGGAAGTAAATCTTCTTAATTTTGAACCAACTTCGGTACACTGGTGGGAAAATTCCGGATATAAAAAAAAATAATCATAGACCTATATAAATAAATTTACAGGTCTATGAATTAATAGAGTGGCACATCGATAACGCATATAGAAAAGAGTCGATAGAATTAGATAAAGCAACCCTACTAAACCGTTTGTTTGACAGTTAACTTTGGTTTGACTTTGGTTAAGGAGATATTCCGTTACATGGCTCTTCAAGCGTGGCTCTTACATATGAAAAGTACGGGAAAATTTACCCTATATTTTTCCTTATGTACAGGCATTATACAACAGTGGTAAGGACCCGGGGAGAGCAGTAAATGGTATCATTAGACGGTGCAAATGGATTCAAAATAATCAATTAAGAGATAAAGAATAATGCCCGAAATATGCCTGAAGAAGAGAAAATAATTACCCTTGAACTGTAAACTAGATAATGTGTCTATGAGCCACAGGATGGCCCTCCCGTTCTCGAAATATCATTGACCCTCAATGTATTACCTGGGATATGGACCTTTACCAAGAAATTGATCAAAAGTGTTCATGTGTAAAATATAGGTCGCTGTGACCTGGTGGTTGGTGCCATGTTACCAAGACTCATCGAGTAGTGAAATATTATTGACCCCTAACATGTAGTATTCAAGATATGGACCTTAACTAAGAACTTTACCAAAGTCATTCATGCGTAAAATATACCTCACAGTGACCTCATTTCTAGTGGATGGTTTCACCTTACCCAAGACACATCTAGTGGTGAAATATCATTGACCATCAACATGTAGTATCTGAGATATGGACCTTAACCAAGAACTTAACCAAAGTCATTCATGCATAAAATATAGGTCACAGTGACCTAATTTCTAGTGGGTGGTGTCACCTTACCTAAGACACATCTAGTAGTGAAATATCATTGACCCCCAACATCTAGTATTTAAGTTATATGGACCTTAACCAAGAACTTAACCGAAGTCGTTCATGCATAAAATATAGGTCACAGTGACCTAATTTTTAGTGGGTGGTGTAGCCCTACCCAAGACCTATCTACTGGTGAAATATCATTGACCCCCAACATCTAGTATCCGAGTAATGGACCTTAACCAAGAACTTAACCAAAGTCATTCATGCATAAAATATAGGTCACAGTGACCTAATTTCTAGTGGGTGGTGCCACCTTACCTAAGACACATCTAGTAATGAAATATCATTGACCCCCAACATCTAGTATCCAAGTTATGGACCTTAACCAAGAACTTAACCGAAGTCGTTCATGCATAAAATATAGGTCACAGTGACCTAATTTCTAGTGGGTGGTGTAGCCCTACCCAAGACCCATCTGGTGGTGAAATATCATTGACCCCAAACATCTAGTATCCGAGTAATGGACCTTAACCAAGAACTTAACCAAAGTGTTACGGACGGACGTACGGACGGACGGACGGACGAACGGACAAGGGTAAAACTATATGTCCGATCCACATACGTGGTCGGGCCATAAAAAATTAACGAGAAAAGTAAAGAGTAAAGTCGTTTAAAGAACTCAACAGACCTCATTTTGTTCTGTTGCACTGTATATGTTGTGCCGACTTTAAATGAATCAGTTATTTCTCAAATACTTATTCACTTACTTTTACTCACTTACTTACTTAAGCCGGGACCATTTTCTTTAAGAATAAAAATCATGAGAACACCCCAACCCGTATACCCTCATATTAGTAATACAAATGACAACAAAGTTCCAGACAATTAATTTTGCTACGCCTGACGCGCGTTTCGTCTATTCAAGACTCATCAGAGGCGCTCTACCAAAAATATTGAAAATGCCAAACACTGTATGAATATGAAGAGCATAGAACAGTATAAACAAAAATACCAAACCGGGGAACCAAATTATTACTGAGATATTCAACCTATGTCTGGGGTAGGAAGAACTTTAGGATTTAGACAATTTTGAAATTTAGACGCATAATTTAAAGCTTTGATGTATGAAAATAAACCTCTGAAAAATAGAATACGGAGATAAAATGTACAGTCGGCATTTAAGAAAAGTTACCTCCTTCTAATATAATGATATGTTATATCAAAATTAAGAAATAAGATTTATGCAACGTCAGAAAGTACATTTTTAAGCGACCGTTTGCAGAAATGATGTTCTCGCATGGTTAGGTCAGCGGAGAGGTATAAATAAATGAAAATGCAATTTAATGTCCATTTTTTTCTTTATTATTTCTTCTTTTTTATTTCTCCAACTGAAAGTTAAAATGAGTGAAAGTGTTTAAATCAGTTTGAGGGGTTGCTATATTTGAGTGGCAAATCTCCATTGTCAATACTATAGGACAGTGAGTTCTGCCCATCTTATGAATGGATTCAGCGTTTTTCTTTTATCTGTATTACGATAAATTGACTATCTACTTGTTTGATTCTTCATAGAGCTCTTTGTTTTCGTTTGAGTACATGATAACTTGTACTTGATCATATATACACCTCGCCAAAAGTTAAGCAACACCAACTTTTTTAAACCATTATCATTTTATGGCTTGAAATATTCGTATAATACAAAATGATGGAAAATAAAAGGGTAATCACTTCAATGTATTGACTCTAATTGTGTAATGGACTAAAGATGTTTGCAAGTTATGAAAATCCAACTTTTCGAAAACGGTATAAAAACTAAGATAAAATAGCGTTTAAAAAGTTTAACTTTCAATATCAATTGTAGACTTATACATGTTATATACAACTTATCAATGCATATAGTGTTTGCAAACACCATACAAACAAAAAATACTGGTTTCAAGCTCAAGTTGCATCCACTGTGGCCAACAAAGCGAATTAATCAGTTTTCACCATAAAAAGTATGAACAACGCTAAAAAGGCAAAATTTGCAAACGTGTACGATTTTTTTGTCTAAAACAAATTCATTGTTTTTCTTAACCCTAAAACACATGTTTGAACCTAAAAGATGTCACTAAAGCATTTCAATTGTTTGAATTCCTACCAGAACATATCCGTAAAAAGGGGGGGGGTGGATACTTAAAATCTGTTATTGGCATGAAAATATGCAATTCTTAAGTTTTTAGGTAAGGCAAAGCTTTACCATTGGTGTAAGTTACAACATCCATATTGATAAAATGTCAAACTTAACTTCTACTTCCGACAATAGAAGCAAACCTTCAAAAGGTCACAATAATGCCTTTAAACGAAACATTTCCAACTATGAGATTTTCGAAACGGTTTTATGAGTATCATTTGTTTTGAGTACCAAAATGTCACCTTTAGAATCAATTAATGTAAAAAATCTGAAGTCAGCATTTTGTTCCATGCAAAAGCCACGCAAAAGTAAGCTTTCATTTCTACAATGTTTAGGTTTCAAACCGGAAAAAAAAACAATCCCAAAATGCTGGAGGTGATATGTTAACATCCTAATTGTTACAACAGAGCAAAAAAACATATGGTTTTAATCATCAAAACTCTCAATTTACGCAACCCAAAAGTTGTAACTGAAACAACACTTTTTGGGTTGCTTGATTTGTTTGCCAATATTGAATATTCTACAAAAGCCGAAAATTGTACGATGATTGATTAGAATAAGAAAATGTTGTAAATGTGTGGAAGAAAATATAGGCTAAGTCAGGATATTGTTTAGAGAAATATGGACGCTGTACTAACGTAAGTACTTATGGCGAGGTGTATAGTATTTAGCCTCCATCTTTAGCGAGTTCATGAGGAATCAACTGAAAAGTTCGCGATAAAATGAAGACCAAAACCCCTAGCTCGTTTCATTAAGAGAGAATTTATTTTTGTAATTGTTTGTCTTATATGAATTTTTGTCAAAGTTCATGTAGGCGGGATGCAATATATAAAGTTTATTTACATTTCATTTAAGTTAGACATGAAAATGGAAAAACGTAAGAGTATTTTCTTGTTTTTGTTTATTTGGAGTTCGTGCATGGATTTCGTAATTAGCCTGCCCAATTTTTTTACCTGTTTATAATTAGAAATGTTATGATTTGTTTTGAAATTTTAATTTCTTTACATGACGTTTCAAGGTGATAGAAATTAAATGATTGAAAAGTATGAATATCAATGAACGATTCATAATTCGATTCATAATTAAGATAGTAAATAGAATTTAAAACATAACTCCCTTTATTTGTTCTTACTGTCTGTCTTTCACTCTGGGTGGCTGGATAGAGTGACCCTCGTTCGCGGAGGTTTTCAGGTTATCAGGTTATAATACGGAAAGCCTGACCTGTTACCAATGTGTGCAGAGTGTGCGTAAGAGATCCCTACAGTGGACCACCAAGTAGTGCACCACAAAGGCTTAAATTTCAGCCCGTACCCATCTATTCTTTCTTCACTGGTCATAAAAATTTATCATTCCTTTATTTCCCAACCCTCAGACATATTTTTTCATCATCATTTCATGTTCATTTTATCACCCTTTTCAAGTTCATCACCCGAAAATAACAAAGATAGTGTTGCTAGTTACTCACTTGATCATGCACTTCCTTTTTTTTCTATTTGAAAAAAAATCTATTAATTTGGCTTATACAGTTTTTTTTTTAAATTTTTTAAATTTTTTATTTTTTCTTTTATTTTGGAGACACGGAACACATCATTATTCTTGTCCCAACCAGGAAAAAAACACAGTTCACTGAAGTGACCCCGGCTTCTCAGAAAGTCTTTGCAAAACTGACAATACGAGTTCCTTATTAAGATTGATGTAACTAAATTGATGTACAGAGAAACCTCTCTAAACCGAAAACCTGTTCAGTTCCAAAATTGTTCGGTTTAGACAGGCTCCACTGTGGATTTTTGTACAAACAGTCTGTTCCTAGAGGGACTGAGTCTCCTTAAATTGATGAACTTCAAAATCTATTGGTTACTCTTGTTTTATAAAAGGGTGCACCCACCACCTGCCCCGGCCCCCAAAGCTGCCACTTATTACATATTAAGATTGATTACTAAGTATAAATGTACGCATCTTAGTGGGAGTTTCCTGATATTGATAGATTGTCAGCAAAGTCTTTAGTTACTCATTATTTCATTAATTTTACCGGTTGACATCACAGGTTTAAGGAATCATTTGTTTTTCATAAACTTGTGACATTTATATCAATTAAGGAATCTTATTTAGCATACCTGCCTTGACAGTTGTAACTCTTTACACCAACATCATAGCGTTTTTGGAGTAAGCAATAGTTCTATTATGGTGAGTTTTTTGTTGTTGTTTTTTTTACTTCTTTTGTAGAACGTAAAACTTTAATTAAGCAAACGGTATATTTTTTCTTTTGTTTACTTTTCTTTTCTTGTGTACTTTTGATTAAATTTATTGTTGTTGTTTTTTCTGCTGTCGGTTTTGCTCTTCAGTCTTTGCGCTATGAACTGTTTATCTATTATGATGATTTTGTTGGAGTTGTTTCAAATCTTTTTTTTAATCTAGCTTGATTTTTGATATTTTATTCTAAATGTTTGTGCTTTGTTTTACTGAACCCAAGCTAGAATTTTTATCCAACTTGGGACAAAAGATTCTTTCATACCATTTGCATAGTGTATAAAGAATACACGAAAATTAAAAAGGCTTCTAGTTGAAAAGAAATTCGTGCAATCACAGCAAAACAAGAACAACATCGAAATTAAATTAAAAAAAAATGCTTCGGAAAAAAACCCCACAAATTTCAACGAAAGGTAAAAGCAAACAATTTACCAAAATCACAGAAAACAAATTGACAAAGTTTTTTTTTCATTCCTATGACTCAAGGCGACATTTGTTACATTAAGAAGAGCACGCGTTTAAACGATTTGTTAGTTTAACGAACTGAATTACTTTTGAACTTTGGCATCTATGGTTTTAATGCAACTTGAGTCTTTTTGCTATTCTTTGTATATGTTTTTTTTTGTCATTTGTACTACATGTATTAGGTTGAAGTAAATTGTTGAAAAACTTTGGCGGATATAGGAAGAACCATTTACCTTGAAAGTTCCCCTTAAAAATGTTCTGGACCCGCCTCATGCGCCTGCAAAAGAAAATTACCAATGCACCTAAAATGCGCTTCCACGTTCTCAATAAACCGGTTTAAATTTCTTAGAAAATTTACGTCATTTTATGATCACATGCAGAAATATTAGGTATAGTAATGGATTTATAGCCGGAAAACATATTATTAACAATTAGTTTCATCTTTCAAGTCTTTTGTGTGATTAATATTTGCGGTTAGCTGACGTGTACATTTTTGAATAAAATTATCATTATTGTAATTAAATATTTAATGAAAATACCACAAATTACAATTTTGAGGAAATACCTACATGGAAATTCAAACGGCATGCAAAGTCTAGTTTCAACTAAAAGATTATTCAAATTATAAACGTAACTAATTTATGAGGTAATAATGAATACAGAAGGGTAAATACTGTTAGAAGCAAAGAGGCGCCAATGGGGCGGGGCATTCGAGTGTCAAAAGTCCGAATGGTAAATTTTCTGCCCCTACCCATCTCTCCACTTTTCCAGTGGTCTTCAAAATTTACAGTTCCTTTGTTTCCCACCCCACCCCCACGTTTCTCTTTCAGTGTGTGTATGTCCAATCAGGATTCATCATTGTATTTTCGACAGATAAGGGTTGATTGTGTGAAACCGGGTAAGGGTTGGCTATATTCCACTTAGGTAAGTGTTCTAACTAGTATGACCTCATTTCAGGTAAGTGTTCTTCATTGTTGGTCACCATAGGTAAGGGTTCCAGATTGTGTGAAGTTTTTGGGGAGAGATTTCGTCGCTTTCTGGGTACATTGGCCTATGGTGCGTTGAGGATACATTGACCTGTCTTGTGAGTTTGTTCGTTTTCCTTCTGGTTTGTGGTCGTACATTGGCCCTTTTTCGCATGACATGCATGGGTCTGTGTTATGGGTGCTGTTTCCACAATTCAATTTGTTGTTTCAATTAGTTCTTGTCCTGATTATGACTAAAAAAATTTTGACTGGACATAAAACAAACAACAAACAAACAAACAAACAAACCGAATGGGCAACGACAAAACCAGTAAACACGAACGAGAACAGCACGAAGAAACACAAAACACACACACAAAAAAACACAAAATCGACCAAATAAAAATCAAGAATGCGAACTCAAGTCGTAACGAGAGTGAAAATCCGGAAAGTCGAACTTCATGCAAATGCTTGATAGCGCAGTTAGACAGGAACACTTTACTCTTACAAAGCACCCAAGTTATCTATTTAAATCGTTTCGATGCAAGTTCGCCATCGGTACTCCTCTTTTGCACTTCAGTCTTATTTTTTTAATGTGCTTTAAGTCTCTTTGTGTTTGTCTACTAGTTTTATCTTGGTACTTTTTGAACATCGAATGTAATTCAATATAAATAGCCCCCTCCCCCCCCCCCCCCCGCCTGGTAACTTCTCCAAGTGTCTTCGCACAATTTTAAGGGTTTAAATGCGTTCTTTAATCAATTAGCTTGTGCTCTATTTTCAATTTCAGAAGCATTTGGTTTTCTTGTTTGTATTTGTGACATTTGCCAAGAGCCAACAACCACCATCAAACAAATCGAACAGTAGAGCAGCATTTTGGTACAGTTGCAAACGAGAATGTGTACAAATCACGTGGGCATGTGAACTCCCATGTAGATTGTATGCCGAGTCGAGATTAGACTACAAGTTGTGTGCAATAGAATGCAAGCTAGACAGACTTGTGTGTTATGATCAATGTCGGATGTTAACTGCAAATTATTCTCCCTTTTTATCGAATACGTTGACGAATAACAGCCAGAAAAGACGCAGAACACAAGAAAGGGAACATGAAGGGGAGACAACTTTTTCAAGCCATGGATCTTTCTTGGAACTTTTGAATAATTATCTTGAATCGTAGATTGATTGTTTTACCGAGTATATTGAAAATATTTATAAATAAAATATGGTTTGAAATCATGTCATTGTTAATCATGAGTTCTTATCAGGGTGATAAAGCAGAAAATAAAGGAACCAAAATCATATAAGAATATATACACATGTACACAACGTGGCGAGACAAAACAGCAACTGCACGTGGTTACTGGTTACATACCGAACCTATGGCAATCGCAACAATCCTTACTTGCCAAGTTGGTATGGTTTTTGTTTTTAACAGAATCGAACAAAAAAATTGAAAATTTGCTTGTGTAACTGTAATCATGGTTTCGGGTTTAACCCATAAGTTTCAGAAATTTGTCTCTTATAAACCAAAATATCTGCCTTTGCGTCTATAAAATAAGTAATTTTAATGATATGTCAAGACGAAACACTAATCAAGTAAATCTAAGTTTTACCGATAGAGGGGTTGGCTTCAGTTAGTTACATTGGATATTCCTTCCAAATATCTTGTCAATGCAACTACAGACACACTGAGAGCCAAAAATGGTCATAAGACTAATTCAGTAGTCAAATTTTAATGGGAGGTAAATGACAAGTACAATAGTCACAATGACTACCTTTTCATGATGTTGACTAAATTTAATGTCAATGTTGACTAGTTGCATGGTCATTGAGAGGACAGTCAATATGACTATCTCAATTTGTCGCAGTGACTTTTTTGAGTTTTCAGTGCGCAACATGTTATAAATCTGAGAAAATCATAACGAAATTATTAAAACGTAATTATTGTCTCAGTATAAATGAAGAGCTCAAAATCTTAATTTCCGTTTTATCGTTTTTATTGAATTTAAACGCCTAGCATAGGAAGCAGCTGATTTCTATTTTGTTTTGATCAGAACATTCATCTAGCAAAATATTCAGCAGACAGTTCTGATCATGCGTCAAAACAAGCCCCGACTTTTGTAAACATGACAGGAAGGTGGGGATTTCAATAGTTTGGGTTTTTGAGTTACACTTTTCTTCCAGTAGGTTTCGAACCTCTATCTTGTTCTTGATGCAAAATTTGTTTACAAGGTCTAAGATGTTTGATGGATTTATGGCTTCTTTGGGAGCGTCGAAAAATAAAGCATCGCCTTCAGACCTCATTCGCTTCTTGATGATAAAATCGGAAAGTATTTCACCGTGGATAACATTTACAGGCCGGTTTTTCAACAGTTCTTTTTTTAAAGCTAAAAATTCCTTATCTACAACGATTCCAGAAAGATCTAACTCACTCACGATGCTATTTGCGTTATCTATGGACTTTATCAGTTGTTTTGCGCCTTCCACCCCAATTTTCGTGTGTCCGATTCTCAAAGTTTTCAATGCGTCGTTTTTTACCATTGCCTTGCTTATAATGACGGCACCAGCTTCGCCAATTCTGTTGAAGCTTACATCAAGTTCTTGCAACGTTTGATTTTTCTGTATAATTTCAGCTATGCCTGTAGCTACATCGTCATCAAATCCATTCATTGAAAGATTCAGAGTTCGCAGTCCCATGTTTTCGGCAAGTCCATCGCACAGTTTCAGCGCACTGTTCTTTCGAAAGTGATTCCAACTTAAATCTAATCTATCGATAGTTTCATTCTCAGAAAATGCCGGTCCAAGTATTGCTCCAGATTTCTCCGACAACTCATTATGGCTCAAGTTAAAGTATTTCAAACGATTGTTTTCGTTAACGGCATCAGCGATCGCTTTGGCATCGTGGTCAGATATGCCATTTCCCGCCAAATTCAGAGACTCGATTGTTGTGTTCTGCATCAGCATGTTACAGATCGCTCTCATGCCGCTGCCGCCCAATCGGTTATCAGACAAGTCGATTTTTTGGAGGTAACAGTTTTCGAGCAACATGTCTGCGATAGCGGCACCACCTTCGCCTTCCAACCAATTATCATGGAGATCAATGGAGAGAGTCGACGCATTTATTTGAAGTGGCATCGATATTGCCCTTGCACCGAGTTGCCCAAGTCCATGGTGGCGTAATTTCAACTCTTCATCTTTCATGTGCCGAATGAAATAAGAACACGGGATGACGCCTAACTGTTTACATGCACTCAAATATACTCCATGCATTGTTGAATCAAATTCAGATTTTTCTTCTTCTAATTCCAAATCGGTTTCAGGATCAACTTCTTCGACGGGAGGTGGTTTTCTTCTGCTTGATGTTGATGCTGCTGACACTATATCCGTATTTTCACTTTCCGACCTGTCGGTGTCGAGGTTTTGAGTTTCATCTTCATTTTCTTCACGTTGGCTTGCATTTTCGATATCTATCTCACCTTCTTCAACATAAGCAGTTGTTTCTTCTTCCTCGTTTCTTGGCTCTTCGTTTTCTTTGACAGGGTTTTCATTTGCTGTAGATTCATTTTCTTCGTCAGCCCCTTCTTCTTCAAGAATCGGCAAACTTAGTCCTTTAGATGACATGTTGTTTTCTAAACACAGACGTCTAGAAAGTTTATATTGAACAAATGTACCTTGGCGACGTTGATGAGGTCATAGTTCTTGTAGCTAACGTTACGTTACAGACTTTTGGAAAACATGGCGGAATCAAGCAATATGGACGAACCAGCGTGGTTTGGGCATTGGACAGTTTGCAGTAGCGTGATTGTAGCAGCGATAACGATTGGGAGAGATTGCAGTAGAAAAGTTGAATTGATAGATGACAACATGATTACATGGTATTTTATAGAATCGCTTCTCCTTGCTATGCTTGCAGTCGCGGTGACACGCAAAACACACAGAAAAGACGCAGGTTCAGATGATCCGAGCGAAACAGAAGAGGCAATATGGATATTGAATGAAAATCACAACCAACAAAGAACAAAAATGGTTGCTGTCGAAACTCAGACAGAAAATAAAGACTATGTGAAATTGCTGGAAAAACTGAAATTGCATTACCATGTGATAATTGCAAAAGAAAACAGACATATCAGACAGATGAGACAAGCCTGCTCGAAAAAGCTTTCAACTCTGAAGAAGGCCACTAAGTCAATAAGTAAAAAGATGTCGGAAATTCAGCTAAAGCTTCCCGCGCTAACACAAGAGAACAAATTCATAGCAGACGAACGCGACAGACTACAAGCTGACATTGTGGGAGAAACACTTACACAAGAAGACCTGCAGACGAAGCTAGCTCAATTACATGAATATGTATTAACCAGAGGTAGGGCTGTCTTGAACGATCCTGTGCCGGATATGTTTCAATCTGCTTAGAACTGGAAAGTTGTAGAACGCGAAATAAATTAATTGTGATAAAAGTTTTGTAATGGCGTATTAATTTCAAATGCCCATCTATATCAGCAGATCATAGCAGCCTTAAGCGTAACAAAATATATCATTTTTTGACTATAATCATGACTATGAAAAAAAAATGAGAGCAAGTTTGTGTCGCACAAAAAATAGTGAGTATTTTATTTTACTGAGTAAATTTGTACAAACTACTGTTGGTTTTTTAATAAAATGATTTTTTTTGTTGAAAAACCAATCTTCATTTGTTGTGTCTACTGTGAATTTAAAAAAAGATCCTGTTAAAATCAGGAACAAAAATCTATCCTTTAATTCGTAATTCTATGCCATAAATCAAATACCATAACATAAACAAAATCAAATACAAAAAAAAACCAAATTATTTTTCGTGGACTTACTTCTTTTTCTAGTTCGGACTGTAAGATGATGTATATGCATACAAAGTTTTATAAAGGTACTGTCTTTTATGGAGTTTCACACTGAAAACCCTGAAATAATCGAGAATCAGACAAATGAATAAATAATAAAACAAGATGAGTTTTGAGGAAAAACTACAAGTACTTTGAACTTTAGAAATTAACCCTATTATATGAATCATTAGCATATAAAGTAATATCATTTACACATTTGATCCTTTTCTGAAAATGTTTCTTCATAAAATGTTTTTTTAATAAACCTTTTGAACAAACGATTGGAAAGTTTTAGTTTTCGATAGAAAACCAAACATTCTTGCTAAGTCAATGACTGGAAAAACGATTCCAATCAGAACCAAGGTTACGACACCAACACAACCTATTTTCTGTGCACTCGGTCTATTATCCTCGGCAGAGGTCCTCGCCCTGATAGACGATGTTAACGATTTCTTCTCTAAATAAAGTTCCGATTGAAGTTTCTTCAGTTCATCTTGAAGGATCTTATTTTTCTGTTCTACGGTAAGGTTTCCATTGTGAAAATCAAACCAAAAGGTTTGACGTGTATTGGAAACACAAATGCACTCATGCGTCAGATGATTGTGTGATGTTGTTACAGATATAGAATTTTGCGTGCTAGACTCCGTTGTCACAGTAGAAATCGTTGAGTTAGGTGCTGCATTAGGTCCACCAGTGGAAAGAGTAGAGTTAAGTGGTACATTAGGCCCACCAGCAGAAAGGGTGGAGCTAGGTGATACATAAGGTCCAACAGTGGAAAGCATGGAGTTATGTGGCACAAAAGGCCCACCAGTGGAAAGCGTGGAGCTAGGTGCTACAAAAGGTCCAACAGTAGAAGGCGTGAAGTTAGTAGCTACATTAGGTCCTCCAGTAGAAAGCGTGGAGTTAGGTGCTACCATTTGCGACGTGGTAACAGATATAGAATTTTGCGTGCTAGACTCCGTTGATACAAAGGAAAGCGTGAAGCTAGGTGGTACGTGGGTTCCACCATTGGAAAGCGAAGAGGCATGCGCTACGGTAGGATGACCGAAGGAATGTTTGAAGCTTGGTGCTACGTTAGTTCCACCAGTGGAAAGCATGGAGCTATGTGTTTCATTAGGTCCTTGAGTTTTCGTAGCTGTTAAGATAAACATGTCTGATAAACCGTAATGATAAAAAGGCGCGGAACTACTAACCAAACCACTAGATCCTAGCGTTTGCAATGTCTTTGGAGTTGAAGGTGGTGGACTTGGAGGTGTAGGTGTCTTGATACCGGTTATAGGACTGGTACCCACAGATGATGAGTGTGGTGTACTTTGAAGCGGTGTCGCTTTTCCGGTTACAAAACTGGTACCCAAAGAAGACGATGTCGCAGAATTTAGTGGTATTGGTAACTCTGTAACAAAATGAAAATTTTGTAATTGATAATCGTTGATAATCTAGGGATTTGTTTGAATTTTATGTATTGTATTTTTAGTCTGGGGCCAATGCAAGACAGCGAGCAGTGACCTCTGGTCATGTTGAAGACTGCTGGCTGTTTTCCATGGTGATTTTTTTTTAAATTGCCGTTTCTTTAATGTTGGTTGTGTCGCGTACACTTATTCAACATCTGTTTATCGTCTATTAATTACGTGTACAATTAATACCATTTGAAAAGTCAATTAAAGAGTTGTCGGCGTTTGGAGCTTTGTTGTAGTTTCGTTTTAAGATCACCTACACGGGACTGTCGGTGATGGCTTCAATCCAAAGCTAACCCACCGCTCCTGCATTTATTCATTTTGTTGGAGATAAACGTACATCATGCAAAAATTTAAAATTGAAATTAAAAATATGAATAATTTTAAAAAATCCTAAAATTATTCTACTACCAGGAAGAGGTCCGTCTTATATTTGTATTTATATGGCTAACCTGTTTTAATGCTGACATGAACTTCTTGCTTACTTTGGCATTATTTTGGGAGGTATAATGGCTCTAATTTGTTTTGTAGGCAAAACGTGCGTCAGAAACAACTTTAAATTATAATTTGATGCCTAATCCTTTATCTTAATTTTGTTTGTAACCAGTGAATAAGTATTTAAGTTTATGGAGGGTGACTTCTTTCCAACTCTAAGCGACATATATCTTTCTAATATCAGAATGAGTACTTTTGATTTTATTGTTGAAACTTTTGCTGCATACTCATGTAGCTAGCTCTATTGTTTATGAGGAAAACTTACGTGACGCGGTGATCACAAATTCCAAAATGATAAGGTACAAAAGACAAGTTGATGGCACTTCCATCTTATTTATGATTAAAATCATCAAAATCCTTATTTTCCCAACAAACTTCCACTGTAAAGTCACGAGTAAATTTGTTTCAATAGTCATGGCGATTGAATTTAGGTAAAGATGAAATCAAACTATTGTTTAATCGTTAATAAAGGTTTTCTGAGTGATCCCATATTTTAAGAAAAATATTTATGTAATCCAATTTGACGGACAATGAAATAAATGGACTGCTAATTGATTTCAGAAGTAGAATTTAGAAAACAATTTCTGAACAATAAGAAGGTTAAGAAACATTTTATATGTCAAATATTAATTAATTTTACAATATACTTGTTAAGTTAAGTTGTGAATAAGCATGTTTAAGATCGATATCATTGAAAGATTCAAAGTCAACTCCAAATTAAAACAAGGACGGACATGACGGATGCAACTTACAATAGATATCGCACCTTCCATTTCTCTAGCGGGAATATAAGAATCACAAAACGCAACGAAAAAATGAGCATGTCAGACAATCCTTTTTGTTGTCAGTGTTGTTGTTGAAAAAATGTATTGTTACAAAATCAAAGATAAAACGACATTATAGATGCTTGCAGTTTGAAACTGGCTATCCCCCAAAATACACTTGTGAAATAGACTGTAATATAGCTTTTTGTTTAACTGCAATAGTTTCCATTCTATTAAGTAAAACACGGTATTTGGCAACATGAAGAACAAAACCTCTAAATAATTACCAAACAGAGAACTTCATTTGTGCAAATAACGGTTTCTTTAGTCCGAACTATTGTAGTATAGATTTACTTTATAACGAAGAAAAAATCGGGGCTCTAATCCTTAAAGGGCATAATCATATAACCTCTTAACACCTTATGCTATAAAATATTCTCTTTCATAATGATTTAGACATGTGTTTGCATTTTTTGGGGTGAATACTGGGTATTATTTGGCCCTTATGGATGAAACTTATGCAATTATGATGTAATAAAAAGATCTATTTGGTGCCCAAGACCAAATTCAAGCTTTCAAACAGCTTTTTGAACTGCATATTTTAAAGCAAACAGAAGCCAGCTGGCAATAAAAAGCTTCGCCGAGCGCAGCATGATACGACCGCAACATGTCGAACACTGTACATTTTAGGCCCAATATGGATTGTCAATTGCTCTGGACACATGCAGCCCATGGTGGACTGACTAAGTTTTTTGACACATGCAGCCTTTGGTGGACTTTCCATCCACATTTCACAATAAATTCATTTTTTTTTCAAAAGTAGACTAAAATAAATTACAGTTACAAAAACATAACCCCTTTGGCCCCAAATTGATGGTATCTTCTACCATTCACTTTTGCTTCTTTTGGCCCCTTACAGCAGTTAGAGGGAGGGAAGTGTTGCAAAATTAATATTCAATTTTGTAAATTCACTGAAAGAATTTATTTGCAGAAAAAAAATGAAATTGGACAATAAATAAAAAAGTAACAATTTTGGCCCCTTTTGGCCCCTATTTCAAAAATGGGGGATGGGGAATAAAGCAATATTTAACCCTCAATTTTCTATCCATCTCTTGACAAGACTGAACTTGCAAAAAAAAAAAAAAATCAAAATCGGACCAGAAATAAAAAAAGTCGACTTTTTGCCCCTTTTGGGCCCTTAATTCTAAATGAAAAAGGGGATCCCCAAAATTAATCCCTTAGATGATGTAATGGTACGGCATATCATTGTCAAATTTCTTAACAATTGACCAACCAGAACCAAAGTTATTGTGGGAACAAATAACATATTTGATTTTTTTTGTCCCGTTTTGGGCCCCTAATTTAAAAAAGAATAAAGGGGAGACCCCCAAAATCAATCCCATTCATCCTTTTATGGTATGAAACAATATTGTAAAATTTCACAGCATTTGGTTAACCAGAACAAAAGTTATTGTGGGAACAAACAAAAAATTAGCATTTTTGGCCCCTTTTTGGCCCCTATTTTAATAAACGAAAAAAGAGGCCCCTCCCCCAAAATCAATCCCATCCATCCTTTAATGGTAAAAAACATCATTGTCAAATTTCATAGCAATCGGATAACTAGAACTTCAGTTATTATTGTGGAAACACTAAAGTTAACAGACAACGCAGACGACGACGCCAACAACGACGACGCAGACGACAGCATCATACCATTATACGTCTGCAATTATTTAGCTGTCGTATAAAAACGACACCCAGCCGCACACACAAGTATATATATATATACAGACAAAAACACTGGCGGAATCATAGCTACGATAATAAAGCTCCTTTGATATCTTTGGTTGGCGGAGCTACAATGCGGTCCCCTTACTACTAATGGAGCAAGTCTTACTCACTCAAACTGGCAAAATGGTGCAGAATTGCTAAACACATACCAAATTACAAGGTTTTTAAAAACCACAAATAAATATTATTTTTAATGACCCCCCGTTTTTAACTCACCTGGACCGAAGGAGGTCCAGGTGAGCTATTGTCATCACTTGGCGTCCGTCGTCGTCGTCTGTAAACTTTTTCAAACTTCTTCTCGAACAGATTCAAACCAAATTTGGTCTGGTGGTACTTAAGGGTATCCTGCACAAAACTTGCGTAAGGATTTTTGATCCGTCAAAAAACATGGCCGCCGTTGCTAAAAATAGACCGGGGGGTCAGACTACTGTTTTTGGCTTGTAAATCAAAAAGTATAAGAGAAAGATGAAATCTGATGCCACCCTACTTCTTCAGCATCAAAAGTTCTACAAAAGTCTCCATTTGGTCCAAGTTGTCAGATGACCCCTTATAGGAGTTACAGCCCCTTAAAGGTGAAAAATAGCGTTTTTTTATGTTTTGCCCTATAGTATGAAAACTATTGCAGATAGAGAAAAGCTGTTGCTTGCTTAAATGTTCAGCTCATTTAGCTCTTCAAAAGTCTCCATAGGGTCAAAGTTGTCAGATGACCCCTTATAGGGGTTACGGCCTCTGAAATAATATTTTTTCATGTTTTTGGCCTATAGAATGAAAACTATTGCAGAAAGAGAGAAGCTGTTGCTTGCTTAAATGTTCAGCTAATTTAGCTGTACCAAAGTCTTCATAGGGTCGAAGTTGTCAGATGATCCCTTATAGGGGTTACGGCCCCTAAAATGATGTTTTTGGCCTTTAGATAGAAAACTATTGCAGATAGAGAAAAGCTGTTGCTTGCTTAAATGTTCAGTTCATTTAGCTCTACAAAAGTCTCAATAGGATCGAAATTGTCAGATGACCCTTAATAGGGGTTACGGCCCCTAAAATAACCTATTTCATGTTTTTGGCCTACAGAATGAAATTATAGCAGATAGAGAAAAGCTGTTGCTTGCTTAAATGTTCAGTTTATTTAGTTCTACTAAAGTCTCAATAGGATCAAAGTTGTCAGATGACCCTTAATCGGGGTTACGGCCCTTTAAATAACCTTTTTCATGTTTTTGGCCTTTAGAATAAAAACTAAAGCTGTTGCTTGCTTAAATGTTCAGCGCATAAAGCTTTACAAAAGTCTCCATGGGGTCAAAGTTGTCAGATGATCCCTAAAAGGGGTTACGGCCCCTAAAATAACAGTTTTTCGTGTTTTTTGCCTATAGAATGAAAACTATAGTAAATAAAGAACAACTGTTGCTTGCTTAAATGTTCAGCTCATTTAGCTCTACAAAATTTAGGGTTGACATCAAGACCAGGTGAGCGATTAAGGCTCCTGGGAGCCTCTTGTTTCTCAAAACCCCTAACAAAATAAAATTTCGATAAAAAATGATTTAAATAGTCTTTTCTTGTCATTTCTAAACATATTATGTCAAAATATTGCTGTTTTATACCATCAAAAATTTTTACCCACTGGTATACATAAAGCTTTTGTATGGTATAAAACAACAATATTTTGACATAATATGTTTAGAAAAGACAAGAAAGGGGGGTCATATATAAAATCCATGCTCCAAGTGCCTGTGAATGAAAACAGGAAATAAAGGAGGAATGTGTCCATGAAACACAGATGTCCGGCTAGGTCCCGAACAGAAAGAAGATGTCTGACAGGTCTAAAAGTCGCTAAGGGCATACCTTTTGTTATACTGAACCAACCTATCAAGTTTCAAATCACTCCTGTATGTAAAGGTTTCTGAGAAAAGCTTGACATAAATTTTCATGTCTAAGGTGCTGATCACTTTTGTTCTCAATCAAAATCTAAAAATCTGTCACCCTTTTTGGGTTATTAGAATAAAGTGCAGTTTAACCTAGTGTTGTATTTTTAGCCACAGCAGCCATGTTTTACAACCAATAAAAAATCCCACATCAGTTCTATACACCTAATGCTAATAATTATACAACAATACCAAGTTTAGTTCCAATTGGACTTAGTTGAAGTGTCAGTGGAGTTAAGGTTTTCAATGTAATGAGGAAATGCTTTTTAAAAGCTCAATTTTGACGTTCTAAGGGCAATAACTCCTCAAAGGAAAGGTCTTACAATGTTAACCCTATTACATATTTTGTTGATCTTGATGTGCTTAACAATATGCAATTTAAATTTTTCAAATATCTGTTATAGTTGTCAAGATATTGAGCTAAACAGGTGCAAAATTTGCAAAACATTCACAATAGGGTCATAACTCCTACATGGGTTGTTGGATTTTCTTCAAAATTTCAGAGCTGGTAGATCTTGAGGTGCTGATCACTTTTATTCCCAATCAAAATTTAAAAATGTGTCACCGTTTTTGAGTTGCCATTTACCCCCATGTTCTATTTTTAGCCACAGCGGCCATGTTTTACTACCAATCAAAAATCCCCACATCAGTTCTATACACCTAATGCTAATAAACAACTATGCCAAGTTTGGTTCCAATTGGACTTAAAGTGTCAGAGGAGTTAATGTTTTCAATGTAATGAGGAAATGCTGTTAAAATGCTCAATTTTGATGTTCTAAGGGCAATAACTTCTAAAAGGAAAGGTCCTACAACATTGACCCTATTACATAATTTGTAGATCTTGATGTGCTTAACAATATGCAATTTAAATTTCTCAAATATCTTGTATAGTTTTCAAGATATTAAGCTAAACATGTGCAAAATTTGCAAAAATCCACAAAAAGGGCAATAACTCTTACATTGGTTGTTGGATTTTCCTCAAAATTTCAGAGCTGGTAGATCTTGAGGTGCTGATCACTTTTGTTTCTCATCAAAATTTTAAAATCTGTCACCGTTTTTGAGTTATTTGCAAAAAACTGCCATTTACCCCTATGTTCTATTTTTAGCCACAACGGCCATGTTTTACGACCAATCAAAAATCCCCACATCAGTTCTATACACCTAATGCTAATAAACAACTATACCAAGTTTGGTTCCAATTGGACTAAAAGTGTCAGAGGAGTTAACGTTTTTAATGTAATGGGGGAAATGCTGTTAAAATGCTCTATTTTAACGTTCTAAGGGCAATAACTCCTAAAAGGAAAGGTCCTACAACGTTGGCCCTATTACATATTTTGTAGATTTTGATGTGCTTAACAACATACAATTTAAATTTCTCAAATATCTAGTACGGTTTTCAAGATATTGAGCTAAACAGGTGCAAAATTTGCAAAAAATCCACAAAAAGGGCAATAACTCCTACATGGATTGTTGGATTTTCTTCAAAATTTCAGGGTAGGTAGATCTTGAGGTGCTGATCACTTTTGTTTACCATCAAAATTTTAAATCTGTCACCGTTTTTGAGTTATTTGCAAAAAACTGCCATTTACCCCTATGTTCTATTTTTAGCCACAACGGCCATGTTTTACGACCAATCAAAAATCCCCACATCAGTTCTATACACCTAATGCTAATAAACAACTATACCAAGTTTGGTTCCAATTGGACTAAAAGTGTCAGAGGAGTTAACGTTTTCAATGTAATGAGGAAATGCTTTTAAAATGCTCAATTTTGACGTTCTAAGGGCAATAACCCCTAAAAGGAAAGGTCCTACAACGTTGACCCTATTACATGTTTTGTAGATCTTGATGTGCTTAACAATATGCATTTCTCAAATATCTAGTATAGTTTTCAAGATATTGAGCTAAACAGGTGCAAAATTTGCAAAAAATCCACAAAAAGGGCAATAACTCCGACATGGGTTGTTGGATTTTCTTCAAAATTTCAGGGTAGGTAGATCTTGAGGTGCTGATCACTTTAACCCTTGCCAGAATTTTGATATCTGTAGCCGCTTTTGAGTTATTTGCAAAAAACTGCATTTTACCCCTATGTTCTATTTTTAGCCATGGCGGCCATGTTTTACGTTGAATCAAAAATCCCCACATCAGTTCTAAGCACCGAATGCTAATGAACAACCATACCAAGTTTGGTTGCAATTGGACTTATGGTGTAAGAGGAGTTAACGTTTAAAAAGTTTACGGACGACAGACGACGGACGGACGACGGACGCCAAGTGATGACAATAGCTCACATGACCCTTCGGGTCAGGTGAGCTAAAAAGAATATTGAAAATTGAATGAATAATTAACATTCTACAACAGTTTTGTCAATACACCCGTTTAAGCCCTTTTTTCTAAAATGGTAGGGGCCACAAACCCCTAATACAATACCAACCTTCCTTTAGTGGAAACAAACATCATATCAAAATTTTCTAACATTTGGTCACCATCTACTCAAGTTATCACACGGAAACCAAAGTGTCCCCAGACGACACGGACGCAGACACAGACCACCACATCACCATAACATTATACGACCACAAATTTTTTGCGGTCGTATAAAAACAGGACATAGATGTCCAACTGGTCTGAAAGTCACATAGGACGTAGAGTTTGTCATACAAAACCATCCTAGCAAGTTTCAAATCATTCGGATGTACAGTTTCTGAGAAAAGTTTGACAGAAATTTTCACATAAATTTTCATGTCAGCCCAGTCCCAAACAGGAAGTAGATGTATGACAGGTCAGAAAGTCGCTTAGCACGTAGTTTGTCATACTGAACCATCCTACCAAGTTTCAAATCATTCCCATGTACAGTTTTTGAGAAAAGCTTTGACTGAAATTTTCAAGTTGATTTTCATATTGGCCAAATCCAAAACAGGAAGTAGATGACGACCAGGTCTGAAAGTCACTTACATTTGTAGGACAAATAGTTTTTCTTACTAAACCATCCTGCCAAATTTCAAATCATTCTCATGTACAGTTTGGGAAAAAAGCTTGACGGAAATTTGAAGGACATACCTATGGACTACCGGACATGAGTTAAACTTTATGCCCCTGACATGTGGTCAAGGCGGCATAAAAACTTTGAAAAAGTTCCATTTTTAAATATAGCAGAAAATCTGTCAAAATCAGAACTTGCCTAATATGATTCAACAGGAAGTAGGCCAGTCACACACCTAAAATCCAACATGGGACCCCATGCTGATGCTAAATACCAAATATCAAGGGGCTGTGATAAGAAATTGCTGAGAAAAATGTTACAAATTTCTATTCCCATTCACACTGCCTGACCTTCACCATTTAATAACCCTGATTTTTCATTACTGCCAAAAAGGGTTTAAGTAAAATTTCAAAACCAGTTACAAAATGTATAGGATAATCAATATCAAATGCCCATGCCAAATACTGGTACCTCTAGGCAAAGACACACATAAAAAATCCCAGTAACCTGACTTGCTACAGGTATACTTTATAAAGGCTATCAAACTTCAAGATTTTCAGTGTTCCGTTTCACAAAAGATCTTAAGTGTAAGAATTTACTTAAGTTTGAATTTCAAGGATTTTGATTGGTTGAAAACAACACTTCAGAAAAATTTTGCTCTTAAGATTTTTTTGTAATAAGGTCTGCAGATCTAAAGAAAAAGTCTTTAGCAAAGATGAAATGAAATCATGATAAATCACAGAACTACTTGAAATAAAACAATTTCAAAATTTCCAAAGTTTGCAGCCCTGCTTTCTAAACAAAGTGGTATCTATAAACTGAAAAGCTGGCAAAAGATCACAACAGCCTTTATTGTTGCATGTCCTACCACCAGTACTAGAATTCTTTAAAAATCTATTCTTTTATTTCTTAAATAAATTTATTCTTTTATTTCTTAAATAAATTTATTCTTTTATTTCTTAAATAAATTTATTCTTTTATTTCTTAAATAAATTTATTCTTTTATTTCATAAATAAATATATTTTATTCCATCAATGGGGCTCATCACATATGATTCCAGAATCATTAGGACAAATATTTTGTAGCACTTTTTCAACTGACATTTCTGAATCCATTACTTCTTCCACAAGCCCTTGTTTTTCAGAACTGTCCTGGGACATTTTAGGAATATCAACATCCTTATTGCACGTTTCCTCAAAACTGAAGATTGTTTCTAGACCATCAGTCTTTTCAAAATTATTATTATGTTTGACTAGCTGCTTCACTTCAAATGAATTTCTCTGTTTTTCATAAAATATTTTCTTATTACTATCATTCTTTTCCATGAAAGATTCTGTAGCACCAGTTTCTGTAACACCAAAATGAGATTCAGTTAAATATTCCACATGTAAACTAGGAGGAAACTTGCCAGCCTCCATTTGAGATTCAACTTCCTGTAAGCCTCTTTCTGAGTCTGATATGTGAATCAGGTCTTCCATGGATTCACATTTTACAAGTTTTGAATCTAAACCAGTAATGTCTTCCAAAAGGCTTTTCTTCTTGGAAGCCTTCTTACTCTTTTTCTACAAAAGATGAACAAGTTATATTATTTGATGGAGCATTTACAAAACTAACCAATGTAATTGGATCATTTACAAAACTAACCAATGTAATTGGATCATTTACAAAACTAACCAATGTAATATAAAATTGCTTTTTACAAAACATAAATGGGCAGTGACATCATAGTCCTGTACAGATTTTTTATCTTGTTTATCATATTATTTTGTATTTAAAATTTCAGTCACAGACAGGCAAGTATACTTACTCTAGGCAGTGTCCCCTTTAATTGGTGAAGTTGAAAATGTTTCTGGCATTTTTGCTGTAAGATAATAAAATGAAGGGTTATTATTACTCTAATCTTATAAATCATAAATATAATATGTTCTTTCCCTTCTACTACATTTGTACTAAGGATTAAAACAGGTAAAAAATAAGCTTAAAATATTACAAAGAGAGAAAGTGGAGATCCACCACCAAAAAACATGTGCTTGCACATTTTTAAAAATGACAAAAAGGAAACCTGGTACTTTATTGTTAGGTCAACATAAAAAAATATTCTAGATTCTCTTCCCCTATTGCCAAAATTTTTCAGCTACGTAAGAAAAATTCTAATTTGATTTTTTGGCAAATTATTTTCGTTTTTTTTTTTCAATTTCCTTTTAAATGACAGAACATTTTATAATTTGGATGAGAATCTAGGATTTTTTTTTTTAATATGACCTAATTACCTTTATGGACAAGGAATAAAATACTTATTTTTGTGATTTCTCTTTGTATAATCATGAATGCATATGGTGAAATAGGTAAAATGTTTCCCAATCAATTTTTTCCAAAACTTTGAAACTTTGCTGAAGCTTCTAAATTCTTTGTAATTTAAAGAAATTCATGTAAAACAAATAAATTGTTTTTAATAAAACAATTCACCTTGGTAGCAAAACTTCTTTCACATCCCTCAAATTCACATTGAAATCTCTGTCCGTCATGATAAGACTTAATATGTGCTGTTAGATTTCTCTGTTCAAGGTAGGTCCGTCCACAATTTGGGCGTGGACAAGCAAAGACCTCCCTCTCTTCCAGGTGGGACTTCATATGCTGTTGTAGACCATTTTTCAACGTAAACGTCTTGTCACAGTGGCTACATGTGTGAACAGTTGGATGAACCAGCATCTTGTGTTGTCGCAGCTTCGTCCAGTTGTCAAATATTTCTGAACAGTCTTCATGATCACACGGATAACCTTTAAATTAAGAAAAATTTGTAAATGTAAAACTTATATTAAAACAAAAAACTTTGAATTCGATGAATTCATTCGTGTATCTTCATGTGCAGTTGTAGTAGAACTCTATACATTAGCCTGAGAATAGCAAGACATAAGGACAATTAGGTATTCATTCAAGCAGGAACCTCTACGTAGAAATTCTCAAGCACTGCACATGACGTACATTAACATAAATTAATCTCTTCTCTCTGGTAAATTTTCCTTTTTAGCTCACCTGGACCGAAGGTCCATGTGAGCTGTTGCCATCACTTGGCGTCCGTCGTCGTCGTCGTCTGTCGTCGTCCGTCGTCGTCGTTAACTTTTCTTTGAAAATCTTCTCCTCCGAAATGAATGAAGGGATTGCTTTGAAACTTTGCACACTTCATCTATGGGATGTCCTCTACAAAGATTGTACAAATGGTGACCGCCGTCCAAACAACATGGCCGCCGTTACTAAAAATAGACTAGGGGGTCAGACTACTGTTTTTGGCTTGTAAATCAAAAAGTATAAGAGATAGATGAAATCTGATGCCACATTACTGTTTCAGCATCAAAAGCTCTACAAAAGTCTTCATAGGGTCAAAGTTGTCGGATGACCCCTTATAGAGATTACAGCCCCTAAAATAACATTTTTTCATGTTTTTGGCTTAGTGAATGAAAACTATAGCAGATAGAGAGAAGCTGCTGCTTGCTTAAATGTTCAACTCATAAAGCTCTTATAAAGTCTCCATAGATCGAAGTTGTCAGATGACCCCTTTTAGGGGTAACGGCCCCTAAAATGATGTTTTTTTCATGTTTTTGGCTTCATGAATGAAAACTATAGCAGATAGAGAAAAGCTGTTGGTTGACCAATGGTTTTTGAGAGTATATAAATAACTACGACCACGAACACGTGCTTGTTAAGAAATGATTAAACAAAAACTGACTTGCTGAACAAATGTTAAAAATGAGCAGTGAAAAATTTAGTTAGTCTATTTGCATCAATATTAGATAAAAAGTTAAGGTATAAAAGACACCAATTTTCCCCCGAGGAGCATTGTCCAGTAGGGAGATTTTAGTGTTATCTTTACCTTTGTTATTGTCCTTTGACCAATGAACCGAATGAAAAAGAAGTCACTATGTGGAACATAACTTAACTTTATAAGGAGAATTTACCCATGCCAAATAAAACTACATTTAAAACCAAAACTATTTGGTTTTGACGAAATATGAGCGAGGAAGTTTAAGAAAATATGTTTTTGTTCAGAACTTTTCTATAAAAATGTCAAAAAAGTTTTACTATTTTCTCCCATTTGAAAGGTCAATTTTTAAAAATTTTAATTGATTGATAGGTCAAATGAAATCTAGAATACTCGACCTGTTAATCAAATTCCAATGAGATGAATAAAAGCAGTTTGGCTTATGGGTATTTGGATAAATGGACAGACAGGATAAATCAATTTCAAGTAGGGTTGTAAAAAGTTATACCTGCATGAACTTTCATGTGCTGCTTCAGTTTACTAGGAAGCAGGAAACTCTTCTCACAGCCTTTTATTGCACACCTATGAAACAAGATAGACATCAAACACTCTAAGGGTACAAAGATATCTGAATTATTTCCCACTAAAAGTGAAAGTTTGTTTTTTTTAATATAGACTGTGTTCTTACTTTATTTGAGACAATTTGATTCTACCATATTGTTTTTTGTTTTTTTTTTCTTCATAACATCAAATTTTGTTAATGTCTATAAGAAAAATACAAGTACTACCTTTCAAGCTTTTTGAAAACTGTGATTTTAAAATATCTAAATTGTTTTATTTTTATTTTTCTCAAAACATCAAATTTTGTTAATGTCTATAAAGAATGAATACAAGGTACTACCTTTCGAGCTTTTTGAAGTCTGTGCAAGATTTAGGTTTATATCTAAATTGTTGAAATAATTACTGTTGTATCTCACATACAGTGATTCCGAAGGTTCGTCGGACATTGGCAAAAGTCCGATGAAAATGGCCTTGGACCAGTAATATTGGTCCCAGAATCGGACCACGTGTCCGATAGACAATTCTATCCCAATGTGGTATAAAACCATTCCCTATTTATAGTAAACTAACGTTCTGTAAACAGATTTTTCTAAATTTTCTATCTCGATGTGGTATTTACTTGACAACATGCGGAAAAACCTTTTCTATTTTTAGTGAACTAACATTCTGTAAATAGATTTTTCTAAACGGGGATTACATTTTCTGCTGCACGGGGTTGGTTTCAAAAAGCATGCTGCGACATTGACTGGCATTGACTTAAAAAGTAATCTGCATGAACATTATACGTTTTTACAGCTTATCAATAGTTAGTTGTTTATATGGTTATAATTAAAAACGGGTGCTTGACAATCGTTGATATATTTTGAAATCAATCATGAATGAATATCATTGACCAATCAGAAGTAAGTTTATTTTTATATCAGCTGATTTAAATATTGATTTGTTTGTCAACCCACAAAAGTAAATATAAACAATTAATGAAAAGATTCACCTTCATTAAATTATTTTTATTAAGAGGAACATTCCTGTTATCCAAACACATCATTTTTTAATGAATTGAAAGGAAATCATGTGAAAGAAATTTGTTTACATAATTTACGATCTCCATTGATATTGGGGCTCCTTTAATTGTCACAATTTTTCAAATGGAAAATAATTTATATTAGCAAGAACTTATCATCACAAAACTTATTAGTAAAGCCCCAAAGGACATGTAGGATGTTCTGTTCTATTATAATCTGCAAATTGCTCCTTTTAGGGACCACCAGTCACTTATAATTACATGTATCATTATGAAAATGGTAAAACAAAAACAGAATTGCTTCTTCAAACGAGAAAAAAAAAATAAAGAGATAAAGAGACTCTTTGTGTGCTTTTAGCTTTCCATGAGCATGCAAAACTTGACAAGCAATATTTATTTTTCATTATTGTGTATGAGTGTTAAAAGGGGGAATGGTTATCATTTGGGTTTTTTTTGGCCTACAGTTGTATATCAAAGGCAAAGAATCTGCAGTACATTAACATAAAAACATTCTGACAGTTATCTATTTTGTTATTACCTACATTGTATGAAGAGGGGGGGAATCAACAAATGTTAAATTATATATTTTATTGAACATGATAATAATTGTTGTAATCTGTGTCCTGTCCATATGGTACCGACCAACATTTTAGTCGACTGCTAAAGTGACGTCACTATAAAGCCCTCAAAATCCTTGAAAAAACCCTGGTCCAGTAATTAGTGAGTCGGTCCAGTAATACCTCCAACATTACTGGACCAAATGTCCAGTAAAACCCAAAACACCTTGGGAACCACTGCTGACATACACTTAATCCACATCTCAGTACATAACTGCTTAAAAAACCCATGATACATACTTGAATGGCTTTATATTTGTATGTTCATATTCATGGATGGCCAACTGTTGATGTTTGTGAAATGATCTCCCACATCTTTCATGCAAACACTGAAAAAACATATTCCAAAAAAAAAAAATTAAGACATTGACAACAAATACACATTTGATTAAAACATTGTCTATGATCATTTAAAAATTTGTTAAAATTATAAAATTGCTTATCTGCAAAACTTGTGTGTCCCACAAAATGCAATGATTGTTTTTACTCAAGGCAACTTATATAGATAATGGTCCATCTTTGAAACTATTATTGTGATCAAACCAGTGATTGGGATTAGGTGGGACCATGGGCCATTTTACACATTCAAATTTGAAATATCCCATGGAAATCTGGAAAATTCACATACCTTGAATATAAAGAATGTACATTTGAAATTTTGAAACAAAAGGTAAAAGGTACAATCTCAAAATTCTTATCCTAATCACTGCATTTCTTTATTATTTTGGAATTGTTTTAATATCTAGCTCTTTTATAAATAAAACGCCATTCAGTACATAACTGTGCTAGTCAAAGAAAACTAGAAGTCAAGTCTTTGTGAAGCAAAACCTTGAAAAACAGGTATAGAAACCAAAATATACAAAAAAAATTCCTACTAGATGTCTTAATCCAAATGAATGTACAAGTTTATTTACCTTATACAAAATCTTTTCATGTTTTCGTTTGATATGTTTGTTAAGGTTTTGCTTTGATGAAAATGTTTGATTGCATCCTTCTTCTTCACATCTGAAAAACAAAAATAAAACATAATAGTTATCAAAAATAGATGGTTTATCAATTGTGAAATCTAGCAGGTAACATGTTTCATGAGTTCTAAAAACCTACAATAATAAAAATATTTTTTTCATCCCCTAATACAAATGTAACACACAAAACAAGTTTAATCATTACTTTTATGGTAACACAGTTGATTAAAATCTTTATAAATAAAAATTGACATTAGATAAAATAAGCTGATTAAACAAAATTAACACTTACATTAAAAAAAAATACCAACACAAGAATATGTCCAAAAGACATAATGCCCCATCTCCCAACATTTATTTTTTTTTCCACAATCACTAAAGCATCAACATAGTTGCTATTAAAGCACTTGTCAGTCAGAAGGAATGGACTTTAACTTAACCATTCTTCTATAAGTGGTCATTCATGCGGAAAATATAGGTCACTGCCAGCATCCAAAGCATGCATTGTGCTAAGCATCACTAGGTGCACCTACCATACCCATATAGTTGATGTGGCACATGTTAGTAAAAAAGGAATGATCTTTATCCATTCTTCTATAATTGGTCATTCATGTGGAAAATATAGGTCACAGCCAGCATCCAAAGCATGCATTGCGCTAAGCATCGCTAGGTGCACCTATCATAACAATAGAGTAGATGTGGCACATGTCAGTAAGTGGGAATGGACTTTAACCAGTCTTCTTTAAGAGGCCATCCATGTGGAAAATATAGGTCAAATCCAGCATCCGAAGCATGCATTATGCTAAGCATCACTAGGTGCACCTACCATACCTATTTGGTTGGTATGGCACTTGTCAGTAAGGAGGAATAGACTTGAACCATTATCTATAAGTGGTCATTCGTGCGGAAAATATAGGTCACATCCAGCATCCGAAGCATGCATTGTGCTAAGCATCACTAGGTGCACCTACCATACCTATTTGGTTACTATGGCATTTGTCAGTAAGAAGGAATGGACTTTAACCATTCTTCTATAAGTGGTCATTCATGCGGAAAATATAGGTCACATCCAACATCCAAAGCATGCAATGTTCTTATCATCACTAGATGCACCTACCATACCAATATGATTGATGTGGCATAAGAAAGTGCCAATTTGGAAATATGGGATTTGGGACGGACATCCGAACGGACGGACGAATGGACGGACAAACCTGAACACTATATGCCCCTCTACTTTCGTAGATGGGACATAAAAATATGTAAATGTTACCCCGGTGGTCATGTTACTTGTAGCAACTAACATGACTAATGAGGTAAATGTAATGAAATATGTTGATAATAAAAAATATATGTGATAAATACTGACTAATTATATATATAAGTAAAAAAAGGCCAGATTTTGTTAAACCGTTAGAAGTGACAGACCTGAAAATGCTGTATACCAAGTATCAACGGATGTGACCATTAGTTGCCGATAAAACTGTAAGAAAAATATCATCCCTGACCGCCCCACCTGACATTCACTATTTTATAACCCGGTTTTCACTCCCTGAAGTCTGGCCCAAAAATGTCTGTGTATTTTATTCTCTTTTACTTACAGTAATGTTTGAGTAACTACAGAACCATGAGCTGTTTCTTTATGTCTTGTTAAATGGGAAGATCTGGCATAACTTTTTCCACATTCACATAAATACGGTCTCTAAAATAAATCAAACAGAAAACAATTGCTTTTTAGTTTGCATACAACACACATGTTCTTCAAATGGAAAATAGAAGAGACCTAACAAATTCTAGGGAGCGAAATTGAGAGAGAAGTAAATATTTTTTGTAAAACTACATGTATGAGTTGAATTTTCCTTCCAATTGTACATCCGTATTTGCCCTTGTTTCCTGAATTGTCAGCATCTTTTTAATCATGGCTGGTGTGTTTTTATTTTTGACCGAAAAAAAAGAATTCATTGCATTTTAAACATGTAATTCATAAAATATATAAAGACTTCAGGAGTGTCACAGGTATAGCCTCATATCACTGTCAGATCAGGAGATACTGTATCTTTTTCTTTACCATAAGTGTAGTTTTGCAGACTTGGCAAAATTTATTGGTCCTTAGCACATATTCAGTGATTTTCATCACAGGACCGACCAGTTATCTACATGTACATGTATTTCAATACATGGGTTGCGCATTTGCAGGATCAGTCACTATTTTAGCCAAACAAGGAGGAACTGGTAAAAAAAACTGGTTGCAACACCCTAATGGAAGAAGAAAGTAATTTCTTTATTTCAATTCAAGATTGATTTTTTATGGGTTGGAAATGTTGACTGTGGGTTTATTTGTCAGTTGCAAATGATTTTTACCCATATGTTTTATAATTACAGAAGAATCATTGATAGAAAATGCCATTCCCTTTGTCTCATCTTGAATAACGTCATTTTTCCTCCCCTTGACCCCTGATGAACTTGTCTAAATGACAAATCAAATCCGGAATGCAACATTTTGCAACCCATGTATGTTGTGTCAGACCAGAGGGAGCGTTAATGATAGAAATGTCAATATTTTAGTTGTTGTAAGGGCTGAATTTTCCTTCAACATCTGGTATAGCACACTTGTTTTCCCAAACTTTTGGTGTCTTTTTAATGCTTTTTAGTTTGCAAATTTCGAATATCATCAAGTGCACATGTGACCCCCAAGAAAAGCAAGTTTGTTTTTATTTTCGAATACATTTTGTTTGAATTATTAACATTTTCAAAACTTATTTTTGTTGTAAAATGATTTTTAATACATTTGTACATTATACATGTTATAACTTCGGGAGCGTCACAGGTTAAAACCTACCTCATATTATTTTGCAGTATTCAACTTTGTTTCAAGCTTTTAATTTTGCTTAAAATACCCTGATTTTACATTTTATTTTGAGACAGCCAAGTAGCTTGTTTTATATATTCATCAATTTCAGCAAATTGATGAAACCAAACTGTCAACAAAATCATTCAATGTGATATTTTCCAAGTAAATTTATAGATATTGTTTGAGTTATTGAAGAACATTCTTTTCATTTATACCTCTCCCGTGTGTGTCCTCAAATGAATTACTAATCTGTTTGGTCTTGAAAACGTCTTATTACAGCCCTCAAACGAACAAACATGCAAGCACGTTAGGGTCGACATTCGGCACGAAGAAACACAGTTACGCCCCCTGATAATTTCCGGTTGCCACAACGCAAAGATAAAAGGTTCGTCCACTTGTCCAAATGCGATCTCAAGTAACCATTTCATCTTCCGCAAAATAGTCAAATTTTTATATCAATATTCAGTTCTTATGTTCATAAAAATTAAGTACTATTGAATATAAAGCACGGACAATCAGTAGCGTATTCGAAATGGTTTGAATATGACCATAAAATTATGGATAAAACAAAAAATTATGGTGAGACAAAAATGGCGGGAAGGTTTTGCCATACTTTTGCTTCACAACTGTAAATTATCTAGCCGATGTTACTTCAGAGTCATCTTCTTCTACTTCTGAAACAATGTTTTTGTGTTGCTTTACTTTATTTGATAGACATTTTTGGTTGGGTTTTTTTTTGTGATGATTCGCGGCCAATCTATAAATATCATGAAAGTCGAGATCTATTTCAGGTTTTATTGTCTCCCGACTTACCACTTGAACCTCCACGCGGTGGGAGACGGTTCCTGTCTCCAGTTCAACTGTAACTGGAGCGGTCATCTCTTGTTGTGGTGTGTCATGGGCTGGATGACCCAATGGCACATAGAAAATCTTGTTTTTGTTCTTCCTGTCATTCTGTGTTAACTGTTTTATGCCAAGAATTGGGTCTTTCGTTGATGATTTAGGGATTGGTTTTGATACTTTTGTATTGTATTATGTCCCTATTTTAAGTCTTGGGCCAATGCAAGACGGTAAGCAGTGACCTATGGTCATGTTGAAGACTGCTTGCTGTTTTCCGTTGTGATTTTTTAAATTGCTGTTTGTTTATGTTTGTTGTGTCGCGTACACTTATTCCACATCTCAATTTCGTCTATTTAAACTTTTCAGCTCACCAATTTGACTATATCAGGCTATATCAAATTTCGGTATCAAAAGAAGAATTGACACCCTGAGAACTTTTTCCGCACATTAAATCGAACAAAGTTTACATTAGGGGACACAGTTTGTGCCCTTTGAAATGCAAACTTTTGTTGAAAAGTCTTTCTTCCAAATGTGGCCTCATCTATTCCTTAGCCGGACGCTTCAACGCTCTTTAATACGGGCGATTTTATATGTAAAAAGGCATAAAGTTCAACATATGAGTTTCAAATATTTTACTCGATGCGCAGAAGAAATCTTCGTAATTTGTAGATTGGAACCATTACCTGACATCACCAAAGTGAGCCTGATTATGCAACTTTTACTGTAAAACAGAATATTTTTTAATCCGCCATTCGTAAGTGGAAGGACCATTGCTCCGGTCACTTAGATTAAAATCGTCTAAGTTGTGCATAAACTAGATTTTCCAGTCCAACGGAAAGACGATACCTACATGCCGTTTCCATGGAACCCACCACTCAGTGGTGTGCACATGTTAAATGATCATTGCTAGTATTTTTTTAATTTGTTTAAAAAAAGTATCCGAGTTACAAGCCTTTGAAGCGAGAAACCGTGCCACAAACCATGCATAGCGATGCACTGTGTTGTAAAAATGTCACGTTCTCGCATGTCGAAAAAAGCCTGATGCAGGTCTCGATAAGATTAGGACTCGTGGTACCCCTGCAGGAGACAAAATTGCCTGACCTTATTAGTCCCTCCGTTTTCAGTGACAGTCTTACCCCCGATTGGCCCTGTGTTCCCATTCTCCACTTCATGATCATTCATGTTCATTTTTCACCTCTTTCATTTTCCTCTCCCTGATAAAGCCGGGTTAGTACACAGCATAGAATATGACGAACTTACTAAATAAATTTCAAGCAAAGGGATTTTCATACATTTGAAACCGTTTCTTAACATATGCAGTCAAACCTGCCTTAGCGGCCACCTCTATTAAACAATCACCTGCTTAAGACAATCACACATTTGTTGTTCACTTCTCCAACAAATCATTAAAATGAACATAGATTATGCAGTCGTCTGTCTTAATTGGCCACATTTCTCATGTCCCAAGGATGACTGCTTAAAACAGGTTTGACTGTATCTATATACGCAAACTCTCTTCTGCGTTCCAATATGTTATATATATATATATAATAAAGTATCACTTAACCACGTTCAGATGACTTGAAATTTGAGGACACCTACCTAATTACATCCGAAATACTTGAAAAGCATAACATCCGTTATGGACAAAAAGAAGTCTGTCAGTTAGATTTATCAATGGAATAAAAAAAAAGACCAAAATATAAAGTCATCAAAGTCCTAATCAACTGGCTGTGATAGACAAAATTATCAGGAATGCCTCGTAAGGGAGTTTTGTGCTTCGCGTTTTTGGTAAGTACATTTAAAAAGCTTAATTGATCTTGGTCTTAATGTGTATATAAACCTCCTTTTAGGCCCACTCAGCAGTTCTATAAAATTATTAAGTTCAAGTGCCTCTTTTACAGGTCATTGGTCTTATTTTGTTGGCCTCGTTTTATCCAGATCAGTTATTTTAATTGTTTTGTCATGCAGATCTCAAATGGCAGAATTACGACACGATATTTGGTCAATTGTACCCTTTCCATTTAATGCTATAAAAAGCAGAAGAATATCTTATGTTACATAAAGCGTTTGCGATCTTGTCGATTTACATGCATTTGCAGGTCTATTTTGTAAAAAAGAAGTTCATGATTTTTGTTGGTCGAATATTGCATTCCATTATACATTGTACTTCTTTGATGTATGATAGTTTGAGATTTGTTTTAGTTGAGCGTAAAAAATTGAAAGGGTTTTACTGGTTATTGACATCTCAAATCTCTTTAAAGCGTCAGACGGATGTTGTCTGGGGGACCCAGAGAGACAAGTCTTAATAGTGGTGCCTTTCAATGGTTGCATATTATATAGAATGAACAAATTGGGTGCCGGATTATTTACCCGTTAATCAATGCATATAGATGTAACAGACAGCCACTGAATAAAAATCGCAAAAAGAGAAACGGTAAAAAAAAACTAAACATGTATCTAAACTAAATTGTCAAAAACGGTAGACTTCTAGTATTCGATTGTACAAGGATGAAGTGTTTGTGAGTGTTGCGGTTAAAAGTTTAGTCTTGCACGCGGCTTCTCTTCCTATTATCCACATCATCAACTTAAAGTACATGATTCACAAATTTATGGATTTGCACTACATGTAACTGTATACCAGTGGATTACTTGTATTTACATAATAATTAATATGTAATATTAATATAAAAAAAAACCATTTGTATTTCCTGGCTGTGAGGTATCACAAGACACGTTTCAAAGTACAATGTTGCATATAGATGTTACAGATGGCTTTTTTTTTAATTCCGGAGAGTAAATATGTTCGAAAAAAGAATTATTCATCTGTTCAGTTCCTTATAGTTGGTCCAGTATAACCATTTCCTTCAGTTGCCAAGTTATCTTACAAATAACTTGATAGCTCAACGTTGAAAGTCTCCATGTGACTTCAAAGACAAGCTCCTTTGTTCTTTTCAATGTTTGCAATGTGCTTTTATGCTTTCGCTGTTGATTTAAGATCTTGTTTTCTTTATCCATATAGTTATGGTCGGTTCTACACACGTGTGATTCGCAGACCATGGCAGAACTACGCCAGGCTAATATCACTGATATTGAGGAAAAGGACATCATTAGCCCAGAGGAGCCGATCGAGCTAAGCATGGATCAAATAATTGTTAGAGCGATGGGTGGCATAGAAGGTAAAGCCATAAAATATGATATACATGAACTATCGATAGTTTTGGAGTTTCCAATTGTTTTAATATAAGTTCGAACAAGGCCTCCTAATAACTGTCACTTTTAGTTAAAACCAACTGGTGCTTTTTCCAGTTTTTGCCTGGCAAAATGAAATAAATTGATACTCCTTTGTACTTTTATTGCTATGCTTAAATGTTTGAATGCCTCTTCTTTACGTATATTATTACTAATAGTATCATTTCATCAATTTAAACAGAAATGTGGAACGAACAAAATAAAATATCCAAGCTATTTCTTGTTTACTATTCAGCTGCAGCTCAAAGCATGGTTTCGCCGGGTGGAATGATTCTAGCGGAACTTGATATGCTCTTAACAGAAGACCAATTCAGTAACCTGTATGAGCCGCCTGAATAGTAAGTTCTGTTAAAAAAAAACCAAATTTTTAATTGGCCTTTCTTTTTTAATTGCTAAAGTATAGTGACTCTTCGGTAGATTATATAAGCAAAGCAACAATTAAGCCTCTATAATAAAGCCGAAACCAACAACCGTTTAAAACACAACAAAAAAAACCAAACTATATCACAATCGTTTTGTATATATATAGAAATTTTAAGTATAAAAACAATGCTTTTATTGATATCTTATCTTGTACTCATTTTACCAATTGTGTCTTACAACCGTGTTGTGGTTTGTGTTTCAACCGACCATGGGGATCACTGTAAAATAGGGATGTTTGGTGCCATAGAACCCAGTTTAACCCACAGAGTCAGGAACATTTCGATCTTTAATTACTTCTTCAGTATGTCAATGTATGTCTGTTTTGTTTTTTCCTCTTGTATATCCGAGTTTGATCATCACACATTAGTAATTTTGTAATAGCCTTTATTTACTTACTAATAAGTGGCGACTTGAGAGAAATGCCATACTTTGATCTACAACGAAGGAAGAAAAGAAAAGCAGTCCGACAACTAGATCTCAGATGGACGGACAATGTAATGCCCTACGAATTTGCACCAGGACATTTCTGTGAGTACATTACGTCAAGAAGTTCTAATTTACGAAAATTTAAGCATTAAAATCTCTTTAACATGCTTAACGTAATGTTTTATTATTCTACTTTCTTATCAATAGTGTAATAATTTTCGGTAGATTTTTTTCTTAGTCTGATAAGTGTACCTTTCTAGTACTATCAAACATATCAGTCACAAAACATTCTGAAAAAAAGAAGATGCCTTTTTGCTATCGGAAACATTTTAAAGATATCGATATATTCCTGCATGGTTGCTTACATAAATCAAGGAATTATAAAGAATCCTTGCATAAATTGTACAGTGTAGTTCAATCAGGCATCTTAGGAATACTTAAAAAAGGAAAAAAGAAAAAAAGCAAACTGCAATCAGGCATCTTAGAAAGAATTATAATAAAAAGAAAAAAAATGCATTTATATTGGTTGTAGTAATGAAATAAATGAAAAACA
This sequence comes from Arcuatula senhousia, assembly GCA_963971305.1. Lineage (NCBI taxonomy): Eukaryota > Metazoa > Mollusca > Bivalvia > Mytilida > Mytilidae > Arcuatula > Arcuatula senhousia. The sequence continues at coordinate 33,172,742 of OZ020304.1, forward strand.
ATATGGCCCTGTCTAACTTTTCTTTAATTTTCAATTCCTATTTTTCAATACTCTTCCCTTTTATAGCTGACAAAGAGAAATATCTTATAAAAGTTGCTATGAGAGAATGGGAGAAATATTCCTGCGTTAGATTTAAGGAGAAAACAAGGGGTGATTACAACTATGTGAGATTCCAAAATGGGATGGGGTAAGTCTACATAAATGTAAAGGAAAAAAAGAAAACAACATTTAGAATTTGAAAAAATAGTGGAAAGAGTAAATGGAAAAACTTCAATTATTTCAAAATACAAAAAATAGTTAAACAAAAACAGGGGCTTTCCAAATTACAATTATGTGAGATTCCAGAATTGAATGGGGTAAGCCTGCATAAATGTAAACGACAAAAATAGAGAACAAATTTTAGAATTTGAAGAATAGAGGACGGAGTGAATGGACAACTTTAAATACGCATGGCCTTTCCAAAAAATGGAAATTTTAATCATATCTGTCTGCTGACCAAAAATGTTTTCTTAGAATTTGCACTGTCAGCGTGCAGTTCTAAAATGACATATCTGAACGCTTTTTAAGGACAAAAAAGTTTTAGGTTTATAATTTTAAAATGCCGTAAGATTTCTTACTATACGTGGAAAGTTTTTATATATTAGTTAGATGAGCTGTACCCTTATATAAAACAATTGATACTTCAGATGTAACTCCCAACTCGGTATGGTCGGAGGGATGCAAGTCCTTAATCTTGATGTCAATGGATGTAGATGGGCATGTATTGATAAAATATGATAGAAATATAGTTCATGCCCTTTATGCAATATATGTTTCTGTTAAGAATATTTGTTCTCCGTTCATAATTTTAGTGTTTTTTCTTTCAAGTAGTTAGCTTATACTAGTACCTAAATGTTGTAGGCTTTTAGTGATTAAACCATCAAAGTTCAACCATTTATTAAAAAAGCACGGGAATACCGTAATCGAATCAGAAAGGAAAAATTAACAAAGACAATAAAGTCCCAAAACAACAATAGAAAACACAGCACAACAGAATTTAAACAATAACCAACAACACGGTGAGCAACACGATGTGATTTTTTCCTGTTGTTAAACTCAATAGACCAAACGGAATATTCAGTTTTACGTTTTCATTCAAAATAAAGCGGCAAAACATAACATTTTTGTAATCTATTTTAGAAAGGTCTATATCTACACGAAATAGGGCATGCCTTAGGTCTTGTCCATGAACACCAGTTACCCGACAGAGATAACTTTATAGAAATTTTATATGAAAATGTGGAACCAAGTATGCGTATCTGGTTCAATAAATACTCAAACCAAGAAGTAAACCAGTATGATGTCAGTTATGAGTACTCCTCTGTGATGCATTATGGTATAACAGTGAGTATTTCTCTAAAACCCATAATCTATAATTTATTCATCCTTTGTTTCTGTGGAACAAGTGAGCCCAGTGATAAGGGCACTTTCTGTTGGAGTTTTGCATTTGTTAAGATTTTAAAGCACCTATCACTGCTCGGGTCAGTGTTAAGATTCAAAACACCTACCTCTGCTCGGGTCATACAGGTTTTCTCTCTCCCACAATGCCATGCGATAACGCAAAAGGTTAATTTCATTCGAAAGGAAATTAATCTTACCGTCGGTCAAAAAGTGTTCAGAGGTTATTATGTTTGCCGACCTAATGTGTATCACACCTACCATTACCATTGATTTATATCCTCCAATGAAAACAGATATGTAAAATGGTGGAGAACCGTTCATACCGCGGTTCTCCACCAATTGTCAATACTTATTTTGATCAATCAAAATTATACGCTCTTGCTTGCTCTTATATCAGAGAAAAATTAAGGAGGAAGAAAAGCATTTCAGAACACAGAAGTTTTTTTTAATAATAAAGTAAAAAAAAAACCGAATTCTTTTCTATTGGTATAGGCTTTTTCATCAGATGGAAAATCTCGGACCATTAGAGCTAAGGATAAATCAAAAGAGGAATCTATTGGTAAAGTCTGGAGAAAAGAATTATCATTCAGTGATGTTAAAGCAATCAACAGACTTTATAAATGTGCTGGTGAGTTTATATAGAATTATGTTAGGTCAAAGTATCGGATGGGACATGACAATAGGAAATAATTATATTTCATTTCCTTGCTTTTAAGTCATTATCACATATATTGCGTTAATATCAGTTCAAATGATATTATTCTGAGCCGATTAAACCCCTTACTACCTATTGTATCAGTAAATGATTCTATAAAGAGTACTTTTTTATAGACCAAAGACCAAAACCTTTTTCTTTTCCAAAGACCCTTCTTAATTTCAAAAAATCAAAATGAGGGGGGGGGGGGCTAAGAGAGAAGCAAAGGTGTACCAAAGGGGTAATCAGTATCATAAAACCGTAAAGACAAAGACAAAACCGGCAGACAAAAAATCATCACAACAAAACAAACCACATAACAACATAAAACACACACACACACACACACACACACATAACAACAAAACCGCATTCAGCAACGCGAACTCAAGTCGAAACGAGAGTGAACTCAGGCGCTCCGGAAGAGCAAACAGTTCCCGCTTGCTATAGCATGTAGCCGTCACGTTGCCAAATATCGATTAAAAGTAGGTCAAATCCGGAAAGGATGACATTACAAAACTCTATGTCAAACCAACATCTGTGCTCATCTGAGAGATAGAAATCCCGTATTTGTATACAAGCACATGATGTCGTCCGTGATGACAACAACCTGGGAGCAACGTACCCCTGTGTTAACAATTTGCTTGTCAGCCGTGTAGCTCTATCAAGGAAGTCGTTGTACTCCCACATGCTCTGGAATAACGAATCAATCGTAAACTCCATATGCTGGAGCGGACGGAATGTTGCTACACAGAAAGGGAAAGTTAACTATTGGAAAGTTGAAGTCATCACGTTTGTCATAGAGCCTTGTACAAAGCGTTCCTTGTGTCAATTTCGAAAAATAGATCCAAATATGAAGCGGACTTCCTAGAATCTGTAGTGTCCTTTATCTCAAGTTCCTTCGGATATATGAGATGTAAATAGTCACCAAATCGAGGATTGTTTAGTGAAAGGACATCATTAATATAACGAAATGTGAGATTGAAGGATAAAGCAAGTTTGCGGTCCTTTTTGTCTAGAAGTGATTGTAAGAAGTCTGCTTCATATGAATGAAGAAACAAATCGGCAAGCAATGGTGCACAATTTGTGCCAATTTTGATACCTATTGTTTGCTGAAAAACACGTCCACCAAACTGTACAAATATGTTGTCGATTAGAAAGTTGAGCATTTTTATTATTTGATCTGCGGAAAAGAGCTACGGAAATGAGAAAACTAAGGGGAACTCATAAGAAGTGTCTGTATAATTGTTGCTTCGTTTTAGAAAGGGTCCCGTGCGGGGCCCGGGTGGCGAATAGGCCCGCAGCAGAGCCTAGCTTGTCGTAAGGGGCGACTAAGGGTCTTGGGATTCTGACATCAAGTCAGTGCTCAGCCCACAGAGCGACCAAGTGTGTACCCTAGGTGTCTGAATAGGGTGGCCCTCGTCCGCGGGGGTTGTCAGGTCTACAATACGGAAACCCTGACCGGTGACCATAGTGGGCCAACGTGTGTGGAGAATGCCACGTTTCATGCACGTAAAAGACCCCTTTGTGGACCGCCAAGTAGTGCACCACATAGGCTAAATTTTCCGCCCCTACCCTCCTCTCCCCTTTTCCTGTGGTTCTTCAAAAGTGTCCCATCCCATCCCCATATTTCATTTATCATCATCATTTCATGTTCCTTTTATCACCCTTTCATGTTCATCGCCTGTAAATAACCTATATAGCGTTGCACGGGCGTAAAACACCAACTCACTCACTCACTCACTCACTCGTTTTAGAAAGGTGTCCAAGCAACATTCGGTGCCGTGATGGTGGCTTTGTAGACCAAAACTGCAGATGTATTTGCCCAGATGGGACTCAGAATTGCCAGGAAGGACAACCAACGGACGGAAGGACTAACAATGATGGTATTATTATAAATTTGTCTTGTTGTTCTGTTAGTAGTTATCAAGATAAATCAAAGTGAAATGGCGTGAACTTTGACAACTTAAGACAAAGAATCCTTATCAGTGAATGTTTTCTGGACTATGCATGAAGAAAAACACTTCCAAAGTTACATAGCAAAGATTTTCTGTTGTTCTTGTCTTGCTCAAAATAAAATATTACAATAATGATGGATTTATAATATACGTATTTGACGCTATTATTTATGTCGAGACTGTTTTACTTTGGCAATTTAAGTAGGATGCAACTGTTTTGCTACAATCACTTGTGCTTGTATGACTTATAAATTTACTTAAGCCATACATATATATTTTATAGCTGCCTGCACCAACACATATGACGAATGGGCATGTAATGTTTGGGCATCACAAGGAGAATGTAAATCTAACGAGAAATTCATGTCATCGTCATGTAAAAAGGCCTGCAAGAAATGTGGTACAGAAGGCGAGGAGGAACGAGGTAGGTCAAGGCTATATTAAAAATCCTCTCTGTACAGTTACGACTTTATAGAATGAAATAAAAAAAAATAGTCGATCATCTTTGAAGGTATTTTAGAGGATCTTAAATCAAACATTGTACGGATAGAATAAACCTAATTTTCTGCTGAAATATGTCTATTTCTTATTTTTCGTAATTGTGCTTTTATGCTTTTTTTTTTATTTCGAAGGAAATTTTGTAATTTCAGGAGATCATGTAATGACTTGGTCATGGATGTGGCTTGGAGCTTTTGCTAATCTGTTTCCAAGAAATTGGACAATACGTAAGTACAATTCTTCAAACAATTTGTATGTGCAGTTTTTTATTGCTTCATGTATTTTTACTTTGATTGTTTCTACGTCTATTGTTTTTACTTCTCTTCAGATTCATTTGTTAAATTATTTGTTTGTTTCGTTTTTTGATATTCCCGCAAAGACCCTTTAAGTAGATATAAGAGTCACTCCTCCATGCGTATTATTTGCTTTTTTTCTTGCAGCTGAATGCACTGATAAGTTCCCACCAGAGAAATGTGAGACATGGGCAAAGCTAGGAGACTGTGTAACAAGTGAGGAATGGATGGGTGAACACTGTAGAAAAACCTGTAGCTTGTGTGAGAAGACACGGGCAGCTTGTATGTACATTTGCTTTTAAATCTTTTTTGCTCCAGTTCATAACTAACGCTAGTATATATGGTAAACTAATGTAAAAAAATAAATTCATGAATATTCTCTAATTATTTTCGAAGCCAGGTTGCTAGTAGATTGAATGTCAGATGCTTTCTTGTTGATATATACAGCTTGAACATTAAGGACTGCATGCTTATTCTTTGATTTTCGTATATAAGCAAAAGTTTTTTTAAAACTATGCTTGAATCATTTTAATTATAATTATAATAACAATGCCACGATTTAATGCAACTTATTTACCCTATTCTGTCGTTTTTCACTGCTGATTTCGTTTGTTGAGGATATTGGAAGCTGTAGTATCATATTCAGTTTTTTTTAATTAAAACTTTCCAGATGATGAGACAACAAACTGTAGAAATATATATCACAGTGATTCCAAATGTGACTCATGGTCAAAAAGGGGGGAGTGTGGTATAAATCCAATATGGATGTCGGAAAACTGCCGGAAGTCGTGTCGACTTTGCCATAAACTGACAACAGATCAGCCACAACAGGATGATGATAGGGCAAAGGAGGAAGAGGAAAAAGAGAAGGATAAAAGTGGGAGAACTGAAAGTAAGATAAAAATAGGATAAAGATTTGGTATGATTTTTATCGCATTTTTATGAGAATTCAGGTATATATGAAATGGGAAATGTCAGGCGGCGATTTTGATTTTTGGTATACAGCACCAGCATAGGCTTCAAAATGATGGGATTGGATTTGAGGTTTGTCGCTCACGTCCTTTCTGTTAATGAAAGCTGGTAATTTTAGAGTTATAAACTGAATAAAGAGAATTTTTTCACTTAGCAATAACCATCTACTGACAGTAACTGACAGCTATGCGAGCAGTGTTTCTTTATTTAAATGTTGTTGTTTTTTCTTTGTCAGGAAGCTGCAGAGATCTACACGACTCGTCAAAATGCAAACGATGGGCTAGTCGTAATGAATGCAGAAAGAACCCTGATTGGATGATACCAAATTGTAGGAAGTCATGTGATCGTTGTGTAGGAGGTGAGCAACTAAAAAAACTCACTATACATATATTTTAATTGAATTAAGTGACAATATTTGAGGAAATCTATATTGGTCTTTCTGTCAGATAATGTAACAAAAATGATACAATTGGCCGTTTATGTATTTAAAAAATAATAATGATCATAAATTAATTTTCAATACTTATTTCGGTAGTTTTACACATCAGATACTCTTTCCAAACACTTACAGTGCATTTTGGTAGAAAATGGTACTAAACTTAGTTCTATTGATATTTATGCAGGAGTTTGCCGAAACTTGCATGATAATACAAAATGCGAGCAATGGGCAAGTAGAGCTGAGTGTATCAAGAATCCTTCATGGATGCGAAGAAACTGTGCAAAATCTTGTCGCTCTTGCAATGAAATGGACATGGACGTTTTTGATGAAGAGGAAGACGATGAAGACAGCACTGATGACGAAGACTTGAATACGGGACGACGTTGGGATGATAAAAAAGACGACGAGGAAGTTACAAAAGGTATTTGGATGTTGAAATTGTATGAAGATAAAAAAAAAATGTTTTCCGTTTTCAATCAAATATAGCTATTCGTTTTATAAATTTTACATTTTGCCAAAACATTTTTAAGGAGCCCATTTGAATAAAAGTTATAAAGATTCAAAAGGAATGTATTTCGGGGTTGCGAAGATTTTCGGTAACAACTATGTTTGAACGTCCTTGGGCGAACCCCCGAACTCCAATAGTTTTTTTGTTGGTCCGTCCTGTCAAAGTCCCTGTATTTATAGGGTCTCGGGTCCTGTACTTTTTTTCATAGACAATTCATTTTGCATGCATATGAATTTATTGGTGAAGTTTGATTTTTTAGAAGAAGAAAAAGAAGAAGAGGAGGACAACGAAGAATGCATGGACGAGCATGACATGTGTGCTGTATGGTCCAAGAATAACCAGTGTCATATAAATCCTGGTTATATGCATATAAAATGCAAGTTATCATGTGGGCGGTGCCCCGGAACGAGGGAGGATGATGGAGGAGGAGTACGAACCACGACATCTTCGGGGAGAGAGGATAGGGTTAGGGTCGAAACAGATGACGATGATGATGATAGAAGAAATGATAGAGTGAACGATGAAGATCCAGGAGGTACATTATGGATGGATTGCATACATGTATTAAATTTTCATGAAAATACATCAATACATCAATACAAAATTCTTCTTTTGAGAAAAAAAAAAACAGATTTTTATGCCGACGGGCTCTTCCTGACTTTGTTTTCTTTTAAAATTTGTGTTATACTATATGGAACTTTATTGTAATTTTAATCTCTAGGGGGTACGTGGGGTCAGCGCGACTGTTTCAGTACTGACATAGTAGATTGAGCTTGAAATTAAATTGTTAACAAAATGTACACAAATTCATAATATCACCAAAAACAAGAGTAAAACTAAATGATTTATACAGTAAATGGTTAACCTAACAAGTCTTAAAATTCTCTTTTTTGCCTAGACGAATGTAAGGATGACAACCCTAATTGTGACGATTGGGTTAAAAGTGGGGCTTGTGACAACAACCCGGGATATGCTTTGCGAAATTGTAGAAAATCTTGTGGAAATTGTAAAAAATGTAAGATATAGAAATTTTAATAATCAAATTCATGTAATGTTGGAGAAATGTCTGACTAAGTACAAATTATGTGGTAACTTCCATTCAGCCCATAGAAACATGGAAGTAAAAGGAATAAATAGTTTTTGTTGGCGTTTTTGATTGCTTTTCGGGTGTTTGTCTGTTTCTTCGTGCTTTTCTCGCTTTTGTTTACTGGTTTCTTCTTTGCTTTTCCGGACTTTTGACATTCAAATGCCCATGCAACCCGCAATGCAATTGATACCTCTCTGCTTCTTGTGGGATACGAAAAAGTGAAATGTTCTTTCAGCGGAAAGGAATTACCATGTCAAATATAAAACAAAGAAATACCCCCCCCCCCCCCAAAAAAAAAAAAATAATACAAAAAGGAACATAAAATCTTAAGTCCTCAAAAACCAGGACAAGTATACCTAGTGAAACCGTCAGCGTTAACTGTAAAACGAAAGTGGTCTCAGGTACCTCTAATGGGAATAAAGCAATTCATGCTGTTGCAACACAGGGCTGATACCGAAAGAAAAACTTTTCAGAGAAATGAAAATATGATACACAATTCTGTATGAAAATATGATACACAATGCTATATGAACTTATTTCTTTCTTGTAGCTTGTAGAGATGAGCATAATCTGTGTCCTATTTGGGCAAAATCCAGAGCCTGCAATAACGGCAACCCAGGATATATGTTAAGATTTTGTCAAAAGTCATGTAAAGTGTGTTAAAATAAACTTTAAATGTTGTCTTATACAATTAATCTTTTCTGTAAATGTACATTTTGTAAATTTGTTAGTTTCTCTTGTTTCTAGAAATTTAAGATGAAATACTGGACTTTGATACAATAAATATGTAACCTTTTCGAAAATAAAATTGTATTCGTGTAAAATTGATTTTACATACAAAATTATATAATAGTTACAAAAAACCGGAAGAACAAAAAAACAAACAGAAGAAACAACAAAGAAACAAGAACAAAAACCCAAAACTCAAACACATTTCAATTTATAGTTGTGTTGTTAACCTTGCAGATGATTTTCTGAAAAGTGTGTGAATTCTGTATTATATAGACAAATTTTGGCATCATTTTAATTGTAAAACACTCAACTTCCGTGAATAAATCATGAAATTTATTTTAGAAAAAAAAATACAAAAGAGAAGTCTACAACATATTTTTCAAAATCAATTATAATAAAATACACACAATTTCATAAAACACATTACTGGACAATGTACAATAAAAATCTGAACTATAACTGCCGGAAATCCGTGCAAGTTTACATATTTAATTATATTTAATATTTGAAATGTTTCATTTTAGAATATATTAACAAAACACAACTAACAAACATTAACAATTACAAATTCCAACAATATACATGTATTACAAAGCTCGGACAAGGGCTACCGCGATCTGGCTATTATCAACAAGATGTATGTGTGCCAACGACGGAATCTATTCATTTTTTAAGAAAGACGATGATGAGCGCTGCCGTGCTCGGATATTTATAGCAGGGCAACTAATCATTCCGGTCTTTGCCACGAATTACATCCATGTCAATCTTAAGGTGAGACCCGAGTGACTCCGATTGTTTTTAAAAAGGTTCAGTTAAGGATTTCATAAATAATGTTCCAAACAAACTCTTAAAAGATATTGGAGAAAACCCCTAATTTAGGAGGAGGGTATGTTCCGAAAATAATCACCGACCACGTCAACCAATTTGCTGACTGTACAAACAATCGCCAAATATTACAACTTAAAATCCCTTATAACAATTCAGTCTCATTAAGCGTATTAAAACAAGAAAAAGACCAAATGTCACAATCTCTGAACTCCAATAAGATTAAGCATATTCTTAGCTGTAATGCTAATGCTTCATTTGCAACCCGGATTAAAGAAATATGACTCGAAAATAAATAAATTTCCTAATTGATTTTACTTGGCATCACGTATAATCACTTGGCCTCTGAATCAAATCAGCTTTAATAATTATAAAAACCTACAACAGTTTTAGTGACCTGATAATGAATGAACCCTTATTGTAATATACCCTTCTAACTTCTATATTGTTTGGCCCGCTAAACTAGAACAAACTTTACAAAACCGTTTAAAAAATAGTCAAATGGAACAAATAATATAGGATTTCTTAGAATTTCCGATGAGGGGTAGGTCGCGATCACGAAACAAACGACGAAACAAAACAGCAAAAAATTGTATGAATTAAAGAAAAAACTGCTTCAAGGAAATTCAACTCACTTTAGAAAGAACAAGAGGGAGAGATTAGAAAAATCATTAAAAAATAAAAACAAATTCGTATCTGCTTGTAACTATGGACCTGCACCTTGAGTAACTATACTCGTATCCATAAACACCTCAAGCCAATGAAAGAAGAGGTGAAAAAATATATATAATCAATAAATATAAACATAATCCTGTAAGAATTTATCTGTGGAGACTGAAATTGTTTCAATTATATTGAGGAGTCACTCGGTCGTAGAATATGGTAGGTTTATGAATATTGCAACCCCCTCCCATTTTTAAAAGAAATAACATTGATATGATGTATATGAAAGATAGAGACATATAATATTAAAACATATAACACAAAATCGCAAATTGTTGCCTATTAAAGATAAATGAAGTGGATTTGATAAAAAATGATGCTATCAAAAAAAAAATAATAAATAAATATAAATAATAATAATTCAGGAAAAATATTGCCTACATCTGGCCTGGCTATCTATAAACAAATAAATGACGAGGTAACCGAGTAATGTCCAGGTCTTCTCTAAAGGCTAGTTCTGCTACACATTTGAAGAATAAAGTGTCCTCATCAAACGGGAAGAATCCCGAACTCACTAAAAAGTTCATTGCCCATAGATAGTCAATGGAGGGATCTCCAACTGCCTCCAAACACTTTGACAATGCATGGATATTCTAAAAAAGTCAAAAAAACTTAATTAAAATAAAATAACAAATTTATGTCTCTTAAAGATGTAAATGAAGCAATGATGATGTATGTGTGTTGATCCCGCTCACCAAAATGTTTAACCTTTAATAAAATACAGCAATATTTCATTAAATGTAACCATTTGTATTTTTAGAGAGAGAAAAAATAAAGCAAATACATGTGTGTACCTAACAATATGATTATCACTGTTGTTGCAACAAGAGAAATACAATCATCTAGAATGTTCGAGTTTCGACGTATTCTAAAACAAGAGGCTCACATGAGCCTGAAACGCTCACCTGGTCTTGATGTCGACCCTATACAGACTTATTGTAGTCTGTAGAGCGAAATGAGCTGAACATTTAAGCAAGCAACAGCTTTTCTCTATCTACTATAGTTTTGTTCTGTAGGCACAAAACATGAAAAAACGTAATTTTAGGGCCTATAACCCTTATAAGGGGTCATTTGAAAACTTCAACCCAATGAAGACTTTTGTAGAGCTAAATGAGCTGAATGTTAAAGCAAGCAACAGCTTTTCTCTATCTGTAATAGTTTTCATTCTAAAAGCCAAAAACACCATTTTTAACCTTTTAGAGCTGAAACCCCTGTAGTGGGTCATCTTCCAACTTCCACCCTGTAAAGACTTTTGTAGAGCTAAATGAGCTGAACATTTAAGCAAGCAACAGCTTTTCTCTATATATATCTGCTATAGTTTTCATTCCATAGGCCAAAATCATGAAAAAAACGTTATTTTAGGGGCCGTAACCCCTAGAAGGGGTCATCAGACGACTTCGATCCTATGGAGACTTTTGTAAAGCTAAATGAGCTGAACATTTAAGCAAGCAACAGCTTTCCTCTATCTGCAATAGTTTTCATTCCATGGGCCAAGATCATGAAAAAACGTTATTGTAGGGGCCATAACCCCTATAAGGGGTCATTTGACAACTTCGACCCGATGGAGACTTTTGTAGAGCTACATAAGCTGAACATTTAAGCAAGCAACAGCTCTCTGTCTGCCATAGTTTTCTTTCCATAGAAAAAAAACATGAAAAAGTTATTTTAGGGGCCATAACCCCTATTTCGGTTCATATGACAACTTCGACCCTATGGAGACTTTTTAGAGCTAAATGAGCTGAACATTTAAGCAAGCAACAGCTTTTCTCTATCTGCAATAGTTATCATACTATAGGACAAAAACATGAAAAAACGTTATTTTTCACCTTTAAGGGGCTGTAACCCCTATAAGGGGTCATCGGACAACTTGGACCAAATGGAGACTTTTGTAGAGCTTTTGATGCTGATGCAGGAAGGTGGTATACTTTTTGATTTACAAGCCGAAAACAGTAGTCTGACCCCTTGGTCTATTTCTAGCAACAGCGGCCATGTTTTTTGAAGAATCAAAAATCCCCACATCAGTTCTGTTGGGGAAACCTTAAAGTACCACCAGACCAAATAAATATAAAGCAGCCGTTTCAGAGGAGAAGAATTTTTGAAGAAAAGTTAACAACGACGGACGACAACGACGACGGACGCAAAGTGATGGCAATAGCTCACTCGGACCTTTGGTCCAGAAGAGCTAAAAATGGTAAAATGTGTTTTACAATAGAGATCAAAGATGATCTCTATTGGGCGATCTTGCGATATCTAATAAAACCAATAGTTAGAAGAAGAAAAATCCTTACTTTTGCCCTTTTGCGTAGCTAAATTTTGGGAAAAATTCTCCTTGGTGGTGGTCCATGAATAGATTAAGGTATGCCAAATTCGTTTAAAAATTTCAAATATTGAAATTGAAAATGTAAATGGGTTTCTAAAACCTCCAAATAATCCATCTCATATCTTTAGCATTTAGAAAATAGCTTTTAGCCAATTCTGCCACATGTGATGGTGTTAAATTAGAAGTGATATCGGACTTGTCAAACCATGCGACTACTTCACCAAACAACTGAATTTATCGCAACAAACGGTCCATTATCCATTAAGGGGCTGAAAATAGATTTAAAATGGATTCAAATGTCAAGAAAATTGATTAACCTAACATGTAAATTGTAGAAAATATAGCAATAGCCATGTTATGAGACCAGATGGAATAAATATATTAGAGATTTAAATTAGATATATTGATACGCTTGAACATTTTATAATAATTTCTAATATTCACTCCATTTTTAGCTCACCTGGCCAAAGGCCATGTGAGCTATTGCCATCACTTGGCGTCCGTCGTCGTCGTTAACTTTTCTTCAAACTTCTTCTCCTCTGAAACGGCTGCACACATTCAAACCAAATTTGGTCTGGTGGTACTTTAGGGTATCCCCCACAGAACTGATGTGGGGATTTTTGATTCGTCGAAAAACATGGCCGCCGTTGCTAAAAATAGACCAGGGGGGTCAGACTACTGTTTTTGGCTTGTAAATCAAAAAGTATAAGAGATAAATGAAATCTGTTGCCACGCTGCTGTTTCAGCATCAAAAGCTCTACAAAAGTCTCCATTGAGTCAAAGTTGTCAGATGACCCCTTATGGGAGTTATGGTCCATTAAAGGTGAAAAATAGCATTTTTTCATGTTTTGGCCTATAGAATGAAAACTATTGCAGATAGAGAGAAGCTGTTGCTTGCTTAAATGTTCAGCCCATTTAGCTCTACAAAAGTCTCCATAAGGTCAAAGTTGTCAGATGACCCCTTATAGGGGTTGTGGCCTCTCAAAGGCAAAAAAATAGAGTTTTTGGCCTATAGAATGAAAACTATTGCAGATAGAGAAAAGCTGTTGCTTGCTTAAATGTTCAGCTCGTTTACATCTAGACAAGCCTCCTAGGGTCGAAGTTGTCAGATGACCCCTTATAGGGGTTACGTCCCCTTAAAGGCAAAAAATAGTGTTTTTGGCCTATAGAATGAAAACTATTGCAGATAGAGAAAAGCTGTTGCTTGCTTAAATGTTCAACTCATTTAGCTCTACAAAAGTCTCCATAGGGTCAAAGTTGTCAGATGACCCCTTATAGGGGTTATGGCCCCTTAAAGGCAAAAATAGAGTTTTTGGCCTATAGAATGAAAACTATTGCAGATAGAGAAAAGCTGTTGCTTGCTTAAATGTTCAGCTCATTTAGCTCTACACAAGTCTCCAATGGTCGAAGTTGTCAGATGACCCCTGATAGGGGTTACAGCCCCTTAAAGGCAAAAAATAGTGTTTTTGCCTATGGAATGAAAACTATTGCAGATAGATAAAAGTTGTTGCTTGCTTAAATTTTCAGCTCATTTAGCTCTACAAAAGTTTCCATAGGGTCAAAGTTGCCAGATGACCCCTTTTAGTGGTTACGGTCCCTTAAAGACAAAAAATTGTGTTTTTGGCCTAAAGAAAGAAAACTTTTGCAGATAGAGAAAAGATGTTGCTTGCTTAAATGTTCAGCTTAATTAGCTCTACAAAAGTCTTTTTAGGGTCGAAGTTGTCAGATGACCCCTTTAAGGGGTTATGGCCCTTTAAAGGTGAAAAATAGTGTTTTTTGCTTTGGAATGAAAACTATTGCAGATAGAGAAAAGCTTTTTATTGCTTAAACATTCAGCTCATTTAGCTATACAAAAGTCATTAAGACCAGGTGAGCGATTCAGGCTCCTGGGAGCCTCTTGTTTTACCGCTTACTCTTCCGAAGCATCGAAATTCACTCTTGTTACGACTTGGGTTCGCGTTGTTTGTTTCTGTTTGGTTGATTTGTATTTTGTATGTGTAATGTGTTTCTTCGTGCTATTCCGGTTCGTGTTTACTGGTTTTGTCGTTTCCGTTTCGGACTTTTGATACTCAAATGCCCCATTGGCGCCTCTTTGCTTCTCGCACCTGTCTATCGTTGTCCTGTTTTTTGTTCTCTTTTTACCCCGGTAATATCCGATGTCTTAACCTCGATAGACTTGTTCGGGCATAGATGACATTCCTTAATAATAATTTTTTTTCTATTTGAAGTATGAGGAATTAATGCAAGTGTTAAGAAGGAATCAGTTTAAAGCAATTAAATTGGATTTCCGAAGAGGAATAATGCGTAAAACCGAAGTGCCTGCAATCTAAGAGTTTAAAACATAGACACTGACCTTAAGAACAACGCATTTGTAAATTATGATGTGAAATAATCGATAGATTTATCTCCATTAATTAGCTGTTCCCGTAGTCGTTAGGTTTCCATGATAGAATTTTTCCATTGTGCCCGGGTTCTCCACCAAGTGCTATTTAAAGTGTTGTAATGTCCGATTTCAACTCTGGGATATGCTTTGTTAATTTTCTGTTGATATGTAGATGGAATTAGCAAATCACTTTAGGTAGGCGTGAGAGGTATCGTGGATCTTCGTGGGTAGTAGTGGCCATAAAATAATAACAAGGATGCAAATGTGTAGTATTTGCTATATTTTCCACCTGTCTATAATCTTCACCTCGTGTTTTCAAACTCGAGGTGCAACGGGTGTCCCCGTACCTGGTCTGTACTTTTACAAAGTGGGATCCTGGATAATGCCTAGAAAAAAATGAATTCACGGCTATATTGTTATAACATGTACATGATGCATGGCCAAAAAGTATGATTCTTGTAATATCAAACTTAATTAAGTAGTTTTCCTACCCATATTTCCAAATCAGATTAAACTTATCAAGTCAGGACCATTGCGATCTTCAGTTTCTCTCATGTACCTTTGGTTTTGGGGTGGTTTTTTTTTTTGGTCTTTTCTCTTGGGCATTTGAGATAATTTTGTTATGATTACCTTGAATTATTTACATAGCAAGGCTGACAAAAAAAACCTTTTAAGGATCAAGATGTTACATAGTCCAAATTTGCACGAAACGGTTTACCCTTCCGGGATTCTCGTTGCTAATAGTCGTTTATTTTCATGTGTCTTTTGTTGGCAACTGATTTTATATTTGCCCTTGCGGATTTCCGACATTAAAAATGTCTCGTAAGTTAAATTTTGTTGCTTCTCAAATATAGATTTTCATAATAATTATCCAAAATTCCAATTTTGCTTCGATGTACACGAAATTACAAAAACAAATGTTAAGAGATAATATTAATATGTGAAATAGGTACAGGCAACACCACAATCTACATAATAAGTTGCAAAAATGAAAAAAAATTAGCAGCCTTCCATGTACCAATTGTTGCACTTCTACGTTTTGCAATTTGTTTTTAAAAGATCAACGATGTCATGCTTACACGATTCAAGAACAATTTAAAACTTATCGAGGAGAGAAACCAACTCCCAAAAGCAAGAAGAATTATGCACGTATATGAACAACTATGACACGAGCTAACCCTTTTCTTCTTTACGTTATACAGTAACTGCAATATTTTGCATATAAATTCATGCAATAAACTTAGTTGCGCTTACCTTTATCAAAATATTTCAGCCAAATGTAAACTTTCAGTCGGACTTAATATTTGAATCTAACGGATTCAAACACCGGACGTACCTTCAAATAATAATATTTTATGGAAAAGTGAATCTTGAAGTTACTCTTTAAACATTTCAGCCACCTGTGGCTTGACTTTAGAAGTCTGTCGCATTGTTAGGCCAAATGTTACACCCTTTAAGTAGTTTTTAATTTGAAATCAAACATAAATCGGTCCTGCTTGAAAAGGAAGGAAAGAATAGGATTAAAATTTGAAAATAAATCAAAGGCACACATCATGAGCATAGTACATTCTTTATTGGTCTTGGTGAAGAATAGGTGGAAAACTGTGAATGACGTTTGCTTAATGGTACAAAAATGTAACAAAAGGGTCAAATTCTATTTCCGTTCGAAAAGAATATTTTTATCATTGTAAAGCACATTAAATACTTTTAAAATTGTGACACTAAATCTATCATGATGAAATTGCGTCCAAATCTAGAGGCTTGATTGAGTTTTTAAGAGCCAATGCAACATGTTCAGTCGCCTTAAAAGTGTTGGCTATCTTCACAAAAATTAAAAATTTTTTCAAATACTGCAATTTTTTCTTCTAGACCCCCTATGACTAAATTATAGGTTCATCATCTTTTGTCAGGGAATGAAATATTTCTTAATGAGCTACGCACACTTCACGTTCTTGGCGTCTCTTTAACTGCTGATTTCTAACTTTGGGTCAATATTTCAGAACTAAAAAAAATCTTTCCAAATACCTTTATTTTCAAATATCTTTTTTGTCCCTTATCTCTTGTCTGATATATTTTTTTTTTAATTTGCAATTTTATTATGCATTCTTGATTTCTTTTCCATTATTCATTTTTGGTTCATTAGTTTTACATATGTAATTTTTGGGGAATTGTTCTCTTTTTCCTTTTTGTTTTTGGTCGTAATACTGTACCTGTTATTTTTTTAAAGTCTCAAACTTCAATTCACCCCCCCCCCCTTTTTCATGCATTAATCAGCCCTGGGTAATCAGCAAACCACTATCTCTTTCTAAGTTGCAAAGAAGAGCATTCTGCACATGTGCAGACTTGTCTTTTGTGACGTTACGTCTTAGTCCATAGAGACGTCAAGAAAAAAGAGCCGCCATGTCTCTTATAAATCGTTGTGCTAATCTTTAATGTTTGGTATGCTGATATAAGAAATGATTCCAGTTTTGTGGTTTGCAAGTCTGGCCAGCGTTTTACTGGTTCAGCCATGGGTACTCAATGGTCCTTCTGAAGAAAATGGGTAAGTTTTAACTTATTGGAATAAATGAGAATTAGAAAAGTTTGCCTATTTAAATTGAAGTCTGCAAATATGTGAGTTTCTGGTTTACCTACCGTCCCTAGTTTGTCGTGCCAACCCTATTATTTTTATTAATCGCTATTTTTGCTAAAACACCGTTAATCATGTTAATCTTGCATCTGCTATCCATTAACTAAAGGTAAAAAAAGGATGAAACCAGAACACGCATACTTTTTCTGCCTTATTATGCATTTTTTAAAATTAAAAAATAGAATAAAAGATAAAAAAGTAAAGCTTTAAATAGATTTTTCTGGTTTTACCACGACAATTTCGATACTTTTGAGAAATTCGACCTTCAATTGTTTTTGGTTCAAATGCAGCAGATGAGGGGTTACTTTTTGAAATATACATCAGCATAACCGACTAATCTAACTTACCTATGATTGATTCCAGCTTTTGGTACTTTTTATTAAAAAAAATAAGACATAAACTAAGACAGAAACGAAAGAAGCTTATCAAATAAGAAGTAAAAACATTTAAGATATACGAAGAGTATTTCAGTGGTTTGCCTTCGTTGGTTTCAAGTTTACTTTTATATATTACATGTTTTTTTTTAGGCTTGCAACAGAACTTGTCTTTAATCCTGCTGATTTGAAATTCCTTGAATATGAGGTAAACATTTATTTTCTATAAGATACTATTGTCAAAAATTACATTGAGTGACAAAAATATTAAAAAACAAATTCCCACCGTATGCAGTAAACCTAAAAATCTGTTCACTTTTCATAATTTGGATCATCACAGAAACATTATTCACTTTATAGTTACATGCATAAGAACTTTAAATAAAGGAGACAACAAAATCAACCAAATGGGATAATCGATCTCAATGGTCCTGACTAGGTACAGTCATTCCAAAAGAAGTCATTGTTTATTATGTTTATTTCAGAATGCACCCATCAACACTTCTATGGCATTAAAGGATACATTAATGGTCCTTGTTGCATTCGTTTTTTTCATCTTGGCAAGATGGCAATGGATGTGTTTGAAGAAAGAAGAAATCGGTAAGGTATCGTCCTACTAAAAAACGATTAATTCAATTAAGGTTGGCGTTCACAACATCTTGCTAGACAGAATTCTTGATGACCATGTGTGTACATTTTTTAAAGAAAGCTTGATATATTGTAGAATCATTTTCCTAGTTGGTTTAGGCATTAGTTTACGTAATGTATTTTATTTGCAAATATACAAATATTCGAGTCCTATCCAATATTTGTATATTTGCAAATAAAATATGTTTAAACTAAACTAACTTAACTAACGCTTTATACTTTTTTGAAACCATGCAAAAACACAATCGTAATGAAAGTTTACAGAAGTTACATTTGATATTAATGTGTATATCCATTCCTCATTTTTCAACAGTATTTGCAAACAGATGATATAGATAGACCCGGGTTGGTCAAAATAGCAAAAACTTGAGCAAATCTTTACCTCAACTTGACAATTATGATGATAAAAGATTATATGATGGAAATGAATAATTAGTAATTAATTTCACTTTTTTTTCAGATATCAAGAAGATGTTTGCAAATTGTGATTCCCAACCTATAGCCGCTGAAGATATTTCCAACTTCTTTAATGGTAAAACATTACTATTTTTCCTATCTTTTTTGTTGCTAAAGATTTTTACGTGTTATAATGCTTTTTTTGTAGCTGAAATGTTGCAGGTTTTTTTTTATCAAAATAATTTAAAACTTCACTGTAATAATTTCCCGTGGAGCGGATTATGTAAAAAGTGCACAATACAAAATTTAGTTTATGCTCCTATGAACCAAAAGAAAATATTATTCAAGTTTATGCTTATAAATAAATTAATTGATATATATATATTCGGAGCAAATTTTTGGTAAAATTTATTAAAGATTCGGTTAATTAATTCAACGGCGTTCATAAAATTTATGTATAAAATCTAAAAGTTTTTTTTCAATTTACATTTCGAATAGAAACAGAAAAACTGTTCAAAGAGCTGGAGAAAATGTACAAACTGCTCAACAAACGTCACAGGAAACTAGATCAGGATATCAACCATGAAACAACATTTGAAAGTTTAAAAGATGATATAGAGTTTGTCCAGAGCAGCTGGAACACACAGTTCTCAACATTCAGCTTGCTAGATGTACAACCAGTGGAGGATAGTGTTGGTGATTGGGGCTTGAGGATGGATTTGTTTGATCTTCAGGAAAAGTTTGGTAAGTTTTGGTGTAGATGAAGGGTGAAATTCTGAATGTCTATTATGTCTATGTAAAATTTGATAAAAAAAAAGGACAGATTTTGTAAAACAGGAAGAAGGTGAGTAACAGGCCTGAAATGGAATGGAACCTTATGCTTATGCTTATTATACTATAGAGACTGTGACAAATGATTGATGATAAAACTGAAATAGAATATTATTCCTGCCCCTCCCCCTTAAACAAAAGACAAACAACGTTTACATGACATAGAAACGTGATAGTAATTCCAGTATTCTATGGAAGTGAAAGACTCTTTTTTTTAATAATACATTCACGATAATTCGAAAATGTTGTGAAACAAATAAATAATTTATAAAAGGATATGGAGTAAATGAACATGAGACCATCACACATATGTTTACTCCAACTGCAATGATTTTTATGACCATTTCACAAATAAGGCAATATTTCTTAATTCATTTCAGATGCTGATATTGCAGAACTTGATGGAATGCTTTCTGGTTTCTGAAAAGTCAAAAACGAGAATGTGGATGGCCCCTGATTTGTTTTCTTTGTCACAAGATATTTTAAACTTTAAACTTTAATATTTACATAACTACTGCTGAATCTGTTTTGATATTAATTGAATAAACTTTTTTTTCAAATTTGAATTTGTAAACTTAGGCGTTTGAATACAACCATATGAGAAAGCAAAGTGTATCATTTTGTTTCCAAAGAAAAGTTCATTTGGATCTCAAAGCACATGAGAGCAATGACAACATCAGGAGACACTAAACAATAAAAAACACGAAACAAATCAACCCCTCCCCCCAAAATAATAACATTTTTTTAAATCACACATATTCCGAAATTGAAATGACAACTGAATATACTGATCCCGATTCGTTAAAAATAATAGTGGCCGAAACGAAATATAATCCTGCAGTTTCGCACACAAATATTCCATTTGACCGGTAAGATGCCATGTTGTTGATTCCTACCCGAGCTTTAATGTCCGTTAGCTTCATTATTCCAGTTCTATATTCCCAGTGAAACGGGTTTATTGCTTCACAGGCTGTCAGCGTGACTGTTATAAAAAAAACCAAAAAAAAAAACAATCAAATCAAATCAAATCAAACCAAATCTATTAGCATAAGTTACGCTCAATGAAGGGCCAAAGGCTACAAACAATAAATTGACAAAAATACAACAAATAATAATAGCATGTACAAATGAAACTTAAGTGTCTCCTGTTCTCAGTATCATTGACTGTTTTAAAACGAAATGGCAATTCTTGAGAACATACTCAAAGTACCACCCTAAACATCTAGAGTACGCTTTGTATTACATCAAACAATCTAGGTCAGAGAGAAAAAAACCCTTATAAAATATTTAGTATTCAAAGTGACAATCGAAGCTTTCAGTGAAAAGGAAACATTTGGAATTAAAGAAAAAAAAAACATTTTAAATTATAAACGGTAAAAACACGGTAACTAAATCATTGCTGAAGTTCTTAATGTGATGGACAATTTTTAATTAAAATCTTTTCTCTAGCACTTGTCTTAGGGTATTACAATATAAAGTTGGTCCTACAATATAGGAACGCATCCTAAATTTTCTTGTCTTTTTTCATTTCATATTAAATACGAAAGAATATGGAATATGTGCCAGAAAGACACAATCCACATATTGAAATGATTTTGATAAATGTACAATCATGCAAAATTCCGCTGCGTGTGAAGCGCTTTTCTGGATTTACCTTCATCAGACACGCTAGGAGTAAAAACTTTGGAAAACCGGTAGTATATAAGATTTGATAAAACAAAAACAGAAAAACCAAAAAAATATTACAACAATGACCAAACAAATAAATTTATCAATTTTTAAAGAAATAGCCAAACGTTGTCAAATTTTGGAAATATGTAAACTGTGTCTTTCCAAAACATATTCCAGTACCCGAAAATATATAAGAGCATTGTGACAACCCGTTTTGCAATAACAACGCGTTTTGCAATAAAATTTTATTTTGTAAAATATTGACTTGGGTTGCCTTTATATGGCTTAAATATGATACAAAATGCTTCATAATGTATAAACTATTCAGAAACATTACTTAAAGGCATTGAAATAGAGTTTAAAGCGTTATTGCAAATCGCGTTAAATATGACAACCCGTTTTGCAATAAAGTATGAAATGTAATAACGTGTTTTGCAATAAAACGAAATTTTGGCCTATATATTGTCCTTGGTTACGTCTAGTTAGTATATACTGATAAAAAAGATAAAATAAAAGCTCGACGCGTATACCCCTTCTAGGTCCCTGCTGTAACCATGTAATTTGGTCAGATTTGATGTGAAATTTTATTTGATTAAATATTGATTTGTTTGGTCTTTATTTGGCTCAAATATGATACAAAATGCTTCATAATGTATAAAATATTTAAAAACATTACTTCAAGGCATGGTATAAGAGTTTAAAGTGTTATTGCAAATCGCGTTAAATATGACAACCCGTTTTGCAATAAAGTATGAAATGTAACAACGCGTTTTGCAATAAAACGAAATTTTGGCCTATATATTGTCCTTGGTTACGTCTAGCTAGTATGTACTGATAAAAAAAGATAAAATAATGCTCGCCGCGTATACCCCTGCTAGGTTAATGCTGTAACCATGTACTTCGGTCAGATTTGATGTGAAATTTTATTTGAATAAATATTGATTTGTTTGGTCTTTATTTGGCTCAAATATGATACAAAATGCTTCATAATGTATAAAATATTCAGAAACATTACTTCAAGGCATTGAAATAAGTTTAAAGTGTTATTGCAAATCGCGTTAAATATGACAACCCGTTTTGCAATAAAGTATGAAATGTAATAACGTGTTTTGCAATAAAACAAAAGTTTGGCCTATATATTGTCTAACGTCTAGTTAGTATTTACTGATAAAAAAAATAAAATAATGCTCGCCGTGTATACCCCTGCTAGGTTAATGCTGTAACCATGTACTTCGGTCAGATTTGATGTGAAATTTTATTTGATTAAATATTGATTTGTTTGGTCTTTATTTGGCTCAAATATGATACAAAATGCTTCATAATGTATAAAATATTTAAAAACATTACTTCAAGGCATGGTATAAGAGTTTAAAGTGTTATTGCAAATCGCGTTAAATATGACAACCCGTTTTGCAATAAAGTATGAAATGTAACAACGCGTTTTGCAATAAAACGAAATTTTGGCCTATATATTGTCTTTGGTTACGTCTAGCTAGTATGTACTGATAAAAAAAGATAAAATAATGCTCGCCGCGTATACCCCTGCTAGGTTAATGCTGTAACCATGTACTTCGGTCAGATTTGATGTGAAATTTTATTTGAATAAATATTGATTTGTTTGGTCTTTATTTGGCTCAAATATGATACAAAATGCTTCATAATGTATAAAATATTCAGAAACATTACTTCAAGGCATTGAAATAAGTTTAAAGTGTTATTGCAAATCGCGTTAAATATGACAACCCGTTTTGCAATAAAGTATGAAATGTAATAACGTGTTTTGCAATAAAACAAAAGTTTGGCCTATATATTGTCTAACGTCTAGTTAGTATTTACTGATAAAAAAGATAAAATAATGCTCGCCGCGTATACCCCTGCTAGGTCCCTGCTGTAACCATGTACTTCGGTCAGATTTGATGTGAAATTTTATTTGATTAAATATTGATTTGTTTGGTCTTTATTTGGATCAAATATGATACAAAATGCTTCATAATGTATAAAATATTCAGAAATATTACTTCAAGGCATTGTAATAGAGTTTAAATTCTACTATTTAGCATATTTAGAAGTAAAATTATTTTCATAGCATTCCGGTAAAGAATGGAATTTGCTTTTTGTATGATGTTTTAACAATGATGTCACCAGATAGAAATTGATCAATACATACAACTAAATATTTCACACTTGTTTGAGATTTTATTGTGTTCATAACACATAACAAAAAAGTCCTTAAATTTCCGTTGTTTACGTTTCGAACCAAATAAAATACATTCAGTTTTACCTAAATGAAGTGAGAGCTTATTGTCGACCAACCAATTACTGTATGATTGAAGTTCCTTACCCAGTTTTTGGGATATTACATTCAGATCTTTATGAGAATATAAATTGCACTGTCATCAGCATACAGAAGCAGTTTGCAGTCGGACCCCACACTGGCAGACATGTCATTGACATAGCATAAAAATAATAGGGGTCCTAATATGCTACCCTGTGGTACTCCACATGTAATTTTACGAAAATTTAAATTGGTGTCATTAGCACAAATAAATTGTTGTATTTCTGTCAAGTATGACTCAAACCACTTACAGAAGAACGGTTAAGATCCATCCATACACGCATACTGGCAAGTGCGAAATCAATTAAAAGTCCAAGTCAGTAACGGCTTAGTGATAACTATGCTTACAAGGTGAGATTTGTATTCGATAGATTATCTATAGTATAGCAAAAGTCATAATGGAATACTTATATAGTACGGGCATTTTAGTCCCTTTTTGAGTTCAATACTCTTGAGTTAATCAATACTGAGTTTTATATTTTAAAATATCTAGGATCCCAGCACCTGTGGTCGCTGGCAACCACCTAAGGAACATCCAGTGGAAAAACGTGTTACAAGGCCAATCAGGGTGGGAGTTTTAACTGCCACTGGAAAAAGGAAGTAATGGGTTTAGGGGACGAGTTATCGTCCTACATAGGGTTCAACGGGTCTTACTCTTATCGATACCTGTATCAGGTTCTTTAATGTTTGAGGAAAGTCACGTTTCCCCAAACACTGTGCACCACAGTGGTTGGCGGTCAGGTTTTCCGCATTATAGCCCGAAGACCCCGAAAATTAAAAATGCCCTCTCAACCATCTTGGACACACATCCCGGTCTTGTTGTAGGCAAAGCCACCTGACCTGACTTTTACCAACGAGCTTAGCGATGCTATGGGCTTATTCGCCATCGGCAACCGCATGGATTATTTTAAAATTTTATTTGCAAAATGAAAACTAGAGGCTCCCAGGAGCCTGAATCGCTCACCTGGTCCTTAAGGCATAATGGTCTCTTCTTTAATGGGTCAAGTCCCAACTTAGACACAACAGAGACTTTCCTGAGTCTAAATGAGCTGAACATAAAAGCAAGCCTCACCTTTTCTCAATCTGCAATAGTTTTTATTCAATAGGGCAAAAAACATGAAAAAACGCTATTTTTGACCTTAAAAGGACCATTACTCCTATAAGGGCTTATCTGACAACTTCATCCCTATTGAGACTTTTGTAAAGCTTAATGAGCTAATCATTTAAGCAAGCAACACCTTTTCTCTATCTGCAATAGTTTTTATTCTTAAGGGCAAAAACATGAAAAAACGCTATTTTTGACCTCAAAAGGGCCATAACCCCTATTAGGGGTTATCAGACAACTTGGACCCAATGGCGACTTTTGTAGAGCTTAATGAGCTGAACATTATAGCAGGCAAAAGTTTTTCTCTATCTGCAATAGTTGTCATTCTATAGGGCAAAAAAGATGAAAAAACGCTATTTTTGACCTTAAAAGGGCCATAACCCCTAATAGGGGTCATCTGACAACTTCAGCCCAATGGAGACTTTTGTAGAGCTTAATGAGCTGAACATTTTAGCAGGCAACAGCTTTTCTCTATCTGCAATAGTTTTCATTCTAGAGGGCTAAAACATGAAAAAACGCTATTTTTTACCTTAAAAGGGCCGTAACCCCTATTAGGGGTCATCTGACAGCTTCGACCCAATGGAGACTGTTGTAGAGCTTAATGAGCTCAACATTTAAGCAAGCAACACCTTTTCTCTGTCTGCAATAGTTTTTATTCTTTAGGGCAAAAACATGAAAAAACGCTATTTTTGACCTCAAAAGGGCCATAACCCCTTTTAGGGGTCATCAGACAACTTCAACCCAATGGAGACTTTTGTAGAGCTTAATGAGCTGAACATTTTAGCAGGCAACAGCTTTTCTCTATCTGCAATAGTTTTCATTCTATAGGGCAAAAACATGAAAAAACGCTATTTTTGACCTTAAAAGGGCCATAACCCCTATTAGGGGTCATCTGACAACTTCGACCCAATGAAGACTTTTGTAGAGCTTTTGATTCTGAAGAGCCTAAGATCCTTCAGATTTTTTCTATCTGTTCTAGTTTTCAAGTTATAAGTCTTTGAATGTGATTTTACCCTATGTTCTATTCTTAGTAACAGCAGCCATGTTTGTTATCAAATCATTAAGCCGAACACAATTTTTAAACATCATGCCCTGATTAATACTTGGACCAAGTTTTGAAAAATTCCATTCAGTGATTTTAGAGAAGAGAAGTAACGGACGGACGACGGACGACGGACGGATGGCGATGACAATAGCTCACTTGACCCTTCGGGTCAGGTGAGCTAAAAAAGTACAAAAAGGATAGGACAAATGTCAAACAGACTTTTATCGTCTTTGTAGAGCTAAATGAGCTGAACATTTAAGCAAGCAACAGCTTTTCTCTGACTGCAATAGTTTTCATTCTGTGGACCAAAACATGAAAAAAAAAAGCATTTTGTAGGGACCGTCATCCCTATAAGGGGACATCTGACAACTTCGACCCTAAATCTCATGACGAGCTGAACATTTAAGCAAGCATCAGCTTTTCTATATATTAAACAATAGTTTTTGTCTCGCCTGCGAAGCAGAGCGGGACATAGGTGTTACTTTACCGGCGGCGGCGGTGTCGACGGCGGCGTTAACTTTTTGGAAAAGTTTATGACCACCTCCATATCTCAAGAACTATAGGTCCTGGATTGATGAAACTTGGTATGCATATGCTCCAGTAGTAGCTTAGCACAGTTGCATCCCCAT
Organism: Arcuatula senhousia; assembly: GCA_963971305.1. Lineage (NCBI taxonomy): Eukaryota > Metazoa > Mollusca > Bivalvia > Mytilida > Mytilidae > Arcuatula > Arcuatula senhousia. The sequence continues at coordinate 33,199,277 of OZ020304.1, forward strand.
CTTTTGACCTTGACCTTGATTTTCCGGTTGAGTGACTTTGACAATTTTCAATACATATAATAGCAATGTAAAAGTTTTTTGAGCACCTCCATATCTCAAGAACTATAGGTCCTGGGTTGATGAAACTTGGTATGCATATGCCCCAGTAATAGCTTAGCACAGTTGCATCCCCATCTTTTGACCTTGACCTTGATTTTCCGGTTGAGTGACTTTGACAATTTTTAATACATATATATAATAGCAATGGAAAAGGTTTGCAAGCACTTCCATATCACAAGAACTATAGGTCCTGGGTTGATAAAACTTGGTATGCATATGCCCCAGTAGTAGCTTAGCACAGTTGCATCCCCATCTTTTGACCTTGACCTTGATTTTCTGGTTGAGTGACTTTGACAATTTTCAATACATATAGTAGCAATGGAAAAGTTTTGCGAGCACCTCCATATCTCAAGAACAACAGGTCCTAGGTTGATGAAACTTGGTATGCATATGCCCCAGTAGTGCATCCCCATCTTTTGACATTGACCTTGATTTTTTGGTTGAGTGACTTTGATTATTTCTATTGCATATAATTGTAATGTTTAAGTTCTATAAACATCTTTTGATCTCAGAAACTGAAAATCCATGTAAATTTAAAATATAGTGGAAGTAAGAAAGAATAATTGTTTCTGATGGTGCCGGCAGGCGAGACATACTTTAGTGTTAACTCTTGTTATTCTATAGTCCAAAAACATGATTTTTTGGTTGAGTGACTTTGATTATTTTTATTGCATATAATTGTAATGTTTAAGTTCTATAAACATCTTTTGATCTCAGAAACTGAAAATCCATGTAAATTCAAAATATAGTGGAAGTAAGAAAGAATAATTGTTTCTGATGGTGCCGGCAGGCGAGACATACTTTAGTGTTAACTCTTGTTATTCTATAGTCCAAAAACATGATTTTTTGGTTGAGTGACTTTGATTATTTTTATTGCATATAATTGTAATGTTTAAGTTCTATAAACATCTTTTGATCTCAGAAACTGAAAATCCATGTAAATTCAAAATATAGTGGAAGTAAGAAAGAATAATTGTTTCTGATGGTGCCGGCAGGCGAGACATACTTTAGTGTTAACTCTTGTTTTTCTATAGTCCAAAAACACTATTTTCACATATTTGACCAAATAAAGACGTTTGATGCTGAAGCAGTGGGGTGGCATCAAATTTCATCTATCCCTTTTACTTTTTGATTTAAAAGACAAAATGGGCCTAGAGCGCTACTATTGATCACTAGCCGATAACCTCTCAGCTGGTGTTCGAGTCCCGTTTGTATTTAACAACAAGAGGCTCCCAGGAGCCTGAATCGCTCACCTGGTCTTGATGTCAACCCTATGAGGAACTTTGTAGAGCTAAATAAGCTGAACATTTAAGCAAGCAACAGCTTTCCTATTTCAGCAAAAGTTTTCATTCTGTAGGCCACAAAAACATGCAAAATGTTATATGAAGGGCTGTCTGAACACTTTGACTCTATAGCGACTTTTGTTAGGAGCTTAATGCAATCGCTTCTCTTTATCTGCTATAGTTTTCATTATATAAGTCAAAAACATGAAAACATGTTAATTTAGGGGCTGTAATCCCTATAAGGGGTCATCTGACAACTTCAACTGTATGAATGCTTTTGTAGAGTTAAATGAGCTGAACATTTGAGCAAGCAACAGTTTTCTCTATCTGCAATAGTTTTCATTCTATAGGCCAAAAACACTATTTTTTGCAATTAAGGGGCTGTAACCCCTATAAGGGGTCATCTGACAACTTCAACCCTATGATGACTTTTGCAGAGCTTAATGACCTGAACATTTAAGCAAGCAACAGCTTTTCTCTATTTGCAATAGTTTTCATTCTATAGGCCAAAAACACTATTTTTCGTCTTTAAGTGCCTGTAACCCCTATAAAGGATCATCTGACAACTTCGACCCTATGAAGACTTTTGTAGAGCTAAATGAGCTGAACATTTAAGCAAGCAAGAACTTTTCAATATCTGCAATAGTTTTCATTCTATAGGCCAAAAATATTATTTTTCGCCTTTAAGGGGCTGTAACCCCTATAAGGGGTCATCTGACAATTTCGACCCTATGAAGACTTTTGTAGAGCTTAATGAGCTGAACATTTCAGCAAGCAACAGCTTTTCTCTATCTGTAATAATTTTCATTCTAAAGGCCAAAAACACTATTTTTCGCCTTTAAGGGGCTGTAACGCCTATTAGGGGTCACCTGACAACTTCCACCCTATGGAGACTTTTGTAGAGCTAATTGAGCTGAACATTTAAGCAAGCAATAGCTTTTCTCTATCTGCAATTGTTTTCATTATATAAGTCAAAAACATGAAAACATTTATAACATCTATAAGGCAAAAACATTAAAAAACGCTATTTTTCACCTTCAAGGGGCTGTAACCCCTAAAAGGGATCATCTGACAACTTTGACCAAATGGAGACTTTTGTAGAACTCTTGATGCTGAAGCAGTAGGGTGGCATCAGATTTCATCTATCTCTTATACTTTTTGATTTACAAGCCAAAAACAGTAGTCTGACCCCCCAGGTCTATTTTTAGTAACAGTGGCCATGTTTTTTTACGGATCAAAAATCGAAACAAAGTTTTGTGCAGGACACCCTAAAGATCATTCATACAAAGTTTCATTAAATTCTGTTCAGTAGTTTCAGAGGAGAAGATTTTTGAAAAATTGTTAACGGACGACAGACGACGACAGACGACGACGACGACGACGGACGCCAAGTGATGGTAATAGCTCACCTGGACCTTTGGTCCAGGTGAGCTAAAAAAGGGACTTCCCCAACTGATGTTATTAGGTTTGTCAGTTACCTGCCCAAGGTCGGTGGTTTCCTCCGGGTACTCCGGTTTCCTCCACCATTAAAACTGACTGCCCTACATGGCCCAGGTGCGTCGATAAAGGGCGTTTAACACCAACACACACACACACGCACACAAGACAAAACCTGTGGTTTGACACCCATGTTCTAGTTTTAGCAACAGAAGCCATGTTTTTTATCTAAAGTCCCCATTTGTGCAATCTTGGCGAGGACATCCCAGATATGAAGTGTGCAAAGTTTCAAAGCAATTCCCTATAGTAGTTTAAGAGGAAAAGAAAAGAATATATTGTGTACAGTCAAACACAGACAACAATAAAAAGTTTGCCGAGCCATAATACCACTGCGACATGTTGAAAGGACCAATATATGAATACTCAATTACGTGCAGGTTAAGGTGCACTGAAAGTTTTTTGACACATGCCTCCTATGGTGGACTTTCTAGGCACAATTCACAAAGAATTCAATAGATTTTTTTAAAGCTGATCCAAAGTAAAACCATCTATTGAAACTAACTTCTTTGCCCTATTGACCCCTAATTTATCGTCCAAATTGTAAGAAATATTGCAATTCCGTTTGAAAATGCAGTCATAGATCTTAACAAGGATTCTTATGAAAAATTGATCTTGAAAACCAAATCTTAACAAGAAGCTCAAAAGCGTCTGAAGCGATCACCTGGTCTTTAAGATACACATGTGCCAGGTTCCCTCCTATTAGCTATTACTAGTCCAGTCGATTTGTGAAAAAAAATGCTCAAAAGATGGTAAAAGCATGAAACTTAGCATAGTGGTAGAACAAAGCATACTTAACAATATTAGCTATGGATCCAATTCAAAAAGTCAAAATGGCGGCCATTTTCAAGATGGCCGCCAGTTGGAATATAAAATTAAGAAATAAATCAAATAAAAATTCATTAAAAATAATGCTTTGAAGATAAAAGCACCAAATGATGTATTATAGCAGTGCAAAATGTTCCTAACAATATATTAGAAGATGGTTTGCCTTAAATTCAAAATGGCTGTCATTTTAAAGATAGCCGCCTCAAAATAGCATACATACCTACAAAATCGAATCATCTTTTATTTAAAGTAATTTTTTACCCAAATATGCACAAACAGAAAAGGATATGTGTTAAATAGAATTGATAAGATGTATAAATATAATTTTTATTCAGTTTGAAGATATGAGGCGGGGAGTATCTAATCATATCAATCTGGTTGTAGTAAAATTGTATTTAGATGTTAACGTTGTTAAATATAGCATGGCAGAACTAATTATATATTAACATTTGAACTATCAACTCGAATTGGTGTTTTTAAAGCATACCTTTTGAAAAATTATAAAAGCAATATTTGCGGTGTCACCCTGTCTTTACATGTCTATTAATTTGTCCAGCCTGCAATAGGAGTGCTTCATTTATGGACCCTATTAGTTTTGACTTGAATTAAGTCATTTTACTCCCCGATGGAGCATAGGCTACTGGCAATTCTTCTCAGTCTTCCTCTGTCTTTTGAAAATATGTGGATGCTGCTCCACATGTAACCATTCTCTGTCATTTTTTGTATCTCCTCCATGTCAGTCTAAGTCTTCCCCTTTCTCTTTTCCATTACAATATCTGCTGTATGGCTTGGTTTTTCCTTTGCGTAATGTGCTACCAAAGGGAGCAACCATTAGGTGATGGCTATAGTAAAATTTGAAATAAAAAAGGCAGGATGTCGAAAACCCAGAAATAAAAAAAACATAACCGCACTTTTAATTAAAAATAGGCAGGACTGCGTTTTTGGCTGAAAAATTGTTGTAGTTTAGAATATTTAAAAGTGTGCGCAAAAAAGATCCATGCTTGGACTTTTTTTCGAAAATAAAAAGGCAGAACAAAGAAAATTCCCATAGCCCCCAACCCCTGGTTGCTCCCTAACCACTTCCACTTTCCCTTCTTTGTTTCGGGACAATAGGTGGTGTTTTTTTTTTTTTGGCTTGCTGGCTATGGTAATTTTGTAAGGCGGTCTTTTGGATGGATCAAAGACATATGTACATCAATATCTGAAGTTTTTGCATGTTGACCATTGTGAGGATCCATGTTTCTAACCCGTACAGCAAGACTAATTTTAACATAGCTCTGTATGTTAAATACAAATCTATGATTTAAAGTTACAGTTTAATTTACTTAGCTTAGTCTTTTTAAACACTTGCTTTGATTCCCATACGTTTCTAGGCATTCCAAGGGCCGTTCAGGGATAGGGCCATTTCATCATCTGTTCCACCAAAGTTGTTAATCACAATTTCTATATTATATAAAAAAATGTTATTCTCTCAACGAAGCATGCTAAGTGCGTCTATTTCACTCATGTTGTTTTTGTTAATCCTCATTATTATGGTCTTCTTTTTTTATACGTACTCCTGTTTTGAAGCATTTTCAACCAATTTAATGATGTTTTCTTTCATTTGGTGAATTCCATTTTCTGTTCTCTGGTGTGATTCTCTAATGATCCAATCATTGCATGGCCGAAAAAAGAAACAAAGAAAGGAAAAAGGAAACAACCATGTCTAAAAACTGGACGTATTTCTAACTCTTTACTTATATTTCTTGCGTGCAATACCTGACATTTCATTCCTAGAGATGAACAAATTTGTAACAATTATGTTTGGAATTCCATAGATCTCAAGAGGTTTCCACAGAATTTCTCTATCTGTTCAGTGTAAAATTTTTCCTTTTTTTTTTCAACCTGCTTAGTGGTGTCGCAGATTTTTTTCTGAAGTTGTTTTAATTCGACATATTCTGTTAAGGACTTAGTAACAATAATGCTCTATAGTTTTTACATTCGATTAAACCTCCCTTATTAACAAGTTAAATTATGTATTCGTTTCCCAAATTTGTGGGAGTTCTACTGTGTTATGGGTTTGAGAATTTTGCTGATTTTAAGGATACTATTCGAAATGGTGACATAAATTCTGAGTCTGGCATTGGTCAGATTTCAAGGTCTTTATGGGTTTTCATTTAAGATGGCACTGAACATTCTATTTCAAGGTGGTCTGCATCAGGCTGAATATATGTTATTGTTTCAGGTGCTTATATGACAATTTTCATATCTAAACACGATTTTACTCCGATTAGCTAGATATGTATATATTCCTGTACACTCCCCGTCTGATATCTTCAAACAGAATCGAGTTTCCTTTTACTCTTGTTTCAAATTAATTTCAGCACTAATTTATTGCGATCATTCATATTTGGGGGCATAAATAACCTTGAATAAAACACGATTTCGTAATGTAGATATATATGCTGTTTCTGAGGCGGTCATCTTTAAAATGACAGTCATTTTAAATATAAGGCAAACTGTTTTCTATTATATTCTTTAGAATGTTTTGTACTGCTATCATACGCAAATTGGTTCGTATCTTCAAAGTACATTTTTAAATGAATTTTTGATTTTTTTCTTAATTTTATATTCCATTCTTGAAAATGGACGCCATTTTGAATTTTCGAGTTGGGTCCATAGCTAATATTGTCAAGTATATTGTTTTCTACCATCATGCCCAAATTTCATGCTTTTACCATACTTTGAGCAATTTCGTCAAAAACCCGCACAAATCTACTGGACTATACCAATATAAAGGTCATTTTATAGCTTCTTCCCATAGGAGTCTATTGTATACATGTAGTTCATGGTCAATAAGCTAATAAAGCTAGATATCTCCTATGTTTTATTCTAAAACCAAAATCATATAAGGGGTCATCTGACAATTTCAACTTTTGTAATGCTTGATCAGCTGTGCATTAAAGGTTAGTGAGAACACTAGTCATGTGACCACAAAAAGCTAAAATATTTGGGTAAAAAATAACTTTAAATAAAAGATGATTCGATTTTGTAGGTATGTATGCTATTTTGAGGCGGCTATCTTTAAAATGACAGCCATTTTGAATTTAAGGCAAACCATCTTCTAATATACTGTTAGGAATATTTTGCACTGCTATAATACATCATTTGGTGCTTTTATCTTCAAAGCATTATTTTTAATGAATTTTTATTTGATTTATTTCTTAATTTTATATTCCAACAGGTGGCCATCTTGAAAATGGTCGCCATTTTGATTTCTTGAATTGGGTCCATAGCTAATATTGTTAAGTATGCTTTGTTCTACCACTATGCTAAGTTTCATGCTTTTACCATCTTTTGAGCATTTTTTCACAAATCGACTGGACTAGTAATAGCTAATAGGAGGGAACCTGGCACATGTGTACCTTAAAGACCAGGTGATCGCTTCAGACGCTTTTGAGCTTCTTGTTAAGATTTGGTTTTCAAGATCAATTTTTCATAAGAATCCTTGTTAAGATCTATGACTGCATTTTCAAACGGAATTGCAATATTTCTTACAATTTGGACGATAAATTAGGGGTCAATAGGGCAAAGAAGTTAGTTTCAATAGATGGTTTTACTTTGGATCAGCTTTAAAAAAATCTATTGAATTCTTTGTGAATTGTGCCTAGAAAGTCCACCATAGGAGGCATGTGTCAAAAAACTTTCAGTGCACCTTAACCTGCACGTAATTGAGTATTCACATATTGGTCCTTCAACATGTCGCAGTGGTATTATGGCTCGGCAAACTTTTTATTTTTGTCTGTGTTTGACTGTACACAATATATTCTTTTCTTTTCCTCTTAAACTATTATAGGGAATTGCTTTCAACTTTGCACACTTCATATCTGGGATGTCCTCGCCAAGATTGCACAAATGGGGGCTTTAGATAAAAAACATGGCTACCCGGAGGAAACCACCGACCTTGGGCAGGTAACTGACAAAACTAATCACATCAGTTGGGGAAGTCCCTTTTTTGTTCAATACAAACGGGACTCGAACACCAGCTGAGAGGTTATCGGCTAGTGATCAATAGTAGCGCTTTAGGCCCATTTTGTCTTTTAAATCAAAAAGTAAAATGGAAAGATGAAATTTGATGCCACCCCACTGCTTCAGCATCAAACGTCTTTATTTTGTCAAATATGTGAAAATAGTGTTTTGGACTATAGAATAACAAGAGTTAACACTAAAGTATGTCTCGCCTGCCGGCACCATCAGAAACAATTATTCTTTCTTACTTCCACTATATTTTGAATTTACATGGATTTTCAGTTTCTGAGATCAAAAGATGTTTATAGAACATTGCAAATATGTGCAATAAAAAATAATCAAAGTCACTCAACCAGAAAATCAAGGTCAAGGTCAAAAGATGGGGATGCAACTGTGCTTAGCTACTACTCGGGCATACGCATACCAAGTTTCGTCAACCCAGGACCTATAGTTCTTGAGATATGGAGGTGCTTGCAAAACTTTTCCATTGCTATTATATGTATTGAAAATTGTCAAAGTCACTCAACCTGAAAATCAAGGTCAAGGTCAAAAGATGGGGATGCAACTGTGCTACGCTACTACTGGGGCATATGCATACCAAGTTTCATCAACCTAGGACCTATAGTTCTTGAGATATGGAGGTGCTCGCAAAACTTTTCCATTACTACTATATATATTGAAAATTGTCAAAGTCACTCAACCAGAAAATCAAGGTCAAGGTCAAAGGATGGGGATGCAACTGTGCTAAGCTACTACTGGGGCATACGCATACCAAGTTTCATCAATCAAGGACCTATAGTTCTTGAGATATGGATGTGCTTGCAAAACTTTTCCATTGCTATTATATGTATTGAAAATTGTCAAAGTCACTCAACCGGAAAATCAATGTAAGGTCAAAAGATGGGGATGCAACTGTGCTAAGCTACTACTGGGGCATATGCATACCAAGTTTCATCAACCTAGGACCTATAGTTCTTGAGATATGGAGGTGGTCATAAACTTTTCCATTGCTACTATATGTATTGAAAATTGTCAAAGTCACTCAACCAGAAAATGAAGGTCAAGGTCAAAAGATGGGGATGCAACTGTGCTTAGCTACTACTCGGGCATACGCATACCAAGTTTCATCAGCCCAGGACTTAAAGTTCTTGAGATATGGAGGTGCTTGCAAAACTTTTCCATTGCTATTATATGTATTGAAAATTGTCAAAGTCACTCAACCGGAAAATCAAGGTCAAGGTCAAAAGATGGGGATGCAACTGTGCTAAGCTATTACTGGGGCATATGCATACCAAGTTTCATCAACCCAGGACCTATAGTTCTTGAGATATGGAGGTGCTCGAAAAACCTTTCCATAGCTATTATATGTATTGAAAATTGTCAAAGTCACTCAACCGGAAAATCAAGGTCAAGGTCTAAAGAAGGGGATGCAACTGTGCTAAGCTATTACTGGGGCATATGCATACCAAGTTTCATCAACCCAGGACCTATAGTTTTTGAGATATGGAGTTGCTCATAAAACTTTTCCAAAAAGTTAACGCCGCCGTCGACACCGCCGCCGCCGGTAAAGTAACACCTATGTCCCGCTCTGCTTCGCAGGCGAGACAAAAACTATTGCTTAATATATAGAAAAGCTGATGCTTGCTTAAATGTTCAGCTCGTCATGAGATTTAGGGTCGAAGTTGTCAGATGTACCCTTATAGGGATGACGGTCCCTACAAAATGTGTTTTTTTTCATGTTTTGGTCCACAGAATAAAAACTATTGCAGACAGGAAAAAGCTGTTGCTTGCTTAAATGTTCAGCTCATTTAGCTCTACAAAGACGATAAAAGTCTGTTTGACATTTGTACTATCCTTTTTGTACTTTTATTTCATTTTGCAAATAAAATATGTTTAAAATAATCCATGCGGTTGCCGATGGCGAATAAGCCCATAGCATTGCTAAGCTCGTTGGTAAAAGTCGGGTCAGGTGGCTTTGTCTACAACAAGACCGGGATGTGTGTCCAAGATGGTTGAGAGGGCATTTTTAATTTTCGGGGTCTTCGGGCTATAATGCGGAAAACCTGACCGCCAACCACTGTGGTGCACAGTGTTTGGGGAAACGTGACTTTCCTCAAACATTAAAGAACCTAATGCAGGTATCGATAAGAGTAGACCCGTTGAACCCTATGTAGGAGCCGATACCTCGTCCCCTTAACCCATTACTTCCTTTTTCCAGTGGCAGTTAAAACTCCCACCCTGATTGGCCTTGTAACACGTTTTTCCACTGGATGTTCCTAAGGTGGTTGCCAGCGACCACAGGTGCTGGGATCCTAGATATTTTAAAATATAAAACTCAGTATTGATTAACTCAAGAGTATTGAACTCAAAAAGGGACTAAAATGCCCGTACTATATAAGTATTCCATTATGACTTTTGCTTTACTATAGATAATCTATCGAATACAAATCTCACCTTGTAAGCATAGTTATCACTAAGCCGTTACTGACTTGGACTTTTAATTGATTTCGCACTTGCCAGTATGCGTGTATGGATGGATCTTAACCGTTCTTCTGTAAGTGGTATGAGTCATACTTGACAGAAATACAACAATTTATTTGTGCTAATGACACCAATTTAAATTTTCGTAAAATTACATGTGGAGTACCACAGGGTAGCATATTAGGACCCCTGTTATTTTTATGCTATGTCAATGACATGTCTGCCAGTGTGGGGTCCGACTGCAAACTGCTTCTGTATGCTGATGACAGTGCAATTTATATTCTCATAAAGATCTGAATGTAATATCCCAAAAACTGGGTAAGGAACTTCAATCATACAGTAATTGGTTGGTCGACAATAAGCTCTCACTTCATTTAGGTAAAACTGAATGTATTTTATTTGGTTCGAAACGTAAACAACGGAAATTTAAGGACTTTTTTGTTATGTGTTATGAACACAATAAAATCTCAAACAAGTGTGAAATATTTAGTTGTATGTATTGATCAATTTCTATCTGGTGACATCATTGTTAAAACATCATACAAAAAGCAAATTCCATTCTTTACCGGAATGCTATGAAAATAATTTTACTTCTAAATATGCTAAATAGTAGAATTTAAACTCTATTACAATGCCTTGAAGTAATATTTCTGAATATTTTATACATTATGAAGCATTTTGTATCATATTTGATCCAAATAAAGACCAAACAAATCAATATTTAATCAAATAAAATTTCACATCAAATCTGACCGAAGTACATGGTTACAGCAGGGACCTAGCAGGGGTATACGCGGCGAGCATTATTTTATCTTTTTTATCAGTAAATACTAACTAGACGTTAGACAATATATAGGCCAAACTTTTGTTTTATTGCAAAACACGTTATTACATTTCATACTTTATTGCAAAACGGGTTGTCATATTTAACGCGATTTGCAATAACACTTTAAACTTATTTCAATGCCTTGAAGTAATGTTTCTGAATATTTTATACATTATGAAGCATTTTGTATCATATTTGAGCCAAATAAAGACCAAACAAATCAATATTTATTCAAATAAAATTTCACATCAAATCTGACCGAAGTACATGGTTACAGCATTAACCTAGCAGGGGTATACGCGGCGAGCATTATTTTATCTTTTTTTATCAGTACATACTAGCTAGACGTAACCAAGGACAATATATAGGCCAAAATTTCGTTTTATTGCAAAACGCGTTGTTACATTTCATACTTTATTGCAAAACGGGTTGTCATATTTAACGCGATTTGCAATAACACTTTAAACTCTTATACCATGCCTTGAAGTAATGTTTTTAAATATTTTATACATTATGAAGCATTTTGTATCATATTTGAGCCAAATAAAGACCAAACAAATCAATATTTAATCAAATAAAATTTCACATCAAATCTGACCGAAGTACATGGTTACAGCATTAACCTAGCAGGGGTATACACGGCGAGCATTATTTTATCTTTTTTATCAGTAAATACTAACTAGACGTTAGACAATATATAGGCCAAACTTTTGTTTTATTGCAAAACACGTTATTACATTTCATACTTTATTGCAAAACGGGTTGTCATATTTAACGCGATTTGCAATAACACTTTAAACTTATTTCAATGCCTTGAAGTAATGTTTCTGAATATTTTATACATTATGAAGCATTTTGTATCATATTTGAGCCAAATAAAGACCAAACAAATCAATATTTATTCAAATAAAATTTCACATCAAATCTGACCGAAGTACATGGTTACAGCATTAACCTAGCAGGGGTATACGCGGCGAGCATTATTTTATCTTTTTTTATCAGTACATACTAGCTAGACGTAACCAAGGACAATATATAGGCCAAAATTTCGTTTTATTGCAAAACGCGTTGTTACATTTCATACTTTATTGCAAAACGGGTTGTCATATTTAACGCGATTTGCAATAACACTTTAAACTCTTATACCATGCCTTGAAGTAATGTTTTTAAATATTTTATACATTATGAAGCATTTTGTATCATATTTGAGCCAAATAAAGACCAAACAAATCAATATTTAATCAGATAAAATTTCACATCAAATCTGACCAAATTACATGGTTACAGCAGGGACCTAGAAGGGGTATACGCGTCGAGCATTATTTTATCTTTTTTATCAGTATATACTAACTAGACGTAACCAAGGACAATATATAGGCCAAAATTTCGTTTTATTGCAAAACACGTTATTACATTTCATACTTTATTGCAAAACGGGTTGTCATATTTAACGCGATTTGCAATAACGCTTTAAACTCTATTTCAATGCCTTTAAGTAATGTTTCTGAATAGTTTATACATTATGAAGCATTTTGTATCATATTTAAGCCATATAAAGGCAACCCAAGTCAATATTTTACAAAATAAAATTTTATTGCAAAACGCGTTGTTATTGCAAAACGGGTTGTTACAGAGCATACAACTGAAGCACGGGGAAGCTATCTACGACCTCCACACGGCACTAAAGCCAAACTCTGAAATAATATTTAATACGAAAGAATATGGAATATGTGCCAGAAAGACACAATCCACATATTGAAATGATTTTGATAAATGTACAATGCAAAATTCCGCTGCGTGTGAAGCGCTTTTCTGGATTTACTTCTCTTTTTAGCTTTAATCTTTTATGAATTTATGCCTGTCGCTTTCAATGTGCAGCCTATTTCGGAAATAAATATAAAAAAAGAAAATGATAATCGTATGGTATAAAATAAAGAAAATCAAATGTAACACGAATATGTTTACATGCAAAAAAAAAAAAGAAAAAAAAAAACAAAAAAAAAAAAAAATAAAGAACCAAAAAAAAAAAAAAAACAAAAAAAAACACCAACTAACTGCGATAATGGTCATTAATTAGTATAGTGGAAAACAACTCAAATTCGGATCGATGTGTTTTGTAATGCTGTTGGTGCTAAAAAAAAGTTCTTCAGAAACGATTAAATCAATTTTCAAATTATGTAATTTTCCTGACAAAAACTGAATATGACCCTTTTCATACAGTTTAACAGACACTTGAAATAGTGAAAACTGTACTGGCTATTCATATCTTTAATACATTTTGTTGAAAACACCAGGTTTCTTCCCTTGTACTATACATGGTCGATATCCTCGATGCTAGATTTTGGCTTTCCTGTTTTTTTTTGGTTTGGAGTACTTGGTTTAGCACCTTTGTTTTATGACCTTCCAATGTTTTGATACAAATGCTGTCGATATTCTATGTGAAGGATTTGGTATTGAGATCTTTAATACTTTTGGGGAATGACCTTCCAATGTTTTGATTCAAATGCTGCTGATGAGAGGTTACTCCTTAAAATATGCATAAAAAGCATAACCAAAGTATCCATAATTATACCGGTGCTACATACTTGTTTTCCCCCAGGCTAGAATTTCTTGGAAAAATGAGTAAATACACACTTTCCCCCTGGAAGATCTAGTATATATACTAGATATTCCTCGGAGAAATTTGAGTGTATACTAAGGTTTCCCCAAGGTAAAAATCTAGTATTTGTCAACACACACTCATTTTTCCGCCATATTAAAATGCAATATTAGTGAATGTGAAAATACGAGTACTTTTGAGAAGGATGTAAGAGTATCAAGATCATAAAAAAAAAAGAAAAGAAAAAAAAACAAAAAAAAAACACAAAAAACAAAAACAAAACAAAACCTAAAAAAAGAAGACAAAAAAAAAAACAAAATAAAAACAAAACGAACAAACAAACAAAAACTGCGCGTGTTGGTGTTGTATATTGCGATTTCGGTTTAATCCTGACCGACCTCTTGGATGTAATGCAAAAGTAAGCTGAAAAATGAAGAGGTGACAGTACAGACAAATTCCAAAATGTATGAAGTGTATGAAATTATCATTTGTCTTGGAAAATAACATATAATGATATAAATAATATCATTTCATCGAATTAGACTAAGCAGAGCAAGGGGGAAAGATCAGTATGGGTTTGAAAAAGGGGAAAATCAAGTATACTCGTTTTTCCTACCCAATTTTTAGGCAGGGGGAGCAGTATATACTGATATTGCCGGGAAGGGGAATCTTATATTTAGGATATACTGATTTTTCCGGGGAAATGAGTAGGAGGGAAAAGTAGTATGTGACATCGGTTTTTGGTATTTGTATTATAGACCTGTATATCTACTATTTACAGGTTTTTGTTTATGTGTATGTATATATTCTAAACAACATGACGGTACAAAAATGATATTACAAAGTGAAACAATTAACATACCTTGTGTATGTAACGGGCTATATACAAGTAAATACTTCACAAGTAGGAAACTGGTCCCCATAGATAAAAGCAAAACTACGAAAAGTGCAAGAATTCCGAAAGCTATCCATTTAAGTCTGAACCATTTTCTTTTTTGGCATTTTACCTCAGCTGGTGGACTATTCATCTGTTGTGTGACGTTTAATTGTGGTATATCAAGCGTCTCGTATTGTTCCATCTTTACTTATGATACATGTATTTGTTTGTTGATCTACATTTAATAGTTTTGACTGCATGGAAGTGAATATTTCCTTGTATGAATTGATAAAGGACGTTAAACACCAACACACACACACACCTTGTGTGAATTAAATCTGGCGAGGAATTGTGACATAGTTCCACAGAATCTCTAAGTGATTCCTTCCCCTTTAATTTCCGATGTTTCTTAATTTCGGTACAAATACCGATTTTTCTTTTTTATGCAATTTTTTTGGAACTACTTTTGTCATTTATTTCAGCTTGTGTTTTGTATGTTATTTTGTTATTTGTATGTTGCTTCGGTCCTTATGGACGTTATCATGCTAACAATTGGATTTTTATGGGGGAGGGGCTATTGTGAAATTTGAAACAAAAAAGCAAGATGGCAAAATAAAAAGGCAGGGTAGTGCTTTGAATTGAAAAAAAAAGTCAGGTTGCTATTTTTGGCTGATAATTTCATAATAGCTTAAAAAATAAAAAAGAAACGGCGCGCACAAGCGGGCGAAAAAAAAATACTCCAGGCTCAGCTTTTTCCGAAAATAAAAGAGCAGGACGAAGAAAATATCCATAGCCCCCCTCCCATAAAAATCAAATGGTTGCTCTCTAAGTATTTTACCAGAGACTACAAGAGGCTCTTACGAAGTTTTTAAAGAAGACATTTACTTCAACATAAGTGTTCAAATTCAAATGCAAAAACTTTTTTCCAATTCATGAGGCAAGCCGAAACCAGGGTTTCAATTGGTAACAAGTTTAATCAATAAAAGATGATAAAACTGGTGTAGAAAAATATGCACACTGTGTGTATCCTTATTACCAAATAGGGTCTTTGATTCCTTTTGAAAGCAATATCCGGTTTCTAATAATTGGAATGTTATCTAAACCACCATCCATTAACTAGCATCGAGTAACCAGCAATCAGCAATTGCAAGTACGATGAAATATGCAATTTGCACATGTGCAGAGTCTGTCTTTTGTGACGTTACGCCTAAGTAGCCCATAGAAACGTCAAGAAAAAGAGCCGTCATGTCGCAACTAAAACGCCGTGCTTCGTTATTTTCTATGCCTTTTATGTTGGTATAAAATATGATTCCAGTTTTGTGGTTTGCGAGTCTGGCCAGCGTATTGTTGGTTCAGCCGTGGGTACTCAATGATCCTTCCGAAGAAAATGGGTAAGTTTTAGCCAATAAAAAATAATAATGAAACATCTAGTACAATTTTGGAAGTGTGATTGATAGTAAATGCTAATCATTTTGATTTGGCTACAAACCCGAAGATTTTTTTAAATACTGATGCTAAACCAGGCTTGTCAATCGGTATCGAATAAATCACTGAAACAAACAAAGAAAAAGTTAAGTTGTAGCGTATGTATACATGTGTTTGTAAAAGTTGTGATTTTATTTTCAGGCTTGCCACCGAATATGTCCTTGCTCCTGCTAATTTGAAGTTCCTTGAATATGAGGTAAACATTGAAAAACGATATCTATATCTACTTTATATAAGATGAGATGTTCAAAAATAAGGATAAATATTTAAGGATAACTTTCCGCAGTATGCAACTAGAACAAATTAAATCATATGGTGGAAACCTTTTCAGTTTTCTTTTTTTATCAACTCGAAGAAAACATTACTAATTTCAAATTTTCTTTCAAAAATCTACAAAAAAACCCCAACTTTTGTTACAGAGTGCGCCCAACACAAACTGTACTGCTTTGAGAGATACGTTAATGGTCCTTGTCGCATGTGTCCTTTTTATGTTGGCAAGATGGCAGTGGATGTGTTTGAAGAAAGAAGAAATCGGTATGTTACAAACGGGGTTACAAATAAAGTCCCAACTGGGTGTCCATATAATAGCATTTAGGTATACATATTATATGGGCTAGAAAATCAGAACATGAAAAAAATGTTTGACTTTGCTGTGAAGCAATGGCAACCCAAAGTTCGAAATCATAGAGCTCAAAGATAACTTTCACGATTAATAAAAATGTTTAACAAAACACAATTTTGGTTTTGAGACAGTTTAGTTGCAATAAACATACAGTAAAACTTAAAGAGTTAAACATTCATCATTAATTTCTTGTATTATAATGCATATAATATATTTGTACCAGAAATGAGAAAATATATGAATAAATCATATTAAAAAGCTTCAGATTATAGTTGAAGAGAGGGTTGAGCAGGGGTGTAAGTGTAATAAATGAACTGATGCTTATTGATTTTGGTTTTAATTTTTAGATCTCAAGAAGCTGTTTGCAAAATGTGATTCCCAACCTGTAGCTGCTGAAGATATTTCTAAATTCTTTAATGGTAATGTTTATTTTTTGCATTACATTTTATCGTGCGTGTAATACGTATATCCAACTTGAAAAGTTTTATCATTAACCCATATTTATATGTGACAAATAAGTGACTTTCTTTATTTTTGTTGTTGAAATACTAGTAATGCCACTTTATGAAGAAATTGAAACCTTACTTGTTAAGGGCCTGGCAACGAATTTACAATACACTTATAAAATCGAAATAAATTTTAATCCTTATTTTGCACAGAAACAGAAAAACTGTTCAAAGAGCTGGAGAAAATGTACAAACTGCTCAACAAACGTCACAGAAAACTAGATAAGGATATCAACCATGAAACTGCATTTGAAAGTTTGAAAGATGATATAGAGTTTGTCCAGAGCAGCTGGAACACACAGTTCTCAACATTCAGTTTGGTAGATGTACAGCCAGGGGAGGATAGCATTGGTGATTGGGGCTTGAGGATTGATTTGTTGGATCTTCAGGAGAATTTTGGTAGGTTTTTCTCTACATTCTCAGTACATTTGAATTTGATGGGTGAAAATCTGAATTTGTTCGAAATATCTATAGTAAAAGACAAAATCATGAATTTGTTGAATATGAAAAAGGTGATGAACAAAAGGCATGAAATTGAATGGAAACCAATGCTTATTCTGCATATTAAGAATCTAGAGGTTTCATTTTAGCTATTGCTGATAAAACTGTTGTACATTCTTTTCCAAACCACTTGTTTGCTGAAACAACATTCTATTCCCCTACAAGAAAAAGACCCCCCCAAAGAAAAAAAAACAAATAACAAAAAAACCCAAAACAAAACAAAAAAAACCCCTCAACAACAACAAACAAAAAAAACAAAACAAACAACAGACCAACCAACAACGCCAAACTTACAATCAACAAACCTGCTATATATACTTGGCACAATACAAAGTTGACATTCAAATAAGGTTTAACTTCTTCTACGTTTCAGATGCTGAAATTGCAGAACTTAATAGAATGCTTGATGGAGTCTGAAAGGTCGATATTGAGGATGTTGAAGACCTATACGTTTCCTTTGTCACAACTTTTATATAAGCATTCGCACTGTTTTATCTATTTTGTTTGTTACTTAATAAATTTGTTTGCTTTGTAAACCCAGGTTTTACATAGTCATTCATGGAAGCAAAACGGAATATATTCCCCTCCTTTCTCCTATGGGAATAGAGGGGCACAGTGTTTGGGTCTGTTTGTCCGTCTTTCCAAAATTCCCAAATCCTGCTAGCTGAAAAACTGCCACATCAATCATATTGGTATGCATGGTAGGTGCACCTAGTGATGCTTAGCAAAATGCAGTTTTGGATGCTGGATGTGACCTTTATTTTCTGCTTGACCACTTACAGAAGAATGATTCAAGTCCATCCCCGCTTACTGACAAGTGCCACACCACAAGGTGTGGTATGTGCACATAGTATGCATGCTTCGGAATCTGGATATTTTCAACATAGATGACCACTTACAGACGAATAGTTTAGTCCATTCCTGCTGACAGGCAAATACCACATCAACCAAAGTGGTATGCTAGGTGCATCTATGAATGTTTAGCAAGATACATGGTTCAGATGCTGGCTGACCTCCTTTTTCTGCATGTAAAATTTTGAAAAGTTAATTTCTGCTCAATGACAATAGTGAGTAATGAGTTGAGCTTTGTAATTGATAGATTTACCTAGCTGTTTGATAAATTTAAAGGCAGGGCACCTGGTCTTTTTGACACATTTTGATTTTGATTATCATTTCATTATGCAATTGTGTGCATTGTTTCACTATGATATCTTACTTAAAATAAAGCAAAAACAAGAGTCAACACTAAAGTATGTCTCGCCTGCTGGCACCATCAGAAACAATAATTCTTTCTTACTTCCACTATATTTAACAATTATAAGGATTTTCAGTTTCTCAGATCAAAAGGTGTTTATAGAAAGTAAACATTGCTAATACATGTATATGCAATAAAAATAATCAAAGTCGCTCAATCAGAAAATCAAGGTCAAGGTGAAAAGATGGGGATGCAACTGTGCTTAGCTACTAATGGGGATAATTGAGATATGGAGGTGCTCACAAAACCTTACCCTGTATTGAAAATTGTCAAAGTCACTCAACCAGAAAATCAAGGTCAAGGTCAAAAGATGGAGCGCTAGGCTACTACTGGTGCATATGCATACCAAGTTTCATTAACCTAAGAATTATAGTTCTTGAGATATGGAGGTGCTCACAAATCCTTAACATTGCTTTTACATGTTTTGAAATTAGTCAAAGACACTCAACCGAAAAATCAAGGTCAAGGTCAAAAGATGGGGATGCAACTGTACTAAGCTACTACTGGGACATATGCATACCAAGTTTCATCAACCTAGGACTTGAAGTTCTTGAGATATGGAGGTGCTCGCAAAACCTTACCCTGTATTGAAAATTGTCAAAGTCACTCAACCAGAAAATCAAGGTCAAGGTCAAAAGATGGAGAGCTAGGCTACTACTGGTGCATATGCATTACAAGTTTCATCAACCTATGACATATAGTTCTTGAGATGTGGAGCTGCTCACAAAACCTTACCCTTGCTATTATATGTATTGAAAATTGTCAGTCACTCAACAGGAAATCAAGGTCAAGGTCATAGAAACCTTACCCAAAAAGTTGCAGCTGCCGGTAAAGTAACACCTATGTCCCGCTCTGATTTGCAGGCGAGACAAAAACCCCTTAAACTTGAGGGTTAAACTGATTTGGGATGGAGAGACATACAAAAAGACCCAGAGGCTAAATGCCTCTCTACTTTCATGTGCAAGGTTCAACTAGAGGCTCCCAGGAGCCTGAGTCGCTCACCTGATCTCTTATGCTAAAGGCTCTTACCTAGTGTGCAACATGGTCTACATGTACTTGGTAAGTAACATTAAAGAGATTAATTAGGATAGAAAACACTTTTAAGACCAAGAATACAATGTTACAAAGCTTTCAATTTGAAAAAAAAAACAAAAAAAGCAAACATATTAAGTTAAAATTGATTGAAAACACTTCAAAGAATGATCTGACAATTTTGACCCTGAAATCATTTTTGTAGATCTTAATGAGCTGAACAATTTTGCAATGCTAACTATTCCTCTAACTCTTATGGCTTTTAAGATTAAGTCCAAAAAACTGTGAAAATGGTCAATTTTGACAATTAAGGGGAAATAACTCCTATAAGGAGTCGTCCCACCAATTTGACTCAATGGAGAGTTTTGTAGAGCTTTTGATGCTGAAGATAAATGTTGCTTCGGATTTTCTCTATCTCTTATACTTTTTGAGCTACAAGCTAAAAACTATGGTCTGACCCCCCTGTTCTATTTTTAGTAATGGCGGCCATGTTGGTTGGTCAACATTCACAAATTTCACAAACTTGGTAGGGGACATCCTAAAGATCAATTGTACAAAGTTTCAAAGCAATCCCATTGGTGGTTTCAGAGAAGAAGATGTTTGAAAAAAAGTTAACGGACGACGGATGACGGATGGACGGATTGATGACGGACGCTTAACGATGACAATAGCTAAAAAGGGCAAATGAGAAGGTGAGAGGCTACCACATGATTGAAGAAGCCAGTGCTTTTTAACTTTAAACTAAAATTGCTAGTAGCAAGATTGCAGAGGAGATTAAACAACCCTTTCATATTCCACTTTGTATTGAAAAAATATTTTAAGAGTCCCCTAGATCATATAAAAGAGCAATAAAAATTTGTTTTTGTCTGCAAAAATGATGTCATTCCCAGTTCAAATGGCCATAACTCCTATATTTAAGTACAAAACTGGTAGAATGCATAACAACCTTTGGTGTTCTAGCTACATACCAAGTTTCATTAAATTTGGTTCAATAGTTAAGAGTAATTGATTGGAAATGAAAGAACCTTAGTGAGCACGCTCACATACCCCACGCGTTCGGCTATTGGACTATCAACAATATCCTTGAGGAATTAGTATCAAGCTACAGGAATCAATAATATTGAATGATTGTAAAAGTGAATGTGCAAGTATTTGAATACATGTATCATAACAAAGTTTTATCAAATTTCTAAGTCCAAAGGGCCATAACTCCCACAAAAATTTGAGGATAAAAATTTCCTGGAAACATGCACAACTACATATGGTGTACTTCTTGCATACCAAGTTTCGTTAAATTCTGTTCAGTAGTTTATTAGTAGTTGCGTTCACAGCCTGTAATCATGATTTTCTGCAAATTTCTAAGTCCAAAGGGCCATAACTCCCACAAAAATTTGCGGATCAAAAATTCCTGGTGATATGCACAACTACATATGGTGTCCTTCTTACATACCAAGTTTTTTAAATTCTGTTCAGTAGTTTAAGAGGAGTTGCGATTACAAACTGTAATCATGATTTTCTGCAAATTTCTAAGTCCAAAGGGCCATAACTCCCACAAAAATTTTCGGATCAAAAATTCCTCGTGATATGCACAACAACAAATGGTGTACTTCTTGCATACCAAGTTTCCTTAAATTCTGTTCAGTAGTTTAAGAGGAGTTGCGATTACAAACTGTAATCATGATTTTCTGCAAATTTCTAAGTCCAAAGGGCCATAAATCCAACAAAAATTTGCTGATCAAAAATTCCTTGTAATATGCACAACTACATATGGTGTACTTCTTGCATACCAAGTTTAGTTAAATTCTGTTCAGTAGTTTAAGAGGAGTTGCGATTACAAACTGTTATCATGATTTTCTGCAAATTTCTAAGTCCAAAGGGCCATAACTGCCACAAAAATTTGCTGATCAAAAATTCCTTGTAATATGCACAACTACATATGATGTACTTCTTGCATACCTAGTTTCGTTAAATTCTGTTCAGTAGTTTAAGAGGAGTTGCAATTACAAACTTTGATCACAGACGGACAAGTCAAAAACATTATACCCTTCGCAACTTCGTTGCGTTGGTTATAATAATGATTTTGCAGGTTTCTACAAAATTCTCTAATATAAGGGGCATGTAACTCCTTCAAAATTTTGAGGACCAAAAATTTCTGGTATATAGTGTCTAATTACGTATAGTGTAAATGCCTAATTACACTACATATCATGTTTCTTTTAATTTGGTTGTTTCCGAAGAGATAAGCTGAAAACAAGGAATTCTGCAGATTTTCTGGAAAATTTTAATCTTAAAGGGTTAAAACTCCAACAATTTTTTCAGGATGAACATTTTAAAAATTCAAGCAACTGTGCAACAACCTTCTAAAAATCAAGTTTCATTAAATTTATAAAGATTTAGATAGAAATTATAATGAAAATGTAGACCCTGAAAATCTAGTGAGAAAAGCCTAAGACAGCTTATTTAACAGGAAGTAGATTATTGACAGACCCCAAAATGCATCCCATTATATGGTACTCTTACCTTAAGCTTTTTTTTACCAAATATCACAAGTCTACAATTAATAATAGCTGAGAAATCTGTTATGGAAATTTTGATCACTGACAGATTCTCTTGGACTATTGGACAGACCAGTCAAAAACATTATATGGTTTTTATCAGGATGAGACAAATCCAAAACTGCATTTCTTATGAATAAAATAAAGTTTTGCCTTTAAGGATGGTCACTCCTGAATTTTTTTATATCAAGGATTTTATGATTTGTGATGGAAATGATGGATAATTGTCAACTTAATCAAATGGCAAAAAGAAACCTATAGGTCTGCTAATACCAAGATATATGACATCGAAAATTTGGCGGGAAAACAGACTCCTCTAGATTTTACATAACTTTAACATTGTGACGTTTTTGGCCATAAAACCTATGAAGTTGTATCAAGAATTTCAAGAAATTTTATATAGTTGGTTTTTAAGGTCTAAATACATGTAATCAGATGTCATAAAAAGAAGGGGGTCAGTGTGCAAAAAATGTCTTCAGTATTTTAAAGTATAGTCTAGAGGAGTTCTGAAATTGGACTGAAATTCAGAAACTTGAAGAGTGACCATCCTTCAGATTAAAAGGCATGCAGATTTATAAAAGGACCAAAGACTAAGGACTACAAATCTGACATTTTTAAGTGTTTTGCTCAAAATCCCCCCTTAGAAACTGAACAACAAAATATTGATGAGATCTGAATTTAATTTAAATCATGACATAAATCTAGCATTTGGTAACAAAAAGAATGGATGACACATGAAGTTTTTTTTCACAAAGTTTTGATCACATAACAACATAAATAAAAGTTCTAATAATAAACATCAACATAAAGTGTTTTTGTACTGAAGTTAAAATCTGTCAGTTTCTTTTCTATTCCATTATGCTCTGTTCTGAAAAAGAAAGATAAAGATCTTGAAAATAAGTATAAGATGGTGATCATAACATATGTAAATCTGTCTGAATTTTGCACAATGTTAACATTTGATAGAGCAGGATTTTAATTTTTTTTTTTACTTCAGCCTTTAAACTTTTGTCTTAAATGTCTCAGATGAGTCTTTCAAAAGCAAAAAGGCTCCAGACACAGTTAAAGTAGGGCATCTAATGGGACATTAAATGAACCCCCACCCACAATATATTTTCAAAACTTTTTTTAAGACAGAAAAAAGTTATCTTTCTTTGGCAAGAAAATATCAAATATATTCATTTATATTATATATTCGTGAGAGAGAAATGAGTTATATTTGTTAGACTAGAAAATTTCAGCATTGTCAAATTTTGAAAAGTGGCAAAACCACATTTAATATTATGTTAATCATCCTGAAAATAAACCTTACTTTTGTTGTTCTTAACAGCTGTGCAAAATATCATTCAAATCCTTGAACATCTCTTGACCAGTTTTTAAGTTTTCAGCTTGAAACCTTTGGGATACAGACAGACAGACACGGAATATAACTGAGGGTATAACATCATACCTTATCACTTAGTGTGGCAGGATATAAAAAATTTTTGTATGGAATTTTTTGTAATGATAGTTTATAATAATTTTTTCAACATGTTTTTCACCTATAAATGATGTTTAAAAATGACAACCATATCATCTTCTAAGGAATCATGAGAGATTTTGTTGTCTATGTGTACTGTTTTTATCACCTGTGCTTTCAATTCAAGTTCACCATTCGCCTTGGGACCTCCAGTAGCAAGAGGTTCTGTAATGACCAGCTCGACCCCTTGTGTAACCTACCTAGTACTCTGTGTATTTAAATGGCTCTGAAGGTTCAGGGTCCTCTCCCTCCTCAGCCTTTGGACCTCCTGTAGCCAGAGGCTCAATCATCCCCCACCCTAATATAACTTACCTAGTCCTCTGTGTATTCGAATGGTTCTGGGGGTTCAGGTTCCTCTTCCTCCGCCTTGGGACCTCCCGTAGCCAGAGGTTCTATAATGTCCACCCACCCCCTAGTGTAACCTATCTAGTCCTCTGTGTACTCAAATGGTTCTGGAGGCAAAGGTTCCTCTTCCTCTTTAGCTTTGGGACCTCCCGTAGACAGAGGTTTTATAACTACCCCCCATCCTCTTATATAACCTACCTAGTCCTCTGTGTATTCAAATGGCTCTGGAGGTTCAGGTTCCTCTTCCTCCTCAGCCTTGGGACCTCCCGTAGCCAGAGGCTCTATGATATCTTCTTTCTCATCTGGTTTACAATTCTTCAGGAGGATAATTCCACCACTGCTGACCTGTGACAAAGAGAATTAGCCAAATCATATAACAGGTTGCAGTGATTAACATTACTCTTGTATGTAATTTAACCCCTTGATGCAAAATTTTGACATTTTATCTCATTATATAATTTTGATTTGGTACAGACACTTTTACAGTTAAAAATACTCAAGTGATAGAATTCTCATCTCAAATATTTAATTTGTCTGAAAAATCTACTGTTAAATTTTTAAAAATGTTGTTGCAGACATTTATTACTGTGGATTCATTTATTTTAGTTAGTATCAATTTTCGTGGTTTAACCCAAAAAGACATTTTGTTGGATTTTTTATTTGTGGTTTGTTCACATTGCCTATAGAAATCAAGTTCAAAATTACACTTTGTTGGATTTTACATTTTCGAGGTTGACTTAAAACCAGGAAAATTGGTATCCAACAAATAACTAGAATGGTGGTTTTCCATGGAAGAGGTACGTCCCCTACATTTTTAAATGTTCGGTAAACAGGAAGTTGATGAGTTACGGGCATAAAATCGCTTTACATCATAGAGTACCATAGGAGGAAGCTTCATGCCAAATATCAAGAGGTTGTGACATGTAGTTGCCTGGAAAACTGCAATGGAAATTTTTGTGACACTGCGGGACCACCCAAGACGACACATGGTACCAATGTTACCCCTACATGTCGCAGGCAACATAATAATGAAACCACAGTATTTGGATGCACAAACAAAAGAGAAAAAAATCTGTCAAAGTCAAAAATGGCCAGATTTTGTTAAACAGAAAGTAGTTGAGTGACAGACCTAAAATGGCATCCCATGTTATGGGACCCCACCCTGATGCTGTATTCCAAATATCAAGTGGCTGTGATTAGTAGTTGCTGAGAAAACTGTTACGATATTTTTTCCCCGCCCGCACGCCTCCGGCCCGACATTCACCATTTTATAACCTGGATTTTTCACTCTGTGAAATCCGGCCAAAAATAAAGATTTTAAGCCAGGAAGCAGAGAAGGAATGGTTGATCACTTACATCTTTTACTGGTTTGTATCTACTTCCTTCTGCCATGTTTACAACTCTCAACTGAAAATACATAATAACAAATCTCAAATATGCTTAACAATAAACATAATCAAAAAAAAAATAAATAGGGCACAGAATACCTTAAAAGATATGATCACTTATTTATAAATATAACATTTAACATAATAAAATATAATAAATGGGGCACAGAATACCTAAAAAGATATTCTAACAAGAGGCTCCCAGGAGCCTGAATCGCTCACCTGGTCTTAATGTCAAACCTTTAAAGATTTTTGTATAGCTAAATGAGCTGAATGTTTAAGCAATAAAAAGCTTTTCTCTATCTGCAATAGTTTTCATTCCAAAGCAAAAAACACTATTTTTCACCTCTAAAGGGTCATAACCCCTTAAAGGGGTCATCTGACAACTTCGACCCTAAAAAGACTTTTGTAGAGCTAATTAAGCTGAACATTTAAGCAAGCAACATCTTTTCTCTATCTGCAAAAGTTTTCTTTCTTAAGGCCAAAAACACTATTTTTTGCCTTTAAGGGGCCGTAACCACTATAAGGGGTCATCTGGCAACTTTGACCCTATGGAAACTTTTGTAGAGCTAAATGAGCTGAACATTTAAGCAAGCAACAACTTTTCTCTATCTGCAATAGTTTTCATTCCATAGGCCAAAAACACTATTTTTTGCCTTTAAGGGGCTGTAACCCCTATAGGGGGTCATCTGACAACTTCTACCATATGGAGACTTGTGTAGAGCTAAATGAGCTGAACATTTAAGCAAGCAACAGCTTTTCTCTATCTGCAATAGTTTTCATTCTATAGGCCAAAAACTTCTATTTTTTTGCCTTTAAGGGGCCATAACCCCTATAAGGGGTCATCTGACAACTTTGACCCTAAAAGACTTTTGTAGAGCTAAATGAGCTGAACATTTAAGCAAGCAACAGCTTTTCTCTATCTGCAATAGTTTTCATTCTATAGGCCAAAAACACTATTTTTTGCCTTTAAGGGGCTGTAACCCCTATAAGGGGTCATCTGACAACTTCGACCCTATGGAGGCTTGTGTAGAGCTAAACGAGCTGAACATTTAAGCAAGCAACAGCTTTTCTCTATCTGCAATAGTTTTCATTCCATAGGCCAAAAACATGAGAAAATGCTATTTTTCACCTTTAAGGGGCCGTAACTCCCATAAGGGGTCATCTGACAACTTCGACACAATGGAGACTTTTGTAGAGCTTTTGATGCTGAAGCAGTAGCGTGGCATCAGATTTCATCTATCTCTTATACTTTTTGATTTACAAGCCAAAAACAGTAGTCTGACCCCCCTGGTCTATTTTTAGCAACGGCGGCCATGTTTTTCGACGAATCAAAATTCCCCACATCAGTTCTGTGGGGGATACCCTAAAGTACCACCAGACCAAATTTGGTTTGAATCTGTGCAGCCGTTTCAGAGGAGAAGAAGTTTGAAGAAAAGTTAACGACGACGGACGACGACGACGACGGACGACGACGACGACGGACGACGACGACGACGCCAAGTGATGGCAATAGCTCACATGGCCTTTGGCCAGGTGAGCTAAAAATGACTTATTAATATTATAATCTAGTGCTATTTTTATTTTCCTTATATTATGGGTATGTTAAAGCAAACAAGAACTACTTACTCTTCCAGAGCACCTGAGTTCACTCTTGTTACATCTTGAGTTCGCGTTGTTGATTGCTATTGTTATTTTTGTATTTTTGTATTTTTGTGTTGTCTGTTTCTTCTTTTCTTGTAAGTGTTTACTGGTTTTGGCTTTGACCTTTTAGACATTTGGATGCTTCATTGGTACCTCTGCTCTTTCTTATTCCCACATGTTAGCATTTATTGTTTGAAAAGTAATAAAAAAATTAAGGCATGGGTAACTTGTAAATCTATAATCATGTAGTCATTTTCATGTAGTCATCTCATTTTCTTCTATTAGTTGTAGAAAAATAGAAACTTGTGAAAAACAGAAATACAGTAAGGCAGACAGACAAACAGACATACCTGTGCTTTCATGACTCTGGCAGGGTTGGTCAACATTTGGAAGTTTGGCTCTGGGGTAGGGGCCTCATCCATTTTTTCTTCTTTCTTTTCTGAATCCTTTTTATCCTTGTCCCCCTTTTCTTTTTCCTTTTCTTTCTCTTTCTCTTTTTCCTTTTCCTTTTCAGCATCTTTCTTTTCATCATCCTACAAAACATTCTGTGTATAATAACTAAGTACTAAAACACTACAAATTTATTGATTTCTTTTCATGTATGAGGTTTGAAATGTTTACTGCCATTATTTAAACCTGCATGTATAAAATATCATAATTGGTTGAATTGAAAGACATGAAATTTGTACCTAATTTGGAATGCAAAAAGTTTGTTTTTATCCTTTCGTTTATTTAAAGAAATAAAAAAAAACAAAACAAGAATATGTACGAAAGACATAATGCCCCAACTTGAAGCATTTGGGATGGTGGGACGGACCAGCAGACTCAAACACTATATGCCCCTCTCCTAACTTTCTTAGAGTAAGCATAAAAAGTTCAGTAGAAAAACGAAAATATGTCGAAAGACATAATGCCCCATCTGGCAACATTTGGGACATGATGGATGGACCAGAACACTTTATGATTTCATAGATGGGACTGAAAAAGACCAACAGACAAGACAGACTTGACCTGACACATTTCATTTGGGCAAAAAACCTTTATCAAATCTCCAGAATCAAGATCAAATCAAATGATGCATAGCTACATGAATATTTGTTTTTTTAAATCTTTTAATCAACTGAAAAATTAATCAAAGAAACCAATAAAATCAAAACATGCAAAATAAATTCTGAGCTCAATTTACAAAATGGGAGTGATAACAAGTACTTCAAAACATGTAAGTGACAAGTAGCACCTTCAATTCAATATTACATGACGCCACTAAAAACCAATTTTCACCATCCCAACCAGAAATAATAAATTCTGAAAACCATTTAATATCTTGTCACGTTATACATGTAGGCTTTGCACGGAAATGAATTTTGTTCCCACTTAAATGCAAATCAATAATATTCTAAGCTGTTTGGCTGTAATCAAGAAAATAATTGCAGTAATTTACAAGTGGACAATTTCTTCCGATTTGTCTCAATAATGGCTAAGCTATTAAACAGACCCAATTAAATGCTTCAGTTGAAAATGACCATTTAACTGTTTAAGTTATATTGGGACACAGGTAGATGCTCTGATAATTGTTTCTTATAAAACAAAGTTTCCATTTAAACCTAGACAAAGTAAATGAGTTTAGAGTGGAATAAAATTACTATATACAGAAAAAGTAGGAAGTTCAAATAAGGTTCATTTACTTCACAAGCCAGACAGCAGAAAAAGTACATACATTGATATTTTCTCCTTTTTCTTCGATAAAAGGAAAACTAGTGTTCAGAGTAATCTTTCTTGGAATCATAAAAACATGAGAATACTTTCAAAAGACACAATGCTGGCATAAATTACATTAAAATCACAGTCTGAATCCCTTTATCATTGACATACATATATACTAAACTAATTTTTCTGTTATAAGTATTTTGGACAAATATTCAATAATTCAAACTTTTTAAATGAAAATCAGATTAAATTCCAATTATTCATATTGTACGTCACAAATAACATTTCTTACAATTTTTTATCGCCATCAATTAAGACCTTACCACTTCCATCTTTTCTTCTTTCTCCTTTTTCTCAGCTTCTTTCTTCTTCTGTTTGGCTGTAATACTGAGGACAGCTGTCTCTACTTTTTCCTTGGCTTTCTCTTTCTTGTCTTCCAAAGGAGGAGGGTAGGCAAACTGGGAGGGTTTGGCATTGGATTTGAACTCGATGTTAGGCATCTGTTGAAATTTAAACACATCATACATGTGAGTTTTAAGAAAAGCTTTTAAATGTGTATCCAATCTTATTTGACTGAAGGACAACTTTATTAATTTGAAAGCAGTGACAAAGGGCAAACCAGTAAAGTATAATATGAGGCAGGTTTAACCTGTGACACTCCTAAAATTAAAACATATCTTTAGATATTTTACATGCTAAAAGAAGTTTTAAAATGTCTATGTTGCGATGAATTTCGAAAAAAAAACAAACTTTTCTTATAGGTCACATGTGTGCTTAATGAAAAGAAAAAGTGTTAAAAAGAAATTTAAAGTTCTGGAAAACAAGCGTGCCATACTGGACGTTGAAGAAAAATTCAGCTCATAAAAAATTGATATCTCTTCAATTATCACTCCCTTCAGGAGCGTTTAACTCATTCTATTCATGTAGACAAATATCATTGCAAGTTTTAATCAATGTTAATGATTTCTTTAAGTCTAGATACTAATGGTTTTGTTTTTGCGTTATCTAATTATTTTTGGCTCAACAAGGATGTTGTAACTGTTTGTTGTCAATGTAAAATACTGCTTGGATAATTATATAATTTGCAAAATGACAATTTGTGGAAAGTCCTTTTTAGATTTTATGCATTTTTGATATATTTTTTTTAATTGTGTATTGCCTATGTTTGGGTTTTAGTGCTGCTGATGAGGAATAAAATTTCTTTATGGCCATATGGCTCATCATAAAAATTAATTGCA
This sequence comes from Arcuatula senhousia, assembly GCA_963971305.1. NCBI lineage: Eukaryota > Metazoa > Mollusca > Bivalvia > Mytilida > Mytilidae > Arcuatula > Arcuatula senhousia. The sequence continues at coordinate 33,229,569 of OZ020304.1, forward strand.
GTTTGAGTTAACATATTGATGATGATGTCATGTTTCTTAACTCCATTATCCTTTTACAAAATATTTATATTCTATACCTTGAGATCTTCGTTCAGACCAATCAGACATGTTGGCTTGAAAGCCAGACACAGGAAGTGGCTCAGTGGGTACCAGAACCAAAACTGGGTAAAGACAAGCATGCCTACGACAGCCTCCAAGTTGGTATGTCCCATCTTAGACTGGAGTGAGATGGACATGTTACGACCACCTGTAATAAAAGTAATAAATCAATAAAATTCTCTATAACATGTTTAATTTTGAATTGTTTAAAGAAAATAAGAGAGTATAAGATGTTCTGAATATTAGATAACATGACTATCACAAGGTCAGAAAAGGTTAAAGGAAAGAAATGTAAGTTTTTTCACAAAAAAATCGATGGATAAACATGACATTTTAATATGCATATCTTTAAATGGTACTAAGTCAATGTGTAAAATTTCAGATCTGTTTTCCTTCTTGTTTTTTTTTAGTTTTAAAGTTCATCTACACTAAGAAAAATTTGACTGACAGTAACTCTTTGGTACACATGTACCAACATCCATGGGTTTATTTCATTATCATGACTGTAAGGTTTCATTTACAATAAAATACATGTATAACAATGTTTTGCAAAATGAATAATGATGATGCATTATAACAATAAATAGTTGACTGCGTAAAAACAATATTCATATAATAAATTGGAAAATCTAATAAATGAAGTCATAAGACGCATTTTTCCCTCCTGTAGATCATACTCAGACACCAGACTTCAAAAATAATACTCAAGATGATCAAATTTGATGTATTTATAGTCTAAAATGAATTAATACAACACCCAAAACTATTTATAATGACTCTTTAATAGAACAATTGATTATGAACTCAGAATGTAACAAAATTATGGGGGAAAGAAATATAAAAAAGTCTTACATAACCATTATGTATTTTTTCAAGACATGATATGAAGGATCCATAAATCAACTTCATATCTCACCACCAAGGTAGCCAAGTCAATTTAATTTCCAAGTTTTGTAATTTTTTTAAGAGTAATCGAACCTATCTTTAACAAATGCATACCAAGGTACCCGTAGCAGGAGATTCCGAGCCTACCTTGGAATTCCGAGCTATTTATTCGGAGTTCCGAGCTCAATCATTCGGAAAATGCTGATTGAGCTCGGAAGTAGCTCGGAAAATTGGACTTTGTTTTTTTCCAGCTCGGAAATAGCCCGGAAAGTTTGACTTAGAATTTTCTTAGCTCGGAAATAGCTCGGAAAATTGGACTTTGTTTTTTTCCAGCTCGGAAATAGCTCGGAAAATTGGACTTAGTTTTTTTCCAGCTCGGAAATAGCCCGGAAAGTTGGACTTAGTATTTTCTTAGCTCGGAAAAGTCGACTTTGTATTTTTATCACCTCGGAAAATTGGACTTAGTTTTTTTTCAGCTCGGAAAAAGCCCGGAAAGTTGGACTTAGTATTTTCTTAGCTCGGAAAAGTCGACTTTGTATTTTTATTACCTCGGAAAATTGGACTTAGTTTTTTTCCAGCTCGGAAATAGCCCGGAAAGTTGGACTTAGTGTTTTCTTAGCTCGGAAATGACGACTTTGTATTTTTATAACCTTGGAAAATTGGACTTAGTGTTTTCTTAGCTCGGAAAAGTCGACTGTATTTTTATCACTTTGGAAAATTTGACTTACATTTTCTTCATCTCCAAGTTCATGTTTTTCTCGTTATTTTTTGTCCAAATGTTCTTGTCTTGTTTCAGTTTTTGTGTTGTGTTCTTGTTTATCTGTATTTGTAAATTATTGGAATGCTGGATGCACTTCTGTTTTTAGGTAAAACTAGAAAGTAGTTAGAATGGTTACCGAAAGAAAACCACTTTTAAAGTATACTGATTAGTAATGGTCACTGACGGATAACAACCCACATTTTGTAACAGATTGTGGATGTTTGACACATCCAAAAATGGACCCAAGCATAAAGGACCACCATTTAGGCTAAATACCAAATATCAAATGCTTATGATTGATACTTGCTGAGAAATCTGTTATGGAATGTATGAACAACTGGACCTCCAGCCAAGCATTCATCATACTGTTCATAACCTGTGTTCCATTTCATGAAATCCTGGTAAAAATCAACTTGAAACTCCATCATCAGATTCTGCATAAAAAAGCATGAGACAAATGAAATAACTTTGTATAGCCTAAATGTACAAAAATTGGCCAAATATAGAAAAACGTGAATTTTGTTAAACAGGAAGTATACGTCTGACAAACCCAATAGGAGATCCCACAATATGGGACGTCAACATTAGGATGCTTTACAAATATCAACATGATTCACCATACTATAACCCATTTTTACTATCATGAAATTCAGGTAAAAATAAATATTATATCAAAAGCCATATTTTGACCTTAAAGCCAAGTCTGTATAGATGCTCATTATCAAGTAATCACAGAATATTGTAAAGCTGTAGATAGACAAAAACAACCAGCAATCAATTAATAAATCATATTATTGTAACAGGACTGAAAGTAATGTTATGGCATTCAACTGCATCTTTTTGTTTGAAGGGACAAGACTTGAAGTTGCTGGATGATGAAGTAAAATAAAAGTACTAAGACTGTCAGACTTTACTAATGGATAGTCAATTTTCAACATACAAATTAGCAAACATGTACAATTAATAAATAAAGTTCTTCTCCAATGTCTATGTGTCTTCTTGGTTAAATAGTTAAACATGAGTAAACATTGTCTATGTATTATCAGTGGTCACATCATCTCGTGCCTCCAGATCCACAGCAGCAACTTGTGTTTCTTCCTTTGTAGTAATTTTTTATCCCTGGTCTTTCTGTTTCTTAAAAGAAAAAATGTGTTCTTATTTACAACATTGAATAAACTTTAGTTCATTTATGCAACAAAGGAAAATATAGTATTCATTACATTACACCAAAATTACATTATATATTTATTACCTTGGTGATAGAAGTTACAAAATATGCAATTGTCAAAAAATGACGGATTTTGTTTAACAGCAAGTAGTTGAGCAACCTTTAATTGAATCACACAGTATGGAACCTCATGCTGTTGTTTAACAGCAAGTAGGTGAGCAACCTTTAATTGAAACACACAGTATGGAACCCCATGCTGTTGTTTAACAGTAAGTAAGTGAGCAACCTTTAATTGAATCACACAGTATGGAACCTCATGCTGATGCATACCAAATTCCAAGAAGTTGTGATTGGTAGATGCCGAGAAAACTTATGAAATTATTTCGTATATATCTAGTCTAGGTAAATACCTGTAATAGTAATATGTAGACTTTGGTAATGAAGCATTATCTTCTACTTCATAGAGGTTGTACTGCTTTGGGGATGTCCAGCTGCAAATTAATAAAATTAGGAAGTCATAAATGTTATCATGTAAATTGCATATCTATAGTTATAAAAAAAGCATATAATATGAGAACAAATGACATGTTCGTGTGTTGATTGAACAAACAATGACAAATAATGTTCATATCAGATTTTGTACAGGTGTTGGTTTGTCATTGGGGTTTGTTTTGTCATCCTTTACCAGATTTGATGTGCAGAATTGACTGTTAGCAATGGAACAGATGTGTTGAAACAAGCCTAACATGTAACCTTCCAGAGCACTTGAATTCAGTCTTGTTACGACTTGACTTGGTGTTGTTAATTGCTAGATTAATGCAAAGGTAAATCTGGGTGTGACAGACGAATAATTAGACTGAAAAACTGTATGTCCTGCCAACTTTCATTTTGTCATACAAGTAGTAATGTTAATCTGACTGCCCTTTGTCCTTTTTTGACATGTGTATAAATTATCTCTTAATACCTCGTATGTAAAGAAAAATCAAAAGATGACTCTGTAGGGTCTGTTTCCGTGATAGTTTAATGTTACAATTAGGTACAGGACATAACCAATCCTTATTTTTCTGTTGACAGACGACTTAAGCTCTTTGTTGTCCATCATAATGTAAATCTGAAATCATATAAAATATAAGTTCATACATGTACCTTGAGACATTTTAAAATCATGAATATAGATAAACAGGGTATTATAAATAGAAAAGAAACAGTCTGAATTGTTTTGAAAGAATGATATTAAAACATTATATATCCATTGCTACTGAAATAAAAGTGTTTACATTTGTAAATCCTGCAGTTTCAATTGATAAAAGTGAAAGTGAAAACTTGTCCATCTTTTAAATTATGTGTAAAAAGAAAACGTTATGGATTCAAATTATAGGTTATATTAGTGTCATAATTTTTACTTGAAGTGTAAATGTGTAATGTCAAAATGGGCTTCTGGTTTTTAGAAGACTTTGGCAAGGTACGTTTGTACAGTATAACAATGGTATTTAATGAGGTGTCATACTTTTATTCCTCTTGGCGTTAGGATGTTTGAAAACGTCTGATTGTTACATTTGTTAGAAAAACAAGAATCTGTCCGAAAGACATAATGCCTTAATTTACAATTTATGATAGAAAAATGGACAAACAGATGAACAGACAGACGAACAGACCCAAACACTATATGCCCCCTAATTTCATAGATTGGGCATAAAAAATACATTGAGCTGCTAATCCCCTAGACTACAGATTTTCTTGTAAAAAATGAGGTTTTATTTGCCTTAAATTAAACAATATTTCTTATGTTGTAGAAGACAACAGAACTTACAAATTACTATAACTTTATATTTATGTACAGATTTCATTTATAAACAACCAACGACTCTACATGTTGTTTGGCCATGAAAACTTATTATGTAGTTTTTGTTGTCATTTTTTAAAGCCAAAAAAACGCCAGAAAATGACCAAGATATATGTGGTCCAACCTCATCATGCTCATGAAATTTGTTTTATTTGGTCTGATGTCAGTTTTCCGACGAATGTTTGGTTCTGTGATTGGCTATATGATCGATGTGAACATAGATAAACAATAGGAGTCTCCAATCATTACTAATTGTGATTTATTCGCACCTTTTTTGATTAACGGGAAAATATAATCTTTGATTGTTTTGAAATTCGAGGATTTTTTGTTCCGATGTCAACAACAAATATGGCGTCGTATGCGCGCGCAGTCTCTGAATTATAAAAATAAATCTACAGAACTTCATTGAAAGATAATATTCCCGTAATCTAATTATGGCTATATATTGATTTTGTCCCCAAGGATTACAATACGGGACAGATTAATTTTACCTTATCACTAGATGGCGTTAATGTCATTTTTGTCACGAGTGAATAAAGGAAAGATTTTAAAGATTTTTTTACTCACCTAATCATAAAAACATATTCTCTACTTCAAGTTCAATACACATTAACAAAAGGCAAACATCAAACAATTGTAGAAAATCATCAAACCAACGTATTTACAAGGCATGCAGGGTCTATCTTCTGTAATCTGAAAGTATAAAAAAAGGACAACCTAAAATACGTTTTGTATCATATAAAATTTAAATTCCTAATTATACAGTTTATTCCGTTATTGAATAATGTTAAACTGATTTACAAATTAAAATTACAAATCAATGTTCTTAAAGTTTCACGAATCAAATTATATACACACATACCAAACTATATAGCGATATACCCTATGTAAATATAATAAAAACTACTACATACCTAGTTTCTATGCTCTCTGTTCACGTAATGGTGAACAGATCCGTCTAAGTACTCATATCTGTTATTGGCTACGTTGTAGCCATATAGCCTATACATCCTCCCCCCTTCTACCAGCCTGAAGAATGCCCTAAAGTGTCTTTTTCCACTTTCATCTCTGCAAATTCCCACTAAATCCACCCAATCCATAAAAACTTCGGGATTTAAGCCATTGACATAAACAAATGTTGCAACCACTATGCGGTGCCAATGCGTAATATTTTTCAGCCAAAATAATTTCCTGACCAATTTAGGCCACAACTTAGCCGATCCAATATTGTCTTGGATATCTAACCACATTTGGTATATTTGTCTGCTTCTTGACATGGTGTTTTACGAAATAAACCTGTATTAATATAAATGAGTACTTTTTATAACTACTTACCTGAGTTCTAAACAAAATCATCGTCATCCGACCATATGAAGGCATTCTTGCCGTAGGGGTTGGACAATCTTGGTTTGGTGTTTTTCTTAGTAGATTTATCTTTATCAGCTGTACTTTCTTTATCCACTTTCTTCGTTTTTTTCTTCAGAGGCTTGTACTTCTTCGGAAAGAAAAGTTTTGTAATTTCATCCTCACTCTCACTAATTTCTGTTAGGTCTATGACAGATTCTGCAGCTTTCTTTTTTCTCTTTGTGACATGGTGTGGTGTTGTTTCGTTTTCTATTATACTGATTTGTCTCTGTCCACGTTCTATGGATTCGTCAATTGTTACCTCTGAAGGCGGCGTATCGCCAACCGCGTTTTCGTCCTCTATCTCTGGAATAATTGTAATGTTGTGTTCTTGTTCATCACTTACTGAGGGTGGCGTCCATGTACCAAAAACTGGCTTTCGGTAATTGTACTGTGCTGGCCCATCTAAGGTGAAAATTGAAACAAGTAATTCAAAAAAGGTTCTGTATAGGTTAAATCTATGGACATGGTTTCTCCAAATTATTTCGCACAGATGCTGTTCAAACATTTTGGTATTAGTTCCATTTATCTTTCGAAAATGGTCTTTAGCTATCTTCCACGCACCTTCAATCTGGTTGGTACAACAGTATACTTCATCTCCAGTTTCCGTATTTACATACTTTTGCTTGAAAGAGGTCTTATGGACAACACTAAAATGTTCATATCCTAAGTCATTAAGACCATTATAAGCGGCCCATGAGTCTGAGTATATGCGTGTTCCTGGTTTCACATGCTTCTGGATTAATGGAATCAATGTTTGTGCCGACCTATCATCAACAGGATATAACACCAGCCTATTTGTAGACCTTTCAACGATTCCAAATATCCAAATCCTGGTACCTACAGGTTTCCCTCTGTTGTATTTTACCTTTCTTCCAAACAGGCTTTCATCGATTTCTACAATCTTGAATCTGTCCCGTAAATATCTAAATCAACTGTATTATACTGGTCTTGAATCTGTCCCGTAAATATCTAAATCATCTGTATTATACTGGTCTTGAATCTGTCCCGTAAATATCTAAATCATCTGTATTATACTGGTCTTGAATCTGTCCCGTAAATATCTAAATCATCTGTATTATACTGGTCTTGAATCTGTCCCGTAAATATCTAAATCATCTGTATTATACTGGTCTTGAATCTGTCCCGTAAATATCTAAATCAACTGTATTATAATGGTCTTGAATCTGTCCCGTAAATATCTAAATCATCTGTATTATTCTGGTCTTATTTATATATTTGACGGAATAAAATGCATGTGAATGTCATCGCTATTATACTGGTATTGAATCTGTCCCATAAATTTATCAAATTTAATGTCAATTATACTAGTTCTGATTATGTATTTTACGAAATAAAACAAACATTAATCAATTTTACCCATCCTTAATCCATGAATGTATGTTAATCTAATTTAGGGGACAGATTCAATACCAGATTAAAGAATGCGCATTTTCAAAACCACATATAACTTTTGAAATCTTTCCTTTATTCAAAATTGAAAATATTGAAAAAAGTGAAGGGTTCATTTCATCCAAAACTAATAAATCCCATAGGGGACAAAATCAAGATATAGCCCTAATTATTTTTTTCTTTTATTTAATGAAAAGGTTTTAGGGATATAAAAATCTTTGTAAAATTTATTCTAAGTAGTCTACATTATCGTCTACGTTGCATGGCGTTTGTCGCCGAGTTTTGACGATTGAAATAAATTGACCAATCAGCGAACGCGTATAAGCGTGGGTAAATATTTTGAAATATTTGAACATGTGTGGTAAACAACACAAAGTTTTTTTTCCAATTCGTAATGGAGTCCCGTGGTTTTGGTCTGTCACTTTCAAGGACAGTCCAGTTACCAGCAATATACCAAACCTTTATTATAACAACGCTGAGCCCTGTAAAAACTTTGCTGACAATGCAAAATTTTGCAAGTTTATCGAAAATGCAATGGCACATCCACCCTCACCCCAAAACCCCCGGGGCCGGGTTAAACCAAAATGTCCAGGTTTTGGTGTCCACGAGACAGTGATTCGACGTAAGTATGTTCTATTATTGTTTATTTTGTATGATTTCGTAAATCTGATGATACAAACCTTATTTTGACATGTGGAAATGGTAAAAATAGGGGGGTACATTGTACCAAAACAAGTCAAATCTTACCAAATGGAATATAATTAAATGCAATTATATTTACAATGTATTATATGAATTTTCACCAAAGCTTAAGATAGATGTTCAGCATGTTCAGTTTCTGAACAAATCACACTGACAAACAGGAAATTTTGAAAATTTATCTGTTTATATGAAACATTACAATTTTAGCACAGAGGCTCGGTGTGATTTTTTATTCATTCACTAATATAGCCCTTGACCTTGTGATTTTAGTTTGATGTCTGTGGCAATTGAATTTTTTAAAGCTTTGAACAATGCATACACATACAAACAGTGTGATGGAGAATATATTCCTTTGCTGATTAACGCAAGAAGAGAAGAGAAGAACATTATGGGTGTGACAGCAGTTTTTTATTGCAAATACGTATTAAACAATTATGTTTCATCTACAAGAAAAATTACATGCTTCTTTCTTTTTTTTTTCAGAAGAGCCTTTCATACCTACATATGTATATAGCCATAGAACTTGAGCTGACAGAGCTTACACAGATTGAAGAAAAACAGTAGGTGAACAATTGTAGCAAAATAAATGTACAACGTTTGTCACAAAAAAGAAAAATTATTAAAACAAATCCTTAAAACTACCCAGAAGTTTCTATCTACATGTAATTGTTACAAAATAAATATAAAAATATCCAGAACAGAAAAGCATAAATTTTGCTTAAACATTGGGTCCTTGTCGCCAATGAAAGGTCAAAGCAAGAATGTACAGTTCAGATAGTTACATGTATTTATTAATGCTGAAACGTTACCTCAAGATAATATACGACAGCGTAACAATGAAAATACCTGACGGTTGTATACCACAACATAACTATGAAAGTACATGAAACTATTATTGATGCAATTAATCCATCAATTACCATGTAGGAAATAATGAACTGTGGAATAAATGTACGTGACAGAGACAACATAAACAAGTGTTAATTTAAAAAGACCACAATGAAAAACAGCCAGAAACCTTCAACAAGGATCATGGCCAGTAGGCGCTGATGACTGTTTTGCGATTGGCTCAAGGCTCTTCTTGCTAATTAATAACAGGAAAAAAGTTTTTATATATTTTTTTACACATTCGCTAACTCCTTTTGCTGAAGCCTAAATAGAAAAAAATGTATAACATGTATAAGTAACTTTATATTTACAGCTACTCACCTGTACCAGTCAGTCTGAATTTAAAATGAATTCTTGAACGTTGTGCTATCGAATGACTCGCCAACCACACAGATTGCCAAGCAGTCTATCCCAACAATCTGAGGACACATGCATCAACTGTATCATCCTCCGTGCATGGTTAATATTAACACCCACAGATTGCAGCATTTCAGAGTATTCAAGATGTTGCAAGCGGAACTCCAGAGCAGCAACAACTTCAACCAGTCGCTACAGGCTCAGATTAACAGTATGCAATATTACTTGCAGACACTTTTATCAGGTTTGAATATAAAAATAAATTAACATTTTATTATTCTTAAAAATGGGTATTGCAATACCAACTTGTGAAAAAAACAAGAATATGTCCGAAAGACATATAATGCCTCATCTCCCAATATTTGGGACAGACGAACGAACAGACCCAAACACTATATACCCCCTACTTTGTAACTCAATAAGCACACGCATGACTCACTGGAAAAGCTAATTTGTTTTTATTTTCGAATAAACAAGTGTGGCCAACATAAGTATGTTTCGCTTGCTAACACCATCACGGAAATCAACTACCTCAGCTTTCATTTCTTGAAACACAAAAAGTTTTGTATACCCAATATCAGATGCCTAGCTATTTAGCTATTATACTTTTCAAGCAATTCATTGTCCACAGAGGTCTTACAAAAAAAGTTTTCAGTCTGAAAAAACACCTTTAGCATAATAAGTTAACAGTCAATAGTGCATGAAAATAGGTCAGGGTCAAAATTTATGGTGACAGTTGCGTAGACCATAACCTCAATTGTCTGTATACCAAATATCAGAAGCCTACCTATTATTCTTTTTTAGCAATTCATTGTACAGAAAAGTCTTACAAAAAAGTTTATGCCGCTACCGCCGGAAAACAATACCTATGTCTTGCCTTTTGCAATGAGACAAAAATGAATAAAATTGTTTAAATTTATTGTGTTTTAAACATTTTAAAATTTATTAAAGCTTGTAAAATATTCAAATTTACATTGTACCTTCGAGAGCGTCACAGGTTGAACCTGCCTCATACATTGTCATATTAGATTTATATTATTGTGCCAAAAAAAATTGTTAAGATCTTAGTGTTTTACTATCATGACTATGCAAGAAATTTTTTTCACATTAATATGAAAACTTTATAATGACAGTGTCAGCATAAAACAAGGTGTAAAAATATAAAGTATTTGTAATATAAGAACAGACTCGGGGTGCAATTTTAGCATTTACTCTTAAAAGTGGCTACTGTACCATTAGATTTAAGTTTTCATTTATAATTTGTAACAACAATTAAAACATGTATAAATATTTTCTTTCTGAAACTTTGTTATGAAGTATATATGTGAGCTCTAATGCATTTTTTATAATTTATGGTTTTATTTTCAGAGGTCAGAATGAAAGACTTTCCATATGTTCTATGCATAGCAGCAAACAAACATGCAGCAACACCAGTACTAGACCATCAAGACAGCTTCATCTTCTCTATGGTAATAAAAAAACAGCAAACACTGAGCCCTGTTTTATACCCCCGCTCACAAGAGAGGGGGCTATATTGCAATCACCTTGTCCATTGGTCTGTTCATCACAAATTTTTGTAACAGATCTCTCTGCTTCTTCTGAAGGGATTACATTCAAATTTGGTACAAAGCTTAATTATGATGAGCTGTAATCAAGCATTTCCTTTCCAGTTCAGTTTGGCATCTACTTCATGTTTTTGTCTTGCCTGCTATGGCTGAGGTATGGTGATTCTGGTGGGCCGCGTTCACAATTGTTAAAGTTTTTGCTTAAGTCTGTTTTTTGTGGACTACTTACATGACTTATGGAACACCATTAATATTTGGTATGCAGTTGCATTAGCATAAGTACAGATCAGTTTTAAAGCATTTTATCTGTATGCTCCTGCAGTCACGGTCTACTGACTTTGCGATTTTATAATGTTTTGGCCAATGTTGACCTTTTTGCTTAAGTCTGTTTAGCATGAAGCAGTTATGTTACATAATTGATATGCAGTTGCATTAGCATCAGTACTGATTCAAGGATGTTTTATCCGTATGCTCATGTAGTCATGGTCCACTGACTTCGAGATTTTATACTGATTTGGCTAAATGTTAATATTTTTCTTAGTCTGTTTTATGTGAACAAGTAATGATAGAGCAAAGATATTTGGTATACAGTTGCATTTGCATCAATACAGATAATTTTTATGAGTAATTGTCACTACTGTAGTCAATTAAAAGATTGCATTTTTCAACCTCATTTTAAACAGTGTCCATCTGTGACAGGCGAGACATATTTCGGTGTTAACAGTTTATCTGAATGGTCAATTGTTTTGAACGCTTGGTCTATTTTCTTCATGGTTGTACAAACAATTTAACATACATACTGATTACGCTTTATGCCATTAAAACTTATAATTCAGTGGATATTACAGAACTTCTTGTTTAACGAAATTTGTTCTCCAACAATCAAAGAAAGAGGTTCCAAAACAACAAAAACAACTGTTGTCACAATACAAGCTTTAACATGTTTAAAAAAGTATTTTATTTCAATATTGACTTTTTATGAACCATCAAAGGAAAGAACTTCATCAAGAACAAAAATTTTCTTCAGAGCCTGTAAATATGATCACAGAAATGAAGTGACAATTATATTTGTTGTCATCAGTTGTTACCTGTTTATACATGTACATGTTTTTATTTTGTAGAGATAATGTGTAAGCTGTGGTCAGAGGTTCCCAAGACACCTATTGATGGGAAGTTGGCAGAGGCACTTAAGCCTAGTGTGAATATGAGTTTTAACAAAAGACGAAGTAGACATTATAGCATAGAACATAGAAATTGTTTGCATCTGACATATCTGATTGTATACATGTTTGTATTTACATGTAGGTTTTAAAAAAATGAATTTTTTGCATCTGATTGGTTATGTAATTGTATTTTTGACCTGCCAATGTTTTGATTCAAATGCTGATGATGAGCAGGTTACTCCTTGAAATATGTATATATATACAGCCAAACCAAATTTGCTGTTTTATACCTAATCTAGTATTTGTATTTAGAAAATCACAATTTTGGCCAGTTGGAATTCTTGCCACTAACTTACAATAAAACCTTTTTTTTTATTCTGATTTAACCTAACAATATGTTAGAGCTTTTCAGGAAAAAATGTCCAAGGGGGTTGTAACTCTTTAATTTTTATTTTTTTGGTGGTGGGTTAAACATGTTTCTAAATGCTTTTAAAAAGAGTTCTTAAAAATTAATAAAATTCTGGCGGTGGTACCCTAAATTGTGAAAACATTTTTTTCATATTTATAAATATATGTATAATATATATTTTTTTAAATGAAGTATATTAATAGTAATTGAGAAAGTTAAATGATATTTAAAATATCTGAAATTTATATTTTGTTTAAATAACGATAATGCTTTCATAAAAAGACATGTGTAAGTTTTTAGTGCATTTATATAAAAAAAAAATTCTTAGGCTATATATGTATATATTTATATAAAAGATGCTTATGTTTAAATAAATTGTTATTGTTTTCTAATGTTTATTTCATTAATCCTAAATGGTTGAAACATGCTATCTGCACCTTTCAATTTATTATTCCAGGAATATACTTTCCCAGCAAAATATTTGAGATCAGAAATTTATTTTTCCGATCTTAAATCACGGCTGAGCACATCACAATTTTATTTTCCAAGGTAAAATTCTGATCTCAATTCTCCAAGCAGCTTGGAAAAAATTTTCCGAGCTAAAATGTGAATTTCCGAGCCACTCGGAATTACGAGCTTAATTTTCCGAGTGGCTTGGAATTCCGAGCTCAATTTTCCGAGTGGCTCGGAATTCCAAGCTCAATTTTCCGAGTATCTTGGAGTATTCGGACTTTTCCGAGCTAGATTTTCCGAGGGGCTCGGAGTATTCGGACTTTTCCGAGCTAGATTTTCCGAGTGGCTCGGAATTCCGAGCTTAATTTTCCGGATGGCTCGGAGTATTCGGACTTTTCCGAGCTCAAACACCCAAGTGGCTTGGAATTCCGAGCTAAATTCTCCGCATGATTCGGAAAATTGCTCGGAATTTTTCCAAAACCCCTCAAAACAGCCCGAAAATTTTTTTTTTGAGCTCGGAAAAGTCCGAATACTCCGAGGTCCAATTTCCGAGCTATTATTCGGAATCTCCTGCTACGGGTAGTGATCTTTGATTATGTTCAAAGCATGATTTTTAAGGCTAAACAAAAGGCTCCCTGGAGCCTGAATCCCTCACCTGGTCTTCAATGTTGTTTTGGACATATAAATTAAGGGTTAGGTAATACATAAATTCGATTCCTAACAGATAAAAAAATTGTGCAGTAAAGGACTGATTTATGATTAGTGAGTTATAAAACTGGCATCAATATTTTATGAGTCACTTATGATGGCTCAAAAAAGTCCCAAATTATATGATAGTCTTACCTGCATCAATGATTCCTTGAGCCATGATGGCTCCAAACTTAGCCATAACATCTTCATGTTTGTCACTAATGACCTTGGCATACAAAGTCCTGAAGGTCGCAGCCTGTAATTAATGATAAAGAACAGTTACATCTACAGACAGTTTTTTTTTCTTCAAAGAAAAGCAACCCTGAAATAAAAGTGTGTGTGTGTGTGTATTTTGGTGTTTAACCCCCTTTATCAATGCAACTGGGCCATGTAGGGCGGTCAGTTTTAATGGTGGAGGAAACTGGAGTACCTGGAGGAAACCACCTACCGTAATCACATACAGTTGGGGAAGTCCCTTTTTTGTTAAATACAAACGGACTCCAACACCTGAGCTTAGAGGTGATCAGCTAGTGATCAATAGTGTGGAATTTAAACCAGCGCCTTTGACCACTCGGCCACCAAGGCCCCCTGAAACAATTCTACCAAACTGGGATGAATATTCTCATAATAAAATTATGTTTAATGAAAAGATATACCAGAGAAATTGAATATCACACTGGTCCTGACTTGGTATATTAATGGAGGGTTTAACCAAGTTTTATGCTATCAACCCTTCCTATTCCACTGTGATCTTAGTGTCTGGTAACACAATTATAATGAAATTGAAATTTAGATGAACTGAAAAACCAGTACTGATGTACCCATGTCTTCTTTTTACACGTGCACTTGTTTAAAATGGAAAATCCCTATTTGATCATTTAATTTTTACTTGAAGATACTGGTTTTGTGGCATGTACATGTATACACAACAAAGATTTTATTTTTTTATTTGAAATTTGTATTCTGCAAAGAGTTAGTGAATTCTGTGTGGATTTATTATTTTCGTTGGTAACAATTTTTGTGATTTGATGAAAAAGGATCAATTCATGGATTCTTAAATCCGTGGTTTTGAAGTCTACAGCAAAGATATCAACGTAAGATTTCCTATTCATGGGGAATCAAATTTCGTGGGTCAAGGCCACCCACAAAAACCACGAAAATTAGTAACCCAAGAAAAATATTGAAACCACATTATGATTTTATGCCCATTTTTATATCAAAGAGTGATCAACTTTATATGAGGAGGAACCTTAAGAGGAAACAAACAATTTAGGTATGTAGACGTTTGTAAATTAACAAAGCCAAACTTTACCTCTCATCCAACTTGGTACTTGACAAAGATGAACAAAAACAATATCTCTTTAAAAAGCTAAAAGAGTATGATGAAAGAAAAAATGCTGACAACCCCCTTGGCCTTATAGTTCCATGCAACTTCCAATTCATGAATTATTAAAGAACCATTTACAATCATGACAATATTTCATCATAAAACAATCATAACCATATTTTTCTCTGGCATCAATACAAGCAGAAAAGAGTTCTTATTAAATTTGTATATAGGCTAAATTCTAAACCTTTATTGTTGGGAGCATTTTATTTTGGCCTCAACTAGCACAGATGTCATATTATTTTAAAAGAAAAGCGCTTTTGTCATTTCACTTAAAGTGTGATGAAGAATTTTACATTATTTATTTTTAAACTTATTGACCCAAATTATCATTACATGTAGCATCAATTTATGTTCAAAATGACCAATCATTTTTGAAAAAAAGTATTTAAGGGGTTACCCAACACTTAGGCTAAAATAAATCTATGTCGTTTAATTTTCCTGAAAATTTGCATAAATATTAACTTGGGATAAATAAATTCGATTGCAAAATCTTATGAATTTTGAACAAAAGGTTTCTCAGGAAAATTTTTGTTGAACATATGGAGTTTCAACATTTCCTATTTTGATCACTGAGAAGCTTAATTTCTTTGATTAATTAAATACCATAAACTCAAACATTCAAATGATTTTTAAGAGTAATCTACCTTAGGTGTGCTGTACCCCCCTTAACAAATAAAATTATGCTCACACAGGGTTATGTTGCTCCTCAGTTGCTGTCTTCACTCAAGAAATTTTACCAAACACATCATGCACTATAGACAAATATGGGATTTAGATCTCTCAGATGAGTGCAGATGTTGGTTTGTCATAGGGTTTTGTTTTGTCGTCCTTTACGGGATTTTACACGCTGAATGGACTATTGGCAACGCGACGGGTGTGCTATAGCAAGCAGGAACTGCTTACTCTTCCGGAGCACCTGAGTTCACTCTTGTTTCAACCGGAGTTCGTGTTGATGATTGATGTTCAGTTGTTTTGTGTTTCCATGTTTTACATGTTGTCTGTTTTTGTCCCGTTCTTGTAGGTGTTTACTGGTTTTGTCTCTGCCCTTTCAAACTTTTTACATTTGGATACCCCATTGGTACCATTGCTTCTATCACTTAGTTATAAATTATTCATAAACAGTGGTTCAGCAAAATCTAAGGATTTTTGGACAGTACCAAAATGCCCCTATTACATCAAAACCATTGAGAATGTTATTATCTTATTTTCAAATCAAATGTCCACAATATCAAAACTGTTTAATTGATTTTTTCTACATAGCTATTGAAATAAAACTAAGAGCTGTCATGTATGTGTACAAAGTTTCACGAAAATAAGACTTAATTTGAAGGCCAAAAAAAAAAAGACATTGTACAAGCATGGAAACCTATTTTTCTATCTAAAATGAATTATTAAAGAAGCATTATTCAAGAAGTTGGTCAAATTCAGGCAGAAATTGGTCAGAAAAGGTTAATCCCTTTGCGACAAACTAAAGATAGCAGTGTTACAAGGTTATTTTATTATCATATGTGATGCAAGCATATTAGTTAACAGCAAGCATCATGGGACTTAAAAAATACACCTAGGTAAAAATACTTATTTATCTATTTGTAATCATTAGGTTTATGGTGTTAACATTGGGCTAGTATGTTAGTTTGACCTTTCTGGCATAAAATATGAACATTACTGAAACCTCCTGGGTCATTTTCAAAAATTAGAGCACAATAAATAATTTACAAGATAATTAGGTCTATAAAAGGTGAAAAACATTTGACCGCCTTTCTCTCATTGACTCATTGAGTGAAGAATACATGTTCTATATTTAATGAAATCTTCAAAGCTCTATTGGCGCACACTGCTATGGGTAAATTGAAATATATTATTTATGTTCCTATTTTCATGACGAATTGAATTTTTTAACAAGACAGCCAATTATGCATAACCGTTATAATAAAATTTTTGAAGGCAATAAATAAATTGTGCTAGAAAAGGAGCTAAGTGATATCAAAGGTTTGTCTTCCAATACCTAAGATTCATATTAAGTCTGGAAATCGTTGAGAAAGGCAGAGGGCCAAAAATTACGTCGTTAAAAATAAAAAATCTGGCCTTAAACGTTACAAATGTTCATAGTGAGCAAGGGATACTTATTCTGTACTTACAATTTATATGCAACATTGAACAAATAAATAGTTACATTTCTATTAGGGTCACTATTTTCTGTTTTAGACAAAAGTATTCTGCACTTCTAAAGACTACATAAGACTGTTTTCTTTTAATTTCAATGACATCTTCTACACAGTACAATAACTGGGATTCAGTAGCCCATATAAGAACCAGTAAAAATGACATAGAAATGACAGAACAATGTCTGTAATGGGGCTCCCGCAGGGTACCCCCCTCAGGTCACAAGGTCGGTTTTAAAAGGGGCCCGAGGTCGCAAGGTCGCTTTTAAAAGGCATATTTTGGCGGAGGTCGCAGGTCGTTTTTCGGCATAGGTCGATTTTATGAAGTGTAGGTCGGAAGTCGCCCTTAAAAAGCCCTCAGGTCGCAGGTCGTGTTTAACCCTGCAGGAGCCACTGTAATAGGCATGGTCTGAATCTTTATCCATTGAAACATTGTAAAACATGTAAAAATTACATTATATAATATTTGAACAAATCTTAAATTGTTTAAACATTAACAATACTGCATCACAGATGGGCTTTTCAAAACTTTACTACAAATAAATGGAATCGGCTAAAGGGGGTACCCAACACTTAGGCTAAAATAAAATTGTGTTGTTTAATTATCCTGAAATTTTCAAAATATTTACTTTGAAAAAATAAATTAAATTGCCAAATCTTAAGAAATTCTAACCATAGGTTTCTTTTTGTTGAACATAATGGAGTTTCAACCTTTCCTATTTTCATCACTGAGAAGCTTGATTTCTTGGATTAAATGTATTGAACTAAAATGTTCAAATGATTTTTAAGAGTTATCTACCTTAGGTGTTCTGTACCCCCTTAAAAATAACACTGCTATACAATTCTTATCAAAAAGATTTTATTAATTTTGAAATATATCTTGTGATGATCAAACTAAGGCCATCGAGTTGTAAATGATTATAATGATTTTTATCTCCCTTTGGACGAGAAATGCACTCTTACAATTAGGATTTGGGTTGAAATGATCAATGAAAAATCCCTAAAGGAAAAGAAGATCTGAAGAATCTTTATCTTGATTATTTTCACACAAATTCAATAAGTGTGTCATTAAGAGTTTAGCAAGTGCTCAAAATTATATCATATTATTATCCTGTCAGTACATATGTTTCAGATAAACAAGAGGCCCCATGAAGCCATGACCAAGACTGATATATAATTAAAGTACATATTTTAATATAAATGATCTACTGTGGATTCATTTATTTTCGTGGGTACTAATTTTCGTGGTTTGACGAATAAGGATCAGTTCGTGGATTTCTAAATTCATGGTTTTGAAGACTGCAGCAGACAGATCAATGTTAAATTTCCTTTTCGTTGGGTATCAAATTTCATGGGTAAAGGCCACCCACGAAAACCACAAAAATTGATACCCCACGAATAATAATGAAACCACAGTAATTCAAATTAACTACTTAGGACATGTGACCTCAGGGCTTACTCTTTACATGCTCCCTAGGTCACCTTATAATAAGCTTTAAACCTATCATAACACCTTAACCTTACTAAACGTGACCTGAATTTGTTGACATGTGACCAACCTTAGGACATGTTATTTCACTGTTGGCATGCAACTTGGGTTTAACCAATCATTGTGCTTCCCTTAAGACAGGTGATCTCATTCTGTTGACATGTGACCTAGGTTCAACCAATCATATTACCTACCTTTGGAAATCTGACTTCATTCTGTTGACATGTGACCTAGGTTTAACCAATCAAATTACCTACCTTAGGACATGTGACCTCATTCTGTTGACATGTGACCAAGGCTGAAGCAATCAAAGCTCCCTGTCTGACATAGTTCACTGGATCATTGATCATGGGATCCAGAAGACCTATGGCTTCCTGTAATGAAAATAAAACACTTTTACTCAAACATTCTAATAATTGAAGTCACCCCCTCAATATTCTGAAGTGCTGTTTTTTTCTAAATTAACAGCTAGTGGTCTGCAAAAAGGATTAAGAATGTGCATGCAGGACATGCACCATCCTGTTTGACAGAAAATTTTGGTTAGGAACTGTAACATGTCTGAAAGGACAGGTCCCAAAAGATTCTTTTAAACTATGCATCCTCCTGTTTGAAAATTTCTCACTCTGCTACAGGTCTGCTATGAGCTGAACATTTGTAAGCACATAAAACTTAAGCATATATAGAAGTACAAAAAAACACATCTAAATATTATTTTAAAACCCGTTTTGTTTAGAACAATGTCTCATCTGCATGCTTGAAGATTTCAAGTACAAAGGAAGACTTTATATGCCCAACCTAAAAGAAAAGGAGCTTATAGTGTGCAGGACCATTCTTCAATATACAACTGTCCAAATCACATATATCTTCAGATTACAGTTACTGTTTAATGTTGAAGATGGCGGCATCATAATCTCTTATACATAGTTTTTTTCATAAGCTCTCAGAATTAAAACTTTGTCATAAATTTGTAAACTCCCTGTCCATCAAAGCACAAGATCAATAATTATCATAGATTGGTAATGATTTTTTTCCCTCAAAACCTGTTTTGAAGACCATTTCAGTAAGACAAATCGTAACTCATCTATATATAATGTTTTAAATAAAGTCTTTCAATCGA
Source organism: Arcuatula senhousia (assembly GCA_963971305.1). Taxonomy (NCBI): domain Eukaryota; kingdom Metazoa; phylum Mollusca; class Bivalvia; order Mytilida; family Mytilidae; genus Arcuatula; species Arcuatula senhousia. The sequence continues at coordinate 33,249,526 of OZ020304.1, forward strand.
CACAAATAAGCCAAATTGCTACACATGCAGCATTTAATACAAGCATCTACATTAATGAGGGATAAAAACTAATTCATCAAACAGCCAGGTTGACGTAAAATATGATGTCAGCTAGCTGTGCATCAACATGATCAATTCAGACTCCTTTTATTGGCTTTCTTTTGTATTTGAGTCTATTTTAAAAGTTGGCTTCAAATAGATATCCAAATTAATCTTTCTTTTCTAATCTATTAAGAGAGAAACATGAAAGAAATCGTCAGACAATTTCATTGACAGTTCCGCTATAAAAATTGATAACAAACTCTGGATTATTACATAATTTAGTTTCTTCAGGTGCACCAAGAAACTTTCGATATTCTTGATTGTATTGCTAGATTCATCTTTTTTTCTTCAATTATTAATTGAAATCATGTTGAGAGAAAGTAAAAACACATGTAAGAACTAGAGTAAAATGTCTTTATATAGATGTTACAGGGTTCCCATTATTTTTTGGACATAAAATTCAAGGGTTTTTCAAGGACTTTTCAAGGGTATTGAGGTCATTTTCAAGGATTAAAATAGCCCGCAAAAATTTAAAAAATCTAACATTTTTTGGCCTTTTTTTATCAAACGGTCAACAAATCTGCATATTACAAAATTCCAGGGTTTTTCAAGGATATTTGATAAAATTCAAGGATTTTTTCCAGATTTTTTAACATTGAATTTAAATTCAAGGACTTTTCCAGGTTTCCTTGAATTCAAGGATGGCGTGGGAACCCTGATGTTAGAAACAAATAAGTATACTAGAATGGTAACAATTGCTTGACCTCTGGAATGACAACACTGGTGTGACTAGTCTGGAATGGTAAAATTGGTATTATATTCCTAAAATGGTACATTTTGTAACACTGACGTGACCATTTCAGAATTGTAACACTGGTGTAAACATTCTGGAATGACAACACTGGTATGACCATTCTGGAATGGTAACAATGGTATTATATTCCTAAAATGGTAACACTGATGAGACCATTCTAGAAATGTAACACTGGTGTGAACATTCTGGAATGACAACATTGGTGTGACCATTTTGGAATGGTAACACTGGTGTGACCTTTCTAAAATGGTAACACTGATATGACCATTCTGGAATCAATGGTAACACTGGTGTGCCCTTTCTAAATTGGTAACACTGATGTGACCATTCTGGAATCAATGGTAACACTTAGTTTGACAATTCTTATATGACAACATTGATGTGACAATTCTGAAATGACAACACTGATGTGACAATTCTGGAATGACAACACTGATGTGACAATTCTGGAATGACAACTCTGGCATGACCATTCTGGAATGACAACACTTATGTGACAAACACTGATGTGACCATTCTGGAATGACAACACTGATGTGACCATTCTGGAATGACAACACTGATGTGACCATTCTGGAATGACAACACTGGCATGACCATTCTGGAATGACAACACTGAAGTGACCATTCTGGATTGACAACACTGGTGTGACCATTTTGGAATGACAACACTGTCATGACCATTCTGGAATGGTAATTCTGATGTAATCATTCTATAATAACAATGTACCTAAGATACCCTTCCAGACCACATTGGTTATGACTATAAAATAAGTTTATATTGTTGATCTTAAAGTGTAAGTTCGCAATTTTTTCAAAATTTGTACATTGAAAGACAATCATATAAAAATAACTTTGATGAAATTCCTAACACTCAAATATGCATAGTTAGGATAAAAATGGCTTTTGAAAGTAAAAAAATTCTATCCATGGAGGGTCACGTGATTTGTACTAGATGGCGCTGCTCAGAGCCAATACACCGAGTGAATGTTGCATCCTATACCCATGTGGTATTTACCGATGTGTACCACAATGGACAATTTGAAATAAGTCGGGATGATAAAATAAAAGTCAGTGTAATGATTAATTGTGAAAAGTTTTAAAATGGTACCATCCGTTAAGTTCAGAATTAATTCGTAGAAAAATATAGATTTTTTGTATAAATTTTAGATTAGCCATCCAGGCATTTTCCGGAAATATACATCAATTTTCAGTATGTAGAATTACCCTATACTATTTCTTTTTTACATCCTGTTTAAAATTCATGGTTGTCTGACACCCTACTGGGATTACCTTGCATAATTCGTTTGAAGTGATATTATGATAATTAGTTCTTCCGTGCAAACCATCGCACCACAGGGGCTTACTTATCCTTTTTGTTATAAGACTTTAATTATTCCCTTCTACAATCCTCTGGCACAACAGGGGTTTCACCTGCCGTTTCCTGTGTATGTTTAGTACCCCCGTGCAAACTATCGGCACCACAGGGGTTTAAGATTGTTTCATGTGTATTAGAAGTTGACATTTACCTGGTTGAAATGGGTTCTAGAACACTTTCTTTTAACGAAAATCAACCCCTTTGGTCCGCCAGTGCCATTTGAACATTGAAAAGAGAAAATGTTAATGAAATAGCCTTTCTAATTAAAAACATAAAAAAAGTAATAAACTGTAGGAACTTTTGTTTTGTCTTGCAAATTATTATGTAGTTAATGAATTGTTTTTCCCACACTTCAAAAAACGGAAAAAGTGGGAACTAAAAATCTTAAAACACATTTTTAATTTGGGTACTAGTATTACACAAACCATGCACAAACACGATGTAGCACCACGCTTTGGCTGATTGATAAGTATAGGGGTAAGGTAGTCAATGGAGTGAACAGGTGATATTGACACCTGCTGATTAATAATACCGTATACTAATTAAGAAATTATCAAAAAAAGTGCCGGTCCAAAATCTTAAAATCGAGCTGTGGTGGGTGTGTCTTAAGCGGGTTGAGTGCTGCATGGAACTCTTTGATTGGAGGAGCACCTTAATTGACCTATCTGTCAATTATACCTGTAATTAACCACCAGGGTGTGGCTTATTGAGGTGTGACAGATCGTCCTAATGGTTAATGATTTTAATTGACACCTGTGTATTCATCAAGAACTGAATTTATTGTCTTAAATATTGAAAAAGGATTGAAAACTAGGGCTACTGTGTCAATAGATTATTTACTATTTGGAATTATATTTAAATATTTTAAAACAATTTAAGGTTTAAGTAAACTATTTGCTTGCTTTTTCGATAAAAACATAATTAAAAAAACGCTGGGATTAAAAAATTCATTTATGCTAAATTATTCATATCCCAAATAATGGTTATGATCGACAACATCGGTCTTATGTTACAAATATCGTCAATTGGTTAATGTATTTATCATTGGAGATGTGACGTCACATCTCCAATTGAGCTATCCCATAATTCATCATTGTTCATAGCATGGCAGCGCCCATATGGTCTTGTGTATTGGAATAAAATTACGAATATCTTTCTTAATATATGGTTTTCAATGCCCAAACCCGGCATGATGCCTACTCTCATTATAATGAATCAAATAAACTAATAACTCAAAAATAGCGAACTTACACTTTAAATTTGTTGTTTGCCTCTTTTTTGTTGTGATATCTTTTGAGTAACATAATCTTGTGTTGATCTTTTTAGATCATTGTGTAAAATTTCATTTTATATCCTCAAGTTTCACAATGCAAGCACCCCTATTATGCAACAGATGGACACATAACAACACACAGTCAGATCTGCTATTGCATTAAACAATGCAAGAAAGACTGTGTTTGGGAACATTGAGAGCATATACCCAGCTGACTTTCAAAAGTCCTATAGCAACTCTTTGAAGTAAGGGTGAAAGAATCCATGACCACCCCAACTCCTAGAAAAATCTTTATGATGCAAATTCTGAAAATACTGGACATACAACATTATGGTTTTGTCATAGAAATATGAATCATATACAATTATTGCCTTCTTAATTTGATATTGTCTGATCTTTTTGAATAGAATCTTGGTGCTAGCTTACTGCAAAAGTATATATAGTTAACTATCATTTCATTTATTCATGAAAAAACGAGACTCTGTGACAAATGTCATGCATGATACGATGATCAGCCAAAAAAATTCCCATAATCAAACCAATATTCCATGTAAACAAAGCCAAACCAAACAAGAAGAAAACAATCTCCAATCAGTACAAAAAGACAACTAAAACAATATTCTTCATAAATCACCATTCCTCTAAATGGGGAGATCTACCGTAAATGACGAATCAAATTGAATGCCATTGATCTGCGAGGCGATAGTGATCTGATCAGGCGAAAAATAATTTCAAAGTGTCGGAGGACCATGTAGAATGATACGGTACAAATTATCATGTAAATTGGGGCTGTAACACAAATACTATCCCAGTATCATAGGAAAAAAATAAGTTATGAGTTTTTAAGACTACAAATAAAAAAAAACTTTCTGTCTGTCATAAGTTAATACACAAAAGCATACTTATTTTCATTTGATTTTTAATGTCTGTCTGGGAACAAAAAAAAAATGTGCACTTTCCAGCTAAAGAGGCAGCCATTTCTAGCTCAGTCCAAGAACCCAGAATTTGACCTAATGAACTTATACTTGTATCAGATTTCATTTCTCATTTATACAGAATCGTATCAGCAAACCAAGTGTCTGGAAACAAGAAATGAAACACTACCCACAATTTCTACAAAGATGTACATCATAAAGATTTGACAGAATGCAATTTTCTATGCTGTATATCCAACTGAAATGAACAAACTTATATAATCTACAAATTTCCCTTCGGAACCATATTCAAGAGCAGTGAAGCCTTTTAATGCATATCTCAGTAAAATTCCATGTTAAGTTTCATCAAGTTTCAGTTTAAGAAGTGCTGCACGTACAAGATTTGTGCAGATACGGATCCAAGGAAAGGCATATCAGGCATACCCTCCCCCCAAAAAAACCTTGACAAAATTATTCTTTTTGCAGAAAGGTAAACCTAAAATAGTCAATTTTTAGACATATTGAAATCACCCCTAATGTAGACAAAAAGATGGACTCATGTCAGACAGGGTGATTCCTAATTTGCTTGTGGGGATATGATATGAAAGATTTGTTTGTTTTATTTTTAGGCCAAACAATAAATTTTTTGGCATGCATAACATTTTAAATTTTTGAATACAATGGATTCAATTTTTTGGGGGCGATCAATCGTCTATTTTCAAGCACCAAACCCCATTTTGTTAAATTTTTATCACATTTTTTACATAATGTTCCTATTTTGGTTCTTATTTTCATGGTTCTCAGTCTGCTACCCACAAAAACCTTTAAAATTTGTGTCCAATGAAAATAGGATTAGCTGAAAACTAAATTTTAACACTAAAGATTATTGCTACTGAGCTACCGTAATCATTTTCTTTATGTAAAATTGGTTAAGTCTGGACAATAATCAAACATTTGTTCTGAGTCTGTTGCGTTTTAATGACCTTCTAAGCTAATCAGTTTAGTTACCCAATTTTCAGACTGACCACAACTGAGTGCATTTTATTCCCTGGAATGATTACCTTTAATTTGTCATAGAGGCTACTGGTTTGTATCAGGAGATAAAACTTAGGACCAGATAATGTAATCTGTATGTTTGTAATATTGGTTAAATTTTCTGGAAATTATTAAAGGAAAAAAAGCCTAATCTGATTAGTGATTAAAGAAAGCTGTTTTATGCACTTCTGTATCCTCCGCTCTCATACAGAGTCCAGAGGGTTCAGCAGCTTATTCTAATAAAATTACAACAAGTAAATGTGAGATTATATGCTCACTTGTGATACCTCTACTCACAAAATTAAAACCTAAGAAATTGGTAAACAGGAAGTTGTCAACTTAGAACTATAAAATAACTGTACACTAAATGGTACTATAGGATAAACTGGTTTGTAAAATATTAGACCTCTATGTCACAGTTGCTTAGAAGTCTGCATGTATGTCCATTATGTGTAAAAATGTAAGTACTCAGTAACCCTAAGGGGCATAAAATTGGTATGCAACATCTTAGTGCTATAGGATAAAGCTACATTCAAAATATTAGACCTCTACCTCATGTAGCTGCTGTGACGGAAATTATGTTTTAAAGGGACAACTTACCGAGGCGGAGGAGTATTAAAAACAATATACCCCTTTTCTTCAAAGCTGGGACGAAAAAGCTAGCAAAGGAGAAATACCAGCAAATATGCAAACTAAAAAACTGTCCCTGATGACATATTCCATTTATTATATTACATAATCCCTGGGCTTGCCTCTTGTTTTACTTCAAGTAAATGAGTTATTGTTTGTAGCCATATTTAAAGAATTTTCTAAAATTTTTCTGTCATTTTGACTTTAACCTTTGATGGAATTTCCCTCCAAAACAACAGGATCTTTCCATACATGGTGTGTAACAATATCCTAAAGTTATAGCCAATCAAATGTTCCATTCCCCCAAGCTGAACAGAAGTTCATCAAGGTACTTTGGAGAACTGGTGCTTAATCTATCTATAGAATGTTGTAATAATAGAAGTTAATCTTTTTGATCAGTTAAACTCACACATTCATTGAAAATGAAAACTACTCATAGGTAGATGATTTTTACCTAAAGGAAAAATACTCCTATCTCTGAGAGAAAATTGCTTATATCTACGATTGTTGCAACAAAATAATATTTTTTCATGAATTTAATGCTTTAAACAACTCTTTGACATTTATCTTTCTCATTTTCTTTTATATAAATATCCTTTTTGAGCTATTTTTTCAATGTGAAATTTTCAACAGGTAAGTCTTTTATACTAGGAAAATTTTTCCTTCATACAACAAGATAATCTCCTCTCTATAGATGTGAGTTTAAACTGATCAGAGAGATTAACTTCCATTGTAACACATTCAATGGGAGGATTAAGTACGGGAACTCCAAAGTACCTTGATGAGCCCCTGTTCAGCTTGGGGTAATTAATCATTTTATTGGCTATAAAAATTTTAAAAATTAAAATCTGGAAACAAATTTTGATGCCGCCTGCCCATTAGCAACTTTGCTAAAATCATATTGGCAGATATAAAACAATTGACTGTCAGAAGAATTTTTTTTTCAGAAACATTCAAATTTAAATCTTGATCTACAGAAAGGAAATGAGTTTTGTAATGTTTATTTATCGTTTGTGATAGCAACACTTAAAATGGTTTATAAAACAGTCAGAGTTTTTTCTAAGCAAGCTATTCTCTATCATGTAATCTGGTAAATTTTGTTCCACACCCGGTGTTCTGAAAATATATCTTACTGATTACAAATCTATTTTTTTCATGGTTTTGAAGTGATTTTTAACAGATAACCATGTTAAGTTTTTCCAAGGTGATTTGAAACTCATCAATCTTGGTCAGTTGTACAACAGCCAATCCGCCAATTTACAAAAAATCGGAAACCATTAGTTTTGATTCTGTCAAGTGTTTATCTTTCAACTTTTTCTTCCATATGTTTTGTATCATTCATATACTAAACTTTTCGAAAAAACAGACATACACGTTTTGTCTACGAGTCCTTGGTGGCCCTCCTTAACTGCAAATGACCTAATAAGAGAAAACCTAATATGATAACAGAAAGAATGATAAAACCTTAGTGAGCAAGCTCACATACCCCACTAAAAGTACCTTCCAATTTTGAAATCAATCATCTTCATTCTATAATCATGTAGCTGTTTTCAAAATTCTCTTTCTTCCTATAGAAAATCTGGACTAAAAATTTTATAAACAGGCTTTTTTCCAGTCTATGTTTCATCAGATAGGAAAATCTTAAGTGATCAGTTCTTCATATTCAATATAAAACTTTGAAGTGTAAAGGAGCCCGTTTCACATTTAAATGGTAATTTTTCCAATGAACCCTCTGGCCTTCCCAATTCCTGCTACATTACCTTTTTAAATTTACATCCACACCATTTAGGGTAAAAGTCTAACTAAGTACATTTTATTTAAGTGAACCCATACGATGTCTATTAACGGTTCAGTGCAGTATATTATTGTTTAACAGATTTTCCAGGATTTTTATACAACTAAGGATTCTTAAATTATCTAATGTGTCCAATACTGTCCATGATGGTAGTTCAATGTAATTGGTTAGGAGTGTACCAAGTCCACTGCACATCAAAATCAGAATGTTATACACTTATATATACTGGTCAGAGAGTAGTTCTCCCCACACTGCTGATTACTTGCTATTTTTTTTTGTTAAAATTATCATATAATGGCTCATTTCAGTTCTTTTCTCCTTTAATAATGATCAGGAGCATCAATAAAATTCTGTTCTGGACATCAAAAATAATTTCGCAATGAACTTTTGAAATCATATAGAAAAATTTACTCTTCTAGACAATTCTTAATTCTAAGAACCATATCTCAGACAATTTTTTTAGGATAAAAATTTCATGGTCATACACACAAAAGTTTATATTGAAAACTCAAAATTTCAATACTTTCAAAGAGGATGATGGCAAAGCTTTAGTCCAAAGGGCCATAACTCCCACAAAATTTCCCAAAATTCATTGTCTTGTTTTCTTTTCTTGAAAAATCCTTTTCATACAGTTTTTCTGCATTGACTGTTAAATTATACATGACATATGGGACTCTCAAGCATATATCCTTGATTCTTCAAAAATCTTTGGATTTTTTTTGGTTGTGTAAATTGTGAAACATGTTTTATTCTGTACAAACCTTTTGCCCAGATCCAGCACATGCTATTCCTAAAGCCATTGCAGCCCCAAACCTGACGTGGGGGTTGTAACTCTCGGACAGTAGGGATACCACACTGGGACATTGTTCTGGTGTTCTAAAAATAGAAAAAGAAAAAAATTGACAATATTTATTATGATAATGAAGACAGCATAACACAGAGACATGGGTAATGATGTACATATCTTGCATCATTGACTACATTTTCCTCATACATAGTCACAGATATCAAAGTTGAACATGTAAAATTTTAAAGAAAACATTTTTTAAATTTGTCCAAACTTGGAGCTGGATATTGTCAATATATATAATCATTGATAATTTTTTTAGTTTGAAAGCAGTAGCTTTTATAATTTTTCAAGATACAAATACAAAAACCTATTGTAATGAGACTGTGAAACAGGTGGAATAATACAGCTGTTATTAGACTTTCTTTCATCATTGGTGACGCAGGTACAAACAGAAACAGAGAAAGAAAGGTCTGATAAATCTTAAAACAAACTGTAGTTTTCATTCAATCTCCCCCTTTATTTGAGTGAATCCTTGTTAACTTAAGTTATATACACTTAAACCAGCTATTACTGAGCTTTTTTGTTTTGTAAAATTTGGCAAATTACTTTCAAATCATGCCGTTTAACATGTTGCATCAACCTTTTTTTGCATTACAAATAGCTTTCAGCAAGACCCTCGCAGCATGTCATTACGCAATGCATACAGACAGGTGTTCGATAGACAAAAGATTAAAGCATTCATCACGATAAATTATAAAACATAACCGATGATCTCCAATTAAATGTTAATTTCCTGAATCCCCCCTCTTACCCAGTGTAGCAATGAGTAGCATGCCAGGTGCTAATCGCTCCCGAGTTTCGATAATTTTCAAATGTCTTATCATAAAAACAATCATTAAATATTTTTGGACAGCAGCCTAAAGCTGTAAATCATTGAACTCTATAAAAACTAAAACAAAGTCCACCTTTTTGGCAGAAAACTTCGTTGGCTATCGGTTGGTTTCATCTTTTTTAAATTGATAGAAACTTTCCATATTTTCATGAAACTTTGGATGAACCACCTGAATAAACACATCAATCATTCTTTAAATGACTAAATGTCACTTTTTTTCAAGATTATTAAAACTTTCCTTATTTTCATGAAACTTTGGATGTACCACATAGTGCTAACAAAGTCATATACATTTGTACAATTTGCTTTCTAAGCACATTCCGACAGACAGACCTGACCATTGCAAAGACAAAAATTATTTAAAAGTCCATGGGATCCAGGCCCAAGGCCTCTTTGGCCAGTCTTTAACCCATCGCTTATCAAAATGTTAGGATTGCACTTAGTTAAGCAAGAAACTGTATCACATGTACCTGATGTGACCTAGTTTACTTTTCAATTCAATAAGAAGTTTTTTTCTTGAAGAAAGTATCCAGAGATTTCCTTCATTATCTGTGCTTATATGGTTCTATCTATCTGATTAAATATTAATTGCTTAATTAAGTAAACCTTGGCTTTGTTACATAATACTATGCCTTAATAAAAGACTTAAGTGCTAAAAGTGGGGCATAGTGTTCGGGTCCTTTTTTCTGTCTGTCCAGAATGTTGGGAGATGGGGCATTACAAATGTCTTTTAAACATATTCTTGTTTACATATAATTCAAAAGCAATGTTGCATGCCAAAAGCATGCATTGTAAGATGCTTAATTACAACTAAATTATCAAAACCCACAACAAACCCCATAACATTTGCCAATGTATCTTTAAGCATCCAAACAGTTCATCTAAATGTCTATATTTTAAAAATTACTCCACCTGTAAGTGTTACACAATAGCGGCTGCATTTTCTATCAACTGCTTTCATCATAAATTGAGTGCCTTTTTGTTAATCACAAAGGACACCTGCGTTATTTTCTCTATTGAATTTTAATTAAAACAAATGTAGTGCGAAACATTGCAATATCTTCTCTGATATAATAAAAGCTGCATCAATTATAAGTGAAAATGAGGCGAGATAAAAGAATTCTTTGACTATAATTGTTTTTTAGTCCCATTTTATAAAATAGATTTTGGTTATTTGTTTGCAGGAAATATTACAAAAGTGGATCAAAACTTTTTTTTTAACATGAAGTCAACCCTCTCCCACTTAAAAGAAAAGAAAAGAATAACCCCCCTAAACAAGGCCCCCCCTAAAAAAAGATAAAAGATAACACCAACAAAAACAAACCAGAAACCCCCCCCTCAAAAAATAAAAAATAAAAATTATATTTACAATGACAATGCAACAATTTTTAGCCCCCAAAGTTTGATGCCAACCAAAAAATTTCATCAGCCAAAAGTCAGAAGAAGTGTTAATGGAATCTACAGAAATCATGTCCTGAGCAACTAGCCAGATACAAGCTGACCAATCATCTAATTAACTTTTATCATTTCTATATCTACATGGTATAGCTTTATTGCAATGCTTTGTTTTCAATACAATCAAATTAACATACCAAGGTCTGGAGCCAAAGGTCAAATTGTAACAAATATAGGTCAAGGTAAAATGTTTGCATAAGTATTTGCAAGAGCTATCACTTGATAGTTGGATAGCCCAATTTTGAAAACTTCAATTTTACAAGTCACATAAATAGGCGTTTCATTATTACTCGGGGGGGGGGGGGTTGGTCCATTTCTGTTCATCCCAGAATTAAATAGTGCATGTAATGTACAAAGCATAATCAAAAATCAAAAACAAACTCCATGTGATGTGTACAAAGGGGAGTCTAAATTGTAACTGACCAATAATACACTTAAGTAACACATTTTTACCACAGCATTTTCAGTGCACGATTTTGTGATCTTCACATTTAAAACATTTCTGTGATACTCCCACCCTTCAAAATTAATTTCCAGTACAATCAGCTGAAATAATTTGTCAACTTGAGCAGAAATAATGCAAGCTGATAAGTAACTTCTGACATTTTATACCAATAGAGTCCACCTTAAAAAAGACTCTTTAATAACACAAGCATGTGTTCTTTCAAGTTAATGAAACTTCAATTCCATAATTCTATTTGGTATATCAGAAAAGCTCTTTTGAAAACTGTATGTTGTAGAGTTCTAGCAATTGGAATCAGATAAACAAATCAATATTTTTCTTGGCGTTTCTAACGCTTAAATGTGTTATTAGAAAACTGATACTTCATAATAAGGATGCGTAGAAAACCATTTAAAAACCTGATGAAATTTAAAGAGGTAGTGAAGCTATTTCAAAGGTTGTCTCGTCTTGAGATACATTTCTGACAGGGTAATGGCAGCTCTAGAAATTTTTAAACTGTCCCAGGACAGACTCACAAGTGGACAGAAGATCGTTAACATACTTCTGGTGCTTCTTGTTTCAACCAAATCAGGCGTGAATTCAGAGGGGGGTGTGAGGGGCATGCGCTGAAAAATGTCAAAAATTATGATTTTATGCATAAAATCCATGAAAAAAAACATTAAAAAATTTTCGCATCTTGCTCCAAAAAAAAAACCCCCACCTTCCTTAACCAAAATCCTGGATCCGCCCCAAACCTGTCTTTGATCAGCTTAAATTTCATATCAAAAGTGAAGACTTGGATAAGGCAGCCCACAAACACCATCAATTCAACAGGCTAGAAATTCAAAACACAAAAATCATTTCATGGTTATTTTTTTTGTACATATTAAACAACTGTATTTTTCATACATCTTATGCCTGTAAAGTGTTTTTAAGATTTGCCTTTTGAATATTTGAATGCTCTTTAAGCTCTGAAGTTCTTTCATGCCCAAAATTAGACAGAAGCAAAGTTTAGGCCACATGTAGCTACTTGATAGGAGTCATAATGAAAGGAAAAACTGAATCTAGCCAGATTGACAAGCTGACTTTGATACAAAGACCATGAAACTTCCTTGCCCTATATAAATTTGACTTCATGATCAGCGTCTTTTACCAAGTCACACATTGAGATCTAGACTAGATGCCAATATACCCTCCTAGAACAGGAAGAAGCTGTGAGACAGGTCAATAATATACATTGGCTTCCTTAGACAAAAGTCTTTAATATTCTTGATTTTCTAAATGTACCATTAAATATGTCACTTAAGAACATTAATGATTTTACTCATTACATACTAAGAATTCTTATAAAAGTTTCAAGCCAATCAATTCATTCTTTATTTCTATAGTATATATTTAACAGCATTATCAGGTCTACATTGATTTTTTTCCAGGTGTCACATGACTTTTCCCATAATTCCTCATCAATCTCTGTAACTTCTAAAACTGATCTGAATCTCGGTGTCATTGTAACTTTATTCAAATCAATATGCAAATCCAAGTGAAAAAAGATAGTTTTCAATCTAGAAAAAAATACTATCTCATTTACAGATTGGAGAAATATTCAATAGACATTGTTGTAAAATAAATGGCAGAATTGTCATTACAAGTTTCCACTGGTGAATTATATACCCCACCAAAAAAGTAAAGTTAAGATGATTCCAACCCTTAATTCTTCCTTATTTTCCTGAAAAATTCAAAGTTCAAAGGGCCAAAACTCCAACAAAATTTAAGGACAAAAATTCCCTGCCAATTAAATGCATACCTAAGTACAGTATTTTGGGGAGTTAACGGAACTTTGTGAAGGACAGACATTATGTCTCCCTCATAGCGCCACCAAAAAATTCTTTTTCAATTTGTAGCATAAAAACATGCATTATGACCATATGGACTTAACCTCCTATGTATATAAAATAATTATAATTAATACCTGTTTTAATGTCTTTTCTTTACCAACTAGCACTTCAGATAAGATATAGATTTAATTTTTTTTTCATTTCAAAATACAATCATCTGCAACAAGTATTAAAACTAAATAGCCCCTTTAGAACAAAGATAAAATTTACACCTGAAAACAGGTTATTTTTGCAATTTGTAAGATAAGCCCAAGAGTTTATACCTATAAAACATACTTATTTCAAGTATCAACCACTAGACTTTGATACAGACTAAGTCATCAGTCAATATTAAGATTTCAAGGTCAATAAAAGCATTTATTACCTAATATAATAAGATTTCATTTTCTATTAACTATATTTTAATTTTTACCATTATCACATCCCACCGGGCAATAGAAAGGTGTTCTATTGCCCGGTGATGTTCTATTGCCTGTTGACATTTTGTCCTCAAATTTGATTGGACAATTTATAAACATGAATATTTATTATCTATTACGGGTAATTTACGTAAAGTCCGTGCAAAACCGGCTGGTCTGTCATTAGTTCCATAATAGGGCGTAGTTCAAATGGTCATTAAACCCAATCTTATTCATTTTTATTTTTCAAAAGTATATGGAAAAATTCCCTAAATTTTCTTTCAACACAATACGGCTAATAATTTAATTAAAAAATATATAAGGTAATAAAACAGTTATTGAATGTGTAGCAAGGCAATAGATCAGAACTATTTTCCCCTTGGTATCCAGATTAGCTCAATGTTCTATTGCCCTCAGCCTAAGGCTTCGGGCGATAGAACATTAAGCTAACCTGGAAACCTCGGGGAAAATATCCTGATCCATTGCCTGGCTACACATTAAATAACTGTATATTATTGACCTCCGTGTAGTGCTATAATTGTATAACATCATTCTCTATGTTTTATAATCTGGTAATCTTGACAGAAAACATCAACATGTATGTACTGTTGCTGATACCAAGATTTGATTGTTCATTTACCTCCCACACTCCCCCCTATTTACTTTACTCAGTTCAATGAATCAGAAAAAAAATACACCAGTCCTTGTTTTCCACAGTTGTTTGAACTTTAAGAACACTAATTGTCAGGAAAGGTATGGACTTGTTGACAAAAAAATGTTTTTTCAAAAAAATTGGACAGATTTACATGAAATTTGAAAATGCAACATGTAAATTTTCAGATCTGTCACTTATAGTTTTGGATTTCTAGCACTTAAAAAATTGTGAATGATCAGGCACAGTCTTGTAGTCTTTATCGGCAAATAACCTTTAAAACTATTATAATCAAGACCAAATTGTTACAAAAACTGTTGCGGATGCAGTAATTTTCAAAAGGGAAGGAGCGCAATAAAAAAAACATCTAGGACCTCTTGTTTCATACAGTCCTAACCAAATTTCCTGTCAAACCAGAGGGCCGGTGCCAAGCACACCCGTCCTAAATCAGCGTTTAAAAAAAGTAACAATAACTGACACGTCATTACAATATATAATAACCAGAAGTCATATGCAATTGATATCTTTATAATTTGAAATTTGTCACAGATTACAAAATGACAATTTTTTGGACAAAATTATAACAATAAGAGGATTAAAATAAGGCACAAGCTCCTGTTACGTCCAATTACGTAACTTTAAGGCGAAAATTTATCTATGCTCCTGTTACGTTCCTTCCGGGACATAATAAATTCCGGACCCATTACGGATGGGGGGAACGAATCAAATACGGATTTATCAACATAACTGTAGAATTTAAACCTTAAAGTTACGTGAAAAAAATATTTTAAATAAAGTTTAGGGTAAGTATTTTTAATTATGAATATACATCGTTATTGTAAAGAATAATAATAAATATCAGATTCAGATTTAGAAATTAAAATTTTGCGGGCCAGAATATTTATTTGCCACTATACAGCAAGAATATTTATTTTCTGCATACAGTAGCTTTAATGAGCAAGGATATCTTGGGACAGATTATTTATTTTGAACGTTTTCCATGCCGGAATATTTATTTACAAAAACTGCCAGCCCCCAGCCCCTAGTCCCTCTCAGAATCAAATGGTCATCCCCTTACCATGCTTACCATTTATGTTTTGGTCTAGATTTTTTTCGTGTAAAATATGAAGAAATAAACTTTTGCCTCAAGGATCGAGTGCAAAGGCCTTGGGCATACAGACTTCGATCTTAATAAGTGAACGAATATTTATTATGTTCAGTATTTTATTAATTAACAATTATCATATAATTTACAATCTAAAAAATACAATAAGAGTTTTGAACAAAAAAACAAACAAAATTACATAATCTTGTTATTATTTTTCTCACGTAACTTTAGCATGTGAAGTGTTTAACTTCTAGTTATGTTGATAATAAATCCGTATTTGATTCGTTCCCCCCATCCGTAATGGGTCCGGAATTTATTATGTCCCGGAAGGAACGTAACAGGAGCATAGATAAATGTTCGCCTTAAAGTTACGTAATTGGACGTAACAGGAGCTTGTGCCTTAAAATAATAGGGGAATGTAACATCAAAAGTGACAAAGTCAGATCTATCTTCCTACATGTTGCCATGTTTGTTTCTCTGAAGAGTAATTCCATTCATCTCTTAAGAAGATCAAGAACTTAAGTGGAAAAGATATGATTGAATGTTTCTTTGACCATAATATTAATCATATTGATTTAGAAATCAATTGGGTTTGAGCTTCTTATACTGATAAGTTTTTGTATCAATCAGAACAGGTCTACCTGAACAAACCGCCACCAACTAATTATCCCAACAAACCAATCAGAATTTCATCTTGTCTTTAGACTGTTTCAGCCTTTCTCGAAAAAGAAAAGGGTTTATATTCTGATAGAAACAAATCAATCGTGGAAGTTTATCCTTAACAAGAATTCAGGTAAATAAACAACAAATGGTGACGATGGGCCAGCACTTAATTAGACTGCACTGTTACTCATTATAATTAGAAAACAGGCATCCAGCGAATATTATTCCACTTAATACTCATTTGACAAGGGTGGATCTGAAAATTATGATTATGTGATAAAAACAAAAATATAGGAATAATAATAGACAACGTCATGAATTGAGATTTAACTGGAAGAAAAAAAGGCATATTTTATTGGATGCGTAATATATCTTCTAGTCACTGAACATGACTTCGGAGGAGCAAACAAATAAGTTTGGGAAAGTTCGTCAAAATCAAAAATCTTTTCCAAGTAATTATTAAGAAATGAACTTAGTGCAAGAGAAAAATATCAGTGAGAAAAATGGATCGGAAATTCAAGAAGATTATATACAATGGAATATATTCTTAAATAAGTCAACTTTTCTGGAAATTAACATGACAAATTCATCGACAGCAATCGAAGCCGAGTACAACTGGGCCATATTGTTTTTGTCTCCGTTAATATTTTTTGGTCTAGCAGGAAATATCTTGGTGTGCATGGCGATATCTATGGAAAAGCGTTTACAGACCGTGACTAACTACTTCTTATTGTCGCTAGCAGTGACTGATTTACTTCTTAGTGTTATTGTGATGCCACTGAGCATTATAAATGAATTTACAGGTAAGATTGGGCGAAAATTTTACAATTCAAATTTGTTTTTCCAACTTTTATTTTTTTTAAAGACCTCAAAAAGAAAGGCAATCGACTTCATTTTTTGTGTGTAAAATAACAAACTTCAAATCTTAATCCTACATTTACCAAAGAAAACTCAAGACTACAAAGAAGTTCTTATTTTTCCACTTATATCTTATTCATACATTCTGATTATTTCTAGTTTAGGAAAGAGAAGGGTGGGTTTAAAGAAAGGATTGGGAAAAAAAGGTACTTGAAAAAAGCATGGTTTACATTTTAGCCACATTTGAATATAGATAGTAAATGATTTTATAACACATCAAAATTTATTTCAATTTCATCTTTAAAGCAATAATCTACTTTAACTTGAAATCCAATTTATTCTTCTAATATAAAATTATTCTTCAAAAATCATATTCATACCTGTATTTATCACAGGAAACTTTTATTTTTCAAAAACGTCACCAAGTGCATTCAATATTGATTTCATTACCATTAAAAAAACAAAACACTTTTTGGTGGTATCCTCTAATTCCTCTATTCCCATGGTGAGCACGGTGCTAAGCCAGTCGCGAACCTAATTTGCATTTAAATGTTCATGTCACAAAACTGTGCTTAGAAAAACAATAACAAAAGGATGAATCTGACTCAAACATTTAATTTGCAATTCAGATATATTTTTTGGAGTGGTCCTTCAACATTTCCATGATTAAAAGATATTACTTGTTCATGATGATGCAAGAATTACTTATTTATTTTCTACACCGAAGGTACCGGGAATGTGTCACTCTTTAGAGCAGTGGACAAAAAAAAACCAACCCTCTCGTAGCCCTTCCCCCTCAAAAATCCAAACTTTGAAATGTCAATAATGCACCCCTCCCCATGATCCCCCCCAAAAAAAACATAAAACATACAAAAGATTTCCATAAAATACAAATATGTCTAATTGGTCATGAACTTTGTTCAATCGTGAAAAATACAAATAATCGTGGTTTCAAGTTAAAAACAACATATAAACATGAAATAACTATTATCACCTATTTTTATATTGAGATCTCGTGATTCTCAGCTCAATTGAGCATCAATTAACAATGACAGAAAAACGTTTTTATTTAGCTCCTTATAATTTTGACGATAATTTCAGGCAATTTTTCTAAAACAAGACATGCGAACGATCGTCAATGATCCATTATGTGACAGTTACTGACTAACAATGGAGCCAATCAGACGCTATTATCCAATGTTACATCACAACGTTAAACAATCTATTTGGGAAGAAAAATACGAAAATTTGATTAGAACAAAAAATTATTGGAAAATATAAATGTTTAAATTTGATTACAATAAAGATATTTGAAAATACAAAATTTACAATTTGATAACAATTAACTTAAATTGACTTCTTTATTTAATTGTGTTGTTTATCAAAATGGTATTGTAAGCAATTGGCTGCAGACTCCGAAGTTGATTATCTGTTGATACTAGAGCTGTCAATGAATGTTGTTCTTAAAACTTTTTTAATTTCAAAAGAAGCTGAGCAACAAAAAGATAGTAGTTCTACTTATGGTAAACTTTTATTTTGTTTTGTTTTGATGGAACTATCTGCAAATATGTACAGTCTTGCATAAAATATGCAATTGAAAATCAGTTTTGAGCGTATCTTTTTTACAAAAGAAAACAGCGCAGAACTAAATATGAGGTTATAATGTATGTCCTTATTAAATGCCCACGGCATTGTAGTTCTGATTTTTGATGGCTCACAAAAAGTAAAACACTGAAGCAGTCTGTCTTGGATATCAAACAGTACATTATATGTTAACCACAAAATTTATCATACGTCCCATTGGTGGTTTCACACCCTGGGTTTTTACGACTAATGGAATCTCCTTTTCCTTCTATAATTTTTACTTTTTTGAGTAAGTTTTGGGCAAAATTGGCCAAGAAGAACTCCCCTCCTTAAAACCCTTTAGAACAATAGTGTCCTCAATAAACTCTGAGGCTTTTAACCCGTCCTTCAACAATTTCTAGATCTGGCCCAAGGCCATTGAAACATAAACAATGAAGAAAAACAAACAATCATTTTTTTTTCAAACCTGCAATTATGCTAAATACTTTAAACTCTTGATCTTGTTTCCCTTACATATCATGCTATAGTTGTATTAGCAAGTTAAAACAATGTACGGACCCATTATCAGTAAGACTTAAAAGCTCAATTACTTGATGGGTCTGTCTCATATAGGTAGCAATTACCCAGAAAACCAGGGGAATATAGGTTTAGGGTTTCGACATAAAGTATATTTTCACATGCAAAATGATAATTCTAATGAGAGGATTGATATCAAGTTTGATGAACCTATGACATTGACATAAAACAAAGGCAAGACAAAATTAGTGATATTGGGCATTTAGAAAACTTCTTGGTCATGACATGATCTGCAGTGGGCATTTTAGTCTTAGTGTTGCAACATTATTTATTTCACCTTCTAAGCATATATAGATGTGTTGGAACAAATTATACATACATTTTACCCCTGCAAAACGTGACCATGGTTGACCATGGTTGACCATGGTTAACCATGGTCAACCATGGTCAACCATGGTCAAAGCAGAGTCAACCATGGTTAACCATGGTCAACCATGGTCAACCATGGTCAAAGCAGAGTCAACCATGGTTGACCATGGTTGAAGCACTTTCAACCATGGTTAACCCCATTTTTTGACCATGGTCGTCCATGGTGTTCCATTTAAAGAAAATTGTTAAAACCATGGTCTACCATGGTCAACCTTGGTTATCCATGTCAACCATGGTCACATTTCACAGGGATATGTTGTATTGCTTTTAATTCAAAACTGCTCATGAGACTGCATGATCACTTTACTCAACAAGAATATGTTGAAAAGAAATGAAACTTCACTTTACATGGAAAAATAATTTTAAACCTGAAGGTCACCATTAATCCTGATTTGGAGCAAATTGACAAACAAACAGATAGACAGACAGACACAAACACTTAATGCCCATCTTCTTTCAAAAGGAAAGTTAATTAAAATAAAACTTTACATCAAATATTCAATTCAACTGTTTATTCAAACTAAATGCTAAAAACCAGTAAGCATCCCTGATTCATTCAGTGTTCTTACATTGGAACCCTTTCAAAATCTAAATAAAATTTCATAGACGGTCAACACCTGAATGAAATTTTCTACCTGGCAGAGAAAAGAATTAATTCGTTAAGCTTCATTATTTCTATCATCAAACAATTGGCTACAATAACTCTTTCTACTTGGAACAGATGGTAGTAGAAAAAATGTGTGAATTAGACTCTGTGGGATTGGCTGAATGCTTAACTGAGAATTGGAATTATAAGATGACCTACTATCAAATCATTATGGTAATTGGTATCAGAGTAAAAAAGAAACAATAAGGCTTCTCATGGGACACTATTACTATAATACATGTACATGAATAAATTAAAAACTTACTTTTTCCAACAAGTGACCCATGTTAATAATTAGGCAAAGAAAGACAACTCTTATAAAATGTAAAAATTATGAAAAAAAACCACTAAAAATTTATGCTTTTTTAGATGTAAATAAATGCCATAGAAAAATTGCAATGATGAACCAAATTATCATTTTTCGTTAATCTTATACTGGTTTTACATTCAGTTTATAGTAAACGTAATTTAATCCACACTTTCAATGGTGATATTCCTAAATCTTAAATTCAAATTTTCACAGCTTAGGTTCTTTTTTTGTACTTTGACGATCACTTTGAACAAATATAATTCATGATTAATTTACACTCACCACGCACTTTAAGGCATTAATACATAAAAAAACCCTTGAATTATTAATACTTAATATTGATAATTTTTCATTTTTTTTATCTTTCAGTTCTTTTCCTTGAAACTGATATATGACAATGTTTACGCAATTAACTAAATATTTTGGACAAACCTACACATTTAGTTCTTTTTATTTCACTCCATCAAATTTAAAATATGGTTCTCTACCATACTATTTAGATTATCTTTGGTGCAAACCCTTTTAAAAGTAAAAGCCTTTCTATGGTAATGTCTCCATTTCTATGCTTTTGTTTTATCTTGGTTAAAAACAATCACGTTTAGAAATCAATCTGGTGATAAAAGAGCTCTTTTGTCCCACCAGTGCAATAATTTTTCCGATTTGAATGTTCAAAACTAAATTATTTAGTCTGAATGGAATAAACGAATGTTTTTTTCCCTTATCAACTTTTGCATGAGGTACGCTGCACGGTCATTCTTTGTTAAAGCCTACAATCAATGAAAAATGGGCTATTGAATTGTGATTGTGTACATGAATAAATAAAATACAGGATTGAATCAAAAAAGGAAAAATGTTAACAATAAATTAAATGGGTGAAATAAATATAAAGCTTTAACTAGGTTTAAAAGGTAGGCAGTGAGTGAAAAGTTCAGCAAGAACAAAAATAATGAACTACATGTAATAAACTGCGGTTTTAAGCAATTAGCTCAAATCAACTTCATGCATATAAGATATCAAGCGTTGTCTGATTTTTTTCATCCAAATGACAATCTTGATTGTTAAATATTATAGACTCAGATGTGGTGTTAAAAATTGTAAATGTTTTTGCCATGTAGTCTTTATATAATCTTATTGTCTCTTAAATTCCAATTCTTTTGCAACATTTTTTACCCTCAATTCTTAAGAGTGACAATTTTCAACTTTTGATATAAGAAATTCCTTTTACAAAAGAATGACTCTTGTGCAACATTTTTCACCCTAAAATAAAGAGCCTGTATTTGCCAACTCTCCATACCACAGGCAAAGACTTAAAACCTCTTCCAGACATAGCTGCCAATCAAGGCTAGCCAAAGTTGTAAGCTTGGATGGAATTTAATATGGTCTGGGTCAGGGGGCAATGGTGATAATTAATCTATAGGTCAATAAGTTAGGGGGAAAATTAATAGAAGGGGGGGCTTATCTTCTGGAAGAGAAATTCTTGCATATTTCATTCTGTCTGTGAAATCCATTGGGAATATTAATCTTTGGTTCACTGAGAATTCAAGGCAAACTTTACACCTGTTTCTAAGACAAGCAGAGAAATATTTGGATTCCATATTATATTTGATATATTTATTAATACCAATCAAGCTTGGCAAATACAATTGATGAAATAAATCTTTGTATTGGCTCTATAGCTAAGGAAAGAAATGGTGGGTTTATAACAATGTTGGAATCTAATCAAAGTCAGCAACTCAACTGAGTCTTGAAAATATCTGGATTTTTGGACCACTGCATCATGAAACATTTAAACAAATTCCATGCCATCCTACATCATCTCCAACATTTTTTTTCAGCAATTGCTTAACAATGAAGTTGACCACAGGGGTAAAGACTTATGATGATTTTTGTTTCCTAGCCTATTATATAAAGTATAATGATGATATCAAAGTTCCTTATTTGTAACTGTAACCATTATCTAATGTGGGATTCTCAGGGACAAACAGACCCAAACAGCTTATAAACCTGGTGTATTCCTTCCTTTAAACAGACATAATAAAGTTTCATGAAATAGCAAAAAAAAACCCAAAAAACTGAAAGTATGAAAATAAGATATATTGAAATTTTATAACAAACACACGAAAGAAAAAAATAATAAGCTAAATTACAAATTCTTGTCTTTTTCTGGTCACCCAATTTGTCAAGCTTGAGAAAGAGCTTTATTTTTAATTCAAAATCCATATAAAGCTTTATCTATCCTGGAAAGGTTTTGCAAGTTTTGCATGATCGATAGCAATATAAAACGCTACAGGGATGTAAGAGCTAATTAAGCCTGTTCTATTTATTGTTATAATCACATTTTACTATTAATGGAGTTGTTCCTTTTCCTTGAGTCTAAACAAATCTACTGCATTCATTTACCTAATAAAAGCAGCTAGCGTTAAATTATGGCCACAAGACATAAGGAGCATTAGAAGATTTGGTTGGTTCAAATTGTTGCGGAGGGAATTTCATTTATACAAAAAAAAATTGTTTGGTAATTCGAATGTTCATTGGTTATTTCTTATTTGTTCAATGACTTTTTGGCCACATGATAAAAACTTGAATATCAATTTTTTATTTTATTAACTTTGTTAAGCCTTTTTATCCCTAAAGTTACTAAGCTCCATCATGTCTAAAGAAGCATTTTCGATCATTTTCTAAACAGTATATGGAAAATTGGTTTTAAAAAAAAACATCCTCCAATGAGTTCTTAAACACTGAACACAAACAGCCATTTTGCCTATCAATAACATCTTAAACCTTTCTAACAAAAATGTTTTGCCATTTTGTCTGCAATTCCAGACACTAAAACAATAACAAAAATGCAATGCACAAACATCTAAATTATCTTGTTTATTAGGCAATAAATAGGCAAACAGTATACTCAGCCATTTCCACATAACATTTCTTAAGATCATTTACCCCCTAACAAACCTAGGAAGACTATAAAATAGAGAACAACCAAGACAAAAGGGAAGACATAAGTCACAGAGACAATAACATTGATAGAATCTTCCTGTTGTTCTCAACAATTTCATAGGTTATGTTAACTTAAAGCACAATCAGGTTCTCATTAAACCCTTATCTTTAAGTTAGGACAGGGATGCAAAGATGTCATAAAAATTGCATTTCTAGACATAGGTACTGTAATGAAGAATATAAAGATGTTTGTTTGTCTTGCTTAAAGATCGTCATAAGATACTTTCAAAATTTTATAGGGTCATTGAACTGTTGTTTATTCTAAAACATAGTTGTATGCATTATCCTGCAACAACTTCTTGATTGGATAAAATCACAGAATGACATAAGGTACACAAATGAATTGATTTACAATGAACACTTCTAAGAAGACCACTGCAATTGCATTAAATGTTACCACCACTTCACTGAATGACAACATAATCACCATTGCATTAAATGACAATGTAATGAACACTTTGTCAATGTCATGACCACTTTCTTGGAAGAAATTTTAATGTCCATCTACAAATCATTGAATGAAAAAGTAATAGACTGACATAGTAGTGAGATCCTCATTGAACAGAAATGTAATGACTACTTTATTGAATGACAAAGGAATGAACCCTTAATCAAATGACAATGTAATGAACACTTCATTTCATGACAATTAAATGAAGACTTTATAGCATGACAATTCAATGAAGACTTCAAAGCATGACAATTGAATGGTTAATGAACACTTCATTATTGCATGAAGATATAATGACCACTTCATTGTAAGACAATTTAATGAACACTCCATTGTATGACAATTTAATGAAAACTTAATAGAATGTTAATGTAAATATATAATATAATGTGACAATGAAGTCAACATTTCATTGATTGACAATGTTATGACCATTACACTTAATGAAAATGTAATGGCCACTTCTTAGAATGATAATGTGATGACCAATTTGTTGAATGACAATGTAATGACCATCTCATTAATGACAAAGTTTTAACCACTTCACTGAACAATTAAGTATTAATGACCATTTCATTGAATGACAACGTAATGGCTTCTTCATAGAATGCAAAAACAATGACCACCTTAAAGAATGAAAATACAATGACTTAACTTCAATGAATGAAAATGCAATGACCACCTTACCAAATGACAAAGTAAAGGATACTTAATTGAATGTCAATGTAATGTCCACTTCTTGAATGACAATATAATGGCTGACCACTTCTTGAATGACAATATAATGGCTTCTCTATTTAATGTCAATGTAATGACCACTTCACTTCTTAAATGACAATATTTATGTAATTACCATTTTGTTGAATAAACATTTCATTGGATGACAATTATGGTGTGACAACTTTGTTTAATGAAAATGTAGCAGTCTTTTGTACTGAAATATACTACTACAAAGATAGACAACAAAATTGTGCCAAGGAGAAAAAAATCATCATTGTTTTACGATGCCGAATAAGGTCAATTTCTGTTAGAAGGAAAAATAAGCCACACATGTGATAAAAATGCAAATTCCTAATTGTTTGCAATAAAAGAAATACAATCAGTGATTAAATCAGCCTAGTTAACAATGAGCTTGTTAGGGTGATGAACAATTAGAGTGCCTCTCAAGAAAAATCAGCAGTATTCAAAAACAAGAAAATTTGTCAAACAGAAAAATGCTCCGTCACAAAACAGTAAATTAAAATTAAAGATAAAATATGAACACACTGACAAACAAACATTACTGAAGTCAGGGCAAAAAAAATGTTCGTTTTTTTGGTCAACAGAAGATGTTAAGTGTGTGTTACGTTGCAAGTTGCAGTCCTTAAGGATTTTCGCTACTATTATTGAAAATAAATAGGTTTCAAATTTGATGCCTTTAATGAAAAGATAATAGTAAAAGGTATCCAATAAGCAAAAATTTTTGATAGGCTCGTGACCTTGTTTTCAAGATAATTGACGTTAAAGTTTTGGCGGGAAAAGGCTTTCTCTGACTTTTTCATAGGTTTACCATTAGCACTATTTAGCTGTTAAGACCCATGACAGAATAAATAGGATTTGATAAAACTTTGTTTATAACTTCTTTATGACATTTTAAAGACATAGATAACAAGAAAATAAGGGGTTCGTGGGCAAAAATTTTAACACAAATTTGATGGTAAAATCCAGAGGAATCCGAAAAAATGACAGAAATACCAAAACAAGACCAGCGAGCATCCTTAATTCTCTGTCAAGCCCATCTTGAAGCTTCTAACCCCAATAATTTCTTCTCATGTTCAAAGGACGCAATCATGGAAATATCATGGATTAATATTTCACTTAGTTTATTACACAGACACAATTTACAGCATTTCTGTGACTTCCAGCTAATGAAAAAACGAAACAAGAAACATGAAATGCACATTTACCCATTATTATCAATTAAACCACAAACACTCGACCAAATTGCAAGGAACATTTATAATCAGAATGTAATTAAACGTTATACAATTATCATTATGCAAACGAAAACTATTTGGCATTCAGCAAAGACATTCAGATATGAACCATGTGCATAATGTAACACTGAATTACAGGAACGATTCATGTTGTCATAAATTGATACGATCACAAATATGTGTTGCTTCATGTTACGATCACATAATTGATATTTGTTGCCCAAAGTACAATTGCTTTGCCCCTGAACAACATAAATCAAAATACTTGTAATTTGTTTCTCGAAATTTACATATTTTCTTCAAAAAGCAAAAAAAATCTACATAGATCTACCAACTTTAATGTAAGCAAGATTTACATCCTGTATGTTTAGCTTGGTTTTTTTTTGCTTTGCTTTGCAAATTTCTAAATTAGGGACTGATGGGTTTTCAAAGACAAAACATAATGTCAAATGCATTTGAAAATTGCTTGCTTAGCACCTTCTTGTACTTTTGCTTTGTAATATTTTCTTAATTTAAATCTATCATTTTAAAATGTGATAAACATTTTGTTTTCAAATTTATTTTGTGAGGTAAACATCATTTCAGTATGATTGTCATCCATTTTTTTTTAAAGTTTGTACAACCCAAAATTAACTCTTTTTCTTCAAAATGAAAAATATCTATATGATCTTAACATACTTTGATGTTGGCAAAATCTACTTTCTGTTTTTTTTCTTCAAAATGTATATTTAGCTTTGTTTTCATTAGTTTTAAAACTTCCTAAACAAGGTCTAATGAGTCTTTTAATGACAAAATAAATGTCAAATGCGTTTGAAAATTGTTTGTTTGGCACATTCTTGTACTCTTGCTAAGTATTTTTTTTCTATAATATAAACTTTTCTCTAAGTATTTTCTAGTTATAGTTCTAAAATTTAAGTTAATCACAATAAACCTATTTTTTCGAATTTTTCTACGAGCAAAAGATTTCGTCTTAATTGTGGTTGTACCAACTGATAATTTTCAGACCTAAAAGAACCATAATGGAATCAGATAAAAATATCTGGGGACTTTTGTTGTGCAAGATACAAGAAACAAAAAAATAAAATATTCAATTTTCTATCTTATTCCTTTGTCATAACTCATTTTGTGTTACTTCCTTAAAGTGCATATTAATCAAAAACACTACAAAAGCTGCTTTTAAAATAGTTACAAGAATGTCACATCCATTTTTCAGTAATAAAAGAATATATCTAAAACATCATCAAGCCTCTTGTCAACAGCAACCAACTTCAAGTTCCTTACAAAACAATAATCGGAATTCAATTTCCAAACTGTTTTGCAGAGAAG
Organism: Arcuatula senhousia; assembly: GCA_963971305.1. Classification (NCBI taxonomy): domain Eukaryota; kingdom Metazoa; phylum Mollusca; class Bivalvia; order Mytilida; family Mytilidae; genus Arcuatula; species Arcuatula senhousia. The sequence continues at coordinate 33,276,798 of OZ020304.1, forward strand.
AAATGTTAAAATATATAAATCTGCGAAAGACTATACAAAATGGACTCAAATAATCATGCAATATGACAGGAAAAAAGGTTTTAATATAAATCGATAACATTTCTATTAGAATGTTAAGTTTTGTAAGTTAGTAAGGCTTTGACGAAAAAGAAATGTATTATTAGAAGTCAAGGAGATAATTTCTCTTTGTCATGAAGTCAATATGACAGAAAATAAAAATTATTCTTTTATGAATGTACGTAATAAAACCTTACTATTGTAAAATCTGAAAGTAATCCTTAAATTTTTTTTGATCTATTTAATTGCTTTTTGAAAACCTAAGAAAAATGCTTTGTTCATGACTGCGATTGCTGCGCAAAATTAATTTTTCTTTAATTCAAATGAAAAAAAGGGGGAATAATCATGAGAGAGGAAGAGTTTAATTTTACTTAAAAGAAAGGTAATAGAATTCCATTAACAATCATGTCAATCTGTCCAAACAATATCACCCCCCAAAAAACCAAAAAAATTTTGCTGGTTTTTCCGTATTGAAGAATTTAGCTGTTTTTGACATCATGGACATAATATTCGGTTGATGATTTTTTTTTAATGAAAATTTGTTTTTATATTATTAATAAATTTATATGTTTGCTTTGTATAACTTCAGGTAAATGGTTATTTGGACAGATTCTATGTGATGTGTACGTCACGGCAGACGTGTTCATGTGTACCTCGTCTATCCTTCATCTATGTACTATCTCATTAGAAAGATTCATCGCAATCAAGTCACCACTTTCAAATCGGAACAAATCAAAAACCGTCGTGATACTTAAGATAATCATGGTGTGGGTAATTTCCGTTATGATTTCAAGCCCTATAACAATATTAGGATTACTGGACGAAGCGAATATCATAGACGGAAATTACTGTGTTTTGAGTAACAAGCATTTCCGGATTTACGGATCAATATGTGCATTTTTCATTCCACTTGTGATCATGATTTTGTCTTACAGTTTGACGTTGTACCTGCTTATTCAGCAGGCGAAAAAATGCCAACAAGGGTACCATCATGGAAAAATCATGATAAGACGATCCCGTAGTCACAAACCCATACGACGCCGTCCATATGTAAGATTCCAATCAAAACTGATAACACCTAATGGTACAGTGAAAGACAATGCAGACATGATAGAACAATTTTCCCCAATGATACACCAGAAGCAAAAGTTACGCTCGAGTCTTACATTTCCAATACAAAGGAACGCTTATTTGAGTCCTGATATATCACCAGACAGTGATTGTAACGTGTATCACTCACATGAATCACTGAACCATAAAAAGTGGGCCAACAAATCACAATCAAATACATCAAGCCCGTCTGCTTTGTCGAGACTCATAAAAAAACACCAAGCCGAGTTAAAAGCAGCGACAATAAAGACAGAGGATGTACAAACAGAGCAGAAAGCTTCCAAAGTGATAGGGATAGTCTTTATTATATTTGTCGTCTGCTGGGCTCCTTTCTTCATCGTAAACATTACGTCAGCATTGTGTGAGGAGTGTCATTTCAGTCCTACGTTAATAACGACCTTTGTGTGGCTTGGATACCTTTCTAGTACGATTAATCCAATAATCTATACCATGTTCAACAAAACGTTTAAAATGACCTTTAAAAAGCTAATTTTGTGTCGCTACCATACTCTCCAACGCAAGGCTGGTGTTCAGCGATGGATGCTAACTAATGGAATCAGCCATCTTCCGAGTTCCAGTACCGTGAGTCTGGAGACCCCCTGCTAGACAAACATCTAAATCGTCTTAAGGGAAACAAATTTATTTTACTGGATTTTTATAACTCGTCCAATACCAATGATGATGGATGCTGGTTTTTCAATTGTCTCCTACGATGGATTTCCAATACCTTACATTAAATTACTATTTAATCTTAATGGGTATCATTACGGAATTGTTGAAAACTATGATCTACATCGCTGTTAATTTTGTTATTAACGAGCCAATGAACTCAATATCTGATTGTCGTGTTGTCAGATGCAATATAATTTGAAAAATGTTTTTCCACCAATGAACTATCTTTAGCAATGAATATAAAGCCGATTTTCAGATAATAGTCAGCTCCTTATGCTTTCAGTAGTTCAGTCCATTAAATTAGAAAGAAAAATACTACAAAAATGTTTCAGGCATGCTTTTAACAGCAATAATGGATCAGTTCTGGTCTAGACATTTCATCTAGACTCATCAGTAGTAGCTCTACCCAAAATCCAGTAAATCACTTAAAGAAAGTATACATAAGTGCAGAATTACAATTTTTTTATGCATTTCCATAAAACGGTACAATCACATTTATTCAAGCCAAAATAACAGGCCTTTACATTATATCAGAGATTAAAAAAAACTGATTGTTTTGGACATCCCTGATTATATCCCTCTAAATATTTGAACCAATAATAGATGACTCATCAGACATGCTCTACCCAAAAGCCTGGAACTACCATATCAGTTTTATGACATTAAATTAAAATGGAATTTAACAGTAAACTACAGGAACCAACTTAAGAACCATGAAATCATAGTCAATATGTTACAAGACATATTAACTTTTGCCTAAAACCACATTATGACTACAGATTAAACTAGTTATTTATAGAAATTGAAAGAAGCACAGAGATGCTAATAACATTAGTCCTGAAGATCAGGATAAATTCAACAGACATCACAAAAACAAACTGTCTAATTTGAACAAACAAGAAATGATTACAAAAGACATCATGATACCGTTTCTCGAAACACTAATAAGTAACTTGAAGACAGTGGTACACCTAGTTTGGGACAGATGAACAGACAGAGGAGTAGACCTGACCACTTTAGGCCCCTTAACTTTTATGGGCACACACACACAACATCTAAACAGCAATTAATGGCACGAAAAAATTATGTCAAAGTAAATAATGGTCAGAAAGTAGGTGAGCAACAAACCTAAAATCAAATCCCACCTAAAAGGATAACATGTAGATGCTGTATACAAAGTATCAAATGCCCATGGGAAAAAGCTGCCACAAAAATTTTCATTATGTTTTTTTTTATTAAAACAATGACAAACAGGGCTCAAAACAGAGAATTTATATTTGTACAGCTACATTACAATGATTCTTTAAAAAAACACAAAGTTTATTAAAAAGCTTCAAATTTCAATATTTTATTGTTTCACAAAAACCTCAAGCAGTCATTTACTACTGTAACAACACATGAAAGCCTGTAAAAATCTGATATTTCAAGAAATAATGTATATATATATTGAACATAAGACATCATCTCAGTTTTATGTACTTTAATCATTGGATATCAAGATTTCCCACCTGCTGCTATAGCATATCAACTGATATAATAATCATAAATATTTTGCTGATCATCAGAAATCATAAAACCAATTGACACTAATTGCTAGTAGTCTTATCTATCTGATAGGTACAGAATATTTGGGAAAAATCTGTCAAAAATTGTCTGATTTTATAATAAGGAAGTAGGCTATGGATAGACCTGAAATCAAATCCCATGTGGGTTTCCATTCTGATGCTGTGTACCAAATATCACTGTGACAGTGAAAGTTGCTTAAAAAAAAAGAAGGAATGTGTCATTGGACACAGATGCCACCGATGGCCCTGAACAGGATCTAGAAGTCTAACAGGTCTGAAAGTTGCTAAGGACATACAGTTTGTCATACTGAACCATCCTACCAAGTTTCAAATCATTCTTGTGTACGGTTCCTGAGAAATTAAAAGCTTGACAGAAATTTTTACAGTCATGTTCACATATTTTCACATTGGCCTAAGTCCCAAATAGGAAGTAGATGTCCGACAAATCTGAAAATTGCTTAGGACATACAGTTTGTCATACTAAATTGAACTATCCTACCTGAAGTTTCAAATCATTCTCGTGTACGGTTCCTGAGAAAAGCTTGACAGAAATTTTTATAGTCATGTACACATATTTTCACTCGGCCTAAGTCCCAAACAGGAAATAGATGTCTGACAGATCTGCAAACGCTAAGGACGTACAGTTTGTCACACTGAACGGTTTCTGAAAAAAGCTTGACGGAAATTTGTACGGACATGAGTAAAACTTAATGCCCACATCATGTCGTCATGGGGGCATAAAAACAAATTATGACACCCCCTCTTTTCCACCTGACATTCTCCATCTTATAACATTAACAATAACTTTTCACTCTTTGATCAATAATCCAGCCAAAAATTAGTAAATGAATTTGAATCATGGACATTATTTGGGCTCTGGCTTAATGGGCACCTCTGAAGAGCCCCTGATGCAGAGCAAATGCTTTTTATCTGGATCTTTGGTGTAATTTTAATTTGATTTCTTTTGGTATTTTTTTTTGTTTCTTAGAAAACTGAGGGAAAATATGATTATATATATAATACTGCTCATGAACAATTTCAATATACAGAGGCATGACAATGATGATTTATTTTTATATGTACTTATGTAGATGACAATAACAGGTAGTTACATCAAACTCAAAGCCAATCCTTCCTGCTTAACCATAAATATGCTAAAAGACACCTTTTTCCTGATTTACCAAGAAAAAAGGTTCAACAACCTTACAACATTACTAATTATAAGCAATATCTTATTTTTCTCTTATCTAGCATCATTATATTTAGGTGTCATTTCAGAAGTAGTTATTTTTTTAAACTCTGTTGCAAACATCCTTTATACTAAGCTTCAATTTACAGCTCAGAAATATTAAAATCTTGGGATGGGGCTAAAACAAGCAAGTTTTCATTTGATTCCATCAGACAATTCAAGGTTGCCAAGACTCTTAATATTAAAGCATCCTACACAATTTTTATCTGTTAAATAATCCTGCATCCTTTTCCTTCAATTATGGATAAAGGGGCGGGCAGCTATAAAGAAATCTAAATGACAGGTTATTCCAAGGATGTGTTAAAAGGCAAATCAGCATCCGACACAACATTACTTAAAAGACGATATATTAAGTACCATTTACATAAGATTCTAGGTTTCAGGGTACTCTGGAAACAAAAGTGCAACCCATAGACAGTTATAAATTACAATTTTGAAATAAATAGAGGAAACATGTCTGTGACAAACAGGAAGCAGATGACAGACAGGTAGAAAATGTATTCGATAACAGTGCAAATTAACACCTCAAGAAAAAAATCCATATATGAAGGAACATAACATTTGCACTAAAGATGCAAATTTCATGATAACATCATCCTTGCATGTTGAGGCGATTACTTGACGTTTGTTATACAATTACCTTTAATGCATAATTTTCAAAATGCAAAGGATGTTATAATTTTCAAAAACATTGGTTTCAAATTAAGGTCTATACATAAAATTCTATAAATAAAAGGAGCTATTTTTAATAGAAACATTTTATTATTAAAAAGATATTTAATTGTTTTTGTAAAAATCTTAAATAGCCCAGTGACAGATGAAAACATGAATTAACAAGAATATGTTCGAAAGATATAACACCCCATTGCTGGCCAAATTTGGGACAGATCGATGAACGAATGGACCCAAACACTATATGCCCACTACTTTTGTAAATGGGGCATAAAAATATGTCAATCATTTAGAGGGAAGTAGAAATTTCAAACTTCATTTTTTTCTTGTGGAATCAGACAAAATAGATAAAGTGTTTTAACAACTAAAGATTAATGGATTTTAAAAAATATTCTGATCTCAATATCATCAAGGGTCATTTTGCCCCATTTAACAACTCTAAGCACTGCTTACAACCATTGCTTTTCAAAAGATAAATTGATCCAAATTTGACATTAAAAATTGTTTTTCAAAATCAATTTTTAAGTTTAACCCACAAGAGAAATCTGATTTTAAAGTTGATATTAAATGAAGCCCCAAATCCCTTCAAGTTGTGCTTTAAAATTGACAAAATTGATATAAAAAAGCCTGAATCTATTTTTCTTATTCATGTTCCGTAAAGCGATGAAATTCAGGTTATGCAAGAATGTTCCAATTTTATTAATGTTTTCCAAATGCATTGTTTATTCTCCCTTAAGAACTAAAATCCCAATTTATGTCATTAGTAAAAGCAAGTGTTTCAATATTCATACATTTATGATCTCATGTCAATGAAGTTTTTAATATTGTAAATCATTTTAAAATAATTGTTTCCTCAATAAATACCATTATTTAAAAGTTAATATTATGCAAATTGTGAAATTGATGAAGACCAAACTCTTTTCAGGCAAAACAGAACATACACTGCAACTCATCAAAGTCTTGCCTATGAAGCAAAAGATGTGAAAACGGATAATGAAAGTGGACACTCTGTCTCCAAATTTTGTCAATATCCCAGTGTTTAATGGTTTATTGGTTTATTAATGCAGCTAGAGACTAGTACAGTCATGGCATACAATACAAAACAATTTAATTCCCATGTTAGTTTATGTAACTTTTCAAGCTTCCTGGATCTAAAGATGGAAATTTGTAAACTGCCATTTCAACTCATGGTCTTTAAACGTTAAAAGTGCTAAAATTAAGTTAAGGCATTTTAACAGTTTACCGGTAATCAATTTTAAAATAAAACAAGAGTGCAAATATGTAATAACACTTCAACAATGAAGTGGAATCAGTCCCATAACTGTTCATGTGCAAACACAAGTTTTTCTTCCTAAAACTCATATTATTGTTTTTTTGGGATTTTTAATATCGTAGTTTATACATGATTTTAAAAAGAAATTATACCGTGGATTCATTTATTTACGTGGATACCAATTTTCATGGTTTGGTCAAGAAAGAACATTTTGTGTATTCTTTAATTGGAAGTCTGCATCATAAAGATCAATGTCCTGGGATATCAAATTTCTTAAGTCAAGGTCATCCACAAAACCACGAAAATTAATACCAAACAAATAATAATGAAACCACAGAATCATATTTGCACTTTCTTAGGTTCTTATTGTGGTTGCCCCATGAAAACCAGGAAAATTTATGCCCCCCACAAAAAATAATGAAACCAGAGTACATGCTTCCTCTAATCTGGACTTTAATGTACTTGGCCCTGAATGAAGATGAACTTTCTATAAAAAAAAATGATTCGATAAAATTCCAAGTCCAATGCCTCAATAAAATCATATCACAATCTACACCAAACCAATGTTAAAATCACATAAAGATAAACTACCCACTTCAAATATCAAAATAATAAACCTTCATCATTAAACACTTTCAATATTTTATCAAAATTATCACAAAAGATGACAGAAAATATACTGAGTGCCAACTGTGCAGCAACAGGATATGACAATCTGGATTAAGATCACTGACAAGCATATTTATTAGGTAGCTTTCTTTTGTTCTTGGTTATCAGAATCTTTGAGAGATAAGGACTTAGTGCTATGGGGTACAATGGCTGCTGCTGTCTTGGGCAAACACTAAAATTTGGAATTTTTCCATGGAATGGATCAAGATATGGAACACTTGTAATTTTGGGAAACTTTTTTTAAACACTCATAATGTCTTTGTGCACGTTCTTCATATTTTTGTTCTAATAATTGAACTGATAAAAAAAAAAGATTAGCACCTATAAGGCATGTAATTTCAAATTAGTAGCAATAATCACGACAATGATTCATATAAGGCTGTAAAAATCTGTCAAAAATGATTTCCTTAAACAGGAAGTAGGTGAGGACAATCTTGAAATTGAATCCCCATGCTAATGTTGCAATCTATATATCAAGATGTAGTGATGATTAGTTGTTAAGAAAACTGTTATGAAAACTGACCCCTTCCCAAGTGACCCCAACATGATTTTCAGGCATTTTATAACCTTTCTGTTAAAATAGTTTTTCACTTTGTGAAATAAAACCAATAGTGAAAACAAAAATTCTCATTTTTTTTTAATGATCTAATTTTGACACACTTCATTTGAAATTGGCAGCGTGACGGGTGTGCTACAGCCATGAAGCAGTAACTTCTTAACTCTTCTGGAACACCTGAGTTCACTCTCCTCACAGTTTGAGATGGCTTTTGTTGATTACTGTTCAGTAGATTTTGTGTTCTCATACATGCTTACTGGTTTTGTCGTTGCTTTTTTTTTTACTTTTGCACTCATATGCCCCATTGGTGCTTCTTTCCTTCTTTGCAGCATTTGGTGATTCAAGAAGCAAATACACTTCAAAATGTCAGCTCAGATTTTAGTAAATGCAAAATTATCAACTGCTAAACTTATGCAAAATAAAATTTATATAAACACAACCACAAGGATAAATTTTATCAGAAGCTTCTCCTATCTCCATTAAACTTTTTACAGCTCAATGCCACCAAGAGTTCTGCCTTGTTAAAAATTTTTAGTACAATTTTTCGTTTCAAGTTCTTGTTTATCTCTGTTCAGTTCTACTGAATAAAAATTGCACCCAAGATTACGCAGCAAGATAATGAGTTGGATGGAGCCTGTTGAATGCTCTGCTAGTCAGCAGGCTTTTGGATTTCATTGCTTATCCAGCACATTAACCTTCTGAACTTGACTGATGGAGATCATGTTCAAATTAATTCTTACTTTAGATAAAAAAAAAAAGGTAATAAATTTTTATCAAGGAAATAAAACTTCCAAAATCATCATTATCAAATTTTCTTGATCACAAGAGCGATGGAATTTCTTGTGTTGTTGATGAAACTGAAGATTAATTTATTGAAGAGTTTGTCTTATCAAATAAGTCCAGTCAATTAAGCAAAGATACAACAAAGGTCTTAAATAATAAAAGTTTTGAAATGTGAAACCGTATATTTATGGAAGAGTTATCAGGGGTGGAGAAGGGTTATTTACATGCAACATATTTAGATGTTTTTATTTCCCTGTTTTATTGAGTCTGTTTTTGTGTTGACTTTGTTGTACATGCTCGGTTTTAGTCTGTATTTTAGACCTATGTTTCGTGCAGGATATGGCATTGCAGTCTGCACCAAAAACTTTTTCAACAACTAGTCCGACAACAAGTTTTAAAGGTTTTTCCTTAAATGTCTATATAAAATCTTGGCTATTTATCACTAGTCCAAACAAATTTTTAATAGTCTGGGGCATCGGACTAGTGGCTTACCGTGCAGACTGTTGCCATATCTCATGTGTGACTTTACAATCTGGAAAGTGTTGAAATCAGTTTATATTCTCAATAACTTAAATAAATCAAAAGAATTTGATTGCATTTCACAATTCATCAAATTAATTTTTGCTTGTTTGATAATAGGAAATTATTATATCACATGCTTCATTTTCAGCATTTTTCAAGCAATTGTGTTTTCATGTTCGGACCCCCCTTTTACCACCACCTTATCAAATAAGTCAATGTTTAAAAGTCAAGTCAATTAACAAACGAAACAACATTTAGGTCTTGAATTATACAATTTCAGAATGTGCAGCCAGCACTTTAAATAATGACATTTTACATTAAGGTCAATATTTCTGACTTAACTAAAACAAGATAAAATTTCAAAACAACCGTATCTTTATCAGAAAATGAGTATGTCTGTTCTCTTAAGAGTTCTGCTTAAGAACTGTTTGATCTTCGATCAAGTTCAATATTTAATCTTGATTTTACACAAGTTTACAAAATATAGGTAACGCAAAATAGTAAGATCTGCATCACAATTGGCAAGAGGCCTGCTAGTTGAAGGAGAAAAGGATCAAGTTGTATTAAGGTTTTGGGTACATAAAACTACAAAACAGGCATAAAAATAACTTTATAGTGAAAACTGCTGAACCATTAGGATTACATAGATATCTTCTTCATTTATAAAAGGCTTTCTATAACATAAAACAGAATGAAAGGGTTAAAAATATGTAAAAACAAAACTACAAATTATTAAGTTTAGTAAAAACAAGTTTAAACTAGAAGACAATCTCTATCTTTTTTTTACTATATAAGTACTCTGGATTAATATTTATGGGAGATTGTTTTTTTTTTTTTGGGGGGGGGGATTTAGATATCGAGTAATCAATGAAATCAACAACCACCAAAATTTAAAGTATTTTGAAAAGAGCATTTTATCAATGATATTTATACCCCCACGTCTAATTCAGTAGTGCTCTTGACCACTTTTCAGATCAACATAAAATACAAGTTATATTTTTCTTTAAAAAATCTTTCATCAAATCAACAAGTTTAGTGTTCACATATGCACATTGCAATCATTTCTTACATAAAATAATGCAAGCTGAAGATCTCTGAAGTGCTAACTAATAATTTTCTTCAGTAGACCAATTGACTTGCACTTGTTTCAAAAAACCAGTTACATCTTACTAATAAAGAGCAGGTTTCTAAATACAATAAATTTATATCTACTGCTTTTGAAAAAGCAAATGCTAGTGTTATATAATTGCTAATAAGAATGTACAGAAATCACATTAAAAGATATCACATATTTTATAACATAACAATTACTTAATAAGTAATTACACTTCAAATAATGCTTATCAAAAGAAATGAACAATTTTCTACTTTTTTATCATTTCTAACTACTGCAAACATGTAAATTTTCCAGTGTGGATAATTTCATTAAATAGGTAATGGTAAAGTATCCATTAAAAAAAAACAACCCTGAAACACAAATATTTTGTTCTAGTACTAATGAATACATAAAATAAGAAAAAGATGTGTTTATGTGTGGCCAATGCAAAAAAAAAACAACCCCCAAAACAGGAATATGACTTGTCCAAAAGACATAATGCCCCATCTTGCAACATTTGGGACAGAAGGACACGAACAGGTGGTTTAATGGACCTGCACACTATATGCCCCCTACTTCTGTAGATGGGACATATAAACTAGAAAACATGAAAACATCAACCTTTGAAAACCATGACTTTGAAAACTTAAATAGCACTTGAGATACATATAAGTACCCCTGTAAAATACAACAATTCAATGAGGTTGCATCCAGACAGCCCCAACCATTTTAGCAACCTACCCCCCTTTTTCTTCACGCTTTATTCATTCCAATGTCACTGAAAAATGACCAACAACTGTAGCCCATCATGTTCCCTGCACCTGTTGATAATCTATATCATTTCTAACAAGTTATTAGTAGAGATGTTTATTTTTCATTATAAATCTATTTAGCTGGAGCTATTCTCCAAACAAATTGGCTAGCATTGGTGAAACCCTACAACTCATTAGATTGACTACCTATAGCTTTTTTAAACTATCTGATTTCCAATTTGTAGACATGAGTATGTGTATATATATATATACTTTTTCAGATCAAAAGTGTCAAACATTTTTAACATTGATGGATACTAATGTTTGAAAGGGAGTTTCAGATCATCTTGGTCCATTTTTTGTTTCATATTTGAATACCCTAGAAAGGGGAGTGGAAAGGGTATCAATACCCAAGTCTCAAAAGGACTGATGTATGGTAAAGTATGTAATTGACAAACTCTCATATGGGAACTTTTAACTTTTATGTTGTGTAAAAATATTTGAAATTCTATGAAAACCCCTTTACAGTTTAGCATTTGTAACAGAAAAGTAAGATAAAAAAAAACTTGCAAAGATTAAAATAAAGCTAAATTTTTTTACTCCAACTGACAGTTATCGACTTAACAAAATCAGACCATCTTTCTATATCATATATTTCTCTAATTCAAACTTCTATCTTTTTCAAAATCAGGTATCAAAATATTTGCCATATCGTAAGCAATCATTCAAATAGTTTATCAATGTTATTATCCATCCCATCAACCTAATAGACACTTTTATCAGTTCATATATCATACTTATCTTTTTGCCATTGCCAACTAAATTGGTAGTTAATAATTCAGCATTTTTGTACCCTTCTGAGCTTTTTTATATTGATATATTATCATGTAAATAAAACACTCAAGGGTCATTCATGAAAAGGCCAAGGTCAAGAGGTCATGTGCCTTCAGAGGTGAAGGACAAGGCTCCTTATTTGTGGCTTTGCAACACTTTAGTAAGGAGGAATGTTTCCATGGAACAAAGATGTTCCCATGTAGGGCCCAAAAAAGGAAGTAGAAGTAAATTGGTATTTACTAATTCAGTATTTTTTTTCTTTGATCTGAGCCTTATATATTGATAAACTATGATGTAAATGAAACACTTAAAAGGGACATTTGTAACAGGTGAGAAAAGGCCAAGGTCAAATATATCATTAATAGATGCAACTCCAAAGGTGAAGGTCAAAAGGTCATTTAGGGGTTGAAGTCAAAATATAATCTTCAAAATTATTGGAAAATCTAAGTTCATGGAAGAAACTCATCAGGAAAGGCCTCTTTATAAAAAAAAATTAAGCTTTCCAAAAAATGTTCGATGGATTTACATGAAATTTTAATATGCAAATCCCCAGATGGTTCTTAATCGTGAGACCTGCAACTCTTGAGGTTTTTTAGTTTGTTGTGTACACAAAGAAATTGTGGACAGATGGATGGCAGACCTGTCAAGTGTCACACATCTTACGTGAGACTCATGCATCAATCTTGTTGACAAGTTGTTGGAAAATTACCTTATTTTTTTCTTTTTTTCTTTGATTTTTCAATTTTTGAGCAAATCTCAAACAACAGCTCATCAAAACTTGACAGCCCTGATAATGAAGAAACTGACAGACAAAATGAAAACTTTAAAGCTTCAGCATCTTTGATGAAGGGCTTTAATACATATATATTCCAGATTTAAAAGGTTCCCAAAGAAGTCCATACTTTTCAAGCAGCTTTCTCTACAATTCAAAGAAAGATAACCAAACTTTCTCATACAGGATTACAGATAACTCTTGTGTACCTACTTAAGTTAAAATAAAGACAGAGTTGCCTCTCTTTTGCCTTCAGCAACATCAAAATTGGAAAAAAACTTATTTAAACATAAATACCTGTTTCTGTACTACTTTTATTTTTAAGCTTACCTACAAAATAAAAACACAAGAGTTAACACTAAAGTATGTCTCGCCTGCCGGCACCATCAGAAACAATTATTCTTTCTTACTTCCACTATATTTTGAATTTACATGGATTTTCAGTTTCTGAGATCAAAAGATGTTTATAGAACTTAAACATTGCAAATATATGCAATAAAAATAATCAAAGTCACTCAACCGGAAAATCAAGGTCAAGGTCAAAAGATGAGGATGTAACTGTGCTAAGCTACTACTGGGACATATGCATACCAAGTTTCATCAACCTAGGACTTATAGTTCTTGAGATATGGAGGTGCTCACAAAACTTTTCCATTGCTATTATATGTATTGAAAATTGTCAAAGTAACTCAACCAAAAAATCAAGGTCAAGGTCAAAAGATGGGGATGCAACTGTGGTAAGCTACTACTGGGGCATATGCATACCAAGTTTCATCAACCTAGGACCTATAGTTCTTGAGATATGGAAGTGCTCGCAAAACATTTCCATTGCTATTATATGTATTGAAAATTGTCAAAGTCACTCAACCAGAAAATCAAGGTCAAGGTCAAAAGATGGGGATGCAACTGAGCTAAGCTACTACTGGGGCATATGCATACCAAGTTTCATCAACCTAGGACCTATAGTTCTTGAGATATGGAGGTGCTCGCAAAACTTTTTCATTGCTATTATATGTATTGAAAATTGTCAAAGTCATTCAACCGGAAAATCAAGGTCAAGGTCAAAAGATGGGGATGCAACTGAGCTAAGCTACTACTGGGGCATATGCATACCAAGTTTCATCAACCTAGGACCTATAGTTCTTGAGATATGGAGGTGCTCGCAAAACTTTTTCATTGCTATTATATGTATTGAAAATTGTCAAAGTCATTCAACCGGAAAATCAAGGTCAAGGTCAAAAGATGGGGATGCAACTGAGCTAAGCTACTACTGGGGCATATGCATACCAAGTTTCATCAACCTAGGACCTATAGTTCTTGAGATATGGAGGTGCTCGCAAAACTTTTTCATTGCTATTATATGTATTGAAAATTGTCAAAGTCATTCAACCGGAAAATCAAGGTCAAGGTCAAAAGATGGGGATGCAACTGTGCTAAGCTACTACTGGGGCATATGCATACCAAGTTTCATCAACCCAGGACCTATAGTTCTTGAGATATGGAGGTGCTCATAAAACTTTTCCAAAAAGTTAACGCCGCCGTCGCCGCCGCCGCCGCCGCCGGTAAAGTAACACCTATGTCCCGCTCTGCTTCGCAGGCGAGACAAAAATTATCACAAAATCTGATTTCACACAAAAAAGAGCAACATATACTAGAACATTCTTGAGATTAGTTTTCTATATGACTAAAGATAAGCAAAGTGAATTTATCCTTAAGCTTGAGTTTGCAACTATCATGACTGCAGGGATTATTTTCATTTGAGACTGAACTTTAATGCAAAATCTACAGTATGTCTTACTTGGCCATATGTTATGAATGAAACATGGATCTGAATCATTTGAGTAATTGTGGTGAAAGGGGAATAACTACTAATCATTAGAAATTATTATACCTGTAATTGAAATTGAATTCATACGACTATCACAACAATTTTAAGAATTTTGACAGATTACAGGTTTTTCCTTCAACAAAATGTCATTGTGCATTTAAATAAGGGTCTTGTTCACTATGGTAGCCCAAGCTGGAACAGTTTTACCTTCTAGAGAACTAAGTGGCTTGGTGCTGTTTAATAAATGTGCTGCATATGTTCTTAAACTGTCTTTTTGTGATTGTTCTTTAATGTATTGTCATAAATGTTATATGTTTTTCTGTTCTTGTTTGATTCATTTTTACTTCAAATTTTGTTTTTTCCTTCCAGATGTGAATGCCCTATAGTTATTTAAATCTTTGCTTGATGATGTCGAGTAGATATTTCATTTACAGTATCAGTTCTAGGCGGACAAAAATAAACAAACACTGAAACACTATAAATGTAGTCTTATTTAAGACAATCTTCAAAACCTTGAAGTTTTGTATTGATTCAGATTTTACGAATAAAAAACCCTGCTTAAAATGTTTTTTTCTTCTTCAAATTTTACAGGAAGATAAGTAACATATTGATGAATACTAGCTATGTATGATGCTTTTAGGATGACAAGTTTTGATGAAGAGAGCAAAGACATTGTAGTCATTGCCTCTAATTTTGTATTTGACTTTTGCCTGCAAGCAACAGCAATAGACATCAACAAGAACAAGCATTCTTAAATTATTGCAAAACAATACATAGTCCACTACCAGCCTCATATTTCAGTCACTGGTAAAAATAACGTGAAAAAATAAAAACCTAAACTTGAGCAGTTCATTATCTACAAGGGATAATCAAAAAGTGAGAAAATAAAACTTCAGTGAGTTTTCAAAGTTCCTATAAAGATTTGAGGATGGAAACAAAACATAAAATTGATCTGAAACTCATCATGGTAGACTCGCATACCTAAAAGCAGTTCATGGAAAACTGAAATTTCAGTAGATTTTCAAAGTTCAAGTGGCCATAATTCCAGTAAAATTTATGTAGACCAGCACAAAACTCCAACTTGATCTGTAACTCATCATGGCTATCTCACATACTAAAATTCAGTTCATTGTCTTTAAGGGGAAAGAAAAAAATGGTGGAAAACTGAAATTTTAGTGAATTTTCAAAGTTCAAACGGCCATAACTCCTGTAAAAATTTGTGGTTCGACAAGAAACTCCAACTTGATCTGTAATTCATCATTATATAGTTAACCCACAGACCAAAAATCAGTTCATTATCTGTAAGCTTTAAAAAAAAGTGCAGAAAACTGAGCCATGACAGATGGACGGACAGAGCGCAAACCATGGTTAACTCACATACCAAATTTCAGTTCATTATCTATAAGCGTTAAGAATAAAAGTGCAGAAAACTAAAATTTTAGTGAATTTTGAAAGTTGAAAGGGCCATACTCCTGTAAATTTTGTGTACCAGCACGAACCTAATCAGGGTTAACTCACATACCAAAAATCAGTTCATTATCTATAAGTGTTTAGAAAAAAAGTGTGGAAAACACAATTTTAGTGAACTTTCATAGTTCAAAGGGCTATAACTCCCGTTAAATTTTGCAGACAGGAACGAAACTCGAACTTGATCTGTAACTCATCATGGTTCACTCATAGACCAAAAATCAGTTCACTATCTATAAGAGTTTAGAAAAAAAAGTGCGGAAAACTGAAATTTTAGTGAATTTTCAAAGTTCAAAGGGCCACAACTCCCGTAAAAATTTGTAGTTTGACACAATACTCGAACTTGATCTGTAACCCATCATGGTAAACTCACAGACCAAAAGTCCAATTATCTCCTCTGAATATCACCTGAAAGCAATGAAACTTCTGCATAAGGTGTATTTCTAAAGCCATCAATCTGTTTGGAAGTATGGATAAAAAGATATATCTGGACAGATGGACAGATTAACAGATAGTATAGACTAATTCCCATATACTCCTCAAACTTTGTTTGTAAGGGGCAATAAATAATACTTTATGGAGAGCATTGCAACAGTGAGTAATACATGTCAGAACCACACAAAACTATCTAGGACTCCAAATTAAAAGATTATAGATACTGGGATTTTGCAATTCTTAAAGTGTCAGTGGCCACAATACCAAACGTGATGCTTAAATCTTATTTATTCTAAAATTTGAAGACTGAAAACTCAAAAACCCTAATATAAGATGTTCACTTCTAGATTTTTTATGTCAAAGTTGCAAATAAGTAATTTGGAAAATGTCATAAATGAGACTCTCATTTCAGAAACGCATTTTATTTCTATATACTATTATCAAACTCCTCTCTGAATATTGTACAAAACAACTATGTGTAAATGAACATGTACACAAATTTACCATATCATGTGCATGGGGTTTTCAATATTGTCAACAGCTTCCATAAACATCACAAACATCATGTATGCTTACAAACATTGACAATAGAATTACAACCCTCTTCACCATTTATTGCTGTTTGGTAGTGATTATCTTTATAGTACAAACACAATCGAATCACATTAGCACTTATTTTAGCCGCCAATACCATATTAACCACGGTCTGACCCATGTTCGATATGGCTTGTACATATCTTAGTATGGATTCTAAGCCTTGCGGTTTTCCTAATAAATTTGTCTGCTTTATGAGAACAAGAGCTGTCAAAAACAACATATAGACACATTATCAGTGAAATATTTTGATATTAAGGAAGTTATTATTCCATTAAAACAAAGAAATCTGGTAATGAGATAAGTTTGACCATATCAGAAAAGATAAGGTTTTCATTGAACCAATAGACAGGATAGCAAAAGTACAAATGTCTTTACTGAATAAACTATGCAAGGGCAGGATTTACAAATTTTTGAAAGAGGGGAGAAAGGGGTAGGGGTGTGTTCTACATATAGTTCACTGCAGGATAAAAGGGGAGTTCCACAGAAATCAACAGAAAATAACAAAATTTTCAGAGGAATATAAGGGAAGGGGTTCCAACTGACTGATGGGTTTTTATAGTCTTGACTATAGGCTAAGAGCCTCTGCAGAGACTATTATTTATAAAGGTAAAGACTTGCTATGTGCCATGGGTCGTCCAGCCCATGACACACCACTGCCAGTGTTAGCTGCTCCAAAGCATCCTTTGTTGATGGAAGCAGGGCCCATCTTCCACCACGAGGAGGTACTAACTGGTCGGAATTCTGGAAGACCGGGTTCCAACTTTCCGACTCCACCCTTTTGTAGATGGGGCCATAAAAAATTCAGTAGGTTTTCCAAATGCATCATCTGAACAAGCAAGACAAACAGCACAAAAAATTAAAATAAACCGTGCATAAAAGTTCTGCCGTAAGAAACTAAGAGTAAAGCCCTATTTACACTATAAACTTCATGTAACCTTTAGCTGGAATAAAAACAATATCCTTCAGGGAGTTCATGATTTACAGCCCTGTTCAAGTTTTATTTCTGACTATAAACTTATGCAAATAGCTCAACCACAGAACGATCATTCAATGTGATTTTCTCAAACACAGAAACTGTCAAAAATCGTAGAAAAATTGACTTTCAATAATTGTTCAAACAACGTCAAGTTAAAACAAAGAGAGAACAGTCTGAAAAAGTAGCATAGACAGATTTTATATCATGATGACGTATGGCCAGTCTGTCTTAAACTCATGGCTGTATAACTTTCAAGTGAGAATTTTATACATGTTTATACGAGTTTATACATGCCTTAAATCTATAAGATCACAACAAAAGGAATCTGAATTGGGCGAGGGCTGGGACTGGTATAGGATGGAACTGGAATAGCTTGAACTAAAATTGTATGATGTGCACCTCGAAAAAATGCACACAACATAACCATGTTAAGAAATAGATTTCAGATGTAATTTGTAAGCCCTCCATCAGTATTATAAAAACATCAAACACTGCTAACGCAGATTCTTTAAATTATTGGTATCTATTTTTTCACTGTTAGTTAGAGTATATCTAGATATAAAATTAATTGATCATTCAAATTAGTAAATAAATACAAAAATCCCTGAGTAAACATCAATCAATTTTATACAAATAAGATAATAATTAGAAATAAACTCTAAAGAATCTACAAATCCAAGGACATTTCAAGTTTCTAAGGCTAAACACTGGCTAGAACCAAAACATACCAAGTGACTCAAACGTATTGTTTTACTTGAAAATCATGCAAATAACACTCCTTTATTTTGCCCACTACAACATGATGAATTTGTCTTCTTCTAAGTTACATCAAAAACTAATATGAAAAACACATTATCTGGAATTTAGCTACATGATCAGTTCAAAATTATGAATCAATCGATTTCGTGAGGGAAATGGCTTCTTCAGATTTACCACATCCTCCCCCATTCCTACACTCATTGCTCGGGATAAGTTTTACAAACCACATTATGATCTCCTTGAAAATCAATTAGTCTTCCAGCTTAATTAATTATTACCCAAAATCAAATAGAATGAATACATAAGAAATAGGTTTATAAAAATCTAAGATACTAATTAATTAAGGAAAGTTTATGCTTCACTTAGCACAGGATTTGATTATACAAATGAAAAGTTTGGTATTTTTGGAGGATTCTAATTTTCTTTCTAAGTCTAATTAACAATTATAAAATATTCTGAAGCAGAAGGATCTAAACTCAGAGACTAAGACCCCGTTTACACCATAGAAAAAAAATACATCAATCTTTTTTGAATCGATCTTAAAAAGACTGGTTTGCATTTACACAAATTTATGAAATAACCTGAATAATACAGTCGTTGTATCAGTCGCTACATTACAGTACAAGAAAGATCGATTAAAAAAAGATCGATCTTTTTAAGTCTATGTCTGTCTAAAGCAGGACTTTTTAAGTCCGGTTCTTTTTGAATCGATTCAAATAAAGATCGATCTTTCCTGTTTACACTGACAAAAAGATCGATCTTTTTTGCATCGATTCAAATAAGATCGATCTTTCCGTCTAGTGTAAACGGGGTCTAATTGCTATGCATGCGGGCTTAAATGTGATATTTCCCCCATGTCATTTTGTACAGTTTACAATTATGGATCCTGGGGGAAGCCCAGGGGGCCTCAATCTGCCCCCTTTTGTTTGGAAAAAAAATATTGGATATCATTTTATTGAAGTATGACCAGAGTGAGCCCCCTCCCCTGAGCTCGAGTCAGTGCCCCCCCCTTTCAGATCAGTACACAGACTTTTTTCAAAGGGTGTGCTTACACATAGAGCATTATAAATTTAATGGGGGGGGGGGGTGCACTGAGCGACAACTTGACCAAATTCTCTAGGAGTATTAACTATTTTCTTTATAAAAGGGGAACACACCCATAGGATCCCCCCCTCTGTGTACGGGCCTGCCTTTTCAAAAGTTTTGACGCACCAGTGACTCAGGTTTATCCAGCACAATATCTTAAAAGTCATTCCAGAGCGGTCTTAAAAATATACAGACATTTCCATTATAAGAGAAACCCAAACTTTCTTGAATGTTTCTCAACTACAACTGTAATTGGAATCATAAGATAAATTCTGTTTTAATAATAGAGTTTAAGACCTTACTCTGACAACTAAATATTGTATTTAAGTGCAATGTGAATGTGCTTAAAGTGTAAGGAGGTTAAAAGAGGATTGTTCAAGTTAAAAGACCCCATGTTTTGTTAATCCTCAGACTTGACAAAATGAAAAAAAAACATTTGAATAACAAGCCTAAAAGACCAATGAACTTAAATTTCTAAATTTCTAAAAATAGATTTTTTTTTCTTTTCTAAAATAGTAAGATTTCTTATAGATTGTGATGATCCTACAAAATTCAGAGAAACAAAATGACCATCCTCACATTATGTCAGGGATTTTGTGTCCATAATCTGTCGGCGTAGTGTCCATATCTGTCTCTGCATGCAGTGTCCATATCTGTCTATGCAGATATGGACAAAGGAGCCCAGTGACAATTTATGAGGATGCAAAATGTTAAACAAAAAAAGCATACAAGTATTATGAACTGTGGACAAGGGACTCTTGATATATTATATTGGTGTGTTTATCTTACTTTTTGTGTCTACTTGAAATTAGAAACTATATGAAATGGCTCTTCTGAAAACCACACACAGAAAACTTAGGATGTGTAAGCTTACAAACATATAATCTGCTTACAAAATTTCAAAGAAATCTTTCAAATAATTTTAGTCAAACTGATAATTGCATATTCACATGTTGTTAGTTACTTCATTATAAACCTTCTGCTGGCGAACATTCGAAGAATCAAAACATTCCAGCATCAAAGTAGATAAACAATTACATGCAGAAATTGGTAATAAATAAAGCTGAAAATAACAAGTGTAAATTAATATAAGAAATAGAAGATAAAAACATTTACATGAAAGCCAAGACATGGGGCTCAAATCAGCAGTAATAATTAAAACTGCCTTTTATCTAATTATAGAAAGGTCTGCTCAATTAGTCAGGGTCAAAAAGGGTCAGGTGAAATATTCAAGGTCTACTTAATTATGTATTACTCAAGGTCAGTGTTCCTGTTGTCTTCCCTTCAAACATTGATAAGAAGTCTTAATCTGACAGGAAATTGATTGTCAATAGCTGGATGTAAATAAAAGAAGGCCAATAAAAGGTCCTAATAGTCACCATTGTTAACAAATTAGATGGAATATTTTGATCTGTCTTTTTCATTGATTTCAGAATCATGCTCTATAATTACTTAATTAAAAGTCCTTCATTGTGACAAGAAATGGAATACCACAGAGAAATCTCAAAAACAAAGACAAGACAATGGATACACAATGACACTATGAAAACACAAATCAGTAATGTTAAATCTCATTTATTCAAATTAGGACATTAAATCAACTTGGAATAACAAAGCAGTATTTTATTCAATACTTCAAATTGTAATTTTGCCATGGTACTTTTTTTGTTGTGGTACAAAATAATTGTTGGTATGAAAACAAATATTGGACAAACAGTTAACAAAACAGACAAGAAAGAATTTGCCCAATTGCTCCATTCTAAGGCTGAATCAAGTAAAACAATTCTAAAATATCTCCCTAAGTCCCACCAGAACCTCCACTTGGTGGGAGACATGAAACAAAGGTCATTGTATCAGGTCCACTTAAGGAAAGCTAAGTCTGGCATTGGTATGTCATGAGCTTGATGACTCATGGATCATAAGGAGTTTTTAATAGGCTCTGTAATTCCTCCTAGAACATATGGAGTTTTTAATAGACCCTGTGGAGGGGCATTCTCCTGTAGTCACGACAATAATCACCCATATGAATGTAGGGTGTCATTAAGTCATCAATTTTACATCTTTTGTCACCATAAACTTTTTGTTTAAATCATGCGAATAAGTCCTTTTTTGGTGTCATTCATTGTTGTTTTGTTTAGTGAGTATTGGGTTTTGACAAACTTGTGGGACTAAAAAAAATATTTAACAATTTTATAGCTAATAGGACTTTTAACTAAACCAGGTACTGACATATGTAATAAAATTACACAGATAAAAATATTTCATGATTTTCAGATTTGGGTTGCAATTTTTAAATTTTCAACACCAATATCATTATTATATAATGATCAAACTACTTCATAATTTGTTTTTTTCCTGCAAATATGCAAGTCATTTAAACAGCTGCTAGAAGTTCAATCAAGGATCAATAGAAGATTAACATATCCACATTCTAACCTCTGACTTCCCTACCGTAACAGTTAAATTATAAAGTCAAAATATTTTCAAATCATCATTAAGTAAGCCTACCAATTAACAACTTAGCCCTATTATCAAAAATCCTACTGATTCAATCTGCTAAATATTTTATTGATTCCGATATCAATTATTCCACACAGCGTTCTGATTGGTCGATGGGAAATCTTTAGTTATCGTGGATTAGACAAGATCAGATGAGGGCTGGTGCATCTTTCCTTTGTAGTAAAAAAAAATTTACTCATCAATTTATCGAGAATGCCTTCCACATGTTTTGTAATATATCAATGAAAATGATTTGGTGGTGCACTGTACTTTATGTTGTTAACTGAAGGAATTTTGTGGTTTTAAGCTGTACCTTGATCAAATCTAAAAATAATCATACCACTTGAAAAAACTTTTAATCTGATTATTAGCAATTAATTAAGAATGTTGTGAAAACAAAATTGATTCATTTAGTCAAAATAACTTTAAAGTTGAACAAGGAATTCTAAATTCGGGATACAATCAGTTTAAAATATTAATTTTCTATTTTTCTAAGACAAATTTATTTTCCTAACTCATTCTACATATGGAGGTTCATTATTGCCGCATCTCAAAATGGAAAGGAATTCACTAACATTTTTACCAACAGTAACAATTCATTCTGAAACAAACTGGATTTAAAAACAATGAACCAAAATACCTCAGCTTTAAATGTGAGCTTTAACGGCACTGATGATCCAGAAAAACAATGGGAATTACGATGGGGCATGCTCTCGCTCATTCCCCTGATTCTGTGTACATCTATCGGGAATTTATTGGTCTGTCTGGCCGTAATTTGGGACCGTCGACTACAGAATATGACGAATTATTTCTTAATGTCTCTAGCCATTGCAGACCTACTGGTTTCATTGCTCGTCATGCCTTTTGGTATGATTGTAGAAATGTATGGTGGGTATTATATTTATTTATATTTTTCATTTTTTTTAAGTTCAACTTTTTTACATCAAACATTCATTACTCAGTTAAATACAAGATCATTTTTTGCCTAACTTTGTAATTCAGCTTTCTTTAACAAAATTGTTTTTTTACATTAAGAACAACCCAGTTAAAGAACACAAGATCATCCTTTTAAGCTTGTTATTAATTTAGCCTCTGTTTTGCAAACTATATCAAAATTCAAAAAGAGATCATCCTTTTAAGTTTGTTAATTTAGCCTCTGTTTTGCAAACTATATCAAAATTCAGTATTTTGTTAAACAATTGTTAAACAGGTTCTTTAACTTGTAGAAAAGAGCTGAATTAAGATTTTTACCATGAGACAACTTACAATAATTCCTTTTTTTTTTTGCTTTACGGACCCCATATTTAGATGAAATTGGAGACAACAAGTCTATTAGGCCATTGGAAGATTTGATTCATTAAGGTTTAATATTTCTCTTTAATGCCATTAACTACACATTACATGGAAATTCCAATTTTTGATCACTTGATTTTATGCCATTACATTCATAGCAAATAGAACATTTACATATTAATAAAATTAGAAAAAAAAACATTTAACTTAATTTTTTGGGGTAAAGCAAAATGTTTTGTCTGAAAACTTAACATTTA
This sequence comes from Arcuatula senhousia, assembly GCA_963971305.1. Taxonomy (NCBI): domain Eukaryota; kingdom Metazoa; phylum Mollusca; class Bivalvia; order Mytilida; family Mytilidae; genus Arcuatula; species Arcuatula senhousia. The sequence continues at coordinate 33,300,577 of OZ020304.1, forward strand.
TTTTTAGGTTTGCCAAATTGGTAAAAATCTCAAAAATAAATGTATTGCCACCAGAGATGTTCAATTGCCTCTACAATTTCATCTGATTACAACTGAAACTTTTTTCAACATTAAATCATTATTACAAAGCAGCCACATGTCACATGATAGCAAGCATACAAAGAATTATTTTGGAGAAATCTTAATTCTTTAAAAGAAAACTAAAAAATTTCTCATTTTTCATGGCCTAAAACAATTTAATATTTCAAAAAGTTCATTTAATTTGTTTCAAATTACATTTGGAACAACCACAACCTTGAATCAAATATTAAATTTCTTTAAAAAAAAACCAACTAAACATGATTCAACAGCAAAATTCTAAAAAACCATGAGTCTGAATTAAAAATCAAATTACAATGCAGAATTGGGAAAGGCTATGAGGTTACCCATGAGAAATTAGTAAGGTTTGAAGTTTGAAATTTTTTCAAAGAACATGATAAATGCAAAGTGAAATCAAATTACACCATAAGATCTTCTCTAAACAAACTGTTCTGTTTCTAAGACTAGAACGAAAATTGAATTAAAGAATTCCTGATAGACAAAGAGAAGCTGAGAATTAAATGAAAATAGTGAAAAGAGTATAATTGGTAAACAAATCGCAAGGAATAAAATTTAAAGAAAACTTGAAATGTTACTATAAGCAAAGAAGACATTTCCATTGTACATTGAAGTTGCAATGTCAGATGAAAAAGTATTGGCATTTTCAAAAATCAAGCAAAAAGAAAGAAAGACTTTTACTAAGTTCCTGGAAAATCATTTAAAACAAACATCAACAAAGTTCAAGCTATACATTTTAACAAACTTCAACAAAATTGAAGACCAATTTCAACAAAGGTTTATGCTTATCATTTTAAACATCTTTTAAACTTTGCCTAATGCAAGATTGAATTGAAAATGGACTCTGAGCTTTCATTGGCATTATCTAAAACATAGTCTCAGCTCATCTTAGTAAGGACGACATGTTAGATGAAGTTAAGTTAGTGAGTGAGTGAGTGAGTGAGTTGGTGTTTTACACTCGTGCAATGCTTATATAGGTTATTTACAGGCGATGAACATGAAAAGGATGATAACATGAATTAATGATCATAAATGAAATATGGGGATGGAGTGGGAAACAAAGGAACGGTTAATTTTGAAGAACCACAGGAAAAGGGGAGATGTGGGTAGGGACGGAAAATTTAGCCTATGTGATGCACTACTTGGCGGTCCACAAAGGGGTCTTGAATGATCTTGAGAAAAACAAAACTTGCAACAAACATGTGTTACCATTTGAGGAACAATAATGGGACATTACAGTTGCTCAATAGAGTCCAAGGGCAAATCAGCTTGGAAACCAAACAAATGATATCTACAATCAGTTATAATTGCATTAACAGTTTAAAAATCTGTCTCTCAGGGACATGTAAATCTTACAAATACAGAAAAAATCAATCAGCATTATTGAGCCCTGAGGCTATTTTTATTGTTTTCAGATTTCTTAAACAACATGACGTCATTCATGTAAAATCTCAGATCTAAACTTGCGTCAGAACCCTGTGAAACAGATTTAAAGATTAAGAAAAAGAAGATTCTTATTATCATCTGAACATTACAATGTTATCAATGAAAAAAAAAATCTTTTTTTTTTTTAAATCAAAGTACTGTTAGCACTGATAGGCAGATGTATTGTGAATTTGTGTTATTCAAATTTCAAATGCTTTTTTTGATGTAAATCAAGCAGAAATTATATAAACATAACTAATGAAACCAACCATCCTTTTGCAAAGCTTATTAAAGGTTTAGCTAGGAGTCTCAGAATTCAAAGAAATTTCAGTCTGGACAACAGACAGTCAGACTGCTTATGTAAAGTCCAGACAGACTAAAATACAATAGATAACTATGACACCATGCCTTAAGTCCAGGGCATCCAAACAAACTGAGCATCCTACTGACCTAATCTAAACTTGGCGTGCTTCAGTTCCTGTGTAATTCTCTGGTGAGAGAAAAAAATTAACCTTTATCTTGAAGTGATAAAGCACTAATATTTCAGCTCATTTCTGGATTTAGAAGCTTCAGGTGTTTAATAGGAATATTAACGTTGGAATGTTATCAGTTATTTTTGTGGCCATGAGATTTCTGGGCAATAAATTTTGATGGTTATTCCATTTTGTTCTGGTCTTATGGCTTTTTTTCTGATAGACTGGCTTTCTGATAACAGTTGCTTAGGGTATAGATTCTTGGCAAGTTTTTATTTATGTAAAGCCAAAAGTCACTTAAAATCAATTTTTTTGTTGCATAAAAAAATTATGTGGGTGTATAAGGTTAAAAGGGTGAAATAACCAAATGTTTCAATGATTTTTCAAAAGTTCTTTCATAATCCATCAGCCAGTTATGATGCAATGAGTGAACAGACATGCATTTGTCATTCACCCTGTTATAACAAGGGTTTTCATTTTTTTTAATTCTTGCAGAAAATTGCAATGATCCTTAATACAATTGCATCATCTTGAAGTATCATGCTTAATCCTAATTAACTCATCCAATTAACTAAGTGATATACACGACTTTTATCCAGTCAATCATCCTTCACATAAACTCATCAGCAAGAACCTGAAAACATTCATCAGACTATTTCACACCTAATTACTCCAAATCAACCATGGCTCTTCTCAGCACTTCAAAAAACATATGCTGTTAGCAAGCTGTCATTACAGAACTCTAAATCCCTAAAAAATCCTCACAAGATTTCTTAAGACCAAATTTCAACTTTCTCTTCCTGTTAAGATTCTTATGATTTTGAGAGTAAATTCTTCTCTCTTTTCAACCTAATGAACATATTGGTGTAAGCCACTGATTCTGGTTCACATTCTAGGACAACAACTTCAAATAAGAATATTCTTCCGTAAATGACTCTTTTCAGTGTGAGATGACCAGGTTGAGATGCGAGCACGTGCAGCGATCTCACACTGGTCAATTAACCAATAACAACCGCCGGTACTGATATTGATCGATGATGTCGACCAATGAAATGTAATGTTATTTAAAACTTTCGGTTTTTAGAATGAAGCCACCTAAGGTTTCAGAATATAAAAAATCTAATTTTTACGGAAGAAATAGATACTTAAACGCGTTCTTGGAAAACCGGCAATGATCTTTCACTCGTGATAGAATTTTTGAGGTCTTTTGGCTCGTTCCGCTGCGCTCCACTCGCAAAAAGACGGAAAAATTCAATCACTCGTGAAAGATCAGCCGGTCTTTTCCAAGAACTTATGTAAGAACCTATTAATCTAAAGATTCCTGTCCCTAAATAGTGTAGACTTTAAAAAGCTTGCTCTGAAATATAATTGAAAATTTATTTTTCATTATGAGAACAAGAATATGTCAAAAAACATAATGCCCAATCTTGCAACATTTGGGACAGACTGACAGACAGACAGACAGACAGATTAGGTCGAAAAATCCTAAACACTACATGCCCCTTTCTTTCATAGATGGGACATAATAAATTTCTTCTGACACATGAATACTTTTTTGAACCGGCTTTGCCCCAAAATCTTCACAGGAGGAGTATGAAAATAATTTGAAGTTTAAAGCAGCTACTTAAAAAATTTAAAGTTAAATCTGTATAAGAAAGCCCAAGAACAGAATTATTTGAGTTTACCATTTAGTCACACTAGAAAATCATTCACAATATTTCATTCATTTGGGTCAAGCTTAAACATTTAGACTCATTCATAATGGGCTAGTTACCCTATATAACACAGCAATTATTTACCCCAAAACATTTGAAGATTTACAACCAAGCTTCAAGACAATTCTACTTAAAATGTACTTTATATATGTAAAACTAACATTTATAGGCTAAAATGTTTATTTTGACCAAAGTAAATCAGCCTTATTTGTCTTCAAGCTACCATGATCTCATTTGTAAGGTCTGTTTTAAGTATTTATAATGTTAAACAGTTAGTGTGAGGTCCAGACAATTTATAGCAAAAAAGGATGTCTGAGGTCTTAATTTAGTACAAGTTCAAGCAGGACTTTTCCTCTATAAGGAAACAATTTGAAGAAAAATTTACGAATAATCTATTTCCCTAAAATCAGTGTTAAAGAGCAATTTGTAGAAATGATCTGATACTTTAGAAAAATATGTCCATTCAGTTCCAATTATCAAACAGTAGGAAGAAATGTCTCCTATTACAGTGATGGTCCCCCTCTGCAAAATATTTTTTTTCGGAATTGCATAATATTTTGCTAAAATGTGTTGTTCAGAATATCATGAACACCTGACTAAGGTCTTTAAGTGATATCAGTTAAAATGCTGAAAGGGGATGGACAAACTAATGGACTGACAGCAAAATATGTTTTTTGCAACTTATGTTTCTTTACTTTACACTAAAAGTATAATTATAATAATAAAAAGTCTGGGGTATTTTCAAAATCTTAAAATAAGCAGAATATCATGGAATCGATCCACCACTCCTGATTTCCAAAGCTTCCATTTTTTCGTTAAATGCACTTTAATACGCAAACTTTTACTGATGTGAAATGCCATATTGTTTTCATTTCATTACTTTCTATTCTTCAATTTAGATTAATTCTTTCATTTTCTTCCTATAATCAGCAAACCAAAAAACTGTGTTAGGAAAAAAACCATATCAGATACTCCTTTTTGCTAAAAAAAAATCAATAAAAGTTAAGCATCTTTACTAAATAACCCATAATGCATCAAAAAAGCATCATGTTTCGGCATGGCCTATAAAAACTTTACATTACCCTTGATAATTTCTTTCTGAACCTGCTTTCTAATGGCTTTAATTACAGATCATGGCGCTTTGCAGGTGGAGAAAAAAGTCATAATTACCCTTAATAACACAAGTTATATACTTTTTCTAAAAAATAAACCAGAGTCAATATCTGAAAATAACTTAAGCGTTTTAAGATAGTGCCTATCAAATTCTACATCTTCATTGCCGATTCTAAAAGACTATTATTGCATTAAAGACATAATCTTTTAAACTTAATTGGAGACTTTGCAAATCTTCTAGAAATTTGTGATTTTTTGTGTTTCATGTATATTGGCTTTTGATCTGCCTGTTACCAAGTAAGCACTCTGGCAATCTGGGAGATGGATTCCGAGACAAGATAATAATCACGTTTTAGGTTAATTCTGTGTTATCATGCAATTAGTTTATCTCAAAGATATAAGAACTTAAGTGTTCTTTGAATTCTCCAATAAAATGTAATTACAAAAAAAAAAGAAAAGAAAAATAAGACCCTATTGGATGGAGAAAACCTCTTATTAATGATTTGATTTAATCAAAGACATGGCATTTTAAAACAAATAAATGATATATTTTCTTTGATATTTTGATTAAAGTAGTTTCTATTACGGATTTTCGTTCCCTTAAGAATGTCAAAATAACCTTTTAATTTTGTTATCATATAATCTACAGATTTGAGAGCCAGAGTAAAGCAAAAATAGAAAAAAAAACTGTGAGCTATAGCTAGCTCACTTATAAATACCCCACCCTCCCTGCTCACCCTCCCAAAATTATCAGAAAGAAGGACAGACACATGGAAGGAAACAAGGACATGTCCAGAAGTTTTGAAAAGGGGGCCCACTGACTGGCTGAAAAGGGGGGGGCAATTGGGCCCTGGTTCCATGATTTCCTATGCATCCAACAAAATTTTTCCTCTAAAAGCACAGCCAGAGCCGCCTGGGCTCACTCCCCTCTGGATCCGCCCCTGGGTATTATAAATGATTTGTCCAAGTGCCTTTTTAATCTAATTATGCAGGGACATTTTCAGTTTTTTTCTCAAATTTTCATTTTTCAAAAACCACACTTCCAAACAATCTTAAGAGTCTTCCAATTTCTTCCAGGGCAAAAGAGACCATTCATTCAAGAACTTGCATTTTCTGCCTGACAACATTACAAGTGATAAATTGCTCTTTCATACCTCTTTGTTTTAGCTTGATTTAGCAATGCAGCTATGACAGAGTAGATTCTATTCATCATTAAATCTTTCTCAATGAGAAAATGTCATTTTTTGCTGGTAAATTGTAAAATAGGATTGTCCCTAAAGTATTGGGCGAGAACAAATTACTCAATGTAGAATTTTTTGGGTATTTTGTCTAAATTAAAATTAGTATTTCCCTAAATAACCATACTTTTTTTCCATAAAAGCAGTTACTTTGAAGAATGGGAAATTGTAAGATTTGGGAAAACAATTACTCAAATGCATATAACAAAGACTCAATGTAGAAAATTTTTGATAATTTTTTTTTGGTCATTAAAATTGTTATTCTGAAGAATGACATTAACTTTGTCAATTTGTCATGTTGACTGGGTACCATTAATTTAATTCTACAATGTCTTAAACATGACAATTTGTTTCATAAAACCTAAATTGAGAAACAAAACCTTTACAGTTATGTAAAAGGACATTTTATAGGGCCACAAGGGTATAGAAATTAATGATATTATTACTCCTACTGTTTTTGTATTCATTGACGTTTTCTGAGGATTAAGAGTTTGAATAATTTGAAAAAGGGTCAAGGGAATCTTTCTTGTAAATTCAATTTCAAAACACCTCCATTCTAATTTATTTTTCTTTTATTTTACACTGTCAAATTATTAACAAACTGAAAAATTAATTTACTTCAAGACATCATTAGGAGAAAAGAGTATTATGCATTCCTCTTACTGTTGGGGTGGACAGGGGGACATAATTGTTAAGGGGGTGGAGTGGGAATCAAAGTGGTAGATGGAAGCAAATGTGGCAGACAGCTGAAACAACAGCAAGGAAAGGCAGGGTACATTGAGATCAAAATCGAGAAAGAGATTCAGCAGGAAGGGGTAAAAAGGTTACTCTGTCCAGCCCTCACTACTCAAATGTCAAGATTTTAGTCATCTTTTAGTTTCTCATTGAACTTTGAATACTCAGAGTCCAATAATTTACATTAATTCCTAGCTAATCAAGTTTTAAATAATTAATAAAACAAAGTCCTAGCATTATGGATCTAAAAATACATTTGATCAAATAACCAAAAAGCTTCCAAAAATAGAAGTTTTATTGGAATGACAATTCATTTCACAGATTGCCCAATAGATACCATTTAGACAAGAACCTAAAATTACCCTGACGTTTTTTCCACAGCTCCTTCTAGCCTTATTGCCAGACCACTTACAATTAAAGAAAGAAATGAAAAGGCAAGCAATTCCCTAAATAGACATACATGTATCTTAAGGAAAGGCCCATAAATGTCTTGGGCGAGAGACATATAGCCCATTATAGATCGACATTTTTATAGACTGGTTAATCACAGTTTGTCTCTTTTAAGCATAGTGGAAAAAAGTGAAATTTCTAAGTATACTAGAAAAGGGAACAAATTGGTATTGTTTGACCTATAGAGAAATATCTATGATCAACAATGTCTCAAGTGAAGCCATTTTATTTAAAAGACATGGGTTGTTCTTGTTACAAATCAACACAGACTTTTAAGGCTGCTTACTTAAGCCATTTATGTGTGACGCCTTAAATGAGGATCATTTTTTGAAATCATATAAGGGGGTCATACAATTGTTTTTGGAGGAAGTCTTGATACATCATTTTTTTGGTATGAACATTTCTAAAAACATCTAGTATTTGTCAAATCATTCAAAAAGTTTGTACAAATGTATTAGCATAGAATACCAAGAAAATACCATCATCATCTACTCTATAAAGCATTTAATTTTCAAAATTGACCTAGAATAATGTCAACCCTATCCAAAACCTATTTGTTATAATTTCAACATAATAGCTAGTTGCCTAGATTATCATCCTTTAATGAATATCATGTTCAACTTAATACTGAAGTACCCAATTACATCTTTCTACATCGTGTTGTATGGTGATTTTTTTCAGGAACTTTTAAAAAAACATTCAGTATAGTCAGATTTTTGCCTGAAAACTTTTGCCAATTAAATTGCCTTTTGAACATAAAACTTAAAGGTCTAGATGTTTTACCATTTGAATCTAAAATTGGCACAATTTACTAGAAAAGAACTTATAATCAAATGCCAACCAAACCTTTTACAGCCTGGAATTTCCAATTAAAACCTTAAAACAAAATCTAAAATGTTAAATATTTAACTGAGTATGTTTAAAAGTGCAAATATTGAGGCAATAAAAGTTGAAAATTAAATTGTAACATTGACTTTCAATTTTAGTGTTTCAATCTACTTGTCTCAACTTGATATTCAAGTTGATAAACGGATGGAAATGTGACACCATCAAATTGTAATTCAGTGGGCCTAACAATAAATTTATCAGGATTTCCAATTGACACTTAGCCATAATCTGATTTCATGTTAAAAAATCCACCTTAGTTGATTTGAATAATTATTCCAATCTATTCTAATCACCATGCAAAATTTAAATGTAATCTGATCAACTAAAAAAAGTTAAGCTTTACAAATCTTCTCTAATATTCAAATTTTGTCCTAATTACAGAAAATGCTTAGACTGCAATGATTGTTTTCCAACTCATTTTGTATTCAGCAGTTGGACATGTTAAGACACTCGTAAGACAACGTCTTTTTTTAGCTAGACAGAATTTATTTTACAAATAATGTCTATAATGTCTATTCTATTACGTAAATTCTCTGACAAATGATTTGCATTTCACTTTTATCTGAATTATTAAAAAATGTACTTTTGTAAGGAAAATGGCTGAAACATTTGTTTGTTGCATGATCAGAAGATATTGAAGCTAGAGATAGCACAAATCTACTTTTCATTTGGTTTATCTCCCTTTTTTAAAAAATATTGTTCTTCTTTTCTTTACATGGATTATCCCCCTTTCTTTTGATTGAACAATTTGCATTAGTTTCAGTTTTGATTATAACCATTAAACTCTTCATTTGGAAAGAAAGCAGATCTTTGATGTTAATAGCTTTCCAAAGACAATTAATTAAGGACATTTACAGAACAAAGCTGTATTTTGTTGAATTTCACAACTACAAACCCTTTCTGTGTGGCACTACTAAAGTTGACCTCAAACACTTTTTTCTGTGTTTTCAATCTTTCTCATTTCAACTTACAGACTTTTCTTCCTATCAATTTCAATGCACTTAGGAACACCACTTACCTAATAATTTAAAACATAGACATTTTAAGAACAAACATCTCATAAAAGTGTCGAACCATTATTGCTATCAAGTTGTTTCTTTGCATGACATTAAGCAATCGGTTTTAAACAGATATTACAATGATGATATTGAAAAAAGAATCCATAGCAATTGTAAAAGAGAAAATTGAGATATGTTGTTATAACACCCAAAGTCTACAAGCAAAAATTTGTTAATATAAATTTTCATGGTTGTTTCTTGTTTTCTGTTGCAGATTTTCCAATATTTTAGGGTGGAAGCTATGTGTGGGTGTGTTTGCTAAAGTTAAAACACCACATATTCAAATAAGGCATGGTCAAAAACAAAAAACAACATTTCTATAAAAAAAAAGGTATCACTAATATTTTTTCAATTTGTTTTGACCATTCAAAGTGTAACATCTACAATTCAGACTAATTTGGGTTTTGGAGGTACAACCCATTTAAATCAATTTCTGAATTGCTTAAAATCTTAAAACTCTGATATCCTACAATAGGCTTAATGTTCGATACGTTGTTTTTATAAGGATTATGCTCTTCATATTCTTGCTTACTTAGACTAGGCATAGTCTAGCATCTCTGATAACTTATATAGAGAATTTTGCACTTTTGCCTCTTATTTTTCAATAAAAAGTTTGATTTGTAAGTATAAATATCTAATGAACTAAAGTTCACTATCTTTGGAATAAGACCTTAAAAATAGGTAAGATTTCTATTTTCAGATACCAGAAACATAAATGAAAAAGAGAAAAAAAAATTATCTGCCATAACTGTATTGTATTAGTTGTCAAATAAGATCCAATTGGGAAATGAGTTTTCAGATATTAAAATTCAGAAACTTGAAAATCTAATATTCTTGATTTCAATTAACAATAATAGAAATATTTTGAAATCAACCAGAATTTTAATTACAAAATTTACATGGGCAAAATGTTTGCAAAATTCAATAGAAATTGACAGATAGAAAATTCATTTTCATTACAATTGACGAAAAAATCGTTCACTGCATTTTTGGAACTTTGAAATGTGTGGGAGGCACAGTCAGGATTTTACTCATATAATAAAAAAATTTTGTATTTGCACTCTTAGAATTTAAAACTCATAAAACATGCATCATTTCTTCCATTAGCAAATATAGGTCATTATTCAAACATTATCCATTTATAGTTTTACTAAGCATTCAATGAAATCGTAAAATTTCCAATCCAATCTTTTCCCGCAATGTCAATTTTTCCTCGCTACTACTAACAATCCAGCGTGTCTATAAATCCCATAATTACAAATGTCCTGTACTTAGACCATCGAAGCCGATAGCTCTTGTAAAACAACACTTCCTCTTGTATGTAAATGACCATTAAATAAATGGAAATCGTGACGGCCTATGATGAACCTGATGTTTCACATCAGGCTTGGTAAATAATGCTATAACAAGCGGTAATTGACAAATCTGTGTTGCTTTTAATGTTTACATAATTTCCAACACTGGCAACAGGCTGTTTTGTAGAACTGACATGAATGGTTTCTAAGAAATTACCAATGCAAATAAGCCTATACTTTTCTCATTTGTTCATATTGAATTTTTTTCAATAAATTAATTCATCACAACAACAAAAAACACAAACCTAACACACCAGACCATCTCCAATCCCACCATAATGACAAAAAGAAATCTTGCTTCTTTATGTTTTTAGATTTGATAATAAAACATCATAGGAAATTGTCCAAAATAAATATATTCTAATGTTGAACTTTATAAAACATGTCACATTGATTTGTTGTCTTCATTGTCTTGAACTCAAATGTAAATGAATACACCATGTAGAATTTTATAATTCATATTAATGTCTTTTTTTCTTTCTATTTTCAGGAGAATTCCCCTTTGGCTCAGAGCTCTGTATGTTTTGGGTCAGCATGGATGTCCTCATGTGTACCGCCTCAATCTGGCACATGTGTACAATGTCAATGGATCGATTCTTTACATTGAAATATCCCATGCGTTATGGACGGAACAAGACAAAGATGATGGTACTACTAAAAATATTCTTCGTATGGGTTGTATCCATAACTATTAGCAGCCCTCTATGTATTTATGGAATTCAGGAGAGTAAATATGTACTAAACGATGGATTATGTGCCCCTGCCATTGAAGATTTTGTGATAATAGGATCCGTTTTTGCCTTTTACATTCCTCTTGTTATAATGCTCGTAACTTACGTATTGACGATTAGAATTCTGTGGAAAAATCAACTCAACATGCAGAAAATTGAACGCTCAGATTTTCAATACAAACAAAAGAAGGGACCAAGGAAGAAAGCATTCAAAGCCGTTCTTTCCCCTCCATCTGATGATGGCTCTCGGCTTCATAGCATAGAGCAATTGGAAAGCATAACTGACAATACACTTCTTGTCGCAAATTCACAACAGAAAGATGACCAACTTTACACTGAAACTTTGAAGTACAAAAAGATACCAAAACAGAAACAAAACTGGGAAAGAAGGAAAGCTTCCTCCTTTACATGCTTGCCAACCTACCCAAAATATCCTATAATCAAACCGTTCGAGAGATCTGCGGATTTTCTTAGAGTCAATTCCATCGAAAATGTGTCAAAGGGTAAAAACATTTTTGGTGCTTCTTCGTTCACAAAATTGCAGGATTCTGATACACCTTTTGCAGGTGCTAGAAAAAACGTGATGTTTCACAGCTGTGGTAATCTGGATGTCAAAACAGCTGGCTGGAAACAGAATTACTTTAAAATTCAACGAGAAATGGACCAGATTCTCCAAGATACGTGTAGCGAGACAGACAGTAGAAAGTTTCCTGCTTTCAATGACATCAAGATCAACAGGATAGCTGAATCTTTCTCCGACATGAAACTGAATAAGATCAGAAGAGACTTTGATACAAAATTGGACAATTCTATTTCCGAAGCTAGAATCAACAGAGATTCACTTTCTGACATGAAACTTCATAAACTATCATCTGAGGATAGCGGCGTGCCAAATCTTCTCAGCTTGCCTGCGTCAAAAGTAGCATCAGAATCAGAGGACTCGCTGGACGAGTCTTCATCATCAGGATCTGAGTTTCTGACAATAAGACTCAGACCTAACTCATTCCACATGTATAAACTCAATACCAGTGCTCAATCTTCATCCACGCCCCTACTGGGGAAATCACCAACGAGGTCCCATGCTAACGGACATTGCATGAAAGGGTATGATACCGCACAATCCAAATCAAACTGCTCTATAGCTTCATCTTCAGATAGACCAGAGGTGACAAGGAGCATTAAGAATTTGATGAAGAAGTTCAACAAGGCACAAGAGGTCAAACATACAATGTCTAGAAAAGCAACATCAAATGAGAAGAAAGCTTCAAAAGTTTTAGGAATCATTTTTGGTGTTTTTGTTGTATTATGGACACCATTTTTCAGTGTGAACATTTTGTCCGGTTTTTGTGATGTTTGTATGAGACATGTAACCCCTGAAATGATGTCGATATTTCTATGGATGGGATACATCGCTTCGTTAGCTAACCCAATCATATATACAATGTTCAATACAGCATTCCGTCGTGCGTTCATTAGGATTTTAAAATGCCACCTGTGCACAAAGGGCTCTATACGATCGGACATTTACGCAACGAGCTTGCCAACGTCACACAATATGACGAATGACCGTAGGAACACTGTGACAGTCCTTATCAAAGAGGACATCAGATTATCCCATTAACATATCCTATATCAGTTGTTATACCAAAGAATATTAAATGTTTTTATTAAAAGATTTTTTAATTCTTGATTCACACCAGATATTGACACATAACAAAAAAGATCAACAACTTAGGTCACACAATAGAAATCATTACATATTTTTTAAAAATCATTTTTTCTATGAATGAGAAAATCAAAAAGCTATAGGCATTTGTTGTTGTTGGCACAGTTTGACAAAAAAAAAATCCATAAAATTTTTATCACCATATTGGGTTGAATTAATTAAAATCTTTTAAGCACTTTACTATAAAGTTGAATTAATGAAATTTGAGAACTTGTGATGTTTTCCATATAATAAACCTTTTTGGTCAACAATAAATTTGATAATATAATATATAAGTGAAGAAAAAAATTCTGTCAAATTCAATACTTCAGAAACAGGAAGTTAAGGTGATCAATTAATTCCACAAGTATCAATGCTGAAGCTACAAACCAAAATCAAAATCAAAAGGCTGTAATTATATATTGCTGAAAATTGACTGAATTACAAAAAACTGCCTGCTCACAGGTTTTTCACTTCATTAAATGGGTCGACAATAATACTATTTAGTGGGATTTTGTATCCTGTACATGAATTAATATTTTTTATAAACATTAAAAACGTTTCAAGGTCACACGTCAAGGTCTTATTTTTCCTATTACAAACCGGGATTTCAAAGCATGGCAGCTAAATGGAGGACCATAAAAGTCAATATAGTGACTAAATACATCTGTATACCAATTAAAACCAAATCAAAACCCAAGAAAATCAAGATTTTCTGATTCAGACATTCATTATCCCATAAAGGTGATTGACAATTTGAATAAACATAGAAAAGACTAGAATCATAGTCAAGTTGACTCAGAATCATGGTTAAGTTGGAAAGTCTATTAATCCAAGTGTTTAGACAAATTAACAAACAAGAAAAATGTCTGAGCACTAGGTAAAATATTTACATTGTATTGTTAAAGCTGATTGTTCATTCAAGAGCCTCTTTTTAATTTTCAGTTGTTTTGCAATACATTCTACTCTCAGATTATTTGTTCTTCAAATGCTGACTCACTTTGAAATAAAACTTGTTTTTCAACCGGTGCTGTAAAAACAAGAAAACAACAACAAGAATATGAAAACTGTGAGAATGATTCAAAGCTCAATACAAACTTGCCCTTCCTACATATACTATTTGTATATCCCTAATCACACTAAGTGAGAATATGCAAATACCGGTACAAAAGGACCAGGATAAACATTTAAAGCAAAATAAGATACAGTAAACACTTTAAACAAACACCATTTGTTATTCTGCTATTAAAATTGGCAACAACTATTTTTCATTATTAAAGTTGATACAAATAGATATAACACATTTATAATAGAGATGTTCCTGAAACACGTAAAAGCCATTTCAGAAAGGTTTTCTACTTATAAGAAGCATTTTAAGGTGTATCAATTTGACATTCAAATATCTCAAGTCCAAAAAGGCCAAGATAGTATAAAACACAAAACATAATCAACGAATTAAAAACAAAAAATACAAGATCTTAGGTCCCTGCCCCTTAAGTGGGAAAAAATCTAAGTTGGCTTGTTAAACAGGAGGTAGATAATGACAGATCTGAAAACAAATCCCACCAAATGGGACCCTGAAGCTGCATACCAATTATTGAAAGCCTACAATTAATAGTTGCTGAGAAAAGAGACACCAGCATTTCTATGTCCCCACTCCACGTTCTGGCGGGGGACAGCAATATGAACCATAACTGAAATGAGAGTAAAATTAGGTGCTTCAGAAGGGTAAGCAGTTCCTGCTGGTAAAGGATGACAAAATATAAACACTCTACAACAAACAAACATCAAATGTTGAACCAGTCAAAATAAATTTACCCCAGTAGATTTGTTGTGAGGTTTATCAACTGTTATGCTACAAGACAAACGGCACTGAAAATAGACTAAGAGGAAAAGAAAAAAAAAAAACAAAGAAAAACAACACAACTGGAATACCAAAGTTTTTTTTTCATTTTGCCCTCCATCTTGTAAATTCATTTTATAAATAGCCCAAAAATAAAAAAAAAATATGATTGGGGATGGGTCAAGAGTCCTTAGAAAGCTTTTCATTGATAAAACGCCTACAGATAGATCCAGAAAAATCCAAAAGTAAGCCACTTATTCACAACTAATCATAACATTATATTGGATTTTGGCAGAAAAAGAGAAAATGATGTGAATCCTTTATCAGATACTAATATTAAATTTGCTATTCAAGCTTGACTATTGGTAATAAAAAGATATTACCACTAAACTATCTAATGAAACAGTTTGCTGTCTGCCGATTTCCGTTTCGCTGGTTCATAATCCTGGAATTAAAGTTCACCCAATCCCTAAAAACGTTAATGCACATTTATTTTACAAATGTTCTTTAAAAGTTGTCACCAAAAGTTCATGGAATTCAGACACCTTAAAAGCCTGAATATTTCAATAGTTTAAATAAAGTTTGGGTAACATAATTAACACTTTAAAAGTGGAGGAATATGTTGGAGTCCCATGCATCCGCACCTCAAACAGGAAGTGAAGTCAAACAGGTCTGAAAATCACTTAAAACATACATTTTGTCATACTGAACAATCCTTCCAAATTTCAAATCATTTGGTTCTCATGTCACATGAATGTGTGCGTGTGTTGTTGTTAAACAACCTTTATCAATGCACCTGGGCGATCAGTTAAAAGGTGGAGGAAACCAGAGTACCCAGAGGAAACCACCAACCGAATGCGGGCAGGTAACTGACAAACTTAATCACATACAGTTGGGGAAGTCCCTTTTTTGTAAATCAAAAACAGCGGAGAGCTGATTGGCTAGTGATCAAAAAGTGGTATCTAAACCACCACCTTAGACCACTGGGACCCAGGCCCCATATGATGTAACATGAATAGAAAATGTTTAAAATTATGATTGAAAACAGTGAACTGCACTAATAAAAGATTGCACAATCATACAAAAATTTTCCTTAATCCTTCAGTTTTAATAATGTACTGCTTTAAATTTAGAATTGCAAGACATTAATTTTGTCAGTAATTCTGAAGGCTTTTATTTGATTGTATCAACAGTTTGACAGGAAGATTTCTTTAAGCATAATAAAAGTGGATTGTTATGCCTTCCACTTGAGAGAAGTTTTTGATTATAAACTAAGATGAAATGCTGAAGAATCAGAAATGAAATGTTTTTATTTGTGAACAAATCAATTCATCTCCTCATCTAATACCTTTGCCAAAAAACTCTCTCTCATTTAAAGTGCATCACAATATTAGTGCATAAAAATTGAGAAGGAATACCATCATCAAATACAAGGTCAATCTGCAATCATAATTTCAATTTAAGCTTGTCATACAATTTCAGATAATTTTTAGCACTATAACTGCAAGATTTCATTTGCTTGAAAAAGCAAGACTTGTATGAAAGCACTGAATTGAATCTTTACTGTCCAAATCAATCATTCAATTGTACAGAAGTTGAAAGGCTAAATAAACCAATAAGGTTTCAAAAGGGCCAGAATTTCTGATTCTCAGATAAGCATAAATGTGTGTTTGTATGTTAGCAGACACTGGAACAGATGTGTTTCAACAAGCAAGAACTGAATACCCTTCAGAACATCAAGAAGTTCATCATTTAAGAGGATGGTCTCAAGAAACAATGCTAGTCCTTCGGAAGGACAAAAAAGGTTGTCCCATGTATGGGGAGAGCAATACCCTGTGCACATTAAAGAACCCATTTGTAGAGTTCGATAAGAGTAGGCTCATATGGGGGCCCTTTACAAAGGCCACACTCGCAAACAGCTTGCTGGAGAGGGGTTTATAGAAGCATCTAGCTTGTTTCCAAATCCAAGATAAATAGATATGTTTAAACTAAGTTCACTTTCAGTCTTACATGAGTTCATGTTCCAGAGTTTACTTTCGTAGTTCTTATTGTATTTTTGTCTTAACCTTTTCTGACCTTCAATATTTATTCAAGTTTATTACTTCTCTAAGATATTCTATCAAAACAATGCTGTATGACTACCAGCTATTTTTGGCGTTCAATACATATAGCATTGACATTATTTAATGGGTAAAAAGGCATGAATACTTATAAAACAACACAGCATTATAATTTACAAAATGCTGACATATAATATATAATTGAATCAATAACTTTACAGTAAGAAGGGTAATTTAACAAATAGTCCACAGTTATATACTAAATCATTAAAACATATTTATCAAAAGAAATTTAAGTTTATGGAAAAAAAACTTTAAAAAATGGAGTTAAAAAATCAATATCAAATGTAACATTTATTGATAGCAAAATTAAAAACATAAATGTAAAATATTCTTCCTCTGAACATCAATAAAGATAATGAGGGATACCCTCATCCTTCAGATCGAAATCTATGCTGGATAAAAAGTAAAGTTCAATTATCTCCCCTGAATGAAAATTAAACTAACAAAAGTTTTGCAAATTTGTAGGCTAATTTTTAAAAAAAATCATTGAAAACATAATTTTGCTTATTTAGATAATCTTAAACATTATTTTCAACATTATTCCTTGTTCGAACATTTTGGTTTTGAGTACTTTTCGTTTTCAACTGTTTTGGAATTTGATCTTCCAATGTTTTGGTTTAAATGCTACTGATGAGAGGTTACTCCTTGAAATATCGATATATAGCATATCCAAATTAACCGTTTATACCCGCGTTTTGGTATTTGTAATTTTGAAACCACTGGGCGATAACCACTGCTGGTGGACCAAAGGTCCCCAAGGGTAATCACAAGCCTGGTAGTCAGACTTGTCTGACACTAATTACCATAAATTTTCTAATATATTGTCGCTGAAATTTCCGATTGTTAAATTCAAAATTGATGAAAACACCAGGTTTCTTTCCTTGTAATGCACATGGTCGATATCCTCGGTGCTGTATTTGGCTTCCTTGTTCGAACGTTTTGGTTTTGAGTACTTTTTGTTTTCAACTGTTTTGGAATTTGATCTTCCAATGTTTTGGTTTAAATGCTACTGATGAGAGGTTACTCCTTGAAATATTGATATATAGCATATCCAAATTAACCGTTTATACCCGCGTTTTGGTATTTGTAATTTTGAAACCACTGGGCGATAACCGCTGATGGTGGACCAAAGGTCCCCAAGGGTAATCACAAGCCTGGTAGTCAGACTTGTCTGACATGAATTACCATAAATTTTCTTATATATTGTCGCTGAAATTTCCGATTGTTAAATTCAAAATTGATGAAAACACCAGGTTTCTTTCCTTGTAATGCACATGGTCGATATCCTCGGTGCTGGATTTGGCTTCCTTGTTTGAACGTTTTGGTTTTGAGTACTTTTCGTTTTCAACTGTTTTGAAATTTGATCTTCCAATGTTTTGGTTTAAATGCTACTGATGAGAGGTTACTCCTTGAAATATCAATATATAGCATATCCAAATTAACCATTTATACCCGCGTTTTGGTATTTGTAATTTTCAATCTTGACCACAATTTCATTTGAAATGCCTCTACCATTAGTTAGGACTGTTGTAATCTTCAATTTTGTCTGTTATGTCTTTTTTTTCATTTTTTATTTCTTCTTGGACTTTAAGATTGATAATCCTTTTTTATCTACATGTACTTATCTTTTAAACAAGACAATAAAAAGTTTAAGTTTTCTAATTCTAACAAACATTTGAAAATATACAAGGCAATTTTAGCTTGAAGTACAACTAGCTCTCCTGCCCTTCAAATCAAAATTGAGAAAAAAAATCTACAACCTATAAAAAGACACCTCAGCATGATCACAAGTCACCAAATTTACTTTTCAATTGCTGCTTGACATTTCGGTTCTTAAAGTTATTAGACGACAAAGGCTTGGCTATAAAAGACGATAATTTACTAAAGAAACATGAATGGCAATGTAGCAACAATACAATTTAAGGAAAAAATATTGCCTGAAATTCAATTTATTGACAGAACTGTCCCAAAGTAGAATTTGTATTGGAATAAGGTTTTTTTATCAATGAATTGTAATAAGGAGGAATTTTATTTATATACATTCGTATTAAGCACTTGATTTTTTAGTATTTTCATTCTTTACCACATTCAACCGAAACTGAGATCACTTGCACTGTGACAGTGGTGCTATCATAAGCAGGAACTGCTTTCACTAATCTGGAGCACCTTTTAGTTCAAGTTTCAAGATATCAGTTTGATGATTGCAGTGTGTTTTTCATATGTTGTGCAGTTCTGTTTTTGTGATGTTTAATCTACTTATTTTGTTCTGGCCTTTTCAGACTTAAAATATTCAATTGCCAAAATGGTATGTCTTTCCTTCTAAAAATCTTAATCATATTAAGTGAAACTGAAAATAAAGAAAGAATGTGTCCATGGGACACGGATGCCCCCGCTGGCCTCAAATAAAAAGTGGAAGTCCGACAGGTCTGAAAGTCGCTTAGGACACATAGTTTATCATACTTAACAATCCTACCAAGTTTCAAATCATTCCCATATATGGTTTCTGAGAAAAGCTTGACGGAAATTTTCATGTCGATTTTGGTATCGATCCAGTCCAAACAGGAAGTAGATGTCCGACAGGTCTAAAATTCGCTTAGGACGTATAATTTGTCATACTGAACCATCCTACCAAGTTTCAAGTTATTCCCATTTACGGTTTTTGAGAAAAGCTTAACGGAAATTCGTACGGACGGACATGAGTAAAACTTAATGCCCCCTGACATGTTGTAGCGGGGGCATAAAAATTATCTTGACTTTATGTCTGTAATAATACTTTACATAAATGTTTCATTAAGTTGCCAAGTTATATGTATTTTCAAAAGAAATGAAAGCAAGAAACATCTAGAAAGTGTAAAACATAATATTGTACTACAATCATCCATGACCAAAAAGATATATAATGCAGGGGTCAAAATTTAAGGACATTTTGTAGATTTACATGCCCAATTTTAAATGTGTTATGGTTCTAACAACAAGACTAAGGCGGTACATGAATATCTCAACAGACAACATTGACTTTGATGAAACTGGGGAAACCTAAACAATAAGGTTGTACAATTAAAGCACCAAGGAGCCTCTTAAATAAACCATTATAGCCAACCCATAAACTTGGGAAAAAAAAGAAAGAAAAGGAATTGTCCTATTGAAATAATTCTATCCTCTGTTCAGCACAATTCACTTCTTTAATCTAATTAACCATTTTATTAAGTCAGAATGACAATTTGACGACCAAAATTCCAATCACGCTGAAGTTTTTATGGTGAGCCAACAATGGTCGTAATGTGCTGTGTCTGACACTACTCAGTCTTGAGCGTTCATTGACCAATCAGAACAACATGGCATAAAAGCACCCCAGGGAGCAATTTTCTTCTCGGTAAAAAAATGGTTCTGTCATCTTAAACTCCTTATTAGGAGATAGATATAGACAGAAGAGCTTAAGTTCTGGTTAAATGTATATTGGAGTTCTATGTCAATGACCTTTTTGTGACATTAAACCTAGATTTGCGGTTATAGTTTAAATTGATGACATGAGAATTATGGGTTATCATGGCAAATGATGTGACTCAATTTTATCATTGTACAAAATATATCTCAGTTAAAGCAAGTGCTCTATTTCATGGACAATGATGGTTAAGACTAAATTTTTGCATTGTATCATCAAACAAAATGTCCAGGATTCTGAAGCCATTATCAATATTGACAAAACACGAGGCTCCCAGGAGCCTGAATCGTTCACCTGGTCCTTAAGCTTTAAGATGTGTTCTATGAATTATTACCCTATAATGGATCATCTGACATCTTCCACCCTATTGAGACTTTTGTAGAGCTCAATGAGCCAATTTTTTTAAGAATTCAACAGTTTTTTTTTATCTGCAAAAGTTTTCATTCTATAGGGCAAAAACATGAGAAAACATTCTTTTGACATTTAAAGGGCCATAACCCCTTATAAGAAGTAATATGTCATCTTTGACCTAATGGAGACTTTCGTATATCTCAATGAGCTGAAGGTTTAAACAAGCAAGACCTTTAAAGGATCATAACCTCACTTTGGGGTCATCTGACAACATCGACCCAATGGAGACTTTTGTACAAGGTTTAAGCAGGCAAAAGCTTTTCTCTAACTGCAATAGTTTTTAATCTATAGGCCAAAAACACGAAAAATTGCTATTGATTTTTAGTCTATGCTCTTGGTATTCAAACGATGTTTCAAAACTTATGATTTAACTTAGCTTTTTTTAAAATGAAACACTTGTTTGCTGTGATTAACTGGTGCAAATTACCACAAAAGGATTGTTGTCAATATGTGATTCAAATGCTCAATTGATACTATAATGATGACAGGCATAATTGTATTGATCAACCAAGTTAGTGACAGTCATCAACATATCAATAAAGGCTTCCTACATCTTATATATATTGTAAATTGTTAATAAGAATATGAACCCTAAAACATGTTTTTGTGACCAAGTGCAATAAAGTCAACCATTGTATCAATTAGGGCTTTTGTTTTCTATATTGCAATCTACTATATCTTATAAATTGCAAATTGTTATTTAAAGAATATGAACCCTAAAACATGTTTTTTGTGACCAAGTGCAAAATTACAAATACCAAAACGCGGGTATAAATGGTTAATTTGGATATGCTATATATCGATAATTCAAGGAGTAACCTCTCATCAGTAGCATTTAAATCAAAACATTGGAAGGTCAAATTCCCAAACTGTTGAAAACGAAAAGTACTCAAAACCAAAACGTTCGAACAAGGAAGCCAAATCCAGCACCGAGGATATCGACCATGTGCAATACAAGGAAAGAAACCTGGTGTTTTAAACAATTTTGAATTTAAAAATCGGGAAATTTCTGCGAAAAAAATATTAGAAGTTTTATGGTAAATCGTGTCAGACAAGTCAGACGACCAGGCTTGTGATTACCCTCGGGGACCTCGGGTCCACCAGCAGCGGTTATCGCCCAGTGGTTTCAAAATTACAAAACCAAAACGTGGTTATAAACGGTTAATTTGGATATGCTATACAGTCAACCATTGTATTAATTAGGGCTTTTTCTAATATATATTGTAATATAAAATTGTAGGGATATGGATACACGACACATACGTACACACCACCATAATTGTTAACAGGAATATAAACCCTATAACATGTTTTGTGACAAAGATTTAACAAAGTGATAGTGGATCAATGTATCAATTAGGGCTGTTTCTTTTGTCTATTGTAAATTGGTAATAGTATCATCCCTAAAACATGTTTTGTGACTAAGAGCTGCTTTTATACAGAGAATCAGATTGAAATGAAAGCCTAATTTGTTATTGATATTTAGGGGTCATTTTTGGTCAATACAGTTAAACTTGTTCAAACCAATCTTATTTGAAACAAAAGAATGGCAAGGTATTCCCTATTTTTGTATGTAGGGAGTTATCTCCCTTTTGCAGAGTTATCTTCTCTTTCCAGAAGGTATTTTTTACTAGTATATTAGTTGTTCTGCATTTATTTTTTAATTTGTCAAAAAATATCTTAAAGTAAAATATGATTATTTTTAAATAGGTTTTTAAAATATTTTTTTCTGATTTAATGTAGGGTCTTCTAAGCCCTCTGAATAATTTAGAAAGAATAAAAACCTTATTTTCCCATTCATTGCAATGTAATATAGCTACCACAATGGAGGACAACTCTTGTAAATGGGAGATAACTCACTATTTACAAAAATAGGGAATACACTGTGTGCAGGATAAAAATGTACAGAGGTGGCTTGAAAAGCCAACATATAGTAAGGTACAAGTTAGTTATATCAGGGGTTGGTTTAGGCATCTTGGCTTCTGTGTCCCAAACCTATCAATTTCAAAAGAGCAGTCAACAGTCTTGCCAAAGAGTAACAAAATAATGTCAATTTTAGTCCTTAATGCCAAACCCAAAATATGCAACTAAGCAGCACATCAGTATTGGTCCTGCCATTGTCTTTCAAAGATCTCTTTTTAAACCTTTGTTAGTGCTAACAAACTAAAGTTTATGCAATAGTTCAAATCAGGACATTCTTTAAATAAACATATCAATTTAAAAAGAGCATTTAAAATCTGAAGTTATGGATCAAGACGCAATTGTCTACTGCTGAGATTTATTTAGACCTTTGAGTGACAGGAACTATTATACCATGTAAATCAACCTTTTTTCCATTGCCAAGAATATTTCAATACTCAATCAGGGCATGTCTTCAAAGTCACTGATAAGATCTTTACTTGTTTTCTTTGTTTTATAGTCAATTCTAACTTACAGCACAATGACATGGTTTAAAGTTATTGCTTGTTTTTTGGGGAAACCTGAATTCTAATGGTTTTTAAGGGAAAAAGGGGGAGGGGGGTCCAAAATATTTTTAAAAGTAGAGTTCTGCCTAAAGTCTACAAGAGATGAAAGGGTTGGTGGTGGACCAAATAAGCCAAAATTCTGCATACAGAATCCAATTTTCTAACAGAAAGGCCAGACCAGGGGGTTTCCAGTAGCTTTTTTGAAAAGAAATTAAATTTCAAAATAAACTACATGTAACATAGATAAATATTAGATATGATCTTCATCTTTTGTGAAATTAAGAAGAAATATGTCCATGGGACATGGATGCCCCCGCTAGGCCCCAAACAGGAAGTAGATGTCCGACAGACCTGCAAGTCATTTAGGAGGTACAGTTTTTGTCATACTGAACCACCCTTCCAAGTTTCAAATCATTCCCATGTATGGTTTCTGAGAAAAGCTTGACTGAAATTTTAAAGTCTGAATTTTTCATAGATTTTCACATTGGCCTTAAGTCTCAAGCAGGAAGTAGATGTCTGACAGACCTGAAAGTGGCTTAGGACATACAGTTTGTCATACGGAACCAGCCAACCAAGATTCAAATCATTCCCATGTACAGTTTCTAAGAAAAGGTTGACAAAAATTTTCAAGTTGAATTTCATGGATTTACATATCGTCCCAGTCCAAAACAGGAAGTGGATGTCGGACAGACCTGAAAGTCGCTAAGGACATACAGTTTGCCATACTAAGCAATCCTACCAAGTTTCAAATCATTCCCATCAACATTTTCTGAGATAAGCTTGACTGAAATTTTAAAGTCTGAATTTTTCATAGATTTTCACATTGGCCTTAAGTCTCAAGCAGGAAGTAGATGTCTGACAGACCTTAAAGTCGTTTAGGACATACAGTTTGCCATACTGAACCATTCTAGCAAGTTTCAAATAATTCCCATGTATATTTTCTGAGAAAAGCTTGACGAAAATTTTCAAAAAATGAATTTCATAGATTTACATATGGGCCTAGTCCCAAACAAGAAGTAGATGTCCCACAGACCTGAAAGTCGCTTAGGACATACAGTTTGTCATACTGAGCCATCCTAGCAAGTTTCAAATCATTACCATGTACAGTTTGAGAAAAGCTTGATGGAAATTTGTACGGACAGACATGAGTAAAACCTTTTAATGCCCCACGACGCACTGGGGCATAAATATCTGCAAGGTTCTGAAAGCAAATTTCATTGCTGGATTTTGAACAAGAGGATATATGCACTTTAACATTAAAAAAAATATATGAAGCTAGATCTAATGAAATTGTCAACATGATCACTGTCAATATTTTTCCCCATAAAAAAATTAAATTAAAAAGCCAATTCCTAAACTTGCCTTCAGGCAATTAATTTTAATAAATTAATAATTATTTCTGCCATTTTCAGAGAGAAATCTTATTTTCAATGTTAAGTGCAACAAGTTCACAAAAAGTCTTAAAGAAGATTTCTTTTACAACCTATAAATTCACATCTAGGTGTGAAAAAACATGTCTGGGGCCAGTTTTTGCAAATCAAACTTCCTTCATACTGTCAGTTCTTATTTATAACACTGACATACAATTTCTCTTCTCCATCATCATGATCATGTAATCTTTAAACAAATGGATTAATGGCATGCAATCCAGTCTATAAAAATAAGAAAGATCTATAAATTGTTGTGTTAGAATATACCATTGGCATAATTCCTCATTTTATATCTAAAAACAACTATCGCTTCATATCAAAATTTATTATTATAGACGCAGAATCAACTTTTCTTCCTGGGATTCATTTAAGAGATTTATTTAAGTTATAACATTAAAGGATTCATATTTTAATTTTTTCAGTCTAAATCCTAAAAGATAAGAATTTGCAGTCTACCAATGACAAAACATGTCTGGCTTCAATCTTGAAGGTTGGTGAAAATTTCATGGACCAATTTTCCAACGCTGAGACTCTTGGCACCATTTGGTCAGTTTTAACTATCAATACTAAGTCACAAGAACACTAACAAACTGCAAATGCATAATCTAAAAGCTTGCTACCCAATCCAGTATAAACAGATAATTTCAAACTACAATTTAAAATATAATGCTGACAAAGGATTTCAAGACTCAGGAGATATGATACCCCTTCATTTCAAGCAAAGACTAAAAACAACAAAGTTTAACTATGGTTAAACATTATGATATTCAAATTTTCAAACGAACTACCAGTAGAATTGTTTGAAAAAATTGTAACCAATCCCTATAGCTATGTTTAGTCTAGACAAGTATTTGGTTATTGAGATTTAATGTAGGAAATAAAGGATTCAAAGACAATAAACTTTGTTTTCATTGTTATTTCAATATTTTCAGCAAGGTTATGGTTTAAAAGGTTATTGAAACTTAGAACAAATTACAAGGTGATAAAAGATGCTTATTATTACTAAAAGTTTGTGGGATCAGATAGAGGTTCTTTAATGAAAAAAAAAGATCATGAAAAAATCATCAATTTGGAATGGCCAGAAGAGCTTTATAGGCTATTAGTTAGTTCATTGACCAGAACAAATTTAATCATTGAAAAGTCTAGCCACAGGCTAATCTTTATTATACAAAATCTCAATTTTATAACACAACACAACACTAGAAGGACTCTAGAATTACTACAAACAGTTTCAAGGAAATCAAGGACTTTAGATCCAATGCCGTGAGAAAAAACAAGAGGCTCCCAGGAGCCTTAATCGCTCACCTGAACTACACAGATACATGTATATATATATATATTAGATATTATTGTGCTTGTCCATATGCAATTTAAATTTCTGAAATATCTTGGTTAGTTTTCAAGATATTGGGCTTAATAAGTGCAAAATTGGGCAAAAAGTACGAAAAAGGGCAATAACTCCCACATCAGCAGTCAGATCTTTTCCAAAATTTCAGGACAGGTACATCTTAATATGCTGATCACTTTTGATTACCATCAAAATTTTGATATCTGTAACCATTTTTGAGATATTAGCAAAAAACTGCAATTTACCCCTATGTTCTATTTTTAGCCATGGGGCCATATCTTTTGACCAATCAAAAATCTGAACGATAGAATTGTAGCATGTATGCTATTGAACAACTATGCCAAGTTTGGTTGAAGTTGGATGTATGGTGTTAAACAAGTTAATCTTTGAAATTCAGGGGAAAAGTAATGAAAAATGGTAAATTTTGACACTTTAAGGGCCATAACTCCTAAAAGAATTGGTTCTACAGCTTTGACCTAAATACATGAATTGTAGATCTTGATGTGCTTAATCATATGCAATTTGAATTTTTAAAATATCTTGTAATGTTTTTAAGATACAAGGCAAAATATGTGCAAAATTTTGAAAAAATCCAGAAAAAGGGCAATAACTCCTACATTGGTTGTTGGATCTTCTTGAAAATTTCCGGGCATGTAGATCTTGAGGTGCTGATCACTTTTACCCTATGCCAGAATTTTGATATCTGTGACCGTTTTTGAGTTATTTGCAAAAACATTGCATTTGACCCCCCCTGTTCTATTTTTAGTAACATCGGCCATGTTATTTTACGAATCAAAAATCCGAACGATAGTTTTGTACACATAATGCCACTAAACAACTATACCAAGTTTGGTTGCAATTGGACTTATGGTGTTGGACAAGTTAACGTTTGAAAAATTGTTTACAGACGACGACAGACGACGACGACGACGACGACGACGGACGCCAAGTGATGGTAAAAGCTCACATGGACCTTCGGTCCAGGTGAGCTAAAAATGGTAAATTTTGTTGTTTTAAGGACAATAACTCCTAAAAGAAATGATCCTACAGCTTTGATCTAATACATGAAGGGTAGGTCTTGATGTGCTTTATCATATGCAATTCAAATTCTTGAAATATCTTGTATAGTTTTCAAGATATATGGCTAAACAAGTGAAAAATTTTGAAAAAATCCAGAAAAAGGGCAATAACTCCCACATCAATTGTTGGATCTTCTTGAAACTTTCATAGCAGGTTGATCTTGAGATGCTGATCACTTTTGTCTCCCATCAGAATTTTGATATCTGTAACCATTTTTGAGTTGTTAGCAAAAAACTGCAATTTACACCTATGTTCTATTTTTAGCCATGGCGGCCATATTTTTTGACGAATCAAAAATTTGAACGATAGAATTGTAGCATATATGCTATTAAACAACTGTGCCAAGTTTGGTTGAAGTTGGATATATGGTGTCAGACAAGTTAATCTTTGAAATTCAGGGGAAAAGTAATGAAAAATGGTAAATTTGACACTTTAAGGGCCATAACTCCTAAAAGAAATGGTTCTACAGCTTTGACCTAATTACATGAAATGTAGATCTTGATATTGACGTGCTCAATCATCTGCATTTTGAATTTTTAAAATAACTTGTATAGTTTTCAAGATATAGGGCTAAATAAGTGCAAAATTTTGAAAAAATCCAGAAAAAGAGCAATAACTCCCACATCAGTTGTTGGATCTTCTTGAAACTATCATAGGAGGTAGATCTTGAGATGCTGATCACTTTTGTCTCCCATCAGAATTTTGATATCTGTAACCATTTTTGAGTTGTTAGCAAAAAACTGCAATTTACACCTATGTTCTATTTTTAGCCATGGCGGCCATATTTTTTGACGAATCAAAAATTTGAACGATAGAATTGTAGCATATATGCTATTAAACAACTGTGCCAAGTTTGGTTTAAGTTGGATATATGGTGTCAGACAAGTTAATCTTTGAAATTCAGGGGAAAAGTAATGAAAAACGGTAAATTTGACACTTTAAGGGCCATAACTCCTAAAAGAAATGGTTCTACAGCTTTGACCTAATTACATGAAATGTAGATCTTGACGTGCTCAATCATCTGCATTTTGAATTTTTAAAATAACTTGTATAGTTTTCAAGATATAGGGCTAAATAAATGCAAAATTTTGAAAAAATCCAGAAAAAGGGCAATAACTCCTACATCGGTTGTTGGATCTTCTTGAAAATTTCTAGGCAGGTAGATCTTGAGGTGCTGATCACTTTACCCTTGCCAGAATTTGGATATCTGTTACCGTTTTTGAGTTATTTGCAAAAAACTGTAATTTGACCCCCCTGTTCTATTTTTAGCCATGGCGGCCATGATTTTTTACGAATCAAAAATCCGAACGATAATTTTGTACACATAATGCCACTAAACAACTATACCAAGTTTGGTTGCAATTGGACTTATGGTGTTGGACAAGTTAACGTTTGAAAAATTGTTTACAGACGACGACAGACGACGACGACGACGACGACGGACGCCAAGTGATGGTAAAAGCTCACATGGACCTTCGGTCCAGGTGAGCTAAAAATTAGACAAAAAACATTTCATTTCCTGGTTTTTTATGTCCTACTTAAGAAAATCTCATGCGAAACAAATCTTTTCTATAATGTCTCATTGATTTAGACATCTATGTCATACTGAAACGAAATGTCTTTTTTTTAAAAGCTTAAATCTTTCCGATTCTCTAGTTTCCCATCAACTCTGATAACTGATTTCAGCTTTAAACATTACATCTATTTAACCTAACAAATCTTAGTATAATAAAGAATCACCAATATTTTAATCAGCCCAATGGTTTTTAAAGGACAAGTTCGACATCAAAATGATCGTCTATTTTAATTGTTCCGAAAATTTATTAAGGAAGAATCGTTCAGGAAGACAGCAACAATGCCACAATGAAGTTGGCATCCTGTCATAATTCTAGAAAGCCTGGCAATTACATCACGAGCAATGTTTACCAATATCGAACCCATCATTGACATCTAAGCTTGTTTGGTATCATGGATAAATCATGGTGTTTTAATAACAGGTCTTGATTGCATAGGATATGATATGATGATTTTTTTTCCAATTTTTGTTATGAAATAAGATAGAGTGACACACATAGTTGTATTTTATGTAACTTTAGGGAAAAAACAGTAGCAAGCCACCTTATTGAGAACAAAACTCTTTTTTTTTTCTTTAAACCTGAGGCAAGTTTTTTTTTCAAAGAGTTTCAAGAAGTTATTGTGAATCAAAATGTGGTTGTTTTTTTGTGTAAATCATGTTTCTGAGGCATTCTATCAAGATGTAATTAAGACAAAAAATCCAAAATATCTTTTGCCAAAGAACAGTAGCGTAGCTTTGGTTTAATATTTACTGAGGCAGGGGTCCAGGGGGCTGCCGCTGAAGCCCCCTGGTGGGGGGTCTGGGGGGCAAAGCCCCCCTGCCGGAAAAAAATATGTGATATTACGTATGAAACCAACAGATTTTATGATGTCAATAAGTCATTTTCATAAGAGACTGACATAAAGCTTATAATTAAAAGAAATATTTGAATCAGAATATTTCCCTCTTTAACCATTATTTAACTGATTTTTGTTGAAGTGTAAAATTTCGGGTTCTGACGTGAAGTATTTCTTTTCCGGATTTCTTTCGTCTCTGGACTTTAAGATGTAATGTGTATATAGTAAAATTGATATTAGTACTAACAACAGGAATTAGTCGTTATGTCAAAACACTGAGCTTGGCGATTCAACTGTCAAAAAAAAACTTTATCGAGAGACTGTACCCGCACAAGCTCTGTGTGGACTCTTCAACTTGCGTTGTTCTTATGGCTACCCTGCCTCCAAAAACGCTAAAGGCTTTCCAGGTTCTTTGATCCTTTATTTTAACTTATACAAAGCTGTGCGGGATGCGGGCTTTCACTATATACATGCATCTGAGTTCTCTACATGCCGGTTTTCTATAGAGATTGCGAAAGCTACGAAACGCAATTCATACATTTGTACCTAAGAATATGTTGAGCAAAGACTAGTGGAATTAAAAACAAACTTGACTCCAACTGTCACTGTTTTACTTTTATACCAACAACCAAGGAACATCCTGGGTAACGTTCTTTTGTTTAATTTTCAAAGTGAATCTTTTCCCCCATGTTTTTATTTTTTCACTTGTCAATTTTTCTACCGAGGCAAGTGCCTCGGTTGCCTCAGTGCAAGCTACGCTACTGAAGAACTGAATGATATCTGAGAGCAATGAAATTAGTTCTTCTACCTATCATGCACATTTCCATAAGAAGTACTGTTTTCATAAAAAGTTTCATCAGAATCCATCAAGCATCCATTTGGACTTGTGTGATATTGGGACAGTCCTATTGTCAGACAGACCAACAGACACTGGGTGATTTCTATATACATTGTACCAGGCACCTTAAGAATTTTGTTTGCAGGGAATATAAATATTTTATAAATAACTTCATTTCGCTTCTATCATTGAACTAAAAAACTTTATAAATTTTTGACAAAATGTATTCTTGTCTAGACTAGTCTATTATCTAAACACTTAATTTAAGCTTTTACTTAAATTATGATTATTATTTATACAAATAGATTGGAGTTTTCAAGCCTGCAAGTGATATGGAAAAATTCTTATGAAACAGTACAATTCTCTGAAATTGCGACTGTAAAATTCTGATATTGCAGCGAAGATAATTAAAAATAATAATATAAGTTACATAATACAGGAAGATTGGATCCACAAAACCAAACAAATTATCATGAGACCATATTTTATATGGAACGATAATAATGATATGATTGCCAGGAAATAGTTTTCAATATCTTTTTTATAAATAGAAAGAAATGATCTGACAACCATATGAGTTGTTTTTTGTTGCTGGAGCTAAATTTCATAGATTTCTTAAAAAATGACAGATTTTTTTTCGTGGAATTCAATTTTAGCAATTACTTATATGCAAAGTATCTGTTTGTCAGATGATTTTCAGGGTTGAAATTACAGTAACATTGTTTGATTATATTCTAGACATTTATATATATTATCAAGTATATACTTTGCATATACATGTACTATTTTCCAGATTTGATTTCACAGGTTTATATAATTTCGCGATTTGCCAAGTACCACAAAAATTAGATACCCACACAAAAAACAACTTATACAGTACTAGTCCAGCTTTACAGAAAATTGTGAAATAATTCCTGTACCTGATACAACTCTCATCAACCAACTGCAACTAGACATTATGGAGATGGCAGCCATGTACAAGGGCCCCACATAAGTTGAACCCTGTACTTTTGGGACCAATATGGACTTGGTATTTGTCTTTGACACATGTGGCCAATGGTGGACTATAAACTTTTGACACATAGATAAATCGTAAATGTACATTTCTTTAAAAATTTTTTTTATAAAATTGGTGGAGTGGAACAAAATGTAAATTTGACTTGTCACTGACATCATGCTTGCTTACTGGCATATAAAATGTCAGCCTAAAATCTGCATATGGAAAAAAATGTGGAAAACTGCAATAGAGGTAAAATTATCAAAGTCCAAAGGGCTTGGTCAAAAATTGGTGGAGCAGAATGTAATGTAAACTTGACTTGTAACTCATCATACTAGACTCAACACTCAAAATATCAGCCCATTATCTGCAAGCATACGAGTAAAAAGTGCGGAAAACTGAATTTGTTACAGACATAAAGACGAACAGTGAGACAGGTTACTATAGGGTTACTTGGGCCCTAATTAAAGAGTCTTTAATGGAAACTTTTAACAGCCAACAGCATTATTTCAAAAGGGCACCAAAACAAACATGAAATCAAAAAGACAATTTGTATGTACCACACTAAATATATAGAATACAATCTAGTGTTTATCATGACAAAAGCATTTATGAAAATGAGGGAAAACTTATGAACGCACTGGATTATGGAATCATTATTGTGTGGACACTGGTTTTATTAAGCCTTGTAAACACAACAACATAGATTTGCTTAGTCACTTCTATAGGCAGGTGGGATGAAACAACACAATTTCCCATAATCATCCCTAATGATAAAACCATGAAAAATATATAGATATATTCCTGATTCCTTGCAATCAAGATTTCATCTAAGTCATGTACTGTAATATATTTTTTCTCTCAAATCCTATTTTATTCCTTACAATTTATATTTCGGTCAGTTATTGTATTTTTTTTCTCTCAAATACTACTTCCATTAAGTGATGATAGATTTCAGCCAAGTCATGCACTATAATAATTTTTTCTCTCTTCCTGACTATTAGTTGTAAAAGCATCTATCATATCTATTAAAAGCTATGTTCTTTTGATTGGTGCACCTGCCGATAATTGGAGATGCATGCATGTATTTCATGTAACATGTTCTGAGCTGTCAATCATGATTAATTGCTGCCGAACTCTGAAGGTGCAGCTAAAGCTTACAGAAACATCCTCATAAAATTAATATTGTGGAAATAATTTAGAGTATATAATCTATGATAGTTAATTAAGAAAACTTGCATGTCTGATATTTGAGTCTTCAAGCAGCTAAATGTTTGAGCAAACTTGTTTTGTTTGAAAGTTTTATTTAACAGACATGCAGATCATTTGATACCATTTTTGTTTTCAAATTGTTCTTTAACTTTATGTATTTCCTTTCAACTATTTTTAAGTAGTTTATCTTTGCTAAAACCTCAATATCAAAATATATAAGAACATAATGACATGATATGTTTTCGCAGCAACATCTATAGTGCATGTTAAGATAAATTCTTTATGATAAAAGCACAATAGAAAACAGTACAAATAATAAACAAGTTTTAGAGAAGACTCATGCGAAAAAATCCCAGAAGTAATTTCAGTCATTATTAAGCCATTCCAATCTCGGAAGAATACGACAAAATATGCATTTGACAGTTGAAGAAGACTTATTAACATCCTAAAGATGCCTCGGAGACATAATGCACGGGGAAGCGAACTACCGTTTTGTACCTCGATGACGGATTTTTCCACGAGGAATTATCAATCTGATCAATATTATACTGTGGTTATAAGTCTAAACCATAAGATTTTTTTCAAACTGTCATCATTTATTGCTTGGTATTACGATTTTATTACATCGTTTTATAGAGACGACTCAAAATTATTAATACCGAATGATTCACAGCAATGAAAATATATGGAAGGAAGGTTTCATTTACTTCCAAATTAAAATAAAGGAAATTGTATAACATTTGTACTGTAAAACACACTTTAGTTCAAGTGTACCTAGAAAAAGAGATTTATTAAATGAAGTCTTACAAGGTATAAGCTGGGGATCTTGTTTTAAGCCTTCATTATATGTCATGCTCAGTATATTATCTATTTTTGTATTTGTTAATGATGTAAAAGACAGAAAATTTAAAATTTTTTTCTTTCCAACATTGGCTTTGAGATATGTTAAAAGTACATTTAAAGAGGGACTAAGATGTTGTAAATAGATAGCTGCAAAAACAAAAAAAATATACAACTTCTTTCACCATTCAGTTTTACAAGTGTCAAAAAGATGTTTGATCAAGGTTTTATAAAATTATAAAAAATTTATTTAATAGACACTCTGTTCCATACAACTAACATGAGAAATCATTCCTCTTCCGTTACAATACACAGGATTGGTCACTATTTTAGCCAAACAAGGAGGAACTGGTAAAAAAACTGGTTCCAACAAGCTAATGGACGAAGAAATACTTTATTGCCATTCAAGATTTTTTATGGGTTGGAAATGCTGTCTGTGGGTTTATTTGTCAGTTGCAAATGATTTTTACCCCTATGTTGAATAATTACAGAAGAATCGTTGATAGAAAATGTTGTTCCCTTTGTCCCATGTTGAATGATGTCGTTTTTTCTCCCTGTGACCCCTGATGACCTCGTCTAAATGACGAGTCAAATCTGGAACGGAAACATTGTGCAACCCATGTATAGAATCAAAACATTTTGAATACACAAGGCAAAAGAGCAAAGATAAAACCAAAATATAAAATAAAACATAATTTGACAAAACTAGGACATTTCATAACAATTGATGCAAAAACCCTTGCTGACACATACAATTTAGTCCTTTTATTAAGCTTTATAACCATGCAACATTCAATTTCCCATTAAGACGTAAAAGTCTGGTAGCTTAAGAATTGCCTCTTATGCAGTTTTAAGACGGTATTTGAAAACTAATTCAAACTTCCAATTTGCTTTGAACGATGTGGTTGACAGGCTTGTTAACATGTATTTTACTTCATTGTTATTCTATGCCAGAAAACTAATATGAGGAACAACAATTACTTAATTTTCACGGTAAATTGAATTACACAAGATGCAAATTGACCTGCAGCTTCTGAGTGATTGTGCCGATTTGGTGAAGGAGGATGTTTAAGCTTGAATATAAAGACACATGGCTGGCAATATTGAAATTCTAGTAAGCTTACTTTTCTAAGGAATTATCAATGTGATCAATATTATACTGTGGTTATAAGTCTAAACCATAAGATTTTTTTCAAACTCTGTGTAAGAGTACTAGTTTACTCAAAATTGAATGTGTTGTGTAAGTTAAAGCTGAATGGGTTGTGTAAGTTAAAGCTGAGTTGTTTGTGTAAGTTTAAGCTGAATGGGTTGCGTAAGTTAAAGCTGAATGGGTTGCGTAAGTTAAAGCTGAGTTGGTTGTGTAAGTTTAAGCTGAGTTGGTTGTGTAAGTTTAAGCTGAATGGGTTGCGTAAGTTAAAGCTGAATTGGTTGTGTAAGTTGTTGCGTATTAGTTAAAGCTCAGAATTGGTTGTATAAGTTTAAGCTAGCAAAAACCCTCATTTCCTGGAAATTGGTTTTTTGTAAGGTTAAGCTGATTTAAGGTTTAAGCAGTACTTTTGAGTCACAAGAAGATTGTACTGTTGGGTATTTTAACTAATAAAACAAGAGGCATATATAAATTCTTATAAATATCATTGTTAATAAAAAGAAACTTTACCCCTATCTAATTACCTTCAGTTTATGCCAAAATGTACAAAAATTTAAAATCTAAAATCGTTCAAGATCTTATTTCTCTTTTATTTTTAGTAAATTGGTTTTAATACCACTGTAATGAGAAAACCTTCAATTTAAAGTCTCTATTATCAAGACCGAAGCACTGACAGGCATTTCTTTAACAAATGGAATATAGTTCATGTAAACCTTTGATGTAAGTGAAACTATTGTATTGTAAAAGTATATAATGTTAAAAGGTGCTCACAAGTAGGTGACTCTCTAAGAAAAGTACAAAACATAAGGGTTAATCTAATATGATTTAGGCATAGCTGCTAGCAAAGCATTACCCTTCAATTGGCTTCATTTGAAAGGAAATAGAAACATCTTCCAAAATGGTCAAAATATGAGTTTGGCAAATGACGTCAAAACTAAGTGATTAATTCTGAAAAGTCAGCGCATTTATGCTCCAAATTTTGGATAATGACAATGACAATATTTACTTCATTGAAATGCAATGTAAATATATTGTAAGCGCAAATACATTAAATTGCAAGTAAGTTTTTGTCATTCTTATACTTTTTTCTTTGATTATTTAAAACACATAAATTTATTAATAAAGTTTTAAAAGTGTTATAATTTAAAATTCATGCAAGTACTGTTAATTTAAATTGCTTTTTCAGGCCATAAAACTTCTTTTTCAGTATGAGGAATATTTTTTCACATAAACATGACAAAAAGCTCTCCAGTCTCACAGTGCCTGCTGACGAGCTTTTCCTTATTACAATTTTATATCCTTATTCAGAAACTCTTTAAACTTTTATCTAGAGAAAACCTGACAAGAATGAAAGTAAATTTGCTGCAACAAGCACAAACTTCTTAACCTTTCAAAAGGGAATTAATCTAGAGATTTTAAAATGGGAAAAGGGGGGGGGGGGGGGGTGGAAAAAGGATGTGGTTCCAGGCCCATAAGGAAAAGTACATGATAAATTAAGGGGGTACAGAATACTTGGGCTAAAATAAAATTGTGTCGTTTCATTTTCTTCAAAATTTGCTACAATGTGTACTTTGATCATATAAACTGAATTTCAAAATATTTTAAAAATTGAA
The DNA here is from genome assembly GCA_963971305.1 of Arcuatula senhousia. Taxonomy (NCBI): domain Eukaryota; kingdom Metazoa; phylum Mollusca; class Bivalvia; order Mytilida; family Mytilidae; genus Arcuatula; species Arcuatula senhousia. The sequence continues at coordinate 33,336,760 of OZ020304.1, forward strand.
CCATAGGTTTCTTGGGAAAATTTTAATTCAACATAATGGAGTTTCAATGTTTTTCATTTTGATCACTAGGAAGCTTGATTTCTTTCAGTATATGTGACTAATTAAAATGTTAAACTGATATTTAAGAGTTATTTCCCTTAGGTGTTCTGTACCCCCTTAAACAAATTCTCAAGGCAAGTGGATTACAGCCCAGAAACCACTATCATCTTGATCTGCCGAAGCACACTACATCAAGTTCACACTTCTGTTTTTATGGGCGTTCATGTTGCTGACGACAGTTTATATGTGTTCTTGTTCTTGTATCCAGCGTCTTCTGGTTTGGTCTTAGTTTTCAGGATTCAAATGGCCTCTATGCTTCAAATTCTACTTCTTCATTTGCAGGGTACTGTAATCCATTTTATTCTGATGGCTAATTTATTTCGTGGCTTATTGTCTGAGGGCTATTTTGCAGCTTTTTATTTTCAAGATTCGTCATTGCAACAATTACATATTACTATGAAAAATGAATTATTTGCAACGTTTTTTATTTCCCAAAATAATGTTCCTTGTGAAATTCACGAAAATTCATTGCTTGCAAAAATTAGTTGGTTTATAGTAGTTAGCTTTGCTATGTAACTTAGCAGTGAGAATAAGTACATTTATGTTATATATATAACTACCAAAATCAGGAAAACAACAATTACATAAAACTAGGTGAAAATTTGTAACATTAGAAGAGTGAAAATAGCAGCTGATATTTACTGTTATATTGGTTCAAATTAAATAGTTATAATTGAGTACTAAAACCATAATAGATTGTAAAGTGTCTATGATACAATTCTGCAACAATTGTACACTTTTATACCATAAAAGTTGATAATAGATCTTATTTGAACAAAATAATGAGCTGTTAGAAACATAAGCTGTTTTTACTAAAGGTTACACTGTTGATACTTATATATAAAAAATAACCAATATTTGTTTTCATTTTTGGTGCTTGTTTGAGAAGGAAGGTGTATTCCTTTTTTAAAAATTATTTTGTAGACATTTGAGGCAATCTATCACTCAGGGTTGCCACTATTTTGTTGTTGCAAAATTCAAGGTTTTTTTCCAGGACTTTTCAAGGGTATTTAAGTCATGTTCAAGATGAAATAGTCGACAAAATTTCAGTCCACCAATGAAGTTTTCTGTGAAACAGTTCAATCATGAACTTTTGATTGCGTAACTATCAAATTGCAGGGTTTTTATAAGGATATTTTATTTTTTTTCAAAATGCAAGGTCTTTTCCAGGACCTTGAACTGACAAATGAAATTCAAGGGTTTTTCCAGGTTTCAAGAATGCATGGCAACCCTGATCACTAGAGGTTGCGTCTATCAATACTAACCTCTATACTTTTGTGCTAAAGATTTTTTGGGGGGAAATACTCATTATATATCTAACTCAATTTTATGAAACAAAATTCATCGCTATGGAAACTGTTCTTAACAATTTTGTTTCCTTTATCTTGTAAGTAAAAATATTGAGCTCTTCTATTTAAAGAATGGTTTTCTGGCACCACCCACAAGCATTACATCTGATATCCATGTTGTCATACCCTTCTAATTTTCTTTTCAGCATCAAGTGGGGAAAGCAATCACAAATTGTCATTCTTTAAAGATGGTAAGGATAGGAAATGTGTTTTTTTAGTGCAATTTTTTATCTGTAAAAATCTTTTTGGGCCATTCCTGTCAACTGCTAAATTTTGGCAGCAGTTTTAATTTACACGTTGATATTGCTAGCACAAAAATTAAACAGTGTTAATATATATGTCTTCCATTGTAGTCTATGGACAATAACATTACAACGCTAATCTAAAACTGTGCGAATTATCATTCAGTCATTGTACTGCGTGAAAAAGAGGGCACGAAAATTTCCTGGTTTACAGTTTTCCCTCTATATGGACTCAAACCCCCATCCACACCATCTTATAAGATAAGAGCAAATGAGACCTCTTTTCCAACTTTGGCGCCACCTACCTGAACATGAGAAATCCAAGGGAGGTTACTGCTATTCTTCTTACATCATCATTGACATCACTCACCTAAAGCAACAAAATTAAAATCAAAAACTCATGTTGGTATTGTTCACATACCGGTATATGGTTATGAAATAAAACTATTATTACATTCTAAGGCCTGTAGGAAACACCAAAATATCTTTAACTACAATTTGTAATGGTTTGTCATAGAGATTTTTTTGGGCCTTCCCATACCAAATAGGGTATGACCTATGAAACAAACTGCAAAAAGCAGGAACTCGTAACCCTTCCAGAATACCTGAGCTCTTTTATGTTTTAACAGGATGCATATCTGATTGAAGTTAAGTTGTGTTAAAAGGTTTTAATGTCATTGTCTTGAGTGGGGTAAATATAGTCACCAGCCTTAGATGTGAAAAATACTGCTTGTTATGAGAGTTGTGTTGCATACACTTTTTTCACATCTCAATATTTTCTATTATGATTGAAAACCAGTATTCCAGCACAATCTGTACCATGGTTAATATGAAAATAACAAAATCATTTTTTTATAAACATCTTACAGCCACATGAAGAAGTTTCCGGATTGCCTGGTTGTTGGATGAACCACAGTATGCCATGGCAATGGTAAACATTCCAGACCATCTGAGAATCGGATCTTTGTCACGGCACAAGGATTCGATCAGGGCATCAGCTTCCTCCAGCCTTTCATACATAGTCAGGGCAATACCAACGGCCAGGCCACGTAAAATCTTCTCGTGTTGTGTTTCTTTAGCATACTGTAACATTAAAGAAAGATATTGTAGTATTAGCAGAAGGGTGGGGAGTCGGCACCAGAAACTATCAAATGGTGGAGGGGGGTTCTATCCACCTTTAATTGAAGATGTCCCATGAAAAGGGTGTCACCACGGTGTTCAAGCCTGATTTTGCATACAATCTGTACAGAAAGATAAAAAAAATTCTCATGAAAATCTGGGATTTTTTCTTTCACAATGGCTCCTCCGACTCTATCACTATTGTTACATTTTTCTGGCAAGGAAATTCATCCTTAGCATTTTGTTTTCCTATGAGCCTTTAAGAGAGATCATATGTAATTACTACACACTTAAAAAATCTTTTTCTTGGCATTTTGCTTGTTTGATTGAAAAGGTTTTACTGGTAGTCAGACATATATAAAACCAAAAAAAGTCATATAAAAAATGGTTTCAATTGAGCAGAGCAAAACATTTATCAAACAAAGTCTATAAATTTTTGTGCAAAACATTATATAAGAACTGAGACAGGAAGAAAAAAAACCCCATACATTTTAGACGTTTTAAATTGCAACGTCGGAAAATATAAATACAATGGCCTAGATAAATGAGGAAATGAAAAGGGAGACATTTGTTCCATCGAGAAATCTGAAACCTGAAATAAAATGGAATGGAAGTGAAAACACTTCATCAAGATTATAAATCACATGTGGACATGTTATATTGGTAGCATTACATAATCTACTGCAGATTACATTTGCTCAATCAAGAAATCTCAGGGGAAGCAGTATTTTTTAATGCAAAAAATTAAAAGTAATGGGAATCTTCCTTGATTGTGCAGTGATAAATTTCTAAATAAGACTTCTATATGTCATGTACATATGCAAGACAATTTTTCAGCGGTAGAAAAAGTTTAGGGACGTGGTTAAAATAAGGTCTTTTTCAGGACCTTGCACTTATATATTAAATTCAATATTTTTTCAGGTTAAAAGGATGTTGGCAACAATGTTTTGGTTTTTTAACATAATATATTTCAGTTTCTATTCTAAGGCATTAGAAAAAATCAAAAATATTTAGCTATAAATATTTGAGTATTCATATTTGTGGAATGGAACAATGGACAAAAAATGTCTACGTAGTTTACAGTCTTCACGGTTAATTTTTTTAAGCACAAGCCCGATAATTATTATTTTTTACATATAATTGGCTTGTAATTCAATGTTTTAAAGAAATTTTACTGGTCTAAAAGCTATTTCACTGGCCAGGGCTGTCGGACTTGTGGCTAAATTCAAAGACTGAGTTTAGTACATTTGTTTTCTCTCAACCTAATAAGATTATCTGGTCAGTGTAGGGATAAATTCTGCATTGTTTTGCCAAATCAAACAACGTTTTTTGTCGGTTATAAACAGATCAAAAGAAACAAATGGCAAATCTCGATCCAAATAATGACAATTTTTTACATCAATACATAACAATGATTTTGTTTTAGCAGGTAATAATAGCCTAAACAGCCGATGAACTCTTGATGACATTGTAAAGCATATGTCTTAATATGCGATTGTACATCAAAGGATAGGCCCACTGTATTGAAATAGGATATCAACTAAACTAATTGTCAAAATTTATCTTTGGGAACTGCGCAAAATGAAAAAAAAATCAGTTTATGGAAAGGAAGCCATTGTAAAATGAATCTATTTTCTGTTTCAGCAAATTTCATTACGAATCGTGAATGATTTGTTGGGAATACAAATAAGAGACTAAATTTTTCTATTAGTAAACAGAACATTTTAAGTCAAAAATAGCTATTATTAGCATGTCTTCACATTGTATGATAGAATCAAATCATAACATTATTGAGATTTTAAAAAATCTGTTTCAGAAGAATAACCAAGGATAATGCATTTATTGGGATTGATATTTTTGAAAATCTAAATGAGGTTGCCAAGGGTAAAAACTTCCCCAAAATGTATCTTAATTGCAAATGAAAAAATACTTAAGAAACTGTATCCATGAGGTAACAAATGACCTATCATGATTATCGCAATATGATAAACTCTAATATGGACTTATGAAAGTTTGAAGGGTGGACAGAAAAGGATAGTTGACAAATGTCTTGTTGATATATGGGTGGGCCATAAACAAATAAACAATTTTTTCAATTCTAAAAATCTGTCAAAGGAAAAAATGGCCAGTTTTGGTTAATCAGGAAGTACTGGTGAGCGACAGATCTGAAAATGAATCCAATGATATGGGACCCCACCCTGATGCTGTATACAAAATATCAAGTGGCTGTGATTAGCAGTTGCTGAGAAAAATGTTTTCCCTGCCTGCCCAAAAACTTGTTGCTCACCATTTTATATTTAGGGATTTTCATTACATGAAATTGTGAGAGAAAAAAAACCAAGTGCATTTCCCAGACAAAACCTAGGGGCTTTAAGAAAGTATCCAATATGATATGTATTTTAATAATAAACTATTTTGTTCAGGGACTTCTAGAACATTAAAATATCAAATATTAGACTCCATTTGATTCCATAATTGTTTTTTAATTCCAATAATGCATTGTTTAAAGCTCCATATCTATTACTTAAACATGCAAAACTACACATAATATTCAAACTTTTCCCTTAATGGTGATTTGCGGCCTTTATAAAAAAGAAAATGTTCTACCAAATTTCCCCGAATGGTGATTTTTGGTTTTGATAAAATTGAAAACGTACTCTTCAGCTGTAAAAGTGTCTGAATACCAAATGTTCTAAAGCTAAATCCAGGCCACGAAGGCCTCACTTGTTTCTGTCATGCAATGCATCTACAACTAATTCCATTTTGTAATGCTGTCTAATTGAATACAGCTAATGTTATATAAGAAGTCCCCACAGCCATGAAACATGCATTCATCAATACATGAAGCTTTTACATTATCTTTTGGGTTTTTTCTTTCACATCTGAGTATTGCATGACAAAATACCACTTTAAATTAAACTTGGAAATTGTTTTTTGCATGCCTAACATTAATGTTTGTTGATTTTTTATACGGCAGAATTTGACCCAATAGCTAAAATCTAGCAAGTTTTAAATGTATTCATTTGGAAATTCAAGGGAACAAAAAGCAGAATTGCATTGCTTATAGACTAGCACAGTACAAATGTACTTGAACAGAATTGGAAAAATACAGCAACAGTAGTGAAAAAAATCTGTTGAAGTCAAAAATGGCTGAAATTTGGTTAAACAAGAAGTAGGTGAGTTACAGACCTTAAATTGAATCCCAAGTGATGGGACTTCTATCCCTGCCTGCATGACATTCGCCGTTTTATAACCCAGATTTTTCACTCAGTGAAATTGGGCCAAAAATTGTTATACTGTATCTGACACACAGTGTCTGTAAAAGTGTCATCACAGATACCCTAGTCAACATGGATCAACCAGGACACAGAACTAAACAAAGACTTACATAATTCATTCAAAAACAATCTGTCAAAGTAGAAAATGGCTGAATTTTGTTAAACAGGAAGTAGGTGAGCTACAGACCTGAAATCGAATTTCTCATTATGGGACCCCACCCTAAGGGCTGTGAGCCGTTGAAAACTAGTACAAAAATTTCTTCCCCGCCCTCCTGTCACTTCATGAAATCCAGCAAAAAAACAATTTCTGTATCAGCAATACTTTTTCAGATTTTTCATATTCAAATTTTAGTCTTGAAAGAACATGGAAATTCAGATATCATAGGCTATGTTTGGCATCAAAAAACAAAATGGAGTGCATAAAACTTAGATATAGCACTAAATTGATTTGGTGTAAAACATGAGTATTTAAATCTATGCATACTTTGGATATAATTATTTTCATGGTTTCCCAGCAAAAAAAAAGACATTTCATTGGAATTTAAATTTTGTTCCTAGACACTAAAACCACTGTTTCTATGGATTTTGGGTGCTTATTATGCCTCGTGGGACACTTTCTTTCTAATTATCATCAACTTACTGCCAGCATGTCTTCAATAGCACCAGCATGTTTAGTACCTAACATAACCAAACCCATGGCCAGTCCTGCTGCTTCACCTAAAATAAACAAAAATATTTTCTACATGTTGTACAAGCAAAACCATTAATATTTTATTTTAAACATATCTATTATCCTAGACCGGGAACACACGGGACAACTTTTTTTTGTCCCTTCATAGAGGCTAGCATTGTTTCTTGAGACCATCCTTGAAAATGGTGTCAAAAGAGTTGGAAAATGGGTTCAAGAAATTTTCACCAAGGTTTATTTGGAACCAAGTACCTTGGTGTTAGTAGCCAAAGGCATTTACCATTACACCATTGGCTTTTAAATCTTACACTCATATGACAACGGATATTAGCAGTAAAGCTGGAAAAAAAATTATACAATCAGAGACATTGAAATTAAAAAAAAATCTGTCATAGTAAAAAATGGCCAGGTTTGAAGAACATTTTATAAACCCAGAAATTTTTTAATCCCTGAAATCCAGTTAGTTATTAGGCCACACAGAATTAATTTCTTGTTCTTTGGATTTTGACTTTTAAAAAAAGGAGCGAGCGAGAGAAATTATTTTTATTAATTTTTTTTCTGAAAATCTGATTTTTAGGAGCGACCGATTTTTTTTTAGTCGAGCGACTTGTTTTTAAATTTTTAAAAAGTTTTTTTTCTGGTTTTTAATGTAAAAGTGAGGCGAGCGAGCGATTTTTTTTATTTTTGAAGAAAATAAGTGAAATATTAAAAAACTTCTATTTAAAGTATAACAAATGCTTGTTCTCAGTGGTTTATGGCATTTCCAATTGATTACCGGTAATATATTATTTAAGCAGGAAATAGTTGTCTTTAGTTGTTTTTTTTTTCTCTGAAGAGTTGCTGTCTTGGCTTTCTATCAATAGCCACAAGCAGACCAAGAGAAAGTCAATTACACCAAACAAGTATGACTATGTCCCAAAATCTTGCTGGCAAGGCATAATTTTAAGATAAAATATTTAAAAGAAAAACAACTTCCTATCTTTATTCACAAAAAAAAACATAAAACAACAATAACAATTTGTAAATATTTATTAAAAAAATTACAAAACAATCCTTGGTTAATGGTGAATTGGATGTTCATAGATGGTGTCATTTATATACCATTATTGTCCTTACACATAAGTTAGGGATTTTCCTTAATGTTTTCAATTTGAACCATGTTGTTTTAACATGTATTACTGAGGTCATCCGAGGAAAAATACCACAGGAACTATGGGGTCGACTATACATCGTATATGGCATTCTTTGAATGTTATGAATGTATTTAAATAAATCAATGTAAGAGTCTTCCATTTGACATCCAATTGCCGTATTTTGTAACAATACTTTTACTTGGTGGCAACAGATTTCATTGTTTTCATTGGAGTGTTTTGTTTGAGGGGAATGAAACAACCGTTTAAGTTTAACGTCTTTTATCCTGAATGTATCTTTTATCCTGAATATATTGGAGCACTAAACTTAACTTACAAGCGATAAGACAATAAAGGTAATAACAAAACTACCGAACTTGAATGATCAATCTCATAGTCCAGAGAAAATGACAAAAACAAAACAGAGTCAAGTTTATAAGAGAACATGGTTGAAAATCGGCAATTTTTTGGTTGTTTACTTTTGCAAAAGACAAATATTTTTCAAACACGGAGATAAAAAAAAATTTTGAACACAACTTTTGGCTCCGGACGCGGGCGGGTTTCAGGTAAATGCGGGCGGAAGAAATTTATATTTTTTTCTTAAGGAAACAATTTCACATGCGGGCGGTCCGACGAACAAGTAATTAATTCGGCGTGGCCTTACAACAAAATAATGTCCAAACACAATTGAAGCCCAATCTCACAACTCAAGTAACTTCATTATAAGGTAAACCTGATTTTGGATGGAAAGACAAATGTACTAAAGGACATGAACACATTATTGCCCCTACGACTTACATGGGTGGTGGGTCATAATTAGATCAATTTTCCCTCAGGAAGTTATACTTTGATACGAGTTATGAGAGCACAAATGTTAAATGAGATGAATGCAAACCATTTTTATCTTTATTTTTTTATTATCACACTTGAAATAAGCAAAACATGATCGGAGCAACTGTTTGATATTTCAAAATAATGCATAGAATAAACCCAGAAAATCCTTCTTAAATTATAAATTAACTGGTAAAAAACTATCCTTATCAATTTGACAAGTCTTTTTTTTTTCTGATCACTGCTATAAATTGGTCTACAATTTCTGATAAAAAATAAGTTGGCATTTAACAACTTTATTGAGACCTGTCCATGTGCTCTACAAAAGCATGTCACCAGAGATATAGAATTTCATGATAAATCCAAATTTGGCGCCACTGACGTCAATTGGAGGCTAATTATCAGTTATATCACGATACACCACGATATTTTTTACCCAATTAGTCTAATAGAGTATGCACCTGTCCAAAGTTTGAAATTGTTATGTACAAACAACATTGGCCTCGAGACAAAAACAAGAAACTTGTGAATTAACACACTTAAACTACTATAAATGAAAAAAATTCAACACTTTTAACTTTTCCAATCAAAAAATTTGGTAACACTCAATTTACAAGTTCCTTTGGAAGAGTAACCACCAAATATGGGCAGGTACTGGATGAACTTAACGGTGAATTTTATCAATCAGCTGTCTAAAGTGAAATGACTGTGATATCATTAGCTACACAAAAGAACAGGGGCAAGTAAGTGGGCATTGGGGTTTTACACTACTTTCAATGCATATGGGCCATACATAGATGTAAGTTTTAATGGTGAAATAAATTTTAAGCACCAACCTAATGGGCAGGTGTACATGTTACTTGCAAACCTTATTACATGTACAAACAGGTACAAGTGCAAGCCCAAAAGAGATGAGCTCATGTGTGCAGGCAATGATATATTTGAGGTACATATCTCACTAATATATATACTATAATGCCCACAAATTTTACTATGTTAATTGATTGCTTCCATATTATATTAAATTTGCTGTTATTAATGCATAATGCCATCAAGAAATTCAAAACTGGACCAAAAAGAAGATGTTTACTGTGGTTTCATTATTATTTGTGGGGTATCAATTTTTCTTGGTTTTTGTGGGTGACCTTTACCCACAAAAATTGATGCCCCCAAAAAAGGAAATTTAACATTGATCTGTATGTTACATTCTTCCAAACCACGAATATAAAAATCCAAGAACCTTTTTTATCAAACCACAATAAAAAGCTACGCCAAGCGCAGCATGATACGACCGCAACATGTTGAGCCCTGTACGTTGGAGGCCCAATATGGATAGTCTATTGCTTTGGTCACATGCAGCCCATGGTGGACTTATAAAGATTTTTGACACATGCACCCTGTGGTGGACTTTAAAATGCATATTTGACACATATATATTCACATCAACATCTTATTGAAAAGGTCTTATATTAATTGACATATTTGGTCCTTTTGGACCCCTATTTTTAAAAAAAAAAACAGTAAGAATTATTGCAAATCTGATTGAAAAATACAGGCAGGGATTTTCACAAGGATTCAAATGAAAAAAAAGGGAAAATCAGACCAAAAATTAAAAGTTGATTTTATGGGCGTGGCATGTCTATGGCCCCCTGTAGCAATGTAAAGCTGCAATATATTTTAAAACCATTGACACACTAAGTTGACAGAATTCAATGAGAAATTCAACAATTTTTTTTTTTTCAAAATTGAATGAATAATAAAATTTCTACAAGTTTTGTCAATGCACCCATTTTAGCCCCTTTTGGTATTTTTTTCTAAAACCGAAGGGGCCACAAACCCCAAATACAGTACCAACCTTCCTTCAGTGGATCAAACCTTCATATTATTAAAACTTCAAAACAACTGTCTGGTCCACTACAGCTTAATTTATTTACATGGACAAACTTTAAATAAAAATGGCGATTTTTGCCCCTTTGAACCCTAATTTCTCAAAAGAGGTTAGAGATATTGCAAATCTGATTGAAAAACGCAGGCAGGGATTTTCACAAGGATTCCAATGAAAAAAAGATTATCAAAATCAGACCACAAATAAAAAAGTTGAATTTTTGGGTGTGGCCCCTTTTTGACCCCCTGTAGCAATGTAACGGTAGAATATATATCAAAACCAATGACACATTTAGTTGACAGAATTTAATGAGGAATTAAATAAAAAAAGAATGATCAAAATCAGATAAAAAATACACATTCTACAGAAGTTTTGTCACAACAACCATTTTAGCCCCTTTTGGCCCTTTTTTCTAAAACCGTAGGGGCCAGAAACTCCAAATGCAATACCAACCTTCCTTTAGTGAATAGAAACATCATATCAAAATTTCATAACAATCAGTCAATATTTACTCAAGTTATCGCACGGAAACCAAATGTCCCCAGACGACGCAGACACAGACGCAGACGACATCGCCATAACATTATACGACCACAAATTTTTTGCGGTCGTATAAAAATTGATACCCACAAAAATAAATGAATCCACAGTACTAAAGTTAAGCCAGAGTATTGAAAATTTACAATGCATCACCATATTTTTTTTATTAATTTTTAACAAATCATTTTAATGTCAATAAAAAGCTTCGCCGAGCGCAGCATGATACGACCGCAACATGTTGAACCCTGTACGTTTTAGGCCTAATATGGATAGTCTATTGTTCTGGACACATGCAGCCCATGGTGGACTGACAAAGGTTTTTGACACATGCTTCTCTGATGGACTTTCAACCCAGGGGCTAAAAATATAGATTTTGAATGTTGTATTCTACTCTTTAAAAGAATAATGTTTGGGGAAAAAATTAAAAATCGAACCAGAATTTTTTTTAAATTATGATTACAGCCCAAAAAATTTATTCTTAAATTTAGAATCGCTACCTGACAAGAATAAATTTGCAAAAAAAAATTTCAAAATCGGACCACAAATAAAAAAGCCCCATTTGGCCCCTAATTACATAATAGGGGGAAAAAGGGGGGGGTCGCAAAAATTAATTCCTAATTTTGTATTCGCTATTTGACAAGAACAAACATGCAAAAAAATTTTTCAAAATCGGACCAGAAATAAAAAAGTTTCAATTTTGGCCCCTTATTACGTAACAGGTGAAAAAGGGGTGGGGGTCGCAAAAATAAATTCTCAAATTTGGATTCGCTACTTGACAAAAATAAACTTGCAAAAAAAAAATTTCAAAATCGGACCACAAATAAAAAAGTTTCGATTTTGGCCCCGTTTGGCCCCTAATTACGTAATAAGGGGAAAAAGGGGGGTCGCAAAAATTAATTCTTAATTTTGTATCCGCTATTTGACAAGAACAAACATGTAAAAAAAAATTTCAAAATCGGACCAAAATAAAAAAGTTTTTATTTTGGCCCCTAATTACACAACGGAGAAATTTGGGGGCGCAAAAATTCATCAGGTTCATTCTTTTATTGTAAGAAACATTCTTGACAAATTTCACAGCAATAGGCCAACTAAGACCAAAGTTATGGTGGAAACAAGTAAAATATTTGAATTTTTTTCCCCTTTTGGGCCCCTAATTTCGAAACAAAAAAAGGGGGGACCCCCAAAATCAATCCCATTCATCCTTGTATGGTAAGGAACATCACTGTCAAATTTCATAGCAATTGGATAACTAGAACTAAAGTTATTGTGGAAACAAACAAAAAAGTAGTATTTTTGGCCCTTTTTTGGCCCCTAATTTCTAAACGAAAAATGGGGGGACCCCCAAAATCAATCCCATGCATCCTTTTATGGTAAGGAACATTATTGTAAAGTTTCATAGCAATCGGATAACTGGAACTAAAGTTATTGTGGAAACACTAAAAAGTTAACAGACAACGACAACGACGACGACGACGACGACGACGACGACGACAGCATCATACCATAATACGTCCGCAAATTTTTTGCGGTCGTATAAAAACCCCAAAACTTCATAATCTATAAAGAACTATTTAACAGTGTGTTGAGTTTGTAACAGGCAGTTCCTCCACTATGAAACTTGTCAATAACGAAGCTAATTTGTAGTTTATGGAGATTGACTACATGGAAAATAATGGTGTTATAAGACTATCGTCCTACTTAATTTGTCTTCTAAATCATCATTGGTTCCATTTAGTTGTGAAGGGCTACAACTATGCTATTATAGTAATTGGGTAAATATTGTAAAAAACAACTTAATAAGGCTATCATCAGAAGTCCAGAAGATTTTATTGGAAGTTCAGAAAAATTTTACGACACAGAAATACTAAATTCTAATGATTATTCAAGGTAAAATTTAGATAATTTTATTGCAGAGGTACATGTAACTAGAATATTGTCAGAGTGAGAAAGGGCCCTGTTGGCTAAAAATCTAAGTTTTCAAAAAAAAGATTTGATGGATTTTCATGAAATTTTGATGCATGTATACAATTCCTCTGGTGGTACAAAACATGTACTTATAATCACAGTAAAACTATCAAATCTGCTTTCCTAATAGTTTTGGAGTTTGTTACGTGTTCATAAAAAAAAATCACACATAAATACTTATAGGGCTTCCATATTCTCCATGTGGGGCTTGAACTAGAATATAAATTTTGGCCTAAAGAATGAAAATTTATTTTGTTCAAAATCTAAAGATCTTAAAAATGACACAGCAGGAAATAACTCCCCCCATTACGATTTTGGTAAACAAGTCTATTGACTCTTCTATATTTCCTGCAGATCTAAAAGCAGCGCAAGTATCTCCCCTTTATAAAAAGAATAATGCTCTTGAAAAAGGAAATTACAGACCTGTAAGTGTCTTACCGTGCATTTCAAAGATCTTTGAGCGTGCCATTCATGATCAACTAATGGTTTTTATGGAGGACCACTTTCACCCAATGCTTTCAGCCTTTAGACCTGGTTTCGGCTGTCAAACTGCCTTGCTAAAAATTATCGAGGACTGGAAACATGCTTTGGATAATAACAAACACATCGCAGCAATATTAATGGATCTCTCTAAGGCCTTTGACTGTTTACCACACAACCTACTTTTACTTAAACTCAAAGCTTATGGTTTATCTAAAACTTCATTAAATTTACTTGGAAATTACCTATGTGAGAGAAAGCAACGGGTGAAAGTGGGGGGCACCTTTAGCGAATGGAGCCAGCTCATTAAAGGTGTTCCTCAGGGCTCTATTTTAGGCCCTGTCTTATTCAATATATTTGTGAATGATATATTTTTGTTTGTAAATGACAGTACAATTTATAATTATGCTGACGACAATACAGTGTCTTATTGCCATGAAAACATTGATGTTGTAACCCAAACTCTTGAAAATGATAGTCTGGAACTTATTAACTGGTTTTCACTCAATCTTATGAAAGCTAACCCTGATAAATTCCAGGCGATAGCTATAGGAAAAAAAACAAAAAGTCAAAATTTATCTTTGAATCTGAGTGGAAACATAATAAAATGTGAGGAAAATGTCAAACTTTTGGGTGTTAATATTGATTTAAATTTTGATACTCATATTGCTGACATGTGTAGAAAGGCTTCCAGGCAATTAAATATTTTAAAGAGACTTGGTAAATATATGAACAAATTGGGAAGACTTACAGCTTACTACTCATTTATACTGTGTAATTTTAATTACTGCCCTGTTACTTGGCATTATTGTTCAGAAAAAACTCAAGAAAAATGGAAAAAATTCAAGAACGTGCCTTACGTTTTATATATGAGGACTATGAATCATCTTATGAACATTTACTCGAAAAATCCAAACTACCATCACTAAAGGTTAGACGCATTCAAACTATTGCAATTGAAACATTTAAAATTATTCATAAAAAAAGTCCACAATATTTACATGATCTTATTGACATAACAAGAGGCTCCCAGGAGCCTGAATCGCTCACCTGGTCTTGATGTTAACCCTATGAAGAACTTTTTAGAGCTGAATAAGCTGAACATTTAAGCAAGCAACAGTTTTTCTCTTTCAGCAATAGTTTTCATTCTGTAGGCCAAAAATGTGCAAAATGTTATTCAAGGGCCTTCTGAACACTTTGACTCTTTAGAGGCTTTTTTAAGAGCTAAATGAACTGAACATTTAAGCAAGCAGCCATTTTTCTTAATATGCTATAGTTTTCATTATATCAGCCAAAAACATGAAACATGTTTATTTAGGGGCTGTAATCCCTATAAGGGGTCATCTGACAACTTTAATAAACCCTATGAATGCTCTTGTAGAGCTAAATGAGCTGAACATTTAAGCAAGCAACAGCTTTTCTCTATCTGCTGTAGGCCAAAAACACTATTTTTCATCTTTGAGGGGCTGTTACTCCTATAAGGTGTCAACTGACAACTTCGACCCTTTGAAGACTTTTGTAGAGGCAAATGAGCTAACCATTTAAGAAAGCAACAGCTTTTCTCTATCTGCAATAGTTTTCATTCTATAGGCCAAAAACATTATTTTTCGCCTTTAAGGGGCCGTAACCCCTATAAGGGGTCATCTGACAGCTTCCACCCTATGAAGACTTTTGTAGAGCTAAATGAGCTGAACATTTAAGCAAGCAACAGCTTTTCCCTATCTGCTGTAGGCCAAAAACACTATTTTTCATCTTTGAGGGGCTGTTACTCCTATAAGGGGTCATCTGACAAATCCAACCCAATGAAGACTTTTGTAGAACTAAATGAGCTGAACATTTAAGCAAGAAACAGCTTTCCTCTATCTGCAATAGTTTTCATTCTATAGACCAAAAACACAATTTTTCGCCTTTAAGGGGCTTTAACCCCTATAAGGGGTCATCTGACAGCTTCTTCCCTATGAAGACTTTTGTAGAGCTTAATGAGCTGAACATTTAAGCAAGAAACAGCTTTTCTCTATCTGCAATAGTTTTCATTCTATAGACCAAAAACACTATTTTTCGCCTTTAAGGGGCTTTAACCCCTATAAGGGGTCATCTGACAGCTTCGACCCTATGAAGACTTTTGTAGAGCTTAATGAGCTGAACATTTAAACAAGCAACAGCTTTTCCCTATCTGCAATAGTTTTCATTCTATAGGCCAAAAACACTATTTTTCGCCATTAAGGGGCGGTAACCCCTGTAAGAGGTCATCTAACAACTTCGACCCTATGGGGACGTTTGTAGAGCTTAATGAGCTGAACATTTAAGCAAGCAACAGCTTTTCTCTATCTGCAATAGTTTTCATTCTATAGGCCAAA
Organism: Arcuatula senhousia; assembly: GCA_963971305.1. NCBI lineage: Eukaryota > Metazoa > Mollusca > Bivalvia > Mytilida > Mytilidae > Arcuatula > Arcuatula senhousia. Next base: position 33,352,723 of record OZ020304.1, read on the forward strand.
AACACTATTTTTCGCCTTTAAGGGGCCGTAACCCCTATAAGGGGTCATCTGACAACTTCAACCCTAGGAAGACTTTTGAAGAGCTTAATGAGCTGAACATTTAAGCAAGCAACAGCTTTCCTCTATCTGCAATAGTTTTCATTCTAAAGGCCAAAAACACTATTTTTGGTCTTTAAGGGGCCGTAACCCCTATAAGGGGTCATCTGACAACTTCAACCCTATGAAGACTTTTGTAAAGCTTAATGAGCTGAACATTTAAGCAAGCAACAGCTTTTCTCTATCTGCAATGGTTTTCATTCTATAGGCCAAAAACACTATTTTTGGCCTTTAAGGGGCCGTAACCCGAATAAGGGGTCATTTGATAACTTCAACCCTATGGAGACTTTTGTAGAGCTAAATAAGCTGAACATTTAAGCAAGAAACAGCTTTTCTCTATCTGCAATAGTTTTCATTCTATAGACCAAAAACATTATTTTTCGCCTTTAAGGGGCTTTAACCCCTATAAGGGGTCATCTGACAGCTTCGACCCTATGAAGACTTTTGTAGAGCTTAATGAGCTGAACATTTAAACAAGCAACAGGTTTCCCTATCTGCAATAGTTTTCATTCTATAGGCCAAAAACACTATTTTTCGCCATTAAGGGGCGGTAACCCCTGTAAGGGGTCATCTGACAACTTCGACCCTATGGGGACGTTTGTAGAGCTTAATGAGCTGAACATTTAAGCAAGCAACAGCTTTTCTCTATCTGCAATAGTTTTCATTCTATAGGCCAAAAACACTATTTTTCGCCTTTAAGGGGCTGTAACCCCTATAAGGGGTCATCTGACAACTTCAACCCTATGAAGACTTTGGTAGAGCTTAATGAGCTGAACATTTAAGCAAGCAACAGCTTTTCTCTATCTGCAATGGTTTTCATTCTATAGGCCAAAAACACTATTTTTGGCCTTTAAGGGGCCGTAACCCGAATACAAGGGGTCATCTGATAACTTCAACCCTTTGGAGACTTTTGTAGAGCTAAATAAGCTGAACATTTAAGCAAGCAACAGCTTTTTTCTATCTGCAATAGTTTTCATTCTATAAGCCAAAAACATGAAAAACGCTATTTCCACCTTTAAGGGGCTGTAACCCCTATAAGGGATCATCTGACAACTTCGACCAAATGGAGACTTTTGTAGAACTTTTGATGCTGAAGCAGTACGGTGGCATCAGATTTCATCTATCTCTTATACTTTTTGATTTACAAGCCAAAAACAGTAGTCTGACCCCCCCCCTGGTCTATTTTTAGTAACGGTGGCCATGTTTTTTGACAGATCAAAAATCGAAACACAAGTTTGGTGCAGGACACCCTAAGGATCATTCACACCAAGTTTCATTAAATTCTGTTCGGTAGTTTCAGAGGAGAAGATTTTTGTAAATTGTTAACAGACGACGACGACAGACGACAGACAACGACGGACGCCAAGTGATGGCAATAGCTCACATGCCAGACCTTTGGTCCAGGTGAGCTAAAAATACAATCCTATAATTTCAGGTCAAAAAACACAACAGATATACCTCGAGTCAGAACTACAAAGTATGGTAAAAAATCTTTTAGATTCAATGCTGCGCAAATCTGGAATGAGTTGCCCAATCATTGTAGACAGGAGTCCAACTTTGAACAATTCAAAAGAATTGTTCAGACTTGGGATCCAGATGGTGGCTCATGCCAGTGCAGCACATGCATATGATTCTCTTTTTTTTTTAGTTTTTTAGTTAATATACAGCTTTTGCCATTTTTTAGTTTATCCTTTTGACTGTCTTAACTATTTATGGCATGAACACTATTTCTAAGCTTAATTTGCATTTTTATCTTATGCTTATGCTTTCTAACTTATATTTAGCATGTGTATTGTCTTATGCTTATGCTTTCTAGCTTATATTTAGCATGTGTATTGTCTTATTGTCTTGTTTTATGTTTGAATGTGTTGTTTTATACTATGTATATATGTCATGTATGTGTGTCTTATTGTATTTATATGTCGGTGTTAAAAGCTCGCTAGAGCTTGTGTTTTCTTGTTATGTAATGTACCGACTCTAAATAAAACTTTGATTTGATTTGATTTGATTTGATTTCTAAGCAAACCTTGTTTGATATCTTAATTCAAATTGCTTATAACATAAACAAGAAAATGCATCTTCACCAAGTTGCCTGCCTTGTTGAAACTGCATAATTCTTTTATACAATATGATGATCTTGCTATGGAAAATAAATGTACTAAATTCTATAAAGATCAGGGTCATGGTTTTCACAAAATTTGCTCAAATACAGTGGGTATAACAAACAGAAAATATATGGGTGGACAGACTGACAATTATGTCATGCAACTTTCATTGGCAAAAAAAGCATCTATTTAGTTAACCTTTCTCAACTTAAAAAATATGTCAAGAAACAAATAATAATTCAAAAAGAAAAAAAAATTGGTAAATTGACTTTACATAAATCAAGTTTTGAATACAGGAATTTATTTTAAAAATCAGTCAGACTTAAGTATTGCAAACCTAATCAACAATTTTATGAAGATAAATTGAACACGTTCAGTCAAATACCAATAACAGCTTCAAAAATTCCAAATACCATGCAGATTATTATGCAATGTAATAAAAAATGAAAGGAAGGGGCATTTTCCAGTTTAACCTAATGAAATAGCCTGAAATACCGAGTGGGATGCACTTCACCAAATGTCAACAAGGTGTTGACTTGTAGGAATAAAAAGTTACCGCAAAATAAAATGAGTTTGAAATCAAATTTGACAAAACTGAAAACTTCCAATTTAAAAGCAGATTACTCTCTTATTATTATGTAATTATCCTACACATTCTATAGCAATCCAATTGTTTTACAATTCAAAAAATATTTTGTTTAAAGTGCAACTGTAAATTGACCTTAATCTGACACCGACATTTCAGATTAACTAGTGTGGCCACTAAAAGTATGTCTCACCTGCCGTCACCATCACCAAAATCAACTATATATATAAGCTTTCATCTCTTGATATAAACACGAAAAGTGTCTGTATTCCCAATATCAGATGTTTAGCTAATATACCTTTCAAGCAATTAATTGTCCATAAAAAGTTTTCGGCCTGAAAAAAGACCTAAGCACCACCAAAAAGTATTACCTATGTCTCGCCTTCTGTGACTATTCGTTGCTGGCGAGACAAAAACTACAAAATGTGTCTATGAGCCAAAGGATGGACCTCCTGTTCTTGAAATATTAGCATCATAAGTATTACCTGGGATATGGACCTTTACCGAGTAATCAAGTAATCAACATGATTAGTAGTTGCTGATAAAACTGTAACAACTAGAAAATGTGTCTATGAGCCACAGGATGGCCCTCCTGTTCTTGAAATATAATTGACCATCAATGTGTATTACCTGGGATATGGACCTTTACAAAGAAATTGATCAAAAGTGTTCATGTCATGTGTAAAATATAGGTCGCTGTGACCTTATTCCTGGTAAGTGGTGCCATGTTACCAAGACTCATCGAGTAGAATAGAATAGAATAGAATAGAATAGAATAGTTTATTAAACCAATTATGGGCCCATCACTGGGCATATATATATACATACATGAATACAATTGAAAACATCAAACATAGCTTAAACAAAAGATATAGACATATTTAACAAAAAAACAAAACAAAAAGTGATCAATGAAAATAAACACATTAATTATTATCTAGTTTAGTTTTTCTCATATCAAAGCTATTATGAACAAATGAGGATAATTTATTACAAATTAATTTGTCTTCACAGGATAGCAGCCATATGAATTTAAGGTCATTGTTAAGATATTTGAAGTTGGAACAATAATTATCAACATGTTCGAAAAGGGTTGTTCTTTCTTTATCATAAGCTTTGCAATTAATTAGAAAATGATATTCATCTTCTATAGCATCTTTAGGGCATAGCTTACATAATCTTTTATCCTTATCAATATTTCTGTATCGACCACGTTCAATTGCCAGATCATGCGCGCTTATTCTAAACTTGGTAAGAGATTTCCTGGCCTGGGAGTTTGTAACAAATTGGAGATATGGTTCTTTTTGGAAAATATTTTTAAATTTACAATATGTTCTCAGTTTTCCTTGTTTTATCTCCCCATTATTTTCTATTTGTTTTCTCCAAAAGGATTTATATCTATTAATAAGTATAGTTTTTACTTTTTGTGTGTCGCTAAATCCTACTCCAATATCATAAGCAATTGAGTTAACGCATGAAAGCCACGACTTTGTTCCCTTTTTTTCAAGGTTTCTGCTATCCTGTAAGGCCTGAGATAACAAATGATTTTCATCAAGCAATAACAATCTTTGAATATATTTAAACATAGAAATAATGATGTCTACATGAAAAGGTATTCTTCCTAATTCACCAATTACTGCAATGTTTGTAGCTTTGTTATTGACACCCAAGATATACTTGAAAAATTTCATACATAGATTATTACACTCCAACTTTTCATATTTATGTTCTATTGATTCATTTTTAGAAAAGGTTAAGGTGCCCCATATTTCAGAACTGTATAAAAGAATAGGTTTAATTGTATGGTCAAAAATATGAATACTGGTGTCTATTGAAGGAGTTATATCTCCAAAAACACTTTTTAATTTAAAAACAGCTTTGAGGGCTCTTTGGTATAAATCTTGTCTTGCAGCTGTAAAGCAACCAGACGCTGAAAATATAATGCCTAAATATTTATAACTTTGGACATTTTCTAAAGTTTTACCATACATTTCAAAGGCGTCTTTTAAAAGTTTTCCATTCTTATTAAAAATTAGCACTTTTGTCTTGTTTAAATTTATTTCTAGACACCATTCATCACAATATTGTTCTAACTTCTTTAGACAGTTTTGTAAACCTGTTTTACTTGTAGATAACAAAATTACATCATCTGCATATAGCAAACAATTTAATTTTCTATTTCCTAGAGCTACAGGGTCACAGTTCATGCTAAATATATCAGGAATATCATTGATAAAAATTTTAAACAGGTTAGGGCTCAGGTTGTCACCTTGTCTCACTTTAACTTCAGATGTAAATAATTCAGTGAGCTTATTATTTATTTTAATGCATAATTTATTTTCTTTGTAAATGCTCTTTATTACATTGTAAAAAGGGCCAGCAATTCCAACTTGCCTTAACAGTAGAATAGCTGAATGTATAACCGAATCAAATGCTTTTTTAAAATCAATGAAACAAGAGTACAAACGACTTTTGTTTAATGTATATTTTTCGATTAGAGTTCTCAAAATAAACATATGATCTGATGTTCTAGAATTCTTTTGAAATCCTATTTGAGTTTCATGTATAATATTATGTTTCTCTAAGTATCTATCTAATCGCATGTTTAAAATAGCGTTAAATAATTTTCCAATGGAACTCATTATTGTTATTCCTCTATAATTAGCTGGGTCAGTATTTATACCAGATTTATAAATTGGACAAATATAACCACTTTTCCACTGTTTTGGATATATGCCTATATTCAAAATGCTGTCAAATATTTTTATTAAACTTGGCATTATTACGTGAACGCAACTCTTTATCATTTCATTTGATATGCAATCCATACCAGTTGATTTTCCATTTTTAAGACTTTTGACTACTTTCATTATTTCTTCACTTTTGATCTTAAAGTCTAACTCAGAAAATGTTTTATCTTTTTCTGTATCAGACAACATATTACATATTTCTTGTACTCTTTTATCAAACTTTGGTTTAACCTTATTCAAAGACTTGAAATGATTTAACCATTCTGATGGCGAAATACTTTCTTCGGTATTCTGCTTAGTATTGCTACCATTTTTTAGATTATTTAATAGGTCCCAATATTTTGATGGGTCATTTTCATGCAAATCTTCAAGTTTATTGATCATATCAATTTTAAATTTTCTACATTTTATCTTGCAGGTCTTACTATATAATTTTCTGAATCTGAAAAAGTTACCTCTTATTATTGGGTTGTTTGGGTATTTTGAAAGTAGAACACTTTTGTTGTCCAACTCTATTTTCATTTTATGAAGATCATAATCATGCCAGGGCTTAGATTTTTTCCCTACCTTTTTGTTTACTAATTTTCTTTTAAACGACTTGCTAGCTCCCGTAATTATAACTTTTTCTAGCAAATTAACTGCATTGGTCATATCGGTTTCATTGCTAATATTCATTTTAGCTACTTTGCTAAGATCTTTTTGAAACTCTTCTTTTCTAAGGTTATTCAAAAAAAGTTCTGATGACAACCTGTCCCATTTAAATCTTGAGGGGAAATCTTGCAAATGTTCAATACTTTGTTTGTCTCTCACAAAATTGCAAAGTATTCTGGTGGAAATTTTTGAATGATCAGACAATCGTAAAATTGGACTTTCAACGTTGAAATATAAAACTCTGTCCAACATTTCTTCAGATGCTAAGCAATAATCAATTACACTGTTCCCGTTATATTGGTAAGAAGTAAGACTACCATTGTAATCCCCTAAGGTCCTACCATTCAATATTCGCAACCTGCTAGATATACAAAAATCTATAAGTTCTCTACCTCTAGTGCATATTTTGCTATCTTGACTTTTCCTTACACTTTTTATATTATCTGCCATGTAATCTCCATGTAAGGGCAAATAGTTATTATCATTATCGTCATCATGAATGTTGTAATCTAAAATTGCCCCCGTTCTTGCGTTAAAATCGCCAAAAATAAGAATATGGCCATTATCACTGTACTTCATTATATCTTCATTCAGCAAGTGTAAAATATCCATTTTGTGATTTTTGTAAAAGGAAGAATTTAAAGGTGGAACATACGCAAAACAGATGTACAAATTCTTATCCAGACCGAAATAATGTTTGTCTAACTTAAGCCATTGATATTCTGAACATGAATTTTTCAAATATTTCACACCATTTCGAATACTCTTTTTAATACTAATAGCCAAACCACCATACTCTTGCTTTTGTGAGAGACCCTTACTTCTATTAATTGAGTTTGTAACATAATTTTCAATATTAATATTTGAGAGATCACATTTAGTTTCTGCTAAAGCAAAAATATCACATTTGTTGATAGCTTTTAGAAAATCATTGTCGAATAATTTGTTACATTGCTTTGATATTAATTTGTGAACATTCCAATAACCAATGTTAAGGGATTTGTTAGAGTTCATGGATTCTAATAAAAACGATGGGCATAGGATTGTTGATAACCATAAGAATCGTTCCACCAGGGCTTTCGATTACCTCTTCCTTGGTATCGTCTACGAGGGTCAGTAAGGTTCATCGTTGTTCTGATCACCTCCTTGAAGTTTGATGTAAGCGTCTGTGTACCAGTTCTTGTAAGATGTATACCATCCTGTGTAAGTATGCCACGTGCTGGCTCTCCTCTGTACGACAGGTTGCTGTTATCACACAGTTTAACTGAACTGACACCCTCATACTTCTCTTTAACAATTACATTTAATCTCTCCGCCTTCCTATTTAAAGTTGTATCCAGTCTAGGCAATGCAAGCGAAATTATCACCTTCGCGTTTCTTTGTTTTTCCTTCACCAGATCTACGAGTTCCACCATATCTTCAACACATTGCTCTGTAGATTTCACCTTAAGGTCATTGCCAAACAAATGAAGTAGAACTACATCATAATCTTGAATGTTTTCTGATTTAAGAAAATCCTTCGTCTGTTCCATTGTGTATTGGGTGACTTTACGTACATACAGGTCTGATGAATTGTTTGAAATAAATTTAGCACTGACGTACCTTGTGTTTGATGTTCCAATCATAAGCACCTTCTTCTGTCTACTAATACTAACTGCTGGTTTCCTTGTTATATTTGCCTTCTTATCATGTTTCCCATTGCCATTAGGTTGACTACCGACGTGCACCGTCTTCGTATGAGGATTTTCTGGTGTGTGATCTGGGTAGTAGTATACTGTACTTAGGCCTAGATTTGAAATATCGTGTGGAACATTTCTTCTACTGTTAGGCGATTCTGGCTTATTCTCAGTGTTTTGCGCGTCTTTGTCTTTCTTCTTATTTTCTTCTTCTGCCTCGCTACCTTTGAAATTCTCCATTAATAGCGAATCGTCTGAGCGTGACGCATGAAGCTTCCATGACAAAACTTCATCTTTCAAATTATTAAGATGTTTTCGCTGTTCTTGTATCGTTTTGTCCATTTCTAAAATTTCAACATTCTTGGTGGAAATACGAGCTTCTGTATTTTCTAATTCAGAGGACATAATACGAATTTGTCCTTGTGCACATTCAAGTTGTTGCTTTATAATTTTTAAGTTTGCGTCGCACTGCGCAATCTCTACTTCCTTCTGTAACGACAGGTCTGCGTGTCTCCTCCTCCAATTCTCCTTGTCAATGGTAATGTTTTCAAGTTCTCTCTTTATATTATTACAGTTACACGGAGCTTTCTGTGGAGAAACTTGTATGTTTGATGTAGCTGCATTTAACTTTTTGCGGAGATTTTCATTTTCTTGTTTCAAACTGTTGATCTCAGATACATTTTTACAATTTTCTGTTTGGACCGATGTTAGTTTATCAAGCGCTTCAACAAATCGTTCGAGTAAAAAGTTCGAGTAGTGAAATATTATTGACCCCTAACATGTAGTATTCAAGATATGGACCTTAACCAAGAACTTAACCAAAGTCATTCATGCCTAAAATATAGGTCACAGTGACCTCATTTCTAGTGGATGGTGTCACCTTACCCAAGACACATCTAGTGGTGAAATATCATTGACCCCCAACATCTAGTATCCGAGTAATGGACCTTAACCAAGAACTTAACCAAAGTGTTACGGACGTATGTAAGTACGTACGTACGTATGTACGGACGGACGGACGGACGGACAAGGGTAAAACTATATGTCCGATCCACATACGTGGGCGGGCCATAAAAATTCATCCGCGCCTGCCCCCACCGCCTTCCTGACATTCATCATTTTATAACCCAGATATTTCTATCCATGAAATCCAGCCAAAAACCCCTTCTTTTTACTGAATACAATTGTTTGCCCCTCCACCAACTCTAGGCATATGCTGCATTTTATAACCCTAAATATTTTAATCCTTTATGAAATCCAGCCAAACATTCAACCAGTGGTCAGGCGTATGATGGAAAGTGACCAAATGCAAAACTTGTTAAAAGTTAACTACTATAGATATGAAAAACTTTTTTTGATACACAGTTATAGAAAAGAAGTTTTCAGAATTTAGACAACCAAAATTATGCCAATAGTTTACAAAGTTTTCAAAATTTAGACAACAAAAAGATGCCAAAACTTTACCAATAGGTGACCAAGTTGATATTGAGTTGTTTTTTAGTGTTTTCTGTTTCTTGTTCATGTTTACTGGTTTGGTTTTGTCCTTGCCCTTTTGGACTTCTGACATTCAGATGCCCCATTGTTACCTCTGCTCCTTTATAAAGTAATAATGCCAAAATAATGCCTATAGGTTTCGAAGTTTTCAAAATTTAGACAACCAAAACATACCCATAACCAGGGGGGTCCGAGGGGACCCCTCCCCTCCTGGACAACAAAAATAGAAAAATATAGGTGAAAACAAACTGAAATTTGGTTAAGGAATATCTTGGAAATGGAACCCACCCTCCAACAATTCTGCCAAATCATGTCAAAAGGTTATGAAGTTTTCAAATTAAAAAAACCAAAAGATGCCAAAATTATGCCAGTAAGTTACTTTAAGAATCCAAAGCATTTAGCTGCTCCTAATCCAATTGAAGTTAGGTGCTAAAAATATTACTTGAAAGGGAAAAATAGAAAAAAAATAATTTGTCATTAATAAAGAACATAAAGAATCATAGATGAAAATACCCAAAACAGTCCCCTGTTAACTTTTAAACCAAGAGAGGGAAATAGCCAGAAAAAAAAGTTGAACAGTTTGTATTATAATCATGATCAATCTGCATTGGCAATTCCTGGAAAAATCCATCTGGCCATAGGCAAACTAAAATTCCCCATATTCAAATATAACAAAGAGACCTTGATTAAACGTTAGATGGATAATGGACAAACAGAGGGAAGCAGGAATAATTGATCAAATGACATCAAACCATTACAGAATGCTTATCCTTCCAAAGCTGAGCCTCTGGCCATGTACAGTTCAACGAGTTTGTTTTATAACAAAAGATCCGGCTACTAATAGATGCATTTCCAACTCCTATTAGCTGTCATCGTACGAGGAAGTGACGGCAGGAAAAGGACGATGCTTCCGAGAATTTGTTGTTCCAGCACTAAATGATTAATAATGATCAGTTTCCAACTTTTTGAATATCTCTCTAATGTTTCAAATTAATATGTTTAATTTGCTGATTATGGGCATTATTTTCAAGTTAAATTGTATAATAGTTGAGGACATCATTTTCAAGAGTAATGTTAACTTGCACTGAGACAATCTTAGGAGAATAACTTTGAAATAAAATGGTCTGAATTCTTTGACTTAGATTTCTCTGAAAAGTAATTGACAATACCCTACATATGCAAGAATTTTAAAATGAAGACGAAGATGTTTTAGCTGCTTATAACACCACTCTTGAGAAAACATTTTTGCTTTATCATTCGGATTTTTTAATGAAACTTTAGTGCTTTTTATGTCCCATCTACGAAAGTAGGGGCCATATAGCGTTCGGGTCTGTCTGTCCCATATTGCAAGATGGGGCATTTTGTGTTTTGGACATATTCTTGTTTTGTTCATGCCATAAAGAGTCCAGTTAAAACAACAACAAAAATTATTCATTGTTAATTTTCATCTTTCAGCCTTTTATCAGAACTTAGTCTGACACTACTAAAAAGAAATTCCACAGTATGTGCCGCAAGGGACAGATCAAATTCTGTTTCTAAATAGATTAACATTCAAGGATAGATATTTATCATGAAAACTCCCATGTCAGTTTATGGAGAGAGATTTATATATAAAAAATATGCCATTATATGGACAATAGGGATCAAATTATATTTTCTTCATGTTTCTTACCAAGAAATGATAAGAAATTTGACATTAAGCTTGTAAAGCGGATTTTTCACTTCTTTTAAGAATGTTTTCTTTTAGAAACATCAGTACAATATTGATGGCTGAAAGATCTGCATTAAAGCTTCATTTTTTTTCTAATATTGAAAAAAGACAGGTAAAGTAACAATTAAGGTAGATGGGGTGTCAAAAAAGTTATCCAAAGAATTTTCTTAAATTTTGACCACACCTAGTTCTAGACTGGTACTTTAGATCTCAATAATAAAATTAAATTTTACCACGAGAATTTTTGTAGGAACTACTTTGAATAAAAAGCTTCGCCGAGCGCAGCATGATACGACCGCAACATGTTGAACCCTGTACCTTTTAGGCCTAATATGGATAGTCTATTGTTCTGGACACATGCAGCCCATGGTGGACTGACAAAGGTTTTTGACACATGCTTCTCTGATGGACTTTCGACCCAGGGGGTAAAAATATAAATTTTGAATGTTGTATTCTACTCTTTAAAAGAATAATGTTTGGGGAAAAAATTAAAAATCGAACCAGAATTTTTTTTTAAATTATGATTACAGCCCAAAAAATGTATTCTTAAATTTAGAATCGCTACCTGACAAGAATAAATTTGCAAAAAAAATTTTCATAATCGGACCACAAATAAAAAAGCCCCATTTGGCCCCTAATTACGTAATAGGGGGAAAAAGGGGGGGTTAGCAAAAATAAATTCTTAATTTTGTATTCGCTATTTGACAAGAACAAACATGCAAAAAAATTTTTCAAAATCGGACCAGAAATAAAAAAGTTTCAATTTCGGCCCCTTTTGGCCCCTTATTACGTAACAGGTGAAAAAGGGGTGGGGGTCGCAAAAATAAATTCTCAAATTTGGATTCGCTACTTGACAAAATAAACTTGCAAAAAAAAAATTCAAAATCAGACCACAAATAAAAAAGTTTCGATTTGGGCCCCATTTGGCCCCTAATTACGTAATAGGGGGAAAAAGGGGGGGTCGCAAAAATTAATTCTTAATTTTGTATCCGCTATTTGACAAGAACAAACATGCAAAAAAAAATTTCAAAATCGGACCACAAATAAAAAAGTTTTTATTTTGGCCCCTTTTGGCCCCTAATTACACAACGGAGAAAAAGGGGGGCGCAAAAATTCATCAGGTTCATTCTTTTATTGTAAGAAACATTCTTGACAAATTTCACAGCAATAGGCCAACTAGGACCAAAGTAATGGTGGAAACAAGTAAAATATTTGAATTTTATTCCCCTTTTGGGCCCCTAATTTCGAAACAAAACAAGAGGCTCCCAGGAGCCTGAATCGCTCACCTGGTCTTGATGTTGACCCTGTACTTTTGTAGAGCTAAATGAGCTGAACATTTAAGCAAGCAACAGCTTTTCTCTACCTGCAATAGTTTTCATTCTATAGGCCAAAAACACAATTTTTCACCTATAAGGGGCCATAACCCCTATAAGGAGTCATCTGACAACTTCGACCCTATGGAGACTTTTGTAGAGCTAAATGAGCTGAACATTTAAGCAAGCAACAGCTTCTCTCTATCTGCAATAGTTTTCATTCTGTAGGCCAAAAACATGATAAATCGTTTTTTTCAGAGGCCGTAACCCCTATAAGGGGTCATCTGACAACTTCGACCCTTGGAGAATTTTGTAGAGCTAAATGAGCTGAACATTTAAGCAAGCAACAGCTAATCTCTATCTGCAATAGTTTTCATTCTGTAGGCCAAAAACATGAAAAATCGCTATTTTTCAAGGGCCGTAACCCCTATAAGGGGTCATCTGACAACTACGACCCTATGGAAAATTTTGTAGAGCTAAATGAGCTGAACATTTAAGCAAGCAACAGCTAATCTCTATCTGCAATAGTTTTCATTCTGTAGGACAAAAACATGAAAAAACGCTATTTTTCAGGGGCCGTAACCCCTAAAAGGGGTTATCTGACAACTTCGACCCTATGGAGACTTTGGTAGAGCTAAATGAGCTAAACATTTAAGCAAGCAACAGCTAATCTCTATCTGCAATAGTTTTCATTCTGTAGGCCAAAAACATGAAAAATGGCTATTTTTCACCTTTAAGGTGCCATAACCCCTATAAGGGGTCATCTGACAACTTCGACCCTATGGAGACTTTGGTAGAGCTAAATGAGCTGAACATTTAAGCAAGCAACAGCTAATCTCTATCTGCAATAGTTTTCATTCTGTAGGCCAAAAACATGAAAAAATGCTATTTTTCACCTTCAAAGGGCCGTAACCCCTATAAGGGGTCATCTGACGACTTTGACCAAATGGAGACTTTTGTAGAGCTTTTGATGCTGAATCAGTAGCGTGGCCTCAGATTTCCTCTATCTCTTATACTTTTTGATTTATAAGCCAAAAACTGTAGTCTGACCACCCTAGTCTATTTTTAGTAACGGCGGCCATGTTTTTTAACGGATCAAAAATCAAAACACAAGTTTGGTGCAGGACACCCTAAGGATCATTCATACTAAGTTTCATTAAATTCTGTTTGGTAGTTTCAGAGGAGAAGATTTTTGAAAAATTGTTAACAGACGACGACGATGACGACAGACGACAGACGACAGACGACAGACGACGACGACGACGACGACGGACGCCAAGTGATGGTAATAGCTCACATGGACCTTTGGTCCAGGTGAGCTAAAAAGGGGGGACCCCCAAAATCAATCCCATTCATCCTTGTATGGTAAGGAACATCACTATCAAATTTCATAGCAATTGGATAACTAGAACTAAAGTTATTGTGGAAACAAACAAAAAAGTAGTATTTTTGGCCCTTTTTTGGCCCCTAATTTCTAAACGAAAAATGGGGGGACCCCCAAAATCAATCCCATTCATCCTTTTATGGTAAGGAACATCATTGTAAAGTTTCATAGCAATCGGATAACTGGAACTAAAGTTATTGTGGAAACACTAAAAAGTTAACAGACACCGACGACAACGACGACGACAACGACGACGACAACGACAGCATCATACCATAATACGTCCGCAAATTTTTTGCGGTCGTATAAAAATGGATGATTTCAGTACTTTTTTTAACTTATCCAAAAACATGATTAATAAGGTACAATATATAAAAAGATATAAAAGACCTGCGTGAGAGACTGCTTTTAAAGACATATATCTTACAAGTTTTTTAACAGGAATTACCAGTAGATGGTTTTATAAATTTACAAATGGTAAATAATTGATGGCAAACTCCGCCCAAATGAATCTGCTGTCAAACCAGTTAAACCGGTTTTCAGAATCTCAAAACAACATCGAATACACACAGTTAAACCGGTTTTCAGAATCTCAAAACAACATCGAATACACACAGTTAAACCGGTTTTCAGAATCTCAAAACAACATCGAATACACAACTTTATCATTTGACAATATTTCCTCTTAACCAAAGATATAATAATAATTAAAAAAATAGAGAATTATTAGTTGTATTTACGTTGAAACATTTTTTTCCGTTAACTTAAACAAGAGTTAACACTAAAGTATGTCTCGCCTGTCAGCACCATCAGAAATAATTATTCTTTCTTACTTCCACTATATTTTAAATTTACATGGATTTTCAGTTTCTGAGATCTAAAGATGTTTATAGAACTTAAACATTGTAAATATATGCAATAAAAATAATCAAAGTCACTCAACCGGAAAATAATCAAGGTCAAGTTCAAAAGATGGAGATGCAACTGTGCTAAGCTACTACTGGGGCATGTGCATACCAAGTTTCATCAACCTAGGACCTATAGTTCTTGAGATATGGAGGTGCTCGCAAAACTTTTCCATTGCTATTATATGTATTGAAAATTGTCAAAGTCACTCAACCAGAAAATCAAGGTCAAGGTCAAAAGATGGGGATGCAACTGTGCTAAGCTACTACTGGTTCATATGCATACCAAGTTTCATCAACCTAGGACCTATAGTTCTTGAGATATGGAGGTGCTCGCAAAACTTTTCCATTGCTATTATATGTATTGAAAATTGTCAAAGTCACTCAACCGGAAAATCAAGGTCAAGGTCAAAAGATGGGGATGCAACTGTGCTAAGCTACTACTGGGGCATATGCATACCAAGTTTCATCAACCCAGGACCTTTAGTTCTTGAGATATGGAGGTGCTCATAAAACTTTTCCAAAAAGTTAACGCCGCCGTCGCCGCCGCCGTCGCCGGTAAAGTAACACCTATGTCCCGCTCTGCTTCGCAGGCGAGACAAAAACACCCAAGTATTTAATTGGATTTTCTATCGTGCCAAAGCCCAAAATCTAAATGTCAAATCCAGATTAAACCGGAATACAAGCTATAGAAATTTGACTTAGCAGTTGCACGGACTCCGCATGCTTTTGGTTGATAAGTGTATATATAAATGCACTAGATTGATTAACTGATTTTTAAATATTTTTGATTAAAAATTTTATTTTAATTTTTTTTTACGCGGAATGTACTATAAAATTTATTTATAAGAATTAACTGTAATAAATTTTTGGTTTATAGAACCATAAACTGAATTTTTCATGGTGCACATTTAACACAATCTGCTTCGCGGATTACTCAATGTGCACCATGAAAAATTAAGTTTATGGTTCAATAAACCAAAAATTAATTATATACAAGAGCATTGCTATAATAAAATGTATATTTTCAAGTGAAGCCACAAAAAGCCATAAGAGACTGGTATAATTATCTGTTAACATTGAACATCTGGGACCAATTTTTCTCAATTTACAATAAATGTAATAATTGTCTTGGTTTTTCCAGTAGCAAGGACATTTCTATTGTAATGGATAAAAATCTCTTCTATAGACAAATTTTTGTCTGGTCATATAAAAAGAGATAAGCCTGAAGGAAATGTAAATATGAAAGTATGAAAACGTTCATAGACCTTTGAAAAGTGATAATATGACAATTAAGAAATGTGAAACTCACTTTCAAGAAAAACAGGAAGCAGGAGTCTGATTGGTCTTAAAATTGCTCAGGGCGTGCAAATTGTCATACTGAACCACCCTTCCAAATTTCAAACCATTCTAACAAAAATGATTTTTTTCTGAGAAAAGCTTGAAGGGATTTTTGTACCAATGTTAATGTGTACAACAGACAACCACAAGACATGTTGTCCGAGGGCATAAAAAAATTCAGATGCAATTCCTGGTCGTGTTTTTGATTATGATTTTAAATTTCCTAAATGATCATCAGTGTTTTTTTTTTATAAATTAGATACATAGATGTTTAGACACACAGACAGGGCGATTCCTATTTACCCTCCAAACTTTGGTCAGTAGAAAAAAATTAAAATAGAATTGTTGTATAATTTTTATCAAGCTGATAATTTTAAAACATAATAAGTTCTAAATAAAACAACAATTCTATAATTAAATTAATCTTTCAATTCATATCCTTTTAAAGCTGACGAGGGGGAAATCTTTATTGAGGCTATTAGCATGAAATGGTAAACCATTAGTAATTATCTAAAATGGACATTAGCAGTGCAAACTATCTGGTATCCAATGAAACCAAACAAAATCAATAAAGTTAGTGACAAATATGTATCGGAGACAGGTGTTAATTTAGTGAAACAAGCAGTAAAATAAAGTCATTAAAGAGAGAGTAATGGCGCCAGTTATGGGGACAATCATTATTCTAGCCCATTCTGAATGCAAAGCAAAGAAATGAAATTCTAAAATAATTTCCATCATGTCTATATATGGGGATACAATTTTGCTATTTTTGATACTAAATTGAACAAATGTAGCAGAAAATAGACTCAATTTATCGGGTACTGACACAATTTGCAAACATTTGAAACAAAATAATCGACCAAAATGTATTCCAATTTATTGAAACTCCCACACATATCCACCCTCATTTAAAATAGGCAGTTCAGTAAAAAGATTTAAATCATACAGTGAAATTCAAAAATGGTTGGGTAAACTGCTAATGATATTTTTGTTTACACAAATAAATAGGGGATCCATTAAAATACAAAACAATAGGAAACTTTAAAATGTGTCTGCCTGCTGGCACCATCTAATATATTAATTCCTTATTTTGCTTACATTTTCATCAATTTATATTTAAAACATTATTTTTGACTTGGTGAAAATAGGTCTATAAAATTTGAAAATAATACCTGTTATGGTCTCAGAACATGATTAGTAGAAGATGACCAGAAAAATTTCACAGCATTTGGTAAACCAGAACAAAAGATATTGTGGGAACAAACAAAAAAAAAGCATTTTTTGCCCCTTTTTTCTAAACGAAAAAAGGGGGACCCCCAAAATCAGTCCCATCCATCCTTTTATAGTAAGGACATCACTGTCAAATTTCATACCAATCAGATAACTAAAACTAAAGTTATTGTGGGAACACTAAAGTACAGACAATGCAGACAGCATCATACCATTATATGTCTGCAATTTTTTGAGGTTGTATAAAAAAAAATCTGCCAAAAAGACCAAAGAGAACGCAACAGAATATGTTTTAGGAACTAGAAAATGGGAGTGGATTAGACACACACTAAGATAACAGAAACAAACATTACAAGGCAAGCCCAAGGGACATTGACAGAGGGGTAGGCTGAAAAACAAATGATGTAGAGATAACATTCCAGAATTAAATAAAATTGGGATGACTCCTGGAATGAGACAGACAGAGGCCAAGGATAGAGCTGGTTGGAAGAGACTGTCAACCTAGGTCAACCCATCGATGAAGTGGAATAAGTCAACTTAATCATACCTGTGACAGCATCATCTTGATAAAGATTAAACTTTAACTGTTCATAAATATCTGAAAAAATAAAATAAAATGAGCTTGAATAATTAATATGAAAATTTATGTCAATAAAGCAAATTTACTGTTATCTTTTTAAAATAAATTAGAATGCTTGTTGTCAATGGATAAGGCATGTTCCCTGCACCTTTAAATATTCAGTAAACAAGAAGTAGATGATTTACAAGTATAAAACTGCTTAACACGATAAAGTACTATATGTGGCAGCTACATGCTAAATATCAAGAGCCTGGGACATGTAGTGTTTGGGAAAACTGTGACAAAAATTTTGTGACGTCACAGGACAATGCCTCAAGTAACTTTTATACCGGTATGTCATTTTGCAACATGTTGCAGGTGGCACAAAAATAATTGAATATGTAAAAGTGCTCAAAACAGCTTTATATTCTAAAACCAACTATACTAAAAATAGCATAAAAGACTGTGTTTTTTATTATTGATAAAAGCATTGATAATATCTACCTTGTCTGGCAGTACCCATAGCAGCCAGGCCTAAACCTAAACATCCACCATGTCGTACCATCTGAAAAAAATATCATTTAGGGCCATGGTAAGAATATCGTAACTTCTTAAAAATCAAAATCCACATAACAGGATTAAAAAAAAATTCAAACAAAAGAAAACCACAGGCAAAACTTGGATATTCGGCTAAAGTTGATATATGCTTTTGATGATATCAGTACCGTAAATTGGGGTCTTTTTGGTATTTTAGTATCAAGTCACTATTCAAAAAAGTGTGTTTATGATAACAAAACACTAGAAGATGCAAGTAGAACTGATTTCACTTTTGGTAAAACCAATGACAGAATGGGACATAAATAAATTTGGATTTTACTGAATAAAAAGATGACACTGGGGTATTCCAGCAAATACACTAGAAATTGAGAAGCTAATATTTTGGTGCCTTGCAAGCATACAAAAACTGATAAATCAGCAAAAAACTAAGTTTTTTAAAACATGTTTGACATATTTGCATAAAGTATTAAGGATGTTTGCTACTATTTTTGAAAATAAATAGGTTTTAAATTCTATACTTTGAGTGAAAAGATAATAGTAAAAGGTATAAAATAAGAAAAGAAATTTGATAAGTTCATGACCTTGTTTTCAAAATAAATGATGTTGAAGTTTTGGCGGGAAAAGGTTTTCTCTGACTTTTTCATAGGTTTAGTATTAGCACCATTTAGCTGTTAAAACCCATGGCAGAATAAATAGGATTTGTTAAAATGTTGTTTATAACCTCTTTATGACATACTAAAGACATTGTTAACAAGAAATAGGGGGTTGGTGGGCAAAAAATGTAACCCTATTTTGATGGTAACAAGAGTTAACACTAAAGTATGTCTCGCCTGCCGGCACCATCAGAAACAATTATTCTTTCTTACTTCCACTATATTTTGAATTTACATGGATTTTCAGTTTCTGAGATCAAAAGATGTTTATAGAACTTAAACATTGCAAATATATGCAATAAAAATAATCAAAGTCACTCAACCGGAAAATCAAGGTCAAGGTCAAAAGATGGGGATGCAACTGTGCTAAGCTACTACTGGGGAATATGCATACCAAGTTTCATCAACCTAGGACCTATAGTGTTTGAGATATGGAGGTGCTCGCAAAACTTTTCCATTGCTATTATATGTATTGAAAATTGTCGAAGTCACTCAACCGAAAAATCAAGGTCAAGGTCAAAAGATGGGGATGCAACTGTGCTAAGCTACTACTGAGGCATATGCATACCAAGTTTCATCAACCTAGGACCTATAGTTCTTGAGATATGGAGGTGCTCGCAAAACTTTTTCATTGCTATTATATGTATTGAAAATTGTCAAAGTCACTCAACCGGAAAATCAAGGTCAAGGTCAAAAGATGGGGATGCAACTGTGCTAAGCTACTACTGGGGCATATGCATACCAAGTTTCATCAACCGAGAATATAGTTCTTGAGATATGGAGGTGCTCGCAAAACTTTTTCATTGCTATTATATGTATTGAAAATTGTCAAAGTCACTCAACCGGAAAATCAAGGTCAAGGTCAAAAGATGGGGATGCAACTGTGCTAAGCTACTACTGGGGCATATGCATACCAAGTTTCATCAACCCAGGACCAATAGTTCTTGAGATATGGAGGTGCTCATAAAACTTTTTCAAAAAGTTAACGCCGCCGTTGCCGCCGTCGCCGCCGGTAAAGTAACACCTATGTCCCGCTCTGCTTCGCAGGCGAGACAAAAACCAGAGGATTCCGTAAAATTGACAGAAATCCCAAAACAAGACTAGCGAGCATCCTTAATATGCAACATAGACTGAATCCCTTTGCAAGTTTAAAGATTTTATAGTCTTTAAGGTTGGAAGTTTTAGTACTCATAAAATATTGTGAATGGACAGGACAATCACACAAGTTGTATAAATCTCTTACTATGGTTAATCATTGTTTAATTACTTCTATGTTCAACTTTCATGACATCAACAACTATATTAAGCTGACCAAACATGAAACATCTGCATGTACATGTAATAACATTCTAATCATTTCATTGCGTCAAAGTGATCAAACTTGTCCATAAACAGGAACAGTATGTTTCAAATTTGTGAGTATATCTACACTTGGAGCTAATTAGTATTCCCACCCACAATCTCTTTCATATAACAATGTATTGAGTTTAAACTGCCAAAGATTGAATAAGTTAGTATCAATGACAGTATTTTATTCTAAATGCTAGACGATATTTGAGTAAGAGTTAATTAGCAGTCCCACCCACCTAGGATATGGATAACTTATACATGACTGTATTCATACAATAAGATACAAACTCAAAACGACAATGAATTAGCAATTTTTTATGAACAACAAGTGTATTTAGGGGTACTGTTATGAAAGAAAGTTCAATACACCCCCACTTACGTACTGTGTTCACGATAAACTGGAAAGATCCAGAAAATTTGAACAGAAAGTTTTCAATGGGTATTGCACAAAAAGTCCTCTTTTATTCAACTCAAAAACAAAAGTTGTAAAGATTTTATCCACCTCATATATAGACTTTTATTAATGAAAATAAAACATCAAATGATCACGAACATTGTGTGGTTGTATAACATTATAGTTTATTACAGTTAAACACAACTCATGTGAGTATCTAAAGATATTAAAAGTTTTTTTGGTTTATACCACCTTCACATTCATGATAGTCTCTTACAAGTTTAAAAGGAGTAGGTTCACGAACTGCCTTTTTTGGACTTAAATCAAGTCATATTTTCAAATTAATTTTTCAGATAAGACTAAGAAGGCTAATTAGTCTAGAATAAATGCTTGTTACAAAACAAAACCAATTTTTAAGTTTTCTGCAATTATGACATTGCAATGATGTCATATTGTGACACTTAAATTGAAAATATGCTAATTTCTGCAGAATTTCGCCCTTTTCCACTTAGTTATTTGTGAAAATGACAGTGGCCCCACCCCTCGCCCATAAATATTTTTGCTGAAATTTTACAAAAACATTTTTTTTATGTTTCAACAAATATTTTGATGGGCGAGGGGTGGCGCCACATATAAAATGGCATATTTGTGATTGAAAAACTGGTTATTTTTCCCTTAAAGTGAAGAAACACTAATTGAGACTATTTTTAAAGCGCCATGTCGCTAATAAATTGATCAATACACTAAAACAAATCATGTTAAAAATAACCAGTTATTCAATCACAATTATGCAATTTTTTATGTGGTGCCACCCCTCGCCCATCAAACTTTTTGTTGAAACATAAAGAAAATAACTGCTATCTATCTTCAGGTAAAACAAACCAATTTTGATATTTGTGTATATTCAGGGCCAAATATGGGGGTTTGTGACTCTGGTACTTTATAGTTTTACAAGTTCTAAGATATTTTCTTCCAATCTTTAACGAGCTATTCCTGAGCTTTCATGATTGCTTCAGATGAGAGGAAATTTTACCATCCCTGTCCAGCCACAATACAAATTATAATTTTTTTGTGTTTATGAGAATGTTACAGTATCTAAAACAATGTCTTTACAAGTAAAATGCAATATAGTAAAGAAAACCGTAACTAACTCTCAAATGACTCATAAAGAAATTCTCTACAAGGTCTTTCCAAGTTAGAGTAAACCTGAGTCATTTACAATCACCATGAGTTCCTTATGAGTGATAAGCAATGTCTTTTTGAGTTAAAATATGATTTTATATTTGGAATTGTAAAACATACATGAGTTCAGGTGAGTTTGCAAGACCTTTTTACCAATAACTGAGAGTTAATTGTGAGTCTTTGCTATCGAATACGAGTTGTAAATTTGTTAGAACTCCTAAGGAAATCTTGTATATGTGAAGAGTCTATTACCATATAACAAGTTTCAGAAATTTAAGTTGTGTTTTCAACATTTTTCTGATCAGAATACAATGTGCTTTACAAACAACAGCTATTACAATGAACACTATCAACTTACATCAGTAGAAGCATCTTTAAGTTGATTCAATAAATATTCTGTTATTTCTCCACCATGGTTAGCATGGATTAAACCTGAAAAAAAAATCATGGAAACATTTTGAAACAAGAATACATCCAAAGACATAATGCCCCATCTTGAAGCATTTGGGATGGACAGACGGACAAACAGACCCAAACACCATTTCCTCCTAACTTTTGTAGATGGGGCATAGATATGCATTCTGAAGTGTGAGTTTTGAAATCAAGAGTACATGGAGGAATGACAGATTCCCCTGCATGGTTTAGAAAAGGAAGAAGAAGTCTCGACGAAGGGTTTGAAAATATCTAGGGCCATTGAATCCATTATATAAGCAACTCTGCCAAATCTGAAATCATTTTCAAGTTCTGTTCCAGAGAAAAGCTTGAAGGAAATTTAAAATGGACAGACACATATATATGTTGTATGTTCATATTAAGGACAGACATGAATAACTGTAATCCACCTGACAAGTCATTGCAGGGATTGTATCAATATATATAGAATATAGGACTTTCTTATTTTAAGATGGGTTTTATCACTTGTTTTGGTGAACCCGAAGGGTGAACCCAAAAAAACAAGTGATAAAGTTGATCTCAAAATCAACAAGAGGCTCCCAGGAGCCTGAATCGCTCACCTGGTCTTGATGTTGACCCTATACTTTTGTAGAGCTAAATGAGCTGAACATTTAAGCAAGCAACAGCTTTTCTCTACCTGCAATAGTTTTCATTCTATAGGCCAAAAACACCATTTTTCACCTATAAGGGGCCATAACCCCTATAAGGAGTCATCTGACAACTTTGACCCTATGGAGACTTTTGTAGAGCTATATGAGCTGAACATTTAAGCAAGCAACAACTAATCTCTATCTGCAATAGTTTTCATTCTGTAGGCCAAAAACATTAAAAATCGCTTTTTTCAGGGGCCGTAACCCCTATAAGGGGTCATCTGACAACTTCGACCCTATGGAGAATTTTGTACAGCTAAATGAGCTGAACATTTAAGCAAGCAACAGCTAATCTCTATCTGCAATAGTTTTCATTCTGTAGACCAAAAACATGAAAAATCAAATCGCTATTTTTCATGGACCGTAACCCCTATAAGGGTTCATCTGACAACTTGGACCCTATGGAGAATTTTGTAGAGCTAAATGAGCTGAACATTTAAGCAAGCAACAGCTAATCTCTATGTGCAATAGTTTCCATTCTGTAGGACAAAAACATGAAAAGTGGCTATTTTTCACCTTTAAGGGGCCGTAACCCCTATAAGGGGTCATCTGACAACTTCGACCCTATGGAGACTTTCGTAGAGCTAAATGAGCTTAACATTTAAGCAAGCAACAGCTAATCTATATCTGCAATAGTTTTCATTCTGTAGGCCAAAAACATGAAAAGTGGCTATTTTTCACCTTTAAGGGGCCGTAACCCCTATAAGGGGTCATCTGACAACTTCGACCCTATGGAGACTTTCGTAGAGCTAAATGAGCTAAACATTTAAGCAAGCAACAGCTAATCTCTATCTGCAATAGTTTTCATTCTGTAGGCCAAAAACATGAAAAAATGCTATTTTTCACCTTTAAGGGGCCGTAACCCCTATAAGGGGTCATCTGACAACTTTGACCAAATGGAGACTTTTGTAGAGCTTTTGATGCTGAATCAGTAACGTGGCCTCAGATTTCCTCTATCTCTTATACTTTTTGATTTATAAGCCAAAAACAGTAGTCTGACCCCCCTAGTCTATTTTTAGCAACGGCGGCCATGTTTTTTATCAAAGCATTTCAAAATGAGGATCGTTTGTTGCCAACATGTCATATATCATTCCTGCCAAGTTTCTGTTAAATTGGTTCAATGGTTTCAGAGGAGAAGATTTTTGAAATTGTTAACGGACGATAGATGACGACGGACGACGAGAGACGACGACGGACGCATAGTGATGGCATAAGCTCACATGGCCTTTGGCCAGGTGAGCTAATAAAAAGCTTGGCCGTGCACAGCATGATACGACCGCAGCATGTTGAATCCTGTACGTTTTATGCCCAATATGGATAGTCAATTGTTCTGGACACATGCAGCCCATGGTGGACTTACAAAGGTTTTTGACACATGTAGCTTATGGTGGACTTTCCACTCACATTTTAAAAGCCTATTGTGGATTGATGAGTTTTGGTTACTGGAATTTTTTGGTGAGGTTTTAATGAGTAAAAAAGTTTCAATTTTGGCGCCTCATTACATAGTAGGTGAGAAAAAAGGGGTCACAAAAATAGTTCTCAATTTTGTATTCGCTATTTGACAAAAACATGCAAAATAAATTTTCAAAATGGGACCACAAACAAAAAAGTATCGATTTTGGTCCCTTTTGGCCCCTCATAACGTAATTAGGGGCCAAAATCGAAAAAAAATTGGTGGTACGATTTTGAACATTTTTTTCACACAATGTATCATTATGATATCTTTGTAAATAAGTTGACAATTCCTAAGATCACACACAGCCATACATACCTAAAGCATAGAGTCCACCACCTTCAGAATAAGCTGACCCAGGACCTGAGTCTTTTGGTAAATAAGTTGACATTAAATTCAGAGCTTCTTTTTCATGACCCTATAAGGCAAATAATAATATGGATATTTGTTGTTTTTTTTTTCTTTAAAGGTTTATTTGAAGCAAGTCTAAGTCACAAGCAGGACAAAATTGTAAATTTGATGTTAACAAAACTAAATGTATGATTTGTTGTTATGTTGCATTTATTTTATTTCATTTTGTAAAGAATGTCAAGTTTGCAAAGAAAGAGCCATCCATTGGTCATGTTGGTGAGCTGTTGTTCATACCTTACAAAATTGGCTTTAACTTGCTCCGTGAAGATAATACAATGATTGAGTTTAATAACAGTACTGCAGAATTTTAAGCACTAAGCTATACGGTAAATAGTTCTTATCCGGAAAAAGCCAAACACTAACCCAGTGCACCATATGTATTGCAATTTCAGTATTTGTAACTAGATCAAAATACAGCTTTGATGCAAAAGATTTGAAGAAAATATCTCACACTATTTCTGAGAAAATTGAAATTGAAAATGCATTGAATTCTATGGGAAACTGTCTGTTTGTACCTGGGTAGGTACAAATGGAACAATTGTGACAAGACAAAAGTTTTGATGGTGTATAAAAACTTGTACAAAATTGTTATTAGTAGATAGAATTGAAAGAAATTTTGCATTGTGAATAATAGAAAACATATTGACATTTCTTAGAAGAAAATCTCAAGATATCATAAAAGGTTCGAATGTATGCAATTTTTAATGCAATGTCCATATTTGGTAATCCACGAATTAAAATGGTAATAAAAGAAAACATAAGTCATCAACTTGACATTTTGTGGCATATTTTGGGTTCTACGAACCCATTCTATAGAATCAAAGACAGGGAAAGGTTTTAAAGCAACAAACAAAAATTCTAGCTATTTCCGGAGCTGAACTATTATTTGAAAACAACTGCAACCATGTAGGGCAATAACAAAACTTTTAGTCTTCAGGCAGAATTGTTTAAAGATAAATTATTGATAAGCAAATAATATGTATAATATATTTCAAAATCAAGTAAGCATTTTTATAAACATGCATAAATACAAAAAATGTACAACAAAAATAGTAAAATAAGCAAATAATATGCATTAAATATTTCAGCAACAAGGCAGATTATTTATAAACATGCATATACAAGAAAAATAGAAAAATAAGCAAATAATATGTATAATATATATTTTCATCCTCACAATATCAGGGCTCTTGTGTCCATTATTCAAAGGTCCCATCAGTCAGATTCGGACACAGAAGCCCTGACATTGTGATGATGATATAACTCAAGAACAAGGAACAGAATTTTTATGAACATGCATATACAACAAAAATAGAAGAATAAACAACTAATATGTCAAATATATTTCAAGAACAAAGAAAAGCATTTTTTATAAACATGCATATACAACAAATAATAAAATAAGCAACTAATATGTATAATATATATTTTTATTTTCACAATGTCAGGGCTCCTGTGTCCATTGGTCAGGGGTCCTATGGACACAAGAGCCCTGACATTTTGAGGAAGCTATATATCAAGAACAAGAAAAATAATTAAACAAACAAAATAAGCAAAATTATAAGTCCATTATATTTCAAGAACAAGGCAAAGAATAATAATACACATGCATACTCAAGTAAAATTGCAAGTTTTCAAAAAATTGAAGTCCCATCTTTTAATCTTTTTTTTAATTTATGTATCAAGATGTCAAAACTGTTGTTTTTTTGTGGATATTGTTGCTGTGTCATCATATTTTTTAAAAGCATTTGTCAGACTGATTAGCAGAAAAACAAGAAAGCATGGAGCAAATTTCTAACTTTAAGCAACCAACTAATGTTTAAATGGAACTTAAAACATACAACTGATTATTAAATCCAATGTTTAATTGGTTCTCTGATTTTTTATCATTCTCACCTTATGAATAACACCTAAACTGGCTGTAGCAGAAAATTTGGCCCAATTTGTTGCCCTGGCAAGCCATTCTAAATTATCTCTGAAAGTAAAATAAAATTTATTTTTAACCCAACATAGTCATGATACTGCATCATAGTGTTGAAAACCCAAATTTAAAACTAAAACAATGTCACTGGTCTTCATTTTTCGAGTTTCAGGAAAAATCCAACATTCCTACAACTATTTTGTATAAAGTACATTGGCTTGTTGTTGCCTAACTTCTTTCGAATGAGCTGATAGATTTATCAAATGGTAACCAAGAAAACAGGATTTATATAAAATCATATTATGATTAACAAACACAAAAACTGGCAAAAACTAAGCAGGAATTTAATGAGCTATGAGGAAACAATATCTTCACACAATACAGTTCTATAAGATAGAACTTCATGCCAAATATCAAGAAAAGGGACCATGGCATATAAATTTTTGAAACTTAAATTTTTGTCACAAAGCAAGGCAATAAAGAATGCAAAACGATTGGTTGGAAATGTTGTCAGTAAGTAAGTCCTTTTCGTGCTGATAGAACTTTGGCACCGGACCTTCAATTCTGTCTGCTGCCATTCACTGGACCATGTCCCACGTCCACCCTTCATCTCTTTCTTGCCACATTTCTTTTGGTCTTTCTGGATAAATTGTGGACTTAATTAAAATCCTTAATTTTACTTACCTTAAAAATTGATCACATGTTGTACCACAATGCATGAAAGAATTAGCTATCACAGTTGATGAATGACAAACTGAATTTCTGACAGCATCCTGGAAAAACAAAACCAGCAAGTAGTTAAAAGTAAAAATTATAATTACTCTTATTATGTCTCCAAACCATGTTGTGTTTTGTGTTACCCAACCTTAAGATCGCAACAGAAGTTTGGTGCCATAAAACCTGGTTTAACTCACATATTCTTTTGAAATGCCTCTTCCAAGTCAAGACCATTTCAATCTTCAATGTCTCTGGTATGTTATTCCTTGTTTTGTCTTTTATTTTTGGAGATATAAATAGTGTCATTTGGTTAATTGCATAAATTCATCTGACAAATTGGTTTTTAAATTCAGAAAAATCCACCATTGAAGTTGATGAGACATGTACAATTTTATGGCGATTTTTGCTTATTCATAACTCAATATATATGTGTACCAAGTTTCATGATGATACCATCCTTCCTTCATGGTAAAGTAACTTAAACATGAAGGTAAACCTGATTTAGAACAGACAAACAGACCCAAATGCTATACGCCCCTCAACTTTCATAGACGGGACAAAAAATCATTGACATATTGTTGAATTTCTACGTACCTTTGTATTTTTTAATATTAACATATCTGTTTTATTATTTCGTATCAGGAACTGTAGATTGTGGCCTATGGTCAGATCTCCTCCAAGAATTGTCTGTAGTTTCTGCATTTTTTCTTGGATCTTTTTGTCTTCCTCACTCTGTAATGGAACAAAATTTACACCATTTTTAAAAACTGTCAAAATCAAAAAATGGCCGGACTTTGTTTAACAGGAAGAAGGTGTGTGACATAACTGAAATCTTTTCCCATATTAGGGTACCCCATGCTGATGCTGCATCCCAAATACATGTATCAAGGGGCTGCAATAAGCATCTGCTGAGAAAAACTGTTTTGAATACTTTTCCCCTGTCAAAATCCCCATAATATTAGCAGGACAATAGCTTGAGAGAAGGATAGGAAAATGCAACTACATAGTTATTTTGAAGCAGTATTCTTTTTTTATTATTGTTACACATTTTTGTGGTTTTCATGGGTCTGATCATAAAAACAATAATCCCTGTGAATAAGAAATTGCTGCATTTATTTCAATAATGATTTTCTTAAAACCAGAAATCCATGAATGTAGAGTATGTATTTCATTTTTGTGTAAATTGTTGCCTGAAAACTAAGACCTTTCACAGAAATGCATAAATGTGTTTTTGAGAATCAAACTTGACAGAAGATTGTTTTTAGTTAAAAACATATTTATTTATCCTGGATTGGGAAACAAGCTTAATGCTTATGTAAATCCCTCTCGAGCTAGCAATTTGCGAGTGTGGCCTTTGCAGCAGCCCCCATTGAGCCTACTCTTATCGAACTCTGCAAAGGGGTCTTTAACATGCATGGGGTATTGTCTCCAAATACACGGGACAACCTTTTTTCGTCCCTTCCGAAGGACTAGCATTGTTCCTTGAGACCATCCTCGCAAATGGTATCAAGAGAGAGTCGGAAAATTGGTTCATGAAATTTTCAACCCGGACGAGGATCGAACCACGAAGATTGTTTTTACTACATGCAAGTGGTTTTTAAGGGTCAGACTTGACTGTAGATGATTTTGTATAATATAGCATACATAAGTGAATTTTGACATTCCAACTTGATAGAAGATTTGTTGTGTAATATACTGTGGATTCATTTATTTTCGTGGGTATCAATTTTCGTGGTTGGATGAAAAAGGACCATTTCATGGATTCTTAAATTTGTGGTTCTGAAGTCTGCAGCATACAGTTCAATGTTTTATTTCCTTTTCGTGGGGTATTCAATTTCGTGGGTCAAGGCCATGCATGAAAACCACAAAACATTGATACCCCATGAATAAAATGAAACCACAGTACTATATACAAGTGGTTTCTGAAGTTCAGACTTGACTGTAGATGTTTTTGTAAAATGTAATACAAGTGGTTTCTGAAGTTCAGACTTCACTGAAGATGTTTTTGTAAAATTTAATACAAGAGGTTTTTGAGTTTCAGATTTGACTGTGTTATGTAATACATACAATCGGTTTTTGAGGTTAAGATTTTGTGTTATATAATACATACAAGTGGTTTTTGAGGTTCAGACTGTTTCTGTTTTATGTAATACATACAAGTGGTTTTTGAGGTTCAGACTTGACTGTAGATGTTTCTGTTCCTTTGGTGGCTTCTGTTGCCAGTGTTTTGCTGTCATCCACCTCCATTTCACTGTAAAAAAAAAGAAATTTGTTACAAAATGCACATCTTTAATAAGAAATTCAATATTTCATATGCTCATTATGACTGCTCTTGGTTATAATACTGAGCTCTTCAATATTTAGTCTGTTCTGGCTTTATAACACAGTTTGATTGATCGATTGATAAGTTGATTGTTGTTTTCTTAATGCCCACTCCGCGATATTGCAGGCATAATCACAGGGAAAAAAAAACATGTCGTAATATACCGTATTTTGCTGTGTATAATGCGCATTTATGTACAATGCGCACCCCCTTTTCATGATGAAAATCTGGGGAAAAAACGAAGTTTTGTGTAAAATCGGCGATCTTTTTCTATGACAGAGAACCCTGAAAATTTGTCTCTTTTTTCAGGTAGAAAGACTACAGATGAAGATTTTTTAATGAAAATAAAATTGTTTTGTAATTATTTGTGAAAATAAAAATAAACTGTTATATTATTTGTGTATTTTATTATGACAGCAAGATCGTAAATCCCGGTAATGGTCCCACTTTTCAATTAACACTCAACAAGTGTTAACCCAAGCTCACATCTTTTAATGAAAACAATAAAGGTGTCAAAACAGTAATGGTCAACAAATTACTATTCAAACAATCCTGAAGTATTACAGCTGAATGGCTTTAATTGTTAATTGTCCAAGCCAGTTTGACAAAATATCGATGTTTTGTGCAAATTGGCATGAAACAAATAATTACCAGTAAATCTAAATTATCTCCAGCTTGGGATGAATATTTATTCACAAAACAATAAAAAAATTGTTATATCTTACTCAAGTTGCTCAAATACAGTACACCAAGAGACATACCGTGACTGAACACCGTGATAGTGGTACACCACTCTTAGAGACATAACAAATATCTTTTCTGTGGTAAAAGATTTCTAAAAAATTCTTTTTGGAAATTGTTCTGTATAACCATTCCCTCTAAATGTAAAAATTTTTTTTTTTAAAATCTTTAACCACAAAAAAGATATTTGTTATGTCTCTAAGAGTGGTGTACCACTAACACGGTGTTCAGTCACGGTATGTCTCTTGGTGTACTGTAATTACATGAAAGAAAATACACAATCATCTAAACAAACCTTTCTATTTTTAGAATTATTTAAATGAGGTAACTGAGGGGGATACACAATATTGATTCAGAAAGGAAACAAGTAAAGGGAGAATGAATAAATAAATTAGAATCCTATTTTATTATTCTTATTTTGAATAAAGAAATTGGACAAAAGTATTTTTTTAAGAACACAAATGTTTTTACCAACTTGTTTCAAAATGGTGCTCCGAAGTCAACGGAGGAATTTACCCACTACAACAACAAAAATGGCGGTCGATATGAAAATGAAATTTATAAACAAACACATGAAGACACTGGAATTCAGTTTTTATTTGATAAAAGCATGATAAAATTATTAGAGATACTAATAATGAACAGGATTCGATAGAAACCATATGAGTTATGATTATTGTGTTCAATCATGGATGAATCTTGTGTCCAAAGTCTGACAAACATCGATCTTTTGCCGTTGCCAATGTTCATGAAAATGTATGAAAATCTCGTATCGGGATGTATTGTGCGCACCCCTATGTTAGAATCAGGAAAAAAATGTAAAAAACTGCGCACTATACACGGCAAAATACGGTAAATAAATAAAAAAGTTGAAGGCAAATAAACAATCAAACTTAAAGTTTACTGGGAAAAAAATTGATTAAACCTTTAAAGATGCGCTGAATTGAACTTGGAAAAACACTACTGGGAACATTTCTTTCCTTTTTTCATGTATATTTAATACATGAAATTTAAAATGTAATAGTTTAATGAAGATCTAAAATTTCCAGTTATTGAAGTGAAAATAATTAATAAATAAAGACTTTCAGTGTCAAAATTTTATATTCTTTAATTATAAACCTCTACTGTACTTTTTAATTATAATTTACGGTAATCAAATGCAAACCTGTCTTTTTTTTCTTCATCTGCCTTAGATTTATCAGGTTCTGGGAGAGGTACGGTTGACCTGAGGGAATTTGTCACCCGCTGTAGAAACTGCTGTGTAGCACTGTCGTATAGGTCAAATGCTATCTGATAGGCCATCAACAAGTTGTCCTGGAATGAATAATAATTGTTTGATTATTAAGTTAAATGAAATTGTTATATATGTATACAATTTACAACAGGTGAATTCAGGTAAATCATAAAATTAGAAAACTTTGTGTAAATTCAATATGGCCAAAGAGGGATAACTCTATTCTCAATTCTGCAGTTCATTTCAAAATGACAGATTTGAAATTGATCACTTAAAATTATATAATTTGTATTGAACTTTATCCAAAGTTGTGTACCCTTTTCTAGAGTCAAACCAAACAGAATCCACTTAAATGGCTAAGGATTTTTATCTAAACCTTTTAAAATGTACTTTTTAAAACTCTCCAAGAAAATCTAACATATGGGTGTATTCGTTTGCCTAGCAGAAGCTCTACTGGACTACTCCACACCTGTTTTATTGCACGGTAGATCTCTGCTGGAGAGCTCCCGTCTCTCCATTTTCAGACCCAGGTAAGAGATGGAGAGATCATGTGATAAAAATTGCAGGCAAAGACAACAAATATATCAAATGTGATCCTTGCAATAAGATTAATGTAAATGCAGATATGTGTGCATCTCTTTGGATACTAAGTGTTCGTATGATAATTCATGTAAAAAGAAATAATAATAATAGAAAATCTGTAAAAATAAGTCCTGGAGTGATCAGCGATCGTTGCAAAAAAACAAAGAAGTATCCAGTAGAACTCCACAATTGTTTGATTGCACACAGCTGATGGAACCCTACTGAAGTGATCCAGGAGGTAGCAAACATATACACCCATGGACTATGAAACTGTAGAAAATGATGGGATATGACCAAGGACCCAGTACAGGTAACTAACAAATCTTTATTACAACCCGTCCGATTTAACTATGGACTTTCGATTGTAGCGTAAAGTGAAGTGTGCAAACACAACAATGAAAATTTACGTCGTCATGAACAAGCCAATCTGTAACAAAAACCGCAAATCGTCACAGTAGGAAAATCCCCCATTTATCAATATCCAATCAGATTGAAAGTTTGCACGACCATTCGTTCAATCAATGTATTTTTATGTAATCAAATGTAACGATTTGTGATTTTGTTAACGATTGGCTTTGTTCATGACGACGTAAATTTCCATTGTTGTGATTGCACACTTCACTTTACGCTACAATCGGAAGTCCATTGTTAAATCGGACGGGTTGTAAGACAGGAGGTAGAACCATTTTTGGAACATTCTTATCTTAGCAATAAATTGATGCAGCCAAAGAAGGATAACTATTTATTATCTCAAAATTTATATTCTATAAATATCTAAGTAGATAAACATTAATAAATTTTCTGACTATCAATCGTTTTTACTGTTGCATGCTTATATTTGAAATTGACTGGTTTCTCTGAAAATTCTCATATTTAAAGTACATATATACATATAGCCTAGGTGCTGATCTACTTTAAATGATATAAAATTACCTCTGTGCCTTTTATCAGTCTTTCCAAAATGTCTGCAACTGACTGTGGGTCATCCAAGAAAATGAAACACTAGAAAAAAAGAAGATATATAAGTTTAAATTCAGTGACTAATTGCCCCCATTCCATGTTTTTATTTCTAAATTAAAATACATAAAAAGTTGGGTCCCAATAAAAAAATTTTGATGGATTTTCATGAATTTTCAATTTTTAAATACTTGATCACTGTGTAAAATTTCAATTCTGTACCCCTTATAGTTTTGAAGTTTTAGCCTTCACAAAATATTGTTGAATGACAGACAGATAAAGTGAAAACTATAGGGCTGTCGCATCCTCAATCTTGTGCCCTAATTATTACAAGATTTAACCTGACACTTAAAACTGTGATATTGACCATTTGAGATGAAAATGAGTAAGAAGAAATTTCCAGTTTTATAAATTTTATTGAAGAACACAACATACCTGGCAAACATTGATATAATCTGGAGTTTCCAATCCCATATAGAGTTTGGAGAGTACTTGGAGAACTGTCTTTTTAAACTGTCTGTTTCCAATCAGGGACATACAGACTTTTAAACTGTAGGACAGCATGTTATTGACATCCTCCTGTCAAAAAAAAGCACACATAAATACAACTATCGAATAATTAAATCTTTAAAAGTCTTGTTATCATATCAGTAAATGGACATTAAAAATATCTTTTAGTTATTTTCAATTCTTGACTTTCAAGAACAGCAGCAAAATCCTTGCTCTTTTATGTCTTATTTCAAGATTTATAATGTTATTTTGTGTAATGCATAGATAATCTATATCCTTTCCTATTAACATTTCAAATGACTTCAAAATACTTAACAAGCCGTAAACAAGTGATATAACTGGTTTTCACCTAGACAGTGACTGTCTAGTAGACACAAGTGGAAAAGACAAAATTAGGAAAACCTAAAAAGACTATGAACTGAACAATGTAAAAAAATTTCCCAAAAGAGCTTATTACAATTTATGAATCCAGCAACAGACAGACAGACAAAGTGGGAATGTTTTCAAATTGCCTAATTCTCCTTATTGAAAGATTGACGTTAGTCATGTCAAGATACCAATTTGGCACCTTTTTGGCCCATTTTTTTCTAAACAGTATAGTTCAGGAACCAGGAAACAAAAAGAAATAGAAAGCTTTAACAAGTGATAAGATTCACCGATCAAATTTTCATAACAATTGGTCTATTATAGTTATTGCAAAGAAACCAATTACTAAAGTCATAATAAGGAAGACATTGCCAGAACATCTAATGACCACAAACTTTTTCAGTCATATAAAAATTACACAATGATAACAATATTTGTAACCACAACTTACAGCCTGAAGAATGGCTTTTTCAAAGACATCAATTCTTCTGGTCTCCAGGGCAATTCCAACAGCCTGTAGAAAATATGTTATTGTCTATTTGATATGACCATGGTCGTTCTACTGTAACAACAGCTCACCCTTATTTTAAAGTGACAAGACCACTTGGTCATTTAAATCTATCAATTGGTTTTAAAAAACTGGCTACTAGTCTAACCTGATTTGTATTTCACCTTGACGGTTAAGCCAATGGGTATTAACACAGGTTAATCCTATTGTGATATTTAGATATTGAAGGTGAATCAAGCTAGTTGTATTTTTTACACTTATCTATTTCAGCTTGGTAGACAGGGCTACCTGAATGTATACTTTTGTATTATGTATAACTATAAATAAGCTTATAATGAAGTTCTATTTAAAATGATTGCCAAGGAGATTAAATGAATATAAATTGATAGTTGTATTTTAAAAATAGTATATAGGAAAGTGAAAAAATGTGAACATGGCACAATTTCCATATATCAGCAGTAAATTTATCTGGTATAAATAAACGTAAAAGATTTTAATACATATTGCTAATATTATTACTCTTTCTGTTTACAATCTCAATATCTTTAAGTTTTATTTAGGAATGATAATTTGGGTTATTTTGATTTGAAAATTTATACAAAATTTGCTGTTTACTTGAAGTAAAATTTTCTCGTATGGAAAAATACGGGAGTCCCTAAACCACGTTCCAAGTTCCAAGTTCCAAGTTCCAAGTTTCAAGTTCCAAGTTCCAAGTTCCAAATTTTAAAATCATTGATTTTTAATGATTTATTTAAATAATATATAAATTGGTTTTGCTTGAATCATCAAATTGTTTTATCCGAAGATGATTAAGAATACGGATAAAGAGTGATGAAGTAAAAGGCAATCAAATTCTGGTGTTTGAATAAAAACACATCAGTATGCTCTTTCTAACACTGCTATAAATTTATTTAAATATGAGGTTATCAGCATTCATGACAGCAGCCGAAATTCGAAACCTACAAGATTTCCCTCAAAACTGTGAGGCGTAGATTGTCATAATTATGCTGTATGAGGCCAAAACTAAATAATTATTTGTCTGTTTAGGGTAACATTGTTTTAGACAAAATCTTTTTTTTGGGCAAATAATAGAAAATAATGAGATGTGGAATAAGTGTAACTAAGTACAGTATATATAAAGAACAATTTCAAATAGTGTTTTGTCACAATTAACATCAAAATGTTGATTAAATGTGTATACCCGTGCGGGTTCCGGGTGGCGAATAGGCCCGCAGCAGCACTAAGCTTGTCGGTAAAAGTCCACTTAAGAGCGCTCAGAAACCTGACATTGGGTCAGGACGCTTTGCCCACAAAGCGACTGGGATGTGTGCCCCAGGTGGTTGAATGGGGCGGCCCTGACATCGAGAGATGCGAGGTCATCAGGCGATAATGCGGAAAACCTGACCGCAAACCATAGTGGTGCACCGTGTTGGGAAAAATGTCACGTTCCTCGCATGTTAAAGAACCCTGCTGCAGGTCTCGGTAAGAGTAGGACCCGTAGGATCCCATGCAGGAGGCTAAATTTCCCGTCCCTACCCATCACTCCTTTTTCAAGTGGCTACCCGATTAGCCTTGTGTCCCCATTTCCTCCACTTCATCATCATTTCATGTTCATTGTATCACCATTTTCATGTTCATCTCCCGGATATAGCCGAAATCGTGCTGCTTGGGAGTAAAGCAATAATTAACTAACTAACTAAATTGATTAAATGTGCAAAAACAGGACTGTTGATACATAAATCCTAAACAAACAAATATATTTTCTTGGCCATGGTTAAGTTTTGTTTTCCAACCAACGCTGAAGTGAAAGGAATTGGTTTAATAATAATAACCAATTCTTTATTTAAAGAGGGTTACAGAACTCATCTTCCCTGAGACCCTCGCGGATTAATATTATATATACAATTGAAATAAAATCGATACAAAAAACAAAAATAAAATCTTAGTTTGCAAAATATGGCAAATATGTGAAAAGTAAGGCAATATACATGTAATCAGTAACACTTGCTGAGTTTTTTTTTTTATTTGTTGAATCAGTTTTTAAATATAAATAATATATATTTTTTTAAATTTTGGAACTTGGAACTTAAAACTTGGAACTTGAAACTTGGAACTTGAAACTTGGAACTTGGAACGTGGTTTAGGGACTCCCGAAAAATACTTCGTTTCATTTTTATTCACAATAACCACATAATATTCATTGTGGATATATTTGATCTGAAGAATTGTTTTTCACAATTCTATAGGTAATTCAAATTTGTATTCCAAAAGAACATACTAAAGTCTTAGCCATTTTTTACCAAGTTCTCATCAAATGTTGAAACCTTAAAAAATGAAAAGTATAAGTATAACCTTGGGGAAGTATCTTGAAAAGTTACAGGCTAACAGCATTTCCTTAAATTTCTCTATTTTCTTCAAGTTTTCACTTTAAATACATGTAAAAATAATCTTCCTTCAGCCCTTTGGGCTGAATCATCAAGGTACTTGTACAGGTGAATATCATTTCATTCACTTGCTAGCCAGTCAAGGTGAAAAAAATCCAGGTGAGCTAGTGGCTATCAAGGTAAAAAAATCAGTTGAGAGTCAGTTTAATTCTATCAATTGATAGATTTAAATGACCAATTGGTCTTGTCACATTGAAAATAGGGTGAGCTCTTGTTACAGTAGAATGACCACGGTCATACCAAACAGACAATAAGAAAAAAAATTTAAACATGCAAAAAATAGATTTTAAAATATATATGTTTCTAATTATATCATGATCTGCTTTTGTTGGTTTATTTCAAGTGACAAAGACACACTAAATTAGTTTCAAATTAATTAAACATGCCTGCTGACCTAACAATAATCTACTGCTTTCAAGCATTTCACTATTATAATTGCCATATACACAAACAAATGAGTCTTTTGAAACACAATTTGCATGAGAAGCACATATTTTGGAATTTCTATAATTTTAACTGTAATGCATCGGATTATAATCAATAAGGTAACAGAATATCTGAAAGGTCTGAGTATGTGTTAGTGTTTTTAAAATACCTTTTTCAACCATCCATATAAGGCCACAATAAAATAATTACTTAATTCTCATCCAAATTTCTTGAAAAAAATTGGACAGGCAGGCAAATTTTATTTATTGTACATTTTGATAAAATATGCTGCCATTTCGAAAGAAATTGACCATAATTTGCCAAAAAATCAAAATAAAATTTTTTGAGGGGGCTGAAAAAATCAGGGCGGGAGGAGGTGAGAATCTAAGATATTTTTTATATTGGCCTAACTGGTGATCAGTTTAAAATAGGAGGAAGCGCTAATTTACTGTTTTTCATTAAATCGGCTTGAACACAAACATGACAAGGGCAAATCTTTGATGGGACTGAATGAAAACCAGACAGTCAATTACAAAAAAATTTCTTCCAACTTTTAGTGTTACTTTCTCAACATTTTACCTGTTTGTACTGTTTATCATTAAGACATCTCTGAAACATTCTGTTTACAATGGCCTCTAATCTCTCATCAATGGGCACCTGTTCCCCCTCTCCAGCGTCCACATTGGATACTCGTAGCTTGGTATAGTGATCAATGCACTTAGCTGAAAGGGGAGAAGACTTATGCGTACACAGATATTTCAACACAAATCAAATATCTATTCGTGTTATGTTCTTTGTTAAAATCTCACACAGTTTTCGGTGTGAAACTAGAATACTGACAAAGTCAGAAAGGGCCCGCGGCAAAAAACCATGTTTTCAAAATCTTACGACTTTGATTATAACTACTAAGGCATGTTCCATGGAATGTGTATGAAACTTCAGAGCTGTATTATAAATAGCTTTTGAGTTTTATTGTTCAAAAATTCTAATTCTCAAAATCTGTGATTTTCGATCAAAAATGAAGTTTTTTTCCCAAAATATTTCAAATTTTTGCATGAAATTTTAATATGCAAATTATGACATGCTACTAAGTAGCTTTACAAAACTTCAGAGCTGTATTATTAATAGCTTTTGAGTTTTATTGTTCAAAAATTCTAATTCTCAAAATCTGTGATTTTCGATAAAAAAAGAAGTTTTTTCCAAAAATATTACACAGATTTGCATGAAATTTTAATATGCAAATCATGACATGCTACTTAGCAGCTGTGCAAAGTTTCAGAACTGTTTTGTTAACAGTTTTTGAGTTTTTGTGTTCACAAAGTCCAATTCTCAAAATCTGTGATTTTCGATAAAAAATGAAGTTTTTTTTCAAAAATATTTAACAGATTTGCATGAAAATTTAATATGCAAATCATGACATGCGACTCCGCATCTGTACAAAGTTTCAAAACTGTATTGTTAATAGTTTTTGAGTTTTAGTGTTCACAAAGTCCAATTCTCAAAATCTGTGATTTTCGAAAAAAATGAAGTTTTCTCCCCAAAATATTTCAAATTTTTGCATGAAATTTTAATATGCAAATTATGACATGCTACTAAGTAGCTGTACAAAATTTCAGAACTGTGGTGTTAATAGATTTTGAGTTTTAGTGTTCACAAGAATTGTTGACGGACGGACAGACGGACAAAGTGAAAACTATAGGGCTTCCCCTAAAAAGTTTTTAATATGAATAACAATTTTAAAAAAAGATAAGTCATCTGCTTTTTAAACCTTTTGGTAAACAGGAAATAGATGATTTCCTTATAATATATCTTAAAACCAAATAGTACAATAGGATGACGCTATATCAAGATCTTAAGCATGTTAAGACAACTAAGGAAGAACTTTAAATAATTCTAAATTGAACCATCATTTGACAATTAAAACATATGTAAATTTACTTGTGTTGTATTGCTGTATGATCTTACTACCATTATCTGTGCTTATTGGTTTAGTAACTAGCTTTTTCTCAACTGCCTAACTGGCTAGTGCCATTTAAATTCAACTGAATAGACAACCACTGATCTCTAAAGAAGTGTTACCTACTTTGATTAAGGAATATTTTTTCATTGGACAAGTCTTAATTAAAACCCTACCAATGATAGTCTCCACATATTCTGACGTGTCATTGACATTGAAGAGATTTCCAGCTCCAAGGGCGTAGGTTAAAGACTCATCATAAGCCCCAAGATGGTAATAAACCTAAAAAATAAACAGTGAAACAGAGGTAACAAGAATGATAAATATATAAACATGATAAATGTTTAGAAAAATAATAAAAATTTAGATATATTTGTAGATATACAGACATTTTTGCTGTCTTTATCAAATTTTGAAATGAACAATAATCATGATAATCATGATAATGTACAAATATAATGCATAGTATTAGTTCCAATATTAATCACACGGGAAAATAAAAAGAGAAAAACTTCAGATTTTTCATAATAAACCACCACTGAAACTACCGCTGCTAAAGATATTTATAGAGTCCCGGAAAAACATAGACAATCTCAGAACATTTTATATAGCCATTGCTAAAGATTTACGCAGTCAACACCACAATGAATATCCTATGAAATACGAACTTTCCAATATCACTAATTATTATGGAATCACCTATATTCTTCCCGAACACGGCAATCTACTGCCAAAAGCTATTCCTGACGCTGTCGGAAGTAGTAACTCCGCTGGTCAAGGAGCGAAGCCGATAGAAGTGGTAGGGAACAGTTTTGTGCCTGCCCATTGGAATTATTTACCACACGAACTACCATAACTGTGACAACCAACACTAACACTATTCTATTTTATTTTTATTTTTTTATTATTTTTTTATGTTTACAGTAATGTCATAGTAGTTTACCGAAGCATTTATTTCCATTGTCTCTTTGTAAAGATCATGTGACTATCAATTAACCGCCAATGAACCACTTTTTATGTACTTCAGTAAGATAAAATATTGTATACTCTGTCCTGATGATGCCCGTCTTTGGGCTAAACATTGCTGATCATCACAGCGGGTGAAAATTGGGTGTTGTGTCTTTATTTTTATATTGAAATATAATACATGTAATAATAAGGCATAATATTATGTAAAAATTATTCCATGAAATTTAGTTTCTATTTCATTAATCTAATGTTCAATATTTTGAAAACTTTTTTTCTTTTTGATTGACCAGTCCCCATCCCAATTTTTTTAAAATAAATTGTAGGTTTATGAGAATTTAGCAATTACATGTAACTTGCTGTGTGCTTATTAATCATAGAATACAAAAGGAGAATATTTCATTTTTTACCTTTGATGCCACTAGGGCTGCCAGCTCACTGTGTTTAAAGGCAACATCTTCATACAATATTTCACTACAAATGAAAAAAGCAAAGAATGAAAATGAAGCAGTAAGCATTTGAGAGTACAAATTTTATAGCAATTATAAAGACAAAAAGCATTGCTTTTTACTTGTATTAGGACCACAAATGTCATTTATTTGACAGAGAAACTAAAAATTTTCTACTGATTTCCTGATTTCAAAATGTTCAATAAATCCTCAGGAACCTACATAAACACATTTTGACCTTAAAAGTGGTCTTAAGCTATTTTTTATTGTCCTAAAGCATGCAAAGAGTATACCAACAATAAGTTTTACTGATTATACCATTCAATTAGTACTGATTTTTGTCAGAAGCCATTCAAAAAGCAGAGAGCAATCAGTTATAATCAGTCAACTTTATACATGTCTCTTGAACAAGTTAAGATTTTTGGTTGTTTGAATCAGAATATTTTCAAGTATTGTTTTACATTCATAAAAAAGCTATGTATACATGATATTCTATGGTAAGTGATGTACATGTATACAATAATTTCATTTTATACTCACATTTTGTCAATGGCCTCAGATATCTCTGCCCAAAATGTATTAACTATTCTATTCAATTTTTCCAAAGCAAAATACTGGAAAAAAAAGATAAAAACATATTATTATATAAGGCAGTTTTACAACCATTCTTTTCTTCTTTTTTATTTGGGTTATTTATCCTTAACTACATGCATGTATATGTATGATACTGTACCACCCCCAGTAAAACAAGTTCACATAAAACTGGTTAAGGAAAATTATTGCATTTTTTATAGAATAATTTTAATCACAAAATTTGAAAACCGAAAACAAAACTTTATCAAAGCCTGTTAACTTTTGTTCTTGAACAGAAAAACATATTTTTTTTAAATGCCTTACCTTAACCAACTTTATGTATACACACACTCTTAATAAATTTTGTTCATTTCTCAATGTCTTATAAGATATACATGTACATAACAAGACATGATGTAATGTGTAGTACATTTTTCTTTCAAAGATTAATATGATGCAGGTTTAACCTGTGACGCTCACGAAGTTTAAATGTATCCTTAAAAATATTTTTCAAGCTTAAATAAAATGTTTATTATCATGATTAGGTGATAAATTAAAACAATTTACATTCAAAAACAAACAAAAAAGTTTTTTTGTGGTTCTATTGTTCGCTTAATGACCTACGAAATTTTCAAAGAAAAAAGTGCCAAAAAGACGGAGAAAATTCGCTAGAACATGCATGCTAAATCAGACGTTGAAGGAAATTTCAGCTCATAGTACAACAAAATAATTGACATTTGTACCATTATGGCTCCATTCGGGAGTGTATAAAGATTCCATAACATTGTACATGGAATATCATTACATGTACACCCAATTAAACCACAAGTGTTCTAGATAAAAAAAGAACTGTTTGAAATAATATGTGACTGTTTAAATTCAAAATGGGAATAAAAAAAAGCCAGGTATTTTCTTAAAAGAAACTAACATATTTTCTGCCTTACAAACTTTTTGAGTCGACACTTCTTAAAACCTCTTTGTTTAATTCCTTCCTACTATTAAACATGTAATACATTGTATAATGATAGGCTCCCAAAGGGAGCGATAATGGTAGAAATGTCAACAATATAGTTGTACTATGAGCTGAATTTTCCTTCAACGGCCGGTTATAATTCCATGCTTGTTTTCCCGAACTTTGGCGTCTTTTTAACGCTTATTTATTTGAAAATTTCTTGGGTCATTGAGCGGACGCGGGACCTGGAACTGGCTGAAGAAAAGCTAATATCTGTTTATTTTCAAATACAAATTGTTTCAATTCATAAACATTTTAAAATTGACATGTCATGAAAAATATTTAAAGATACATTGTAACTTCAGGAGCGTCACAGGTTAAACCTGCCTCATATTTAAACATATGAGAATATGTACATGTCACTGTGGTACATGTGAACTTTATACCTTTAACTGTGGTTCTGTTTCATCTAGAAGGGATATTACTCCCGCTATAATAAACAAGAAAAGATAAAATTATTAATGTTTGTTTTACCAATGGCTTATTGTGTAGTCTTGCACCATACAACATGTACTAAGAAAATTCAACATATTAAAATTTGAAAATGCACATGGAAGGTCTATATCCTTTAAGTTTAAATGTGTATTTAAAAATATGACCAACAATATTGGTTTGGATATGATCTACACTACACTACAGATTACCAGACAAAAAGAAAGAGCTTCCACGAGACTGGACTTAGAATTTTGAAATTTGTCATTGAGTGTGTTGTACATTTTAAAGTGAAATGAAAATATATTTTGACATAGCACTCTATTTGTTAAGTACTGTTGTTTATTTTTCAGGCAGTATATTATTTGCGAAAAAAAAAACAATCAAAACTCCTGAGTCATCCACGTGAAAAAGTTAATTTTTAGTTTAACAAAGAATGGAAAAAACGATATAAATTTAACAGTTTAAAAACAAATACCTGCAGACGTTATGTTCATTTTCTGTTTATCAAAATATCGACTTTATCAATGATTCTTTCAGGAAACAAGTAAGTTTTTTCTTCAAATTTTTCGCCGGCAACAACACAAAAATCTAAGGGAGGTTATGCTCAACCGGAAGTTAAGAAATATTTATAATTTTTTATTTTTTTTTTACAAAACGAATTTCACCGACTGTTATCTACACTCCTTGAACATCATTATGCTGATGAGAATAAGAAGCAAAAATTTTTAAGTGTTTTTTTTACGTGGATTTAGAACAAATAACATTTTTTTGTGTGTCAGTTTAAGCTGAGGAAATGAAAACAAGGGGTTGCACTAAGTCGTGCTAAGCATACCCCCACTCGACCATTCAGAAAACAGGAAGTAGATGACCGACTGACCTGGAAAGGGGAGGCACGATACAACTTATCATGCTAAAGCTGTATACCAAATTTAAAATCAATCCCTTCTGTAGAAGCCGAGAAATCTGTTACGAAAAATTGTCTATTTTTGACCCATTAAAAGTCTAAGTTAGCTCGGAAAACAGGAAGTAGATGATGGACTGACCTGGAAAGGGGAGGCACGGTATAACTCATCATGCTGAAGCTGTGTATCGAATTTGCAAACAATCCATCCAGTAGAAGCAGAGAAATTGAACCGGACGGACAGACAGACGGACGGACAAGGTGATTGCAATATAGCCCCCCCTCTTACGAGTGGGGGTATAACACGCTTTTGATTTTCTCAGGTTTTAGGGGGTG
The DNA here is from genome assembly GCA_963971305.1 of Arcuatula senhousia. Taxonomy (NCBI): domain Eukaryota; kingdom Metazoa; phylum Mollusca; class Bivalvia; order Mytilida; family Mytilidae; genus Arcuatula; species Arcuatula senhousia. The sequence continues at coordinate 33,396,986 of OZ020304.1, forward strand.
ACGGTGCGCCTTTCCTTGGATCCGCGCCTGCAGGGTGTCGAGGGGGTTTACAGAATAGAGAATAATGTGAAAAATGGCAAAAACCTGTAAAGAATAGAGAATAAAGGACAAACAAATTACAGAATACAGAATTTCATTGAGAACACATTCATCCACACCCTCCCATGTGAATTTAAGATTTAGAAGGGGGGGGGGGCAAGGGTATTAACTGTTATTGTGTTATTGGGTAAAATTGATTAACTGTTATCTGTTATTAGGTGCCTGAGTTCCCTGTTATCTGTTATTTGGAAAAAAAGTTTGCTGTTATCAGATTTTTTCAGTAATTGTTAGTTCACTGTTCTCTGTTATAAGAAAAATCAGTTAACTGTTATGTTGTTATTGAGACCCCCCTTGACCCCCCTCTTAGAAGTTCGAGATGCATGAATTAGCAAATCTATGACATAATTGCTCCTTGGCTGGAGCCTAAACTGTTTCAGCCTACCCCTGATCTTGGTAATGGTTTGACCCTACAAAAGCAGTGTACACAGACGTCTGAAGACCGGGTCTGAAGATGACCAATTTTGACGATTCTTCACATTTTCAGCTATTTTTTCCCAATGATTTGACTATTTTCCTGAAAAAAAAATAAGAGTTTAAACGTGTACTGTTCTAGCTTTTACTTTCTGAATATTGATATCTACGACTAGAAGAATATTTTTTTTATTAATGGAAGCAATTATAAATGACATATATAAATTACTTCAAGTTTTCTATAAAACCTTTAAAGCTAGGCTTAATGATATTTTCAGAATGGTGCTACTGGTGTTTAGAGAAAATATGTAGTGATGGAAACCTCGTCAAGATGAACAATATGTGCTCTAGAAGCCTACAACAAAAACAAGTTGACCAGTGATACTGGGTTTGCATCAGTTACAAGCATTAAAATGGTTAAATCTATATGATATATACACTGTAAAAAATGGTGTTTAGATTAAAAAAATCTTAACATGAGTTTAGGTTGTGTTTAAAATCTACACACTTTCCAAATTAATAAACATGGTAAGGCTACATGATTATGTATTACATCTTAAAAATTTCAATGTTAGAAAATTTCCTATACTTTTTTCATTACTCTAAACTAACTCGAATAATTCAGCGCCCTCTATCGGTCTTATCAACCTTACGAGGTTAATGAAGCGATCGATAGTGAGAGTAATATAACGACTGAGTTATTCGGGTTAACTCTAAACACAATCCTAAACATGTTTAGATACTAAACGTGTTTAAAGTCCAACATAAAATATGTGTTAAGGATCGGTTTAGATTACAATGTACTAACTGCTGTTGAGTTTAATTGTGTATTTTAGTCACTAGGAATTCTATCGTTGTCAACTGAAGACATTTTAAAAGATTGTGGTCACATATCCAACAATATCGGTCATAATCAAGTTACATAACTCTGCTCAAATACGAAATACTGGTTGCCGAATTACCTTGAACTGGTTACAGCTATAGCTTGCTCTCATGATTCCAAATATTAATATTATGTATTTTTACAAAATTAATTGATTTAAAACTTAATCGTAATTTTTTTTTATACTTTTACAAATTATTCATTAAAAATAAACAAGATCTTCTGTTTTACTTCGATAAATATATAAGATTTTAGAGTATTTTTTGGTAAAAATTATCGGCTTTAGGGGGTGTCCTGTATAGGCACCTACAGAAATAGTCTATTTTCTATGATTTGCAGTATAAAGGAAAAATTTCACCTGGCACACTGCTGTGATTATATTGTGTTCAAGGTGGCTAGACTAATTGAAGTAATTCCCGCTGTGAGACGCGCGGAAGACAGGATGTTAATTGAATGACATGTATATTGTAATACCTGAAGCGGTAGACATCTAATTAACAAGGGTACCTGTTTAAGAAATTTATTCTACCTTTACACTCTTACATTATTAACTTTAAAATGATTGATTCAAGCGGAAAACCTGTGGAATAAAAATTACAGAAAAAAATAATAAAAAGTTGAAAAGAGAAATAGTGTTGTTTGTTTAACATTACAACAAGTAGAAAGAAAATACGTAATAGTAATTAATTTTAGCATGATTTGTAAAATCAATTTCATTTTATAATAATTGTATAGGTTTTTATCCACAATTTGATTTAAGTTACGATTAACTGGTTTCAATTTTATATTTATATTTCAAAATTTGTATTTTACCGCCAATATAAAGTTTCATTCGACCTCATAATCGTTAAAATAGACAAAATTCTATCATTTTCAAATCAATTTGGAAGTGATTTCTCAATTTCAATATCTCAAATAGTTTATATAATCTTAAAGTTTCATGTTTCAAGATATCCACATGGGCAGCACATTTTCACCATAGTTAAAAATAACAAAGTTATGTTCGATCAAAATAGGGTTGTTTTAAAAAATAATGACATTTTCACACGGTAGCCATATAATTTTTTTTCAGTACTTTTAACATTTTTTCAAATCAAATTGGAAGTGATTTCCCTAATTCAATATCTATTAATGTTGGTAAATAATTATACTTTTACAACATAGCAGCACATTTTTATGGAAACGATTTAATTTATCACTTGTAAATCATAAATATCTAATGTATACACACCAGTTCGTCTTTAAAGCTATCAAGTTTTCATACATGTAGCAAGCAATACGATAAACTAGTTACATTTGTTAAGCATGCATGCACACAAAATTAATTGTGCAAACAGTAATTTAATCGATGCAACGTTTTTTTTAGGTACTCCTGCATTGATATACATTTGTATGATTTGAATAGGAATTTAAATTTACAAACTCCAACGATCCGTTAAGTTTTGTCTTCAGAAGAGTGCTTCCTGGTCGGTTCTTACATATAATTAAAACATACCATTACATTAAATAGTTCCTAAGTTTTGGAGAAAATAATGAGATCACATGGCCGCGGATTTGGTATGTAGATAAGCATTTATATTTTTTTCTTAAATTATGATACATACAAAGTTCGAAAAAAAATAATTAAAGTTAACATTCTATTATTTAAAACTTGTTTAAAAATCACACAGTTGTCTTTTGTTATGCGCCATAAGCATGTTTACAAAATGTAGGTGTCGTTATATGCCTCTGTCCAAACATTTGAGCCAGGAATCTTTGTCAACTCTTTTGTATGTCACTGTCATCACTTTGTTTACTGTTCTATGAACTCGTTGATAATTTTGGGATTGGTTTCGAATCTATATGTATTGTATATTTAGTCTTGAGCCAATGAAAGACGGCGAGCAGCGAGCTCTGGTCATGTTGAAGAATGCTGCCTGTTTTTTTATTGTGATTTTTCAAATTGCCGTTTTTTATGTTAGTTGTGTCGCGTACACTTATTCCACATCTCCTTATCGTCTATCAGTTTCTAGCCATTAAAAATGGATATGAATTGTATGTTTGGCTTGCGTGAACAGTAGACTTGAAGTTGATCTACACAGCATTAATATATATATACTAGTATTAAAATCCAATGGAATCCGGAATCCTTGCATGACAAATTGGGATTCCAAATCTTCCTAGTACTAATTAGATTTATGATTTACACTTGTTTAAATCAAGTACAAAGCATATCCAATTGATACAAGACGAAATTTAGATATCCTGATTTGTACTAGGAGGGTTTGTTTATGCATATATAAGTCCACCAAAGATTTCAGAAAACTGAATGAGATAGAGAGCTAGTCTACGATCTTTTTTGTCTAGACGAGATTGTAAGAAGTCTGCTTCATATGAATGAAGAAACAAATCAGCAAGCAAAGGTGCACAATAAGTGCCCATTGGAATCCATATTGTTTGCTGAACACGTCCACCAAACTCAACAAATGTTTTGTCGATAAGAAAATTGAACATGCTAGGTTCTATCCTATCTATCACCAGAGGGAGCGTCTATCAACACTGACCTCTATACTGGGGACCTAATTTGGAAATAAATATATCTTTATCTTATCTTATCTCACTATCGCGCTAAGGATCATGGGAAATATTTTAATGATATTCAATCCCCGAATTCGGGGATATTACCCACAATCCTTAGCGCAATAGTATAGAGGTCAGTGTTGATAGACGCTCCCTCTGGTGATAGATTGAGGTTCTATCCGTCAAAGTCCTTTAAACTTCTTGGTCAAAGTTTATGATGTAGGCTAAGATGCTCAAAAATCTTTTGTCAAAGAAAATTTTAGGATAATACCAAACATGCGACGACATTAATACATCTTTTTCACTGAAATACAAGTAGCCATGGATCCAGAAAGGGGAACTCCCAGAACTCATCTCTTTCCTCGAGAAAATTTGTGCTCTTCGTGCAGGTGTTAGGCAAATTCGGACAAGACACCCCTTATGTACTCATTACACTAAAGACAAATTCCTTTTTTCGAAAATATCTGGATCCAGGAGCCTTCGTTTCAAGTTAATTATGACAACGTTGAACAAGAACCTTGACCTGTTACGACCACATTATCTATAGTCACACTTTTATCTCAAAATGCACTTTTTTGTAAAAATGGGACTAAGCATATAGTATACAAAAACTGCATGTTAATTAAACCTTGCAATATGCTGTTATTGGAAAAAAGTAATATATATCATCGATCACAATGAAAGAAGGGGGTTTCTCGCCATAAAACCTGATTTGACCCACCATTTTTAATTTGAAATGCACGTACCAATTCAGGACCATTGCGATCTATAATGTCTGCCTAGTTTTGTTTTTCTCTCGGATATTTTAGATTGATCCTCCAAGTTTGGTAGTTTTGTTATTACCTTAACTTACAATATAAATTAAGGATCATAAAAGTTCAAAAATACAAAATTTGCGAACAAAAATTTAAAGTATGTCAAGCATAACTACTGAAAATGTATTTTAAGAGTATAAGACTAGTGCTGCATACCAAAGTTCACCACTCTCCTGTATCTGATTCGAATATTAGATAAATATCTATTTAGTTGTCAAACAGGAAGTAGTTCTACACTGCAACAGGCCTAGCTGAAACCTATACCACAATAATATATCAAGCCTCATATTTATTATTTATCAAGTGTCTGTGATTGCAGTTGACGTAAACACTGATCTTGCTCATATATCAATAAAAACCCTACAGAAACAAAAAGATGAATTCTCAAGTTTTTTTTTATCTATTTCACTGCCATGCATAAAGCAATGAGTCGGTTAAATGTAAACCGATATTTTGGAAAATATTACATCTTCTATTGTTGCCTTGACATTTTCTTTTTCACAGAGCAAATGTTGAGTTTTACCCACACGCAGTCGTGGGTGTCAATCCTATCCTGGTAGTAGGCACAGGGTATCGGACTTCTACCGCCACCCGGTGGTGAGGTCTTGCAGATTTCAGACCATTACCTCCCCGTGGTGAAAGATGGGCACTGCTCTATTGGTCTCTGGACCAGCTAACACTGGCGGTGGTTTGTCATGAGATGTATGAGTCAAAGCATAAGTCAAAACCTGTGATCAGTTTTTGGCCTATAATCAAGACCTTTACATGTACCGGTACTCTTTGAAAAGTGTGGCACCCCAACCAAAGCTGGGCGTCATGGCTTTGTATTTTCATGTTAATTTTAGAATGACACAGCCATTTTGGATATATAGAAATATATATCGGTTTTCTTTTAAGTATATATGAAGCCAAGCTGTGAGTTGTTTTGTTCAAGCAATGAAAGCAAAAGATCTTAAGGAGAAACTAGTTAATTTGACCTTGTCCTTTTCAGGCTACAGTTGATTTTAGACACGTCAGGCCAAGTCCTACCAATCCTCATAGAAAACCTATATCTATAAACATACAAAATATAAAGGTAAGGTCTCTATTTTCATACAACTATTTAGATAATTAGAAAATTAAGCTAGCTTAGGAATATTCAACGCTTTTACTTTGTATACCTTTTTATTTTAGGCTAGCTTTATTTTTGCAAACAAATTTAGTTCTGACCTTTTATGATGTTTCGCTTTTTATGCTTGGTATGTACATAGGTGCATCGATGACAAACAAACTCCAAGACAATAAATCTGATAAAATATAGCATCAAAACTTAATGATGAAAGTAAATACCGAAGAAAGAACCAGCCGAGATATAAACAGTAAAAGTCTTATAATTGGCAAGTGACAAATTCTGCATACTAGCGGGCATGCAGTCAATAAAAAACGATGTTCATTTTCCACGAGACAAGCATGGATGATGGAAATATGATGAAGTACTTCAAACCAGCTCGTTTAAAAAGTTGTACTTTGTTTTTAAGTTTTTAAGAGTTCAATAAAAACGAACTTTGTAGAATAAATAATATTTTCTATATTCACAATCGATTCTTTTATAATACAACAAGAGGCTCCCAGGAGCCTGAATCGCTCACCTGACATATGTGCCTGAAGTAAAGGCTATTAGGCAAAATCTATTTGACATTGAAAGGGTTATAAGTTTAATAAGGGGGTCATCTGACATTATGGTGGATCTTAAGGTGCTGATCACTTTTATCTCAATTAAAATTCAAAAATCTGTCACCCTTTTTGAGTTATTAGCAAAAAAATGCAGTTTAACCCAATGTTCTATTTTTAGCCACAGCGGCCATGTTTTACGACCAATCAAAAATCCCCACATCAGTTCTATACACCTAATGCTAATAAACAACTATACCAAATTTGGTTCCATTTGGACTTAAAGTGTCAGAGGAGTTAACGTTTTCAATGTAATGAGGAAATGCTGTTAAAATGCTAAATTTTGACGTTCTAAGGGCAATAACTCCCAAAAGAAAAGGTCCTACAACGTTGACCCTGTTTCATTATTGGTAGATCTTGATGTGCTTAACAATATGCAATTTAAATTTCTCAAATATCTAGTATAGTTTTCAAGATATTGAGCTAAACAGGTGCAAAATTTGCAAAAAATCCACAGAAAGGGCAATAACTCCTACATGGGTCGTTGGATTTTCTTCAAAATTTCAGGGTAGGTAGATCTTGAGGTGCTGATCACTTTTATCCTATGCCAGAATTTTGATATCTGTAGCCGTTTTTGAGTTATTTGCAAAAAACTGCATTTTACCCCTATGTTCTATTTTTAGCCATGGCGGCCATGTTTTACGACGAATCAAAAATCCCCACATCAGTTCCAAGCACCGAATGCTAATGAACAACCATACCAAGTTTGGTTGCAATTGGACTTATGGTGTCAGAGGAGTTAACGTTTTAAAAAGTTTACGGACGACGGACGACGGACGACGGACGACGGACGGACGACGGACGCCAAGTGATGACAATAGCTCACATGACCCTTCGGGTCAGGTGAGCTAAAAAAAGCAAACAAACAAAAAATCGAAAAAAATATAATATACAACAACACTTCAACAGACATAATTTTCCCACCTTATAAGTTCATTTCTCCATTCGTTTTGTTAAAGCTGGCTTCGACCAAATAGAGAGTTTTTTTAAGCTACTACGATCTATTAGAGTTTTTTGTAAAGCTCACTTTAACTGAAAG